>OY728161.1:57061056-62061056 GCA_963277665.1 Viscum album | reverse complement strand
TGATTGATTCAAATAAATAATAACTATCTTAGAACTACTTTTTGACTTTTCGAGAAGTGTTCTATGCTATCATTGATGGATTTTACATCACTTTTGGATTTAAGTAATATATTCAATAACATGTATCTTACATAAGTAATATAGAATAATTCATGTTTCAAATATGGTTTTTAGTGTAATTCAAGGTATTTCTATATTTTAATAGGATAGATGATGATGTTATTCACATGTTTGGAATGTCAATTTTAGATCTTCTTCTTGTTGATTAACATTTAATGATATGTTCGTCATTGAAATTTAGAGACCTTAATTATAATGTGTTAAATATTTATATTTTTCAATTATTAACCATTTACAAAATTATTTATGTTGATCATTGTATTGGGGTTTTTAGAGTTTAATGTCACTACATGATGGTTTTATTATTCTTCCACAATCAGGTGGTCCAATTAAAATTCATTTTTTTGTAGTAATCTATGGTTTTCCCCTTCCTCTTATTAAGAGGATATTTTAACCGTATTCCTGATGTGGGTTTCCTACATGATAATTTTCAATTTTCAACCATTATATTTCAAAGTTTAATTTCAAATTTCAAGGATGAAATGTTTATAAGGAGGGAATAATGTAACACCCCAAGAATTAACATATAGATTTATTTTAGAATTCATGAAACACTAATTCCTTACAAAACAATATATTTTATATTCTAGTCATCAAGCACAACTTTTCCCCTACTGTGTTTTGAATTTCAAAAAAACGTTCATCTAGAGATGTGACCAGTATGTGATTTGGAGTCTAATAGAACAAACTTGATTTTTGATGAATATTAACATACCCTTAGTAATATGAGTAGTAATATGACCCTTATTAATATTATATAATGAAAATATTTTATTTTTTAAAGTAATAAGATAATAAGATCTCAATTAATTTTTTAATGTGATATAAAACTAATTATACCTTTAAAATTATTATTTTTAAAATTTAATATGATTTTATTTAAAAATTAAATTAAAAATACATAGAAAATTAATTCCAAAATATGGATTTCATTTATGAATTCTACACATCAAATAATTGTTAGGGTCAATTTTTGAGATTTTTCTAAAATACTGGAATTTTTCGGGAATTGTAAAAATATAGTTTTGAGTTTTCCATAGTTTAATAACACCATAATGATATAATAATTAAATATAAAAGGCTGGTAGACTTTTTTATAGTAACATATGAAATGATGTGTCCCAAGTGGCTAAAACCATGGGCCAATACCATGGTAAAGCCCATGGTTTTTCCAAAACCACTAATGAGGTGTCCCTTTTAATTAATAAAAGACTCCCTATATTTTATATAAATATTCCCTCATCCATTCATTTTCTATCATTAAAAATCCTTAATCCTAGAATACCCGGTGTTTTTACCTCCCTAGGAGACCTCCAAATGTATCTTTAATCCCCCAAGGTCCCAACCTTCATGTTCTAGGAGTTACTCTACAGGGTAAGGGAACCTTTCACCCTCTTCTTTTATTCAACACTTATTTTATTTTATCTCTTTGAATTTCTATTATATTATGTTGGGGTTTGATATTATGTATTCCTATTACTGTAATTTTTATTTTCATATGATGAGATACCTTTTTCTCTCATCAATTCGTTTTATGAAATTTTAATCGATGTTGTTAGGCTGCCGAATTTTCCTGAGGGATCTCTCATCTTTTCTTTTCTTTTTATGTTCATACATTTTCTATTTCTGTCCTCACCTCCTCTGTCTAAAAGACCATGATAACTCTATAATCATATATATACTATAATTATGTCACATTAATGGAATATTCATCATCAATATTCTTACTCCTCCTCTTTTATTTTTATAAACGAAATCAATGTCCACGAGGTTCCAATTTATAACCTTCGTGGACGATGAAGTTTCTTTCTTAAATTTCTCCTTCATTACTGGTTAATAAATCATTTATATGGTTGAAAAAAACTATAATATATGTATAATAACCCAATTAATATTCATTAACCAGTATATGTACATAATATTAAATCACATGACCAAACTAGTTCTTAATAATCAAAATACTTCTAAAATAATCTAAGTGAATGTAATTAATATTTCATCTAATGATTCATCCTCATTCCATGTAAACCAAATGATATAAATTAAAATTAACACTTATGTATGTTCATAAATATTATTTATTTTCAATTATAGATATTTAGACCCATTCCCCAAGAACTCCACTACGTAAGAGCAAGTGAATCGATTATGAAAATAAAGAAAACGAACACTCTGGAACAACAGAATTCAATATAATAACATATCAATAAGGGAATAAATTAACTAAGAACAGTTATGAGAAAGTAAATAAATATCTAATAGGTTCTTAATTAAGTTATTAATGAGTATAATTCCCTATTCCATGACCTTCAGTTCAATAGTGGAATACATTCAGACTTAAGGTGAGGGGTTTCTTCATATCACTTCCCTTTTTGTGATATTTTCCATATACACTAATTTTACTTATGTATGTTGTATCTATACATCCCATTAATGTTTCATGTCATGAATCTATTTATTAACATAGTATTCAATTTATCATTTTATTATTCTTAATTTTGGGGAATTCGAATAGATTGATTGAAAAGTTATTGAGGTTTTCCCCCCAAACCTCCAGTTTTCATTCCGGTTGCTCTTATTATCTATTCACCTTAAGGAAAAAAATTATTCTTATATACTCCTTATAAATTATGTTTTAATGTATTATATATATGTACCAATCATAATCCCTCTTTTTTTCATGAAGTTACATTTTTAAAATAATATTTTAAAAATTCTTCGGAAATGAAATCTCGATTCAAGGAACATATAAAATTCTTACCTATTTTGTTGTTCAATATATAAACTATTTTAAGCCATGTTTTTCTTTTTAAATCCAACATTTTAAATTATATTTACTTTACTTTCTAGTTTTATGAAATAAAACATGCCTTTTCACTTTAAAATCTCTTTAATGAATTCTTTAAACCGCCCTAAAATGTTTTAATTCTAAAGCTTCTTTAAAACAACTTTTTACATGATTTCACTTCAATGGGACATAATTTATGCCTAAAATATAATTTCAACGTCCTAGTATTTTATTTTCTATGATATTAAATTTTAAAAACTGCTTTTATGATAAATACAAATGATTTTCCCAAAGAAATTTTCTTTCCAAAGTAAAAAAGGATTTTTCGCATCTCACATTAACTTTTATGAGATATCTTTATTGTTCACCACTTATTTCGTTATTATGGAGTATGTAATGCCCTTTTTATATCATATCAAGAGTATCCTTGATCTCATGATATTATAAGATGTTATGATTTAAATATTACAAGGTCTTATGGTACACTTTGGAAGGTTTGCTGATTATTTCTTCAAGAATTTTTCAATGGTCTCATTTAAAAGTATATGTATTTATGCCAACATCCTTTAATGAATACGTATCCTCAAATATATATGGACATTGAGAAGACATATTGTACTTGTATTAAATATATGTATAAATAATTCTTTGGACATACAGCAGAGGGAGGGGCCCGCTATAGCCCCTCAATGCATCAACAGGTCTCATGAGACAAATAAATTGGAGACAAACACTTTGCGTTTTTTTTTCCAAAAATCAGATGGGTTTATAACCATAGAATTAAACTGTTTCGATGGTATTGTGTTTTAATTTTCTAGATACATTAATATTCATTCTCTTTATTCATTTTATGTTATTATTATCCATGATGTTTTCACTATGAAAAAACCTATGGATATAGTTTATTTCCCAGTTTATTAAATGTGTGTTTTTTCATTTATTCAACATGTCATATTGACTATGTCTAATTGTTTATGATTCAGTTATTATTGATTCATGATTCTGCTATTTTTAACCCTCACGGAGTATTTGATCTCACACTATTCATTTTTTTACCTTCAATAGGTTATGAAGAGGAGACCATTTATTGAGTTCTCATCGATGCAATCATTTAGTTATTGTTATGTGTTATATTTTTTTACCCTTCCCAATGTAATGTGAGTTTCATGTTTGTATCTAGTTTCTTCAAGACTACTAAATTACTCAGTCCTTTGAGATTTGATTGCTTGTAATCATGCCAATTTAATTAGTAATGCACCAGCCCCGGTCTAGAGGGGTTGGGGCGTTACAGGTTATATCCCCTTCATGAATTGGTAGGATATATGAGACAAACTGGTTTGGTTATATGATGTATACCATACATATTTATGTATGATGTATTATAATAAAGACATATTGGTAATATTATGATATCTGTCATTATGAATTCTATAATAATGAAAATAGTTATTATTATCCACGGTATTATTTATATTTTTTTGTAATTTATAGAAATATATTAGCCTTTTGTGATATTATTTATAAGGAATATTTTATTATTATTTTTATCTGTTGCATTATTCATGTTTTATTTATTATATAATATCTTTTATTATATTTATTCTCTTAATAATCATCTAAAATAACTCTTTAATTTTTGTTCCTTTTCATTTGATACCAATAAGGGATCTATAAGTGTTTTTAGGGATATAATAGAATAAATAATAAATATCTCACTAGAATTTCAATTTGTAATTCATGTTTTCAATTGTAATGTTAGAATCATGTATGTATCTAGTCACCCAATACTTATAAACCATTTTAACCTTTATAATGTGACCTATTATATCTTATAAAAATATAGTATGATAAATACCACCTCTAATTTATTGGATTTGGGGTGTTATTATGTCTCATGGATGTAATATAAAGTCATATTAACTTTCTAGTAAAGAGTTAAGTAAGAATCATTTAACAAGTCTACTACTATGTAGGATTAAAAATATTGATTCGTAATAATAAAATATATGTTATTGGAGCTCATTTATTAATAGAACTCATGATCAATAAGCTATGTCAAATTAAATAGAAGGAACCGATGGATTACATTTGAATTAATTCCTAAAGGTGTGCGTTACATATAAGTGTACTTCTGTATATGAGGGGCCACTATGATATGTTATATGTGTGATTAACTGGATATAATAAGTATCTAAATTTGATTAAACATGAAAATATGATGGCCAAATTATATTAATTTGAGACATATATCAGATTAACATAAAATATTCAACTGTGGTGTAATATTATATTCAATGATGAAAATGAAAAAACTCTAAATGATATTTTACTAGCCAGTATAGAATCACTCCAAAGGGGATTAAACTTTCATTTATATAAGATGATATAACATTTTATGTTAATTATCATGACTATTAAATAATAAGAAATAGAATCTTAGAAGAATCTATAGTAATTTTGGGATTACTTGGATTGTTTCATGTTGAACATGCATAAAACCATCAACCATGAATATTTCATGGTACTTTTTGTCAAACTAATTCATGAAATGTCTCAATGACATAACCACGTGAAAATATTTTAAGGTAAAGAAGATTCCAGATCATGGAAAATGATTTTCAATGGTATATTTCATAGGGAATAATAAGGAAGGGTTGTTCTATAAATATTAAGGGTATTATAATTTGTAAAGGGTTCCCAATATAGGGATTAACTTAGGAGATTAACTATATTTCATTCAATTATTTATTTTCTATATTTCATTACCATGTTTTTAAGGATTATTAACTTCATATTTTCATCTTGAGATATATTACATGGGTTACCGAACCCTTGCACATCAATTATATGAACATTTATTCTAATTATTTATGTGGTAGTGAGTGGTTGGATAATTGAATCAATGGTTATCATTATTTTTATTTTCCCAATTTGTTTGTTTGTTTTTTACATTATCATATATTTTCTCCTGCCATTTTATTTATGATCTCTTCGCATGGGTGGAGTTGGGAATGAAGGGGATGTTCCATGTATAATGTAATTAAGTGTTTGGATGCTGAGATATCTATAACTATGGTAATTTCACTATTTTAAACTATAAATAGTATAATATTTAGTATACCAATGATTTTTTTGAGGTGAAATAGGTCCCATAATTTTGATCGAAGGTAATAGATATCCAACAGTATTCATTATTCTATATGACGATTTTAGAGTAGATTTTGGATAACGATGTACCCATGCAGTCATCATAGGACCACATATTTTCACCTTACATTCTATTTTTATTTGTTTTTTTAATTTTAAACTCACCACATATATCACTTAATTTAATTATTCAAGAAATAAGGAAAAAAATATTAATACAAGTAAAGGGTATTTGGTTTTTAAGCTTAGATCCTTAAGAAACAAACTTATAGTTAGCTCCAAAGTTGTACTTAATGAAATTATAAAATTAAATATTAATATCCCAACCACAATATTTTAGTCAAAAAACCATGGTATTAAAGGAAAAAATGTTATTAACAAAGGAATATACATTATTTTATGAAATTTATAACCTTTTAAAAATAAGAAATTAAATAAAAAAATTTATTAGTAGTGTATGGGAGAATTTATAAGATCTAGAGGGGGTTGGGTGATCGTTTCTAGATAATTGGAAATGGGTAATTCCATTTCTAGTAAACTATATTTTAGGTCAGTAATATGATTATTGGAATAGTAATATAACTATTATATGTAATTGTTTCAAATATTATATTAAATGAGTAAATAATCTGTTATATATCATTAAACTAGGAGGATATTATATTTATAATCTATGAAATAATAATAAAAGACATTTTAATGGATATATTATATGTCTACCCCCAAAATAAAATTTTATTAGGAATATTTTTATTTAATAATATAATTACTCATAGTTATAGATTTTATTAAATAAAATGGATTAATATTTTTGATTTTTTCCATTAAAATTAAATATGGGATAAAAAATGGAATAAAAATATTAATTTTTCATATTGAAATTAGTTATAACATTACATTTTAAGAGATTTTTCTTGAACAATGAAATTATAGAGGGAATAAACAAATACAATATGTATATATAACATACAATATGATGTCATTTTGAGGTAGATATAGTTTTTTATTTTAAATTTAACTTTTCTAGTTCTTAAATATGTTTTATTAATGAAATATTAAATTTTAAAATATTAAATTTCATTTCTAAATATATAAATTAATTTCAAAAATCCAATATATATTTATTGTATTTTTAAATATATTCCATACATTTAAAAGAATATTTTAATGTTTTAAATAAAATTTAATATTGTATTTAAGTTTATTTTTCCCTAAAACATAAAAAAAGGGGTTAAATATAAAAACATTAATAAAAAACCATGTTTGAATTATTTTAAATATTTTTTATTCATTGTGTTTTTTAGGGTTATATCCAACAATAACAAAACAATTACTCGAAATTATGCATGAAGAACCACATATCCACCCTATTTATCTCCACAATTGGTTTAATAAATTCATTAACCACATACCTTCTCAAATTTCACTCATATTTCTCTTATATAAGCTCCCAATAATTTTAGTAGTTTGATTCAAATTTTAGTAAGAGAAAAATATGGTGAGTTTTTCCTTATAATTAATTTATATTAATTATTTTTTAATGTTATTTTATAACTATGATGTGGGGTTTAAATAAATTCTAATTGAAAATACAAAAAAAATTGAGATGTATAAGATCATAAACTGTACTCTGAGTATTGTAAATAAGATAATATTTTTTCCTAGATAGTTTTATTTGAAACAATTCCTTGAATAATATCAATATATAATAATGATATAAATTTAACAGAAAATTTCACTTTACTTTTGAGGGATTTTCCATAACATTCATATGAATACCTTGAACTGATACTATTTTATAGGCTTATCATCCTTTATGATTCCTTTAATTATGAATATCTAATTTATTAAATATTTATCATTTCCATATTACCATGAATCTATTTCACTTACTTAGGGGTAACCCTTGATGACTGAACATATTATGAAATATTTTTTATGCACTCGTGAAGTAATTTATTTTAATTAGTTTAATTGAATTATGAAAAATTTGTATAAAGTTTGGGGTATAATTATATATAACCTAGATATATTTTATAATGTTCAATATTGAAGATTTTATGAATAAGGTTATATCAGTTAGACATACCCACTCCGGTAAAGAGCCTTGGTATTCATCCTCCATCATATTATTCAATTATAATTAGTTTTTTTTATATTTTTGTGGCTTATAACTCATTTATTACTTATATATCAACGTTATTGATCATTTTTTAATATATTATAATTATTCCCTGATTTTTTTTTATTTTTAAGTGATGAATCGTCGTAAATTCTATAACCATTCTCTTTGAAACCCCTTATCTATCTTTATAAAATGTCCCATTATTCATTCATGTAAATCTACATGAAACCAAGTATATCGTGAGTGGTAAAAATTTGTATGGTTTATTAGTGTATTTTTTCCATATCTAGAAAAATACTTAAACGTTTTGTGTTATATTCCAAGTATTTTGTATCATATTCCCAAGGATACATGAATTATGATTATATGAATATAAATATATCATTATCTATGATATGAATTGAAAATTATGTCTTTATATGAGTAAATATAGGAGAATAAAATTGAGTATTTCAATTACACCCTAAAAGAACTTTTAAATTGAAAGAATTAATCAAGTGACCCTCAAAATAAAATAGATAAATAGACTATGGTGAAAAATATGGGTATTGTGTGTGTATGGTTTATATACGGACTTAAATGACTTAACAGAAAAAATGAAACACCTGATATAGGTAAGATCATTGGTATCATGATTTTTAATTTCTAAATTAAACAATTCAATTATAATCTTGGAATAGATTTTTATTATGTTAACCTAATTTAGAAGCTGCGATAAATTGTTTCATAAAATGGTTTGTGTGATATTAGAAAAAGTTTTATTATAAAATATTTCAATAATAATTTAGTGTGAATTTTTATATAAAATTTTAGAAATATATGTATGAAATAAAATTTAATAAATTTAATGTTTTATTAGTCTTGAGATTTCTTGGTAATAAACTTTGTCAACCATTTAATTTTCAACTCTAGTATAGTGTAGTATATTTTATTAATGAATTGAAACACTGTGAAATTTTGATCATATGTTTTCTTATAGGGATATGATTGGAATAAAAAAATATTCTATATTTAAGAGAAAAAATTGTTTTTAGATGTATCCATACAAGATTTAATCTATTGAGGATGTCGAATATCCATGCTATTTTACTATAATAGAGTAAACATAGTTTTTGGGAATATTTTTATGATGTTTTGTAATTAGATATAATATCATCCTCAATTAGTTTTTATATTTGAAAATATTTGTAATTTAATATATTATATTTATTTAAATTTTAACCACTTTTTTCCTATTGTTCAATGCTTTAAGGAACTAACCCCCTTATCAGACCAACTATGGATGATTTTTTGAATGATATATTTATAATAGGGTACTAACACTTTTAAATATCTATTTGTATTTATACCTTACATTTAAAAAAAAATTAATTAAATTTATTTTGTTTCAAAAATATTATTTCTTATTAATAAGTTTTAATATTTTGTTATGATCTTTGTTCATTATTTATCCTATTTATATTACTATTTTTTTATTTGATATAAAAAGTAAGTCATTCCATGAAAGTCTCTTAGGATAAAACATTAACCACATTTAGGGGGACCAAGAGTTCAACCCTCATGGGATGTCTAACCCTCGAGGCAATAACATAGTTTGGGTATGAATAGTTAAAACACCATATGTGTGAGCTCGTGTATAAGGGCCTTTGGATCACACCCACTAGTGAATTATTTGGGAATGGGTCACCTTATAGAATCATAGGTTTTTATGTGTATTGATTGTGTTTTAATTTGAACATATCTTCAGCATGCTCTAGTTTTAATACCACTCAGTCATCCTCCAATCCTTTCAATGTGGGAATCCCTATTTTAGTTTTTGATCATCAACTTTTTCTCTGATAGTAGTAGTGGATTATTTCCAAAATTGGATCTCTTTTCTTATATCATCTATCTAATCACATATCTTATCTCATACACTCATATTTTAAACTATCTCTCTCCAGTTTTAAATCTTACTTGTCTCAGTCTAATGTATTTTTGTTATCCTATACGCCTCTCAGTGATAGAGTGTCTCTGATATTCTTAACGAAGTCACCTCTAACCTTAGATTTTAATCTCATTTCGCTTCTATTTTTTCTTTCATATTATCTCAAAGAAAATAACTGTACCTATCTATTATTATTCAGAGCTTCTTCTTCCACACTGGGTTTCTTCTTGCAGGAATCAATAAGAGCCAATGTTCTCTACTTCAATGCTTTCTTTGTTACACGTGGAGTCACTATTGGAAAAATAAAATAGTGGGTTGCAATTCACTTTTGTAATTTAGAAATAGTTGGTGATGAGTCACCATTGGTTAAAACCAATAGTGATAAATGATTCACCATTATAAAAATAACAATGGTGAATCAGTGACCCACCGTCAGGTTATAAATTGTGAGTTGATTTTCTCACTGTTGGATATCAATGGTGGGTAAATTTTTTTCTTTACCCAACGATAATACTTCATACTATTCTATGTGTGGGCCAGTCCATCATCATGATTTTTCAGGATCCCTTTACTATTATTTCGAGTGTATTGTTTTATATTTTTCTTTTTAAATATATTTATTTATATATTTTACATTATATTTATTATTATGTTTATAATTATTATTATTTATGTACAGATACTTAGGATAAGCTTGTTCAAGTTCCAATAGGATCTATCCTCTTCCCTTATTAGTTTCTATTTATTTCTTAATGCTTGAATAAATTTTATATTTTATTATTAGTTTTATTCATTTTTAATGTCATACTTGAATTTTAAAATTAATTTAAATGAGACACTATTGGACACTTCCAATGGTTTGGATTATTTTATTCTTCACAGGAATCCATTTAGTGCTAAGATGTGTGAACTTAATCATTATTTTTTTGATGTTTTTTAATTATTGTTAAAAATGAAATTGTAGATCGTACACTATATTAACATATTTGGAAATTTCAAATGATGATTCACGATCCATCACTCTGTTTTCCAATGGTAAGTGATGACCAATCATTATTTGAAAATTGTTTCTAATTTTTTTTCTTACTTTTAATTTAGGTTATTAAAATAAATTAATTTTCAAATGTTTTATTATTTTATGATGAAATATAAACTAATCTTGTGTAAAAAATAATTAAAATACTATTTATATATACTCTCATAGATGCAGTTTAACTTTCCATATGATGCTCTATTTTTATAATTTTTTTTCTATAAATATAATCTAGAAGATTTTGTTTTTATATTATTTGTTTTTAAATTATAACATGTTTATAATTGTTATTATGAAAATATTAAATGTTTTATTTTAATTTTTTATGATTAAATATAAATTTTATTTTGTGTTTTTTATAGTATATATTTAACAAATAAAATATCACGATAATGTTATATTATTGTTATATAAAAATAAGTGATGTGCAGATATTAGACAAAAATATGATCTTGTAGATCTCAGTTTTATTTTTTTGGGAGATCTCTTCATAAATAAAACACAAACCAGTGAAGACAATTAATTCTATATGAATACAATGATACAATTCCACTACTCTCATATTGATCAATAAATTTATTTGACTTCGGTTCTTTTATTGTGATCACTAAAAATATTCATTGCTTTCATAATCCACTTCTGAAGTGATCAAAGAACACATGGCACACCAAATTTATATATCATATTTTAAACTTTTATTTTAATTATTTTTGTTATTTTATCTATTTTAATACTTCCTACAAATTATTTTTCCTCTAGTATTTTTTTAATATTTTCTGATTTAAATGTAATTATTGGTTCTTCCCACCCATCTAAAAAGAAGGTTGAGCTTTTTCTCCTAAAAAAAGCAAGTTTGGTTGTGAATCCTCCAAAATTAAGGGGTTATACCACTAGGTGTGAAAAAGGTACCTTGTATTTTCATATAATAGGGTTATCACTACTTTAAAAAGATAGGATTTATTGTATACCAGTCTCATCAAGGAGTAGAGGATATTTATGATAGGTCTGGGATCTTGGTGATCTGAGCCTCTATAAAAAATTCATATGTTATCTGTTTTATTTATACTAAAAATTTTAACACATATATAACTTTGATAAACTAGTATTTTTGATCATAAATAAAAAATAAATATTAACCCCCATATTGTCACATATTCCATAGCAGGGGACCGAAAAATTGGTATTAGAGCATAGTTCTTGTTAAGGATTTGGTTTTATTTGTTTCATTATATATTTCTAAACTAACCATTTTCCTAGAATTAATAATATAATGAAAATATTCACTACTTGTAATAGAAAATCCAAATTTTGAAATTTTTAGTCCAATTATACCACATCACTTCAATGAAAGTGACTATGTCTATGAGAATTAAATGATTTAGTTATTTCATAAAAATATCCATTTGGATTATTAGGCTATAATTTCAAAATAACATAACTACCTGATGTTGATTTAGATACTAACACGTGTAAGTATGTTAGAAAATGAATTTTAATTTACAATGTTATGAATTACATGTACTTATATCTATGTATAAATATGTATTGTCATATTTCATCTAGTAAAACTTATAATAACCATAAGAAGGACTTCAAAAGTCACTCATTACGAAACTAATAAGTTATATAAAACCAAGAAACATATACACAGAGCTGAGTTTCAATCATTCAAGATGATTGATTGAGAAAGTATAAATGTGATGTACAATAGAATCACCAAAATTTTTAAAATTATGATTTCTCTTAGAGATACCATGAAGAATGAAGCACTCATAAAAATATTTCATTGATCTCTACATAAGAGATGGAATTCAAAAAAATATATTGATGAATTTTAGTGTTTCACTGAATATTCAATGGATGAGTTGATAGGATCACTACATCAATTCGAGTAGGAAATGAAGAATGAAAATATTGATGACCATGAAAACCATAAACGTGTGTCATTTAAATCAAATATAAATGTTATTGAAAATTCTAAGGATTATGAATAATTGTAAAGTGAGAAGTATGAAATAGAAATTTTCACCAAATGTCTTTACAAGTATATGTAGTATAAGACATTATTTTTAAAAAATCCCTAAAAAAATCATCAAAAGTATGGAGAAAAGGATAATAAAAGAGGTAAAAAATAGTAAATATGATATTTATAAACTAATATGTTATGAGTAAAGGAATAAGGGAAATATAAAATCAGAATATCCCATATTAAAAAAATAAAAAAAAGACAAGGAATACTAGAAGGAAAAAATAATGGATTATCATGTAGGATAGAGTTTCGCATTAGAGTCAGACTCATGTGTTGTTGGTTATGGAAGTGAAAAAGAATATACACAACTATTTCTAATAGATTCAACTATAAATAAGGTACACTCTGATTATAATTATAATTTTGGTTATGAATTTTATATTTAAAATGAAGTTAAAGAATTAACTACTCAAAATAGAACATTTCAAAGTGATATCTTAAGAATGGATGAACAATATATGGAACTGTAAAGAGAAAATAAGATGATTAAAGAAGAACATAAAAAAATGACTTCTGTTTTAATTAATATAGAAGAGAAAAAGGATACTAATTTTGAAGTGTATAATGATAAATATGATAATATAAGAATAAAATATTTGTTTTCAAAGAATTATAATGATCAAAAAAGGAGATTTAAATTAGTTTTTCATGATTTAGATAAAATTGAGAAGGATAGTGAACATCCTAAACAAGAAAATAAAAAACTAAACAATTCATGATCATGTTCAAATGAGAATGATTGTGATGACCAGGAAGTTATTCAGAAAGTGACTGAAAACATTAAAAAGGAAATAACTAGTTTATAGGAAACCTTATCAACTTTTTTTTGATGCCAAGATAAATTTGATAAGAGAATGTCTATAAACAAAAAAAATATATTTTTAAATAGGTTTTGGTTATAATAATCAGTTTTCTAAGATGTAATGAACTATTTGTTTTAGGAATAAATGGGAATATCTTAAATGTTACTTTAATTAGATGTAACTTGAAAGGAAATTATGAAAATAATTTTACGTTGAAGTTTACTCGGTCTTTAAGATATCATAAGACTTCCTTTTCTAAAAACCTTCCTTCTAAATTTCCGGAAAATAAATGTCTCCAATCTGTATGGGTATCATAATCTTTTATTACTAATCCAGTAGGACCCACACTAGTCTAGGTACCAAAGAAACTATCTCTTTGATTTGTTTTGAAGGAATCCTTCCTAAAGAGTTCCAAATTTACACAGTATATGGAATGTGGGTGCTTGAGGAACATGAAAAAAAAATTTCTTACCTGTTATCTTTTAACACTTGTGATGGTGATACTATCACTTTTGGTGATAACTCTGAAGGTATAGAAAAACGTTTTGGATAAAGAGGTATATTAAATTTTGTTATTACATATAGAGTTATATTATAGAGGTATTTAAACAAAATTTTATTTTGAATATCATAACATCGTGATGATGGTATGCATGTAAAATTTGAAGTTAATAAATGTCTTGTTTATAAAGTTAATTATGTTTTATTTGATGATAATTGAAAATAAAATCAATATTATAATGTTTTTTATTAAAATATATAGTATAATGTAAAATGATTAAATTTTTTAGATACATATCACATTCTATGGCACATAAGATTGGGACATGTTCATCTTTGATAGTTTTACAAGTTGGTTAAACATAAATTGGTTCTGGAACATCCAAATTGAGTATATATAAGTATTGTTCTTATTTATGACCAAAATTTATAATATCAACTATTATATAATATGATATGATATATTTCAAGATATCTACTTTATTTTTAGTAATCCTTTAATTTCTGATTCAAGTCATGTGCATTAATTTCTATATATTTTATTTTAAAAATAAAAATATGGTAGTGTACATAGTTGAAATTTTAGTTCTAAATATACTTTTTATATGATTACTTTCATCTAATGTTTTTAGTGATATAGTTTTATATTTACTTAATGACACGTGAATTTTTGGATAGTTACAGTTTTTTAATTTGAAATAAAACATCACTATTTATGTTTTAAATGAAATTTTAAACAATTAACATATGTTAATTTAAAATTATTTTGTCTGTTTGAAATAATTTTTTCAAAAAATCAACTTCGTAGGTTTTTAATACTCTTCTTAAATATATTATGTGTCTTATTATTTAGTTTTTCATAATTCTTAGTTGAAATATTTAGAGAGTTTTAAATTTATTTAAATAATTCATTTATTATAAAATTCAATTAATTCTATTAAGGTGGATTTAGTATTAGTTCATTAAATAAGATGATTATATTATACCAAAACTTTTATTTAATAATTATTTTATTATTTAATTAAATATAGCTTACCCCTTCAAACTATATAAAATAATATTTTAAAACAAAATTTTATTTATTTATCTATTTATTAATATAATTTCTTTTAGCATTAACTTGGGGGAGTTTGTTTTTTAAAACCCTTAAAAACAATTCATTTATTTTCGAAGAATTTTTTTCTCAAAAATCTTCATGAAAATCCATTTTTCATTGAATAAAACAATGTTTTTTTAGTTTTCTTATGTTTAAAATTTAATATGTAAAAAAATTAAATTTTTGGTTTCGTGTAATTTTTTTGTTTTAATAAATACTGATCCCTCTGATTTAATTGTAATTAGATCATTCTGGTTAAATTTTATTTTCTAAAATAACACCGTCATAATTCATCTTTATGTGAATACTATATCATTTTACTGTTATTATTATATTTCTTTTTTACTAATAAAGATTTTTATTTTTTTAAAATGGAGTATTTTTAATATAATAATTTACTTTTTTTATATAGTTTGCTGGAAGCATAAATATTTTTAGTATAATTACAATATTGATAAATCTATTCAATTTTTTGAATGTTTTCAATAATTGAATGTTCTTTATTCAACAGTAATTATTTTTAAGATGATAAAATTCTCTTCTTGAACACTACAACTATATATTAATCTTGTGATAATACATTTCTATTCAATTAATTTTAAGAAGTTTTTTATTAAAAAGGAAAAGTGATGTAAACTATGAATACTAATGTTATTTTTGATAAATATCAAAAAGGGGTAAAATTTCTTGAGTGTATAATAAATTATTTATAATGATTGAAAATTTATTAAATTTTATGTTTCATAATTTATTAAAAGAGGAAGATTATTTATAATTGGTTATTAACACTTTTAAATACCACTTATTCAAAATTACATCTTGATAACATTTAATTCAATTATATTTTTTTCAAAAATATTATTTCGTATTAAAATGTTTTAATATTTGTTATGATATTCGGTTCTTTATTTATACTCTATATATTATTATTATTTTTGTTATTTGTTATAATAAGTAAGTCATTCTATGAAGGTCCCTTTGGAAGAACCTACAACCACATTTAGTGGGACCCAAAGATCAATCCTTATGGGAGGTCCAAACCTTGAGGAAAGCATAGAGGCTGGGTATGCATATTAAATACGCTATGTGCATGGAACCGTGTATAAGTCCCTTTGGTTCATGCTCGTTGGAGTGTATTTTGGGTATAGGTCATCCGCTGGACCCGCAGATCCATATGTTTATGAGAAATGTTTTAATCTAAGCCCAGATTCAGCATGCTATAGTTTTTATACCACTTAGTCATACGTTTATCATTTGGATTTGGGACTCAATTTTTTTGTTTACTATTCACATTCTTCATGTCAGATTGTAGTAGAGGATTATTTCTACATTAGAACTCTTATGTTTTATATCATTCATCTGATCACCTTGATTATCTTGTGTTCTCATATTTTGAACTCCCACTCTATAGTTTTCAGTCTGGTTCATCTTCTTAGAATTATTATTTTCTCTCCTATAAATCTACATGTTACACAGTGCCTTTGTAATTCTTAACCAAGTCTCTTCTATCCTTCTATTTTAATCTTATTTTTCTTCTATTTTTTCTTTCATCTTCTCTCAAACAAAAAAAGTGGCTCGATCTATTCTTCTTCAGCATTTCTTCTTCTCCATTGGGTTTGTTCTTGAAGGCATCAAAATAAGCTTATGTTCTCTAGTTTGAAGATTTTTTATTGAACTTTTAGTCACTATTGGAAGAACCTCATGGGTGGTGACAAGTAACCATTGGAATTCACCAATGGTGGGTGATGATTCGAAGTTGGTTAAAACCAATACTGAGTAATGAACCTTCATTTGAAAAATACCAATGGTGGGTCAATGAACCACTAACAGGTTATTAATAGTGAGTTAATTTACTCACATTTGGTCATCATTGATGGGTTAATTATTTTGTTACCCACCCACAGTTCTTCTTGATGTTCTATGCCTTGGTAGAAGATTCATCAAGCTCATTCTGGATCACTTTCTTCTTCTTTCATGTGTAGTTTTTTATCTATTTTTTTAAACTTTTATTTTATTTAGTTTATAATATATTTATTCTTATGTTTATAGTTTTTTTCTCTATAAATATCCCTGGGATTAGATTTTTTAAGATCTAATTGAAGATATCATCTTCTTCTCACTCGGTTTATAGTTATTTCTTAATGTTTAATGTAATTTCATATTTTAGTACTTGTTTTCTTCATTTTTAATATCATCCTACTGTTTGAAAATTAATTTCAATAGACCACTAATGGGCAGTTCCAACGGTAGTTCATGATTCACCATTGGGTTCATCTAATGGTGAGTCACGAGTCTCTATTGGACATCTAATGGTATGTAATATTTTATTATTCTCATGAACAGATTTAGTGTTTAGATGTATGAAATTATTTTTTGTTATGTTTAATTATTTTAATTTCTTCCTAATAATACAATGGTGTCTCATACTCTGTTTTTTCACCATTAAACATTTCCAATGGTGATTCATGTGCCAATTCTCTCTATTTTAACGGTAGTTCATGACCCACCATTATTTAAAAAAATTAAAAAATATTTAGTTTAAAATTTTAATTAATAATGTTAAAATAAATTAGTTTTTCAAATGTTTTATTATTTAAAGTTGAAATAATAAATGAAACTTGTGTAAAAAATAGTTGTAATATTATTTTTACGTACTCTCAAATGTACAGTTTACTAGTTCATATAATGATATTTTGTTCTAATGTTTTTGTTGTACGTATAATCTAGAAGATTATATTTTTATCTAATTTGTTTCAAAATTATAAATTGTATATTATTTTTATTATTAGAGTATTATTTTTTTATTTTAATATATGATGATTAAATAAAATTTATGATTCTGTTTTTTATATCATGTGTTTAACAAATAAAATTTAATGGTCAAATTATATTATTTTTATAAAATAAAAAGTTTCGGGCAGACATTGGACACAAACAAGCTTCTATAGACATCAGTTTTAATGTTTTGGGAGATCTATTCAAGGATAAAACATAATCCAATATAGATGATTCATCAAAAAGGAATATGATGATATAATTTTTGTTGATCTCAAATTGATCCAAAACTATCATCATCTTATATTCTTCTATTGTGATCACTATAAATCGTCATCTCCCTCATCTTCCATGACTAAAGTGATCAAAGAACACTAGGTGCACCAAATTTCTACATCATCTTTTCAAATATTGTGTTAATTATTTTTACTATTTTCACTAGTGTAATTCTTCCTACCACCTATTTGTCTTATAGATTTTTAGTTTAATCTTTTTCCATTTAAAATATTTCATTGAGATATTCCTCCCATCTAAAAGGATGCTCAATTTATTCCTCTTAGACAAAAGGAAGGTTGGTTTTGACTCTTCCAAAAGCCATGGGTTATACCACTAGGTGTGAAAAATGAATGTTTTTATTTGTATGTAATCAGGTTATCTCTCACAATAATAATTTATTATTTAGTACATACCATTCTCATCAAGGTGTATATGATATTAATGAGAGGAATAGGACTATGGTGATCCGAACCTCTATAAAAACTTCTTATCGTCGTGTTTCTTGGTTTGTGGTTTCATCGGCCTTATCTTTGGTGATTCCTGTTCTTACTATGAATATTTGATAGGTTGAATGCTTGAGTTGATTGATTTGGTGTTTTGAATAAGTCTTTTCGTTGGTCTTTATCTTTTGATGCTTGATATTTTGACTATTTTAAGCCATCATGTCCTGTATGGTTTACCACTTTTCCCTTAAAAGAGTTTGATAGTTTCTCAATTTTTTCTCATAAGTTTTTGCATAATAAAAAAATTACTTTTCATTTATATAATTAGATAAATTAGTATTTCTAATAAAAAATAAAAAAGAACTATTCACCCCTAATCATTATTTCCATACCAAGTTACCTAACATGATTTTATAAATTATAGGTAATTGATGATTGCTTTCTCTAATTGTTTTTAGTAAAAAAAACTTGTTTTAGTCAATAAACATACCAATAATATTTTCTATAGATTCATGGAACTGTTTTCCACAATTTTACCTTTAATATACAATAAAAAATAGAATGATTTTTTCTAAAAACATTAAATATTATTGTTTTAAGGTTTATTACCATATAAATAATTCATGAATGGTTTGAGTGTGATGTTGGGATTTAGATTCTTATTGAAAATTTCTATTCCCATTTTATTTAGGGATCTCTAGTAGGACTTCGATTTCCATTATTGAATTACACACCTCCCTTATAAATATTTGAAAGGATATTTGGTCACTCTTTATAATTAGGGGAGAGAAAATGGTGTGTTAACCCAAATTACAAGGCATATGATTAATTAAAAATAACAATTGTTTATTCTAAACCCATGTTTTTTATCTTAAAATGGATAAATTTTCTCAAGTATGGTATTCATTCACATGAAAATGGATAAGGTTATTTTTTATTAGATTTATATTATTAATAAATTGTGTTAACAATGGTTTTTTCACTTGAGTGTTTGTATTTATTAATATTTACGAACAAGTATTTTTTAGACCAATCTAGAGGGGTAAAATTGATCTTTTTTCATTGAGAATTGTTTTTCAACAAAAAAAAGGTAATGTGTATTGAAATATTTGATTTTGGTATTATGTACATGCAAATGAATGTAATTATCATAGAAAATGCATTTTAGTGGTAATATAAGAAATAAATATCTCAATACTTTAATTATAGTTTTTGGATAGTATGTTTACAAGTTTTATTAGATATTAAAGGACATAATATTGTTACAATATTGTTTTGGAGTTGGAAAAAATATAGTGTGTTCCCTTTTTGTGGGTAAAGAATAATTTTGTGATTGTGGTTATAATGGAATATATATTTCCCCATGATATATTAAATCTAGTATGGGTATTATATATTACTAGGTATATTTCCCTATTATTATATTATAGTGGTAAAAACATGTTAATAGGATAGGTCATGATGATAAATCATTTTAACCCAATCATAGAGACCCTTATAATAATGGGAAAATATTCGGGTATGAATTTTCATTTTCGTCCACCTATGGGAAATATTTCCCTTATATGTGTTTCCCAATGTAGTAATTATCATGAGGTTTTTACATAATGATATATGTGTTTTATACAAGAGACATTTAATCCACAACTAGATTTGAAAGTGGCTAGAAAGACTGCATTAGTTGGACTTTTAATGCATGAGAAAACTATGGAAAAAATTCATCAATTAACAAGTATTACACCTACATTTTTTATGTTACTCTTGATTTCAGACTTGGGAATTTATTATAAGTGAATCATAGTTAACCATAATTGTCTTTTCACTTAAGATCCTTTCATGTACAAGTTGGGAAACAATAAATTTTCAATAACCTTATATTTTTGTGTGTTCCATTTTATATTCATTATATTAATTTTAGTATTATGAAATAACAAATCAACAATTTCAAAATAGTATAATGTAATTTTGAATAATAATTCCATGTTTTTTAAGTGATATATATGATTTTTTCGAGTTGGAATGTTTTTCATGGGGTAAATCTTCAACATGGTCTATTTGTTATGAAAACATAAGATGGATAGAAAAGAAATAAAATATCATAAAATATTTTTGAAATATTGATGGTAAAGGTAGTATGTTAGAATCAATTATGATATTTTTGTGATTAAATTATCCATGGTTGAGAAGTTATAAAATCCCAATTTCTTATTTAAATTTTATAGGGTTAAATAATTTATTTCTAGTCCTTGTCAAAATTTATAGTCTTTAATTTAATTGTGGTAATTTTTGAATTGAAAATATTCAACATTTTTGAAAATTTTAATTTTGATAAAGTAATGTGCTCCTTATAGGTTAATTAATTTGGGCATGGAATAATTTAATAACCCTGTGGTATTGTTGAATAAATAAATGGATATGACTTGGAGAGTTATGAACTTCATAAAAAAATAAAACAACTAAAATATTCTTTTTTTATTTAAATAGAAAGGGGTAGGGAATGGATGTAATTAACGGTACCATGTAGGATTTTATTTAATTATCCCCCTAATAATGATTCATAGTCCCACTTCTTAACCCTCTCATTTTTCATTCATGGATCCCTCCTACTCATCATAATTTTTTTCCTAACATCATTGATGTTTTATTGTTATTTTCTTATACGTTTCCATTTTTTTATTGGAATAAATCTTTGTTATTTATGGTCTTATAATTTTATATACATTTTGGGTTTTATGTTTCAATATTTGGTGGTTATTTTGATTCCCTTTGAATTCCTAGTGAATGACTTATTTCTTCCATTAAAATTCTAGGTTTACTGTCTATCAGATAGAAACAAGGTTAATGATAGAAACTATACCCAGTGATTTGTAATTTTGGGTTATGTTTATAATATTAAGTATTTAGGAATATAGTTTTAATATTTCTATAAATAAATTATGAAATATTGATTTTTTCTTTGAGTTATAGTTTTTCGATAAATGCATGTAATCCTAACATCAAATTGGTTATTTCATGAAAAATATAATTGAATTTTGTTGACATTATGAATTTTCATTTATTTCCATGGTGTGTGGATTATTAATTTTTATGGTTAAAGAAACTATGTATGATAAAATTTCAATAAATAAATTGATTCTCACTCACATTTTTCTATACAGAATCCAATAAAATCCATTTTTAGTATGAGGCCAAAATTAATAAATGGAATAACTCTAAATTTATTACCTTAAAATTATTTATTATAATTTTTTTCTTTCTTTAATTATATTGTATTTCTTGAAAATTTTATATTTTCATGATATTTTCAAGGAATGGATGAATATTACATAATTTTGAGTTACATATGGTTAAACCATTTCATAAGAATATATTCCTACTATTTTCTTGTTTAAAGGGTTAAATTTATTCAAACACGAAATTAATTGAGAAAAATTATTGATATGTCACAAATAGTTAATTAAAGAGTGGTTCACCCATAAAAACAATTATTAATCATAAAATAATGCTTTTTAAGAGACTATTTTTTTAACATACATGATGATTTGTAAATGGTGTGTAAGGGTTAATTATATAGGTTTGATAAGCTATAAATATGTAATGGTAAAAAAAATTAAAATTTAAACAATGATAAGAAAATTTCTATATATTAATAGTATATGGGGATAATTATAAATATTAATTCGTGGATTGGATTTGTTTATTTGTAATTGTATTCTTATAATAATTGGTTGGTTTTTATTTTTTGAATTTATATTCCCTGATATAATTATTTTATGTATATATTTTCTATGTATTCAGGGAATTATTTAATACAAGATTTCATTATTATTTTTTTAAATGACCACACATGTTTTTTATATGTATGGTGAATAACATTTTGTAACTAATTTGTTTTACTTCCTTTGTGAAATGATGTTGTTAAATAATATTATGGGAATCAAGTGTTTTGAGGGGATGTGGATCACATCGGAAATAATTTTTAATTTTCAATTTCCCCTAAAAGTTAAGACTCTAAATTAAAATGTGATCTACAATTTAAATTTGATGAAATTTAATGGGTTTCATTGATGTGGCTAAAAACATATGAACTAATAAGTGAGAATAAATATTTATATACTATTTAGAATATGAATAGTTTACCCAAAAGAATAATCCACATAAATAATTTTCCATGATTTTTTTATTTCTTAAATTAATAAAAAATTTCAATTCCATCCCATTTTACATTTTTATCCATAAGATGATTTGTGATTGATATAAAACAATGTGTAGAATTTTTTTTTCTTTTGATATGAATTATGGTTTATTAAATGAATTATTATCACTAATTTAGTTGGTTTTATTTGTACTTACAATATGTTTTGTTTTTTGAATAAGTGTTGGACACGGAAGGCAATGATACTATATATATTCTGGTTATTTGGATCCTTTTTACCTATCTATACTTAAATTTCCCGTGATTAATCCCATTTTTTAACTATTTTTGTTTATATCATATTGATTCTTATATTTCATATAATTAATGTAGATTTTGTTTTTATTCAATTTATTTAATGGGGATGTGTAATATTTTTTTTCTATTGGTATTGTTTTGGAAGTTCTTCACACAAATTAAACTTTAGGAAAAAATATTTTCTTAGAGGTCCCAATGAATATGATGTTTTTGGAATATTACTTGAGTTTTTTAAAAAAAATTGAATATATTAATCATACCATAAGAACATGCTTGAGGTTAGTGTCCCTCAGCCCTGCAATTAAGGTTTCACTCAGTTTGATCTGTAATATTTACTCAAACTATTTCAATTAGTTTTCTTCTATGGGTTGTGGAAACTATTTTATGCTTTTTTTCATTTTAATATAACACCAATATAAAAAGAAATATGTGAGGGGTAAAATTATAAGAAAATTTGATGGTATAATCCAAAACTACATTATAAAAAATAAGGAAAATAAAACATTATGGGGTAAAACTACTGATAAGAATCATAAAAAAACTAAATCATGATGCACTAATAATAATAAACATAACATGTCCAAGTTTATGAATTTGAAATAGACTAATGTATCTTTTTAAAAAAATTTAAAAACATCCCAATAAGTGTCGTAAAACATCATTATCACAATACCATCATTAAAAAGAATCAAATATTGTATGTTTGTCATAAAACATATTTTATAAAATATTAAATAAAAAATTTTCAAGGAAAAATATATTATATTCAACAAAAATATACAATAAAATTCACCATTGGATAAATAAACCATGACTTCATATCATTGAAAAAATATATCTTCTATTATATATATTAATAAAAAATAGAGAATGTATATTTAATTTTATCTAAAAAATCATTTAATCAATGTTTTCTAGTAAATAAATAGAGAAAAAATTATATGTATTTATTTGAAAAAAATACCTATTTTATTTTATTTTTTAAATAAATATATACCAAAATGGGAATTTTTAAATATTTTTTATTTTTAAAATTACCATACTCATTCTTATATCAAAGATAATATAATGGTTGTAAAAGTTATATAAATTCTGTTGACCTATCTAGTGGAATAATTTATAGTGTTTGATGCATTCTATAGAATAAAAAAACAAAATATGTCAATCTATTTTATAAAATTGTGTTAGTATAGACAACATATTCTATTATATAACCAAAAAAATAATGTTATATATCTAAGTGAAATTCAATCTTTGTATTAAAAAACTCATCTCACCTTTTCCATTATCACACCACTATGTTTGTTCACGGTCAGTTGTCTTTTCTCATCAATGTTCTACATCTCATGCTCCATACATTCCTTATATTCTCTATGTAGAAGTATAATTCATCATGGTTATCAGATCACTATAAGTGTTCTAGATAAATTTAATCTACTAAAATTGCTAAACTGGCCCCTCATAAGCTGCTAAAAAGTAGTTTAAATTGGTCAATAATTCATGTATATTGATGAATATAGTATATTTTAATTTGTTTTAATTTATTCCATTTTTGGTAACCTTAACCAATCTTAATTGATCTTAATAGTAACAATACAATTATATAAATATATAAATAATTTTTAAAAGTAAATTTGGTAATTATCAGTCTATTATGAAAGTTTAATAATACATGTATCATTATTGATTTTGAAATATAATGAAAACTAATGAATATATGTGATGATTAAGTGAATATATGCTATCAAAACACATTAAAAATTTCCCCTTACATTATAAAACTCCTATAAATATCTTCTATGTTGATGAATCTGTTTTTTATTAAAAATTTCTATTCATTTTAATTTGAAATTTTTCGATTTTTGAAAATATTTCCTCTCTAGTATTAATTTTATCATGATATCCATATTATATTAGAACCCTTGATTGTGGATGTTTTGGGTATCATGATTCATCTATGAATCATTTTTAAATCATGAAATTTCTATCATATTTTTTAACTTATATAACTAATTTTATCTGATATAAAATAACCAAAACTATTTACGTTGGTTCTATAATAATTATTATTCATTTTTAATTTTCACTAAAAATTATTTTTTTTAAATTAGTTAATTTAAAATATCATCCTAAACCAATTTTAACTGAATTTTCACACCCCTAATCCCCAGTTCTCCCGCCCATATTTTTTTCTCTTATGGTCAGTGCTCCCTTAGTTCCTTATTAATGCTCTATACCTCCCATGGTTCTATGATTATTTAATTGGTTGTACTATAGTAAAATTTTATTCAGCACTATTTCTTATTTTTTTTGCAACATTTATGTTTGTTTTATGATTTATATTAAATACATGGAATTATGATCACTAATATTTGTTAAATTTTAAAAAAAATTATATTATTGTACATGAATTATATAAATGAACTATATTTTAGTTGTGTTAATGAAAAATAAATAGTAAATAAAAATTGAAGATATGATAATTAATGTTGATAATGTTTTAAAAAATGTAAATAATTCTAATAAATAATTTGATATATAATTGATTTTATAGTTATTATTAAATATTAATAAAAATAATGTTAATAATGCTTGATCTATTGAAAAAATTAAAATTAAAATATATTGAATTTATATATTTGGGAAAGAAAAAAATTAAAGAGGGAGTGGGAAATGTTTATTATAAATGTATTTTCATTTCTCATATATCTCACAAATTAAAGAAGGCTGAACTACCCATTTATAGGAAGGGCGTTGAGGGGTGGGGGAGATTAATGGGGGTGGGTATATCATAACCATTACTCTTTGAAGGTATCTTCTAAACCCATTACTCTTTGTAATCCATTAAATGTGGTTTCCTAACACTCGATATTAGGGGATGCACACACCTTATAATGTCATATTATTTTGATATTTCCTTATTAAAATTCATTTCTAAAAAAACCCAATGTGATAAATTTTGAACAAGGAAAGCAGCACAATCACATAGATAGCCCCTAAAGGTTACACTAAATTTAGAAGTTATAAACTCTTTAATCAATTAATTTTATATATTCTAAATTTTTTCTAAAATAAATGGTAAATATTTTCATCATAAATAGATCTGTAGTGTTGTCATAAAAATGAACATACTGTATGTTGATATCTCCTTTTTCATGATCTATTTTATAATGAAATGTTCTTGTGGTATGTGTTTCATCTGATCATTTTTTTAAATACACCCTTTAATTATGAAATTATCAAAGCGTTATATTTGAATAATATTTTCAATATACTATCTATAGGAAATAAATTTATTACTTGATTGTGTTGATTAATAAAATATAAAAAGACAATTCTCAGCATCCCGCGTGAAATTCTATCACTTGTGTAAAATTTGATGATGTTACAACTTGTTCTGTCTTCTATGCTATCCAAGATATGGTTATCCCTATAAATATGAACACATAACCAAAATATGATCATGAATTATAAATTTATAATAAAAACCCAACATCTATAATAATTACCATTTTTATCTGATTTTCTTTGAATTATATAAAATATAATCAATAGTACCACAAAGACAATGAATAATATGTTTAATTTAATTATAATGTTTTTCTATAGGGATTGAAAAATCCCATTATAATAAATTACTAGAAAATCAATATTACAATGTCAATAATTAGTAATATGTTTAAGTGATTCAATGAAACTTGTTATGGTACATCTAAACTAACCAACTCTTCATTTTATTTTCAATGTTGAAATTGATCTTTCATAATATTTAATTATCAAACAACAAATATACTACTTAAAGGATTTAATTTATCTATAATAAACCATTTTATAACCTTTTCTACATAATATAGACTGATACAAAAATATACCACATGTTATATTCTCAATTTTTAAACCCAAAATATAATTTTTTTTCCTTGTTCTTGTGTTTCTAATCAATACTTTGTGTTTCTAATTTCATAATTCATATCTTTAGGAGTCCTAAGTATATTTAAATCACAGAAATAAACATCATCAATTCTATATCTATATGCTGTTTTCTTAACAAAAATACATTGGCATAGAAGGTTATTTACAGAATATTTACGTAAAAATAGTAAATATATTATACCCGATACACCAATATTTTTTAAAATTTCATATTTATTTATTTAATTTTAATGAATATATATATATGTGTGTGTTTTGATATTAATTTATTTCATACTTTTGAATCGTTCAGGTAATCTCATATATATAATAATATTAGGTGACCTATATAAATAATATGTAACTACATCAATATGATGTATATTTGACTTTTCAACTACTGCACGAATGATTGAATTATGAAAAGTAATAGAAACCATAACAAGAAAATATGTCACCTAAAAATTATCTTTTGATCACTGGGAAAACCCTTATGTGGAAAGATGATATTAGTATCCTAAAATCATGTTTTATCATTTCTTCTTTTTATTAAAATCCCATTAATATATAATAGATTTCATATATTTTTGTGTGACCATGTTATATCTAAAAATCCTTCATATATTAAGTGAATTTAATTAAACATGCATTACATCTTTCCATTCATTCAAATCAAGTAATTTTTTACATTCTATAATTGACCTCATTTCAAGATCTTCCGTCTCAATATTATATTCCATAAAATATGAAAATATTTTAGCAATAATTTCCTTGTAAATTTATCACCATATATCAGATGAAGTGTATAATAAAAACAGATTTAATTATTTTCAAATCCTTCTGGTTTTTTATATCATGTAAATTTTATTTATAATCCAATCTTTTGTACATACAATAGAACTTAAATTATGTGTTTATTCTTATTTAAACTCCTCTTTAATGGGGTTTTTAATTATACTCACTAATTTTATTTTTCAAGGATTTATATCCATATAGTCTACATTATATCCATGATGTAAGACTATTTTTATATTTCTATAACAACATTATTTATGTGTGTCTTTAAAACGTCAATTTTATATAATTCATTTGCGACGTGCAGGTGTGATTAATTCATTCCCCTTTTATTAGTGAATTCATCTTAAAACATATATTATAATTCCTGAAAATATAAAATCTATTTTCAGATCCCTTTTACACTACAACATGAGAGGATTAAGGATAGATAATTTTACAAATACCAGTCAGAATCCTCCCTTATGTTTTTTCCATCCCTAATGCAAGGAACACTTCTTTATTGAAGTGATGATCAATAAAACACACTGTAAATACATCACCAATTTGATTTTAGTGACACCTATTGATGAATGGGAATAAATATCCCACATATATTCAAAAAGGTCATATGAGGAGAAATTTTTATAAAATGTAGATGAAGAATCATTGTATAAACTACACATCAAAAAATTCATAAGTGGGAAATATCACGATCTTAGAAAATGAAAGTTGTATTAGATAATTAATATAAAATGAACATATTATAATATAAATTAATATGGATTAATGAAATATTTCATGACCTCATAAAGAGTTAGAAAACTTTTTTCTCCTTTTCAATGGTCTAGCAGAAAGCTATAGGTGTTTTATTAGTGATTTATCTAAACCATTTTTTGGTATGCACATGGGAAACTAGATACTCTATAGTAATCATCATTTCTATACTGTAATAAATTAAATATTAAGATATAAATTCAACTAAATCATTAATTCCTAGTATCTTGATGACATAATCCCAAAATTGTTCCCTAAATTTAATTATTTGAGTGGGAAATTGTGAAAATTCTATATTGTGGGTCAAGATAAAATACATTTTTGACTATATTCTAAATTCATTAATTAATACCATAAAATAGTTAAATAGTATACACATTTGATGAATTTATCCTCCTTTATAACAATTAATTCATTCAATAAATATAGGCATTTCGACTGTAATTTTATATGATGATGGTATCACAATCATCATTCTAAAAGAACAATCATCCACTAAATTTTTTCTTAGTGGAAAGAAATTTTTGAACATTATATAATCTCTATGAGAAGTTTCAATTAATTTTCATACCATTCATTATCCAATATGACCTAATTAGCCATTCCATAAATTATTGTTTTTTAATTATTTTCTATTATAAGTGTTATGAATTCTATTAAATTTTTATAATTTATTACAGATAATAATTTTGGTAATTTTTTAAGTATATAGCTATTACCAAATTAATTAAAAATAATTCACATGTACTTTTAATTTCCCTAAAATATAGTCTATGTATCACAGCCATACTGGTATATATCATTGAAACATACATGTGTATTTTTTAACTTTAGGGAACAAATATCATTTTATAAAGATTAATTTCCCAATAGGTAACAAAAAACTTGTTTCACCAACCCATTCTATCAGTTTTATAGAAATTTATATTTTATTCAAAATTTATATTCTTGGATTAAAATTATAAAAATGGTTTTTATTCATATGATTTATTTATATTATTTTATTATCTAGTATTTAAATATTTTTTCTATTTTCACAAACCATTTTAAAGCCTCAAAGTATATACATTGATATTAATTAACAAACATTATAAAATTAAAATATTACAACATCAACAATACAAAACATATTAAAGTAACCTCATATTATATATCATAACTACTAGAATTGTTTTTAATTGTTTAAAACTATTTTATCATCAATGTAATGAGTAAAATAACTTAACTTAAGGTATGGTAAATAATCATTTAATGGATCATGATTCTTAGTAATATTATCCTTCATTTACATCCCTTACAGGGATATCTCAATGAAATTGGATTCATTATTTTTCACTTCAAGATATTATTTATATAGTATATCTATGTGGTCTGGGGTTAAAAATACTTAGTACCAATTCCTTATAAAACCTCACCTATATCAGGAATATTTTGGATTCCTCATAATACTTGAGCTAATATTTCTATGATTCTGAAAGTTAATTTTGACTATATCCATGGTTATGAACACTTTCTCTGCTACTCCTTCCACTAAAACTACATGAACCATGAGAATCATGTTATCTTCTTCATCCATTTATATGAATATAGTTTATAATTTTTTATGAGCTTTAATAAAAACTATTTCAGAACCAACAGGACAAGATTGCAGATTATTCAACAAATGGCCATTCCTAAAAATATATAATTATGATTAGATACCATAATATTTTTCATACACTTGCGAGTGATATTTTTAATATATGGTTAATTAAAACATATAATAATTTATACATGTCTATAATGTGATCATGTTTTAGGTGTTATGGTCAATAAAGAAATACTAAAAAATCCTTGAATATTTCTAGGGAATCAAACTCACGATCGTTATACTGAATAATTTTTACTCAACACGATTCTATAATTTATAATTAATTAATTAATTTATTTATTTTTAAATAAGAAATAAAAAATATAGTTGACATTATGCATATGAAAACCTAAAGAGAATAAAAATAAAACATAAGAAATTGATAAAGAGGATGGGGATGTGTTGATCCTTGGAATTTCTCCCCATATGATCTATCATAATCCTCAAATGAGAATATCCACTCCCTTACATCACTCATTATATGATATATGACAAAAAATCTCTTACCTCTCTCCTTAGTGAATTTAGGTTTGTACATATTCATGAAATTACCACTAAACTCACTACCCTTACCTTCCCTATATATTTCATAAACCTATAACACACCTCAAACCTCCTCAAATCCATCCACATTATAAGTAGTGATAAATAAAAAGAGTAAATTATGTGAAAACTAAATAAAAGAATAATGATATCATTAAACACATGTGAAAACAATTATAACCATTATTATATGATACATTTATGCAAGTTCCTATGAAAATGAACCATATGAGATGAATATAAAATGAAATAAAATTGAATTAAATAATGGGGATGCAGGATTCACCTATGATCAACTACAAGAATACTATAATGTTATATATAGTGAACCATTCTAAACAGAATATAAATACTATAACAACATAATGATTTAAATAATACATCTCAGAAATAGGCACATTACCTAAGAATAAGATGGTTTAGTGTCTTAAATTCAAGCTACAAGAACACTTTATTTTACAAAACATTGGAACATTTCTATATATGCTTTTTCACTTATACCTGTTTATAGATACCATCAATGTCAAAATTAAAGTCATAGTATTCTTATAAGAAACATAAGAAAGGGGTAATCATAAAGTCTCGGTAACGGGGAATAAATATCATAATTTATTAGATCATAAACATGAATGAGGATAAGGTTAAGATAAATAGATCATAATAAAAGATCATAAGACCATATAGGTGTAGGTTCTGAGCATAGTCAAACCATCGTGGTTGATGTTAAACCAAGTAGGTTTTCAAGATCTAGTTGATCATTCAAAACATTGTACATCATGTGAATTCCATGAACCACAAAAATGTTCCATAAATATTAACATAGCATAAACCTAGGAACCTGAGAGGATCTTTTCAAATTAAATTTATAAATAATTTATATTTGATTTAATGAAATAATTTCCTTGTCTCAAGATCATTCTTAGATGTAGATATTGACAATTATAAATCCCATTTTCATATAACCCTCATTTATCTTATAGGATTCATGTATAAAATCCATCTATTTGTGATACCCATTTGATCTTTAAACCTCAAAAAAAATCATAGGAATATTTGGGTGCTTGCCCGATAGATCCTAACAATCTTATCATTCATTTTTGATCTCCTAGTGAATCTCTTCTAGAAAGATTCACATGTGTGGTGGTGGAGGAGGATCACTCTTCTATATATGCGAGAATTCATGAAGAAGGGATGTCTCTAGGGTCTTGATAGAAATTCACCAAATTTTATTTTAAAAAAAATTGAGACTCTATTTAAGAAATTATATAATTGGTTTTATATACCATTATTGTTAGAAAATAATAATTTTGTATGAACCCATATTATTTTTCTTAATCCCTGCAGAATTATATGTCTATAATAATGTTAGTATTATTATTATTTATTAACCTGTGCTAACATCATTAATTAAATTAAATATTATCTATTAAAATAATATTCAATAAATATTATTCCTCATGAGATAAGCAACTTGGTTTTACATTCCTCCAAATATTTATCAGACCTTATATAATGACTATTTATTTAATAAATAAATATAACTTCATTGTTTTCAAATAAATAAATAAATATTATATTTAAAAAATTGAAAATAAATATATATTAAATATTCTTCCCAAAAAATATTATCTCAAATAACTAGTGACCAAATATATGAAATCAAGTAAACATGAATAGTTATTAAACCATATGTGGAAATAATATTTATTCAAATTGTTAAATAATAAATAATATTATTATTTTAATTGAGGTTTATTGATACACTTAGTACATGACCCTCTATGCCTATTTCTCAGACGCATTTGGAAAAGTAGCCTAAACTACACGGTTAGTATATAGAAATTTTCCAAGGAACCCATAGATGAAGTGTTTATATCACAATGTCAATAACCACATATGAATTCTCACATTGTATTTTAATCCCTTTATATGATATCTCTAAAAAAAGGTTTCATGTTAGAATCATCAACCTATATGATCAGTATATCATTCTTTGTCTTTACATAAATCAAACTTGCTTATAGATAACCATGTAAATGGATTTATTTAGGTTTTATCATTTCCATAAAAGGCCTTGAAATATCAACTTAAATTATAGAATAAAAGGGATAATTATTTTCTCACATTACACATTAATGACATGTTTTTTGTGATGCACAAAAGCTATCTAAATTCACCACAAACAAAATTTATTGTGTTTTAAAAAATGAATCTATATACATGATTCAAAGTATGGATTAAAAATAATATTAAATTCTAAGTAACATTTCACATGCTCAGAGATATGGACATCCAATGACATATATTGATGTAGATTTCATACAAATGGTTTTGTTCTCATAATCTCTTAAATTGTAAATTACCACGTTTAATCACTATTATAAGGTGCCACAAAATCCATTGATTCTCCACCCCTGATAGATTGTATCATTTTTGTAACTGAAAATTATTTTATCTCTCTACAGAACATATATTTTAAGAATAGTTTCATGAAGATTCTGGGTTCTCAACATTGGATGGAACTGTAATGACCTTTCAGTGCTACATCTATTCCTAGGACATTATCACATACTATATTATATATAATAATAATAATTATTTGATTATAAGGTTTTTAATAATAAAAACATATGAATACATATACTCATAAATCACATAAAAGTTGGTTTTAGGGTACAAGTGTCAAAAGAAATATAATCATAAAACATCAATGATCAACATAAGGTCATAAAAATATTATTAAGGAAGAATTAAATATAATACATTTCTTAAAGCACTTATCAATAATCATAAAACATATTAGAATGAAATAAAAGTGTTGAATACTTTTAAAATAATACATGATCATGGAAATATCTAATTTAATGGAAATGAAATGTATAATGTAAAATTGAAAAAACATAATAAAAATAGGTAAATGTTTCATAACATAATAAAAATAAATAAAATTTGGAACAACCATAATCATATGAAAACTTTTTTTATGAAAACCATAATGTGAAAAAAAAAATGTAAATAAACCCATTATGTCCACACTTGAAGTGTAAGAAAACTCATCATGACCATGCCTATGTGAAAAAAACCCATTATTTCTAATCCTAACTATCTCATTAGATATAATCATAATCCAATTCATTAATGGTATATATTGGTCCCCACCCTTCATCTTTTATAAATATTTGAGCTGCTAAAAAATCATAATCATATATTATATAAACTATGGAAAAAGGGTGGGTCTTTAAATGTTCAAAAACATCACATAGCATAATATAAAATGGTCATAGAATGTTAAAAATATCATTTTAGACACTTAATTATATTATTAAATCATATGGAAGGAGACAAAAACATCCCATTATAAAAGAAAAAATGTGGAGGGTAAATATAAGTGAAAACAAAAAAATCACAAAACCTTTTATAAAATTGGTGTACAATTTACTTTAAAAAATATTTTTTGTAAGGGAAGTAGAGTGCTTCGGAAAACCATAATATAAAAATTTCTAGTTAAATTTCCTTGAAAGGATATAAAGGTTTCAAAAAGGAGAAGTGTAAATAGAATGTACATTTTTCTTTTAAAAGAATATTTTATAATAGGGACTTAAAAAGGAAAAAGTTTTCAAAAAGGTAAAGTGGAAATACTTTTACATATTTTGCATTTAAAAATAATATTTAACAATTAATCCTTGAAAAATAAGTAGAGGTTGTCAAAAAAATTGAATGGGATGACGCATCGTTTTTTTAAAGGGTGTGAATTTTTTTTAACATTTTGAAAACCAACATTGTTAAAAAGGATAAATAAAATATATTTTTTAAATATATTTAGGGAATAAAAAGGTAATATGATATAAAATAAAGTTTATTTTCCACTAGGTAATTGAGAAAATAGGTGATAAGTAAAAATATAGACATGGAATAAAAATCCATTAAGTAATGGGAATTATTCTTAACAAAAATTCATTTTTACCAGAACACTAAAACCATAAAACAAAAATACATTGGGGTGAAAAAATATTTACCAATTAAAAATTATAGAAATAAATTCTAAAATCAATATATATGATAATATATCTATCTTTAAATATAATAGACAAATATGAGTGATTAGACCCAAGGAAGATGAATGAGTTGTGAAATCTCGTTATATATTATGTAATTTTTGAACAAAAGTTCAATTTAAGTGTGAAAGTCATATGGTTATATAAATACCATTTATTAAATAATTTACTTTGTAAACATAAAATATTGTGAAATATATGCACCATATAAATAATAAATCAATCTAAAACATCAAAACACGTCTCAATGAAGATAAGTTGAGATAATAAACCCTTAAAATATTTTTATCCTCTAAATCAAAACCCCAATAGATAACAAACATGGTTAAAATCATGGAAATCATGAAATATAAATAAATAATGATAAAAATTAAAATTAGGGAGTTTTTACACTATCAAAAATGAAACATGGTGTATAAGAAAAACATGTCTCAAGGGATTCAAATTTGAGACAAAAAAACAATTACACTATTTCCACATTTACTTGGAAGCACTCAAAAATATAGTAAACATCTTAATATACTATTTATGAAGTATATTCATACCTAAAAGTGTTTATAATTTTTATTTAAAATCATTATATATAGGTATATTAGTTTGTTTTTTCATAATTTCCTATATCTTTTGTTTGTAGTTTTCACCATTTTTTTAGTTTATTGGAGCACTATTGTTGTTAATTCTTCTAAAAATAATCATTTATTGTTCAATAATGTTACTATAGTGTATTTCTTATAATAGTTTATATATTTTAAATTTCCTTTCATGATTACTTTAGTCATTATCCTAGAAGATGAAATCGACAATGAATATTTTTCGTGCTTCTCAACCAATGAAGGGTGTTTTTTAATTAATGAGTTAAATATTAATGTATCGCTTAAATATAACAATAAAATAATTATTTACATGTTTATTAAAAATTATACTAGAAATTGTTTTTTTCATAAGCATTTAAAAAATAATTTAATATCATTATTAATGCAGGTTGTCGAACCAGTCCAATCGTGAACACTCATGAACTCGATAGGTGAGTTTGGTTAAGGAAGTTATTATTTTGAAATAATATCATTATAATATAATCATATTGGTAATTTTTTATATTTTTACTTACACTGAAGCAGATTTGAATATGTTATTATAAATAATTAAAAAATAGAAGAAAAAACCAAAAAAATGATTCTTCATGGAGGTAGTTGTCCACACAAGGTGGGATTAGTGTTTTTATTACTCAACAAATGAGAACGGTGAATGTGGAGTGTAAGTGATTATTTAAAAAACATTAATACAATATATATTTCATATTTATTCATCAATACTATCATTAATACATTACATGATAGGTGGTTATGAAAAACAAAAAGTGTTGCTTCATGGAGACGGTTATCCACACCCATGCACTAATGACAATTCTGGGTTTTCTTAATATATGGATGGAGAATAAATAATGGCCATATAATTATTATAATAACATATAAACAGAATAATTATTCTAATTATATTATTATACTCTAGTAATGGTTGTTTAAGAAAGTAAATAATAAGAATGAAATGTTAAGAGTGATGTGAAACCCAGGTTGAGACGTTTAGCTTCCTCTTGATTAAGGCCTTAGATATGAAGGAACTAAGATAAATTGTGTTGACTAGGGGAACTAACGCTTGTAAATAACTACACATATAGGAAATTTTGAAATGTTATTAAGGGAATTTTAAATTAGTAGTGGGGGTTGGAACTAACCCACTTTTATAATTATGGAAAATGGGCTTTGACATTGAAAATAATGGTAAGGGGTAAGAGAGGAAAGACCTTAATTTTAGGTGAGTTATGTGAGATAATGATGGTGATACATGTAGGTAAGACATTAAAATCTAAAAAAAAAATATAAGAGGTTTAATGTTTATGTTAATTTAGTTAAATTCAATCCACCTTATATTAGTGTTTCAAGCACTTGTTACTTTTAATTAAATATTAATAATGTCAATTACGTTAGTACTAAAAATATATGGGGACTATTATTACCAAACATCAACATGATAAATCCAAATTTTGGATATATTTAAAATAATTCAATTTCTCAAAGGGATAAAATTAACGGTTATATCAAAACTTATAATTTTTTGGAACTATTTTTTAGAAAAATGTTGTTCAATAATTAAGTGTTTTTAATATTATTTAACAATGAGTACACATTAAATGAGTTTGAAATTATTTTTATAAATTTTAAAACATCATATTTTTTTTAAAATTTATTCATATGACTTAAAAATACACAATATTTAGAAAAGTATTATTTTTTGAAAAATAATCATTTTGCCAATGTACTATTATTTACCCAAGGTAACTTAATATATATGCCTCAAAATAAAGTATCCCTTATTAGATAATCTATACCCAATTATTTAAAATATAAAATCCACTCCATTTGATTCAATTAATATAAAATAATTTTAAAATACTAATTTATTTAAAAAAAATAGAAAATGATACTTTTGATTTAAAATATTAAATCTTGGTTTATAATTCAAACACAATATTGTAAAAAATATCATGTTACTTTTAACACAAATAATTTTTCAAGAAAAATGTTTTAAAACATGAGGTTATAATTATATCTAAGTGATGTTATAAAATTCAAGCTAATTTGAAAATAGTATTTTTTATATTCTCATAAAAATTAATTCTTTTAATTAATCCCAAAAATTAATTTTAATCTAATATGATCCTGATAAATCCAAAAATGATGTTAATTTTTTCATATTAAATTTCTATAATTTTATCCTTAAATATTTAAAAATAAATCCAACATAAAAATGAAAACTGTTCTTGTTAATAAATATCCATTTAAAATGATAAATATTATTTATTATTAATTATTTTCAATGAATATATAAATTTAATGGTTGATTTTTTTTATATATTAATATCTTAATGTGATATAGATTCATTTTAATATAGGAATGAAAGACAAACATTTTTATGAATAAAATGGATATAGTTTTGAAATGCCCATATTATTCTATAGATAAAAACTAAATGTTGATATTATACTAATTTATACTCACAAAAACCATCATAACATCTACATAAGGTCTAAGTGTAAGATTACATGTTGTGGTAGTTGCAAGGGTTATTCCTCAAGAATATATTTTTCAGTGACCTCTGTAAGCTCAAGCTTTTCCCTCAAGCTATTTCTCTCAAATTGTAATTACTCGATTTCTTCTTGAGAATGGTCTAGGTAAAACCATATAAAAGATAAGAACCTTATAATATTATTTAAATGGAATTCATATGGAATAATTCCACTTTTTAATATAATTTATTTCTAATTTATTTTTTAATGTTGTGATATGGTTACTCTTATTTATACCTAATAAGTTAATGGATAAGATTTAATATTTATATTTAATATTACAAATATATGAATATTTTTATTTCATTTTAATTTTTTATATTTTTTAAAACATTATATTTAATATATAATTTATTTATGGATAAAATAGAGTGAAATCATGGTTCTTTAAATTTTACCCCCTGAATAAATTTCTTCCGGGCAGTTTAATTATCCTTTACTTGTTGGAATAGATAAATGTTACCAAAATATTTAAATTACTCAATATATGATCCAAAATATCATAGATAACACTTGAAATAACTTATTTTACCCAACCATTTCAAGTAAATGTACCTCATAACTATTTAATAGGGACCATGTGAATGACTCAATTTTCATCTTAGATGATTCATAGTTGTCCTTGCACTATTAGATGATCATATTGGATTTAGTATATTTCTACCGAGTTGTAAAATTTAATGTGTATTCAATGTGAAGATACCCATTATATTTTTGAAATAAAAAAATTGGTTAATATTATAATTTTCATTGAGTTTATTTCTGAAAAAATAATATCATAACACTAAATGTTTCCCTCAAAATAAATAACATTAAGGTTGGTGACTTTATGTTATTATGAAGAGTATAAGATATAATAGGGTTGATATAACAAGACTAAATCTACTAATTTTTGGTGATTTTTAATTAAACAACTACATAACAATATCCTCTTTATTGGTAGTTATTTCATATTTTTTTCCTTTCTCCCTATATCATTGAGGTTGTGCATTCCTAGCATCCTCAACAATATATGGATTAGAGAGTTTACATAGAAAATGGATGAGTTCTCCACACACAATACATTTAATTTTTATTGGTTTTATGGCATGAGTTTTATCTTTTTTTTATTTTGTGAAGTGAAGTCTTAATTTTATCTTAGTAGTTTGATGCTCCTTGGAATCCTATACGATAGGTAAAGAATATTACAATACCATTGATTCAATTACCTTGATTATTCTTCCCAAATGTTTGACATATATGTGGTTGAATATCCTTTCTTTTATCACCTGTATTACCATAATTTTCAACATCCTATGTCCATATCTACTTTGGTACACTTAGGACTTCAACTATGGTTAAATTATTAATCATGTTTCATGATAGTTGATTTGGTATAATCACCAATTTTTTTAGTCTATATCCTATTCCAAGGGGATGATTGTTTAGTTGGTTATCCCATTATCCTTCTCACACAAGGTGAAATCCATTCCCTCTAGTTCCAACCATTACTAAAACCAAAAAGGGTTGACATAAGTGAAAATACATTACCAATATGGGGGAATTAGTATAATCATAAAATTAATTAAAACTTAACAATATTTAGCTTTCATATTATAACATATAATTAAGGTCATTTCAGTTCGACCTATAACGATATTAGTGTATACTTGGTTAATCTAAGTTGGGTTATCTTATTTTTATCAACATAATACCTCTAAATAACTATGAAGTCAATCCTTTATATTGGTTTATAGTGTGAACATGATCAACCAAATCAAATACCTTGGGACTTTCATAATTTATGTGTAGTCTTAGACCCACCTACCAAGCATCAGGGTGGAAATCGATTCAATTATCAACCAAACCTTTTCAATTTGATTACACATAGATGTATTTTTTTTATAAACACATCTACTTGTAGTATATATAACAGAATTCAATTATTTACAAGACCATATAATATATAATTTAATAATTTTTAATGATATTATCATATACTTAAATTCATATATATGTTTTTCAATAAATTAATCTACACTAATTCCAAAAATAACTGAATTAATATTTAAAAATAAATAAAACATCTTATAATACCAACAATAGTAACCCATGATAAAATTAAGACAAATAGTACAATAACTACATTATTTAAATATTATATCTTTGAAAACATTTAGTAATACATTGACTAAAACTTTTAGTGTCTTGGTTATTGGCTACATAAACAATCTATTTTTCAACACTTGTGAACACTTTTCCATTACCATGATCCCACAAATACTTTTTTAGATACCTCACATGACATAATATTCTTTATAACATGGGTAATATAAACAAAATAAAGGTGTGAAATTAAATACTCATTAAGAGAAAATAAATATCATAATTTATTAGATAATAAACATGGAGGAGGATAATAGGAAGACATATGTATCATAATAAAATATCACAAGACGATTTATGATAATCATAATTAATTATGGAGTAACATAAGATGATAAAAATATTATTTAGAAATTATAAAATATATGAAATGGATAAAAACACTTACCAATAATCATAAAACATGTTATTGTGACAAAAAAATGTGACGTAGATTAAAAATAAGAAATAAACATGAAACTTGGAATTACCTTGAAATGAAATGGTTCTATTAAAATTGAAATAACTTAATAAAAAACTTTGGAATGTGGAACGACTTAATAAAAACTAATAAACTTTCATAAAACCATAAACATATGAAAACTTGTATGACAAATCCCATTATTACCATGCCTATGTGAACACATTGATTATATCCATGCCTGAAGTGTGAGAAACCCCATCATTCTTACACCTATATGAACTACTCACTATTTACACACCTGAAATACTTATGAGATATAATATTAATATAATGCATTATATAGTGATATAGGACCCCACATTTTATCTTCACCATATATGTGTTCAACTTAAAAATATCCATCATCATACAATAAATTACCCATTGAAAAAATAATGGATTTCTTAAAAAATCTAAAAATATCAAATAAGATAACTAAAAATATCATAGTATATCAAAAACATAATTTTCAAAAATAAATCAGATCATAAAATCATATAGATTATGATAAGAAAAACTTCATTAATGAAACCCCATGGACGTTAAATTGAATTAAATATAAAAAAGTTTTCATAAAAATGTTATAAAATTGATTTACAATTTACTTTCAAAAACATTTTTTTTAACGGAAAGATACGAATATTGAAAACATCAATATAAAAATTCCCTATTAAAATAATCTATAATAATTGAGAATTGAAATGAAATTATTTTCTCAAAAAAGGGGAAGTGGTAATACTTTTACAAAAAGATAATATTTAAAACTAATATTTAATAATGCATCCTTAAAAATTTTATAAATGTTATCAAAATAAAATGTCAAGTCGATGATAAAACCTTTTATTTTGAAAGGATGGAAGACCCATTTGAACATTTTGAGAATCCACGTCATGAAAATAGATAAAAAAACCTTTGATTTAAAATTAAATAAGGAAACTAATATAAAAAATGTAGATAAAAATAGTCTAACTTTCCACTAGTTAAACGGGACCATTCATGGAAACTGAAAATATGGACATTGAAGAAAAATCCATCAAAATTAATAAGAATTATTCTTAAAAAAATCAATTTAAAGAAACATTAAAATATTCAAGGAATATTAATTTTATCTAAAACATTATTTCCCCAAACAATAAGGCTGAAGTAAATTCAAAAATCAACAATTTTTATAATACATATGTCATGAAACATAATAGACAAAGATGAGTGGTTATGACCCATGGAAGAGAACGGAGTCCTGAAAACCCCTAACACCATTATTAACATTTGAACCAAAATTAGTTGGAAGATTTAAAATAATGTAGTTCTATAATTACAAAGGATTAATTAATATATTATTTAAAAATACATTTTCATGAAGTATATATACCTTATAAAATTGAAATTGGTGAAAAACATTAAAACTTGTCTCAATGAAGGGAGGTTGAGATAAAAATCTGTAAAAGCCTTTGTATCTTTAAAATTAGGACCCCAAGAGAGAATTAAGATTGAAAGTTCATTTTAATTCATCAAATATAATTAAACATGGTGAAAAATTAAAATGGGTTATTAATTACAACCTGGAAAATGAAACATGGTGTATATGATAGACATGTCTCAAGGGATTCAAATTAGAGATATTTATCCACAAGTAAAAAAAACATAAATATATAAATATACTATTATAGAACCCCATTTATATATAATATTATTTTTTTTGTTATCTTTTTTAATTGAAATCTATACGTATATTAGTTAGTTATTTCTTATTTTCCCATATTGTGTCATTACAATTTTTACTATTTATAGTAGTTTTGTAGGATTGGGGTTCATATATATACTTATACTGAAGTTAATAATTAATATTTCATTAATTTTAATGTAATTATTGAATTATAATGATTTATGAAGTTTAAATATCATTTCATGAGTAATTAATTATTTATCCTAGAAGATGAAATTGACAAAAAAAACATTATTTCGATAATTTTCGACCCAAAAAAGGAATTTTCTTAATCAATGATTTAAATATTGATGTTTCCCTTCTATAAAAAAAATAAATCTTTCAATGTTTTTCCCATATTATAATTTAATGTAACTTTTATAAACATCCATGACATAATCTCATAGCATTATCCAAGTAGGTGGTCAAAAAAACATAATCTTGAACACACTTTAACTTGATTGGTGGGTATGGTTCAGTATATGTTTCTTTTGAAGTAATGTCATTATAATAGAAGGATAATCATATTAATTTTATATTTTTATTATCATTATCTAGATTTAAATATTTTTTCATAAATAATGAAAAACTAGAAAAAAAATTATTCTTTATAGTGGTGGTAGTACACACAACACATGATTAGTGTTACCATTACTCAATGAATGAGAGGGGTAAAGGTGGATAGTGAGTGATAATTTCAGAACCATAAATAAATTATAGAAATCATATTTATTCACCAACAATTTCAATAATACCATCCAAGAGTGGTGGAAATGAAAACCTGAAAGTGTCACTTTGTGGAGGTGGTAATCCATGCACACGCACTAAAACTGATTATTATTTTTCTTAGTAGATGGAGGAGAATAAATAATCAATTTATCATAATTATAATAAAATCTCATCACACTAATTATTATTATTTTATTATTATAATATAAATATAAATGATTTATAATGTAAATAATAAGAAATATACATTAAGAAAATGTGATACCTATTTTGATCCATTGAACTTCCTCTTGATAAGGGCATTATATATGAGGGACTTAAGATAATTTTTTTGACCAAGAGAACTATTTAATTTAATTTACATCGATGGGATTATGTTTTTTATAAGTATTAATTGAAATTTCATAATATAATTGGAGTGTTGAAACGGTGGAGTTGATCCCCCTCTTATATGTGAGAAAGATGTGATTTTCCAAGTAAAAGAATGGTATGTAAGGGGTAAGAATGTAAAGCCCTTAATTTTAGGTGATTTAGGAGAGGTAAGTTTGGTTATGCAAGTATTTAATACTTTAAAACCTAAAAAATCTATAAAGTCTAAATAACATATTAATTTTGGAATTTTTACCCACCTTAGATATGTTTTTTAAAAACTTATTACTTTAGATTAAATATTAATCGTTTCAATTAATTTATTACTAAAAACATAAGTTTGGCCTTATTAAAATAATTATACAAGCTGAATCTTGATTTTTTATCAATTTAACTAAAAAGAATCTCTAAGAAAAATAAACTATTAAATAAAAACACAAGATTTGTTGGAAAAAAATTTTTTCGAAAAATTCCATTTTATTCAATAAGTGTTCTTAATATTATTTTACATTTATTTCCTATTAAATGAGAGTTAATTAATTTTATATATGTTTAAATATCAAATAATTTTTTTAAATTTAAAATTAACTCATTTAATTTAAAAATTCACAATCATTATAATTTTATTATTTATTGAAAAATAATTCTTTTACTCGGGTAACTAAAATTTACCCAAGGAAACTTAATCATTTTTCCTAAAAAACTGAACCATATGAGATAATTTATACCCATATATTTAAAATTTAAAATCCATTTCATTAAATTGAATTTATAAAAACTAATTTTAAAATACTAATGTACATAAACAATTTTTTGAGAAAATAATATTTTTTTAAAATATAAAATATAGGTTTATAATTCCAACATGATATTTTAAAATATATAACATTACTTAAAATACAGATATTTTTTTATGAATTTTTTTCTTTATGTTTCATGTTATACTTATATCATATTTATGTTACAAAATCCACGATATTTTTAAAAATGGTATTTTTTAGAATTCACCTAAAAAACTTATTTTAGAAAATATCCCAAAAAATCATTTTAAGCTATATGACCATGATAAATCAAAAAAATAATGTTAATATTTTCAAAATTAAATAATTAAAATTTGATACTTAAAGGATAAAAAACCTAGAATATAATTTAAAACTATTCATATTAATAAATATCTTTTCAAAATTATGACTATTAAATATTCTAATTTATTATGATAGAATATATGCATATTGAATATATGATAATTTATTTTTTATGTATAGTCATCTCAAAAAGTGATATAGGTTCAGTTTAATATGAGAACAAATAAAATTAAACTTAAAAAAGATTTTATATTTGCATTCTCATTCAATTCTATAGATAAAAACTACATGTTGATATCGTTCTAATTTCTACTCAGAAAACACATTATAACCTATACATAAAATATAAGGGTAATATAACTAATGGTGGTAGTCATGGGTATTTTTTCCACTAGAATGGATTTGATAGTGAGTTCTATAAGGATAATATTTTCCCAAAAGCTATTTTTCTCAAGTCGTAATTAGTCGAATTCTGATTGGTCTTGGTTTTGGGGTAAACCATTAAAAGCTACCTCCCTTATGAGATTAGTAAAATGGGATTCATATGGAAGACTACTGATTTATGATGCCATTTGTTCCTTCTATATTTCTTGATTTTATGATATGGTTACTTCCATTTATACCAACGAAGTTAGCTGGTATATTTTAGTGGTCAAATTTAATTTTGAAAATATATCATGGTTTTTCTTATATTTTTTTTTATAGTGTTGCAGACCTTCAATTTAATATATCATATTTTCAAAAATAATATATAGTGAAATTACAGGATGCTACACCTTCACTAGAGTTTACATAGAAATAAAAAAAATCAAAAGTGTGGATATAACATTCTCTCAAAAAGAGTCCCAACCATGATCACAATGAACTTATACTTCTTTTAAAGTCTTTACAGAAAATCATGAGCTCTTTTCTGAATCCTGAGATCACTCCACATGTTATTATAGATTCGTTACATGTTTTTAGTTTATAGGTGGTTCAATATTATTGAATCATATTCCCCAATACAATAACATCGTCTCTTTAACACATAGAAATTTCACGATAAATTTTTCTTAAAATAAATTTAATTTTACTAATAGTTTGTGAAATAGGAAACCCCATGTCCAAAAAAACAAAAATGTAGTATACTATTATAACCTAACCATTATGTTGGTAGAGTGAATGGGAATAACTGTTCATTTTAAAAAATAATAATTTTAATGGATTCATATAGAGAAAAAATATTCATAAATAATCACCCAATTTTTAGTAAAGTCATCTTATTTTTAAAAAATACATTTTTACTCCAAAATAGTATTTATTACTTTTTGTGAGAAAATAATAAAATTAATTTCTTCCACTTTAAAAAAATTATTTTACAAAATTAACTTCATTTTTAAATTCAACATATCAAATTTAACTTAGGCTGAAATTTTGGAATCAATTTAAAATGGTTAATTTTTTAGTATATAGTGAAAAATACAGATTTTTTAAGTACTATCATTTATTTTCATTAAGTAATTTAAAATTACTATTATTTCTTGGATTTGGTATTAAATTAACAAATGATACATTATATTTTGAAAAATATAATTAATTTCATTTGAATGAGAAATATTCACGATTCTGATATAAGTTAATATTTATGGGTAAAAATAGTTTTTCCAAATAATATTTTCATTATGTTTTATGAATTTATATTAAAATTGATATCTACAATATCTAGAAATTTAAAATTAAATAATGGATACCTATTTGTAATTATGATGTTCAAACTAGGTAAATAGTTCTCTTTTATTTTCATACATTATGAATAGTATCTATGGTAAATAAATGTCACCTCAGAATGGGTAAAATGGTAAAAAAGGGTTAAAACCATGAGATAAGGTCTCAAAAAACCAAAAAATATAGTTTATTTCACTGTATGGGATAAATTCGTCCATCTCCATCGCAAATTTTAATATATGTTCTTTTCCAATAATTTTCGCTTCATAATGAAATTTATATTATTTTATGTAAACAAAATTCAAAATTGTGTTTCTCTTGAATTTAACATCTCTAAAAATTTTACATAAGGATAAAAAGAGGAAAGGTTTATTTATAATTTTTTATTTTAAATATGGATTAATTTTTTTCTTATGGTAATTTATTTATAATTTTTATTGATTAGATAATTACCTTAAATTCTTACATAATACCAACATAGTGCTTGTGAAAGCAGTAGAAACAAACTTATAAATATTTTTAAAAACATCAAAAAGTAAGGGTTTTTGGGTGATTTATAGTGAAAAAAGAATATATTGAAATACTATAACATTTCAGGGATGTTTTTATGGTTTATATTTTAATTAAATTACTATCATGATGGATTTATTTTAAAATTATTTGAATACTTTCAAAAATGACATTAATAGTATTTAACGAAAAATAATATTTTGTTAAATTATTTAAAAATCATAAAAATACTAAAATAATAAAAATTGTATAATATAAAGTCAAAAATATCATCCAATTTCCTTTTATGTGATGTTTTTTTATCTTATAAGTATACATATAATTCATTAATATTGAAATAGATGTTATTGTTTTTATTGTTAAAAATGGTTACCGACAGGGTTAATCGAAAATGATAAGGCCTAAAATGACATAAAAACATATCTAAATTTTATTCCATGATTATATTTATACCATAAAATATTTTTATTGAAAATAATGTATTTTTTAGGAACTATATCTAAAAAATACACTAATTACATTTAAATATTTTTTTCAATTCTAAGTGTGTCATTTACCTCCATTATAAAAGGACAAGAATTATCTATATTTTTACACTAAAATGATCTATATTGCTCAAAAACCTTCCCAATTATATTCATAGTTTACCTATACCTAAATTAGAGGTAATTTTGTTCACAAATTTCCATTCTAAGTGTCCTTAAAGAGGGATCTAATAGAGTCATACTAAACAATAGTTAATCCTCTTACCGGACCATTTTTAATTAATTTCTTATTATACCTCTTATAAATCTTTGGTATTAATCATAAAAAGAAAATTAAGTATCCTAAATATAATAAAATTTTATTATGATTTTGAAAATAACATTATCTACCCTATTTCCCATCAAATGTAATGTGAAAGTATCCCTTATGCATACGTGTGGACTATTTCCTCCATGTAGTAATACAAACCTTTTTCTATTATCATATTTCATGGATGGTTATTATAAGGGGTTTAATGTTCTGGTATGAAATTTTTAATATTATTATTCTTATTTAATTATAATATCATATTTCTCACATTTCAATCTATTGGAAGACTATAACATCGCCTAGTATACATGTGGACTACCACCTCCACAAAGCGAAGTGATTCTTTTTTTATTAATGATTCACATGATTGGTAATAATGATAGATTTAATAAATATATATTATATATATGATTTAATAATTATTCTATAAAGTTTATTTAATATTTAAATTTCTTTCATTCTATCTATTGAAAATTGAAAATCACTTTTATACAAACATACAAAAAACCATCTCCATGAGCGGTAAAATTTCATTTTCTTTAAATAACATTAATAGATGATTTTAAATAGGTATATAATGAATATATATGATATTTATTTCATAAACGAATTTATTTATATGATGGAACCATGATCAAATTAAAATAAAGGGAACTAACTGAACAGAAATTCTCTTTAAAAACGAAATAGTTAACACCCAGAAATTAAGATTTTAATAAAACAAAATATTAATAAATTGATGATGAAATGTTAAAATATGATCATATAGGATATTATAATTTTGTAAATAAATCTAGAATATGATTAAAATAAATTTAAATTTATTACATAGGAGTTGATATCACCATCAAATCAAGTCAATCTTGTGGTAACGAATTTATGTTTCATCTCAATTTAATCAAAATTGTTTACACTTGAATTACCATTGAAAGAAATTTTAAAATATTTTTCTGATAAATACCTATAATTTTCAAATATTCTATTTATTTCTTGATATGAAATTTTTTCCTTTTATTTTCCTCTCTTTAATTACTCAAGATTCTGAATGATTTTTTTAAAGAAAAAAATGACTTTATTTATTACCTTAATCAAAACTCATTTGTCATCCATATCCATGTTTTATATAAAATTTTACAAATTAATTTTTATATTATAATAATATTTTTTAATTAAAAATTTACACATTCTTTAATTTTAACATAAAATTTAAAAAAGCTTCATGTTGTTTTTTGAATGAGGTAATTTTGATTTTTTACCAAAACTGTGAAAGGTAGCATTGTTTTAACTTACACAACATGAATTTAATTCCCAATAATTTTTAATATTAAATTATTTTAAGTTTAATTTACCTTTTATCAAGGTCCTTTTAAAATAAATATTTCTCTTTGTTATTTGAGAAATTTATATATTATAATATATGATTTAAAAATGAAAAGTGTATTTTCCTCGTGAAATATTACAGGGATATTTTAGTGGAATTTTACATATTTCATAACATACATTGATGTTACATAGGATTTCCTAGTAATATGATGTATTGATGGAATATTGTTTCTTTCTCGATATAGTTTGTGGTTATGATGATAAAATATCGATGAAACCCATTTTATCTTCTATGAGTAAAGTTATAATGAATTTTTTTATGATCTTGTGGAATAAATTTTAATGGATTTATTATTATATGTTTTGTGGCCCTAGAATTATATAATCATATAATGTATTGGGTAAATATTAATGGTCTATGAACTCAAGGGGAACAAGAGAGGTCATCACATGCCTAAAAGATGGTACACTGGATGATATCCCAAGCCTGAAGTAGGTACACAGGCAGTTATCCCATGCCTAACATGATATGAATATCCTAGTGGGTATCCTTGACATAATATTTCTATTATTTTGATTATTCAGTAAATTCTACCACTTTTTTATGACATGATCTTACTCTAATTTCAACTTCTAATAGCTCATGTTCTTTGAATCCTTTATGATCTTTGTCTTATAAACTACCAAGATTCATTTCATGACTCATGGGTATAATCTATGAATTTCAAGGTGTTAATTTAATAAGTTAATCTCATATTCTCATAATCTTTATGATCATGTTATTTTTAAATTAACATTGATGTCTCTATTTTTTACCCTTATAGGGAATCTGAGCTCACACATTATTATGTTTTGTTATCCCAAGGTAATGAAGAAAAGTTTTAATTATTTTTTTTCTAAGAAGGGTTCTATTTTTGATGTACTAAGTGGGGGGTGATATCGATATTTTATAAACAAGTTTATTATGATTCCATGTTTCTAAATACACTATACCTTTATAGTTATGGATTGTATGATAATGATATTTAATTAATATTCATCTAATAAGATGTAATATTTTTGTATGAAAAGTATTGGTCACTATAGGTTTTATCACAGAAAGGTTTATATACCATTAGAAAATAGGATGGGAAACCATTAGTGAGAACCATTTGGAAAATACAATGTATATGAGAACAACCTAATTTATATTAAATAAAAGAGTGTAGTTTTCTAAAAAAAATCACTAAATAGATAATATAAGTAGACATGGTTTTCTAATAAATGTCTCTAGGGGTAATAATCGAAAAAAATTCTGGTCTATTAGATATCATTATACTACACAGTGAGTGTCCCCCTACTCTGCACCTGGTTTCAAACTCTAGAGGGATATTCTTGGGTTAATTTAAATTTTATTTATAAACCATCATGATGGATTTGAACAGATTATAATCATGAATGAGCTATATTAATCCTAAGGTGTCTTAGATTGAAAATAAGGTGTCATGATTAAGATATTCAATTAAAAAACTCATGATTTTTTAGTCTCTAAAAATGATTGTTATTTCTCACACTATGATTTTCTGTTTAATTTAATGGGTGGAAACAATAGTAATTGTGTTAATGATGAATGTGATGGAAAATGTAATGATTTTCCTCCTGAAAAAAAAACTATATTTTATGGTAGATAGAATGAAAAAGTTCTTTAATATTGTTATGAAACTTTCTCAAGGCATGAATCATACTAAGCTTCCAAATGAGATTTGGAGGGAATAGTGTTCTTTTTAGTCTTTTATAAGGAACCATCCACATTATTTTAGTGCGTCTATTGATACACTAGTTTCTAAAAAATGGATCAGTAACATTGAAAAGTTATTTTCCATTCACCTATTTTCATAGCATAAAAAATTCATTTTGATTGCCTATAATTTAGAAAGTGAATCACTTAAAAGGTGGAATCTCATCAAGAAAATGAGGAAAGATATAGAAATTTACTCTATAGAGGGTAAAAGTTTAGAAGTTTATCTTATAATGTGTAATTTACTTGTATTCTTCATATGAAATTAGTGTAGGATTTTTTTGAGTTAAGGTAGAATGATGAGGAATCCAATAGTATATATGAGGAAATATTTACAAGACTTTTTAATCATTATTTGGGTATTATGATTAAACCATAAAGTAATATTGATTAAATCTTCAGTTCCATAAACCCAATTATCTAAAAAGAATTATTTTTAAGGGACTTATGTAGTTATGAATAAATTTTTTGATTTGCTACCATGGTAGAAATGGATATTAGAGTGACCAATAAATATAATTATTTTATAATAAAATAAATATGGAATTCAAAATAAATTGTAATAATAAAAATCATGGAGGGAAGAAGATGATCCTTTAATTATGAGCGACGTATGCAAGGAGACATGAAGGAAATTTCATTAAGGTTAATAGTAAATTCTTTATGTGTGGAATGGAACGTTATCAAGAAATTGAATGTTGAAGAATGAGAAGAAGTTAGCTAATTATGGAGAAAAAACACCACATAATTCACTACCCACACTCCAGTGTTTCAAATGTAAGGAGGGTGTGAAAGTTTTACTTACCATATAATCTATAATTATAAGCGGTTGATGATAACACCTCAAGTATATAATTCAAATCTAATTTATTCTTATAGGATTGTGGTTCCTTCATTCATCAAAGTGCATCACCATGGGGTGAACCTGTTATTTTTTTTATGTATAAAATCAGATCAATGTGACTCTAAATTGATTTATAGAAAATGAACCACATCACAATCAAGAATAAGTTTTTTCTACCCCATTACGATTTCTTGTTTTGTCAACTGTGAAAATATCAATACATTTATAGCATTGACCTTTATTTTAGATATCATCAATTGAGGGTCCTGAAGATAGATATTACCAAGATAAAATTCAATAAAAGTTATGGACACTATTATTTATTTTAATTCCATTTGGTCTTACTAATTCCCTCGTTATTCTTATGGATTTAATGTATATAAATTTTAGAGATTACCTTGATTATTTTTTAAAAGAATTTATATAATTTATTCATATAAATTATAAAATCATATAATATTATGGAGATCATATATAACTTTTATTAGAGATTCTAAGGAAGGACAAGTTACATAGAAAATTTTCCACATTTAAATTTTGGCTATATAAAGTTTCATTTGTGCGTTATATAATCTCATGCAAGGGTATATTTGTGGATCCATGAAAGACAAAAAATTAATTAATGTTAGACCAAAAACCACTATGTCAAAGATCTATAGTTTTCTTGGTTTTTGTAGATATTATTGAATCATTTTCTAAAAATTATCATGACTATCTAATCCACTTACCAAGTAAACATGGAAAGGAGCCTAGTTCTTTTAGATAGATTAATATAAAGAAAATTTTTGGGAACTGAATAGAAGGTTAATTAGTGAACATATACTTATATTACCCGACATTAGAGAAGTATTTTTTTATCTATAGTGATGCATAAATGATGGGAGTTGGAAGCTTCCTTAGGCATAAAGATACACTAATTGCTTATACCTCATGAAAATTGAAGTTTCATGAATATCTGTTTCCAAGTATTAATTTGATACTAAATACGGTAATTTTTACACTGAATATATGGAATAATTATCTTTATAGTTAAATTTGTGACATATATATTGATTAAAACATATTATAATATATATTCAATCCCAAAGAGTTTTATTTTTAACAAGGAATATGGTTAGAGTTAATTAAATATTTACATTAATCAATTCATTACCACCCTAGGCAAGTGAAAAAGGTGGATGATGATCTAATTTGAAAGGATAATGGTTGATTATCTATTAATAGGATCACAAAAGATCTAATACTTCTAGATTTACAAATTATAGATATAGAATTATTGAGGCAAGGATATAAATATTATCTTTCCAAAATTAGTGTTCAACCATATATATATGTAAAGATTAATGAGGTGAAAAAGGAAGTTCTACATTTAAAAAATGTGATAATAATTGTTCTTGAGTTAAACATTGATTTTGATGGAATGATAGCATTAGATAACTATGTATGTTTTTCTTCTATACCATATTTGAAGGAGTTGTTGGATTAAGCACGTAGTTTATCAGTCTCTATTCAACCAGTATAAAGATGTATAGAGATATAAAAGGGTATTTCTAGTGGGCAGACATGAAAAGATATATTTATAGGTATGTATCTTGATTCGTGGGTTTCTAGTATAATAAGCATGATAGAAATAATTAAAAGGGGTTGTTACAACCAATACCTATACCATAATAGAAATGGGTAGACATCAATATGTATTTTTTCATCAGAATCTCAAAAAAATTGAAATTCAATAATGATATTTGGGTTGTAGTCAATATTAATATGAATTCATAACACTTCATTGATTTTAAAGAATAATTATATCTTCATAAAAATTCCAGAATATATATTAAATAAGTGGTAATGTTGTATGGAGTACCAAATTTTATTATACCTGATTAGGATCTGAGGGGTTACTTTAATGTTTGGGTTAATTCTTTAGATGGATCTATATATATAGTTGATTTTCAGTAAATATTATCACCCTTTCAAAAAATCTAAGTCCATAATAACCCTTAAAATCCTAGAGGATATATAAAGATCTTGTTTTATGGATTTGAAAGGTGTTTGGGATCAATATTTTCCTCTAATTGAGTTTTCTTAAAAAACAATATTTCAATTAAGAATCTAGATGGCTCTTTATAAATCAGACTATGGAAATAAGTGTATAAATAAAAATTATTGGGATGAAGTTTTATAAATAAATCTATTGGGAATAGACCTATAAAATGAATTAATATAAAAATGTAACTTTATTCATCAACACATCATGTCAACTCTTAGTAGATAGAAACGTTATACTGAAAATCATTAGTGAAATTTAGAATTTTATGCTGGTGAGAAATTATTATGATAAATTTATCCATCAAAGAATTTTTTGACATTAAAAAAGTATTATAATCTAAACCTTATATATATTGGTCCCTTTGATATTCTTAATCAAGTAGGTATGGTGTTTTATCTATAAGTGTTTCCACTGAACCTCTCTTAAGAACATAATGTATCCCATGTATATCTCTCAAAGTAGTACATACCCAATCCATAACATGTCCTATACACATAGGATGTACCATTGTATAATTTACTTTTATAATAAGAACAACTGGTAAAAATCTTGGATCATATAAATAATGTTCTATGGAACAAGACTACTCTTACATCTAAATGTCTCTAGGGGAATCAGAAATTCAAATAATATACATGGGAACCTGAGGATGTGTTGAAATAGAAATATGATAATTTTTTGTATTGGAGTGATGAAATATTATAGAAAATTAATTTTAAGGGGTGTATAATATAACACCTTGATATTTTATGATATATTTCTCTTTAATTTAATTTAACTTCTTCGATAGTTTGTGGTATGTAAAATGCTAAGTCTAAATGAACCATAATATAATATATTCTTATAAAATAACCATTAATTTCATTGAGTTAATAGTAATATCTTTTTTGAAAAAAAATATGTGTAAAGGATTTTGTTAAGTTAAATATATTGATAAATAACTACTCAATTTTCAATAAGCTCATTATATTCTTGAAAAATATATTTTTCCTCAAATATCATTTTTTTAGAAAATAATATAATTGATTTATTAATATTTTATAAAATATATATGAAAATATAATCTTCATTTTTTAAATCATCTATAAAAAATAACTTATGGTGAATTATTTGGATTTTTCTAAAATGATTGATTTTTCAGGGAATAGTGAAAAATATAGATTTTTCAAATAGTATCATTTATTATCATCAAATAATATAAAATTAACTTTAAATTTTGGATATTTTATTAATGTTAATTATAATAAATTTTATTTATAATAATATGATTAATTCCATTAGAATCATTAACATTTATTATTTTGATATATGTTAATTTTTTAACCATAAAAGCATTTTTTTCAAAAAAAATGATCCTCATTGTGTTATGCCCACTTATAATAAAATTGATTTATTCTACTTATATAGTTTTAACCTAGAAAAATTGATACCATATTTTGAATCTTGATGTTCAAAAAAGGTAAATAAGGTCCTTTTATTTTCAGTCATTATGAATAGAAACTATTGTAAATATTTTCACCTCGGTAGGAGTAAAATGGGTAAAGAAATGTTTAAACCATGAGATAAGGTATAAAAATCTCCCCAAAACATGACTTTAATTCATTTTAGGGGATAAATTTGGCCAAATCCATCTCATATTCTAATTTATGGATTTGTGGTTTCATTTTCCCTTGGTAATGAAATTTATATTATTTAAAGTAATTAAATTTCTAAACTGTTACTTTCGTGAATTTAATATCTCAATGTTTTTGCATATTAATAAAGAGGATAATTTTAGTTTTAAATGTTTGTTTTAAATTTAAATTAATTTTTCTATCATAGTTATTTATTATAAAATTTTGGTGAGGAAATAATTAACTTAATTTCTTACATAATTTTGATATAGTGCTTGTGAAAGCAGTAAAAAAATACCTGTAAATGTTTTTAAAAACTCCAAAGGTAATGTTTTTAGGGAATTTATATTTCACCATGAATTTTATAGAAGAATGAAAAATATTTTTTATTTTTTAAAGGTTTATATATTCATTTCATTAATATTTTGATGTCTTTAAATTCAAATAAATTGAATAATTTTAAAAATGTAATTAATGGTATTTTATAAAAAAAATATTCTTTAAAATTATTCTAAAATAATAAAAATATTTTAAGAGGCAAAGTTATGATAATATATGGTCTAAAATATCATCCATTTTCCATTTATGTTCCAATTTTTTCTTTATAAGTAAAATTTCTACCATTTATGATTTAAATAGTTGTTACCGTAATTAAGGTTAAAATGGTTAATGGAGAGGTTAATGAAAATGTTAATATTTAAAATGAAACCAAAACCTATATTAATTTTTTATGGTTATATTTCTAATATAGACTCTTATTATTCTAATTCAGACCTATTTTGAAGCATCATACTTGAGAAATACATTAATTATACTTAAATATTTTTATTAATTTCAAGTATAGAATTTACCCCTAGTAAAAGAGAACCCCTTCCCTCCTTTATTTAAACAAATTGGGCTATCTCTATTTAACAACCGCTACCCAATTCTCTTATAAATTTCCCTATTCATTATGTATTAGTTTTTTTCTTCTTGAAATTCCATCTTAGGGTCCTTAAGAAGGGATATAAAGGATGCCTACTGAAGAAGAGACAATCTTCCGACTCGGCCGCTTTAAATTTTTACCTTTTCAAAATCCTATTAATATATGTTATTCATTATATAATAACAAATTCAGTAACCTAAATATAATAAACGTTTATTATCATTATGTAACTATCAATATCCACCCTTTTTTCATCAAATGATATGTTAAAGTATCTCTCATGCGTACGTGTGGACTACCACCTCCACATGGTGATACATTTAATTTTACATCATCATCATTAAAAGTTGATTATTATTATAAGTTTAATTTTTTTATATAATATTTATTATATTATTATGATTCTATAATTATAATATCATATCTAGCTTCTTACATTCAAGTCCTTTGGAAAATTATAACATCACTCATGTGTGCGTATGGACTACCACCTCCGTGAAGAAATGTGATTCATTTTTTATTTACTAATTAAATTAATGCTAATAATCATGATGTTTATAAATATAAATAATATATTTGATATAATAATAATTTTGAAAACTTTAATTATTATTTACCTTTCTTTCATTATATCCGTTGAAAAGTGAAAAAAAAATGTTCATATGTACCTGTGGTATACCATCTTCATGAATGGGGTAATTTATTTTTCAATCTATACCTTTTATGGGTGATTATAGATATGTATATAATGAATATATTTTATCTTTTTATCATAAATATCATTATTAATATGATGGAGCCATTATAAAAGTACTATGACTAGAAATACCAAACATATATTCTCAAGAAAAATGTAACAATTAACTCTTAGAAAAAATGATTTTAATAAAAAATTATTAATAAATGGGAATTAAATGTTATAAGTTTATCGTATATGATATAATAAGTATATAAATGAATTTGGTATAGAGTTATAAAAAAATTAAATATATTATATATGAGGTTAGAGTTCCTTTGAAGTAATTTTTACTTGGGGTAAGGGATTTCTTTTTCATTTACATTTTAATCAGGATTGTTTATACTTAAATTTACACTGAAGGGGATTATCAGAGTTTTTCCTGATAAATCAATTTAATATTTTTATCCTATATTTATTTATTTATAATATGTTTTCCCCATAATATTCCTAAAATTAATTACTCAAGAGATTAAAATGATGTTTTTAAGGAAAACGAGTTTATATTTCTCTTCATTATAAAATAATTTATCTTACAAGTCCTTGTTTTCTAAAATTTTTCAAAGAATGAATTTTTATATTTCTATGATTTTTTAAATTCATTTTTACCCATGATTTAATTTTTAAAAAATGGTTTAAAATTAGTCTTCTTGACATATTTTGAATGAGGTGCTTATGAATTTTTATTGAAAGAGTGAATGGAATATTTTCTTTAACATACACAACTTGAATAGAATTACACTCCATAATGACCATTTAATGCTTTGAATCATCTTTTAAAAGTTTACATGATTGTTTTAAAGAAAATAATATCCTTAATATTTATCAGATTTTTAGATTATATTATGTGATTTATAAATGAAAAGTGTTTTTTCCTTTATAAATTTTCTAGTGATCATTTAATGAAATTTTTTATATCTGATAACATATTTTGATGTTACATAGGATTTTTTGGGTATATGATCCAATAATACCATCTTTATTATTTCTCAAAATAGTTTGTGATTATGACGATGAGATATCGATGAAACCTTTTTTCTCTTGGTTTATGATATGATGAATGCTATTATGATATCATCAAATATATATGAATGGATTTATTATTATTTGATAGGTGGTATCATAATTATATATACCTATAAAAAATTGGGTAATGTTTAATGTTCTATGAGATTATATAGTACATTATAGGTTATCCAAATCCCAAAATAGGGTACACATGAGGTTATACCACACCCAAAAGAGGTTTCATGGCTGGTTATCCCAATCCCAAAGCAGGTAAACATGAGTTTATCACATGCCTAACATGTTATGAGTGTATTTTTGGGTATCCTTGACCTAATATTTTAATGATTATGATTATTCCACAGTTTATTCCACTCTTTTATGATATTATCTTATGCGATGTTATATTCTCATGGATTAGGTTCAATGATACCATTATAATTCAAGTCTTATGAACTTCCAATATTTAGTCCATGACTCATTTTTATGACCTAATAATTATTAGGTGTGATTTTCAAAGGTTATTCTCATGTTCTCATACCATTTAATCTCTGGTTATATTTAAATGATCATTGATATCTCCCTTGTTTTCATATATTGAACATCAGATCTCGCCCTTTATTGTTTTTTCTTTCCACTAGTATATAAATACAAGTTTTAAGTATTATGTGTCTATGAATGGTTATATTTTTTAATAACTAAGTGGTAGATGATGTATATCTTTTATAAACAAATTGTTTATGAATCCAAGATTCCAAAGACAAAAAAACTTTATGGTTTTATCATGGATCATATTTTTATGTAATTAATACATACTAAGATGTAATATTTATATATGGTAAGTATGGTTTGTCATATTCACCTAAAATCCCCTTGTGATTTTGATTACATGTTCATACATGATCGATACATGGCTCATCTTTATAACTATTTTCCAAAAATAATTGGAAATTTTATACTGTGACTATTTTCTTGTTGTATCATATATTGTGTGGCATATATATGTACATGTTATGAATCCAAGGTCTTTGATTGATTAAATTTACCAATCTTATCCATTTATATGTATTCTTTTGGTCTCATGCAGGATAACATAATTTTATGTAGTGATATAATCCTCGAATGGTGAAAAATAAGTTTTATAGACCTGTGGATACATGCTTATTCATAATTAGAAGTGGTACCTTCTTTGGGGTAATTGATACATATAAGTGGATAATCAGTTTAATATATCATGGAATATATCCTCTTTGAGTTAATATTATGTGAAACTTCCTCTAGGTTCATCACATATACACAATTTGAGTTTTTGATTTACCATATACAAGTTAATGTGTTCTCGTAGTTTGTGTACTGGCCTAGTGGTTAAGGATACACTATAATCATGCATCAACCCTGGTTCAATCCACAAAAAGCTAAAAAAAAATTGGTTATTAAGGGATTTTTTGCAGCGTGTTGTGTGGATTTTTTTGTGTCTGAGGTGATTTTGAAAGGGGTGGTGAGTCTTGGTTATCATTGGATGGGTTTGGGGGATGGGTAACATTACACAGTGGGGGTGATAGGTCTACAATGGATGTCAGTGGGGGGAAGTGTGGAAGATTAGCAGCTCCAGTGGAAGGCATCAGTAGCCTGCAATGGTGTGTTGGGTGGGTGTGGTCGATCTCGATGATGGAGGCAATGGGATGTGGTGGGGTCGCTCTCGGTCGGTGACGGAAGATGGCGGGACGGGATCAATAGTAGAACATAAGGACGATGGTAGGATTTATGGAATAAATAGTAGTGATGGCCATGATGTGTAGGTAACGGTGGGGGAAACCATATTGGAATAAAATACAAAAAAAAGATTCCCTCCTCTAGTGAGAGATCTAGATGAGGCTTAGGGTGTCAGCTTCCAACTTTCCATGGCTTCTAGATTGGGACGAATGAGAGGCTTTTACATTTTCTATTGGAACAAGGAATCGTACACAATGAATGGGGAATTTCTGTTTTTCATCCTACAACATATCGGGAGTTTGGAAAAATATATTTGATGGGTGGGTCTACTCTTTTGGTGTATTATCTTTGGGTCCCTCAACGTCATGTAAGAGGAAACATATTCCTTTGGAGCCTGAGGTCCATGTAAGTGTCCCCATCAATATTTAAAATTATATTACCCAAAATAATAAAAATATCTATGGCTATAGGGATTTTTGGCTATGTTAATGTGTGGTCTGTGGAATATTACAAGAGCCCTAGGTGTCTTGGTTTCACCTCGCATGAGTTTGAGGTGTTTTATTATATGTCGAAATGAGGTTGTGGGAACACATGTATTGATACATATATTAATACTTCCACAAGTGAATTGATTATAACATAAGGAAATATTCATGTAACACCTAGATATTTTGTGATATATTTTTTTAAAAACTAATTTAATCTTTTATATATTTTAAACATTGATCTTAGCTTCTGTTACAAGAAACTATGAGTTTAAACGATACATGTCATATTATTAATATATTATTGTCATCAACTATACATTGGAATGGAGGGTATGAATAGTATTATCTATATTATGAAAATATGGTTTGCACAACTATATATAATGAATTTTTTGTGAACAATTAATTTTAAATGAAAATAAAAACCTTTAAAAAAAGAATATATTTTTCTAAAAAAAATTTAAATAAGTGTGTTTCACATAATTTTTTTTAAAATTATCCTTTTTTTTAATTTTATTATTAAAATTTATATATTATTTACTCAATCTAATATTTAATATTTATCTCAAGTTTTTTATAGACAAAAGATAATAATTAATCTAATTTTACACTTAAAATGTATTTTTGTAAAAAGCAGTTTTGTCTCCTTTGGAGCACTTATATTAAAAAAATATTTTAAAAATTTTAAAAAATTAATTTTATAAAAAAATATTATTTTTTAAATCATCATTTAAAAATTATATTAGCATGAATGTTTTGGTTTTTTCTGAAAAGTTTTCTTTTTTATGAATAGTAATGAAATACCAAATTTCAATTAAAATTTATTTTTCTTTTCATTTATTTATAAATTTAAATTATATTTTAAAGTGGTTGAAAATAAAATTTTGTTATATTATAAATCTATTTACCTTATTTAGTTCATTGGATTAAATTTCATATTTAACTTAGATATAAAAACTTTATAAACTTTTCAATATTTTCTCTTCAAAAATATGTTTTCTCATCATGTCTATGGAATTACTTTTAAATTAAATTTATCCAAATAAGTGATTTGAATTTTTAAAAATGTATTCCATATTTTGAATAAAAAAATATATTATCTAATAATTCCAAATTAATTTTTGACCAAAATGAGTAGTGAATGCAGTAAAAATTATTTATCACGGTTAAAGTAAAAATGGGTTTACTGAGGGTTAAACTGAAAATATATGGGTAATCATGAAATATAAACTTGCATAAAAACTATTTTATGGACATATTTAGAATATATATCCTCTAAAATTATATAATATCCAATATTTTACCCTATTTAGATTTGAAAATTGTGGGATCACTCAATTCGTTTCAAAACTACCAATTGTGTCCTCTCCCCCACTTATAAAAGGGCACCCCCTCTACTCCTTTCTTCACACATTAAAAACCTTTTTGTATCACAAAATACCTACCCAAGTCACTTCCCAAATTCCATCCTCTCATCATATAATCCTTATTTTTTCTATAAATACAACTAAGAAAGTCCTTTTGTTTAAACCAAAGGAGGATACCCAAATAAGAGGTAACGTTCATGAGAAATATTTTTTGTTTTATTTATTCCTCCACCACCTTGTATTATTATTATAAAATTATTTTAAAATAAAATAAATATATTATTTAAAGTGAGATTTTTATTTTTTAAATTACATTCCCTACAACCATATCCACTACAATGAAATGCATTATAAAATCATCATTTGTGTGTACAACAGACTATCACCTCGCGGACCGATGTCTTTTTTTCCATTAACACATCTCAAGGATGGTTTTAATGATTTATTCATTATTTATATATTTTTTTATTTTTTTTATTATGATTCAGTAGTTATTATATCACACATTCCTTCATATTGTCCATTTTTTTTGGAATACGATAACACCACTCGTGAGTGTGGAGGACAACCGCCAGACGAAGTGATGTGATTTATTCACGCATTACATGAAATATATTAAGGATGATATTAATAAAAATTTATTATTTACATTAATTTGAAAAAATTATTTAGTTATAATATATTTTTTACCTTCACTAATTTCAATCAGACAAGAAAATGGAGACATCATTCATTAGTATGAATGGCCTACATCTCCCTGATCGGTTTATTTCATTTTTTATCAATAAATATTATGGATTAGAATAAATAAATATATACTTAATATATATTATATTTATGATGAAACCATGATCAAAGTAAGGGGACCAAAAAAATAAAAACACAAAACATAAAAGAAAAACAAAGAGGTTGTTGATCGAGACATAAATTTAACATGTAATCGTTAATAATTGGGTAATATAAGGTCATAAAAATAATTTATGGTATGATATATATGAATATGGTTCTATGATATAGGTATAATAAACATATATATATTATACATGTGGTTATAATGAGTATGATTGAATTCAATACTTACGTTAATGGATTTCTAGTCTCTCTTGTATTCTAGTGTGACATATACAAATTCACCACTCTTTTCTTTTATGTGGTGTATATATTTCCCATTTTACATGTCATATCACTAATAACATTATTTTAAAGATATTTAATGTTTTATTTTATGTTATTATTTATTTGGGATTATGATTAAAAATAACACTGAAGTGGTAAGGGGTTTGTTGTCCCAATTTTGTTTCTCTGGGATATATGTTATATTTTACACCTATATAATTTCATGAGGTGTATATACATCCCCTTTGATGTGTAATATCATGAACATATTTATCTTAATGATATTTTAATTTGCAGTTTTTTTATTCATTCCTAAGTAATAAAATTTAATGTTTCCAAAGTGGTAAGGATTTTATGTTACAAGTGAATTATTTATGAGGATTATCTATGATTACATTTTTATGGTAATATATTATGGTACATATCTCAATAATCTCATTAATTTTATTCTAATATGATTATTCATGATATTTTCAAGTAAAATTTTCTTTTATATACTCCTTGGTATTTAAAATAATTAATAAAATGTTTTTATACAAATCCGACATTATTTCTCTTTTCAGTTAGAAATCCATTTTATTTCAAACCCACATTTTCTATAAATGTTTTCAAAAAATTATTTAATATTATCCTATTATTAATAAAATAAATTTTATCCATGTTTTATTATTTTTAATTTTTTAGAAATTAATCTTCATGTGGTTTCCAAAGAATATACTCATATGGATTTTGTCGAATATATGAAAGGAATATTTACTTCAATGTGTAAGGTTTGAATGAAAATTCCTTTTATCATTACTATTATTATTTTTTATGTTTCCATTATAAATTTTAATGTTTAATTTAAAATAAAATCATTGAAAAAATATTTTTTGTTTAAAAGGTTTTTTTTTCAAAGTGGAAAGGATATTTCCCCAAGAAATTTTTCATACGATCTTTTAAAATTATTTTCAATCCAATATGACATCCATTGATGTTACCTATGATTTACTAGGATATGATAGAAGGATAAAATTATTGTTCTTTCATTGAATGGTTTATGATGAAAATATTTTTATGCCATCCACTTCTCTTCCTAGGGTTATACTATGAAAAAAAATGATTATGAAACTAATTTATTTTTCAATGGGTTGTTCATTCATGAGATCACAAAATAATTATAAGACCTGTCTCTTTTACACATGTTATGATATGATGAAATGTTTATTAAACACATCTCATTTCATGGATTATGATATTATTAATTATTTAAGATATTATGTCACTCAAAAACATGGTTTTAATTATGAGATCGGTGGGACCTATATCTCCCTCCAATGCATTGGGTAAAGATTTTTATCTCATGAGATATATAGGAATGGAAGGGGAGTGAAATAAGTTCAGAAAATGACTTTGTCCACTATGATGGTATTAGAAGTGAACCATGACAAAAATGATCATATAAATGGACCTATCTTTCTTTATCATGATGTTTTTCATAAACCTGCATACATTTTCACAATGTTATCCATAAACCTGATTGCACAATCACAATTTTATGCATAGACCTGTCTTTAATTTCCATAATTTTATGTGTGGACCCCATTACATGTTCATTATATTATTCATGAATCTAATTTCATGTCCACAATGTTATGTGGGGAGCTTTATTTCATGTCCATAATGTTATGGGTGGCTCTGTTTGCATATCCATAAATTTATGAAAGGGCCTAATTTCATTTCCTTAAATTAAGGAGAGAACCTGTTTCTATTTATACATGTTCACAATTCTATAATCTGATATATATGGAAAAAAACTATGTATTATTCCAATTTTATTTTCTCATGGTTCATGGTATTTTATTTTCATATGATTCTGTTTTATGAACTTCCAATCATTATGTCAGGACTCAATTTTGTGATCATTGATATGTTGTGTATGGTTTTCAAATGGTATGATTATGTTCTCTTACCCTTATGTTCATGTTATACTTATGTATCGACCTTATTAACCCTTACTGATAATCTTATCTCACCCTTTATTATATTTAATTTTCCCTGTATATGAAGATATATATTATGTATGATTTTTCTAATAAGGGTTGTAGATTTGAAGAACTTAGAGGTGGAGGATGTAGCTCACTTATGAACAAGTTATTTATGATTCTAAGTTTCCAAATACACTAAACTAGTATGGTCCTGCATATTTTTTTTGTGAAATGTATTGATTATTTTTTTAAAAAGATATTACATCTAGGTAAGATAATATCGGGTCCCTATAGTTGGTATCAAAGGAAGGTTTTAGTTTACCTTTGGAAAGTTAGATGAGAAAACTTTAGTGATATCCCTCTGGATATTTCTAAGGATATGTATAAATTAATCTCTAAGGATAAGTTTAATAATGAGTTAAATTATAGAAAAATGTTTGGGAAATTTGATAAATGATAGAGTGATTGTTTTTAAATAAATTAAATCTATATCTAGATACTAGAAGTGTGTGTGTATTTAGCACAGAGGTACCCATGGGTATTAACTATGAAAAAGGTGCATTGAGGTGGACTTGATCATCACCTTGTGCACAATAATGGTCCTTATTGAACCCCTAGTTTTACACTCTCAGTAGATGTGCTTTGGAAATTCAAAATCTCTTTATGAACAGTCATATAGGATTTAAAGAGAATATAACTATGAATAACCTAGGATAAACCTAAGGATTAATTGATTAAAAATAAGCATCGTGATTTTGAAATCCTATAATGATTTTAATGATTATTTTTGTTTCAAATTATGATTAGAATTGATTAGAATATTTTTTTTTTGGTTTTAGTCAATGGTGTGAACTATATAACATGGGGTAAACATTTAATTTGATGTAAAATTTATTGATGATATTCCAAAGGGGGTGATGACAAGAGTGAAGGACATTCTGAGTATGGCTAATTAGTTTTCACATAACATGATTAACAAGTGTACCTTATTCCACTCTCAGACTCACCAAATAAGAGAAGGAAAGATTTCTCTAATAGTTATGGTAGTAGAGACTCTTTAGGAAATAATGTTATGTTACCTATATCAATAATGTGGGATGAATAACCCAAGTGTATGTCTTATAGGAACATTAAAATGTTTTGGAATTGAAAAATAATGACACAAAGAAAGTGATTTCCAAGGAAAAAAGGAAATGTTCAGACAATGAAATGGATGGGAATATTGGTCCCCCTAATGTATCATCTACTTTTGATTGTTTAAAATATGGATGGAATGAGAATAATAAAAATTTATTCCCCAAGGGGAATGATCATAAAGAGAATCGTAAAGGATGTACAATGGGTGGTTATACTACTTACAATGAAGATAATGTGAATGGTATATAAAATGAAAGAGGAGTTAGGTAATAAGATGATAAATCCTAGTTAATGGATTAATGATGAGGATGAATAATAAAAGTGTTTATGTATTGAAAAATCTAGAATTATTTTATATTAATATATAAAAGGATTCATTGTAAAAAAAAATCATTAAGAATTTTCAATAATATATTATTTGGTAATGATGGAGTATAAAAGTTATTTAATGGAAAGATGATATAATTATATTGTTAATATATCCATTATTATGTTTAGGGTGTTGAGATAATGTTGTTAGAATAAAGAGAAATTGGATACGAATAGGAAAATTGGATAGTATTGGTTACCTTGGAACTGATTAATGATTTTTTGAAAAGTGGTTTATTCTATAATTAATAGATTTTACAAAAAAATGGATTTAAGGAATATGTACTCTAATTTTTGTTTTATGTAAGTAATGAAGAAGATTTTATTTTTCAATAATGTTTTGTGGTAATTCAAGTTATTACGATGTTTTAAGAAAAAAACAATGAAGATATTCACATTTAGAGTATGTGTCCATCAAGAACCAATTTATGGTATATGGTGTATTAATGATAAGTTTATTCTTAAAATTTAGTCACCATATTTCTAATGTTTTATATTTTAATCTTTTGAAATGGTTATAAGGCTAACCATTTATGGAATTATTTAAGTTGAACTTTGGATGAGGATTTCAACATTAATGTATTACTTCATCTTATAAATTTTAATCTATATTTGATAACCTATACTAACAATTTTATTTTGTTGATAACTAAATATAGATTTAATGAATATTCATTAAATTTATAGATCTTATAATCCATTAGTTCTTCAGGCACAATAAAATCCCCTTTATTTCTTGGAGTATGAGATAATGTTTTAAATGGTCAAGGTACAAACTATGGATGAGATTATGCGTATTAAATGGAATAATGTCAAGTAAGTATATATTATTTTAAAAATTATTAAAATTTTGGAAAAGGGATATTGAATTAACATTTGTTCATTTTATCACTGTTTTTTATGATATCAATGACAATTTTCAGGCCTCTTTGGTTTAGGGATTTCTGGTCATTAACTTACTCTGGATCACCCACTTTATTATGATCAATGTTCTCTATCACTCTCCATTAGTATTTGGGTGTCATTTATCTCTTATATGTTCATTTTTTCACTTACAACCTATGTCATCCTATTTTTAAGTCTAGTATGTTTTATTCTAGACAACTTTCGCACAACACATTATCTTTTTCAATAGGATGTTTTATCAACCCTTTTTACGTTGTGGGTTTCTATGAAAATATTTTCAAATGTTAATCCTTTGATGATTCAGACGAATTTAGAGGTTAAAATTATTTCAAAGGATGTATAATGAAACACCTAGATATTTTTTAAAATTTTATTTTTCAAATTAATTTAATCTTTTAGATATTTTACTACATTCAATTTAGATTTTATATATTTCAACATCGATTTTAAACAAAATATGTTATATTTTTAATATATAATAGTTATCACATATTCATTAGAATGTAGGGTGTAAACTGGATTAACTAAATTATGAATATATTTTTTACACATTTATATATAATGAATTATTTGTTTAAAATTTAATTATAAATGAAAATAAAAACCTTCTGAAAATAAAAGGATATATTTTTCTGAAAAAACAAATTATGTGCACAAGTGTGTTTCAGATCAAAAAAATTAAACAAATATCTTTTGGTGAATTATATTAATGAAATTTATATATTTTAATTTCAATATAATGTATAACATTCATCTTATTTTTTTATACATGAGATAAAAATAAATCCAATTGTACGCTTAAAATTTATTTTTCTAAAAAATATTTATGTCTCCTTTAAGAAACAAACTTTTATTGTTTTTTTACGATTTTTGAAAAATTATTTTATAAAAAGATGTTATTATTGAAATAATTATTTCAAAATTATCTTTAGTTGAATTTTTGGGATTCTTATAAAGAGTTTCATTTTTTAATGAATAGTGAAAAAGACTCCATTTTAATTTATAACTTCATTTCCATTTAATTTATTTATAAAGATAAATAATATTTTTAAGTAGTTTTAAATAATTATTTTAATTATACACACATTAATCGAATTCAGGTCATTTTAACCATTTTAATTTTTAATTTAGATATAAAATCTTGGTAAAATATTGAACATTTTCTCTTTAAAACCCCAATTACTTGTTGCATATACGAGATTAATTTTAAATTAATTTTTTTTCAATTATGTGATTTTGATTTGATAAAAATGATTAAATATTTCTAATCATAATAATTTGTATTATCTAATAAGTTCAATTTATTTTTTAACAAAATCAATATTGAGTGTAGTAAAAATTAATTATCGTGATTAAGGTAAAAATAGGTTTACTAAGGGTTAAACTAAAAAGATAAGGTTAAAAATGACATATGAACATGTATAAAAACTATTTATGGAACTATTTAGACCATTATACCTATAATTTTTGTTAATGTCTCATTATAGACCATTTTTGCATTTGAAAAACATGGGAGCACTGAATTATTTTCAAAAATACAAAGTCGTTCATATCCTCCTCTTATAAAAGGCAACCCCCTCTCCTCTCTTCTTCACACCTTAAAACCATTTAAGTTCATCCATTACCTACTCAAATACCACAATAACTTCCCTCCCTATATCCTATAAGAATTATTTATTACATAAATCTAATCTATAATGACTTTTGGCTCAATCCTAATGAATATACATGAAGAATAGGTAACATTCATCGACAACTGTTTTTGTTTTATTTCTTCCTCCACCTCCTTAAATTAATATTATAACATTATTAAATAATAAACTCAATATATTATATATAATTATATTTTCTTATATTTTTTTAATTACCTACAACTATATCCTCTTCTATCAAATGGTTTACGAAATCATCATTCTTGTATACGGTGGACTATCACCTCATGAACCATTATCATTCATTTTTTCTTCATTGTGACCTTTAGAGGATAATTTTAATGCTTGGTTAATTATTTATATATTATATGCCTATTTTTATTACTATTATTTAATTTTTATATCACACATACCTTCATAATTCTTGTTTCTTTGGGAATGTGATAGTATCGCTTGTGTATATGGCGGACTACTACCTCATTAAGCGATGTGATTTGTTCACACATTAAATGAAATGTATTAATAATGGGTTTAATAAAAATATATGATATATATGAAATAAAAATTATTATTTAGTTATAATATATCATTTACCTCTCTATATTTAAATCCAAAAATAAAATGGAAACAGTGTTCATTCATACGTATGACCTACCATCTCCATAAATAGTGAATTTCATTTTATATCTCTAATTATTCTGGATAATAACAAATACATATATAATTAATAAGTATGTTTTTTATATCATTTTTAACATTATGTAGATTATTAAATCATTATCAATGTAAAATTAATAAAAAATAACAAATCATAACATATAGGAAGATAAAAGTGGTTATTACCTGAAATGTAACATTAATTTAGAATCGTTAATAAACTGGTATTAACAGTTCATAATAAAATAATATATGGTTTTGAATATATTAATGGTTATATAATAGATTTATAATAATTTTATATTTATTATATGGGAGTTTTGAATGAGTACAACAGAAGTCAAAACATGAGGAAAGGGATTTATAGTCTCTCTTTTATTTCTAGTATACATATTAAAATTCACCACTTATTTCTTTGATGTGGTGTATATAATGTTAATTTGATAGGTTATATCATGAATCCTATTATATTGATGATATTTAAAGTTTCATTTTTTATTTTTCTTTATTGTTTATTACAATTCAAAATATTACTACAGTGGTAAGGAATGTTTTTTTTTCAATTTTACTTCTTTGAGATATACATTATTATGTTCACCAATATTCTTAAACAATGTGTATATAATACCCATTTTAAATTTAATATAATGAATTTATTTATACTCATTGTATTTTATGTTCAATTATATATTATTAGTTAATGGGTTTATGAATCAAAATTACTATAGTGGTAAGTATTTTACATTACAATCTCATAATTTATCAAGATTGTTTGTGATTATGTTTTAGATGATAAAATAATATGATCCATATCTCAGGAAAATCTTTTATTTTATCCCATGGTTATTCATTATAATTTCAAGTAAAATGTCCATTTTTATCTTCTTGGTACTTAAAATAATTGAGAAAGTGTTCTTAAGAAAATATGACTTTGTTTATATCTTCGATCAGAAATCCATTTTCTTTCAAAACCATGTTATCAAAAATTATTTTCAAAAAATGTTTCCTTATTCTCATAAGATTATTAAAAGAAATTTTTACCCATGTTTTAAATTCGTTTAAAAACAATTTTGAAATAAATCTTCATGTCATTTTCAAAAAAATAACCATTTTTATATCACTAAAAATATAAAAGGAATATTTATTTTAACATGTGAAACCTAAATGAAACATCACATTTCCATGAATATTATTTTATTTGACACTTAATTTATAAAATTTCATGTTTATTTTTAAATAAAATTATTGAAAAAAATATATGTTTAAAATATTTTTTTCATTGTTTAAAGGATATTTTCCACATGAAATATTGTATACGATCTTTCAAAGTTATTTTCCAGATAAGAAGAGATCTAACGAGGTTACCTATGATTTAATAGGATATATTCCAAGGACACAATTCTTATTAGTTCATTAAATTTTTTATAATGAAAATATATTTAGGGAACCATTTCTCTTCCATGGGTTATACCATGAAAAAATTCTTATGGAACCCTTTTATTTTTTCACGGGATATGCTTTAGTGAAATAATGAAATGATTATGAACCCTATCTATTTTCCCTAGGTTATGAGAAGATTAAATGTTTATAAAACCCATTTCATTTCATGGGTTATAATATTATGAGTGATTTATTATCTTTTTTAACACATAAATATGGTTTTCATTATGATATGGGTTTTACCTAAATCATAATCCATTGCATTGGGTAAAGATATATATCTCATGAGATATACAAGACTAGAATGGGGTGTGATATACAAGACTAGAATGGGGTGTGAACCTGGTTCATTAAGGGAATTTGTCCCCAATAATTGTCTTGAGAGTGAACCTTGACTAATATGTTGTTATTAATGGACATATATTTCATGTTCATGATTTTATTTGTGAATATTTTTAAATGTTCACAATGTTATGCATGATCCTGATTACATGTTCATAGTGTTAAGTGGGGACCTCTATTTCATTTCCATAATGTTATCCATGAACCTAATTATAAGTTCAAAATGTTATGTGAGAAAAAAGTTACATGTTATAATTTTATGTGTGGACATTACTTCATATCCATAATGTTATTCATAGACATATTTTCATTTTGATATATTTATTTAAGGGTCAGATTTCATGTCCTTGACATAATGAGTTAACCTTATTATATTTATACATGTTCACAATGTTATAAAATGATTTGTATGCCATATATCTTGGTCTAATTCCAATTTTATGATCTCATGGTTCATGGTATTTGATTTCCTTCTGATTTGTGTCTTATGAACTGCCAATATTTATGACATGACTCAATATTGTTACCTTTTATATATAAGCTATAGTTTTCAAATGTCACGATCATGTTCTCATACACTTATGTTCATTTTATACTTATGTATCACCATCATTTACCCTTAAATAGAATCTAATATCACCATTTTTACATTTTATTTCCCCTAGGTTATGATGATATGTAGAATGAATGATTTTTCAAATAAGGGTTATAGATATTAAGAACGTAGTCGGAGATGATGTCACTCACCTATGAACTGGGTTTTTATGTTTCCGTGTTTTCTAAAGGAACTAAACTACAACATTCTATTGGAATTTGTTTGGGAAATTTATTGATTATTCCTAAAAAAAATATGTAATATCTATGTATGATATTCCTTGTTTTCTATATTACGACCCAATTCACTTTATATGGGGTAGTTTTTAATTTCTTGCTAAATTTTAAAACAAGAGGTTTATCAAACATATCTCCCCAGTCGCAGGTTATTGATTTTTAAATAATGTGCATAAGGGGGAGATTTTTATATAACATGGGGATGTTCCCATAGGAATTGATATGACATGGACCCCCTATCTGAAGTTATTCTAATGCAGCTAAGAAATCTTGTGTTCATTCTTTGTGTGACTCTTTAAAACTAGTTTAATCGCATTCATGGATCATTAATTCTTACACACACCTTTTAAAACAAATAAAATCTCAGTTTCCAGGTTTATAAATCCACATGAAAATTCAAGAAACTAATAAAATCCATTAAATCATGAAAAAATTTCATTTTCATAATAGGAATATTATTCTTTTAATAAAACGAGTATGTATTTATATAAATTGGACCAATATATTATAGATATTAGTTATACTAAATATACATTAAAACATGAAAAATATGGCTTGGTCACTCCCTAACACTTGATAAATAACTTATCCTCAATTTTATAATGGCCTCTTCTATTTCCAATCAAATTTATTGGTTCAATGAATTCTAAAGTAGTAGAGATTATTTTTTTAAAGTCTAAAAATGTAACAATCTAAATTATTCCATGTGAATATCCCTTCACCACACTACTCCATTTTCGAATTTTGTTATAAAACCAAAATTAAATTATTATCAATCAATTGTATCCTTTTTCATCTAGGTCCAATATTCTCCTTAGTTAAATATATTCCTTTTTAATAATTACCTGAATAGCCTGAAGGCCTTCTTTTTTATTGATTTTTTTATAACCCCTATTTCAAGGGATGAGGGGGAACCCTTACAAGGCCCATTGTCTTAGAGATTACATGACCTGTAGGTCTTAAGAAATATACAGACTATACTTATAACTCCTCCCCCTAGCTTCTTCATCGTGATATCAGCTCTGTACCTTTTCATGGTTGTTCGGCTAGGTTTACCATGCAAGTTCAAGCTAGTCCCTATGGTAATTGTATACCCTCTCTTTCTGAAAAATCCTCTTAGCTTATGCTCTGTTGAATGTGCCTACTCTGAATCCCCATCTAGATTATGCTCCTTGAAGAGTCTATCTAATCATTTAAGCACAATTTCAGGAGGGACGAAGGCCTTGAGGTGTCCTGAAGGCCTTGAGGTGGCTGGAAGGCTTTGAGGTGTCCTGAAATCCTTACTGGCCTGAAGGCCTGGGTGCCCTGATAGCTTTAAATAACCCGAGGCCCAAACCTCTGGCCCAAAATCCAAAACCGATGAATAGTTATAGATGCTACGGTACCGAACAATGTCTTCTACAGTATAGTTAGATTAACTGGAAATATGTCTTCGCCCAATTCTGAACTCGGGTCTCTGGGATTCACTTGTCGAGTCCTCACCAACTAGGTTGAGGGTCTTGTGCCTTTCCTTTTTAACAATTAGGAACTACACTATTTTTGTTCTTTTTTTATTCTATGTAATGTGCTAATAACATATTCAATTTATCATTGGATTTAATTTTCACTCACATAACCAATGCCTAATCATCTCAGAACTTCATGTTAGATCCCATTTCTCTATTTTATCCTAATTTTAAAGAACATATTTTTTTTGTATTTTGGATTTTATCTTAGAGGTGTTCTTCTACACAGTGGGTGATTTATCAAATATTATGTTTGAAAATAAAAATTTTACATGTTTCAATTTATATTCCATTTAATTCCTTTCCATTATCTAGTTTCCCCTCATCTTTAAAACAGAAAAATTATAGTTCCAATGTCACTTTTTATTTACAAGTGTGGAAGGTGAATTTATTATTAATATTTTTCTTGTCATTTTAATATCACAAATACACCAAAAATGAATAAAATAAAGAAAACATTTGAAAAATATTTACCATAAAAAACATATAAGTCCCTTAATATACAATTATTACAAAAAATTATTTTAATTAACAAAATTTCAATGTATAATATAAAATTGATAAGTAGTTTCAAACAAATGATAAGGATACATCCTTGTTTATTTGGAAAATAAGTTTATCCAAATAAATATTTTTTCTAATCCATTTCCTTCTAACCATTATACAAATTATAATAAAAAACAAAACATGAGAATTTTATTAAAAACTATAGAAAATAGAAAAAGGGAAAACTAAGGAGAAGCATCTTGGGTTATCCCTCCAAATAGAGTAGATATTTTTAATTTGTATGACTATACATCTTTGAGTTCTTACCAAATCTAAAACCGGATATGATTTATTTGAATGGAACCTCCATAACCTTTTAGTTCTTTTTTAATTCAATATCTCTTATTCTAAATGCCCCCTTTATCATCGAAAAAATTTTATCATATCTTGTAATTTTTAATAATGTGATACAGTATAGTGGGAAGTATATAAAGAGACACTACCTTAATATTGTAAGAGGATGTGTCTTCCTAAAAATTAGGGACCGAGGTACTCAAATCTCTATCTACCTTATGGGGAAGTGGATTCAACTCTTATCTTGTATCTTTATATTCTGTCACATATTTCATGGTAATCTAAATATGGGAGAAAAATATAATTACACCATGATATAAGTTAGTTTCTAATTTATATTGACTAAAATATAAAACAAATAAGTGTGGTTTAGAGTTATCTCACACATTTATTTCAACCTATTTTTCATTGTCTAAGTGAAATTCCCCTCAAAAGTTAATTGAGAGAGAGGTAGGAAGGGGATCAGTAGTCTATTCATAAAAATATATCCTATTTCTTGGGTTATCCTTATTATATTAAAGAACCAATATAGGATTGACATAGTTTAAAAAAATATTTTATTGGATTAAGTATGTCATTTAAGAAAACACATATCAAATAAAATTGAATATAATGAAAAATATACTCACACAGGTTGGTTGGTCTAATCACTTTCTTCCTATTTATTTCCTAGAAACTAATACATTGAATCAAGTAGTGTGGTTTCATTACATTTTTTTATATTTCATTAATTTCAAAATTCATGGGTCCATGCACTTATTTCACATTAAATTATACTTTTTCTTGTTCAATAAGATACTAAAAATCAAAAGTGAACTGATTAAAAAAGGTTTCTCAATTCATCAATGGTTAAATAATTTTGATCATTCTCTATAGGCTCTTATTTATGAATTATTTAGTATAGTAGTTATTAATAATGTGATTGTTGGTTTGATCACATCATTATCTTTTAATTGATAATAATATTTATAATCCATTATTAATTAAATAGATCACTCTTTTTTTCTCAACCCAGTAATAGAAGACAAACTGAAAAGAGGATTCAATGAAACAAAAGGTGAGAATGAATGTAAATAATGTAAAAATAAATAAATAAATAAGGCATGAATCCTCCCAAGAAATAATGATAGTGATTTGATGTTGTTTTATGACATGTTATTAAAAAATAAATTTTAAAAATCATATTATATAGTACTAGAAGCTAACTAGGGGTCACTTTACTAAGGAATGGGTTACTAATAATGTTTCTCGAATTTATTCTATATTAATTAATTTTTTTAATTAAATTAAAAAATAAAGGTTACAGCATGTTTGTGTAGACATAAAAAAGAATAAAAATAAAATAAAATAACTATATAAAGAGTATAGGTGGTTTACTAAGCCTTGAAATTTTCTCTGAGACTATATATCATAATCCTCAAATGAAATTCTTAACCCCTTTAATTTATTAATTTTGTGATTTTTTACTAAAAAACCCATACTTCTCTCTTTGGTGAATTTGGGTTTTGACAGATTCCTACAATAATGACTTAACTCACAAACCTTACCAAACCAATATGTTTAATAATCCTAAAACACTCATTGAATCTCCACTCATCATTTCACTATTTATGTAGTGAGATGAACTGAGGGGGAATTAAATGAACACTAATGAAGTGAAGAAGAATATTGAGAGATATATGCAATAATAGTGATGACCATCATTATATAATGCATTGATTAAAATTCCTAGTAAAATAAATAAGAGGTGATATACCACTAAACATATTTTTTTAGTATTTTCAAATGACACTTTTAAGGGGTATGTGTGAACTATAACACAAAACTAGCCAGACACAACCCATCAAAGAAATAAACCATCCCCCACCAACATCAAAAATCAAACCCACACCTCATAAAAAAATTAAAATTTCAAATTAAAAAACCATTAAAACCAATTTCACCTCCATTTTCGCATCATCAACTGATCACCATAACCATCTTCATGTCGTCGCATCACCAAAATAATCATCCTCATCGGCTAGTATCATCATCACCATCATCAAAACCATCAACTCAACATCATCAGCCAGCCAAAATACAACACCGTCACTAGGAAATTTTTAGTCACCATAGTCAACTCAGTCATCATAATCCTTGTCAAGTTGTCATTCTACTAAGAAGGTCGTCATAAGAATTTGGGAATGAGACTCCATGGGCACCCCACCATGACGCCCAAATTTCCATTATCACCAAGCCCCAAACTATTGTAAATTTCAAAAATGATCGTTGAAACCCTCCAACAAAGCCTGAATCGACCCTCATGTCAATGAAAAACTAAAAAGTCTCCAAAAGATCTCCATGATATGCCACTGAGAGACAAAGAGAAAAACACCTATCACAAAATGCCTTTGGCCAATGTGCAGAACCAATGAAGCCATCACCGTCAATATCCCAGGGCCAACAAAAAAGAAACCAATACATAACCCCCTTGATCTCATGTCCCAAATCCCTAGGGAGGCCACTCCACAAATCCACCTCGAAGAGAGTGGTATAGACCTAGATCCGGAGTAGGGAAAAGAGTGGTGATGGAGCTCACTTACGAGGCCCCTAGGAGAACCAAGACAATAATGAAATCAAAACAAGAAAATATATATGGGGATGAAATCCTAAATGAATCCAGGACAAAAACTGAAAAAATAGGACAGTGAAAGAACAGATGAAAGGGGAAAGAACCCCAAGAAGAAGAAATAAGGAGATGTCGAGGATACCCACATCCACCCAACCATAAATCCCAAAACCTCAGAGAGTCCATTTATATAGATCTGACCTAGAGAGGAGTAGTGGATCGTATGGTTAGAGTTCATAGAGGTGACTCAGAGATCATTGAAGAATAAACACAAAGCAAAGGTATACAAGTGAGAAGAGGAAACCCCTGAGCAGAGAGAGAGAAGAGGGGGAACCATGAGATATCGCTACCCCTTGGTGAGCATTTGATAGAGAAGAAGTAACTGAAGGGAAACAAAATTATGGGACTCTACAGCCATTGTGGAGAACGAGAAACCCTAGGAGGGAAGACTAGAGTGCATGAGAGTGTTTAGGTGAGTGATGCTCCATTCTAAAGAGAAAGAGATATAAAATGAAGGCAAACCAATAAATTCAAGAATGGAGATGGAGGTTTCTCCGCATTTAGACTACAAGAAGCCTATACACTACAAGAAAAACATCATATGGTGGATGTTTTTTTTAGGTTTATCTATGGTTTTAACCATGTCAAAATGCTTGACCTATAGTTTTTTAAAACTAATATGAAATGGTGTGTTGTTGAATATTTAACAACAATTTTTTTTTCACAATTTTGTTTTTGTTTTCTCTGAAATTTTATACTTATCAGTAGACTTTTTAATTAGTGGGGGTTTTTTAAAGTGAGAAATATAGCATCTGTTCTTTTATTAGTGGTTGTTTTTCTAGATAAAAAAATGTAGTGGTGGTTTTAAACCCTGCTAGTAATAAATTTTAGAAACAACGCCAGTAAGTATTTTCTAGTCCAAAAAAACAATACATAAGAAATGTATACAAAAATTAGGTATCCAATATATATAACAAAAACAATAACTTTCATACATAAAAAACATTACATTACATATGATACAATATTAAATTACATCATAGTGTACGAAATGTCATGTTTCATAAAATTTCAACACACATATGAATTTTGGATACTCTTCTAAGATTCCTGACCATCACCCTCTATTACTCAGTCATGTTACTACCTGTCACCTCCTTCCCTAATTCCTGCCAACAGTGCCTAAATTTAAAGTAGTTTACCGTACAATAATAATGAGAATATTCAATGAATAATAAGTGATATATAATTAAAATGATATATTATTTGATCTAAATTAATTTTAAGTAATAGGATAATAATGATTAATTTTTATACATATGATTTAATAGAAAATATGATGTCCCACAATAGAATTCATGATAATCACTTCTAAATTAAACCAATCAAATTGCTTGAATAGTTTTCCCTTGAATTATTTTATCTCATAATCTGGTTTTAAACACTAAAAACTAATTGAAATATAACTTTGACCATTTTTAATATTAGAACCTCTCAATGAGAGACTCTAAAATTAAAATGGGAGAATTTAAAAAACCTATAGTGAACTTCCATCATATTTTGAAAATAATGATCCATATTTACATACATAAATATATCCTAATGAAATACAATTTTAATATTTTCATTTTAAGATACTAATTGAATCAGAAATTTTATATAACAAAGGATTTGATTGAACTATTAAAATCATTTTATTTTGGACACTATAATTCTACATTAAGAATCGTTTTCAATATTTACTAAATAAAAAAACTACTAAAATAAATAATATAAGTGTAAATTTATAAAATTTACAACTCATACACCCTGAAGAGTGCTTTTACTTCTTCATGAATACTTCGTATTATCTTCTAAAATGAAATACCCAATTCACTCTCCAATTTGGTGACCAAATCATTCTGTATATTAATAATTTATTCCTGATTATTAATAGTATTTTTTTAGAGCATCAATTTCCTTTTGTGCACCTCGATCACCAAGACCTTTATCCCCCACCCCTCATTGAAATCATTGATCAAGTTATATCTAACCTAGCAAACACCCTCAACAGATATGGCCCAAAACCCATCCCTCTAACATGACCAAAATAGTCTTTTATAAGAAATTTAGCTGTGGAATTCTTTTAGGATACTAAAACTAACAAGGTAGGGTTGGTATCTCATTCTTCTTTGAGTTAACACTGTAAATTGAATAATATTATATTATAAATAAATTTAGTAACAATAAATAATAATTAAAATCTTTTATGCCTTTGTATTTTGTAGAGTTATTGATATAACTAAATTTTTTTTACAAATATAAATGTATAATTATACCCTCCCAATATAATGGCCTACCTCATTCACCTGTTTCAAAAAAGTATATAACTAATATCTCAAAAAAAATTACTTGAATTGTTATCTATATCTATTGTAATAATTTGAATTTAATATTTCCATTATATTTCCTCAGGAAACACATCAAGACAAACTTTTGGGGAATCGTTTGGTTCTATTGATTTAAATAATATCTCATAAAAAATAGATAAGTATATTTTAAATAAATAAAAAATAAACTATTATTATTTTTTTTAATATACTGAATTTTTTTCAATATATTATGATATTTACCATGATGACGGTCATTTAATTGTTTCCATTGGTCCATAGGAATTCCTGCAGGGGCATTCTCATACATATGTGAAATTGATAGAGATATTTCATTGAATTTTTTCCATAAACTCAACTTGAAATATTTCCGTTATTCAATAAATATTTTATGATCCATGGACATTAAATTTAATCAATCACATCAAAATGTAACATCATCTACAAATAAATACATAAAATGAATTATATTAATAACACATTAAGTAACAATGCTTAATTTAATCCCATATGAATACAGAATAATGATAGTACAATTATGTGAGAGTTAAACAACTCATTTTTATAGGATAATGGAATGTGTATCCAACATAAATCTTTAATAGGGAGGGTTACCACTTAATATTCTAAATTCCCTTGGATCTTACCAAAAAAGGAGTCTCCATCATAAGTGGGTACCCTAAATAAATCGAAAGGAACAACTAAATTTACATTCGTGGTATTATAAAAAACTTTACTATGTATCTTTTTATCCATTATATTATAATTTTCATCTATTTAACATATAAATTAGAAAATATTTATTGAAATTTTAGAAAGTAACGTTGACACATTGGATTAAATTCCAATGATTCAAACCTATTAATAACCACTCAATGGAAAATGACTTTCAGCCGGATTACATTAAATATCCATAGTAGTTTTCCAATATAGTTGCTCAACAGAATTAGTAAAACTAATACATTTGGATAAAATCATATTAGGATAAGATAAAATGGTATAAAAAAGTGTACAAGGTTTGTGTTGAAGTGTATGTTGTGTCACATAGGGATAATGATAATCCTGTTACATATAGAGGGTAAATTCACTAAAAAAATTCTAGGGTGGAATAATAGTAAAAAACATTCCATTAATTAATTAAAAACAAAAAATTGACATTTTATTCAATAATATATAAATAAATTCCTTGAATTTATTTATATAAAAAATTCTTAAACACTCTAATCTTGGTTGGTCATGTTTCTATAGGGTTCCAATGATAACATTTTTTTCATTATTCTTCTTCTTCAATCATCATTAAAAGACTAAACTTTTTAATATATAAAGTTAAAAACAAGTCAGTTTTTATGGGATTTACTATCTCAAAATTACTTCACCATCATCACCCATATCATACACATTTATCAAATTCATTTGGACAACAAGACTACTCCAAAAATGAACTATATTATCAACGTAATATAGTATTTCTTTTTCCTGGGTACCCATAATATATTTATCATGTTCATACTTATCACTAGTATTGATCAACTAATCGAAATTGGAATAAAATTATAATGAATGTTTCTTTATACACCTATCAATATTGACCAAGTTACATTTAAATAGCCCAACTAAAAATTTCCCTACATAATTTAACATGGTAATATCAACCAATTTTCCATAATAACCTTTATCTATAACCATGAATATACAATTAATTTTTGTTTGCAACCTTTCCTCATAATCAATAGTATGAAACATAAAACCACAACTATAGTAATCATGGAATCTCATATATTTCTTCATAAGACCTTAATAAAAAAATTGAACTATTGGGATAGTTCCACTTGATTATCATTGCTAATTACAAATATAAATTTTTATAAAAAATTATTAAATAATTCAAATACTTTTAAACATAATTAAACTACATATTCAATTTATAACTTACACAATGTGAAAACCATTGAATAATTTATTTTATAACATCTTTTTTATCTAGATATCATTACTGGTTATTCCCTTATGGTGTATTTTCATTAATGTCATTAATTATTCAATATAGTTATTAATAATATCATTATTTAGTATCACATATCTTTATACCTATATTAACTATATATCTATCAATGAAAATGAAGAGAATTTTCCAACTTTTTGGCCCAAAATTGGAAACATTGATGACTCGCTATTATCCCAAAATTGACTTGGATTTTCATAAACATGTTACACTCAATGGATTATTATCTCAATTGAATCCAAATACCCTGAATATAAAGTTTGAAACGCATCATTAAGGTAACATTCTGTAATTGAACATTTCAGATAAGATTTATTTTCAAAAAATAATTCAAAAGACCAAGATACCTAATAATAAAAGGTATAAAATTAATAAATAATGTTTTAAACTTTTGAATAATAAAATAATAACATTTAATTAAAAACTATTAAAAACATTCCTCTCTATTGGACACATCAATTGATAATGTATGAGACCACTAAGTTTAGATTCTTTTGAAAAATAAACTATCACATGATTCATAGTAGTGAGAAATGATACGGTAATGAATATATCAAAATCACATAGTGTTTGGAAAATTATCTCTAGATGTTTATCCAATTAATTGGAGTTTAATTTATTATCACAGTGATTTTTAAATATTGTAAAAATGTTTACTTGAATGGATTTTATTTTTTCAAGTAAAAAATTATTTATTAATAAAGGTATAAACTTCCCCATAAATACATGTGATTCATGAATTTTAAATATATATATATCTTATGTAAATTTAAAACCAAACATGTTGAAATATTACTAGAATATACGTCATACACTTTCACATTTTTTTAATCTTCAAATGAAAACCTCTTTCTAATGATTTTTCATTTTGAAATAGTTGGTGGATACAACCCATTCTCATTTTTCCATAGATCACATTTGATATTGATTTTTTCCAAGACCTTAAAAACATTTAAATAATCCTTTTATTTTCCCTACCCATTAATAAATTTAAACATCATATTATCATTCACATTCTTCCCAATGTCCATAATTTCATTTTTGGGACATAACTAATTAAATTACCAATATAAATGTTTAAAAAATATTATCTTTTTCTTCAATTTTTCAGTGTTCTAACAATTTTTCAAAATTCATTTAGTAGAAACTATTTACCAAACTCATTTCCAAAATTTGATAATTATTCTACGATCTATAATCCCAATAATAATTTTGGTCAAAGACTAAATTAATTTTTTCAACTAAATCATGAATTTTTAAACCAAAATCTATATTATGTATCAAGGAAGTGGTGATGACATATGAAACACAATTTTCTTCTATAAGGTATCCATTGAGACTCAAAATCAAAGTTAAAAAATGGAAAACGAAAAATAGTGTGTATATTCTAACCAAAAACATTATTAGTACAAAAAATACACTTATGGTTTACATAAGGGAAATGATCATTTTTAACATTTGTGAGGTAGATGATCCATATTGTTCTGCATCATTTTTCTATATCTCTTATAATTCTTGAATAATTGGATAAACATAAACATAAATTTCTTTCTAGGAATTTTATTTTATCGATAATCATTAATATGATGAATGAAGACTATTTCATACACATATAAAGATGTATATTTTAACTGATTAAAACAACTGAACAAATTTTGAAATTTCCACATAAATTCCCAAAAGTATTGAATCCATAAAATCTCAATCCCATGATTACATTTCTAAGATTAGAAGATAAATTAATATGTAATAAATAAAATGTGTTCTACACCTTGGAATATCTAGTATGTCAAGTGAACTAATTGGAATTATTTGGAAAAGATTGTCACTTCATATGTTCAAGTGTTTTTTTATGATACAAAAAATGTTTAAACCCATACTTTTGAAGGAAAGTTACATAAAACTATATGATCAATTTTTTCTCTCGGTGGTATTATATAGATTCAAACTAACATAATTATTTCTTGATTTCCATCTTGAATTATAACATCTTTTTCCCTCTACTATATTCAAATAATTTTCAAATAAATATTATAATTATTAGGACATGTTTGTATCTTTTTATAATTAAGTCCAATATTTATTATAATCTTATCCAAATCATAATATGATATAGGGATCTTATCTTCAAAAAAATGCATCACATATCAATTCGAATATGATGGAAATTTATTTATTTTTAATTCCATAAAAACATTTGATGTGGTAAAAATTTAGGAGAATGTAAAATTTTTATTATTTTGAACATCCTTTATATAATTTTAAATTTTTTTATGTAACAAATTTATTAGAATTAGTTTTTTTCTAAATTTATTTTTCCCTTGTATTAATCTCTTCATAATCATCCATTAATATGTTATCATATTGATCAAGATTTCCTTTAGTTATAAACTCATCATTAATATATGAAATAACAAATATTTAATCAACTAATGTGTTACAATGTTTATGGTGTTTTCTTGTTATGCTAAAATCATCATTTATCAAGATTTAAATTTCATTTTCCACTATGAGGGCATTAAATTCTACATTTTTACTGTATATATTACTACTCAAATTTTCTATAATGTTCACTTCAATATTCCAAATCCAATGAACATTATGTGGAGGAAATTATTTCAATATTTAGTTCTCAAATACCTCATCACTTATCAACCATCATCAAAAAATTTATTTTTTTCATGCACATTTTATTAATCCATCCTCTCATCTATTTTCAATTGAAAAGTCCAAACGATTTTTCAAACCTGTAACATATTGAGATTAGTTCTAAGGTAAGCTAATCTTACTTTTATCCATATGAAATTGACTTACTATAGTGACATATTTAAAATATAATTATATTATTAATATATATATATATAACTCATTTAAGTGAAATACATAATATTAAAATTTTCTAAATTGGAAAAAGAAAAAATATATATATATCATGGTATCTAAACATATAAAAATATGATAAATCCATCAATCCTTGCAATATTTTAATAAAGTAAATTTAGAGAAATAATTATTAGAATAGATTATAACATGACTACATGATATATTATAGATTTCATATAGATATAATCTCCTTAAAAATATAATCATCCTTAATGAGGCAAATTAGAAAAATAGAATACTCAATGAAACACCAATCATAAAGTTATCAAAATTTAAAATAATGACAACTACTAAATACAACCATCAATAATATATAAATGAAATGTGGGTATTATAATGAGTAATAAAGGGGATGTAAATTAGAACATGTTTAATAAACAATGACATAAAAAATTCATAACTGAAATTATGACTATAATAACTAGGTCTTATAGATCTCAATGTGGACTATTCCAGCACCCACTAGTCAACTCCTCAAAATCAAAAAAACTATCATCTATTTTCTACATAAATATTGTTCCTTACTCTTACATGGATTAATTGAAACATGTCTACATATACAATTATTGTGTTAGAATAATATAAGTGAATATAAAAATAAATATTACAACACATTCCGTATTGATAAAATTATAAAATAGACCATGCTACAAAAATCTAAAATGAATTTAGAAAGTACTATTCTACATTAATTAAAATCAAGTAAAAAATATCATTACATTTTTACCATTAAATTAATGTTCAATATGTTGTCTAAATTTAAAATAATATAGACATATTTAAGTAAAATAATATATAAAAATATATTTATATTTTAGTTTATTTTAAGGAACTATTGGATAGTACATAACATACAACAGATTGATGCTCAAGGAACCCAACAAGAAATATTTCAATTCATTCTATATAAAATACTACGTAATGTATATTTCTAAATTAACCAAAAATCACAAGTTATAGTGTCGTACTAACTATTATATAATGAAATTCTAAAATGGAACTATCTAAATTAGAATCCTAATCTAGAACACCCTTAATTTTATGAAATCTCAACATGGTAGAAAATAAATAATACAATTTGGAAATCATAACCTAATAGTGTTTGTATCTCTATATTAACCTCCTTAGGTACTATAAGTATTCCTAGTAGATTTATTATCTATATAGTATAGTAATTGAAACCAAGGAACTAGAAATAACCACACACCACCCCTCTAAATACTGATTAATAAAATAACCACAACAAATTGATCCTTTAAGCACACATTAAATAATTTAACATATATCAATTTCATAATAAAATGGGGAAACCCTAGATATTTTTGATGGGGGGGGATATAGGTGAGGGGTAGAGTTTCGGGTGGCTTTAAATGGGAGAGGTTGTTAGTATATAGTTAGAGAAGGTGTTAGGTTTCAGATGGATTCAATGATAGGGTAGGTTATGGGTGATAGAATTTTTTTAAAATAGATAGTGAAATTTTAATATAAACCATCAATAAATATAAAATATTTTTATTTTTTAATAAAAATATTTTCAAAATATTACTATTTTTTATTCTTTCCATAATAATATCTAGAAAATAATATGTAAAAAATAGTCATAGATTTAAGGGTGGTTTTGGAAATCGCCACTAAAAATAAAATATAATCTACTACAATTATTATAGTGAAAATTCCATCACTAAAGTGTAAATAGAAAGAATAAAATAAAGAAAACAGAAAGATTCAAGATACCCTATTCTTGATAAGGATTCCAACCATGATTAAAGTGAAATTTTTCTGTTAAATATATTATAGTTACTATTGAGTCAATAAGGTTTTCCTAATGACTTTTCCATTCCTTATTGTTTTGAAAATCACAAACACCTTTCTTTATAGAAAATCGCTTTTATAAGGAAAATCGCTTTTGTAAGAAAAATTATCCTTATTATATTTTCATCCATATTTTTCTTAAGTATAAGATTCGGATTCATTTCTATATTCTTGGAATTGTTTGAAACTTTGATATAAAGTATTCTGTTTTAGGATCTGAATTCTGGATAAGAACTGTAATAAAGTTTCACTCCGAAATCCAGAATGACAACTATGATAAAGTTTCATTCCGAATTCTGGATACGAACTCTGATTATGTTCTACTCCAGATTCAGGATACAAATCCTTATGAAGTTCGACAACGAATTTTGATGATGAATTCTCATTATGAATTCTGATGACGAATTCTCATTACGAATTCTGATGACAAATTCTCATTACAATTTCTGATGAGGAATTCTCACTACGAATTATCATTCCGAATTCTCATTCTGAATTCACCGATTAAACAGAATCTAATCATCTTTGTTTTATACACTCCGAATTTATTTAGACTCTGAAAATTATTTTTTTGTTACACTCCGAATTTTCACTCCAAACTTTTTAGTTAGAATTAAAACGATGTCGTACATTCTGTTACATTGTTTTTGTTATAAAATGATGTCGTCTATTCTATTATAAACTAACGGTTGGTTAAGTTACACGTGTACAAGTCCCTCCGATTTTTTAGGAAAATATGACCGTTGGAAAGGAGGCCGAGCTTTCCTATAAATAGAATCTCATTTGAAGGAGCTCAGAAGGATAAGGAAGTTAATAGATCTGGAGACCACACGCTGTTAAGGTGATTTCTAGAGAGAGAAATCTTTGCATGCCTTGTGCGTACTGAACCGCTCGTTCAGTTTTTTCATCGTGCGACTCCGAATGTTGGTGATTACATTCGAGGACTTCCGGGGATAGGAAGACAGAGGTTTCCAACACCTTGAAGTTGAGGGCTTCCTTGCTGAGGAAGACAGAGGTTGCCAACTACCTTGAAGTTGAGGGCTTTCGGGGATAGCAAGACAGAGACTCTGATCTTCGTATCGAGGGCTTACCCTGGGGTGGGTAAGATAGACTTGCTTGAATGTATAAATCAAGGGACCTTTATCCAAGGTTGTTGGATACCCTTCTCTTTGGGTTAAAAGATTTATATCTTGTTACATGAAGTTTTACTACTTGTTTGTTTCCGCTGCATTTTGTATTATAAGGAAAGTATAACTTTCTTATACTTACTTACTTGTACTTTGTTTCATTTAGATTCTATATGCTTTATGGTAGAATCTCATATTCTAATCTTTTGTTAAGTTTCAATTTCCGGAACCATATTTCTGGAACCTACTTTCAAAATCTCTTTCCATGTTTTCATTTGGTGTTAGAGGTGTTGTGAATTTGCTTAGTTTAACTTTGTTAAACTTATCTCTTTCCTTTGATTAAGGAAAACATAGTTATTCATAACTATCTTTAAAGGTTACAAAGGAATTTTTAAAGTGTATAATTCACCCCCCCCCCCTCTTGTATATTGAGCATCTAAATTATTATTTCGATCCTACAGTTGGTATCAGAGGAGGTCTCTGGAATACTTGTACTCACGTATAAGTTTTTCTTGCTCACTTTTTCATTCCGAACTTTTTCATTCCGAAATTTCTCATTCCGAACTTTTTTATTACGGATTTTTTTAACAAGTTTGTGTGACGAAGGTTATTTTAAGCATGGCAGGAGTTAATGTTGGTTCTATTGATAATATGAATTCTACAAGACCACCAATCTTTGATGGTAATGACTATGAGTACTGGTGAGATCGAATAAAGACTATTGTTATCAATACTGGAGTGGACAACTTTGTTATGCTTACTGGTGATTATAAAATTTCTGATAAGGAAGTTAGAACTTTTACTGACCAGGAAAAGCAAGAGTATCAACTCAATTATAAGGTATGAAATACGCTACTTTGTTCAATGACTAGAAATATATATAGCCAAATTTCTTCTTGTGAAGCAGCTAATTGTATCTATAAGAAGTTAGAGGTTACACACTTTGGAACTTCTAAAGTTATTGAGACTAGGAGAGCTTTACTTAGAGCTGAATATCATGGTTTCAATTTTCCTTATGGAGAACCAATTTGTAAAGTTCAATAGAGATTTATGACTATTATCAACAGCCTACAATCTATGGGAGATAAAGGGTTAGATGATAAATCACTTGTGGATAAGATAATTGATACCATGCCCAATGAGTGGGAATCCAAAAGAACTGCTATAGATGAGAACAGGAAGGTCACTCAAATTTCTCTTGATGTGTTATTTGGAAATCTTCTCCAACATGAAACCAAAATGAAGAGATATGCTGACAACATCAAAAAGAAGAATGGAAATGGTACTGTTGCTTTTACAACAACATCAAATCAGATGAAAGTTAAGACTCCTATGAAAGTAACCAGATCCAAGTCTAAGAAGATGGTAGTTCAATCTGAATCTAGTGAGAGTGAAATCTCTGAAAATTAGTTAACAAATCTTGCTCTAAGGATGAAAAAGATAGCTGGCCAAAGAAATTTCTAATCCAAGTATAAGAAAAAGGACAGGAAAGATAAGAAAGATAGAGAAGTTACTTGTTATGAGTGCAAGAGAGATGGACATATTAGACCAAGTTTCCCTTTGATCAAAAAGAAAGAAAGGAAAGAAATACTTTCAGACAGGAACAGAAAGAAGTATTATAAAGCCAAAGCTAAGAAAGTTATGAAAGATAATGACACCTGGAGTGCCAGTGGTGGTGACTCTTCAGATGAATCTTCTGATTACGAATTTTCAGGACAGAAGAATCTTGGTCTTATAGCTAGATTACCTATTGATAATCACTGTTTTATGGCTAAGGTACGAAATGATGAATCATTGATCAGTGTTTCTTTAAATTATAATGATAGTAAGTATTATAACTCTTCTAATGAACAATCCTCTTCTGATGAAGAAAATACATTACCTACTTATGAAGAAGCCTTTAGATTTGCTGAACTTCTTCAGATTGAGAATTCCAAACTCAATAAGAAACTTGATAAGGAAAACTCTAGGAATTATATTCTTACAAAAGAGATATCAGATCTTTCTATAGATCTTGATAAGAAAAATGATGATTTTGAAAGTATTTCAAAAAATCTTGAGGAAGTAAGTTCTGAGAAGAACCAACTTTCTAAAGAGTTAGAAAAATTAATTTCTATGAAAAATGTTTTCGAGCCCAGCTCTAGTTCTAAAACTAATGATTTTGAGGATAAAAACTTGGTTATAAAACTCAAGTCCGAAATTTTTTCCTTAATGAAGTGTTTATCAAACTTTACCCGGGATAAGGAAAATTTTGATAAAATGTATTCTCAAATACGACCTTTAAGAAATAAATTCGGAATTGGTTATACCCATGAAAAACCTATTTTTAGTAACAATTATTTTGTTCCTCAAAGTGACCCATTTTGTACCAAGTGTCAATGTGGTGGTTACTAGGCAAAGAATTGTTCCTTAAATAAAACCCAATCCTTAGGATTTCACAAATCTTACTTTTCTATGAAGATGTGGGTTTCTAAAATTTTGTTATCTGGTAATCTCGGATCCAAGAAAGTTTGGATTCCGAAAGTCTAATTCTCTTCTTGATTTTAGGAAAACAAAAGGAATACCAGCAACAATACATAGTACATGGACAGTGGATGTTCTTGGAACATGACTGGTAACAAAATCTATTTTGAAAAAGATTATTAAAACGAAAGGAGGAAAGGTAACCTTCGAAGATAATTCTAAGGGGGAGATTGTTGGTATTGGTAATATTGTTCTTTTAGGAAAATATTTGATTTCAAATGTTCTTTTTGTTAAGGGTCTTAAGCACAACCTCATTAGCATAAGTCAGTTATGTGATGAAGGGTATCTTGTGAATTTTAGGAATGATAAGTGTTTAGTTCACAATTCCAAGGAAGAATTTATTCTCTCAGCCAATAAGAAAGATAATATTTACACTTTGAACCTAGAAGACCTCAGGAGCCAAGATTTACCTTTCCTAAGTGCAATGGAAGATCATTCCTAGTTATGTCATAGATGATTAGGTCACTGTAACCGTAGAAACCTATGTAAAATCTCTAAGAATAAACTAGTTAAGGATCTACCGGAGCTTAGATTTGATTCTTCTAAAGTTTGTGATCCTTGTAAATATGGAAAACAACATAAATCTAGTTTTAAATCAATCGGTGAAGTCTCAACAACTGATGAATTACAGTTAGTGAACATGGATCTTTTTGGTCCAACACAAACTGGAAGCATTGGAGGCAAATACTATGTGTTTGTTCTAGTTGATGATTACACTGGATTTACTTGGGTCTATTTTCTAGCAAAGAAGTCTAAAGATTTTTCTTATTTCAAAATTTTTAGACCTCAAGTTAAAAATGAGAAAAATCTTCCTTTGAAAACTATTCATAGTGATCATGGAGGAGAATTTCAAAATTTTGATTTTGAAACTTTTTGTAGTAGAAAAGGTATTACTCATAATTTCTCAGCACCTAGAACTCCTTAGCATAATGGTGTAGTTGAAAGAAGAAATAGAATTCTTCAAGAGATAACTAGAACTATGTTGATTGAATATTATATAGCTAGACATTTCTGGGCTGAAGCTGTAAGTACTGCTTACTATACTATAAATCGAGTTTCGATTAGACCTTTTCTTAATAAAACACATTATGAGTTATGGAATGGTAGAAAACCAAGACTATCCTACTTCAAGGTTTTTGGTTGCAAAGTATTCATTATAAATACTAAAGATAACCTACATAAATTCGCACCAAAATCTGATGAAAGAATTTTCTTGGGTTATTCCACAAGTTCTAAGGCTTATAGAGTTTTTAATAAAACTACTTGTACTGTTGAAGAAACAGTGCATGTAAAATTTGAGGAATCTGATCCTTTTTTTTAAACCATCCCATCCAACATCCTAGGATGTGTTTTTAGAAAATGATTGTCAACATTTGATAGAAGAACCTTCTGATAAGGAAATTGTTCAAGAAGATACTTCTAAAACATTTACACCAGAAGACTTTCTAACCTATGTTGATGAACCGGCTTTTCAAAACTCAAATCAGGTGTTTCTTAAGAATCATCCCAGTGATAGTATCATTGGTGATGTAAATCAACCTGTAGGGACTAGAAGTTCCTTAAGAAATGAAATAGAACATCTAGCATTTATTTCCCAATTAGAACCTAAAAGCACTGATGATGCTTTAGGTGATGATGATTGGATCAAAGCTTTGTAAGATGAACTAGATGAATTTGAAAGGAATAAAGTCTGGACCTTGGTTGAAAGACCTAAGGAAACTTCTGTTATTGGAGTAAAATTGGTTTTCAGAAATAAATGTGATGAAAATGGAGTCATAGTAAGAAATTAAGCTAGACTTGTTGCTAAAGGTTATAATCAGCAAGAGGTAATAGACTATGAAGAAACCTATGCTCCAGTAGCTAGACATGAATCTATCCATATTCTACTTGCCTTTGCAGCATTGTTTAATTTTATACTTTTTCAAATGGATGTGAAATGTGATTTTCTAAACGGTTATGTTTAAGCGGATGTTTTTGTTGAACAACCTCCTGGCATTGAAGATACAAAACATCCTGAATATATTTTTAGACTTACCAAAGCTTTGTATGGCCTTAAACAATCCCCACGAGCATGGTATGATAGACTCACTGGATTTTTGCTTCAAAATAACTATGTTAATGGAAATACAGATCCAACCCTTTTTATAAAGAAAGATAAGAAAAATGTTTTGATTATTAAAATTTATGTTGATGACATCATAATTGGTTCAACTCAGCAATCTTTGACCGACTTTTTTGCAAATCTAATGAAATCTAGGTTTGAAATGAGTATGATGGGTGAGTTAACTTTTTTCCTTGGTTTTCAAATTTCTCAAAAACCAGAAGGCACCTACATATCTAAACATAAGTATATTAACGATCTTCTCAAAAAGTATGGTTATGACAACACTAAGAGTATAAGTACTCCTATTGGTACCTCAAACTCTTTAGATCTTGATGAAGCTGGGAAACCAGTAGATCGTACATCTTTTAGAGGTATGATAAGAAGTCTACTATACTTAACAGCTAGTTGACCAGACTTAATGTTTTCAGTATGCTTATGTGCAAGATATCAATCCAATCCTAAGGAATCTCACTTAAAGGTAGTAAAAAGAATTTTTCTCTACCTTAAGGGAACCATGGATTTAGGATTATTTTATACTTCTGGAAATGATTTTGTTCTAAAAAGCTTTTCTGATGCTGACTTTGGTGGATGTAGAATGGTTAGAAAGAGTACATCTGGAACTTGTCATTTCTTAGGAGATTCGTTAGTTTTTTGGTCTTGCAAGAAGAAACATTCTGTATCACTCTCCACTACTGAAGCTGAATATGTAGCAGCTGGAATTTGTTGTGCTCATGTGTTATGGATGCAACACACACTCACAGACTATGGCTTGAGTTTTACTAAAACTCAAATTTTGTGTGATAACACAAGTGCCATTGCCCTTAGTAATAACCCTACACATCACTCTCGTGAAAAACACATAGATATTAGGCATCACTTTCTTAGGGATCACACACTGAAAGGAGATATTATTCTTCAGTTTGTCTTAACGCAAGATCAACTTGCTGATATTTTCACGAAATATTTTCTTTCTGATAGATTTGAATACATTAAACAGAAGTTAGGAATGATAACTGTAAGGTAATCCTTCTTAATTAACTTTCGATTGAAAAAGTCTCCTTACAGCAATAAACTCCTTTTCATAGGGGGAGTACATTTGATTGTTAGAGTAACTAAATTCTTCAAATATAGTTTTTCAAACTTTCCGGAACTAAAATTCCGGAATGGGAATTTCCAAAACTAAATTTTCTAGAATGGATATTTTCATATAGAAAACTTCTAGAATGGAAATTTTCATATTGAAAACTTTCGGAATAGAAAATTTTGCACTGATATTTTCGTAACAAGATTTTCATACCAAATCTTTCATAATGAGTTTTTCGTTTTCAAATTTTTTAATTTTCGTACTGAGTTTTCCGTAGTGAGTTTGTTTTTCATAATGAGTTTTCTGAACTTTTTCTATTCGTAGTAAAGATTTTTTTTCGTAGTTTTCTTAAGAATGTTACCAATTACGAATAATCTTCCTAAGCCAATCTGAAAGGTATGATTTCCTTACTCAAGTTTTCGTAGTCATACTTTACTTGCTGGAATTTTCTTATATTTTGTTTTTGGATTATAATTTTATTAAATATTTGTTTTAATAAAACCTCAAAAGATCGGATTCAAGTTTTCATGAGAATTGGTTTTTGACCGTCAGATCTGATCTCAGCTTGTCACAACTATTCGATCAACCATGGAAGTTGAACCGTTTTCTCGTTGCCTATATAAAGGGGACCCCAAATAGTTGTCCCACATCAGTTTTCAAGATCCAGCATCTCAAAGCTCTGCCTCTCTGTTTTAAGACCATTCCGAACTTCATCTTTCTCCGTTCCGAACTTCTCAGAAGTCTTCAGACCTGAATGTCTCTGGAATTAGCTTCTCAAGAAATTTCATCCTCCAAGCCAATTTCACAATGGTTAGTTTACAGAGAAAGGCTGGTTCATCCATATTTCTTCAAAAACTATGATTCTCTTATTTCGAAGAACATAAAGCTGAACGGATGGGAAGATATTTCTGTGTCCAAACTAGGGAATCAAGATGATGTTTTTTCAGAGTTACTTTTTGAATTCTATGAAACAGTTTCCTTCTTTAAAGAAGATAATAGGGAGAAATTTTCTTTTAAGTCTTATGGCAAGACTTATAAGCGTTCTTATACCAAGGCAGCCAGCTTGGTAGGGCTGAACTATGAAGGAGAAGCCGAGTTCATATCTCACGTATTGACAGATTCTAAAGGAAGCTTCAATAAGTAAAAAAGCTTTGAAGACTCTCGGACTGTCAGACGACAAGGCTCCGAAGATTGCTAGCTTGTCTACAAATTTCTGGATTCTAGAGTTGTGGGTACAAGGACTTATCATAGCGAGGAAAGGTGACAAAGACAGTCTAAAGAAGAGTGAAGTCTATATCTTATATTTTCTGATAAATCTAAGGAAGTTTAACTTCATGAGGCACATTCTTATAAATATTGAGAATGTTAAGAAAGGAAATCTCAGAGCCCAAATCGTAATGTACCCAGCAATTTTATCAAAGTTAATAGTTCGGTGACATGAGTCTTTCAAGGAAGCTTGAAAGACTAAGCCAAGGGTTTGCAAAATTTTGTTGGTGAGTGATGATACTCTTAAGAGGATGGATGTGGCTTTCAACAAGGAGACTGGTGAGTTATTTTATTTTCCAGGTCAAGAAGAAGTGGTTCCGAAGGCTGCTGAACTAGAATCATCTAAGCAAGTAAAGAAAATAAAGTTGAAAGAAGTTGCAGCTGAAGCAGAGGATCCTAAATCTAAGGAAGTTCAATCTGCACCTCCAAAACTGAAGAAGAAGAAAGCCTATCCTGATGAGGTAGTTGCGAAGTGGAGAGCAGATAAAGAGAAAAGGAAAGAAGGGGATCCGCAGTTCGGATTGGATCCTGCGGAAGGTAGGGCTTTGGAGGAAAGGACGGAAGATGAATTGGTAAAACTCGCAAAAGAAAAGAAGCTCAAGAAGAAGATGACAAAACCTGAGGCAGTTCAAGCTCTGTTAAAATTTAATGAGATGGTTTCCAGAAGCATTCCAGTTCCGAGATATTTCTCCTTTGAATATCTACCTGAGACTCCAGGAAGAAACCTTGATTTTCCAGAAGAGATTATAGCTGAGCATGTTGAGGAACTCTAGGAGATTCAGCAAGTGGAAGAGGAAGAAGCAGTTTCTGAAGGAAGTGGTAAAACTGGAGATCTGTTGAAAGAAGTATAAGATTATAAGGGGTCACCTTTGGAACATCTATCACTCCGAACTTCAGAGGCTAAATCCTCTAAGTTAGTAACTCCAGAGAAGGATACGAATGAAGAAGATGTTGTTCAAAAAGTTGTTGATGATGTTATTCAAGTATATAATAGCGAGCAGAAAACTCCAGAACAAGAATCTATTCTAAAAAGGACAAGGGAAAGAAACTCCTTGTTGATACTCCAAAATCAGTGGCAAGCAAGAAAAGAGAATTTGGTGATTCATTTAAAAGGAAGTTGGAGCTTATTGAGGAAGAAAATTCTACAAGAAAAATCTCGGATTCAGAGTCATCCTCGTTGGGGCATGACTTTGTTGTTCAATATTTGAGGAATATGGTGGGTTCCATTCCGACCATCTCGACTATAGATTCAAGATGCCAGATGCTCCAACATGCTCGGAATCAGAAATTAGATTCTGTATCCATGGTTATGGATAAGTGTTTCAAGATAGAAGCTAAATTCAAATCTTTTCTTGTCTGCTATGAATCCCACAAAAGATCTTTCAAGATGATGACTAGTTGGTCGAGGAAGAATGTGGAAGAGATGAGGCTCTTTGATGAATTCCAAGACAATGTGAAGGATGCCTTTGAGACAGAAGACAAAAAGATAAAATATCTTTCATCTTCCTTTGATGAAAATTTGACAGGTGAGAAAAATTACCAGAATCAAGAAGTCAGAGATCTGAATGGGAAGCTGAATTAGGTTGCTCAAAATTGGAAATATGAAAGGGATCATCAGATTCAATTTGATGAAAAGTTATTAAATCAAGAACAATTATTGAAGGCTCAGGAAGAAAAGATTCAGGCTCATGAAGAAAAACATAAAGCCCAGGAAGAAAAGATTGAAGCTCAAAGGGCAACAATAGTGGTCTTAGAGAAGCAAGCTTAAGAATACCATAAAGACTTAAAGAAGATCAAGACTATTCTTAAGGGGCTCATTTTGAAGGAAAAATATCTGAAATAGTTAAATCTGATCTTTTTGTTGTATCTTTCATTCCTTAAAATTAATGAAAATCTTGGTTTCTCGTCTTTTGTTATTATTACTAATTTTTCAGATACTTTGTTATATTTTCCATTCCCTCGAATTCTTTTTGAAAATCACAAAGGGGGAGAAGGAAAAGATCCTTAAGGAAAAAAGAACTCTAATAAGATTTTATCTAAGGGGGAGTTTTTCATTAAAGAATACTTTCTTATTCGTAATGAAATATCATTCCGGAAATCTAAAATACGATCCTTAGACTTTCAAAGCCTAAGGGGGAGTTAGTTGTATTCATCTACATCCACAAGCAAAGGGAGATAAGCCTTAATTTTTTCTTTCTTATTAGACATTATTTTTCATAGGGATGTTTGTGCTTTCAAAAAAGGGGGAGATTGTTGAGTCAATAAGGTTTTCCTAATGACTTTTCCATTCCTTCTTGTTTTGAAAATCACAAACACCTTTCTTTAAGAAAAATCACTTTTATAAGGAAAATCGCTTTTGTAAGAAAAATTATCCTTATCATATTTTCATCCATATTTTTCTTAAGTATAAGATTCGGATTCATTTCTATATTCTTGTAATTGTTTGAAACGTTGATATGAAGTATTCTATTTTAGGATCCAAACTCTGGATAAGAACTGTAATAAAGTTTCACTCCGATATCCAGAATGAGAACTGTGATAATGTTTCATTCTGAATTCTGGATATGAACTCTGATTAAGTTCTACTCCAGATTCAGGATACGAATCCTTATGAAGTTCGATAATGAATTCTCATTACGAATTCTGATGATTAATTCTCATTACGAATTCTGATGATGAATTCTCATTACGAATTCTGATGATGAATTCTCATTACGAATTCTGATGAGGAATTATCACTATGAATTCTCATTGCAAATTCTCATTCTGAATTCACCTATTAAACATAATCTGATCATATTTGTTTTATACACTCCGAATTTATTTAGACTCCAAAAATTATTTTTTTGTTACACTCCGAATTTTCACTCCGAACTTTTTAGTTAGACTTAAAACGATGTCGTACATTCTGTTACATTTGTTTTGTTATAAAACTATGTCGTCTATTCTATTATAAACTAACGATTGGTTAAGTTACATGTGTACAGGTCCCTCTCATTTTTTAGGAAAATATGACCATTGGAAAGGAGGCCGACCTTGACTATAAATAGAAGCTCATTTGATAGAGCTCAGAAGGATAAGTAAGTTGATCGATCTAGAGACCACACGCTGCTAAAGTGATTTCTAGAGATAGAAATATTTTCATGCCTTGTTCGTACTGAACCGCTTGTTCAGTTTTTGCTTCGTGCGACTCCGAATGTTGGTGATTACGTTCGAGGACTTCCGGGGATAGGAAGACAGAGGTTTCCAACACCTTGAAGTTGAGGGCTTCCTTGCTGAGGAAGACAGAGGTTGCCAACTACCTTGAAGTTGAGGGCTTGCGGGGATAGCAATACAGAGACTCCGATCTTCGTATCGAGGGCTTACCCTCGTGTGGGTAAGATAGACTTGCTTGAAAGTATAAATCAAGGGACCTTTATCCAAGGTTGTTGGATACCCTTCTCTTTGGGTTAAAAGATTTATATCTTGTTACTTGTAGTTTTACTACTTGTTTGTTTCTGCTGCATTTTTTATTATAAGGAAAGTTTAACTTTCTTATACTTCCTTACTTGCACTCTATTTCATTTAGATTCTATACGCTTTAAGGTAGAATCTCATATTTTAATCTTTTGTTAAGTTTCAATTTTAGGAACCATATTTCCAGAACCTACTTTCGGAATCTCTTTCCATGTTTTCATTTGGTGTTAGAGGTGTTGTGAATTTGCTTAGTTTGACTTTGTTAAACTTAGCTCTTTCCTTTGCTTAAAGAAAAACATAGTTATTCATAACTAACATTAAAGGTTCCAAATGAATTTTTAAAGTTTACAATCCCCCCCCCCCCCTCTTGTATATTGAGAATATACATTATTATTTCGATCATACAGTTACTCCCAAGCTCTCCCTTGAATTATGGGATCAATCCACATGTATGTTTAAATTAATTCTACATCTATAACTTCTAGGTGATTCTAACATTTATAATTTTCTTCCTCACTCATCTAACAACTTCTCTAAATTTATCCACATACATATAATTCCTTATTATTTATTTCTCATTACATGGATCGATATTATAACTATTTTCTTAAGATATTTTAACATTCTGTACTAGGAATGCTGTCTTGTTCCCTCATAAATATTTTGGAGCCTATGTGTACATTTAATAAATATAATGGATATAGTTGTTTAACTTGATACTTAATGTCCCTTACAAAGATTTATTGTGTTTTAGTGTAAGAGTATTCAAGTGATTAGTGTGAACTGATCCTTATGTTGTTAAAAAAGAGTTATATAGACCTTTGGAAACATAACTAGTCATAAATAGTAGTGGGTCCTTCCATTGTGTAATTAAAACACAAAATTGTAGTATCGGTTTGATATGAAATTTTGTCTCTCTTATTTGAGTTAATATAACATTTGGATTACCCTTGGATTATCCACAAAACTATTTGGAGTACATGATTCACTATAAGTTGATCCAGGTTTGGTCAGGTGAATCTTACGTCAGCTATAGGAGGCTTGTTTTCACATTATGTGAATGTGAGGGGCACTATTTCATTTGGTCATGAGGATTTCAACATGTAAGGATTGATTCATATGCAAGGACTTCTCCAAGTGCATTAATTTTAATGTAAAGGATTATATGACCCAATTTTCAATATCCAAGGTAGATGTTTTTTATGTTTGTTATAGAATTTTTTTAAATATATATAGGTTTAAACAAATTTATTGGAAACGTAGAGGGGATCTTGAGACAATCCCAATTTATCGAAATTTGGGAGGAATGTGCCCCATTTTCCTATCAATAACATAGTTTTCTGATGTGGGATAGGTGGGTGGTGTTCGGAAGCCTATTGCATAAAATAAAGTGAAAGGTGACCCGATGTTGGCTTCCTTTCCCCTAATATAAAGATGAAAAGAAATAGCGCCACCCCCCACCCACCCCCACCACCTTTCCCTTAAGTCCCTATAAAATGTAACCCCTCCCCCTACTCACTTAAAAATTCCCTCCACTCTCTAAATTCAACACCATACCTCTTTAAAATAATCCTTTGTGCATGGTGGTTATTATGGCCTAAAAGAAGTGCTGAGTTTTTTTGTGAAGTGTCATTTAGTTGTATTTTTTCTTATTTAGTTTAATGTTATAAATTTTTTTAATTGATTATTTTTTAGTCAATTATAAATACAATATTTATTTTTTAGTTTAGTTAAATATATAGAGTATAGAAATAACAGTTATTATTAGTAATGATTAAGTATAAATTAACTCATGAATAACTTAGGATTAAATAATGATAAAATATAATGATAAACCAAAAATAATTAACTAGTGAATATCATACGATTAACTATATATTAATGAATAATTAATTAGTTATCATATAATTTTTAACTAACTATTATTTAATGAATAAATAATTATTAAAAAATGTTTAACTAATTTTTAAATAATTATTAAGTAATTATTATTGAATGATTAAATAAGTATTTAGTAATGATCAGGTAATTATTATGTAATGATTAAATTATTAATAACAAAAAATTAACTAATGAATCGGTAATGATTAACTAATGATTAATTAATATTAAAGAATGATATACTAATTATTAAGTAATGATTAAAGAATGATTAAGGAATTATTAAAGAATTATTAATTAAGTAATAACATAGGATTAAGTAATGAATAAGTAATGGTTAAATAAGGATTGATTAATGACTAACTAATGATTAGGTAATGATGAAAAATGATTAAGGAATTATTAAAGAATTATTAACTAATGATTAATAAATGATTAATTAACGATTAAATATTGATTAAATAATTATTAACAAATTATTAACTAATAATAAACTATTTATTAAGTATTGATTAACTAATGAATAAGTAATAATTAAGGAATTATTAAAAAATGATTAACTAATGATTAGATAATGATTAAATAATAATTAACTAATGATTAAGGAATAATAAATGAATGATTAACTAATGATTAAATAATGATTAAGGAATGACTAAAGAATTATTAACAAGTAATTAAATAAGGATTAGTTGATGATTAAAGAATGATTAAGTAATTATTCAAGAATCGTGGAGGAATGATTAAAGAGATATTAAATAATGATTAAGTAGTGATTAAGTAATGATTAAAAATGATTAAGGAACGCTATGCGCTAATCACTAAGGTATGCATGTGCACATGATCTATCTAGGTATACTGGAGGATGTTGATCATGTATGTATCTAAAAATGAGTATATACATGCTTTTCTTACACTTACAGAGAATTTTGCATGACATTACAGTCTGATCGCATGAATATCGAGGATGGTATAACATCCCTCCATCTACCCTATAGTTGTTGATTAGTAGCTACTTATAGATGTTCTCCATTATTCTTTGTGTAGATGTTGGTATGATCACTCACCTCAATTTCTTTCGGCTACTAGTAAGAGTTATTGAATGTTATTTCTTATTACTAATCACTTTAAATGTTTTATTTTACATGTGGAGTTAGGAACACCACTTTATCATCACTCTGACACACCATTTTGGTATATACCATATCCTCTGGGATAGTCTTATACCCGACGAGGGAAGTATATACAATTCTTTATAGACTAAAAAAATTTATAAGTTCATCATTTTTTGTTTTTAGTAACAAATGTTTTTGAAAAATATCACATGTCACAACTACAAAAATGGGCAAGGGAGGTGACACCTTTTATCAGTGCTATGAAAAAAACACTGATAAAGAATCCCTGTATCATCACTAAAATTTTAGCACTGATAGAGGGCTTCTTTATCAGTGAAGGGTCTCTTTATCAGCGCTTTTTTAGCACTGATAAAACTATTGTCCCATATTTTATTAAATCAGACGAATAGTGTCCTCTGTTTATCGCACCCTAAATCTCTCGTAGTACTGTAACCCTGCGACAACTCCCCTCCCACCTGATCTTTGCATTTCCAGACCTCTGCCGCCCCCCGATCTTCACGTTGACGGACCTCCGCCGCTAGCCCTACTCCTTATCCTCCCCCTCGAACCCCTTCAGGTGATCCTCCTCCCAACAAACCCTACTTTTCCTCCACTCTTCTTGACCCTACTCCCCACGAACCCAACTCCTCCAATTATCAATGGTTAGAGGCTTATATTGTGCATCTCCCCCTTTGGCGGTCACGCCTTACCCTCCCGACATAGCACTGAATGGTCCCTAATTCTCCTCCTATAAGGTTAATTTCTTTTCACTACTTCTTGATTACATTCTTGAACTTTCTTCTTTGGAAGGATGTGAAAACAATGTTGATTCGGTTTTTGTGTTTTTTTGTTATGGTTTTAATGGTTAATGGTCATACATAAGAATTTTAGATTACCCTAATGTGTTAAGTCATGCTTTATTTGACTATTCTTCACATTCTTATGAAATATTTGTTAAATCATTAGTTGAGGTTGGGGACATGAAATTTATCCTTCTTTATTATATGTCAATTGTTGAATTATCATGTTATTTTGTTTCCATTGTATGGATAGTACTGATTAACCTAAATACTAAAATGAATTAGACTAAAGGAAGTTAAAGTGAAGAGGGAGTTTTTCATGTGATTTATGAAGTTCCATAATATTTCTTATATATTTATGGATTTATTGGTGTTGTTTCTAAGTGATTTATTTTGGTTGTTATGAATGAAATTTCATACTAATAATAATATGTTATAATCACCTTTCATTATTTTCTATTCACTTAACATAGGTAATGAATTGGTTGTATAGAAATATGTAATTTAAGTGTTATATTTAAACTATAAATTCTACTTTAATATGATAGAGTGTTTAAGAGGTAGTTTTTAGTGTGAATTTCTTATATGTTTTCCCTTTCATGCTACTATTTATGGGGTATTTATCACTATGATTATAAGGGTGATGGTTGGTTGGTGTGGTTGGGAGCATGTGGTGTGGTAATTAATACAGTAGTGATGGATGGATTATTGTTTGGTTATTATAGCAATGATATGGCTATTTAGGCAGAAAATAAGGGGTTTATGGATTTTAGAATGTGTTTAGTTGTATTTCATGTCATGAAAATTTAGTTTTTATTGGGTGGTGCTATAGTTTCCTTTTGTCATGGAATATGGTTGGATAAATGAAAATAGTAATGAGTGATGGGTTGGAAATGATAAATCATGGTTTTTTAAATGATTAATGATAATGATTGGAATAATTATGCTTAATAAATGGTTAAAGATAGAATAAATGTTATTAATGATTAATTAATGGATTATAGTGGGTAGTGATTTAATGATTTGTTTTATATTAAAATGGTTAATAATTGAAATGCATATGGTAATAAAAAAACAAGAAATTATAATGTTAAATGAGATGAGAAGTTGGTAATGTTTATATGTATCCTTATGTGATTTGTTGGGGATTATTTGTGGAATTATAATGGAAGTGGTTATAAGAGGGTGGTAGTAACAAGGCAATGGTTGATGAGGGTGTTTTTAGTGTTTGTTGGGTGTAAATCCTTAGTAAAGATTTATGTTTGACTATATACTTATTATATTTTCTTATTATTTCTTACTCACCACCACTTGAGTCGAGTAACCTGATTGAAATCCATATGGGTACTTTGGTTCTGAGTGTTTTTCTCAATATCTAGGTTATAGAGGGAACACATATAGAACCACTCCCTCTTCCCTTCTCCCCCTTCACACATAGTATGAGTTGTAATAACTCACAGTGGGTGTATATATACGACATATAACAATTTTAGGTTTTGGTGTATATATATTCTTGTTGACATGATTATGTATATTTGGTGTGGATACAAAGTAGTGGTTGTGAATTGTAGGAGGTGAGTATTATGTTTATGTCCTTTATGTTCATGATATCTTAATGTGATGAGGATGTGATGTGTGGTTGTGATGTGGATATGGTTTTTTATGTGTTTGTGACATGTGTATATGTGGATATATGGTTATGAGATTATATATATGGGGTTGAAGCATAAGAAATATTCCATTAGAGTGTGAGAACGACCAGATTAGCGGGGAAGTGGATGTGGGGTAATTTATTAATATATATTCGTTTGAAATTACACATAAGATAGAGTTTGGAATTAGACACTAATGAGGATTGAATGGGATGATAGGTCAATAATATTTGTTAAAATTTTGAAATGGAATAACATGAGAGACCATCTGTGACACAAGTGATTATCCCCCCCTATGATTTAAAGTATGTAACTTGAGCTTACCAAAAATATTAGGCATGATGATATTGAATGTAGGGAAGAGACCTAGGAGTGGTAGATGTATCATTCTTGATTATTCTTGTGTTTGGACTGGGGTTATTTGTGGAAACTATAATGAATCTAAAGTAATTATATTTAATTAATTCTATATTGTAGAGATTATGAGAATGTTTTCTTTACTTATAGAGTTGTCAATTGGTTTTCATCCATATGTATTTTAGGTTGGTGAGGTATAAAAGGATGGACTAGTTGACCATAGAAGGGTTGACCTGATTAATGAGGATAATTCATAGGGGATTATGTCATGTGAGTTTTACCATCTATGACACAAGTGATTATCCCCGCGAACCCCTTTGTGTTTGGAAACTCAGTTGAATTTGATGGGGGGTCTATCCTGGTTCTGTTGATTTCCAAATCTTTATTGGAAATGGTTATGCTCAATTAATCTCTATTTTTATAAGGAATTGGTTCTCTTCTACTATATTTGGAAGTCTTGTTTTTTGTATTAGAAATATAAATACTAATATTTTATATTAAAATAGGATGGAGATGAATAAATATTGGATGGATGCTAATTGTTCGACAATAGAGTATGAGAACGGAGTGAAAGAGTTCATCAAGTTTGCAAAGGATCATGCAAAGGACCCTTCTCAAATCCTTTGTTCGTGTTTATGTTGTTTTTATTCTTGACTACTTACTCTAGAGGAGTTGGGAGAACATTTGATATGTCACAGAATAGATCGAAGTTATAAATGTTGGAATAAACACGCAGAAAAAGAGAATGTAGCTATAATATGAGATAAAACTACATTTTATAGATCATCATATATGAATACAAATATGGATAATGATGAAGACGGTATGGAGGATGTGATTACAGATTTCAACAATGATGAAGATCATATTGAGGAAATGACAAAGACAATTGAAGATGAACTCTGTGACTGCCCAAAATTGTTTGAGGAGTTAAAGAGTTTTGAAAAGATTCCATTGTATACTAGTTGCAGTAAATATACAGCATTGTCAGCTGTACCGAAGTTGTATAAATTGAAATCAGGCAACAGATGGAGTGATGTGAGTTTTACGGAACTACTTGCTCTCTTAAATGACATGCCCCTAGAAGATAATGAGCTCCCAATCTAGACATATGAAGCTAAACAAATGCTATGCTCGATGGTTATGATTTCTGAAAGAATGCATGCCTGCCCGAAAGACTATATATTGTTTCTCAAGGACAAAAAATCACTTACAGAATGCCCAAAGGGTGGTGCTTCTTGATACAAGAAATATGAATCAAACCCTATGAAATTTGTATGGTACTTTACAATCATTCCAAGTTTTTGGCATCTATATGGAAGTGAAGAAAATGAAAGACAATTGTCGTCGAATGTAGATAAAAGAAATAAATATGAGAAATTACAACATTTATCTAACTCTCCTCAATGGAAGAAAATTGGTCATGAGCATCCTAAATTTGGAAAATAGCTGAGAAACCTTATTCTTGCGTTATCTACATATGGAGTGAATCCTTTTGGTTTTAAAACTATCACTCATAGTACATGACCTGTTATGATGGTAAATTATAACTTGCCACCATGGTTATGCATGAAGTAGAAATTCATCATGTTATTTATGCTTATATCAGGACCAAAACAACCAGGTAACAATATTGATGTTTATCTGGATCCTTTTATCGAGGATTTGAAGTTATTGTGGGATTCATGTGTTATGTTGTATGATGCTTATAAAAGTTAATACTCCTCGTTGAGAGAGATGTTTTATGGGACAATAAATGATTTCCCTACTTATGGAAAATTTTCAGGCTATAGCATTAAAGGAACTCAAGGGTGTATTGTGTGAGAAGAAGATACAGAATCAATTGGGTTTAAACATTCATAGAAATCTATGTTTCTAGGACATTGTATATTTATACCTCGTTGGCATAAATACTGATCTTGGATGACATCAATCAATGGAAGTTCAGAACAACATGCAGCACTGTCTCCACTAACTGGTGGTCACCTGTTTGAGAAAGTAAAAGATGTGAAAAATGTTTTTGGTAAACCATTTTCAAAAAACCTTATGAAAATCAGTTGGAAAAAGAGATTAGTTTTTTTGAGTTACCATACTGGAATTATTTGTACGTCATACAGTTTATTGATGTGATGCATGTGTAAAAAAAATTATGTGACATTGTTATCAGAACGTTTCTAAATGCCCTTGGCAAAACAAAGGATTGGATTAAGGCAAGGTTGGACTTGGTTGACATGGGAATATGAGAAGATTTGGCTCCTGTGAAGGGTGAAAATCAAATGTTTCTTCCTCCATCTACTTACACTCTTTCTAGGGAGAAGAGATATCAGTTTTGAAACTTCTTCAATGATGTGAAGGTTCCAGTGGGGTATTCATAAAATATCAAGAACATTGTGTCAATGAAATATTTGAAGTTAAATGGTTTGAAATCACATTACATCCATTTTTTGATGCAAGATCTAATTCATATAGCTTTAAGTTTCATTTTTTCCAAGAATGTTTGTCATACATTAACCAAAATTTGTTTCTTTTTCAAAGCTATATGTAGAAAAGTTTTAGACCCGGAAAAATTGCCAGCTATGGAAAATGAAATTGTCCTCATATTATGTGAATTTGAAATGTTCTTCCCACTAACATTCTTTGATATGATGGTTCATTTGATTATTCACTTGCTGCGAGATATTCGACTTTGTGGTCCTATGCACTATAGATGGATGTACCCTGTTGAACGGTATATGAATATTTTGAAAGCGTATGTGAAAAATTGAAGTCGGCCTGAGGGTTGTATAGTGGAACGATATATTGTTGAGGAAGCCATTGAATTTTTTACCTAATAACTATCTGATGTGGAAATAATTGGTCTCCCAAAATCTTATCACACTAGATGCATTTAGGGTGAGGGAATTTCTAGAAGAGATGTTGTGAAAATAAGTATTACAGATCGGGAGTACGAACACCTTTATGTTTTGCAGAATAGTTGGGAGGTTACTCCATATATTGAAACTCACAATGAAATTCTTAGGCAGCTGAATCTATTAAGGGATTAAAAATGGATATCAAATACGCATAATCACCAGTTTATAGGATGGTTTCAGGACCATATTTTTAAGGAGTTGGATGAAAATCCAAATTCAATTTTAGAACGACTTTGATGGCTAGGTGCCAGACCAAGTGTGTAAGTATTATCTTACAATGGTTATGTAATTAATGGTTATACATTCTATACAGATGAACATGATGAAGATAGTACCATGAAACATAGTGGAGTTACACTTGTGGCCGAAGCGATGCATGTTTATGGTAGTGAGGACATAAATCCAATTTATGCAAGTATGTTATACTTTGGCATTATCAAACAAATATGGGAGTTGGATTATACGACATTCCAATTGACGATTTTTCAATGAAAATGGTTTGATAACAATAGTGGTGTTGAAATAGATGAATGGGGATTTGTGAAATTTGATTTTAGTAAATAATGGTATAAATAAGAACATTTTATAATGGAATCACAAGCAGTACAAGTTTTTTATATTCCAGATCCCGCAAACCGAAAGTGGTCGATTGTTCTGTTATTGTCCAAAACTACGGAAGGGTCCGATGAAAATTCAGTTGAGGGTGATCCTTTCAGTGGTACGTCACAATCATTTCTTAGTGGTCCCAATGTAGATGATGTTTTGTATGTTAGAGGAGACTACAATGAAGGGATTTGGAAAAATTATAGAGGTGTCAAATCCCTTCAGCCTTTGAAAAAAAGAAAGAGAGTTCAATAAATAGGTTATATTTTGTTTTTAATATATATCTTATTATCTCAGGTTATTATCTTATCATTACTGAATTTTTTTAATCTAAATTAACTATTCAACCACTTTTGTAGATAATGTATTCTGCACGTTCTGGTGCTACTAAACTTGAGGCTGAACAATTCTCTCAAGTTGTTGCTACTGCTACTTCTCCTACTACGGCCGCTCACAGTGAAAAGCAACAACAAGTTTCTAAACCTTTTGGTGCTCCTGGTGTTGAGGTCCAACAACCATCAGTACATGTTGTTGCTACAGTTTCAGATAAACATATAGATGATGTTGATATTGAGGAAATGGTCGAGGATGAAGGACCGATGTCACAGAAAACACAAGTGCTTCATAGTTTGACGTTGTTAGCCAAAGTTCTTAATGTGAAAAGAAAAAGCATCAAATTTGATGTCGGATGGAATTCATGAGACCAACATGTGAATCACAACAAGTCTATGTTTAGTAGTTACATTGGAGTTGTCACTCGGAAACACGTGCTAATTGACATATATTAATGGCACCATGTTGTGTCTGGGATGAAGGATGTGATCTGGGAAGAAATTACGGTTACATTATGATATTATTTATTTAATTTTCTAGCAAATAAAATAATGAAACAATGTCTTAATCTTCTTAATCTCTTGTAGAGTACATTTATAGTAGAAGATTCACACAAGAATTATGTACTAAGACCTGCAGGAAGGATTCATCGAGGTTTTCTCACTATTTTAGAAAAAAAATCTCTTGAAAGATTCCAAAGGTAAAATAAACTCACACCCACCCATTGTCTAAACTCACCTGATATCTCAAGAAGTATGGGATGCATTTATTGGCCACCGTGGGGATGAGAAGTTTCAAGTACATTGTGGGTGATAATATTCTGTTTGAGGATACATGTATTCACCACTTTGATTGTCAATATTTTATTTATGAAACAACAACTCTATACTGAAAATAAGGAACGTGCATCAAAACCAACATACCCCTATCGTAAATCATGGATGGGGTACGCTTCACTAGAAAAGAAAATGGTACGTATTTTAAATTTACAGTAATATTTTTTATGTTCCAATAAACTACATCATAATTATCTTTCTATATTTATATGTAGATTGATGAGTCTAAAACCAAAGACAGTTCCATCCCACGTCATGTGCTATGGAAGGAGGCACGTGTGAATAAGGAAGGGAAGCTAGTAGATGATAACCCAAAAAAAGTGTGGGAAATATGTGTAAGTATGACACGAAGATAAAAAGAGTTGTATTAAATTACTATCACATAAAAATAATTATTAATTTTCCTATATCTGATAGTCACAGGAATCAGGCACTCCTATAGTGGATGTAGACCTGTTATTGAAGGCTTTGAAGCAGCCAAAACAATACAGTCATGTCAGAGGTGCGGGGTTTGGGGTGACACCCTGAGTATATTTTGATAAAAAAAAGAAATGGACAATAAAGATGAAAAATTGAAACAAATGATTGAAAGACTAGAAACTCTTGAAGAAAGATTGTAATGAAAGGGAGAGATACCAGCAACATTTATGGGTGGGAAGCAAGTAGAAGACAAAACTCAGGAAAAACTAGCATGTGGAGATCCTGCCCCACCCCCCACCAGCTTTGAGGTGAGCCATTCCCCTCAAAGAGCTATCTTCACCATGGTAATCAATATTCTAATAATTGTTCCAATGAAATGTGAATGAGACAAACACTGATACTTTTCCTATAATGATCTTCTATAGGGTGATAATGATTGTGATTTATATTTTTCAATACCCACCAATCACCTTGTAGTAAGGGCTACAGTGTTCAACATCCAAGATGACAAGTTGCATAATAGACCACTTCCAAAAGATCATCTGAAAGTGATGATTATTGTAACTCTTGATCCAAATTTAGAGCTACCTATTCCACTTGATGACGATGATATTCATAGGGTCGAAAAGGCTATTGGTAAATTCATTTCCTGGCCATCACAACATTTAAGAGTACATGTGGACAAAGAGGTATTTATTTCCTTTTTTTTCAAGATAAACCGTTAACAGTTAATGAAAAAAGGGTATGAACCAATGAATTTTATTATAGATGGGGAAAGGGAAGGGGTGACAAACGTCAGCTCAAAACCATCTAAAGGATTGGCCAATCGATCCCAAAGAGCTACTGAAATCACAATAACACCACATGTTCTCTATCCACATTTACTAGCATTGAAGACTCATATGGATTTGAAGCTAAGAGCTGGTAGTAGTCATATAGTGGTCTTCGAAAAGAATATATACGAAGAGGAAAGTCAAGATTTAATTGTTGCTGAAAATGTAAATGAGATCCTTGAAAACTGTTGGCTAGGCATCATAGTTGTAAATATTTTTATATATGAGGTATGTTTTCATGAATTGATTTTCCAAAAGATGATCTAATGTGAAAATTATGACTAAAAGTATTTTATATTTTTGACAGACGTATATATGAAAAACAGTTGAAGGAATTTTCCCATGACCCAAAATTCGAGCTCGTTAGTCCTCATACCACATCAACACATCTAATGAAATTAGAGCCATCGTAAAATGATGAAATAGTGAATGGATTGCTGATAACATTTGAAAGAAAGATTACAGATGACAGACTCTTCCAAATACCAACCATGTAGGGGTAAAACTATATGATTAAATCATATCAATTATATTTTCACTTCTTTTATTACTTATTCCTTTTTGTGTGTTTAGGCAACATTGGCTGCCAATTGCGGTGAACTTGGATACTCCAAATATTTATTTTCTGGATTCAAAGCAAGGATTTCCATCAAACTGACGACACATGATGAAGTTTGTGAATCTGTAAGACACTAAATCCTACATTTTAGGTCTAAATATCAAGTAATATAATTTACATTATCTTTTAATGAGGATTCTGTTATGATAGAGTGGCGTATCTTTATCATATATAAAAATGAATGAGGACAGGGGATAAGCATAAGGAGGCGATCAAGTATTACATCTAGACAAATATCAGGGTATATATAATAAACTTTCACTACCAAAACACATATCTATACAAGTTACTTATTCTCATAATGATTAAATTGTTTGAAGTGTCTAAAAAACGATAATGATTGTGGTTATTATGTTTGTAAATTTATGAAAGAGATCTTTTTTCATCAACAAACTAGCATCCCTAAAGAGGTATTTTCAAAAACAACTACTATGTCATTTAATTTATTTATTATTTATTTATTTTTATATTTTTTAGTACTACGCTGACTGTCAAAAAGCCTCATACTCACTAGACGATATAGATTTTTTCTGAAAAGAGTGTTCTTCATACCTTATAGAAAATTGTACACAAATAGTATGAAGATTTGACTTGGGGACGTGTACAATTGGTGGTCATTTTTTAGAGGGGTTAAGGGGATCAAAAGATAAAACATTATTGTATGTAAATGCTCATAAGAAAATTTTAATTGTTATTAAATGAAGCATCCTTTATCCAATTAGTCATTTTACCATTTTAACAGATGAAATGCACTAGCAACATGCAAGAATGATGAACCACTCAATGTGTCTCTCTTTTGTTTAAAATGGACAGAATTTTAAGTGAAAACAATAACTAATGTACAAAAATTTAACCAAAAACATTAGGATTGTGTTGATCCTTTAGGAGAACGATCCATGGGTCATTTTGGACCTGTACGAGTCAACCCCGCCTCAATCTGAGGCACGTTGTGGCCGGTATCACTCAAAGGGTCTCTCTATTATTTAAAATGGACAAAATTTTAAGTGAAACAACAAATGACCTACGGAAATCCAACCAAATGTATTAGGATTGTGTTGATTTTTTATGAGAACGATCCATGGGTGCATTGGTGATGTGTATGAGTCATCCCCGCCTCAATCCGAGGCACGGTGAGGCCGATACCACTCAAATGGTCTCTCTTTTGTTTAAAATGGATAGAATTTTAAGTGAAAACAACAAATGATGTACACAAATCCGACCAAGTGCATTAGTATTTTGTTGATCTGTTAGATGAACGATCCATGGGAAATGTTTTACATGTACGACTCAAGCCCGCCTCAATTTGAGGCACGGTGTGGCTGGTATCACTCAAAGTGTCTCTCTTTTGTTTAAAATGGACTGAATTTTTAGTGAAAACAACAACTGACGTATGAAAATCCTACCAAACACATTGGTATTATGTTGAACATTTATGGGAATGATCCATGGGTCATTTGTGACATGTCAAAGTCAACCTCGCCTCAATCTGAGGCATGGTGTGTCCGGTATCACTCTAAGAGTCTATCTTTTGTTTAAAATGGACAAAATTTTAAGTGAATGCAACAATTGACCTACAGAAATCTAACCAGACGCATTCAGATTGTTTTGATCCTTTAGGATAACTATCCATGGGTGCGATGGTGACATGTATGAGTCAACCCCACCTCAATCTAAGGCACGGTGTGTCCAGTATCACTCAAAGTGTCTCTCTTTTGTTTAAAATGGATAGAATTTTAAGCGAAAACAACAACTGGCGTACGCTAATCTAAAAAAACTCATTTGGATTATGCTGATTATTTAGTAGAAAGATCCATGGGTTTGTTTGTGACATGTATGAGTCAACCCCCACCTCAATTCGAGGCATGGATTGGCTGGTATCACTCAAAGTGTCTCTCTTTTGTTTAAAAGGGACAAAATTTTAAGTGAGAACAACAACTGACGTACACAAATATGACCAAACGAAATCATATTTTGTAGATACTTTAGTATAACCATCCATGGGTAATTTTTGACATGTATGAGTCAACCCCACCTCAATATGAGGAATGGTGTGGCTGGTATCACTCAAAGTGTCTCTCTTTTGTTTAAAATGGAATGAATTTTAAGTGAAAACAACAACTGGCCTAAGGAAATCTGACCAAATGAATTAATATTGTGTTGATCCTTTAGGATAAAAATCCATGGGTTCCTTGTTGATGTGTACAAGTCAACCCTGTCTCAATCAGAGGCATGGTGTGTCTTGTATCACTCAAAGGGTCTCTTTTTTGTTTAAAATGGACAAAATTATAAGTGAAAACAACAACTAACGTACTCAAATCCAACCAAAAGAATTCATATTGTGTTTATCCTTTAGGAGAAAGATCAATGGGTCATATGTGACATGTAAGAGTCAAACCCACCTCAATACAAGGCATGGTCTGGCTAGTATCACTCAAAGTGTCTCTCTTTTGTTTAAAATGGGCAAAATATTTAGTGAAAACAACAACTAACCTACGGAAATATGAACAAATGCATTTGGAATGTGTTGATACTTTAGGAGAAAGATCTATGGGTGCGTTGGTGACATGCATGACTCATCCCTGTCACAATACAAGGCACAGTTTGGCTGGTATCACTCAAAGGGTATCTCTTTTGTTTAAAATGGACACAATTTTAAGTGAAAACAACAACCAATGTACGCAAGTCCAACCAAACGCTTTCATATTGTGTTGATACTTTAGGAGAACGATCCATCGGTCATTTTGTGACATTTATGAGTCATCATAGCCTCAATCTGAGGCATGGTGTGTCTTGTATCACTCAAAGTGTCTCTATTTTGTTTAAAATGGGCAAAATTTTAAGTGAAAACTACAACTGATGTACGAAAATCTGACCAAATGACTTTTTATTGTGTTGATAAATCATGATAATGATCCATGGGTCATTTTTGATGTGTATGATTCAACCCTACCTCAATCCAAGTCTTGGTGTGGCCGGTATCACTCAAAGGGTCTCTCTTTTGTTTAAAATGGACAGAATTTTAATTGAAATCAACAACTAACCTACGGAAATACAACCAAACGCATTTGGATTGTGTTGATAATTTGGGAGAACAATCTATGGGTTGTGGATGACGTGTAAGAGTCAACCCTGCCTCAATCTGAGGCACGATGTGGCCGGTATCACTCAAAGGGTCTCTCTTTTGTTTAAAATGGACAGAATTTTAATTGAAAACAACAACTGACGTACACAAATCCAAAAAAACGCATTTGTATTGTATTGATCCTTTAGGAGAACAATCCATGGGTAATTTTTGATGTGTATGATTCAACCTTGTTTCAATATGAGGCACGATGTGGCTGGTATCACTCAAAGGGTCCCTCTTTTGTTTAAAATGGAAAGAATTATAAGTGAAACAATAACTGACCTACGGAAATCCAACCAAATGCATTCGGATTGTGTTGATCCTTTAGGAGAACCATCCATGGGTGCATTGGTGACTTGTACGAGTCATTCCCACCTCAATCTGAGGCACGGTGAGGCCGGTATCACTCAAAGGGTCTCTCTTTTGTTTAAAATGGACAGAATTTCAAGTGAAAACAAAAACTGACGTACGTAAATCTGACCAAATGCATTTGGATTGTGTTGATATGTTAGAAGAATGATCCATTGGTCATTTTTTATGTGTAAGACTCAACCTTGACTCAATCTGAGGCACGGTGTGGCTAGTATCAGTCAAAGTGTCTCTCTTTTGTTTAAAATGGACAGAATTTTAAGTGAAAACAACAACTGAGATACGCAAATCCAGACAAACGCATTCAGATTGTGTTGATCCTTTAGGAGAACGACCCATGGACTCCCCCCACCCCGACCCCCGGGATTTCCCCCCAACCCCTGGATTCCCCCACCCCCCTAGACACTACCCCACCACCTGGACACCTCCCCCACCCCCTGGACACCCCCTCCTCCATGGACAGCCACACCCACCCCCTTGGAAAACACCCCACTCCCATTTTATAGCCCCACTAACCCCCTGGACTCCCCCCCATCACCCCCCATGTACACCACCCCACCTCCTAGACACCCCCACCCCTCTGGACACCCCCACCACCTAGAAAAGCCCCCCCCCCCCCCAACCCCCTATACACCCCCCTTGTACACGCCCATGGAAGCCCCCCCACCCACCCAGGATAGGCCTCAACCCCCCACCCCCCCAGACACCCACCAACCCCCTAGAATACACCCCCACCCCTCCTAGACACCACCCCACCACGTGGACACCCCCCACCCCCTGCACACCCCCACCCATGGACAGCCACCCCCACCCCCTTGGACAGCCCCACCAACCCCCTGGACCCCCCCCCCCCCAACAACCCGGAAATCCCCCCCCCACTGGAAAGCCCCCCCCCCCCCTCGACACCCTGGACACCGTCCCACCCCCTGGACACCCCCATGGATAGCCCCCCTGTACATCCCCCCCCCCCAGACAACCCACCACCCCCTGGACTCCCCCCCCCCTCCTAGACACCACCCCACCACCTAGACACCCCCCCACCACCACCACCCTGGACACCCCCACCCTCATGGAAATCTCCCACCACCCCCTGGACACCACCCCACCCCCCGTGGACAACCCCAAACCTCCTGGATCGCCCCCCACCACCCCCGGACACCCCTATCCTCCCATACACCCCCATCCCTCCGGACACCCCCTGCCCCCCTTGGACAGCCACCCCCAAACCCCTGAACGGCCCCCCCAACCCCCTGAATTCTGAATTCAATTCTTTATGTTTTTAATTTACTTATGAATTATGTGTTTATGGTGTATGGGTTTACTTTTTGTATGGGTATTCTTGGTTTAATTACCTTATGAATTATGTGTTAATTATTTATGGGTATACTTGTTAAGATACAGAATTTTTTGCAGGTGTTGTTTGGGTATGCTGCTGCAGAATTTTCTGTTGCAGCATACATGGCATTTATCAGCATTTTTTAAGCGCTGATAAAGGTCATTTTATCAGCACTAAAATCACACTGAGAAAAAACACATTTATCAGCGTATTTTTAGCACTCATAAAGGGGTACTTTAGAAGTTGCTTTTTAGCGCTGATAAAGTGTCCCTTTATCAGCATGTTTTTAGCACTGATAAAGGGGACCCCCCCCCCATTATTAGTGCTTTTTTAGTGCTGATAAAGCTTGTTTTGAGTGCTGATAAAGCCCATTTTTTTAGTAGTGTTTCATTTCAGGTGTCATGGGTAAAAAACTTGTATTTATTGGACCAGTTTCCAACATACTATACAGATGTACTTCATGATGCTATAGATGTATTTCCACTCATTCATATTTATATTATTGGGTGATGCAAGTTTTATAGAGTTATGCACCAATTGTTTTATGTTCAACGCATTACATTTCCACCAAGACAGCCATAGGATCTTCATTTTATGAAGCTCATGGGGAGGTAAGATGTCGACTAGTGCCGATGGCATTCCCAATATATTTACTTCTAGGAAAGACGAGCATAGCTTCATATCGAGGGTGTATATACAATTTGATCCCATCTTTCACAAAAGATCACATATGATCCATGTTATAGACTGAAGTCTATACTGTATCTTACCCGAAACGGTAAAGGGATTCCAGATTTAGTAAGTCAATATATTTACATTATTTTGTTAATTGTGCTATTTTATAATTAATTTTATATCTCTTTACAGTATACTCAAGTACAACATATTATTATCATGTCTAATATAAATAAGGAGGAGGTTGCTAGCTTGGCAGTGATCCATCCAAGAGAGTAGGGGATAATTTAATCCTATCATGTGGTTCACATTAGTATCTTGAATCATCTACCCAAGAGAGATGACTTTCCTAACCATGGAGTGGAGGTTCCTACTTAGAAACCTCCTCAAGAAGTTGTTGATGCTGAGGAGCCACGACGATGATGTAGACTATGTCATCCTGCACATCAGGACTCACCTGGCCTAGAGGAAGAGGTCAGCCCTCTAGAATTCCTAACTCATCCAATTAGTGATGTGCATCATGAGGCATGGGATCCATCTATATTGGAAGGATATCCATATTTTTCTCCAGTTTTAGATTATTTATTCTTCTATCAAGGTTCATTTCCCATGTCTCTAGATTTTGTGCCAGATCCTTCATAATAAGATTGGTTCCCCTTAGAGATGATAGATAGTCTTTATTCTCACTAAATGGGAGAAGGACTGGGTGTATAGGATGACTTCCAGTTGACACCTCCTACCACTAAGACACAATAAGAGCATCTGATAGTCTAAGTTCCAACATTTGATGAGCATACCTCTCTAAATCATCATACCGAACCCCATCATTAAGGTCAGTGATCTCAATATGGGTGTCTCATTCACACAACAGAATGTGGGATGGGACCTCACAATAGATAGTGACTATACTCTTTCATGTATATGTTTTCTATATTTTAAAATGATGAAATTAATTTTATTATCAATCATTTTTACATGTTGAGTCACTATTTCAATTTTCATTTATATTCTTGTCACATTTTATATTTTATAAACATTCAAAGTTGACTACTTTAAATATAGGAGAAATTATTAAATTACATGTATGAAAATTTAAAACCTTATTAAATATTAACTATAAAAACAATATTAATAAATCTCAAAACATTTCCTAAGAATCTAAAAAGTTGTTTAAAAAATTATTTCATAAATATAATAAATAATTGAAAATAAATCAATGTAAAAAAAGAATATAAATACTTTTGAAATGGTTTAATAAATAATAAATTGTGATACTAAATTACTTTTCATTAATTTTTTTAAAATATTCTTATTGCATTGAAATATTTTTCATATGTTTAGTAATTATATAAAATATCATTTTGATTGTATTAATATTTTATAATATATATATTTTCAAAGCCACCAACTTCAAACATTATTATGATTCTTTTAAGTGAATTTAAAAGAATATAAAATTTAAAAAATATATTTTTAATCTAATGGATATTTGATAAAATTATTAAACATATAAAACATAATTTAAAATAAACAAAATAAAAAATATAATAAGTAAAAGGTAATTTACATGTCAAAAAATTATTTCTTAAAATTATAACAGTTTCACGTTCAAATATTAATGACATAATTATAAACAAAATAAAATAAACAAAAAATATATATAATAATATAAAAACATATATCTCTTTAAATAAAAAAACATGTATATTTAAAATAATTTTTCTGATTTTTGATGAAAGGCTGCAGAGGCCCTACTAACTTTCTGTCTTAAATTTCAAAAAAAAATGACCAAAGTTTAATGAAATAAATTTTAGAAGATTTAGAAAAAAACTCTATAGGGTACTTTTTATTTACATGAAATATTTTGGGAGCTTAATTTATTTATATATAGTTTCTCATTCACTACCTATTGATTCTTCTATAGTAAGCAGGAGGGTTCATTTTTATCTAATGCAGTGGTGTTTTTGTGGGGATAAATTTGACATGACCCCTCATAGACCAATTAATTCTGACGCGGCTTGGAATTATCATGTTAATCATACATTCATCTCCTTTAACCAAGTTTAATCGCACACATGGCTCATTAATTTTTTTTACATCCTAAGAAAAAAAATAAAAACTCAATTTTTATATATTTACATTCATATTAAAAATTTCAAATTAATAATATTAATTATATTAGGAAATTATTTAACTTCTATAATAAGTTCAATATTCCCTTAATAAAAATAAGTCGAATTTATTTACCCCATTCAAATATATTATTTATATTAGTTATACTAAATATATAATTAAAATGAAAAAATATTTCTTGATCTTTAAGAATATTAACATCTATAAATTCATTACCATAATACTTTAATTGTGATACAATTCTATACAAAGAATAATTATAATCACAAACCCTTTTATGGTCATAGATGTTTAAAATATTCTATTAATCATGTGTCATGAGAAGAATAACCTCTTTTTTATGACTATATATCTTTTTAAACTCTTCTAGAACTTTTTTTTAATCTCTTTTTATAAGGTATATATATTTTATTGCTTCATCAAGTTTTATTCTAGGGAATATCTTAACTTTTTCATTATTTAGTGGGGTTTAAAATTATTTTTTTTAATTTTTTCATGAGATCCATCAATTTGAGATACATTTAAATATCCATTTTCCTTTCTATGTAATTAGTTTATGTTATATCAAGAGAAATAAATTCTAGATTCACAATATTTAACATGGTTATTGCTAGAAAAAAAATTATTATTATCCTAAATAATAAAATAATAATATTTTTATAATTTCTATAAAGAAAATAAATATGTAAAATATTCAAATAAAAATAATTATTTTTTGAAAATTATTTATATCAAAATAAAGAAACATAATTATAATAGAAACATTAAAAGTAGTCTAGAGAAGTGAAAACATCAAAAAGAAGCACATAAAATTAATATTACCACATAATGTTTTTAATCCCAACTTATTCAGTTAATAAATCCCTCAAGGGGGAATTTAAAATAAATAAATATATACCCCATGTTATTAATATTAAAAATTTATTTTATGTACAAATTTATTAGTTGCATCATCTAATCTGATATACTAAAATAAATGAAATAAAAATTGTATGAACAAGAGGCAAGGTAAACGTTATATAGGTGATTAAATAAATTATATTAAACTATCCAATGTTATTATAATTATATAATATTTTAAGAATAATTAAAAATTTCTAACAAGGATATAAAAATAAATATTTTAATTAAAAATGTATTTCTCCCTTTATGAGTGTTGATGCTGATAATGTTTCTTAAAGTAAAAAATTAAAATGAACATGATTTTTAAGTATCAGAGAAAGGGAAATTTTATTATAATTTTTCCTGTCTCTCCAATTTATCATCCTGGTTTGGGAATATTTCACATCCCTTTTATAGGAAGTGTAATGAGGGGGTAAAGGATATGGGTGGGGTGGGAAGCCCAATGCCATTACTCTTTAGTAGCCACTGAATTTAGTTTCCTAACATTACTAATACTTGTAAAAAATCTTCATATAAAAGTTTTTTTAGAAATAATAAATAATTATGAAAAATAAAAAATATTAATAATGATAATAAAAATAAAAATATTATATATTTTTAGATAAAATAAAAAATTTAAATAGTAAATAGTGTTAATTTTAATAAATATTTTCACATATGTAGGTTTTAGGTGTTTTAGAAATAATAAATAGGTTTAAATAATAAAATACTTTAATAAAAAAATTACAAATTATTAATTTTTATATTTATTATTATTTATAAATTTGTTAAGCATATTTTATATGTATACATATTATTATGTTTTTAGTTTTTTGATAACATATATTATTAATGAAAAATATAGGATTTTTTAGGTTTACTTTAAAAATATTTAAATATATTGTATTTCAACATTTTTATGTGTCTATTATTAATGTAAAATTTTGATAAAAAAATTAAAAACATTAATTGATGATTCTTGAGTTGGTAAATATTATTTATTCATAAAGAAAATAATTGATGACAAATTCAAATTTTTATATCTATTCTAAATTTTAATTAAAATAATTGATAATATATATTTTTTAACTTTTTTAAATTTATATAATTTTCTATGTATTCTTAATTATTATTTTTTAAAAAATTAATTTGAAAATTGTTAATTAAAAATATGATAAATTGTAGTTTTTCTAATAAAATATAAATAAATATTTTTTCTAAAATAAAAATATAGTTATTTTAGAAAACTTTTCATATATAATGTGTTTTAATTTATAATATTTTCATATTTATGTATTTTTTATTGTATTTTTTGTATTATTACTGAAAAAATAACTTTGGAAAGTTAATTTTTTTTAATAAACAAATAACGTATTTTATAATATTTTAATTCAAAAAATTGATTCGAATTTTATACTTATGTTCTTATTTTTTTTGTTAAAAATGTATATTAATTATTTTTTATATAGACAACCTAAAATGTGTCTTCATTAATTAACTACATCTGATTCCTAATAGAATTTGAGTATAGTATGAGTCATAACATTCCACCCATGATAGCAATGAATTTGATTTTATGTATTACATTGCACGATGACAAAACAAAAAATTATTCACTTAAATTTGAGGAATGATTATTGTCAAAACCCCCTTCCCACAAAGTGTACCCCTCCTGAGCCAGTAATGTCAGAAGGTAGATAATGACCCCCGAGTCTCGCCTCCAATAGGCCCCAAGTTGGCAACTAGCACCGAGGGTATAGTAAACACACAGATGGGAGGCATTACCCTCTAAGAGAACACATGAGAAAGAGAGAGATAAGACAAACACCAACCAACTCCAACTCAGAAAATAATAAAAATGAAATCCCAAGTACATAGATGTAATGTCATGAAAAAATACTACAACTAAATGGGGAAAAACTACAAGTACTCAAAATAAAGTAAAAATAACAGAAACCTCAAGCCCGAACAACTCTTGTAACCACAAGCTAGTAGAAACCAACATGATCTCCAATATACTCCAAGTGACCTGAAAAATAGTTTATATATACTTAGGGTGAGTATAACAGTAAACTTAGTAATATCCTACCTAGATCCTCTCGTGAAAAAGTATATAAAGCATGCTAAAGCACAGTGAACAACAACAGAAACTAACCCGTCAGCTAAATAGGTAACCTATGTTCCTAGCTTCACCATGGATACTCTCACCAAGTAATGTATGCAAAAGTATAAAATATAATAATGAATATCAAGGGTAGCCCGCTACTACTTCCCCACTGGTTTTCATCATTTCCCAACATCGCATGTCCTAAGCATCTCTCTCTCAAAAGGCTTCCTTGCAGACACCTAGGTGAACCACCACAACATGCACCTTGTGCAGCAAAACCACCACGTCCATGTAAGAAAAGTAACCAGGTAGTTTCTGGGAACCATCACAGCTCACATAACATGCATCATACGTCGAGTATTAAACCTCAATCAATTATAGCACATTAATCGAGTAAGGATCCTCAAGCCATCACAGCCTATACATGTTACCCCCAAAGTAGTCCGTATGAAACTATATCTAGAATATATGGTTGTGAATAACCACATGACATTATAGCCCTTTATATACATATATGGGGAAAACTAACCACTATGCCTACCAGCAAGTGTAACTACCAAGAGAAGTGATCGGGGCCAAAGGGGGTAGTCAGCCATCCATCCTCCCATATGAATGTCGGGGAAAACACCCCCCTAGGGATCAGAATCCACGGGGTGTCCGTTTTCCTAACTGACGACGTGGAGTTGCATATAGAAACACAAAAATTACAGAATATTTTATAACTCACAACCACACTATGGGCATAACCTTGTCTTACACCCAACTATAGCTAATTCCTATTGAACTCTCGGCTGCCATTTCTAAGACTAGGTATCATATAAGTACACAAACATTTAAAGAGCATTATTACATTACTTCATTCCCTTTTTATCAGTTTCACTTTATGTTAATTAATTCTTTAAACATTAATTAACCATCAATAATTTCCACATTATATTTCATTAGCATCACACCCAAAGTTCATTGTTCCTTAAAATTAAAACCTCATTATTGTGCCCTAGCAAGCTCCAACCCAATGGGTTAACATCATTTATTAAATTATTTATTTAAAGCATTACTTTACCGTATTCCCAACCATTCTAGAAAAACATTCTATGCTACAAAATACAAGGGGGATCAACACAATGAGTAGATGAACTACACATCTAGTCTTTGCCGCCTATAGCAAGAGCGTAGACCCATCCCCCCTTGAGAAGCTAAACACGGAAAGCACGTGGCATACCACACGCATCTTCACCCCTTTCGGAGGAAGGGTAAGCAAGACCAGCTGCCTTGAGAAGTGGGGAATGTAAAGCTGATTAAAAACCAATAAGAATTATCGAGCATCCAACATTCACACCCAACCCATTTTATCATCACTGGTGTCCTCCCTAACACCCACATGCATAAACCAATTCATCTCACCTCTCTGGGCATCAACTGCTACCACAACTAATAGGCCTCCCAAACCTCATATATCATAATAGCCATCCAGGCTCACATCACAATACAAGTAGCAGGAAAACAAACATCATATCAACTAGGCTCTTATCCCTTAGCAAGAAAGAGGGTAACTCAGAACCCTTCAAGGAATTATCAAACATCCCATTCTTTAATCCATATTGGATTAACCGATTTATTATTCTTAGGTTGAAACTTTAGGAAACATAAACTTTAAGCTATCACAAATTGATTAAACATGATTACTGTATCAATTTGATTAACATAAAATTAAAGCAACAACAGTCATATTCATTCACATGCCTCTTTATCATTATCAAAACAATTATCAATTAATTACATCCTTACATTAATTACCAATTTCCATCAAGAACGAAAATCTAAACAAAGAAAGCATAGATATCACGCTATCTAGAAAATCAATATGCAATAATATATGATCGATATCAATTTATTTATCCTATTAAAATATTTCTTTTGTCAATTCCATTATGATCCTATGGTATAAAACATGTTAACTCTATAGTTTCATGTAAAATTAAAGAGAAGCAATGAATCCCCTACCGCAAATGGTTCTTGATGTTCTTTATATGATAACAAGCCACACAAGGGATTTCGATCTCCTCCCCCCATGAAAATTGTATCCACCCAAGGATGCAGACACAACACCACATTGGTCAACACCAAAGAAAATCCCATTAGGAACATGGAGATAGCATTCCATAAAAATGGCAAGGAGAAACAGAAGGATATGAACCCAAAATAATGATGATAGATCATACCTTCTATCGAAGATTGATCGATACTGCTTGGTTGCATCAAAACGGAGTGGAACAAATCCAAGGAGTAAAGTATGACTGTGAAACTCCTACAGGATGGAAAAAAAAGGATTGAGTGTCTCACAGCAGAGAACAAGGAGGAAGAACTAGGGAGGAAGATATATCATCCCTTTAGAAGATTTAATGGAGAAGTGGTTTAAGATATGGTGGATTTTCCATTAAAAGAGGATCACATTGAACCACACAGTTTGACAAAGTAAAGGCATCCTGAGCCTTAGGGAAATTAATATCGGATTTATTGCCTCTTTATTGGCCTTAGAGTCCTTAAAACAAGGATTTAAATTCATTTTACATCAAAGGAAATGTTAATGGGGTGAAACTATAGGAAGCTGGAAACACAGTTCACGAAATCAAAATTTGGAAAAGTAAAAACACTTTTCATGAACCTCACCATTGAAACCTCACCATTGAAACCTAATCGTTCTGGAGACACTGTTCATGAGCTCAAAATTTGGCAAAGGAAAAACACTATTCATGAACCTCACTGTTGAAACCTCACCATTCTGGAAACATTATTCGTGAACCTCACCGTTAGAACCTCATCGTTGTAACCTCACCATTCTAGAAACATTGTTCATGAACTCAAAATTTCGGAAAGGAGAGAGGCTATCGTTGGAACCTCACCGTTGGCACTGTTTACCTAAGGCTACCATCATACTATTCACAGAACTGGAAATTTGGAAAAGTGTTGGGGATAAGTCACATTGACCTCCTGAAACACCTCAGACACCATATTTTTGCAAAGGAATGGATCATAGAGGTATAGGCCATTACATCATATACCTCTCAAAACATTCTCTTCCTCTATAATTCCAAACGAAACTAAAAGGAAACATAAAAGAATCCTGAAAAACCACCCATCAACATACCTCTCAAAAAGAGAGAAATCCACAAGAAGTAACCAAAAGAAAGTAATCTCAAAAATTTGAATGGTCTAAAACCAAAAAGTGAACGTCGTTACATGAAAAGAGTTAAACATAAAACAAATCTAGGTACTAAGCATGTATCTATGAATCACATTACTAGGTACTCTCCTCCAAGCCACCATGTCGCCACAAGACACGAACCAAGGAGATAGAATTCCCACACAACACCTTTTCTTTTTGGTCATGGATCTCCACGGGATGCTCCTCAAAGGTCGCATCATCATCAACAACGATCTATCCCCAATCGATGATGTGAGAGTTGTCATGATGATAACAATGGAGTTGTGACACATGAAAAACCTCGTGTATCCGGTTCATCTACGGGGGAAGTGCTACTTGACACACCACCGCTCCAACATGATCTAACACCTTGAAAGGCCCAACAAGCCGGAGAGAAAGCTTACTCCTATGACCAAGCCTTCACTGCCCATGATAAAAAGTCACCTTTAGAAACTTATGATCCCAAACATCATACTCTAAGGGTCTCCCCCTTTGATCGACATATGATTTCTGATGATCATGTACTGTCTTCATCCTCTCACAAATCACATGAACCATCTCTATTGTATTCTACACTAGTCCCAGTCTGAGAATTGATGAATCTCCGACCCCAGTCCAGTACAACGGAGAACGGAAAGTCCGGCCATACAAGGCTTCAAACGGTGTCATATCGATGGTGTAGTGAAAACTATTGTTGTAAGAAAACTCCACCAAGAGTAAGTTCCTCATCCACGAACCTCCAAAATCTAGGATACAAGAGTGTAACATAGATTCAAGGGTCTAGATGGTCTGCTCTATCTGACCGTCCATCTGAGGATGAAAATTAGTGCCAAGTCATAGTTGAGAAACAAAAGATTACTGGATACCTCTCCAAACCATAGAGATGGAATGAGGATCTTGATCAGAAATTATCATCCTTGGGACTCCATGAAGCCTCGCCACCTCCTTCAGATGATACCTCAACAAAACTTCCACTAAGCTCGACTCCTTGATCACAATAAAGTTGGATTATTTTGAAGTCGTATTCCTGTAATGTCTCCATCCACCGATGTTGTTTCAAGTTTAAGTCACGCTGGGATAAAACAAACCTCAAGCTCTTATGATAGGTGAAAACCACAATGCTATCTCCAGTGAGGTAATTCCTCCACAAATTCATAGAAAACACATTGGCTGCCAACTCAAGATCATGGGTGGAATAGATTTGTTCATGGGGACGTAACTGCCGAGACCCTTAAGAAACAACTGATCTTTTCTACCTCAGAACATAGCCTAACTCCAGATACGAAGCATCACAGAATACATCAAACTAAACTCCCTCAGCTGGAAGACAAAGAGCAGGATCACTTACTAACTTCTCCTTTAGAAAATAAAATGTTTCCTGACACTGATCAGTCCATATGAATGCTTAATCCTTCCTATTCAATGTTGTCAGAGGAGTTGCAACTCAAGAGAAATTGGCTACAGAACTCCTGTAGTAGCTTGTGAGACCAAGGAAACTTCGCACATCTGACACTATCTTGGGGGCTTCCCAAGACACAACTACTTCTATCTTAGATAGATCCACATCTACTCCCTGCTAGGACACAAAATGCCCCAACAAACGGACTTCTCGATCCCAAAACTCTATCTTTGACAGCTTCCCAAACAGCTGATGTTGACGAAGAACTCCCAAAATGGCATGTAGATGCACTGCATGGTCCTCCTCATACGTGGATTACACAAGGATGTTGTTGATGAAAACCACCACGAACTTGTCTAGGAACTCACAAAACAAAGCTTTCATCAATCCCATCAACATAGCTGGAGTATTTTTCATGCCGAACGGAATTACAATGAACTCATAATGCCCATGATGACAATGGAAAGCAGTCTTCAGGATATCCTCATCATTCACATGCATCCGATGATATCCTGACTACAATTTGATCATTGAGAACCAACTTTCACCCTTCATTTGAGTGAATAAATCATCAATACATGGAAGAGAATAGCGATTCTTTACTGTCACTTTGTTTAAGCGATGATAATCTACACACAACCATAAACAACAGTCATCCTTATTCACGAAAAAAACTGGTACACCCCATGGTGACATACTCAACTAAACAAAACAAGACTATAACAGACCATCAAGTTGTATATGTAACTCTCGTAACATAGAAGGGGTTATCCTATATGGGGAAAAAGAGATAGGAGATGCTCCAAGTTGTAGCTTGATCCCAAACTAAATCTCTCGTCGAGGGGGTAATGCTACAAACTCTTCTGGAAAGACATCAAGGTACTCTTTTATGATCCTAGGAAATGCCAATTGTTGAACCTCTGAAGAAATCAACATCAGCTCATCCATCAAGGATGATAAGGATGGAACATGCCTCTCGCCCATCAGAGGGTCATGTTTTCCAACTGATAGAACAAATATTTTAAATTATTTTATTCTGAATTTCAATGTTTTTAATCCCACAAATATGTTATTTAAAGGTAAATTGTAACATTTTATAGTTTTAGGAGTATTTTTAAGCTTAATTAGAAAAATGGATTATTTTGTATTTAAATATTTTTCATTTATTATAATGTTTCAGCCATAACTTTTCTAAACTGGTAAAAATTGAAAAATTCTTCTTTTATATGTTTCTATGTTCGATGATCTTCATTTTATCCTTCTAGACCCAAATCTCAATCAATCATTTGGAATCTCAAATCCAGCTCACAAGTCAGGCCTCAGAAACTATGTACAGAACTGGAGAATTTTATTTTTGGGATCATATATCATAAATGGACGAACCATTGGAGATGAAATTTTACATGAAGTTGGGAGACATCCGGAGGAAGAACATTGATTAATATGGATGCGCAGGATTATTTCATTATCAAGGTCATTAATGCATTGTAACTTGGTCCATTGGAAGATGAAGAGTCTGTTTGGAAGAATTGAATATCCAGAGTACTTTGGCTATATATCTCTCCCCACGTGTCCAATTATTCTCAAATTTTGTGGGTAGAAAGAGGAGAGATATACTAAAAACTTTCAATAAGTACCAAGTTCCAAATTCTGTCATTAAAGAGGCCATTCACATGCCAAAATTCAGAGATTATTTTTGAAGCCAAAATGTCACCCCCTTTCCCTATAAAATTGTATCCCTCTTTCATTTCAAAGGGGTTGGCAACATAGGAATAACCTTTGTTGGCAATTTTACGTAGTTTAGTTTTGTATTTTATTTTATTTTCATTCTGTAATTTCATTTAATGTTTTAATTTAAGTGTTCTCCTTTCTCCAATTTTATATCTCTCTTTTGTTTTCTCTCCCAGTTTTCTTTTCACTGTGAACTCTTATGCTCGTTATCATGAGTAGTTAACCCAAGGAATTTCCCAGGGGAGTAATCCAGTGATGAACCTGAGTCTTTGAACATTCATTATTAAGGTGGATGTTCATGCATATGATGGAGCATGTTCATTAAGTAAATTCGAAACTAATAATGAGACGATGAAGGTTCACTATGGGTGATGCTCTCGGGAATGTCTCATTTCTGTCTTAACATCATTTTGTCTGCATTCATTCTGTTGCATTGCATCTGCATATTTACATTTAGTATTTCAATTTCATTTATCATACCCAACAATTCTGGTCATTTTATATCATATATATATGTGTGTGAATTTTAAGTAGTGGGTGATTGACTGCCAAAGTCTCCTCAAGAGATCGACCTAGGTCAGCTACTATACTGCACTTAGTATAAATATTTTTGAGAGCATACATGAAAACACTTCATCAAATTGACGCTACTTCCGAGGAGCCAAGTGGTTTTCACTCACTATTTTTATTCACATATTTTAAATTATTTTTCTTCCATTCATTTGAAAAACACAAAAAAATCATAAATTTCAAAAACTAAAAAAAATCATTGTTCATGATGTATTTCAATGGTGATTATTATGCATTGACTGACCAATCACATGTGCATGAAGAAGTTCAATATGATCCTGAATCCCAAATTCAAGAAATTAAAGAATAAATAAAAAAACTAAAGGGTAAAGCTGAAATGGTTGAATAATATATTCGTTCAATGGTGCAGCAACCTGAACCAGAACCTAAACCTGAACCAGAACGAGTGGTGGAAGAGATTTCACCAATAATTTTTTATGTTAAAGAACCTGAGGAGGGTGAGAAGGATCTTCTAAAGGAATTAATCATATCATCCCAAACTCATCCATTGCTCGAGGAGGTCCCTGATATACACATTCCAGATGATGCACTTATGGGAGATCAACATTTTTTAAAGAATCTTGGAATCACTTTGTTGAAGATAACCTGAAACTTGATCATCCCAAGCCTGATATTGAACAATCAACACATTTTGACCTCTCTCTTGCTTTGTAAGACAAATAATAAGATGCACTTTCTAAGATGGATTTGCCAATGGTCTTTCCATAAGATATCAATTTCCAAGCTGACTTACTTGAAAGGAAAGATTTCTTGATTGATTCGTCATATTTTAATTTTATTCAAACTAAATTGTTTTCTCACTTCTCCTTTCCTGAAATTTCTGATACAGCACAAATGGGGCATGCCTTGGATGTTAATGATAATACTACCAATGTGGTGGAGATTGAGGAAGAAGAGCTGGATAATCATGTGGTGTGACTGCCTCCTCTATAACAACTTTCATACCATTTGGAGGAGGACACCACAGAAGTTCACAGAGAGCACCCCTATTTTCTTTTCCCTCCCACTCCTAAACTCAAATTCTATCTATCTTATTTCTTGGGGGTTGGGAACTTTCTTATTTTCTTTGGGGTTCTCCAATATCAATGTCTACTTCTGGACACTAGAAAAAGTCACATGTGGTGGTTTATCTCAAAGAAACCACATCCACCTTCTGATTGGGGATAATCTACTGCAACTGCCTGACTAGGGGCAGTAAAAACCTTCTATCCTCTTGGGGGTAAAACCAAGAATTATCCCTTTTCTATACCTTTTATATTTCTTTTTATTTATTTTTCTTATGAGTTGTCATTTCTTTTTTTGTGCTTTCATTTTATTTTTCATGTTGTATTTTTTAAAATTTTCTTGTTTTCCATTTTCATTTTATGGCGTGTTTTTAGGAATCTTGAGCTGAATCAAATACTTTGGGAAAATTCAAACCATCTTGGTATTTTTGGCCCATTTCATGATTTGAGTATTTGAGGATTTAAATGATTTCTGAATGGATTTTGTTTCTTGATTTCTGATATTTTCATTTTAATATGTTTTATTGATTGTGCAACTCATGTGCACTAGTGCTATCCAAATTGAAAATCTTGCCCAACCCGAGAGGTTTCTAAACCTATTTGACATCTTCTTATATTTCTCTTTTTCTTGAGAGTCTTGAGACATGTTGTTTGATCTAGAACTTTCTATTTTTCTCTTTTTCGAAGCTGTTAAGAGTTCATGGAATGTGTCAAGTATGATTGAGGCATCACTTTGAAAGCCCTTTATCATTAAATTCTTATTTTGGCCTACCTTTTCATATGAACTTCTTTAATACCATATTAGCCATGAAATACCTTTTTAGGAAGCCAAATTACAATCCATTTATCCCTTTCTAACCTTCTCTAGAAGTTAAATTCATGATTATTGTTGAACTCAATTGTGGGGGAGGGAGAATATGGGTTGTATTTTGCATTCCTGAAGAATCTTTTTGAGATGAATTGAAAGTGTTTCCATATTTATTACTACATGGGTGGAATAAATGTCATGTTGGGGAGATTTATAGGTGGCCTAAAATATCATTACACATATGGGCTAGCTATTCACCAATATTTGAAGATCAAAATTTACCTCTCTTTTCCTCCAAAACATGATTTTGAAGAGAAATCTAGATATGAATTCAAGCTGAAACAATGCTACAAATGGGGAAAAGAGGGATGAAAATCATTTATTCTGAAATCCCATGTGTTAAATTCCCTAAAGAATAGGTTTTTGGAGGTGATTCGTTTTTGAGCTGATTAAGGAGCACACCATTCTTGAGCAAAATTGTTTTCATGCATTTACTTTACTTTAGATCATAACCCTCCTCCTTCTTCCTCAGATGTTTTTACATTTTAAACCTACCAACCCTCAACCTCAGAAAAACCCATTAAAAAGACCTCATGATTGAAAATTTTGTGACTCTGTGAAGTGGATATACTAGGAGGATAGCAAGCCTATGGAAATCACACATGTTCTTGGGAATGAGAAAAACTCCACATTAAAAGTCTTTAAGTGAAGAAAGAAATATTTTTCCGGGGAGATAGGTATGACATGCATGTGAGGATTAACATGAGATTGAATGGGTTCACATTATTTTTGAGGAGTTCTGAAATTATGATCCATGTAGGAGGCATGATAGTTTCTCTGATATGATAACTGAGTTGTGTTGTCATTTATTCTTTGAGAAGTTTTTTTTTACCAAGGTATAAGAGGATTGCCCCGGGGTGCAATGTATAAGTGTGGGGGTATTGATAGAAAAAATAATTTAAATTATTTTATTATGAATTTCAATGTTTTTAATCCCACCAATCAGTTATTTAAAGGGAAATTGTCACATTTTATAGTTTTAGGAGTATTTTTTAGCTTAATTGGAAAAATTGCGTATTTTGGATTTAAACGGTTTTCATTTATTATAATGTTTCGGCCATAACTTTTTCTAAACAGGTAAAAATTGAAAATTTATTCTTTTATAGGTTTCTATTTTCGATGATCTTTATTTTATCCTTCTGTACCCAAATCTCAATCAATCATTTGAAAGCTCAAATCCAGCTCACAGTTCAGGCCTTGAAAACTGTGTACAAAACTAGAAAATTTTATTATTGGGACCATATATCATAAATGGTTGAACCATAAGAGCTGAAATTTTACATGGAGATTGATAAAATCTGGAGGAAGAACGTTAATTAATATGGATGCGCATGATTCTTTCATTATCAAGGTCATTAATGCATTGTAACTCGGTGCATTGGAAGAAGAAGAGTCTATTTGGCAGAATTGAATATCCGAAGTACTTTGGCAATATCTCTCTCCCCACATTTCCAATTATTCTCAAATTTTGTGGGTAGATATAGGAGAGATATAAAAAAACTTTCAAGAAGGACCATGTTCCAAATTATTTCATTAAAGAGGCAATCCACATGCCTAAATTCGGAGATGATTTTTGGATCTAAAATGTCACCCCCTTTCCCTATAAAAGTGAATCCCTCTTTCATTTCAAAGGGGTTGGAAAATTAGGAATAACCTTTGTTGGCCATTTTATGTTGTTTAGTTTTTTATTTTATTGTATTTTAAGTCTTTAATGGAATTTCATGTTTTGATTTAAGTGTTCTCCTTTCTCCACTTTTCTATCTCTCTTTTGTTTTCTCTCCCCGTTTTCTTTTCACTCTGAACTCTTATGCTCGTGATCATGAGTAGCTAACCCGAGGAAGTTCCCATGGGAGTAATCCAGTTATGAACCCAAGTCTTTGAAAATTCATTCTTAATGTTTATTGTTTTCTTAGAGTTATATTTAGGGGGATCTTAGTGGTAAAATCGCCTTTGTGTCTCCACTTTCCACCCGAGGTTTAGCTTTCACTTCTACAATATTTTCCCTTGATTGAGGAGGTGGATGTGTGGGATCTCGGTGATCATTGAGAGTACCATATGTTCACAACCATATGAAGAGGAGGATGTTAATGCATATGATGTAGCATGTTTATTAAGTGAATTTGAAACAAATAATGAGATGATGAAGGTTCACTATGGGTGATGTTCTCGGGAATGTCTCCTTTCTATCTTAACATCATTTTGTCTGCATTCATTCTGTTGCATTGCATATGCATATTTACATTTTGTATTTCATTTTCATTTATCAAACCCAACATTTCTGGTCATTTTATATCATATATATATGTGTGTGAATTTTATGTAGTGGTTGATTGACTGCCAAAGTCTCCTCAAGAGATCGACCTAGGTCAGCTACTATGCTGCACTTAGTATAAATATTTTTTAGAGCACGCACGACAACGCTTCATCACCAATGAACACCACCGGCTCTCCATCCACATCAAAGAACATAATATTCCTCCTAAAGAAATCCATGATAGCTTGCCTCTAATATAACCAATCCATTCCAAGGATGACATCATATGGTTGTATTCGTAAATATAGGAAATCTCCCTAAGAGCGGTGTTTCCCCAAGACTAGCTCACAATATCTACATACTTCAAACAAGTCAGCTCGACCGCCAACTGACGTAGTCAACGTCAAGGGAATTGGAAGCCTCTCGACCTCAAGTCCAAAAACATGGACAAGGGTTGGTGATATTAAGGAGTGTGTTTCTTCTAAATCAAACAATGCATACACCACGGTATAAATTAAGAAAAGGGTACATCGAATGACCTATGGATCTCCTCGAGTTGGGAACGCTGAAGCATGAAGATTACCACAATCTTCTCCACAACCTCTTTTAACCTAATGATTACCAACACCATGGTTGTGCTCTACTCTATGAGGATGGAAAGAGTCACAGGGCTATCCTTTGCCTACACCATCTACCCTCTGCTGATCCAAATCTACTGCAACATGTTGCTACTGCCTCGGCTATAACTGCCTCAACAGAGGAACCTAGAGCAGAGCACCTGGTGCATGATGACTTCTCTAAAAGGTCAGTCACTCTCATTGTTGATGACCTTGACCACCACATTAAAAACAAGCTCATAGTCCCTTGGCATAGGCCTAAGAGTTGCTGCCCCTAGAGAAACGATATGCTGAGGGGTGGAACCTACCCCCAGATGAATAGAAACTATTCTACCCCGAAAACATGGAACCCTGGACCACAGATCTACTTCATGAGGAATCATGATGACTCCCCTCTCATGATGATCTGGTTATATCCAATGTCATCTCGACAACCTCTGCACTTCCTAGCACCTTAAGATATGTCTTCAGCATGAATGGGGTGACCTAACATTAGATATCAGGATGCAAAGACTCCTCGAAATGCCTCTCCATGGCCTCCTCATCTGGAAACAGGTCCAATGAATATCGTAAAAGTTTCCTAAAATGGATTCCAAACTATCTCACACTGGATATCCCCTGTCTAAGGGTAAGAAGCTCCTAGAGACTGGACGCCTTTGTAGTCGAAGAAACAAACTCAACTCTAAACTTGTCTCAGATTTCCTCCCATGAGATCGATGACTCCTCAAAATCCCTGAGGAACAAGAACCACCACTGCCTCATAGCTCTATGCAGCATCTTCACAACCATGTACACTCAGTGCTCCTTCTAAGCACGGGCTGAAGTGAAGCCTATCTTGACCTCATCCAACCAGCCTAATGTGACTTCATCTAAAACGGAGCCCTCGTAATTCTGTAGACTCTGGTGCTGAAACTCTTGGAGTGTCCTCCTCCAAGTTTCGTTGTTGTCAACCTTTATCTTGTAGCAATCTACTGGAACAAACTGTTGGATATCTTCTATGTGATCCTAACAAGGACGTCAACCAAGATCCATACCTGCAAAATAAAAAATAGTTAGAGCTCCTAAACCTGGAATACGAAAGAAACAGCATTAATTAATTAATTTTTTTCTTTTATTCAATTTAGGATAACATATTCCAAGGTCTACCCTTTCAAACATAGGCACAAAAAAAGAACGATGCATGATCATTTCCTAGGTCTCTACCCTACAACTAGTATCACATTTTGTAGTAGACATTGTGAACTTAAAGGTCTATACATTAAATCATAGGGGCCTTAAATTCCTATGTCTTACCCGGTCACTAGTTTTTAAATAACTTTCTAAACATGACTAAAACTATTTCCTTACCAACCCATTCAACCTCACCTGTGCCTAACTCCAAACTACATCATATCCCTCAACCAGACCTCTGATACCACTCTGTCACGACCCCCTCCCCAAAAACTGTACCCCTCTTGGGCCAAAAATGTGAGAAGGAAGATAATGACACCTGAATCCCACCCCCAATAGGCCTCGGGATGGAAACTAGAACCAACGGTATAGTAAACACACAAATTGGTGGCATTACCCTCTAAGAGAACACATGCGAAAGATAGAGATAAGACAGAAACCAACCAACTCCAACTCAGACAACAATATAAATGAAATCCCATGTACACATATGTAATCTCATGAAAAATTACTAAAACTGAAAGGGGAAAACTACAAGTACTCAAAACAGAGTAAAAAAACAACAGAACTGCAAGCCCGAATAGCTCCCACAAACCCAAGCTAGTAGAAACCAGCATGATATCCAACCTTCTACAGGTAACCTAAAAAACAGTTTATATATACATAGGGTGAGTATAATAGTATAATCAGTAGGATCCTCCCCAAAGCCTCTGGTGAAAAAGTAAAGAAAGCATGCTAAAGCACAGTGAACAACAAGTGAAACTAACTTGTCACCTAAACAGGTATACTATGTTCCTAGCCTCACCATGGATACCCTCACTGTGTAATGAATACAAGAGTATATAATATAATAAACAATATCAAGGGTACACCACTACTACTTACCCCTAGTTTTCTGCTTTTCCCCAATGTCACACGTCCTAAGCATCTCTCTCCAAAAAGGCTTTCCCGCAGACACCTGAGAGAAGCACTACAACATGAACCTCGTGAAATAAAACCACCACATCCACATAAGAAAAGTAACCAGGTCATTTCATGGAGCCACCATACCTCACATAACATGTATCATACATCAGGTATTAAACTTCAAGACATTATAGCTCATACACCAAGTAAGGACCCACAAGTCATCACAGCCTATACACGTTACACCTATAGTAGTCTATAAGAATCTATATCCAGAATATATGTGTGTGAATAAAATCAAGCCATTACAGCCCTCTACACACATATATGGGGAAAACTGCCCATTGTGCCTACCAGCACAAGTAACTACCAAGAGAAGAGAGTGGGGCCAAAGGGGGTAGTCATCCATCCCTCCTCCCACCGGAATGTTGGGGAAAAGACCCCCCCCCCCCCTTAGGGCTCAAAATCCCTAGGGTTTCATTTTCCCTAACTGATGGGTTGGAGTAGCATATAGAAACACAAAAAGTATAGAATAAACTATATCTCACAACCACACTATTGGCATAACCTAGTGTTATACTCAACTACAGCTAATACCTCTTGGACTCATGGATTAAACTTCTAAGACTAGGTATCCTATAAGAACTCAAACATTTAAAGATCATTATTATAGTACTTCATTCCATTTTTATCAGTTTCACTTTATGTTAATTAATTATTTAAACATTAATTAAACATCAATAATTTCCACATTATATTTCATTAGCATCACACACAAAGATAATTGTTCCTTCAAATTACAACCTCGGCAATGCGCCCCAGCAAGCTCCAACCCCATGGGTTAACATCTTTTATTCAATAAATTATTTACAACATTACTTTTCCATATTCCCAGGCATTCAATAAAAACATTATATGCTACTAAACACAAGGGTGCTCAATATGGTGAGTAGATGATCTACCCGTCGAGTATTTTCCACCTATAGCAAGAGCGTAGACCCATCCTCTCTTGAGAAGCTAAACACAGAAAGGACATGGCATACCCTATACGTCTTCACCCCTTTTGGAACAAGGGTAAGAAATACCATCTACCTTGAGCATTGGGGAATGTAAATCAGATAAACAACTAATACGAATCAGCAAGCATCCAACATTCACACCCAACCCTTTTCATCATCCCCTATGTCCTCCCTCACATCCACATGTATAAACTGATGCATCTCGCCACTCTAGGCATCAAATGCTGACACAACCAATAGGCCTCCCTACCCACACATATCACAATAGCCATCCAGGATCACATCACAACACAAGCATTAGGAAAACAAACATCATATCAACTGGGATCTTAGCCCTTAAGAAAAAATGAGGGTAACTCAGAACCCTTACGGAATTATCAAACAACCAGTTCTTTAATCAATCTTGGATTAACCAATTTATTATTCGTAGGTTGCAACTTCGGGAAACAAAAATAGTAGAACATCACAAACTGATTAAACATGGTTATTGCATCAATTTGATTAAAAAAAAATATTGTAACAACATTCGGATTCATTCACATTCCTCCATATCTTTAGCCAAACAATTATCCATTAATTCCATCTTTACGTTAATTACCAATTTCCATCAAGAACAAAAAGATAAACAAAGAAAGCATAGATATCAAACTATCTATCATACCAAAAGGCAATAACATATGATTGATATCAATTTATTTGTTCAGTTCAAATATTTATTTTGTCAATTCCATTGTGATCCATTGGGAAAAACATGCTAACATTACAGTTTCATGTAAAAGAAAAGAGAAGTAATTAATCCCCTACCTCAAATGGTTCATGAAGTTCTTTATACAAGAATGATCCACACAATGGGTTACGGTATCATCCCCCCGTGACAACTATATCCACCTGAGGATGCTGAGACACCACCACGCCATTCAACACCCAAGGAATTTCCATTAGGAACATGGAGATAACATTCCATAAAAAGGGAAAGGAGAAACAAAAAGTGATAAAACCAAAATCATGACAATAGATCATAACTTATATCAAAGATAGATCAATTCTTCTTGGTTGCATCAAAACAGAGTGGAACCAATTAAAGGAGGAATTTTTGATTGTGTAACTCCTACAGGGTGGAATGAAAGGTTCGATCATCTCACAGCCAAGAACGAGGAAGAACTAGGGAGGAAGTTATATCATCCATTTAGAATATTTAATGGAGAATTTGGTTAATATATGATGGATTTTCCATTAAAAGAAGATAACATTTAACCACATCGTTTGACCAAGTAAAATCATCCCAAGCCATAAGGAAATTAATATAGGAGTTATGGCCTTTGAATCGGCCTTAGAGTCCTTAAAATGAGGCTTCAAATTAATTTTACGTCAATGGAAACGTTATCGGGGTGCCACTATAGGAAGTTAGAAACATTGTTCAGGAACTCAAAATTTGGAAAAGGAAAGAAACACTGTTCATGAACCTGAGTGTTGAAACCTCACCGTTGGAACCTCATCATTCTGGAACCATTGTTCATGAACTCAAAATTTTGAAAAGGAGAAACACTATTCATGAACCTCACTATTGAAACCTCACCATTAAAACCTCACCATTGGAACCTCACCATTCTAGAAACACTGTTCATGAACATCACCATTGAAACCTCACCATTGGAACCTCACAATTCTAGAATCACTATTCATGAACTCAAAATTTGGCAAAGGAAATAGGCTACCGTTGGAACCTCACCATTGGCACTATTCACCTAAGGATATCGTCGTGCTGTTCACAGAGCTGTAAATTTGGAGTGTTGGGTATAAGTCACCTTGAACTCCTAGAACACCTCAAACACTGAATTCTCACAAAGGAATGGACCATAGAGGTCTGGTCCATTATAATTATTTTGATGATGAGGAATCAACATATGGTATTATAGAATATGAAGAGTGTGATAATGTACATGATCCACCACCATTTGAATCATATCCCATATATCATTCTCGTGTAACATAATTTTATTAGTTTATGATAACACTTGATAGTGAGTTTCCAGATGTCTTAGAATAATGAATATATTTTATCTTTTGGCATAAAGTTTTAGATAAATGGTGAATTTGAAAACATTATAAAGTGATATAATATTGAGAATAATTATGCTTTTATTTTTTTAAGAGTAAAAATGAATGAAATAAATTATTACATGCTTTGTATATAGTTATGGTTGTATCTCTATATTGTAGGAAATTATTGATAGAAAAACAGGGATATATAAAATTACCAAATTTGAATATCCTCACAATTTTTTAAATCCCTTCATTTCAATTGATCACAAATCACATGATGTAGATTTTATCCCTTCTGTAATTATGGGAATTGTTTAAATATGATATATTATATAATAATTCATGGATGGAAAAACATTAATCCATTTTAATTGTATATGGTGATTTGATGAGTCCTTCTAACAAAACCTGAAATTGATGTGTACATTAGAATAATTATAATATGTTAACTATCTTTTACATATCACTAATTATGTTACTATATATAACTGACTTGATAGGTCAAAAAATAATTTAACATGTTATTTCGGGTCTTTAAGTCGGGTATTGTTTCATTCCATTTTTTTTAAGAAATTTATAAAACAACAATGGGACATTTCTATATTCCAAACAAAAAGGGTTATTATTAATATAAACAACATATTTTGGAAATCATTTTCCAATGTCATAGAATTTTGAAATTGTGGAAAAGGATAATTATGAGTCCTGGGGATGGTTTTTTGCATGTATACACCCAAATGTTATAGAAAAGATGTAGATATTCTCAAAAGGATAATATGTATATGATAGATGTTATCCTATGTTTCAAGGTCAAATATATGGAAATTACATGTGATAATATCGAAGGCATATACTATGCATGATCATATCATTTGTTGTGATAAGGTCGTATCACGAGGTATTATTTAAGGGAAATCATGCAACTACCTACATATGTAAAATTGTATGACATAAGTATATCACAAGTTTTAGAATATGGATTAATCATAATATATGAATGATTAGGTAACTTAATGATAATTATTATTGTTCTAATTCATCTTCCATATAATCTATTGTTGAAAATATGATTGACAACATGAAATTTATGAGAGTGTTGTCTAGTCGAAGTTGTTTCAAGGAGTTATAACTAAATAATTACTCAAACATTTTATAAAATTTTATTCAATTAAATAGACACTCATGGAGAATCATGTCAGGATATAAAATATGGCTGGGTAATAATAATTGTGTTAGATCTAGGCCATTAATTCAGTCGATTCATCTAATACACTATTCTCAAAATTTCATTATGACATGATATACTAGAATATAATGAAACAGAGGTGTATCTCCCCTAATAATTGGGTGATTATGTTCATTCAATGGATACACAATGGTAGAAATAGTTGGTTAGCTACCACATAGATATATTTATTAGGTGGATTATTGGAAATTGTGGTAGTGCCATTCATCGGTGAAAGGTACTATTATTCATTATTTATAGTTTACATGGTTTCAGTTTCATAGAATGATTAACCTTAGTTTAAGGTTTCTCACTACCTTGGTTGGGTTGAATTATTATTTTTCGATCCTTAGAAACAAAAAAGTTGTAGTTTCACCATGTTTTTTAATTCTTATAATCATTTTGAAAAGTGATAAATATTATATATCATAGTTTTAATCATTAATAATGATTAGAATTTTGTCTTGTAACAAGTTATATTATATGTGATATCGTATCATGTGTTTTTTATGCCATGTGATATAGATTATCATAGGTAGTGACATAGCTCAAATTCGTTGAAATCTTATGTATTTTTTCATACCATAGTGGATATCTAAAAGGATGTTAACATCAATCCACATTTTACAATATAGATAATTGTATCACCCTTCTTATACAAGAAATATCATAATATACGAAACTCAAGTATAGAAAAATGATGTGTCGTTGGTCATTATATATCCTAAAATATAATTAAGGATGGATACAATCATACCTTATGATATAATGTATATCATAAAATACGATATCATAAAAAAATTATTCTCTAAAAATTTCAATTATGAATTAAATTGAATAATATGTAATTTTTTTATAAATCATAAAAAAACTAATTTTGGGATGTTTATTTAATTTCTAAAAATTTTATAAATTTATTAAGTATAAAATTGTTCATAATTAATTAAATATAATTTTTGTATCATTTTTTAAATAAATATCCCTAAATATTTCATTTTATTATTAAATAAGATTTTAATTTTAATGGGATAACTTGTTATTTTAATATAAAAAGATTCTATGGAAATTATAATTTTAGTTTATAAGAGAATATATTTCAAAATAAAGAAAAATATAAAGTGTTTTTTATTATATTATAGATTTTTTATAAAAATTAATCTAAAATATTCCAATTAAAAAGGCCTTATTTGCGAATTTTTTTAAATAATATCAAATAGGGTTTTCATAATTAATATGACCATGGTTTAAATTGTATTAATTAGGTGATATTTAGAATATGTAAAATATTTATATATTAGAATTAGAATATAAAATGATTATATTTAATTAAATGTAAGATATTTATATAAATTCCACATAATGAATTGTATAAATGAGTTCATATGGGAAAAAATTTAATGTATCTGTTTATTTATTTATGGAATGTATATATTTTATATATTAATTATAAAGTGTTTATAATTTCCTTATTAATAATTTTTTTATAAATTATTATCTCATTTTTAAATATATTAATTTTTCTTTTATTTAGTAAATTATCTTCATTATTCATAAATATAATTTTTTACTATGAATTCATGAATTATTTAGTTTAAAGTGTTAAATTATTTTGATAAATTTTCCTATGTACATATAACGAGTTACATTCTAGTAATGATAATTGATTTAGTTTTATTCTAACTTGAATTTGGATTATAAAACCTTTTGATATTGAATTAATAAGTCATTTATAATTTTTAGATATTAGGTATTGGAATTATGTTGGAATTAATGGCTATCTTGAGTAAAGTATCCTTAGGTAGAGGGACATTGGGTTGGAATAATCACTTTCCTAGAAACTTATTCCTCATCTAGAAAATTTTTGGTAGGTTATCTTTCCCAACAAGCTTACTTTTGTAGTTATTTTTGATTTCATATTATTCTATGACAATACATGAAAGAGTTTTATATACCGTATACAAGATTTTTGTTATCGTTTTACGAGATAAATGATTTTTGGTTAATATGTGGGGACTTTTGAAACATGACTTCTAGAATTTCACTTAGGGAAACTAAATAGTGGCTTCTCCCTAGGAACCTAGAAGTTAAAAAATTATAGCAACATCAATGACTCATTTTTTGAATGGAGAAGGAAACTACGTTATGGGTGTTTACTCTTACAGAAAATCTATATTCTAGAGGAAATGAAATAAGAATATTTTTAAAATTTTCATGGAAGTTTTGAAGGAAGTGGTGGAGTCTATAGCATGAAAACCAAATCTGGATGATAAAGTGTCATATACATGAACTATTTTAAAGGTATTTTTCATTTAATTTCCATCAATGCTTTGTTTTGGGGGTTTCCCAAGTTTTTATGGAGGAATATGTGAGTTTTCATGAATTGCGGAAAACCGTGAGCCCAATTCCAGATTTAAAAATAACTTTTTTTTCTTTTCTAACTTTTTAATTTTTTAATATTTTTTACTCATTCCAATTCCTAAATGTCCTCGCTTAATATATTAACACCATGATTAAAATTTGGAACCTTTAGATATCCATAAACATGGTGTAATTTGGTTTTTATTTAAGGGATTGGGCTAGCCCAGAAGCCCATATCCAGTTTTATAAATGAATTTTATTTATTTAATAACTTATTCAATTTTAAGTATTGTTTAGTTATTATAAGTCTCACACAAGACAATTGAACCCAATCGTGCGCCCAACCTCTATCCCCCCTCTTTGAAGCTCTTCTTCCTCACTATTGAGTACTGAACTTCATAGAGTTTCTAAATTCGGGCAGATTTGAGGAGGTAAATTCATTCCATCATAACTCTCTCAATTATTACTCTTTTTCCTCCATTCTAGTTCCTAAATAACCTCCTCGTCCTTCTCCAAAGGTCCCTCAAAGTTTTCAAAATTTTAAATTTAAGCTAATGGTGTATTAGGGGAGATACTTCAAGATCCATCAAGTAAGTGAGTCTCTTCCATTCCTCTTCCAAATTGCTTAGGGTTTCGTTCTATTTTCATGGGGTTTATTCCCTTTCAGTTGAAGTAAAAATTGATTAGGAGGTAGGGTTTTGAACCTAGGGTTTAACCGTGGGTTTTCTTGGTCCAATTTTGTTGCTTTAGGTTTGTTCTAAGTCCCTCTTGGGGTGGTGGTGGTGCGACTTGATTTCCACACGTTGATTCAAGGGTTTTCATTAATTTGGAAGGTGATTCCACTTTGTATGAAATCCTTGCAGCATAGAAACTGTTTTTATTATATTTTCATGTTTAACCCATTAATTTGGTGCTGCAAATAATGGTTTTAGTGGTGTTTGTAATGCAAGTGAATTTTAAGGGCCAATTTCATGTGAAATTTGTGCTTTTTTGTATAAATATTTTATTGGTTGATTAAGGGATGCCTTTTAATTATTTTGTTGGCCTTATTGAACTGTATTAAGGCTGAAAATAATGTTTTAAATGTTATTTTTCTTTGGTTGTTGCTGAGAAATCGGTTTTGGGTGACGTTTGTTAAGAAAATGGTTTTTGAGTACCAATTTGGTGTTGAATTGGGTGTTCTACATGGGTATTCTATGCGATTCTTTTTGGGATTTTTTTATAAATCATGTAATGAGTTTAAAGAAATTTTTATTGTGTGTTAGATTCTTTTTTGATAAATATGAGTATGAATATGGTGTTCAAGTGGAGTTTTCAAAAAGTTTTGGGTGCAAAACAAATAAAGATTTTGAGAAGTTGTTTTATTGAAATTCAAAGTGTTTTATTGTGTGTTTTAAATGGTATAAAATGTGTGTAGATACTCTACTGATTGTATGTGACCAGTAGTGGTGTTTTATATGAAAATGGATATATGTATCATTCTGAAATTGTTTGAGCACAAAGGGGGAAGCCCGGGTACCTAGGTGGGGCAGATGTGTACTAGTACGGCTAGTGGACCGAATGGGTTTTGTATTGCATTTGAACTTATGTATTCGGTTATAGGCACTCTTCCAGGTAGTTCAGGGAACTATTCTAGGTAGTTTTCATCTGTGGATTCTGATGCGAGATCGGTCGTGTGCCACCAGTGTGGGAATCCCAAGCACATCCAACCAGCATGTCCACTTCCTCAGAAGCCTTGTTATCAGTGTGGAGGTATCGGGAATTTGCATCGTTTCTGTGGTGTGGCACATCCACTTCTGAGTAGGGCTGGGTTAGTGGCTTCAAGAGGAGTGTCAACATAGTATGAACCATTGAGGACTGGGGGATCTCAATTTTCCAGCCATGGTGGTAGGTTTGGATCATCTTCTAGGAAGAGCCAGTTTAGGGCATAGCCACAGACTAGTGGTCGTCTTCAGGAAGAGACCGGACATCTCCATGAAGTGGATCAGGGACCAGTAGGATCATATGTGGGACCTTCGATAGTTCTAGGTACCATTTTTATCACATATTCTATATATGATGCTATTTTTGATACCAATGCCTCTGTTTCATTTATTTCTTCCCTTTTTTGGACATGCTGAATTTTCCAACTGAGTTGATGTCTTTCGCGATGGAGTTGGTGACACTGTTGGGAAATAATAAAGAGCAGGGCCTCAGGTTCCCCTCATGTGCGCTTTCTATGTCAGGGGTTGAGATGTAGTGGGACCTCCTGGTTCTAGATATGGAAATGTTTGACATAATACTTGGCATGGATTGGCTAGTACACTTCCAGGCACACATTGATTGCTACAGGTGGTGAGTGAGTTTCATGGCACCTAATGGGAGTCGTCAGGTTTTTCATGGAGAATGGGATCCTCAGTCAGGTTGTGTAGGACCTCCACTCCCGGATTTGGGAAGTCTTACCATAAAATTATCATCGCTCATGCAATAGGATGATGGTATTTCCCCTGGAGGTGCACTACCTCACGTTGTGAATGAGTTTCCGTAGGTATTCCCAGATGATTTCTCAGGTTTTCCCCCAGAGTGGGATGTGGATTTTTCGATTGATCTTGAGCCAGGAACCTAGCCAACATCTCTTCCCTCTTATCGCATGGCCCCCACTAAGATGAGGGAATTAATGATATAGCTGGACGACTTAAAATCCAAAGGATTCATTCACCCAAGCGTCTCTCCTTGGGCTACTCCTGTGTTGTTCGCGAAAAATACTGGCGGATCCCTCTAGTTGTGAATTGGCTACCGGAAGCTGAAGAAAGAAACAATTAAGAAAAAATACCCTTTGCCTATAATAGATGATTTGTTTGATTAGTTGAAGGGGGAAAAGTAGTTCTCAAAAATAGACTTTCATTCATGTTTTCACCAGCTTAGGGTGAAGGAGTCAAATATCCCTAAGACAGCCTTCCGAAGCAGGTACGACCACTTTGAGTATTTTTTCATGACCTTTGGATTGACCAATGCTCTAGAGGTCTTTATGGAACTCATGAACAAGTTGTTTCACCAGTATCTCGATTCCTTTATTGTGGTGTTCGTGGATGACATTCTGGTATACTCTGGCTCTGAGGAGGAACATGAAAATCACTTGAGGATCGTTGGGGGTACATTACGGGATCACTGCCTCTATGAAATGTTGCGAATGTGAAATTTTTGGATCAGGGAAGTGAGATTTCTGGGGAATTTGATCTCTGAGTAGGGGGTTTCAGTGGACCCCGAGAAGATTAGTGTGGTTATGTCATGGGAGCATCCAAAGAATGTGTTCGAGATCAAGAGTTTCCTTTCACTGGATGGTTATTACAGGCGATTTTTTCGGGATTTCACTTGGATTTCTTCACCGATGATTGCGCTCACCCGAAAAGGGTTGAAGTTTGTATGGGGTCTAGAATGTAAGGCATCATTCGAGGAGCTGAAGAGGTGGTTGACTACCGCCCCCATGCTGCTTTTTTCTGAGTTCAGGAAGGGGTATGTGGTCTATTGTGACGCTTCATGTATGGGTCTTGGGTGTGTGCTTATGTTGGATTCTCATGTGGTGGCATGTGGCTCTCACTAACTCCAACCACATGAAAAGAATTACCCTATCCGTGACTTGGATTTGGCAGTGGTGATGCATGATTTGGAGACATTGCGTCACTACCTCTTTGGGGAGATTTTTTTGGTCTAGTCTGATTACAAAAGCTTAGCCCGTATCTTCTCGCAGAAGGACCTCAACTTTAGGCAGCGTCGCTAGATCAAGTACTTGTAGGGGTTCGACCTTGACATTGTCTATACCCCAGGAAAGGGTATTGTGGTGGCCGATTATTTGTGTAGAAGAGTTTCGGTGTAGGATTTGAGGAAGTCTAGTGATAAGTGGACTTTTATGGGGATATTTTCTCAGGTGCATGTAGAGACCAGGGAACACAGTGGATGGGCATTCTTGGTGAGCATCCAGTTGACTCCTTCTCTGTTGGAGTTGATTAAGCAGGAACTGCCCAGTGATGAGCTTCGTCAGTGGTAGAAGCAGTTTCTTTATGGTGGGGAGACATCCTCTGATTGTTCTTCATCTCCTAAGGGCATCTTATTATTCAAGGGTCGTTTAGTAGTGTCGTTATCTCTGTGGAAGGTGGTGATGCAGGATAGCCACCAGTCCTAGTGGGTTGTCCATCCGAGTTCCACTAAGATGTATTATGATGTTCGTTGGCAGTTTTGGTAGCCTGGTATGAGACGGGACATAGCGGACTTTGTGTCGAGATTCTACACATGCCAGTAGGTGAAAGCAGAGAACCAAAGTCCCTCTGGTTTGCTCCAACCACTACCCATTCCTACCTGGATGTGGGACAAGGTCACCATGGACTTCATTTTTGGCTTACCTCATACACCTAGGTGTAAGAATGTGATTTGGGTAGTGATTGATCATCTGACCAAATAATCCCACAAAATTCTGATAAAAGATACAACTAAAGTGGGTAAGTTGGGCAATTTGTATCTTCAAAAAGTGGTGAGACCCCATGGCGTACCATCAGCTGTTGTCTCAGATAGAGACCCACGCTTCACTTCTTGATTTTGGGAAGGCCCTCAGAAGGCCTTGGGGTCTCATATTAGGATGAGCACGACATACCACCCTCAGAAGGATGGTTAGACAGAGCGGGCGAATCAGATTTTGGAGGACATGCTTCGTGCATGTGTCCTAGATGTTGGAGGTTCTTGGGATAGCCATTTGGGGCTGGTTGAGTTTTCTTATAATAACAGTTACCAATCATCCATTCAAATGGCTCCTTTTGAGGCGCTCTATGATCGCCCTTGTCAGCCCCCCTGTGTTGGAATGAGGTAGGTGAGACCTCACTGTTGGGGCCAAGTCTGGCGCAGGAGATGTATGAGAAGGTCCAATTTATTAGGCAGCATTTATTGACATCTCAAAGTCTCCATAAATCATATGATGATTGAAGCTATCAAGACTTATAGTTTTTTGTGGGTGACAGGGTATTTTTGAAGGTGTCCCCTCGTCTGGGCCATCGTTGATTTGGGAAGAAAGGTAAGATGATGTCACGGTATGTTGGGCCCTTTAGGATCACCAAGCATATTGTAAAGGTGGAATATAGGTTGGCTTTACCTTCTCATTTGAAATACATCCATGATGTCTTCCATGTCTCCCAGTTAAAGAAATACAACCCGGATCCATCCCATGTGCTGAGTTGGGAAGAACTGGAGCTAGAGCTTGACTTGTATGTTATTGAGTGGTTGGTGAAAATAGTGGACTCCCAAGAGAAGGTTCTTCGAGGGAAGTCCATTATGTTGGTCCGGGTTCTTTGGAAGCATGGTAATGATACACATGACACATGGGAACGGAAGTCATGGGTTGAGGAAGAGTATTCATTCCTGTTTTCTGACCAAGATTTAGGTTGACTTTCCTGGACGGAATGTTTTCATGGTGGGGAGAATTGTCATATAAATGAAATATTTTAAGTTATTTTTCATTTTATTTCCATTAATGCTTTGTTTTGGGTTTTTCCCAAGGTTTTATGGAGGAATAGTTGAGTTTTCATGAATTGGGCCAAACCGTGAGCCCAATTCTAGATTTAAAAATAAATTTTGTTTCTTTTATAAAATTTTCATTTTTTAATATTTTTTACTCATTCCAATTCCTAAATGTACTACCCTAAAATATTAACACCACAAGAAAAATTTGGAACCTTTAGATATCCATAAACATGGTGTAATTTGGTTTTTATTTAAGGGATTGGGCCATCCCGGAATCCCATATCCAGTTTTAAAAATGAATTTTATTTATTTAATAACATATTAAATATTTAATATATTTTGGTGATTCTAAGTCCCACATGAGACCATTTAACCCAGCCTCGTGGCCAACCTCTCTCCCCCCTATTTGGAGGTCTTCTTCATCGCGATTGAGTGCTGAACTTCATAGGGTTTCTTAATTCGGGAAGATTTGAGGAGGTGAGTTCTTTCCATCCTAACTCTCTCAATTCTTACTCTTTTTCCTCCATTATAGTTCCTAAATGACCTCCCAAGCCTTATTCAAACCTCCCTTGAAGTTTTTACTATTTTAAATTTCATCTAATATTGTATTAGGGACGATTCATCAAGATCCCTCAAGTAAGTGAGTCTCTTACATTCCACTTTCAAATTTCTTAGGGTTTCGTTCTATTTTCTGGGGGTTTATTCCCTTTTCCTTGAAGTACCAAATTTCCTGGAGGTAGGTTTTAGAACCTAGGGTTTATCCTTGGGTTTTAGTGGTCCAATTTTGTGGTTTTAGGTTTTTTCTAAGTCCCTCTTGGTGAAGTGGTGGTGTGACTTGATTTCCGCACGTTGATTCAAGGGTTTTCATTACTTTGGTAGGTGATTCAAGTTTGTATTAAATACTTGTGACATAGATACTGTGTTTATTATATTTTCATGTTTAACCCATTTATTTGGTTCTGCTAAAATTTGTTTTAGTTGTGTTTGTAATGCAAGTGAATTTTAAGGGCAAATTTCATGTAAAATGTGTGCTTTTTTTATATAAATATTTTATTGGTTGATTAAGGGATGCCTTTTAATTATTTAGTTTATCTTATTGAACTATATTATGGATTAAAATAATGTTTTAAATGTTACTATTATTTGGTTGTTGCTGTGAAATTGGTTTTGGGTGACAATTGTTAAGAAATGGGTTTTGAGTACCAATTTGGTGTTGAATTGGGTGTTCTACATGGGTATTCTATGTGATGCTTATTGGTATTGTTTTATAAATAATTTTACGAGTTTAAATAAATGTTTAGGGTTTTCTGGATTCTTTTTTGATAAATATTAGTATGAATATGGTGTTCAAGTGGAGTTTTCAAAGAGTTTTGGATGAAAAACAAAGAGAGATTTGGAGAAGTTGTTTTATTGAAACTCAAAGTGTTTTGTTGTGTGTTTTAAATGGTATAAAATGTGTTTAGCTACTATAATGATTGTATGTGACTATTAGTGTTGTTTTATATGAAAATGGATATATTTATCATTCTGAAAATGTTTTAGCACAAAGGGGGAAGCCCGGGTACCTAGGTGGGGCAGATGTGTACTAGTATGGCTAGTAGACCAGATGAGTTTTGTCCCTGTTTCACCTAGAATTTGGATTATTAAAACTCTAAATAAACTATGTGGATGATGATTTGGGACCACTAGGTTATGGGTATGTTCCCTATTACTTTCTTGTGCACGAGAATGGATTTTACTATGGTTACTTTACATCGAGGTATGAGGTACATGGGCCCCGAGACTATCTAGTGCATAGGGGTGTTCCTGATATTGTTGCTCATTATGTTTGTGGTATTTTCCCATTTATTGGGGTGTTTTTAGTAGTAATTTATAGTATCTAACATATCTATTTAAATGTGTGAACATTCTGAAAAATTTATCTTGAAAAAAGTTTTCAATTGAAAGTTTCATTTCTTGTATTTTATCACTGCTTTTCTTTGCGTATTAAAATTGATTGCTTTTTCACACTGTATTGCATTTTCTTTGGAATCATTAGTTTTAATATTATTGGGATTAGGCTCACACTATAATTACACCCCTTGGGTGTAAGTAGACTTGGTTATGTTTGACTCGGGTAAAGGAAAGGCTAAGGGTGATGGTTTTTCAGGGTGTCAGTCCCTATCCTTATGGTGGAGTTGTGGAGATAGCTTGGGGGTGTTGACCCATTGTCATGTGGAGTCCATGGGGATGTTTTTATCTGTTTAATTATGTATTTGGACATTTTATATTTCATTTGAAATTATGTATTCAATTCTGGATTTTTGTATAAACCTTGTTGGTATGAATTTTTTAGATTTATTTTATCAAATATTTTTGTTGTTTTATGTATACATATTCGGGTAAATCATTCCCAAACCGGGATAAATGATACCCAGGCACTTTTTCCAGCCCGTGGGGATAGGGAACTCCCTTCGGGTCTTCTCACGGGCTGGGTTTGGTGTCGGTATTGGTGGTGATCTGATTCGGTTCATGATATGAAGTATATAAGTAGAAACTAACCCGCACAGGACTAACTATAATTTATATATAACACTATCATGAATGTTTTCAATGGTTATGTAAGAATCATAATATAGCTATATAAGGGTTGGTTCTAATGATCACAAGGTTTTTCAAGTTAAATTGGTACATTATCCTATGCTTTGACTAGATGGAGGTATTTCCAAATAGAATATAAGGTGGTCACATTGTATATACAAACTAGATACTATAGAGCTCATCTATAAAAGTATGATCATTGGTCACTTGTTCAGTGAACAATTATAGAGCCCCAATGATTCAAAGTCTTCAGTGTTGGAGGAAAAAGGTTGTATTTCGAAAGAAAGATAGACCAAAAAGATTAAATGAATTAGTGAATTGAGCTACTTGAGGGAATCAGAAGTCCAGTTATTTTCCACAGTATACAACAAGTGGGTGATTCAATGGGTGTGAATGTGATGGCAGTTTTTAATAAAATCATTAGATTAGGTCTTCTTCTATGTCTAATAATGTTTTATGGAAGAATTTTTTCTTATAACGTGCTGTCTGGAAGTTATGGTTCACTTGTAACTAAAATATTTTGTTTCCATAACTTTCCCTTAGGGTAAAATTGAATTATTATCCAATGGGATTGGATTATGTTCAAAACCTTGTAAGTGATTGTGTTTATCTTTATATTGATCATTTTTATTTTATTTCATTGATATTTAGGAATGACATGTCTAGTGTGGAGATGAATCAATGTGGTGTCTAGGGCGTGGGGACTTTTGAATTGCATAAATTTAATTCATTGTTTCCTTATATTATAAATGATCTAGATCATGTTACATAAGTGATTTTTTGGAGTAAATATTTAGAATCATTGATTTTGGGCACACCAATTGGAATCAGAGTGTTGGTGTTTTTTCAATTTATAACATATTTGGTTTTTTTCTAGTGATTGATACCACAAAAATTGGTATTAGAGCTTGGTTATATATTTTTTCACACCAAACATCTATTAGGAGGTTTATAGCTTAATCAAATAATGATAATATAAGGTGGTATATATATAAGGATTAAGAAGAAAATTTCATACCTTTATTCTTTTTAGATTCAGTGGATTTTTATTTTTTAAATGAGATGGAATTATAAGAGGCAAATTTTATGTTGATGGAATTCAACTAGAATGGAAGTCAAGGAAAAATCATATTAATCAACCTAAAGGAACAAAAATGGTGTTTTAGATGGAGTTATCCTAGAAAATGGACTACATAATCTAAAGTAATATTGAGGGTCGATTTAATTTAAACACTAGTTAACATATTTTAGGAGTGTGATTTGATGAGATGGTTTGGTTTGGTTCTATATAATGATTTGTGAAATGATAGGGGAGGTTTCAAGAGAATTTTTATGGGTACTAAAACGGATTATTGGAAGAATATTTATGAAGTTTTTATCCATAAATACCATTTAAAAAGTTGTGAAAAACATATTTTTTTAGTTTAAACTATACTATTTGAGTAATGATATATTTTCCCTTGGGCTTTTCCAATTAATATTCGTGAGAATATAAGATGAATATATTTTGGATTATACAAATTTTTGAAATGATAATTTTTTTCAGGTTATGTTATTCAAAATATTTTTGCAGAGTGATGTGTCCATATAGATCATGGAATATATTCTTACTAAATTTATATGGGATGAAGCACATGTTATGGTTTTGAAATTTTCTGATCTAGTAAGAACAATGAGACATTACAGGTTTTTATAAGGAATATTTGTTGTTGTCATGAGAAAATTCACACAAGGGGTTCCATGGTGGATAGAATATTTGAAACAACATTGTATCCAACCATAGTATTGGAAAGAGTAGTTTATATAAAATAAGATAAATATTTAAAGTAGCGAGTTTTGGAATGGGTATCTCAATCACTTTATTGATAGTAAGGATAAAAATTAAGGTCACAAAGGAATTCATATTCTAAGATACAATGAGTATATAACTTATGGTGAGGTAAGCCATGATTAGTAGTGTAATGTGATCTTAAAGAAATATGTTGGCACTAAGGATCATAATTTTAAAGTTTTTTTCTCATGGAAATACATTATACTTTTTGTTCCTTTACTAACAACACACAATATAGGTGGGGGTGTTTCTTCTTGAGCATAAGTATATGGATTATTCTGAACATTCATCGAATGAAGAAATATAGATGAAATGATAATATGTTTTATATAAAATTACTTTTAATGAACCACCCACACTAATACCATTCCATTATCATTTTCGATGACAAGAGTGACCACCAAAACTTTCCTCTAATGGGAAATGGGTTGGTGATGAGAACCTAGGGTATATAGTACAATGATATAGGGGGTATTACCCTCAAATTTATATTAAATGATAAAAAATCTACCAATGAACTTCATAATTATAAATAAATAATTCAAAACTAGTATATTATAGGAAATAAAATTTAAAAATCAAAGGAAAATATACCACTACAACTCTTATAGTAGTTACAAATTCACCTGAAGTTCATAAACAATATCAATGTGCCTATAATTTCTTGTTTGATCACAAAATTCCTACTACAGACCTCAAATATTGATATTTAAAATTATATGGGTGTGAATATAGGTATACTCAATTTGATCCTCACTAAAACCTCATGTGAAAATATAGACCATTTATACTAAATCTCCAATGAATAAATAGAGAAATAAATTCATCACCTAAATTTTGAATACTACATTCTCATCATCACAAAATTACATAGAAATGTATATAACTTAATAATAGAGAATATATATAGAGGGTACCCCACTACCGATTTCCCTGGGAACAATTACCCTAAACCCTAATGATTCACATCTTGGGGCTCTCATCCTCTCTAAAAGTCATGTTTCGCACTGATATAAATATGTCACATCCATGTCCACATAATTATTTCCACATAACCATAATCATATATTAAGACACAGATTCATAACAAGTCATGTAAATATATTCTAAACCATAATCCATTATAGTCCATGTGTGACTACATATATAATAACCATAATTAATTGCAGCATGTATACATGTATACATTATAACCTTGAGTTTTTAAAGCTCACATATACATGTATATCATAAATGAGAGGCATTATATCATATATGGTCACATATACTATAATAGTAATCCTCCAAAACCTGCATAGCCCTACATGCATTCTATGTTCGGAAGAGAGATTGGGGTAGGGGGAGTAATCATCAATTTATTTCCTCGAGACCCAAAATATTGGTAAACCACCATAAAACCAAGGCCAATATGGTCATTGACACCCCCTACCTTCTCAATTATTGGATTATAAGAAATAACATAAAATAATATATATATATATATATATATATATATATATATATATATATAACACAACCATTGTATGTAAAACTACTTAGACCTAGACATGATCTAAAACTAATGTTTTTCACAGAAACCATGCTTCCATTACTAATAACTAGGAATTTATAATTTGAGAATGAAAGATTCATGGTCATATTCACTTATCATTTATCAATAAAAAAAATATCATTCATTTAATATTATCTCGTTATCATCGTTGGATTGATTATTAAATAATATAAATCAAAAATATATATTGATTCAATATTATATTTAGATCTATCCACTTTTAATCATTTATTAATTTCTAACATAATTTTTAATATCATTATCAACATTAGAAATTAAAGAACCATTTACTTTTAGTTAATTTACTATTAAATTACCATTCAATAATTTCATGCACTAAAATAACTTTACTCCTATAACAATAAAGAATATGCCCACAGGAAATAAGTTTTAAGAATAAAGAATTTGAAAAATATGAATCAAACATAATAATTAAAAAATAAATTAAGGTTATCCACTCAAGAAAACCATCCAAAATTATCAATAATATCATTACACATCATCCATATAATTCCATTGTCAACCACATCAATCCAGTATCATAAAATAATAATAACACAATTTTAACCTCACTATAACAACCTACCATACCAGTTTTCATTTAAATGCATGTTAAGGGTTATAATATTATTAACATGTCAATGGTTTCAAGGAATAAAAAATTTACTAACATTTAATATCAATAAATAATTAATACATCTTCAAGAAATTCATGCAAAAAGATAAGGCTCAAACACATTTATCCTAGTTTTATTAATTATAGAAACATAATTTTTCATTACTATATTAATTCATAAATTAATTATTTTTAGGTTTCAAAAAGAAATAAACCTAATGTAACAATAGCAAATGTAAGTGATAAATATTAAAATGGTATATGGAAAGATTCATTTATACTTAACAAACATTTTCAAGAAAAAATAGAAACTTCAAAAAAATTCTCATTCATTATTATTCTATTCTTACATATTTTACTTTGATTATTATATATATTTATAATATACACATATTTAAAATCGTAGTATAAACTTTCTAGTATTATATAAAATAACATCACTCAATATCAAAAAACATTCATAATATAATAAGAAACATAATCCCCTTCAGTTCTGTATTTTCAAACTATTATCTTTATTTAGGTTAATCTTTTTGTTTTCCTAGTAGAGTAAAAATGATGATAATTACACATCATAAATAATTAGATCAAATAAGTTTACAAATCCCTAACCTAAAATGGACTTTCCACTAACTACACAAGAACTATAATGGAAGGGAGAGATTTTGAAAAACTAGAACTCCAGATGAAACTTAATCCAAAAAAACTACTATAAAAACATGATTCAAGACCATTAAAATTATGTCCAACCACTTCTATATTTATTCCTGGAAGAATAATGCAGATAAAATTGAATAAATGGAAGAAAATTAACATGTAATCACCACATTGTTAATTAGAAGGCTAAAATTGGTCTAAGGTACTCAAAAAACTCCAAAATTGATTTTACGATAAGGCATGATTGATGATGCCTTATGTTTTTCTCCTAGGCACCCTCGCTATATTAAATAAATTCTTTTTGAGATACCTCTAAAATAGGTATCTCTCTATAAATAGTGCACAATCCAACACATCAAAAGGAAATGTATAAAATCATAAGGCATCATCAATCATCTCATCAATCAATAAAACTTTTTTTATATCATATCAATAAAAATCAATCATATAAAACTTGAGATATAGAGTGTGAATTTGAAATTAACATTTGTAAACACTCTTCTGTGAGCCACTATGTTCCTATAAGGGACCAACCAAATTAATAACATTCCCATGAAACACATTATCATGATGGTCTTGAATATCAATAGGAAATTTCTCAAATATCATACCATCCACATCTTCCAACTCACTCCATTAAATTACATGGGAGTCATAACAAAGATAACAATAGAGATGTGACATAAGGAATGAATCATGGATCTAATTCATCTATAGATGTAGTGATAATTGATATGAAACTTCAATGACACACTCTAACACCAGATATGGACCAACAAAATTGGGATATATCTTACTCAAATAATTGATCTTTCATTTCCCAAGATGGGGAGATACCTTCAAGAATACATAATCTCCCACATCAAACTCTATAGGCCTCCTCCTTTTATTGTCATATAACTTTTGGTGATCAAGAGATTATTTTATTTTCTCATGAACAGGTCAATTAGGTTCATTGATAGAGTTACTAACATTTCAATTAGGTTCATGTAGTGATTTTTAAACATATAAATTAGATTCATAGATAACATAATTATCTCAAGATATATAAATCTTTACCTGATTAATTGGATGGATACAAAATCCTTGCCTATTTAATAATGATAAACCATAGATATATGTTCCACATGAACGTGAAATCATTCACAATTCTATCATAACTTAGTTAAACCAGGTTTTGTAAATGGGTTTTAAGAAAATATCAATAATATATAATCATAATCTATCCAAATAATAAGTTGGATGGTATCATTAAAGCATATACCTAGTGAATAATAAGGTATGTTAAGGGATAATGACATATATGAATAAATAATTTCATGATAATTAGAAAATTACTTTGGAATATAATAATAAATACTATTTAAATTTATAATAATTCTTATTTTAAATGGAAATAATTTATAAATCAATTGGAATAAAAAATTATTTTGGAAACCATAAAAACATGGAAATAAAGATTTAAAATGAAAATAGATGAAAATGGAAGGAATATTTGTTCATGTAGTTAACATTAATAAAATTACTTTCACAACTTTTTAAATAAATTCAAAATTGACCAATGTATAAAACATTATAAATATTTCTTTGGATATTTTTTTAATAAAAGACAAACGTAATAGAAATCAGACATAAGAAATCATTAATGTATAGTTAAAGAAATTAGTAAAACAATATAAAGAATATAGATATCAAGGATAAATCCTATCAACCAAAAATAAGAGATAAGGATGGATCTAATTATAAAAATCAATTTAGTTACATTGTGAACTTAAGGGAGAGGGAATGGTAAAAATACATGTAAAACCCTTCAATAGCCAAAGGAGAATAAAATATATGCGATTATAGAGAGAAATAGTTAAAATTTTAATATATATGAATTTAAATGAATAAATTTACAATTTTTAAGTTATATTGAAAAATAAAACCATACCATTTCTCCTGAATTTAATGATCATGTTTTATCCTCTTTGATTAATTATCTCATTATTATCCAACACTTTTATTGGTCTATCCTCATAAGATATATTATTTTCTAGCGTAATACCTATGAGTTAATTATATCTGAAGATTTAGGTATGTACTTAATCAGAAGTGATACATTGAACACATTATACACGTAATAGACACTCAGTAGAACTAAAAGATGATAATTTATCATCCTTACACAACCAAGGATTTAAAAAGGGAAAATTCATATAGGGATCAACTTTACCTTCTTCCAAAATATCACAATATTCATCCTTGGTGATATTAGAAGGGATTCCTTATACTCACCTTCAAACTATATATCACCTCAAATATTATCAATTTAGCTCTTTTTTGAATCTATGTAGTTTTATTGTTTCACATAATTTTCTGAATCTTCTCTAAAATCTATTAAGAAATATCTAGTAAAAATGTCTTATAAACTCTAAAATCAACCCAAAATATTGGATTTATATATCATTTCTCATACAAAGCCTCATATGGTGCCATTTGAATGCTAGAATAGAAAATATTATTATATGAAAACCCTTCAAATGGGACGTACTAATACAAAGTTCCTTTCAATGTCATTGAAATATATCTCAAAAAAATAGTAAATATTTTTATTAGTCCATTTATATTGACCATTGGTTTTAGGATGGTGAGAAATGGTGAATATTTAATATGTATTTGATTTCTACTAAATAATTTTTCATAAAATCATTGTAGACCACATATCTCAATCTAATACAATGGAAAGTGGCACTTCGTGTATCTTTAACACTACTATTATGTGTAACTTTTAATGTCAATGGAGTAAGAAATATTCTCAAAAAAATTAAAATGGACATAATTCAAAAAGTAATCAACCATAAACCAAATAGTGGTATAACCATTAGAAGTCTTGAGAAGTCCTATGATCAAATACATAACAATTTTATACTATTTAAATATAAGTAGGAGTAATATTTTCATCATCTCCTTATACATTTTTAATTGTATCTTAAATAATTAGCATACCAAGAATTAAAATATATATTATGCAATCTCAATGTACTTGTTATCCCACTAGAAATTCACCTTGAGATCTCCATATGAATTTTTTTCTTCCAAGATAGATTAAGAATGCTGAGCCATAAGAAATATCTAAAATATTCCTCTTCAATTATGGTATTTAAGGGACACCTATTCATTTCCAAAATATTATTAATCTATCATTGGAAAAGTTTAAATCTAGAATATTATTTACCTTGTTATATAGCTTTATATCCTCCTTTAGTGCCCCATGGATCTTTACATTTATAGATGCTTGAGAAATCATTTGGGAAAGATGTATTTTATCCCCATCCCTTATTATTTCATGGTTTATCCTTTAAATATCCATTAATATTAGGTCTCTTTAAATCCACATCATGGATATGATACCATGATCCATTATACCTAGAGAATAATTCTCATTTTTAAAAAAAGTTATCCCATAGACCATGAAATTTTGAGGTCTAGAAAAATAAAAATACAATAAAAAAAGATGAGGTATTATTGTCACAATTATATCAAAAATGAAAAGAATGAACATATCAATTTGAATGTAAAAAAGATGGAAAAAACATTAGCTTATACTCCTTTATTTAAAAGCAAATATGCAATTTTATTGAACTCTTGATACAAATATCAAATGAAAAAAATATACTACTTAGATAAATTATGAATTATTACCCCCCCCCCCACCATAAATCTCTTGGATGAAACATAAATTATAACTAAAACAAGGTAAACCAAAGATAACAAATCAATTTTGATATAGATGTGACGTAATCCTTCTCAATTTTATATAATGATATCCATAATGAATCCCTCAAACTCCACATCTAAACCCACTATCCTACCACTGTTGACGCTCCTTTCGTCACAGAATCTAAAGGTCGGAAAAGGGAATATCTCAGCTAAAAGTGATTCATCCTTTGAAGAAAACATCAAAAATCGACAAAGGCATGAACAAAGGATCAACAGCAAATCCATCGTGCAAGTGATACCACTGCCGCGCAGGTATACTTGCGCGGCTACCTTGGTCGCGCAGGTGACTTGCGCGACCTAATTGGTAACCACCCGGTAACCGCCCTGGGTCTTCTTTTGCCTGTAAATAGACCCTGTGGGCCCCCCATTCGGGAGGATCTTTTTCCAGAAACTCGGATTAAAGCTCCCGACGCCCAAGTCTCTTCTCAAAGCTTCCGGAACACTTCTAAGGTAATTTCTTACCTAGAACGGAAGATCTAAAGAGAAAAAGGAAGGCCTAAGTGTTGAAACTTATCAAACACTTGCGCGCCTACTTAATTCCTTCAATATAACTTGCGTGTCCCTCTTCTGGAAGAACCTCAAGAGGATGGTAAAGGGTTTAATAAAGAGTCGCTCAAGCATTTCAATACTGGTTGAAAATCGCGCATGTACCCCTCATGTCGCGCAAGTATACTTGCGCGACCAATACTTGCGCGCCGCCGCAGGACTTGCGCGCCTTTCAAGACTTGCACGCCCCTATCTTTTTGGGTGCCCATCATGCCCATTTTTACCCCTCTTAAGCCATTTCACCCTTCCTATTCAAGATTCAGTCTTCAAGATACTCTTCAAAGCCATTTATGGCATGATTTCTTGATTTGACATCCTTATCTGAAAGGAATTCTGTGAAATATCTCTCAAAACCTAGTGATTTAAACATCTTTATGTCACTAAAGATTGAGAGTTCATTCATTCAACCTCATCTTTTAAGATGAGAGAATCTTAACCTGGGCATCCTCCTCAGGAGTAAGCCCCAAACCTTAATCCTAACCTAGGCTTCCTTCTCAGGAATAAGTCCTAGTCATAAATCCTGGGCATCTTTCTTAAGAATAAGCCCCAATCAAGTCCTTTAATCTTGGGCATCCTCCTCAGGTGTAAGCCCCAAACCTTAATCCCTAACCTGGGTCTCCTTTTCAGGAATAAGACTCAGTCATAACCTTGGGCTTCCTTTTTAGGAGTAAGCCCCAAGTCCCCTAACCTAGGCTTCCTTCTCAGGAATAAGTCCTAGTCATAAATCTTGGGCATCCTTCTTAGGAGTAAGCCCCAAGTCTCTTAAAATTTCTCTTAACCAGTCAAAATTTACCTTTGATTTGGGTTTCCTTTTCAGGAATAAAACCCAATCATAAGTCCCCTCCTAACTTGGGCATCCTCCTTAGGAGTAAGCCCCAAGATTAGAGTATTCAAATCTCCATGAAGCACATATAACTTTGTGGACACTGTTCTTGGATTTTCTCCCTAAAAGTAAATCCTAAACCTTCGTCTATCTGGGCAGTCATCTATACATAAGCCCCAAAACAAATTCTTATGATTGCATCTTTTATGGAACAATTGTCTAAATTTTACCAATACCTCTTGTTTCTCACACCGACCATGACTCACGTGAGCTTAGAGTGTAAAAGTAATTATGACATTCATATTTGAGCCATCAATCATAAAACATCATGTCCCATTCCTCGAACTACGTGGGTTCTGATTCCTTTTTTTAAAACAAAGGATACGTAGGTAGCCCATTTATGGGTTCGATCCCAACATTGAAATAATCTCTGTCCTTCTGAATGACGATAAACTTCAAGTGCCCCACTGAGTGGCTTTAAAACCAGCCTGGTCATCAAAATGACCAAGAGACTTTTATATAAATGTTTTGAAGGATACCATTGACCAAGAATCTCTAAACAAATATAGATGATTCTATATTGATGAAGAACCTCGAATACATATAAAAGATTCTCTAAATTTCTTGCATATTTAATCATTGATTGTTAAAACTAAAGGAAATCTCATTTTATACTTGGTAATGTAATAAGGATTCACGAACTTAACTTAAATCTATAAAGAGAGTCCCGGAGTAGACAATAATTCCCCTCAAAAAGGTGTGATGAGTCCGACCTCCCATCCTCTCGACCAATGCAAATTCCTAAGCCTCATTAGCCCACAAGCTAATGAGCGCCTGCCTTTGGAAAGTAGGTCCAAACGGATGTGGAATCATTGGATGTTTCCGGTTCTACGAACAAACCCGTTAGAAACCGATCGGAACGTTTGAATCTCCCGTCCAGGAGGTCATCCTCGGATTCCGCGCGAAACAAAAATGGTGAACCCAACGTGAATCCTTAACCAAGTTAAAGTGATGTTCTTCTTATCTGTTAGGCCCTTTGGGCCAACAAGGCAATCATTGACATATGATCATCCAAAAGATGCAGTAGCCGGATTCATCTTGATTATGTCTGTTACATGGAACAAGCACTCTTTTTTCAAGATCTTCTACAAAAATGGCTTTCCTTAAATTCACCCCTGTGAATACTGCTGCTGGGAACACCTCTACTGTGAGGTCTGCTGCTGTGAAAACCAATGCTGCTACTCCTGCTGGAACGTCATCCGCTCTGAGGATGACATCACCAACTCAGCGTCTTCAACGCTGTGTTTCTAATGCACTGGTTAAGGAGTACCGTCGCAACGGTACTATCCCAACTCTGGAGGCCGCTCGTCAAGCCCTCCAAGTTAACAATTCTACCTGGTCGTCCGGACAACGGCGACCAACAATCAAGAAGCAGACGGTGCTGACTACCGTCTCCAACCGTTTCGGGTCGTTATCCCCGGAACGCAATTTCCATTCACTCCCTTACTCCGAGGAAGTGAATGAGCAGGTCCCGCAGGACCTTAATTCAAAAAGACAGGAGTCCTTCTCAAGGGCTCCCATCAACAATCGCCGCCAGACTCGTGCGGTAGTGCACCCTCAACATGATGAGGGTACCGACTCCAGGCATTCAGCTCAGGTTCCTCGAACCCGAGCAGGCAAGATGAACCGCCAGAGACGGAATCCGGTTAACAATAGGCATGTTGTCATCCCTGCCATCTCCGGAGAAGTCCACCAACCTAACTTGGTGGCAAATAACGAGCAGGCATACACACCTGTTCGTTTTAATCCCGCTGTCCAGCAGACTCGTCTGGCAGCATCAAGCCGATCCCGCCAGGCAATTCTGGCGGAGTACCATAGGCAGGAACATACACCTACTTATACATCAGCAGTTAGTCAGCAGGCTCGTCTGACTACATATGATGGATCTCGTCAACCGCGTTTGGCGAAGTGTAATCAGCAGGCACATACACCTGCTAATACTAATCAAGCCTACCAACAGTCTCGCTTGGTAGCGCACGGAGAAGTCAGTCGGAAAGCCCCGACGACAAACAGGAGGCAGACTAAACTCTCTGCCTCCACACTTGAGTACTGTCAGGATTCACTGACAGGAAAAGGAGGACAGGAGCAGGCACATACACCTACTCCAAGCCCGGAATGGACGTATATCCCTGTTCCGGCGGCTGAAGTCACCAAACATATTTTGTCAATGGTGAAAGAGCAGAAGCAAATTCCTGCTCATATTCTGGATGCTTGCCAGGATATCATAACAGCTTCAGCATCATCTCAGGGACAGACACATAAATCTATCCCTAGCAGTGGAGTGACACATCAACAATTCACTCCGGAACAGACACACACATCTGTTCCAGTCCAAGAGGGTTGTGGGGCCTACTCCCCCATATCATATGGACAACCAAGTCAGGCACATACACCTGATTTGAGCGATGATCGTCAGCCTAACCTGACCATCTTTCCTGATCAGGCACATACACCTGCTCAGAGCAATCACTTTCGTCATCAAGTGGTTTATAAAGCGAGTAAGAAGGCATCTAAGAAAAAGATCCGCCCAGCATAGTCAGGAGATCAAAGGCCAATCTGCAACAAGGCCTTGCTCGATGCTGGAGTTCTTGAAGCCCTCAGGCATTTATCTGTCGAAATTCAAGATTCTACTCCCTCAGTTCCCAATAACAGGAACATTAATCCCGAAGGTCTTCAACAGACACTTCCTCATGAAAACTTGCTTCATGAAAATTCGGTCAATCTTGAAGTTTCTTCTTCAGATGAGAGCCACAGGAACCCTCTGTGTGGTCAGAAGGCCAAGGAGCAAGAGATTTCATCTTTTGCTGTAACCCATCATAAAGGTCCTCCTCATGGTGATGAACTTCGCTGCGAAAGTCCTCTCCGCAGTAGTGATTCACATTGTCTCGAAAATTCTTCAGAAGGCAATGTAGTGACGAGAAAGCCCTCCTATCTTGAGGCACTTGCAAACGTAAAACCAGTCATGTCTGAAGTTTTACTATCGGCAGGTGAAACTCTTTCTCCATCAGAAGATAGCTTGGGGTTCAGGTTATTCTCCGAACCTTCCCTGGGTCATTCATCTTCCAGCATGAATAGTGATTCCTCTACCAATCTTGTTGAATCCGATGAAGCAACAAGGAAACACCAACTCTGGTCCAAACAGGTAGAAGAATCTTCATTTAATGATAAAGAGGAAATTCTAAACATGAGGAAAAAACTTGCAAAAGGTGAAGTACCAGTCATGTTTTGGCCTTTGGATGATTCCCAGTATGACATTCCAAAGATGTTGACGGATGATGGAATCCATGATATTCGTCTCAACATATGGAAAACTCTTTGTCAATTAAAGAAGAAGGTATTATATTACGATGAATATGAAAATCATCTTAAGATAATAGAAGGGTTACAATGCCAGATTGATTTGGCATCTCTATCAGTCTCTCGGTATCCGAAGGCTGAAAAGCAACAGAGAACCCTTCAACGTTCATGCCTTGGCGCACTAAGAAGATTGTGTCAGTTAATTTCCAATGATCCATCTATTGTTCATATCAGAGGATGGGGTGTTCACGGAGCACTACATTTCACAGTGCTTTCCGGTCAGCAAAGCCCGCCGAAAATGGTCTCATGCAATGTTATTGCCCATGGCCGGCCACAGTCAATGGGCTTTGTTCATAATCAAAATCTTACTCAAGATCAAGCTTCAACTAGTTCCTCTCAAAATCAAGTATATAGAGAACAGGTTGTTGAATTGCTTCTACATCAAGCAGGCGAGAATATTGTGCAAGCCTCTCGTCTGGAGCAAACACGTCATCAAATGACAGAAGTTTCGGAAATCATCCAACGGTCTGTTGAACCAGGTGATAAAAGTGGATACAGGTTAATGCATCCAGGTAATTTCCGAACTAAGATTCGCAAGATCAAGAGAGATTTTAAAAATATCTCAGACATAGCATGTCAAGAGACACCCCAGCTTGCCAGACTAGGGACTTCTCTAACCCAACCCTCAGAATCAACAAATGGGATTCGAGGAGTTGAGCGGAAGCAACAGGAACACCCCCAGTCCACCGGACTGGGGACTTTTTCAAATCTTCAATCCCTCCCTCAGAGAAAGTCAGTATTCTCTCGATTAGGGAATAAGCCTCAAGAGGAACGAAGAGCCAAGATGTCAGGAGATTCTCTCCAAGTGACGGTTCTCCAAGAAATTCCTGAGGGATCAAGTCAACGGAATGCCATGTCTTATCATGGACATAGAAGGAGACAATATCACAGAAATGCTGATAGAAAGGATTCCATGCAATATGCATCCATTAATGTCATCACTACCGTTGCTGCTGATTCACCAGATGAGGCTCAATCAGAGGGATCAGACGAAGAGGTTCCTGCTCAAGAAGTTGCGCACACAGACCTAAATGAATAATGTGTGCGCACACATAATCAAAGGCTTACCCAAAATCTGGGTATTCCTTCAAGTAACCCACTTCCCCCTCTCCGAAAAGGATCCAATAAGGGGAAAGGAAAGAATCAGGTTACTTCTCACCCTTCCTCTGAAGGAGGTCAATCGCTCTCATTAGAGAAAAGGTTTGCACAATAGGAGGAAGAGATGAAAGAATTAAAAAGGTTGAATGCAGAACTACTTCAGAGTATTCTTCTTCTTAAGAATGCTGAAGTCCGACAGCCGAAGGAATTTGTTGTAACTACTGAGATGGATCAGGAATATCCTCCTTTATCAGTACACCCACAGAGGTATAATCCTACGGGTCAAACGCAACAACGGTTGGCAGCACTACCATTAGTTGCAGCACCAACCTCCACGGCTGTCCAAGCTCCATTCATTGCACCTACCCAAAACCAAGTTCAACCTGACGTTTCTCAAAAGTTAATAAATACTATTGAGTCATTAACAGCTCGGTTAGAAACTATGGAAGGGAAATGGGCGCAAGTTCAACCTGAAAAGAAAGTTTACCCTGAATGGGTAGATTCAATTTCTCCTCCATCCAGTTTTGGAAACCCTATTTTCCCTACTTTCAATGGATCAGGCGACCCTGAACAACATTTGACGCATTACGTGTCTTGTTGTGATCCTATGATGGGAACTCCAGAGCAACAAGAAGCAGTGAAACTCAGATGCTTCGTGCGAACCTTGCAAGGACCAGCTTTTGTCTGGTATACAAGCTTGCAATCCCGGTCAGTCATCGGATGGGAGGATCTTCGTCAAAAATTCCTTCTTCAGTTTAGCTCAACTTTTCCAAAAACAACAGTTTTCGATCTTACAAACTGCAAGCAAAGGGAGAATGAAAGAGTCTCTGATTTCATTGCTCGTTGGAAGGGATTAACGTATTCCTTGAGTTTATCACTCCCTCAGGAGGAATTATTGCCAATCTGTGTGGCAAATTTGCATGACGAATTACGCACGCCATTGATCCCTGTGAAATACACAGGAGGGTTTCGAGACCTTACTTCAATCGCTCAACAGATTGAAGATTCCCTTTTACAGGCTAAGGTTAAATCTCGTGTAATTCCATCAGCTCCAGGAAGAAGAATGGGTAAAGCAGAAACTGCTACAGTTATGCTTAAACAGGCACCTGTACCTATTTCTACTTCAAAACCTTCATCTTCTCGAAGGGCTCCACCTCCTGAACGCCAACAACAAAGGCTGTTTCGTCCAAATGATCAAAAAGATCAACGACGAAAACAATTTGAGGATATGAAGAGTAAAACATACTCTTTCCGAAGTGAGCAAGTTCCTGGTTACTTCATTTCAGCTCTGGAAAATAATTTGGTTCAATTACCAGTGTCGAAGAGACCAAACAAGGAAGTAGATGAAGACCGTCCCAATTATTGTCCCTTTCATCAAATGTTGGGACATCCCATCCAGGAGTGTTTTGTCTTTAAAGACCTCCTACAAAAGATGGTCGACTTGGGACAAGTCAAATTGAAGGGTTCTTCAGCTCATGTAGCGTGTATTACCGCTACAGATCCAGAGGAAGGAGGCGAGTGGCAGGAAGTCAAAAGCAAAAATGCGAAAAAATATGATGATTGGATGGTCAGAAAGACAATCAATCGGACCCATTCCATTTTGCGAACACAATTGAAGAAGCCAATTGTGTCTCCTACAAAAGCTGCAGTAAAGCCTCCATCAAAGGACAAATCCTCAAAAGGGCAGCGCAATTCAAAGAAGAAAGATGAATCAGGAGAAGATGAGTATGTATCAAAGCCTAAATTGTCTTTGACTCTGGCAGATTTCATGCCATCTACTTCAAAGCAACGGGCACCGTCCCACCAAACGGCACAGCCTAAACAGGCTAACCAGGCAGAGTCTTTATCAGACGAAGAGTTAATCTTTGGTTCTGTTAATATGATTCAATTAACAGATTCATATTCCAGTCTTGATGAGCCTGAATTCCCTATATCAAATAAAGGAACCCGAGGAAGTTCTAGAGGTTCAGGATATAGGGGAAGACGTGGATCTTTCCGAAGCCACTACTCTAATTCTACCCCTGCTAGCACTGTATATGCAGCAGAAACTCGTGGTAGAGCCCTTCAGCGAGCTCAAAATGAACAAGAAAGTTCTTCTGCCAATGGCCAACTCAGCTTCGGCACAGTTATTTTGGAAGACCGATTAAAAGTTCCATATTCTTTATCTCAGCAAGTAAATGGATCTAATCAGTCTAATTTTCCAAAACCAAAGATGTTGCCAACTCCAATACAAGATGCATCAGCTTCCAAAGCATCTGCTTCCAAGGTACCTGCCAAACCGCATATTCCTATTGGGAAACGCAGGCCTCTAGATCAAAAGTATGATATATTGAAACACTTGGCCCAAGTACCAGCCAAATTATCAATTTTGGATGCTTTGAATCTATTAAGAGATCTTCAGGAAGCACTCATCGAAGCTTTGTCAAGTCCTCAGGAATTTGAAGCTGAAATTGCTGCAGCTGAAATTTATCACATAGAGAATAATCCTGCAGAATGCCATGCAGTGATATCTTTTACTGATAAATATGAAGATGATGTTGTGCATGGGCACATAAAACCTTTGTACCTATCTGGCAAAGTCAATGGTATAGATGTTCGAAGAGCTTTTATTGACAACGGTTCAGGAGTCAACCTCATGCCCATTCGCACACTTCGTCGATTAGGCCTCACGGAATCTGATTTATCTCCTTCTACCATGATGTTGCAAGGATATGATAAAAATGAACAAGAACCACTGGGAGAAGTTACGCTCAGAACTCAGTTTGGAGATCTTGTTTCCAATTCAGATTTCATGATTGTTGATCAAGACTCAGCTTTCAATATCTTGCTTGGAAGACCCTGGCTACATCAGCATGCAGCTATTCCGTCATCATACCATCAATGTCTCAAATACTGTTTCGATGGTCAAGTTGGAACATTCTATGGTGATAAGGCCCCTTTCAAGACATGTGAGTCTCAATACATTGAGGAGGAATTTTATCACATGAAGGGAAGAGAAAAATCTACAATGAAGGAAATTACCAAAGTTAATGCTCCATATGGTTTGGAAAAAATTCCAATAAATCCATTTTCACATGTGAGTACAGATTATGTGTTACCTATCAGTCGAATTGACAAAATAGGCCCAAATCAAAATACTCTTATGGAAAGATCCATAATGTCAATTACGGCAATCGAGCCAGACAACATGGGAGAAATTGGTAACTTACCAAGCAGTGATGAAAGCATGAGTGGTGACGTTTTCATTTCGTCTGCTGAAATCCAACAAGTCTATACTTCGCTAATCAGGCCAGAAGAAGTTATAGAAACACCATAGGTGAATGTTGATGTCGATTCTCAATCCATCATCTCCTCTTTATTTCCCAAAGAAGACCCTTTTTCATCAATAGGGTCGGAAATGGAAGCTTCTTCTTCAAAATGTGAAAATTTTCACATCTCTTATGATCATGAGAATTTCGTTTTTTCATCTACTTTGCAAGTAGAAACGGAAGAAATAACACATGATGAAGAGGAAGAGGAAGATCTTAGAGATGCTCCTCCAGCATTTGAAGAGGGTATCTCTACCACTGTGGATGAACTCAGAGAAGTAAATCTGGGTACAGAGAAAGATCCACGCCCCACTTTAATTAGTGCGGCCATGACCCTTGAAGAACAAGAGATGTATATTTCTTTTCTAAAGCAAAATAAAGATATTTTTGCTTGGAATTATACAAAGATGCCTGGCCTTGATCCTGATGTTGCCACCCATCATTTGGGTTTGCCAAAAGAACATCGAGGATTCGAGCAAGCCGCGAGAAGAACACACCCAACCTATGCTTCCAAAATCGAGGCTGAAGTGGATAAGCTTATCAAAGCTAACTTCGTCAGAGAAGTTCAATATCCCAAGTGGTTGGCTAATACTGTCCCAGTAAAGAAAAAGAACGGACAAATTAGGGTTTGCATCGATTTCAGAGATCTTAATCGGTATTGTCCCAAAGATGATTTTCCAGTTCCGATTACAGAACTCTTAATTGATGCGACGGCTGGCTATGAAGTACTTTCTTTCATGGATGGATATTCTGGATATAATCATATCCGAATGGCCCCAGAAGATGAGGAATATACAGCCTTCAGAGCTCCTCAAGGTGTGTTTTGTTACCGGGTGATGCCCTTTGGTTTAAAGAATGCAGGTGCAAAATATCAACGCGCCATGCATCGTATCTTCAAACCTTTTCTAGGGAAATTTGTTGAATGCTATGTAGATGATTTGGTGGTTAAATCCAAACAACATTTTGATCACTTGGCTGATTTGGAAATCATATTCCACAAGCTTCGACAACATAATTTGAAGATGAACCCCTTAAAATGTGCTTTTGGGGTAACCTCAGGAAAATTCCTCGGCTTTGTTGTACGCCATCGTGGTATTGAAGTCGATCCTGAGAAGACCAAATCAATCCTTGGTATGTCACCTCCTCAGAATTTGAAAGAATTAAGAGGACTTCAAGGACACTTAGCATATATTCGGCGTTTCATCGCCAATTTGGCAGGAAAAAGTTTACCTTTTACCAAATTATTGAAGAAAGGAGTCACTTACCAGTGGACTGAAGAATGTCAAGAAGCATTTGATGTTCTCAAGAAATACCTCTTGAGTCCACCAGTACTCATGCCACCTGTTGAGGGTAGGCCTCTTATCCTCTATGTGACAGCTTTAGAGCGATCATTGGGTGCCTTTCTCGCTCAAAAGAATGATGCTGGGAATGAAAATAGTCTCTACTATCTCAGTAGAACTATGCTTGAAGCAGAAACCCGGTATTCGAATATTGAAAAGTGCTGCCTAGCATTAATCTTTGCAGTTCAGAAACTGAGACACTACCTGCAACATCACGAGGTCCAATTGGTATCTCGTAATAATCCACTCAAATTCATCCTTAGTCGTCCAATGCTTACAGGACGTCTGGCAAGGTGGGCGGTTATTCTACAGTAGTTCGACATCCAGTATGTGTCTCAAAAGGCAATTAAGGGCCAAGCTCTGGCTGATTTCCTGGCTGAACACCCTTCAGTGGAAGACACGTATTCAGATATCGAACTCCCTGATAAGGAAGTTTTTTCTATTCAAGAGAGTCCTCAAACATGGGAAATGTATTTTGATGGTGCTTCTAGAAGTCCAACAGGGAAGAAAATGGAAAATCCTAAATTCAACAAAGTTGGTTTAGGAATTGTGCTCATTTCTCCAGATAAGGCAGTGTTACCTTATTCCTTTTTGTTATGGGAAGGTGGTACCAATAATGAAGCTGAATACCAAGCTCTCATTGCAGGCTTGGAGTTAGCGCTTCAAGCACAAGTGAATCACTTAAAGGTGAAAGGTGATTCAGACCTGGTAATCAAACAAATCAATGGGGATTACGCCATCAGAAAAGAAGAATTAATCCCTTTGTATGATTACGTCAGAGAGTTAATGTCGGAATTCCCTACAGAACCGACATTTTCTTATGTCCCAAGATCACAAAATGCTCAAGCTGATGCACTGGCTAATATAGCCACAGCTTTAGCAGATCCAAATCGGGACGAGACAACCATCGGTATTGCCCACCGTTGTGCAATTTCACCTTATGTTCAAGTCAGAAAAGAGGAAATTAATGAAATTAGTCCCATTCCTGAACCATATGGTCATACTACAGGATGGATGTCACCTATCAGGGAATACCTTCAAAATGGAACACTTCCACCTGATAGAGCCGAGAGAGAACAAATTCGGCGACGTGTGGTCAATTTTACTCTTTATGATGGTCCAAACCACCTCGAGAAAATTCTCTACAAACGTGGTTTTGATGGAGTTCTCTTCAGATGTATTGATGGTGAAGAGACAATGGCTGTCATAAAAGAAGTGCATGCAGGAGTATGTGGTGCCCACCAGTCTGGACATAGATTGTCTGATCAAATTCGAAGGCTTGGATACTTCTGGCCTTCAATGATACAAGATTGTGTTAATTTCACAAAGAAGTGTCATTCATGCCAAGTATATTCCAACTTCATTCATCAACCTCCAGAGTTGCTTCATACAGCTAAATACTCATGGCCATTTTCTACATGGGGAATTGATGTGGTGGGACCTTACCCTTCAGCTACGGCCAAGCAGTTTAAGTACATTCTTACTGCTACTGATTTCTTTTCCAAATGGGCAGAGGCAGTACCTCTCAAAGAAGTCAGTTCTAAATGCATTGTTAGCTTCATCAAGTCTAACATCATTACTAGATTTGGTGTCCCTCATACCATATTGACGAACAACGGCACCAACTTCTGTTCTTCTGAGGTAAAGAGATTGTATCAAGAATACAACATTAAGTCCAACCATTCATCTCAATATCATGCAGCGGCTAATGGCCAGATAGAGGCCTTCAACAAGACTCTTTCAAATATACTGCAAAAGATGGTGGATAAAGATAAGAGGTCATGGCCTGATAAACTCTATCATGCTTTATGGGCTTATCGGACTACCACTCGCAATGCAACGCGGTCTACTCCATATTCATTGGTATATGGAACAGAAGCAGTCTTGCCAATTGAAGTTCAATTGCCCTCACTCAGAATAGCCATTTGTGATCAGTTATCAACAGATGAGCAATCCCAAAAGCGGTTGAATGAATTGGAACAGTTAGATGAGAAAAGATTGTGCACTTTTCACCACTTGGAAATCTATCAGAATCGAATAGCACGAGCTTTTAACAAAAAAGTTCATCTTCGTTCATTCATTCAGGGAGAATTGGTATTGGTTCTCAGAACACCAATGATACCAGGAAAGAAGCCTCCCATGCTTGAACCAAAATGGGAAGGACCTTATTCAATACATAAGGTCTACTCCAATGGAGCGTATTCTCTAATCTCAATGGATGGAGAACACATCACGACTCCAACTAATGCCAGATTTCTGAAGAAGTATTTTGTATAAACACAAAATATTGTTCCCAGAACCAAGACTCTTACATTTGGTTCATACAGAAATGGTCCAGTATGACCTTAAACTAAAACTTGGTCCAGTATGACCTTAAACTACAACTTGGTCCAGTATGACCTTAAACTACAACTTGGTCCAGTATGACCTTAAACTACAACTTGGTCCAGTATGACCTTAAACTACAACTTGGTCCAGTATGACCTTAAACTACAACTTGGTCCAGTATGACCTTAAACTACAACTTCGTCCAACATGACATTAAACTGTGTCACACTTCTGTCCGAGATGACATTAAACTATAATACGTCCAGCATGACGATAAACTGTACGGTCCATGCATATGACCTTAAACTATTCGCACTTATGTCCCTGCAACATGACACTAAACTGTGCAGCACCAATAGTCCTAACTGCAAGACTTTAAACTGCATAGTCCCTGATTTTGTCCTACATGACAATAAACTGTATAGAAGTTCCTATATTTTGTCCGAGATGACATTAAACTATATTGTGTCCTAGCAACATGACATTAAACTGTGTGGCACTTTCATCGTCCAACATGACGTTAAACTGTGTCAGTTCCCTTATCGTCCAACATGACGTTAAACTGTCACATTGGTTACTAATATGTCCTACATGACACTAAACTGTATATGTCCGAGGTGACATTAAACTATATTGTGTCCTAGCAACATGACATTAAACTGTGTGGCACTTTCATCGTCCAACATGACATTAAACTGTAAAAAAATCCCTAGAACTGATATCCTCATATTGGTTCACCTTAGTCCTAGCTACATGACTTTAAACTGTACAGCACCAGTTCGTCCTTGCTATATGACATTAAAATATACAGCAATGGTCCCGTATGACTTTAAACTACATCATCCCTGGTCCATGAATATGACCATAAACTATTTGCAAATATGTCCAGCAAGACGTTAAACTGTGACGTCCTAACTACATGACGCTAAACTGTATAAAAGTCCCTCACGTCCGGAAAGACGTTAAACTATATAATCATCAAAAGTCCAGCATGACATTAAAACTGCACAATCCCCCTTTCGTCCAATATGACGTTAAACTGTATTGTCCCCATCGTCCTAACTACATGACGCTAAACTGTACAGAAAGTCCTTGATATGTCCTACATGACATTAAACTGTGCATCGTTAAGGTTGTTATTACCTCTTGTTTCTCACACCGAGTATGACTCACGTGAGCTTAGAGCGAACATCAACCATAACACTCCCTTTGGGCCACTAACCATGTGTAAGTCCCAACAACTTTTTTTTAGATCATTTTCCACAAGAACAACTTGATCATTAATTCATTCTTTAATTGAACTACACAGACTTTGATCCTTGCCCTCCAGGCTGGGTATGTAGGCAACCTCCCAAAGGTTCAAGCCCAAAAACAATCTCTTCACATTGGTTCACCACCATCTCATATGATGATGATTTGTGAAACCACCCTTGGAATCAATATCTTTACATTGATTCACTTTCGTCCTTGTTATATGACGTTAAACTATACAACACTTTTGTCCGGTACGACAATAAACTACAATATTATTTGATTTCCTCATTTGAGAAGGAACCATTATTAACATTGATTCTTTTTTCAATCATGGTTTTCATTTTTCAAAAGACTACGTACATACATGGTAATGCCTAAAACTTTTTATCTTAGGTTAAAACCATCATTGCACTAAAGTCCCCTTTTCACCCTTCACATGTACGAACCAAATTTGTACAAAGGGTAGTTCTAGAACTACGTGGACTTGATTCCCATCCTTATGGGATACGTAGGAACATTCGAGTGTCCCTCGAATCCAGTCCCAAGTCTTTTGGGCCTAACCCCAAATTTCACTTTCAGTCCCTTGGCTGAAAAGTCCTCGTGAAAACACACACTGTGTATTCATTATTATGGTCCGAATTCTATGACCCTAAACTAAGATCACTCATACTTTCGTCCTGCACGACGTTAAACTACATTTCAAGAACTACGTATGGCTTGATTCTCATTCTTATGAGATACGTAGTGAAGTCCAAAATTTCAATTTAAGACCCAGCCACAACATGATTATGGTTATCATTGACCTATGTATCTCTATATACATTGGACAATACCCATCATTATGTGTTATAATCCTAACCTTAAATATTTTCAGATCTTCATAACCCTTTTCATGACTTCTAGTCACAAAAATGTCAAACTTCTGAGAATTCTTTTGCCTGACTATGCAGCACGTGCCCATAGGTGGCCTTGCATAAACAGTCCACATAACAGACTTGTCAGCCAAGAGATGCTATTTATTTGACCATGTAGCCAATGCCCATAGGTGGCCCTGCATGTTTTCAACCCCCTAATGGGTTTGTTAAATAATGGTAACTTCATTCTTGGGAAGAATGCCTCTTTTGTCCTTATTTTTCTTAAAACGACAGTATGTAGGGATCCGCAAAAATAGCCATCCTTAACGTATTTGTCCCATATCCTTTTTCATGATCTGAAAGTATTCAAGTCTATGGTTTATTCTTCTTCCCTACGTTTGGGTCAGACCTTCGTAGGAGTGATATTCATCCAGTTCTTCGATATTCTTGTTTGGAAATATCTTCTCCATATTCAAGTACCTCTTTCCATACAACAAACTCTATGCTTTAGAAAATTTTAATCTCCATAAACTTTCACTGGCTTTTAGCACTAGAAAAGTAAATTTTTGGGAGTTCTTTTGCCTGACTATGCAGCACGTGCCCATAGGTGGCCTTGCGTAAACAGTCCACATAACAGACTTGTCAGCCAAAAGATGCTATTTTATTTGACTATGCAGCCAATGCCCATAGGTGGCCCTGCATATTTCAACCCCCTAACGGGTTTTGTTAAATAATAGTAACTTCATTCTTGAAAACTACTTCTTCTAATGCTATTTAGCTCTTTTTCATATCATTCCTCAGATTCAAATATTCTTAAGCCATAGTTTACATTTTTTCCCTCATACTTGAGTATGGTAAATATGTTTTCAGATAAATTGTCAAGGAATTGAATCCATTTTAATCCATTTTCGGTCAAATCTATTTCGACCTTAAACATTAGCCCCTTTATGTCCGGCGTGCATGACTTTAAACTGCCCACACAAAAGACAAAGGAACTCTGAATAAAAGTCAAGTTCCAGCTCACTAAATATACATTTTTTGTATGATTTAGGTAATATTGAGCAGTTAAAAGGTTCAAAGTTTGTAGGGTTATTTATAATAATCCTAGTAAAAATCAAACTATGCTTACTAGGCCCATTGGCTTAAGTAAATTTGAAGCAGGTAATGGAAGAATGCAAGTACAAATGATTGAAGACAAAAGTGTTTTTCATTGATACACAAGAGTTAGAAGGAAATCCACAGACTGGAGTCTCTTCTCTTCTTTCAAGAATTACAGGAGGCTTTCAACATAACACTTCATTTGATTTACGGCATCCCGATCTTCATTAGAAACCACCTAGAATTCATTCATTCAACTGGATACAATAAGAGATGCAGTGATACCAGCTCTTCTTGGAACAATTGTAAAAGGATGTTCTTGAGTGCGGTTTGAGAAAATTTTCTGCTGATCAAACAGTGACTCTGTTTCTGTCCAAGAGACTTGTAAGATGGATACATGGATTTGAGAATGGAGCATTGGAAGTAAAGAGCCATTTGGAGAGAGTACTCTTTTCAGATATTGCTCTAATACCATGTTTGTCTTCTCTCCACCAACAGGCAGTGGAAAACATTTCAGCCCATAGGTTTGCCATTTTCATATCTGCAAGGGAATGACATGGAGGAAGAATTTGAAAGTTCACACCATTGTTGTTACTCTTAATGCACAGCATAACCGAAATAGAGAAGTAGCAGTGAAGCTGCATCTCAGGTGTATAATTGTATGCATTTGGAACATTGACTCCTTGCAGATGACCATGGACACACAGAGACAGGTAGATTCTCTGTGGGAAATTAAGATGATATTTCTTCAAATACTTATCCAAATCTGGGAAAGTGCTGTCGCAGATATCATAGTAATCATGGCCAATAATGTTCATCATGTCATCAATCCGCTTGCTAGACAGTTCATCAGCCGTTTCAATTCTCTTGGGAGCCATTGAATCTACACAGGAGTTGAATAAATTAAAATCTTAAGTGGGTTTAGTTTTTCATAAAATTTGTGAAAGAATTTGGGAAAAAATGGCTAAGGCATTAAGGCGCGCAAGTATGCAGATGTCGCGCAAGTGGTACATGTGCCGCGCAAGTTTATGGCGCGCAAGTATTACCGCGCAAGCCCTATTACCTTGAGAGTAGCGCGACAGCTAGAAAACAGAGCAACCTGCGCGGTCAAGGTGACCTGCGCGGCGAGAGCTCGAGAAGGGATGACGTCCGGAAATCCGGATACTTGTACGGAGGTGAGGCCGTGTATTTATAGGCTCGGAAGCCTACCTGCGCGCCGTACCCAGAGCGTTTTAAAGCCTGTGCGACGCAGACTTGCGCGCCGACCTCTGCGCACTGAAAAACTTGCGCGCCTCCCTTTTCCTTTGGAAGGATTCGATTTCCTCAGAGTCAAATCCTCATTTCTCTCCGGATCCAACTCTGAGGGGGGACTTTTGTTGACGCTCCTTTCGTCACAGAATCTAAAGGTCGGAAAAGGGAATATCTCAGCTAAAAGTGATTCATCCTTTGAAGAAAACATCAAAAATCGACAAAGGCATGAACAAAGGATCAACAACAAATCCACCGCGCAAGTGATACCACTGCCGCGCAGGTATACTTGCGCGGCTACCTTGGTCGCGCAGGTGACTTGCGCGACCTAATTGGTAACCGCCCGGTAACCGCCCTGGGTCTTCTTTTGCCTATAAATAGACCCTGTGGGCCCCCCATTCGGGAGGATCTTTTTCCAGAAACTCATATTAAAGCTCCCGACGCCCAAGTCTCTTCTCAAAGCTTCCGGAACACTTCTAAGGTAATTTCTTACCTAGAACGGAAGATCTAAAGAGAAAAAGGAAGGCCTAAGTGTTGAAACTTATCAAACACTTGCGCGCCTACTTAATTCCTTCAATATAACTTGCGCGTCCCTCTTCTGGAAGAACCTCAAGAGGATGGTAAAGGGTTTAATAAAGAGTCGCTCAAGCATTTCAATACTGGTTGAAAATCGCGCAAGTACCCCTCATGTCACGCAAGTATACTTGCGCGACCAATACTTGCGCGCCGCCGCAGGACTTGCGCGCCTTTCAAGACTTGCACGCCCCTATCTTTTTGGGTGCCCATCTTGCCCATTTTTACCCCTCTTAATCCATTTCACCCTTCCTATTCAAGATTCAGTCTTCAAGATACTCTTCAAAGCCATTTATGGCATGATTTCTTGATTTGACATCCTTATCTGAAAGGAATTCTGTGAAATATCTCTCAAAACCTAGTGATTTAAACATCTTTATGTCACTAAAGATTGAGAGTTCATTCATTCAACCTCATCCTTTAAGATGAGAGAATATTAACCTGGGCATCCTCCTCAGGAGTAAGCCCCAAACCTTAATCCTAACCTAGGCTTCCTTCTCAGGAATAAGTCCTAGTCATAAATCCTGGGCATCTTTCTTAAGAATAAGCCCCAATCAAGTCCTTTAATCTTGGGAATCCTCCTCAGGAGTAAGCCCCAAACCTTAATCCCTAACCTGGGTCTCCTTTTCAGGAATAAGACTCAGTCATAACCTTGGGCTTCCTTTTTAGGAGTAAGCCCCAAGTCCCATAACCTAGGCTTCCTTCTCAGGAATAAGTCCTAGTCATAAATCTTGGGCATCCTTCTTAGGAGTAAGCCCCAAGTCTCTTAAAATTTCTCTTAACCAGTCATAAATTACCTTTGATTTGGGTTTCCTTTTCAGGAATAAAACCCAATCATAAGTCCCCTCCTAACTTGGGCATCCTCCTTAGGAGTAAGCCCCAAGATTAGAGTATTCAAATCTCCATGAAGCACATATAACTTTGTGGACCCTGTTCTTGGATTTTCTCCCTAAAAGTAAATCCTAAACCTTCGTCTATCTGGGCAGTCATCTATACATAATCCCCAAAACAAATTCTTATGATTGCATCTTTTATGGCACAATTGTCTAAATTTTACCAATACCTCTTGTTTCTCACACCGAGCATGACTCACGTGAGCTTAGAGTGTAAAAGTAATTATGACATTCATCTTTGAGCCATCAATCATAAAACATCATGTCCCATTCCTCGAACTACGTGGGTTCTGATTCCTTTTTTTAAAACAAAGGATACATAGGTAGCCCATTTATGGGTTCGATCCCAACATTGAAATAATCTCTGTCCTTCTGAATGACGATAAACTTCAAGTGCCCCAGTGAGTGGCTTTAAAACCAGCCTGGTCATCAAAATGACCAAGAGACTTTTATATAAATGTTTTGAAGGATACCATTGACCAAGAATCTCTAAAAAAATATAGATGATTCTATATTGATGAAGAACCTCGAATACATATAAAGGATTCTCTAAATTTCTTGCATATTTAATCATTGATTGTTAAAACTAAAGGAAAGCTCATTTTATACTTGGTAATGTAATAAGGATTCACGAACTTAACTTAAATCTATAAAGAGAGTCCCGGAGTAGACAATAATTCCCCTCAAAAAGGTGTGATGAGTCCGACCTCCCATCCTCTCAACCAATGCAAATTCCTACGCCTCATTACCCCACAAGCTAATGAGTGCCTGCCTTTGGAAAGTAGGTCCAAACGGATGTGGAATCATTGGATGTTTCCGGTTCTACGAACAAACCCGTTAGAAACCGATCGGAACGTTTGAATCTCCCGTCCAGGAGGTCATCCCCGGATTCCGCGCGAAACAACCACAAATCTTATAAAAGCATTTCATCATAGTTCTAGTAGCATCATGGCTGACCACTACAAAAATAGTTAGTTTGGGCCTTCCCATAGAAGCATAAAATACGTTACTATTTATCCAATATATAGTGAAAATTTTAAAAGAGAAAAATAATAAAATATATTTATAAAAATTCTCATAAATACCCATATCATAAGTATTTTATAGGATATGCGTTGAGTTAAAAAAAATTCCCTTTTGAGGAGTGCTACACCATCTCACTGTGATTATAATATGAAACACTACAATATAAAAAATAAAAATCAACCCTCATGCTTCATAATATTTTGATTCCACTAATTAATATTTAGAGTATTATATTAAGAAAACTAAATTACATTACCCATTTGGGGTGATAACCTAAAAAATTTATATTTTCAAATGAAACCCATAATCAAAAAGTCATTGTAATAATAAACTTAAAAAATATAAAATATTTAGTTCTGTTGATATTTATTAAATTCATAGTGAAAAACTATATGATCAATTATTTTTTCCTTGAAATTATAGTAAAGGAAAACAAAGGAAAGATAAATGTAATATTATTTGAAATTATCATCAATAAAGAGTTTCCCATGAAAACTTTTCTAAATCATGACATATAGTGATGGGGGAACTAGTTTTTTATGGAACCATTCCAAAATATTTCTTTGTTTACTATTCCTTCCATTGATAAAAAGATAATATGATTTATATTTGAGGAAACCATTTCTTGTAGGTTCGCATACCAAGGTATCACTAATAAACATAAATTGATTTCCATTAATGACCTCATTTTAGAAACAAGTAATGTTATTTAATTGATATTATAGCTTATCATTATTTCATATATCAATTTCTAATGTATCAAAACTTTGAGGCACAAAATTAATAACAGTAGTTCCAATCTAGTTATATTTACAAAAATTTCGGGAAGAATATTTTGTAACAAACCATCTAGAGTATATTATAATAGAGTTGTACATGTCCTTTAAAGTAATCCAAATGGAAGAGTTAACACAATAATAGATTCCCATGTTGATCTATTTAAAAAATTTATCAATGGTGAAATGTGTAGAATCACCAATATCTTGAACTTACTTACACAAGAAATGGTCTTGAAGATCATAATTAAAATTACTCAGGTTTTTTATTCTCATTCCACTTAACTTAATATGTTTATATCAAGAATACCACTTTGAAGTGATAATATTCAGTTTAAGTACACTACCACTGAAAAAACAAATTACTCATTGAAGTATTTAACTTTTTTATAAGATTAAAAGGAATTAAAAAAAGATAAAATAGTTCACAATATTAACTACAGTCACAAAATTAATAGGAAAAAATATTCCTCCTATAGAAATATATTTACCTTTATAGGTTGAGATATGTCAGATAACATTTACAAAAATATCAAAAAAAATGAGTGACCATGAGATTAACCCAGAACATGGGGACCCTTAGTTTTTTTAAATACATTTCCCTTCTTCGATACCCAAGATATTGATAAGTTCATTCTTACATAATAAATATATTCCTTTACAAAAAAAATATCTTATTTTTAGTCTAGTTAATATTATATCCAGATATTGATCCATACCTATCATAAGAATTTCTAAAACATTATATATTCTTTTTTCATCTCTAAAAAAATAATATAATTTCATTTTCATAGATCAAATGGGATGTATTTTTCATCCCTTTTTAATCTCTAATACATTAGATAATAAATTCCTCAACTTTCTTAAGTATTACTCTACTAATGTAATCATCAAAAACAAAAAAATAAAATAAGACAAGTAATATCCCTGACTACAAGAAAAAGAGTAAAAAACATTTGGGGAACCATTAATTACAATATATATTTTAATATATTAGAATAATACCTTGACTCTTTGAATAAATAGAACATTGAAACAAACAATTTTCAAAATAATAAATATGAAATCCCACTTGATAGTGTCAAAGTATTTAAAAATTTCATGATTTAAAGTAACATCCCCCTTATAATTACTTTTCTTAAGCACATTGACACTTTCAGAGGTGATTATAAGATATTATTAAACCTTCAATAAATGAATGAAACCAATGTTATTTCTATAAAAAAAATTAAAATAATACAAGTGATTTGAAGGGGTATAATTTTGTTGATAATATTGTACAAGGAGTTATCCATGGTTATAGGATTGAATTTGGAGATATCATCATCATTTTTCTGTTTTTAAATGAGAATAATAAACTAATAATTAAGTTCAAATTGTAATGTGATATCTCTAAAAATTGTCTTCATTATTCTATCAATATCTCCATGAAAGATATCCAAAATATAATGAGAGAACATATTATAAAAAACATATGTACCAGGGGTACAATCAATATTAAGGGAAATCCTAGTAGTCTTAATTTATTCATCACTAGGTATAGTATTTATAATGTTATTTGCCAGAACATCAACTCTTCTAGAGATAACATATTCCTGGTCAATGTGATTATTTAGATCACTTTCATTAAAAATATGTTTATTATAGTTGACCAAGAAATAGTTAATCACATCTCTTTACTATAGGATATATTTATCCGTCTGAATAAGTGTTAGGGTAATATTCAACATTCTATAATTTTGATGCATATGACAAAATAGAGTATCCACCCCAATTTTTTAACCAATATACTATATATATTTTTATGATATCCCCTCTAGATCCCATTATACTGAATATATTTAATATTAATATAGTATCTATCTCAGGGTCAATGACATTAAAATACCTAGGGATTATGAGAACTTAAGGTCATAAATATATTTTTGGCTTTCAAAGTATTATCATAAATTATAGATAATATATATTTTCAGTAATACTTAATATTATATTTTTTAATCTTAAACTTAGTTTAGTAAGTAATCATATTGTTATAATATTTTTTGCATTACCATTTTTCATTAAAAACCATTAAAAACTTCTAATTAGTGAGCCCTAAATTACAATATTGAAAAGGATTGGGCCTTTTTATTGTCTATGGTTCTATCAATGAGAATGAGATTATAATTAGAATTTATCCTAAATATTCTTATAATAGATTTTATCCCCTAAATATTGAGAACTAGAATTAGTAAAATATGTATAAATTCATATAGAACTCATTCTATTAATAATTTTTCTATAGTAACTATATTTTTCCCTGGTCATAGTGGAATTAATCAAATAATTTATATCAATGCAAGATTTAAACTCTCTAGAATTAACGGATATGAAATTCATAACAATATTTTTATGTAATTTTTAAATGAGAATGAATTCCCTAGGGATTATAAAAGCATCATTAATATACTTCTTATGAAAATACACTTATTCCCATAAATATAATCTCTCGGAATTTATGTTAAATCCAAAGAAAAACGTGTAATTCATTAATTTATAATCAAAGTTATATTGTAAAGTTACCATTTTTAATGGATTAATTCATTGATATATCACAGATTTCATTGGATACCAAGACCTAGAGAAATTTAATATTGGGGAAATTGGAGAATCTTGAATCATCCTATATCCATATTTATTAAACATTCCTCCTAAAAATTAGGGGAAAATCTTATGTTATGAAATTAAAATTATAATATGATTATGATTATGATTATTAATCAAATAAAAATGGATGTTAAAGTTTCAATGTTTTATAGGCCCTAGAAGTTTCAAAAGGGGATATTCATTTTTCTTGAATCCTTATTTTACACTACCCATCACTAGAGTGTGCCTTTTTATAGGAGGTATAACCTTTAGGAATTCCTATTTTATTTATTTATAACCTCTTTTTTTAGGGATCTAAACATCAATATCCTTTTCATTATCTAATTTACATGGGCTACACGGGGCCTTCTTTTCAAGGGTTAAACCCTTTTTATATTTCATCTCAAGGAATCTCTAAAACTCTTTATCATGGTTTTTAGGAATATAATTCCCAAAAAAAAATTTATCAAACAATGTAGGAGTAACATCCCATTCTTCTATGTCCTCCATATTATTATAGTATTTTGGTTTGTCAATATTAACCACTCCCTCCACCAAACTATGGATGTTTTCTTCTTTGATTCTAAATGGTTTATTAAAAGTATAAAAAATCTTTTAACCAATCAATATGAGTATGTAAGACTCCCTAAATTCATTCCTTTAATAATAAGGGCCTCTACGTTTCTCTTGTTTAGACTCCTCATATCTAGCTACCAATCAAACTACATCATTTTCTTCCTCTTTCACCTTATTTTTCTTCCCAATGTGGTATTGTCGTTATCAATCATTGTATTTTATAAAATCCAACCATCTACTTTAGAAAATTTAATCTCATTCTATTTTAATTTATAATTTATTTTTTTCTGATAAATATATATTTCACTCTTTTAATTATATAAGTAATGTCTCAACATAATTAATGAAAATGTTACCACTACTGGCATGAAATAAAGCATCGGGTAATTTTTCTCATGGACCATTAATTGATACGAAGAATAAGCTACCACTATATATTTTTTGTTAGAAAAAATCCTCCAATATTCATTTATTTATCATTATACATCACAAAACATTATCCACTATATGGTAATGTGATTACAGGTGAAATGAAAAACCTTATCTTAAGCTCAATAAAATTTTATTCATGTTCATATATCCAATGGAACTTTAAACCCTTCTGAGTTAAGTTATTAGTGTATTTTTAAGTCAGGATAAATTTATCAAAAAATTTCAATAATATCAATCCAACCCAAGAAAAATATAGATATCTATAAAAATGGTTTGTTTGTGTCATTTTACAATCAATTCATTCTTGGAAGGATCAAAAAAGATAGCCTTGTTTATGATTACATGACCCATGAATGGTAATTTCTATATCCAAAATACACACTTGATAAAATTTTTATACAATTTATACCTTCTCAAAGTCTTTAGATGGTACCTCCACTGATCTTCAAAACCTTCCTTGATCTTGGAATATATGATAATATCATATATATATATATATATCCTACCAAAAACTTATCAAGGTAATATCTAAAGACTATATTAATTGGATCCATGAAGATAGTGGGGGAATTTTTAAGTTTAAAAATCCTAACTATGAATTCATAGTGCTCATATCTTATACGGAAGCTTTTATTGTACAAATACTCCCTTTTTAACATTAATTGATGTTATTCTGATCAAATTTAAATCTTTGAGAAGAATTGATCCCCACATTGTTGATCGAAAAATTAATCAATATGGTGTCGAGGATAATTGTTCTGGATAATGATATTTTTAAGTCCAAGATAATCAATGTCAATATTAATTGATCTATCTTTTTTATTAAAAAATATGAGTTTTTCACCCTATTATGAAGAACTTTGTAATATAAAACCCTTGTTTATATTCTCTTAAAGTTGAATTTTTTATTCCTATAATTTAATAGACACCATTTTATAAGGATTAGTTGGTATAGTCATAGTAATTGGTATGAATTTAATTGAATACTCAACATCAAAATCAAAGGTAAGAAAATGAAAATATTGGGGAAATACGTCAACATATTCCTAAAAAATATATTTTTATTCAATAATGAGTTCCTATACTACAAGTTTAGCTAAATACACCAAATGATTGGTTATTAATACCAATATAATGGAAAAAAATTCTTTTGGGATTTCTTAATCATTATTATATCTATATATGTTCATAGGTTGGTTTGGGAGACTAAATGTGGCTTAATTATCTTAAAAAAGAATATGGGATATATGTATCGAGATCGAACCCATTATGAAAGAGGGAGATTAATAATATTTGTATAAATTATATACCAAAAAAATATATCATAGAAAAGTTATATACATGGGATTAAATAATTGTATCACTAAAAGATTTTACTGATAATTAAATTTCTAATGATTAGGGTGGTGATTAAATTCCTATAAAAATTCTTGATATAAATAAGTGGGCATAAATAGAATTAAATAAAACATTTGAAGTTATTCAGTGGATAATGAGTGTACTTTTAAACACTTATTTTTTATGACCCACTTCATTAGTATATATTACATTGTATTTCCCTTTCTCTCTTGAATTTAGGGGTTTTTTACATTGACCATAAAAAAACCCTTAGAACATTGTGTTGTTTTTAATAATGTCAAAACTCTCAACATTTTAAACATTGTGTAGTTTTTAGTTCATCGGTTGGTACATTATTATCCTTTATTTCAATTACTATCTTATTTATCACTATTTAAAAATCTAGATATCAATGTCCAATAATATCACCATTAAAAAAATTTATGTTCCTTTTAGGAAATTCACAAGTTATTACTATCATATTTTTATCATGTATGTAAGGAAATTTTCTCTATTCCATGAAATTTATCATTTGAATTTCTATGAAACTCCATTTCCAATTTCTTTTCTCCAAATATATGAGAAAAATAAGAGTATCTCTTTTATATTTCAACCATCAAAATTTATAAATTTCTTCATAGATGCCAATGCCCCTTGTATCCAGTGTCGTCATTGACTTGGTTTTAATAAAATAAATAAACCATAATTTTTACTTTCAAGGTCAATGATAAAACTAAAAGTTTACCAATAATGTATTATGAAGTTCTATTAGAAGAAACCAATGGATTATTTCTATTTTTTTAACTCAAATATTATATGTTCAATTTTAGTATGAAGATTTTAGGGAAAATATTTATTGAAATTACTATCTTGAAATCGTTTCATTAAAGGGAGTTAATTACTTCATCTTACTTCATGTTCTTTATTAGAGACCACTAGTGATGTACCCACATTACAAATGATAAATGTCTAAGAAAAATTTTTCATTCTTCAATCACTAGATAATGGAAAATATCTCTTCAATTTGTTAATCCATTTATCAGTAATTCATTAATCTTAAGACACGATATATGTAGGTAGATGTTGTTTTATAAAGAACTCAATGGAGAGTTATTCTTTTAATTACATGTTTAAGAGTTATGAACTATCTAGATTTATCCTCAATGATGGTGATTCCTCATATAATAGTTGATTAGGTTCTTATTCATAGGTTGGTTTGGGAGACTAAATGTGGCTTAATTATCTTAAAAAAGAATATGGGATATATGTATCGAGATCGAACCCATTACGAAGGAGGGAGATTAATAATATTTGTAGAAATTATATACCAAAAAAATATATCATAGAAAAGTTATATACATGGGATTAAATAATTGTATCACTAAAAGTTTTTACTGATAATTCAATTTCTAATGATTAGGGTGGTGATTAAATTTCTATAAAAATTCTTGATATAAATAAGTGGTAATAAATAGAATTAAATAAAAAATTTGAAGTTATTCAGTGGATAATGAGTGTACTTTTAAACACTTCTTTTTTATGACCCACTTCATTAGTATATATTACATTGTATTTCCCTTTCTCTCCTGAATTTAGGGGTTTTTTACATCGACCATAAAAAACCCTTATAACATTGTGTTGTTTTTAATAATGTCAAAACTCTCAACATTTTAAACATTGAGTATTTTGTAGTTCATCGGTTGGTACATTATTATCCTTTATTTCATTTACTATCTTATTTATCTCTATTTAAAAATCTATATCTCAATTTCCAATAATATCACCATTAAAAAATTTATGTTCCTTTTAGGAAATTCAAAAGTTATTACAATCATATTTTTGTCATGTATGTAAGGAAATTTTCTCTATTCCATGAAATTTATCATTTGAATTTCTATGAAACTCCATTTTCAATTTCTTTTCTCCAAATATATGAGAAAAATAAGAGTATCTCTTTTATATTTAAACCATCAAAATTTAGAAATTTCTTCATAGATGCCAAAGCCCCTTGTATCCAGTGTCGTCAATGACTTGGTTTTAATAAAATAAATAAACGATAATTTTTACATTCAAGGTCAATGATAAAACCAAAAGTTTTCCAATAATGTCTTATGAAGTTCTATTTGAAGTAACCATTGGATTATTTCTATTTTTATAACTCAAATATTATATGTTCAATTTTAGTATGAAGATTTCTGGGAAAATATTTATTGAAATTACTATCTTAAAATCGTTTCATTCAATGGAGTTAATTACTTCATCTTACTTCATGTTCTTTATTAGAGACCACTAGTGATGTACCCACATTGCAAATGATAAATGTCTAAGAAAAATTTTTCATTCTTAAATCACTAGATAATGGAAAATATCTCTTCAATTTGTTAATCCATTTATCAGTAATTCATTAATCTTAAGACACGATATATGTAGGTAGATGTTGTTGTATAAATAACTCAATGGACAGTTGTTCTTTTAATTACATTTTTAAGAGTAATGAACTATCTAGATTCATCCTCAATGATGGTGATTCCCCATATAATAGTTTATTAGGTTCTTATTCACCTCCCTTTGACCCCTAAAAACATCTAGTATGTGATGTGGCTCTCCATTGCCTCCCTCTATCCCCTAAAAATAGTTTTTTTACCTAAAATCATTTTTATGGGATTCGTCACTTTATCATTATTTCCTACCTTAATACCTAGTGAAATCGTATCCCCTCCCTTCCCTTAAGAGGTGGTAATGTATTTCATGTCACATGTCTTAGGGAAGTCCCATTTTCCCCTCTTCCCACTTATAACTCCATATTGATGGGTGGTTTGGAATCCATTAATTATCTATATCTTCCATCCATCCCTTCAATCCCTAATGAGAGAAACTTATTGTATTCCAGATATGACAAGAATTCTATTTATTTTTAGGATATTGATTTGAATATGGCTTCTAACTTTCAAAAATGGACACTCATCACTGAGTTTGGTAAGTTCTGAATATCCCTCCAAGAATTAAAATTATCCATATAATTATTGATTCTAAAAAGGAAGGAGGTGACGTTTGTCTTAAACCATATATATTTCTCAATCCACCTCTTTTATAAATAGAATTTATTTTAGCTTGGTCTAGATAATTCAATCCCTAATGGAAACATTCTTCTATTTTTTTGAACCATACAATTGCATGATGGGGAAGACCCAAATTATATAATGATTTGGGTGAGACACCGTATCTTTCCATTAATATTTTTCAATCCATCGTTCTTGAATAGTCTAGAGGATTACCTTGGTTTCTTTATCTTTATGAATGTTTCCACCTTGAATATTAAAATATAAATGGAATATAGGATCTACATTGATATGGAACTTTCCCTCACCCTCCCGAAGAAGGTTCTTATTTGATCCAATTCACACTTCTCTTAGTATCAGTACCTCCTCTTCTCTAACAAAGTAATGTTTTTCTCTCTTCTTCACCTAAAAATAACCTATTCTACTATATGTATGAGATATTATTATTCTCATGTTCTTATGGATTCTAGTAAGTTTATTCCTAATAATGGGTTTTTTATATTGGTCAATACCCCACTAACTTCCTCCCTTATACCTCTATAAGTTTTGTTCCCAACCCCACTGGAGTTGGTTATCCCTGGTGTTGGGGATTTTCTACTCTCTCTATCCTCATAGGTTATATAATCTCTAAGATCCTAAAGTTTATCCTTCATTTTTTTTCATTGGTCCCCCTCATCCTTTATCCCCTATGACTATTAAGATTTATTCCTCACATGGTGGTCTATAGGATCAGGGTTTTATAAATTGATGGATTACCCTTCTATACTACAATTACAGAGACCTATGAAACATTTATAGTTGGGATATTGGAGGTTACTACCTTATCTCCTCCCACTTAATTATCTTATAACCGTAGTTCATAGGATACTCCCTATGAGAATTTCCCAATTGGTTTTCCTTACATGAATATTATTTTATATATGCTTCAATATGTGACCCTCAGATGAGAGACTCTTTCTCAAATCCCCTGACTAGGCTTGAGGAGGATCATCTTGGTCCTTTTCTTTATTCTCCCTAATATTGGATATGATCCCATAGTAATCTATAATTTTTTTAGTCTATTATTGGAAACAAAAGAATAAATTATTACACCACCATATTTTAAGATCAATCACTCAAAAACCAACAGCCACTCCAATTTGTGTGGATTTTATGAGAACCAAAGATAATATAAAATCTATAATGGAATTTGAATCTTCATCTCTGCATGGGAGTGTATCCAAGGGAATAATGGGATCTAAACATCATTATTCATGTTCTATATTCTCATCTATGAATCCATGGGTCTTAGATATTGATAAAATTGTGATTTTTTCACCAATAAATTAGATCTTATAAGTTTTATATCCTAGTCATTTTGGAACCCAAAAATAATGTGAGATCTATTTAAGAATATTCTAATATGATTCATGTTAGGTATTCTATACCTGATAACTTTATCAATGAATATATATGGATTTTTTATAATAATTTAATATATGTGGACTGCATTAACACATACACACAATACATAATTGTAAAGGTATATTTTAACTTGGTCTCCTTTTTTGTTAACTTTATCATTGAACAGAATGAGAAGAAAATAGCTTGTTTCAATTCATGGAAAGCTGTAAAATATTTCTGATCCTTCTAATTGGTGAATAACCTTATTGATATTGGTTATGAAGGTGAACAATACACTTGGTGAAATAAGAAAAGGGAGAGAGTATGGAGTATATTAGAATGATTCTTAGTGAATCTTCATGGGATCATGAATTTATCTAACTCTTAATTTTTTTATCTTATGAGGTTTTTATTGAATTTCTCTCCACTCCTAACAAAGTTAATCAATTTTATATTAGACTACAACGGTTTTATATTTTTGAACCTATAGATCCTATCAAAATAATTTCATGAAAATGGCTTAATAACCTTATAAGTAACTCAATATTTGATAAATAGTGAACCAACCTGAGTAAAATCGACAAGCCACCCGAGCCGGCTGACCATAGGGGTGAGGTGAAATAGGATAATGGAAATATGTTTCACATAAACCAATAAAAAATATACTGCATAGTATATTATGTAATAAAATGATATTTTTCAGATCCACATGATCCAATAAAAACTATATAAACTAGAAATTATGAATAAAACAAGGCCAAAAATTCTCCATGTGACCTTTAGTTTCCTCCAAACCATCCTGAACCAAAGGTAGTGACAACACGAGAAGCTAGAATGCTACAAAATTCCCTTACCTTTACTTGAATCCAGAAATATAAAATCTAAAACCCCCCAAGGGAAAAAATAAGGGTTTGAACTAAAATCCTAGTATGATACCACCATAGATTCTATAATAGTTTTAATATGAAGAATTTAGCAGTTCTAGATTTTAAAACAGAAACCATTTTATAAAGAATTTTCATAAATCCAAACCCATTTTCAAATCATTTTCCTTTGGTTTTTATAAAATACTTTCATATTCACAAATCCAGGTATATGGTAATTATAAGTGATAAAATCGGAAATAATATCCATACAACATAAGGTAATAAAGTAAACACACATCCACGCCATAATCAATCATGGGAATCCATGTGATACAACCTCACGTGAGAGCATGTGGGAAAAATCCATGAAAAAATCCATCATGTGATAAATAACCATTAATGAAAAAACACACCATATTGGGCCCTAGACTATGGGAATTCATACTATACATAAAAGAATGAAAATTGGGAATAAGTTGGTACCACCCAATATCGTGTCTCGCCAGAGTCCATCGAAGTCATAAAGTAACCCCTAGTGGTGCCACACAAACTAGGGTCCCCTATGTCCCATTTTAGATGAACCAAAGGTTCCCAATGTTCCACATTTGTCAAAATATATTTCAAAAACAAGATAAAAATTTATAAAACATTTTTAGTGAATCTAATCCTATTTGGTGTTTGAAAACCCATTTTCGAATCAAAACCACCATTCAATAATTTAATCAAAATCTTAGTGTGAAAAAATCTATTTTTTAAAGAAAATCCCCTTAAAAATAATATTTTCAATAAATACCTTAAAAACAAAAATAATTTCAATTAAATTAATAACCCTAAGTAATTTTACAATAATTATAAGAAATTAAAAGAATTAACACATTGTATAGAAAGGCCTACCTCAAAATGGAGTTAAAATAATCAACATAAAAAATAGAGACCGTGGAAGAGAATATCTGTTCCTAATGATCCTATATCCATATAAAAAAAATTAAATCCTCCATTAAACCCATTCTATCTAGGATCACATCACAATTAGGTTCCAACAAGATGAGAGGAGAAGAGATCTAGCATCGATTAACATAGAATTGGGGAAACAGAATCAAAACCAAAACATACCTCAATGTTATCCTCATAAAAAATGTATTATAGACAATATCAAATAGGAGAGACCTCCAAAAAATTTATTAACCAATATGATGGGACAAAATGAGATTATGGGGTGATTAGACTTAAAACCAAAAAAGGTAAAAAGGGAAAAATCACACTTTTTAACAGTTTGGAGGGGTCGTATGGTTTCTTGGAGGATATGGCATGGTTAAACTTACTATGTTCTTAATTTTCCACCCCTCTTAACTATTAGGTGTTGGGAAACGGTTTTTACACGTGGTTAGTTTAACCATGCACCAACCATAAAACCCCCTCTATCCAAAAGTTGTATGATTTTCACTAGGGGTCACATAGTTTGGGAAAACATTAATAAAACCTTTTAACACTCTTGTAAAACCCTTGGACACCTTGAAAATTTCACAAGTAATGTCACATTATTTGAATAACCATGCTAAATTTATGAAAACACCATTGGAACCTCATAGATTCATTCTGTATTGTTATGGAATAGTTAAACTAACAGTGTTTCTTAACATTTTTCATTGCATTTTTTCCCCAAATTTCATTTTTTTAAAGACTCTGATCCCTTAAATCTTCCCAGATCCCAAAATAGAAAAACCAAGGCATGACTGAGCCATGTTTTTTACCCCTATGGTGTCATAATTCTCTCCACTATAAAGGATTTATATCCCCTAAAATCGATTATGATTCTGGACTCGCAATGAGAGAATGCCACTACTACCTCATAAATAATTCCCACTCCCACATATTGGGGTTATCCCATATAAATTACCATAGTTCTCAGACTAGGGAAATTGTTTTACTATGTATTACCTCATCCTAGTGATCCATAATCTGAACTGTTTTATCAACAATGGTGGTATCGGGTTCCAAATCAACATCCTCCCATTCAATGACATGATAATAAATTGAATGATAACTCCTTAGTATTGAAACAAGAAACATGTCATGGATTGAATTCAAATGTGATGGTAATTACAACAGATAATTCACCGTTATGAGTCACTCTACAATCTTGATAGGGATAATAACAATAGAGAAAATATACCCTGTTTACCCAACTGACGATATCCCAAGAGAAGTGAAACTTTGAGAAAAACCTAATCACCGGAAACAAACTCTAGAGTCAACTGATGATGGTCCACATAATATTTCTTATAGGTCTGTATTATGATTCACCACTTCTAGATAACTTCACCACTTCTGTCATCTCTTAGATGAGACTCATCTAAAGCAAGGATCGTTCTCCCAACTTGGAACTACTCAAGGGACATCTACATAGCCACACATACAATTCTTCAAAGGGATCTATATTTATTGAAGCCTAGTAACAATTTTTATAGGAAAATTTAACCAGAGGAAAATTATTTTCCCAATATCCTCCAAAATAAATCATGAAATCCTGAAGCATGGCCTCATTAACCTAGATGACTCACATTGTCTATCCATTTTATCTATGGATAAAAATTCATACTCAATTATAATTGAGAACCCATCACCTCATGTAAACCTTTCCAAAACCTATATTTGAACCTTGGATAAGTATTAGATACTATTGGAACCACTTTGTGTATATGGTTGTATTTATTGTCAATAGTCACCAATGATGACCAAAATGAAAGAGATCAAGAAGTAGTCCAATGAAATAGAGTAATTTAAATTCAGATGATTGTTGTACTGATCATAAATTTAAAGAACCTGTATCAATGGTGACACATTGTTTACAACAGTGGAGAATGGTGAGGTATAATCCATCTAAGGTTGATTGAAGATGAATGAGGATTTGATGAAGACCATTCCATTCTCCATGATTGCATGAGAACCATACAAGAGCCTACATGAAGAATTGAATCATTTGTTTTGCATGAATTAGATAATGATGGTTGAAGAACAAGAGTTGTTGAAGAAGGAAAATCACATAAAAGAAGCATGAAGGTTATGTCCAAAGCATATATTTAAGGTTGTGTTTTTTCCCAGTGTTTGCTGAATTTTTGGGCCTCAAAATCTGAAAATGAAGACGTAGGTTGTTGGCAAAAGGAAGTTTGTGCAAAGAGGAAGTGGTGAGAAAAAGATCGGGAGGCGTGCACGAAAAATCAAGGGCTGCGCAAAAAAAAACGGGTTTTCCCGAAAGACAGTGGCACGCACAAAAAATAGCATAGTGCACGAAATAGTAGAGCAAGGGTTTTCTTGCAAGAGGTGTCTCAATTCAGAAACACTAAATATCATAAAAGGCAAGAGGCGCGTGAAAAGTCTGAGATGTTCATGCCATGTGCGTGAAAAATCAAACGTGTGCGCGAAAAATTAGTTGTGCACAAAATGTGGGTTTGATGTTTTACGCACAAGATAAGATTCATTTTAAGAATGAAGAAAAATGGGGAAGTCATGAGAGAAGTGGAAAACTAAGGTGGTGCGCGGGAATAAAAGGAAGGTGCGCATAATTCAAAGAACTGAGATACAGTTTTATGCACAGGACGGGGTTTTATGAGTAGGATCCAAAACTCCTATAAATATGAGGTGAAACGCTCTCATTCGGGCGGCTCGACACTTAGAAAAATCCTGATCTCTGGTACGCAAAAAAATTGAGGTATATATTGGTGCGCAAAAGGAAGAAGGGTTGCGCGAAAAATAAGGTTTTGCGTGAATAAGGGAAGTTTTGCGTGAAAAAAAAGAGTTGCACGAAAAGCCTTTTCACACCAAAAGGTATTTTTAGGCACAAGGTTTGAATTTTATGCACAGGACAACATGAAGGGTGAACAAAAAATTTGGGGGTCATGCAGGCCTTTGACAGGTGCTTAAGCACTCTCAAATCTACTTTGTGAAGACAAAAGAATAGTGAACCATTTGGTTTTATGAAGAGAATTAGTACCACACACAAATTACTGGTGTTTAACACCCTTGTTTTTCTTTGTAAAGAGAAGAAGAAAAATTCATGCAACTAAACTCAGATCTGCACAGAAATAGGGAAGTATAATGATACACTCAGGTGTTGGTATTGGGAATTACAGGAAGAGAAGAAAAATATTTAGTGCATTCAATTATTAAATTAAAGTAGAAGATTTAATAAAAACGAGCATCAACTTAGTACTCTGATGAAAGCGTTGTCTCATGCTGAATATGAGACAGAGATATCAATGAAAATACATTAGAGAGACCTTCACATCTATAAACTAAGTGGGACTTCACCAAAGGAAGTGAGCTAGGGGGAGTCAATGGGAGTGACCCGAGGGATTCAGTGAGCTATCCCTAAAGATTTGTAAAGGAAGTGAGCCTGGGATAGAGTGACTGTTCCCGAACCATTGTAATCCAAAACAAGTGGAGAATAGTATAATTAGGTATGATCGGCAACCGGTCAGTGTATGCTCCTTGGACGTATCCGTTAGTGGAGAACCAAGTAAAAGTGTTGTGTCGACTCATTTCATGTGAATGTTTGATTGCTGACCATATCCATCATACAGGTTTTACAAGTTCCTACCAATGTGGGGACAAGATCCATCACATTAAGAGAAAAAGTTGACACCCTGATTTACCCCTCCCCTCTTAGGGTGTTCTGGGGTTCTACAAGTCGTATCATATGGAGGTTCACATATGTTGGATACTCTACAGTAATTCTATTCAGAAGAGGATTTATGTTTCTTTCCTAAAGTCAACAATGAAGTGCAGTCTTGATGAAGATTCAGTCATTTCTAAGCAGATGCCTACATCCAGCAAGACCATGATGAACAGGAAAAAGAATGAGAAGAAGCATTTGAAGAACTCCATTATATCAAAAGAAGATTCAGTGGCTAGTTCTCCATTCGCTTCAAATAATGAAGAAATATCAGGCTTGGAAAGTATCGAGCTGGTGGCTTGGGTTCCTACCATAGGAAAGGAAGACACTTCTATCTAAATTGATCAGGAGAAATTAATAAGTTATCTGCATGATATTCCTGGAGAATGAGTTGCTGCTATTTTTAGAATATTTCAATGCATTCGGGTTGATATCAACCGATTGGAAAGTGAAGCTGATAATTTGGAAAAGGGCTTAGAAGGAAAAACTCTTGAATGCTTAAAGCTCACCAAACAGATTAAAGTATTTTATGAAAAATAGGTATTCAATAAGACTCTAAATGAAAAGATCCATGTGCTTGAAGCTGAGCTGAAGAAGAGCACTGAAGTCAAGAGTTTTTGTTTGGAAGAAACTTTCAAGAGATTCAGAGAACATGACTATTTGTTACAAAAAAAAGTTAAGAAGCGTGAAGATGAGGTTGAAATACTGAAGAAGACTTGTGATGAGAGGATGATCATGATTGATGATCATATGATCATCCTCAAAATTGAAAGTCAAAAATTGGAAGCCCAGTTGAAAAATATTGTGAAGACACATATTAAGACTTCACAAAAGAATGAAATAGGTGATGATTGTACTCAATGTTCATTGGAGGGTTCTAAAGCTGAAAGACATCTTTCATGTGATAAGAATATCATTTCTTCACTCACTGATCTGTCACAAGCAGCTAAGAAAGTGAAGGTACCATCTATACAATCTTGTACTATTGTTTCTAAATATGTATCTTCAAAAAGTGAAAGTTGGAAGAACAATTCTAAAAAAGTATGGATGAGGAAAGGGGAGGATAAGAAACCTACTATTATGGATAGGTTGGATGGAAAGAAAAATAAGAAAGATAGTTCCTCAGATACAACACAAAAAATTAAGAAGATGGCCCCACAACTTCATATAGAAGATATAAAGAAGAAAAGATTTGTGGGTTAATGTTGGTGCTACAATAGATTTGGGAATTGTGCACTGGATTGTTTGTAAAGTCCCTTAAATGAAAAAGCATAAATAAATCATGTATCAAAGGGAAGAAATCCAGAGAAGAAGAAGAAACATCTTCAGGTCCAGAAGCATCTATTTACAACAAACAGATTTGGAATTCTTAATAACATCCGTGATGTATGAAACGGCAGTGGTCACAAGGTCGGCACATGCCCATATCAACACTCTTTCACTATTGATAAATAAATAAGACCTCTTATTCCAGCTAATAATGAAGCATGTACCTTGGTAAGAAATCAGAAGAATATTGTGAACACACATTTCCCCAAGAAGACCTCAAGTAGGGGAGCTGAGAAGACCCAGGATTTTAGATCCATGAAATTGAAGGTTCATTCATCCAAAAGAAAAACTAAGTGGGATGAAACTCAGATAAACCCATGTGGAAGATCCAAACCATCTACAACAGTTCCAAACGAAATATTGGTCATCTGGCCAGAAGATTTGAAAAGAATGAGAAAACTCGAAGATGAAAAGTACATGGCTGGTGACAAAGGAAAAGGAAATATTTCACATGATGAAGACAAAAAGCATGAGAGATCGAAAACCAAGAGAAACAAACCTGTCAAAGATATTCTATGTGAGAGATGCAAGAAATCTGGTCACATTTCAAAAGGTTGTCTAACCTTAATACCAGAGAAAGAAGTATTCTGAAAAAGGATTAAGAATTCATCATTCAAAATGGTTATTATGCAAAATAATTCTCTATACCACGTAGAAGAAAATGTGAAGGGAACCAATGCCACATCAACACATATCAGAACATATGTTCAAATGTGTAGGCATGATGACTGGAGTAAATAGAGGAACTTGGTTTAGAAAAGAACCTCAACCATGCTGCTCATGTTGATAATGCAAGGAGGAACCACCTTATTCCCTTAATCATTTATGTATTGTATTTGTGCTAATAATGCTGGGAATTGAAGGTGAAGCATGCTCTTAGGGGGAGAACCTGAGAAGTAGCGAATGCTGTCAACTCATGATAGCTATGCTGAAGAATTTTCCATCCTTGGAAGATTATTCAATTGATATTCAAATATTAAGATGATGAAGGATCACTACTGATGAAGATGATGAGGATTGTTTCCCTTAAGGGGGAGAAAAAAATTAATGAATGAAGAAGCTTCCAAAATCAGTGTTTCAATCAGTATCAACTCTGGCTGGTATTAAATGAAATTACTCTGTTAACTTATGGAAGAACATGACATTGGAGAAGGTATTTCATTTCTCAATCTCTCACCCTTGGTTACTCATAACTAAGATCATTCTACAAAGGGGGAGTAACTGAATTTATCAGTGAAATTAGAATAATGGAAGTCCCCAAAGGCCACTTATCCTGAAAATTGCACTTGAATGTTTTTTAGCAGTTTGCTGATGTGAGTGCAGGAGTTTCAGGTTGATAATTCCCTATCACATTTGATTTCATTAGCCTGAAATGAAAGTGGAAAACCCTTGAAGATAAAGTACATGACTTCTCATCTCATGCGGTATCATGACCAGTGAATAATGGATAACCTTGTTGTCTAAATCAAATACTATTGTTTTCTACACCGAGCATTGCTTAAGTATACTTATATTGAAATGATTGATGAAACATTTCTTATGTGTAGATTGATACCCTCTCTACCATTAACTTTGTATTTCTTGTCAATATGGGGGGGGGGGGAGAAAGTGAAATGAATGTTTGAAAATAAATGTTTATTGATGTGAAGTTTCTCATTTTGACATTGACGAATTCATTTTAGAAGATATGTAAGGTATTCACAACAAAATACAAAGGGGGAGATTGTTAGGAATACTTTTTGTATAAGGTTGTATTTTTTTTTAATTGTCATCAATGACAATCAAAATGAAGGAGATCAAGAAGTTGTCCAATGAAATGGAGGAATAGAAATTTAGATGATTGTTGTACTGATCATAAATTGAAAGAACTTGTGTCAAAGGTGACAAATTATTTACAACAGTGGGGAATGGTGAGGTATAATCCATCTAAGGTTTATTAAAGATGAATGAGGATTTGATTAAGACCATGCAATTATCCATGATTTCATGAGAACCATTCAAGATTCTACTTGAAGAATTGAATCATAAGTTTTGCATGAATTAGAGAATAACGGTTGAAGAAGAAGGGTTGTTAAAGAAGGAAAATGATAGAAAAAACATGAAGGTTACGACCGAAGCATATATTGATGGTGGCATTGTTTCCTAGTGTTTGCCAAATTTTTGGGCCTATAAATCATAAAATGATGATATAGGTTTTTGTCAAAAGGAAGTGTGTTCAAAGAGGAAGTGGTGTGAAAAAGATCGGGAGGTGTGCACGAAAAATCAAGGGTTGTGCGAAAAACAGCGGGTTTGCACAAAAAACAACAACCTGTGTGAAAAATATCATGGTGCGCAAAATAGCAGAGCAAGGGATTTCGCGCAAGAGGTGTCTCAAATCAGAAGCACTGAAAATCAGCAAAGGCAATAGGCACGTGAAAAGTCTGAGATGTTCGTTCCATGTGCGTGGAAAATCAAACGTGTGTGCGAAAAATTGGTTGTGCGCAAAATGTGGGTTTGATGTTTTACACGCAAGAGAGGATGCATGTTCATAAGGATGAAAAATGGTGAAGTCAAGGGAGAAGCGAAAAACCAAGGCGGTGTGCGAGAATAAAAGGAAGGTGCACATAATTCAAAGAACTGAGAGACAGTTTTACGCACAGGATGGGGTTTTACACGCAGGATCCAAAACACCTAAAATATGAGGTGACCCCCTCTTATTCAAGCGGCTCGACACTTAGACAAATCCCGAGCTCTGGAACATGGAAAAATTGAGGTATAGATTGGTGTGCGAAAAGAAGAAGGTTTGTGTGAAAAAGATGGTGTTGCTTGAAAAAGGAAAGTTTTGCGCGAAAAAGAAGAGTTGCACGAAAATACTTTTCACGCCAAAAGGTATTTTTACGGTCAAGGTTTGAATTTTACACGCAAGACACTGGGAAGGGTGCGTGAAAAATTTGGGGGTCCCACAGGCCTTTGACAGGTGCTTAAGAAATCTCAAATCTTCTTTGTGAAGACGAAAGAGCAGTGAAACATTTGGTTTTATGAAGAGAATTAGTATCGCACACACATGACTGGTGTTTAACACCCTCGTTGTGCTTTGCAAAGAGAAGAAGAACAATTCGTGCAACTAAACTCAGATCTGCACAGAAAGAGGGAAGTATAAAGATACACTCAGGTGTCTATATTTGGAATTATTGGAAGGGAATAAGAAGATTTAGTGCATTCAGTTATTTCATTAAAGTAGAAGATTGAATAAAAAAGAGCATCAACTCAAGACTCTGATGCAAGCATTGTCTCATGCTGAATAGGAGACAAAGACTTCAATGAAAATCTATTGAAGATGCCTTCACATCTATAAACTGAGTGGGACTTCACCAAAGGCTGTGAGCCAGGGGTGTCAACAGGAGTAACCTGGGGGATGCAATGACCTATCCCTAAACATTTGTAAAGGTAGTGGGATTGGGATAGAGTGATTTTTCCCTAACCATTGTAATCCACAACTAGTGAAGAATAGTGGAATTAGGTATGACCGACAACCTATCGGCGTATGATCCTTGGACATAGCCCTCAGTGGTGAACCAAGTAAAAGTGTTGTGTCCACTCATTGCATGTGAATGTTTGATTGCTAACCATATCCATCATACAGGTTTTACAAGTTCCTACCAACGTGGGGACAAGATCCATCACATTAAGAGAAAAAGTTGACACCCTGATTCACCCCTCCCCTCTCAGGGTGTCCCGGGGTCCTAAAGATACAACTATAGATGGAACACTATAAATTATCACAATCTCTTGAATGTACAGGTCCCCATGTTATTCCACTTCCGTCTTCTCCTTGATAAGTAATAAAAAAAGATAATTTCATAAGTCAATAAATGATCACTCAAATCACATTCTTCCTTCTAGGACTATGTGGAGAAAAAATAATGAAGTCCATGGAAATATCATTCCATTTATATACTAGAATGTGTAAAGGTTGAAAAAAACCAAAAGTTATATGGTGTTCTGTTGTAACTTATGACAAGTTAGACACCATGAAACAATATTTTTAACTAACCACCACATCCCTGGATACAAAAGATAATGTATCAAGTCATTATACGTCATGTTATCCCTAGGTTTTTGAGACCAATATGATCGGATTCTACTTTTCATCAAATCTTTCCCCATCAAAATCAAAACAACCAAACTACAATGGAAGCACAAAGCTCCACTGAGAGACTGACACCACTCACCTGAGGTCTTCCCACCAAAAAGGACTTTGTATAAGTGTTGTCACTCGTTTTTTTTTCACGTTCCGAAGATAAAATTTATCGTAAAAAGATGAGTTATCTTTCATCAAATCCTAGAACACATGTCTACCAACCGTTTCCAATACAAAGATCATCTCAGCAAAAAAACTCATCACAAACCAATCCTCAACCAATTCCTTCATGACATGTGTTAGTGATTTTATTCTCAATGCATTTAAAACCATATTCCCTTTACCAAGAGTGTATAAAATGTCTAAATAACAATTTGGAAGATACTTCATCCAGCATCTCTATCCCAAGTTAAGATCCCTCTAATTAAAAATATATTTCAAACTCTTATGATCAAAATACACTGCAAACTACTCCCCAAAGAGATAATTAAGTAATATTTTTATTTCATGCATAAATTCTACCAACTAAAGATCTTGGGTAGGGAAGTTTTTCTCACTAGGGTGTCACTGGAAAGATCCATAGGCCACCACATGTTTACCTAGTATGAAGAATCATCCAAAACCCATACTAGAAGATCACAAGAAACTTCATAACCCAGACCCAATTCTGAAATAATCAAAACTAGTTTTTAATTCAACCTCACCAACATTTAATCAAAATTTCTCTAAAATTTTTCATTCCATTAAAACTTTACACCTTTATGTGTTAAATATCTCATAAAATATGTGATCTTGGAGAAATTATGAACCAAATATATGTAGTATCTATTTAATCACAAGAATCTATGGATCTGAAACACATTTATAGATACTCCTAGGACATAACTACATGTATCCATTTAGGATATGTTGATATGACCCTCTTAGATGACACATGCCTCTTAAATTTCACTTTTTGTATCCAAAACACACATTGGTAAACCTTACCATATATATGATGTTCCTTAAAGATTCAATTAATGATATCTATATGGTATGTTTACTCATCCTCTGACTTGGTGTACAAAAAAAATTATCCATGAATATAAAAACATAATATGCCAAGAATCAATTAAAGGTTCAGTTTATCAAACTCATAAATACCATTGGAGTATTAGTGAGACTGAATGGAATAACCAAGAAAATGAAATTACTATACTAGCTCCTAAATGTTGTCTTAGGTATATCCTCTTCTTAGAATCTCAACTAGAGTTATGCTTTTGTAAGGTAAAACTTTGAAAACCAACATGCCCCTTTAAGATGGCCAAAAAATTCATCAATCCAAGGAAGAGGATTTTTTTCTTAAGGATAACCAGATTTGACATTAAATAATCCACAAAAATTCTAAGACTCTCTTATAATTTATTAGCATAGAGAAAATGAGACATTCATGGTGACATAGTAAGAAAAAGAAATCCCTTATCCTCTATGTCCTCATGTTTTACATTAATTTACACCAACTTAGCTTGTTCCATTCGATAATATGGAATATATATGGGAATCATACCAAGGATCATGTAAATAGTAAACTCGGCCTCTCTCTATGTTGATAAGCCAAAAAAACATTAAAAGAGAACTTGGGCTACAAACTCACCACCATAGGAATAAGATTACCAAAACAAGGTTCAATATCATCAAGAAACATCTCTAACAATTATCATGACATTACCACTACATAATGAAAAACAGGTACCTCCTTTCCTGATCTAAAGTCCTACACACCTTGAAAAACATGAGTGACCCCATCGGAAAATGAAAACTGAACACAATGATGATAATAGTCTATTTGGGCCTTAACAATGATCATCTGACCCATTCCAAGTATCATATTGAATATTTAAATATTAAGATCTAAAAAGTTTCATATCACCTTGTAGTATGCTATCATAACCCGACACGCGGGACACTTGATACCTTTTTTCACATCTCTTTCCCAAAGGCATGGAAAGATCCAATAGGAATAAAATAAGTTCCAAATATAATACAAATATGTAAACTAAATTTAAAGATATAAAATAATGATTACCACCTATATCAAATAATTAAAGTACCATAAAAGATGTAATAAACATTGTACCTCTAATAATAGTTAGACCTGCTTTAGATTCCTATAGAGCATACTCTTACACATAAATTTTTTGGGTATTATACTCATGAACACCCCCATTGGCCTATGTATTACACCCACCACTCTTTGGCGCATCGGTAGAAAACTAAAAACCATTGGTGAGATTGGATCCTTCTTTCTTTCCATGGGATATCCTTTCAAAAACACGCTTTAGATGGCATGATAATCCACAATAATGACAAGTACTATGATTCTGATGTATATTTAGTCTTAGTATGACCACACCTCACACATTGATTGTAGAAAAATCTATACTATCCTGATGAAGCCCCTAAAACTAGTCCTAAAGAAAACCGACCACTATTAGACTTCCTTTTCTAACTAGAAGACACACCCTGACTAACAATTACATCAAACGAAGATCTACCCAAAACTGTCTTTCCATATATTTATGACTTAACCAAAGCATATTTTTTTACTACCTCTATGAAGGTCATAAGTCACATTATAATTAACATCAACCAAATATTCATCCTCAATCCCAACTCAAAACTTCAAGTCTTTAGTTACCCATTGATGACTAGCTCATATGCCATATATAACATCTCAAAAAATGGTTAGATGATCTATAATAGTATGCTCTTTGTGATCCTAGGTCATAAAATACTTGGTCGTCACCAAACCTAATGTCTCGATGTTAAAATATTAATTGAATATTTTATCAAATGAATTCCAAGTAAGGTTCTCGTGAAACTTATCTTTAATGATGGAGTCCCACCATATTCTTCTCAATCCTTCGATTATATACATGGGGAAACCGACCATAGATTCCCTAGGTTTCTCAAAGAATTTAAATATCCTCTCAATCCACTCAAGACACTCCGCATATTCATGGGGTTCTTTGTCACATTGGAATACAGGAAGATGTTTCTTAGTAAATTTCAATTCGTGATCCACCACATGTCTTAGGTTATCGATACCTACATAACCCAAAGTATAAATTATACAGATTGAAAATTCAACCAAATAAGGTTCCACTAGAGGATTCACATGTGGATACTGCCTCGTAGCTTCCCCACGTGGATATGAAAAATCTATCCTCAAAGGAATTTACTTTTAAGCATAATACAATGAACAATCATCTCTACACCATTACCCAAAATCTTAGGGAAAACATCTATAATTCAGGTAAAAGATTTAAAAGATCATGAATTTAAAGCAATCATGAATTATATGAATGAAACAAATAAAGAAATAGTACCATATAAATAAACTCCATATCTATTTCATTCAAGTGACCTAAAAATACATGTCTCAAACTTGTTAAAAAAATTCCTACCTCCCAGGGTAACTTGAGTTTAGACATGGAAGTGAGCTAGCTTGGTACCCTCCTGCACTTACAACCTAAATTCTAATGATCCTAACTCTTATCTACCCAAGATATCGAACCAATATTAGGAAGTATTAACACACCTAAAGTATAGAATACCTATGACACCATTATATAAAAAACAAACCCAAGTGAACTAAAAAATCCTTATGAGTTGGCCCATCAAAGTGGTGAGATGGAACAAGATAAAAAAAACAAGTCTCATATAAAAAAAATAAGACATACTACTAGAGTACAATAGGAAAGAAAGAGATATATCTAGGATCTATAAAATCCAATATAATATAACTAAAATAGAAATGATGAATAAAAAAAGGCCAAAAATTCCCCATGTGATCAATAATAACCTCTAAATGATCTCAAACAGAAGGTAGCAACAATAAAAGAAGTTATCATGCTATAAGATTCCCTTCACTTTACATGAATCCTGCAATATAACATTAGAAATTTCCCAAAGTAAAAAAGTTAGGGTGTGAGAATAAAATCATAGTAGGATACCAAAATATAATACATAAAGGGACTAATATCAAGAATGAATTATTTATAGCTTTTAAAACAAAAACATTTTTACAATGAATTTTCATAAATCCAATACAATTTTAAAAACTTTTTCCTTTGGTTTTCATAAAATCCTTTCATATTCATAATTCCATTAATAGGAAAATTTAAGTGATAAAATGGTAAAACATATGCATACAACAAAAGGTATGAATGAAAACACACATACATGACATAATATATCTTGTGATTCCATGAGATACAACCTCATGTGAAAACATGTTGGCAACAATCCATAACAAAATCCATCATGAGTAGATAGCCATAAATGAATAATAACACCATATTGGGCCCTAGATTATGGGAATATATACTAGACATAAAATATTATAAACCACGTATATGTTGGATCCAACCAATATTGATCCCTTCTATAGTTCATCGATATCACAAAGTAACCCCTAGTGGTACCACACACACTAGGGTCACCTATATCCCTTTCCTGACACACCTAAGGTTCCCAATGCACCAAGTCTATCAAAATCAATTTCAAAACCCTAATCCTAATTTATAATAAAGTCTCAAATCCAATCAAACATACTTTGGGGTTTTAATCCCCATTTCAAAATCAAAACCACCATTCAAACCTTTAATCCAACACTTAGTGTGAAAAAATTTATTTTTAAAGAAAACACGTTAAAACATGAATAATTTAAAAATATTAATTTTAAGCCACAAATAAAATCATTTCAATGAATAATAAACTTTTATTTTTCAATAAAGTGTAGAAATTTAAATAATTTACCCACTGTGTAGAAATGCCTACCTCAAAATGGAGGTAGAGCAAATCACCCTTGAAAATGGAGACCATGGACGAGAAGATTAAGTCCTCATGATCCTAGATCCATAATATACAATATAAATCCTCCATAAACCCCATTATAAATAAAATATAATCCCAATTGTTTTCCAACAAGATGAGAGGATAAGAGATCTATCATAGATTTATAAAGAAGAGGGGATACCTGATCAAAATCGTAACATACCTTGATGTGATCTATCAACAACAAAAGAGTTCCTCATAAAATCCAAGAATAGTGATCTCTAAAATGATGGGTAATAGTTAGGAAAATACAAAATGATATTAGGAGTGATTATACATAAAAATTATGGATTTAAAAAAGGGTAAAATTCCACTTTTTAACAGTTTAGAGGGGGTCTCCTGGTTTATTAAATGAGACTACATAATTAGACTAAATGTGTGCCTTAATTGTACACCCCTACTATCCATTATGGGTGGGGAAAGATTTTTTTGCACGGTTAGTTTAGACATGAACCAACCACACAACCCCAACTTCCATGTGGTGCACGATTTTCACTAGGGGTCGCATAGTTTGGGAAAACCATTCTCAAACCATGTGACACCCCTAGACAACCACCGAACACCACACACATTTCACTGGGAATGTCACAAATTTTGACTAACAATTATCAAACTATAAAAAAATTACTAGAACCTCATATTGGAATGTCACAGAATTATCACATGTTTAAACAAATTTTACACCTTAACTATGCACCTTTCTAGTTTCCCCCAAATTCTCTTATTTTGAGATTATGGTACCAAAAATATTATCGAACCCCAGAAGAGAAAAAAAGTCTTAGTGAAGGTTTAATTTTTATATATAGGTAATAACATTACAAAAATGTTTTTAAAGAAGAGCCTTTAGGGATAGTCCAAACAGTGGGGAGATAACCTCAGTGGACATAGAGATTTGTATAAAGGAATAAAATATCTTAATGAGAGTCTTAAAGACATTCATGATGATGGTATATTTTCTTCCCTCATGACCAAACAAATAAATCTAGTGAAGAGGCATCAATAGGAATAGAAGATAGTAAGGGAAAAGTCCAAAAAGAAGTTTCTCAAGGAATGGGATTGAAATACTACCTATTTTTAGGAATTAGTTAATAAGAGGATATATATTAGGAAACTAAACCTTTAGATGGAAGATAGTTTGATTTAAATTGATATAAATTCCACTTCCCATTTTCCAGAAAATCACTACTATATCCTACCCACTTGATCTTATCCCTACTTGAGAGAGGCTAGTAAAAGAGAGGGAGATAAGTATTTTTTCAACTTGTTTCACGGTGGCTTCTAAAATGAAACCAATACCCATCTAGAAGTAATACCTAGTATGTAAGATATTCATAAGGCCATAAAAATCATGAACATAGATAGTTTAATGGGTCAATATGGATTACTCGGATCTTTTTACATTATTACATAAGAAATTATTTCAAAGTATATTATTGAGTTCATTAGAGACTTATTCAAACATGATTTTTACTTAGGTCAAATTTTTTATCTTATCTCATTATCACTCCAAAAATTAAAGTTCCAAAGATACTTAAACAATTTTTTCCCATTATTTTTTTCAACTTATCTTTAAAAAATACTATCAAAAATCATCAATGATACAATGGTGGTGCTTTTACTATCCTTGATTACAAAAGAAAAATATAATTTTATGAAAAAAAAATGCATTCAAAGAGAACTTGGCTATATAGAACATATAAAATAAGATATTAAATTAAATATATATGGTTTCAAAATCATAATAAGAGTTGAAAATGAGAAATATTATGAAAAACTAGATAAAAACATTATCATCAGGGTGATGCATCAAATTGGGTTCTCTAAGTTTTCTTATGATCTAGGTTTCTCATTTTAATCTAGTCTTTGGTTATTTATCTCTCCAACGGGTAGTATATTTGTCTCCTTCCAAGGAACTAGAGGGATTTAACAAGGTGATCCTTTTTTCCCAGCCCTTTTTTGTGATTTTATAATACTTTCTTAGCAGATCCATTCACTAAGAGATCAACACTAGGATCATCTCACCCTTCAAAGGTATATATTCGTCAGTGGGAATATCTAAATTATTTTATAAAGATGAAATGTTATATTTCCTAAATGGGAGTAATAGTTCCATCATTGAGTTCAAAGATCGTATCAATATATAATGTAATAAAGACTGGGAAAATAGTTAATCATTCTAGAAACAACATCTGCATATCCAACACCTACTCAATTGGGTGTGCCCAATATATTGAGGAAGGACATGGGTTAAACAGTGCCAATTTTCTTATATAATATATTTGGTCTTTTCTATCAATAAAAAATAAAATTCATTACTTTTACAAATTTATCAATAAAATAACATGTTGTAAATATAACTATAATATTCTCATCATTTCCTTTAGTGGAAGATAAACCTTAGTAAATGACTTCCTCATGTTGATCACCATTTACAAACTCTCAATTTAAAGAACTCCTTAAAGCATCATATGATGTTTCAAAAACCCAGTAAATCGATTCATTTTGGACTCTCACTATGAAGTTAAAAGTCACTTGGAGAGATATAAGTGACTTTATAAACTGTTCAATAAAGTATTAATTTCCCTAAAGAACTTATAAATTTAAATTTGTGATATGAAGGAAAAATGGTATAGGACTTCATCCAAGGAGATTGTATTTGAGTATAAAATACTATAATTAAGAATAAAAAAATGGGTATATCCTTTTCAATAACATATCTTCATTCATTATCCACTTTGGTGTAACCTTATAGAGAATATCAATCCCCTCCATGAGATTTTATAGTGGAACATTGGAGAAGGGAAAGTCTCATTTTGTAAATACAACTCATTGTGTCACCCACTCTACTTCCCTACAACCGATCACTAGAGTACCTTTCAAAGAGGTCAGAAGAATACCTATTATAATTGACTTGGTTCATAATGATGATTAAAATGTATAATATAAATAAAATCATATAGATATTGAACCATATCATTGATTATTTTTCCCTCTCTCAATCTGTCATATTAATCATGAAAAGATATAGTAAATATATCCATGCACATGCACACACCCATTTGGAGAAAAAAGAATATGGAGATAGAATTTGGAAGAAACACATCCCCCCCCAAGGATATTGTAGTGATATTTCATGTGATATAAAAAAATCATTAACCACTGATAATTTCATATAGTGAAGTGGTGTGCAGTGGAGCTCTCATTATCTCAACTATATTATTTATCACACTAAGATTGAGGAACACATTTTCTTAAAAGGAGATCTAGAACACATCATATGGAAATATCTAGAATACTGATGGATAATTACCCTCAATATTGGATCATTAGAATAGTTCATTTCATCATGTTTTTATAGTGCGGACTCTAGTACCAATATAGTTATGGCTAGGAATATTTCTACTATAATGGGTAATTGGTATTTGGTTGAACTGTAATGACTCACATCACATGACTAGATGTATGCGTAATCAAAGCCTGAAAAACAAGTTTCTTTTAGTGATTTTTGGTATGATCATCCAGATAAATGGAATTATATCCTTATTATATTATAAATTTTTTAGGATATCCTCTAGGAAGAATGAGATAATAATTCACATATGGTTCAAGGTTATTAGGTATAATTTACATCTCCTACATCAGGTATCAAATTTTATTCTAATTATATTTCTTTAAATTTTATTATGTTCTATGGTGGTATCATTCATAATGAATGTAAATAGGTTATAATTTCTCATAGTACCTTCTATAGTATATAATAACCATTAAGGGGGGATTATATTTCCCTTCTTATCATTCTATCCATTTTCTACAGTACAATCATCCCTTTGTGAGTGACTAAATCTGATTCAACATTAGTTGTGTGGTTTATATTGGGATGTTCATAGGTCTTATGGTCCTTTAACTACTTAATCTGTGAATGAAAACAAATGATCATCCATGAGACTTTGATTCATCACACTTGTAATGAGAGGGATAAAGTAGTGGAATGTCTGGTAGATTAAAGAGATATCTCCCATAGCCTTCAACTATTTTCCTCACATATTTCCCACATATATTATAGATCTATTATTCATGAGTATTCCCTTAGTCTTAATAATTTTAGTCCCCTTAAATTATTTCATCAGTATTTCTATATCCCCTTTAAAAAAATTAATTTTTAGTCATTTGGTTGCTCATTGAAAAAGTAATTTCATTTTTCATCACACTCATTATAATCTTGATTCCTTATAGTTCTAGCCATTGACGAAAACCAAAAAAAATTAGTGTGAGTATTAAGTAATAATAATGAGATTAAGGAAAAATATATTAGGAAAATTATAATTAATATGTCTTAAATTTTGACACCTTATTTTCAACCAATAAAATTTTAGGTTCTTCTAATATAAATTTTTGTTTTACATATATTGAATTATGTGTAATCCTTATATTATTCATAAAATAATCCCTAAAAAATAACTAAACCCAACTAAGACACCAATTATGGTGACTCAATCATAAAAAATATACATATTGTATAATTTTAAGTGAATATTCAATACATATATGAACATATAACACCCTAGAACATATATTATTATCATCTCTAGAGAATATTTATATGATCTTATTTCACAATTAGTATTCAATATTTTCTATAGTATTCTACACATTTTTTATCCTTATATACATATCAAACGTAATACACCTCCTTATTTTTTGGTTAATAGAAACATAAAAAGGGATATCAAACACTCAATAAGGGTAAACATAAGAGATTCCAATCGAATATCAAAAGTGATCATAAGTAAAGCATGGGGTATAAGTAAATAATATAGGTTCATGGTTATAAAAAAATTAAATCATACCCAATAAAACATAGATCATGAATAATGAATCACATCATAAATATTTTAGTTATAACACAAGTCATGAGTCATAGGAGTGTTGAAACATGACTCAATAATCTTTATCCAAGAAAATTATAAATGGAGAATTATCTGATTAAAAACAACATGGAATGGGAAAAAATCCTTCAAAGGGTCATCATAGAATAATAACACATATATCATCGTATAATAATGTGGAAAAATGTGGAATTATCTATGATCCATGGTAATAAGATAAAAATATTGAAAAAAAATAAAAATAATTAACCATAACATTATGAATATAATTACACGAAACAAGGTCAATGTATATAGTCATTAACATAAATCAAATAAATTATGATCATGAATAGATTTATGAACATATTAATTAGGTTCATTTATATAGTTGTGTACATATCAATTAGGGTCATGAAAAACATAATTTTCTAATGATATACAATGCTTTACCCAGTTCATTATAGTGATATAATATACCACCATCAAATAATGATAAACTAAACATATGTGTGATAAATTAACATAAAATCATTCACAATTCTATCATAACATAGTTAACTTATGATAAAGAAATGGGTTTCATGAAGATGTTCATAAGTCATGGTCATAGTCCATCCTGAGAAATAACATGAATGGAATCATTTGAGTATATACCAAGGGATGTATAAGTTAGGTTAATGGATATTGACATAGATAAAAAATTTACAACTACATTTGAAAATTTCATTGAATAAAAAGAAGTACCCATTATATTTTTAATAACATAAATTTTATAGGTAAATAATTTATAAAATAATGAGAATATAAATTAATTTTAAAAACTATAAAACATGGAAATTAAACTTCATAAAAAATGAAAAAAACATGAAATTATATTCATGTGTTAAATGTTAAAAAATATTTCATTAAAACCTTTGTAAAGGATGTTAAAAATGTATCATGTGTAAAACATCAAGAATATTCATTTCAAAATTCTGTAAAGAAATTCAAACATAATAAAAAATTATCTTAAACAACCATTAAAGTATATAAAAGAATCGTATAGAACAATATAAAGAATATGAATATAAATGATAAATATTACTAACCAAAAAAATAAAAGATAAGTTCAGAACCACTTATAGATATCCTTTTTTCTGAATTATGAACCAAAGGGATAGAGAATGATAAAAGGCATATCAACCCTGCGAATGAACAAGGGAGAAGGAAATATATGTGTCTTTATAGAGAAAAAGAGTAAAATTTCCCCAAGTTGGAATTTAAACATATTTAATATTTATTTCAAATTGAGATTAGAAAATAAACCATTGCATTTTCTCCTAACACTGATGAAATCTCTTTATCCTCTTTGATGTACTATCACCTTCTCAGAATGGGTTCTATCTGAATGATGTATTTTTGGATTTATTATTAGATATATATTCTACCAATCATCCAATAATGAAATAGGATATAAAAATAAGAAGATATTCAATAGTGAACCAATGGGAAAGATTGGTTTTGGATGGGTAGAGAAGGGCTCCTTTTATAAGAATGTTTTGAGTGTATTTTAAACAAATACCAATTACCTAAGGTGTAAGGATTCCATTTTATCATGGAAAGTGAACAAAACATAAAACATGATTTATATTGGAAATTAATCCTCTCATAAAAAAAATTTAAAGATGAGTTTATAGATATTTTAATCCTTTTCTACTTAGTTAAACCCTTTTAGCTCATTTTATAATTACCATGGTAACTACATTTTTACCTTGGTCACTTATTTTTATACCTTAAAAAAATAAATTAACCTTGATACTTAAGTATGAAATGATGATTGAGAATTTAGATTCCACATAATATAATTTAATTTCAGAATATAATAAATAAAAAATTTAAATAAAATTTTAATATTTATGGAAAAAATATTTTTACTGAAAAATGGATTTTTAAATATTAAGTGTTTTTAATCTTATTTTATATCAATTACTAATTAAATATTTGTTAATTAATTTTTCTATAAATTAAAACATTATATTAGATCCATCATTAAATATTTATCAAATTTATTTATTAATATAACAATTCAAGACACCAAAAAATATTTCTTTGAAAAAATTCATTTTTACGATAAAATAATTTTAACCATATCCCATTAAAATTAATTGTTTATCTTCTAACCATTTAATTTTATCAATACATTGGTTTTCAAGTATTTCATTGAATATTAAAAATAAATAAAATCTTTCTTCAATGATAATAATAACAATATATGGCATATAAAAGTATAGTTTTATAATAAAATATTATAACTAAATATTATCTTTTGGTTTCATTAGTTATTATTTTTGAGTTATATTAATTTCAATTTGTTGCATAAAATAAAAAAAAAATAGTATTCCTATTGGATATATTCATATCTAATAACCATATATCCAATGGCCATAGTTACAATAACTATATATCTGATGCACATATGCCCAATGACCATATATATAAGGGTCATATTTTATTCTAATATATATCCATACATACATTACTAAAATAATTAATCTTATTTTTTTACATAAATATCATAATTTATATTGTATTTATAATGTTTTTCCTTTATTACATAGTTATAATAGGGGTTATGATCTTAATATAAACCCACAATGATAAATATTTCATGTTCATGATATTATTTATTTACCTGTGGATTTATTTCTCTTGTAAATTTATTCATGATATTTCATATTATAGTATCATAATGAATTTATATTTATTGTTCATTGTAAAAATTTCTCATACTAATATTTATCACATTTTATTTTAGTTTATAGTTTCATGTGAAATAATCTATTCAACATAATAATTTTTTAAATATAAATACATACTAAAAACACGGGGTGTTGCACCACAAAAATAGGAAATATCTCAAAGAGAAATGTTTCCCTAATATAATATATAAATATTTACATACATTATACAAGATAACTCAACCTAAAACTAGCATAGTCAACACCAAGGTCACTAGACCCCTCTCTACCTTGAGACCCAATGCATAGACTACGTATGGTTCAATGAACGAGTGTGTTGATTCTAAGTCAAACTATGCATACACAAAGTATAATATCAGTATTTGATAATTCACAAGATTTTTGTATCCCATGGTGTTGGTAAATAAAGAACATGAATTTAATTATGTCTTACTCCATAACCTCTCTTTACCTGATGGAGACTATATTGACCCAGGCTTCTTATACATGGATATTACATCTTTTTAGATTATTATTCATTATATTACACAAACACACACCTGATGAATTTAGTAGTTTAGTGTCTTGGGAAACTTGGAACACAGTCTTATTAATCCATGAAAGATCTTAAATTTCTCCCACAAAGATCTTTCTCTTTAGTTATCCTACTTAAAAACATTCCTTCATAGCCTGGGTAAAGGAACCATAAGAAAGTGTGAGCTCATATTCTTAGTAAGGGGAAATAATAGAGATATCAAATCATGTCTTGAGAATAAGGCTATGGGAAATTGATCATAACATTTTAAAAACCATACCATGCATATCAAAGAGCATAATCTTGAGTCATAGCATATTGATTGGCAGTTTTTAGCACATGAATCATAATGGAATCAAATAACATGAGCCATGAGAACATAAAATTTTTCTAGGACATTGAATTGTGGAATATGAATAATTATATAAAATCATATTTCAAGAATTCCCCCCAAGAAATTCAAAATATGTAGTCTTGGGATAATAAAATGTGTACCAGATTCGTACTAGGGGTGAACACCATGTACCCTATTTTTGTTATTGGGTTAACTATCTATGTACCCTCCTTTTTGGGCTTGGGTTAAACACCCATGTACCCTCTATTCTTGTATAAAATTTATTATTACCCAATTTATTAGAGGGATATATAGATATCATCGAACAAATAATGAAAATCATACACATGTGTTCCGAAATATCAAAAAATATTCATCGTATCATATCCTATAAAATGCAATGGGTGTTATAAACATTTCATATTATCTTAACAAATTTAAATGTGAAATATTTTGTAATAATTTCATCATTTCAACATAGAATAACCTTTGAAAAAAGAATTATTAATAATATTTCTGTTATGTTATAACCCATGGAAGAGAAATAGATTTCATAAAAATTACTTCACCATCAATATAAACCATTGATAAAGATAATTAAAATATTATCCTTGGATTATATTACTAGTAAATAAAAATTATCCTCAATGGATGCCATATTATATTGATAATGATTTTGAAATAAAAATCACTTGAAAATTTTATTGAGGAAATTTTTTTAAAAAAAAAATCACTATTTTAAAGCAAAACACATATTCAAAATCCTATTATTTGAAAATAACATTGAAAACATTTAAATTAATCATTAAAAATCATTTAAAACATTTCTTGAGGAAAATATCCTTTACACTTTGAAAATAACTTTTTGAAACATAAAATATTTTGAAAATGATTTTCATTAAAAATAACCTTGAAAAATATATAAAGTAATCTTAAAATCTAGTGGTGGTCAGTATGATGGTAAATTTTGTTCATAGCTTACATGTTAATACAAAGATTCCTTTCACATTTTCTATAAAACGCAAATTAGAATTATTTTGAAAAATGACATGAAGATTGATTTTAAATGTTTTTAAAAATAAAAAAATGTATAAGAGAGTATTTAATAAATAAAATTTAAAATATTAAAAACATTTATGAAAACATTTTTAGAAAATAAGGTTTTGGAAGAAAAAGGCTTTTCCAACGAAAAGATGATTTTTTTATAAACATTATTATTGAACTTTTGAGTAGGTAAAGAGAATAAAATGAAAGAAAAAAATTATTATATGGATATAACCATATGAGAAGAAAATTCATTAGTTTCTTGATATATGGATCATAATATTCTTTCATTGTAAATGTAATCATAAAAAATCCTGATAAATGATGTGATTGTAACATAAAATATTTACCACTTTAGTAACTTTGAAACATAAGCCCCATGAAGTAACATCAATAAAAGATACTTAAAATATCATGATTATATATAAATTAATTATATTACATTTCAAATGGGATGTATATAGACCACATAAATTTTTATAGGTGTATAACATAACTTATGTCTCAAAGAATGAAAATTGAGATAAAAATCCATTACCAATTTGGTAACTTTGGTACTCTAAACCCCATGAAAGGGAGATAATAAAATGTATATGTAAATACCAATAATTTTAATTAGAAACATCATAAAATAAATTCATGTGAATTATATACCCCAAATAAAATAAACATGTGGTCAATATGGAATTTGTGTCACATAAAGTAAAAGTGAGACGAAAACGTATTATAGTTTTGATAATAATTTGAATCGTAATCCCCAAACAATAATAGCATAAAATTTAACTCTGAATATCATTAAAACTATTATATTCATTATTTAACATTTAAAAGGTCTATTATATAAACCACACAATAGAAATTAGTGGTTAATTTTCATATGTCTCCTAGAAATAAAAGAGAGACTATAAATATCTTACATTAAGTCTTAACATCCTTCGTCTATGTTTAGACCTCATGTATAATAATTATAAGTTTATTATAAATATATTACATAACCATGTATATATATATATATATATATATTATACCATATATTATTTACTTACAACCTTTCATTACCCATTTATTTATAATTCCATGTTAAATTCATGTTTCGGGCAATAACTGCTTTATTTTTCATTTAGGTTTTCACTAGTTATTTTTTGTCCTCACAATTTAATATTGGTTCCATAATCTATATAATTTTAACCATGATATAAATTTCATATATATTCAGTATATATGTATTTATGTTAATCATTATAAGATAGATATGGAAAATGAAATATACCGTTCATGAAGATGGTAGGTTGTACGTAAGCAGGAACATTGTTTTCATTTTCCCGACGTATTGAAAGGAGAGTTAAATGATATATTATCATTAAATAGTAATTTTTATTTCTTATATATCACTTATTTTCATTAGAATAATCATTATTGTCTTTAATGTTAAGCATGAACGAATCACATCACTTCGCGAGGCCGTAGTCCTCTGTACACACGAGCGACGTTATCATTTTCCCACAAAATAGAAATCATGAATTTATGTTTTATATAATAATTAAATAAGTGTAATAATATCATAAATATCATATGTAAATAATAAATACAATAATATAATTATCCTTTATAGGTGTTAATGGACAAACAAATGACATGGTTTTGCGAGGTGGTAGTCCTCTGTATACTTGAATGATGATTTCGTAACCCTTTTGATACAAGTGAAGATGATTTTAGGTAATTAACTTAACATAAAAGCATATTAGTAAATTTAAGAAAATTATTTATTTATATAAAAATATTATATTGATAATTTAAGTATGTGGAGAAATAAATAAATAAAATGTGTGTTGTTGAATGTTACCTCTTCTTCGAGTGTCCTCCTTAGGTTTTCACAAAAAACATTCCAAGGGAGGATTTATTTCCAAAATAAGACTTATAAGATGGGAGGAGTGATGTTTTTGGAGTGATTTTGTCAGGTCTTATATGAACCAAAATTTTTTGACGGTGTAAATAATATAGAATATAGGGTGGCCTTTTATAAGTGAGGTGAGTGGCACGCTTGTAATTTTTTGAAAAAACGAATTCCCCACATGTTTGGTTTATGTCGCAAGTCTCAAATAATGGACCATTATCTATAATATAGTATTTATGATTAAAATATTTCTATATAATGTCTTTTGTAATTTGTTTCTTATTTTAAACCCTATTATTTTTAGTTTACCCCCTGTGGTAAACCTATTTTCACCATAACTACGGAAATTAATGTTTACTATTTTTAGTGTTCATTTTGGTAAAAAATTAAGTTGAACTTATTATTTATTAAAAAAATATTCTTATTAAAAATACTTAATCCATTTTTCTAAATTCAATTCACATAAGTGGAAAATTTTAATTTAATATTAATATGAAAGACGTGATGTAAAGAGAGTTTTTAAAGAGAAAATTTTCAAAACATTACAATGTTTTTATATAAAATTTCAATATTGAATTGATTCCAATGAAATAAATTGGATTAATGGATTTATTATTTTAATAATTTTACTCTAAACAAAATTTAAAATATTATTTACCTTTAAAAATAAATTAATAAAAAATGTGATTCTCAATAAAAATTCAATATTTTTCACTATTTAACAAAAACAAATCTTTTTAGAAAAATACCAAAAATTCACCCTAAGACAATTTTGGAATTTAGATTTAAAAATTGAATTTATTTTTCAAATAAATTTTATAAAATTGGTAAATATTAATTTTATAATAAATATTCCAACGGCGATAAAACTGTTTTATAGAAAATACAAGATTAAGAATAAAATTGGATTTATTATTATCTCTTATTTAGAAAACACATAAGATAAATGTTAAATATTTGATTGAATATATAATATATAAATTAAATTTAAATAATTCACCAAAATTGACTCCTTTAATTTATTTAGGTAAAACTCATTTATATATATAAAAATAGTTTTCTAGAAAATGATATCCTTTATTTTCAGAAGGTTTTTATATTCATTTCTAATTATTTTGTCAATAAATAATTAATTATACATACATGTGTAAAAAATATAATTTTATAATTTAGTTAACCAAATTAAAACCTATCATTAAAATGGATAGGTGATAACTATCATATTAAATAATAATATTTTAATTATTTATCGCATTTTGTTTAAACATGGTGTTTCATGAAATGAAATCTAAACTTGTTATTATGTGTAACATAATCCAAACATATTATTTTTAGTAATTCAAGATAAACATGAGTTTTTGTGTTATTAAAAATATAGAAAAGAATAAATTTATTTAAGAAAATTAATTTCACAAAAAATCAGGGTGTTATATTCTACCCCCCATAAAAATAATTCCACCCTTAAAATTCATAACTTCGGTACAAATAAATGAGATTATTTATTCCTCATTATATCCTCATGTTCCCACATAACATACTTAAGTTAGTGTTTTTTTAAAAAACATTGACCAGGTTAGTGGTATTTTTTAATATAACTTTCTCTATTCATTCCATAATCTCTACTATTCATTCCTCATAAGATATCTCATGATCCAACGATACTACCTCTGAGTTCAATACATGTGATGTATTAGATTTTTAATTCCTTAGTAGTGATACATTGAACACACCATGAGCCTAATATAGGTTTGGTGTAAGTACAAAATGATAAGTTATAATCCAAACATGATCAAGTATTTGATTGAGACCGATATATCTAGGGATTAGTTTTTCCTTCTTTCTTCCATAGAGAAATTATATAAGTAAGTTATCACTAACTTCAAATTCTAGATAATTTTGAGGATTATTATGATAACATTTCTATCATCTTTTTATAGTACTTACACATTTTTTAATGTCTATAAACTTCACTTTTATCTCAAAATTGACCTTGGGTCCAAATATCTTTCTTTATGAAACTTTATTCTAGTAGGTATAAAGGGATTTATATGGATCCTTCTAAATGCTACAGTGAAGGCTATTGATATAAGGAAACTCAACTAGATGATTTTTGTGATCCCAAAAACCTTTTAGGTCCATTGAAAAAGATCTTATCATATCCTGTAGAGTTTGAATTGTTCTCATAGTGCTAATACTCAACTCTATATCAAGACCTTGCTGAAGACTTTTCTAGAACATTGAGGTAAACTTCATATCCCAATTACATACAATTGAATATTTTTCTCCTTGTAATCGTACCACTTTCTTAATGTATATCCTATAAAAATCAGCCCAGGAGAAATATTATATGATATATATGAAGGGAGATGAATTTGTATGATGATTGACTATAACCCATTTATCATTATTCCCTTTATATTTTTTGCGGAGTCTAAAGAAAAATCCCATGTTGATGCCTTCCCATTTTCTTTCTATTATGGGTAGTGGTCGTAGTATCCTTTTAGACCATTGTATCTTAACCTTTACATGTTGAATTAATGATCATAAAAAATTAGAAATAACCATTTTTTATGTTTTCCCTCCAAAATTAACCGTTTATATAGGCCAATGGTAGGTTTTATAGCCTTATCTCTATTTGGTTATGGGTTAAATCCCCACGAACTTTTTAGATGCATCATGTTATTTCTCAGCTTATGGGTTATCATTTTTTTGAAATTATACTAATATAAAGGTTATGAAATTAAAATAACACAAAATTTATATAACATCAAAGATAAGAAAACCCATAATGTTTACTAATACCTATAATCATATTTCCATAAAAAGGAATTAATCCTCAAAATGGGGTTTAATTACCATAAATGTCTCCTAAAATAATCTTATTCTTTATAAAATCTCATCATGTAAAACCACATGAGGGGTGTCTATGAATTTAATGTTATGATCAAACTCAAACTTATAAACCTATGTTGTAATCCATAACTCTTAATTTAATCTTACTTAGAGACATATGTGCTTTCAAAAAAAACATAATCCTAATATATTTTATTATTATTACAACCTAAATACCATTGGGAAAATACGTATACAATATAATTCTTGAATCCAAATATATAAATAGAAAAATAATTCCAATTAAATTATGTAATAGGTTTTTCTTTGGACTATATTTTCTTTCATGTGCCAGGGAATTGAGTTAGATAATTCCTTGTTCCCCACATATTAAACCTTGAAGTCAATAACAATTTTTCCTCTATGTTCTTTTCCACAAAGATAACATTTTCCCCTCTATATAAGATATTCTTCTTGGTTATTCTTCCCATATTCTTAATGTGTAGGAATATCACTATTCTTTATTTTGTGTTCATTACCACACAAACATTCATAAAATCTAATATTCTTCTTATTTGATTATTTAGGAATATCATAAAAGTTCACATTATTAGTAATATATTATGATTGCTGATTAGAAGTAATCAAAAAATAAATTTCTCATAGCCACTAAATTTTCCATCAGATTCAATGTTAACATGATTTCTTCTCCTTCCAGCCATTTATTAAAACCAAAAATCAAAGTATGAGAAACACTAATCCTAATGGGTAACCAAATGATCTATAAAATAACTTATAGTATATCTAAATCTTGACACCATTATTTTTTATCTATGATACCATAGGTTTATCTTGGGTCATTATTAGCCATAATATATTTAAATCCATCATGATGTTTCATAAATAGTTTTTTAATTTCCAAATTATATCCCCCAAGAGTGTAAAACCATGTATACCAGAAGGCTCGTTGTTGTGCACTAAGTAATGATCGATTCCAACTCAACATGCCTTTTTCCAAGTTATTTCCCCTAGGTACTTCTGTTTCAGAGCCACATCCACTTGTAGTATCCAGAAAAGGATATAATTTCTTTAAAACCACTTGATCAATCATTTACTAAATTTTTAGGACTTTTTTCTAAACATTAAATCATCCTTATACTTATCCTTATAGAAATACCTAGACATGTCCTTATAAATATCCCTATAGATTTATGTAATGTTTTCTCATCCTATTCTCTAAAGTTTAACTAAAACTATCCTTTTATATAAACTATAGTAGCCTATAATTATTTCTAGTGGTCTATAATTGATACTTATTAGGGAACTCTGTGGGAGGATACACCTCCTGGGAAGGACACACCATCATCCCGAATGGCATCCCTTTCCTCATGTATCCCTTGGGTGGAGATCCATGATTTTTCCAATGCTCACATGTAAGACTTACCAAGGATCAGATTACTTTCTTTTCCTCTAATACCAACTATATAAACATAAGCTTCTTAGACATGAATATTACATATTTTTAGATGATTATTGATTACATTAAACATATATGTGTTTAAGGAACAAAATAGTTTATTAAATTTGTAAACATAGAATGAAATTTTCTTGATTCATGAAAGGTCTTAAATATCTCTCATAAAGATCATTCCCTTTAGTAATTTTACATAAAAAACATTCTCCATAACCTGTGGAAAGGAAACATGAGAATGGGTGAGCTCATATTCACAATAAGGGTAAACATGGGAGTATGTAAGCCTAAATTTAGAATAAGGGTATGAGAAAATTGTAAAAAAATTTGAAAACTATACTGTGTATATCAAAATCTTGAGTCATGGAATGTGGATTAGAAATTCATAAGACATGAATCAAAAGGAAATAAAAGAATAGGATCAATGAGAATATTTTTTTGGTATAAGACATATAATTTTGGCATATACATAACCACAAAAGCTCATATACCATGGATACCCACAAAGACATTCATAACACGTAGGCTTTTTCTAACCACACGAGTACTAGATTTGGGCTTGGGATGACCACCCATGTACCCTATTTTTTATGCTTGGGCTAACCACCCGTGTACCCTCCTTTTCAAGCTTGGGATAACCACCCTTGTACCCTCTGAGTTCTTAGAGAATTTATCATTACCAAATGAATTGGATAGATATATACGTCCCACCCATAACATAATGATAATAATAGACATGTGTGTGACAAGATCAAAAAACATTCATCAAATACTTACCCTTGAAATGAAATGGTTTTCATAAACAATTCTTTTTATCATAATATGTAAAAATAGATATTTTTTATAATAATTTCATTATTTCATAATAACATAACTCATGAAAATAATCCAGATTCATAAGATTTATATCATGGTATAACCTGTTAAATAGAAAGGTTTTTCATAAAAATCACAACATCATAGACATAAAAAATCATAGAAATAACAATAACGGTATCATTGGATCATATCTCTATTAAAGAATATGTAACCTTAAAGGATTTCATCTTAGATGGAAAAGGATTTTGAAAGAAAAATCACATAGAAAATTTCATTAGAAAAATAAAAATTCATTGAAAATCTCTTTTTTAAAACATAAAACATTTTCATAATTAATTTTTTTTTGAAAATAACATTTAAAAGTTTTAAATGAATCTTTAAAAATCATTTTTAAGACATTTCTTGAGAAAAATATCATTTCTTCTTTATAAATCTCTTTCTAAAACATTTAAAATTTTGAAAATAATTTTCATAGAAAATTATTTACTATGAAAATAACCTTGAAAATTTATAAAGTAATCTTTAAAGAAATTAATGGTCATGATTATGAGAATTTTCATTCATGTTGTACATTTCAAAACAAATATTAATTTCACATTTTCAGTAAAATACAAATGGGAATTTTTTTTAAAATAACATAAAAATTCCTTTTAAAAAATTAAAAAGTCAAACATGGGAAAAAATATCATTAATAAATCAATTTAAAAAATATTAACAACATTTTTATAAAACATTATTTTGGAAGAAAAGGGGTTTTTGACTGAAAAGATGATTTTTATTGAAAAAATTATTTTTTAATTCTTGAGTACATAAAGAGGGAAGAAATAATGGGGAAAATGTATTCTCATGAAATGACCAAAGGAAAATAAAAATCCTTATTTTCTAGAGATATTTACCATATGATTCTATCAATTTCAACATAATCATAAACAATCCCAATAAATGAGGAGATTGCAACATAAATTTTTTACCACTTTGGTAACTTTGAAACATAATTCCCATAGAGGAACATCATTAAATGAAATATAAATTATCATGAGGTTAGATAAATTAATGATATTACATATAAAAGTGTCTCTATATATACCTCTTAAAAGAGGATATGTGCATAACATAAAAAATGTTCCAAAGAAGATAAAAGTGAGACAGAAATCCCTTATCAATTTGGTAATCATTTGAATGGTAAGAACCAATAAAGAATAACATAAAATAAAACATTTAACATCATGAAAAGGATGATATTGACGATATAAAATTTGAAAGGATCATTATATAAACCAAATAAATTAAATTAGTGGTGAAATTTTATACGTCTCTCGAAAATAAAAGAGAGACTAGAATCCATTACATTTAGTCTCGACTTTCTTCGTACACATTAAAACCTATGATATTATAAATATATGTTTATTATAAAAATATTATGGAACCATAAATGTATATATTATACCATATAATATCTATATATGAACTTTTATTAGATTTTTATTAACAATTCCACGTTAATGTCACATTTTAGGAAGTAACTTCTTTTTTTCAAGTAATATTTGATTTTTTTTTGGTCCTCTTACATTGATAATGGTTCCATCATCTCAAAAATTTTAAACATGATATAAATATATTATATATTATTTATATATGAATTTATAATTATCTATAAAATATTGTTATAGAAAATGAAATGAACCATTCATGGAGGTTGTACACCGTATGTACGCATGAACGTTGTTTCCATTTTCTCTATGTATTGAAAAATATAAAAGGTAAGTGATATATTATAATTATAGAATAATTTTTAAGTCATATATATCACATATTTTTATTAAATTAATCCTTATTGAATCCTATGTAAATAATGTATGGTTTACATCCTTTTCAAGGTAGTAATCTATCATACACACAAGAAACATTATCGTATTCCCGCATAATGGAAATCATGAAGGTATTCACCAAAATCCTTCATAGGTAGGATTTCTATCAAAATAAAAGCTTCTAAGATGTGAGGATGAAATTTTTGAAGTTATTTGGGCAGTTTTTTTAATTAAAATGGTTTTATGGTGTGAATAATGGAAGATAGGTGGTTGCCTTTTACATGTGAGTTGAGTAGAACACTTGTAATTTTTTGAAATAGTCAATTTCACCTATGTTTTTTTAATGACACAAGGCTCCAATAATAGAACTTTATCAATAATGGAATGGATAAGGAATAAATATTTATATAAAATAGTTTTTTTCATGTTGTGGGTTATTTTTAACCATTATAAATTTATTTTAAACCCCCACCCCCACCCACAGACCATAGTAAACTCATTTTGAACTTAACTACAGTAATTAATTTTTACTGTTTTCACTATTCATTGTTGTAAAAAATTATGTTTAACTTATTATATAATTTAAATTACTCTTATTTAAAGTATTGAATGTTTTTTTACAAATTCTGTTAACATAATTTGAAATTTTTAATTTAAAATTAATCTTGTAGATGCGATGAGAAAGAAGGTTTCTAAAGAGAAAATGATCAAAAGATTGCAATGTTTTTTTATCAAAATTCCATATGAAATTAATTTAAATAACCTATATTGGAATATTTTATCTATAATTGAACTAATATTACTTTAAAACCAATTTAAATTATACTTTATCTTTATAAATAAATTAATTGAAAATTGAGATTTCAATTAAATTCAGTATTTTTCACTATTCACCAAAAAATGATTTTTTTCCAAATAAATACCAAAAATTACCCTTAAGAAAATTTTTATATTTTTATTTCAAAAATGATTTTTATTTTTACATATAAAAATTCACAAATTGGTACAAACTAATTTTATGTAAGCGCTCCAAAGGCGAAAAAATAGTTTTTTAGAAAAAACTGTTTTGAGCACAAAAATGAATTTATTTTTATCTATTTTATAGAAAACACATAAGATGAATGTTAAACATTTTATTTAATATATAATAAAAACATTTCATTAAGATCATTCAAAATAAGTGTCTAATTTAATTTATTTAGCTAAAACGCATTTTTTTGCATAAAAATGGTTTTTAATAAAATAATTTCCATTATTTTAAAAATATTTTATTTTTAATTATAATTAATTAAAAACAAAATAATTCATTATATATACATGTGTAATCCATATATATTAATAATTTATTTAAATATATTCATACCCGCCATTCCAATGGCTAGGTGATAACTATCATATTATATAATAATATTTTAATAATATGTCGCATTTTGTTAAAACTCGGTATTGCATGTAATGAAACCTAAACATGGTATTGTGTGTAATAGAATACAAAAAAGGTTTTTTGTGTAATTCAAGACAAACTCAGTGTTGTGTGTAACATAAAATATATAAAAAATTAAATTTATTTAAAAAAATAATTTTAAAAAATCTCGGGGTGTTACAGAGACCACTTACATGTTCACACTCTACTTTATATCTGCTAGGATGAGTGGAATAATGGGTTTATCCTATAACCAATCTATCTATTCACCATTTATCTAAGCCTATAGTAACCCACTATTGTTACATCAAAGGATATTGTAGTTGTATCACCCTAGATTTTAAGAACATTTTCAATTTATAAAAAAATATATATATAATTTTTAAATATGATTTCCTGTTATTTAGGGAGAATTTAGCATTAATGGATAATAATTCATAAAAATATCTAAATACTAATATAAAAAATTTAATCAATCATAATGGAACATTGTATAAATGGTCATTGAAACCATGTAAAAAATATCATAGATTATTACACACCATAGATTATTACATCCCTTCAATGCATGTAAATATAAATTAGGAAACAAATATAAAAAATATATCTTTAAAACTATGAAATAACTTGAATTATCTTCACCCTTCAGAATCACTTTTAAAAAACAAAACCTATAGATACAAAAAACATCATATAAGGATAAATCAGTTTGTAAAATTATAAATGAAAATTTAAGGAATGATAATTTTGATTTATGAAGTTATAATGGAATGAATTTATAAGACATAATGGGGGTAATATAGATGTTATATGACCATTATAAAATAATATATATTTATTTGGTATAATACCAGTAAACATCTCACTAGTTTAATAATTATTAATATTTAATTAATATACATAAATTTTATTTAGATGTTAAAAAATAATTATTTTCATTATAAGTAATTTATTTTAATTAAATCAAATGATTTCTAATTGAATAATAATGTACTAATCCATTTTTCAAAACAAGTTTTATTCTAATGAAATTGTTTTTATAAAATATTATATTTTATAAACATACGACTTTAGAAGATTTATTTAAATTAAATTAATTTCTTGAAATAAATTATTAGTCATGTAAATAAATAACATCCATAAAATAATTGAGTAACTATAAATAATACTAATTTAATTATTCGTGGACAATGAAATATGATTTTTTTAAACATTATTTTATTATATATTAAATGTTTTTATTTGAAAGTTCAATTTCACTTATTTATATTAATAAATCTAATCAAATTTTTCCTATATATATAAATTATTTAACATTCATGAAAGTATTATTAATTGGTTAGAAATAATAATATATTAATTTAATTTTCAAGGGATATTTTTTTCAAAGCATTAATTTTTTTAAGTGTTGTGTATTTTTATCTTTATAAATAAATTGAAAACTTTTCAAATATGATTCTAATTAAAAAATTCAATTTATAAACATATAGATTAATAATAAATAAATTATTTATTTATTATAGATATGATTAAGAATACATAATCTTTAAAACTTTATTTTTTAAAAAACAAATATTTTTTATATACTCATGTTCTCAAATAAAAGATATATTTTTCATATTTATAAATTTATTTAGATTAATTAAAGTTAAACTTTTTAATCATAATATCAAATTTAGGTAATAGGGTTAATTTTTCAACACTCATCGGGTCAATGGTACATCTAATTTTGAGTTTTATTTATCTTTGAGTGCATTCTTGGAGTTCTTGAGTGTTGAGGATTAAGACGGGAATATTTTGGGGAGATATTTCAGGGCCCATGGATTTTTTGAACCGTGTAGTAACCATGTGAGGTGTCTTGTAGTTGTGATGGTACAATTTCATAGGGTTTAGGAAAGTTTTTCCTCTTAGATTGTTGGTATTTTTCTTGAGGAAATTCTTTTTCTCCTTAATTTTTTTTATATTCAGCTAATCAAGATTTTATCTTCCATTTTGTGGAATTATGGAACCCTAGGTATGGTGTTGGATAAACCTTGGGTATAATGGGGATTTTTGTTTGTTTTCTTGGGGCTTAAGTGTTTAAGGCTTGGTTTTACCTCTTATGGGTGGTCTTCATCAAGGTAGATGAGATTTGGATCAAATGTAAGGTAGGAATCTATATTTAAGGGTGTTTTATATGGGTTACCTTTAAATTTATAATCAATTTTGGTTTTCCTTATTTAAATTTCTGTTATGATGATTTATGCTTGGTTTTTATTCCATATATGATGTGTTTTATGGATTATTTTTTAGAAATTTCAATGTTTAAATTGGGGTTTTACAAATGTTAGTGGCTTTTATTCCCACAATGTTTTTGATAAAATCTCTCAGATATGTTTTGTGGTTTTAAATTGATTTATAAAGTGGTGTTAGAAATTTTTTTTCCCTTGAAAATGTTCTTTGATAATATTTTTAATGGTTTCTTATGAGATGTATTTTGTTGCGGATTGATTGATATGGCCACATTCTTATTATGTATTGTCATGGTGTATTATGTGGATCAACCAAGGTATGATTGATTAGTTTGATTTAGGGACCCTGTGAGCCTTCATAAGGATCACCATGCAAGACACTATTTTTTCCAAGGGATCGAGTGAGCCTTTAGGTAGGAATACCTTGTGATATTCCATGTTGATTACCGAGTGACCATGTGAACTCTTGTATTTGGTCCTCTGGAAGATCGTGGGAGCATCCACTTTGAATATCAAGTAATCATACTTGTTTTCTCACTCACAATAGGCCTGATTATTAGAGACCCTAGGTTCACATTACTCATTCCAGTTTGGTTTACATGGTTTATTCATTTGATTAGTTTCATTTTTATGTGATGAGATGTGTCATGGACATTTATTAAATTCTCTATTTATATGGTTATATTATATTGATGTTTAAACACTCCTTTATTATGCATCCTTAGTTATGTAGAGTATGTTTTTCCTTATCTCCTTGTTTATATATTGGAGTTGTGTTTAGAAAGTTCTTTGAAAATCTTAATTTTTTTAAAGAAAAATCAATGGGTTTTTAAAGGTTTACTTAAAATTTCTTTGTTTTCAAGTGGATTGGTTTTTAAAATTATTTAAACTAGTTTATTGGTTTTCAGGGGTAAAATACTTGAATAGAACCATGGTGTTATCATATTGGGATTCATTCCTCACACCCTTATAGGTCCCTATTTAGAGTAAGTTGTATTATTTTTTACTTATTCAATTTTACTTGTTCCTTTATTGGAATTATAATCTTTACTTTCAGTTTGGTTTTGTTTTGTTTTAGATACCATGTATATGTATATGTCTCCTTATGACATGTTTTTACAGTGATTTATGCCTTGGTTTATAGTATCTATTTATCTTATGCTATTCAATATGATGTGTTTTGTGTTTCCATTCCATTTCTTGGATGGTTTATTCCACTTTAACTTTGGATAAACCATTCCCAAGTGATGGATCATTATGTCTGGTTCTTGTTTCCAACTCATGGTAATCGGGAACACACTTTATGACATGTGGTTGGACAACTCAAGTGATGTGTTGGGATGACCCATGTTGGTTCATTAAAAAATTATATTGGAGACATATTTTTATTTAGGATTCGGTGGTAGATTGGATCTAGAACCACTGGGACACAAGAGGTTGTAATGATGGATTGCAAGGGGAAACTCTTCACCATGCCGAAACTCAAGTTACCATGGGTGGTATGGGATTATGGTTATGTTTGGAACTCAGTTATTTATTTTTTGGATGATATTTCAAATTATTTCCTAATTAGTGTAATTTTTTAGGGTAATATTTGGGTTAGTTTTGAGTTTTGGGGTGGAATAGGGAGGCTTGGAGAAGGTATATGATTAGTAATAAATGTGATCAGCCCATCTAATCATGCCTATAATTCTAATGACACCTGCATAATTGGTGAATATTTTTATAAATTGTGAAACCAATTTGGTGAAACTAATCAGTGAAACCATTTTGGTGAAACCGATCTATGAAACCCATTTGGTGAAACCGATCTGTGAAACTGATTTGGTGAAACTGGTCTGTGAAACCAATTTGGTGAAAGCAATCTGTGAAATTGATTTCATGAAACTAGTCTGTGAAACCGATTTGGTGAAACCAATCTATGAAATTGATTTGGTGAAACTGATCTGTGAAACCTATTCGGTGAAACCAATATGTGAAACTGATTTGCTGAAACGGATCTCTGAAACCAATTTGGTGAAACCGATTTGTGAAACCGATTTGGTGAAACCGATCTGTGAAACCTATTTGGTAAAACTGATCTGTGAAACCGATTTGGTGAAACCGATCTGTGAAACCGAATTTTGAAACCAATTTGGTGAAACCGATCTGTGAAACTGATTTGGTGAAACTGATCTGTGAACCTGATTTGGTGAAACCAATCCATGAAACCCATTTGGTGAAACCGATCTGTGAAACCGAACTGTGAAACCATTCTAGTGAAATTGATCTATGAAACGGATTTGGTGAAACCGATCTGTAAAACTGATTTAGTGAAACCGATCTGTGAACCCAAACTGTGAATCCAATTTGTTGAAACGGATATGTAAAACCGATTTGGTGAAACCGATCTGTGAAACTGATTTGGTGAAACCGATCTGTGAAATTGATATGTGAAGCTGATCTGTGAAGCTAATCTGTGAAGTTGATTAGTGATGCTAATTTTTGAAGCTAATCAATAGATCTGATCAGGGAAGATGATCATTGGAGTTGATCTGTGGAGTTGATGGGTGGTACTGATCGATGAGTGCAGGAAACCCCAACACTTCGAATTTTTGCAAAGTAATTGACCAAGAGGGTCTAGGCCATTACATCAGATACCTCTCAAAATTATTCTCACCCTATAGAATACAATAGTAACCCAAACAACCCCTCCAGAAGATACATTTCAGGGAAAAACCACCCCAAACAACCATACGAATCCCATGGATTTCATTGTCCTGACACACGGATTGGGGAGTTCTTTACCCCATGTCAATATTCTATCTACTCTAGGAAGCACAAACATGACTGCATGGGTTTAATCGCATCCACCATAATGTGACTTGATTAGGGATTAGGTCCTACCTTCCCTACATATGAGGACTTTACATAACCATTTACAAGTTAAGTAAACAAAACCTCTCCTAAACCAATAAGGTCAGCATTACATCACAGCAGGTCACAAAAACAAGAACAACAAGGAAGGCTTGGAATAGGAACTCGAAACAGCTTTGGGTAATGGGCGCGCATCTGAGCTTCTTGCTCCCAAGTAATCTCCTTGATGCCATCGTGCCTCCACAACACATGAACCAAAGGGATGGTTCATCCACAAACACTTTCTCCTTTTGATCCTCGATCCTCACTGGTCACTCCAAGAACGCAGAGTCATCCCCTATATCCAATTCTCCCCAGTTAATGACATGGGAATCATCGTGTAGATATTGACGAAGAAGGGAGACATGGAAAACATCTTGGATCTTTTTCAAATGCGGTGGAAACTCCTGCTGATATGCCACCTCACCGACTCTCCCCAACACTTCAAAGGGACCGATGAACCAAGGAGAGAGCTTTCTATCCTTGATAAACCTTCGCTGCCCACGTCGAGGGGAAACCTTTAAGAACACATGGTCTCCAACCTCGAACCCCAAGGGCCTCCTCCTACGATCGGAATATGACTTCTGTCAGTCTTGGGATGCCTTCATCCTCTCACTCACAAGCTGAATCTTCTCTGTTGTGCTCTTCACTACCTTTGGTCCATGAACACCTGCCTCCCCAACCTCGGTCCAGCACACGAGCGAATGACACAACCTTCCATAGAAGGCTTCAAATGGTTCCACGCCAATATTAGAGTGATATTTATTATTATAGGAAAACTATACTAAGGGAAAATTTCATTCCCAAGATCCCCCAAAGTCCAAAACACATGCTCGTAACATATACTACAATTTCTGGATGGTTCGCTTTGTATTCCAATCTTTTTGGGGGTGGAAAAGAGTTCTAAGATGTATCTGGGTGCCAAAATCATATGGAAATCCCTTCCAAACTCGTGAGGTAAACCATGCATCCCTATCCAAGACTATAGACCTAGGAAGTCCATGAAACCGCACCACCTCATCCACGTATCTCCGTGTTAAGGAATCCACCGCACTCGATTCCTTGATCGCCAGAAAGTGAGCTGATTTCGCTAACTGGTCTACCACTACCCAGATAGAATCACAGCCTCCTGGAACCTTGCATAGTCCTGTAACGAAATCCATCAAAATATCATCCCACTTCCACTCGAGGACATCTAGAGGCTAAAAAAACCTCCTGGGACACAGTGTTCATCCTTCACTTGCGGACATACCAAGCTCCTTGTCCCGAACTCTACCACTGTCTGTTTCACCCCGGGCCACCAAAACTGTAGAGACCCAAGCTTGACGTAAATGGATATTACCATAATTTTTCAGAATACTTAATACATAACAAAAACAAACACACAAGGATCGTAATAGTTAAGTGTCTTTGGAAACTCGGAACATAATCTTATAATTGTGGTGAAAGATCTTCAACATCTCCCATAAAGACATTACCATTTTGTTTTCTTACCTAAAACCTTTCTTTATATCATGGGGAAAAGAAAACATATAAAGGGTGATATCAAATTCTCAGTAAGGGTAATCATGGAGAAAATAAAACAAACCATATACATTTGAACTTAAAAACATGAACATAAATATTAAACATCAAAATCTTGAGCATTGAAATAAAACATGGTAGTACATAAGGCATATATCATAAAAGAAACATTAATCATGATAAAATAGCATGGGAACAAAACATGTAATTGTCGAAAACAATTAAGCACATGATATGATTTCTATAGTAGCCAAGGCATTTCTTCCAAGACCATCTTAGTGGAAAAAGTCCCTTTCTGAATCGAGTTCACTCCTTATTCCAGTCATTTATCACTGAACTGGATTAACTTACCTTTCTAGCCATGTCCATCTCATGAGATATAAATATTTACCCAATTAATTGGAGGGAGAAATAGGTCCCACCCATCTCATAATTAAATAATTCTTACTTGTTCCACAAAATAAACATAAATCATTCATCATAACCCCAAAAAAAGGGTTTCATAAACATCATCTCATCGTGACATAATCCATATAAAACAAATGGATATCATTTCATTGTAATAAAAAATAAAACCATGTAAATAATAGAGAAATTATACTTGAAACATAAACATGCTAAATAATGTCATCTTAGATGGAAAATAGTTTTGATAAAACACTTGTAATGAATTATTGAGGAAAATATCCTTTCTTCTTCAAAATATTTTTCTTTTAACAAAATTACATGAAATTTTAAAATAAAAATATTTTGTTGAAAATAATAATGAATTATTGTAGAGTAATCTTCATGAAAATTATGCGTTATGAAACAGTAAAAATCCTCTCATTCTATATAAGTTAAAAAAACAGTATCCTCATACTTTTATCGAAAAAGTCAAAAAGTACCTCGTATGGTAAACAAAAGAAATATTCCTTCCAAACCTTGTGGTAAAATTCATAAAAGGGTAAAAATAAATTTAAACATACATGGAATAATAATAAACATTTTATGAAAATATTTTTAGAAAACATGTACATGGATGATAAACATAACCCCAGTAAATACTTATGAATAAACAATCTCGGATAAGAATGAGATTGGAATAATTTTCCCTTACCTTATGTCTGATATGCTTCATATGTATCCAAACCTCATGTATAATTATTTAAATAATGTCATTGACTTTTTTCAGAATAATATTCACTGTTTTGATATCATATATGGTTAAATTATGACTTTAGAATAACCGTTATTTTGTAAATTCCATGTTAAAGAAGCATTTTGGGTAAAATCGTTTCATTTATCGCATGTGTTTGGATTTGTTGTTCTTGATATTATTATTAATTATATCATTATTTACTTAATTCCAGAATGTAAATCATAATTTATATATCATATATATTCAGTATATACATATATATAATAGATAGATGAATTAAATGAAATACACCGTTCATGGAGACGGTAGGCCATACGTACGCATGAATGCTGTTTTCCTTTCCTTATTGACTTGAATGGAATTAAGTAGATGAAATACATATATATATACATAAATCCAGTAGCATTATTACATCATATATTTCATGATTACTTACTATATATACTTTATAGTCATTCTTAAATTCTTAACTTGGAAAATGAATCTCATCGCGTCGTGGAGATGGTAATCCGTACATACACACGAGCGATGATATCGTTCCCATATTTATTGAATGGAATTTTAGTGGATGATATAATATCTTAGAATAAGTATGATGTTATAATAATCATATATAGTTATTATTTACACCATTATACCCATCCAAGTAAGGTGGTGGTGTAAAAACAGATTACACCACGGTGTGGAGATGGTATTCCGTACGTACACACGCGCAGTGATTTCTATTTCTGTAGGATGGATAGAAGGTGAAATGGGGTTGTTTCATACTTATAATAATATATAATTATATGATTGATACAGATTTTATTACTTAAAAATGAAACAACTAAAGAATAATAAGTATAAGAAGAAATAAAACTTGAAAGAATCGGGGGAAGAGATTACCTCTTCCTCGACGCACCTCCTTTAAACTTCTTCTTAGGGCACTAGAGTTCATATTTTGAGAATACCATAACCTCTATGATATACCTATAGAGGTTTGTAAGATTAATTGGCCGGATTTGGCCGACCTTCAAGGCTCAAAAGGGTTTGAAGTGAAGAGGGAACGGGTTCCCTTTTAATAAGGGTGGAGAGGGGCAACTTAGGAAAACTTAAACTATTATTTTATAATAATTTCATATTCGGTTTTTAATAGCTCAAAATTGATTTATTTTTAAGATAATGTGGGTATCGGTAGAAATAATTTCAACCAATAGGTTTTATACATGTTTGGGATACTATTTTATCCTTATCATTTAAATTTAACTCTAATTTAAATAATTTAACTTTTACCGTGTCTTTTTTTTTCTTACACTATATGGTTAATAAACTTACTATAACAAGACAAACGAACCCCAAGTGGTTAATTATTAATATATATTTCCTTATATAATTCATTTGGCCGAACCATATAATTTTAGGAATAAAATAACAATTAATAATATAATATTTGTTTTAAAAACTATTTTATTTAAATTTTGACACTATTTGGTACTTGATTTTTTTGAAATTAATAATAGCATTATTTGTTCTCAAAAAATTAATTAAATAAATACTAACATGTCATATTAACCTATAAAATTAGTGTAATTAATAAAAAGTCTAAAATTTCATTTATTTGGGTATTTATAACATCAATTATGTTTATATTTCATTAATAAGGTAATTACTGGATCATCATTGTGTCAAAAATAAATTAAATTATATAATGTCTAAAAATTATAAATAAAATACCATTATTTAGGATATCTTTTTATATTTCTAATTAATATTTATAGTCTAATTTATCTTATGTATAACCCTATATTAAAAAGGTTTTATTTATTATACTTTGATTTTAAATATTTTAACTCTTCTATAAATAAAATTATAATAAATTTCCTAATCTAATCCATGTGGACCAAAAGGGTAATATTTTATCCCAAAGGTTGTTTTTGGTCTAATTACACTTTTCTAATAGAATTAGGACATGTTTTAGGGTAACAATTATATCATTTTTACCCTTAATTACCCTATTTACTTTTAACCGTGGTAAATAAAAGTAAAAAGTTACTATTCACCAAAAATTATTTTTATCTTATTGAAAAAAAATTTACTTAGTGATATTAATTATGTCTCTCATATTTTTGAAATTACACTCATAGAAGTGGTTAAATTATGTTTTATGTAAATTTGTAAATTTTCCTAAGAGGTGGGTAAAAGACGGTCAAAAGTTCAATAAAATTTTTATATATCTAAAATTATTATAAAATGACTCGAATGAATTACATTGAACTTATATTGGTATTATGTATCAATTTTGACCTAAAATAAATTTAAATAAAATAAATAATTATTTGAATAAAAATTTGGTTTTTAAGCAGTAACCCAGTGTTTTCACTATTCATCAAAAATTGAAAGTTTTCAGAAAAATACCAAAAATTAAGCCTAGGATAATTTTGATATTTCGAATCCAAAAAATAAGTCCATTTTGAAAAATAAAATTTCAAAAAGTGGTTATTATTATTCATAAAGGCTAGTTTATATAATATATCGTTGTTTAGTGAAACTCGGTATTGCGTACAACAGACGTTGTCGTGGAAGGTCGTGATTGCGTGTAATGCAAGCCAAGTCAGGGATGCTTGTAGTGGGAGATCCTTTTGATATAGCATACAACACAAGACATCAATGAAGTTAAAAAGAATATTTTTCATAAAATCTCAGGGTGTTACATTCTACCCCCCTTAAAATGAATTTCTCCCTCGAAATTCGTCGAGGTTATAAATGGTTTACTACATGAAAGTTTTACTAGAAACCCACATTGTAAAAAGGAATAACAAAACTTATCTTTAAAAACTAAAGTATGAAGCGTAATGGTTACCCAAATTAACTAATCAATGGGTTTCCACATAGAAGAACATAGGTAAAAATATTGATAAAGAAGAGAAATCTAACCATCAAGTTCTGATGGAGAGTGGTAGAGAACATGGATATGAAAAAGCCAACAATCACAAAGCCATAAATTTGTAATGACCTAAGGTACCATCTGATTCATTGGATATAAGGGAACTAGGAAAACATTTTTGGTTTTCAAGATGATTTCCCTAAAGTTGAAGAATTTTAATTAGAAGAAATACTTACTTCATTTCAGTATAATCTCACCGTTGTTCGTGCCTTGAAAAATTTACACTTCATCTATTAGAGAAATGAAGTTGAATTTTTCATTTGTTAAGTGTTAGCAGATCATGTGATAGAATTATGGGGCATTCCATATGTCTCAAACAAAAGGTTAGCAAAAGTTATCAAATATACAGAAGTCCATCTATAGTGAGGTTAATCATATATGATTCCAAAAATGGACTTATACTTCATCTATGATACTGCTTAATAAAACTAGTTTCTACTAACCAGGAACTTCATGTAGGCAAGTGGTAGGAAATAATGGTCTATCACACTTCGGTTGTGGGTTCGATTCCCACATCCTTGTCTAACGCGACGGGTTGTCTCCCATCCTGTAGGTTTCCCTTTTTCTAAAACTACATTATTATAACATTCCATCAATAATTTCAAAAAAGTTCTAGCCTTAAACAATACTATCTGATGTCTGACATAATCCATTCCAGTCTTTAGACTTATCCAAAATACTTTTGTCCAAGCTCGTAGTATAAAGAAAACAATTACTAGAAATGTCATCTATCGAGCATATGAATACCATCATTTATCCTCCATATATCATACGATATATCTTCTTGGTCAATTTACAAACATGTGAATACATTAATCATGTATTCTCTAGAAAAAAATAAATAACCATTGAACCTTAGTGAAAACATGAATGTTGTCAAAATTTAACACTTTCCACATACCAAAATCCCAGAATTTCTATATACTCAAGCCATGATATAACTTTTTCCTTATAACAGTCATGAGCTCATGAATACTATATAATATTTCATTTTCTCTTTATCATATCATCTTCTTTCAAAAATCACATTTCATGGTTACTAGTACCATAAATTTATTGAAAACCACAATATACCATTACATAAATATTCCAATATTCCATGATACTATATACAACATTATTTTGGAATACCATTACATAAACACTTAATCATTATTCTATATTGTTGTCATATTCAACACTACCAATAGCGATCGCATGTGACTTCCCTTTTTTCCTTTTCCTTAAGAGTTTGTTGTTGTCGATCATCATTAACCCTTGGATTAGGGCATAGGTTAGCATAATTCCCCATTTCCTTGCACTTGAAGCATTGAAGTGTTGGTGGTGCATTCTATGCAGTCTTTTCTTTATTCACATCATTAGTAACCTTTTTTCCATTACTTTGACACTCAGCTGGTCGATGACCTTCTTTTCCACACTTAAAACGTTTCTATTCCCTTTAATACAATCTCCACCATGCTTCTTTCCAGACTTTGAGCATAAAGAAACATTAATAATCTTTTCATCATTATTCTGAGATTTCTCCTTGAACTCCATCTTACGTTTCTTGTCAAAACCATGAGACGGATATGTAACACCAACTTCCATTTCTACCTTGACGGCACAACGAACAATTTTTTCATAGCTACTGATGTCTCTTATAGCTAATGCCCTTCAAATACTTGTTTTTAAGCCACTGAAGAATCAATCAACTTTACTTTCACGTTGGATGATAATGATAGATGCATACCTTGGAATCCTTGTAAAATTTTCTTCGTATATACCAGTAGATTCATCATCCTTCTGCATAAGCTCAAGGAACTCCTTTTCCATCTTTGTTCGAAGAATACGAGGGAATTACTTATTGAAAAATAAGTTCTTGAGATCATCCCATTCCATGGATTCAATTTCATCTTGGGGCCTCGTATTCTTAATTAGATTCCACCATTGGTCTACTTCAACTTATAAACGGTAAATATGTAAAATGACTTTTTCATGTTCTGAACAGTGAAGTATGGAAAATATATTTTCAATGGTACTAATCCATTTTTCAACAACAAGTGGATCAGAAGACCCATTTAAAGACGGTGGATGTTGCCTCATGAAGGACTCAATAGAATATTGTTCCCTTCTCTGATCATTTGGAAACCCTGAATGATTCATAGCTTGTGTAAGTATAGTAATAAGATTTTGCACTCCATCTCCCATCACATTTGGTTGTTCTAGAGTACAATCATTTCATTTTCCATTAAATTGATCAACACAATTCCTTTGGGTTCCAGACATTGTCTAAAACCCAAAAAGAATAGTGTGAGAGGCAAAAATCATGCTTGGAAAACAACATAATAAAGGGGGAGTACCTTAAATATCTAACATCTTTGGTTTAATTATAATATAGTTTCTGTAATTCTAGGACTATAACCTATACTTATACTTAACCTTAGGGACATCCCTAGACATACCTTAGAAATATCTCTTGGGATCTCACTAAATTTCTCGCATCCTAGTTTCCAAAGGTTGACTAAACCGAACCTCGAATACCAACTGTATAGACCCAATCTTGATAACATGGAAATTACATTACTTTTGAAGAATACTTAATACTTAACAAAAACAAACACACAATGACGGTAATAGTTTAGTGTCTTTGGAATCTCGGAACACAATCTTCTAATCGTGGTGGAATATCTTCAACATCTCCCATAAGACCTTCCCCTTTTGTTTTCTTACCTAAAACCTTTCTTTATATCATGGGGAAAAGAAAACATATAAAGGGTTATCTTAAATTCTAAGTAAGGGTAAGCATGTAGAAAATAAAACAAACCATATACATTTGAACTTAAAAACATGAACATAAAGTTTAAACATCAAAATCTTGAGCATTGAAATAAAACATGACAGTACGTAAGGAATAGATCCTAAAACAAACATTAATCATGATAAAATAGCATGGGAATAAAACATGAAATTTTCGAAACCCATCAAGAACATGATATGATTTCCATAGTAGCCAAGTCATTGCTTCCAAGACCATCTTAGTGGACAAAGTCCCTTTCTGAATCAAGTTCACTCCTCATTCCAGTCCTGTATCACTGAACTGGATTAACTTACCGTTCTAGCCATGTCTATCTCATGAGATATAAATCTTTACCCATTGCATTGGAGGGAGATATAGGTCCCACCCATCTCATAATGAAATCATTCTTACTTGTTCCACAAAATAAACATAAATCATTCATCCTAACCCCAAAAAAAATGGGTTTTATAAACATCATCTCATCGTGACACAATCCATATAAAACAAATGGATATCATTTCATCATAAAAAAAATCAAACCATGTAAATAATAGAGACATTATACTTGAAACATAAAAATGATAAATAATGTCATCTTAGATGGAAAATAGTTTTGATAAAACACTTGAAATGAATTCTTGAGGAAAATATCCTTTCTTCTTCAAAATCATTTTCTTTTCACAAAATTCCATGAAATTTTAAAATTAAGGGATTTTTTTGAAAATAATAATGAAATATTGTAGAGGAATATTCATTAAAATTAGACGTTATGAAACAGAAAAAATCTTTTCATTCTCTATAAGTTAAAAAAACATTCTCCTCGTACTTTTTTCGAAAAATTCAAAAAGTACCTCATATGGTAAAAAAAAGAAAGATTCCTTCCAAACCTTGTAGTAAAAGTCATAAAAGGGTAGAAATTACTTCAAACATACATGGATGAATACTAAACATTTTATGAAAACATTTTTTGAAAACATGTACATGGATGATAAACATAACCCCAGTAAATACTTACGAATAAACAATCTCGGATAAGAATGAGATTGGAATAATTATCCCTTACCTTATGTATGATATGCTTCATACGTATCCGAAACTCATGTATAATAATTTAAATAATTTCATTGACTTATTTTAGAATCATATTCATTGTTATTATATCATATATGGTTCAATTATGACTTTAGAATACCCGTTCTTTTGTAAATTCTATGTTAAAGCAGCATTTTGGGTAAAATCGATTCATTTATCGTACGTGTTTCGATTTGTTAGTCTTGATATTATTATTACTTATATCATGATTTAATTACTTACAGAATGTAAATCATGATTTATATATCATATATATTCATTATATACATATATATAATAGATAGATGAATGAAATGAAATACACCGTTCATGGAGACGGTAGGTCGTACGTACTCCTGAACGTTGTTTTCCTTTCCTTATTAACTTAAATGGAATTAAGTAGATGACATATATATATATATACATAAATACAGTATAATTATTATGTAATATATTTCATGATTACTTATTATGTATACTTTATAATCATTCTTGAATTGTTAACATGGAAAATGAATCTCATCGCGTCGTGGAGACGGTAATCCATACGTACACACAAGCGATGATATCGTTCCCATATTTATTGAATGTAATTGGAGTGGATGATATAATATCATAGAATTAGTATGATTTTATAATAATCATATATAGTTATTCTTTACACCATTATACCCATCCAAGTAAGGTGGTTGTGGAAAAACAGATTACACCACGGCGTGGAGACGGTATTCTGTGCGTACGCACGTGCGGTGATTTCATTTTCCATAGGATTTATAGAAGGTTAAATGGTGTTTTTTCATACTTATAATAACATATCATTATATGAGTGACACTGATTTTATTACTTATAAATGAAACAGCTAAAGAAGAAGAAGTCGAAGAAGAAAGAAAACATGAAAGAATCGGGAGAAGAGATTACCTCTTCCTCGACGCACCTCCTTTAAACTTCTTCTTAGGGAAATAGATTTGGTATTTTGAGAAGACCATAACCTCTATGATATAACTATAGATGTTGAGAAGAGGAATTGGCAGGGTTTGGCTGAGCTTCAAGGCTCAAAAGGGTGTGAAGAGAAGAGGGAAGGGGTGCCCCTTTTATAAGGGAGGAGAGGGGCACCTTAGGAAAACTTAAACTATTATTTTATAATAAAGTCATATTCAGTTTTTAATAGCTAAAAATTGATTTATTTCGAAGATAAGGTGGGAATGGGGAGAAATAATATCAAACAATAGGTTTTATATAGTTTTATTTTACTATTTTATCCTTATCATTTAAATTTAACTCTAAGTTAAATAATTTAACTTTTACCATGTCTTTTTTTCTTACACTATATGGTTAATAAACTTACTATAACAAGCCAAACGAACCCCAAGTGGTTCATTATTAATATATATATCCTTATTTAATTCATCTTGCCTAACCTTATATTTTTTTGAATAAAATAACAATTAATAATATAATATTTGTTTTAAAAACTATTTTATGTCAATTTTGACACTATTTGGTACTTGATTTTTGTGAAAATCATAACAACATGATTAGTTCTAAAAAAGTTTATTTAATCAATAATAACATGTCATATTAACCTATAAAATTAGTTTAATTCATAAAAATTCTAAAATTACATTTATTTGGGTATTTATAACATCAATTATTTTAATATTTCATTAATAAGGTAATTATTGCATCATCATTGTGTCATAAATAAATTAAATTATTTAATATCTAAAAATTATTAATAAAATACCATTATGTATGAAATAATTTTATATTTCTAATGAATATTTATAATCTAATTTATCTTATGTATAACCCTATATTAAAAATGTTTTAGTTATTAAACTTTGATTTTAACTATTTTAACTCTTCTTTAAATAAAAAAATAATAAATGTACTAATCTAATCCAAGTGGACCTAAAGGGTAATATTTTATCCCTAATGTTGTTTTTGGTCGAATTAAGCTTATCCAATAGAATTATTACATGTGTTAGGGTAATAATAATATCATTTTTACCCTTAATTACCCTATTTACTTTTAACCGTGGTAAATAAAAGTAAAAAGTTACTATTCACTAAAAATTATTTTTATCTTATTGAACAACATTTTAATTAATGATATCAACCATGTCTCTCTGATTTTTTAAATTCCACTCACATAAGTGGTAAAATTATGTTTTATGTAAATTTTCAAATTCTCTTAGGAGGTGGGTAAAATACAGTCAAAAGTTCAATAAATTTTTTTTATATCTAATATTATTATAAAATGACTCTAATGAATTACATTGAACTTATATAGGTATTATGTATCAATTTTTACCTAAAATAAATTTAAATAAAATAATTAATTATTTAAATAAAAATTCGGTTTTTAAATAGTAACCCAGTGTTTTCACTATTCATAAAAAATTGAACGTTTTTAGAAAAATACCAAAAATTCACCCTAGGATAATTTCGATATTATGAATCCAAAAATGAAGTCCATTTTGTAAAATAAAATTTCAAAAAGTGAGTATTATTATTCATAACAGCTATTTTATATAACATATCGTTGTTTAGTGAAACTCGGTATTGCGTACAACATACGCTATCATGAAAGGTCATGATTGTGTGTAATGAAAGACAAGTCAGGGATGCATGTAGTGCAAGCTCCTTTTGGTGTAGCCTAAAACACAAGACATCAATGAAATTAAAAAGTAAATTTTTCATAAAATCTCGAGGTGTTACAAAAACTGTCCCCTCAGGCCTCGTTACATCTTGGAAACTCCAGGGTGTACCGCTATGAGTGAATTATGGAACTCACATAGAACTCCCTCATGCATCATCTCTGGGACAAAAAACTTCCCTCAGTAAAGCATCTAATTCTGACCATCCTTTGACCACCCTTCCAGAGCAATGCCTTGGTTAACCCGATCGCGCATCACTTCACTCTCTATGTCTCCCCACTGAGACTCCTCCACCTGCTGCAGTAGAGAGGACTACACGGTCATCTAAAACAAACAACCTCGACCACCATCCTCCCTTACATCCAGGTGTAGAGAAGCCAACTCCTCCATTGCCTTCCAAGCATCCACAGATTCCTGAATAGCTTACCTCCATGACTTCCTGCTCAAGGCATCAGACACAACATTCGCCTTACCTTCAGTGTAAGAGATATTGAAGTTGTAGACCTGTAGAAACTCCACCACCTTCATTTTCACAAGTTCATGTCCTGCTGGGTAAAGATATGCCTCAAAATCTTGTGATCTGTGAATACCAAAAAGTGCTCCCCGATGTGGTAATGTCGTCACAACTTCAATGAAAACACTACATCTTCTAGATATAGGTCATGGGTGGCATAGTTACACTCATGAGGATGTAACTACCTAGACCCATAAGATATCACTCCCCATTGCTGCATCATCACACACTCTAGGCCAAGTCCAGAAGCATCACAAAACACCTCAAACAACAGCCCTTCCTCTGAAAACCTCAGCACTAGGGAAATAACCGACTTCCCTTTTAGATAATTGAAGGCTTCATGGAACTGATCTCTCCTCACGAAGGCCTGGTCATTTCTGGTCAATACTATCAAGGGAGCTGCAACTTAAGATAATTAAGGTACAAACCTCCGATAATAGCCTGCTAGACCTAGAAAACTACGAACCTCCGTTACATTCATGGGTGCTTCCCAAGAAACAACTGCTTCAACCTTTGATAGATCAACTAATACCCCTTGCTGAGTCACCACATGTCCAAGGAAATGCACTACTCATGTCAGGAACTTACACATGGACAATTCCCCATAGAGCTAATGATGTCGAAGGATTTCCAAGACCATCATGAGGTGCTTAGTATGTTACTCATCTGATCTTTAGTAGCTAAAAATTTCATTGATGAACACAACGACGAACTAGTCCAGAAACTCACGGAAAAAAAGAGTTCATGAGTCCCATGAACATAGATGGTTCATTCGTAACACCGAATGGCATGACTATGAACTCAAAGTATCCATACCTACACAAGAAAGTCGTCTTTCGAATATCACTATTTTCCCCCTTACCTGGTGATACCCAGTCTATAGATCGATCTTAGAGAACTAACCTACTCCCCTTATCTGGTCAAAGAGATCGTCTATCCTCGGAAGAGGGTAAAGGTTCTTGATTGTTACTTGATTCAGTCTCTGGTAGTTTATGCATAGCCTGAGACCACCATCTGCCTTCATTATAAACTAGACTGAAGCACCCCATGGAGACATACTGGATCAGACAAAACTCTTCTTCATCAGATTTTCAATCAAGATCCACAACTCCTGCATCTCAGAAGGTTTCATCTGATAAGGAGTCATGGAAATTGGACGGGCACCCGGTTCTAAGTCTATCCCGAACTCAACATCACGTTGAGGGGGTAGAGTCACAACCTCATTGGAAAAAATGTCTAGGAAATATCTAACAATTCTCAGAACATCCATCATCTCATCATCCAATGATTCTTCTGAAAGCTCAGAAAACATAGAAAGAAGAGGCTCCACACGCCGTCACCCCACCTAACAACTTCGCTCTCCAACAAAACCCACATGCTGGTTATACCCATAGGAGAACATGACTCTTATCCAGAAGCATTCGATGACAGTGTGCACATAAAACAACTAGTCGATGCCTGGGATGACATCATATGGATGAATTTGTAGCAGAAGAAGGTCCCCACTAGAATTATGTGGCCCCAACATCAAGCTACATCCACAATAAACATCAAACAGACTGGTATGACCCCCAAAAGGTGTATATAGAACCAGGGGAATAGAGAGTCTCTCTATGTCTAGGCTCAAGGAATGGGCTAGAACAGGTGTAAAAAAGGAGTGTGATTCTCCTGAATCAAATAAGTCACAAGAAAGAGTGCTAAACAAGCTGATCGTACCTCGAACGACTTCCTGACCTTCTAGAACTGCTTCCTCGGTGGCGTGCAACTGCCCATTCTCAACTCCTCTACATCTTGGTTGTCATATGCCTCCCCTACCACACCGTATTCAAGGTCTTTGAGGAGAACCATGGGGTCAGACTCCACCTTCCACATCTACTCTCGAAGGAGTGAGAGCTCGTTGTCCCTACTACTACTGCTAAAAGGGTCTAGCTGGAAACTGCTACTGCTGAGGTGGGCGCTGAACCAGCCCACCCCCACTGTATTACACTCTATCTAGGCACTGATTCTGAAGGTTCCCACAACTTCAACAGATGAATCACCTTGGTCCTGGGCTCGTGAGTAAAGGGTGAGGACTGGGTGATCAAAACTGGAAATGTCGGGGTCTGCTCCCTGCTGGTCGAAACCTAGAAGGCCCTGACATTGGAGGTCTGATGCTGACAGTCTTCCCCTTTGACAAAACCCATTGGCTCCCCTCTCACAGCACACCGCCTAGCGTGTGCATGATTTCTACCACTTCAGCCTTCTTCTGGACCTCCAAGTACATCGGTTGGGTGAAGGGAGTAACAACATACTGAAGAGAAGGTCAGAGTGCCTCTTCTAAATGTCTTTCCAGAGACTCCTCATCCGGAAAAAAAGTTCAGAGAAAAATGAAGTTGATCCTGGAACTTGATCCCCAACTCCCTCACTAACATGTTCCCCTACCGAAGGGAGAGTAGCTTCTGCCTCTTCTCCACCTTCATCATGGAAGGGAGGAATTCCGGCCATCATTTCCTCTCGAAGTCGGTCCATGAAACTTCAGCCTCCCTCTTATACCCAAGATATAGAGTCCACCACTGATGGTTTGATCCCTGCATCTAGCTTACAACCGGAGGAACCCAGTACTCTGTTGGAGCCCGGATCAAGCTGAAAGCTATCACCAGCTCCTCTAGCCAGCTCTTTGTCTCAATTTCTGAGGTACATCCCTCATATTTCTCGAGGGTCTGCCGCTAAAAGGCATGAAGAATCCTCTTCCACTAACCATCCTTCTCTTCTCGGTTAGCTCTTTGCTGATCATCCATGTCAACCTCCTGGGCCCTGATCTTCCGCACTACTCGTGGTCATCTTTCAAGTGCCATTGCTGTAAGGTAAATAAGGAATTCCTAATCCTGAGTAGTGTAGAAGATTGATTTTAAATTTTTCTTAGACATATTATTCATTTTAAATCCCCATGATACCCAAGACACACAAGAAAACAAGTCGTTATAATGCATGTTCCTTTCCTAGGGTCTCTACCCTACAATCAGTGTAGCCTCACTTGGTGGTTCGGTAGGCCCAGAGTCCTTGCATCGGATCATGCGGGGACCTAAAATCCTGGGTCCTAGCCAGTATTCTCTGGCCTATTTCATGCACTAAGATTGCCTAGCATTGTTTCCCTACCATCCAATGAAATCCTCACGGTGTCTAACCCTGAGCTCCATCCTATCTCTCAACCTTGCTCTGATACCATTCTGTCACGACCTGCCTTCACCAAGATGAGAGAAGGGATACCATATTTCTAGATCCTTCCTTCTTCTAGTTGAAGGAGAGAGAATGACCCCCAAGACACACCTTCAATAGTTCATGAAGTATTGACTAGAACCAAGGGTATAGAATCACACACAAAATGGAAGGAATTACCACTTTTTTTATAAGATCGAGAGATAATATATTAAATCCCAACAACACCAAAACTAAAGGTAAAATTAAATCCAAAATCAAACCATTCTCATATGCATGTCAAAAAGTAGATTATACAAAAGTACAAGAAAATACCAAAGGAAAGTACCAAAAAAAGAAAAATAGCAACAGCAATTGTCCCAACATCTGAGCTAGTACAGTCCCTGCATGATCCCTGATGTCCTCCTAGAAACCTGAAAGAAGTTTATATACGTAGGGTGAGTACACAGGTATACTCAGTATGGAAAACCAAAGGCTCTCGTGCACAATTGGGGAGGCATTCTAATGCCCTGTGAGAAAAGGATATAACCAGAGAACCTAGCAAGGAAACTATCCACCCAACCCTTACTAAGGTACACTCCCCAAATAATGCAAGTCAAGTAATGTAATATTAATAGTACATAGATATTTGGGTACCCTGAGCCACTTTCCCACTAGTTATTTAGGACAACCTACATGTCAAACATATCCTACCATCCTCACCACAGTCCCACTGCTATTCCCCCACCTGCAGACACCTGGGCTACCACAGTCACACATCCCACTCGCAAACACCTAGGCTATCACTACCACACATCCCGCACACACCTGGGTCCGAACAACTACCGCCACGCCCGAAGACACCTGGTCCTCATCCCAGTGATACTTGGGAAACAACCTACCCGCACACACCTGGGCCAACAACCACCACATAACATGTCCGAAGAATATAGGGATATAATAGACCTCAGGCCATCACAGCCTGCCTGAAGTATCTTGTGCTACTTGGGAAAGGGAGCAGAGATGGAGCTAATAACCATCCACGCATAGGAGTGTTGGGAAAAAACACCCTCCCCCATGAAATGTGTGTGTTCGTCATGAAGTGCTTAACATGGGTGGGGTGAGAATAAGAAACATAAGAACTAAAATTATATATATAGGTAACAATCACTCATCCCAGTCTAGGTTTCCAAAACCAACCCATACACAAGCACCCTCGTTACTATTCATTCATAAGAAGCATAACAGCCACAACCCTATCACAACTCATTCCCAAAAAACAACTCCCCATTGAACCCATTCATGTATTCATATTTTAGTAATTCAATTTAAGTAATTTTTTACTACTGGGAAACTAACAGGAATAACTACAAGCCATGAAATGAAAATAGCAAAACCTCAAATTAAGCATTCACACCCGGTTCTCTTGTAAAGTCACAACAACAAAAGGGATATGTGAGATCCCTATAAGTATTAGAACCAAATCAAGCCCCACCATACAGCCTCACAAGGCCTCAGATCAAAAATCCAACAAATGCACCACAATATAGGATCACATCCCCATCCACGTCGCTTCCCAAGCATCAACCGTCAACATCACCAAAACAGAGCAAGGGAGTTTTTAAATTTGTATATGCCTTTCATTCTGTTCTGTCTTTCCATTTGGTTAACCAAGGTGATCACACGAGGATTATTATTCACTGGGAATCCATTTAATCAACCAAGTTTACTTGATTAACAAGTTTCTAGGTTACACCCATTCAATCACAAAAAGATCGTGAAAAACAGAGGTTCATTAGTGCACAAGAAAAGACCACCAACATCCATGATTTTCAGTGGGCATAAGCACGTACAATTAAAAACACATAATCAAGGATTTGGAGTACAACAGAAACATCAATCACACCCCCTTCATTCTTTAAAATTTCATTTATTATCTTCATTAAGGTTTGGTTTCATCCATACCCATAGAAACAATAGCATACCCACCCCACATGATTCACACTAAGGAGATACGAAGGAAAATATCTACTTTATTGATCAAAGATCGACATTTTTCTCTTGGTTCTAACAACTGGGGATGTGCCACTTGAAGGGGAGGTACTTGAAATACTCTAAGAATGGGCAAGAAAGTCTCGAGCGTAGGCACACCACTTGCCTCGGGAAGGGGGACTCCAAACGAACCAAGGATAAGAAGGAAAAGAGACCAGCCGGGAAGAAAAAAATTCTTCTGTGATAAAAAGGTAAGATCCTAGCATTACAGGATATGAGGATCCTGAGTGTATTTAAAGGTGTATCGTTGTTTCACCTCGTAGTTAGACGATTACACATGATGGAATTAATTTTTTATTTAATAATTCTCATCAGAGGGGTGGCCAAAACAGTTGTGCATTAAATAATTTCATTTAAGAGAGGAAAATGAGTCCTTTGAGGGTCTCCCCACTCCTAGGGGATTTAAAACATTGTTTATGTCAGTAAAAATAGCTTTGAACAACATTAAAAAGGTTAAAAGACTTAAAAGTAGCGTTTCGGAAAAAACTAGGGAAGTAAAATCCTGACACCCCTCTGTGGCCGATTGGTGAGATTATTAGTTGAAACTGATCAATGGAATTGATCGGGTGAAGCTGATCCCATGCAACTAATCCTGTGAAGTTGATCCTGTGAAGCTGATACTGTGAAGCTGATCCTGTGAATTGGATCCTGTGAAGCTGATTAGTGAAACCGATTTTTGAAACTGGATTGGTGAAACCAATCTGTGAACCCGATTTTGGGAAATCGATCTGTGAAACCGATTTGGTGAAACTGATCTGTGAAACCGATTTGGTGAAACCGATCTGTGAAACCGATTTGGTGAAACCGATCTGTGAAACTGATCTGTGAAACCGATTTGGTGAAATGGATCTATGAAACCAATTTGGTGAAACCGATCGGTGAAACCAATTTGGTGTAACCGATCTGTGAAATCGATTTGGTGAAACCGATCTTTGAAACCGGTTTGGTGAAACAGATCTGTGAAACTGATTTGATGAAACTGATCTGTGAAACCAATTTGGTGAAACTGATCTGTGAAACCTATTTGGTGAAACCAATCTCTGAAATGGATTTGGTAAAACCGATCTGTGGAACCGATTTGGTTAAATACATATGTGAAACCGATATATGAAACCTATTTGGTGAAATTGATCTATGAAACCGATTTGGTGAAATGGATCTATGAAACCGAACTATGAAACCGATTTGGTGAAACCAATCTGTGAAACTGATTTGGGGAAACCTATCTGTCAAACCAATTTAGTGAAACCAATCTGTGAAACTGATTTGGAGAAACCTATCTGTGAAACCCATTTCATGAAACCAATCTGTGAAACCGATTTCGTGAAACCGATCTATGAAACTGAAATGTGAAACCAGTTTGGTGAAACCAATCTGTGAAACCGATTGGGTGAAACCGATCTGTGAAACTGATTTGGTGAAACCGATCTCTGAAACCGAACTGTGAAACCGATCTGTGAAACCAATCTTTGAAACCGATTTGATGAAATTGGTCTATGAAATCGATTTGGTGAAACAAGTCTATTAAATCAATTTGGTGAAACCAATCTGTGAAATTGATTTGGTGAAACCGATCTGTGAAACTGATCTGTGAAACCGATTTTCTGAAACCGATCTGTGAAACTAATTTGGTGAAACCGATCTGTGAAACCGCACTGTGAAACCGATTTGGTGAAACCGATCTGTGAAACCAATGTGGTGAAACCAATCTATGAAAATGATCTGTGAAACCGTACTGTGAAACAAATTTGGTGAAACCGATCTCTGGAACCAATTTGGTGAAACCGATCTTTGAAACCAATTTGGTGTAGTCAATCTGTGAAACTACTCTGTAAAGCTGATCTATGAAGCTAATATATGAAGCTGGTCAGTGAAGGTGATCAGTGAAGCTGATATGTGAAGCTGATCAGTGCAGCCGATCAGTGAAGCTGATCAGTGGAGCTGATCAGTGAAGCTGATCAGTGGAGCTAATCTGTGGAGCTGATGGGTGGGACTGATCGATGAGTCCAAGACACACAAACACTTAGGATTTTTGCAAATTAATTGAACCAGAAGGTCTGGGCCATTACAGGGAAGATCGTCAGTAGCAGGCCTCCAGCATCAGGACCTTCTAGGTTTTAACCAGTGGGGAGCTGGCCTCAGCAGTTCCAGATTCGATGTCTCAGTCCTCTTCCTTACCTCGTGAGCCCAGGACCAAGGTACTTCATCTGTGGAATCCATGGGGACCTTTGGAATCGATGCTCGGATAAAGTGCAGTAAAGTGGGGGTGGGCTTGTTCAGCGCCCACCTCAGTACCATCAATTCCCAGCCAGACCCTTTCAGCAGAAGCAATAGGGACAGCAAGCTCCCACTCCTCCGAGAGTAGATGTGGCAGGAGGAGGCTGACCCCATGGTGATCCTCAAGGACGTTTAATAGGGTGTGGATAGGGAGTTGGCTGACATCCAAGAGGTAGAGGAGTTGGGTGTGGGAAGTTTCACGCCATAGAGGCAGCAGTTCCAGTAGGGTCAGAAGTTGTTCGAGGAACGATCATCTTGTTTAGAACTCTTGATTGTGCCTTATTTGATTCAGGAGAATCACTCTCCTTTGTTACACCCATTCTATCCCATTCCTTGAGCCTAGACATAGAGAGAATCTCCATGCCCCTGGTGCTGAGTACACTAGTTGGGGGTCATACCAGTTTTTTTGATGTTTGTTGAGGATGTAGATTGATGTTGGGGAAGCATCAGTCTAGTGGGGACCTTCTTCTACTAAAAATGCAGCCATATGATGTCATCCTAGGCATCGACTGGCTGTTTTCTGTGCATGCTGTTTTCGAATGCTTCCGAAGAAGAGTCATGCTCTTCGATGGGGATGTCCAATGTGTGGCTTTTGCAGGCGATCGGAGTTGTCAAGTGGGGAGATGGCGTGTGGAGCCTCTTCTTTATATATTGGTTGAGCTTTCAATAGAATCAGTATATTATGAGATGATGGATGTTTCGAGAGTTGTTAGAGAGTTCCTAGATGTTTTCTCGAGGATGTTTTGACTCTACCCCCTCGACGTGATGTTGATTTCAGGATAGACTTACAACCCGGTGCCCATTCGATTTCCAGGGCTCCTTATCGTATGGAGCCTTCTGATCTGTGGGAGTTGTGGATCCAGATTGAAGATCTAATTAAGAAGGGTTTTGTCCAACCCATCTTGTCACCATGGGGTGCTCCGGTCTTGTTCACAAAAAAAGGTAGACGGTGGTCTCAGGTTGTGCATAGACTACCGGAGACATAATTAAGTAATGGTCAAGAACTGTTACCCTCTTCCGAGGATAGACAATCTCTTTGACCAACTGAGGGGAATAGGTTGGTTCTATAAGATCAATCTATAGTCTAGGTATCACCAGGTAAGGGTGAAGTATAGTGATATTCCAGAGATTTATTTCAGGTGTTGGTATGGGCACTTTCAGTTTGTAGTCATGTCGTTCGCTGTTATGAATACACCTGATGTGTTCATGAGCCTCATGAACTCTATTTTCCACAAGTTTCCGGGACAGTTCGTCATTATGTTCATCGATGACATTTTTATCTACTCAAGATCATAGCAGGAACATACTAACCACCTCAAGATAGTCTTGGTAATCCTTCGACATCACCATATCTATGGGAAATTTCCCAAGTGTAAGTTCATGACCTGAGAAGTGCATTTCCTTGGACACGTGGTGTCTCAACAAGGGGTAGCAGTTGATCCCTCAGAGGTGGAAGCAGTTTTTTCTTGGGATGCACCCATGAATGTGACAGAGGTTCGCAGTTTTCAGGGTCTGGCAGGCTATTATCGGAAGTTTATACCCGACTTCTCTTGAGTAGCAGATCCCTTGACAATGTTGACCAGAAAGGACCAGGCCTTTGTGTGGAGTGAGTAGTGACAGGAATTTTTCAATTATCTAAAAGGGAAGTTGGTCAGTGCCCCAGTACTGAGGTTACCAAAGGACGGGCTGTTGTTTGAGGTGTTTTGTGATGCTTTTGGAATTTTCCTAGGGTGTGTGCTGATGCAGCAATGGGGAGTGCTATCTTATGGGTCTAGGAAGTTACTTCCTCATGAGTGTAACTATGCCACCCATGACCTAGAGATTGCAGCAGTAGAGTTCGAATTGAAGTTGTGGCGGCATTACCTCATCGGGGAGCACTTTGTGGTATTCACAGATCACAAGAGTTTAAGGAATATCTTTACCCAGCGGGACCTGAACTTGCGACAATGAAGGTGGGTGGAGTTTCTCTAGGACTACAACTTCGATATCTCTTACACTGAAGGTAAGTGGAACATTGTGGCTGATGCCTTGAGTAGGAAGTCATGGAGGGAAGCAGTTCATAAATCTATGGATGTTTGGAAGTCAATGGAGGAGTTGGCTTCCCTACTCCTAGATGTAAGGGAGGATAGTGGTAGAGGTTGTCTGTTTCAAATGAAAGTGTAGTCCTCTCAACTATGGTAGGTGGAGGAGTCTCAATGGGGATACATAGAGAGTGAAGTGATTCATGATCGGGTTAACCAAGGCAATGCTCCAGAAGGGTGGTCAGAGGATGGTCAGAATCAGATGCTTTTCTGAGGGAATTTGTTTGTCCCAAAGTCGATTCATGAAGGATTTCTCTAGGAGTTACATAACTCACTCATAGCGGTACACCCTGAAGTTTCCAAGATGTATCGTGACCTGAGGGAATAGTTTTGGTGGCCCGGGGGGAAATGGGCAGTGGCAAAGTTCATCACAAGGTGCTAGGTATGTCAGTAATTGAATGCTGAACCCCATGTCCCAGGAGGTTTGTTGTAGCCTTTAGATGTCCATGAGTGGAAGAGGGATGACATATCAATGGATTTTTCACAAGACTACCCAGGGTTCTGGGAGGTTGCGATTCTATCTGGTTAGTGGTAGACTGGCTGACGAAATTAGCTCACTTTCTGGCGATCAAGGAGTTGAGTGCGGTGGATGCCTTAGCATGGAGATACCTGGATGAGGTGGTTCGGTTTCATGGAGTTCTGAGGTCCATAGTCTTGGATAGGGATGCACAGTTTACCTCACGAGTCTGGGGGATTGCAGCATGATTTGGGCACCCAACTACGTCTTATCACTACTTTCCACCCCCAAACAGATGGACAGATAAAGAGAACCATCTAGACGTTGGAGGATATTCTATGAGCATGTGTTTTGGACTTTGGGGGATCCTGGTAATGACATTTTCCCTTATTAGAGTTTGCCTACAATAACAGTTATCACTCTACTATTGGCATGGCACCATTTGAAGCCTTGTACAGGGGACTGTTTCGTTCAACCGGGTGCTGGACCGAGGTTTGGAAGGCAGGTGTTCTTGTCCTAGAGGTGGTGCAGAGCACAACGGAGAAGGTTCCACTTGTGCATGAGAGGATAAAGGCATCCCAAGACCGGAAGAAGTTGTATGTCGATCGTAGGAGGAGGCCCTTGGAGTTCGAGGTTGGAGACCATGCGTTCTTAAATGTTTCCCCTCGATGTGGGAAGTGAAGGTTTGGCAAGGGGATCAAGCTATCTCCTAGGTTCATTGGGCCCTTTGAAGTGTTGGGGTGAGTCGGTGAGGTGGAATATCAGTTGGAGTTTCCACCTCAGTTGGAAAGGTTCCACGATGTTTTCCACGTCTCCCAGCTTCGTCAATATCTACACGATGATTCCCTTGTCATTAACTGGGGATAATTTGATATAGGGGATGACGCTATGTTCGGGGAGCGACCAATGAGGATTGAGGATCAAAAGTAGAAAGTGTTTCATGGAAGAACAATCCCTTTGGTTCAGGTTTTGTCGAGGCACGGTGGCCTTGAGGAGAGTACTTGGGAGCGAGAAGCTCAGATGCGCACCCAGTACACAAAGCTGTTTTGAGTTACTGTTACGAGCCTTCCTTGATGTTATTTTTTTTGTGACCTACTTTGATGTAATACTGACCTTGTTGGTTTATGAGATGTTTTGTTTCCTTACCTTGTGAATGGTTATGAAAAATCATGATATTTGTGGAAGGGAGGACCCGATCCCTAATCAAGACGCATTAGGGTGGATGTGATTAAACCTGTGTGGGTGAGTCAGTACCGCCCAAAGTGGATAGTATCATGACATGGATGAATGAACTCCCTGATCTGTGTGTCGGTACAATGCGATCATTGGGATTCGTATGGTTTTTTGGGGTGGTTTTCCACTGAGAGGTATCTTCTGGAGGGGTTGTTTGGGTTACCATTATATTCTCGAGGGTGAGAATAATTTGGAGAGGTATCTGATGTAATGGCCCAGACCCTCCATGTCAATTACATTGCCAAAATTATAAGTGTTGGGGTGTCCTGGACTCATCGATCAGACCCACCCATCAGCTCCACAGATCAGCTCCACTGATCAACTTCACTGATCAGCTCCACTGATCAACTTCACTGATCAACTTCACATATCAGCTTCACTGATCAGCTCTACTCATCAGCTTCACATATCAGCTTCACATATCAGTTTCACATATCGGTTTCACCAAATCAGTTTCACTATTCGGTTTCATAGTTCGGTTTCACAAAATTAGTTTCACATATCAGTTTCACCAAATCAGTTTCACAGATCGGTTTCACAAAACTGGTTTCACATATCGGTTTCACCAAATCGGTTTCATAGTTTAGTTTCACAGATTGGTTTCACAGTTCAATTTCACATATTGGTTTCACCAAATCAGTTCCCCAGATTAGTTTCACATATAGGTTTCACAAAATCGATTTCACAGCTTGGTTTCACAGATCGGATTCACGAAATCATTTTCACAAATTTGTTTCACCAAATCGGTTTCACATATCGGTTTCACTAGATCGATTTCACAGATAGGTTTCACCAAATTGGTTTCACAGTTCGATTTCACAGATCGGTTTCACAGTTTAGCTTCACATATCAGTTTCACAATTCGGTTTCACATATCGGTTTCACCAAATCAGTTTCACAGATTGTTTTCACCAAATCCGTTTCGCAGATCGGTTTCACCAAATTAGTTTCACAGATCAGTTTCACAGATCGGTTGCACCAAATCTGTTTCACCAAATTAGTTTCACAGATCGATTTCACCAAATCGGTTTCACAGATCAGTTTCATAGATCAGTTTCACCAAATCGATTTCATAGATTGTTTTCACCAAATTCATTTCACAGATCGGTTTCACCAAATCTGTTTCACATATTAGTTTCACAGATCGGTTTCACCAAATGGGTTTCACAGATCGGTTTCACCAAATCGGTTTCACAGATCGGTTTCACCAAATCGGTTTCACAGATCGGTTTCACCAAATCGGTTTCACAGATTGGTTTCACCAGATCGGTTTCAGAGATCGGTTTCACCACATAAGTTTCACAGATCTGTTTCACCAAATCGGTTTCAAAGATCGGTTTCATCAAATCAGTTTCACAGATCTGTTTCACCAAATCGGTTTCACAGATCGGTTTCACCAAATCTGTTTCATAGATCGGTTTCACCAAATCGGTTTCACAGATCATTTTTACTAATCAGCTTCACAGGATTGGCTTCACATGATCAGCTTCTCCCAATCAACTTCATGGGATCAGCTTTACCCAATCAGCTCCAATGATCTGCTCCACCGATCGATTTCAACTATTAGTCTCACCAATCAGTCACAGAGGGGTGTCAGGATTTTCCTTCCCCATTTTTTCCCGTAACGCTACTTTTAAATCTTTTAACCTTTTTAATGTGGTTTAAAGTCATTTTTAGTGCCATAAACAACTTTTTAAATCCCCTAGGAGTCGGGATACCCTCAATGGAACCTTTTTCCTCTCATAAATGAAATCCTATAATGCACAACTGTTTTGGCCACCCCTCCAATGAGAATTATTTAATAAACAATTAATTTCATCGTGTGTAACCGTCTAACCACGAGGTGAAACCACAATCCACCTTTAAAGGCACTCAAGATCCTCATATCATGTAATGCTATGATCTCACCTTTTTATCATACAGGAATTCGTTTCATCCCGACTGCTCTCTTTTCCTTCTTCTCCATGGTGTGTTTAGAGTCCCACTTCCCGAGGCGAGTGGTGCACCTATGCTGGAGCCTTTCATGCTCATTATTAGAGTCTTTTGAGTTCCTCCACTACAAGTCCCGCATCCCCAATTATTGGCACCAGGATAAAAATGTTGATCTTTGATCATTCAAGTAGGGATTTTCCTTTGTCTCTCCTTAGTGTGTATCATGCGGGGTGGGTATGTTATTGTTTCTATGGGGATGGATGAAAACAAACCTTAATGATGATAATAAACAGAATTTTAAAGAATGAAGGGGGTGTGCTCGATGGTTCTATTGTACTTCTTATCCTTGATTGTGTGTTGTAAATTGTACGGGCTTATGACCACTAAAAATCATGGTCATTGGTGGTCTTTTCTTGTGCACTAATGAACCTCTTTTTTTCTACATATTTATGTGATTGAATGGGTGTAACATGGAAACTGGTTAATCACATAAACTTAGTTGATTAAATAGATGCCCAGTGAATAAGAATCCTTGTGTGATCACCATGGTTAACAAAACATAAAGACGGAACTAAATGAATGGCATATTCAAATTTGAAAACTCCCTTGGTTTGTTCTAGTGATGTTGATGGTTGATGCTTGGGAAGCAACATGGATGGGGATGGGATCCTCTGTTGTGGTGAAGTTGTTGGATTTTGGATCTGAGGCCGTGTGGGGATATATGGTGGGGATTGGTTTGGTTCCAATACTTTTAGGGATCTCACAGATCCCTTTTGTTGTTGTGACTTTACAAGAGAACTGGGGGAATGCTTAATTTTATGTTTGGTTGTTTTCCTTTCCTTAGCTTGTGGTTATGCATGTTAGTTTCCTAGTAGTGCAGAATTTACTTAAATGGAATTACTTGAATATGAAAACATGAATGGGTTCAATGAGGAATTGTTTTCCGGGAATGAGTTGTGACAAGTTTATGGCTTTTATGCTTCTTATTAATGAATAGTAACAAGGGTGCTTATGTATGGGCTGGTTTTGGAAACCCTAGGCTGGGATGAGTGCTTGTTACCTATATATATAATTGTAGTTCTTATGTTTCTTATTCACGCCCCACCCATGTTAAGCACTTCATGCCGAACACCCATATTTCATGGGGGAGGTTGTTTTTTCCAACACTCCTATGAGTGGCAGGTTATTATCTCCTTTTCTGCTCCCTTTCCCGAGTAGCCCAAGATCCTTCGGGCAGCCTGTGACGGCCTAAGGTCCATTATAGCCCTATATTCTTTGGGCATGGTATGTGGTGGTGGTTGGCCCAAGTGTGTGCAGGCAGATTGTTTCCCAAGTGTCTTTGGTATGAGGCCCAGGTTTCTTCGGGTGTGGAAGTAGTTGTTCGGACCTAGGTATGTGCGGGATGTGTGGTAGTGATAGCCCAAGTGTTTGCGGGAGGTATGTGTGATTGTGGTAGCTCAGGTGTGTGTGGGCGGGGATGGTAGTGGGACTGTGGTGAGGATGGAGGGAGAGGTTTGACGCGTAGTATGTCATCAATAACCAGTTTTAAAGTGGCACGGGGTACCCAAATATCGATGTGCTATTATTATTATTTTACTTTACTTGTGTTATTTGGGGATTTTTCCTTGGTAAGGTTTGTATGGATAGTTTCCTTGCTAGGTGCTCTAGTTATCTCCTTTTCTCATGGGGCGTTAGAATGCCTCCCCACTTGTGCACGAGAGCCTTTGGTTTTCCCTACTTAGTATACCTGTATACTCACCCTACGTATATAAACTACTTTCAGGTTTCCAGGAGTACATCTAGGATCATGGGAGACCATAATAGCTTGGACGTTGGGACATTTTTTGTTTTTTTTTTCTTTCTCTGGTCTTTCCTTTGGGGTTTTCTTATACTTTTGTATAATCTACTTTTTGACATGAATATGAGAATAGTTTGCTTTTGTCTTTACTTTTACCTTCAGTTTTGGTGTTGTTGGGATTAGCTATATTATCTCTCGATATTATTAAAAAAGGGTAATGCCTTCCATCTTGAGTGTGATTCTATACCCTTGGTGCTAAACGCCACTTCAGGACCAATTGAAGGCAGTTCTAGGGGCATTAAATCTCCTTCAACTGGAAGAAGGATGGGTATAGCAAACTATTGTCCCTTCTCTCATCTTGGTGAATGCTGGTCGTGACAACATTGGCTACATAGTTTAAAGAAACTATGCGAGCCAATATGTACAGTTTCCCAAACTATGAGAGGGCTAGATAGAGCACCCAAGTAGAGTGAATAACTTTACCTAATTGTGTATCCAGGGTTTCATGTCCATTAATATTGAACAAAAAAAATATTAGATCCCATGGTATGGTTGGTGTATGGTTTCTCAAACCATGTTGGCCTAGCCATGTGGGATCCCACTTTAAGTAATGTGATTCACACAGTTGGTGTACGGTTTGGACAACTGTGCGTATAAACTGTGTGACCTAAAAAATATGGGTAAATAAATCATTTTTCATAAATTATTATATCTTTTACCCTACTTTCTTTTCTCTTATTTCCAGTGGTAGAGGGATTATTCTTCACGTAGGAGCTCCCACCTTGGCCTAATCTATGATTCTTGATAACTCTTTGATCCACTTTTTGATTCATCTTTTTTCAACCTCATTAGATATCCATCAATTTGTTACACATTCATCTTGCACCATTATCCATTTCTCATTCTCTTAATGGAGTTATTGAGGTGTAGGATCATATGCCCTATTTTCATGGAATTTATATGTTCTGCTATTTTCTCTTGATTTGGACCAAATCAAGGGTCGATATTAGATGAGGAGAGTTATACAATAATGAGTTCGGTGGTTTACTAATTATCCATTCAAGTCTCTATGTTTTATAATATGTGATATGTTCCACGTGCAGGTTTTACTACGCATAGCCCCAAATTTTATCTTCCTTGAATTGGTTAACATACTTGGAACCATATGACTAGGTATATACTTATTGAGATTGTCAACCTTAGAGTGATCTATCCCTTTGGATGTTCCCTCCATATGCCTAACTAGAATTCAAGCTCTTATACCCAAAACTCCATTGGTACATTTGGTTTTACTTTTAAATGATGATTACATATTGGTAATAGATTAATGTACTTCCATAGAAAGGATTCAACCCTAATCAATAATAATTAATTGACTATAATTTGTGTAGTACGACTAAGTCAACATTCTATAATGGAACAACGGTTACGCCCTTGTGGATAATAAATGATAATGAGATAAGGATTATATTGTGGCTCATATTAAAGCCAATGGATACTCATCACTAATGACAGGTGGGCATGATGACCCTATTTAATTATAGTGAATATGAATGATGACCTGTTTTCATGTTATATGTAAATGTGTAGGATTTCCCTTCTTCTTATTAAATGGGCATGACAGCCCTTGGGTTTTTATATCAATATGGGAATGATGAACCTTATATATATATATATATGACATGGTCATGGAGTCCTTATACTATGACATGGGTATGGAATCTCTATATAATGATACTAGACATGGAAACCCTATACTGTGATATTGGGTTTGGAAACCCTATTCTATGACACGAGCATGGCATCATAATACTATGATATTAGGCATGGAGACCCTAAACAATGTTATTGGGATTAGAGACCCTATTTTCTGACATGGTCATGGAATTCCAATAATGTTATACTAGGAATGGATTCACCTTTACTATTATGATACTGGTCATGGTTTCCTTTATAATGGTGATATTAGGAATTTCATCCCCTATTACTCATTCATAGATATTCCAGCACGGTTAGAAGTAAGTAGTGTCAGCTTGGAATCCTTTATAAATTGAAGTCAACACATTTATAGTGTTATTACCAATTTAAATTGTTATATCAACACACTTACATTTTATACACACATACTGGATATTTATAGGCGTCATTGTTGGTGTCCTACTAAGTTTATCTTACACCCTATTTGGGCCACTGATGGAACCCGGTCAGACTATATACTTGCATGAGTTGATGAGGGGAAGTATACTCTTATGAATTTGTGACTTATTTTATGTCTTAGGATGGGATCTTGGTAGTATATGACCATCTTGGAGCTTGAGATGCTTGGATATACCTCTTTAATATTTTTTTGAACCTTTTTTATACCATGTACTATCTTTCCTACTGCCATTTATTCTTTTTTTCCATCATTCTATAGAAATTACATATTTTATCATATTTTTCAATATAATTTAGTTTCTAGTTATTAATTTATTATTATTTCCTTGATTTTTATACTTGCTTCCTCTACAACGTGTTGTCGATATGTTTTCTTTATAGTGTTTGTTTTGGTTATGTCATCTTGTTATTTTATACTTCGATATTTATGTATTATTACTTATTTTTAGTGTTTAACTATAGTAATTAGGTTAAAGTGTCTCCACAGACACACTCTATGATCTCTACTCTAGTAGGAAGCCTCTAATATTTGGGGAGATGTGCTTGAGGCCATATAGCCAACTAGGCTCAGGGAACCTCTGAGTATCACCTGGGTCCTAGACGTCACACTCCTCCCCCACCATGCAATATCCCCCTCCCTTAGTGGTGGAGAATCCCCCTTCCTTCCTTATTGGTTTTCTCTTGGATTCATGGTTTTTTACTTGAGTTTTTCAATTTTTATTTGATTTATTCTTCCACTTCCACTTCTCAACATTTTCTCTTCCATTATGTGGAAGTATGGAACCCTAGGGATGTTGATGGCCTAATTTAGGTTATTTATGGGTTTTTTGTTTATTTTATTATAGATAAGGTGTGTGAGGCTTGGTTATACCTATTCTATGTGGTCTTTATCAAGGGTGATGATTTTTGGACCAAATCTGATATAGGTGTCACTATTTAAGATATTTTTCAATAGATTACATTTAAATTTCTAATCACCTTTGGTTTAGATTATTAAAATTTCCATTATGATGATTTATTATTAGTGTATATTATATGTTTGATTTGTTTCATGAATTTATTTATAAATTTTAGTGTTTAATATGGATTTTCCCAAATTGGTGTGGATTGTATGTCCACCAAGTGTTTGAAAAAATGAATCAAAGAGTTTTTGTGGTTCATATTGATTTATAATGTAGTTTTAGAAATGTTTTTACCTTGAAAAGGATTCTTTGATAAAAATTGGTCAAGTTTTATTATGAAATGTAATGTGTTATGGATTGATTTATATGGTCACTTTCTTGTGATATGTTTTCATGGATTGGTACATGGGTTAATGGAGGTGTGGGTAACAGGTTTTTTTGAGGGATTGTGTAATCCTTCAGAGGGAGTACTTTGTAAGCCACCATTTTTTTCAAGGGACCAAGTGAGACTTTCGGTAGAAATACCATGTGATATTCCTTATTAATTATAGACAGACCATGTTATATATTGGAATTGGTCTTGGGGAAGACTTTGGGAGCCCTCACATTTCATAGCTAGCTAGCATACTTATTTAATCACTCATGATAGGCATAATGGTTAAATCCCCAAGGTTCACATTAGTCATTGATAATCTGGGTATTCTCAATAATAATTTTTTTATCCACTTATGGTTCTATTTTCTATTTAAAAATCTTCTTCTTTAACCATTAATTAATGAGAAATTGAAAAAACATCCAGGAAAAATTACCTATAAAAGGACATCTCCACCACCCTTACCAAAACATGATTTTCCTTATGTTATCTCTTAAATCTATAACCATTTTTTCACCTCCTAAATAATTCTTAAATTTTTGGATTTTTATGGTTAAAAGAAGGAATTATAAATGCATCATTTTTAAGGAACCCATTTCAAGAAGGATTGAATTCATCAAGTATCTAAGTTCTTATCCATGTTTTTTAATTACCTTCTCATATCACCTATTTATAAATATAATCCTCGACTATAATTATGTTATAGTGACATCATTATTCTTCTACAAAAATTATATTACTATTATATAACCCTAAACTCTTAAGCATTTGTAAGTATAAAATATTCTTGTTTGGGTCGGTTTAACAACCTACATGAATAATGTTATAGAAACTTCATATTTTTACTATAAATATATATTAAGACTTTAATAATAATAATAATAATATGATATTAAGGATTAATATATTTTATGAATACAGTTGTATAATAATGAAATAAAAAAAATAATGTTCATTATAAAGTAACTTGAAATTATTAATAAATTTCCCAAAACATGTTTATCATGGATTCAATTCTCACAAACCATACTCATACCTTTAATAAAATTAAAATGAGACTATATAAATAATTGAAAATATTTATTCCATTTCCATGAATATTCTGTGAATGAAGAACTTGGTATCAAATAATGTGTATTAATTTCTCTATTTTTAAAATTGTCTGAAACAATCTAGATTACAGACATTTAATGATGAAAATAAACAATAAATAACTAAAACGAGCATGATAAATGATTATAATTAAATAGTATAAAAATAAAAATAATTTAATATGGTTTTTAAATAAGTTATTAAGATGGTTATGTTTATTATACATTAGGTTAAAGCACTTGTGTGGAATTCAAGAGTAAAGGAAATGGTTTCTTTTCCAACTTTACCTTGAAATTAGGATTATCTATGTTTAAATTTTAATTTATTGAAATTTTATGTTATTTATCTCTATAAAACCATTTATTTTCATCTCTTATGTTTATTTTTTTTACATGTATTCTTACAATTTTTACTCCAGTTTGTTTTCAATTAAACCAAAATAATGTTTGTAAATAGGACCAACCGTATCTCTGCTTATTTTTTTAGTTATAAATATTTACCGATCATTACAATATTCATTATATTGTTTTATATATTTCCTTCTCTGTACAAATATTATTTATTAAGTTCATTTTATGTTAAATTTTCTTTATTTAAAAAAAATAAATGAATATTTTAAAAAATGTACTAGTAATTTTCTATTTTGAATAATTTCTTTTGAAAAGTGTAAAAATAATCATTTTTACATCTTCAATATGAATTAATTTTCCCATAACATTCATTAATTTTATTTATGAAAAGTACTTTAAAAATTTTCATAGTTTATTAAAGTCGATTTTATTTGTTTTATACATTATTTCCTTTTAAAATAATTTTTTTTGAAAATGTAAGTGGAATTTATTCTAATCTTTAAATTAATTTTTTAAAGTGTTTTTTATCTCTATAAACATCCATTTAATGAATTTTATACTTCACTAGGGATATTCTTTAATGATACTATTCACCGTATTCCTTTAGATGGCGTATGATCATGTTTTGTGAGATTCTTCCTGAAGCCCATTTATCTTTCACAAGTTCACTAAGTTATAATGCGATTATAAATGCATTTTCATTCATATAGAACACATATATATAGATCACCATTATTTGATAGAAGTGTTTAATATATACCTCCAATAATTTAGGTAATTTTTTATATCTCATGAGATCAGAATAATACATAGGTGGTAAACCTAATCCTAAAAAGCTTAAGATACATTGGTGGTGAGCCTAAGTCTACTAGGTTATGGGAATTTATTTATCTTATTCTATTATTTTATGAATGTATTAGTGGTTCTCCATGACACATGTTGTGATTTATATTATTATGTTTGTGCTACATTCTTATTCCATATAATATACTTGAGTCATAATATATTATATTTATTGACTTATGTTTCCACAATCTCATACCTCCAGTATTTTGTTATTCCCAAAGTTTTATAACAGGATTCATGATTAATGATCAATGTTTTATTTATTGTTATTCTCTTTTGTTATTTATATACACATTTATTATATTCTCATGTGAACATTCTTATTTTATGTTTACCAATGATTTATTATTATCAACTCTAATTCTTACCCTTACTGATCATCTAACATCACCTTTTCTAAATTTTCCACTTCCCATGTTATGAACAAGGGTATTACGTATGATGTGTTGAAAATGGTATCATGTGAGAAGAATAATTATAATAGATATTAAATGTTTTGTAAAATATATTTTATATCTATATATTCTCTAAATAAAAAAGCCTAGAGGTTTTGTGGTGGGATTAATTATGAGATAAAAGTAATATTCATATAAAATTATATAGTATAAATCCATGTTATTCTAGGTTGACTTTAGTTGGTATTAGACTATATGTGTAATTTTATGTTTTTGTAGCACCAAATCTTGAAGTATGGGTCAGGGGTGCCACAGCAGTAATGGTTGAACCTGAAGTGTGTCCCCAAATTTAAATTGATTGGAAAATAATATCAAACACTCAAAATATTGATTTCCATGAAATATACATGAAAAGAAAAAAAGTATAGTCTTTTATAAGGGGTCTTACAACACTCATCCCCAAAGAAACGAGATAAATAAATCTCAGGTCAACTCTATCTTGTCTGAATCTTATGATAACTAGGAAACTAATATCCTCTTTCAACATCCCTAATCTATTGAAAGTGATGATGAGTCTCCTCTCATTATGGTCTGGTCTGAGCTAGAGTACTCTTGATGACCATTGTCTTCATAATCAACATTATAAACATTGAAAATTTTAATGGGGTTTCCTTGAAATGGATCTCCAGATGCATGCCTCATTGAAATAGCACACCTGGGACTCCTCATAAAGTTAGTGATTGGAATCACAACACAATAGGTTCATAAATCATATATCGAATACTCACATGCTGAAATTCCAATATAATAGAAAAATAATCTCTTATTGACAGACTACCTTTGTGTTCAAAGAGAGGAACTCATCCTTGAAATGATTTCAGAACCTTTCCCGCAATACTTATGACTCCTCATGGTCACAAAGAAAAAAATCCAGCATTGGCGCACAGCTCCCCAAATTATAATAATAGCTAAAGAGATATATTTCTCTCTCCTAACATAAATTATCTTGAGTGAAATATCTACATCCTATAATCAAGCCTCAATCATTGGATAAATAATATATCCCTCAAACTATGGTGGGACCAAACACTGAATCCCATGAATTTTATTCCTAAAAGAATCACCTTCATCGACTTCTAATCTATGGAAATTTTTTAGTGATACATGTTGAACATATCCAATGTGGGACTGGTTAGGATATTTTCCTATTTCCATACCAAAAAAATATTAAATTATGAGAGACTTCCTAAACCCAGAATATGGAATACTTAAGATTAATTAATTAAGGATTATCTTATTACACATTATCTATAAAATTAAAACATAGGTGAAAACAAGCATGATTCAGGTTCCTTACCTAGGTCTCTACTCTGAAAGCATAATCAATTTACTTAAATTTTTTATTAAACTTATGATCCATGATTTGGATCAGAGGGGGGGCTAAAATTCCATATTCTTACTGGTCTATATTTATAACATCATGTACTAAGTTCACTTGATACTATTTCCATACCATCCCATGCATCAGGACTAGTGTTTATCCCCACTATCAATCCTAAATCTGAAATAAAATATCTAAAACAAATTTTTCACAGCCTACTCCTATCCGTACATGTCTAGGGTATGTGTTGAAGATAGTAGTAACCCATAAATCCCACCTATAATAGGTCATGTGTTAAGTATTATCACTGAGGGTGTAGATTATACACATATGTGATTTATTACCCTCTAACTACTAATAAATAATAAATAATCCAAAAAGTAAATCCATAATAATAGATAAATAATCCAAACCTAGTACACAATATGGAATATTTTGAAAACCCAATAGAAAAATATACCATTGTAACTGTTATGATAGCAACACGATCGACCACAACTCACAAAAAATCTCCACAAGCTAGTAACATCTATATTGATCACTAACTATCTATTACAGAGATAATATATATGTGTATATATATATATATCGAGTTGATCATAAAATTATACCCTATAGAATACTCCCCAAAAACTCTTATGAAAATATAAAATAAGCACACAAATTCTTTACTGAATAAATTGGGAGTTCAAATCATCACCTGAATTAGGTAAAATATTTCCCTAACCTCACCAAGAGTCACTAACCAAATAATAAAAAAATATATAACATAATAATAAATCATATATATATATATATATAAAAGACCTCACAACCACAATATCATGGAACCAGTTATACTAAAGCCTAAAAACGCATGTCTTAGTGCTCCCATTCCTTCATTAATTCATGTTCCACAACCATGAAAATATATCATAGCCACATACTCATAATTCCAACCACATCATTATCACATCTCCATAATTATATATTAATACCAAGAGTCATCACAACTCATGTAAATATTCATTAAAACATATTCCAATACATCATGTGCATAATTAAAAATATAATAATCTTAGGTCATCACATCATGGATATATGCATATACTATAAAATAAATCCTCTATTTCCCACATATACATGTATATCATAAAAAATATCTATTACAACCCATATGATAATATATTTTATAAAATTAATCCACTATAGATTTGATATTCCAAATTTCATCTAATTTTTAGATGAGAGATCATGGTAGGGGGAGTATTCATCCATTTGTTTTTGTGACAACCTAAATATTATAAAAACACCCTAAAACCAAGGCTAATATTGGTATTGATATCACCTTCCTACTCGGGTCTTATATTATAAGAAATAACAATACATAATGATATATATATATAAATATATCCCCCCACCCATTCTAGGAAAACTACCTAATTTTAGACTTGATCTATAGCTAAAAATTTTCATGAAAACCCAGTTTCCATTACTATGAGATAAGAAGCTTTCAAATATTCATAGATGCATCAAGGTCATATTCACTTATCATTAATCAATAATTAATTATCAATCATTTAATATTATCTCATTACCAACTATAGATTATTTCTTCATTAATATAAATCCAAAAGATATTTTATTCAATATTATATTCATATTAGTTATCTTTTAATCACTTACCAATCTATAAAATCATTTAAAATAACATTTTCAACATTAATAATTCATTAACCATTCACATTTAGATAATTTATCATTTAATTACCATTATATTATTTTAGGAACTAAAACATCTCTATTTTGATATCAACGCAGAGTATACCCAAGGAAATGAGTAATAAGAAGTGAGAGTTAAGAAAATAACTATAGTAACCGAAGCATCTTACACATATTATCTTATGATTTTTAACATAAACCTCAATTAATTACAACCCAATGATCATGAGGCCTAGAGTCTTTAGAATACTAGGTTCATAATACATAAAAAGGAAACTAAAACATGAAATTCCCATTTTATTCCCCATAACAATCCCCTATTTCCATTTTATATTATAAAACTATATATGGTAACCTCGGTAATATATGAAAGAAATGGCTGAGAAAAAAAAACCAATAAGTGAATTAATATGATAAAAAAATATAACGTTTGGGTCAAAGGTACAATGTGATTTCATTAAATATAAAGATCTTGAGTAATAACATATAATCATAACACAAAGAACATGAAATCATAATATCATGGTAATATAGGAAATGTGGAAGCAACACATAACATGACATAAACCTGATTTATGAAAAAATTGCAAGATAATATTACATGGTGGAAAAATCTCCAAAATGGATTAGATTTACTCCCTAATCCCATACATGATAGCTAGTGAGACCAAAAACATTATCCAATCAATTTGAGTGATATTTGGGTAGAATCATCATAACATCTTCAAGATTATGTGTGCCACAAAAAGAAAATTAATAATAAGGCATAAACATAATAATTACCCATGGAAAGAAATAGGTTGCATAATATTTTCTCATATAATAATCAAAATAAATTTCATAGAGAATTCATTTTAGATATGATCATAAGGAATGTATTACCCCATAAAATTAATTTAGAATAATGTAGGTATATATGTGACACACATATATACATAATTTAGAATAAATCCATAACTTTAAAGGTTTTATTCATTGATGAAAATGTATTTATAAGATTACAAGTAATATTTATTGAGAAAAATACCCTTTTCACTATGAAATAACTTCCTCAAAATATAAAAAAAAAATTATTAAAGAAAAAAATTATTTAAAAGGAATCATGGAAAATTATAAAGGTGTAATTGATGAGTTTAGTGTTCATGGTGGTGGGTAATTCCATAAAAGTTGTATAAGTTAAAAGAATCAATACATATATGTAGTTATAAAAAAGATCAAAAAGTTCATTATTAAGAAATTGATAAGAAGATTCCTTTAAAAAAATTGTAAAAACTAAAAAAAAAATATTTTTTTAATAAATATTTTATGGAATTTTATAAAAATTCAGGAATATGTTTTTAGAAAACATGGATATTGAAGAAAAATGATATCGACTGAAGATAGAAATGAAGTCATCTTTTCTTAAAAACATTTTCTCAATAATTTTAAGTTTAAAAGATAGGAAAATGGTACTATTACTTGAAATTTTCATGAATAACTTGAGGATAACAAAATGAAAAAAAAATTACTGGACAATTAATAAATAATTTCTTACAATGTAAGTTCAATCATAAACAATCCTGATTAAAATGAGATTGAAAGATAAACCCTTAATGCTTTGGTAACATTGAATCATAACTTCCCAGGATTGAAGTTGATGTATTGTAACTTAATATATCATAAATTATGAATTAATTATGATATAAAATTTAAATTGTTAGTATATACACCATTTAAAATAAATTAGGTTTATAAAATAACATTTGTCTCAAAGAATGATGTTCTGAAAAGAAACCCTTACCTCGAGTCCAGACATTTTCATGTATGTATTTTATATCGTGTACCGTAAAATTATATCAATTAATTTTTTTCTAAGAAACTTCTCCAGGTTTAATCCCTTATACTTAACCCATTTACATAATTTATTTTAATAGCGTATTTAATTACTTAATCAGTTTTGTCCATGTCTACTGTTTTGAGGATGCTAGTTCATAATTTCAAAATGACATCTATGTGTTGACTATGGTAAAAGGGGAAATTGCATCATAAGAACTAGATTAATAATCATTAAATAATTATAACTATTATATATAAATTATACTTTTTAAAATAACCATTAATTTTGGTTATGAAAAAAATAACTATGTTACAATCATGGAGATGGTAGATCATACGTGTGCACGTGTAACATTTGCATTCTTCAATGATCATGATGGAAAAATGGTAAGTGTTAATTTATCTTTAAATAATTATAATAATATCATAAATATAATATTATATCTTTATATACCCTTATATATATCATCCATGTTATGTGGTAAAAAAATGAATTACATCATTTCAAGATTCGGTGGTCTGTCGTACACATGAACAACTATATCATTTTTCCATGGATGGTAAGGTAAAAAATTATATGAAAATTTCCTTTTTTATAATTATTATTACTTAATTAATATTATATACAAACATTAAATTCATCATCAAAAATAGGCATGATAGGTGATGATGGAAAAAATTACATTGGTTCGTAAGGTGGTAGTCCGCTATACACATGAATGATGGATTTGTTTCCTATTTGTTGGAAGAGATGAGGGATTTAGATTATTTAATTAAAAAATAATATAATAGTATATAAGATAAAATTTTGTTATTAAATTATAATTTTTAATACATAATTTACTTTTGAAAAATAATAAGAAGAAAAGAAGAATCTCACTGAAGGCAATTACCTTCGCTTAGAATAACCTCCTTTGGATTTCTTATTAAGAAACCTAAGGCTGGTATTTTGGGAACACAAGAAGCTCTAGAATGTGGATAAGTATTTTTTGGATATATTTTGGTAGGTTTTGGTTGATCCAAATGTCTTTAAAGGTCTAAATAAGTTAGGGGAGTGGTTTTTTATTATAATTGAGGAGGAGTGGCATTTGTGTAAATACCCAAAATTATTCAATAATGGGAAGTCACTCTCAATCAAAGTCCCTAAAAAAATTTAAAAATAAATTATTGGATGATATATAAAGTTGTGACACACCTATAATACTAAAAATAAACATGTTTTAAACATTTTATTCTTTTTACCAATAAGGTTACTTACTTTAATCATTTTAATTTTTTACCATTGTAACTATGTGTTTTTACTATTTTTCATTCACTATTACCAAATATTTAGTTAAAATTATTATATAATATAAATTATAACTATTAAAAATACTTAATTCATTTTATTAAATGAAATTATTACAAGAGATATAATTTAATTTAAAATAAAACCCATAATCACGGTGAAATACAGTTTTCTGAAAAATGCATTTTTCAGGGAAAAGATGATCATAAATTAAATTTATGAATAGAAATATTAATTATATAAATTTAAATTAAACTATTTAGATTTATAATATATATAATTAATTTTAAATCATTCCTCTTTAGGTTTTATTTTAATTAATTAAAATGGTGAAACAATATGCACTTTAAAATGGTTTTTCAGAAGAAAAAACGTGTTTTTAAGCCTAAGGAAAAACATATACTAAAATACAGTATAAAGATTATTTAAATTTAACTAATTATGTTAAATATAAATAATTAATACTTATTTTAATTTTAAATAAAATTAAAAAACAATGGAAATTTTAAATTACTCAATTTATTAAAAAGGAATGACAGTTTTATAAAAATCTATATGTTTCACTTTTCAATGAAAAATAAATATTTTCCAAAAAACACCAAAATTTCACACTAGATCAATTTTAATATTATTGTTTAAAAATATAATTTCATTTTTTCAGATAAAATTTATAAATTTTATATAAATTTTTTATAATATTTTCTCATAAAAAGAAATAAAATTCATTTTTGAAAGAAACATATTTTTGAAAAAATTGACTGATTAATTTTTAAGAATTTATAAATACAATTATATTATTTAGAAAGTTTATATGTATTTCATAAATTCTTTTATCCTATTAAAACCTTTCGATTTAACTTATATGTTATAACGGTCATATTTAAATAATTAAATTTTACTAATATATCATGGTTCATTTAATCTTTGAGTTTCATATTTTATGTGCTATTGAACATGGTGTTATTTTAAAATATGGGGATGTTATATTATAACCCACTAAAATAAAATGAATCCATAAAATTTTAACTTTTTCTCAGTAATAATGGTTTTGAAATTTTAAAATTCCATTTGTTTAAATCCCACATTTTAAAAGATGTTAATAAAACTTCACCTTAAAGCAGGGAAAGGAAAATATGAAGGTCATCTAGAATAACAGATGGATAGGATTCAAATTAGGAGAAAATTTGTGGGAAGTGAAAATATGGAAATTTAAGAAAATAATAAATAATTATGGAGAGTGATATAGATAATTTCTAATAATAAAGTGAATGATTAAGAGAAAGTTAACAACTGTAAAACCATAAATATGGGATGAATTAAAAAACCATTGATTTATTAGATATGAAGGTAATAGGGTAAATTTTTTGTTTTGATATAATTTTCCATGATTTGATGGATTATTTCAATGTTAATATAGATAACATTAGTGTATAAAAATACTTGAAATCTTTTTATTTCACAAACACAATTTCATTATTTTGTTGGGATGCGATCGATTTACACTACACCTCTTACTCTAAGGAATGAATATCCACTATAAAAGAATTATGACTATTGCAATAAAATTAAATTTTTATAGATAATAAAATCCATAAAAGAGTAACATATTTTAACACCATTAGATTTTATAAAATTTTTCTTTCAAATATATTTAACTTCTTTGATATCTTGCATTACACGCATCCATGATTTTAAGTGAACTGAAATATACTATTTAAAATATTATTATTTAATGTTATTATATAGTTGTTAAATTAGAGTGTGAATAGGGTTAAATAATTTATGAATTATATAAAAATTCCATTATAAATATAAATAATTAGTAATTAATCACACAACTTTTAGTAAAGTCATTTTATTCTTCAAAAATATGTTTTCTCCGAAAAAGAATTATATTTTAGAACATATTATAATTAATTTTTAGAAAATTTAAAAAAATATATTTTATAAAATCAAATAAATTTTTTAAATCAACATATAAAAATTATCATTGTGTTAAATTTTGTTATTTTTATAAAAATATTTATTTTTCAGGGAATAGTGAGAAATACTAATTTTTATAAAACATTCATTTTCTTTTCATATAAAGTTTCATTATTATTTTAATATTATCACAAAGTAAAAAATATATTTTTTCATTATATATAATCTAATTAACTTCATTTGAATCATAATTATATATTATTTTGGTATAAGTTAGTTTTTATGCTAAAAACATTTTTCTAAAAAATGTTTTTCATTGCATTTTATGAATTTATATTAAAATTAATTTCTTCCACTTATATAAATTTAATAGTAAAAAATTTATTACAAATTAATAATTAGTATTTTCCAATTTTATAAATATTCCAATTATATTTTTGGGAAAAAAATTTAGTAACCGTAGTAAAATTTATCACCTTGGTAAAGGGTAAATCGGTCATATCTAGGTTAAAAATGGGTTATATGGCCATAGTTATTTATAATAATAATTATTGGATAAATTAAACTATTCTTTTATAACCTTAGTATTTAATTTTAGTTGTTTAATGGACACCTATCCATGAAAATGACTTATATATTATTTAAACCAAAGGATGTGACAAAATGTAACTCTCTTAGTTTTCAATATCATTTATTTGTCCATATAGGGACACAAATTAGTTATGAACAAATAGTAATAAAAAAATATTAAAATTAATATAATTTGAGATAATTAAAGTGAAATAAAAAATTTATAGATAATAATAACATTATGGATGTATTAAAATATTTGGTTTGAATTTATTTTTCTTTCATTATGTGTTTAAATTGAAAGTAATGAATAGTGTCAAATTTGATAAAACGGAAATTTTATGAAATTAATATTTTAATTAATTATTTAAAAAACATGAAAATATTTAAAAGTGAAAAACTTAATAATATATGGTCTAAAATATCATACCATATTCATTTGTAGCTCATTTAGATTTATTGGGGTTGATATTAAGTTTATTATAAATTAGTATTTTGAGAAATTCCAAAAGTGCCCCGCATCTCAATGATAAATGGAAAGCTCCTCCCTCACATCTTTTCACCACATTTAGCCTTAAATATAGACCATAACCTAATAAATTTTCTTATTAACTTCTTTATAAACAGTATATAGGTTTTGGTCTTCTCAAAAAAACAACCTTGGATCCCTTAAGAAAAGATATAAGGGAGTCGCCTCAAAGAAGAGGTAATCGCCAAAACAAATCACTTTCTTTTTTATTATTTTTTTACTTCATATAAATATATTATCTTATTAATAAAATAAAAATTTAGTACCCAAGATATTTTCAAATTTTATTATTATTATGATACCACCATTATACTTCCTTGTTTCATCAAATGGGATGTGAAAGTATTGGTCGTGTGTATATATGGCTTACTATCTCCACATAGCGGTACATTTCATTTTCCATCACCATGATTCATGGATGGTTAATATTATTTGTTTAAAATTTATATATTATATTTATTAAAAAATTATTCTTTTGAAAATATATTATCGTATCTAACTTTTTACCATCCAGATTGTTAGAAAATGATAACGTCGCTTGTGCGTATGTGTGGACTACCACCTCCATGAAGCGATGTTATTTATTTTTCATTTATATTTTACATGGATGGTAATGAGGATGGATGTGATGAGTATATATAATATATATGATATAATATTTATTCATGAAATGTGATTGAATATTTACCATTCTTTCATTACATCTATCAAAAAGTAAATATAGCATTCATGTGTGTGCACGACCAACCGTCTCCATGAAAGATGTAATTAATTTTCTATATTTATAATTATATATGGATTTAAGAAAAAATATATATATATATATATATAATATTATATAATTATCATGTAAAAAATTTTGGTATATATTTTTAATATATTAAATTTATTATAAAGGAGGTTAAAGAACATTCAATGGAATTCGTCCCTAAGGTAAGGGATTTTTGTCATAATTTTATTTTTGTTGGAAACATGAATTATACACTAGATGTTTATTTTTTGTGGTGTATATACTACCCATGAATATATTTTGTGACTATTATCATGAAAATATCTATATATACATATCTATCTAATGTTTTTTCTTTCTTGAGGATTATGATTTAAATGATACCAAAGTGGTACGAGTTTATTTCACAATCTCATCATTATTCAAGATTGCTTATGTTTAGGTTCCCACTAGAGAGTATGTATCTTCCATGTCCATTTTTTAAAAAAAAGTTTTCAAAAAGGTTTTTACTGTTATCCTAAAAAAATTAAATCGTTTAACCCTTGTTTTACTTTTCATAAAATGGTTTGAAAATATCCTTCATGTTTTTTTTAAATGATGTATTTTGTGAATTTTCCAACAAAAATAATGAGTTGTGTTTTTGTAAATTATAATTCATGAGGGTATTTTATAAACTTCATTATTCTATAGTAAATTAAATATTCCTTTACAAGTTTAGAAGTTTATTTTCAAATAAAATTTTGTCATTTTTATGTTTTAATCTTATCTAAAAAAAGTAATTTCATAATGGAAAAGTTAATTTCCTCAAGAATTATCCCAACTAATATTTCAAAAAAATTCCATCCTAAGATGACATCATTTGATGTTACTTAATATTTATTTTGGATATGAACCAAAGATAGCATACTTATTCTTTCTCTATATGGTTTATATTTATAATGGAATGTTGAAATTTTTATGAAACTCATTTTCAATCATTGGTTCTGGTATGATGGATTTTTTATGATCATGTGGCACACATATATTTGGTTTTCATAATGTGATGGGTAGGACCTATGTATCTCTCTAATTTATTGGGTAAATTAGTATATCTCATAATATTTTTATGGAAAACAAGTGAATGTGCTTGATCCATTATAGGAAAAAAGTCAAAGTGCTTAATCTACTATGGGAAACAAGAAAATGTGCTTAATCCACTATGAGAAACACATGTTGATTCTAGATCTTTTGTTCTAGGTATTTAAAATAGAAATATAAAATTATTTTAATACTTATTATGGGGTCACACACGTTTATGACATGAAATTATTGTTCATGATTGATCTATGATTCATTCTCAATCTTATGATTCATGTATTTTGAAATGCTAATTTTTTATTCTGTAACTCGTGTTTATATAATTTTTTTGTTTGGGTATAAACATTTTATGTTATTTTCATGATATTATACCATTATTATTATTATATAATTTTATATGATTATCGATTGATATCTCCCATTCTTACCCTTACTGAGAATCAGAGCTCACCATTTATTATGTTTTTCCCAGGTTATGAAGAATGATGCAAAACGATTTTTGTTTAGAAAGGCTTCATATTTGAGTAATTTTATGGGATATGTTTATTAAATAACATGGAATATTAAAATATGGGTATAGTGGAAGATGATGTTAGTCTTTATAAACCAGTAATTTAGAAACCCAATTTGTTAAGAGTCAGTCCTAATTCACTAAAAATATAAACCTAAAAGGTTATTATATATGTTAGTGATCTAATATTTTATTTTGATGTTGTAAGTTTTATATGGGAAGAATTAGGTCTTATTTATCAGTATCAAATCCAAAATTTTAAAGTTTATGTTTTTTACACTGGATATGGAAATGTGGGTCTCGGGCCATTACAATTGGTATTTGGGTAGGGTTTAGAAAATTTTTTATTTTAGAATGTTTTCATGAGAATTTATTTTAAGATTTATGGAGACCATAATGGGTATATAAGTTTGATTTTGACCATTATTTTAGTGTCTTAGACACACCTTTTGAGGTTTTGAGTGATGGATATTTAAGGGTGATAATAATATTTTAGGATAGTTATATGTAACCTTTAGTTTTAACATAAAGTATTATTTGAGGGTTTATGGGTTTGAAATTTTAGTACATAAGTTTTAAAGTTATTTATCAACTTTAAGGATTATATGAAATTTTATTTTAAGGTATGTATGGGTTATTACATTTTTTTGATTCAAAATGAAAGGTATGAGAAAACCTTTTATGTTAAATTTATTTAATTTTGAATATATTAAGGTTGTTTTGAGGATGTTTATCAAATTTTTGGGAATTTTTCAAGTATTATATTAATAAAGGAAAAAAATGAAAAAACCATAAGTTGGGTGAAAAACCCATCGTATCTAGAATATCTGCGGGACTTGAAATCACAACCGGGGGAATACAAGGGGGTATTTTAAACTAATAGCCTATTTAATTAAGTGGTTAGTATGATATTGTTTTCCTTTATATAATATATTTTATAGATACAAGTTAATTTTATTTTTGGAACATATTTTTTATCATATAGATAACCATGGGATTGGAAATTAACTTGGTGTTAAGTGATTAATATTATTTTGGAAGACGTTTACTATTTTGGGAACCCTTTACGGTTAAGGTAAATATAATTTTATGGAATTTTATTTTAGTAATAAATGATTATTTTTATTTTATAGGTGAATATGATTTTATAATGAATTTATGGTGATTCATGTAATTTAGGGAAATGGTTAGTATATCTTGGAGACTATATGTTTAGGGGGTGCACGTTTTTTGAGATAAACACTAAATTTATCTTGTATGATTATGTGATCAAATACTTCTAATTTTGAAGTTTCAATATTAGTTTGGAATATTTTGAGTAATTTTAAGGATGGTTATTCATTAAATGGTCTAATTTGAACATTGGATATTACTATTTATTTTTGAAAATTAATGTAGTTTTCTCCATATGAAGGTTTATTCCTTTCGGTAATAATAATTTCATGTACTAACTATTTTTTTAATTAAAAAAGATAGGAAGAATAAAATATTATTATTATTTGGATTATAAGATCCATTAGAATTTGATTTTAGTGTATTGTACATGAAATATTCATAAAAAATACTCATCATTTGGAGAAAAATAAGAGATTGTGGTTGAAATTTATTAAAGGATGAAATTAGTCTTGAAAAATAAGTATATTTCATTATGTTCCTATTATATATGGTAAAACAATTCTTCAACACTAGGAAAATGATCTTAAGAGAAAAATTTTTCATATAACCATCAATTATGATTAATTGATAGTCTTTTCCAGATATGTGGTTTATGGTTTTGTGATTGTTAACATTATATTGATTATTTACATTATTGTGATCAATTATCTATGCACATTAATTTTATTCCATTTCTATATCTTCACTTCGCACTAATGTTTTCTTATTTGGAAACCTAGTATGTATAATCCCATATGACCTTTATACTTCCTTTTCTCTCATTTCAAGAAGAAGTTATATTAACAATTTTTACAATGTGGTTTATAAAAAGAAATTTTTCAAATGAAAAACCTTTTATTAATGAGAAAAAATTTTGAGGATGAAATTTATTCAATAAGGAGAATGTAACTCCCTGATATTTTATGAATTATTTTTATTGAAATATATTTAACTTATTTGATAGCTTGTGTTACACACAACTGTATGTTTAAAACAACCACAATATTCTATTTAAAATATTATTATTTAATGTTATCACCTAGAAATTAAATTATAGTGTACGAATAGGATAAAATATTTTATGAATTATATAAATTACCTACTCAATATAAATACTTATTAATTAATCACTCAATTTTTAGTATAGTTGATTTATTCTTCAAAACATGTTTTCTTTAAAAATATTTTTATTTTTATTTTTCTAGAAAATATTATAATTAATTTTTGGAAATTTAAGAAAAATAACTTTGATAAAATTAAATTTATTTTGTAAATAAACATATCAATATTATCTTTTGGTGAAATTTTGGATTTTTCTGAAATGACAGATTTTTCTGAGAGTAGTTAAAAAACTAATTTTTATAAAACTGTAATTTTCCTTTTATATAAATAATTATTATTATTTTAATTTTATATCAAATTAAAATAATTATTTTTTAATTAAATATAATATAATTTACTTCATTTGAATCATTACTACTCAATATTTTGGTATAAGTACATTTATGGTCTTAAAACGCATTTTTCTAAAAACTGTTTTTTATTTTATTTTACTCATTTACATTAAAAGTAATTTCTATCACTTTTATATATTGAATATTTAAAAATTGATTACATGTTTTGAATAAATAGGTTAAAATTTGGTATATGGGCTCATTTTATTTTTTTCAAAATGAATTGTAACATTGGTAAAATTTATCACATCAGCAATGGGTAAATCAGGTAAATCTTGGTTAAAAAAAGTGATAAGGACATAATTATTCATATTAATCCTTAATATATGAAATAAATTCTACCATTATCACCTTAATCTCAAATTTTAGTTGTTTAATAGAAATATTTCCCTAAAAATGACTTATATGTTATTAAAACCAAAGGATGTGACAAAATATCACTCTCTTAGTTTTAAATGTCATTTATATATGAACATAAATACAAAAATAAGTTATAAATGAATATCAATAGTAATTTTGTGAAAAATTAAATTATATTAATTATGGTAATTTATTTATAATTTTTAGGAATTAAATAATTACCTTAAATACTTACACAACGCCAAAATAATATTTATTCAATTAATTGAAAAATAAAATAAATGGTTTTAAAAAATATTGAAATTAATATAATTTGATAGAATTCATGTGAAACATAAATTATAAATAATATACAAAAATCTAAAGGATTTAATAAAACATTTTTTTTGAATTTATTTTGTTTTAATATTTTTTTTAATGTCATAGTAATGAATAGTGTCAAATTTAACAAAACTAATATTTTATGAAAATAATATTTTATTAAATTATTTAAAAATCCTAAAAATATTAAAGTAGGAAAACGGTGATAATATTTGGTATAAAATATCATCCCCTATGAATTTATAGTCTATTTTTAGATACTTTAGTTGAAATTGAATTTATTACAAATTGATCTTTTTAGAAATTCCAAAAGTGTCTCTCACATCAATTATAGAAGAAGGCCTCCTCCCTCACTTATTTACACCACTTTAAGCCTAATATATCTACTATAACCTAAAAACTGTATTCTAAAAATCAAATATAAACATTCAATATGTGATTTTTCACTAAAAAGACCAACCCTAGTGCACTTAATATGATATCGAATAGAGTCATCTTAAAGAAGAGGTAATAACCTTAATCGATCAAATTATTTTTTATTCTCCTTTTACTTACTCTAAATCTATGATAATTTTCCTATAATAATAAATCAAGTATCATAAATTTTTTTAAATTATGTTATAATTATGAAACCATAATTATCCATCCTTGTTTTATCAAATGGAATGTGAATGTATAGCTCGTGTGTACATATAACTAACCATATTCATGTAGTGGTATATTTCATTTTCTATCACCTTATTTCATGGATGATTGAAATTATGGGTTTAAATTTTTTATATTATATTTACGACACAGTTATGCTTCTAAAATAATAATATCATATAAAACTTTTTACTTTCCAAACCATTGGAAAAAAGATAACATTATTTGTGCATACATGTGGACTACCACCACCACAAAGCGATGTGATTCAATTTTCATTTCTATTTTTCTAGATGGTAAAAAGGATGGATATAATGAATATATATCATATATATGATATAATAATGATTCTGGGAAGGTGAATTATTATTTACCTTACTTTTGTTCCATACTTCAAAAAGTGAATACCGCATTCATGTATACGTACGGCCTACCGTCTCCCTGAATAGTGTAATTCATTTCTTATCTCTATCATTTTTTATGACTTTAAATATATATTTATATATAATGAATATATATTATATAATAATCATGTAAATTCATATATTATATATTTATAATAAATTTAAATTTATTATAGATGAGGTTTAAGAACATTCAAAGGAAGTCAGACCAAAGGTTAGGGATTTTTGTCTCACTTTTATTTTGGTGGGATGCTTTCCTTATACACTACATGTTTATTTTATATAGTTTATATACTAAAAATTAATTTATTTTATGATTCTTATCATGAAAATTAAGGGATATGCATATCCATCTAATGTTCTTTATTTCCAGGGGATTTTGATTCAAATGATACCAAAGCAGTAAGGGTTTATTTTACAATATCATCATTATTCAAGATTTCTATATTTAAGTAAGAGAATATATATCATACATGTACATTTTTTTCAAAACAATCAAAATTTATTTTACTAGTCTCATATAATTTTTTTAAATCATTTTTACCTAGGTTTTAATTTTTACAAAATGTTTTGAAAGGGATCTTTTTGTTTTTTTCAAACAAGGTACTTTGTGACTTTTCCAAAAATAATATAGAAGGAATTTATTTTAACATATACAGTAAGAATGGATATTATTGAAATAATGAAACATATATTAATTAAATTTTCCTTTAAATGTTTATAATTTTATTTTTAATTAATATATTTTTTCATTTATATGTGTCAATCTTTTTAAAAAAAGAAGTGATTTCAAAATGGAAAAGTGATTTTCCTCAAGAATTATTCCAAGTGATATTTCAAAATAATTTTTCTATCTATGATTATATCCTTTAATTTTAATTAATATTTAATGAGGATACATTCAAATAATATTATCCTTATTATTTCTCTATGTGGTTTATGTTTATCCTGAAAATATTAAATATTTATGAAACCCATTTCTTTTAAGGTCTTCTGATATGATGAATGTTTTATGATCCAATTGAACAAAAATGTATGGTTTTTATTATGTAATGGGTGAGATCGGTATCTACCTATAAATTTGGAGAATTATAATATCTCATAATATAGGTTTAGGAAACAAGTTTATGTGCTTGATTTATTTTGGGAAAAAAGTCAAAGTGCTTGATCCGTTATGGGGAATAAGTCGATGTGATTGATTCATTATAGAAAACATGTGTTTCTACCTAATATGATAGTCTTTATAGTTAAAATTTACATATGAAATTATTTCAATACATATTTTGGTTATACACACATTTATGAAATGAACTTATTGTTAATAATTGAGTTATGATGTATTCTCATTGTATTGATTCATGTCTTTAGAAATGATAATGTTTTAGGATATAAATTATTTTTATGATCGTTTTGAGAATTATTATGAAAATTTTAATTTATTTTCATGATCTTATACCCTAATTATTATCATATTATTTCATATGATTTTCTATTATTATTTCTCATGCTTACCCTTACTGAGAATATGATCTCACCATTTATTATGTTTCTTTTTTCCAAGGTATGAAGAATCATTCTAAATGATTTTTGTTTATAAAGGCTTCAAATGTGAGTACTTTTATAGTTAATGTTGAAGACTTGACATGGAATTTGAAAATCTAGGTATAGTGGGAGATGATGTTCACCTTTATAAACCATTTTTTAATGAACCCAAGTTGTTATCAAGTTTTGTTAATTATATAAAACTTTAAACATAAAAATTAATTGGGTATATAAGTGATCTAATATTTCATTTTGATGTTTTATGTTTTGGATGGGAATAATTAGGTCAGATTTACTGATATCAAATCCATTAATGTAAATTGTATATTTTTAACACTATATGTAGAAGTGATTGTCTCATTTTTTTACACATATGTTACTCCTATATTTATTAAAACCAAAATTGGTTTCACAGAGTAAGATAATACCCAAAATAAATATAAATATATTAATCTACAAAATTAAATAATAAAACCAAATGTTTAATATAGATAATTCCTTAAAAAATAAACTTATAAAACTGATTACCTTAATAACCTCCATATGAAATAATGTTTTATAATCAAAGATTATCTCACACCCTTCAACTTACAGCTCTAAAATAATAATAACATTATTCTAAAATAATCATTTATGTTAAACATTAAGGTTATATATATATATAACACTTAACCCAATAAAAGTTTCCTAAAATATCATTAATCACTTCAAAATTGTAAAAATTAAAAAATATTTGATCCTATAATATGCTTCACAAATTAATCATAAAATCTATCAACCAAATCATTTAAGTAAAAAAAATTAAACTAACTAGTTCATTATTTACCCAAATGGTAGTAATTTCACCCTTATCACCATTTAGTTGTGGGTTCAAGCCTCACAGATATACTGGATACAATGAGTTGTCTCTTGAAATGTGGGTTGTACTTTTCCAAAAAAATATATTAATATAATTCCTATTAAATTCAAGAAAAATATGATGAAAATCCTCAAAAACACTAATCATCAAATCATTTTTTCACCACTAAAGTCTTATATATTACTTATTGTTTCCAAAAAATCAAAAAAATATAATTATCAATAATTACCTCAACATCTAGAATATATCAAAGATCATTATTTCCTAAATAATATGTTTTTCATTGAATATCACCTTACCATTAAATAACTTTTCTAGGTCATTTTTTCATTCAAAAAATTCATTCAAATCTATAAAAATTTCATGATTCTTATAACCAGTATAACATTAATAAAAATACTTCAACAACATGATTATCACATTTTAACATCTAAACACTTCAATTATTCCACTTTAATTATTTTCATAACATAGGCCCTTAGGAATTAGTCTTTAGATTAGGCAATTGATTTGGATAATGACTAAGTTCCCTGAATTTATGACATTAAACTACTAGTGGTTCCTTAGGTTTAACAATATTTCACTTGGTCTTGTTAACTGACCTCTTTATTTTCATTCATCAATTATATTTTATGTACCCTCATTCCCCACATATAAACCATATTCTAGTTCCTTTAAGTAATTTTACATGGTTCCTCTTCCAAAAATTTTTACAAGTATAAAATTTAATCTTATTTTCTTTATCATATTTAAAACATTAAATTATATAAGATTACATCCTTCACTTTGTCGATGTGTTTGAATATTAAACTATGTTTCAATTTTTAATCATAATTTGAGATATCTCATTTGAAATGATGAAAAAATGTATAACTATCATTTACATTATGTTAGGAATATATTTTTAAAATTCATTAAATTTCTCATCACATTGGTTATTCCCATGATTTCTGTAATTTCATGACATTAACTAAAAGAATAAAAATAATATGAGAATATATTAAATAATAAATGTACAAAAGGAAAACTTACCGACATGGGAGTAATAAATTATAAATGATATGTATATCCTTCCTTAGGAGTATCTATATTTAAATCTTTGATATCCAATGTAATGTTTCCAATTAGTTTTTCTAACTTATTAATTTATTCATGAATTTCATAATATTTCATCAATTTTTTGTGAATTTTGAAAGAATATCACCAAGGAGTTTCAAACATGGTGTGAAGAACCAGGTGATGATATATTTTATCTCAATGTTCCATTGTTGGATTTATTACCCCTAGGTACAACTATTACAGAGCTATATCCCCTTGTATTTTCTAGACAGGGATGTAATTTCTCAAAAACCACTCACTCTATCCTTCACCAATACTCCTGGATATTTTCCTTTAATTATAATTATTTTAGAGTTATCCCTAGTATTCTTGCTAAATTTTTCACATCCTAGTTTCCAAATAATATCTAAACCCTAGATCTTATACCAACTATAGAGAAACATTCCTTTTACACATATTATCACATTATTTTCAAAATAAACATCCATTAATTACAATATAAAGATCGTCAAGTCAGGTGTCTTTGGAAGACTAGGTTTATAATACCACAAAAGGAAACTAAAAAATGAAATCATCATTTAATTCTATATAATGTGATTCTAATTACATTTTAGATTCAAAAATCTCATATGATAACCTGGGGAATACATCAAAGAAATGAGTGAGATAAAAAAACATATTAAGGGAATAAACATGATAAAGAAACATAAAATGTGAGTCAAAGGTACAACATGATATCATAAAAGAGAATGCTCGTGAGTAATCACATGGAATCATAAAATGAGGATCAAGGTATCATAATATCATGGTAATATAGGAAATGTTCCAGAAATATATAACATGAAATAAACATAAGATAAGGCTAAATACCTAGGTAATATCACATGGTGGATAATGTCATATAATGGATTAGTTTTAGTACCTAATTCCATACATGACGCCTCATGAGAAAAAAATAATACATTAATTGGAGAATTATTAGGAAAACACATCATAAAATATTCATGACAATATGTGATACAAAATCAAAATCAATCATATGGAATAAATATAAGAATTATCCATAGAAATAAATTAGTTTCATACTCTTATCTCATATCATAATCAAAAGAAATTTCATAATTACGGCATATGAGGGATAAACATAAAGAATCTATTACCACATAAAATTAATGGGTAATGGTTAATTATATATGTGAGATATAGATATACATAATTTATAATCAATCCATAACATTAAAGGTTTCAATCATTGATGAAAAATTCCTTATATGATTACATGTAATATTTCATGAGAAAAATAACCTTTTTAATTTGAAATCACTTATTCAAAATCTTAAAAATTGAAAAAATATTATAGATTAATTTTATTTAAAAATAAAAAATTAAACTTATAATTTAATATTGAAATATTTGAGTTTTTATTACATTGGGTAATCACATACAAGCAGTATAAGGTAAAAGAAACATTTATTTAATACTATTGTAAAAAGGTTTAAAAAGTGCCACATTCAGGAAATGGCAGGAATATTACTTTCAAACCATATTTTAAAAAGTAAAAAATAATTTAAAATGTTTTAAATAAATATTTGGGGTAATTTTAAAATATTCATGAAAATATTTTTATAGAAATGGATATGGAAGAAAATTTATTTTTGACTGAAGTGAAAAATGAAGTAACCTTTTCTTAAAACATTTTCTCAATAATTTTAAGTACCAAATAGTGGAAAATTGTAGTATTAATTGAAAATTTCATGAATATATAGACATAAATAAATATAATTTTTTTTATTATAAAATTATCAAATAATTTCCTATAATATAAATTCAATCATAAATAATCATGATTAAAATGATATTGAAAAATAAACCCTTACAGTTTTGGTAAATTTTAAATCATGACTTCTCATCAATGAAGTAAATGAATTTTAACTTAAAGATCATGAATAATTTTGGATTCGTGATATAATATGTAAAGGGTCGGTAGATACACCATTTAAACAAAATTAGGTGCATAAAAGAACATGTTTCTCAAAGAAGGAAGTTTTGAGATGAAACTCTTACCTCGAGTCAAGACTTCATCATGTTTATCTTTTATTTCTTGTATAATAAACTTATATCAATTATTTTTTACCTTACTAAAATTCTCCAGTTTTATTCATTTAGAATTAGACCATTTAATTTATTTATTTTAATAACATATTTAATTACTTATTCAGTTATGTTCATGTTGGGTGTTTTTAGGATGCTTAATTCATAATTTCAAAACATAATTGGTGTGTTGACCATGGTTAGATGGTTCATTGTTTATGCATATAAAAAATAATTATCATGTAATAATTATCATTTTTATACATAAATTATTCTTTCTAAAAATAACAATTAATTATTCTTATGAAAAATTAACTATGTTACAATCATGGAGATGGTAAGTAATATATACACTTGTGTAACATTTCCATTTTTCAATGTTAATATAGTAAATAAGGTAAGCACTATTTTATAATTATATAATTATAATATTATCAAAAATATACAATTATTTCTTCAAATACCCTCACATATACCATCCATGTGATTCGGTAAAAAATGAATCACATTGTTTTGCAAGGCGGTAATACGTCGTACACACGAATGACGTTATCATTTTTCCATGGATGGAAATGTAATAATGTCTATGAAATATTAAATTTATATAATGATTATTATTCCATTAATATCATATATAAATATTAAATCCATCATTACAAATATTCATTATAGCTAATGAAGGATAATGTATTGCTTCAGTTTGCGGGGTTGTTGTATACCGTACAAACGAACGACGGTTGTGTAATAAATTTGATAGAAGAGGAGATATATTTAAGATATTGCATTAAAATAATATGTCATTGATATATATAATAACTATTTTCATTAAATTATACAAATTAATACAAAATTTTAGTGGAAAAAGAATTTTTAAAAAAGAGCTCGGTGAAGACGATTACCTTTGCTAAGAAGAACATCCTTTGGATATATTATTAAGGTCCATAAGGATGGTATTTTGGGAATACAATAAAAAATATAATGTGGTTAAATATTTTTGGGAGATATTTTTGTAGGTTTTGGTGGATAAAAATGGCTGGATATGTGTTATTAAGTGAGGAGAGGGTGTTCCCTTTTATAATTATGGTGGAGTGGTAGTTTTGTAAATACCCAAACCTGTTAAATAATTGGAAGTCACTCTAAATATAAGAGAAGAAAAATTGGAAAATAAATTATTGTAGGAGATATAAGTCCTTTAAAAACTTCTAAAACTTAAAAGGAATATGTTTTAAACACTTTACCCTTTTTACATCTAAGGTAACTCACTTTTACCAGTTTAATTTTTTACCACGGTAACTATCTTTTTTAGTATTTTTACTATTAATTATGGGAAAGAAAATTAAGGTGACCCTATTATTTATTATAAATAATTATTTTTAGAAATATTGAATCTATTTTATCAAATTATATTCACATATTTTTCATATTTTAATAAAAAATAAAATATGCAAGTGCGATGAAAAGAGGTTTTCTGAAAAATGAATTTATCATGGAAAATATGATCTTATAATAACTGTATAAATATAAATTATCATTATATGAATTTACATTCAGAAATATAGATGTATAATATATAAAATTAATTTAAATTATTCTTGATAAATGGTTATTTTAATTAATTAAAATAGATAAACTTTATGCACATTAAAATAGTTTTCAAAAAACCCGCCTTTAAGCCTAAGCATAAACTTTTACAAATATCCAGTATAAATATGATTTAAATGTTATTAATTTGATTAATTATTAATAAATAAATATTATTTTGATTTTAAATAAAATAATAATAATAATTTTACTTTTGGATTACTTAATTTATTAAAAATAAATGACAGTCTTACAAAAAATAGTTTTTTTCAACATTCACTGAGAAATAAATATTTTCAAAAAAATACCAAATTTTAAACCTAAGTTAATTATTATTTGATGATTTAAATAATTAATTTAATTTATTAAATAATTTTTATAAATGTTATTAAAATTAATTATAATATTTTCTCACAAAAATAAAAAATATATTTTTAATGAAAAATTATTTTAATAAATTGAGTGTTTATTTCTGAAGAATTTATAAATAATTTTTTTTTGAATATTTATTTTCATTACATAAAGTAGATAATCTTATTCATACCATCCAATTTAATTAATGGGTTATAACGGTCATATTTAAATAATAATATTTTTATAATATGTCGTAATTCGTCTAATATTATTGTTTTGTATTATATACACTATCAAAAAAAGTGTTATTTTAAAATATCATGGTGTTACTATAACTATAAAGAATAATAATTAAAAAATATATTAATTTTATCCAATAAAACCAAACATACATGATCTTCAACAATACAGTTCCACATCAACCTTATCATTCTATAATCATCCAAATCAAGCTACTATCACAAAATAATATTAACACAATTCCACCCTCAGTATATCAAAAAATCATATAAGATTTTCATTTAAATGTATAGTAAGGGTTATAATATTTTTAATATGTCAATTAAATCTAGGAATAATAATTTTAGTAACATTTTATATCAATAAAAATTTAATACAACTTGATGCCATGAATAAAAATAGATAACTCCCAAATGCATTCGTCCTTAAGTTATTAATTTTACAACATCATTTTATATTATAATCTTGATTTTTTAATTTATTTATGTGAAGGTTTCTAAAATAAAGAAACCTTATTTAAATACAAATAATGGAAGTGAAAAAATATTAAAAATATTTGTGTAAAGTATCATTTAAATATAAAAAATATTTTTAGGAAAGAATATAAAGTTCAAATATATCATCATTCATTGTTATTATCTTCCTCCTACCTTAAATTTATTAATATATTTAGGTATAATATTTACATATTTAAAATCATAGAAAAATATATCAGGCAATACATAAAATAGAATCACTCAATATCTAAACTATTTCATAATAGTATATGAAACATAATCCCCTTTCAATTCATTATTTCCAAATTATTATCTTTATTTGGTTCAATCTTTTTGTTTACCAAACATAGAATATATCATGATAATTCCAAATCACACAAAAATAAATTAAATAATTTTATCAATCCCCAACCTCAATTGGACCCTCACTCACTATGCCGGAAATGGAATGGATGAGATAGGTTTTCAAAACCATGAACTCATAATGAAACCTAAGCCACACAAACTTCTATAAAACACAACTCAAGACTAGTAAAATTAGGACCACTCACTAATATAGTTATTATTGGAATAAGAAAGGATAAACCCCAAAAAAGTATGAAAATTTACAAATATTTACCATATGATTGATCGAAGGCTGAAATTGGTCTAAGGAACTCGCAAAACTCAAAATATGATTCTACGGTCTTCTAGGATTTTGAAAATAAAAAGGAAATGAAAAGGAAGAGGTGTTTAAAAATTTATGAATAATATCTTCATGAAATTCATTTAGGTTTACGTAAATTCTCTCCTCTACTTAAAACTGGTCTACTCTATTTAATTTCTATTTAATTAAGAAGGTCATGACATATTATTCTTCACTGTATCATGATATTTTAAAAAAATAAAAAATGATTGTGTAAATATTATATTGGTGAAGAGACATATTTTACATTACATGATTTACCCATTTGTATATTTTATGATAGAAAATTTGAATTATTAATCATAAAATATGGTTTGGTCTAAGGTGAAAAATTATCAGTTTTGTTGAAAAGGGATGAGTAACATCATAGTGTGTTCAAGGGAAATCATAAGAGTCATATTGTGGAAAAGGGGATACATAAAGGTCTATAGTATTCATATATAATGATCTATCCATGATAAATGCAATACGTAAAAATAAAGGTAACATATAAATATCATTTATATAGCAAAGGATATAACACTTAAATATTCAAATATTTAATTTTATGTCTCCAATATTTTTTTTATTCATGGCGTAAATATTCTTAAATGTTAAAAATCAGAAATGTAATTTAATTTTACACAATAGGAAACTACAGTTAGGTATTAATATATTACTATTATGTATTTAATAACATAATTGTAAGCATGAAAATATTACTTTTACATATCAATTTTTTACTTTTACACATACAATAATGACTCTTATGTAAGTATATTTTGTTTAGTAATTACTTATACATATGGATAAATTTCTCTTCTATATTAATAGGATTAAATTAATGTATGAAATATTTACTTTTATGTATAGAGACTTATTAAAAATTAGAAATCCCTTCAATATCTAAGGGTCCTTTCCAAGAGGGATGGGAAATATATAAGGCATATTCTGGACTTAGGAAAAAACTAAAACAAAGGGAAGGAAGGAAATACAAAATTATTTCTTCTGTCCATAATAACACATCCTTAAACTCCCTTACCACTAGATAAAATAAAAAGGGATTGGGAAAATTCATTCCCTTATATCAGATACTTCTCAAATTATTCTCATATTTGTGAATAAAAATGAAACCTATTAAATAATATAAGGGTAATAATAAATAAATCACCTAGGTAATACCTCTCAAATAGGTATCCTTCTTTAAATAGAGAATAATCAAACACATCATAAGGAAACTCATAAAATCACATGGCATCATTAATCATCTCTTTAATCAAGAAAAGGTCATACATATCATCTCAAATAAAATCAACAAAAATCAAGATATATATATATCACAAATTTGTGACTCTTACTCCCAAGTACTTTCCTAAAATCCATATTATTGTTATAAGGAATGAAATAAGAAATAAAATATCCATGAAATACCTTGTCATAATGATAAATAATCTCAATAATTTATTCCTTGAATTTTGTATCATCCTTAACTTCCAACTCACCTCAGTCAATGGAATGTGAGTTATCATGAAGATGTTGATGAATATGGGTCATGTAGAATGCATCATGGATCTGATTCATCTATAGGATTTATTAGAATTGATTTGAAACTTCGCTGACATTTTCAAAAACCTAGAAAAGGAAAAAACAATTATGGATAGAGCTTACTCCCATGACTGATCCTTCATGAGAATTACTCACCCTATAACATTGATCTAATACAATAGAGATCTAAAAGTTAAGTTGTATAAAACATCAATGAATCAATATCAATTATATAGTGACAGGTTTTATTATAAGAAAAGTCTATCTATGGTAGTTTCTTTACCTATGACCCTCCAAAATCCAAAACACATGCATGAAACATGACTTCCAATATATAGATTGTTTTTTTCTAACGATCCATATATAGATGAAAGGTTATATTGATGAATAGATGAGATCCGAAATCATGTTGGATACCTATCCACACTTAGGATGTAAAATATGGATTATAATAATAGATGATCGTCCTCAAAACCCCATGAATCCTCATAGTATTCCCTAAATATTTTCTATCCATGATATCCACCATGCTTGAATATATAATCACCACGATCTGAACTGAAATTTTTAATAGGTACATGATCACCAAGATGGAATCATATATACCCTATTTTCAAGGAAAAATGTTGAAAAAATTAATTGAAATTTACTCTCACAACCACTGAGGAATATCTAATGGCTGAAGCAACACATGAGGAAGACAATTCATAGCCTATATCTTCAGGAATAAAAAACACAAAGATACAAACATTACAACTAATATCTTCATCTAGAACCCAAAAAATTTACTCTTTAAAGCATGGTACATTATATAAATTCCATGGTATATTTATAAGGGATAATTGTGAAACTTTTGAATAATTACCTTATATATCATTTAAGGAACAAATAGACTTCCCTGAACCAACAACTAATATTGTGCATCCTATTAGCATCTATATGGGGAATCTCTAAAAATAATATGGTCTTCCAAGACATCCACCTAAGAATCTCCCAACTAAGAATACTCCACCTACTATAGCAAGGATTGATTCACTATCATCTAGTATAGATACCATATATCATAAATTTCCCCTATTTCAAGGTGCATAACTGCAAACTCATCCATCATTATCCAAGAATATATATACTCTTGAAAAAAGTCATCATACAACATCTAACTCTATGCGTCAACAACAAGAATCCCTTTCGCTAGTGTAATTTAAATATAAAAGTGATAATCCTATAATAATTCCAACCACTATTGTTTTTACAATTTCAAATAACATTAGGTGAAGATATATCTTAAACTCTTTTGATCTATGAAGAAAAAAAGTTCTAAAAAATAAGACAATGTTCTGTAACTTCAAGGAAATTTTTTTTCAAAAAGATCAAGATCATGGGTAGCATAGTTAAATTCATGGTTTCATAACTATTAGGACTCATAAGATATGATTTCTCTTAGATTCATTAGAATTAAACCTAATCCAAGGCATGAAGAAATAAATAAAACCTCAATCATAACCCCTTCCTCTTGCAGGAGGAGAAAAAAATTATTAGCCAGTTTCTCCTTTAAATACTAAAAAATAGTATAGCATTGGTACATCCACATGAATGATTGATATTTTTATACCAATACAATTAAATGAGCATAAATTTTATAGAAATCAGGAATGAATCTCTTTTAATAGCTAGTAATACCATGGAAAATTTAAAATTCTACAACATTATAATAGGATACCCAAGAAACAGCATCTTAGATCATCTAAGGATCCATGACTATGTCTTGTTGAAACATGAAATGTCCTAATAAATGAACCCCATAAACCTAGAAATTACACATAAAAAACTTTACAAATAGTTAATGATGTCTAATAACCTCCAAAATGGCTCAAAAAATGCATTGTACCCTCTACCATGGAATCAGAATAAACCAATATTAGGTCATTGAATACAACCACTAACCAGTCTAAGAACACATGATAGATGGAGTTTAAGAGTTACATGAACAGAATTAGTATATTCCTGAAACTGAATGTCCCTACTATGAATTCCTAGTGTCTATAACATTATATGAATGTGTTTTTAGATTATCATCAACCTTTAACCATATCTAATAATATTCAAAACTTAGATCGATCTCTGAGAACCATCTAGAACCATTAACTAAACGAATATATTATCAATCTGAAAAGGAGTTAATTATTATTCATTTTCACCTATATTAAAAAACATTAATCGATACATAGTCATATACTACAATATGTCTTCTTTGAAAATAATACTACATCACCCAAAGGTGATACAGAATGAGGAATAAATCCTCTCTGTAGAATATCATCAATTAGGATATGTAGATATCACAACTTAGAAGACATCATCCTATATAGGTACATTAATAACAGAGAGACACCAAGATTCATATGTATACAAAACATGATATCTCACTTAGGGGTATCATCAAAAACACTTTAGTGAAGACATCAAGGTACACTTCCACAACTATAGAAATGAACACTAAAAAACTCTACTAAACTTAGCACCAACTCAACCATCATGGATGATAAGGACTCAAAAAACCTCTCACCCATTTCATAATCTCACTCTATAATGATAATTGAATTCTCTCTAGCAGTATCATATACTATAACCCACCTCTTTAAGAAATCAAAAATATCATACACTAAATGCAACCAATACATGCTGATTATGACATCATGAGACTATATCCATATGTGGTAAACCGATCACGAAAACAAACATATTACATCATTTTACATTAATATTCACTACATATCACAATATACCACACACTGAAAACTACATGCATAGTGTATTTAGATATTAGCTACTTGATATTCTTATTTCATAATATGTTTTCAAATTTTCTCATGATAGTATTCACACATGATAACCTTCTATAAAATTCTCACATAATACTCTACATTCTCTAGGAATTCGACACATAAAAAGGGTGATATATAATACTTGGTTAAGGTAAACATAAGAGTTATCAATAGAATATTATATGTGAGAATAAGTTAATAATGTAGGTATGAATATATAATTCAAGTATGTGAACATAACATAAGAAAATCATACTTAATAAAACATATATCATTAATCTTGAATCATGAAAATTGTATTTTGATCATAACATATGACATGATTCAAAGGAATATAGAATCATGAGTCCATAGTCATGATCTGATAATGTGAGAGTACGAAAAATATCTAATTAAAAAGATCATGTAATGGGAATATACTTCTATGAAAGGGTTATCATGGATGTATAATAGATATATCATGGTAACAATGAAGTAGAAACATTGAGAAATAACCATGAACCTTGGGGATAACATAGGAATATTGAACAAATATAAATATATGTAACCATAGCATTATGAATAAAGCTTCCTAGTTTTTGATGTTCAGTAAAAATATACATGCGTATACCCAAGGATATGATTCATGATATATATATATGATATTATATATAGTTTACGTTTAATATATGTATATGATGAATGTATTTTTCATGCATGCGATGTATAAATAAAATATATATACATATATTATTTATTTCTCCCAAATGTTTTTTCATTAGTTACAATACATTATGAATGGATTAAAGCATTGCATTAAATTCATTGAAAACATTTAATTAATCATACCCCAAAACTCAGAAATTCATATGATACATTATGAATATGAAAAGCATTGGGATTTTTCTATATAAGATGATGAAATCATATCTTGTTGGGAGTGTGATGTGTATGGGTCTCTTTTTATTTTCTTATCTTCCCCGGCACGGTTTAACCCACTCAATAAGGATCTAGATCCACTTCAGTTTCTCTATTATTCTCACAATGAAATCATGGATTCATTGGAAAGTGTATCACCTTAGATAGAGGGTGATTTTTTTCACTGCTCTTTGTGATCTCCATCAAGAATTGTGATTTGAAAAGAAGAAGGAAAGTGATTCTATTTTAAATTTCCAAGTACTATGTTTTATATTATTATTTAAAAATTTATAATTGAATATGGCCTATGTGTTTTTTGGGTTGTATTCAATAGAAAATGTTCATTTGATGTTCATATGAAACCCATCAGTGGTATCAAAGGTTGGTTCTTTGTGTTCTTAATGTGATTTGATCAATGGTTTTAAAAAAATGGAATTGGAAACAAGAACAAACTTGTATAAATAGATTCCATGTATAATCTAAATATGATTTACCCTTATATTATATCCTTAAAAAAATTTAGTTGTAGGGGTAACTTATTTATTACCTTTACATGGATAAGTTTCATAAAGTTAGTACCCTTTTTCAACAGGGTTTATGTAAGGGTCATTGGAACTTTTCCCATACATGTAAAGTTATTAGAACTATTGAATAAATGTTCCCAATGTTTACCTATATGTAATGTATGAAATATTAATATTACCCTTGTATAAGGGAGTTATATAAAGGTAATACCTTTACATGACAGAGTTATATAAAGGTAATCTGTATATTACATTTATGTAATGAAATTCAAATTGAGTTATATAAAAGTAACATTTATATTACCTTTATATCAGCTTTTGAAAACATCAATTACACTTTCATAGAGAATCTTTGTAAGGGTAATAGGGAGGATATCCTTATACAAAATAAGTATTTTGTATAAGGGTAACCACAAACTATATTTAAAAATTGTTTTTAAATTTTAAATTGTTTGAATGGTTTATAAAATGTCTTTAAATCATAATAAAAGGTATTTGGGATATTTTAATTTACAATAATTTTATAAATTAATTAATTAATTATAATTTTTCTATAATTAGTTAAAAATGTTCATGAAACATTATTCCCAAATATCAAGGGTTAATATTTTAAAATGACTTTTTACATATTAAATGTCATGTCTTATGATCAAGAAATAAAATGTTTATTTAAAAATCATAAGTGTATATTCATAATTGTTTATAAATTAAAACAATATATGATATTTAGATTATATTAAATATTTATATAATAGATTTTAGATTATAAAATTTTTATAATTCAGGAAATATCATATAAATTCCATTTAATAAAAAATGTGTAGGATTTCATATTGAATTGAATAAAAAATGTCTATATTCTTGCTAAATTATAAAATATTTATAATTTCTATTTATTTATGAATAATTCATAAATTTATCATTTTTTTTGAAAATAAATAAAATGTTTATTTATTTGTTAAATTACCTAAATATTCTGGTTTAGTAAATTGGCTATGAAATATGAATATTTTAAATGCCCATTTATATGATAAATTGATTCTAGTATAGTTACTTATATATCATTATATGTTTGATATAATAACATTTAATTTTTATCAACCTTGACCTTAGTTTTTATTTTATTTACGATCTTGGTAGTAGTTTTGGGTATAGTTTTCTCATAATTAGTGTTATAGTTTTCAAGAATTTAATTCTCTATTAAGTAAAATCTCCCCGAGTAGAGGGAATTAGGGTTGAACAACATACTTTATTATAGGATTTCCTTGGATAGTAAAGTGAATGGTGTTGGAATCTATCACTCTGGAATTACTCATGTGGAGTTTCTTAATCTCATATAACTCTATGCCACTACATTAACCGTTCATGTGTGTTATTCAAATGATACATTTGGATATGTATTAATTTAACTAGCTTATATTTTTGGGTGATTAACACATAATTTTGGGATGTGTAAATATTCACACATTAATGTGGTGTGAACACATTAATTTATTGGTTGGAATAAAAATTTCAAAAACTAAATCATTAGAAGAATACATACAAAAAATGGGAATAAAACAATAGAATATAATTATTAAATAGAATTTAATAGTTATTAATTTAATATGAATATGATTAATATTAAATTGGTAATACTTTATAAGTAAAACCCCTCAAATACTAAGTCTGGTATTCCTTCCAAAATGGAACTTTTCATGACCTGGATCATTCAACCGGGAAGGTTCTACCTTAGTAGGGTTCCCCTAAATTATATTATGTTAGGAAATAAAGTAATCAATAACAATATATCATGCTTTAATTTGTTCTTCCCTAGAATTTTTACCTTGTATTATCTGTTATTAGTCTATTCTTAGTTCTTATTTTTAGGTTAAACATGGCTAGAAAACCCATGGGAGGGATACTAAAAGAATGTAGTTGAGTTTATCAATGTGATTAATTTAGATATACAGTTATCTATTCAACTATCTAAGAGTCATAAATGTTGTGATTAGGATGATTCTATACATAAACAATTAATTAATAGAGTAATTCCCTTGGAATATCATTTCTTAATGAAATATATATCACTAAGTAAATATGATGTATGGGATCATCAGTTTTAGTGGGAGTGCTTTCATTAAAATATTGTGATTAAAAGTATAAGAAATTATATTCATTAGATAAAAAATATCTTTTGTAGATAAATTCATCATCATTATCAAAATAAAAATTATACTAATACTTGAAATTATAAGATTCATGTAAGAAACTCCTAACACTGGTATATTAAGAAAAGTTCTTGAGAAAGAGAAATATTTTATGTGTTAGAACTATTCCTTCCTAAGAAACCAGGGGTTGAAATTTTTTAACCTGTAAATCAATATTCTTATGGAATAATGGATGTTTCATTTAAGGTTTCAAAGTTAAGAGATACTAGATGACCTAACGAAATGTATTATCGTATACTCAATATGATTTGGTATGTAAATGATATTTAGTATGATTGAATAGGCTAATGACATGGATATACTAAAATTATTATTATGGTTAAGGAATTCATTTTATTTTCATCTTATGATAAAATTAATGAGTTCATGAAATTTTTACCTAATTATGATATTTTCAATAGAAAAATGAATCCAATGGTTTCATAAAAAAAAATTAATATAAAAGTTTGTTAATCCAAAAACAATTATAACCAATTTTGTGTATAGAAATTTCATAAGAATTTACAAGTCCAAAGATTTTATAACAATTTATGGGTTCAAAAATATTTTTGAGAATTCTGATTTTGATAATTTCATAAAGAGGTTTGAGTTTAGATAACTCCTTAAAATAAATTTTTATGAAAAATTAACAGTTTTTCAAAACTAAATATTTCAAGAAAAACTAAATAGTTTAAAAAAATAAAATATATGTACTTTCACTATAAAATAAACTATATTAATATAATGATATTGGTCAATGAGAAGTATATATTAATGATCACTTAACATTGATCATTCCTAACTTTTGTTTAATGTATTCAAATCTATTATAACTAAGGGGTTTTGTAAAAATACTAGCAAGTTGTTCTTGTGTCCCAATGAATTGTAAAATTATATATTTTTTAGGTGTGTGATCCCAAAGTAAATGGTATCTTATATCTATATTATTATCACGTGATTGATTTCCTGGGTTTTTATTTAAATTAATGAAACTTGTGATATCACATATTTTTTGAGTTTTAGTAAAACTCATGTTGTAGTAAGTGATTTTGTGTTGCATCCACTACACATGACCAGAACAACTTCTAGCTACCATATATTCAGCTTCAGTAATCGAAAGTTCTTCTATTTATTGTTTCTTACAAGACTATGAAAATAAATAATCTACTAAGAAATTAAATGTTTCAAATGTACTTTTCATTTCCATTCCACATCCATAAAAGTCAGTATCCAAAAAACTTTTTAATTCAGAAACATTTCCAAAATAATAGAAATGGCCTAAATCCATAGTTCCCTTAAGATAACAAAAAATTCATTTTACATATTTTATATTGGATTCTATTAGATTATATTGATATCTTGCACATAAGAATAATAAAAACTATTAAATCTGAATGACTAGCAGTTAATAAAGTAAAATTCCTATCATACCTCTAAATATATTTTAGTCAACTAGTTTCCCAGCCTCATTAAGATCTAAATTATTGAAGGTACCAATTGGTTTACTAATAATTTTAGTATTTTTATATCCAAATTTATTTAGAATATCTTTTATATACTTATGTTGAGATATTAAAATTCTTTCTGTTTTTTTTAATTTCAAATCCAAGTAAATATGTTAACACACCCATAATACGCATTTCAAAATCAGAATTTATAAGGTCTTCAAAGGAATCTGTTAAATATTTTTTAGTTGAACCAAATATAATGTCTCCAAAATAAATTTTTACAATCATAATATTCTAATTATATTATTTAATGAAAATATTTGGATCTAAAACTTCATGAACAAAATTGTTTTGTAATAGAAATCTAGTTAAACTATCATAACAGGCTCTATAGGCTTGTTTAAGTCCACATAAATCATTGTTAAGTATATAAACATGTTCTAGATGTTTTTTATTTTAAAAAAAAATATGTTGTTATTCAATGTAAACTTACTCCTAAACATGTCAATCAAGAAAAGAACACTTAAAATTCATTTGAAATAGTTTGAAATTATATAATTTTGTAAAGGATATAAGTATTCTAATAGCATCAAGTCTTACTACCAAAGAATAAGTTTCTTCATAATCTATTCCCTCGTGTTGATTATATACCTTAGAAATATTTCTTTATTTTTTTCTAACTATAATTCAATTTTCATCACATTTATTATAATAAATTCCATTTTCATCCAATTATATAAGTTTCTATAAGTTTTTCAACTAAATTTCAAACTTTGTTCCATTCAAACTCATTGATTTCGACTTGTATTTCCACAATCCAATCCTCATAAATTATATCCTCATCTATATTATTAGGATCAAATTGAAATAAGAAATATATGTGTTTAATTTAATTTATTAAGAAACCTCTAGTCCTAACTGGATGTTCTACATTGCCAATGTTACTTTCGCTAGGATTATTCCTAAGAAACACATTACTTCTCTAGTTTTCAAAAGTATTCTCTTCAAAAATAGGTAGAAAATAACTTTACCAAATAACTTTAGAAACTAATTATTGAGTTATTTCTTTGTGATAATAAATTTCTAAAAAATTTTGAAAATTAGTTTCAAAAAATAGTATCTGAGGATTTAGTTTGAGGTTGTTTTAAAAAAAATGGACAAGTTTAATCAAGAATAAAATTTACAGATTCATCAATAGTATAATAAATTTTATTAAAAATATATAATCCTTATAAGTAGTGGAATAACCTAAAAATATTCCTTCATTTAATTAGGCTGCAAACTTATATAGATTATCTTTAGTATTCAGGATGAATACTTTGTAATAAAAAACATTAAAGAAAGAAAATTTTGGTTTTATTGTTATCCACAATTGATATAGAGTTTTATTAAGAAAATGCCTAATTTTAAACCGATTTAAAGTATACTAGGAAGTACTAACCTCTTTAGCCCAAAAATATTAGCAACTAAGTATCAACTCATCATGGTTATAGTTATTTCTTAAAAAGTAAATTTCTTCTTTCAATTAAACCATTTTGATGGGGAGTTCTTGTTACTGAAATGTTATATTAAATATCTTTATTATAATAAGAAATTTCAAAATCATAATTTTCAAATTCCCCACTATGATCGCTAATACTTATCAAGGAGATATTTTATTATTTTTAAATCTAGCTAAAAAAATTTTAAAATAACTAAAGGCTTAATATTTATTTATAAGAAAATAAGACAATGTATATATAGTGTAACAATAAACTAAGACATATAAATAGTATATTTCACCAATAATTCCAGTTTTTGTGGGACCAAATAAGTCAATGTGCACTAACTGTAAATTATAAGAAGTTGACACTTTACTAATATAATTAAAACATGACTTATGGTTCTTACCATATTGACAAGGGTGACATAATTTTGAATTTTCCAAACTATATTTTAGTAGATTCATAACAAGTCCTTTCTTAGTCAACTTAGATAATTTTCTTAGGTTACAGTGTTCTAACCTTCTATTCTATAACCAAGATTGGCCTTTTATTGCACTAATTCAATATAAGTCTTGTCTCCTAAGGTATTATAAGTTTAGAATCTAAAAAATGTCATGCTGATTGTTAAAAATAATTAATTCATCCTTTAAACTATGTACTAAAAAATTATCATTCCAAAAGTTCACAAGGTAGCCTTCATCACATAATTTACTTATTCTTATAATTTTGTGCTTAAGACCTATAATAAATAAAACATTTTAAATAATACCGTTTCTAAGAATAACAATGTTTCTTATTCCAATAATCTCACCTAAATCATTTTCTCTAAAAGTTACATTGCTGTATTTAATATTGATTATCTTCTTGAAGAAATATTTGTTTAGAATAATGTTCCTAAAACATCCACTAATCATGTACCAAAAGTTTTTGTTTCTAGTACAATATTTATTTTAATGAAAACAAAAAGATTAGTTTTTTAGATTCCAAACCTTCTTGGGTCAAGTAATGTCATAAAACAAAACTTTTGGTAACCACCTTTATCCAATTTTGTTTTTGGAAAATGTCATTTCCTTAGAAAAATAAGAATTATCAAAAACTAAAGATTGTATTTAGTTTAAGTAATAATTTTATCTCTATTTCCCACCACTTTGTCACTCAGTGAAAAAATTTGAACTTTTAGGAATAAAATAGTAGTTAATAAAAATAGGTTTTTTATTTGTAAAACCCATTTTTGAAATATTACCATGAGGTCTAATTTTTTTATACACTTTTCCAGAATTTTTATTTCAAGTGGTAAACTTTGAAAAAAAATTCTTTAGACTTTTGATTTCATATTTTAGTTTGATAACTAAATTTTTATCCTTATCAGTATTAGTTTTATCACTAAGTTTGGTTTCAATGACATTTTTCTCAGAAATAGCTATTTTAAAATATTTTTTAATAGTATTTTTTTTAAATTGGTTTTATCAATATCTTTAGAAAGATCGGATATTTCATTAGTCAAAATAGTTATTCTTGAATCTACTAAATAAATTTTATCTTTATTATTATCAATTTTTTTACAAATATTATAATTTTCATTTTATAAAAGTTTTGAAAATCCAGAAACCTCATCATAATTAGGTAAAGAAATATCTTCTACTAAGGAATAATCTTTATCAGAATATGTAGAACTTCTCTCATCAGGATAATTTTAATTTAAAGACATATTATTAAGGGATTCATTTGTGTGTACCTTTTCCATTAGACAATGATTTACCATGGGGAAATTTGTAAAAAATACCAATTTTCTACTTTCCATAACTTTTATTATCTATTTAACTTCCAGAAGGATCTCCACCAATGGCACTCTATGTGTCAAAATATTTCAAATCTTTCTTTAATTTAGAATTGTAGTACATCTTATAATTTCTTTCGGAATTTTTATTTTCCTATCTTTCCTTTTTATCTTTATATGGTCATTTTAGATATATCCATATTTTGTAGACTCATAAAAAGTGACTTCAAAATCCTTCTTGTCACTTTTATCCTTATAACCTTTCTTATTTTAATATTGTAAATCTTTCTTTCCAATTATATTTTCCATAATTCTAGTTATTTTATCTAAATCATTCAATGAATGTTATGATATAATAGAATTTTACTGAATAAAAAAATTATTCTTCCTCAAATATTTAATAACTTTTTCAGCTAATTGAACTTTAAAAGTAATAGTAGATTTTGCTGAAAAAAAACACCACCATTTTTCTTTTTAGTTTTCTCTGAATCCCTTTTAATTTTTCCCTCATACTTCATGAGAGTACCATTAAAATCATTAAGAGTAAGATTATTTAACTTCCTTGTATAATCAATATATGTTCTTTTTTATTCCTACTCATTTGGCATTATATCAATTATCTTTTCCACAAGAATTTAACCATCAATTACTTTTTCTTCAAAAGATTGTAAACTATTTAAAACAGTCATGAATATTTGATGCATCTTATAAGATAACTCTCTAGGTAGAAAATCAAGGCTTGTTAATCATATATGTAGATATTACTTATCATAGAACATAGTATATTATTTATCACTTTGTAATTCAATTGATATTCTAAATTATTAGTATTTGTAAAATTGGAAACTTCCTTATCATGAATCTTGTATTTACTAGTAAGAATAAAAAAGTTATCAACTCCAGTTTTGATCAAAAAAAATTTCATTATGTATCTCTAATATTCAGAGTCATTCCCATCAAAGATATGTGGTTTAATAGGATTTAAATTATAAAGATATCCAACATTCAGGCATTCCATCTTAAAAAAATAAAAACTCTTTTTCACAAATATATACGTGTGTAAGAATGTTTATAAATAGAAATTTTATAAAAAACTTCACAAAATTTTATTAAGTAAGGAAAGTAAAAAACTCAGTAAGTCTATAAGTAGTAGAAACATACTTTAATACCAATTATAGGATCCTAAAAGTGTCTTATATGGATATACTCACAATAGGGGGTGAATTATAGTTTAAAAAACTATTAAACTTGGTAAAAAATGAAGCCTATTAAGGTAACTTTATTAGAGTCAGACATAGTCTGATTATCAGAGTGAAGATCAGAATCATAGTGGATCCAATTTATATTAGAGTATGTTTATCATAATTAGAGTTATACTAATAAAACAAATTGTATCGAAAGATATGTTTGATAAAAAAACATTATATATCTTTCACAAAAGAATAAAAACTTGTAAGAAAAAGAAATATCTTGTAATAGTAATAATGGATTAAAATATATATTAAAATATTCAACTCGTATAGCCTTAAGAGTAAGTTAGTCAATAATCTTGACTAAAGGGATACACAGCTTTATACTTACTGAAAATTATATCTTTACTTACTAAGAAATCTCTTGATATGATGATCAGAGTAGCTCTATCATTCTATCCACATAAGCCCTTGATATGATGATCAGTGTCTATCTTCTTATCCCCAAAATCCCTCGATCTGATGGATTAGATTCACCATATTCCTATCCACATAATCCCAGAAATTTAAGAATGACCGGACACGTTTACAAAAAAAATTCTAAAGAAAAAAACCTAATAAATATTAAATATAAATAACAACTCCTTATAGTATTACAAAGACTATGGAATGAGATATTAAAACAAATAAATCTATATAGGACTTGAGTTTGGATGAAATCATGTCCAAACTCTTCAAATTAACTGCAATTTATAGGATAATATCCAAGGATCATATTTATAAGTTTATTTCAATGAACTATGATAGTTGGTGCTTGATAGATCATCTATAACTGAATGTATGACGTCATTTTTATTCAGTTCCATTATAGTGTTAATGGTATTCCTTGTGTTAGAAACAAGTCTATGTATTCTTATTTTAAACTTTGATTAGTATGGTTTAATTCCTTATCAATTTTCAATACAATGATCCTTATTAGTCTAAATATGATTGTTTTGGAACTATAATTAGTTTGATGGTCATGACTATAGTTAGAATGATAGAAAAAACAAAATTCTATCTTCTGATCTAATTAATGTTAAATCTGATTAATCAGATACATTCTTAATCTGATGATCATAATGAAAAAAATAAGTTTATATTCATAATACATTATACCTTTTTATATGTATGTAAAAAGTTAATTTTTTCTACAAAAAAAATAATAAAATACTCATAACGTAAAAATATTGTAAACATGTTTTAAGAAAGTTTTTGTGACTTCCCAAACTAAAGGAATGGAAAAGTAAGAATTAAAACTACTAACTCAAAACCTCATTCTTAAAAAAGTAAACCCTTATTTTCTAGTAACATCATCAATAAAATTTATAAAATGGAGTAAACATCTATGTTACCATATATTTTTAGTTTCCAAATCAACAAAGTGTTCTATATTCAACTTCTAATCTTTATGATTCCATATATCTAAATTAAAGGACACCATTCTTTATTTATTCATCAAACAACATTATCACTTTCTTATTTCTATGTAATAAATCTTTAGAATACAATTAATAGTTATAAAATTAATAGTATTTTAACTGAGGAAACTAATATTTAAATTCCATACTTCCGGATGATTATAATTTAAAAATTCTAGAAATTTAAAGTATCTTTAAATTTATGCTCAGGTAAAGAGTTTCAACTTTTACTCCTTGTGAAACCATCATGGATCCCTGAGTTATTTTCCAAAATTCCTTAGTAAGGGTAGTACCAAAATTCACTTCATCAATTTTTTCAACTGATATGAGGCTCTTCTTATGTCTAGGAATCTACCATTATTATATTAGCTTCAATAATCCTCCATTATTTACTTGAATATTTACCTCACCCTTTCCAAAAACATATAGTGATTCATCATCGACTAGATGAACATTGCTAAAATTTATTGATATATAATCCATTAGGAATATATGTTATATCATTGAGTAAAAGGAATATCCTGAGTCAATCACCCTTGAATCTGGAATTATATTCACATTGAGAAAAGACAAATCATCCTTCCATCATATTATTAGAATTTAAACTATCACAAGTGCATACTCGCATAGTGTTTCCATTGAAACATTTTCTATTCTTCTTGATGTTTCTTATTTCCCCACATCTCTAAAAGATATGACCAGGGCCAATTGAATTACTCTATAATTTCCCTCAAGACATATCATTCAATGGTTTCTTATATTTTTTATATAATAATCTAAAAATTTATAAATGAATATCTCTTTTCAAATGAATAAATTACTTATTAAGTAATGAATGACTGAAAATTAAATTTTTAATTAAAAATAGATAGAAGCATCCAAGAGAACCAGAAAAATTAAGGTGGCCTAAAATTTTGAATACCCAGGGAATATCCATGGATAAAGTTCCTACAAACATAGGAAAAGAACCCACAATGTTCTAAATAATGAGATCCTCCTATTCTCAAACTACCCGAGCTAAACCATCAAATGTAAAGTTATTTTATCTTCATATATTCTCAAGATAAATGCCCTGGATAATAAAAATTCTAAACTTCTTAATATAATAATTCATCTCCCATAAAGGTTCTACTTTCCCTTGTAGGATTCACACCCGGGTTTCGAAATGGGACTCGATTTCTTCAATTTCCATATTGAGTCTCTCACACAAAGAGATTCTCATAGACAAGGATTTTATCATTGAACCCAAATAATTACCAAAACCATAAACATCGCTAAAACAAAAAATGGAAAACCCTCTGAAACCTCATACCAGGATACCACCTCTCGTCTCTCCCTCCAAGAAAGAACCATCAACATTAAACTTCAGAAATTTTTTCGGAGGGATCCAATAGACCCATTGACCCTAAATATGAAGAGGATCCACAATCAATGAAGACCTATTATGTAACTTACACAAGGTATCAGACTTCCTTCCACCTCAAATCAATTACCACATCTCTACAATAAGCATCTTCGTGCACACCTAGAGATAAATTAGGAAACGGGTCATACAGTTTCTTATAGTATTTATAGATTCCCAAATATCTCATCTGATTTTCATCCTAAAATAAGTACAATATAATATTTTCCATCTTAGTGATAATTCCCTTTGGTGGATTAATGATAGATAAAATGTGCATTAGAATCGAGCTAAACACCCACTTTATCAAGGTAACCCTCCCTCGAGAAGAAAAGAATTTATTCTTCCATTTGAAAATTATCCACATGATCTTGTCGATAAGATTATCAAAGATATACTTTTTAACATTTCCTTTTGAGATAGGGGCACTGAGATAAATCATTAGAAGTTTTATTCTTTAGATACCCAAAAAGTATAGGATTGAACCATTGTGGCTTTATGTTGGAAATAATGAATTTTATATTCCTTATATCGATGATTTGGTTGTTAATGTTTCTATAGGTCGACATGGTTCTCATGAAGTTAATCATAGATCTTCTCATGCCATTGACAAACACTAACACATCTGTAGTGAACATGAGGTGTGAAACAATATTTCCACAATATCTACTGGAATAAGGTAGCATTCTCCCTTCTTTAAAACTTTTGTGGATATTATTAGAAAGAGATTATTGATCCAAAATAAAAAGGAATGGGGTTCAAGGATCCCACTGACAGACACCCCTCTAATTCTTGATGAAGCCAAAACCCTTTCCCATGAGATATATAGAGATCCAAGGAGAAGAGTAAAATATGAGGCATAGATCACAAAACCACTCCTGGAAGCCATTTCTTCTAATAACACTAATGATAAAGCCTCATTATATCCTATTATAATATTTGTCTATATCAAACTAAATGATAACATTAGAACCAATGACTCTTTTATTGATGTCTCCCACCATTTCCCTAGAAATCCAAATTTCCCCCTGAATACTCATTCTCTTAACAAAACCATGTTTCTTTTTTTCCTCTCAACCTTATGGAGATGAGGAAATAAAGAATTTGATAGGAAAAATTACATAAGCATATCAGTCTGAATAGGGTGATCATTGTAGGATATTTGACCTTTTTAATTAATATAATTCTTGAAACACACACCCCCCACATGAGAGAACCACCTCTAAAAAATCCTAAACTCCTTGAAAAATATAGATCTTGAAAAAATCCCATGCCACAACATAAAATGCACTAGGAAACCCATCAGGTCTCGGAGCACTATCCTTCTTCATATTGGAAATATTCCCTTTGATTTATTCCACCTTAAGTATTTCCACCAAATAATCATTTTCAAAGATCCCCATATGAACCTCGACTAAAACCCAATAAATCGACTTCCTCATTATCTTTAACCTCTATATCCCTCCAAGAATTATTAGGACATGCCAGAAGATCTTAAATTTTTCCTACTTTTTTTATTTTTGACTATTATGAATTATATCCTTTTACATTTAAAAGAACATTAAGCATCAAAATAATTTATAATATAGTTGGTGTATATTTCCCCTTATGCTTAGTATCTATTAAGGGTTATGATAAATCCGATTTGCGCCGATGAAAGAAATGACGGACTCAACCAAAAGGATTGTTCCCTATGAATCGGACTTATCAGTACTTATGAGCGGGATGGTATCACGAGGTTTTTCCCTTCACAAAAGACAAATATAATATTAAATAACTAGATCATGAGTCTAACCTTTTATGAGAGAAGTTCATGATTATCGAGATCATGGCCCAGACCATGTTTTTTGAACCACACCAATAAAGTGTCACCATCGCACACCTTACTTTTAAAGAATACGCTGGTGTAATAATGAATTATGTATCTAGACCCTAAAAGCATAAAATTATATATTCTTATTTTTCATAAAATAATTATTATATTTACCATTTTTTATTATTTCTTTGAAAATAATTAAATAATTAGTGGAATACAAATTATATTTTGATATGATGAAATTCATATTATATTTTTAAGAAATATATAGTTTAATTCAGGACACTCTTTTTGAATAATTTAATAATTTTTTAACTAAATTTTATTTTAATCAAATATTATGATTGAATAATATTTATTTAAATATATATGATAATATAATTTTATGAATCCAGATATAATTTTTATAAAATACTAAAAAAATTTATTGTTGTAAAAATTAAATATGGTATAAATATTTGGTTTATATTATGATATCATAAAATTCCAAAAGTAATATAATAAATACTATAGACAGTATAAGAGATTAAAATTATGTTTAAATTTTTTTTAATGTATTTTTTATGTTATTTGAATAATTTTATAAACCCTTAATAAATCCTCTAAAACCTATATTATATTTGTTAGGTTTTCAAATTAATTATTTATGAACATGAATCACTTCTGCATAATTGAGGGTATTATTTTAATGATTTAGGTTCTTATCATTATAAAATATTTAAATCCACTCCTCCTTTTTATAAACCATGGTTAAAAACCATGGGAAGGTTTATTTTTTTTATTATTTTATCAAATAGAGTTCAAAACCTAAGTTTATAACTTAATAAGAATTATCCTCTCTTTTGATATAAAAACCCACCCAATATCCCACTCCCCTTAACTATGGACCACTTAAATCACAAATTTAATCTATATTTACCTCTTCAGATCCATCCCAAGTGGCCTCCAAGCTCATAAGAATATCTTCTCAATATTTTAGAATCTCTCTCTCAAGGTATTGGTCCTCTCCTTCTCTTCTTTATTCATGCACCTTATTTATATTATGCCTTTTTATTTCCAAATGTTCGGGTTGGGGAATGTTTTCACATGTATATATTAATTTCCTTATGATTTATAATTGATGAGATTCCCCTTTCACTCTCTTCCATGAATTTTTATGTATGCATGTTATGCTTTCATAATTATAATGTGGTTTTTTCATGCCAAAAAATGTATGTAGTAAATAACCATCCACATTTAAACTCAATATTATTCAACTAGATGTTATTATTCTTCATTTATTTGGTACATACATATATATAACACACACTTATTAATAGTGATTTTAAATGTAATTAAAAAATTATTTCATTTTTTGATCTATGTGGAAAACAAACGCATGTAAATGATATTAATGTGACAGGTGAACTTGAAATTACATAGCCCTTCAATGCATTTGGTAATGTTTTTATCTCATGAGATTCCATATATGGTTCTTGGGATGTTATCCTAAGTATTCTATGATATGGTTTTTTGGTGGTTATCCTTGACTTATGCTTATGATTTAATGTTTTATGTTGTTTCCACATTCATATGTTTTATTGATGTTATAAACTTATATCATGCTTCTATGATCAGGTTTATGATTTTAAACCCTTATATGTCACCTTGAAATATTGATTACATAACATGAATTCCTTTCATCATGTTATTCTTTGATTATTCCTTTAAAAATTTTTATAGCACACCCCATTATTATGTATACCACTAAGTTATCTAGTGCATTTTTAGAAGATCAAAGGAACCTAAGGGTGTGTTATGTAATTTTTAAATAATGTTGTTGTATCCTAGTGCAAGTTAATATGTTATGCAGCTAATTTACAAAATACACTAGGCCTCATAGTCATCCGAGAATGTATAATGTGTACCTTTATATTATAAATCATGAATTATAGTGTATTAAAGATATGGGTTGTCATGATTTCCATTGGGGAGACGGTTCTTGTCCATCCACATTATGGTCACTACAAAATGGTGATTGGACTTCCCAATAATGAATTTCTTTGTTGAGAATCATATTATGGATATCATTGAATACCAAGAATATTTTTCCGATATAATTTTTAACTATAGTTACCATATCATCCTAGCTCTCTAAAAGTGAAGACAATAAAAGTAACATCTACACATCATCCATGAACTTAACCTTTACCGATTTTATCTTACCATAGATCATATTGTAATCATTCACATGGTCCTCCATTAATTTTCCATTTCATTACCTTAAATATAATATCTTCCACATCATGAAGGATTCTTATAGTACTATATGTTTCTTTTATATACCCAATGTATTCATCACTTCTTTCATTATCTTCACTTCATTAATATTAAAGTAAATATTTCATTCCAATGAAATCTTCACCAATTCTAGTGGATTCTTGTCCAGTAATTTCCATTATTTCACTTCCATATTCTATAGAAATACTTAGTAAGTAAAACATACATGTACTTCTAAATTATATATTCCATAATTTTTATTATCTAGAATCAAAAATTCATTCCATCAAACTTTTCTACTAGGACCTTTCCATCATTTTATGACATTCCTTCCACTAACAGTCAAATCCCAATAAAAAATTCATCAAGTTATAAGACATCATTTTATCATTAGAAAAAGACCCCTTATTTATTCCCACTTTTTAAGAAGTTATGGGGGGAATTCATGTGGTCACTAGAAACATGGATTCTACCCACATATAGTTTTCACATCATTTTCTATCATAAGTTCAATGTAGCATACAATGTAATATAAACGTTTGGAACTTACCTTATAAGATTATAACAGAAATAGGAAGTGTTTTCACCTTATTCACTTCATAAATTCATCCTTCTCACACAAAATCAAACTCATAAACAATCAATAAAATTTAAACACATTTAATCAAAATAACAAAAAGAAAGAAGGAAAAATATAGATTAGTTTTCTTCAAATAATGAGTCTTATATACGTTGGAGAAAAAAATTATCCACATTTTAATTATCACCTAAAGATACAAAATATTATAAACATATTACAATGTGCAGAAAATCCCTAAAAACCTATCCAATCCATAATTATTACTCCCCGTTTCACTATATGTTTCACTAAAATTACATGAACTTATATACTATGTTTTATCCATTCGATAATTTAAACATACTCCCCTAAAATTATAGATAAATTATCATGATATATTTAGCTTGGATACCAACCTGGTGGCCCCTCAGTTTCACTGAAATTTAGGACCTCCACTACTCCATCAAAATATTGGAACTTTAGATAGTCCATCTTCCACTAGATAGATATTTATATTAAAATATATACACCAATTCCATCCATCATATGATGCATGAAATTATGGTAAATTAAATTCTAAAGAATTATATTCTAATGAGCAAAAAACATATTTCACCTCTAAAAAATTATTAAGGGTCTTTTAAAAGAGGTAAGGTAAATACATAAGTGTCAGGACCCATCCCATCAGGCCATGTCTGGTTGTCAGTAAGCCGAGTGTGACTACCCCCAACCAACCTCTAATAGGTCAGTAGCTGGTGACCAGCACTGAGTATCCATGAAAATCACATTGTAGTCCTTAGCCTATGGTACATATACACAAATACCCATATAAAAACCCATACAATGTTCTAAGGTAAATACAACTTATACAAAATTCATTCATACATCTAAATCCTAAAATTAGAGTATGATAAGGATACTAAAAAGCATGAAGAGCCAAATAAAATCTCTCTAAAACTTTATGGAAGTCCAATCTACTATAATGAGGTAATTATAGTCAATACACCTGATAGAAATCATGGTCTCACTAGAACAATCTAAGCTATGTCTACTCCTGGTCAACCAAAAACCCCATAAAACAACCTTTATTATGCATAATACATGACATGTGTGGGGAGGTCCAATGCAGGTGTGAGTATAAAAATACCCTATAAGACACCCTAAAATAACCAGACATAAGCATCAGGATAGTAGTCAACTCATCACAAGGATATTTCAATAAAAATATGAAACAAACAAAAAACATCTAGATATTCTCATGAAAAATAATAAGTATTGAGGTAGGTTCACAATCTCATTTCCATCCAAGTATTTCTATTCATTGTTATTAGAAATACTCACTTGGGAGAACTATCTCTATAATGTTGATAGTACTGATGGAATCTATATGAGTTTTCTCACTTGTTCAGTCTCTCCCTAAGGAATCACATGCTAAAACATAGAAGAGATTGATACACCTATGAGAGATCACACCCAAGGCCCTAAGGTATACTGATAACACAATATGTAATAACCCATTAAGTAGGGGATCAATTCATGTGTATGTTGGTCATACTGATTCCTAAAACCCCACTTGGAGAAGAATATGATAGAGGATCTCACCTCGTGATACTAGGATATTCCTATATCTTTATCCAGGAATAACCCCATAGAGGGGATCACAACCTTATGTTCGGGTTGTAATTCCACATTATACCCTCATATGGATGGACAAAGGGAATTCACCCTAAGGAAACTGGTCCACACTAAATAGAATAGGGTCCTTATACCACCATGAAGGAAGTTCATGGTGTGTACTATGGGTATATGGAATTTCATTCCTCTATGGGGTCTTCCCATGTTCTTCTATCTCGCACTTTATGTAAATATATATTCACGACATGTCCCAAGATGGTAAAAAATCTATAGAGGTCACTAAATAAGTCTTGTGTACACCAGGATCTAACCATGTACTTTGGGTTGTTTTGTGTACTCATGGATGTGCTTGAGTACATAGGTCATCCAGTGTACTTAGGACATGGTTGTTTACTCAATGGTACCCAATGATTCACCAGGTCAAGCCACATGGGACATGACATGTGTCATGTGATGTGTTATCCTTTCTTTTTCATGGAAACCCAAACACTGCATACTGGATTACATGGAATGTGTTCTTCGGATTACACACCATGTAATTCATAATTTTCCAAAACACATGGGTCTTCATGCATTTTAGATTCTACCACTATGGTCCTTGATTTTGGATGCCAATCCCACTAGTGAGCATAGATCCATGATTGGAAATTTTTATTGTCATTGATTATATGTTTCTAGCTTCTGATTAAACTAGAAAAGGTCACCCATAGCACCAAACTATTTCTACACACCTAACCACAAACAAAGGATACGTATCCTCTCTCAATCCATCATCGTTGTCCTTGTAGCTTGATTCCATCACCAAATCTTAATCATGAACTATGGTATCAAACCATTTTGTTGAATAATGATTTCACAATGATTTATCCTTAGGTATTTTTTGAATCATCATCCAAATAAAACACTAGTGATGAACACATGATGAACGAGGTTAAAAAAATAAACAAAACATAAAATATGGAATGAACCACAAACTTTTTTCATATTGTCCTCAATAATTTTTTATTATAATGAAGAATTAATTAACCTATAATAAACAATAAAATAATTTCCCAAACCATAGAAATAAACCCGCTCCCTCAACATGATCGATCCACAAATTAAATTGTTGGTTGATTTGATTTGGAATTATCATGGGATAATCAATAAGGTAAATAAACCATTGAAATAAAATTCCCTAAGTCAATTTTGGATCATTTATTGAGAAATAATGGGCCCATTATTTTGTTATTATATAGTTCCACAAACTCCATTGGTTTGTTGATTACCAAAGTAAGATCTAACGATGATCATCCATGAAATCGCCTCCATTGTATCCTCTATAAAACTCCAAGGTTATGCAGTTAACCATATAATTTTATTATAATCCATTATTTATACAAGGAGGTTATGTTTGGGATTTAAATAAAATAATAAAATTATTTTATTTTATTTATTTAAGTATTTCCCCCTTGGTGGAAATTAAGATAAAATCTGATCTGTGCAAAGATTATTCCATGCCTAGGGTAAAACCCACATTTCGGACTCAACAGAAGTCTTAGGCTTCTAATCTGAGACTCTGTTCAAGAGTTATTTCATTATTTTAGAAAAAATGTGTGTGTGATAAATATTTATTTAACATTTTCAATATATCAATATCATGCTCACTAGACCTCATAATTTCATGTAATATCAATTCTTGGCTCCAACAATATTACTAAATATATTCCAAATCATTAAATTGGAAAAAAAAGATGTTAAATTCTCCCTATATTAGTGATTTTTATCACAAAAATAGAATAAGACTACTCAAAATGGTGTGGGTATTGATCACGCATTTCGGTATCCCGCTCCTAAGTGCTCACATGAATATTCTCATACTTCCACCAGACACACACGAAGGTAATCACTTGCCCATAAAAGATATTCTATTTCCAATCCTTAATCTCTATCAGTTACTCCAAAAAGGTATCTCTATCCTCAATTTCCATTTTTCCACTGTTCATTACATGTGAAGAGTTGTAAATGTACCTCCACAACTAAAAAATGTGGAATATATTGTGTACTTGGTATAAATTTGATGGTAGAGTCAAGTGGTATTCCACCTTTCTGACTCTATGCAGTATCTTGAAGGGTCCAATGAATATCAAAGATAACTTATTTCCCTTTCCAAAAATCTTCAATCTAAATTTATATGAGACCTTAAAGAACATGTATTATCCCTCGTCAAACTCAAAATTTCTCCTTCATTAGTTCTCATAAGACTTTTTATGGCCCTATGTAGTCTTCATCTTCTCCTGGATGATTTCACCATCTTTATCATCGCTCTCAGAAATTCTAGGACAATGATTATTGACTCTCCGGGATCATTCAAAAGTAGTGGTTACCTACAGGGTCTCCCATACATGGCCTGAAATTATTTCATTCTAATGGTGTAATGGTATTTTTGTTTTTATTCAAACTCCAAAAAGGGTATATGATCCTCCAAATTGTGCCCAAAGTCTAATATGAAAGCCTAAAACATGTCCTCTATAACCTGAATGGTCTTATCATTATGGATGTTAGTCTGGGGGTGAAATGTCATGATCAACCATAACAGAGTACAAAATTCCTCCTATAATTCTCTATGTAATCATGATATGAATTGAGCATCATGGTATAAAATGATCATATAGCAAACTCCATGGTGTTGGACTATATTTTTTACATAAAGGCATCTCGAACTCTCTATTGAACTATGTTCTCAAATAGCTAGGAACTGGGCTGACTTGGTGATTCAATTTATGATCACCCAAATTGAATCATGTCCTCTATACGTATTTGGTAACCCCATTATGAAGTCTATATATATAAAATCCCACATCAAATATATAACCTCAAGTGTTTGAGATAAACACATCAGAACCCAGTTCTCAGCCTTCACCTGCTAACAAATGAGGCATCAAGATACAAACTCTTTTATGAGTTTATTTATCCCCATCCACTAGAAATAGCACTAAAATTCTTGATACATATTCTCCACACTTTTACATGCCTCTAAAGGGGACGTATAAAACTCCCTAATAACCTCTTCCCAGAAGTTCATTAGTACCATCATATTTCCTCTTAAAAAGGTAACATTATCCACACATTAATAAAATCCATCAGGAGAAAATCCAGTAGATATATGAGTACACATGCTGTCATTATTTGTATCTCCACATCGATCCACCTTAACTCATTATAGAAACACATGGGTAAAAATAATATACTAAAGATAAATTATACCATCCAAGTCCATTAGGGATAACTTCAATGAGGCTAACTTCTATAATGCCTTATCCAACAACTAAGAACAATATCTATTATTGAGAGTATATTTTACCAAGATTCCCTTCCATAGAGTGTAAACTATATCTAAGTCATAGTCCTGGAGGATCTCCATTCATCACCTCTATCTCAACATAAGGTCCTTTTGAGAGAATATATACTTTAGACTTTTGTTATCAAAATAAATGATAAACCACTCATTGATAAGGTCATGTATCCACATCTTCAATGTGAAGACTACCATTTCCCACTCTAGATCACGTGTCCTATAGTTTTTCTCATGATTTATCAACTTCCTAAACCCGTAGGCAATCACCTCCTACCTCTACACCCGAACACATACAATTCTAGTCCCGGATGCATCATAGAACACTACATACTCGACACCCTCCTTAGGTAATCTCAATATGGGGGTTCTCAACAACCTATTCCTTAACTCCTGAAAAACCTATTAGCACCTTTCCATCTAAATTAATGGAATCCCTATAGAGAACCTATCCTTTTACATATAAAATTACATTAATTTATCCATAATTATACATCAGAGTAAAAGAAAAGGATCGTAAAATCAAGTTTCTTGGAAGACTAGGTACATAATAAAACATTATAAAAACAACAGTTTATTTAAACAGTATAATGATATCCTATCTTCTATTGTGCGCATACATCTACAAAGGATAACCTGGGTAAAACATGAACAAAGGGATGAGATAAAATCCTAATAAGGGAATAACCATAAGAATAAATCATTATCACATGGGATAGAAGGCATGACATGATGATACAAAAAGGCATGTAACGTATGGAATCATAACATATAAACATGGGATAATTTAAACATGGAATCATAGAAATGTGTAAGAAAAATAAAACAATAATCAATTATGATTCAAGGATAACCACAAAGTCCTTTTCCCATAGTATCACAAGTCAAGGCTAACCACCAAGATTGTTGCACATAGTAGCACAAGCCAAGGCTAACAACCAAGACCATTGCACATAACCTCTCATGAGACTCAATTTTACCTAATTAATTGGAGTGCTGTCTGGTTGAACCCATCATAAATTTTATGAATATGTTTTCTAAATAAATAATCATATATAATCAATCTTAAATAAACATAAGGGTTACCCATGGAAAGAATTGGGTACCACAATCATGATATAAAGTATAACCAATGGGCATATCATGAAAGTTTCCATGAAAGAATGAAATTAGAACATAAATGGACTTTTATAAGGTAAAATATGAATGTGTCATGTTAAGTTATTTCAAACATAAGTGACAACATGTACGAAATGTATTTGAGAAATTTTAGCATTAAAACATTTTTTTCGGTTTTAATGAAAATACTATAGATCTTTTAAAATATAAATGGGAACAATATTTTATATAAAACAATAAGTGAACCAAGAAGGTTTTAATAATAAAAGTTTTGATTTTATAAAGTCAATGGTGGATTAAAATAGAAGATATAGTGCACATGAAATTGGTTAAAAATTTGGGAAGTTACCTTAAAACGAGTTTGCTTATTGGGAAGTATCGAAGAGGAAATCACTTAAAAGCATGTAGACCCCCGAAAGAGAATGAGGGATGGAACGTGAAACATGATTATTGAGAGTATAAATAAAATATATAATTTTTAAATAAAAATAAAATAAAACTTCATTTGGGTAAAAAGAAAGATAGAGTAACCCGAAGGAATAATGGTGGTTCAGGTAGAATTCTATACGGATTATTGGCATGGTATCAGGTGTACTTAAGAGGGATTAATGAGAGAGAAATGGGTTTATCATAACTTATAAATAATTAGGGTAGTATGAGTGAGGTTATAAATAATACCCCATCATTAGGGATTACACATAAAATGGAATAGCTTAGAGGACATTCTTGAATAAAAGTTAAATGGAGATGATCCCTTACCTTTAGTCCGGTGATGATCTTATATTGATCATAATAACCTGAATAGTCAAATTAGGTTCATTAATTAATAATTATAGAAACTATTATATATGTAAAATATTTATTATACCTTTTTAAGTTCATTTATAACCATTTTGATTGGTTAATAGGTTCAATTTCATTGTTTGGGTCTGTTTTTCTTGTATGGTTTTAATGACCGGTTCATGTTCAGAAAAACCTGTATGATGAGGGTGGTTTTCTAGGATTGAATTTATATTTTATTATTTAACATCCATAAATTTATATGGTTGAAAACTTATTTTGGATACATGAAGTTAATTTGAATCATTATATAAAACTTTAGTGGCATCTTTTTGGGTTAATTGTCGGTTTTTGACCACAAAGAACACATTTTGTTTTATAAACCAAAACCATGAGTAAAAAAGGATTAAAGAACCATATATGATGAATATTACTAATATTATGGTATTTTCCAACCATGAAAATGGTTTCATGGCCATAATTGAAGATGTTAATGGAAATTTATAACCCATCATTCTTGATTGTGCTAAATTTACACATCTCAAACGGTGTTTTCATTTCTTTCAAAAAAAGATGGGGAAAGGAGAGAAGATGATGAATTATCCCATAAGAATAATAAAATTCCAGTAAATTTATGTTATGGGAGTTATCATACCATTTTGGTGAAGGGATTTGAGGAAATAAACAAGAAAATAAAAGAAATTAAAAGAAATAAAAGAATTGGAAAGATGAATTCGCCTCTTGAGCTTTCCTCCTTTGAGAGACTCTTAAGGGGAGTGTATTCGGTATTTTGAAAAGAAAAGGGGCTTTTGGACTTGGGGGAAGAGATTGAGGGAGATTTGGGTAGAATATTGGCAAGTCAAAGGGCATTATAGGAGTGAAGATAATAAGTAAGGATGGGTGGCATTTACAGTGAAGGGGAGGAGGGTTTTCATAATATTATAATCATTAATTTATTATTTCTTCACAAGAAAAGAAATCGTGAGTATTATAAGCCCTATAATAGTAATAAATTCATGTGAGTTCTAACTAATTGGTATAACAATAGCATATCATCATCAATGACTCAATAAATTCATTATTTTTCATTTATCGTATATTTTCGTATTTTACAATTCATTAAAAATTTGAAGTATTTTAGAAAAAATCCCAAAAATTCACCAAAACCAATTTTAAATGCGTAGAATCCAAAAATTAAATACATTTTTCAAAAATAATTTTCTAAATATGATTAATTAAATTTTTAATTAAAATCATAATTTACTTGAAAAATACATATTTTAAAACATTTATTTTCTTATTCCCATATATAGGTATATCGTACTTCCACTTGAATATTATTTATATACTATTATAGGTGAGGTTACTATTAATTAGGGTATTTCACAATTCATAAGGGTAAAATTACTATTCATAAGTGTATGTTACTATTCACCAAAAATTAAGTTGGTCATATTAGACTCGAAATAACTTACTAATCACAACTGTGTATGTCAGAGTTTCGAAATTCAAAACACATAAGTGAAAAACTTATGTTTAAAGGTCACATGATACTTAATAGTTCATTTTGTAGTGATTTTATGTGATTATATAACAAATTTACAAGAAAGTAATTGTAAGAACCAATATCTTCTTTTCAGGTATGTTTTTATTTTCGTGTCGTTTTTGAGAAAAATAGTTTTTTCTGGAAATTTCTTAAGTACATGTCATGTACATTATGAGTACACATCGTGTACTTGGTTACCACAAGTAGTCGGGTGTTGTCCATGTCAGGGCCATGCACACGACTGTGTGTGGTGACCTGGAGACCGCCTAATGCGGGGGTCGGAGAAGGCAAGTACACATTGTGTACTTCTAAAGTACATGTCGTGTACTTTCTTTTATTTCATTAAACGTATTGGGGTCACGTCTACCGGACAGAACCATCTTTTTCCAAACATATTTCATCCAAGAGCATCTATACAACACAAATACTTATCGGGCCCTCGATCGAGCGTCCGTTCTCCAAATCAGACTCAGTTAGTTGCATTGGAATCGCATCGGTGAGTTCTCTCTACTTATTAAACACCTTCTTCTGATTCCTTCTCTCTCATGAAATATCATGGGTTGAATGTTTTAAAAAAATTTGTAGATCTATGATGTTCTAAGGGTATTCAAGGGTTTAGGTTCACGTATAACGATCCTACAACACCAAGGTAGGTGGTTTGTGCCTTTCCTTTGAAATTCTTTGAGTTATATGTGCCAAATTGCCCAATACTCTTGATTGGGGTATTGTGTGTTTACGGTTTTAGCCCTGTTAATTGTCTACTATACTTTTATGCTTGATTAGAGGTTAATTGAATGTTAATAGGGTTAATTTATATTATTTGTAAGTGTTTTCCCATTCATGTTTTATTTATGACAGTTTAGTCTTGCTTATCCTGTTAGGCTGCCTTGTTTGTTTTCCATGCCTAGTATTGTTGGATGGAGGGTTTATTATCTGACATGTTGTTGAATTGGAGACTATTTAGCCAAGTAGTTCTTAAGGTTTACTTTGGCCACTTTGCATTTATATTCTTGTTTGACGTACATGGGGTCATTAGAACCTGTTGTAGTGGACCATAGGGAGAATAGACATAAGGGATTCTCTAGAGTGTCCGTTATTTTTGTTACGATGCAAGACCATAGGGGTAATTGATGTAAGTGCTTCCTTAGATTGTCTGTAGTTCCTCAACACAGGCCACAAGGGTAATGTGATGTAAGTGATTCCCCAGAGCACCTTTTAGTTACCGATACGAGACTATAGGGGGAATTGATGGTGAGTGCTTCCCCAGAGAGTCCATACTGAAGCTAAACCAGAGGGGTTAGACTGTGTGTACTTCCCAGAGGGTTGCTTGTGTTTTCTAGGTAGGACCATAGGGGATTAGGCTATGTGTACATCCCATAAGGTTACATATTTTTTATTATATGTTTACTTGCTATGTGGAACTGAATGCTTTGAAACTGTGGAATTGTTACTGTTGAGTACTTCTTTTTTATTGTTTCTTTTGTTTATTTCTTGCCATATATATTCACTTACGAGTATGCACAGATCTCTTGGTGTTTGCCTACGGGGATTTCGTCTCACACCCTATTTGGTCCATCCTTTTGGGCCCAAACAGATTATATTGTTGTAGGTATAGATAAGGGCAAGTGCCCTTCTACTTCAGGTACTTGAAGGCTTTGGAGCTGAAGAGCATGGGACAATGCTTTGTCTTGCGATGCAGTGGAGTTGCTTACTATTTTTCCTGTACTTTGGTTTAGTAATTTATTTCGGCATTGTGACCTTTTTTGTTTCTTTCCTACACATATGTACCATAAATCATTATATATGTTCTCTAGCTATTTATTCTTCAGTCTTCCACTGTTTCTTTTTGTATGGAAATATTACGGCTTCTGCTATTGTTATCTGTTTCTCTTCCACTGTGTTACTCTGCTAATGAGAGCATAGTTTCCCCACTATCACACCTAAGGCCCTCACTAAAATTCGGAAGCCTCTGGAATTAGTGGAAATGCACTTGAGGCCATGTGACCAACTGGGTACGGGGCGCCTCTGGGTGGCTTCCGGAACTGGTACATTACAGTGGTATCAAAGGGTTTCATTCTTCTTGACTTACTGTTTGGAGCCTATAGCTAGGGATAGGAAGGAATAGGTACTTGGTAATAAGTTGTTCCTGGGAGTAGCTAACCTGTGTATAGGGAAAAACCAATCTGCCTCGTTTATTGCAATTTTTCTGTTTTTTCAATTTTTCATTTGATTTGATTTTCACCATTAGTTGATTCACATGTTTTGTGTTGTTATTGTTGATGTTATTGAGGTTTTATTTCTATTGCAACCCGATGAGATGATGGTATTCCATCTCATGTATTATATAGGCACTTGATAGAAATCTCATGTCATGTATTCTTGCCAGGCCATTTAGGGTGCATTAGTAATTGCATGTTGTTGTGATAGATGTTGTCCTAGATATGCATGTTGTTTTGATAGATGCCTTGATAAAAATTTATGTTGTTTGATAGGGTATTAGATTGTGTAAGGTTTTTTTAATTGATGCCAAACTTTGGTTCATGAGGTGTTATGGCCCCTCATGGATCAGAATTTGGTGGATCCATGATCTATTATGCTTGTTTATTACATGTATAAGATGCCAATATTTCATTTTCAGGGAGTATAGGCCCTTAAATATTGGAATTTGGCACTTTAATGTATGTTTCAGTGTTTTTTTGGGTTCCTGAGTAGTTTCTAAGGCTTACTATCCAAGAAAACCCAGAATAAACACCGTGTAGTTTTGAATACACGCCATGTGTTCTTCTGTTCAGGAAGAAACTGTTTTTCTTATGTACACATTATGTACTCTATGTACACACCGTTTAGTCTCTGACTGTCTCACTGGCTGTGTGGGCAGAGACACAGGGTTGGGGAAAAACCTTGGTGGAACACGCTGTGTACCTTCCATACACACCATGTGTTTAGATCTCGTGTCTGTCTGTGTGACTAACAACACGGGTGGATAAAAACTAAATAAATACACATCATTTAATTTTTGAACATGCCGTGTAGTGTGAGCCATGTAGCCAGCCGTGTCACTAACAACACAGGTCGATGAAGCTCGTATAGTACATTTTGTGTCTGGAACTAACACGCTGTGTAGTCCTATTCTAGGAGAACCGTGTAGCTTGGTCGTGTAGAAGGACTCAGGTAGGGGAAGAGGATTCATGTACATGCCATGTGTTAGGACAACACACCGTGTGTTTGGGGTGTTACACGTCTAGTTTTGGAAGAAGTACACACACATGTGAAAGGCTTAAGGGAACATTCCATGTAGTTAAGTATACACGTTGTGTATCCATGTTTTGTAAAACATGAATGGTTTCTTTCTCATGTTACCTTCTTAACCTTCTAGTTTTCAGTCCTTGATAATCTTGGTCTAAGTTGGGTGCTTGACCTTGCAGATTCATGACACCGAGACGTCCTCCGGTTGTATGCCAGTTATAGGACAATGATCAGACACCGGATATGGCTGATCAAGGACTTCTAGAAGATCCTCAATCTATTCCTATCATGGAACCAGCCGTCATTCCGGACACATGTACTAATGTACAGTTCTGAGATAGCTTTATGAGGTTCATGCAGACCTTCTAAGGAGTACCGTATCCTACCCCGTCTATGGAAGAGTTTATGTGGGTTTTCCAGTAGAAGCATCCTCCCACCTTCACAGGGGAAGGAGCACCTCAGGCTGAAAATTCATGGTTAGAAGACATGTTTTATATATTCAATCACCTAGAGACGCCTCTAGAGAGGAGGGTCAATCTTGCTACGTATATGCTTCAGGACTCTGCTAAGAGATGGTGGGATGTGATATCACAGGTGGGAAGCTAGCAGATTATGGCATGGGATGAGTTCTAGCATTCCTTCTATGACTACTTCTACCTAGATACCTTGAGGGACGATCGAGCCCGAGAGTTCATGAGTTTATAGCAGGGTACTCTTTATATTATGGAGTATTCTTCTCTCTTCACAGAGCTGAAGTGCTTTATGCCCATCCCAGGAGATGATGATTTATTCCTAGCAAGGAAGTTTGAGGATGGTCTGAGGTACAACATATGATCTCAGTTGAATATCTTTAGGTTGATTTATATCACTTCTATCGTCAACTTGGCGCTGATAATGGAGTGCAATATGAGGGATTATGGAGTTGTGAGCCATGGTGGCTTGACATCTGGAGTTATTATCCCTCCTACTGACAGCAGTAAGTGTCGCAGGGGGTCTTCGCATGGTGATCCAAATAGGAGAGACACTTATTATGGTAGTCAGGTGGTGTTCTACCAGTGCAGGAAGAATGGGAATATGAGGCCACATTGCCCGAGAGACCCAGTGGAGTGCTGATCTTGTGGAAATATGGGTCATCTTTAGCATTTCTGTCAGATATTTTCACCAGCAGCTAGTGAGAGGGGTTTTTCTATGAATACTCATATAAGAGAAACACCACTAGTATCTCATCATTTAGGGAACTGGAGTTCTTCCGGCCATTTAGGTCGAGGTGGAAGTCATGGGTGTGGTAGTCAGTCACTGGGCTTACAGCGACGATAGGGTGGATTAGCTCAGAGTGGTCAGACAGAGTTACAGGGTCGCGGTGCAGGTCAGACTTTTGTAGTGAAGCAGACCCAACAGGAGCAGGATACTGGACCCTCTATAGTTTGAGGTACAATTCTTGTTGCCTCAGTTTTAGCTTTTGTGCTTTTCGATACAAGATCTTCCCATATCATTATATCTATTGTTGTTGTGGAGATCCTTGGGATTTGTATCCATTCTTCTACTGATTTATTGACACTAGAATCTTTTTTGGGGACTATAATTGTTATTTTATGGCAGTGCAAGGAGTTCCATCTAGATGTTGGTGGGTGTCACTTCTTATGGGACCTTTATGTCCTTGAGATGATAGACAATGATTTCATTCTCAGAATGGACTGGCTAGTTCCCTTCCAAGTTGTTGTTGATTGATATCGCTATAGGGTGAGTTTCACATCACCAGAGGGGGGATAATTTCTTCATAAGGGAAAATGGGATGTCTAGGTGAGCAGATTAGGACCTGAGCATCATGGGTTGGGAGGAGTTACAACCCAGATTGCTAGTCTTTATCTGGATGAACAGGGGACTTCACAAATAGAATTTCCTCTAGTGGTGAATCATTTCAAGTACATCTTTCTAGAGGAATTTTTAGGTTTGCCTCTAGAATGTGAGGTAGTATTTTCTATTGATCTCATGCTAGGAGCAGCACCAGTGACCATTCCTCCTTATAGGAGTGCTACACCAGAGTTGCAGGAGCTCAAGAAGCTGTTGGAGGAGTTACAGGAAAAGGGTTTCATCCAACCTAGTAATTCTTCTTAGGGTTCTTCTGTCTTGTTTGAGAAGAAGGAAAACAGTACCCTTAGGCTTTATGTGGATTATCGAAATTTGAACCAGTTGATGGTCAAGAACCGATATCCCTTGTCGAGGATTGATGATCTCTTTGATCAGCTTCGAGGATCTGAGGTGTTCTTGAAGATTGACCTGAGATCCGGTTAGCATCAGTTGTGATTTATACCATTATATGTACCTCTTACAGCCTTTCAGAGCAGGTATGGTCTATATGAGTATGTGGTTATACTGTTTGGTCTCACGAATGCACCTGCAGTTTTCATGGCACTGATGAACCGAGTGTTCCATCCATACTTGAATTCTTTCGTGGTAGTCTTTGAGGATGATATCTTTGTGTACTCTCATACTCGACACACCATTCAACACATCTTGATATCATTTTGAGTACCCTGAGATAAAACTAGTTATATGGTAAGATATCAAAATGCCACTTTTGGATGGACCAGATTCACTTCTTGGGTCATGTTATCCTGGATAAAAAAGTATCAGTAGACCCAGAGAAAGTGATAATAGTAGTTTCCTGGGAGCATCCGAAGAACATCTTCTAGGTATGGAGATTTCTAGGGCGGTCTGGATGCTACAGACATTCTATACAGGACTTTTCATGCTTTGTAGTGCCACTAATAGGCTTGACTAAGGAGGGTGCAAAGTTCTTGTGGTCAGATTCTTATGAGTCATCCTTTCAGGATCTAAAAGGGAGGTTGACTTCAATACCAATACTAGTATTTCTAGAGCCAAGTAAGAGCTATATTGTATACTATGATTCATTAGGTATCGGGCTGGGAGTTATTCTTATGCAGGGAGAAGGAGTTGTTGCGTACAGTTCTCGGCAGTTGAGGCCACATGAGAGGAACTACTCAATGCATGATCTCAAGCTAGATGCAGTGGTTCATGCTTCACATTTTTTGAGACACTACTTGTTGGGAGATCATTTTTTGGTTTTCACCAACCACAAAAGTCTAAAGTATATCTTCACTCAGTGTGACCTGAATTTGAGATAGAGAAGGTGGGTTGAGTACCTTCAGTCTTTTGACTTTGAGCTTTCCTACATGCCTGGTAAAGGCAACGCGGTGGCTGATGCACTGAGCATAAGAACTCAGATATAGACAGTTTAGGAGGCTATTAGTGGGTGTAATCTTATACATTTATTCTCTGAGATGCATTTGGAGGTGCACAATAGACAGGGGCAAAGGTTCCTTACTTTTGTAGTTTTTACCTCTACTCGTGTTGATCGAGTGCGAATGAGTAGCTATCAGATTCAAAATTCCTAGTTCTATGGGAAAGCGTGTTAGGAGAGTACCCTATTCTTGGATGGACCGTAGGTGAGGATGAGATCTTGCATTTCCATGGGCGCGTATGGGTGTCATCAGACATACGCGAGGAGCTGATGCGGGACTATCATTCCTCAGTTTGGGTAGTTCATCCTAGTGTCACAAAGATATATCGTGATCTAAACTGTCAGTATTGGTGTCCAGGTATGAAGTTAGATGTTTTTTGGTTCATCATGAGGCATTCCACATGTCAGCAGGTGAAGGTGGAGAATCAGCGACCAACAAGGCTTTTTCAACAGTTACCCATTCCTGAGTGGAAATGGAACTATGTCACAATGGACTTTGTGATGGGTTTACCGAGGTATCCTCGAGGTAATGATGCAGTTTGGGTTGTCATTGACAGACTCACGAAGGTTTCTCACTTCTTACTGATCAAAGATACCTTCAGTGTTGATGAGCTGGGAAGGATGTGCATTTTTGAGATTGTGCGTTTACATGGAGTTCCTCACTCCATTGTTTTAAACAGGGATGCACATTTTACTTCTCAGGTCTGGAAGGGACTTCATAAGGATTTGGGTACACAGGTGCTTTTGAGTATAGTTTACCACCCTCAGATAGAAGGCAAGTCTGAGCATACGATTCAGGTGCTTGAGTACATGCTTCAAGCATGCATCCTAGATTTTGGAGGTTCTTGGGAGAAACACATAAGTCTTGTGAAATTTGCCTACAACAGTAGTATTCAAGAAACTATTCATATGGCTCCTTATGAGGCCTTATATGGTAGATCGTGCCGATCACCCTTGTGTTGGCTTGAGGTAGGAGAGGCAGCTATGCTGGGACCTCATCTTGTCCAGGAGACCACCAAGTTGATAGAGTGGATTGGGAAGAGTATGGGTACTGCACTGTCTTGATAGAAGTATTATGATGATCAGTGGAGATGACCTCTGGAGATCGAGGTCGGGGATCAGGTTTTCCTATGTTTCACGCCGTGGTTGGGGCACAAGAGGATTAGGAGACAGGGTAAGCTTTCATTAAGGTACGTCGGGCTGTTTGAGATTTTAGAGGGAGTTGGGCCAGTTTCCTATCAGCTGTAGTTACCTCAGAGGTATCGGTCTATGCAAAAAGTCATCCATGTTTCTCAAATTCAATGTTACTTATCAGAATCATCTCATGTTCTTCAACCCAAATAGGTTGAGTTGGAGTTGGATGCCTCGTTTGAGGAGCATCCTATCTGGATTGTTGATCGAAGTACGAAGGTTCTCTGTGGACAGTCTATTCCTCTGGTATGAGTGTTGTGTCAGTACGAGAAAGTATAGGATGAGACTTGGGAGAGGGAGACCTATGTACGATCATAGTGGATGGAGTTTTTCTAGGATTCTTCTTCAACACCGCCTTACTAGGGAAATTCGGGGATGAATTTCTTTAAGGGGGGGAGTTTGTAAGAACCTGGATCTTCTTTTTAGATATGTTTTTCTTTTCCTGTTGTTTTTTAGAAAAAAGAGTTTTTTCTAGAAGTTTTCTTAAGTATACGTCATGTAATTTATGAGTACACATTGTGTACTTGGTTACAGTAGGTAGTCGGGTGCTGGCCATGTCATGGCCATGCACACAACTGTGTGTGGTGACCTGGAGACCACCTAATGTGGGGGATGATGAAGGCAAGTACATGCCATGTAATTTATTTCTTTTACATTTAATGTACCAGGGTCAAATCTGATAGATAGAACAATCTACTTCCCGACCTAGTTCATCTGGGAGCATCCATACGACGCAGATCTTTATCGAGCCCTCGATCGAGCATCTGTTCTCCGAACTGGACTCCATCGGTTGTATAGGAATTGCATCGGTGAGTTCTCTCTTCTTCTTGAACTCCTTCTTCGGATTCTTTCTCTCTCATGAGATATCATGGGTTGAATGTTTTAGACGTTTTTGAATATCTATGATGTTATAAGGTGATTAAAGGATTGAGGTTCACATATAATGATCCTACAATGCCGAGGTATGTGTTTTGTGCCTTTCCGTTGAATTTCTTTGAGTTATATGTTCAAAATTGCCCAATAACCTTGATCACGGTGTTGTGTGTATATGGTTATAGCCCTGTAAATTGCCTACTATGCTTGTATTATTTAGTAGATTTTAATTGAATTTGAATAGGGTTAATTGATATGCTTTGTAAGTTTTTTCCCATGCATGTTTTGTTTATGACGGTTTGGTCTTTCTTATCCTATTAGGTTGTCCTGTTTTTTTTCCATGCCTAGTATCATAGGATGGAGGTTTTATTATCTGACATGTTTTTGAATAGTAGAATGGTTATCCAAGTATTTCTTGAGGTTTACTTTGGCTGCTTTGCATTGTTATGCTTGTTTGAATTACACAGGGTTGTGAGAACCTCGTGTAGTGGACCATGGGGAGAATAGACATAAGGGCTTCTCTAGAGTGTCTGTTATTTTTTTATGATGCGAGACCGTAGGGGGGGATTCACGTAATTGATTCCTCAAAGTGTCTGTATTTTCTCGACACAGGCCAAAGGGGGAATGTGATGTAAGTGATTCCCCATAGTGCCTTTTAGTTACCGGTACAAGACTATAGGAGGAATTGGTGGCGAGTTCTTCCCCAGAGAGTCTATACTAAAGCTGAACCAGAGGGGTTAGACTGTGTGTAATTCCCAAATGGTTGCTTGTGTTTTCTACATAGGACCATAGGGGATTAGGTTATGAGTACATCCCAGAGGGTTACCTGTTTTTTATTATCTATTTACTTGCTATGTGGAACTGAATGCTTTGAAACTGTGGAATTGTTACTGTTGAGCACTTCCTTGTTATTGATTGTTTTTTTTATTGCCTGCCATATATATTCATTGATTGTTAGGAACAGATCTCTTGGTGGTTTCCTACTGGTATTTAGTCTCACACCCTGTTTGGGACATGCTTTTGGGCCCAAACAGATTATATTGTTACAAGTATAGATAAGGGAAAGCACCCTTCTACTTCAGGTACTTGACTTCTTTGGAGCTGGAGAGCATGAGACCAAGATTTGGCTTGCGATAATGTGGATCTACTTACTATTTTTCTTGTACATTGGTTTAGAACATTATTTCATCATTGTGACATGTATGGTTGCTTTCCTAGACATATATTCCATGCATAAATATATGTGTGCTCCAGCTATTTATTCTTTAGTCTTTTGCTGTTTCTTTTTGTATGGAAATATTACTACTTCTGCTATTGTTATCTATTTCTCTTCCACTGTGTTACTCTTCCTATGAGGGCATAGTTTTCCCAGTATCACACCCAAGGCCCTCGCTGCTAGTTGGCAGCCTCTGGCATCAGGGGAAATGTGCTTGAGGCCTTGTCACCAACTTGGTACGGGGCACCTCTGGGCGGTTTCCGGAACTGGGACGTTATAGGATTTTTCATTGATAAAACATTGGTTCGTTACAATCCCATTCCATGTCAAAGTATTCAATGTTAATGATATCTTGAAGAAATAGGGAATTAATATCTTGTAATTTCATGCGAATAAAAGGAATATCTAAGCTTATATCATGCTATTGGGTGGATCCCAAGCTAAACTAGATAAACTTAATCTAGGTCTATAACTAAACCCTCTAATAAAATGACATGTCCCATAAACTACACCTCTTGAATCCAATACTGACACTTCAAGAGATTCCCATAAAGCTAGTTCTCATAGATTGTGTCCAGAACTATCCTCAAGTGTCTCTCATGATCCTCCTCATACACCGAGTACACTAGGATTTCATCAATGAATACTATAAAAATGGTCTAATAACGGATAAATGATTCGGTTCATGATTCCCATGAACTTTGACAGTTATTCATCATGCCAAATGGCGTCACTAAGTACTCATAGTGATAGTAGAAAAATCTAAATATTATCTTCGGTGTATCCTCATCTTGTACCTATAACTGAAGATATCCTGATTTTTGGTAAATCTTTGAGAACCATCATTCCTCTCTCAACTGATATAACATGTCATTTATCCTTGGTAGTGGATACTTATTATTTATAGTCACCTAGTTTAGGAGTTGGTAATCCAAAAACAACCTTAGGATCTCTTCTACCAAATTAGCCAGAAAAACTAGGGATTCCACAGTGACATAATGGGTTTAACAAATACCTTCCTCAATAAGTCCCCCAATTACACCCACATCACATGAATCTCTTCCGGATCCATCTAATATGTTGGATCAAATATCAGGGTCATCCTGAGGATGTAATTATGTGAAAAAATCAAAGTCTTAGCAGGTAGGTATGATTGGAATGTCTATAGGAAATACTTCCTTATACTCCACCACCATAGGAAATTGGTATCCCATAGTGTCCACTACTCCAAGATTCGTGTTATCCAACTTGTGGGTAATCGGATGCACCATCATACGTATGTGTCTATCCTACTCTATTTGGGTCTCCTTATCACCTAATAAGAAAAACATCATACCATCTATATGGAAACATTTCATCCTTCATCTAAATTATTCAATCTATACATGTACTATGTATATCTAGTACATGCCTAAGATTAATTCATAAGGCCTCAAAACTTCTAAAAGGATATCCCATAAGAAAATATCTCCTCCAATTATCATATCACACTATCAGTAGAAGTGTGTGATTAGTGAGTCACCTCTGGTAGTAGTCTCTAAGAATAAAAGTCAAGCCACATGCTCAACTAAAATCTCAAGTTCTTGAACTAGGTATGTATCAAGAAAAGAGTGATTCATTCCTATGTTCGTCATAACTATAAATAAGGTATAAAAGTCATATATCGTACCTCTAATCATCACTAGATCCTATGGGTCATAGGTCTCCACCACCTTTAGCTAACCTCACCCTTTTCCACCATCTCCCTAAGCCAAGTGGGGACTAACTAGTGGTGGTGGTGGCAATAAGTAAACCCATATTTCACCTATAGCTACTCTCCTTACACCTCTACCATATCTTCCACTCTTTATTCCTCCCTTATCCTACCATTAGATCAACTTACATGGCCCATCCACTACCTATCATTTTTCTATATGGTGGGTTAGACAATGACACACAAGATGACCCCATCCATCATAAGAGTATAATCACCTATCCCTAGGATGAATAGAACCATCCTAGGAGTTCTAAACCACAGAACCTCTATCCTAATATCACCTCCAAAAATATCTCGTGTGTCCATATCCCTACATCTATCTTTAACTACCTTCTTTCCAAAGTCTCTTCTCTTATGTTCTGACCACTAGCACCTACTGTCAGTGTCTACTTGTTAGAAATCTCTCTACTAATAGAGCACAATCCATCACCCTATTAAAGGTAGGAATATATAGAGGTATCACACTAGACCAAATGTATCTTTATTGGATTATCTTGAAGTTTCAATCCTTGAATAACTGATCATGTACAGTATCCATCGAGTGTCAAGAGTGGTTGGTAAAGCTTAATGAATACTCATCCACTATTGTACTACCCTACATAAGATATAAAATCTGTTGGATGTGCACAACCTGAAATGTAGCTAGATAAAACTAATCTTTAAAAATGAAATCAAAATCTACCCATGAAAGAGTCACCTAATTGTATGACAGAGCCACTATGCTCTATATTCTCTCTACGGAGCTAGTAATAAGGCTTGTGGATAGTACCACCATCTGGTTTATATGTTTTATAATGAGATAAAAATATCATGTAACTGGATTCAGCCAATCCTTTGCTTCCTAGGGGTCTATATCTCCCCAAAATCTGAGGATTTGTTTACTCAGAAACTCATGAAGCATGCTCAAAATGTGTGCCTCATCTTCTAGTACTGTCAGTACTATATGTTTCTTAATATATAAAGTTATGGATGGATAACCACCCAGAGGTACCACCTCCTAAATAGGTCCTTGTATCAATTCCTCGTCACTAAGGGGATCATCCTCACAATACTACTACCAAATCATAGATAGTAATCATCATGGAGGAATCTTGAAATAGAAAATATATACCATGTTCAATTAGTATATCTAGGGAGATAACTTAATAATGACATGTAAACCACAAACCATTCGTATATTATGCATGTACTAATGTTTTCCATGTAACCAGTTCCTATACATACCAAATTAACAAGTTGGTTATCGTATTACTAGTGAATGGATACATTGACTGTATGAACAACACTAGAGTCCCTATCCTAAAATCCAAACTCAAAAAATTTAACATTGTTTCCATAAAATCCAAACATATCTTATATCTGATCAAAACACCAAACTCTATTCGTAGGATAAATAGTTCTCTTAAAAAACTCTGTCACGACATGTCCCACTGGGGCCTTTTTGGTTGGTGGTAAGATAATTGTGACTACCCTAATCCTTCCTTCAATAGGTCAGGTAATGGGAACCAGTAATGATTAGGAATAAAACACACATGTGAGGACATAGCCTAAGTTACATGTACACACACATATATCCAAACTCATAAAAAGTTGGAAGGTAAATAAAACTAATACCAAATTCATACATACATATAAATACCATAATCAAAGTACAATAATGATATTGGAAATCATGAAGGGCTAAATACAATCCCACTAAAACGTTAAAGAATACTGACTAGCTAGAATGAGGAAACTTTAGTGAAATGTGACATCTGGTATGAGTCATGGTCTATCAATCCCAATCTAAGCTTCATCATCTCTTGGTCCACCAAAAACCCCATTGAAATAATTTTCATCTGTATAAGACATGACATGTTTGGGAAGATCCCATATAGGGGTGAGTAAATAATACCCAGTTGTACACCCTGAAATAACCAAACATAAGAATCAATATAGTAATCATCTCATCATAAGGATATGACCATAAAAATATGAGATATACAAAAATTATCTATATATGTTCATGATAGAAACTAAGTATCAAGGTAGGGTCACAACTACATTTCCAATTTTGGATTTCTGTTTGAGGTTCCAAGAAACACTCGCCTAAGAGAACTCACTTCACGGATTTGATAGAACTGATGGAATCCATCTGAGATGTCACACTTGTTTGGTCTTGCTATAAGGAAGAACATGCTGGAACATAAAATATATCATTATGAATATAGGGGATCACACCCAATTCCATAGGGTATACCAAAAACCTGATCTAGAATAACTTATTGTGTAGGGGATTGATACCTATGTATGTTTGTCATGTCGATTCCTGTAACCCAACATAAGGAAGAAGATAATAAAGGATATCACCCCACACCTTTGGGGGGATTCCTACATCTCTATTTGAGATTAATCCCTTAGAGGGAATCAAAATCATATATTCAAGATGTAATTCGACATTTTTACCTTGTAAGGATGGATTAAGAGAGAACGTCCTAATCAAATGGGTTCATAATAAAGATAATGGGGACCTCAGACCACCCTGTATGAAGTACACGACATGTACCAGGGGTACTCGGCATGTCTTTCCTCCCCAAGGTCTTCTTTTGTCTTTCCAACTCACAATACATGTACCTCTATATATACATCATGTCTCTTGATGGTACAAATTGTGTAGATGTTGTCATAGCATGCCCTTGTACACCTATATATTCCCATGTAATTAGGGTTGTGCCTATGTAATTGAGGTCATACCCGAGTACACGGGTTAGCCTATATACTCTAGAAATGCCTGTGTACCTGAGGGTATATGGAGATTCGTCAGGTCAGGTCACGTGGCATGTGACATTTGTCACATGGTGTTTTATATTTTCTTCTCCATGGAAATCCTAGCACCATATACGAGGTTACATTTTATGTGTTCTTCGGATTACACGATGTGTAAATTCATATTTTCCTTAAACCATAGCACTTCATACACTTCCTAATTCTTCTAATTGTTCCCTTTACTTCTATTACCAATATCTCTAATTATCATGGAATTATGATTGAAAAATCTCCATCATCACTGATGACTGGATTTTGGATTCTGATTCTCTCAGAAAATGTCACCCATAGCACCCCACTATCTTCGTACACCCAATAATGTATGAATAATAATAATAAAATTTCAATCTTTCATTATTACCATCATATCTTGATTCCGTTATAGAATCTCAATCCCAACCCAAGGTATCGAACTATTTTTAATGGTTGTGTAATGATTGATACCTTGTATTTTTTTAACCATAGGCCAAATGAAACACTAGTGATGAATGTGAAAATAACAGGAAGAGAAAATTGAAAAAAAAAATATGAGAAACAAAAAAATTCCATTATTTGGATGGTCCTAAATCTATTTCGATTATAAAAATTAGCGAATAAACCAATAATAAACAATAAAACAATTTCTCAAATCTCATAAATAAAATTTCACCCACAACAAAATCGATCCAAAAATAAATCTGTAGGTTGATTTTATTTTCATTCACCATGGGATAATCAATAGGGTAAATAAATCCCAAAAATTAAATACCCTGCATTGAGTTTGGATCAGTTGTTGATGAAGAATGGGTATGTTCTGTCGTTGTGGGCGAGATCCACAAACTCCGTTAGTGTACCGATTTCAAAAGCAAGATCGGATGATGATCATCCATGAATGTTCCTCTACCATCTCCTACAGCTTACATTAGAATTTGGTTATAACTGGGTATTTATAATCAGATTTTTTTTTTAGGATTTAAATTAAATAATTAAATATTTTATTTTATTTTATTTTATTATTTCACCCACAGTGGTGCTTAATCCAAAAACCTTGTCTTTGTATATGTTATATCATTTCAAGGTTCAATCTCATGTTTTCGATTCAATGGTAATCTTACATTTCTAATCTGAGACTTGTTTTGGGATAAATTCCATTACTTTAAGAAAATTTTGCATGTGTGATATTAATTTATTTAGTATTTTTATAATATTAATATTGGTCTCACTGGGACTCAGAATCTCATGTTGTCTTAGTTAATGGCTCTAAAAATATTATTGGATATATTCTAAATTTTTACATCAAAAAATAGATATGTTACAATAAGGTACATTCAATAATTAGACAAAAAATATAAAAGGGAAGGACTAAAATACCAAATTTTTTCCTCCATCGACAAGACCACTTACAAACATCCCCAATCTCCATTAGAATTAGATAAATGAAAAATTAAGTTCTTTAGAAAATTCAGGACCTTAAATTGTTAGTCTAGAGGTAGAGAGTGTAGATGATGTTAATTTACAGACATATCACTCTAATTTCATAGGGGTATATCTTCCAAAACCACATAAATTCTTGTAAGAGGGAGGAAATACAAAAGTTCATAGGTATATTTATTTATTTTGAGTATTGATGGAATACTTTGATTTATCCTAAATTTATAATAGTGAATTATGGAAGATCTTTAAGGTCAAAAAAAATATTTGTAATGAGGGGGTCTTGTGAAAGATTTTAATCAGATGGGAAATATAGTTTTTAAAAAGGATCAATATATTCCTATGTGTAGTTGGGATGAAATTTTGGTGCAATATTTAGGATTTTATAGGGTTTTAATCAGTTAAAAGATTCCAGAAATTTGAGAAGATAATATCCAAATGAATTTTTCTTTCCATTGAATATTTAATGTAAGAAGAATTGGAATCTTAAGACTATAGAAGCATGGAAGGAGTATGGGAAGATATAATATTAGAAAGAGTTATTTTGTTAGGTTTTTGATAATGTTTACCAAGGATTAGTGATTGTTATTTAAAATAATTTCTCGTTTTCCTTCCAAAAATTAAGAACCAAAAATCAAAAAGTCATGAAATTTTAGGTATCTTGAATCAATGGGAGTTAGTTCTGAAACATGGAGTTAGATGAAGTTCCATCTTGTAGAATAGAACATAATAATAAATGGTCTAAGAGTATATGGTAGAAACATATGGTGGATAAGTGGTATCATTAAAATCATTTTTTTGTGTTTTAGGAAATTTAGACTATTTTCAAAGAGATTTTTGTGTAGTAAACTTAATGGAGTGATAATAGGAGTTATATGGAAATTAAATTAGTGGTTAGATTCTAGAATTATTGGGTTGATTTTTCTTAGATGTGAATATATGATTTGAATCATGGTGGATGAAAAAACTAAAACAACAAAGTGAAAGTGAAGAGATAATTAGTTTGAAGGACTTGGAGAAACCTTGAGAATATTCTTCAAATGGGAGGTTTTTAGGATTAACCAATGAAAAAAATTATTAATATAGAAATTTTTAGATTTTGGTGTGAGATATATTTTATGGTTTGAGTTATGGAATTTATAAAACATAACTTCTAGAAATAAACTAGGTAGAGGCAACTCACCTTGAACTGAAAAAAGAAAAAAATGAAAAATAAATAGTTTTTAAGAATTGGAATATGGAATAGAACTTAGTTCTCGATGTACACACATTGGGAGAATCCACATTTTGGATAAAGTAACATTGGAGGAGTTTTTGATGTGGTGTAAAAGTTTTATAGTAAGTGGTGGAATTAGTAACAAGACTACTGGATCCAAATAATTAAGTGTTGAATGAGAACCTGAATCATATTGAATTAACACTATTGACTATGAAGAATATAATAGAATTTTGAAATTTATATATAATAATAATCAAGGGGATTTGTATGAGTTTCTTTCGTTGATCACCAAATTTGGAAATTTAAGGTAATGAATCATTTGGATGATTTTACTAGATATAGGGATTCTAATATAGATTAGAAGTTAGTGGAACTGTATCTACTAGCTATCTATTTTGGATATCTTCTATAAAAAGATGAGAACTAATCACTTGTTCATTGTGTTTTGGAATATCATGAACTTGTTTAAGGTTTTGATTATATTGGTATAAGGTCATAGTATGAAATTATGGTAGACTAGAAGAAGTAGAGGATGTAGAGGATAGATTTTTTAGAGTTATTGAGTATTATAGAAAATTTACTCTATCTACCACATGTGGGTGACACAGTGGGAGTGAATGAGGTGATAATTTCTCATCATATCATTTGATAAATCCTTCTTACATATCTGATTAGGGTTTATAGAAGAATTTTTCCTTATAAATCATTTATTGGGTAGGGTCTCTAGAATTTAGGGTTCCCTTTTAACTAAAAATTATAATTCTTTGTCATTCCCTTAATGTAATTTTTTAGTGTTCACTCATAGAATAAAATTATGTTTCAAACCATGTTAATCATTTTTTTATGTTGGGTTAGTTTTTTTATTTCATTAAGTTTTGGTAAATTATTGTATGCTATAGAGGAGATTCAATTTAATGGTTGGGTGAAGGTAATTATTAGTTTTCGAAATTAAATCCGTGGATTACTTCCTTTTTTTATATTTTAGACCTTTTTCTGTAAGTGATTTTTCAGAGGATGACTTTTGGATTAGTGGTTCTGAGCACAAAAATTGGTATCAGTTCATCGATGCTGTTTCAATTACTATCAAATATGGTGTCATATTCCCATTTAAAAAGTTCTAAGTGTAATATTAAATCCACTTTAAAAATATTAAGTTTTATATTCATTCCAAAAAACACGTTTAACTTCCATGATCATTCAATTAATTTGGCCTAATTGTTAGGTGCCCATGTATTATCTTACATAAGGAAATAGAGTAATGAAGTGACCCAAATCATTTTGTTCCTTGTTCTTAGTTGATTCTTTGGATTACACTTATTTATGAAACTCAAACCAATAGGATATCAGAGGAACATAGTTGAGAGAATCTATATAATGGATTGTGGAAATATTTTTCCACTCAATAATCGAATATTTATATATGATATAATTTATATGGTTTTTATACAATATATGGTAATGACTTATTTAAATGATTAGCTGGTGTAATTAATAATTAAATATTAATATTATCACACTAATTAATGTGGCTTATATTAAAAAATTCCATCATTTTAGTGATAGAAAATTTAATAAATGTTAATATAAAATTAATATAAAACAAGATACTTTTCCAATAATAGATTATGTTATAGATAATTGAAATCACTGTTATCTAGTTTGATACTGTGATCAATACTTGAAAATGGAAATTATAATGTAAGAAATTTCTTAGTCGTTTCAAAACATAAAATTAATTATTAAGAAAAAAAATAACAATATATATCTTAGAGAAATCCCTTCCTGAGTAACCTAATGTTGAAGTAGTTCAATGATTATATCTAGATTCTTATGAAAAGAAAATAACTATTCACTCAAGGTTTCAAAGGAATTAAAATCTATATGATTATAGGAACTTTAGTCTCCACTAATATACTCAATTTTTATGAGTGTTCTAATGACATAATGAGGATGAAAACATGCTCTAAGGCTTGAACTAGTTAAGGAACTCATTATGGAATCACTATTTGGAATGTTCCAAAGATAAGAATGAGAACAATAAAATTTTACCCTATTTTCTAAAAGTATTGAGGAGAAGTGATCATGGAATATTATGTATAGGCTCTATTGTTTTAATGATAGTAAAAAATGGGTAAAGTTTTAAGCTAAAAGAGAATATTGGAATTTTCCAATATTTAGACTTGGTCATTTAAACATAATGGTGGTGATGATAAGGAGGGTTATATTTCCATTGGATGGAAATTTACAAGTTATCTAAAGGGGTTTCAAAGACACCTTGTAAATTATACATCATGTGTCAGTATTATAGAAATAATTTTTTATTTTTAAGTTTATTTGACACCAAATGTTTATTTTATAGATGTTATAAACATATAGAAGTTCAGAATCAATTAAATAATTAATAAATCTTATATTTTGTATTCAAGTAATGAATCAAAGGTTGAAAGAACATGATGAAGTGATGGGTTTCTAAATCATGAGGTTGTGTGTAAAGGAAAATATAAATCTCCTATGTATGTAAATAAAGGGTGCGTATAGTTATATCATTTCTCTTATATGAAATGTGATTTTTTTTAGAAAATTATTGTTATAAATAGTATGAGATAATGATTTAATGCACATATTATGATTTAATATATTTTATAACATACAAAAAATTGTGTTAAGGATGAAAGGAGTTTTATCCAGGTTAAAGAGATTATACTATATAATTATTAATATATGACAAATTGATTTTCACCACACATAAGTGGGATGTTTTAAAGAATAAAATATTTTTCAAGAAAATACTCCAAACTCATATAATACTATATAATATATGGTGGTCAGTAGTTTGTTTCTTAAATAATTTCACTAAATGAAATAAGTTTTATTTTCTAAACTAAAAGATTTTGTGTATCTTAACAAAACATTATAAAATGAATATAGTATCTAAGAAGCTAGATATTGTATTTTTGGACTTAGAGAAGTTCAATTATACCAAATTAAATATTATTCCAATCCAAAAAAAGTAAATTCCACTTAATAACCTAAAAGATTTATTATATGAGATTAATGTAAATATTTGTATTAATTATAAAAATATTTAAAGGAAATTTTTTATGGAAATTGTTTAAAAATGATGATAATGATGAACATAGAAAATTTCTAAGTATAAAATATAATTTATTAACTGCATAACTTTAGATTTTGTGAATTAAAAGAGTTTTAATACTTTTTCAAATATTTTAACATTAGGAATATGATTCCTCAATATCACTTTTTTTAATAGGATTACTTCAGATATGTTACTCGCTAAATGGGATTAGTGAAAGAGTTTTATTATATGGTCATATGGAGATTCTAAAGGAATTGCATACAGATGTAATGAGTTCAAAAAACCCTAAAAATAGAAAATATAAGGCTAGTATAGAAGTATTTCATATATTATATTATTAGAAAGGAAATTATGTATGGTTTTTTAGTATTTATAAAAGAGTTTAAGAAAAAAAATTAATCGTGTTATAAAAGAGTCAGTGTAACACCCTGACCCCAGAAGCATGGATCTAGTGCATTACTTATTACTTTGGAATAACTAAAAGGAATAAAATCACAAAGGAATAATCAGTTTATTAGTATTAAAGAAACTAGATACATACATGTAACTCATATTACATTGGAAAATGTGACAAAATACAATACATAACAAAAACTAATAAACTACATCCATGAGAACTCAATAAATGGTATCCTATTTATAACCTAATGAAGGTAAACAAATGAAAGGGGTGATCTTAAATTCTTAGTAAGGGTTAAAAATAGTGGAACCAAGAATCAACAATAATTAAATCATAATTGAATTGGCATAGTCAATATGGCATGGGGAATAAATGAAAAACACACGCCATTAATAAACTGAGAATGAAACTGCATCCAAAGATTTTATCATAGTGAAAAAATCACAAATAGTAATAACTAAAAATGAATAAATAGAATGATTATTAATTGGACATAATGTATCTGGAACATGATACCACTATACGATTGAAACGATTTAAGTCTGTGCGTAGATACCCATCTGATTCTATTTTGGAAATAGACTCGAAGGGTTTGTCACCAACTGATTTGTCACATGAGACATGTCGATGAATCTAAGGGCTATAGTAGGCCCTACACATCACTGAAATTAAAAATTATTTTTTATACATAGATTTAATACAAGTACAATATGCCTTATCAATATATGTATAGATTAGAGTGTACGGATTCCTCAATATTTCCATAGTCAAAACAACATTCCGAATAAACACTATATGTAAAAGGGTATACAGCTTAAGATAATAATCATATTAATGAAACCAGAATATTGATATATAATATATTTAAAATTTCAAAGTAAAATTTATCTCAAAGGGGCAGTAGGTACACCACATAAGAATGATTAGGTTCACAATACAAAGTAAATCACAATGAAATAGAAATCAAAACAAAGTCCCTTACAACATTGTAATCAATAAAGTTAATAATCATCAATTTAATTACTAAATACCATGAATATAAATATAATCATGATATTATATATCAAATGGAAGTAAAAATACACCATATACAAGAAATAAGTGTTGAACAATGGAAATCTCATGGAAATAAAAGTGAGATGAGAAACCCCTTACAACAATGTAATCAATCAAGTTAATAATCATCAAGTGAATCACTGAATACCATAAATATAAATATAATCATGATATTATATATCAAATGGAATTGAACATACACCACATATAAGAAATAAGTGTTGAATAATAGAAATCTCACAAAAAAAGTGAGATGAGAAACCGCTTACCTTATTCTGAATGTGTTCTTTGAATGATCATAATAACCAGAATAATCAAATTTAGATTCATTAATTAATAATTACACAACCTCCTCTACATGTAATTTATTTATTTTAACATTATTATGTCCATTCATGGAATTTTCTCTAGGTTTAAGAGGTTCAATTTTATTGTTTTGAAAGCATTTTTTTCCTTGGCTTTCATGATCGGTTTACTTGTATTCATGAATGTAAGTTCGTTTGAAATATGGTTAAACATCCAGAATTGTTAACATATATTATTAATGAAATTACAGAGATATAGAAAATCTTATAATGATTCTTTTTATATACCATGGGGATGAATCATTAGATAAAAGTTAATGATAAATGATTGGATTAACTTGGCGGTTTTGTGCACCATGAACTTGTTTTGTATTAATAATTTATATTATGAGTGTGTAAAGATTTCCAGAACATTTCATCAAGTAAAATTAATATATTATGATCTGTTTCAACCATTAAAAATGTTTTATGACCAGTCTTGAAGATATTAATAGAAATTGAAAACCTGTCGACCTTGAATGTGATAAATTAACACATCTCAGATGGTATTTTCATTTTAAGTGTAAGAGGAGGGGGAAAAGAGAGTTGATAATGAAATATTCCATTATCAAAATAAAATTATTTTTCATGTAAGGTACTGGAATTTTTATAGAATTTTAATGTGGAGAGGGGAGGAGAGAGCAACAAAATAATGGAACTTATAAAAGAAGTTGAAAGAAAAGAGAGAGAGAGGTTCACCTCTTGAGTACTCTTCTTTGAAAAACTCTTTAAGACCTTTGTTTTTGGACTTTTGGTGAGACCATATGGTCTTGGACATGGGGGGAGGGCTTGAGAAGCGTATTTGGTAGTATGTAGGTAAGGATAAAAGCATGATTTTTTTGGGAGGAAGAGGGTGAGGGTGGTTTATAAAGTGGAGGGTAGGAGGGTTTTCTTAATATTTTAACCATTAGTTTATTATTCTTCCCTAAGAAAAGAAATAGTGATTATTCCATGACCAAAAAAAGTAATAATTTCATGTGAGTTTGAACTAATGGTTTCTTACATCATCCATGATATAGGTAATAGTGTATTTATATCATAATGTATTTAAAAGTAATTTCCGTATTTTATTATTCACCAACAATTCAAGTATTTTAGAAAAATCCCAAAAATTCACCCTATTCATTTTTCAATGTTTAGAATCAAAAAATTAAATCTATATTTCAAAAATAATTTTATAAATATGAAAATTTTTAGTTTTTAATTAAAATCATCATTTAATCGACAAATAACAACACTTTAAATATTCATCTTCATTTTTAAGGTGCCTAAATTTTATTTGTACTTCTGTGGGTAAGGTTACCATTAATAAGGGTCATGTTACTATTCATAATGGTAAGTTACTATTCATAAGGGTAAGTTACTATTCATAATAGTAAGTTACTATTCACCAAAAATTAATTTGATTCTGTCGGACTCTAAATATCACCCTGATCACAACCGTGTATGTCCGTTTTTCGAAATTAAAAGCACAGAAGTGGAAAGTTTATGTTTAATGTTTAGGTTATGACTATATACTATAAAAAACCAAGTGTTGTTTCATAGATACTCAGTAATTCATGCAATATAGGATATATAATGAATTGAAATTATTTAATATAAACATATCATAAAATGTTTGGGGTGTTATATTCTTCCAACCTTTTGAAATTTCATCCTCAAAATTTTTAATGTATAATACCCTTTAAAAAGATGTGGTTGTTTCCTCTTCATAACATCCTCATGTTCCCATGTTGGTTCTTCTATTTTCTGGTTTCTCTAAATAACCATTACTAGTTGAGTTGTTTGATTTCTCAATACTTGTTCCCTTGTGTCAATAATTTCGATAGTCACTTCACAGTATGAAACATTAGGTTCCAACTCTATTTATTCAAAGGTGAATACATGAATTGGGTCTGGCATGTATTTCTTTAACAATGGAATATCGAACACATTATGAACTTTGAATAGACTTGGTGGAATTTTGAAATGATAATCCACAACTCCAATTCTTTCTAAAATTTCAAATGGTCCGATGTAAATGGAGATCAGTTTCCCTTTCTTAAAGAACCTTAATACACCCTTCCCTGGATATAATTTTAGAAAGACTTGATCTCCTACTTTAAATTCCAAATCCTTTCTCTGGATGTCAGCATAACTCTTTTGCCTACATTGGGATGCTTTAATATGGTCTTGAATTTTCATTTCCTTTGCAATTGTCTCTTAGATAAGTTTTGGGACTATATGTTTCTTCTCACCAACGCCATCCCAACATGTTAGATTTCAACACCTCTTACCATATAATGCTTCATATAGCTCCATTTAAATTTTATAATGGAAACTATTATTGTAGGAAAATTCCACCAAAGGAAAGTATTGATCCCACATACCATGAAGGTCAAGAGAGAATGATCTCAACATTTCTTCTTGTGTTTGAATATTCCTTTTAGACTATCTATCGGTTTGGGGGTGATAAGAAGTAATCATATGAAGCTCAGTATCCATAGACTTATAGATATTTTTCCATAATTTTGATGTAAATTGGGGATCTCTATCAGGCACAATCAATAGAGGTACACCATTAATTCTAACAAATTCAATAATATAAAGTCTTTTCAGGCTCTCAATTGGTAAATTCTCTCTTATAGTAAGGAAATGTGTTGATTTCATGATATGATCAACAATTACACATATTGAATCATTCCTTTTAGGTTTACTCAGTAGTCCTATAACAAAATCCATCATAATTTTATCACACTTCCACGTAGGAATAGGTATAGGTTTCATGAACCCTCTAGGATATTGTCTCTTAGCCTTCACTTGTTAACAAACTAGACACCTTTACACAAAGTCAACAATTTATCGCTTCATGTTATCCCACTAAAAACGTTACTTTAGATCTCTACACATCTTAGTGTTACTAGGGTGTATAGATAAATTAGTGCTATGAGAATTGTCTAATTGTTCCCTTTTTAGCTCAGGTACTGATGGAATTCATAACCTCTTCCCAAAGTTTAGAACTCCATACTCATACCCGAAGTCTTCCAATCATCCATCCTTAACAACTTTAATTTTCTTTTGTATATTTTCATCGTAAAATTGAGATCTTTTTATCTTCTTTAGAAAATATGGTTTTCAAATTATTTGAAAAAGGATATATGTTTCCCCTTCCTTAATAATTCTTATATCCAACTTTAGCAGATCCATGAATATAGGATCCCTCTCAATTCTCATTTGGGTCAGAATTTCACGATCTTTCCTGCTTAATTCATCTCCCACCTTAATTTCCCCTCCTAGGTGGTAGTGTATTGAGAAATCATAATCATTGAGTAACTCAAGCCATATCCTTTTCCTCATGTTGAGTTCTTTCTGTGTAAAAATATATTTAAAACTCTTTTGATCCATATATATCTCTCATATTTCACTATAGATATAATGTTTACATATTTTCAGAGTAAATATTAAGGCTGCTAACTCAAGATCATGAGTTGGGTAATTTTATCATGAGTCTTCAACTACCTTGATGTATAAGCAATAACTTTATCATTTTTTATAAGGATGCAACCCAATCCATTCTTTGATGCATCAATGTATATAAAAAATCCATCATTTCTAGAGAGAAGAGTCAAAATTGGAGCATTGACCAATCTTCTTTTCAATTCTTCAAAGCATTTTGTACATTTTTTCATCTATAAAAACTTAACCCCTTTACGTGTGAGCTTGGTTAGTGGGTTAGCTAGTTGGGGGAAATTCTAAATGAAACACTGATAGTAACTTGTGAATCCAATAAAACTATGTACCTTGGTTATGTTTGTTGGCATGGTCCATTCTTGTATTGCCATTATATTAATGGGATCTACTAAGATTTCATCCTTAGAGACAATATAGCCAAAAAATATAAACTTATTGAAGCCAAAATTCATACTTTCTAAACATCCCAAATAATTCATTTCTTTAAAGAGTTTTCAAAATAATTGCCAAGTGATTCTCATGGTCTTTGTAGCTTTTTATGTATACCAGGATATCATTGATAAATACCAAAACAAAGTCATCAAGATATTCCTTGAAAACTCTATTCATTAGATCTGTGAAAATATAAGGTTCATTAGTCAGTCCAAAAGGTATTACTATAAACTCATAATTCTCATAACTAGTTCGAAATGTTGTCTTTGGAATATCTTCTTTCCTCACACATAGCTGATGATATCCAGATCGAAGTGCAATCTTTAGGAAATATTGGGATCCATTATGTTGATAAAATAAATCTTAAATTAGTGGTATAGGATACTTTTTATTTATTGTAATATCATTGATTTCCCTATAATTAATGTATAGCCTCATGGAACCATCCTTATTCTTAACAATTAGGACAGGGGCTCCCCATGGAGAAACATTAGGTTGAATAAATCCTTTGTCACTCAATTCCTCTAGTTGTTTCTTTAGATCCACTAATTCCATAGTGTCTCTTCTATTGGGATTCTTTGATATAGGTATTGCACCAGGAATTAAATCAATAGATAACTTAACTTCATGCTCTGGATGATGTCTAGGTAAATCCTCTAGAAATACATAAATGTATTCTTTCACAATAGGTACATCTTCAATTTGAATATTTATTTCCTCACCCATAGATATTTTGTTCTCTTACTCTCCAAAAATTGCATTTAGTAGAGATACTAGGTGTGGATGTAGATAAGAATTAGATGGTGAGTTTTCTATTCTAAAGATGATGGATTCTACACCATTCCCAAAAATCATAACATCCTTCTTCTTAAAATAGATCCTCGCATCATAATTTGACATCCAATTCATAATGAGAATTATATCAAAGTCAATCATTGGTATGATGATAAGGTTAAGAACCAAAGAATTTTTATGTATCATTAGGGGGACTGATCGACACATCTTTGTTGCAATGATACATCCCCTATAATTTTTGACTGAAAAATCATTTATTAAATCAAATTGGAAATGTCTAATTTTCTTTTAAAACCGAGAAGATATAAAGTAATATAATGATACAGAATATAATAAATCATTGGTTAAGTTTGAGAAAACAATTAAATTACCTTCCATCACGTCATTAGGATCTTCAACCTCCATGGTTGTAATCGCATAAGATTTCTCCTGCTCTCATGGCCTTTTCTGAAGAAAGTTTCCTTGGCTCTTATGACACTCATTTTCATAGTGTCCCATATATCTACAATTGTATCATTGAATATCATTTACATGTATTTCCCCATTGCATTCACTAGATCGATAACCCTTTTCTCCACACTTATAGAAAACTCCCATGTCTTTCAATCATTTACCATTATGATTCTTTCAACAGTTCTTGCATAATAGAAATTCTTCCACTACCTTCTTCTTCATTAGCACTTCATCTTTTCCATGGTTATTAGAATTCCTCTTCTTATCTTTATTTCCCTTGAAAAACTTTTATCTAGAAAATTACTTCTCTATTATGACGGAACTTAATAAAATTTCATCATATGATGAAAATGTTTGGGAAGCCAATTCCCTTTGAAGACTTGGATTATGACCTTCCAAGAAATGATCAATATTGTCTTCCAAATCACATATGTAATCTATTTCATAACTATCCAATCTTGTGAAGGTATCCTCATACTCCACAACACTCTCTTCTTCCCTTTTCTTTAGGCTAAGGAATTTCCTCTTCATTTTAGTTTGTTGTTCATGAGGGAAATATTAGTAAAAGAATATTTCATTAAAAGTTATCCATTCCATATCTTCTATTTCTTCTTCCTCCATGGTATTCTGGATCAAGGACCACCATTGATCAGCATTACCCTTGAGGCAATATACTTCTCGTACTAAATTTTCATTTTCATTGCATCTTAATTCCAGAAATATCTTTTTAGGGGACTTGATCCACTACTCATCTACCACCGGATTAATAGTCCCACTAAATAAAGGGGTCTTCTGATGCATGAAACAATCCAATACAGGTTTCTCAATGTTTTTTGACACATCTTGAGTATGTTTTCCCAATATAGTCAGGATCTGATCCACTCAAACACTAACTGTATTGACTTGATAAGTGGGTAAATCCATACATTTTCTATGAGTATTGATTCTCCATATTCCATTAGGCACCATCACTAAATAATATCATACACTAAATTAGGTCATACTTCATAATTTCTAACTAGAAAACACTTAATATAATCTGAAAATTTATGCACAACTAATCTCATAATCATAAAAATTCTTTATATTTACATTTAAATCCATTATAATGGTTTGTAAATAAATTTGAATTATCCTAAGAATATCCCTTAGTAGTGTCAAACTATTTTCATAGTAAGTCCCATTATCATGTACCAAGATACCTAGGGACAAGACAGAAACTCCTTGTTGGAGTTATTACTCCTAGGTACATCTGTACTAGAACAACATCCACTTGTATTATCCAGACCTGGATGTATTTCCTTGGAAGACCCACATAATCCCTACTTTACCAAAAGTATAGAATTTTATTCTATGATTATATTAAAAGTATTATTTTGGATTTTTTCCCCTAAACTATGTTTCCTAAATCTAATTTCCAAGGTTGTTACTAAACTTCCTCTGATACAAACTGCAATGCCCTGGCCCCAGAAGCCTAGAGATGGTGCATTACTTATTAAATTGGCATGACTAGAAGGAATGAAATCCTGGAGGAAGGGTCAGTTTAGTAGTCTTGAATAAACTAGATACACACCTGTAACTCATATTACATTGGGAAAGGTAAAAAAATACAATACATAACAAAAAACTAGTAAAGTGCATCCACGAGAACTCAATAAATGGTATCCTCTTCATAACCTATTGAAGGTAAAAAATGAAAGGGTTGATCTCAAATTATCAATAAGGGATATAAATAGCAGAAGCATGAATCAAAAATAATTGAATCATAATCAAATTGGTATAGTCAATATGGCGTGGTTATTAAATGAAAAACACATGCCATTAATAAACTGAGAATGACATTGCATCCATAGATTTTCTCATCGTGAAAACCTCATGGATAATAATAATTAAAAATTAATAAATATAACACTTATTAATTGAAAGTAATGTATCTATAACATGATACCACTATACCATCAAAACGGTTTATGTCTGTGGGTAGATACCCATCTGATTTTGTTTTGGAAACAAACTCAAAGGGTTTGTCACCTACTGATTTTTCTCATGAGACCTGTTAATGGATCAAGGGTCTATATAAGGCCCTTATCTTCACTAAATTTCCAAATAATTATTTATACATAGATTTAATACAATTACAATATGCCTTCTCAATATCTTTATAGAGTAGAGGATACAGATTCCTCAATATTTCTATAGTTAAAACAACATTCCAAATAAACAGCGTATGTAAAAGGGTATACATCTTAAGATAATAATCATATCCATGAAAAAAAATATGGATATATAATATATATAAAATTTAAAATTAAAAAAGATATCTAAGGGGTAGTAGGTACACCACATAATAATGGTTAGTTGCACAATACCAAGTAAATCACAATGAAATTGAAATCAAAACAAAGTCCCTTGCAACATTATAATCAATCAAGTTAATAATAATCTATTGAATCACTGAATACCATGAATATAAATTCAATCATGATATTATATATCAAATTTAAGTAAACATAAACCACATACAAGAAATAAGTGGCGAATAATAGAAATCTTAGGGAAATAAAAGGGAGATGACAAACCCCTTACAACATTGTAATCAATCAAGTTAATAATCATCAAGTGAATCACGAAATACCATGAATATAAATAGAATAATTATATTATATATCAAATTTAATTAAACATACACCACATATAATAAATAAGGGGTGAATAATAAAAATCTCAATGAAAATAAAAGTGAGATGAGAAACCCCTCATCTTATGATCGAATGTGTTCATCAATTGATCTTAATAACCAAAATAATAAAATTTAGCTTCTTTAATTTATAATTAAATAACCTCATATACATTTAATTAATTTATTTTAACCTTATTGTGTCTATTAATTTCCTTTTGATGGGTTTATGAGGTTCAACTATATTGTTTTGAAATCATTTTCTTCCTTGGTTTTCATGATCGGTTTACTTGTATTCATGAATGTAATTTCGTTTGAAATATGGTTAAACATCCATAATTGTTAACATATATTATTAGTGAAATTTTAGAGATATAAATAATATTATAAAGATTTTTTTGTATACCATGAGTATGAATCATTAGAAAAAAGTTAATGATAAATTCTTGGATTAACTTGGTGGTTTTGTGCCCAATGAACTTGTTTTGTATTAATATTTTATATTATGAGTCTGTAAAGATTTATAGAACAACTAATCAGGTAAAATTAATATATTATTTTTTTTTTCAACCATTATAAAGGTTTCATGACTAGTATTGAAGATACTAATAGAAATTGAATACATGTCTCCCTTGAATGTGATAAATTAACACATCTCGGATGGTATTTTCATTTTTAGTATAAGAGGGGGGGAAGAGAGATGATGATGAAATATTCCATTAGCATAATAAAATTATATTTCTGTTAGGTACTATAATTATCATAGCATTTGGATGTGGGGAGGTGAGGAGAGAGCAATAAAAGAATGGAACTTGTAAAAGAAGTTGAAGGAAAAAGAGGGAGAGGTTCAACCCTTGAGTACTCCTCTTTGAGAAACTCTTTAAGGCCTTTGTTTTTTTCCTTTTGGTGTAAACATAAGGTATTGGACTTGGGAGGAGGGCTTGGGAAGTGTATTTTTCAGAACTTATGCAAGGATCAAATCTTGATTTGTGTGGGAAGAAGAGAGGGTGAGGGGTGGTTTATATAGTGGAGGGGGGATATTTTTTTTAATATTTTAACCATTAGTTTATTATTATTTCCTAAGATAATAAATATTGATGATTCCATGACCCAAAATAGTAATAAGTGTATGTGAGTTTGAAATAATGGTTTCTTACATCATCCATGATACAGGGAATAGTGTACTTATATCATAATGTATTTAAAAGTAATTACCATATTTTACTGTTCACCAAATGTTCAAGTATTTTAGAAAAATCCCAAAAATTCAACCTAATCATTTTTTGATGTGTAGAATCCAAAAAGGAACTCCATTTTTCAAAAATAATTTTATAAATATGAGAAATTTAATATTTAATTAAAATAATCTTTTAATCGATAAATACCAACACTTGAAATATTCATCTTCATTTTTAAGGTGCCTAAATTTTATTTACACTTTTCTGGGTAAGGTTACCATTCATAAGGGTCATATTACTATTCATAATGGTAATTTATTATTCATAAGAGTAAGTTAATATTAATTGAAAATTAATTTGATTATATCAGACACTATATATCACCCTGATCACAACTATGTATGTTCGTTTTTCGAAACTCAAAGCACAGAAGTGGAAAATTTATGTTTAATGTCTAGGTTATGACTATCTTTTATAAATAACCAAGTTTTGTTCCATAAATACTCAGTGCTTCATGCAATATAAGATATCTAATGAATTTAAAGTATTTAAGAGAAACATATCATAAAATGTTTGGGGTGTTATTTTCTTCCCACTTTGGAAATTTCACCCTCAAAATTTTTCATGTATAAATACCCTTAGAAAGATATTGGTGGTTATACTTCATAACATCCCCAGGTTCCCATGTTTCTTCCTCTATTTTTTGTTTTCTCCAAGTAACCTTTACTATCCAAGTTGTCAGATTTATTAATATCTACTACCTTGTGTCGATAATCTCGATAAGCTCTTCACAGTATGAAAAATTAGGTTCTATATCTATTTCTTCATAAGTAAGTACATGAATTGGGTATAGAATGTATTTATTTAACAAAAACATGTGTAACACATTATGAACTTTTAAGAGACATGGTGAAGTTGTTAAACAGTAATCTACAACTCCATTATTTCTAAAATTTCAAATGGTCTGATGTACATGGGGATCTGTTTACCTTTCTAAATGAACCTTAAGACACCCTTCTCTGGAGATACTTTTAGAAATACATGATCTCCTACTTGAAATTACAAATACTTTCTCTGGTTGTCTGCATAACACTTTTTGATACATTAGGATTCTTTAATATGGGCCGGAATTTTATTTACCTTTGAAGTTGTCTCTTCGATAAGATCTGGGACTATATGTTTCCTTTCACCAACTTCATCCCAACATGTCGAAGTTCGACACCTCTTACCATATAATGCTTAATATGTCTCTATTTTAATTCTATAATGGAAACTATTATTGTAGGAGAATTCCACCAAAGGCAGGTATAGATCCCATATTCCTTGAAGGTCAAGAGACAATGATCTCAACATGTATTCTAGTGTTTGAATAGTCCTTTCAGACTATCCATCGGTTTGGGGGTGATAAGAAGTACTCATATGAAGCTCATTATCCAAAGACTTCTAGAGTCTTTTCCATAATTTTGATGCAAATTGGGGATCTTAATCGGTCACAATCGATAGAGTTTCACCATGAAGTCTTACAACTACATTAATATAAAGTCTTGTCGGGCTCTCAAGTGGTAAATCCTATCTTATAGTAAATAAATGTGCTGATTTCATGAGATGATCAATAATTAACTGTATTGAATCATTGCTTATAGGTTTCCTTGGTAGTCTTATGAAAAAAAATCCATCGTAATGTCATCACACTTCCACATAGGAATATGTATATGGTGTATGAACCCTCTAGGATGTTTTCTCTCGGCCTTCACTTGTTGACAAACTAGACTCCTTGACCCAAATTCAACAATTTATTACTTCATGTTATCCCACCAAAATTTTTCCTTTAGATCTCTATACATCTTAGAGTTACCACGGTGTATAGAGAAATTTGAGCTATAAGAATCATCTAGTATTTACCTTTTTAACTCAGGTACTGATGGAATTCATAACCTCTTCCTAAATTTTAGAACTCTATCCTCATAACCTAAGTCTTCCAATCTTCCATCCTTAACATCTATAATTTTTTTGTATATTTTAATCATAAAATTGAGAGATTTTTATCTTCTCTAGAAAATACGGTTTAGAAATCATTTGAAAGAGGAAATATGTTTCCCCTTCCTTAATAATTTCCATATCCATATTTAATAGATCCAGGAATATGTTTCCTGCTTTAATATGGGCCTGAATTTTCTTTACATTTGAAGTTGTCTCTTCGATAAGTTCTAGGACTATATTTTTACTCTCATCAAATTCATCCCAACATGTTGGAGTTCGACACCTCTTTCCATATAATTCTTAATATGTCTCTATTTGAATGCTATAATGGAAACTATTATTGTAGGATAATTCCACCAAAGGCAGGTATAGATCCCACATTCCTTCAAGGTCAAGAGACAATGATCTCAACATGACTTCTAGTGTTTGAATAGTCCTTTATGACTATCCATCGGTTTGGGGGTGATAAGCAATACTCATATGAAGCTCACTATCCAAAGACTCCTAGAGACTTTTCCATAATTTTGATGTAAATTGGGGATCTCGATCAGTCACAGTCGATAGAGGTGCACCATGAAGTCTTACGACTTAATTAATATAAAGTCTTGTCAGGATATAAAGTGGTAAATCCTCTCTTATAGTAAAGAAATGTTCTGATTTAATGATATGATCAATAATTAACCATATTTAATCATTCCTTCTAGGTTTCCTTGGTAGTCTTATGAAAAAATCCATTGTAATGTCATCACACTTCCACATAGGAATAGGTATTGTTGAGTCAATAAGGTTTTCCTTATGACTTTTCCATTCCTTCTTGTTTTGAAAATCACAAACACCTTATCTATAAGAAAATAACTTTTGTAAGAAAAATTATCCTTATCACATTTTCACCCATATATTTCTTAAGTACAAGATTCGGATTCATTTCTAGATTTTCAGAAGTGTTTAAAACTTTGACTTAAAAGCATTCTGTTTTAGGCTCCGAATTCTGGATATGAACTTTAATAAAGATCAACTCCAAATTATGTATGAGAACTGTAATGATGCTCAACTCCGAATTCTGGATACGAACTTTAATAAAGATCAACTCTGAATGCTGGATACGAACTCTCATGAAGTTAAAAATCGAATTCTAATGACAGATTTTCCATTACGATTTCTGATTACGAATTCTGATGACGAATTCTCATTCTGAATTCTCATTCCTAATTCACCTATTAAACAGAATCTGGTCATATTTGTTTTATAGACTCTAAATTTATTTAGACTCCGAAAATTATTTTTGGTTAGACTCCGAACTTTCTTTTTGCTTACACTTCTATAATTTGTTTACTCTTTGACTTTTTGTTTACACTCCGAACCTGCACTCCGATCTTTTTAGTTAGACTTAAAACAATGTCATACAATATATTACACTTGTTTTGTTATAAAACGATATCGTCCATTTTGTTATAAAACTAACCATTGTCTAAGTGACACGTGTACAGGTCCCTTCGATTTTTAAGGAAAATATGACCGTTAGGAAGGAGGCTGACCTTACCTATAAATAGGTTCTCATTTGAAAGAGCTCGAGACAATGAAGTTGATCAATATAGAGACCACACGCTGCTAAGGTGATTTCTAGAGAGAGAAAGATTTTCATGCCTTGTGCATACTGAACCGCTAGTTCAGTTTTTGATTTGTGCGACTCCGAATGTTGGTGATTACATTCGAGGACTTCCGGGGATAGGAAGACAGAGGTTTCCAACACCTTGAAGTTGAGGGATTCCTTGCTGAGGAAGATAGTGGTTGCCAACTACCTTGAAGTTGAGGGCTTGCAGGGATAGCAAGATAGAGACTCCGATCTTCGTATCGAGGTCTTACCCTGGTGTGGGTAAGACAGACTTGCATGAAAGTATAAATCAAGGGACCGTTATCCAAGGTTGTTGGATACCCTTATCTTTGGGTGAAAAGACTTATATCTTGTTACTTGTAGTTTTACTACTTGTTTATTTCTACTGCATTTCATATTATAAGGAAAGTATAACTTTCTTATACTTCCTTACTTGTACTCTGTTTCATTTAGATTCTATATGCTTTAAAGGTAGAATCTCATATTATAATATTTTGTTAAGTTTCAATTTCCAGAACCATATTTCCGGAACCTACTTTTGGAATCTCTTTCCATGTTTTCATTTGGTGTTGGAGGTTTTCTGAATTTTCTTATGTTTAACTTCGTTAAATTTAGCCCTTTCCTTTGCTTAAGGAAACCATAGTTATTCATAACTAACTTTAAAGGTTCCAAAGGAATTTTTAAAGTATACAATTCACCCCCCCCCCTCTTGTATATCATCAACATTATTATTTCGATCCTACAGGTATATGTTGTATGAACCCTCTAAGATGTTATCTCTTGGCCATCACTTATTGAAAAAATAGACACCTTGACACAAATTCAACAATTTATCACTTCATGTTATCCCACCAAAATTGATCATTTAGATCTCTATGAATCTTAGAGTTACATGGGTGTATAAAGAAATTTGATCTATGAGAATTTTCTATTTGTTCCCTTTTTAGCTCAGGTACTGATGGAATGCATAACCTCTTCCTAAATTTTAGAACTCTGTCCTCATACCCTAAGTCTTCCAATCTTCCATCCTTAACATCATTAATATTTTTTTGTATATTTTCATCATAAAATTGATATATTTTTATCTTCTCTAGAAAATATGGTTTAGAAATCATTTGATAGAGGAAATATGTTTCCCCTTCCTTAATAATTTCCATATCCATCTTTATTAGATCCAGGAATATAAGATCCCTCTCAATCCTGATTCGGGTCAGAAGACTGTGATCTTTCCTACTTAATGAATATTCCACCTTATTTTTGTTTCTTGTGTGGTAGTTTATTGATAAATCATAATCTTTGAGTAACTCTAGATATCTCATTTTCCTCATGGTGAGTAATTTCTGTGAAAAAATATATTTCAAACTCTTGTGATCCATATATATCTCACATCTTTCACTATATAGATAATGTCTCTATATTTTCAAGGTAAATATTATGGTTGGTAATTCAAGATCATGATTTGGGTAGTTTTATCACGAGTATTCATCTTCCTTGATGTATAAACAATAACTTTATCAATTTTCATAAGGATGCAACCCAATCTATTCTCTTATGTATCAATGTATAAAAAATCAATCATTTATAGAAGGAAGAGTCAAAATTTCATCATTGACCAATATTCTTTTCAATTATTCAAAGCATTTTGTACATTCTTTTGTCTAAAAAAACATAACCCCTTTACGTGTGAGCTTGGTTAGTGGGTTATCCAGTCAGGAAAAATTCTGAATGAAATGTTGATAGTAACCTATTAAGCCAATAAAACTACATACCTTTATTATGTTTGATGGAATGGGCCATTCTTGGATTGTTTTGGTCTTTGTAGGATCAACTAAGATTCTATCCTTAGAGACAATATGGCCAAAAAATGAAACTAATTGAATCTAAAATTCACACTTCCTAAACTTCCCATATAATTCATTTATTTGAAGAGTTTTTAGAATAATCCACAAGTGATTATCATAGTCTTTGTAACTTTTGGATTATATGAGGATATCATTGATAAATACCACAAAAAAGTGGTCAAGATATTCCTTGAAAACTCTATTCATTAGATCCATGAAAATAGAAGGTGCATTAGTCGGTCGAAAATGAATTACTATAAACTCATAATGCCCATACCTAGTTCAAAATGTTGTCTTTGGAATATCTTCCCTCCTCACACACAGCTGATGATATCCAGATCGAAGTTCAATCTTCATGAAATATTGGTCTCCATGAAGTTGATAAAATAAATCATCAATTTGTGGTATAGGATACTTATTCTTTATTATAATAGTATTCTGTAATCAATTCATAGCCTCATGGAACCATCCTTCTTCTTAACAATGTGGATAGGGGATCCCCATGGAGAAAAATTAGGTCGAATAAATCCTTTGTCACTAAATTTATCTAGTTTTTACTTTAGCTCCACTAATTCCAAAGTGTCTCTTCTATAGGGATTCTTTGATATAGGTCTTGCACGAGTAATTAAATCAATAGATAACTCAACTTTCTGCTCTATAGGATGTCTTGGTAAATCCTCTGGAAATACATCAATGTATTCTTTCACAAAAGGTACATCTTAAATTTGAAGAATTATTTCCTTGACCATAGATATTTTGTTCTCTTCCTCTCCAAAATAATGCATTCAGTATAGCTGCTAGGAGTGGATCTTGATAAGAATCATATGGCGAGGTTTCTTCTCTAAAGATAAGGGATTCTACACCATTATCAAAAATTGTAACATCCTTCTTCTTGAAATAGATCATTGCATCATAATTTGATAGCCAATTAATATTGATAATTATATCAAATTCAATCCTTGGTATGATGTTAAGGTTTTCAACCAAAGCATGTTTATGTATCATTAGGGGGACTAGTCGACAAATCTTTGGTGCAATGATACATCCCCTAGAAGTTTTGTCTGACAACTCCTTTGTTAAAACAAATTGGACATGTCAAATTTTCATGTAAAACTAGAAAGATATAATTGAATGCGATGATCCAGAATCAAATAAATCATTGGCTAAGTTTTAGTAAAAAAATTAAAGTACCTTCCAACACATCATTAGGAACTTCAACCACTACAATTGTAATGGAATAATATTTCTCTTGCTCTCATGGACCTTTTTTAGTCAAATTTCCTTGGTGATTAGGAAATTGATTTGCATTGTGTCTCATATCTCTACAATTGTATCATTGAACATCTTTTACTTGTATTTTCACCTTTCATTCACTATATTGATGACCCTTTTCTCCACACTTATAGAAAACTCCCTTGACTTTCGATCATTTCCCAGGATGATTCTTTCCACTATTCTCCCATAATGTAAATTTCTTATTTCCCTTATTCTTCATTGGTGCTTCATCTTTTCCATGTTTATTAGAATGCCTCTTCTTATCTTTATTTCCCTTGAAAAATTTTGATCTAGAAAATTCCTTATCTGTTTTGATGGCACTTAATACAATTTCATCATATGATGAAAATGTTTGGGAAGATAGCGCCCTTTGAAGACTTGGCTTATGAATTTCAAAGAAATTATCAATATTGCCTTTTGAATCACATATGTAATCTATAGTATACCTAGATAATCTTGTGAAGGTATCCTCATACTCCACAAAACCCTCTCTTCTTCCCTTTACTTTAGGATAAGGAATTTCCGATTCTTTCAGTTTTTTGTTCATGAGCAAAATATTTACCGAAGAATATTTCCTTAAAAGTTCTTTATTCCATATATACTATTTCTTCTTCCTCTATGGTATTCTGGATCAAGGACCACTAATGATCAGCATCTCCCTTGAGGAAATATACTTCTAGTAAGACCTTTTCGTTTTCATTGAATCTTAATGCAAAAAAATATCTTTTCAAGGGACTTGATCCATAGCTCAGCTACCACTGAATTAGTAGTCCCACTAAAAGATGGGGGCTTCTGCCACATGAAACATTACAATATAGGTGTAGCTTGTTTTTTCGACACAGCTTGAGTATGTTTTTCCAATATGGTCATGATCTGATTCACTCCAACGCTGACTGTGTTTACTTTCTCATTGGGTAAATCCCTACGTCGTAAATGGGTATTGATTCCTCTTCCTCCATTAGGCACCATCACTAAACAATGGCATACAGAAAATTATGTCATACTTCATAATTTTTAACTCAAAATCACTTAAGATAATCTGAAAATTTATGTACAACTAATCTAATAATCATAAATGTTTTTTATATTTACTTTTAAATCCTTTATAAAGGTTTGTAAATAAAATTTGAATTATCCTAAGAATATCCCCTAGGAGTGTCAAACCAGGTGTGCGGTAAGGCCCATTATTGTGTACAAAGATACCCTGGGTCAAGCAAGAAACTCCTTGTCAGATTTGGTACTCCTATGTACTTCTGTACCAGAATGAAGTAAACTTGTAGTATCTAGACATGGATGTATTTTCTAGGTATACCCACATGATCCCTACTTTAACAAAATTCTATGATGTTATTATATGATTATCTTCAAAATATAACTTAGGGTTATGTCCTCTAAACTATGTTTCCTAAATCTAGTTTCCAAGCTTGCTACTAAACTTCCTCTCATACCAACTATAATGCCTTGACCCCAGAATCCCAGATATGGTTCATTACTTATTACATTGGAATGACTAGAAGGAATGAAATCTTGAAACAATGATCAGTTTAGTAGTATTTAAGAAACTAGATACATATATGTAACTCATGTTACATTGGGAAAGGTAACAAAATATAATACATAAAAAAAAAATAAACTGCATCCATGAAAACTCAATAAATGGTATCCACTTCATGATGTATTGAAGGTAAAAAATTGAAAGGGATGAGCTCAAATTCTAAGTAAGGGTTATAAAAATGATAAGCATGAATCAAAAATAATTGAATCATAATCAAATTGGCATTGTCAATATGGCATGGTGAATAAATAAAAAACACAAGCCATTAATAAATTGAGAAAGAAACTGCATCTATATAATTTTTTATAGTTAAAAAATCATGGATAGTAATAACTAAAAATTAATAAATATAATGATTATTAGTTGTATATCATGTATCTGGCATGTGATACTACTATACAATCCAAATGGTTTAAGTCTGTGGGTAGATACACATGTGATTCTTTTTTGAAAACTAACTCGAAGGGTTTATCCCCAACGGATTTGTCTCATGAGACCTGTTGATTCATCAAGGGGATATAGTAGGCCCCGCTTGTCACTAATATTCTAAATCATTATTTATAAATAGATTTAATACAATTAAAATATTCCTTCTCAATATCTGTATAGTGTAGAGGATATGGATTCCTCAATATTTCCATAGTTAAAAAATCCAAATAAACATCGTATGTAAAAGGGTATAAAAATTAAGTTAATAATCATATCCATGAAACCAGAATATGGATTTAATATATATATATAATTTAAAATGAAAAATGATCTAAAAGGGGCAGTAGGTACACTACATAAGAATTATTAAATGCGCAATACCAAGTAAATCACAATGAAATAGAAATCAAAACAAAGTCCCTTAAAAAAATGTAATCAATTGAGTTAATAATCATCAAGTGAATCACTAAATACCATGAATATAAATATAATGATGATATTATATATCAAATTTAAGTAAACATGCACCACATACAAGAAATAAGTGGCGAGCAATGGAAATATCAATGAAATAAAAGTGAGATGAGAAACCCCTTACAACATTGTAATCAATTGAGTTAATTATCATCAAGTGAATCACTGAATACCATGAATAAAAATAAAATCATGATATTATATATCAAATGGATTTAATCATACACCACATACAATAAATAAGTGGCGAACAATAGAAATCCCACAAAAATAAATGTGAGATGAAAAACCCCTTACCTTATTCCTGAATATGTTCTTCGATTGATCGTAATAACCCGAATAATAAAATTTATCATCATTAATTAAAAATTACAGAACCTCCTATACATGTAATTTAATTATTTTAACCTTATTATTTCTATTCATTTCCTTTTTTATGGGTTTAAGGGGTTCAGTTTTATTGTTTTGAAAGCATTTTCTTCTTTGGTTTCATAATCGGTTTACTTGTATTTATGAATGTAAGTTTGTTTGAAATATGGTTAAAAATACAGAATTGTAAACATATATTATTATTTAAATTACAGAGATATAAATAATCTTATAATTATTCTGTTTATATACCATGAGGATGAATCATTAGATATAAATTAATGATAAATGCTTGGATTAACTTGGCGGTTTTGTGCACAATGAACTTGTTTTGTATTAATATTTTATATTATGAGTGTGCAAGGATTTATAGATAATTTCATCAGGTAAAATTAATATATTATGATCTAGTTCAACCATTAAAAGGTTTCATGACCAGTCTTGAAGATAGTAATAGAAATTGAAAACTCGTCACCCTTGAATGTGATAAATTAACACATCTCGGACGGTATTTTCATTTTTATTGTAAGAGGAGGTGGAAAAGAGAGATGATGATGAAATATTTCATTAGAATAAGAAATTATATTTCATGTAAGGTACTGGAATTTTCATATAATTTGGATGTGGGTAGGTGAGGATAGAGAAACAAAATAATGGAACTTGTAAAAGATGTTGAAAGAAAAATAGAGAGAGGTCCACCTCTTGGGTACTCCTCTCTAAGAAACTCCTTAAGGCCTTTGTTTTTGGATTTTTGGTGAGAACAGAAGATCTTGGACATGGGGGGAGGGCTTGGGAATTGTATTTGGAAGAACAGAGGCAAGGATAAAATCTTGAGTTGTGTGGGAGGAAGAGGGGGTGAGGGGTGTTTTATATAGTGGAGGGGGAGGGTTTTCTTAATATTTTAACCATTAGTTTATTATTATTCCTTAAGACAATAAATAGAGATTATTACATGAAAAAAAATAGTATTAAGTGCATGTGAGATCAATATAATTGTTTCTTACATCATCCATGATATAGTTAATAGTGTATTTATATCATAATGTATTTAAAAGTAATTACCGTATTTTATTATTCATAAAAAATTCAAGTATTTCAGAAAAATCCCAAAAATTCACCCTAATAATTTTTTGATGTTTAGAATCCAAAAATAAACTCCATTTTTCTAAAATAATTTTATAAATATGATAATTTTAATTTTTAATTAAAATCATCATTTAATCGACAAATACCAACACTTTAAATATTCATCTTCATTTTTAAGGTGCCTAAATTTTATTTATACTTTCGTGGGTAAGGTTAACATTCATAAGGGTCATATTTCTATTCATAATGGTAATTTACTATTAATAATGGTAAGTTACTATTCATAAGGGTAAGTTACTATTCACTGAAAATTAAGTTTATTTTATCAGACTCAAAATATCACCCAGATCATAGCTCTGTATGTCCATTTTTCAAAATTCAAAGCACATAAGGGAAAATTTTAAGTTTTATGTCTATGTTATGACTATCTCCTATAAATAACCAAGTTTTGTTTCATAGATATTCAATGATTCATGCAATATAGGCTATCTAATGAATTGAAAGTATTTAAGAGAAACATATCGTAAAATTTTTGGGGTGTTATATTCTTCCCACCTTTGGAAATTTCATCCTCAAAAATGTTCATGTATAAAGCCCTTTAAAAATATATGGGTGGTTCTTATTCATAACATCCTCAAGTTCCCATGTTACTTCCCTTATTTTTTGGTTCTCTAAAGAAACTTTACTAGTCATGTTGTTTTATTTCTCAATACCTGCTCTCTTGTGTCAATAATCTCGATAGGATCTTCACAGTATGAAAAATTAGGTTCCATATCTATTTATTCATAGGTGATTACATGAATTGGGTCTAGAATGTATTTATTTAACAACAACATGTGGAACACATTATGAACTTTGAATAGACTTGGTGGAATTTCTAAATGGTAAGCTACAACTCAAATTATTTCTAAAATTTCAAACGGTCTGATGTACATGGGGCTAATTTTCCCTTTTTTAACGAACCTTAAGACACCTTTCCTTGGAGATACTTTTAGAAATACATGATCTCCTAATTAAAATTCCTAATCTTTTCTCTAGTTATCAGCATAACTATTTTTCCTACATTGGGTTGCTTTAATATGGGCTTGAATTTTATTTACCTTTTCAGTTGTCTCTTTGATAATTTCCAGGACTATATGTTTCCTCTCACCAACTTCTTCCCAACATGTTGGAGTTCAACACATCTTACCATATAATGCTTAATATGGCTCCATTTGAATTCTATAATGGAAACTATTATTATAAGAAATTTCCACCAAAGGGCAGTATCGATCCCACATACCATGAAGGTCAAGAGATCATGATCTCAACTTGTCTTCTAGTGTTCGAATAGTCCTTTCAGAGTATCGGTCAGTTTGGGGGTGACAAAAAGTACTCATATGAAGCTCAGTATTCAAATACTTCTAGAAACTTTTCTAGAATTTTGATGTAAATAGGGGATCTTTATCGGGAACAATCAATAAAGGTGCACCATGAACTATTACAACTTCATTAATATAAAGTATTATCAGCCGCTCAAGTTTTAAATCCTCTCTTATAGTAAAGATATGTGATAATTTTGTGAGATGATCGACAATTACCCATATTGAATCATTCCTTCTAGGTTTCTTGGGTAGTATTGTGACAAAATCCATCATAATGTCATCAAACTTCCACATAGGAATAGGTAGAAGTTTCATGAACCCTATAGAATGTGTTCTCTTGACCTTCACTTATTGACAAACTAGACACTCTGACACAAAGTCAACAATTTATAGCTTCATGTTATCCCACTAAAAATGTTCTTTTACATATCTGTACATATTAGTGTTACCAGGGTGTATAGATAAATTTGAGCTATGAGGATTGTCTAATAGTTCCCTTTTTAGCTTAGGTACTGATGGAATGCATAAGCTCTTCCCAAATTTTAGAACCCCATCCTAATACCCAGAATCTTCCAATCTTCCATCTTTAACAACTTTAATTATCTTTTGTATATTTTCATCATCAAATTGAGATATTTTTATCTTCTCTAGTAAATATGGTTTAGAAATAATTTGAAAGAGGAAATATGTTTCCCCTTATTTAATTATTCCCATATCCATATTTAGTAGATACATGAATATAGGATCCCTCTCTATCCTCATTTGGGTCACAAGCCCATGATATTTCCTGCTTAATGCATCTTCCACCTTATTTTCCTTTACTGGGTGGTAGTGCATTAAGAAATCCTAATCTTTGAGTAACTCAAGCCATCTCCTTTGTCTCATGTTGATTTCTTTTTGTGTAAAAATATATTTCAAACTCTTCTGATCCATATATATCTCACATCTTTCACCGTAGAGATAATGTCTCCATATTTTTAGAGTAAATATTACAGTTACTAACTCAAGATCATGAGTTGGTTAATTTTATCATGAGTCTTCAACTACCTTGATTTATAAGCAATAACTTTAGTGAAAGTACAGTATTCCTTCGCAATATCCGTATAGAGTAGAGGATACAGATTCCTCAATATTTCTATAGTTAAAACAACATTCCAAATAAACCCCATATGTAATAGGGTAAACAGCTTAAGATAATAATTATATCCATGAAAACAGAATATTTATATATACTATATTTACAATTTCAAATGAAAAATTATATCAAATGGGTATTAGGTACACCACATAATAATGATTAGGTGCACAATACCAATTAAATCACAATGAAATGGAAACCAAAACAAAGTCCCTTACAACATTTAAATCAATTTAGTTAATAATATCAAGTGAATCACGGAATACCATGAATATAAATAGGATCATGATATTATATATCAAATAGAAGTAAACATACATCACATATAAGAAATAAGTGGCAAACAATGGAAATCTCAAGGAAATAAAAGTGAGATGAGAAACCCCTTACAACATTGTAATCAATCGAGTTAATAATCATCAAGTGAATCACTAAATAGCATGAATATAAATAAAATCAAGATATTATATATCAAATGGAAGTAAACATACACCACATACAAGAAATAAGTGGAAGAAAATGGAAATCTCACGGAAATAAATGTGAGATGAGAAACCTCTTACCTTATACCCAAATGTATTCTTCGATTGATCTTAATAACCAGAATGATAAATTTTAGATTCATTAATTAATATTTCCAAAAACTATTATACATTTAATTTATTTAGTTTAACCTTATTATGTTCATTAATGGCCTTTTGGATGGGTTTATGAGGTTCAATTTTATAGTTTTGGAAGCATTTTCTTCTTTGGTTTTCATGTTCGGTTTAGTTGTATTCATGAATGGAAGTTCGTTTAAAATGTGGTTAAAAATAGATAATTTTTAACAAATATTATTAGTGAAATTAAAGAGATATAAATTTTCTTATAATGATATATTTATATACCAATAGGATGAATCATTAGATAAAAGTTAATGATAAATTCTTGGATTAACTTGGCAGTTTTGTGCACGATGAACTTGCTTTGTATTAATATTTTATATTATGAGTGTGTAAGGATTTACAGAACATTTAATAAATTAAAATACATATATTAAGATATGGTTCAACCATTAAAAATGTTTCATGACCAGTCTTGAAGATAGAATAGAAATTGAAAACTTGTCATCCTTGAATGTGATAAATTAACACATCTCGGGCGGTATTTTCATTTTTAGTGTAAGAGGAGGGGGGAAGAAAGATGATGATGAAATTTTCAATTAGCATAATAAAATTAAAATTAATTTATAGTACATGAATTCTCATAGAATTTAGAAGTGGGGAGGTGAGGAGAGAGTAACAAAATAATGGAACTTGTAAAAGAAGTTGAAAGAAAAAGCGAGAGAGGTTCACCTCTTGAGTACTCCTCCTTGAGAAACTCCTCAAAGGCCTTTGTTTTTGGACTTTGGGTGAGACCATAAAGTCTTGGACGTGGGGGGGAGGTCTTGGAAACTGTATTTTTCAGAACTTAGGTAAGGGTCAAATCTTTAGTTGGGTGGGAGGAAGAGGGGGTGAGGGGTGGATTATATAGTGGAGGGGAGGAGAATTTTCATAATATTTTAACCATTAGTTTATTACTATTCCATAAGACAAGAAATAGTGATGATTCCATGGCCAAAATAGTAATAAGTTAATGTGAGTTTTAACTATTAGTTTCTTACATCAACCATGATGTAGGGAATATTGTATTTATATCCTAATGTATTTATACCGTAATTCCTGTATTTTACTATTCACCAAAAATTCAAGTATTTCAGAAAAATCACAGAATTTCACCCTAACCATTTTTTGATGTGTAGAATCCAAAAACGAACTCCATTTTTCAAAAATAATTTTTTAAATATGATAAATTTAATTTTTAATTGAAATCATCATTTAATCGACAAATACCAACAATTAAAATATTTATCTTCATTTTTAAGGTGCCTAAATTTTATTTATAGTTTCATGGGTAAAGCTGCCATTATTAAGGGTCATATTACTATTCATAAGGGTATGTTACTATTCATAAGGGTAAGTTACTAGTCACTAAATATTAAGTTGACTCTATAAGACTCCAAATATTACCCAGATCCCAACTGTGTACATCTGTTTTTTGAAATTAAAAGCACAGAAATGGAAAATTTATGTTTAATGGCTAGTTTATGACTATGTTCAATAAATAACCCAGTGTTGTTTCACAGAGACTCAGTGATTAATGAAATATAGGTTATATAATGAATTGAAAGTATTTAAGGGAAACATACTGTAAAATGTTTGGGGAGTTATTGTAAATCTCTACTTTATAATTATTTCATTGTGACCTCATATATTATGTGATTTATAATGAAAATATACCTATAAAACTAAGACATTGAGTTACCCATAATTTATTTTCATCATGGAGTATTATAAGATTTGGTGAAATGTTAAGGATATCATGGGTAAAATTTTGTGAAGGGATATAAAATATACTCATGAGGAATAAAAGGAGTATTTTGTGTTGGATAACGCATTAAATATACCACATGGAGTGTCATAGACTATGTATTTGGTATAGTAAGGGTGTATTTGGATTTCCTCAATACCTAGGTTTGGATATATACCTATAATGGGAAAATTTATACTTTGATAACTTTCTTACTCAACCCTTGATGCTTATCTAATCGAGGGTTGGTTGGTTATATTGTTGATCATGTCATTGATTAGAGATTAACCAAGATGGTATTTTTCCTCTCATATGAAGATTATGTCATATAGGACCACAATTGAGATAAGATGAGGATTTGTATGGGTTTTACCTAAATAAGAAATGTGATTTTCGTATCTATATGATAAGGGGTGTGTGATGTGATCATCTATTGGGGTGAATGGAATTTGATGTATTCATCAACTTGGTTAGTCTATACATAGATAATCGAGTATATATGAGTAGTTATATTGGATTGATATATTTTATGTCTTTTGGTCACTCAATGACTTATAAAAATTTATTTTATGAAAAATCTTCCTCATATATAATAAAACTAGTGGATACAGGTATATAGATTCATGTGTTTGATGAATATCATGTCAAATACCTTTACATCTTGAGCAGTACTTATGTTTTTCTAGATGCAGCTCGTTGTTTAAATTTATTAATTTGAGAATTCATATTTTTTAATGTTATAAATCCATGTGGGGACATATTTCATGGTTTAATAAATTTGGATTTAATTTTTAAAACTTATATAGGTACTCTAAAAATGTCTTATTGTTTATCCAAAAGGAATTTTGAATATTTAGTCACAAGGTATTACATATGATGCGATACATGGTGAAATTTAGGATATATTTCCAAATGTGATTGAGAATATATCCAAATGGATTTTTAGATAAGGTTTCACAAAATATTTTATTTAATACAATATGATTTGAAATGACATGATGTAACACCCCAAGCTTCCACGGTACGTTTCCCTTTGAATAATGCAATAGCTTGCATTGTACGCAACTTCGAGATTCTAACACACCGTAACCAATCAAACTAGCTGTTAGGAATAATAGTAGCCAATTTTAAATATTCTATCAAATTTATCTTTCAAAATGGAATTCATTTTTGGATTCGGAATATTGAAATTATCTTAGGGTGAATTTTTGGTATTTTTCTGAAAACTTTCAATTTTTGATGAATAGTGAAAAACACTGTGTTATTATTTAAAACCAACTTTTTATTTAAATAATTAATTATTTTATTTAAATTTATTTTAGGTCAAAATAGATAAATAATACCTATATATGTTCAATGTAATTCATTGGAGTCATTTTGTAATAATATTAGATATATAAAATTTTATTGAACTTCTCACAGTCTTTTACCCACATCCAATGAGCATTTTCAAATTCACATAAAACTTAATTTTACCGCTTCTGTGAGTGGAATTTAAAAAATCCGAGAGACACAGTTGATATCAGTAAGAAAAATGTGATTCAATAAGATGAAAATAATTTTTGGTGAATAGTAACTTTTTACTTTTATTTACCACGGTTAAAAGTAAATAGGGTAATTAAGCGTAAAAATGATATTATTATTACCTTAACACATGTACTAATTCTATTGGATAAGTTTAATTAGACCAAAAACAACCTTAGGAATAAAATATTTTCCTTTAGGTCCACTTGGATTAGATTAGGACATTTATTATTATTTTATTTAAAGAATAGTTAAAAGAGTTAAATTCAAAGTTTAATAACTAAACCATTTTTAATATAGGGTTATAGATAATTTAAATTTGAATATAAATAATAATTAGAAAGATAAAAATATTTCCTACATAATTATATTTTATTTATAATTTTTATACATTAAATAATTTAATTTATTTTTGACACAATGATGACGCAATAATTATTTTAATTATGAAATATTAAAATAATTGATATTATAAATATCCAAATAAATGTAATATGAGACTTTTGATGAATAAAACTAATATTCTAGGTTAATTATACATGATAGGATTTAACATATGAATTTAGTTCGAAGTAATAAAGTTTTTAGGACTTTAACAAAAAACATTTATTAAATAATGTCGAAATTAACATAATTGAGTTTTTAAAACAAATACTATATTATTGGTTGATATGATTTTCCTAAAAATCTAAGGTTCTTCAAAAGAGCCTTAATAATATTATATATTTCATTAATGAACCTATTGGGGTTCTCTTGGCAGTTTATAGTAAGTTTATTAACTATATAATATAAAAATACAAAGATACATGGTAAATGTCAAACTATTTAACTAAGAGTTAAATCTAAAAGATAAGGTTAATATAATGACACAAACATGTCTAAAACCTATTGGTTGAGTATTTTTCGACCTATCCCCACCTTATCCACTAAATAAATCATTTTGGATCCATTATAAATAGAAAATTATTTTATTATAAAATAATATTTCATTCTTTTCTTAAGGTGCCCCTCACCCCTCTTATAAAAGGGAACTTCCCATTTTCTTAATTTCACACCTCCAAAGCCTTTTGGATCAGCCAAACCCTACCCAAATATCCTCTCAACTTTTCTTCCTTAATTCTAGAGTCATTCCTTTAGTCATAAAGCGAACCTAAGGATCCCTATTGATCAAATCAAAAGGAAGATCTTGAAGAAGAGGTAAATATTTCATTACGCTTTCAAGTTCTTTTCTTCTTCCACTTCCTCTTACTTTGTTGTTTCCATTATAAAATAATAAATCCAGTATATTATATATATTGTGATGTTATTATAAAAATGGTACAACCATATTCATTATTCTATCCATCCTATAAATGACAAAGTCACCATACGTGTGTACGTACAGATTACCGTCTCCACGTCGTGGTATAGTTTGTTATTCAAACACTTCATCATTTTAATGGGTATAATAATGAGTATAAATGATGTAAATAATAAATATAACATGATAATTACTCTGTATATATGATATAAAATCCTATTATATACGATTTTAATATCAAAAGAATGATATTGTCGCTCATGCGTACGTACGTATTACCTTCTCCACGAACACGATGAGATTCATTCCCCCTCATAATCATTCAAGAATAATTATTATTTTATGATTAAAAATAATTTTTATGAACATAATATCATTATGTATATGAATAAAATACATCCTATGCATAACAAACGTGGCTTACGTAACCAAGAATATAAAGGAAAACGAATCAGTTAACACCCGGAACGATGATACTACTAAAATATCATTAACAAAATAATATTATAAGATCATATATGATATCATATTAATGTATATGGTTATTTTATAATTTAATAACAATTATTTCACAATTATACAGGAGGTTAAACTACCCTCAACCAAGGATAAGTACAAGGTAAGGGTTAATTTCACAATCTCTTTATTATTTGAGGTTGTTTTTACGTAAGTATCTACTAGGAACTCTATATCATCTATATCCATGTTTCTTAAAAATGTATTCCAAAACATTTTTACTATTTACTAGACTATGGGTTAAAGTCATTTATACCCTTGTTTGAATTTTTATAAAATAGTTTTAAAGGAATATTTCAGTCATTTTACAAACAAGGTACCTTATGACCTTTTCGAAAAAATTAAGGTAAGAATGTTTTTTTAACTTATACGGTGGGTGAGGCTATTTTCCACCATTATAACATTGTAGAAGCTTCCCTTACAATATTATAAAAATATTTTAAAAATAAATGTTTTCTTTTATAATTATATTACTTTTAAAATATTTTAAAATAGAAAGATATATTTCTATAAAAAAAAGTTTTGATTTCATCTATATCAACATCCTTTGATGAATTTTAAGCTTATTTGAAGTTGATTTATTATGATACAAAACATCCATATTGTATTAAAGGTTTTGTGATATGTTTGACTATGTATTTGTTATTTTTACACCATTCATGGTTTATGGTTAAATTATTGACATTTCGTATGCGAGTTTTCATACGAATGTTTATGTTATGTTTAAAAATTTTCATATGAGGAATACAGTGGACTTAGTAAGTGACGGGTGGAGCCTGATATATCTCCTCGCTTCATCAGTAGGTCTTATGAGACAAAATAGTGTATTGTAACAAGGTCTTGACAAAATCTTATTTGTATTCTTGGCACAAGGCCTTGACTATGTGGTTATGAAGTCTGGCATTATGCATTCCATCATTATGAAAGTGGCTATTGATATTGCATGTGTTTATTAGACTAGTAGAATATCCATGTGAATAAGTAAATAGAATTATTTGATTTTATATTTTCCATATTATGCTGAAGTTTAAGTTTAAAAGGATTTTTTTTAGTCTTATACATTGCCTTAAATGATTATGCTTATTTATGAAATTTTCCGCTATATTGTTATCCTTACTGAGCATATGATATCACCCCTTTCTATGTTTTATTTTTCCCAAGATGTGAATATGTATTTTATGGTTGACCTGCAGGGATATTATAAGGATATAATTTTGTTCAAAAGGTGAAAAAATTTTGTTGATGATTTTATTTCAGGATGTAATGTAAAACTTATGAATGTATCTAGTAATTCCAAGGCTACTAAAATGATCAGTCTTTCAGGATTTGATCCCTTGTGATCATTCCAATGTTATGTAATAATGCACTGACTCTGGGTAAATGGGTCGAGGAATTATAGTTGGTATCAGAGGAAGTTTAGTACCAACCTTGGAAACTAGATTTAGAAAAACTCTGATTAGAGAATATTACCCTAAGATATACTTTGAGGATTGGTATAGAATAACTTCCTCGAATTTTGGTACTGTAGATATTTTGTGAGTTTTCCAAGAAATAAATCTCTATCTTGATATGAGCAGGTAGAGGTGGCTCTGGCATAGATGTACCTAGGGGTAAAACCTGAAAACACCACTTTGAGCAAGACTCGAACAGGAAGTGGTGCAGGGCAACGGAACTTGCTGCACTCTTGGTTACGACACTCCTATGGGATATGCTTTGGATAATTCTAATTTTCTTTAAAAACATTTATGAAGGGTTTATGAGTATATATATCCTCAAAGAAAACATTTTTATGATTCTGGATTATATCCACAAACAGTTCAATTTATGTTAAGTGTTTTACAAGTTTGGAATTATGTATTGCGATTCATAAACTAATCTAGTGTATGCCATTGTTTAGAAATGGCACCTAGTGGAAGGAATGGAAACTGTATCAATGCACATAATCTATGTATGGATTTACCTCCTACTCAAGATAATTATAGTGGAGCTGGGGAAGAAACTGGTGCTGATTATCTTATCACCATATTGGGATAACTCACTCAGGTTGTGAATAATAACCTTACCCGTAAGGAGCACCCTTATCAACAACGCAGAGGATTAATGTTAGACCACTTCATGAGGTAAAAACCACCAACATTCAATGGGAGTACAAATCCATTAGTAGCTGAGAAATGGATAAATTTTTTAAAGAAAATATTTCATGCTTTGGGGAGTAGTGAAAGGGAAAAAGTTTTCATGGCAGTTTATCTCGTCACGGGAGATGCAGATCAACGGTGGTCATTGATTCAAAATAAAAAAGAAGATGATGAAGTGTCAAATATGGAATGGAGGGAGTTTAAAGAGACTTTCTTAGAAAAATACTTTCCTTATTACCATTGATCATATATGGAAAGACAATTTCTGAGTCTAAGGAAAAAGGAGGATGAGAATGTCGCAAAAATATGAGGCTAACTTTACAAGGTTAGCAAGGCATGCAGCTGATTATATACATAACCCAAGGAGGAAGACTGGTCGATTCTTTTATGGGTTAAAACCATTTATTTATCAATAATTAGTCTCACAATCCTTCTCATCATACAAATATATTGTCTCATGTGCTATCAAGACATAAAAATAATTCTCTAAGTCTTACAACTTTAAAGAAAAGTAGGAGAAGAAGAGATTGGCTGAACACTCTTGAAATGGAAATAAGGGGAAGAAGGGAAAAGTTGAATATCCATAATGTGGTAAATATGGGAAGAAACACCACGGTACTTTCCTGAAGAGAATGAGAGTCTTTTTCAAGTGTGGTGAAAGAGGCCACCAAGCTCGTGATTGCAAGGGGAATAAAGAGGTTGTTGAATACTACAATTGTAGAGAAAAGGGGCATTATACAAATAAATGTCCTAATAACCATGGGAACTTACCTTAGAAAAGTCCAAGGGATAAAGTCCAAGCTTATTTTATCACCACTACTGAGGTTGAAGCTCTGAAAGACGTGGTGGGAGGTAATTTAATGGTTTCCTCAAGTTTAGCAAATGCTTTATTTGATTCTAGATCATCTCATTGTTTCATATCTTCCCATTTTTCTAAGAAAATTAGATATTTTAAATTTGACTTAACAAGGGGGTTGTCGGTCAAAACTCTTGAGGGAAGTATCATCTCAACAAAGTTCTGTGAATCAGTTCCCATTAAATCATATAAATGTTCTTTATCTGTTGATCTCATCATCAAACCCATGATTGAATTTGATATAATCCTCAGAATTGATTGGCTTCTGGACCACGATGCTAAAATTTATTGTTAGAAGAAGGAGGTTAAAATTTTTGATGATGATAAGGAGTACCTTATCTTTATAGTGGAAATTTAACCACATGATTCTTATCTAGATCTACCCCCTGTATCTCCACTAAATTCAATTTTTAGGGAAGAAGAGAATGAAATAACTTTGGGTGAGGAAAAAATGTTCGAATAGAGGACATACCTATTGTGCGAGAATATGATGACGTGTTTCCAAAGGATTTACATGTACATCCTCCAGAATGAGAAATTGAGTTTTCTATTGATTTAATTCCTGGTTCAAGTCCCATATCAAAAACCCCTTATATAATGGCCATTGTGGAATTAGTGGAACTAAAGAAACAACTAGAGGAATTGATCAATAATAGATTTATTCACTCTAGTGTTTCTCCATGAGGAGTCCCTTTCCTTTTTTGTTAAGAAGAAAGACAGATCTATGAGATTGTGCATTGACTACAGGGAGATCTATTCTATAACAATAAAGAACAAGTATCCCCTACCTCGCATTGATGATTTATTCGACCAGCTTCATGGAGCTCAATATTTTTCAAAGATTGGACTTCGATCTGGATATCATCAATTGTATTTGAAGAAGGAATACATTCCAAAAACAGAATTTCGAACCAGGTACGGGCATTACATGTTTACAGTAATGCCTTTTGGATTGACTAATTCACCCTCTATTTTCATGGATCTAATAAACAGAGTTTTCAATGAATATCTTGATGAATTTGTAGTATTATTTATTGATGATATCCTAGTATACTGAAAAATCTAGGAAGATTCCCTATGAGGTTGAGTACATGGGGAAGGCGCCATATGTTCCTTATGATCCACATCCCTAAAATTCAATTTTCTATACCAAGGCCCTTTATCTTGAAATTTCTGAACAACACGACTTTTAATTTAGAAATCATTTCCATCGCCAAGCCTACAATAAGTATGTCATCAATGTTGCAAAGAAGGGTGAAAAAATTCCCCTCATGAAACTTCTTCTAATAATAAAAATGATCATTATCATTCTAAATTAACATCCACTCCTGTATGAATTCATTGAACTTTCTAATCCCTCAGGGATTAATTAAAATCATAGAGGATTTTTTGAGTCAATAAGGAATTCTATGGTTCCATTGATATTTGAAACTAGTCAAATTATCCATATATATTCCATTATGTAAGTCCCCATGAAGAAATTTTGTATTCATATCAAATTTTTCTAGATTAATTTCTTTTGATGCAACCAAATATTGAAACCATTCATAGAGTTTTGTTATTAACTACCGGTTAAAAAGTATATAAGAAATTCACACTATCCATTTTTTGAAAACCCTCCATGACTATCCTAGATATATACCTCATTATATCATTCACATCTTCCTTTAGTTGATAAACCCACTTGTTTTTAAAGACTTTATTAACAAAAAAAATATTTTTTAGCTCCAATTTTTCAAACACATGGAGGGAATTGAGTTCCCCCCTCTTGGATAACTCCTACTATTCTAATTCCTTCAAACTAATTACCTATTATAGACTCACAAGCACTCCATTCTCCATTATAAGTAAGTAGTAAAAACTATAATTGTACCATTTCACTAAGAATATCTCCCTAGTAGATCCTTATAGTGTTCCTTGAAGCTAATTCCCTTATGGTATTGAAAATTCTAGATTTATAACTTTCAATGCTTAAACTTTTAAAATACTTGAACTCTATAATAAAATTTTCTTAAGAAACACTATCTGAAATTAACCTCCATCTTCTAGTAACTACATTGTATGGTATTTTATTTCTAGTAATAACATGCTCATTTAATTTTATATAGAATCCATAACTTCAAAATGTCCATGTAGTAGAACCTTAACTTTTACTTTTACTTTTATTTCATCCAAACTACCCACTAGGATATAATACTTGAATAGATTCATATCATTAAATATTATATTTTTTATTTCTAATTACCATCTAAGATTCATTATCCTATAGTTGAAATCAAAACTCTTTATCACTGTATCAAAAAAAATAGCGTGCTTAAGACTTATCCCCCATATTTTATCATTATTTGGCATCGATGTGGTTATAAGTGATAATTCTAAATAATTTCAAGTGATTTAAGTATACCTTTTTTCTAGACCAATAAGCTCTAGAAGTTGTTGTCCAATTCGTAATGATGGACTCTAATTGACTAAGTACACTACACAATCCATAAACTTCTCCCCAAACAACTTGGGGGAACATTTCATGAATTCCCATACTACATTACCTTTCTACTAGCTTCTTATTCATCATCTCTGAAACTTAATTTTGTTCTAGAGTACCTAGAATGGTTTTCTAAAATCAAATCTATTTCTCTATAAAAAATGTATAAAGCTCCCTACTTATATACTCTCTACTTTTTTCTGAATGTAGTCACTTCAAACTATATCCATCCTCTTTTCCACCATGTCCCTCCACTAAAAGAAAGTTTTGAACACCTAGAAAGTGTTCCTTATAAATTATAACAACACTATGTGTGTGGAATATATTATGAAGATCATGTAGAAGATTGATCCTTGATGAGAACTCACCAGAGTTCACCCCAAAATATATGTGTGGACCAGCTTGAACTTATGGTGATTTTTATTTTTCCATTATATTTAGAAGTAAACATTCCACTACTTTAGAAATATTTAATCCTCATAAATTCTATAATTCTTACTTCTTGAATTTAAAAATCATTTGTAAGTTAGGATCTGTATCCTTTTCCAAATGAGGTGGCCAAGGTGACTATGTCATAACTTTGCATAAGTTAACTCTCTAGTAATAATTCCTCCTTTTGGTGAACTTGCGAGGTAGATCATCCCATCCTTCACTAATATTTTGATGACCATGGAACTATGTGAAATTTTCTAGACACTATCTAGTAATTTAGTATATAAACCCACATAATCAATTTTTCTAATGAAATTTATGCTCTTCCATAAACACAGGTTGTTTGACAACCCCTTCAAATCCAGCAACTTTATTTTCCTTATTTGGACTAAAACATAACATTTTCCTACTTTCTCAAGTTATTTTTAATCTAAAAGGTATAACTTTACATATCATACATAGGTAAAATTTCTCATTTTTCCCCTCTTTGATGTTAATCGGAACAAATCTTTAAATCTTAGTTTCTATTAGGATACTACTGAGAGGGGGTGTCTTAGTGGTGACTATTTCATTTACAAAAATTCCATTTTATAATTAACCACCTTAAATTGATTAATGACGAGATTATATCAAGGAATCTCCACATCACTCATAAGAAAGAATGGCAAATAAATAAAACATGCTATAAATTTCACAAGGTATGTACTCAATGTGAGATCCTACTCTTTGTTGTGTCTATCCTCTTATTGGGACACATATTATATTGTCATTATAAAATTTGTAGTGATAAAAAATGTAGTAAACGTTACATATAAGTTTGTAGAAAGTATTATCCACTTCTCTATGAGGGGTAGGTATCATCCACTTCCCTAATCATGTATTCCATTATTTAAACTATAACCACCATTTTTTCATAATTCCCCCTTCACTCTTGATTTTGAATCATATCTTCAAATCACCTATGGATTCCCCAGCATCAAGTAATATATATTATTCAAAAAATAATTTGAATACCATATAAATATAAACATATTAGCAATATATCATCCTTCCTCTCACCATTTTAGAATGAAAAACTCATGCATAAGATCATGCATGCATGAGAAGGTCTTCTACCTCTTTAATAGCAAGCTTTTGGGTCAACTAAAATAGAAACATCTTACCTTAACCACATTAAAATTAACATATGGATTAAAATTTATGTTCTTAATTTCCTCTATCTCTTGGATATAGTGGATTATTTGAGTATCTCTCTCCCCCAATTCTTAAACATAGTTATATCTCTGATTTTCTTCTTTTATATCCCCATATTTTTTCTAAATATTATTTCCATGAAAAAAATAGAATATCACCTCAATCTAATCTTTTTTTAATTATTTAGTCAAAAATAATCCTAAAATAGTAGTAAGATCACAAAAAGTAATTTCAAAATATTCAAATTTAAAATCTCTAAGAAAATCAGCCTACAATGCCTTCTTTTATTCATCAATTAAATCTTAGTCAAACATCCCTGAGTCTCACCTTGAATCAATACTCTTGACCAAGTGAGTGATATTTTTTAAATAAATATATAGTAAAGAATTAATAGATTTTATTATCAGTTTCTTGGAAATCTAAAAAATAATTATCCTTACACAACCTAGAAACCATCCTTATGAAGTCTCATAACATCCTTACAATGATCATTTTCTTAGAAAGGAATTTTTCTTATATATAAGTAAATTAATTCTTATGAATCATGAAAAATAACTTATACACAACCTATAATGACTCATACACAAATCCTCAAATGATGTATATGCATATTTAATGAATCATTCACAACTCTTAAATAATAATTATGCAGTTATAGTTCCTTTTCCAACTCCCATCATACAGACATAAATAACTCATAAGTATGTCTTTAAATGATGTTTACATAGAGGAAAATGACTCATATTCAATCTAGGACTTAGAAATTTTGTACAATTTCATATTTCACTCAAATTTTTGACCTTATTATATCCACTTTAGGATAACTCTAAATATCACAAACACACTTTAAATACATTTTTCAGAATTCTATTCATACTCTAACAAATGGTTAAAAAAATAAAAACATTCAGTAATTTCAAATTTAATTCAATCGTATCCTTTGGATTTTTTATCAACCCAAAAAACTCTTTTATAACACTCACCTTCTCATCCAATAGATTTAAAATCATAGACTTTGTAATGTAAAAACCATCTTGACACAACACCATATGATATAGTCTTTTTTTAGAAAAATCCATCTCTTGATGAAAAGAAATGTCGGGTCCAAGTAATAAGACTCCCTCCCCCTCAGCCTATTCACTCACCATTCATTTTTATCCCCCGTTAAATTATAAAAACAACTCATAAATTTAAGTGAAATAAAAATTATCAATACCTTATCCTAGGAGAGTTGTATACCTTTTCTCCCCATTTGAAAAAAAAAATCCAAATCTGTTTTGGGGACCCTCCAAAATATTCTAAATGGAGAGGGAAGGGTTGGAAACTCATATTTAGCCTAAGATCCATAAATATATCCTTAGGAATTTCATTTTTGAATATATTAGTCAATTGGTCCTGGGTAGGAATAAATTTTATCATGATATCACCATAGAAAACTATTAATTAGATGAAATAGAAAATGATATCAATGTGATTTGATATTGATAGTTTCATAAGATTTTTTGAAGGATCTATAGATCTTTTATTATAACATATAATTTTAAGTGGCCTTTTTACTTTCACCCACCGGTATTAAAGTTTCTACTTTATCCAAATCATATGAGTGCAAGAACTTATAGCATTAATGTATTCAACCCCTATGGTACTTAGTGTGACATAGTTCTATTTTTAAAGTGCCAACTCACATATTTTTTTCCAAAATAAATAATCCTCTAGAACTGGACTTTCTATCATCACAATCACTTTCCATATCTTTATCATTGAATATATATAGATTCAGGTGTTTCCCTTTCTTATATAGTAGTAAAAATATTAAAAAAATTATGTATTTAATGAATCTTTTGTCGGCCATTAAGTGTGATTCCATAGGATCACATTGATACCTTGAACAAAAATTCATAGTATAGACACTACTTAGCCAAGATGTAATGAGATGGAGAGAGATTCCAATCAGTTTTCTAAAATAACTTTATTTAACACTCTCACTTTCATCATATTTGGATAATTGTATCCCCACTTTAATGGGTGTAGAAAAATGTTTGGATTCCTCTATATCAAACATCTTCAAATATTCACTGGTATACTTTGCTTAATATAATAAGATAAATTTATCATGTTGCATCACTTGTAATCCCAAGAAGTATCTCAGCTCTCCTCACATATATAACTCAAATAGTAGTTTCATATGCTTTGATAACTCCTTGAAATCACTTTCATGTTCACTTACAAAAATAATTTCATCAACAAATATAATTTCAATAAGTGTATAATGATGATCCCAGTAGGTGATTTGATGGTTGTTTTGATTTTTGAGAGTAAATATTTGTAAAAGATGATATGATTAGGTATGTCGGTTTTTATTTTAAAATACATAAATCATATTCTTAGTGATTAAATCATAATATTCCATTTTAAATGTTCATTGTGTCTATATATCATGTTTGGTGTTCATGATGCAAGAATATTTGGAGGAGGATAAGTAGAGATGATGAAGAGGTAGTGGACCATGGTATGGTGTAAATGGGCCATGCCAAAATTTCATTAACCAGGACATAGTGTTAATGGATGAAATTTAGATGATACTCCAAACAATTTCTCCTCACTATAGTGATAAATCCACATCATAGATCTCAGATTGATAGATTCCAGTGGTTCTAGATATTTCAAGACCTATGTGCTACAATAGTGAATACTATGTTGTAGAGTGAATCAACTGGATTTTGTGGTTCTGGGAATATTGGTCCCTCCAAACCAAAACACCAATACCACACCAGAGTCATGTGAAATCCTTAATTTCTATGCCACATTACTTTAACCATATCACAGAGGTGATTCAGATGAATTTTTGTGGTTTTTGGAAATTTCATGATCTCCGCACCACAACACCTAGACCATGTCACAGTCTATCATGGAAATTATATAAAAATTACAAAAAATGGAATGGTTGCTTCAAAATTCTATAGTTCATGCTTTAGAAGTGCGTTTTGGGATTTTTTTGAAGTAGGATATTGACTTGGATTCATCTGATGAATTTGGTTACTATTTCAATCTACAATAACTTCCCATTTAAAATTGCATGATTATAAAATTTTGAATTAATATACAAAAGATGAGTTTGAAAGAAGGCATGAATGCAGTAGGTTGTTTGAATTTGAATTTAAAATTAAAACTTGAAAAGAAAATAAAGAGTTATTTTGTAGGAATTAGTAAAGAAAAAATTTATATAAGTTCTATTAAAAAAGTAAGGGAATAATAAGAGGAGAAAGAGAAGAATAATAGGATATAGAGAAGAAGAAGAGTTGTGCATATTGGCACAGAGTGAAGAAATAATCATTATGTTTATACTGGTTGAAGAATAAGAGGATCACTAATTTATCATTTGAATACTATGGTTGGAATGATTTATTTTTTTATATAAAATTTTCTATTATAATTATTTTACTATGGGATGAACAATAACAATTAGAAGATTTGATGTAATTCAATTTCAAGGATAAACCCTGCATGTTGTACCAACATGTTAAAACCAATGGTTTGTATGATCTCAGTACAATCCATATCATTCCAAGGACTAGAATTCTCATTTTTAGAGGTAATCCTTAAAAATATATAGTTCCCTTCTTGTGTGTGTGTGTGTTGAATAGAAAAAAATATTCACATTAACTTGTGATGAAAGTTGTTTCACCAAGAAAAATATAAAATAATTTGAATCATGGATTCTCTCCCCCTACTACTTAGTGATTCTTAATTGATCTAGTAGGTTCCATTTCAAGTGTTATTAGAGGGACAGTTCTCATCATTAGTGATTTTCAATTCGAATTTCTAGAATAATTTTCAATTTGTTTTATGTGCTTGGTTTTTAATTTATAGTTTTTGTCTTTGATAGTCATAATTTAATGAATCACAAGCCTATTCCCACATTTGATGAGAAATATTATCATATATGGAAGTAAAATATGTTGTCTTATATCCTTTCAATCATTTTATAAGTTCTTGAGGATACAAATAATAGGTTTCCACCTCATGATGAGAATTTTTATTTCAAAAAAATAGATAAAAAGAATATTACAAATTATGTTTATTCCAATAATTCTTCACTATCATCATTATCTGAGAAGGTATTTCTCAAATTGAGATGTATCATGAAAGTAGAAGGAATTTGGGATAAACTATTTAATATCTATGAAGTAAATAATAAGGTGAAGTTGGATGAGTTATATATTTGGAGATTAAAATATGAAGATATGAAAATACAGGAAGATGAACCTATAGATTACTTCTTCATAAGAGTTAAAGATATTATGAGTAAAAACAATGTTATGGTGATATATTGGAATATAATATATTGTGTGAGAAGATAATTCATATCTTACTAGACATGTTTGATGCTAAGATATCTTCTCTTGAAGAAATGGGTCCAGAATAACTTCCTCTATATTATTTTAATTGCATTATCATTTTCTATGAAATGAGGAATGAATGTCTTCTCAAGAGAAATTGTAAGTCAAAAAGAGAAATATTTTCCTCACATTATGAGAATCATATGAATAAGTTTGATGAAGAATATTTTGATTATATTGATTTTGATTATGATTTGAGTTGGAAGTTTTATAAGATGGTGTCTTTAATATATAGAAATGGGAAAAGAAGAAAGGGGAGGTGTAAAGGTAAACTTACACTAAACCACTTTGGTTTTTGATCAATATAAATTGTTTTCTCAAATTTTATTATATTAAAAGAAGATGAAATAATTGATCAAAAAAGAATATGTACCAAGGATAATCTTTAAGAAGATATCATAAAAGTTTGAAATACTAGGGGTTTATTATAAAATTAAGAGGAAAAATTTCTCAAAATTCAAAAAGAGAAATTTCTTATCTAAATATGAAAGTAATAATAGTATTGATGAGTAAGAATAAAGGGATATTTCCAGATTTTTTTATGAAAAAATTCTAATTTCAAAGGTTAATGAATAATAGTTCACTAGTGAAAGTTGTAGTGAAGTTTAATACATTGAAGAAACTAAAATGGAATTATTTATTAAAAGGTAACTCATGGAGTGTCTCTCAAAGATCACAATTTTGGAAAATGGTATAATAAATTTGGAAAAGGAAAATAAATATTTTATAAATAATGAATTAGTTCTTATTTAAAAGTTATTAAAGTTGTAGAAAGAAGTTGATGACTTGAATAATCATATTGTTGAGCTAAAAAATTCAAGAGATAAGATGTAATAATTATTGAAAGATAAAAATAAAGAGTTTGTGTAATTAATTGAACTTTATTTGGTTTTATTTTTATAAATTAATTGGGAAAATTTTCGAGGCTAGGTTCTGAGATGGCATGATATTTCGAGAACCAGTGTGTCCGGAATGATTCAGTAAAAAATGATAATTTTTTAATAAAGTGTACAGGAAGTTTCTTCTTTAAATGGAAATAACTTCTAAATGGATACCTAAATCAGAAATCTGAGGGAACCATTTCATTCAGAGTAGTGAATTTACCTTAAGTAGGGCCTAACATCCACCGAAACCAGTTGATGGTGAAAGTTAGATTTTAGAAGTAAACATCATTAAAATATTTTAATAAAAAAATTGTCTGATGTAGTGGAGATTCTCTTTAAAGAATCCTTTTTTAGAAATCTATGGTTATTTGCAGAACCTTAGAGTTTCTCTGAGGTAGAGAGAAGAAGAATCTCCCATCGATTTGGAAAATCAAGATCGAAAATCTAATTGGAGCATGTTGGATCGAAGAACATCGGTGGATCAAGGATTCAAGATGACACAGACTTCCATTCTTCATCAATGACTGATCCAACCTTGGGGTAGGGTGTCGATCACTTTGTGATTTCTTTCCCATTCATAGATTCAAATGATGAATACATACCTACCCACAAACCTAGTCAATTCGTGGTTTAATATATCTTGTAGGAGGGATAATTATCACTATTTTAAAGGGGATTAAATCTTGGTGATTTTTTTGTTGTCGTTTTCTTTGAGACCCCGCTAACCTGAATGGATCAAATCCAACATGGAAAAGGCCAAGATCCGTTCTTTGGGTGTTCATGTCCCTTATCTATACCTCATGAATCTCTTGCATTCTTCATGTGTTCTTCACCTTCTCCTTTCCCTATGAAACTATATATTAATCGAATTGATCCCGTGACAGTGCAAGGCGATGACAGCACAAGGCGACGGCTCTGTCCGGTTCAGGAAAAATGTGGCAAGGCAAGGCCGCTGGTGGGGTAGTAGGTGGTGGAGGCATCACTGAACCAGCATGGTTGCTCGACCAGGTGGGGTGTGGTAGGAACGGGATTTTGTCAGAGTAGTTGATGGAATCGATGGGACATGGTCTAGCTGGGACTGCATCGAAGGGAGAACATAGTAGTGTTGGTCGGGGGAAACGACCAGTATTCACGACCGGAGGCCATAGTGGTGCAAGATGGGACATGGATCAGAGCCGTGTCAGATGAAGGACCTCATGGAGGCAGTGAGGCCATGGGATCAGGTGGGTCAGTTGCATGAAATGCGGTTCGACATCGCATTGATTGGGGGAGCCGGATGGCCATACGGTCTGGTGACCGTGTGGACCAGAGGGACGCGGTCAGGGTGGGTTGCATTCGAGGGAGTAAATCCAAATCATCTGATGCGGGCCAGGCTAGAGAACTGGGCTGCTTGGGCCACCCATCGGGTTGATCTAGTTAGGTAGACCCAGATAGACTAGGTCAGTTCGAATCAACCAGACTTGTCACAACCCGTCCCCCGGGGCCCGTGCCGTGTGACTACCCCAAGCCCACCTTCCATAGGCCAGGGGCTAGCGACTAGCACCGAATGTTGTATTCCCTATAAATGGGAAGGCATTTACTTTATAACCTGTAAACACATGCAACCATGCACACAGCAAGATACCAATACAAGTCAACTTTATATCAAAAAGAGTGATGAAAGTAAAAAGGGGTCAGAATACAAGCCCAATAGTAATAGTATAAGTACAACAGAGACACAATACAACTAAAGAAAAAGAAAGGCAGCTACTAGGTCATCCTCTGAGGTTCCTACCTGAAGGGTAGGTACATACCGCCTCCTCAACACTCAACATATTCTCGTCTCCTCTGCGTACCGACACATCGTATGCTCAACCTCCAGGCCCCGTCTAATCCTGGTACCCTTAGCCTCGATCAGCCCTATATGTCATCTCCACCAAACAAAATAAGGTTCGGGCATAGCCTGTGTGGTGGTGAGTATAACGATACTTAGTAGGGACCCCGAGACCCTCAAGGTCTCACAAAATCCACAAAGGGTAAACCACAAATTATGAAATCAACTGACAACCCTACTTAGTTATATGACCATAAATATACCTAAGTTATCAAGAATACCCATCTCAATCATGAGGAAAACCCAAAGTCCAACTCAAATCCCAAATCTCAACTATTCTACAATAGGAGGAATACCACGAAGTTAAGTACCACACAAGTACGCCACACAGAAGAATACCACCAAGGTATTACCATGAAGTAAATTACCACAAAGTACAAACTCAGCTCACACCAGGTATAACTTAAGTACAGAATTACAGATGATTAGTCGAAGGCTAGATCATCTTAGTCTGTTAAGAGGCTCTGCTGTTAACCCACACAGGATCGCTCGGTGTTGACCCACATAGAATCTCTAGGTGCTGACCCACACAGGATTGCTCGGTGCTGACCCACATAGGATCACTTGGTGAAAACCCACACAGGATCGCTCAGTGCTAACCCACATAGGTTATCTAGGTGTTTACCCACACAGTATCACTTAGTGCTGACCGAAATAGGATCTCTATTAATTATTCATGTCACAGCCAGTTACTGGGTTCCCACACTAGGCTTTCTCCTCTACGGGAGGGTTCGATCCTCAAGCCATTGGTTGATACTCCAAATTCCACAAAGTTCCATGAAAAAGTGTCCCAAAGGTCTGCCACATAATAGGGGTCTCAATGCAACATACGGTGTGTCAATCAGACACCCGATCTGTAAGTTGTTAGCCTTTTAGTCATGAGGGCCTGGTTGGATTCGTGCTCAATCCAAAACTCAAGTGGGATATACCAAAGGGAACGTCTATCTCCAAGGTTTACAGAACCACTGGCGGTTCATCAATCGAATGTATGGTGCCAAAGATACGGCCAAAAGAGTGTAAATGTGTCGGAGTGGGTCTCGGTCTGATCTGACCTGGTCAGGCCGACTCGGCCCGACCCGGTTTGGGTCGACGCGGCCTGGCCCGTGCTAGGCAGCCCGGCCCGCGCTGGGCAGTCTAGCCTGGTGGCCCGGCCTGGGTAGCGCGAGGCCACGTGGAGGCCGTGAGGGCCGCAAGACCGTGGTATGGTGAGGTTGTTGGGGTCATGGATGGCAGCGGAGCGGCGAGGCCGTGGGGGTCGCAGGACCCTGGGATGGCGAGGTCGCGAGTGGTGCAAGGCCGTAGGGTGATGTTGGCCACAGATGGTGGAGGCTTTGGGGTGGTGGCGGAGGCTGCGGATGCCGTAGTGGCGCGGTATCCATGGGGCGGTGAGTCTGTGGGGTGGCGGTGGCCACGGGCAGCGGAGACCGTAGTCAGCGCGGTGGCCACGGGGTGGCGGAGTTGCATCGTCGCCTTTATCGCGGCCATTTGTTGTACCTACCGATGTTCCCATGTGCCACCGAGGTTGGTTGTTGTCCTCCTCCATCGCGAAGAACACAACAATTAAACACAAGATTTTTGGAGAGGTCGGAACATGTTTGTCTGGCCCATACTCTCCGTGTTAGAGTGGTAGAAAGCAACTATAATCCCTTCCTAATTTTTATGATGAATTGTCAAGAACGGGTAAGGGGACTAAATTCTAACAACCACCCTACAATTGCCCGCAAAAATTATTCCCAAACCCGCAAAAGAAATCATCAGCAGATCAACTAGTTAGAGAGTTGTTCCATGTTCTTTATTTTTTAAGGGAAGAACATGGGAATATAAAATCATACACAACTAAACCCCCACCTCAGATATTTGTTGAAGGATTTCGTGAGGAAAGAGACAAAGTCATTGGGGATAGACGGACGTCAGTGATGTCGGCATTTCCTCGATCGTCGGTTCATTGTCATTGAAATGTTCCTCTCCGGCATGAGCATTCTTCTTTGAGGAGCGCATTCTTTGTTGGAGAACACATTCTTCATTGGAGAAGAAGAATTCCTCCAAAAGCTCTCCTCTTCCAATCCTTTCTCCCAATTCCTCCCTTCCAACACTTCCCCCAAATTCCCCAACAAAAGAATAACTAACAAAATAAAATATGTATATCTATCTAATTTGTTGGCACAATTAAAGTTGGCTTAATTAATTGAAATAATGTGGCACAATTAAATGCATTGCATTGGTATAATTAAATTAGATGACACCAATGGTCACCTCCCTCATTAAAGAGGGAGTTCAAGAGTTGGTTGTTCCCCATATTTGATTTCAAATCAGGGGTTTTAGTCTCGGGTGGACCCCGCTACCATAACCCAAGTGGGAGGCTTTAGTTCTGGTGGTCCCCACCTTTATAACATCCACATGGGAGGTTTCAACAAAAATAAAAATGATAAGAAAAATTATTTTATTTTATCCTTCCATGAAAAACCCAAAATCTAACTTTCACACTCGACCTACTACGGTCGAGGTGAAGGTCTCCTTAACTGAATACTAGCACTGTGAGTTCAACGGTATGATCGAATTTCAATTCTGAGCACCGGTTCAAAAGTTACAAAAACCTTCTCACACGTTTACTGAATGTACCCAAAAAAAGTTCAGAAATTCATTTCGGGCACACCAGGCCTCAGAATCACACACCGTCAATTCTTTTCAGACTCGTAAAATTCCCATATAATTAAAAAAAATTACATGGAATTTATGGGCCTTTACATTCTCCCCACCTCGGGGCTTTGCATCCCCAAAAGCCACATCACAAAAACTAGGAAAACAAGTGGGGTTATTGAGTATGAATCTGAGCCTCCCGCTCCCATGTGCTCTCTTAGAGGTTCTCGTGCTACCAGCGAATGTGCACCAGAGGTATCAACTGCCCATGAAGGACTTGCTCCTGTTGATCCTCAATCTCAACTGGAACCTCTGAAAACGTCACCCCATCATCGATGTCCAGCTCACCATGTTCGATGACATCAGATGGGTCATGCACGTATCTCCTCATCTGGGATACGTGGAAGACATTGTGCACCTAGTGAAACTGAGGTGGAAGATCTAAGCGGTAATCCACCGCATCAACTTTTCTAAGGACCTGGAAGGGTCTAATGAACCTCAAAGATAAATTTCCACCTCATCCAAATCTCTATAAACCTCATTGGGGTGAGACCCATAGAAAGATGTGGTCGCCATCCTTGAACAATAGAGGTCTATGCCTTCTGTCGGCATAAGACTTATGCCTGCTCTGTGCAGTCTTCATCTGCTCCTGGATGATATGCACTTTCTCTGGGGTAGCCCGTACTCTATTCCCATTAGTGATAACTCCCCTGGGTCAGTCCAGCACAAAGATCATCTTCAAGTTCATTCGTACAATGCCTCAAAAGGTGTCATCCCAATGGTGGAGTGATAGTTGTTGTTGTATGAAAACTCCACCAAAGGCAAGTGATCCTCCCAACTGCGATCGAAGTCGAGGACGCAAGCACAGATCATGTCCTCAAGGGTCTGAATGGTCTGCTCAGTCTGACCGTCTGTCTGAGGGTGGAAGGCAGTACTTAAATGAAGTTGCGTCCTGAAAGCCTCCTACAACCCCTTCAATAGTCGGTAAGTAAAATGTGCATCATGATCAAAGAAAAACGTTTACAGTACTCTATGTAACTACACAATCTCTTTCACATAGAGGTGTTTCATGCTCTCTACTGAACCCTTCTCTCTGATCGGTAGGAAGTGGTCTGACTTAGTGATTCGGTTGATGATCACCAAAATCGAGTCATGTCCCTTGGATGTATGTGGAAGTCCTATCACGAAGTCCATGTATATCCCATCCCACTTCCACTATGGAACCTCTAAGGGCTGAACTAAGCCTATTGGTACCTGATGTTCTACCTTCACTTACTGACAAGTGAGGCACCGAGAGACAAAATCTTCTACTACATTCTCCATTCCTAATCACCAGGGCTATCATCGGAGATCCTGGTATATTTTCTCCACTCCTAGATGTATCGCTAGAGGGGATGTGTAGAACTCCCTCATCATTTCCTCCAGAAGAGACATTGGTACCATGGCACATCTTCTGAAGAGAATGGCGTGCTCCTGACCTTCAGAAAATCTATCAGGTGCCTATACTGTGGATATCTGAGCATGTCATGTCTCACTGTTAGTGTCCCCGCGTTACACCTCCCTGACTCACTGAAGAAGTGGGGGAGTGACTGTAAGAGACTGAAGAAAATCTGCTCCATCCTGATCCCCAAAGGATATCTGCAAAGCGGCCAGCTGCTTCGTCGCCTCGCCTACTAGTTGTATACCTGTCCTTCTGCTGAGTGCATTTGCTACAAAGTTCCCCTTCCTAGGAGTATAGACTATCTCAATTTCATAGTCCTGGAGGAACTCAAGCCAATTTCGTTGTCTTAGGTTCAGGTCTTTCTGAGAAAAGATATACCTAAGACTCTTGTGATCAGAGTACACTGTAAAATGCATAGCCATCAAGTCATGTTGCCACATCTTCAAGGAAAATACCATTGTTGTTAACTCCAGTTCATGGGTAGCATAGTTCAGCTCATGCTTTCTCAGCTGTCGAGAAGCATATGTGATCACTGCTCACTCTTGCATCAGGACACATCCGATTTTGATCCCTGATACATCGCAGTAGACTACTTACCCTATGCCCTCCTCTGAAAGAATCAAGATGGGGGCACTAGTAAGCCTCTGCCTCAGCTCCTGAAAACTTTGTTGGCATCTCTCTGACCACATGAAGGGTTACCCAATCTTCTTCAATGCTGATAAAGGTGTTGCAACTCTGGAGAAATATGGAACAAATCTCTTGTAGTATCCAACCAAACCCATGAAACTCCGTACCTCCATCACACTGCTGGGTGGCTCCAAAGAAAGTACTGCCTCAATATTCACTGGATATACTGAAACTCCAGCCTCTGATATGACATGTACGAGAAATTGAACCTCTCAGATCTAGAACTGGAACTTCGAGAGCTTACCATAAAGCTGGTGATCTCAAGGTGTGTCCAGTACTACCTGCAAATGATATGCATGCTCCTCCTCAGTAGTCTAGTAGATCAGAATGTCATCAATGAAGACTACTACAAAGAGATCAAGGTATGGATGAAAGATCTTATTCATGAGTCCCATGAACACTGTTGGAGCATTGTTCATGGAGAATGGCATAACCAAGAACTCATAATGGTCATACCGACATCTGAAAGTTGTCTTCTGCATATCCTCGTCTTGTACTCTGAGCTGGTGATAGCCTAATCTGATGTCTAAATTCGAGAACCATTGTGCTCCCTTAAGCTGATCAAAGAGGTCATCAATCCTTGGGAGTGGGTACTTGTTCTTCACGGTCACCTGTTTCAGGCTCCAATAGTCAGCAAAAAGTCTCAACCTCCCATATACCTTCTTTTTTAACAAAATTAGGGCTTCCCAAGGAGAAACACTGGGCCGAATGAACCCTTTCCCCTGTAAGTCATCCAGTTGTACCCCCAACTCACGAAGCTCCACACGAGCCATCCGATATGCTGGTGTAGATATCGGTGTCGTTTCGGGATACAAGTCAATGTAAAAGTCCACCTATCTGTGAGGAGGTAGACCCGGAACATCATCACGGAAGACATCCACGTACTATTCCACCACTACAGGATAACTTGGACTCTACAAATCAACTTCTCTGAGGGTAAGGCTAGCCAAATGATGAGTGATCAACTGAACTCTCCTCTGGGTAAGTCCATCATATGCTGCAAAGGCTCCCTTCTCATCGGTGAATGTAAACCTAGTCCCATCCGTGCAGAAACACCACACTTTGCGCCTAATACAGTCAATCTGAGCATGGACTGTAGATAACCAGTCCATACCCAAGATGACTTTGTAAGCCCTCGAAGCCGCTACTAGAAGATCCAAACCAAATTTATCGCCTCCTAGAGTAATCTCACACTGCCGGAACCAATGTTTAATCATCGAATCCTCTCCCGTAGGAGTCTCTATCCATAAGGATCGATCCATTAGATCTGTCAGAATTTATGAGATCTTAATGAGGGAAGTGGAAATAAAATAATGAATGACACCTGTGTCTATAAGTACTGTAGCTAAGGTAGAGTAGACACATATCGTACCTCATATCATCTCCAGAGCACCATGATAATAGGACTCGGCTATCTGGAGTTGAGCTCTCCCCTGTCCTCCTACTCCCTGTGATCGGGGTGGACCACCTGGTGGTGGTGGCGGTAACATCTCGAAACATTTCCCACCTCCAGTTGCACGGCCAAATCCTCTGCCACGTCCACCTGCTCCCTGCGGACCTCCTTAGTCGAACCTATATCGCTTCCTGGGAGGTCCCTCGACCGTCTTCTGATCATCCATACGGTGGGTCAGACTGTCATGAACCATGTGACCCTGTCTGTCGCATGTGTAACACTGCCCGCTCATGGAATGACTGGCTCTGTCTCAGGTACCTCGCACAACCGACCCTAAATCCTACAGTCGTCCACCTATAGGTCTGGTCCTTTTGGACCTCTGTGACATCTATATACTTCCAGATGTAGAAGGCTCTGCTACGTGACGTCCAATGGTGGGTCTCATTGTTGGTGACTACTCAGCAAGGAAACTCTCCACTAAGAGGGCTCTCTCTAACACCCCCACCTATGTCGGAATGCTAAGAGAAATCATGGAATCACTGATCTCCCACCTGAGTCCCTACTCAAATGTATGGGCCCTGAAGAATGGGTCCCACACCATATAAATGGAGTAGCATGATAGGTTAATGAGCCTCGCTGAGTACTAATCCACAGTCATGCTGCCTTGCTGCAGATGAAGTAGCTCCTGAATGTGCAATGCGTGAAGAGTTGTTGGGACAAACTCTACCCAAAACAGGCTCTCGAAGTCTGCCCAGAGAAGTGTCACCTCGTTGTGAGCCTGAAGCATCAAGCTCTACCATCTTTCTGATGCTGCCTATAGAAGACCGGTGGCAAGGATCCCCATGAGATCATTTGGTGTCCCTACTAGTCGGAAGACTCTCACCATAGCCTCCAACCATTCCTCAGATGCCTGTGGGTCCGTCTCTCCCCTGAACCTGAGTGGACTCTAGAACTTTAACTCGTTCAACACGCTCAAGTAGCATGCACCCTCTACTACTGGGTCTAGTGGCATCGGTTCCCCAATGGGTAATGGTACTGTTGGTGCCTCCACTGGTGCCTCTACTGGAAGAGGGCCTTGCACCGAGGCCTCATCGCTCGGTGTGCTATTAGTGCATACTATATCCAAAACCCTAGCTGGCTGTCTGTGTGGAGGCATCCTAAAAAAATAGGTGCGCCACAGTCAATAAGTTATACTTGGTAAGCTGACTCAAATAGATCAGAAAGAAAACTCTTTAAAACACACATGCAATCAGTGTTTTCATGCACTGAGTTAGAAATCAAAAGTCAAGGTCATGGTGTATGGATACGTCGGCCACCGTACCAACACTGGATTCCCTAAACTAATAACCACACTCACTACAGTTAACACTATTGTCGTTAAAAATATCAGAGTCCTATGTTCTATAGAAGAACTGACTCCTCTGATACCAATTTGTCACGACCCGTCCCATGGGGCCCATGTCGTGACTACCCTAATCCCACCTTCTATAGGTCAGGGGATGAAGATTAGCACCGAAAGGCATATTCCCTATAACTGGGAAGGCATTTCTTTTATAACCTATAAATACACACAACCAAGAACACAACAAGATACGAACACAAGTCAACTGTATAGCAAAAAGAGTGCTAAAATTAAAAAAGGGGTCGGAATACAAGCCCAACTGTAATAGTACAAGTACAACTAAAACACAATACAACTGAAGAAAAAGAAAGGAAGCTACTGGGTTGACCTCCAAGTTTCCTACCTGAAGGGTAGGTACATATCGCCTCCTTATCACTCCACGTCTGTTCGTCTCCTCTACGTACCGACACGTTGTATGCTACACCTCCGAGCCCTATCTAATCTTGGTACCCTCAACCTCGATCAGCGGTGTCCGTCGTTTTCACTAAACACAATAGGTTGTGGGAAAATCCCATGTAGGTATGAGTATAACAATACTCAGTAGGGACCCCGAGACCCTCAAGGTCTCACAAAATCCACAAAGGATACACCACAAAGTATGAAATCAACTGACAACCCTACTTAGGTATATGCCCATACATATACCTAAGTTATCAAGAATACTCATCTCAATCATGAGGAAAACATAGAGTCCAAATCAAAGCACAAAGCTCAATTATTCCACAAAGGAAATAATATGAAGAAGGTAAGTACCACACAAGTATGCCACACAGAAGAATACCACCAAGGTATTACCATGAAGGAAAGTACCACAAGGTACAGAATCAGCTCACACCAGGTATAACTTAAGTACCGAAGTATAGATTATTAGTCGAAGGAAATATCATCTTATTACATTAATAGGCTCTGCTTCTGACCCACACAGGATCGCTCAGTGCTGACCCACATAGGATCGTTAGGTGTTGACCAACACAGGATCACTCGGTGATGACCCACATAGGATCGCTCGTGTTGACACACACAGGATCGCTCGGTGCTGACCGACATTGGATCTCTTGGTGCTGACCCACAAAATATCACTCGGTGCTGACTGACATAGGATCTTAATTCATTTTTCACATCACAGCCAGCTACTAGATTCCCGCACTAGGCTTTCTCGTCTCCAGGAGGGTTCTCTCCTCAAGCCACTGGTCGATACTCCTACTACCATGAAGTCTAATGAAAATGTATCCCAAAGGTCTTCCACATAATAGGAGTCTCAACGCAAGAGACAGTGAGTCAATTAGACACCCAGTATATAAGTTATTAGCCTTTTAGTCCTAAGGGCCTCGTTGGATTCATGCTCATTCCAACCCAACTGTATCCAAAAATTATCCAAAACTCAAGCGGGGTATACCAAAGGTACCTTCTCACTTCAATATTTACAGCGCCATTGGTGGTTCGTCAATCGGGTGTCCGGTGCCAAAGTTATTGCCAAAAGAGCGCAAATGGGTCGGAGTGGGTCCAGGTCCAGTCGGACCGACATGGCCCGACCCGGATTGGGTCGACCCGACCCGGCCCGTGCTGGGCAGTCTGGCCTGGTATTCTGGTCTGGGCAGCGTGAGGTGCAGCCAAGGCCACAGGGTCCGCGAGGCCGCTGGATCCACGGAGGGCCGCAGAGTGGTGAGGCTACGGGGGCCACAGGACCAGGGGACGGCAAGGCCGCTGGTGGCATGGGGTCGTAGGGTAGCAGTGGCCGAATATAGAAGAGGCCATGGGGTAGTGATGGCCTCAGGTGGTGGATTTCATGGTGGCATGGTCACCATGGGGCGGTGAGCCCATGGGGCGATGGTGGCCACAGGCGACGGAGGCCACGGGCGACGCAGTGGCTGTGGGGCGGCAATGCAGCGAGGCTTTGGAGTTGCGACATCACCTTCATTGCAGTTGTGGTGGTGTCGACCTCCATTCTCGTGCCCCACCGAGTTTGTTTTCCATCCTCCTCCATCGTTAAGAACACAACAATTAAACACAAGTTTTGCAGAGAGATCGGGCCATGTTTGTTTGGTCCGCACTCTCCACATTAGAGTGGTAGTAAGAAGCTATAATCCCTTCCTAATTTTTTTGATGAATTTTCAAGAATGGGTAAGGGGAGTAAATTCAAACAAGCACCCTACAATCTCCCGCAATGATTATTCCCAATCCCGCAAAAGAAATCATCCACAGATCAACTAGTTAGAGAGTTTTTCCGCATTCTTTGTTTTAGAAGGGAAGATCATGGGAATATAAAATCAAACACAACTAAACCCCTACCTCAGAGATTTGTCGATATAGTTCATGAGGAAAGAGACAAATTCATTGGGGATAGATGGATGTCAGTGACGTCGGCGTTTCCTCAATTGTTGGTTCGTTTTTGTTGAAGACATTCCTCACTGGCTTGAGAGTTCTTATTTGGGGAGCGTTTTCTTCGTCGTAGAATGCATTCTTCGTTAGAGAAGAAGAATTCCTCCAAAATCTCTCCTCTTCCAATCCCTTCTCCCAATTCCTCTCTACCAAAACTTCCCCCAAATTCCCCAACAAAAGAATAGACAACCAAATAAAATAAGTATATCTATTAAATTTGTTGGCATAGTTAAAGTTGGCTTAATTAATTGAAGGAAGGTGAAATAGTTAAATGGGTTTTGTTGGCATATTTAAAGTAGAGGACACCAATGGTCACCTCCCTCATTAAAGAGGGAGTTTAAGAGTCTGGTAGTCCCCATATTTGATTTTAAATCAGGGGTTTTAGTCTCAGGTGGTCCCCACCACCATAACCCATGTGGGAGGCTTTAGTTCAGGTGGTCCCCTCCTTTATAACATCCACATGGGAGGTTTCAACAAAAATATAAAAGTTAATCAATTTTATTTTATTTTATCCTTCCACAAAAAAACCCAAAATCTAACTTTTACCCTCGACCTATTGTGGTCGAGGTGAAGGTCTCCTTAAGCGAAAACAGGTGATGCGAGTTCAACGGTGCCCTCAGATTTCAATTTCGACCACTGGTTCAAAAGTTACAAAAACCCTCTCGCACATTTACTAAACGTACCTGAAAAAAAAGTTCAGAAATTCATTTTGAGCACACCGGGCCTTGGAATCACATGGCGTCAATTTTTGCAGACTCGTAAAATTCCAATAAAATTAAAAAAAATTACATCGAATTTTTGGATCTTTACAGGACTGGGTTGGGTCAGACCCAGACTAGACGAGACATTTTGTACTACATTAGTCATATCTTCCAAATGGGTGGTTCGTTTGATGAGTCATCTACAATGTTAGGACCCTTGCGATGAGACAGACCTTTTGAGATACTCTAAACAAGTTTTTGTTGAATTTGGTTTACGACCTATTGGCTTGAGGAGTATGTTCTCCCAGAACAAGCGTGCTACGAGCGGAATCATACGGCTGGATGTAATTATGTGATCATGGTGTGTACATGACTTGTGGGATACAAAACGCATCAATGTTATGTGTGTTATCGATGCTCCATATTCCATCGAAACTCCGTGCACCCTCAATGCTCTGTGCGCCATCGACACTCTGTGTTTCATCGACGCTTCATGCGCCATCAATGCTCTATGCTCCATTGATGACCTATGTGCCATCACTGCTCTATCGTCATCTACTTTCCATGCACCATGGATTCTTTGTACACAAATGATTCTCCATGTTACATTGATTCTTCATGCTCCATCGACGCTTCATGTGTTGTTGACACTTCTATTTTCATGGAGACAAAGAGATCTCTAGACTGAAACTATAAATCCTTCTCTTTGTGATTTAGACTTATACCCCTGTGAGTTGACTATACGAACTATACTTCATGTGTTTTATTTTTGGTGTAATTCATGTGTTTACTTTATGGTATACTTATTGTATCTCTTAGTGGTATTACCTTTTTGGTTTTGGGGTGTCCTTCTGAGTATTGTTTTACTCACCCCTGCATGGGCTTTTCCCATATGTGTCGTGTCTTTTACAAAAAATCAACGCTTTGACGGTGTCTTAGGTATACCATTACTAGTTGGTTCTTAGATTGATAATATGGATGTGTGGTTCTACTATGGCTTCATATAGTTATCGTACACCTACCCTTCAAGTAGTTTTTTCTACGGACTAGTTTCAGGAACCTGTGTATTCACTTGACAGACTCTTTGTTTTGGTGGGATTGTATTCTGGACCTGTTTACTTTATTGTTTTCCTACTATTTAACTCTTTTTTTAGTATCTTAGTGTATGAATTCATTGTTTACTTTGTTTTTTTACATTTCATCACTTTGGGATTAGAGATGTGTGTGTGTGTGTGTGTGTTGGTACTTAGGAAAATGCCTCCCATTTTGGGATATGCCTACTCAGTTCTAGTATCCAGCCCTTAGCCTATTGGAGGTGTGTTTGGGGTAGTTATTAAATAGTCCCCTCTAGGATGGTTTTTTAAAGTTTTCACTTCTATAAAAAAAACCAATATGGAAAATGTGCTTAAAAACTTTAATATAAATTTTCAAAACTCTATTCCTAAAGTTGGGGAAAACTCATGTAAGTTAAAGTATCATGAAAAACTGAAAACATTAGTAAGAAATTAAATAATAAATTCTAATATAACTTTTATTATGTCTAAAAATAATAATCAAATTAAAAATAAAAATATTCTAGAAAAATCAAGTGATTTTCAAGATTCTAGAAATTATAAGTGCGCCTACTTGAATATAAAAACAGGAAAAAAATGTGAAGAAAAAAGTTATAACAATAAGTTGGATAAAAAGAGTAAATATTCATGAGTTATAAAATTTTGGTTTTCATAATGGATCCAAAATTAATGGTTGGAAAAATTTTCTAACACAGGTTCACAATTCTAGATAGCATGATATCTATAAAGGAAAATATTCCTTTATGGTTATTGATGGTGCTAGGAAGATTTTATGGACATATAAATAATGTGTTTGTTTAATTTCCAACACAATGATGATTCTATATGGTTTGTAAGATGAAAATTGAGCGTGAATCATCTCACTCAAAAGAGAATAATTCAGATACAACCTAGGAAATCTGAATTGAAAATTAAAAATATATTTCAACTATTGGAAGATGTTTTTAAATGATGTGAGAAACCTAGTAATCTGGAAAAGCGGTGTCTCATTATGCTACCAGATAAAATTTTCTCAAGATAGTGTCCTAAGATGTTTCATAATAATAATGATAAATGAAAATAAAAACTCTTATTTGTGATATTTCCTACAAAGCATCCAAAGAAGAATGTCCATAGATTTTTCATAGGGTTTTTTCTTCTCATATAACATGAAATTTAAATCTTATCAAGGATGTTTAAAATTTTAAAAAAGGATTTAAGTCCTTTGGAAATGATGGATCAATCAAAATAAAAGGTGTTGTATCATCATTGATTGGTAAACATAAACTGAAATAAAAAATCACATTTTATGTTGAAGTTCTGAAACACAATCTTCTTAGTATGCGTTAGTTATGTGATGAAGTAAATAAAGTGATCTTTTAGAAATATTGGTTTGTTGTTAATAGATTGAGATATGGATGTATCTTGAAAATTGTACAGTGAGAAAGAGGAAATTTTTTTAAAATTTGTGATTAGTATAATTCTTGTTATTTAATAAAGAATGAATAAAATCAATGGTTTCATCAAAGACTTTGTTATCATGTCCAATATAAAATGTGTAAGATAATGTTTATAGATAATGTTTATGATGTTCCTTAGTTTATAAGATAAAGTAATTAGATGTGTTCCTCTTATAAAAAGGGAAGTATTTTGAATACTCTGCACAAAAGGGTTGAAGTACAAACTACTCATCATTTGAATCTTATTCACTCTGAAATTTGTGGGCCTATAATGAATCATTCAATAAATAGAGATAAGTATTTGATTTCCATTATATTATAATTTACTCACATTAAATTAATTATTTTTATAAAAAAAATGGAGGCTCTAAAAGGGTTTAGAATTTTCAAGAGTAGTTCAAAGGAAGAGTCTGGTTACTCTTTTAAGAATATTTGAACTAATAATACTATTGAGTATAATAGTGGAAGATTTGAAACATATCTTGAAAAACATGGAATTCATCATGAACTTAGTACATCATACACGCCATAGAAAAATGGTTTTGACGATCAAAATAATATAATTCTTGTGTATATAGATCAAACATTTATTTAAAGCATTATATATCTCTTTTTTTAGACAAGCCAATGGAGTAGCTGTTCATATCCAAAATCATTTTGATTATTTGAGAATTTTTTATAATACATATTATGAGATTTATTATAATAAATCTCTAAGTTTTAAGTATCTGAGAGTGTTTGGCAGACCTTGTATTATAAAATTCCATAGTGAAAATCTTGGAAAATTTGAAAGAAGAGGTGTTGATGGTATCTTCCTTGGTCATCTACAAAATTGAATATGATATTATTTTTACAATAAATAGATAATAAATATTGTTTATGTAGTTGATATTGAAGTGATGGAACACATGAATAAAGTAAAATATCGTGAAGAATCAAGTTCTATAAGTGATGATGATGAATCTATTTTTTTCTAATAGTAAGTTGAAGACTTATAAAATAGTTATAATATTGAAGAATATTCACTTGAATAATTTGATTCATAAAATTTGAGTGATGAATAACAAACTTGTTTACATTATCTAATTTTGAAAAAGAAATTTCAAGTCCAAAATAACATCGAAAATCATGGGGAATAGATTCAAACTAAAATTAATTTTAGGAAAAACTATTATATCTCATTTTTCTCCCATGTTAAACCAAAATATGTTATACAAGAAATGACACATCAAGTTTGGATTAATGTAATTAAAAAAGCGATAGATCAAATTGAAAAGAAGAAGACTTGGGAGTTGGTTCCCAATCCCAAAGAAAACAAAATTATTGGGGCAAAGTTGTTGTTTTGTAGAAATATGAATGAAAAAGGTAAACTTGTGAGAAATAAAACATTATTGGTGTGTAAAGTCTATTCATGGATTGAAGGATTTGTATTTTATGAAACCTTTACATGGGTTATAATACTTAATCCATAATAATATTTCTTGTTATTACAGCACAAATTCATTGCAAGGTATTTCGAATGGATGTCAAGTAAGCCTTCCAAAATGATGAATTTTAATAGGATATATATATATATATATAATGTGATTTATTAAGTTTAAAATATTGTAATTATGTTTACATATTAATAAAGGCCTTATATAGGCTAAAACAAGTCCCAATAGCTTAGTATTCTAAGAATAAAACTTGCTTAAAGAAGTTGAATTTTGGAAAAGGGAGAGTGGACAACAATATCTGCATAAAATATTATAACTAATGATTTCTCATTGTTATTATTTATATAGATGAATTTTTTTCTAGAAATAATTAATGAGTTTTTGAATAATTTTTAAAATAAATGAAGAAGATTTTTTAAATTACCATCCTTGGTGAGGTAAGAAATCTTCTTGGGATACAAATTTCTCAATATAAGGATTGTATTTTTATATATCTATAAAATTATACTAGTAAAATATTGAATAAGTATGTAATGGAGGATTTTAAGCCTATTTATACTCATTTTTTTTATGAAGTTATCAAAGGATGAATAAGGAAATGAAGTTGATCCAAGGGAATTATGAAAGCTGATTAGAAGTTTACTTTACTTAACAGCTTTAAGACCGAATATTGTTTGTGTTTTTAAACTTATTTCCTGGTATCAAAGTGTTCAAAAAGTGTCTTATTTTTTGGTTTGAAATAGAATAATTAGATAAATCAAAGTCACAATGTATTTTTGGTTGAAATATGATGGGAAAGGTAAGGATGACCTGTTAGATTATTCATATGTGGATTGGGTAGGATGTGTTGATTAATGGAGGTCTATATATATTTTACCTTTCATTATTAGTAAAATATATTTTTATTGACATTCAAGAAATAAAAAATTAGTAACCTTAATCACTTTTGAGGTTGAATATGTGGCTTATACTCATTCCACAACATAAATTATATGGATGAATACTTAACTAGATGATATGAAATTTAAAGGGAAGTTGTCATTACTTTTTGGATATGATAATAAAAGTTCAATTAACCTTTCAAAAAATATAGTTCAGCATTCAAGGTCCAAGAAAATTGATATAAAACATCTGTAAAGTCCTTTGTTTTTTATCCATATTAGAATACGAGGGTTTTTGAATTTTTGTTAGTTTATATATGGGTCAGTTTTTTAAACTGAGCTCTAGAATTTTATTACGAGTGTTGGAACACCAAAAGGTGTTGTTTTTGGACTTGTGTAATTACCCGATAATTTTTAGTGTGTGTCCCTATGAGTCTCGGGAGCACCAGATCTGGAAAAGTCCACTTTAATGGATCTACACGGGCAGTTCATGGTTGTGGTCCAACCCGTGTAGTTTACCCTATTTAATAAATTATTTAATTTAATTAAATAAGATTATATGAGAGTTTGTGATTAATTAAAAGAAATTTTTAATAATAATAATAATAAATTTATTATTATTATTGTGGTTGTTTAATTAAATTATTGTTAAATAATTAATTAAATGATGTTTGAAGAAATTAATGTGGCTTTTGGGTTTATTAAAGAACTATTTAAATTAAATGAAGAGTTTCAGAATTAATAAAGGAACATTTATTATTAATTAGAGGTTATGGGTTGTAGTTTTAAACATTGATATCATATTAATGATATTACAATTAATTTGGGGGTTATGGTATTATTATTATAATATTAAATAAAAAATTAATTAATAAGTAATAATTGTTATTTAGTTTTAAGGTAAAAATAGAATAGAGGAAAGGAGGATTTATCCTTCCTCCTATATAGGAGGCGCGCGCGACACCCCCTGCAGCCCCAAGTGTGCACCACACCTCCGCCTGATTGCCTCCTTCACGCGATGCAGCTCCACCATGCTCTCTCTATGGCTGGATCTCCCTTTTTCGAGCCTCCTCCAACCATATGGCACTACTCAAGCTCCTCACGGACCCCCTGCAGCAGCGTGTAGCACCACCCGAGAGGAATCCCCTATCGCACGTGACCTGTAGTGGTGCACGTGGGACCTTATCCTTACGGTGTGTCTTCCTTCTGGCTGCGATTCACAACTGGTACGCGACCCCAGGATGACCCCTTATAGTAGTGTGCTTCAACCACGGGCAGAACCACTGTAGTTCATGATAGCCCCCACTTCTGGGATCTTCTTCCGTGGATGATTTCTCTTGTCGTATCCATGGGTTTAGTTCGATCCTTCGAGGTAGGATCTTATTTAGTGTTTTTCTTGATCAATTTTGTGATTTGACTCTATTTCGACATTCATTTTAGTTTTTTACGTGTTTAGGGTTTTGAGAATAATACCCATTTTTGTGTTCTTCCTTCAATAGGATGTGAAATTGATGTATCAGGCCTCCCTTTATAGTATTCTAGAATCTTCCACCGAAGGTGAGGTGGATGGGTTCTTTTTTTCTCTCCTCCATCATTGGGGTATTGTTTATACATCACTGTTGTTTTTTTCTCACCATCCAATTAGAGTTTGACAATTTATTTGAGTCCTTGGTATATAATTGAAGGTGTGTTGAGCCTTACTGTAGTGGTTTAAGTCTCCTGTTTCTAATTTAGTAAATTGTTGTTTATGATGCAGGGAATGAACGCATGTAAATATATATGGGTATATATATATACATATATATAATTTTTGTGTGTGTGACTTAATGCCAAGTGAAATTGGTTATCGCAAAGTAAATCAAAGTGATGCTGAATATTAATTTGGTTCCACCCTGATGTAGGGTTCCAAATATTTATCTCTTTATCTAAGAATTCCTATTTTCTTCTTAAAATAAATTTAGTATGTGAGCCTCCATGGTTAGGGAACTGCAAAGTTTTCTTAAAATTCTGATTAAATATAAATTTTTGGTTAGTGGTAATGTCATGTCATTCTTTCAAAAGTTTTGTATTTTAGTACCTTTTATTACTAGTGTTGATATATGTTATGTTGATGCATGAAACCTTTGATGTTATTGAGTGATGTTGTCCACATGATATGATTTAAGACTTGACAAGGTGTTTGTTTAAAGCTTGTGTTTCTGGATATTTATTTTCTACCAAGTTAATATGTTGATTTTATGCTCGGAGTATTAAATGGTTAAATAGGAAGCACCCATTGGTGTTCCTTGTAAATGAGACTTAAATGGAGGTGGACTTGGACACCCTTGGGTGTGCCTTTTTACCCATGTCACAGAATGTTAATTACGCAAATCATTATATATCAGTTGGTGAATTATATGATTAAATGAGGTAGGATGGGTAATGGGTTAATTAATTAACAATTATTTATTAATTCATGAGTTGTAAAAATTGTGGCTTTTACTGAATATTGAGAATATTGATTATTTCGACATGTTCAGAATATAGATTGGAAACTGGTAATAATTAATGATGGATTATTTATTACATGTTATATGGTTATTAGTTAATTAATGGATGAAATAGTTAAAGATATATGATTTAATTAATTAACTTTTGAATTAATTAATTTTCATGCATTAAATTAAGATTGTGAATTGATTGTTTGTTATGATGGTTGGCCAAGAGAAACTTTTTATGTGTGTTTTTTTCATGCCTTAAGTTGTTTTGGAATGATTTTTAAAAAAAATATGATATACCATGAGAGATGGTTTCAAAATATCTCAGCCTTGTTCAGAATGTTTGACTTGAGATGTTTATGACATGCAAGTAAATTGTTAAGTCCTGGATGAATCACTATTTGAATGAACGGGTTCAGACTTGTTAAAGAATTTGGATGATTAAATGTTGAGTTAATTATTTAGTTGGATTACTAAGAATATTTAATTGTTAATTAATTATTAACTATTGAGATTTTGAATGGTTAATTAATTGTTGACTTATTTGACGGGTTATTGAAGTAGTTAATTAGTTGTTAAACTAATTAACAGATTGTATTAATTAATTTATGAATTAATTAATGGATGGTTTCATGGTGTTAGAATTGGAGTTATAAACCAATTTTTAATATATATTTATGATTGATGAATGGGATGTGAGATAGGGACTGATGCTCTAAATACTCATGCGGTGCTAGACATGGCATTCTATACCCATCTTGCATGGAAACATTCTTTTCTGGGAATGGACTACTACTCCAAATACACATGGGTTATGAGATAAGGACTGATGCTCCAAATACTCAGAGGGTTCTAGACATTATTTTCTACACCCATTAACTGAAATTGGACTCTGGGTCCAATTGGTCGTACAAGAAATGAATTGATTGGTTAATGAAAACTATTGTGACATTCTTATTTGTGAATTGAATATGATAAAGGGTTCATACTTTCAATGAATTGGGTGAATCACTGTTAGTGGACAGACCCAGGAGAGAATCACTATTTTTATTGGATGGTCTTGGAAATATTATATGAAAGATTAAATTTAATATCTTATGACGTGTTATCCAAGCCAAAGAACAAGATTGGATTCATTCTTTACTTTGATTACTTAGATGGTCTTTAGAGACATCTGTGGTGAGTGGCTTATATGGGGGATGTCGGGCTTAGGCCTAATCTTGAAACTTTCATAATTTAATGATTTTTTAATAATTGAAAAATGAAAATGATTTTGTAATGACTATTGTGTATGCATGAAAAATGTATAATACAGGTTCAGACACCAGTTGATTGATGAAGCAGATACTTGGGTATATAGTTACATTGTACTGCTTACTTTATTTATGCATTCCTTCACACTATTTAAATTATTTATTAAATGTCTATAATTGTTCTAGACATCGGTGGTCCTAGCCTACTAAGAGTTATATCTCACACCCTACTCGGGCCGCCACTACACTGGGGTACCCGGGTAGATTCTATTTGGTTGCAGGATTGCTCTATTTGTATATACTTTGGCGATAGGATCATAGGTCCTAATGGAAGCTTGGAATTCTTGAGGAGACATCCATCGGGTCTTTGAGTCATAGTTTTTCTATTTCTGTATTGGAATTAAAATCATTCTATTTTTTTCATTTTTTTCCATTTTATATCATTAGCATGTCATGCATTCATCTACTGTATAATTGGTGTTTTCCACTTTTATAAAATGAGTATTGTTTTTCTTCCACTGTGTTATCATTTATTAGACTACTTCTGTTATTTATTTTCGTTGTTTATTATTGAACTCTGATATGAGGTTATATTCTCCCCACTGACTATCCATAGACCCTCGCTGTTAGTCAGCAGCCTCTAGCATACGGGGAGATGCACTTGAGGTCGTGTGGTGACCGATCTGGACATCGGTTTAGTGGTGAACTATTTTGGGATGTTACAAAGTGGTATTAGAGGGTTCATTTCCCTTTTTATTACTATTTTGGGGTTGGTAGACAGAAGACTAGGGATGTGTTGTCATTTCGGTTAATAGACACTCTTGGGACTGATCACCCCATGTACGTGAAATGACCAAGTGTCTAGGGATAAGAATTGATATTTGTACTATTAGAGGTTATAGTTGATATGATTTCACCTAGTGTGACTGCTGTATTTTCCACTGCTTATTGATTTTGAGAATTTTGAAAAATAATTGTCTTATCTTGATATGGAAATGAAGTTTCATACATTCATAATCTTAGGAACTTAGAGATTCACATGTCATGATTATAACATGCCAAGTAGTTTCATTAGTCGGATGCCTGCTAATTTGGATTGTGTTCCTTGGATGCAATGTAATGTTTTGATATGATTTAGCATGCCCCTGTATATAGCATGTTTTGGTGATAGATTTAACATGCTTGAATGATTATATGCCATAATTCCTCTGTTATTATTATGTTTTGTTGTTGTTCCATGATTTTGTGTTATATCATGTTGGTGTGTTACTTATTATGCTAAAATTCTATAGATGTTTTGATATATCAAAGGGATGCAAAAGTTAAAATGTTAAATTAATCTTGTTGTGATAAATGGGATCTAAATTCCAATGATAAGGTTTATGGGCACCTTATTGATTGGTTTATGGATACCAATGTGATTGAACCTTATATAACCATAGTATGTTTGAAAATGGTTATAAATGTAAAACATCTGAGTTTTGATTGAAATGAACTATTGTTGGGTTACTTTTTAAAGAACCTATATTGAATAAATGGGACCCTCGAAGGTCTCCTTCTTAGTAAAAAGAATTTAGATGCAAAATTGCATTTTTAAATTTGAATAACAATGAGTGATAAATGATTAAAGAGGATGTTTGTGATAGCATGAATATTTTTTCCGTAGGGCGTTGTTTTGGAAACTAAGTGACTTTTTATGAAAAATTACTTGTGTGTTTTTTGAAATTCATTAAAATGTTTAATGGTTGAAATGAATTAATTAAAATGGCTAAAATGAAAAGGGGTCTTTTAAATCTTGTGATTTTGGTTTTGTGTGACCAGGAGAGAGGGTCGATATTTATATTTCTTAAGACGATAATCCGTGGTAGTTAGTACCCTTATAATGTTCTAGGATGTTAAAGTAAGTTCTTCCCACTTCTCGGAAGGACTTATTGGGACTCGAGTTTTTTGACACGCTGATTGGTTTAAGTCACGGATTTTATGATCAATGTTTGACATGGTGATCATGGTTTGAGGAACATCACATGCATGTGTTAAGGTGTTCTAAAATAGAATTTTTGTGAGAATATGATCTTTTATTTCAATTTCATGGAAAATCCTAAGGTGGTTAGTGTCACATCAATTTCGGTAAAGGTGTCGGCAGGTGATGTCGATCTTTTTGAACAGAGTTGTTCGGTACTAGTTTGACTGATCTTTTTAGTGACATTGGTTTTATATTAGGGAGAACTTATAAATATTACTAGTGTGTCCCCTATCTTTACTTCAACATAGAGACACTGATATAGTGTTGGTTTTATGTTGCATTATATTTTAAATGTTGTTGGTCTTGATGAGTGGTTGTTATCTGGGTCGTACATGGGATGCGTGGTTTCTTGGGGCTATTAGTTTATTTGTGTTGGGGCACGGTTGTTTTTAAAATATCCTTGGATTGACTTATAAATTTCACTAAAGGTTGGGTAAGGACTATGTTAAACATGCGGATGATTTTGGAATAGTTTTAAAGGCATGTCATCAGATAAAGGGGGAATGTGGGTTTTTGGTTCTGCGATGTCTTTCCAAAAAATCATGCACAACCAGTTTCAGTTGGTCAATTGACATTTGACTATTTCCTTCAATGAGGTCCTTGTAATGGCCTCAGATGTAAGCTCCATTTCGGTGAACTTTGGCTTGTGTTTTAAAGATTTAAGTGGTTGGACATATGTTTTGGATAGTAGTGCATTTGGAATTTGGAAACGTAACATCTTTGTTTCAATTGAAACATTTTGACCTTGGTAGGTTAGTTATTTTCATAGTAGTTATCGATCGCTTCTCGGGGATGAAAAGTTTTTAGGGTGGGTAGATTGTAAAGTCCCTTGTTTTTTAACTGGGATAAAATACGAGGGTTTTCGAAAAAAATCATTTTATCTATGGGTCAGTTTTTTAAACCGAGGTCTGGAATTTTATTTGGAGTGTTGGAACACAAAAAGGTGTAAATTTTTGACTTTTTTAATTACCTGATAATTTTTAGCTTCTGTCCCAATGAGTCTTAGGAGCACCTAATCCAGAAAATTTCACTTTAATGTATATGCATAGGCAGCGCATGGTTATGGTCCAACCCATGCAGTTTACCCTATTTAATAAATTATTTAATTTAATTAAATAATTTTATTTGAGAGTTTGTGATTAATTAAGAGAAAGTTTTAATAATAATAATAATGAATTTATTATTATTATTGGGGTTGTTTAATTAAATTAATGTTAAATAATTAATTAAATGACGGTTGATGAAATTAATGTGGATTTTGGGTTTATCAAAGAACCTTTTAAATTAAATGAAGAGTTTTATAATTAATAAAGTACCATTTATTTTTAACTAGAGGTTATGGTTTAGATTTTTAAACATTAATATCATATTAATGATATTACAATTAATTGGGGTTATGGTTTTATTCTTTTTATTATATTAAATAAAAAAATTAATTAATAATTAATAATTGATATTTAGTTTTTAGGTAAAAAAATAATAGAATAAAAGAAAAAAGGCTTTATCCTTCCTCCGGTACTGGAAGGGCACGCGACACCCCCTGCAGCCCTAGGTGGGAACCACACCTCTGCCCAACTACCTCATTCTCTTGATTCAGCTCCACTGGGCTCCCTCCATATCTGGATCTCCCTTTGTTGAGCCTCCTCCACCCATATGGCATGACGCAAGCTCCTCCTGGACCCCCTGCTGTAGCGCGCAACACCACCCTGGTGGAATCCCCTGTAGCGCACGACCTGCAGCAGCGCGTGCGGGACCTCATTTTTGTGGTGCTTCCTCCTTATGGCCACGATTCACAACTGGTACATGACCCCCGGATGGCCCCCTACAGTAGCGCACTTCGACCCCGGGTAGAATCGCTGTTGTGCATGACTCCCCCCTCTTCCAGGATCTTCTTCTGTGGAAGATTTCTATGGTATACTCCATGGTTTTAGTTTGATCCTTTTAGGTAGGATCTTATTTAGTGTTTTTCTTGATTTCGTTTTCGATTTGATGCAATTTTTACATTCTTTTTGGTTTTTTCCAACTTTAGGGTATTGAGAATAATACCCATTGTTGTGTTTTTCCTTCAATTGGATGTTCAATTGATGTATTGGGTATCCCTAGTTTGTATTCTAGAATCTTCCACTGAATGTGAGGTGGATGGGTTCATTTTTTCTTTCCACCATCATTGGGTTAATGTTTATACATCACTATTTTTTTCACCATCCAATTAGAGTATGAAAATTTATTTGAGTCCCTGGTATATAACTGTAGGTCTGTTGATCCTTATTGCAATGGTTCAAGTCTTCTATTTCTAATTTAGTATATTGTTGTTTATGTTATAGGGAATGGACACATGTAAATATATATAGGTATATATATATACATATATATAATTCGTGTGTGTGATACTGCATGCCGACTAAAATTGGTTGCTGCCAAGTAAATCAAAGTGATGCTGAAAATTTATTTGGTTCCACCCTGAGGTAGGGTTCCAAATATTTATCTCTTTATCTAAGAATTCCTATTTGCTTCTTAAAATAAATTGAGTATGTGAGTCTCCATGGTTATGGAACTGCAAAGTTTTCTTAAAATGTTGATTAAAGATACAATGTTGTTTAGTGTTAATTCCATTTCATGCTTGAAAAAGTTTGGGCTTTTAGTATGTTTTATTTCTAATTATGATATATGTTATGTCAATGCATGACACCTTTGATTTTATTGAGTGATGTTATCCATGTGAGATGATTTAGGACTTGACATGGTGTTTGTTTAAAGCTTGTGTTGCTGGATATTTATTTTCTACCAAGCTAATATGTTGAGTTTATGCCCGGAGTTTCAATTGGTTAAACAGGAAGCACCCATGGGTCTTCCTAATAAATGATACTTAAACGGTGATGGACTTGGACACCCTTGGGTGTGCCTTTTTACCCATGTCACAGAATGTTAATTACACAAATGATTATATATCAGTTGGTGAATTAGATGATTGAATGGGGTAGGATGGGTAATGGGATAATTAATTAATAATTAATTATCAAGTCATGAGTTGGAGAAATTGTTGATTTTACTGAATATTGAAAATATTGATTATTTTGACATGTTCAGAATATAGATTAGAAACTGGTAATAGTTAATGGATGGGTTATTTATTACATGTTATATGGTAATTGGTTAATTAATTGATAAATTGGATAAAGATATATGATTTAATTAATTAAATTTTGAATTAATTAATTTTCATGCATTAAATTAAGATTTTGAATTGATTGTTTCTTACGATTGTTGGCCAAGTGAACCTTTTGATGCGTGTTTGTTTTCCATGCCTAAAGTTTTTTTTTGATGGAGTTATTGAAAAAAAATATGATATGTTGTTAGAGATGGTTACTAAATATCCAGGCCTTGTTCAGCATGTTTGACTTGAGATGTTTATAACTTGAATGTAAATTATTAATTCCTGGATGAATAACTATTTGAGTGGATGGGTTCAGATTTGTTAATGAATTTGGATAATTAAATTTTGACTTAATTATTTAGTTGTCTTGTTAAGAATAATTAATTATTAATTAATTATTAACTATTGATATGTTGAATGGTTAATTAATTGTTGACTTATTTTATGGGTGATTTATGTTTTTAATTAGTTGTTAAATTAATTAACGGATTGGTTTAATTAATTTATGAATTAATTAATGGATGGTATCGGGGTGTTAGACATGGAATTATTCCCCAATGATTAATATATATGTATGATTGATAAATGGATTGTGAGATAGGGACTAATTCTCCAAATACTTATGGGGTGTTAGACATAGCATTCTACACCTATCTTTCATGCAAACATTCTTTTGTGGGATAGGGATTGATGCTCCAAATACCCATGGGTTGTGAGACAAGGACTGATGCTCCAAATACTCATGAGGCTGCTATACAAGATGTTTTACACCCATTAATTGACATTGAATTGTGGGTCCAATTGGTCGTACATGAAATGAAATAATTGGTTAATGAAAATTGTTGTGACATTATGATTTTTGAATTGAATATGAGAAATGGTTCAGACTTATCAATGAATTGGGTAAATCACTATTAGTGGATGGATCCAGGAGCGAACCACTATTTTTAGTGAACGAACTCGGATATAGTATATGAAATATTAAATTTAATATCTTATGATGCATTATCCAAACCAAATCACAAGCTTGGATTCAGTCTTTAATTTGATTACTTAGATGGTCTTTATAGACATATGTGGTGAGTGACTTATACATGGGATGCCATGTTTAGTCTGAATCTTGAGACTTTCATAATTTAATGAGGTTTGAATAATTTATAAATGAAAATGATTGTATAATGACTATTGTGTATGCATGAAAAATGTATAATACAGGTTCAGACACAAGCGGAGGGTTGAAGCAAGTACTTGGGTATATAGTTACATTGTACTGCTTACATTATTTATGCATGCTTTCACACAGTTTAAATTATTTATTAAATGTCATGATTTGGGGTAGACACTGGTGGTCTCGGCCTACTGATAGTTATATCTCACACCCGACACAGTCCACCACTACACTGGTGTACCCGAGTAGATTCTATTTTGTTTCAGTATTATGTTTTTTGTATATACTTAGGGGATATGATTAGAGGTTTAAGCGGAAGCTCATAATGCTCGAGTAGACCGACCTTGGGGATTTTAGTCATTGTTTATCTATTTCTGTATTGGAATGTAAAGCATGCTTTTTTTGTTCATTTTTTTCCATTCTGTATCCTTAGAATTTCATGCATTCATCTGTTGTATAATTGGTGTTGGCCGCTTTTATAAAATGGGTACTATTTTTCTTCCACTAATTTATCATTTATTAGACTTCTTTTTCTATTTATTTACATTATTTGTTATTTAAATCTTATATGGGGGTATATTATACCCATTGACTATCCACAGATCCTCGCTGCTAATCAGAAGCCTATGGTGTATAGGGATACGTGCTTGAGGTCATGTGGTGACCTGTCTGGCCACTGGTTTAGTGGTGAGCTGGGTCTGGATGTTACAATATCACCTCATTAAAGATCTAGTGTAGAATAATGAACTAAATTTTTAATTTTTTTCTGCCAAGGATCAAATTGCAGATGTGTTCACCAAGACACTATCAAAGGAAGGATTCTAAAATTTGAGGTTGAAGTTAGGTGTTCAACTTCACTCTTTACAGGGATAAGATATGGTGTATTAGTCAACTCTCTCATATTTTATTTGGACATTATTGTAAAATGGAGTGAAAATTGGCATCATAAACCTTTACTTTAAGCTTATCCTCCTATTATTTTTCAAAGGGTTAGTAGGGGTAGTATCCATTTATATGTGTTAACATTGGGGGAATCATATATTTAGAGAGAGATCTTTAAAAGGGTTAAGTTGTGATTCTAAAATGTATGAATTTTTTTAATAGTTTATTTCAAGTGGTTAAAAGAATCTTTTAGGTTTAAAATAATTATTGATGTGATGATAAAGTTTAATTCGAAGGTTGTGAAGTTCATTTTTAAGAAAGCTGCATATAGATCACTATCTTATGGAAATAATGGTATTATTTTTTCAATATTATTTTTTCCTACATTGAGTTCTCTCATTTAGTTTTATAATTATTGAATGGTAATCCATTTATAGGTTTTTATAGTTTAATAGTGATTTACATTTCATGGTTACCAAAAAAATATAAATGGAGAGATTGTTGATCCCAAGTGGTATTTTAATGGTTGTTGTGATTTGTGAGAGTGATTATGTGGAGAAGATGATATGATTAAGTTTGTTTTATTTTATTTTTAAATATATAAATCTTATTTTAAGTGATTAAATCAGATGTTTCCATGTGAAATGTTTATAGTGTCTATATATCTTGTTTATATTTCATTATTCAAGAATATTTAGAGAAAAAAAGAGAATTAGAGATGATGAAGAGGTGGTGGGCCATAGATTGGTGAAAAGGGAAAAAGTCATAGTTTCATTGTCCATTCTGCAGTGTCAATGGCTACACTATATAGGAGACTCTAGCCAATTTATCTATGCCATAGTGAGTAGTCCACGCCACAAAACTTGTCTTGATAGATTCCAGTGGTTTTGGATATTTCAATTCCTCCACAACATAGAATTAAAGACCACATCATATAGTGAATTCATTGTATTTTTTTGGTTTTGTAAATATAGGTCCCTCCACACCATAGATTCAATACCATGATGAAATCATGTAAAATCATGAATGACTATGTTGAAACACATTGAACATGCCATAGTGATCATGGTGGTTCAAGAGATTTTGTGATCTCCACACCACAAAACTTATACCACACCATATCCTTGAATGGAAGCTATGTGATATGTTCTATAAATAAAATTTTTGTACCATAATTCCATAGTCCATGTTGTAGAATTGTTTCTTTGGGAAGTTTTTAAGAAGGATGCTGACTTTCATTCATCTATTGACTTTGGTGGTTATTTCAGTCTACAATAACTACCAATTTCAAATTAGATGATTTGGATATTTTGAATTATGATACAAAGGATGAGTTTGAAGAAGGATTTTAAAGGGTTTTGTTATTTGAATTTTAATTTAAAATTTAAACCTGAAAAAAAATATTGTTTACAGGAATTAATAGAGAACAATTTTATATAGAAATTATGAAAAAAATAAAGTTAATAATAATATTTAAAAGGGAATAATAAGTGGATAAAGATAATAATATTTGTTTATATTAGTATAGAGTGAAGATATAATACTTGTGTTTCTATGGGTTTAAGAAGAAGAAGAAGATCGCTACTTAATCATTTGAATTATATGGTTGGAAGGATTTTATTGAGATAAAAAAAAATTATCATTATTTTAGTGTTGGATACACTATCCTAGTTAGGTGACTTTATGTGGTGTCAATTCAAGTATAAACCCTACTCATTGTACCTACATGTTAAAACTAGTAGGTCATATGATCTCAGCAGAATCCAGATCATGCCAAGGACAAGTATTCTCATTTTTATGGGTGATCCTTATATTTTTTCCCTTTCTTGTGTTTGTCTTTTTAATAGTGATCATGATTCACTTTAACCTGTAACAAGGGTTTTTTTACCAATAAAAACAAAAAATATTTTGAATCACTAATTCATCCCCCCCCCCCACCTCATTAATTTCTCACTGATCCATGAGGTGTAATTTCATACCATACTTCATATCTTTAACATACATGTTTCTATAAAATTTATCTTTAGTCAATTTTAAGTCTCTAAAATGGTTTTCCAACCATGAATACTAGTCTATTTAGTCCTACTTAAATCCATATAAATTTTTATTCATTTTTTAAACAATTGAGACATTATTGTCTAGAAAAAAACCTTAAAACTAACTTATAAAGACCTCTTATTCTATCTCACTATTCAAGAAGGTATATTTGACATCAATTTTATATATATTATTATACCTATATGGTGATACAATAAGGAACATTATGAATACTTCCATCCTTTAATATTGATAAAATGAAACTTAAAAATCAATCCCATCAACTTATGAGTACCCTTAAAAATAGGTTTTTACTTATTCTTTGTGACCTCTCCATTTTTATTCATTTTATTTTTCAATACTCACTTGGTCTCCAAAACATTTTTAATATTTTGTTTGGGAAAAAGATCCAAAGTGGAATTATTATCAATTTGGTCTAGTTTCCCATTCATATCCCAAATAAATTATTCATTCTTAAAAGATTTGTCCCACTAAATGTGGATTAACTTGAGAGATTTGGGTAGTTTGATTGTTGTATTTTAGTTTTATCCTTGTTTAGATAAAATCACTCTAATTTATGATTTTATTTCCTACCTTCACATGGTTCTTAATCTTCTAGTACTTTTTTTCATTTCTAGTTTCCTCTTCTATATAAATAATTAAATAATATTGATTTACAATGGTCTGAACTTCAGTTTCAATTTAAATAGCATTGTATTTCCTAGAGATCTACTAGCTATTTTAAATTGTAATTTCAAAATCAATTACATATAGAACCCAATTGTTTGGTATATTTTTAATTATTTTCACATCATAACTGTCAACCACTATGTTTATTGTTCTAGTCCAATATATGTATCACTTTTCATTGGATAAGTATCCAAGAAAGATACCCTTATTATCTTTCTCATCACATTTTACATGATTTGAGTATTTTATTTTAATCATGAAAGGGATGATAAATACTATAAAATAGCTCACTATAGGATAATTTTTATAAAAAATTTAATATGAGTTCATGTTTTAATTTTATCTTTGTAAACACTTATTTTGAATGTGTACAATTATAAAAAAAAACTTCTCTCTAGAAAAAAATTATCTTTCAAACATAGATAGCATTATTATTCTTATTTCAACAATTCGTCTATTCATACTCTCTGAAACTCCATTTTACTAAGTTGTGTAGTGGTGTTATATTGATTCGTAATACTATACATGATAAGAACATATTAAAAATAATTCCTAGTAAATTCATTCACATTATCAGTTCTCAAGTTCTTTATGTGAACACCAAGTTCTTTGTCAAACTCTCCTCTAAAGAGTTTAGATATTATTACTTATTGTAATTTGTGCTTCAAAAATATCAATCAAGTAATCCTTATATAGTAATTAATAAATATGAATAAATACATATCACCTCTTTTGGATTTATTTTTCATGAGTATACACAAATATAAGAGAATCGTTTCAAATGGTCTATTTGATTTAATCTCAACTCTTTTATTATTTACATGGACCATCTTACACATTTCACCATTTTTTAAAATAATATATTTATCTCTACTCAAATGGGCTACATCTATCATGTCATTTTCTTTTGAAAATTTTTTTAGATACTTTTGGATAAGTTTTTCAAGTCTTATAATCCATATATTATTATTTTCTTTAGCACTTATATAGTAGAAATTACTAGGATCGCCAATAGGATATTAATTCCCATGAGTTCTTTCATTTGTAATGATGACATTTTTTATTTAATTATTTTATTGAGGTAAGTGTTCTTCTTCAAAATAACCTAATTTTTTCAACACAAAATGAATTTACACTTAGACTATTATTCTTGAATCCATCAAAAAGTAAAACCTCAACTGAATTTAACATACGTTTTTCAATTTTAGGTGATCCAATTCTCAACCCAAGTTTTCCTAGATTAGAATTTATAACCTCCATTTTTAGCTAAAATATATTGAACATTTTTAGAGATATAAATTGTGTATTTTCTTTGAATTAATGTAAAAAATTTATCAAAACCCTATGATGACTGATTATTCACTTAAAAAACTTTATCAAAGACCAATTTCATCTTCCTAAGGGTGTTCTCAATATTAAGACACCATGATTCAGCTTGGTTAATAATTATTTCTTATTCGTACATCTACTTCTCAGATTATTTTATAATTAAATATTTCTCATCCAATTTTACTTTAAGGATTTTAATGTCCTAAATATGATGATTTTACAAACTTTGAATATCATATTAAACATTATTTATTTTACTAACATCCTTCTTGAGTGATTATATTTCTTTCATATGATTTGTGTTTCTCTCAAGATAAACATCAAGTTCAGATTTGAACATATGATCCATATAGGTTTCTTCTCCTTCCTCTTCTTCACTACATGAGTTGTCTTAATTTCTCTCAATATGTGACATGAAATTTGTGTGTTTTCTAGAATAATATACCTCTAACTCACTGCTTAAGAAAGAATAGTCTTCTTCCTCTTTAATCAACATGCTATTATTTTATCTATTTATTTTTTTTCCTTCATAAAAAATATAATACTATTTTCATTTTTTTCATTTTGATATTCTCTAGGGATTTATTTCATCTTCTTCCTTATTATACTCTACACATTTTTCTTCTTCTTGTGAATTCAACTATTAAGTGTACAACTCATTATAAATTAAAACATTTGAGTGGGGTTATTCCCTTTTATTTTCCTTTACCCATTTTAATATTTTTAGAGAAGAAATATGTAACCCTTTTGAGACTTTCATTTCTCTCATTATCTTATTTTGATTCACTTACATATTCAACATCCTTTTATTTATTCTATAACTTACTCATGGATTCAAAATCTGTATCTACTTTCTCCTTATTCTTGAAAATTATTTCTTTTCTCATTTAAAAATTTAAAAAAGTGTTATGAAACTCATAAAAATAAATATCTTTATTATCTTCAGTAGTCAATGCCTCTGGGTCTAATCAATCTAAAAAATTCTTCATTAATTTTTTAACCATAGTTTAATCTTCTAGGTTGTCTTTAAATACTCTGAGATGAATAAATATTTCATGCACCATATTAAAATAGTTATCCATAGTTTCATCCTTGTCTATTATGATATCTTTAAATTTAGCCCTCAGAAATAGTAACCTGGATTCTTTGATCTTGTTGTTTCTCTTGTATAAGTTTTCATTTTTACATCATATTTATTTGGTTATATTGAGTCATGTCACCTTTGTGAAAAAATTTTCTGATAAGTATGACAGTATAGAATATATATCCTTCCCATAAACCTTAAAAAATTTCTTGTAAATAAAATTCATATGTTTATATCTTGTAGGAGGTGGAAATATTATAATAAAATTATAACTAAACTACACCACACCATGTTTGAAGTATTTATCCCTTATTTTATGTCTTTTTATGTTTATAAAGTGGTTTTTATGTTTTGGGAGAGTTTGGAAAGTATTTGGGATAGTTTTTGTTAATTTCTAAGGGTACATGGTTTGAGCATGGTTAGAGAATATTGTGCAGCTTGTCTAAGAAACCGTGCACATTGTGGAAGAGGGGTCTAGGAAGGGGAATAGTTAGTACACAGGTTTCCAAACCATGTGGCCACCCTAGGTAAACTATGAAACTTGAGACAATGAGATCTTTCATAGTTGTCGCACAGTTTTTATAACCGTGTGGTCCAACCATGAAATTAACCTTCTTGATTTAGTAGTAAACAAATGTTTAGTGCACGATTTTCCTAAATGTGTGTCTAACCATGAACAGTTTAAAAAACGGGTTTTAAAAAAATAGTTATAACAAGATTTTAACCCTAAAACCCTCATTTCTTCCCTATTTTGATCCTCAATCAGTATTTCCTTCTTTATAAGGATAAGGATCCTCTCCCCCTCATTTTTGTAAGTGATTTGAAGGGTTTTATTTAGGAGGTAAAACTGATCATCCTTAGTAAGTCTCATTTCTTAGTAGTTTCATGCTTTTTCATAGATCTACTCTTCTCTCTCTCTCAGTTTCATAGATATACTTCCATTATAGGTATATCTAGGTCCGTTGATTCCAATAATGGTGATTTGTTTTCATGTTGATGTTAGGGTAAGGGATATAAGGCCAATTTGTGGAGTTTTTAGGATTTAGTGATTGTTTGGGCCTTTGGTCATTTTCATCAAAACCATAAAGGTAGGTGGATTCACATTCGGATCCTATTGCTAGAACTGGAAGTATTTATTTCAAATTAATTGTTTTTATTGAAATTGATTGTGAAAATTTTGTGAAAATCTTGGTTGAAATCCATTTCATGATGATTTGTGGATTTCGGAGAAAAGTTGATATTATTATGAATTATGCTTGGTTTTTGGATTTTAAAATTATATTTTTAAAATAGGTTTCTTAGCTTGATTTGTTTAAAAAATTTGTGAAAATGGGTTTCAATAAAAAATTTGGTTTGTTGAAATGTTTTTTGGCATGGACATGGCATAAGGGAATTTTAAATAAATGGTTGATTTTATTGAAGTTGTGTCATCATGTGCATTAGAAATATTGTTTGTCTTAAGGGGTTGATTTTTTTTGGAAATATATTGGTTGATATTTTATTTGAAAATGAAATTTGATGGTTGTTATCATAAGTGTTTACACGTGATTTGGATGGGATAGATAATGGGTGTGAAGTAACACCATCAAATGATTGGAATGTGGTGTGAAGTACCACAATAAAAAGGGGATGTGGTTGGACATGAAGTTCCACTGTTGATGGTAAAACAGAGCTCATGTGGTTGGGTTGTGTCTATTGTTGAGAAATGTGTGTAGCCACACGCGATGAATTGGGTTACTCCAACATGAGATGGAAAAAATGGTTGATGACTTGTTTGTTTTCTTTCCTTGAAAATGTGTTTGTTGGGTAAACTATTTTGTTAAGAATGTGTTTGTATTTCTGGAAATTATTTCTTGTTTGAAATGGTTTTATATAAATTTTTTATTATAAATGTACTAAATTGTTTTATCCTACTGTTGTGAGTAGGGAATTCATTTAAGGAAATGCTATTAATTATTATTACTCACCCCTGATTTGGAACTTTGGTTCTTTTGTAGATGTTTTACATCAAGATATAGGTAAAGGTAAGGAATCCCATTTCTCTAGTGGTGCCTCATGATGCTTGGGATGTTGTGGAGTTTGAGCATAGAGCTTGGTGTGGAGTTGTGGAGTTGTGTCATGGTGCCTTTAAGTTTGTTGTGTTATTCTTTTAAATTTTACTTTTTTTGGTATTATTGTAGTTGAAATTGTTGTCTTTTGGATGTATTTTGTGTTGTATACATTGGAATTTTTCATCAAATAGTTTGGTTTTTGGTAAGGGTATGTTTGGTTGGTTATTTTATTTCTTAAAGGGGAAATCATCCCCTATAAGTAAATGAATCCCTTGAAATTTATTCCTAGTCTTTAGCATCTTTAGGATGTCTCTTAAGCCCATGTAGCACCTCTTCCTCGACTCAAGCCAATGTTGAGGGGTGGGATGTCACAAGTGGTATCATCTTGTATGGTCCTTGAATTAAAAGTGAAAACAATTGTGTTTGGTTTTTTGGAATTTATCATGTCAGTCTTGGTGATGGCATTCATCTTGGTTTATTCTTGAGTTGGGATGATAGTAAGAATTAGGATTGTTGTAAATTTATATTTATATCATAAAAATACATATCTATCCTTTTTATGTTGATATTCAAGTTACTAAGGAGTTGGTAACGTAAGTGTTTTTCTAACACTTATAGGCATTGGAATATCATTATCCTAGGTTTATCCCATAAGAAGTGTGTGGAATGAATGGTAGAAATGACTTCCCAATAGTATTGAATATCTCATTTGGATTAATTATTTGTGTTGTGGTATGAATGTTTTGATTTTTGAAAAAATCATGAAATCGTTTTCAAATGTTCTATTTTGAAGACAATGGTTGTGGTATTTCGAAAATGTTGGGATTTTCAAAACATAGGGGGTTATTAAAAAATTATTGAACATGAGGAAGGTTGAACTTTTGAAATCATGATTCTGATAGTTTTGGTGTGATAAAATTTGAAATTACTAATCCTTCAGTTGCTAGAGAGTGAGACTTATAGTGTTTTTTGTGTTGATAGAAATGGCACTAGGTAGACGTCGTATAGACCAACTAGAGGAAGATGCTAAAAATGTGGTTTCACCTAAGCCCTATGTGAACCAGTAGCTGGTTAAGATCATAGTAAAATCCTTTCATGTTATGGAAAGTGGGAATAAAAGGGATGATCTAAGGCATGTGGAATACTCTATTCAGTTTTAGAAGTAGAAACCACCCATCTTTTGGGGTGATTTGGAAACGGAAAGGGTGGAGATGTGGCTGAACTGGATGAATTTAATATTCAATTTCCTAGGCACATCGGCTGAGTTGAAGGTCAAGTTAATGATGTACACGTTGGAGGATATTTTACTTCAATAGTGAGAGTTATCATTCCAAGATAGAGAGGGACAAGTTATAACATTGGATGATTTTGAGCAATTGTTTAACAAACAGTTATATACTCACACATTTAGAATTCAGTAAAAAAATGATTTATTCAGTTTAAAATTGGATAACATTTTAGTGATGGAGTATGTGTTCAAATTCATGAACCTATTTTAGTTCGCACTCGAGATTACTACAAGTACGTCTTTGAAGGCACATGTCACAGAATCAGGGATGAGGTAGGAAATTCATTCAAATATTTTTGTTCTTTTTATAAAAAATTATACAGAAATATTAAATAGAGAAATAGTGGTTTAAAGAGATATATTGGTAGATACAGGTGGAGGAGGTATGTTGATACCCAAGGGAAATAGTGGGAACTCTAATGTGGGAAGAAAGTGGAAGTGGAACACTTATTTCCAAGGTGGGAGTATCATTCAAAATCTAATGGTGGGATTGGTGAATCTTTATCTGAAACCTCAGACTAAGGTAGGATGTTTTCATAGTGGATCTCTAAGTTGCATGAAGTGATATTTCATGGAACCACCTATAGAATTCCACAATTGTAACCAGATGGGGAATCTTCAGTGCTATTTTCACAGTACTCTGAGGTCATATGTTCATGACATTCCTCAAGGGTTGCAAGTTTATGATGCTTTAATGGGATAAAGGCATCATCATACCCCTCATCGGTAGAATAGAGTTATCCATTGTGATTCTAGGAACACAATAACTCCTCCATAGGGTAATAAAGGATAGAGTTTGGTGAGTAAGAAGTTGTATGGAGATAAAAAGGTTTTTTTGGATGATCAATCCGGACCATCCATGGTGAGAGGTATGATTATTTTGAATTATACCTTTATGCTAGAATTATTTGATATGAGTGCATCTCATTCTTTCATTTCTTCTCATTCTTTTGATTTTTTGGGTTTAAATGTGGAAATGATACATTCTGTTTTGAAACTTCAAAATAATCTAGGTCAAAGAGAGTGTTGATATTTTCGATATAGATAAACTTATTTAGTTGTGGATAGGTTTCAGTTTATGTGGGACTTATTAGTGCTTGAGATGGACGTTTATGATATAGTCCTGGGTATGGATTGGTATATATTGTTTAAGGCCCACATCGACTGTTATGAGATAATAGTTAGTTGCATGGCTGATGATGGCATCAAGCATCTCTTTAGGGGAGGGGAGAAGGTAAAGGTGGATGCAATGGGATTTTTAGTACCAGTAGTTGGGATTATATCATATCAGTTAGTGTATTTTTATTTGTTATCAATGGAAGAGATTGGTATAAATATTTTTATATTGGTTTTTGATCAGTTTATAGATGTATTTCCTGAATATTTCTTCAGGTTTCCACCTATAAGGAATGTGGAGTTTACAATTGATCTTCTTCTAAGGACTTGTCCTATCTCACATCTATCTTATTGTATGAAACCAACAAAGTTGAGGGAATTTAAAGTTATATTTGAGGAGTTTAAAAAAAATCATCTCGCCTAGCACATCTCCATGGGAATCACCAATCTTGTTCATTAAAAGGTGGATAGAACTCTTTGGCTTTGTATTGATCATCATAATCTTAAGAAAGTTACGATAAAGAATTGATATCCACTCCCATGCATTGATTACCTATTTGATCAGTCGAGGGGTGCTCAGTGGTTAACCAAAATTGACTTGCAATCATGATATCATCAATTATTGGTGTAGAAGGAGGATATTTAGAAAATAGATTTTAGGAGTAGATATGGTTATTATGAGTATGTGGTTATTCCCTTTGGTCTTGTGAATGCACCAGTGGTCTTTATGGAATTGATGAATCGGATATTTTAGATATATCTAGATTCTTTCATGGTGATGTTTGTGGTTGATATATTGGTGTATTCAAGGACAAGGGGGTAGCATGAGCAACACTTGTAAAAAGTGTTGGGAATCCTAAGGTATCATTGGTTGTATTCCAAATTATAAAAGTGTGATTTTTTTTGATAAAATAGGTACATTTCCTTGGTCATGTTATTTTTGAGAAAGGTGTTTCAGGGGATCTAGAGAAGATAGAGGTTTTCATCTCTTAGAAACTACAAAATAATGTCTTTTAGATTCAGATATTCTTTGTCCTAGCTGGGTATTATGACACGTTTTCCAGGACTTCTTATGGCTTGCCTCGCCGATAACAACTCTAACAATGAAGAATGTTCCATTCCAATGGAATGAGGAAAGTCATAAGTATTTTGATGAGATTAAGGGTCTCCTTATACAAACACCAATATTGGTTTTTCTAGAACCATGTAAAGGGTACGTGGTGTATTGTGATGAATCAGAATTATGTTTGGGGTGTGTTCTCATGAAAGGGGATCATGGGGTTGCATATGGCTCACGGTAGTTGAGGTTTATTGAGAAGAACTACCTAATGCATTATTTGGAGTTGGAAGTGGTGGTTCCTGATTTGAAAACATGGCGTCATTATCTCTTTGGTGATAAATTCATGGTGTTTACTGATCCTAAGATCTTGAAGATTTTTTTCTCACAATGAAATTTTAATTTGAGACAAAATAGATAGATGGAGTATCTTCATATGTTTTTGACTTTGACTTGATATATACACTGAGTAAAGGTAATTCAGTGTCATATGCATTAAGTATAAATTCATATGTTCAAGTGGAAAAAGAAGCTTCGTATTAGTGGCAGTTAATGTCAGTTATAATCAATATGCATTTGGAATGTGAAGACTGAGGTGATATAGTGGATTTCTTCCCATTTTCATTTATTTCGAATTTGGTTAAAATGGTTTAAGATGTAGAGGACTCTGATTCAGAGTGTGTGGCTATGAGGTTGATACTCAATGGTGGGGAGACTATTTAGGGGTGGAAACTATATGGGAATTCATTGTTCTGGTTTTGGAACTAGATGGTTGTACCAGTGGAAATTTAAGAAAAACTTCACAGTGAATACCATCATTCAAGATGGGATATCCATCTGAGGATTCAAAAAATGTATAATGCATTGAAAGTGTAATTTTAGTGGGATAGTATGAATAGGAAATTGGTTGAGTTTTTATTAAGATGGTTGACATGTCAAAAATTCAAGGTGGGGAATCAGTAACTATAAGGTATGTTGTAGTCTTTACCTACACCTGTGTAGAAATTGTAGAAAATAGATATGGATTTTTTTATAGGTCTCCCAAGAACGGTTTGGAAGAAAAATTTCATATGGGTTATTTTGGATCGGCTCATAAAGTCATATCATTTCATCCCTATTCATGAATCTCATATGATGAAGGATCTATCCATAATCTATATCTATGAGGTGGTAAAAATTAATAGGGTACCAGTTTTGATTGTATGAGATAGAGATGTTTGGTACATGTCTTGTTTCTATAAATCCTTATAGTAATCCCTTGGGACACAATTGAGTATGATTATGGTGTATCATTCTCAGACAGATGGCCAATCCAAGAGGACAATACAAACATTAGAAGATATGTTGAGGGCTTGTGTGATGTATTTTGGTGGCTCATTGGAAGAGAACATACCCTTGGTGGAGTTATTGTATAATAACAGTTAACAAACCATGATACATATGGATCTGTTTGAAGAGTTTTATGGGATTCTCTGTCATTGTCCACTTTTTTGGGTGGAAACAGGTGATACTTATATGTTTGGGCCAAGCCTTGTCCAAGATACAATGGAGAATATTAAATTAATCAGAAAGAGAATAGAGAAGGCTCAGAGTCATCAGAAACCATATGCGGACCATGATCTATGTCCATTTTTGTTTGAGGTGGGTGATCATTTGTTCTTGAGAATCTCTCTAAGATTGAGACATTGTCATTTTGAAAAGAAGGGAAAGTTATCTTTAATGTACATAGGACCCTTTGAGATAATTTAATGGATCAGAGAATTGGAATATCGGTTTGATTTTCCACCATGGTTTAGTGCGGTACATAATGTGTTTTATGTATCTCTGTGGAAAAATTATTCGTATGATCCTGACCATGTGATATGATGGGAGCATATAGAGATAGAGTCAGATGCCTCTTTGGTGCATGAGCTACTATGAATTATGGATAGGAAATAGAAAGTCCTTCATATAAAGAGAATCGATCTATTTTAGGTTTTGTGGCAACATGGTCATATTCAGGAGGAGACTTGGGAACAAAAATGGTCTAGCAAAGGCCCAAACTCCTTTGGGAAAGCGGTGATTTCTACTTTTTCAGGGCAGAGAGGACAATGGTTGGGAGAATATAGCACCCCCATTTTAAGTTATGTAGTCATTATTTATGCCTTTTTATGTGTATAAATTTGTTAGTTAAGGTTTGGAAGAGTTTTTTATTTTTTTGTGAAGGTGTTTGGGATTTTCTAAGGGTGAACGGTTTGAGCCCAGTTAGGGGAAACCATGAAGCTTCTCCAGGAAATTGTGCACATTGTGGCAGAGGGATCTGGGAAGGTTCACGGTTAGTGTACAGGTTTCCAAACCATGTGGACACCCCAGGTAAACCATTAACATTGAGGCAATGAGATTTTTTATGGTTGGAACATGTTTTTTTTAACCATGTCATCCAACCATGTGATTCACCCCCTTGCGGTACTAGCAGGTGGATGTTTAGTGCATGGTTTTCCTAATTATGCAGCTAACCTTGAATGGTTTAAAAAGTTGGTTTTTAAAAAATCAGTCCCACATGATTTTAACCATAAAACTATCATTTCTTTCCCATTTCAACCCTCACTCAATATTTCATTCTCTCCAAGGATTTGGAACCTATACCACTCATTTTGGAAGTGATTCCAAGGGTTTTCTTGGTGCAGTAAAGCCAGATATTCCTTGAAAAATATCCTTTCTTGGTAGTTACATGATTTTTATTAGATATACTCTTCTCTCTCTCCCAATTTCTTAGATATTCTTCCATCACAGGTAGATCTAGGGTTATTGATTCCAATAATGGTGATTTTTTTTCTTTTTTGATGTTAGGGGAATGGATCTAAGATGTATTTTTAGAGTTTTCACCTGGGTTTGGTGAGAATTTGTGTATTTGGTCATTTTTTCAAAAATCCTAAAGCTTGGTGTCTTCACTCTTGACTCCTCTTTCTAGAACTAGAACTATTACTTTAAAATTAATTCTTTTACTTGAATTTTTTTGTGAAATTATTATGAAAATATTGGTTGAAATCCATTTCATGATGATTTGGGGATTTTGGGGAAAATTTGATATTGTTGTGTGTTATTCTTAGTTTTTGGATTTTAAAATGTTGATTTGAAAATAATTTCCTTGGATTTATTTATGTAAATGGTTTGTGAAAAAAAAATCGATAAAAAAGTTTTTTTATTGATTTTTTTCATGGACATGGCTTAAGGGTGTTTTCAATAAATGGTTTATTTTATTGAAGTGATTTTGTCATGTGTGTTTGAAATTATTTTTGTCTTAAAGGGTTGATTTATTTTGAAAAATATTGGTTGATATATTGTTAGGAAATGAAATTTTATGGTTGTTGGATTAAGTGGTTACACATGAGTTGGATGGTATGAATAATGGGCGTAAAGTACCACCATCAGAGGATTATAATGTGGAATGAAGTACCACAATAAAAAGGGGATGGGGTCAGATAAGAAGTTCCAACATCAATGGTAACACCATGTTTGTGTAGTTTAGTTGTGTTTATGGTTGAGAATTGTGTGTGTGCACGTGAGAAAAATTGGGTTATACCAATATGAGATGGAAAAAATGGTTTATGACTTGTTTATTTTATTTCCATAAAAATATATGTGTTGGGTAAACTATTTTGTTAAGTATGTGTTTGGATTGTTGGAAATTATTCTTTGTTTGAAATAATTTTAATAGATTATTTATTTTTTATGTGAAAACTTGTTCTATCCTAGTGTCGTGAGTAGGGAATTCATTTGGGGAAAGCCTAATTAGTATTATTAATTATCCCTTGCTTTGTAAATTTGGTGCTTTTGCAAATATTGTACATAAATACCAAGGTAAAGGTAAGGCATCCCATTTATTTAGTGTTGCCTCATGATGTTTCAGATATTATGGAGTTGGAGAATGGAGCTCAGTGTAGAGTTGCGGAGTTGTGTCATGTTGTCTTTGAGTTTTTTATGTTAGTCTTCCACTTGTTACTCTGATTTGCTATTATTGTAGTCAAAATTCTTTTCTATTGGATTTATTTTGAGTTTTATACATTGGAATTAACCATCACGTAGTTGGGTTTTTGGTAAGAGTATGTTTGGTTGGTTATTTTATTTCTTAAATGGAAAATTATCCCCCATCGGTTAATGAATCCCTTGGAATTTATTTCCAGTTTTTGGATTATTGGGGATTTTATTTAAGGAAAAGTAGAACCTCTACCTCAACTCAATCTAATGGGGAGGTGTGGGATGTTACAAACCTCTATGCACTATAAAATAAAATATGGTAACATATTGTTCTTCCACCCTTAAAATATTTCCCCATCAAAGAACGGAACTCATTTACTTTTCACTGAACTAAATTTATCCATGATATTATTCAAGAAGAGTATAATCTCAGGAGGACCTGGTTATCTTTGAAAAAACTTGTATAGCCTAGTACCTATTATAATACCCTTGGGAGGGGTGAATTTGTGGTACCTATTTATTTTACAAATTCTCCCTTTTGAATTTAACCCCTTTGATTGGTTAATTCCTAGATTCCCTTAAGGACTATCCTCCTCACCCATATTTAAGAATTTTCATCCAATGAAACAAAAAGAAATTCTTAGAATGTTTATCCTTGATGTGAGATCTAACTCATTTCCATTTAAAACTTCTTATTAGTGCATGGATTTTATTATCACTATAAAATTTCAGTGATGAAAAATTTAGTACAAGTTACATAAAATGATCAGTTGGGTATTACCCACTTCTCTATGAGGGGTTTATTTCATCTAATTACTTGATCATTCATGGAGTTATTTAAAGTGGAACCATCAGTACTTTATAATTCCTCCTTCACACTTAATTTTGAATCAATTTTTCAAATCATCACTGGATACCTCAACATTAAGGAATTGATCTTCTTCAAGACATACTTTGAGTGGAATATCAAAATAAATATATAAGCAACAGATCATCCTTCCTCTCACCAATTTAGAATGAAAAACTAATGAATTATACCAAGAATTCAAGATAAAGTATTATTCCTCCTCAATAGAAAGTTATTGAATCAATTTCAATAAAAATAGCTTACACATCCCCTTCAAAATTCCCATATGGAGTATAAGTCATGTTGTTACGTTATTATCTCTCTTTGATATAGTAGAGTATTTAAGTATCTCTATAAACTATCAAAAAAATTATCTCATTGGTTTTATTCATTTTATATGCCTACATTTTTTACAAATATTATTTCCATACAAAAATGGTATGTCCCATTAAATTGGGTTGTTTTCGATTCTTGGGTAAAAATCTACATAAAAATAACAACAATATTTCAAAAAGTAATTTCAAATTTTCAAATTTAAAATCAGTAATAAATTTTTTTTGAAATCCATTTATTCATCCTCCATTTAAATTTTATTCAAAATTCATTAAATTTCAGCTTAAATCACTACTATTGACAAAGCTGATGATATTTTTGAATAAAATGTATAGAAAATCATCAATAGATTTTATTCTTAGTTTCTCTTATTTCTACAATGTAGTGATCCTTACATAAACCAAAAACCATCATTAAAAATTCCTCTAAAATCCTTACGATGCTAATTTATTCACAAAATAATTATCCTAAAGTAGTATCAAACTCATTCTTATGAATCCTGTAAATGACTCATACACATCCCATAATGACTTATATGCAGATCCTCAAATGATTCTTACAAAGGTTAAATTACTCTTATGAAAATTTATAATTATTCTTTTATATTTTTGGATCCTTTTCAAACTTACATCCCATAGTTAAAAATTACTCATATGTATATCTTGAAATTATACTTACATGGAGTCAAATGACTTATATGCAATCTGAAATTTTGGAATTTTTTCAATTCAAAATTTCACAAAAAATTTAAATCTTCTTCCATAAACTTCAGTACAATTCCAAATAACATAAAAACACTTCAAATAAATTCCAAAGAATTCTATTTATCCTCTAACAAATTATTGATAATAAATATAACTCTTTCAATATTTCTAAGGTCACTTCAAAAGCTCTATATATTACCACCCAAGACACCAATGAACTAGATACGTTTAAGAGAAATACACTCTTATCTTATAATATAGTCTATTTAAACCCACTACTAGAAGAATATATTTTAATGTAATCTCTTATTTCACTAAAATATTTTGTTAAATTTAATTTTCTACCATAATTCTTTCATATGGGGTAATCATCCTCTAAGTTACTCTTATTGTGGTGCCTCCTTCTTTTTCCCTTATGGTGACTTTTCTATCTAGGGGTAGATCATCTCACTTCATAATTATTTTCATTACTGAAAGATACCTAGATATCATCCTAAAATATATCCTTATTCATGATCATTTCTATGATATTGTAGAACATCTAGTTTACCTTTCTACTTGAGTTATTCACAGTGATCACCATCATGTCCCATAATTCTGGGAGTGAAGTGAGTAACAACAACACCCAAACTGTGTCTCTAAAGTATACCTACCCCGAGTCCAATTGATTTTTAATAACATTTAATTCTTTAATATGATCGAAAGTAGAGATAACTTATGAAATTCAAATTTTGAAAAGTAATCTTATAAATAAAAACTTATTTATTTTTTGTGATTCTCACACATATCTGTAAGGGTGTTAATGAGTTATGAGGTTGTTTTCACTTATAAAAAATTATACACCACCTTCTAGGAAAGTGAAATTTTCATCAACGTGAGTTCTTTATTATCAAAATTCTATAAATATTCCATTTTCATCACTTCTATATTATCACCAGACAATATAAGGTCAAGGTCCTTGCATAGAAAGAAATATTCCATCTGCATCTTCCAAAACCAAATCTGTAAAACTTCTCCACTTGTGCCATACTGTACTCTAATTTCATCCTGTTGAAATTTTTGAACTCCCACTACTTCCATAAAATGTTGAGTAAGATATGAGGAATTTATTTCCAATATTCTCATACAAGGGAAATTGTATAAATATGATACTAAACCGGTCTTGAAAACACCTTCAATGGGTCCTAATATTCTATAGAAATCACTCCAGCCTCAACATTTGATACCACTTGTTGGGTCCTTGGCCAACATCCAATTAAACCAAAAAATAGTATACTAGTCGAACATAACATACTAAACAAGTGTTCGATAATGAACCCCATGCTATAACGACCAGAAAATGGAAGTTGAATGCACCCAATTTAGCTCACTAAAATGTAAAATCTCTAGAACATATAGACAAGAACTATCAATTGAAATGATAGAAAAATAAATGATTCATAATAAAAAAAATAAAAGATTAAATGGTTAAAACATACATCATAATCAATATGTGAATACTATTTTAATTTTATTCAATGAATTAATGAAGATTTAAAATATTATAACCACTCATTCTCATTCAAAACGTGATCATATCCTACTTAAATAGTAGTTCCAAACTAGTGATTCTACCCTCCACCACCATCTGATCATCATGGGTTGTAATTCACTTTATCTTATCTGTATAAATAAACCTCCATATAGTAAAATACTACCACTACCATTATTATATCTATCAATACACTCATCCCCTTTCAAATATTTTACTAGATATTCATTTTGACATATATTTTTTGTGATATAAATATATAGTTTTTTATTATGTCTCACATTTTAGAAATCATATAACTTTAACTATAGTCCACCAGACCCCATCATTCCTCACTTTATCACCATCTCTGGTAATCAAAAATAAGGCCTATGGACCTCCTCCTTCTAGTGGTCTTATCATCCTTCACCAAAAAAATGAAACTCACATTCTTCAACACATTATTCACAACAATTTTCTAATTTCATTTATTTTAATTATATACATTTAACATAAAAACATGTTTCCCATGAATCATATAAACCTAAAAAACATAAGTTTATGAATTGGTTAAAAGACACCAAGATAGATAACAAGGATGTTTATAACTTCATGATGAAAACTCTACAAGATAAGTGTTCATCGTCATTTAATAGAGAAAAAAATGCAATCATATGACTATGAATCTTATGGAATGCATTAATAGGTTATTCAAGGGGATGTTAAAATTTAATATTGTTGGGTTAGTTTAAGAAAAATATTGTTTTCGTTAGATAATTTCTAAAGATAGGTTATAAATAAATTGATAAGTTATGATGGATTATTATCTAAAAAATTAAACTTCAAATAATAGATAAAATATAGCATATAAAAAGAATCATCTTATTGTGTGTGCTTATTTAGGATGGTGAGAATAAAATTTGAATTTAAATAGAATGATGACCCTAAAACTAGGCATGGAGGTTATATTCTCATGGTGTTACTATAAAAATAAAGATATTAATGTGATTTATTTGAGGCCTACAAGTATTCATTTTTTCATGTAATTATTTCATCTGTATTTGTTCATGTATTATGAAAGTCTTTCATTGGACCTTTTTGAAAGCTTGATATGATTTCTAGATACCACAATTCACCAAGGGGGATTATTTTTTTTCTATGAAATTTTTTCTAAATAATGAAGAACCACATATGATTCTATGTTCTAATAGGTTAAACCTTAAAGGAATACCAAAATCCATTCGACTAAGGAATGAAATAGGTCAGTCCTCTAAAAGGGGATTTCAAGTCACTTTTAGTCATTTTTATATATTAGTTCATAATTAATAGCATTATACAAACTTAATAAGATACCACTAATCATCTTACTAACATATCTAAATTATTTTTTATGAAATTTCCATGTTTACTATATGATTGAAATTTCAAGTTCATATGTTAAAATTTACTTTTACTTACTAAATCTTTTTACATAGTTTTAATATATTTTTATATTTAATTATGAATAATATTTCTAATTTATTGTTTGTAAAAAATTTATATATCCATTACATAATTAAAAAAGTAATATAATAATTTACTTTATATGAAGGAGTCCCACATATCATCAAATTTTTTGTAATGGGTTTTCTCTCTTTCTTGTAGGATATTCTATTCATATCACTATTATCGTAGGACTTCACCTAATTCTATCAAACCAATTAAACATCATGCCTTTTTTTAATCTCGATTTTAAATTTCACCATTATTGATGGAGGACATACCATAATGTTAGTAGAATGCTAGAGACCTTTGACACATAAATTTTATCAACCATAGCATCAGAAAATTATTAGTTTATATTATATATCTTACATTATGGGTATCCCCATTAATGGTTCAATTGTTAATGGATATGTCATGAGAGAATAGAAATTGATGGTATAATAGTTATTAGGCATTGGCATGTGAATTTCACAAACCCTGTGAAGGGTTCAGGATTTTTGTTGGGATTGGTGATGGGGAACTTCACAATTCATGAGGATGACACAAATATGTGGTTCACTCCTGCATAAATTCTATGACTTCTTGAAAAGACTCTTTTCATGGATAATTATAGGTACTATATTTGTCATATGTTACTCCATCAAGTGAGGTCTTGTTAAGTAAGTAACCCTCACCTAGAGCATCACTAAGGGGAAAGCCTATGGAATGGTATGGAGTTTTTTGTACATTGTACAACCACGAATGGGAATATGAGGATCACTTGGAATGGAACCAAAGGGGGGTTCATTACTTCAATAACTAAAAAAAAGTAATTCCCTAATGACTTGGATAATGTAAATGACACTAATTAGACCAATTAAATTATATCATAGTCTGTGATATATAAATAATGAGGAGAATAAAAATAAGTAGATTATAAACATACTCAACCTGTCTCAGTCTTGTTTTGGGATCTTGACATGGTTCATATTATTTCTCATAACCTGATATACTATAGTCATGATTGTTTTCAGGTGATCTCTCATCTCATTTTCTTATTCATTAGGACAGTCACCACATGTTCTATCACACTTGTTTCTTGTTTTTTCATGATTTTTCATAGTTTTTACTAGTTTTTCATAAAAGAAAATTATTTTCACATATATTTAGAGTTTAATTTTAGGGTTTTATAGGTTTTTTAAAGGATTATTATAAGTTTTTAATGTTTTTAGGGTGTGTTTGTAGGTATAAGTGCTATTGATAATGCAACCTTTTAATCCTAAGGAAGTAAAACATTAATATCACAAATAATATCCACTTCACTTTACCATAAACTAAAAATATCTATTTTATAAAACACACATATCATAGGAATGAGGTTTTCTTAATTTTTGAGGGTTTTTATTATTCTATTTTTTATCATTATTACTAAGAGAATCATGGTTCATTTCTTATCCTTATATCATTGATATACTCAAACATATTAAGTTCTCTCACCTGACTTGAGGTTAGAATTATTACTTTTTCTAATTGTCACTAATTAATCCATTCAATTGAGAAAAAAATTCTCATAAATTTAAATATATATATATATATATATTCATTTACTATATATATTTATTAATTTAAATAAATAAAACTAATGACACTGAGGGAATCGACGAAACGAAAGACCCTAGAAACATTGAAAACCATGTCATCCCTGAATACATGGATGATACTAAACCACATTCATTATAACAAAATATGATATCTCTTATCTCTTACTATGATACAAGGAATAATCAATATCACATTGTTATTACATTCTGTAATTTTTATTTCGTCGGTCTCATCATTTTTTTGAGGTCATCGGCATCGTTGGTGGCATTAGTGTTATTGGGGCCTCTAAAACTATAAAAAATCAAGAATACCCTAAAAATATATAAAACTCCTAAAACCCATTAAAAATATAGTAAAATCATGAAATTAATAATAATAAAAATAATTAATATTTAACATGAAAAATTAATAATCTAATATTTCTTGGATGTACAGTCTCCCAAACAATGCATTAAACCAACCTCCATAGCTCTCAAGCATTCGTCCATCCCCCATGTTTCTAATTAATGATCCAAAGGAAAATGTTCATAGTTTTTTAGGTATTAAGTAGAACCATTTATATTGTAATTACATCCTAAATGACTCTATTTTTTCTCATGACAATCCATGTTTTAAAAAAATATAAGTAGATCTATTTAGAGAAATAATTTGGGAAATGGTGTAAATATAGTGGGAATGGATTTTTCTGAAGGAGAGATCCCATACATTTATATAGATGATGTGTATTCCATATGGGCATGTATTTCTATAGTTATTCCTTATACTATCAAACTACACTACATATACTTGAAGTTATTAGTAGGATCATACAATCACAGTGAGAGGGGGTGCATCATTATGATCTATGTTTTATGGAATTATTTTCTCCTTGTTAACTTAAACATCTACACCTATTAAGATAAATTAATCTCAAAAGAATAATTCAACATAAACACACAAAATTCAAGATAAAAGTAAAGAGAGCACAACATATGATATTTTTCAAGGTTTACTCCTGATGTGGGTGACTATGTCCTTGTTCTATTTAGGTTTAGTCTAAGACACAAGAGATTAACTATAATAATAAATATAATAAAAATACAGAAGGTATTATCACTAACCTAGAAATGGGGAAGTTATCATCCTTAACTTCAAAAATGGTTTCCCGGTATTTGGTTATCTCTCAAAAGTTTCTTTATACTAGGATACCTCTAGTTTACAATAGTCCTCCCAAAATCACTAATGAAAAATATCATCATATTTTCTCTAGGATTTCAATACATAAATTTGAAATATATTCTTCTTCAACAGTAGGAATTTTACTGCCATTAACTAAAAAAATTTATTAGCATTCATGTTATCCTTGTTCTATCAATCGTCATAATGATCAATATAAGAATCAATATGTTTCTCTAAGTTTTCTTCTTCCAAAACTCTATGAATATTCAGAATATTTATGAAAGTTTCTCTATATTCAATTCATTTAAATCAACTGAATAAACTCTACTTATAAATAATATCTACTTATAAATCAAATATACTTATAAATCACTCTATTTCTAAATCATTCAGCTTCTAAATTAATTTTGATTCCATGACTTTTGATATATAGAATATGTGGGTCAGTAATCTTACTTATACGTACTAGAATATATAGATGTTTGAAAGTTAAAAGTCATTTTTTAACTTCTTCCTCAACTCAAATGATTTTTAGGAACATGCAAGATGGTCTCTAACATCTTACTTGACTTAAATTAATTTCCAAAAAATATTGATTAGTCTCACACTTCTTCCTTTACTCAAATGATCTTTTAGAACATGCAAGTCAATCTCCCTTGGTCACAATAATATTTTTTTAACTTATATATAATCCTTTTATAATCATCATTGGATATTGAAACATCTATAAAATATAGTAATGTGGTCTCCAAGAATTTTTAACTTTTGAATCTATCACTTTCTTAATTAGAAAAATATCTCATTCAATTCTTTTCCAATATTCTTTATCACTTACTGAAAAATCATCTTGACCAAAAGAACATCTAATTAAATTATTGGTATTATTGTTTTATTTATTCCTCAAAATTTATATTTAATCATGGATTAATCATCATGATATTTATTACCTGAAGAAAAACTCAACATCGTCTCAATTAAATATTATGAATCATTTGAAATCTTATTTTAATCTTGCATAGCCTTATGATTTTCTAGACTTAAGTTAATATAGATTTGGATCTTCTGGATTTATTCTTCTATATAATAAACACATTATCTAAACTTTAGATAATAGAATATCAAGCTACAACACATCTTATCAGCATCTATAAATGTATCCTTATGGTGTAACATATATTTAAATAACTGTTTAATTTATTATGATGACTCAGAGCATGATAATTTGGTACTTTGATATAAAACATAATCTTTATATTATTCCCCACTTAATCAGATTCCACTATTGTTTATGTTACCAAAATTCACCATCATCTAATTCGATACTTATTCTAAATAGTATTCAACACATAAAAATTATCTGAAATAATTATCTTCGCAGACTATTTCCTTAGAATTCTTCTTCCACATTATGTTTCTTCTTCTTATAGACTCACCTTTTAAAACATAATAATTCAAGATAATCCTCAACATCTACTATGTATACCTCTTCCAATTCTCAAACTTTTCCAAAACCAAATTTGGTCATCTCATGAAGTGGTTTTCATTTTAAATTCTAGAAAAATACTTTTCATATACTAATTTTGGAATTGAATTATATTCCCTAAACAATTTTCTCAAACTCAATATCAATACCCAATATCAATTTTCTCCCCACTTAAACTTTTAAAAACATTTATTATGGAACTTCCAATTTATCCTCCATATTCTTTAGTATATCTTCTTATAGAATAAGTTTCTTTTTAATTTATACACTCCATGATACTAATAGATATTTCTATTTGGTTCTATAAGTATTCTTTTGAAACTACTAATTTTAGATCTTCATCTCATTCTAAAATATTACTCTTATAAAAATAGTTCTTCTATAATTACTTCTTAGTGATATTATATATGTAATGGATTATTTTCTTAATCCCAAAATTCATATTCACTGTGTAATAAAATATATTTATCCTATAAGTAATGTTTTCATATGTTATAAAAAGTCTATATACAATGATGTATTCTCAAAAACTCCAACCAGAATACTTTATAATTCTTTAACTATATCCAACTCCTCATCTTCTAAAACTCTGCAAGAACATTTAGAAGATAGTTCTCCCATCAAATTTTAGCACTTTTTTTATTCAAACTATGTTTTTAAAAAATCATCATACATAAAATGGATCCCTAAAATATCTTTCTTCAAATAGCAATAAAATCAACTCCATATTCAATATCCAAAACTCTATGAGTTCTATATTTTTATTCAGATTCGTAATATTTTATTCTTCTAGAATTTAGAAAATTATCATTATTTTCCAAAAAAAAATCTAGCAAAATTCAAGATTAACCTTCTGTATGTCCTATTTTAGCTCTAACTCAATAACTTCAATATCATTCAAATATAGTTTCAAATACAACATCATCCAACTATATTTCCATATAAATAGTAGTTTTCATAATTGATAAACTCAAGGGTGGACCTCATCATTCATTATGCTCTTCAAAATTATCCAACACATATTGAAAACCATACTTATTAACAAAAAATACAATCTTCATCATCATAATTTGGGAACCTCAATTTCACACATTTGATTTTTTTTCTATACCCATAATTTAATTTAAATATGTTTACAGTAACTCATATCCTTTTATATCATATTTATTGAAAATAAATACAAATTTTCAAAAGTAATGGATAGTTATAATCATCTCATTCTTAAATTATGACCAAGATTTCATCTTTTCCCCCTTATTTTTAGTGAGAAAAGATTCACTGTAGAGAAGGATATCATCATACTTCTTATTGAAATGAGCCATAAATTAATCAAATTTTATTTTATATGATAAATTCTTAGTGTAGAAAATAAGAGACATTAACTCAGACATAAAAGTTTACCATGAAATTTCTCAAATTATATCATAACATAAGGAACATAACTATCTACTTCTATAAAGTATATCCTTCCCTAATGTCAATATAGATATTATAAATATTCAAACACAAACAGATTTATCCCCATTTCAAGTTACTTCTCTTATTAAACATCTTAAATAATGCTCCTCATTCAAATTATAATTGATTCTATCTAAAATAAGGATGTGAAATATGTGATAATAAAACCTCAATTATAAAAAATTCCAGCATCTTCTAGAATTTCAGATTCTTCTGAAATAATAGTAATTTTTATAATCTTTTAACAAATTAGCTCCACTTAAATGTATGAACTCCCAAAACACTTTCAACATGGATTATATTCTTTAAAAATGATATCCAAGCATGTCTTTGTGACTCCACTTGTAAAATTTGAAATGATACATCATGATACCAATAAAATCACTCAATGATGGAAATATCATCATGGTATTCTACTATCATAGCATGCTCATCACTTTACTTGTCCTTTTTTCCTTCTTAGTTAAATAAATAAGGTTGGGTGGTGTTTCTCAACCTATAAAATCATTTAAATTAAACTGTAGATTTTTTAGGACCCTTCATGATTTCTACTAATTTTATTTTCCAAAAATTAATTTTCTTAGGTGGAATTATCTTATTTATTTCATCATCTTTCGTCTCATATGGAATTATATTTTTCTCATCATCTAGAAAATCACATGCATTCATTTTTTTTTGATCTATTTTACTTTAAATATACAATAGTGATAGTCATATTATCATTAATTACTTTGGATTTTGATAAGATTTATGGAATTTTTACATGACTTCTCAAGTGATCATGGATTACCCCTTTTTTGGAAACTTCTTCTCAAGAATTTCATATTCTTATTCACAAACATATTCCACAAAACCAGTCCTTTTATTTATTTCTCATAATTATTTTTTTTACTCTAGATTTCTTCCTTAAACACTAATGTTCATGTAATTATTTAATTTTTTTTGTTTTTAAGGATCAATTAACACATGATCAATGAATCATAAGGAATGGAAAAACTTATTACAATTATATACCTTTATTGAAACTAAAACCATGTATAAAACAAAATAAAGAAAATGTGTGTACCTTGCACTATTTAATCTACCACCACTCTCTTTATCAATATTTTTTAAGAAGATCCCTTATAGATAGACAAAGGAATCCCTCCCCCAAGATATATCATTAGGCTAAAATGAATCATCCAATGTTATATTGGGATTCTCCTTATCTCTATGGAATTCTAGTTCATTTCTTTATAAAGGAGGAGGGAGAATAGAGCATTATAAAGAGAAAGATTCAGCTAAGTCCTAAAATATCATTTATACCCTATATATATGGTTAATTTTATTTATATATCCCTCAATAATTCTCCTTTTGTGTTCATGAATTAACTCATTAATTAAATAACTTATGACTTAATGTAATGACCATTCATGAATTAATTATATGAATGCATGTTGATCCTCATAAGAGTTTCATCTTATGAAACATATAATGATCACTTATATGGAAGATAAAAATAATCATTAAAATTTAACATTTTACTATAATGAATAATCATAAGGAATCACATGTATAATACATTATGATTCAATGATTAATGATATGCTCATATCCTAACATATGATATGCCAAGGAAATTCAATATGATTTCACTATATCATACTAAATGATATTCTCTTGCATGGAATATGACTTTGGATATTATCACATACAATATCCCAATATCATGCCTTATTATATAGGATAATCATGTATCATATTCATATTATGTTTATGGAAATGTCTCCATCAATCTCTCCCTTTCCCTAAAGCCTCATGAACTTTATTCTATTTCACCTTATATTGTATATATGTTATAACTTGTGAAATAATATCCCAAAAATTTAATAAAAACTTTTGGAAATATATCATCCACCTCACCATGTATTAAATCATATAACATTCCTCATTAATACAAATCGAAAACTCATTTCTAAATAAACTCTAAAATTCTTTTAGAGAATCTCTTTGAGTCAAACTCAATTCTCATTCATTCAACCTTAAATTATGACCCCTTATTCCTTTCTAGCAATGAAAAAAATTATGGATTCTTGAATTCTTAAATTTTAATAATGTGTAGCCTCTATTAAAGCATCATTGATACTCAAAATATAAATTGATCTAAAATATATTCAATAAACACATGTATCTCTATACCGGTATACACCAGCTACATCATATGAAAGCATGCATTTTCATATGATCCCTTTTTTAAGTGAATTTAGTATCCATGGGACATAGAGTATGTAAATATTATATAACCTCCTCATATATTATTAATTATATGAGTATATAATAACCATGTCAATGAATACATCAAATATCATTCATCTTTATAGATAAATGTATCATATTCACATCACCTGATAGATAATCACATCATATGTATTATATATATTTTTCTATATTATTCCTCAATCAATCTCAACAAGGGCCCAAATTTCATTCTCCTCATATGAGAGGATGAATCTGATCATGGTTAAGCTCCAAATGATTACATGATTAGTAACATACCCAATTATTCCCTAATTTTCTAATCCTTAAGGATTATGTAAGAAAGGTATAAAAGTATGAAGATTCTAATGCTAGGTATCTCAAAAACCTTAGGAATTAGGGAAATACAAATATAAAACATACACCCCTAGTATACCAAACACATAGTGTATAACACTTCATGTAGTATACATTGGGGTCCATCCAGAAAAAGACTTATTTTATGACTCATGATAATATTATGCATCTCTATACGAAATCCTAATCACGCTAATCTTAACATTTCATCATAACCTATAACACCCCATGATGGACATCGGTTTGGGATAACTCAAATTCATACTTTGAGAAGTTAATTTACATAATATATATAGCTAATGTGAAAAATAAAGACTATTTTTATGTTAATATGATACATTTTATATCCTTAAAATTAATTAAGAAGATAAATAAAACCATATATAATAACTAATCTATTCATATCCCATATTATAAACCACCATAAAAACCATATGTTTATATAACTTTAAGGGTTTTGTTAAACTCATAACATCTCTATGTAATTTCTTCTACGTATCTTTATGATCATTAGATAAAGCTCTCCAAATAAACTCTTTTAGTGAGTAACATATATGAAATAATATAGTTTGAACATTTTTAGTCATATAAATCATATTTTTAATGTTAAAATCCTTTAACAAAAAATTAAAAAATTTAACTTTAAAACATCAAATCAAGTGATGTTCAACACATTTATCGTCAACATAAAACTCTTTCAAATTTCATCAACATCATGATCCTTGGAAACCATTCCAAAAAAATCCTAGAGATATATTTAGTAATAATATTTAACTCTTTATATTAATATTTACCAATAAATCAAAAACTCATTTAGGATATAAAGTTGAATTCATTTTATTATGGGAACCAAATATAACTCTTTATATTTCTCTTTACCAACATATCATAAACACTTTTTGGATATTAATTTATAATCACTTTGTATATTGACATATTTAGTCTTCCATTTGTTAAATTTTAACTTCTCCAAGTTCAAATATTCTTCCAATAGCCTCTTAGAAGTTATATTATCTTAAAAATATCATGATAAGATACGCAAACTTCTTTATGTCCTGTAATGTCATGACCCGTCCCCCGGGGCACTTGTCGTGACTACCCCAATCTCACCTTCCATAGGCCAGGTGCTGGCGACTAGCACCAGAAAGTCATATCCCTATAATGGGAAGTCATTTCCTTTAAACCAGTATAAATACATAAAACCAAGAGTACAACAAGAGGCAACCATGATTAAACTGTTGTAGTAAAAAAGGTTTGCTGAAAGTAAAGGGGTCAGAATACAAGCCCAACTAGAAAGTATAAGTACAACTAAAAATAGAAAAATAGTTATTGTATCATCCACTAAGGATCCTACCTAAAGGGTAGTTACAGCTCACGATCAATAGTCCATGTGTCACTCCATGTCAAATGGTCCACCTCTGAGCACCATCCAATCCTGACTCCCTCAGCCTCGATCAATGTTGTCTGTCATTTGCACAAGACACAACAAGGTGCGGGTAAATCCCATGCAAGGGTGTGTATAATGACACTCAGTAGGGACCCCGAGACCCCATAGGTCTCCTAGAGTTCCACAAAGGAAAAAACACAAAGCAAGACCTCCATATCAAAGCACAAAGTGATAGAAAACATCTCTACTTAGGTATATTCCCATACATATACCTAAGTTATCAAGATATATCGATCCCATACATGAGGGAAGAATACCATGAAGGTAACACCACGAAGGTAGAAGTACCACACAGGTAACACCATGAAGATAGAAGTACGACATAGGTAACACCATGAAGACAACACCATGAAGGTAGAAGTAACACATAGGTAAAACCATGAAGATAGAAGTACCACACAGGTAACACCATGAAGAAAACCCCATGAAGGTAGAAGTACCACACAGGTAACACCACAAAGATAGAAGTACCACACAGGTAACACCATGAAGATAAAAGTACCACACAGGTAACACCACAAATATATAAGTTCCACATAGGTAACCCCACAAAAATAGAAGTATCACATAGGTAACACCACAAAGATAAAAGTACCACACAGGAAACACCATGAAGATAGAATTTCTACATTAGTAACACCATGAAAATAGAAGTACCACATAGGTAACACCACAAAGATAACACTAAGAAGGTAAAAGAATCATCTCACAATCAGTTATAACTTAAGTATAGAAGTATAGATGATTAGTATTAAGCTATAACATCTTATTCTATTAAGAGGCACCGATTCTGACCCACATGGGATCTATAGGTAATAACCCCCACTGTCCCACACAGGATCTGACCCACACAGGATCTGTATGCGCTGACCCACATAAGATCACTGAGTTTTGACCCACATAGGATTTGATATATGCTGACCCACACAGGATTGATAGATGCTGACCCACATAGGATCGATGTTCTTTATTCATGTTACAGCCTGCCACAGGATTCCTCGCACTCGGTGCGCTCGAGCTCCATAGAATCTGCCCCTTAGGATATCGTTCTTACATCGAACACCACTAAGCCCCACAAAAAAGTAACCCAAAGGACCACCATGTTGTAAGGGTTACAAAACGATAGACGACACGTCAATCAGACGCACAGTCTGTGAGTTATAAGCATTTTAGTTCTGAGGGACCAATTGGATTCGGGTTCGATCCAACCCGGTCATAATCTAACTATTTCCAAAACTCAAGTGGATTATACCAAAAGTACTGTCTCGCTCCATGTTTCTCAGAACCATAGACGGTTCGTTGAATGAATTCCCAATTCTCAAGTTATGGCCCATTAAGAGAAACTGGGCCTGGTTGGGTCTAGGGCCGGTCCGACCCGGTCCGGATCCGACCCAGCTGGGCTGGGCCATGGTGGGCTCAGCCTACTGGGCTATGGTCTGGCCTGGCCTGCAAGGGAGTTGTGGCCTAGCCCGGTAGGGGGCGTGGCCTAGACCTCAAGGGGGCGGCCTGCTCGGCTCACGTGGCCCAGCTCGTAGAGGTGTGGCCCGCTGGGCTCATGCGGCCCAGCCTACGGAGGCACAACTCCTTGGGCTTGCATGGCCCGGCCTACGGCCGGCCTAGTTTTCTAAAATGTGTACCGGTCTTACTAGCTAGCCCTGTAGGTGCGGGGCCATTTCGGCCAGCCGGTGGAGCCCGCGAAACGGTCGGTCATCTTGGTCGACCAGGGTTCCGCCAACCGGAACGGCGTGAGGGTCACGCCGCTCTCCACCTAATACGGCCTTGAGTCACGGCCTTCTCTAGAAGCGTGTGACGGTGCGCCTCCCTGCCTCCTCCTTTTATGGTCGGCTCGTGCCGGCTTCCTCTTTCACCCGTCGCGGCTTCAGCCGCGACCCCATGCTCACCGGCGGCACACGACGGCATGTCGTACCTCCTCTACAGCCAGTCGGTGTCGACTGCTCTGGCAACCACCATGGATTAGTGTTGCAACCTCCTCCTATGGAGCACGACAACACAATTCCTCCATCGTAGTTCGTCGGTGCCACCGCTTCAGCAGTCTTCCACGAAGAACGCAAGGGTATCAAGGTAGCGGAGGGTCTGGGCCAAGTTCGTTAGGCCCGCACCCTCCACATTTGCTCAAAAACATGAGAGAGTATAACAGGATTCAATAATCACTTGCAATTAATCAAAAATCAAATCCCTACCTCAAGAAAGATGTAGAATGATCGCAATTGAGTAAGTGGGTCGTTGTTCTTCATTCCCGCAACAAGCTTCCAACGACGCCACTGGAACATCGTCCTTTGGTTCATGGTTCGGTGTCGCCTATCATCGTCCGCTGGAACCGGCTCTGTCCTCCAAGGGTTTGGCATCATGGAACTTTATCAGCACTTTGTTTCTTGGGGAATTCATGCCATTTCCTCCCCCCAAGATTCCTATAAATAGGAGAGGGGTGTTTTCAATGCTCGTAGAATTTATGAGGGTTCATTTAATAGGAACCTTCATAAATTCTAAGACATTGTTATATAAGAATTGACGGGTCAATCCATTTAATGTATTGACACATCACTGGTCCCACGCTGCCACTTCTCCATTAGAGGAATGGAAATAAATAAAATAAAATAACAAAGTTATTTTATTAATCTTTTAAAAAGTCCAAAATATAACTTTTTCTCTAGACCTACTGTGGTCAAAGTAGAGATTCCCTTAAGTAAATCATGGCACTGCGGATTCAACGGTGCCCTCATATTTTTAATCCGAGCACCTATTTAAAATTTAGAAAATGACGCTCATGTGTTTATTGAACATACTTAAAAAAAGTTCAGAAATTTATTCTGGGCCTCAGAATCACACGCTCTCAATTTTCGCAGACTCGTAAAAATTCCATATAATTAAAAACAATTACATGGAAAATCCAGGTCTTTACATTCTCCCCACCTTAAGGATTTTCATCCCCGAAAGCCCCAACATAGACTATGAAAACAAATGGGGGTACTGAGCACGAATATGAGCCTCTCTCTCCCAAGTGCTCTCATGAAGGTTCTCGTGCTTCTAGAAAATGCGCACTAGAGGTATCGATCGCCCATGAAGGACCTGCTCCTATCGATCCCCAATCTCTATTGGAACCTCTGTAAATGTCGCCCCATCATCATAGTCCATCTCTCCATGGTCAATGATCTGAGATGGGTCATGAACATATCTCCTCAACTGGGATACATAGAAGATATCATGAACCCTCTCCAACTACGGTGGAAGTTCCAAGCGGTATGCCACCTCGCCTACCCTCCGAAGAATTAGAAATGGTCTGATAAACCTTAGTGATAACTTGTCACCTCGGCCAAATCTCTACAAACCTCATCGAGGTGAGACCCGTAGGAAGACATGGTATCCCTACTCAAACATTAAAGGTCTCTAAATCCTATCATCATTAGACTTATGTCTTCTCTGTGCATTCTTCATCCACTCCTGACCGATCTGCACCTTCTCAGTGGTAGCTGTTATCAACTCTAGACCCATAAGTACTGACTCCCATGGGTCGGTCCAGCATAGAGGTGATCTTCAAGGTCGACCGTATAGGTCCTTGAATGGTTTCATACCGATGGTGGAGTGTTAGTATTTATTGTATGTGAATTCCACCAAAGTCAAGTGATCCTCCCAACTGCGGCCAAAATCTAGGATGCATGCACGAAGCATGCCATCCAGCGTCTGAATAGTCCGCTCCATCTGACCATCTGTCTGAGGATGATTGGAGGTGCTCAAATTTAGTTGAGTCTAGAATGCCTCTTACAAACACTTACACTAACGGGAAGTAAAATGTGTGTCACGGTTAGACACGATCGTCAATGGAACCCCATGAAGTTTCACAATCTTCTATACATAGAGGCATCCCCAGACCTCTACTGATCCTTTCTCTCAGATAGGTAGGAAGTGGGTTGACTTGGTGAGTCGGTCAATGATCACCCAGATGGAATCATGTCCCCTAGATATACATGGAAGCCCCGTCATAAATTCTATGTAGATTCCATCCCACTTCCACTCCGGGACCTCTAGTGGTTGCACTAAGCCTGCTGGAACCTGATGATCGGCCTTCACTTGTTGAAAAGTGAGGCATCGGGAAACAAACTATTCCACTGCTTTCTTCATCCCTAGCCATCGGTGCTGATGCCAGAGGTCCTAGTACATCTTCTCCACACCAGGACATACCGCTAGAGGGGATGTATGGAACTCCATCAACACCTCCTCCCATAGCGCCACTGGTACCATGGTACATCCTCTAAAGAGGATGATGTGCTCACCACCTTTAGAAAATCCTTCAGGTGCCTGTCCTAAGGATATCTGAGCATGTCGAGCCTCACAGTCAATGTCCCTAAGCTGCACCTCCCTGACTCAACGAAGGAGTGGGGAGTGACTATCATAGACTATAGGTAAGCTGCTCCATCTCTATCCATGAAGGATATCAGCAACGCAGCTAGCTGCTATGTCGCCTCACTCAGCAGCTGCAGACTAGACCTCCTGCTGAGTGCATCTACTACCATCTTCCTCTTCCTATGACTATAGACTATCTCAAATTAATAGTCTTGGAGGAACTCCATCCATCACCACTATCTCAGGTTTATGTCCTTCTAATAGAATACATACCTAAGACTCTTGTAATTAGAGTATACTATAAAATGTTCTCCCATCAAGTAATGTCACCACATCTTCAGGGTGAAGACCACTGCTACTAAATCAAGGTTGTGGGTAGCATAGTTCTTCTTATGTTACATCAGTTTTTGTGACCCGTAGGTGGTCATTGTTCTCTCCCACATCAGGACACACCTATGTCTGGTCCCTGATGTGTCACAGTAGACCACATACCCAAACCCCTCTTTTTGTAGCCTCAAGATGGGGGCACTCGTCAGCCTCTTCCTCAGCTCTTGAAAACTTTGTTGGCATCTCTTCATCCATACGAATGGTTCTCCCTTCTTCATCAATGCTGAAAAGGGTACCACAACTCCATAAAATTCAGGAACGAATCTCCAGTAGTATCCAGCCTACCCTAGGAAAATCCTCACCTCGGTCACACTCCTGGGTGGATCCCAAGAAAGTACAACCTTTATCTTCCCTAGATCCACTACAACTCCATACTTTAATATAATGTGTCCCAGAAAGTGGATCTCTTGTATCCAGAACTAGAAATTTGAGAGATTTCCATAAAGCCGGTTCTCTCAGAGTGTATTCAGAACTATCTGTAGATGATAGGAATGATCCTCCTCTGTCGTCGAGTATATCAAGATTTCATTGATGAAGATCACCACAAATCGATCGAGGTATGGATGGAAGATCCTATTCATGAGTCCCATGAACACTGTTGGGGCATTGGTTGTGTCAAAAGGAATAACCAAGAAATCATAGTGGTCATACCGACATCTAAAGGTCCTCTTCTGCACATCCACATCTCATACCTTGTGCAGATGATAGTCTAATATGAGTTATATCTTTGAAAACCAATGAGCTCCCTTCAGCTGATCGAAAAGATCATCAATCCTCATAAGTGGATACTTATTCTTCATGGTCACCTATTTTACATGTCAGTAGTCCACACCGAGTCTCAAACTCCCATTTTCCTTCTTGGTGAACAAAACCGGGGCTTCCCATTGAGAAACATTAGGCCTTATGAACCCCTTCCTCTGCAAGTACTCCAACTATACCTGTAACTCACGAAGCTCTGCAGGATCCATTTGATATGCTAGATTAGATATCAGTGTCATCTCAGGGTACAGTTCAATGTAAAATTCTACCTCTATATGTGGAGTTAGTCCCGGAACATCATCAGGAAAGACATCGGCATACTGGTCAACCACTATAGGATAGCTCAGACTCTCAACATCAACTGCCCCAAGGGTAAGGCTGGCCAACTGATGTGTGATCGGCTGCACCCTCCTCTAGAAAGTCCATCCTATGATGCAAATGTTCCCTTCTTTCTAGTGAAGGTAAACCTGGTCTCATCCTCACGGACACACTACACTTTTCACCTAATATAGTCAATATGAGAATGGAATGTGGATAACTAGTCCATACCCAAGATGACATCGTAAGGCCTCGACACCGCTACTAGAAGATCACAGCTGAAGATCTCACCTCCTATAGTAATCTCACACTACTGACACTAGTGTATAATTGTCGATTCCTCTCCCATAGGAGTCTCTAGCATAAGGATCAAGCCAACAGCTCCACCAGAATCTCCGAGCTCTAAACGAGGGTCGTGGTAATAAAAGAGTGACTAGCACCTGTGTATATAAGTATTATAGATAAGGTGGAGTAGACACAGATTGTACCTCTAATCATCTTCTGAGCGTCTTGTTCATAGGCCTCAGTTTCCTGGATCTGATCTTGTCCATGTCCACCTTCTCCCTGTGGTCGGGGTGGACCACCTGGAGGTGGCGGTAGTAAAACCTTAAATCCCCGCTCACCGCCTGCTGCACAACCAACTCCTCTACCACGTCCGTCTGCTGCCTGCAGATTACCCTGATTGAATCTCTACCAATGACTTGGTGGTACCTCAACCATCTGATGGTCATCTATATGGCAGGTCGGTCGGTCGCGTGCCATGTGACCCTGCCCGTCGCACGAGTAGCATTGCCTGCTCCTAATCTTCCCTCCTCTATCCCGTGAGCCCCACACCACCGATCCTGTATCCTGAGGTCTCCCACCAGAAGGTCTGGCTCGCTTAGACCCATGCGTCATCTTCAAACTGCCTGCTACAGATGACTATACTACTTGACATATGGTGGTGTCTCTTGTTGTCAGTTCCGGCTCACCTAGGAAGCTCTCCACCAAAAATGCTCGCTCTAGCACCCCAGCCTATGTCAGTATGCTGAGCGATATCATCGATGATATGATCTCCCATTGGAGACCCTAATCAAAGGTCCGAGACCTAAAGAAAGGGTCTCGTACCATGTCGGTGGAGTAGCGAGAGAGATCAGTAAACCTCACCGAGTACTGGGCCAGAGTCATGATTCCCTACTATAAGTGCAGCAGCTCCTATATACGCACTGAGTGTAGAGTCACTGGGACAAAATTTGCCCTAAAAAGGATGTCGAAGTCCACCCAGATGAGGGTCACCTCATCATGTATCTATAGTGTTAGACCCCAACATATCCCAACTGCTCCCTAGAAGAGACTAGCAGCTAGGATCCCCATCAGATCAGTTGGTGTGCCTACTAAGCGAAAAAATTTGGCCACAGCTTCCATCCAGTCCTCAGCCGCCTGCAGATCCGTCTCACCTCGGAACCTCGAAGTCCTCTACTGCTAGAACTCGTGCAATGTGTTCAGTTAGCATGCATCCTATTCTAGTGGGGATGGTGGAAATGACTGCCCTATGGGTAGTGGTGTGGCTGGTACACCACCCGAAGGTGCTAACACCGTAAGAGGGCCCTGCACTGAGGCCTCATCACCCGGTGGGCTATCACCGTGTACTCTCTTAGGAATCCTGGATAGCTGTCTATGTGGCAGCATCCTGAAAGGAAATAGGTGTTCCACGGTCAATAATTTATACCTTTTGATATGACTCAAAGAGATCATAAGAAAAAATCTTCAAAAACACATGCAATCAGTGTTTCCATGCACTGAGTCGGAAATCAGAATTCAGGGTCCTTTTGTATGGATACGTCAGCCGCCACACCAACACTAGATTCCCCAAAATTAAAACTACACTCATAACACATAACACCATTTACACATATAAAATATTAGAGTCTTAGTTCTTAAGTATAATCGACACCACTGATACCACTTTGTCACGACCAATCCCTCGTGGCATGTGTCGTGACTACCCCAAGCCCGCCTTCCATAGACCAGGGGTTGGATACTTGCACCGGAAAGGAATATCCCTATAATGGGAAGGCATTACTCTTAAACCTATATAGACACACAAAACCAAGAGTAAAATGAGAGGAAACCACAAGTAAACTGTTGTAGTAAAAAGGTGTGATGAAAATAAAGGGGTCGAAATTCAAGCCCAACTGGAAAGTACAAGTACAACTGAAAATAGAAAAACATCTCATGGATCATCCACTGAGGATCATTCCTGAAGGGTAGGTATATCTCATGATCAGTAGTCCGTATTTCATGCCACGTCAAATGCTCCCCCTCTGAGCATCGTCTAGTCCTAACTCCTTTAGCCTCGATCAATGATGTTTGTTGTTTGCACAAGACACAACAAGGTGCGGTCAAAGCCCGTGTAGGGGTGAGTATAATGATAATCAGTAGGGACACTAAGACCCCATAGGTCTCCCAGCATTCTGAAAAGTAAAAACCACAAAGTAAGACCTCCATCTCAAAGAACTAAGTGATAGGCATCATCTCTACTTAGGTATATTCCCATACATATACCTATGTTATCAAGATATACCCATCCCATACATGAGGGAAGAATACCATGAAGGTAACACCACGAAGGTAGAAGTACCAAAAAGGTAACACCACGAAGATAGAAGTACCACACAGGTAACACCACAAATACAACACCATAAAGGTAGAAGTACCACACAGGTAACGCCATGAAGATAGAAGTACCACACAAGTAACACCACGAAGATAACACCACGAAGGTAGAAGTACCACACCGGTAACACCACAAAGATAGAAGTACCACAAGGGTAACCCCATGATGATAAAATTACCACATAGGTAACACCACGAATATAGAATTTACACATAGGTAACTCCATGAAAATAGAAGTACCACACAGGTAACACCATAAAGATAAAAGTACCACATAGGTAACACCACGAAGATAAAAGTTTCACAAAGGTAACACCATGAAAATAGAAGTACCACATAGGTAACACCATGAATATAACACCACAAAGTTAAAAGACTCATCTCACAATCAGATATAACTTAAGTACCGAAGTACATATGATTATTCATAAGCAAGATCATCTTATCCTATTAAGAGGAACTGCTTATAAACCACACAGGATCGATAGGTAATAACCTCCGCTGACCCACATAGGATCTGACCCACATAGGATCGGTATGGGATGACATATACAGGATCACTGAGCACTGACCCACATATGAACTGATAGATGCTAACCCAAAAAATATTTATAGCTGTTGACCCACTTAGGATCGATGTTCTTTCTTCACGTTACAGCCTGCCACAGGATTCCTCACACTCGGTGTGCTCGAGCTCTGTAGAATATAACCCTTGGGATATTGGTCGTACCTCAACCACCACTAATCCCAAAAAATGAGTAACCTTGAGTACCACCATTTCTTAAGGGTTCCAATCCGACAGACAACACGTCAATCGGATGTTCAGTCTGTGAGTTATAAGCGTTTTAGTTCCAAGGGTCCGGTTGGTTTCAGGTTTGATCAAACGCAACTGTACACAAACTATTACCAAAACTCAATTGAAGTATACCAAAAGGATTTTCTTACTCCAAGGGTCTCAGCGCCACATACAGTTCATCAAACGGATGTCCGGTTCTCAAGTTATGGCCCTTTAAGTGAAACTGGGTCTGGTTGGGTTCGGGTCCGGTCCGAACCGGCTGGGCTAGGCCATGGTGGGCTCATCCCGCTAGGTCGCAGTCTAGCCCGGCCTACAAGGGAGGTGTGGGTCGGACTGCAAGGGGGCGTGGCCTAGCCCAAAATGGGGTGGTCCACTGGGCTCGCGTGTCCCGGCCCGCGGAGGCATGACCCGCTAGGCTCGCGCGGCCCGTTCTGCGGAGGCGCGGCCCACTGGGCTCGTGCAGCCCAGCCTACGGCTGGCCTAGTCTACCAGAAGGCGGACCGGTCTTCCTAGCTGGCCCCGTGGGTGCGAGGTCATTTCATCCAGCCGGTGGGGCGCTGCCCCACTGTGAAATGATCGGTCGTCTTGGCCGACGGGGGTTCCGCCAACCGGTGCGGCGTGAGGGTCGCGTCGCTCTCCACCTGTCACGGCCTCTTTTAGAAGTGCATGATGGCATGCCACCCTGCCTCCTCCTTCTGAGGATGGCTAATGTCGGCCACCTCCTTCACCCGCCATGGCTTCAATCTCGACCCCTTGCTCACTGGAGGCATGTGATGGCACATCGTACCTCCTCTGCGGTCGACCGGTGTCGGCTTCTATGGTAACTGCCACGTCTTAGTGTCGTGGCCTCCTCCTGTAGTGCGCAACGGCGCGCTGCCTCCATCATAGCAAATCGGTACCGTCGTGCCGGCGGTCTTCCATGGAGAACACAAGGGTAGAAAGGTAGCGGAGGGTCTGTGATGGGTTTGTTAGGCCCACACCCTCCACGTTGGCTGGAAAACATGAGGGAGGATTATAGGATTCAATAATCACTTTTAATTAATCAAAAATCAAATCCCTACCTTAAGAACGATATATAACGCCCGTGATTGACGAACTAGGTCAGTGTTCTTCATTCCCGCAACAATCTTCCAACGATGTCGTTGGAACGTCATCCTTCGGTTCGGGGTTCTGTGTCACCTGTAACCGTCTGCTGGAACCGGCTCAATCCTCCAATGGTTTGGCATCTCATCACTTTATCACCACTTTTTTTCTTGGGGAATCTATTTCATTACCTCTCACCAAAATCCATATAAATAGGATAGGGGGAGGGTGTGCAATGCTCGTAGAATTTATTAGGGTTCATTTAATAAGAACCTTCCTAAATTTTAACAATGTTGTTACATAGGAATTGAAAGGTCAAGCCATTTAATGGATTCAAACGTCACTGGTTCCATGTCGCCGCTTGTCTGTTAGAGGAAAGGAAAGAAATAAAATAAAATAACAAAGTTATTTTATTGTTCTTTTAAAAAGTCCAAAATCTAACTTTTTCTCCAGACCTTCTGTGGTCAAAGTGAAGTCTCCCTTAAGAGAATCTCATCACTATGGATTCAATGGTGCCCTCATATTTTTAATCCAAGCACTGGTTCAAAATTTAGAAAATGATGCTCATGCGTTTACTGAACATACTCACAAAAAAGTTCATAAATTCATTCTGAGCACACCGAGCCTCTAAATCACACGCCGTCAATTTTTGCAGAATCATAATAATTCCATATAATTAAAAAATTAAATGGAAAATCCATGACTTTACAAATAAATAACACTTATTTAATTTAGCGGGAATATTTGATAGACAAACTATTGGTCACCATATGTTATATTTTATTATATGTGTTTATAGTAGTGTGCTAAGAAGGTGATTTTTTTACTTCAAAATATGCCAGTAATAGTGGAATAAAATCCCTTATATTTTAACAAATTTCTAGATAAATACTTTTATATTGGATAAATAATTTTTATCCTTTATATTTTTCTCAAGTATATTATTGAATATGATGAAACATAAACCATGTGTATTAAAACTATCCTATCATATTTTTTAGTATAACTTCTTCTTTATAAATAGTTTCTCTTGTCGTTTAATATAAATGCGATGAATATATGCATTATTTACTTAGATAAATTTGAGATTAATAAATTCCAATTCATTCAATTTCATGATTAACAACCATTTTCTTTATTATTTAAAATAAAACTATAAGAATTATAAATCATTACCTTCATTTTGAACTCTTATATATTTAAAACACTTAAAATATACATTAGACATCATATACCCTTCAAAATTGAAATATTTATTTCTATAAAAATGATAACTAATATGGAAATTCAATAGAGTTTTTATACCCCTTTAGGTATCCCAATAAATTACTAAAATTACAGCATATTCCTTTATCTCAAATCTTTTATTTTGATTCATTAACTTTGACTAGATATTCGAAGAAACTCTATTTAAATTTCCAACTAACTTTTCTTATTTTAGCTTGAACTTTTACCCATGTGTACTATCAATAAAACAAAAGAACCAAGAAACCACATGACCATATCATCTATTCTAAAATATTATGAAAAAAATAAGATAAATTTTTTTTGAACTCATTCATATTTTTTGGAACATTTATAATAAAATGAATTCCAAAACCAGAACAACCCTTAATAAAACCTCCAGCCACTATAAATCTTTATCACGGACAATAAAATTTATTATATGATGAAAGACAAAATTTCATTGAAAATTTTTTATTTAATTATTTTGAAAACATTTATGAATCATTCTATGATTTTAAAAAACATATAGAATATTGTGTTGAATAATTTCAATTATAGGTTACTAAGAAAGGACTTTATATAACATGTATAATTTTTCTAAGTCACTTAATATTAATTATGAAGTTTTATACCAGAAAAATAAGTTTCAAAAATTAATATACTCCTTCACTATGATTGATCTCAAATTCAATTTTGATGATGATTATGATTCTACATATCTATAACATAATATTTTATTATATTAGTATCATACTTTATATTCATTTAATAAGGGATTTTATTAAACGTGATCTCATTTAAATAATGACCCATTTTAGTATACACCATATCCATTAGTGGGATAAGATCTATATTTTACTAAGAATGAGTCTTCTTTGGAATTCCTCCCACCAATTAGTTATTTAGGTTAGAATTCATCCTAATCATATTATATATTTGAAGGAGATATTCCATAAGAACATATTGTATCATATGATATGATCATGTTATAAGGTACATTGTTCATGGTATCAAAGTCATATTGTACACCATGTTCATGTATCATAAGGCAAGGCATGTGATAAAATGATAGTTCTGTGATTGACATGTAAACCGAAGGTTAAATTGTTAATGGTCAAATTTCTTCAACCAATGGATATCATTATTATAAATGTTTCATAATTTGAAATTAATGAGAGGATAAATGTGTAAATTTGATTAATTCGTGAATGGTAAAGTATTTACTAATGTATTTTATAATTAATGAGTAAATGTAGGGTCCCTGTGTGTCTCAGAGTGCTTATATAAAGGTGATTGAAGTCCATTTTTTGGGTGAGAGAACCTTGGGAATATCCTGGTTGATTATTATTTTATCTTGTTTCTCTATTCATCCATTAAATTTTGAGAGTAACTAGCATTTTTTATGGGATAAGAGTTTAATGATAAACCATAGAGTGAATTGGTTATTCCTGTGGATACACCATAGAGAGGGGATTCCAATAGTTTTACTTAAGTGATCTTAATCAACCATATAAATGAAGAATGAAGAATTAGTTCACCAATGTAATAATCATATGAAAATGTTCTTCATTTTTTTCATGTATAGTTTTAGGATTCATTTTGGTGTTCTTGGGATTTTGGGTTTTCAAATTACTAATGTTTCATTAATTAATTATTAATTGATCATTAAAAACACAATAGTATTATTAGATAATTACCATGAAATTTGATTCTAAATATTATATAGATAAATAAAGAACATCATATATCATATTTAAATTGAAATTTCTGTCATTAAATATGATCCAATGTTATTTATTTGGTTCCTATATATCATAAGGTGTGGTATGGTAATATAATATAGTATTATGGAATCACTCCACATTGAAATTATGTGTAGTGTATCATAGGTACAATGTCATTGTTTGTCATAAGATATGTGTAATGAATCGGACGAACCCGAACTGACACGCCATCTAACTTGGATCTCCACTAGGTCTGAAGGGAATTCCTAGTTCACTAGGTCAAAAAACTAGTGCCTCAACATTAAGAACATTCCCTTGGGAAGGGTTTATCCATATGAAAAATAGAACCAAAACAAGGATCTAGCCTAGAAATCCAATATGACCCATCTGTAAGTTGGATGTCCACAACATCAAATAATAATGTTTAACATAAATGAAAAGAAATTAATAATAGAAACTCATAACAATGATAATAGAAACTATATATTACAATAATAATAAAATCATGTTTACAAAATATTTGTATAAAAGAACAGGAAACAAAAAAAATTGGATGAATGGGATGATATAAAACAATCCCAAAATAAACAAAAATAAACTCAAACTGCTAGAAAAAAATTTCACATGACCCATGGTCACTCAACATGATCCAAACATGTCACTGACTAACCAACATGGGAAAAAATCCATAATGAACCAATGCCAAGTAAGTTCACTAACAGGGCACCTGAAAGACAACATAAGAGTTACATACACCAATGGGTGTATAAAAAGTGTGATTTAAACATTCCCAATAGTATTTCACAAAAGAGATTGTTTTATTTCCTTTAAAAAGTAATTTCATTAATTCTAGTTTGAAATATAAATGTAAAATAGGGTTTTATCATATAATTGAGATAAAACTAGATATTATACAATAATTTCATTTAGAAAACACCCCCTCTAACCCCTGCCTCTTAAATAAAGAAAGGGAAGCTCTAAAACCTTTTTCATCAAAACACTTTTAAACATGGAAAGAAGATTCTTTGTGAAATTAATTAAAACTAGTCAAATCCCATTTCCTCTTTCTAGAAAATTTCTCAAACTCCCTTTTGAAAAATTCATCACTTCCATTTTAAATTCCACTTTCCAAACTATTTACTAATTTATTTGAAAGTAAAGTAAAACCATAACTAAAATGGAAAAAAACAAAATTAGAGCCAACTTAATAATGAAGCATAAATAACAACTAAATGAATTATTCCATAAAATCAATCAAAAATAAGGGATGAATATAAGAAATATAAGGAATACCATAATAAATTCCTCAATGGTACTAAGGTATCATGGGAAACACATAATTCTATTTTATAAATTATATTGGACTCGTTAACCTTTATTCACTCCTATCTAGGTGATCCTTAAGTTAAAACAGAACATATCTCCTAGAACCCTATCAAGTAATTGAGTATAAAGCATACTCCTAGCAGAGTGAAATTATCTAAGGTAACTAACTATTATACTCACACCACACTTGGGTAACATGTATCCAAACCTTCAATTAGCTACCAAATTTATCATGATCAATATTTGTTGATGTGATCAAACAATAAATCCAATTAATTGTCACATAATCATTAATTAAACAAAGTAAATAAATCCAAAATCTAACCTTAAATGCCTAAATATAAAATTACCACTTTCACATGCATTGGAATCAACAATATGTCAAGGATAAACAATATTTCCTTTGAGGTCCAAAATCTATATCGATAAACAGAAATAAATATGGTCAATAAAGGATCTCCCATGTTTTGAAAGCATCCTATTTAAAAGTTCCAACTGGGCCTTTCATCCAAAAATGTCTCGAGAATCCAATATATTGTACACTGCCTAAATTTCCTTAAAAACATTATTTGAAATTTACTTTACATTTAAATCATGGGGAACCATATATAAAACTATTTAAAACCAAAAACCCCACTTAATTTAAATAATAATTAAAAATTCAAATCAATTCCATTATTTTAGAAGATTCTATGTAAAATCATGAATTCCTTTTAAAACCAACCATAAGGGGTTAAAATTTATTTAATAATTAAATAAAATTTATACATTCCTCCTATTAATCATTTAAAATGTTTGGAATTCAAATAATTCATTAAAACCCATATAAAGCTTTTATAATGAGTGATATAACCCTTAAAACATTTATATAATTCACCCTAATTATCACATGTATCCTTAATTTAACAAAACAAGTCATTTAAAACCTACAAGAATTCAATGATATGGAATTATAAGGAAACAAAAAAAAGGTATACCTCTTCTCAAGTGTAACTGAGCCGAAATGTGTCTCCTTTGATGGAGAATTATCAACCAAGCAAGAGGATGTACTCAACAATCCCTAACAACCAAAATCTTAAGGTTTATTGAACCCCAACCCCTAAATATAAATTATATAGTGTCTAGGTTTAATGAGAGGATGAAGAAACTAATGTAAATAGAATATATAGGATGGAAAAGGTGAGAACATGGATGAAGGATGGATTTACCTTGATGAAACCCCTTTAAATTGAGGGAGGATGCCACAAAATTGAATAAGGTAGGGAAGGAATCCCCTCAGAGTACCATAAGTTGGTCGAGGAAGGAGGAGAGAAGTTGAGGAAAATCCTCTTAAAATAAAAGTTTGGAAATACCTATTTCCCCATTTTAGTGAAATCTTGGTATTGCACATGGTTAGGCTATATTGTTTCGTAAACTGTGCACCAACTGTGCTAATGGAACTACTTAAGAACAGCAAACTCTCTTGGTATATTTACACACGGTCTTTTCCCATTTTAATTTTTTGCAAGCCATGCACCAACACCAGAAGTCCATGATGTATTGCTTAGTTTCTAGAGGATTTCAAAAGGTTTAGACTCAATTGTGCTCTTCCAATGTATACAAACCATGCTTGTTAAAAATTAACTATTAAAGTCCCATTTTAAGGCTTCCTATATGTTTTTCCCTAGACCATTCATGCAAACCATGCGATAGAATAAAAATTCTAAAATTTAGAGAATTTATGCATGAAACTTCCAAAATTTTAAAATACCAAAAAATAATAAAATTATAATAAAAAACTGTCATTTTGGCGTCACAATTTTCACAAAAATTCCACTTTCCACCCCCATAAATTTATTGATAAAAGTAGGATCCAAATAAATAATTGAAAACTTAATGAGGTATAAAGATATATTGGGGAACAAAGGAAACACACAACTCCTAAAAATTAATGTATTCAATCCTTAAATATGAAAAAAAATCTATAAGAACACACTAAATCAAAACCAATAGCCATAGATATTAAAGAAGATAGGGACCTACAATAGGTCTCCCCACCATTTAAAAATTTTATAAATAGTTAAGACAAGGAACAAAAAACCATCTATAAGCTACCAAAATCATTTGAGAACCAACCTCATGACCTTGACAAAAAAAATTTCAAGGGATATCCAAAATCCATCACATCCCATATCACCAAAATGGAGAATATACCTCAAATAATTATATTCCCTAATGAGAAAAAAAATTGGTAACTAACCTTGTATCACAATACTAAGCATAATAGAGATCTAAAACCTATTACCTAGGTAACCTCCTTATAGAGAACCCAATAAGATCTAAATTAAAACCATCAAGTAAATAGTCTTTACTAGAGTAAAATTCTTCTTAGTCACCCAAACCTAACATATAAGGATTACTCAAGTCAAAACCATTTAAACCCAACCATGTAAGGGTTTTACTAAATCCTCAAATGAAAACATCAAATATTGAGTCATATATATAACCACCACAACCAACACTTGTAAATAAGGGACCAAAAAAGATACAAGGAATGCGTCCAAAAGAGATCACCTCAATAACATCAATATATTCATTATAAAAAAGTAAAAATCCAAAAATAAGTAAACACTAAGAACTAATCAAAAAATCCCAACTCCCTAAACAACTCACCTTACCTGATTTCTAGAAAAAAAATCCCCGCATCACAACCTCAAAAATTATTTAATTGCCACATAAAAGGGATGGTGAATCAATAAGTCAATGATAAAAGTATTTTTTGGCTTCACCACTCCCTTTGGAGTTTTTTCAGAGTCAATAATCAGAAGAGATACACCAACCAAAGGTAGGATTTACCATGTAGCTCATACTTTGAATCGTACTTCCACATTCTCTCAAGACCTTTCTAGGAGGAACAGCTAAAATACATGAAACATGAAACAAATACGGTTTTCATAGTTTAATCCTTTAATATTTATATATATGTGTGTGTTTGTGTGGATTTATACTTGGTGTTTTCATTGTTCTTTGGGTGTAATGGGACCCTGTAATTAATATATTAAAAATATAAATTATATTAAAGTGTGTGTGTGTGCATCTTTTTATAATAAATGGTTTTCCCATTGATCAAAATATTGAATGAAAAATATATGATTGTGGTTATTTTAGTAATGTGGTATTTATCCTATGTGTGAAATAAGTTTTTTTGGCATTAAGTGTTCTATGTAAGGTAGGAATTGGAAGTTGAATTAAATAAATAAATTGGATGATTTATTTAATGTATTAAATATGAAAACCTATCATGTTCTTATTTAAATCAATCACTTTGGAAAACCTATTGGGTTATCCGTATAACCTTACAGAGGATAGATGTTACACCCTAAGATTTTATGTTATATATCTTTTTAAACTTAATTTCTTCGACAGGATAGATTTTCACAACACTAAGCTTAAACAAACAATGATATACAATTAAATATCATTATTTTAAAATGACTATTATAACAAAGATGTTAAATTGGAAGGAATGAATAGTATTAATCAAATAATAAAATTTATATATTATATATTTAATAATATTTTTTTTACATTCATTTATATGATTTTAGAGGCATAAGATAAGAATAAATCCATTTTTACACCTAAAAATGCTATATTTTTCAAAACCCAATTTTTACCACCTTTTAAGGGAAAATTTGTTTTAAATATAAATTTTTACACTTTTATAAATTATATTTGATAAAATAAAAATTATTTTTGAAATAATAATTTTAAAATTTACTTTGGTTAAATTTTTGGTATTTTTCTAATAAGTTTCATTTTGGATGAATAATAACGTGACTGTAGGAATAATAATGTGACTGTTAAGAATAATAATGTTTTAATTATAACAATAACATAACCTATGAAATTATAAATAAAATTTTTGCATCTTATAAGTTTCAATATGATATAATTATATTATAGTATAAGTAAATAAATGTTTTAGAAATAATAAATTAAGTGTTTTTATTTTTGAAAAACATAAATGTTTATTGAAAATTTTATAATTAATATAATAACTTAAAAAAAACTTATTTTAATAAAATATTTTAATAAATTAAAATATTTTTTCTTATGATTATAAGATAATTTTATGAGACCTTAAATAATTTTTCAATGTATCATAAAATCATTTATAATTTTAAAATTAGTATTTTTCGAATAATTGATGATTTTATTAAAAAATTAAATTTCTAATATTTAGAAAATTATTTTCATAAAATGGAGTTAATTTTTGAATTATACACATTAAAAAATTGTAATGGTTATTTTTTTAGATTTCTCTAAAATAGTTGAATTTTTTGTAAATAGTGAAATACGATAATTTACGGTATATATAAATTATAAGTTAATTACATTATTTGTTGAGTCATAAATGATGCAAGAAACCATTGGTTATAAATTACATGCACTAGTTACTATATTTAGTTTCAATAATACACAATATCCATAGTCTTGATCCAAAATAAAAAACAAATGAATAAAACATTCAAAAAACACCCCCCTCCTCTGTTATAAATGCCACCCTCACCACCCCTTCTCCTCACACCAAAAAAGCCTTGAAGCTTTATTATATTATTCTCATTAATTATCCCAAACCTATCACACATGTTCTGGTCTTTCTAGCCTCATCAAAAGGCTATTTCAAATTTCTATAAATAGGTTCTCAAGGAGAAGAATTCAAGAGGTAAATCCTTTTTTCGTTCTCTTTCAATTTATTTTAATTTATTTTCTTTTTATTATATTCTTGAATTATCTATAAAGACATGCATGAAATATATAGTATCTTATGTATACTATAATTTTATTATTTCAATGGAAAATATACCGGCAATTCTATTCTCTCTTCCTTTTATTCTAAAGATGAAAACATCGTCTGTGAGGTGCCGATTTACCGCCTTCATGGATGATGTATTTTCATTTTTTTCATTACCTACTTAAAGGATGGTAATTAAACCATTTTTATAGTTTAAATAGATTATAATATATTTATTTTATCTTATTTAAAGTTTTGTAACCAGTATATATACATAATATTAATTAATAAAACAAAACTAGTTCATGATGATTGAAAAAATGCCAAAATAATCTAAATGATTATCACTAACATTTTATCTAACGATTCATCCCAATAACATATAACCAAATTAAATATATAACCATTAAATATTATAAAATTTCATTAATAACATATAATTTCTATTCTTCAAAAATATTCTCATTTTACATGATTTTCTATACATATATACAAGAAAACCAATCATGAAAACCAAGGAAACAAACGCTCCGAAATGATAAAAATGTATCTTATCACTCATCAAAAATTCCATGAATTAACTTAATAAAAATATACTAAATAAAATTAATGTATAATATATTATTAATTAAATAATTAATGTATTTAATCTAATTTTATAAGATTTTATGTACAAGTGTATAACGCTTTTGGACATAACGTATGGGTTTTCTCATCTCACTTTTATTTCTATGAGATATGCCTTATTCACCACTATTTATTATGTGTGGTGTATTAATACTTCCCATTGATATATAATATCATGAATATATTTATCTTCATGGTATTCAATGATTCATTTTATCATTTTTAATTTTTTTCATACAATTCGATTGATTACAATGTGGTAAGTGATTCTCCCCAAACCCCCATTTTGCATTTAGGTTACGATTTCTCTCTACTTACCCTAATGTAATTCTACTTTATTACTATATAATTATTATAAATTATGTTTATATTTTCCAAAAATCATTTATCCATATCATTTAATCTTTATTTTATGGGTAAATTCATTTTTTATAAGGTTTTCGTTTCAATTGCTCACGATAAGCAAGCCCGGTTTATGAGAACTTTCCAATTTTATACCCATTTTAAAGTACACTGAATAATCCCTTTTAATCCACTAATGTTTTTATAAAATAACTATTTTTATCGTGAAAAAAAATATCTTAGTTCATTTTTATTTTTATACAAACAATTAATCCTTTTTCCGTTTTAAAAACTCTTTAATATTTTCCCTTAAACCGTACTAAAGAGGATCATTTATAAAGTTTCTTAAAACCTCCTTTTACATATTTTCACATTAGTTGGAAATAATTTATGAATCAAACATAACTTAATTTTCCTCATATTTTCTTTTTTTGGATATTCATGTTTACAATCTGATTTTATGAAAAATACATATGATTTTCCAAATAACTCTTCTTTTGAAAGTAAAAGTGTATTTCTTGCAAAAAATTTATCAATGATTTCATTAGAGTATTTTCATCTATGATTATGATTAAAATATATAAAAGTGTTATGGGACACTTTTATTTAAATATATCATTTTAAATTAATTATTCTATATGTGAGGAATGCATTGGACTTAGTAAGTGACGGTCAGGGACCGTTATAGCTCTTCGATGCATCGGTAGGTCTCTTGAGACAAACTAGAATGGGTTTTGGTCGAGGCATTACCAATTTATATAGACTTCTTATATGTTTCCTTGATGGTATGTTTATGATATCTTAAATTATTCATTCCCTCATTATGATATTCATAATTGATAAATCATGTGATTTTTCGACTAGTATAATTTCCATGGTTATGTTTCATATGATTATTTGTATATGATTATTTATTCATATTTTATTCCAGCCATATTATGCTCAAGATTATTTTTTATTGTCATAAGTTTCAGTTATTCACCTTTCCTTATTATTTATGATAGATTCCATTGTATTTTTTACCCTTACTGAGAATCTAATCTCACCCCTTTCTTATGTTTTATTTTTCCCCAAGATGTGACGATGTATATTATGAATGAATTAAAAGGATAATATAGGAGTTATGAATGTTTATAATGTATTTTTTATGTTTTTTTACTTTAAAGTTGTAATATAAAACTTTTTTTTTGTATCTTGTTTTCCTAAACAACTAAAAAAATTTGTCTTTTGGATGATAACACTTGTTCATAGTACCAATGAAATGAATTAAGGCATTGCCTCTGGGATATTGGGGTTAGGGTATTTATAGTTTGTATCATATAAAGTTTAGTAGAAACCTTGGAAAATAGATTTAGAAAATAAATACTATGAAATATAACCCTAAGATAGACTTTTAGGATAAGCATTGAATAACATACTAGAATCTTGGTAAGGTAGAGATTATGTGGGTATTCATAGAAACACATCCCTTTATAGATACTATAAATGGACATAGTTATGAATAGATGTAGCTAGGGGTAATTACTCTAACAAGGTGAATTAGGCCTGACTCGACATAACCTGGTACATGACAATGGGCCGTATTGTGTACCAATTTTGACACTCTCGGAGGATATGATTATGATAATTCACATTTTCTTTAAAAACCTTCATGAAGGATATAATAGTAAATATATACCCAAAGAAACCATGTTTATAATTATGAGATTATCTAAGCATAAACTTTTCAATTTATATTAATTATTTCACTATTTTGGGGATTATACATTATGTTTCATAATGTTATGATCTAATCAAGTGTATTCCATTTTTTATAAATGGATCCAAGAATAAGTAATAGGAACCACAAGAATGCACATTATCAAAAGAGTAATAATAATCATGTCTTAAATGGGTTTAAGCCAGTATTTCTAAGGGAAATATTATCTCAAATATTCTCATCATATGAGTAAATAATATCATGTTCTAACAAGATAGATAAATATTTACCCCAAGTCTTATGGATTCAAAGGAAGGAAAGATAATAAGAGGAAATATAGGAAAAAGATATATAAAGGGAAGAATATAAGGAAGTATTTTCCCATATGTGATAATTGTTCAAGGAAACACCTTGGTATATGCTTAAGAGTGAAATGATTTTGCTTCAAGTGTGGAGAAAAATACTACCATGATCATGATTTTAAGGAAAGGAAATAATTTTCTAATGTTTAGTGATTCAACTACAAGGAGATGGTACACTAAAAAAATCAATTTCTCAAGCATCAAATAAATATACACAAAAAGTAGATAATGGATCATGGTAAATATTATGATACTACCACAAGAGAAGAGTAATGATTAGTATTCTTGTGTTTTTATTCACTAATTATGTTATTTTAGTATTTTATCAACAATGATTTGGTTATAATAATCATGAGATTTATAAGTATTATACTATAGTACTTATTATTTTTGGATTTGGAAGCATGCATGTTTTCATTAAGGTTTTATGGTGATTAAGGTTTTCATATATTTGGTATGTAGGATTAATAGATACATTATTTGGGGATTCTTATGCTAAGTTGATTTTGGTAATTTTGTGACATTACTTCTAAATATTTGGTTTATGAATTTGTAAAGATGTAATTTGGATGATTATTAAGGTCTGAATGGATTAAGTTGAACATTAGATATTATTTTTTGAGGTTAAATTATTATTTATTGGATAATTTTAGCTAAAAATTTTGGTTTCAGTAAATATTTAAACGCTGAAGGATTTATTGGTGGATCTTATGGTTCTTAAAAGTGATTCAAGTGTGAAAAAGCATTTTGAAATTTCATTTCCAAGTGTCAAGGATGATGTGAAAATAGATCGAAGCACAACCAAATGATAATATTGTGATTATGACATAGAAAGGAATCAAGTAATTTTATATTCTTATGTTATTCTATGGTTAGTAAAATAAACCATCAAATCTAGGAAAATTATTTTCAAACAAAAACATCATCCAATCACTTTTTTTTTATAAATAAATGGTATTTTAACCAATAAATATTTTACAGTTTTGTGATGGTAGGCTTTATAATGACCATGTTTTCTATCACTCTCCATCGGAACTTAATAGTTGGATTTCTCTTTCATGACCATATTTTTATGAATGTTCTACTATTTTATAATCCTATTTTTGTGGTGAACTTCTATTTTCCATTTCCTTCTTCATAAGAGGATATTTTATTAATCTAATTTCCAATGTAGGTTTCCCACAAAATAATTGTCAAGTATCAACCTCTAATTTGTAAGTAAAATTTCAAATTGATAGGACACAATTTATTGAAGGATGTGAGAATGTAATGCCCCAAGATTTTAGGTTATGTATATTTTAAAATTTAATTTCTTCAAAACCATAGGTTTGACACAACACCAAGCATAAAAGAACAATGATATATAATTAAATATCATTATTTTTAAAATGACCATTATAACCAAGTCATTAAATTAGATGGAATGAATAATACTAACCAAATTATGAAATTTATATATTATATATTTTATAAAATGTTTTTATATTCATCCATATGATTTTAGATTCATAATATAAGAATAAATAAAATTTTACACATAAAAAGGATATACTTTTCTAAACATGGTTTTTACCCCCTTTTAATGGAGAAATTTTTTTTAAATATAAATTTTGAAAATTTTATTAAATTATATTTAATAAAATAAATAAATTTTTGAAGAATTAATATCAAAATTTACTTCGGTTAAATTTTTGGTATTTTTATAATAAGTTTCATTTTTGATGAATCAATAAGGTGATCATTCGAATAATAATGTGACTGTTAAGAATATTAATGTGTTCATTAGAACAATAACCTCACCTATGAAATTATAAATAAAATTTACACATATAATAATTTTTAATATGATATTATTATATTATAGTATACGTAAATAAATGTTTTAAAAATAATAAATTAAGTGTTGGTATTTTTGTAAAACATAAATGTTTATTTACAATTTTATAATTTATATAATAATTTATAATAAAATTTATTTTCTTAAAATAGATTCATAAATTAATATTTTATTTTCTTATGATTATAAGATAATTTATGAGACATTACAAAAATTTACTGTCCTAAAATCAGTTATAATTTTAAAATTTTTATTTTTGAATAAATGGTAATTTTATTTAAAAATTAAATTTATCATGTTTATAAAATTATTTTCATAAAATTGGGTTCATTTTTTAATTCTACAAGTCAAAAAATGGTTAGGTTGAATTTTTTGGATTTTTCTAAAATAGATGATTTTTTTAATAGAGAAATACAATAATTTACTATATATATATAATTTGTTAAATATACTATTTTTTTAGTGTTAAATGATGCAATAAACCATTATTTATAACTCACAAGAACTATTTACAATATTTAGTTTCAATAATCCTCACTATTAATATTCTTGAGAAAAAATAATAAATAAAGGAATAAAATATTCAAAAAAACACCCCTCCTCCACTATAAATACCACCCTAACCACCTCTTCTCCTCACACATTAAAAACCTTAAAGAATGCTTATATTCTGCCCATTTCCTCTTCTAAACCTCTCCACCATGTTCTGGGATTTCTTTTCTCACCAAAATACCATTTCAAAGTTCTCTAAGAAGGTTCTTGAGGAGAAGAATTCAAAACATAAATCCTTTTTTGTTCTCAATCAATTTCTTTTAATTTATTTTCTTCGTATTATATCTTTAACTAATCTGTAAAAAAAATAATGATAAATACATTATATTATATATAATTTAATTTTATTATTTCAATAAAAATGCACTATTAAGTCTCTTCTCCTCTTCCTTTTATTCTAAAGATGAAAACATCATCTGTGAGGTGCAGATTTACCACCTTCATGGATGATGTGCTTTCATTTTTCCATTACCTAGTTCAAGTATGGTCAAGAAACCATTTTATGGTTGAAATTGATTATAATATATTTATTACAACTTATTTAAAGTTATTTAACCAATATATATACATAATATTAATTAATAAAACAAAAAAAATCATGATGATCACCAAAATAATCTAAATGATTATCACTAAGGTTTTATCTATATATTCATCCTTATACCATGTAAAATAATGAAATATATAAGCCTTAAATATTATTTAAGTTTATTAAAAACATATAATTTCAATTCTGGAAAACTATTCCCATTTTACAGGATTTTTTCATACATATATACAAGTAAACCGATCATGAAAACCAAGGAAACAAACAATCCCAAAAGATAAAATTATATCTTATAACTCATAAAAAGTATATAAATGAAGTTAATAAAATTATAATAAATATAATACACATATAAAATTTTATGAATTAATTAATTAATGGATTTAATCTAATTATCCAGGACATTAAGTACAAGTGTAGGATGCTTACAAACATAAGGTAAGGGTTTTCTCATCTCACTTTTATTTATGTGAGATATACCTTATTCACCAATATTTCTTGTGTATGGTGTATGTATACTTACCATTTACATATAATATAATTAATCTATCTATATTCATTGTATTCAATGATTCATTTTATTATTATTAATTTTTTTTCATACGATTCGATCGATTACAAAGTGGTGAGGGTTTCTTTCTGAACCTCCATTTTTCATTTAGGTTACACTTTCTCTCTCCATAACCTAATGTAGTTCTACTTTATTATTATATAATTATACTAAATTGTTTTTATATGTTCCAAACTCATGTATCTGTATCATTTCATCTTTATTTTATGGGTAAATACATGTTTTATAAGGTTTTCTTTTCAATTCCTCTCGATAACCAAACCCGATTTAAGGGAACTTTCCAATTTCATGCCCATTATAAAGTAGACTCCATAATATATTTTAAGACAAAAATATTTTTCTAAAATCACTCATTTTATCATTAAAAATATCTTAGTTCATTTGTGGTTTTATAAAAACAATTAATCCTTTTTCTTTTTTAAAGACTCTTTAATATTTTCCCTTAAACCGCACTAAAGAGGCTTGTTTCTAAAGTTTCTCAAAAACTATTTTTACATGTTTTCAATTCATTTGGTCCTCATTTATGCCTCAAAAATAATTTCATTGTCCTTATATTTTTTATTGGATATTCATGTTTACATTCTGATTTTATGACAAATACAAATGATTTTCCAAAATAACTCTTCTTTCCGAAGTAAAAGGGTATTTCTCTCAAGAATTTGTCAATGATTTTATTATAGTATTTTCATCTAAGATTATTATTTAAATATATAAAAGTGTTATGGGAAAATTTTATTTAATTATATCTTTTTAAATCAATTATTCAAAATATTAGGAATGTATTGTACTTAGTTTGTAATGATTGGGGCTCGTTATAGCCCCTCTATGCATCGATAGGTCTCATGAGACAAACTAGACCGGATTTTTGGCCAAGGCCTTACCCATTTATGTAGAATTCTTAGACAAGGCCTTGACGGTATGTTTATGATGTTCGACATTATTCATTCCCTCATTATGATATTATTAATTGATAAATCATGTGATTATTAGACTAGTATAATATCCATGGTTATGTTTCATGTGATCATTTATATGGAATTATTTATTTAGATTTTATTCCTGATATATTATGATGAATATTATGTTTTATTTTTTATAATTTTCATTTATTCACCTTTCCTTAATTTTAATAATACCTTCTGCTATATGTTTCACCCTTACTAAGCATCTAAACTCACCCATTTCTTATGTTTTATTTTTCTCAGGATGCGAATATGTATATTAATAATGACTTGCAGGGACAATCTAGGAGTTATGGATGTTAAAATATGAGTTTTTATATGTTTTTTCTTTCAATTTATAATGTGAAACTTATTTTTGTATATGGTTTTCTGAAAATACTAAATTATTTGGTCCTTTGGAGGTGAACACTTGTTCATAGTACCAATGTAATGAATTAAGGCACATGATCTAGGATACTAGGGTCTGGTCTTTACAATAGAGGTGGAGGTGGATTCTATATTGAAATTGACAAGCCTAGGAACATATATTGACAATTAATTATTTAGGGGAATCATGAGATGAATGATGAATATAGAATAATCTTCAACAATGTTTCTAGCAAATGTGTTCTTCACTAATGATTGATCTATTATTGAGGTAGGCCTTGTTATTTTTAGTGATTAACACCCTTTTATTCTTGATTATAGAGCATGGATTATATATATACTTAATTCTTGATTTTCATTCTTTTTATGATCGAGAAATCTAATAAACATTCATTATCTTAATTATTTTTTTCATTGAACCCATGTTTACTTTATTTAGTTACCACATTTATGATTATTATCAAGGATCATAATGGCCAATGATAATTATCGCCTTTTTTTACCTATCTCATCTTTTGTCTTCATATTCTTCACTATTTTCCCATGGGGTTAGAAATTTGGCATTGCAGGACCAGTTCAAGCCCGATTGAACCTCCATATATGGGATGGTCTTGTGAATAACCTTGGGATTTATGGTTTTCAAATAGATTAAGATGGAGAAAAATATTACAGATGATGGTTCATGATATCAGAACCCCATTTTGGTGATGGGAGGCACAAAAGATCATGAATGGGATAGCATAATCCGGATTTCAAGTTAATAGAAGCTAGGAATCAATGTTTAGAGGCATGGACCTTCAATTTTGGAAGTTTGGATGAGTCTATGGTGGATCTTGGATATTTTTCTATAGATTGGGATCCATTTACACAACTGGAGGCATGATAGATCTCATGTGGGTCATTGAAAGTTCCATTTTCTAGCCATAAAAGATCATAAAATGATATATATGGATTCTTACTTTCTAAATCAGGCCTTGGGAATACAGTTTCGTGATGATGGTGCCGAAAAAATAAAATTTAGTGATGCATGAGGAAGAAATTGTGTCTGGTGAAAAAAACTAAATTATACATCGTGTAATCCATATGAACACATGTCTTATTCCAAGGAATATAATTGAGGCTAGTATTTTAGCCTACCATAAATATCCTATGCCATGTGTAAGACCCACATGCCATGTTTCCTTGGATAGGTAGCCCATCCATGTATTGTAAGTTCATGATCAGGCAGTCTGTGTGTACTAAATGTCGTGTACCATAGCCACACCTTGTGTAGCCCTACATGACCAGGCATACCATGTTCAATGATGAATGTTTCTTAGACCCCAAGTGGTCCCACATGTTGTGTCACTTGGATGACACACTGTATACATTGGATTTAATATGATAACTATAGTAGTGGGACAAAACTAAGCTTTGTCTTCTTGAGACATGTTATGTACCCTAGTGGTACATGATATTTACTCCCCTCAAAACCTTATATCTTTCATGTCTCCTTCTTTGATACTCATATTTGGGCCCACAAGTAGTATATCTTGAGTAGTTTTTTATATAGGATGTGATGTTTTCATTATTTTGGATTTATAGATACAATGTGGTGTTCCAATAGTGGTACACTTATTTCAACAATTCTCAATAAATAGAAGTAATCAGGATTTATCATAGGAGAGGTAACATAGTTTTTACTCCCCTTTTTAACCAGGGAACTGGTCCCCCATACCCTATAAAAAGTATAGTCAATATTATCCCACATTATATAGGACACTGGTCATCTATCTATGGATTGATACTCCTCTATCTTCAAGATCTTATGGGGAGAAGGTCATTCACTAGAGATAGTGGTCCCTTAGCTATGGAGTGACCTATAGAAGAGCGGTCCTTCCACACTAATTCTTTTTAGGGTGTGTGTGGTGCTTGGAATCAAATATGGGACATTTGGAGATATAGTAAAACTCATCATCATACTTAGTTATTTGTGAATATGTATATCCCCTTTCTCTCTTCATTTGGGTACTTTTATGTGTATATTTGATGTTGGTTTTCTTTTCCCTCTTTACTTATGGGTTGAGATGACAATTTTATTCCTTTTATTCCCAATTGGATTATGGGTCATCCTACTGGATATGTATATATTCACCCAAGAATGGGATTTTACCACATGTTCTATGTCTTATGTAGATGAAAAACTGAGTAGCAGTGATTATGGTGACATGGTATTGGTGGAGTTTAGTAGTATGTAGTGGCACTGACAATGATTAGTGGGAAAAATATGTGATATTGAGTCAAGGTCTCCCCTGATTTACCATTTACATTTTTTTTAGTTTGGGTTTCAACCTATATCTTTGGTTGGGAATGTATTTTTCCCTTATAAACACTTTTATATGTATCGTAGAGGTTAGCACATGCATTATTTACTCACTATAGATTATTACTTTGTTATATCTCTACATTATTTCATTGATCTGGGCATGTGTGTGTAAGTAAATTATGATGAGGATTAATATTTTAGTGATATACCTATTCAGATATAGTCCCAAACCCCTAGCCTATTAGAGGCTAGCTTGGGGTGTCGCTCTCAATATACTGCAAGCTTAGATAGGGCCATTGTGGGTTGGATCATAATAGAGTTGTATCAATGGTTGTTTTTTCCTATTGATAATGTTTTTAGTTAGTCATATTGTGAGTATTGGTTTGGGATCTTATGGAAATGATGTTGAAGAGTCTCAAGTATTTCTCTCAGGACAAGGAAATTTGTGTTAGTGTGTCATTCAACATATCAATACACTAGGAATCTGTCTACCAATATGTCAACTCGGCATGTTGATGTATCAATTATATGGGAAAATGGTATATACGTCATATTGTATTGGGTATTTTGAATTCCAATTCCTTCTTGAGTCAACTCCCCAGATATTCTCTTTGACAATGGTACATATTAATAAGTTTTAAGATGCCTCTGTGATAATAGCCAGGTTGTATCCCAAGATAGGGTCATGATGATGACTAGTTTAGTGATAAGGCATCAATGTAAGGACCTATTCTTAGGGTTTTCTCTCCATGTGAGTAGACAGTAGTGCTCCCACCTTATGAACAGTGCATGGATCCACCTCTAGTGGTTTAGGAATATGAATTTTTACATGTTTCACAGTCGATAGCTCCATGACGTCTAGATGATGATGCACATATGCTTGGTGCATTATGTGAGTTCCAGCAATAAATATTTCTCAGGTTTCTTTGCGATCCAGACCCTCAGAAAAAATAAGACTGTCTCAAGGTGGTGGTCTTGGTGTTCTAGATTGTATGAACCTCGAGTGATTATATGGTTTTTATTGCAACTGATTTAAGTACATATAGGATGTTAGTGGATAACTATGTTGGTAATGTGTGATGGAGATTTAATCATTCAAGGAATATGGACACTTCCCCTACCAATACATGTTCTATTATGATATAATTTAAATTCATGTGGGAAATTTAGTGTCTCCCATAGAGGATAGTGTCAATTTTTGGTGGATAGGTTCCTTTGATATTCATTTTTATGCCATCTTGGATGTATTAAGGTGTCGGAGAAAACCATGGTTTTGGGAAATTGGAAGGAAATGGTAAGGATGTCTCAAACAGTGGAGGCATATGATATGAAGACACTTAGGGTGATCCAAGGTATGAACTATGACTTATTGACTTTAGACACAGCTCTACTAGATATAGGTACATGCCACTCCTTCCATTTCATACCACTAGTATGAGACCTGGAGATTCTATTAGATCCTTTAGCTCAGACCTTGCATTTAGATATTCCTACATATGAATTTTATATGATCAAACTTCTCTTATAACAGTGTGAATTGACTCTTGGAGGAGAGATCTTATCATGGGATCTCTTCATAGTGGTAATAAGGCCTTGTAATTTTTTATTGGTATAGATTGGATGTCTACTAATCATACCCTATTTTACTGTTACCAGTGAGGGTGTAGTTTTAAGACCTTCATGATAAAGGTTTTATCAAGCCCATTTTGTCCCCCTAGAGGGCTCCAATTATATTTATCAAGAAGGAAAATGAGATATTGAGGATTTTTGTTTTTTTACCATTGACTGAATTAGGTGAATATAAAGGATATGTACCATTTATTTTGGATTTAAAACTCTATATCTAGTTAAAAGGTGTGATATGGTTTTCAAATTTTTATCTCAGGTCTAGCTACCACCAGTTGAGGGTTCATGAGTATGGTATTCTGAAGAAGAAATTTTGATACTGCTATGGGAATTATGAGTTTCTAGTGATTCTTTTTTAGAGTGATAAATTCCCTTGAAGTGTCCATGGAACTTATAAACTAGATCATTCATCCTTTCTTATATTGGCTCGTATGTATCTCTATTTAGGACATTATCATTTTCTATGAATCTAAGGTGGAGCATATAGATTATTTGAGTATGGTCCTAGGATTACTAAGGGAGAACCAATTATGGTAATATGTAAAACTATCAGTTTTGGATTCATGAGGATTCAATTTCTCGGGAATATCATCTCTGAGCATGGTGTATCTTTTGATATGGAAAATATTGATTCAATTTTCAAATTGGAACCACCCAATAGCATGTCAGATATTCAAAGCTTCCTCAATTTGTAAGGGTACTATTAAAGATTCATGGCACACTTTTCTAGAATTTCAACCCCTTTGACCACCGTAACAAGGAAAGGGAATTCATTTTATTAGATTGAGTAGTGTTAGAAATCCTTCAATGAGCTAAATAATAGTTCTATGAATGATTATTTATTGAGCCTACTGGACGATGGAATCAATTATGTACTGTTTTTTATGACTCTAGAAATTTTCTTGGATGTGTTTTGATGTAGAGGTAGGCAATGATTTCTTTTGGGTCAAGTAAGTTAAGCCCCCATTAGCAGAACTAGGTGACTCATGACTTGGAGTTAGCAATGGTAGTATTTTCCTCAAATATGTAGAGGAATTATCTTCTGGGAGAGTATTTAATTGTTTAATCAGATCAATAGAGTCTTAGGTACATCTTTACCTAGAAAGACATAAACCTGAGATAGAGGCATTTGTTGGATTTCCTACAAGACTGTGACTTTGAGATAGTCTATAATTTAGGGAAGGATAGTGTGGTGGTATATTCCTTTAGCAATAACTCTCATTTTGTCATGGTGGAGAAGGATTCGGAGTAGATGTCCTTATTGAATCTTACCTTAGTGGAGGATAGGGGTGCATCTTATATTTATTTGGTGGTGGTGACTCCACCACATCTTCAATGTGTTTGAGGGTCATAGTTGGGTAGAATAGATGGTGGGGTTCTAAATAACCATATATCCTTAGGATATTCATCACATGTATTTTTTAAAGTTTGGAAGGACATCATCCCTTCCTATGGATAGATGGTAGTTCTGGTTGTATTCTAGAAGTAGGTGTAGAGGGAGTTTCATACCACCCCCTAGGTGGTACATCTGAGAGTATAAATGATGTGATGGGTCCTTTAGTGATGATTTTGGTGGGATGTCATGTAATGGAGTGTTTCTGATATTATTTCTCAATGCCTCACATATCAACAGTTAAAGGATGAACATTAGGTTCTAGTAGGTATTACTCAACCTCTTTAAATTATTGAATGGAAGTGTGATGGAATATAAAAATATGTTTTTGTGGTAATTTCATGTATATAGAGAGTCCATGAAATTATACGAGTGATTATTGGATGAATCAAAAAGTCATAACACTTATTTTCCATCCGAGATTATAGTTTGGTTGATATTTTAGAACATTTATACATACAAGATACCATCCATATTCATGGGTTACCATGATGATTTTCTCTATCCATGATGCTTGAATAATAGTTTTTGCTCCACTATAGGCATGGCACCATTTGAGGAACTATATGAGGGGCCCTATTAGTCAACCTTGTGTTATACCATAACTATAAAGACATCTCTTATTGGGCTAGAACTAGTGAAAGAAACATTGTGGAAGGATTCAAGTGATCTAAAATCATTTTATGATAGATAAATGTTGACATAAATCTTAACCATACTTAAATCATAGACCTTTGGAGTTTGATTAGGGAGACCATGTCTTCTTGATAGTATTCCCAAGACATGGATTGAAAACTTTTTTCTCAGATAGTAAGATTTTCACTGAGGCTCATCAAATCATCTAAGATTTTGAATTTTGTTAGTGAGGATTCATACTACTTGGGAATAACCTCACGGTTAAATTGAGTGCATGATGTCTTTTATGTTTCATGGCTAAGAAAATATGTGCACGACCCATTACATATTATAGACTAGGAAAGACAAACACTGAATATGGAGTCACCTTCTCAGAGTACTCTATGAAGATCGAGGATCGATAGGGTCTTATTTTTCATGGTCAGACCATTACTCTTATTTGAGTGCTTGGTAGCATGGTAATATGTAGGAGATCTTCTAGGAGTGTGGTGTCTAGATGCAGGCTCAGTACCCTCACCTATTTTTATAGATTGTTCTTTTCAAGGTGAAAATTTTTTAAGGTGGGGATAACGTAACAACTATATTTTTCATAGATTTATCCTTTAAATATTTAAATATATGTGTGTGTGTGTGTGTGGATTTTTCCTCAAAGTTGGTTCATCTTTTTAGGTGTTGTAGGACCCTAGAATTAATATATTAAAAACATTAAATATATTAAATCTCATGTGTGCATCATTTTGGAATAAATGGTTTTCCTATTGATTGGAATATCATATGGAAAATACAATAACATGGTTTTTTTATAGAATACATGCTTTACCCTAGGTGTGATATAATTTTGGTCAACGTCATATGTTCCATTGAAGTCATTCATTGGTAGGTGCCTTAAATAAATTAACTAAATAATTTATTTAATGTATTAAATGTGAAAACCAAGTCTTTCCCACTTTAAATTAATCTCTTTTGAAAACATATAGGTTTTTTTTCATAACCTTAGGGAGGATAGAAGAGGAGGAGGATCCAACATTGGCATTGGTGAGATCATAAATATAGATTGATAATGAATTATTGAGGGGAATCATGAGAGGAATGATGAACACAAAAAAATACTCAACAACGTCACTAGAGAAAATGTTCTTTACTAATTATCAATCCATTCTTGATATAGGTCTAGTTATTTTTATGGATTACCACCCTTGTATTCATGACTTTAAAGCATGGATCATATATCTCTTTAATTCTATATTTTCATTTTTTGTATGGCCTAGAAATTTAATTAGTACTCTTGATCCTAATTAATTGTTTTCATTGCACCCATTTTTCACTATTTTTGGTTTCAAAATTTATGATCATTGGTTTGGATCACAATGGAAAAAATAATAATTCTCACCTTTTTTTTCCATCTCTCATCTTTTTTTCTTTACATTCTTCATCATAGGCCCATGGGATTATTTATTCGACAATGTTAGACTGGTTTGACCCGAATCAAACCCCCAGATGCATGGTAGTTGTAAACAAATATTGGGATCTATGTTTTTAGAATGTATTGAGGTGGATCAATATATCACAAGTGACGGCTCTGAGTATTGTAACCCCATTTTTGTGATGGGAGGTGCATCGAATCATGCATGGGTGACCATAATCTGGATTTACGGACACTGGAGGCTGGGAATTGACGTTTGGAGTCCAAAAACTTTTATTTTGGTTATCTTGTAAAGTCTTCGGTGGATTTTAGATGTTTTTCTAGAGATCAAGATCCCTTTACAGCAATGGGAGTCATGGTGGATCTCATATAGGTCATCAAAAGTTCCTTTTTTCAGCTGTTTTAGATTTAAAAATGATAGTGATTGATGTTTCCTTTCCAAATTGGGACTTAGGTATGTATTCAAGTGAAGATGGTGGAAAAAATGATGGATCTAGTGATACATGAGGAATAAATTGCATATGGTGTGAAAAACACAATTGCACAGCTTGTAATCAAGAGGAACACATGTCATGTTACTCATAATCTCATGGAGTCTAGGGTTTCAGTCCACTATAAATACCACACGTCATGTGTTGTGTCACCTTGGATGGGTATCCTAGCTGTGAACTGGTAATACATTATTAGGAAGTTTGTGAGTCCTACATGCTATGTACCTCCTCTACACCCCATGTACCCCTACTCGACTAGTGATACTATGTTCAGTGAGGAACACATCTTGGACCTCAGGTGGTCCCACATATTTTGTTAATAGGATGAAACATTGTATACATTAGCATTATCACACGGAGTGTAGTAGTGGGACATGGATAAGCTTCAAATTCATGAGACTCGTCATGTATCCTAGTAGGGCACACTGTATACTCCACTTAGAACCTTCTACCTTACATATCTAATTCTTCATGACTTAGATTTGGGACCATGAGTAGCATAATTTGAGTAGTTTTCCATGTGAAATATAATGGTTTCCTTATTTTTGTAATCATAGATATGATTTGAGGTGACATGAGATGGATTATTCTTTTAGTGAAGCTCAATAGATGGAAGTGATCAAGATAGATCATCAGAGATATGTTAGGTTTATCACTCCCCTATCTCACCATGGAGTGGGTCCACCCCCCCCCCCCACACACACACACACATTTTATAGGTAATGGGCCCTCTATCAAAAAAATAGTACTCTTCTGTCTTCAAGCTTGGGTGAGGAGTGGTTCCTCCACAGGAGATAGTTCTACCTTGATTGTGGATCATAGTAGATAGGAGTAGGCCCTCTACACTAATTCTTTTGAGGATGAGTGTAGTGATCAGCATCATAGATTAGACCTTTTTATTTTTAAGAAGACTCATTGTCATCCTTAGTTACATGTGAGGATGGAGATCCTCTCTCTCACTCACTCTTTGTTTGGGTTTCTTTATGAGAATAACTAATATTGGGTTTATTTACCCTCTTACCTCGTGGTTTGGTCTAACTATTTTATTACTTGGATCCCACATGTTTTTTGTGGTTTCCTACTAGTTATGTATATAATCACCCATATATGGGTTTTTTTCACACAAGTCATGTCTTATGAAGATGAAATTCAGATTAGCGGTGACTATGGTGGACCTAGTATTAGTGGAGCTTAGCAGTACATGGTGAACCTGACCCTATTCGGTGGTCAGACTTTAGGATCTTGAGTGAGGATCTCCCCAAAAATACCCTTTAAAGTAGATGTTAGTTTTTATTTCCCATTATATCTCTAGTTTGGCATGTATTTTTTTCCTTATACTCTTGTTTAACAATGGTACACTTTGATATGTATCCTAGAGGTTATTGTGTGTATTTTTAGTAATTAGATGTTACTTATTTTTTATATATCTACACTTTTGTATAGATCTAGGTGCGTGTATGAGTATAGGTACATTATTCTAAGGGCTCCCATTTCAATGATATACCTACTTGGTACTAGTCTCTAGCCCATGTCCTATTAAAGGAAAGCTTGGGGTGTCACTCTCATCTTACTGTAGGTTGAGGTGGGTCCCATATTGGTCGGGTCATGACAAAACATGAATATAACTCATTCATTCTTCAAGAAAAAATAAAATATATCCATTATACAATAAGGTACAATTCAAAAAAACAATCCCAGTCAAGAAATAAATACAAAAAAAATTAAAACTCTCACTTAGAAATGATTCCCTTCAATTAGAGAATCCACAAAAACCCTTTAGTTAAAACTAACACATTTCAATGGGAGTCCAAGGACTAAATTAACCAAAGCACATGCATTCCTTTAAAACATTAAACATCATTAAAAAGTTATACTTAATTCAAAAAAATATCAAAAATCCATAATGATTTCAAACACTTAAAAAAATTCAAGTTAATCGAAATTTACCTTTTGAAGAAAACATGAAACCTTGTTTCAAAAACTAATCAATTTAATAAAATATTTATGTGATTTAAATTAAATCTTCCAATTTAAATAAAATAATCAAACTAATAGCTTTCAAAACCTTTTATAGACATCAAAATTCTTTTTTTGATTCAGAAATAAATTTTTCATAACACAAAGATGACTCTTTTTCAAAACACATAGCCTAACGACAAGGCATAAGGAACCAAAAAAACATCATCCAATAACATAAAACTATCATAAAATTCCCTTAATCAACCTTCCACTAATGATATATATTATTATGATCAATTAGAAAAAAAATGGAGTAAAAATAAAATATCAGAGGACAAAGAAGAACTATGAACAGTTTGGTGGAATGGGTTGGTGTATTGTGATCTATTTATGAAACACATAATACAATGGTTGATAGACCCATACTTAAGGGATCCTCATGGTTTTCCAAACTGTGTGAGATAATATTTTTTCAATGGTTCTTCCTTCATTTTCACCCCAAAATCTTAAAGGTACCCCCAAAATCTCTAGAACATTCAATGAGGATAAAAATACCACAATATCATATCAAAAATCATCAATGTAATCAAAAAATAATTTTAACTCAATATTAAAATAAAAATACCCTTGGAAACTCAAATATTATGTAAATAAATATCCCATGATACTATCCTTGCACCTACATATTGATTTTTGACATCCTTATATTTATACTACATAAATTTCAAAATAAAAAAATGGATCCTTAAGAACTTTAGACATTAAGAAACATAGGATCTAACACTATTTGTATTGAACTGGTCTAGGATGAACCAAAACACCACCCAAACCAACTTTCCTCTAGGATTTAAGGGATTTCCTGATCTCTATGGGTTGTAAAATAGTACTCGGGTCTCAATAATGTGAACTTTTGAATGGTTACACCCTCAGATAAATAGAACCCCAATAGGGATCCAACCTATAAATCCAGAATAAACCATCTATAATTTGGATTTCCAAACCATAAAATTATCATAGCCAACATATATTAAAAGAAATAAATCAGTGTAACTCATAGAAACCATAATATAACTAAACATCAAAAATAATAATAATTATATGCTCAAAAAATATAGGTATAGTAGAATTGGAGGGAAAACAAAATTATAGTTCAACTGGATGATATAAACCATCCTAAAATAAAAAAACAATTAAAAACACTAGAATCCATCTCCACATGACCCATGGTCACTCACCACAATCCAAACCAATCACAAACTGACAAACCCAAAAAAAACCCGAAAGGAACCAAATCCAAGTAAGATTGTCAACAGGGCATTGAAAAGACAACATAAAAGATACATACACCAAAGGGTGTATGCAGGGTTTGATCTAAACATGGCCTATAGTATTTTTTTCAAATATTGTGTTCCATATCCTTTTAAAAGTCATTTCATTAACACTGGTATGAAATATAAATAGAAAATAGTTTTTTATATGAAATTGAGATAAAACCAAATATCATACCATAATTTTCCTTCATAAACTCCCTCCCATAATCTTAAATAATGAAAGGGGGACTCTAAAACCTTTTCAATAAAAATAATTTTAAATTAAGGAAATAGTATTCTTTGTTAAATTCATGAAAACTAGTCAAATATCATTTCCTTTTTCTAGATCACTTCTTATACACCCTTTTAAAAAACACATCCCTTACATCTTACATTACACTTTCCAAACCATTTACAAATTTTTTTTAATGTAAAAATCCATAACTAAAATATATCAAAACAAAATTTTAACCAATTAAAAAAATAATCATAAAAAATAAAAATAAAATAATGGAATTTTGTCATCCATTCAATAAACAGATAGGGGACAAGATAAACATATAAGGAGTCCCCTAAGAAATTCCCTAGTAAAATTAAGGTATCATAAGCAACACACAATAATATAACATGAACTATACAAGAATTTGTCTCCTTGGTTCACTTATATCTATGGGGATCCTAAGTGAAACCAGAACATACCTCTACGAACCCTCTCAGTTCACCGAGTACACAACTTACCCCTGTGAGGGAATAAATCTCCTAGGGAAGTAGTTAGTTTGGGTATACTGAACTAGTGTAACATGCATCAAAACCTTCTATTATCTAACAAAGTTCACATGATAAATCAAATTGGAAGTTATTATAAAATAAATATAGTTGATCATCACATAATCAATAATAAAACATAGTAAATAAATCTCACAGATCATCTCAACACCCTTGCACAAAACATCCCATTTCACATGGATAACCATCAAAAATTATATTAAGGATAAACAATATCCCCCTTAGGGTCTAAGATCTATATTAATCAATATAAATAAATGGGGTCAATCGAGGGTATCACATGTTTTAAAAATAACCTCTTTAAAAGTTTCAATCGGGCCTTCATCCAAAACTAACTGAGGATTCTAAGCTATTTTTCACCACCTAAAATTTTCTTTTAAACATTATTTCAAACCACTTTGAAACATTCTATGAGTTTAAATAATGTAGAAACACATTTAAAAATATTTAAAACCAAATTACTATTTAAAAATAGTGAATATTTAAAATCAATTCCTTTCATAGAATTTAAAATAAAATCAAGGTTTCCCTTTAAACTTGAATCAAGTGGGATCAAATTATTTTAATCATAAAATCCAATTTGAACAAGCCTCCTAGTAATTACTTATAATTATTACCATTCAAATAATGATTTAGAAACAAAAAACAAACATTTAACCCCTTTATTCCAAGTGATCCAACCCATAAAATATTTTTAAAATCCACTATAAATATTATATATAATCTTAATTTAAAAAAACAAGGAATTTAAAAATAAAAATAATTCAACGTTATTCAATTTAAAGAAAATTAACATATATATATATTTGAACAATTGAAAATAAGATATAACATATATATTTTGATATTGAATAATAAACCAATCAAGAACACATCCATTACAATCCTTAACAACAAAAACCCTAAGGTTAAATCAACCGTGAACTATAAATATAAACTATACATTGACTTGGGTTTGTGGGATGATAAAGAACTGAAGATAAATGGAAGAAAAAGGATGGGAAAGGGAATAAAAATGAGGAAAGATGGATTTTTCATATAGAAATACCTTTAAATCACGATAGGATGACACTAAAATAAAGAAGGGGGAGGGACTCCCCTTTATGTGCCCTAGGTCGGCCAAGAAAGGAGAAGATAAGAGGGGGAAATCCCCTTAAAATTGAAGGATGGAAAATGGGTATTTTTTTTATTTTAATGAAATCTGGGAATCCATTATTGTTATGATATATGATTCAATAAACCTTGCACTAACCATGAAGTTGGAACTACTTAATAAATACACACTCGCACCCACTCGCACAATTTGGATACATGGTTTATGTAAAGACCCGCAAATTTCAAGGAAATTTTTTTTCTTAATTTTCTTTGTAATTTTACAAGAGCGCAGCTTCAGACGGCACCTGATTCCGAGGCCCGGTGTGCCCGGAATCAATTTCCGAAGTTTGGCTCGGGTACGTTCAGTGAACGGGCGAGCGGGTTTTTCTATCTTTTGAACCGATGCCCGGAATCGAATTCTGAGGGAACCGATGAAATCGCAGCGCCGGTATTTGCTTAGAAACGCCTCTTCCGGAGTTGCGTTTGCTCAGACGTGGTTTTTAAATTTTGCGGCTTTAAGTCAGAAATAAAATAAAGTTTGTGCGACAACTTTATTTTATTTCACTTAAGCTGCTTGGAAGCCACTTGAAGTCACTTAAAGGCGGCTTGAGCTGAGTTGAACTGGATAGGATGCTATCCAGAAATATCCTACCCCTTGGTAGGATATTTGTGCGGTGGGGCCCGCACGAGCCCCGCAGTTTCTTTCGCTAAGTAACGCACCCGTAAAAACCCGTCAAAGTAACTGAAAAGTCAACCGACGCGTTCTCTTTAATTCTTAACAGACCATTTAATTGGGCGGTTTATTTCGTGAATTAAATGGGCTGTTTCTTTCGTGAATTAAATGGGCTGTTTCGCTCGTTGAATTAATTCAACGAACTGATGGGTCGTTACTTACGATTTTGCGTTTGTTGGCATGTTTATAAAATAAGACCAACCTAAAAATCCTTTGAAAGGATTTGAGAGGATCTTTGTTTCTTCATCTCCCCACAAAGAACGCGAAGAACGCGAAGAACGAGAAGAACGCGAAGAACACCGGCGACCGGAATTCGACGACGCACACCGAGATCTGCGACGTCGACGAGCTCTACCCGCGACGTTCTTCGGCGACGCCTCTTCTTCCGCGGCCGATCCCCGTTCGGCAACTAAGGTGAGAATCGGATCGTTTAAATTCTCCCTTTTTAAATTTCATGACAACGGATTTAATTAATTAAATCCGTTTGTTCTTGATCCGGAGATTGGCGACGCGACGCTGGATACCGCGACGACGCGACGATCTCCTTCTTCCGCGACGAGCAATCCCGCGACGATCCCCCGTTCGGCAACGACAGCTGCGAGGTAAGGGTTGTTGGAATTCTTTTATTTTTTTCCCATGTTTATTCTTTTGGAATAAAGAACCCGACCTCAGAACAATTTTAAATTATTTTAAAATTGTTGATTGGTTGTTTTTATTCCTCCCGTTGTTTATGACTAACGCGGAGGGTGCGGGTCTAACGAACAAGACCCGGCAACCCTCCGCTGATCTTCCCTTTTGTGCGGATTTGGCGGACGACGACGAACCGCGCGGCAAGGGCGATCCATTGATCCCGCAGTGAAGATCGGCCCCCGGGAGGAGCAACGGCGCAGACGGGAGGCAAAACGGGCCACCGGAGCAACTCCGGCGGCCCGCGGAAGGTGGCGGCGGCGCCCGGCGCGCCGCCGGAGGAGTCCGCCGCGGCCGAGCCGCGGCGGCGGCGAACCGCCGGACCGCGTCTGCGGTCCGGCCACCCAGCACGCGGCCCGCGCGGGCCGCGTTTCTCCAAAGCCGTGGGTCAATCCCGCGGCGGCTCATTCGGCCGCTCGGCCGACGCCGAGCCGGCCGGTCCGGTCGGCCGGGCCGCGCCCAGGCCGGACCGGACCCGGACCGGACCCGGCCCAGCCGGGTCGGGCCGGGTCGGGCCGAACCAGGGGGGGTTCGGGTCGAGTCGCCCCGGGCCCTGAACCCCCGTTTCGGGCCCTCTTCGGTCTTTCGCCCATATCTTGGGCCTGGGACCTCCGATTGACGAACCGTCAGCGGCTACGCGATCCTTGGATCGAGATGGTCGTTTCGGTATATTATACTCAAGGTTTCGGAAGACTTTGGGTTCGTCCGGGTTGGTTCGTACACGAAACCAACCGGGCCCTCGGAGCGGAAACGCTCATAACTTGAGCTACGGACGTCCGATCGACGTACCGTCAGCTGTGGTAGTTTCCTCTAAGTGAGACGGAACTTTTGGCATACTCCGCCCGAGGATCGGATACAGGCGGAGTACGGTCGGGTTGGTTTTGCTCTAAAAACCAACCGGGCCCCTGGGACGAAAATGCCAATAACTCTCAGACCGGGCGTCCGATTGACGCGCCGTCTGTTGCGTTGAGATCCTGTTGTCGATACGGAACTTTTGGATACATCAAATTCGGACTACGTGTCAGTTGATGTATCAGCCTCTCGGCTCGTGGAGCGGACCCTCCTAAACGAGCTCACTATGTGCGGGAACCCTAGCGCTGGCTGTGACTTCGACGACAGAGCAGAGATCCTCCGTGGACTGCGACGACGGCAGAGCAGAGATCCTCCGTGGACTGCGACGATGGCAGAGCAGAGATCCTCCGTGGACTGCGACGACGGCAGAGCAGAGATCCTTCGTGGACTGCGGCGACGACTGTGCAGAGATCCTCAGTGGACTGCGTCGACTACTGCACTCAGCGATCCCACGTGGATCAGTGCTACAGGTTCTGTGTGAGCCCGATCCTATGTGGGTCCTTACTACCGGTTCTGTGTGAGCCACTGCCTACAGGTTCTATGTGAGCCCGATCCTGAGTGGGTCTTTTGCGGGGGTTAGTACCTATCGATCCTTCGTGGGTCCGACGACTTAGATGGATCAGTGATCATCTTTGACGTCATCTGAAAAAGTATACCTGGTTGAGCTGAATCTTATGTTACTCTCCTTTGTGGATTTTGTTGAACTATCCTATGTGGATTTACTGTTTACTCTCCTTGTGGATTTGAGTCTTGCTTTCCTTTGTGGATTGAGTTGTTCTTGAGCTCGTGAGCAGAGCTAGAATTGGGGACTTAGGTATATGTATGGGCATATACCTAAGTCGAGTCAGATGTTACTTCGTGATTACATCTTTCTTTTGTGCTATATCCTTTGTGGATTTCGGGAGACCTTCGGGGGTCTCGGGGTCCTTACTGAGTAGCTTGTACTCACCCCTGCACGGGCTATGCCCGCACCTTGTTGTGTTGGTTGCAGACGACGGACAGCGCTGATCACGGTTGGGGCGTGGAGCAGGACGGTACCTGGAGGTGGACCACTGGGCGGGACGTGCTCGGAGCGGACGTGGGACCCGAGGAGCCTGGAGGCTATCTGTACCCACCCTTCAGGTGGGATTGCCAGTGGACGACACGAGGCCGCCGTCTTTTCTTCAGTTGCTGTACTTTACTTTTTCAGTTGTACTTTACAGTTGGGCTTGTATTCCGGCCCCCTTTACTTTTCTGCACTTTACTTTCCGCTTGCTGACTCTGTGTGGTTGTTACTTATAAAGGCAATGCCTTCCCTGTTTACTGGGATTTTACGCCTTGGTGCTAGTCGCCAGCCCCTGGCCTATGGAAGGCGGGCTTGGGGTAGTCACGGCACGGGCCCCGAGGACGGGTCGTGACAAATTGGTATCAGAGGTGGTCGGTTCTACCGCAGACTCTGATCGTCTTTTCTTTCCATATGAAGCAATAGTGTTTAGTGTATTGAGTGTGGTTATCAGTTCAGGGAGCCCAGTGTTGGTGCGGCGGCCGACGTATCCGTACACCAGGACCCTGACTCCTGATTTCCGACTTAATGCATGAAAACATTGATTGCGTGTGTGTTTCAAGTTTCTTTGTGATTACTTGTGTCAGCTCACCGGGTATACTGATCTGCTTTATGAAAGTCTCAAGTTTTCCTTGTGATTACTTGTGCCAGCTCACCAGGTATACTGTTCTGACTGTGGTGCTCTTGTTCTCCTTTGCAGGATGGCCCCGCGACGACAGCCAGCTAGGGTTCCGAGTGTAGGGCGCGACGACAGCCCACCGAGCGATGAGGCCTCGGTACAGGGCCCTTTGCCCGCAGTGGCACCGGCGGTAGCTTTACCCGCCGAGCCACCGATGCTTCCAGTACCAGACGCTGACGATGCACGTCGCCTCAGGGCACTGCATGAGTTTCAGAGCCAGCGACCGCCCAGGTTTCGCGGTGAGGCGGACCCCCAGGCCGCCGAGGACTGGCTAGAGGCGGTGGTACGGATCTTTAGGCTAGTGAGGACACCAGCGGATCTCATGGTGATCCTCGCGGCGAGCCTCCTGCAGGCGGCGGCAGGACGATGGTGGAGCTTGATGCTCCAGGTTCACGATGAGGCATCCTTGCTCTGGGCGGACTTCGAGAGCCTCTTCCGCTCTGAGTTCGTCCCGGCCACCCTCCGAGCGGTGCGCATCCAGGAGCTTATCCGGCTGCGCCAGGGCAGTATGACGGTCGCTCAGTACGCGGCGAGGTTCACTGACCTATCTCGCTACTCGACCGACATGGTACGGGACCCCTTCTTCCGGGCTCGGGCCTTCGAGCAGGGCTTGCGACAGGAGATTCGGGTGTCGCTGATCTCCCTCAGCATTCCGACCCAGGCGGGAGTGCTGGAGCGAGCCCTCCTGGTCGAGAGCTTCCTGGCAGAGCCTTCTTCAGCGGCAAGACCTAGCGCAGGGCGGCAGGTAGCTGAGTCTTCGGCAGCAGGTAGCCGACGGATGACTCTCGGGTCCAGGCAGACCAGACCCCCACGCAGACGGCCTCAGGACACCGGCTCAACAGTACGGGGCACACAGCGGAGTGCCAGCCTTCCGAGAGGCAGGATGTGCTACTCCTGCGGCGGGCAGGTTCACATGGCTCATGACTGCCCGACCCGCCGATCAGAGGAGCAGCAGACGGTGGAGGGGCCACCCCGGCAGAGGCAGAGGGTCGATCGTGGCGGTCCGCAGGGAGGAGGCGGACGAGGTAGAGGAGCTGGCCGAGCAGCGGGTGGTGGGCGATGCTTCCAGGCTCTACCCCCACCACCACCAGGAGGGCCACCTCGACCACAGGGAGCTGGTGGGCAGGGGCAGGCCCAGCTCCAGGCAGTGGAGGCCTACGACCCCGACATGCCAGAGATGATTCGAGGTACGATCTGTGTCTATTCCACCCTTGCTGCAGTACTTATAGACACAGGAGCGAGTCACTCTTTCATAGCCTCTGCCCTTGTTCGGAGCTCGGAGATTCCGACTGAGCCGTTGGCTCGATCCTTACGGCTAGAGACTCCTACGGGAGCAGACTCGACGATTACGCACTGGTGCCGACAGTGTGAGCTTACTCTAGGAGGCGAGAGCTTCGGCTGGGATCTCCTTGTAGCGGCGTCGAGGCCTTACGACGTCATCTTGGGCATGGATTGGCTATCCACGGTTCATGCCCAGATTGACTGTTTTAGGCGCAAGGTGCGATGTGTTCGCACCGACGGGAGCAGTTTTACCTTCACCGGTGAGAAGGGAACCTTTGCAGCACAGGATGGACTTCCGCAGAGGAGAGTGCAGCCCATCTCTCATCAGTTGGCTAGCCTCATCCTAGGAGCAGTGGACGTGCAGAGTCCGGCTTTTCCTGCAGTGGTGGACCAGTACGTGGACGTCTTTCCCGACGACGTTCCAGGGCTACCTCCTCGTAGAGAGGTAGACTTTTACATCGACTTGTACCCCGGGACAGCCCCGATATCTACTCCAGCATATCGGATGGCCCCCGCCGAGATTCGAGAGCTGCGGGTACAGTTGGAGGACTTGCAGAGCAAGGGGTTTATCCGACCCAGTGTTTCACCCTGGGCTTCCCCGATTTTGTTCGCCAAGAAGGCGGACGGGAGCTTGCGACTGTGTGTCGACTATCGTCGCCTGAACCAGGTGACAGTGAGGAACAAGTATCCGCTGCCACGGATTGATGACCTCTTCGATCAGCTCAAGGGAGCGCAGTGGTTCTCGAAGATAGACCTCCGGTCAGGCTATCATCAGCTCAGAGTTCGAGACGAGGACGTGCAGAAGACGGCCTTCAGGTGTCGGTATGGCCATTATGAGTTCTTGGTTATGCCGTTCGGCGTAACCAATGCTCCAGCAGTGTTCATGAGCCTCATGAACAGGATCTTCCAGCCATACCTCGACCGATTTGTCGTGGTCTTCATTGACGACATTTTGGTATACTCGACGACTGAGGAGGAGCATGCCTACCACCTGCGAGTTGTGCTAGACACACTCCGAGAGCACCAGCTTTATGGAAAGCTCTCAAAATGCCAGTTCTGGTTACGTGAGGTCCACTTCTTGGGGCACGTCATCTATGAGGCGGGAGTTGTAGTGGATCCCGCGAAGATCAAGGCAGTGCTAGCTTGGGAGCCACCCAGGAGCGTGACGGAGGTGCGGAGCTTCTTGGGCCTAGCCGGATACTATCGGAGATTTGTGCTGAACTTCTCCAAAGTTGCGGCACCACTCTCAGCCTTGACGAAGAAGGGGAAACCCTTTGTGTGGTCAGACAGATGTCAGCAGAGCTTCCAGGAGCTGAGACAGAGATTGACCAGCGCACCTATCTTGAGGTTGCCTGAGGAGGGAGTTGGATACGTAGTTTACTGTGATGCATCAGGGACTGGACTCGGGTGCGTCCTGATGCAGGAGCGGGCCGTGATCGCCTACGGATCACGTCAGTTGAGGCCGCATGAGCAGAACTACGCCACTCATGACCTGGAGTTAGCAGCAGTGGTCTTCGCTCTGAAGACTTGGCGGCACTATCTGATGGGCGAGCGCTTCACAGTCTTTTCTGACCACCAGAGTCTCAGGTATATCTTCTCTCAGAAGGACCTAAACCTGAGACAGCGGAGATGGCTTGAGTTCCTCCAGGACTATGACTTTGAGATAGTCTATACTCCTGGGAAGGGGAACGTGGTAGCCGATGCCCTCAGCAGGAGGACGGGCATTCAACTACTTGAGGAGGCGACGGAGCAGCTAGCCTCCTTACAGATATCCTTCGTGGATAGAGACGGAGCAGCCTTTCTTCAGTCTCTCACAGTCTCTCCTCCACTTCTACAGCGGGTCAGAGAGGCTCAGCGTGAGGACGCTGACTGTGAGACCCGGCGTGCACTGATATCCTCAGGTCAGGCGCCTGATGGCTTCTCCCTTGGAGCAGAGCACGACATCCTTTTCAGAGGACGTACCTTCGTACCAGTCGCTTTGCGAGAGGAGGTGCTGAGAGAGTTTCACACTTCTCCCTTGGCGGTACATCCCGGAGTGGCGAAGATGTACCAGGATCTCAGGCGACAGCACTGGTGGCCGGGCATGAAGAAAGCTGTGGCAGAGTTCATTTCACGATGCCTCACCTGCCAGCAGGTGAAGGCAGAGCATCAGGTACCAGCAGGCTTGGTACAGCCCTTGGAGGTCCCGGAGTGGAAGTGGGACAGCATATCTATGGACTTCGTGACTGGACTCCCACGCACTTCCAGAGGTCACGACTCCATTTGGGTGATTGTCGACCGACTCACCAAGTCGGCACACTTCTTACCCATCAGAGAGCAGGGCTCAGTGGAGAGCTTGGGACGTCTTTACGTCCAGGAGATCGTACGGCTTCACGGTGTGCCATCGTCTATCGTCTCCGATCGAGATGCTCGTTTCACTTCCCGGCTTTGGAAGGGGTTGCAGGAGGCGTTCGGGACGCGGCTCCATCTGAGCACAGCCTTCCACCCTCAGACGGATGGTCAGACGGAGAGGACCATACAGACACTCGAGGACATGCTCCGTGCATGTGTTCTCGACTTTGGTCGCAGCTGGGAGGACCACCTACCCTTGGTGGAGTTCGCGTACAACAACAGCTACCACTCCACCATCGGGATGGCACCATACGAGGTGTTGTACGGCAGACCCTGCAGATCACCGTTGTGCTGGACAGGCCCTGGGGAGTCAGCACTCGTGGGACCAGAGATGGTCCGAGCCACGACAGAGAAGGTCCAGATCATCCAGGAGAGGATAAGGACAGCTCAGAGCTGGCAAAAGTCATATGCTGACAGGAGGCGGAGGCCACTAGAGTTCGAGGATGGCGACCACGTCTTTTTGCGTGTCTCACCTCGATGTGGTTTACGGAGATTTGGCCGAGGCGGCAAGTTGTCTCCATGCTTCATCGGGCCTTTCCAGGTCCTCAGTAGGATAGGAGAGGTGGCTTATCGCCTGGCTCTACCACCTCAGTTGCACCGGGTGCACGATGTCTTCCACGTGTCTCAGTTGAGGAGATACGTGCACGACCCGACGCACATCATCGACTTTGGAGAGCTGGACGTGGACGATGGGGCGAATTTTGCGGAGGTCCCAGTGGAGATCGAGGATCGACAGGAGCGGGTCCTACGTGGGCGGTCGATTCCTCTTGTGCGCGTCAGATGGCAGCACGGGAACCTCCAGGAGAGCACTTGGGAGAGGGAGGCTCAGATGCGTGCTCAGTACCCCCATTTGTTCCCCTAGTTTTTGATGTATCTTTACGGGGACGTAAAGCCCTGAGGTGGGAGTAATGTAAAGACCCGCAAATTTCAAGGAAATTTTTTTTCTTAATTTTCTTTGGAATTTTACAAGAGCGCAGCTTCAGACGGCACCTAATTCCGAGGCCCGGTGTGCCCGGAATCAATTTCCGAAGTTTGGCTCGGGTACGTTCAGTGAACGGACGAGCGGGTTTTTCTATCTTTTGAACCGATGCCCGGAATCGAATTATGAGGGCACCGATGAAATCGCAGCGCCGGTATTTGCTTAGAAACGCCTCTTCCGGAGTTGCGCTTGCTCAGACGTGGTTTTTAAATTTTGCGGCTTTAAGTCAGAAATAAAATAAAGTTTGTGCGACAACTTTATTTTATTTCACTTAAGCTTCTTGGAAGCCACTTGAAGTCACTTAAAGGCGGCTTGAGCTGAGTTGAACTGGATAGGATGCTATCCAGAAATATCCTACCCCTTGGTAGGATATTTGTGCGGTGGGGCCCACACGAGCCCCGCCGTTTCTTTCGCTAAGTAACGCACCCGCAAAAACCCGTCAAAGTAACTGAAAAGTCAACCGACGCGTTTTCTTTAATTCTTAAGAGACCATTTAATTGGGCGGTTTATTTCGTGAATTAAATGGGCTGTTTCTTTCGTGAATTAAATGGGCTGTTTCGCTCGTTGAATTAATTCAACGAACTGATGGGTCGTTACTTACGCTTTTGCGTTTGTTGGCATGTTTATAAAATAAGACCAACCTAAAAATCCTTTGAAAGGATTTGAGAGGATCTTTGTTTCTTCATCTCCCCGCGAAGAACACGAAGAACGCGAAGAACGCGAAGAACGCGAAGAACGCCGGCGACCGGAATTCGACGACGCACACCGAGATCTGCGACGTCGACGAGCTCTACCCGCGACGTTCTTCGGCGACGCCTCTTCTTCCGCGGCCGATCCCCGTTCGGCAACTAAGGTGAGAATCGGATCGTTTAAATTCTCCCTTTTTAAATTTCATGACAACGGATTTAATTAATTAAATCCGTTTGTTCTTGATCCGGAGATTGGCGACGCGACGCCGGATACCGCGACGACGCGACGATCTCCTTCTTCCGCGACGAGCAATCCCGCGACGATCCCCCGTTCGGCAACGACAGCAGCGAGGTAAGGGTTGTTGGAATTCTTTTATTTTTTTCCCGTGTTTTTTCTTTTGGAATAAAGAACCCGACCTCAGAACAATTTTAAATTTTTTTAAAATTGTTGATTGGTTGTTTTTATTCCTCCCGTTGTTTATGACTAACGCGGAGGGTGCGGGTCTAACGAACAAGACCCGGCAACCCTCCGCTGATCTTCCCTTTTGTGCGGATTTGGCGGACGACGACGAACCGCGCGGCAAGGGCGATCCGTTGATCCCACAGTGAAGATCGGCCCCCGGGAGGAGCAACGGCGCAGACGGGAGGCAAAACGGGCCACCGGAGCAACTCCGGCGGCCCGCGGAAGGCGGCGGCGGCGCCGGCGACCGTAGGTGGCGGCGCCCGGCGCGCCGCCGGAGGAGTCCGCCGCGGCCGAGCCGCGGCGGCGGCGAACCGCCGGACCGCGTCTGCGGTCCGGCCACCCAGCACGCGGCCCGCGCGGGCCGCGTTTCTCCAAAGCCGCGGGTCAAACCCGCGGCGGCTCATTCGGCCGCTCGGCCGAAGCCGAGCCGGCCGGTCCGGTCGGCCGGGCCGCACCCAGGCCGGGTCGGGCCGACCCGGTTCGGCCGACCCAGGGGGGGTTCGGGCCGGGTCGCCCCGGGCCCTGAACCCCCGTTTCGGGCCCTCTTCGGTCTTTCGCCCATATCTTGGGCCTGGGACCTCCGATTGACGAACCGTCAGCGGCTACGCGATCCTTGGATCGAGACGGTCGTTTCGGTATATTATACTCAAGGTTTCGGAAGACTTTGGGTTCGGCCGGGTTGGTTCGTACACGAAACCAACCGGGCCCTCGGAGCGGAAACGCTCATAACTTGAGCTACGGACGTCCGATCGACGTACCGTCAGCTGTGGTAGTTTCCTCTAATTGAGACGGAACTTTTGGCATACTCCGCCCGAGGATCGGATACAGGCGGAGTACGGTCAGGTTGGTTTTGCTCTAAAAACCAACCGGGCCCCTGGGACGAAAATGCCAATAACTCTCAGACCGGGCGTCCGATTGACGCGCCGTCTGTTGCATTGAGATCCTGTTGTCGATACGGAACTTTTGGATACATCAACTTCGGACTACGTGTCAGTTGATGTATCAGCCTCTCGGCTCGTGGAGCGGACCCTCCTAAACGAGCTCGCTATGTGCGGGAACCCTAGCGCTGGCTGTGACTTCGACGACAGAGCAGAGATCCTCCGTGGACTGCGACGACGGCAGAGCAGAGATCCTCCGTGGACTGCGACGATGGCAGAGCAGAGATCCTCCGTGGACTGCGACGACGGCAGAGCAGAGATCCTTCGTGGACTGCGGCGACGACTGTGCAGAGATCCTCAGTGGACTGTGTCGACTACTGCACTCAGCGATCCCACGTGGATCAGTGCTACAGGTTCTGTGTGAGCCCGATCCTATGTGGGTCCTTACTACCGGTTCTGTGTGAGTCACTGCCTACAGGTTCTGTGTGAGCCCGATCCTGAGTGGGTCTTTTGCGGGGGTTAGTACCTATCGATCCTTCGTGGGTCCGACGACTTAGATGGATCAGTGATCATCTTTGACGTCATCTTAAAAAGTATACCTGGTTGAGCTGAATCTTATGTTACTCTCCTTTGTGGATTGTGTTGAACTATCCTATGTGGATTTACTGTTTACTCTCCTTGTGGATTTGAGTCTTGCTTTCCTTTGTGGATTGAGTTGTTCTTGAGCTCGTGAGTAGAGCTAGAATTGGGGACTTAGGTATATGTATGGGCATATACCTAAGTCGAGTCAGATGTTACTTCGTGATTGCATCTTTATTTTGTGCTATATCCTTTGTGGATTTAGGGAGACCTTCGGGGGTCTCGGGGTCCTTACTGAGTAGCTTGTACTCACCCCTGCACGGGCTATGCCCGCACCTTGTTGTGTTGGTTGCAGACGACGGACAGCGCTGATCACGGTTGGGGCGTGGAGCAGGACGGTACCTGGAGGTGGACCACTGGGCGGGACGTGCTCGGAGCGGACGTGGGACCCGAGGAGCCTGGAGGCTATCTGTACCCACCCTTCATGTAACGCCCCGACCCTAGTTTCCTAGAGTCGGTGCATTATTACATAACATTGGCATGATCACAAGAAAGATCAAATCTCGAAAGACCGATTGGTTTAGTAGCCTTGGAAACACTAGATATATTCATAAGTTTTACATTACATCATAAAATCAAAAACTACTACAACAACATAATGTTTCCACAGTCCACACTACAATCCCCTCATAATATCCCTGCAGGTCATTCATAACTTACATCTTCACTTCCTGGGAAAAATAAAACATAGAAAAGGGGTGAGCTCAAATGCCCAGTAAGGATAACAATATAGCGGAAACTTTCATCAATAAGAATAAACATTTAAGGCAATGTATAACTAAAACAAAAGCCTTTTAAACATGAACTTTCAACATGGTATGGCATAAATAAAATGAAATAATGCCATTTACTTATTCACATGGATATTCCACTAATCGAATAATCACATGCAAAAATAAATAACCACTTTCATAATGTTGGAATGCATAATGCCAGACTATCATAACCACATAGCCAAGGCCTCGTGCCAAGACTACAAATAAGATTTTGTCAAGGCCTTGTGCCAAGACACTAGTTTGTCTCATGAGACCTACCGATGCATCGAGGAGCTATAGCGGGCTCCACCCGTCACTTATTAAGTCCAATGCATTTCCATATGAAAAGGTTTAAACATAACATAAACATTCATATTAAAACTAGCATACGAAATGTCAATACTTTCACAATAAACTATGAATGGTATAAAAATAGCACATCCACAGTCAAACATATCACAAAACCTTCAATACAATATAGAAGTTTTTGTATCATAATAAATCAACTTCAAATAATCTTAAAATCCATCAAAGGATGTTGACATAGATGAAATCAAAATTCTTTTTAAAGAAATATCTCCTTTTATTTTGAAATCATTTAAGATCCATATAAAATAAAACATTTTCTTTGAAAATATTCTTATAAGCTTGTAAGGAAAGCTTTGAAGATTTTATAACGGCGTAAAATAACCGCACCTGCCGTATAAGTTAAAAAAAACATTCTTACCTCAATTCTGTCGAAAAGGTTAAAAAGGACCTTGTTTTGAAAACGACGGAAAGATTCCTTTATAAACCTCTTATAAAAAGTCAAAAAAAGGTATAAATGACTTTAACCCATATTCTTGTAAATAATAAATATGTTTTGAAATACATTTCGAAGAAACATGGATGTGGATGATAAAGAGATCCCAGTAGATTATTACGTATAAACAACCTCGGATAATGAAGAGATTGTGAAATAACCCTTACCTTGTACTTTTCCTTGGTTGGGGTAGGTTAACCTCCTGTATAATGGTGAAATAGTTGTTATTAAATTATACAAGAATCATATATATTAATATGATATCATATATGATCTTTTAATATTGATTTGTTAATAATATCTTAGAATTATCGTCGTTTCGGGAGTTAACTTACTCATTTTATTTTATATGTTTTGTTACATAAGTCATGCTTGTTGTATCTTATTCATATCCAGAATGATATCAAGTCCTTAAACATCATTTTTAAATCATTAAATGATAATTATACTTGAATGGATACGATGGAGAATGAATCTCATCGCGTTCGTGGAGACGGTAGTCCGTACGTACGCACGAGCGACAATATCATTCTTTTGATATTAAAATAATATATAAATGGATGGTATATCATATATACAGAATCATTAACATGTTATATTTATTATTTACATGAGTTACACATCATTATTATACCCATCCAAATAATATTATATTGAATAACAATTACACCACGACGTGGAGACGGTAAGCCGTACGTACGCACGTATGGTGACATGTTATTCAAAGGGTGGATAGAATACTGAATACGATTGTACCATATTTATAATAAAATCACAGTATATGTGAGATACTGGAGTTATTATTTCAGAATGGTAAGAACAAAGGAAGAAGAAGTGGAAGAAGAAATGAACTTAGAAAAGGGTGGTGAAATCATTACCTCTTCTTCGGGTTCTTCCTTTTGATTTGATCAAAAGGGCTCCTTAGGTTGGCTTTCTGATCAAACTAAGGCCTCTAGGTTGTATTGAGGGATGTTGGGAGAATATTTGGGCAGAGTTTGGCCGAACCAAAAGGCTTTGAAGGTGTGAAGAAATGAGAAGGAGGAGTGCCCTTTTATAAGAGGGGTGAGGGGCACCTTTGGAAAAGTTAGAAATATTAATTTATAATAAATTCATCTTCGGTTTACAAAGGCTCCAAAGTTGACTATTCAAAGGATGAGGTGTGGATAGGTCGAAAACAACTCATCCAATAGAATTTAGACAGGTTTGGGTACTTATATTAACCTTATCTTTAAGTATTAACTCTAAGTTAATTAGTTTCACTTTTACAATGTCTCTTTGTATTTTTATATAATATGATTAATAAACTTACTATATACATCCAAGAGACCCCCAAGTGGTCCATTAATGAGGAACCTATCATAATATAAGTCTCTTGGCCGAACCTTAGATTTTTAGGAATTTAATATCAATTAATAATATAATATTTGTTTTAAGAACTCTTTTATGTCAATTTTGACACTATTCAATAGTTGATTTTTGTGAAACTCCTAACAGATTGATTACTTCGAAAAAAGTCAATTAAATCAATCCTAATATATCATATTATCATAGAAAATTAGTTTAATTCATTAAAAGTTTCATATTATAATTATTTGGGTATTTATAAGATCAATTATTTTTATTTTTCACTATTTTAGTAATTACTGCATCATCATTGTGTCATACATAAAATAAATTATATAATGTCTAAAAATTATAAATAAAATATCATTATGTAGGAAATCTTTTTAGATTTCTAATGAATATTTATAATCGAAAATCCAACATGTATAACCCTATGTAAAAATTGTTCTTCTAAAAGATGTAAGCTTATGCCATTTTTATTTTTATTTTAACTTTATTAATATAAAGTGTCCCTACCACATACAAGTGGCTCCAAGGGGTCCCCAAATTGACCAAAGGATGCCCATGGTCGGGTATGTGTCCACCAATAAGGTTAGGACACGTTTTAGGGTAATTTTTTATTATTATAATATTATTTTTTTAACCCTTATTTGCCGGATTTACCCTTTAACCATGGTAAATAAAATATTTACCACAGTAACTATTCAAAATGTCTAAAAATAAAAGTTACCTATTTACACAATTTGAACATCCTGATTCCAAATATGGAATCCATTTTCCTAAATTCAAAACACAGAAGTGGCAGAAATTAATTTAAAATTAATTCCCGCTGTCAAAACAAAAAGCGTGTTTTTAAGAGATAATAACTATCAAAAGATTGACACTTGTTTATGTTCGGTTTAATTGTAAAATTATGTCCAATGATAAACATTAAATTGAATGGTAAAAATATATTCTAAATATACTTTAAAACCACTCAAATTCATAATTTATCACTATTAATTATTTTGATTAAAAAAGTTGTTTTTAATTAAAATTTAGAAATTTTCACTATTCATCAAAATATGAAAGTTATGCGAAATGTACCAAAATTTCACCCTAGGCTAATTTTGATATTCCGAATCCAAAAATGAAGTCCATTTTGAAATATAGAATATATATGATTTCAAAAAGTAGGTATTACTATTCACAACGGCTAGTTTAATTAGTTGTGGTGTGTGTTAGAACTCGAGGTTGCGTACAACACACGCTATCGCATTATTCGAAGGGAAACGTACCGTAGAAGCTTGGGGTGTTACATTCTCCCCTCCTTCAAATAATTGCGTCCTCGCAATTTCTAGGGTATTACTGCATAAAAAGACTCGGGTGGTTCTTCATCATAAGTTCCTCGGGTTCCCACGTTGCCTCTTCCATTTTATGATTTCTCCACAAAACTTTTACCAGACGCGTCATCCGGTTTCTCAGTACTTGTTCTCTTGTATCAAGAATCCTGACGGGCTCTTCGCAATAAGACAGATCGGGTTCCAGTTCTAATTCCTCATAGGTGAGTACATGCGTTGGGTCAGGCATGTATTTTCTCAACAGAGATACGTGGAACACATCGTGAACTTTGGAGAGACTTGGCGGCATTGCCAATCGGTAAGCTACAGCCCCAATTCGTTCTAGAATTTCGAAAGGTCCGATGTACCTGGGACTCAATTTACCTTTCTTACCAAAACGTATGACTCCCTTCCACGGAGATACCTTTAGGAAAACATGATCACCGACTTGAAATTCCAAATCCTTCCTTCGATTATCGGCATAGCTCTTCTGCCTACTTTGAGCTGCTTTGATGTGATTTTGGATTACCTTCACCTTTTCCACCGTTTCCTCCACCAGTTCTGGGCCTACAAGTTTTCTTTCACCAACGTCATCCCAACAGGTTGGTGTACGACATCTCTTTCCGTATAACGCTTCATATGGTGCCATTTGTATACTCGAATGGAAGCTATTGTTATAGAAAAATTCTACCAGAGGTAAATATTGATCCCACATACCCTGAAAATCAAGTGAGCAAGATCTCAACATGTCTTCTAAGGTCTGAATAGTCCGTTCTGATTGTCCGTCTGTCTGAGGGTGGTAAGCAGTGCTCAAATGAAGTTCAGTATCCAGGGATTTCTGAAGACTTTTCCTAAATCTTGAAGTAAAACGGGGATCACGATCAGAAACAATCGATAGGGGAACTCCATGAAGTCTCACAACTTCATTAATGTATAGTCTTGCTAGACGTTCCAGGGGTAGATCTTCTCTTATAGCAAGAAAATGTGCTGACTTGGTAAGACGATCAACAATAACCCATATTGCATCGTTCCTTCTAGGAGTCTTTGGTAGCCCCATGACAAAGTCCATCGTAATATTGTCCCATTTCCACTCCGGTATGGGAAGAGGTTGCATGACTCCTCCAGGCTGTTGCCTTCCAGCTTTTACTTGTTGACAAACCATACACCTTGACACAAAATCAGCAATCTCCCTCTTCATGTTGTCCCACCAAAAATGTTCCTTCAAATCTCTATACATTTTGGTGCTCCCAGGGTGTATAGAGAAATTGGAACTATGAGCATCATCCAGCAATTCCCTTTTTAGATCAGGTATATTGGGAACACAAAGTCTCTTCCCGAATTTCAAAATTCCATCTTCATACACAAAGTCTCTCAATCTCCCATCATTCACAGCTTTAATCTTCTTTTGGAATTCGTCATCATCGGTCTGAGAACTCTTAATCCTTTCTAGTAAATATGGTTTGGCAACCATTTGAAAAAGCATTGATGTTTCACCTTCCCTGGTTATTCCCATGTCCATTTTCACTAGATCCATGAAAATTGGATCCCTTTCAATTCTCATATTGTTCAAAACTCCATGGTCTTTTCTACTCAAAGCATCTGCCACCTTGTTTGCCTTCCCCGGGTGGTAGTGTATCGTACAATCATAATCCTTGAGTAATTCAAGCCATCTCCTTTGCCTCATGTTGAGTTCTTTTTGTGAGAAAATATACTTCAAACTCTTGTGATCAGTATAAATCTCACATTTTTCACCATAGAGGTAGTGCCTCCATATCTTCAAAGCAAAGATCACAGCTGCTAACTCAAGATCATGAGTAGGATAGTTTTGTTCATGAATTTTCAACTGTCGTGATGCATAGGCAATAACTCTATCATTCTGCATAAGGACACAGCCAAGTCCTTTCTTTGATGCATCACTATAAATAACGAACCCATCATTCCCCGATGGTAGAGTCAATATAGGAGCATTGACTAATCTTCTCTTCAGTTCTTCGAAACATTCTTCACACTCTTTTGTCCAAACAAATTTAACCCCTTTACGTGTGAGCTTCGTTAATGGGTTAGCCAATCGGGCAAAATTCTGGACGAAACGTCGATAATAACCTGCCAAGCCAATAAAACTACGTACCTCAGTTATACTCGTAGGTGCTGGCCATTCTTGGATTGCCTTGGTCTTAGAAGGATCAACAGAGATTCCATCTTTAGAGACAATATGGCCAAGAAAAGAAATCTCCTGAAGCCAGAATTCACACTTGCTAAACTTTCCATATAATTCATGCCTCCTCAGAGTCTTCAAGATAATGCGCAAGTGATTTTCATGATCTTCGTAGGTTTTGGAGTATACCAAGATATCATCAATAAATACCACCACAAATTCATCGAGATACTCCTTGAAAACTCTATTCATCAGATCCATGAATACAGAGGGTGCATTAGTCAATCCAAACGGCATTACAGTAAACTCGTAATGCCCGTACCTGGTTCGAAATGCTGTCTTCGGAATGTCTTCCTTCTTTACACACAACTGATGGTATCCAGATCGAAGGTCAATCTTTGAAAAGTATTGAGCTCCATGCAGTTGGTCAAATAAATCATCAATACGAGGTAGGGGATACTTGTTCTTTATCGTTATAGCATTGATCTCCCTGTAGTCGATACATAACCTCATAGATCCATCTTTCTTTTTAACAAAAAGAACAGGGGCTCCCCATGGAGAAACACTAGGGCGAATAAATCCCTTATTACTCAATTCCTCTAGTTGTTTCTTTAGTTCGACTAACTCTACAGTGGCCATTCTATAAGGGGTCTTCGATATAGGCCTTGATCCAGGAATCAAATCAATAGAAAACTCAACTTCTCGTTCTGGAGGATGTCCAGGTAAATCTTCCGGAAATACATCTACAAATTCTTTCACAACAGGTACATCCTCTATTTGAACATTCCTTTCCTCACCGACAGTTATTTCATTCTCTTCCTCCCCAATAATTGAATTAAGTTGAGCTACTGGGGGTGGGTCTAAATAAGAATTAGGTGGTGACGATTCTGCTCTAAAAATAAGGTGTTCCTTATCATTATCATCAAGAATCGTAACCTCTTTCTTCTTACAATAAATCTTCGCATCATAGTCCGAAAGCCAGTCCATACCGAGGATTATATCAAACTCAATCATAGGTATGACGATTAAATCAGCAGATAAAGAAAATTTATGTGCTCTAATGGGGACTGATTCACAAAACTTTGTTGCAACGATACTTCCCTTAGGAGTTTTAACTAACAACTCCCTTATTAAATCAAATTGGAAATATCTAATTTTCTTAGCAAACTGGGAAGATATGAAACAATGCGATGATCCAGAATCAAATAATGCATTTGCTAAACTTGAGGAAACCATTAAATTACCTGCCACCACGTCTTTCGGAGTTTCTACCTCAGCAGTAGTGATAGCATAAGCCTGGCCTTGATCCCTTGGCCTTTTCTGAGGTAAGTTCTCCTGACGCTTAGGACATGCATTTGCATAATGCCCCATCTCCCTACAATTGTAGCACTGAACGTTGGTAGCTTCCTTCTTCCCCTTGCAATCATGAGCTTGGTGGCCTTTTTCACCACACTTGTAACAGACTCCCATTCCCTTCAGGCAAGCACCGGGGTGTTTCTTCCCGCACTTACCACAAGATGGATATTCAACCTTTCCCTTCTTCCCCTTATTTCCATTCCCAGATTGATCAGCAGGTCTCTTCTTCTCTTGCTTTGCTTTAAAGTCATAAGACTTAGAGAATTCCTTTTCGGTCTTGATAGCACATGAGACAATGTCTTCGTACGATGAAAAGGATTGTGAGACTAATGCTCGACGGAGAAATGGTTTTAACCCATCAAAGAAACGATCAATCTTACTTCTTGGGTTGCGAATATAATCTCCAGCATACCTCGCTAACCTTGTAAAGTTAGCCTCATACTTTGTGACATTCTCATCCTCCTTTTGTCTCAGACTCAGAAATTGCCTTTCCATATCTGCTCGATGGTCGCGAGGAAAGTATTTTTCTAAAAACAGATCTTTGAACTCCCTCCATTCCATGTTTGATACTTCATCATCTTCCTTCATGTTTTGAATCAATGACCACCATTGATCAGCATCTCCAGTGAGGCGGTAAACTGCCATGGTAACTTTTTCCCTTTCACTACTCCCCAAAGCCTGAAATATTTTCTCTAGGGAAAATATCCATTGCTCAGCTACTAAGGGATTTGTACTTCCATTGAACGTTGGTGGTTGTTGTCTCATGAATCGATCTAACATTGATCCTCCACGCTGCGGATCAGGGTGCTCCATACGGGTAAGGTTATTCTTCATAACCTGAGTAAGTTGTCCCAGTACGGTGATTAGCTGATCAGCACCAGTTGCATCACCAGCCCCACTATAATTATCTTGAGCAGGAGGGCAATCCCTACATGGAGTGCGTGCATTGATACGGTTTCCATTTCTTCCACTAGGCGCCATTTCTAAACAATGGCATAAACTAGATCAGTTTATGAATCAAAATACATAATCTCATACTTATAAAACACTTAACATAAATTGAACTATCTATGGATATAATCCATAATCATAAATATGTTTTCTTTGAGGAAGTATATACTCATAAACCCTTCATAATGATTTGTAAAGAAAGTGAGAGTTATCCTAAGCATATCCCCCGGGAGTGTCGTAACCAAGAGTGCAGCAAGGCCCGTTGTCGTGCACCAGTTCCCGTTCGAGTCTAGCTCAAAGCGGTGTTTTCGGGTTTTACCCCTAGGTACATCTGTACCAGAGCCGCCTCTACCTGCTCGTATCCAGACAGGGATGTATTTCTCGCAAAACTCACAAAGTCTCTACAATACCAAAATTCTAGGAAGTTCTTCTATACTAATCCTCAAAGTTCATCTTAGGTCTACGTGCTCTAATCAGAGTTTATCTAAATCTAGCTTCCAAGGTTTGTACTAAACTTCCTCTGATACCAACAGTAACGCCCCGACCCTAGTTTCCTAGAGTCGGTGCTTTATTACATAACATTGGCATGATCACAAGAAAGATCAAATCTCGAAATACCGATTGGTTTAGTAGCCTTGGAAACACTAGATATATTCATAAGTTTTACATTACATCATAAAATCAAAAACTACTACAACAACATAATGTTTCCACAGTCCACACTACAATCCCCTCATAATATCCCTGCAGGTCATTCATAACTTACATATTCACTTCCTGGGAAAAATAAAACATAGAAAAGGGGTGAGCTCAAATGCCCAGTAAGGATAACAATATAGCGGAAACTTTCATCAATAAGAATAAACATTTAAGGCAATGTATAACTAAAACAAAAGCCTTTTAAACATGAACTTTCAACATGGTATGGCATAAATAAAATGAAATAATGCCATTTACTTATTCACATGGATATTCCACTAATCGAATAATCACATGCAAAAATAAATAACCACTTTCATAATGTTGGAATGCATAATGCCAGACTATCATAACCACATAGCCAAGGCCTCGTGCCAAGACTACAAATAAGATTTTGTCAAGGCCTTGTGCCAAGACACTAGTTTGTCTCATGAGACCTACCGATGCATCGAGGAGCTATAGCGGGCTCCACCCGTCACTTATTAAGTCCAATGCATTCCCATATGAAAAGGTTTAAACATAACATAAACATTCGTATTAAAACTAGCATACGAAATGTCAATACTTTCACAATAAACTATGAATGGTATAAAAATAGCACATCCACAGTCAAACATATCACAAAACCTTCAATACAATATAGAAGTTTTTGTATCATAATAAATCAACTTCAAATAATCTTAAAATCCATCAAAGGATGTTGACATAGATGAAATCAAAATTCTTTTTAAAGAAATATCTCCTTTTATTTTGAAATCATTTAAGATCCATATAAAATAAAACATTTTCTTTGAAAATATTCTTATAAGCTTGTAAGGAAAGCTTTGAAGATTTTATAACGGCGTAAAATAACCGCACCCGCCGTATAAGTTAAAAAAAAACATTCTTACCTCAATTCTGTCGAAAAGGTTAAAAAGGACCTTGTTTTGAAAACGACGGAAAGATTCCTTTATAAACCTCTTATAAAAAGTCAAAAAAAGGTATAAATGACTTTAACCCATATTCTTGTAAATAATAAATATGTTTTGAAATACATTTCGAAGAAACATGGATGTGGATGATAAAGAGATCCCAGTAGATTATTACGTATAAACAACCTCGGATAATGAAGAGATTGTGAAATAACCCTTACCTTGTACTTTTACTTGGTTGGGGTAGGTTAACCTCCTGTATAATGGTGAAATAGTTGTTATTAAATTATACAAGAATCATATATATTAATATGATATCATATATGATCTTTTAATATTGATTTGTTAATAATATCTTAGAATTATCGTCGTTTCGGGAGTTAACTTACTCATTTTATTTTATATGTTTTGTTACATAAGTCATGTTTGTTGTATCTTATTCATATCCATAATGATATCAAGTCCTTAAACATCATTTTTAAATCATTAAATGATAATTATACTTGAATGGATACGATGGAGAATGAATCTCATCGCGTTCGTGGAGACGGTAGTCCGTACGTACGCACGAGCGACAATATCATTCTTTTGATATTAAAATAATATATAAATGGATGGTATATCATATATACAGAATCATTAACATGTTATATTTATTATTTACATGAGTTACACATCATTATTATACCCATCCAAATAATATTATATTGAATAACAATTACACCACGACGTGGAGACGGTAAGCCGTACGTACGCACGTATGGTGACATGTTATTCAAAGGGTGGATAGAATACTGAATATGATTGTACCATATTTATAATAACATCACAGTATATGTGAGATACTGGAGTTATTATTTCAGAATGGTAAGAACAAAGGAAGAATAAGTGGAAGAAGAAATGAACTTAGAAAAGGGTGGTGAAATCATTACCTCTTCTTCGGGTTCTTCCTTTTGATTTGATCAAAAGGGCTCCTTAGGTTGGCTTTCTGATCAAACTAAGGCCTCTAGGTTGTATTGAGGGATGTTGGGAGAATATTTGGGCAGAGTTTGGCCGAACCAAAAGGCTTTGAAGGTGTGAAGAAATGAGAAGGAGGAGTGCCCTTTTATAAGAGGGGTGAGGGGCACCTTTGGAAAAGTTAGAAATATTAATTTATAATAAATTCATATTCGGTTTACAAAGGCTCCAAAGTTGACTATTCAAAGGATGAGGTGTGGATAGGTCGAAAACAACTCATCCAATAGAATTTAGACAGGTTTGGGTACTTATATTAACCTTATCTTTAAGTATTAACTCTAAGTTAATTAGTTTCACTTTTACAATGTCTCTTTGTATTTTTATATAATATGATTAATAAACTTACTATATACATCCAAGCGACCCCCAAGTGGTCCATTAATGAGGAACCTATCATAATATAAGCCTCTTGGCCGAACCTTAGATTTTTAGGAATTTAATATCAATTAATAATATAATATTTGTTTTAAGAACTCTTTTATGTCAATTTTGACACTATTCAATAGTTGATTTTTGTGAAACTCCTAACAGATTGATTACTTCGAACAAAGTCAATTAAATAAATCCTAATATATCATATTATCATAGAAAATTAGTTTAATTCATTAAAAGTTTCATATTATAATTATTTGGGTATTTATAAGATCAATTATTTTTATTTTTCACTATTTTAGTAATTACTGCATCATCATTGTGTCATAAATAAAATAAATTATATAATGTCTAAAAATTATAAATAAAATATCATTATGTAGGAAATCGTTTTAGCTTTCTAATGAATATTTATAATCGAAAATCCAACATGTATAACCCTATGTAAAAATTGTTCTTCTAAAAGATGTAAGCTTATGCCATTTTTATTTTTATTTTAACTTTATTAATATAAAGTGTCCCTACCACATACAAGTGGCTCCAAGGGGTCCCCAAATTGACCAAAGGATGCCCATGGTCGGGTATGTGTCCACCAATAAGGTTAGGACACGTTTTAGGGTAATTTTTTATTATTATAATATTATTTTTTTAACCCTTATTTACCGGATTTACCCTTTAACCATGGTAAATAAAATATTTACCACAGTAACTATTCAAAATGTCTAAAAATAAAAGTTACCTATTTACACAATTTGAACATCCTGATTCCAAATATTGAATCCATTTTCCTAAATTCAAAACACAGAAGTGGCAGAAATTAATTTAAAATTAATTCCCGCTGTCAAAACAAAAAGCGTGTTTTTAAGAGATAATAACTATCAAAAGATTGACACTTGTTTATGTTCGGTTTAATTGTAAAATTATGTCCAATGATAAACATTAAATTGAATGGTAAAAATATATTCTAAATATACTTTAAAACCACTCAAATTCATAATTTATCACTATTAATTATTTTGATTAAAAAAGTTGTTTTTAATTAAAATTTAGAAATTTTCACTATTCATCAAAATATGAAAGTTATCCGAAATGTACCAAAATTTCACCCTAGGCTAATTTTGATATTCCGAATCCAAAAATGAAGTCCATTTTGAAATATAGAATATATATGATTTCAAAAAGTAGGTATTACTATTCACAACGGCTAGTTTAATTAGTTGTGGTGTGTGTTAGAACTCGAGGTTGCGTACAACACACGCTATCGCATTATTCGAAGGGAAACGTACCGTAGAAGCTTGGGGTGTTACACTTCAGGTGGGATTGCCAGTGGACGACACGAGGCCGCCGTCTTTTCTTCAGTTGCTGTACTTTACTTTTTCAGTTGTACTTTACAGTTGGGCTTGTATTCCGGCCCCCTTTACTTTTCTGCACTTTACTTTCCGCTTGCTGACTCTGTGTGGTTGTTACTTATAAAGGCAATGCCTTCCCTGTTTACTGGGATTTTACGCCTTGGTGCTAGTCGCCAGCCCCTGGCCTATGGAAGGCGGGCTTGGGGTAGTCACGGCACGGGCCCCAAGGACGGGTCGTGACAGTTTACCAAACCATGTACCAACCATATAAAATACACTATTAAAAAATACAACACTAAGCATGGGTAACCCACAAGGTTTCCCCTTATCATGGGAAAGCCATGTGCCAACAACCCAATTCCAAAATGTGTCATATAGTTTCTAGTATATTTCTCATGGTTTGGACCCAATAATGTGTTACCTATGTAGGAAAAGCATACACATACAAAATGAACTAGTAAGGTCCCATTGTAAGCCATATCACATGGTTTTCCCTATCCTGTATGTAAAAATTGTGCAATATAAGAAAAATTATAAAATTTTAAAAATTCACACCTGAAACTTCTAAAAAATTAAAATTTCCCAAATTAATATAAATATAAAACAAAATTTACATGAAGGTGTCATAATATAACTCCTTGTACTGAAACATAGCTCCTATATAGTGGATTTTTCTAAGCCACAGTATCTAGACATGGGTTATACTCCTGTAGCTTTTGATGTATTGTGTTTATCTTATGCAATAAACTATAATAGGCTATGAAAACCTTGTGTGTATAGTTTCTCCAACATCGGCCCATATCACTGTGTTATTATTATACATGTCATTGTTCCACATGGTTAATTTTTTATAGTTGTTTGGTCGGACATCATGTATGTTTCACTTACATGAGGTGTGAAGGATGATTCTTATGTTGGCCTCACACATTGTTTTCCCCTACAAAGAACAATACCATTTTTCATAGTGTACAATGTATAGTTCCTATATATATCATTAAAATGTATGTCTAGTAAAATTTTATTTTTTAATTTCTAATTAACAATTGAATAAAATAGTATATAAATTGTTTATAAATCATGGAAAAAGTTATTTGGGATATTTATTTATTTTATAAATGACGTAAATAAAATAATTCATTAAAAAAATTAAATATTATCAATTTTATTGGTACTTTTAATGAATAAATATCCACAATTTAAAATATTGATATTAGATAAATTTTTCAAATTATATGGCATGACTTATAATTTGGATATAAACTTTTTATATGAAAATTGAAAGTGTAATTTATAAAGTGTATTTACATTACGTAATAATACATAATTATAAATTATTTTATATTTAGTATTATTAATTTCTCATAAATATTAATTTTAATTGTTAAAAATAGTGACTTTATTTGAGAAATTATTTAAATTACATCAAAGGATGTTTTTATGATTGATTTGATCAAGGTTTAAAAAATTAGTATTATATGACATTTAGAATATGTAAATGTTTTATATAATAAATATTAGAATATAAAATTTTTATATTTTATTTCATAATATATATTTAAATAAAATTACATATAATTAATAATATGAAAATTTCCATATTCAAAATAAATACAAAGTGATTTTTTTTATTTAACTATGGATTGTTCATAATGAATAGAAAAATTATATTGTGTTATTTTATATTTATTTATTAATTTTACATACATGTTTATCTCAAGTTTAAATTTTGATATTTTTCATTTATTTAATTTATTCCCTATTTGGTATTCATAAATATAATTTGTTTATGTTATGAATGGATATATGATTTAGTTTAAAATTTTAAACCACATCTATACATTTTTATACAAGCATCTAAAAAATTACATGCTAGGTATAATAAATGATATATTTTTCTTTTATATTGACTCTAGCATGTACTATGTTATGAGATTGAATTTAAAGGTTAACTATATTTTATACATTTTATGTGTTATAATTATTATATAATTAACATATATATTGACTACAATTTCTAGGGGTAGAGGGACTTTTGGTCAGACTGCTATTTTTCTTGGATGTTTATACCTTATCTAGAAAAGTGAGGGTTGGCTATTTGTGGATCTAGTATTACACATGTAGGAATTTCAGATTTTATATGATTATAAACATTTATATAAAAGGGTTTTTGTAACTTACACTCAAGATGAATTATGAAATGCATGGATATTGTTCTCTTTTAATTTTAGTAACATAATTAATATGTAATATAAAGAGTTTCATATAAATATGGTTTGAACATATTGATTTGGTGGAAAGAATAGGATTCAAAAATAAATCATTAGAATTATAAATATATGTATGGGTAATAACATGAGATAAAAATTCTATATTAAATCCCATTTTAAAATACAAATTTCCATATTCATTCTAAATCAATACTTTTCAGTACCTTAATCATCCAATTGGGTAGTTCATGATAATGTTGGGAGCCATTGGATTTTCTTGTGAAAGAAAAGTAATTGGTGACCCTTATAGGATTATTTTTCCATTATTATCATTTTATTTGGGTTACTTTCATGCCCCCCTCCTCCTCCCTCCATAATATTTAGCTTGTATTACTAACCCAAATTAAAATCTAACTATATTTAGAAACTTATACATGTGGGGAGCCTTCTTCATAGTTTTACTGAGAATTTGAAATATCTCAAGTAACTTCTTAATGAATGGAGCAGAAAATCATTTCTAAAATTTATTGTGACATTAAGGCTACTAAGGAGGAGCTTTCCTTTGTTTAAATCTGAAATCAACACTATGATATCCCATCTCAAGAGGAAGTAATGGACCATAATAAGTTGGATGACTTATTAATGATTAAATAGAGGTTGGTTAGAAATAAACTAAATGGTAGATGGTTAAAATATAGAGATAGTAATTCCAAGTTTTTTAATAGATTTCATAAGGAGAAAAGAGCACGATCAAGGAATAAAGAGATCTGCATTAATGGTCGACTATATACTTCTAAAAATGAGATTTAATTGGTGGTTGTGGAGAATTTTCAGGAATTTTATTCTGATGATGGGCAGGTCAATACACATAGAATTTTTGGGAACATCGCTTCATTCATTTAGAATCATGATTATCAATCTTTTTTCACCCCTCCTCTCAAAGAGGAAATTAGAACAGCTCTTTTATCCCTCAATGTGGAGAGTGCTCTTGGTCCAGATGGATTTACTAATAAATATTTTGTGTCTTATTAGGATATTTTGTAGGATGATCTTACCCTAGCCATAAAAGAATTCTTTATTCACTCTTACCTACCATATGGGATGAACTCCTACTTTAATTCCCTCTTACCCAAGAAAACAAATTCCCTTGATATAAAATATTTCAGGCCAGTGGCACTGGGGAATACTATTCCTAAGTTTATTAGTAATATTTTCATGAATAGACTGGGACAGATGGTCGGTGATATGATTACTGCAAATCAATTTTGATTTTTTCCTAGAAGGAATATTCAGGATTGTCTCTTCACCACCTCGTAAATTTTCAACCTCGTGAGAAGGAGGATGAAGGAAGGAAACTTTGCATTGAAAATTGACATCTCAAAGTCCTTTGAAACACTCAAATGGAGCTTTCTTTTGGATTTCCTTAAACAATATGTCTTTTCCAATTTGTTTATCAAGCTAATTAGTACCATTATTTGTTCGTCAAGGTTGTCCAATCTCAATAACGGTACACCCATAGGATTTTCCCTTTTACTAGAGGTGTGCAACAAGGTGAACCACTCTCTGGCCTTTTATTTGCTGTTTATGAATATTATCTTAGTAGATGTATCAATGAACTTTCACCCATGGGTATTTATAAGAAAATTAGGGCTGGTAAGAATGATTTTTCTCCATTTCATTTTTTGTATGCTAATGACATTCTATTACTTGGTCAAGCTTCAAGGAGAACTATTTATTCTATCAAGGCCCTCTTTAAACATTATGAAGAGGTGGCTGGTCAAGAAATAATTTGGGATAATTATTTCATTGTTTTTGGAAATGGAGTACTAAATAAGAAATATAATAGGATAATTAGATGGCTTGGGGTGAAAAAGGGATATTTTCCCTTTCAATACCTTGGTGTTCCATTATTTTGGGGAAAGGTGAAAAATCAATATTTGGAGGGAATATACTTTGGTGTCGTGATTCAACTTGCAAGTTTGAAAGGGAAGGAGATGTCCATGGCTAGGAGGGTGTGCCTAGTTAACTCAGTGATAGAATTTAAGTTTGTTTATTTCTTTTCTATTTATTGGTGGCTTAGGGGTCTCATCGAGGAGCATCAAAACATGGTACAGAACTTTATTTAGACAGGTTCGACCCATGAGTGCAAGATTATCACAGTTTCCTAGAAGGAATGTATCAACCCGGTTGAACTTGGGGGTCTTGGATTCAAGGACCTCAAGACTTTTAATGACGGTCTTATTGAGAAGTATATATGGGGTTTGATTTCCAAGGATAATTCTGGTGATTTATTAATTAACTGGTTTAAAGGAAGGTTACTTAATGGATACAAATACTATCTTTCATCATCTATCTGGCCATCTCTCAAGTATTATTTCATGCAAATCATTAATGATACAAAGTGGCTAGTTTGTAGGGACTCACATCTTAAATTTTGGAGCATGAAATGGCTTGAGCGGCCTCTTCAGGATAGCATGGTTATTCCTTCTGGTACAAGACATTTTTCCATTGCTGATTATTTATCTCACATACATCTGTTTGACAGCATGGTCCCATCTTAGGTGGAGCTAGAAATTCAATCCTATATTTTCATGGACTTTAATACGCTGATATGGAAGCATAATAGGAATGGTCAGTTTAATAATAGGGATTACTATCAGATGGTTTGTGGGGGCTCCTATTGTTCACCTATCTGGCTTCTACACTACAGGTCTTTGTTCATTCGGCCCTCTCAATTTTCTTTAATCTGACGAATCTGGAAAAATCATGTACCAACTCCTGATCAGCTAAAGTGATCTAGTTTTCATTTTTCATTAGTTTTTTACTTATTCATGTGCGTAGAGGAGAATGTCCAGCGCCTGTTTATGGATTGTGCCTATGCTCGGTAGTTGTGGGATTATGTTGGGGCCATGTTCGGACTAAACTTGAATCAAAATATGCTACTTATTGACTTGTTGGTAGGGCTGCCCGGTGCTGGATGTAGCAACCAGGTTCATAATCTCCTACTAGTGTCTGATGTGGCTGTTATTGCAGCCATATGGGCTGCTCGAAATGTTGTACTCTTTGACAAAAGGAAGGTCTATATGCTGGAGATTCACTTGGAGGTTTATGCTGGTTAGAAGGTTCAATCAGGTGTGATGCACAATAGCGTCTCTGACATGCAGATCCTTTGGATACTTGGTGTTTATGGGCAGTTGTGGAAGCCTCGGATGCTTAAGTACATTCATTAGATACCCTCAATCAGTCTGTGGCTCAAAGTCAATGTGGATGGAGCTACTTCTGGTGCACCAAGACCATCAGGGTGTGGTGGTTTTTTTCGCACTTATCGTGGTTTTATGAAAGGGTGTTTTTATCACTTTACTGGTATTGGAGTTTCATTTGAAGCTGAGTTATGGGTGATAATTCATGTAATCAGGTATGTTGTCTATCATAATTGGGATAAATTATGTATTGAATCATACTCTCAACTTGTTGTCCAAACCTTGGAAACAAGAATGGAGAATGAGTCTTGGAGAGTTCTCCCTGAATAGGTTGATTGTCTCAATCAGGTAACTCGTTTAAATTTGATAGTCTCACATGCTAATAGGGAGGCCAATCAGTTGGCAGATGCTTTTTCCAAGAAATAAATCTTGGTGATGGATATGACATGGTATTTTATGGCCCCTGACTACTACTCCTCGCTGGTGGAGGTGGATATGTGTGGTGTCATGTACTCTTGGTTTTGTAATAACCCCTTGTTTGTCTGACTCATCTTTCCTTTTTCTTAATAAATTTTCTTAGGACTAGTTCTGATCAGCTCTTGGACTTTTGGGTAGTATATTATATATGAATGTTGTATTGAACTACATGAATGATCCTAAGGCATATCGTATACTTAGGTTTTTTCATATCGTAGGGTGTAATATAGTAATATTACACCAATGTCTCTAGTATGATTGGAGCATAATGTAAAGGGTTATGATTTGAGTCAATATGATTAACATATGTTGTTGAATGTTAAGCATCAATTTTTTCCCTCCCATGTTATTTATCATTAATATCAAGGGTTTCATATAATAAAATTCATAGGAAGTTAAAATGATGCATTAAAGTGATGGATTCATGAAATAGTTCATAATGTATGAGTCAATTCGTAACACTGTTAGGGATATATTAATTGATATATAAGGAGGTAATTTATATTATATAGTGATCGATATGAGCCTGTATAAACCTTTTATGATTCTCTATGAATCTATCTTCCTTATTATCCCTTAGCTTTTGAGAGGCACTAGCATGTTGTGGGAGATAAGAGGGTCCTTCCCATTAGATGGGTAATTTAGCTTCAACATATGGATACCCCATGGAGGAGGTATTCCTTTGGATGACTCTAAGATATCCATATAAAACATGTGATATAAGACAATGGTATTGGAAAATGTTAGTTAAAGTTACACAAGTAATTTATTTTATATATAATATGGTTTCAGTTATAATCCATGGTAGATCTTGGGATAATGGATTTCTAATTTATTTTCTAATTATTTTAAGTGTTAAACTATCCTTAGAAACCTAACAATGGTATCATAGAAATATGTAAAATTTAATAATGAAAATAATTTTTTTGAAATGAAGATATTTGATATCATTTTTTATATCTTATTAGCCTTTATATAATATGGTTAGTAATTTGTTCTATGGATTTTATGACACAATATATGTGGAATATCGTAGGATTCAATATCATTCAAACCTTCAGTTTTTGGTGTATCGTAGTGTATGCTATATTCTAGTTATAACATATGAAAATTCTAAATTAATGCCACAAAACATGTCATTGTATTTTCTAAATTGATATTGATTCTAATCATATAATATAATTGTCTAGTGGTAGTTAAACTAACATGGGGATTATTGTAATCCATGAAATCCATGTGTATGAGATGTGTTGGATTAATACTATGTAGAAGCTATTATAGGCAGTGATATTCCGAAACTATGGAGTTAAACTAACATATACCATTACCACTGTGTTTATCCGTGTGTAGGTAGAATATCTCTAGGCCCACAATTTTACACTCACACAGGTTCTCTTAACGCACTGTTATTTCTATGTGCACGACTGCATGTGGAGTTTAATATCCCAAAAAAATTGTACTATAAGTCATGAATGCATCTACACTAAGGTTATTCATATGCAGGTTATATGTGCGAGTTTCTCCTTACTTGAGCTGGATAATATCTATTTTATGGTATGACAAGTAGCACCTTCATTTCTTTTCATATGCAATGAATCGTAGGTTAAAACATAAACTATATCATTAAAAACGATATACTAAGAAAAAAATTATTAAATTTCAATTATGAATTGAATTATATAATTTATAAAATGTATATAAATTATGGAAAAAGTTATATTATAATATTTTTATAAATTATAAAGGTATTTATAAAATAATTAATTATAATTTTTTATAATTAATTAATTAAATGTTTATGAAACATTTATTAAATAAATAACCATAATATTAAAAGGTAATTTTAAAATATATTTTTACAAATTATAGGGTATGACTTATAAATTATATATAAAACGTTTATATAGAAATTATATGGGTAATTTAATAAAGTGTGTATAAATTAATAAATGAGGAAAAAATATAAACTCGTTTATATTTAGTATTATGGATTGTTAATAATATTTTATTTAAATTGTTAAAATTAAAGGCTTTGTTTGATGAATTATTTAAACTACATCAAAATGATTTTTGATGGTTGATTCAATAAAAGTTTTAATAATATAGAATATATGATATTTAGATTATCACTAACACAGATCGTGTCTTACCCAACACCATCTTTTATCAGCACTAAATAGAAAGTGATGATAAAAGGGTTGCCTTTATCAATGCTAGCTAAAATCACTGATAAAGGTAACTTCTATCAATGCTAAAAAAACATTGATAAAGGTGTACCCTCTATATGTGTTTTTTAGCACTGATAGAGATAGATCTTTATAAGTACTATTCTTAGTGCTGATAAAAAAATTTAATAAAAAAATATTAATATATATATAATTATCATATTTATATTCAAAAAATAATTTTTATTTATTGAAGTATGGTGATTACTGAGAAGGATGACAGTAGCATACTAGCAGCGCATAGTGATGTGATCTTTGACAGGGGGTGGTGACAAGCTACGAATGAGGGTCATGACGGAGGGTGGTGACTGCCGCGAAGAATGACGACGGTGGTCTAGCGCACAGGGGTGTGATCTTTGGCAGAGGGCGGTGATGAGCCACGAGTGAGGAGGGTTGGGTCGTGGTACAAATTGGGTGTGTGAAGTGAAATTTTCACGAGAATGTGTGGCCCTATGGGCCTCTTGTAATGGGGTTTATTACCCACTGGGCCTTCAATGGCCATGTAATGGTATTCCTCTGCCCAGAATAATAAGAGGGTGTTTTAGTTTCAATAAGAATAAGGGGGGACTTCCCCCTAGCTATTAAAAAATATACAAATATTTATAAATATATTTATTTATAATTAGAATTATATGTATATAAATAATTATAAAAATATATATAATTATATAAATATACATAATTATACAAATATATTTTTAATTATATACAATTATTTATAAATATATTTATTTATAATTGTAATTGTAAATATATTTATTTATTTATTTATTTATTTATTTATTTATTTATTTATACTACAATAAGTACATATATGTAAATATAATATATAAATATGATTTATATAACTTTTAATAAAAAATGAATCTTATTTTCATACAAAGTCGGTCCTGCATGCATATAATTAATATAATTATGATATATTAATATATATATATATATATATTAATAATTCAAATAATTATATAAATATAAATGATGTCTTGTTAATATGTGATATTTGAACTTATATATTTATATCAATGTCTTTTTGCATATTTTTTTACGCATTATATTGTGTGTGTGTGTGTTTTGCATATGTGTATAGATAGATTTTGTACTTGTACATATGTATATATCTGTATATATATGTGTATGTGTATATAGGATGGAAATATATATATAACATGTGTACATGTATATATATATGACATGTACTTTTTTTAAAGGTTGGGGCCGAAGCCTCAATTTATTATTTTAAAACAAAGACCTCTTTAAGACTGGGTAGAGGGAGACCCATTACATAGCCCGAAGGCCCAAGGCCAAGTGGCCTGAATACAAGGCTTGAAAGCCCATTTTTTGGCCCAAGTGGCCTGAATACAAGGCTTCAAATTATAAATATATATAATGTTTTAAAAAAAATATTTATAAAATTATAAATATATATATTTAAATAATTATAAAATTATAATAAATATATTTAAATAATCAATATATTTATAATATTTATAATTATATATAATTATATATTAATATATATATATATATATGATTATATAAATATATATTCAAATATATATAAATATTTATAAATATATTTATTTATAATTTGAATTGTAAATAAATAAATATTTATTTATTTATTAAAATAATTATAAAACTATAATAAATATATTAAAATAATAAATATATATAATTATATAAATATATTAATAATTATATAAAAATAATTAGGAAAATATATATTTATAATTAGAATTATAAATAAATTAATATATATTTAATAATTATAAAATTATAGTAAATATATTTAAATAAATAAATATATTTATTATATTTATAATTATATATACTTGTATTTTAATAAATATATATAATTATATATATAATTATAAATATATTTATTTATTTATAATTATATTTATAAAGAAATAAATAAATATTTATTTATTTATTTAAATAATTATAAAACTATAGTAAATATTTTTAAATAATAAATATAAATAATTACATAAATATATATAATTATATAAATATATTTATAATTAGAATTATAAATAAATTAATGTATATTTAAATAATTATAAATTATAGTAAATATCTTTAAATAACAAATATATTTATTATATTTATAATTATATATATATAATCATGCATCTTTATCTGGGTTCAAATCCTAATTTCCCCATGTTTGAAGGATTCATCTGAAGGTGGTTGAACTTCTGTTAGGACGCGTGACGGTGCCTGCAGTGGGAGTAAGGTGGAGGCGACCCAGCGAACTCTGATAAAGTGGTGGGCTGGGGATGGTCCTCATTGATTCGATGCTGAGGAGTGATGGCAATCTCTGACATAGTGGGCTGTAACAAAGCTCGATAGGCGATGCAGATTGGGGGTCGATAGTCTGTGTGTAGCTGACGACGGTGGAGTGCCATAGTGTAAAGACCCGGCAGTATGGGTGGGCCGATGCTAGCAACGACATATGGGTTGGTCTGGTGACGAACCAACACGACACAGAAGGTGGCATGGTGGTGCTACTATGAGGGGGTGATAGCGGGCTAACCACCAGAAGCGGGGTTGAGGCCTACCGGTAGAGAAGCGGATGCTTCTCCAGTAGATTCCGACGATGATGACATGGTGCTATCGCAATAGGGTTGGCGGTGTGTTGCCCTCATTGGTTTGATGATGAGGTGTGGCAGCGATCTCTGACGCAGCGGGTAACGACCCTCGATGAGAGGTGTGGAATGGCGGTCAGTGGTCTGCATGTAATAGAGTTTTTTCAATAAGTTTTTCTTAAAGAATTAAAAAAACTATCCAGGTTGATTTTTTTTTAAAAAAATGCACCTGAAAGGCGGCATCCCAAATGCCGCCTTTTCATTTTGGGTGCAAGACAGCATTCGTGATGCCGCCTATGCACTGCGGGTGAAATGCGGTATCTAAGATGCCTCCTTTCCCTTAAAAAAATTTTTGAATTTTTTTTTTGTTTATATATATATATATATAAACAAAAAATTTCAGCAGAATTTCTCTATTATTAAAGATCCAGCGCTACAGCCATTAAAACTGTCTAGATTCTGACAGAAACCCTCACCCAGACCTCCCTTTTATAAGAGGACTTGCCCTGAAAATCATTCTGCATTTTTTATGTGGGATTCAAGTTCTCCCTTTCCTGCGCAATACATTCTGCATTTCCAATGTGGGATTCTGTTTCAAGTATGTGACTTTGAAATACAATAAAATATAAACTATAAGGATAATATAAATGAAATTTTAAACATTGATTAAAAATATAATAAATAGTTGAAAACAAAAAGAATTTCCTCAAAAATGTTGGTGAAAAATAATATATAACCTTTCCAAACTGCCTACTTGGAACTTAAGAATGTTTGAAGTACGTGAATTTAAAATACTATAAAATATAAAATATAAAACTAATATAATTGAAACTTTAAACATTGATTAAACATATAATAAATAGTTGAAAAAATGGAATTTCTAAAAAAATGTTGATGAAAATTAATTTATAATCTTTCAAAACCACTTACTTGAAACTAAAAAATGTTTCAAGTACGTGAATTTGAAAGATTATAAAATATAAAATATAACACCAATATAAATGAAACATAAAAAACATTGATTAAACAAATAAAAAATAATTTAAAACAAAATTAATTTCCTAAAAAATGTTGATGAAAAATAATTTATAAGCTTTCAAAACCACCTACTTGAAAATAAAAAATGTTTCAAGTACGTGAATTTGAAAGACCATAAAACATAAAATATAAAACAAATATAAATGAAATGTTAAAAATTGATTAAACATATAATAAATTGTTGAAAACAAAAGTAATTTCCACAAAAAATTTGATGAAAAGTAATTTATAAGCTTTCAAAACCGCCTACTTGAAACTAAAAAATGTTTCAAGTGCGTGACTTTGAAAGACCATAAAACATGAAATAGAAGACCAATATAAATGAAACTTTAAACATTGATTACACATATAAGAAATTTTTGAAAACAAAAATCATTTCAAAAAAAATTTCATGAAAAATAATTTATAAGCTTTCAAAACCGCCTACTTGAAACTTAAAAATGTTTCAAGTACGTGACTTTGAAAGACTATAAAATATAAACCATAAGACGAATACAAAAAAAACATTAAACATTCATTAAAGATATAGGAGTCAAATCCATATAAATATGATGCAATGTTTCGCTAGTATCACATACATCTATTATCTTTGATGCATGAGAACATGTTATATCTCCTTTCATGGGACAACGAAATCCATTCTTCCACCTACTACGTCCATATCCATATCAACATCCAGCCGCATAAGGTTATGGTGAAAGATATGCCACATGAAATGCTCATTTGTTCCCATTCCTGAAAATACCAACCCCTTAAACACCACCATGCATCCAACCATTATAATTTCTTCTACCATTTTCACTTCATTTCCCCAGGCTTAGTTGATCCGATGAAAATACCAACGATTCCACATAGCCCATCGAAATATTAATCACCAAATCTTTATCCTTTATCATCTTCAAAAGGCTGCTGTAGGACCTCCTTCATCTATCTATTCCAAACACTCACATACAAGTATAATATAAACATAAAAACCAACAAATTTAGGAAAATGATCTTTTAGTCATTTGTGACATGTAGAAATTTATCAGAGCTTTGAATAGCGCTGATAAAGGGGACCCCCCTAATAGAAGCTCTATTATCATATATTTTTTAGCATTGATAAAAGCCTTTTTTTAGCATTGATAAAAGCCTATTTTGTGGTATATTAAACTATGACCATAAGTCAACTGCCACAGTGGACAATTACGAGATCTATTCTCACAGTTTAAGCCATGTAAACAGGTCAGGCCTTATTGTGGCTTAGCGCCCATGGTTTAAAAAAATTAGGGTTTTAGGATATGACCACAGTTTTGGTCCCTATTGCCACGGTTTTAAACTATGGCAATAGGACAATTTTCTTGTTCTGTTAGTCTCATGTCAAATTGACACATGATGTGACTGATATGAATCAAAGTGTTTTTTTAGTTTAGAATGTCATTTTAGTAAAAAAACAAGTAACATACTCAAAACTAAGAAAACTTATTCAGATTGTTTTGATGTTGTAGGAAGATGTTCCATAAGTTATTTTCGATGTGTATGAATTAAAATTATCTCAATCTGATACACAGTGTGACTTGTATGACTATAAGTGCGTCTTTTTATTTTAAATTAACATTTTATTCATGTATTGTTTCATATTATGTTTAATTTATTTCTTTATAGTATTACTAACATAATAATTGTTTTATTATATAAGTGGATTATTTTTCTTGAGTTGGGGTGGTTTTTTCAATAATTGATATCATGATTGTTCTTTTTTTAGAGGAGTTCAGGTGACAAAGAGAATGAAACATTTATGTTTATGTATTTTTTTGATAGTACTTGTTAATAAAATAGTACAAAACATTGTTTGAAATGTCTATAATATAGTGTTTTTATGTATTTTTTATTTTATTTTTATTTCAATTAAATTATTAATTTTCTATATACAGGTTGTTTTTGTAGTGTGTTGTAATTAAAACAACACACTGTAGCAGTTGGGAATTTATCAGCACCATTTCTAGTGCTGATAAAGAGGGATTTCTATCAGTTATAAACTAGAGCTAATCAAGGTTATCATTTATCAGTGTGTTTTTAGCATTAATAAATGGCTCCCCTTTTAACAACGTTTAGGATAGGATTGTTTTTTTAACGTTGTTAAAACCCATTTTTTGTGTTGTTAAATGACCAATTTGTGGTAGTGTAGATGATTGAATTTTTTTTTAGTTTACATTTATTAATTATGGTGGGTGTTTATTTATTTACTTATATGATTAGCTCTTTGTTTATTTTTTTTAGATAAAAAATCATTATCTAATATCACTCACATATCCAACAAGGTTGTATTCTGGATTTGTATATTATTTTGTAGGTGTATGCATTCTTAAAATAATTAATTTGTGTTTTGATTTATATTTTTTAATAATGGTGGTCGTTTATTTATTTACATATGATACTAATTCATGCTTTATTTTATTTGGATAGAAAATCATTATTTAGAATCACTCAAATACTTTAGAGTTTGTCACCACCCTTTGAAAATAGCAGAGTATTATAGAGTTATCATTAAATATATCATGTTAAAACATATGTTATATATATATATATAATGATAACATTACTTACATATGTTCTATTAATATTTATAACACGTATTTATAAAATATTAGTTTTTTTATCAATGTAAACACATAACATATGTTTAATAAAGTACAAATAACACATACTATATGATATAAACACATGTGCTAAGCCTAAAAAAACTCAAATAATATGACAAAATATATATCATATAACTAGAATGAAACCTTATTTATAGAGTTAGATTTTCAGATAGATAAAAAAATTCAATCACGTCAAAAATTTGAGTTCATTATTAACAGTCCTATCAAAACAAGATTTTATTTATATATCCGAGTTAAGAATGTATACAAACATCATGAAAAGGTGAATTCCTACTACTTATAAATTATTTTTCATGAAAATTTATCATGAAATGATTTTTGTTTTCAACAATTTCTTATATGTTTAATCAATTTTTAATGTTTCATTTATATTGGTATTTTATTTTATGTTTTATGGTCTTTCGAAGTCACGTACTTGAAAAAAAATTTAGTTTCAAGTAGGTGGTTTTGAAAGCTTATAAATTACTTTTCATCAACATTTTTGTGGAAATTACTTTTTTTTTCAAAAATTTCTTATATGTTTAATCAATGTTTAACATTTCATTTATATTGGTCTTCTATTTTAAGTTTTATGGTCTTTCAAGGTCACGTACTTGAAACATTTTTTAGTTTCAAGTAGGCGGTTTTGAAAGCTTATAAATTATTTTTCATCAACATTTTTTAGGAAATTCCTTTTTCTTTTCAATTATTTCTTATATGTTTAATCAATTTTTTTATGTTTCATTTATATTGGTGTTATCTTTTATATTTTATAGTCTTTTGAATTCATGTACTTGAAACATTTTTTAGTTTCAAGTAAGCGGTTTTGAAAGCTTATAAATCACTTTTCATTAATATTTTTTTGTAAATTATTTTTGTTTTCAACTATTTATTATATTTTTAATCAATTTTTAAAGTTTCGATTATATTCGTTTTATATTTTATATTTTATAGTCTTTCAAATTCACGTACTTCAAACATTTTTAAGTTTCAAGTAGGCGGTTTTGAAAGGTTATAGATTATTTTTCATCAAAATTTTTGAGGAAATTATTTTTGTTTTCAACTATTTATTATATTTTTAATCAATGTTTAAAATTTCATGTATATTGGTATTATAGTTTATATTTTATTTTATTTCAAAGTCACGTACTTGAAACAGAATCTCACATCAGAAATGCAAAATGTACTGTGCAGGAAAGGGAGAATCTGAATCCCACATCGAAAATGCAGAATGATTTTCAGGGAAATACCTCTTATAAAAGGAAGGCATGGGTGAGGGTTTCTGTTAGAATTCAGACTATTGTAATGGTTGTAGCGCTGGATCTTTAATAGCAGAGAAATTATGCTGAATTTTTTTATTTTTTTTATATATATATAAACAAAAAAAACAAAAAAAATAAAAAAATTCAAAAAAAAATTAGGGTAAAGGTGGCATCCCGAATGCCGCCTTGCATCCAAAATGCAAAGACGACATCCAGGATGCTGCCTTTTGGGTGCATTTTTTTAACAAAAAATTAACATGGATGGTTTTCATAAATTTTTTTAAAAAAAAATAGATTATAAAAACTCACATGTAGCATGACGGTGGACTATCGCAGTGTGAAGACCTAATAGTCATGGTTGGTCAGTGCTTGAAACAACATGTGGGGTTGTCCAACGATGCACCGACACGGCACTCAGGGCAACATGGTGGTGGTGTTGTGAGGTTGAGATGGCGGGATGGCCACCAATATCTGGGTTGAGGCCCACTGGTGGAGACGCAGGCGGTTCTCCAATGACTTCCGATGATGATGACCTGACGCTCTTCGATGAAGGGCAGTGGCATGTTTCCTGGTACAACGGCTGATGGTTAATAGAGGCACCAATAAGGCTTTGACATGTCATGCACTAGTGCGACGACTGATGAAGGAGAGGCAGAGCATCATCAATGGTGGAAGTTGGCCCGTGGGAAGGGCGTGATGACTGGTTATGGCTATTGTGAAAGGATGGCTGGTGTCGCATGGGTGGTGAAACAAAGTGCGTCTTTCTTGTGAATGAGACTGGTGAACCCTCTACTTGATGGTGGGGTTGGTGGTTAGTTAGTCATCTGTGGAAACAAAAATGTGTCTAGTGAGACAATGAAGTGGTCCATCGTTGGCTTACAGGGGAGGCTCATTCAAGTTGGCGATGCACAATGTGATTTGCAGGGCAGGTGTTTGGTCATATGAAATGTAATTAGGGGACTTTCGGGGCATAACTTGTATGGGTCTTTAATATGTTAATGGATGAACTATCTTTTGGGGGGCTATGACCTTCCCATCGAGGGTTGAGATGTGTGTGTGTTTTTTGCTACAATTGTACCCATAAATACCTAATAATATGTAATATATAATTATATAATTATATGTAATTATATAAATATATTTATTACAATATAAAAATATTTATTTATGATTAAAATTATAAATAAATATATTTATTTAAATAATTATAAAATTATAGTAAATATATTTATTATATATCTATTTATGAATATATATATAAATATATATATTAATAAATATAAATATATATGCATATATGTATATAAATAAATATAATTATATATATAATTATAAATATTTTTTTATAATTATATATAATTATAAATATATTTGTAATTATAAATATATTTGTAATTATATATAAATATTTTGCAAATCTATATATTTAATTATAATTACAAATATATAATTATTTATTTAAATAATTATAAAAAATATATTTATTATATTTATAATTATATATATTTATATATTTATATATTTATGTCTATATATATAATTATATAATTATATATAAATAAATATAAATATACCATGAAAGTTCAGGTACCGAGCGTGCTTGGCCTTAAAAATTTATTAACTAAAATAAAAGTACAACAAAATCAAATCATGTGGCAAATAAAGGGCCACCAAGATATCAAAGTGGAAAAAACACCAACCAAAACAACAACCAAATAATGATAAATCTCAATCCCTATACCTATTTAATAGGCCTAAAGACCCACATCATAAAGGACTAAAGTCCCAGAAACTACACTGATATGGTCAAGATGTAACGTTGTCGCCACCTACCTGACCCTCTGACGCCATCGAACTCCCAAAAATGTGCAGGAAATATCCAGCCAATATTTATTTTGTGGGACGCCTTGGTTCACATACCCTACCTAAGGTTGACACCCAAGGCCAACTCACATCCTGAGGCTAGCATTTCCAGCCTGAAGTCAAGAAATACCTTCCATCCAGTGTCGTGCACAACACCCAGTCACCAACCTACCCCCAAAAATGCATCCCGAGGTCACCCTCATCCTGAGGTCTTCACGTGAATGTGGTCAACTAAGGTTCTCACACGTTCCACCCCTTGTGCTCATATCCAGCAGCCATCCAACCATTCTGAGGTTGTCATCAGCCTTCTCCTGGTCTCTATCCCCACCTTTATGAGGTCACCTACTTTAGGGTCACCACATGCAGTCACCGATTAGCCCTAAACATTGTCGTATAGACATACCTTCAATGCCCGAGAACGACCATCACCATCTCAAATCCCATCAACACCATCACCCCAAACCTAAGGTCATTGTTGTCGACCAGATCACTCCAAACTGCTATCACTGATGCCTGATAACAGTTTCACGTAGCCCAAAATTTTCCTTGTACCACCATATGATGTCGGCTTTGCCACCTAGACTATCATCTCCAGCCCCAAACATTGTCACCGGGGTCCCAAACTCACCATGTCGCTCATCGTCATAGATCCATCGTCGACCTTAAGCTTGCCACCACAAAGGTTCTATAAGTCGAGATGCATAAATCTATCACCAAAAAACACTGTTCTGTGTTCCCTTCAGGCCAACGATGCACCGTTGTCACTCCACTGCATGAGCCCTCATGGCCAACCTTGAAAACTCTTGAGTTTCTCCATTTGAGTTCATGAGGTGGATCTAAAATCAGATCCTCCTTAACCGAAGAAACCTCCCGAACTCTATTTCCAGGGGATAGGCCATGAATTTCTTCATGAAGATTCATTCCATGATATTTAGATTCCACTAGAGTATTCTTGGAACCACATGTTGAGAACATCTCAAAGTTTCCAATGATTTCTCCGTTGGGGATACACAGCACCAGATTGAAATTGTTAGCGCAAACGGCATGGATTCTAGGAGATAGTTCCTCTCCATTGTGTAGAGATATGCTTTCAATATCCATTAATTAAATATTATATATAAATATATTTATAATTATATATAAATATTTTTTAAATATATTTATTTATAATTATAATTATGAATAGTTAAATATATATTTAAATAATTATAAATATATCATAAATATATTTAAATAATAAATATATTTATTATATTTATAATTATATATAATTATATATTAATATATATAATTATATAGTTATATATAATTATATATAAATATTTATAATTATATAAATATATTTATAATTATATAAAGTTTTTTTAAATATATTTATTTATAATTATAACTATAAATAATTAAATATATATTTATATAATTATAAAATTATAATAAATATATTTAAATAATAAATAATTTTTTTATAATTATATTTATAAATAAATATTTGAAAGTTTTTAAATATTTATTTACAATTATATAAATTTAATTTTTTTTAATTATAGTTATTATATTATTAAAATTGGGTCTATTAATGCTAATAAAGATTGAGTTTTTTCAATGCTAAAAAGGCACTTATAAAACATATCATTATCGGTGCTAGAATTTTAGTACTGATAAAAATATGTTTTATCAGTTCTTATTATTTTAGCGCTCATAAAAGCCTTACTTGATCTTATAAAAAGAACCCTAATATAGCCTCTCCCCTCACGCTATTTAAGATCTCTTAGAAACCTACTCTTGTCACCAATCTTGTTCTTCATCAACTTTCTTGACAAATCGATCATCTCTAAATCCAAGGTATGCGTCGATTTATTTTTTTATAAGCTAAAGATCCACGGTTCGCTGCTTATTCATTTCTCTTCCATAGTCTGAAATTGTTCACTTCTCTGAATATATTCCCTAACTTCACCTGGTACCAATGGAGTTTCCTCATGTTTTTATGCACCAGGTCGCCATGTAATGCACCCCTACACCACATCGCATCACCCATCATGCCCATTTCCATCCAATGAACTCATCCTCATCATTGTGTTGATTCCATATTAAGTAATACATGGATTTATGTGATAACTTTATGGGGATTTAGATTCTCTTTTCCAAGTTTAAGTTGATTTTTGGTTTTGTTTGATTACTCATATGTCAAATTGAATGAAAAAATCATTGATTTATTCTCATAGATATTCAATTTAGTAACACTCATGTATATTCCATTATAAGGATTTACATCTAGAGGGGAACTGATATTCAAAGAAACCAAAGACTGTTCATATTGCGATTGATATATTATATTGAAATTGAGATCTTAAAATTGATTGATTTTTTGTATTCAAAGAAAGTATAAATATACAATTGTATTTGATCTATTATTAATGTATATATAATTTATTCAAATAATGAGTTTTTTATGAATAATGACATATAGATCCTTTATATTTTTTTGAAATCCTCATTTAAAAAAGCATAGTTTTTTTTGAAATGTTGGGTTTTTTTCTCTTAAACATTAATAAAAATTATTGAAAATTAATGAAATTTATTGATTTAAATTTAAATGAGGTATTTAATTAATAAATGAAGGTATATGATGGATTTTTTGAAATTTATTCATAAAATATTATTGGAAATAAGTGTTTTTATATTTAATTGGAAAATTTTCATTCGTTGTGGTTTTTTATCGAAAAATAATCAAATAAAAGTAATGATTTTAAATGATTCTATAATGATCTAAGAACAAATTTATTGTTCCATGATTTGTACCATTTCCATTATGGGTATTTGATATATAAATTTTTGAGTGTGGGTGTATGAAGGGAAGATCACTTGTTTTATACTATTTAGTGGAATGGAGATGAATCACATAGATTTGGATTTGGTAACATTCTAGTTTGTTCCCATATTGTATTTGATCCTCCTGAAAATCCAAAGAAAACCTTAATAATGGAATATTAAATCATAATATATTATGGGTTTTTGTGAAATACTTTGTGATAATATGTAATCATTTTTTGAATTTACATTAGATTCAGATGATGTCATTTAAATATTTTTGTGGGTCATTATAATTATCGTAAACATGTTTCAGTATGGTACTCATTATTTAATGTTATATTTTATTAATAAAAATATATGGGTTTTTTAAACCATTCACAATGATTGTATTAATTATATTTTATGATTTATCAACTGATCAAATACATATTTTCTCAAATCCCCTTCTTTAAATTACTATTTTCTATTTATTTGGTTTATTTTTAAATTTATATTACCATAAAATATAGAAATATTGGTTAAAAATGGAAAGGGATTGGTTTTTAAAATAGTGAGTGAGTTTTATAAGGTGGTTTGAAGTGAATTCTATGTTTGATTTTCCAAAAAATGTTTTTTTAATGGATAAATATTTTGTTAAAAAGTGATTTTAAATAAAGGGTAACATGATTTTTATTAGTGAAAATCATTTTTAAAAACTAATAAAAAGTGTCCCAGTGATTTATTAGGACAAGAATCATCAGTTTTTTATAATGTAAATGTGATTTTAAAGGTAAATGATTGGTTTTAAGGTTAATAAATTGGATTTATGTAATGTTTTAGAATGAGAATAATATTTTGAATTTCATTGATGATCTTAATAAAAGGATATTTTAAATTTAATATTCACTTTAGAATGGATTCTTATGATTTTAAATTAGAGTTAATAGTTTCATTATGTTTTTTTATAATTTAGTATGCTCTATGAGAAATGTTCGATCCATCTCAAATAAAATTTTATTCTTATATTCAAAAACCGTATTTTATTATGTGATATATGGTACACTAAGTTCATGGTGAATAGAATGCTTCTAATTTTTCAAAGTGAGTATCTTAGGAGGGGCTTAATTAAGTACCCAATAAAAATTTATGTCAAAAATGGATTATTTTGAAATCCCCCAAATATTAAAAAACAACCCAGATTATCAAAATAATTAGTATGATATAGATCATACTATTTCTCAATATTTCTCTATAGATTGATTAGGTATTAGATGAACAATATAAAATATTATTTGATCCTTTGAAATAATTTTACTTGATCAAAATACTATATGAACACAAATTAAGATAAACTATCAAAGTATATAAAATTTGTATAAAATTAAAACAATTTTCAGTATTAAAGTGGAAATAGAGTAAAAAAAATTAAAATACAAAACATAAAAGTTGAATACAAGAGGTTCAATCTCATGTGAAGACTTGGTCCTCTCTACTTGGTGATCACCTGCCACCAAGTAGTTTATATAAAATAAACTAGATGATATGAAACCTGGATTAGGTTTTATAATAGTTAACACTTTCTAGGTCACACATGACCTCTTACATTGTTATTCATGGGGGAAAATATAAACATACCACACATGGACCTCTACCACTCTTATCCGTGGGATAAAAAAATAAGAAAATTATTTGAGAAGATATAGAGTATCTACCAGTTTAGCATATGAGAAAGTGTGCGTATATAAAATATATTACAACAAATAGTTCTCAAAAGGTAATAAAACTAAACAAAATCCAAAAATATAGGAGTTTAGAGTTTAGATATGCTTGGCCTATTTGAAATTATCTTTTGACTCTTGGCTTGATTTAGTAATGAATCTTGAGTCAGGTTCTCTTGAAAACTTCAACAAAACAGAGTATCACAAACTCTTGTTTCTTTGACTAGAGGAAGGCACTAGTTGTGATGATGCAGTTTGGATTCTCATTTGAATGATTGTAGAAGGAGGGATCTTTGATATTGCAACAGGTTCATCTCTACATATTCAGGTAGTTCAAGCTTCTCTGATATTGACTGGATCTCTTCGGGTTTGCATGTTGTTATCTCTATGTGCATGAGGGAGTGTTCTCCACTTTTATCAGTAGAAGCAGGAACATATGGATCAGTTGCTACCTCGTACTGCTCATTTTAACATGCTTTCTATTGTACATTTAAGGAAAAATCATTAAAATATTAAATATAATTAAATTAAATGAATATAGTCATTAGAGTAATGTAATTCAATTTAAGTATAGTGATAAAAACACAGATGTTGTCTTAATATCTGGCGGTGTCTCTCTTGATGGTATCTTGCTTGACAGTGTCTTGCTTGATGATATGCTGCTTGATGATATGTCTCTTGATGATATGTCTCTTGAAAGTGTCTCGCTTTATGGTATTTTTTATGGAGGAATGACACTGGTGGTATGTTTCTCTAACTGTACGTTTCGCTGGCGGTATGTTGCTCTAGTAGTATGTTTCTCTAGTAGTATGAAACTGGCAGTGTCTTAGACATAGCCAAATTTTCAGTATGTGGGAAGTGTCTCAAATAGCAGTGTATGATCTGATGGTGTATGCTCTAATGGTGTCTGAAAATTAGGTAATTTTTCAATATTGGTGGTATGAGTCTGGTTATCCAACATTTGGTAGTATCTCATACTTACCCAATTTTTCAGTCTTGTGGTATGACAGTCTGACAGTGTGATATCCTAGTGGTATATTATACTTAGAGGTATTTTCTTGTTGGTGGCGCATCATGGAAAATGTTTTTTATGTCAATGGTGTCTCATACTTAGACAAATATGTCACATGTTCTCAAAATATATATTACTTATAGAGAAACATGAAACTCGTTAATAATATCATAATCATGATTTTGTGATCATTAAAACTATGAGGTCACCAATCTCCCCCTTTTTGATGATCATAAATCATGGCATCAAAGAATATTATAAATGTAAAAATAAGTCATCAAATATATTAAAAATATTAAACATGATCTCCAATATAAGATCCAAATATAAATCAAGACTTTTCATTCACAGTATGTGTAGATAGTATCAAAGACAAAATAAGAAAATAGAATCAAATATAAGAACACACTTCAAAAATAAATTTTTTTAAAATAGATAGTATCAAATATAAAAGATAATATATTTTCAAAACATAATTCCATAAAATTCATCAAAACACATATATTCCATAAAAATTCTCCTAAACACAGATGCCATAATATTCTCCCCCTTTTGGGATTATCAAAAAGGTAAATAATAGTAGTAAGTACATGAAAAAAATATAATAATAGATAATAAAGACATTCAAAATTAAAATCATAAATTTCTTAAAATATAGATCTCATCAAATACATGATAGTGTAATCCAAAAAAAATACAAAGGTTAAGTTTTGGTAGAGGTGTCCATCGGTTCATTTTCTTTAGTCTTGGCTTTATCTTGATCTTTTTCCAAGGTAGAAGGATCAGCTTGAGAAAGAGTAGATGGAGAACTTGGAGAACAATTAGTGAGAGGTCAAAGGGGACAATCTTCCAAGATAGTAACTAGCCTTAGCTGGTGCACAGCTTGATCAAGATCAATAGGAAAAGTCTGAAAACTAGCTAGAAAAGGTACATGGGAACCACCAGTAACACCAGGTCTAAAAGAAAAATGAGGAGTAATTGGAATGGCAGAAAAAGCCACAATATCTTGGAATTGAACATGAAGAAAAGTATTCATGAGATTTATGAAATCCATTTTGATTTGGAAACCCCTTTCCATATCACTAAAGATTTCACCCTTCTCTTCCATAAATTTTTTCAAAACTGGGCTCATCTTCTTAAGTTGTCCAACTTACTCTTGGAAAGCTTAAGACATAAGAGGCATTCGAAGATTCTCAACCAATAATTTGAAATTATCTTATATAGAATTATATGTATAAATTCAAGAGAGATAGTACTTATTGGTTGTAGTAAAAGTCTCTATGTCATTATCTATGTCCTTGGAATACTTCTGGATCATTATAAGATCATGGTCAGTTCCATGCTCAAGCTTCCTTAGAAATTCTAAAGGAATCACACGTTCTCCACTTGAGGGGCCACTAGAGGTAGCTGTAACTTCTTATCTCCCATTTGATCTTAACTGATCAATATCTACAAATAAATAAGAAGGAATAAAATAATCTAAGTAAGTATCCTCAAGGATTTTAAGAGTTCCATACAAAGAATCTTTAAACTTAGATATCATATCTTCAAACAAATGCTTGACAGAATCTAACTCATTTCTAATCTATCTATTCTAAATTTCCACCTCATGTATGTGGTGAAACATTTTTGGTTGTATATGATAGATAACATGCATCCTTTTCACTAAACATTTTCAAAATAGGGGATTGATTCCTTACACACTTTCCAAACATAGACATCAGTTTTTCAAAAAAAAACTTCCAAGTCATCTTGAGTTACCACATCCATTGGAATAACTGGAGGAGCCAGAGTAGGTTCAAGTATAGGAGGTCTCACAGAAATGAACTTTTCAAGTAGACCTTCAAGATAAACATAGGCTATCAAGGATCCTTTATAATCACCTTCAACACTAACATCGGGTTTATCACTCTTTGGAGGGTTTCATACAATAATATAGAACTTTCCCCACTCCTATTCAATAAGGTCCACCCAATGGTCTGAAACAACTGCTGAAATATGTGCATCGATAGGAGGTACTGAAACATCTAGATTCCTCTATCCTTCTGAACTTTTAGAATCCACTATCTATTCAACACCGGCATGCTTGAATTCTAAATTTGTACCCACATATGGTGCATCTTACATATCAACATCCTTTCGATCATCAACAACTAAAGCTTCATGATAAATATCTACTAATGGGGAATGTTACCCCTCAATAAATTAATCCTTAAGCTCTAGAGGTATTTCCAAATCCTTCTTCTTGATTCTTCCACTGTCATCACTAGGTTCAGAATCCCTTCCATCATCACTTTAACCATCTACAACATCTTTATTAAACTCAAATTGCACATGAAAATAAAATTCATATACTAGATTCATATATAAAGGCTTATTATTTGATGAAACCACTCCAACCACCCTTGGATTTGTAGAATCTTGAGTACTAGAGACTTACTCGATAGCATCCACTTTAAGTCTACTTCCTTTTCTGGTATAAAAACTCTGATAGCAAGATCGGGGTTTATTGGAGCAACTAGGGCAGGTGATTTCATCTTTTTCTTCTGATTCATAGAGGGTATCGACTTAAAATGAGAAACCATGAAAGGATGCTTCACTATTGGAATCCTGATTAGCTCGGTAGGTTCATTCCAGGTAAGGAGAGAGTTTGAAAAGAAGTGGGAAAAGGGTTTCACTCAGGTTGAGAGAGAGATATAAGAGAATCTCACAAGGATTAAGGTAATTTGGGAATAAATGTATGCCACTTTAAAAACATTTGGGATATTAGGTATTCTAAAGTTGAAATTATACTTGAAATAAAAATCAAACATGGGGCAAAAACATGCATCGGGTTTTAGTAAATAGAATTAACCAACAATTCAAAATACTGAGAAACAAAAAAATTAAAAAGGTATGAAAATAAAACAGCATGAAAAAACCAACAACATGACAAACCAATGACATAACAACCCAACATCATGAAAAACCAATGACATGACAAGACAACAACATGAAAAACCAATGGTATGACATCATAATGGTATTCTATTAAATATAACCAAAATTTATCATTCTTAATTCATGTTTGATATAATTTATTCTCTTAGAATTTAAAGGCTTAGTGAATATATCAACTAACTGATGTTCTATTCCTATAAACTCAAGATTAATATCTCTATTTTAAAAATTATCTCTCAAAAAGTGATTTCTTATATCAATGTGATTTTTCCTATAATGAGAAATAAGATTTCTAGAAATATTAATAGCACTTTTGTTTTCACAGTTTATGGGGACATGTCGGAATTGATATTCATAGTCTAGTAAAGTGTGTTTCATCTACAAAATTTGTTCATAGAAACTAACTATAGCTATGTATTCAGATTCAACAGTATAAAATGTAACAAAAAAATTCTTTTTACTATACCATGAAACAAGAGAACTTCATGAAAAGTGACACATTCTAGATGTTCTTTTTCTATCTAACTTACATCAACCAAAATCAGCATCAGAATAACTAACCAAATAAAATTATTATCTAGGTTAAAACAATCCTAAATTATTTATATATTTGAGGTATTTTAAAATTATTTTAACTACAACATGATGTGACTTTTTTGGGTTTTCTTGAAAACAAGCACACATACGCACGCTAAACATAACATCTGGTCGACTAGAAGTAAAATAGATAGGACTTACAATCATACCTCTATAACTATTTTTAATAACTAGTTTCTTAGTTTCATCAAGATCACATTTATAGGTGGTACTCATAGAAGTATCACTACTTTTAGTGTTATCTATATTAAAATGTTTAAAATATCCTTTTTATATTTACTTTGATTTAAAATAATTCCTTCTTTGTTTTGAAAAATATAAAATCCAATAAGGAATTTGAGTTCACCCATTAAACTCATTTCACATTCATTTTGTATAATTTTAGAAAAATTATTACAAAGAGAATTTTTTGAAGATCCAAAAATAATATCATCAACACATATTTTTACTACTAATACATCTTTTAAAATTCACTTTATAAAAAGAGTAGGATCTACTATTCCTTTTGAAAATACTTTTGAAATCATAAAATTGATAATCATATCATACCAAGCTCTAAGAGATTGTTTTAAACTTATAAATATTTGGTTAATTTAAAAACGTGATTTGGAAAATGAGGATTTTAAAAAACATGGGGTTGTTCCATAAAAACAACCTCAATTATAAAATCATTTAATAATGAACTCTTAACATCCATTTGATAAATAATAAAATCTAAATGAGTTGTATAAGCAATAAGTATTATTATATATTCAAGTCTGGATACTAGTGTAAAGGTTTCATCATAGTCAATTCCTTATTTCTAACTAAAACATTGTGAAAAAAGTTTATCCTTATTTATAACTATGGCTCCTGACTCATCAACTTTATTCTTAAACACCCATTTAGTGATAATATTCAAGGTGTCCTTGGGTATATCTACAAGTTCCCACACTTTATTCCTTTCAAACTGATTTACCTCTTCTTTCATTAATATTACCCAGAATTCATCATTAATAGATTCATTGATGTTATTAGGTTTAATATGAGACAAGAAAGATTGAAGTTCAACATAATTTCTAACAGAAGATTTAGTTTTTGTTCTTCTATTGAGATCACCTACAACAAAATCTAAAGGATGGTACTTAATGGTTCTAATAACTCTAGAGAATTAGGGACTGGTCACTTATGGATTTTTAGGTTCAGGGACTAGAAGTTATAGAAATTCATCAAAACTGGATGATTTTTTTGGTTGTTTTATAGCTGAATATGAAGGTTTTGAATTTAAGTTCAGAGAAGTTAAATTATCCTCAAGATTTTCTAAAGTGGTCTTAGGATCATGTGGATCAGTTTCATCAAATTTTATATGAATTGATTCTTCCACAGTTTTTTTCTTCTTATTGAGAACTCGATAGGCCTTTCTAGATACCGAGCAACCAAGTAAAATTAATTCATCACTTTTGGAAGAAAATTTGTCAAGATTATCATTAGTTTTAATAATAAAGACTTTACAACCAAAAAATATAAAGTAATTAACCATAGGTTTCCTATTATTATATAGTTTATAAGGGGTCCTCTTAATGATAGTTCTAATCAGAACTCTATTGATAATATAGTAGGTTGTATTAACAACTTATTCCCAAAAATAGATAGGAAGGTCATACTCATTCAAAATGGTTTGGTAAATCTCTTATAAAGTTCTATTTCTTCTTTCAACAACTCTATTCTTCTCTAGTTTCCTAGGAGTAGAAAAGTTATTAGTGTAGCCATTTTTTGAGCAAAATGATTCCAAATATTGATTTTAAAACTCACATACATGATCACTCCTTGAGGTCTTAATCCAAAGTCCACTAATATTTTCTATAGACTTATACAACATGGTGAAATAAGTGTAGGCTTCACTTTTGTGAGCTAGAAAATATATTCAAGTATACATAGAATAGTCATCTATTATAACATAAACATAGTGCTTCCCATTAAGACTTGAAACACTAGAAGGTCCAAATAAATAAACATGAACCAACTCAAGAGGTTGGGAAGTTGGAACTTCTTTCTTTGATTTAAAATAAACTTTGAACTATTTTCCTTTTTAATAGGGATTATAGACTTTATCAGTTGGGAACTCAAATTTAGGTAGATCCCTAAATAACCCTTCTCTAGTTGTATTCGTAAGTGAGTGAATGTTTCAATGGCCTAGTCTTCTATTCCAAATCCAAGACTCTTTTTGGAAGACACTTAATCAATAAACATTTAGAGAAATCAAGGAATTTAAATCAATAGCATAAACATTTTCATTTCACAAAGTAATAAAAATTAAAGAATTATTAAAATCATAAAAATTTCAAGAATAATTCTAAAACTTAACATAAAAAAACCAGTATCACATAACTGAGAAATTCTAATTATATTATACTTTAAACCATCAACATATAAAACTTTAAAAATTAAAATTGAATTTTTGTTACCAATATAGCCTAGGCTGATGATTTTTCTTTTGTATTATCACCAAAGGTGAAATGTCCACCATAAACCTTTATTAGGATATTAAAGCATGAATAATATCCTATCATATGTCTTAAAAATCCACCTTCAAAGTAGTATAAACTTATAATGGAGGTCTTTAAGTGATTTTCCTACAAAAAAAAATTAAACAAGAAATAATTTTGGTGCCCAAATTTGTTTACATCTAGAAATGTTAAAAATAAAGGATTTAGGAACACACATTTTCCTTATGGGTTTCCTATAAATAGATTTTAAACTTTTATAAATAAATACTTTTTGGGACCTTTTGAAAAATTATTTTCAGTAGAACATTCAGGTCTAGCTTTAGGAACAAAATTATTCTTAGTTATTATCCTCTGTCCAGGTTCATATCCTATCCGAGTAACATATTTGGAAGAAACTTTATTTCCCAATATTTTTTTGAGTGTATCTCTACCATTTGGAACATTTTCAAGGTATTTCTTCAATTTATCATTATATAGTTTTAGTTCATTATTTTCTTTGAGAATTTGAACATTTTTATCTTTTTTATAGATATTACAGACTTTATATTTGCAGTCAGAGCATGATGTCTTTTATGAATTTTATAATTATCCTTAAACTCATTAAAGGTGTCCTCTAGCATGTTGCAGTATTTGAATAATTAATCTTTTTACATATTATCATCATGTTGTTAATTTTCTTAATTATTAGACACATTCACAGGAAAAATACTAGAAACTTTAGGTAAATCAAGTAACTCACTAAATTTGGTCATAAAGAACATATTTTATCTATTCAAATTTTCTTTGGGTGAATAATGAAAGTCACTTGAACTATATTTAGATGCACTCCAAGTGGATTTCATAGAATTATTGAATCTTCTATCCTTGTTCTCATATTTCTCTTTTTATTTTAGACTAGGACAACCATATTTTATATAAACTTTTCTTTTTTATTCATAGCTGACAACTTTCCTTGAATCATTATCCTTTTTATTCCAATATTTCTTCTAGTTTCCTATATTGTCATACTTTTCTTCACAGTTTGGTTTTTTGAAAAAAAAAATCTTCCTATAGAACTTCTTAAAACTTTTAGGTAGGTGAGCCATTTCCTCATCACTATCAAAGGGTGATTCACTATCACTAGAACTGGAAGCTTGTACCTTCTCTTTATCTTTTTTATTTTTTTGTATAGGGGTAGTAGTCTTGAAATATACTGACTTTCTTTTAGTATATTCATCTTCCTTGTGATTTACTTTTAGTTATTTATACATCATAATCTTCCTAATAAACACTTTCATAGTTATTTTACTTATATCGCATGATTCTCTTATTGAAAATGAAGTGTCTCTCCATCTTTTAGGTAGACATCTCAGCAATCTCATTATTTGATCCATGTTAGAGACAATATTTCCTAATGAACTCATGCTATTGAAAATATCATTTAACATGATATACATGTTATAAATGGTTTCATCATGCTTCATATTAAAATTATCATAATTAATAGTGTAAGTATTAATTCTCACTTCTTTAACATTTGAAGTTACATCATGGGAAATAGAAAAAGTGTCCAAAATCTCAAAAGTAGTTTTACAAGAAGATATTTTATTAAACCCTTCTTCACTAAGAGCATAGTATAGGGAATTAATATCTTTAAAATTACTATTGTATGATAATTTTTTTTCATCATCCCAAGTGCTTTTAGTAGTATCAAGTATTACATATTCATCTTCAATAGCAGACCAAATATCAAAATGCATTCTCTCTATGTGAATTTTCTTCTTTATTATCCATTAGGAATAATTTGTATCATTAAATAAAGGAGTTATTCTGGTAATAGGACCTTCTTTATGATTATCCATTTTAAATAACTAAATTTAGAACAAACAGATATTTATGTTTTTTAAAGTACAACTAAAAAACACAGTTAAAAAAATTAAAACTTTAATACCAAAGAATGAGAAATATTTAATACCAAATATTAGTTAGAGTGAGTATCTCAAGATGATGGTGAATTGAGTACCCAATAAAAATTTCTATCAAAAATGGATTATTTTGAAATCCCTAGAATATTTAAAAAACAAATGAGTTTATCAAAATAAGTAGTATTATATAGATCTTAATATTTCTAAAGATTTATATAGAGATTGATTAGGTCTCATATGAATAATATATAATATTATTCAATCCTTTTAAATCTATTTACTTGATCAAAATACTATATGAACTAGAATTAATATAAAATATCAAAGTATATATTTTTTTATAGTTAAAACAATTTTCAGTTTTAAAGCAAAAAAGGAGTAAGAAAAAATCAAAACACACAACATAAAATTTGAATACAAGAGGTTTTGTCTCAAGTTAATACATATTCCTATCCACTTGGTGATCACCACCACCAATAATTTTATATAAAATAAAATAGATGATTCAAAACCTAGATTGGGTTTTATAACAGTTAACATTTTATAGGTCACACATGACTTCTTCTATAGTTATTCATGGAAGTAAAGATAAATAGGAAACATAGGGACCTCTACCACTCTTATCCATGGGAGAAAAAAAATAAGAAAATTATTTTAGAAGATATTGAGTATCTTCCAATTTAGTGTAGGAGACTGTGTGTGTGTATAAAATATAGTATCACGCACACTAGTCAAAAGGTAATAAAACTAAATAGAATCAAGAAATCTAAGAGTGTAAAGTTTAGATATTCTAATTCTATTACAAATCAACTTTTGGATATTATTTTTATTCAACAATGAATCTTGAGTCAGGTTCTCTTGAAAACTTTAGCAAAACAGAGTATTGAAAACTCTTATTTCTTTAACTAGAGGAAGTCACTAGATGTGATGTTGCAGTTCGACTTCCCAGTCAAATGATTATATCATGAGATATATTTTGGTTTTCAATAGTTTCATCTCTATTATTTTGGAAGTTTAAGCTTCTCTGCTACTGACTGTAACTATTTGTGTTTGCATGTTCTTCTCTCTATGTGCATAAGGGAGTGTGCTCCACTTCTATTAGAAGCGCAGGAACATCTAGATTAGCTGCTACCTCATAATTCTCATTCTAACATGATTTCTATAAAAATTTTAAGGAAAAATCATTAGAATAGTAAATAACATTAAATTCTATTAATATAGTCATTAGAGTAATGTAATTCAAAATAAGTAAAGTAATAAAAACAATGACGGTTTTTTGAGATATGGTGGTGTCTCACTTTATGGTATCTTGCTTGATGGTGTCTCACTTGATGGTATATCTCTTGAAGCTGTCTCACTTGACATTATGTTTTTATGGAAGCATGATACTGGCGGTGTTTTTGTTTGGGGGTATGTTGCTCAAACAATATGTTGCTCTAGAGATATGTTGATATGGTAGTATGACATTGGTAGTGTCATAGACTTAACAAAATTTTTAGTATGTTGGTGGTGTCTTAACTAGTGGTGTATGATATAATAGTGTATGCTCTAATGGTGTCTCAAAATTAAGTAATTTTTCAATATTGGTGGTATGATTCTAGAGGTGCGACATATGGAGGTATCTTATACTTAGCCAATTTTTTAGTCCAATGGTATGACATTCTGACATTGTGATATCTTGGTGGTATCTCAGACATAGAGGTATTTTTATGTTGGTGGTGCATCATGGACAATGGTGTTTGTGTCAATGGTGTCTCATACTTAGAAAAATATGTTACCAACTCTTAGAATATAGATTACTTATAGAGAAACATGAATCTCATTAATAATATTAGAATCGTGATTTTGTGATCATTAAAACTAAGAGTTCAACACTTCTCAAAATGATCATCAATTTTTTCCCTTATAAATTCCATACCATTATTTGTTCGGGTCATCTATAAAGAGAAATTACAATATTTCTCTACTTTCTTCAAAAACATTTAAACATATTTAGATCCTAAGATTTATATATCCCAAAAGAAAATTAATTGTGGTAAATTTATTATAACCACCCCAAGTACTTATAGAATAATTTGTTTTCATTCTTTAATTAAATATTTAAATTCATTATAAATTTATAATGAAATGTCATGACCCATCCCTCAGGGCCCGTGCTATGACTACCCCAATCCCACCTTCTATAGGCTAGGGGATGGTGACTAGAATTGGAAAGGCATATCCCTAAAATGGTAAAACATTACCTTTTTAACCTGTATAGACACACAGTCCAAGAACATAACAAGAAGAAACCATGAGGTAAAATGTTGTAGTAAAAGTGTGCTGAAAGTAAAGGGGCCGGAATACAAGCCCAACTAAAAAGTACAAGTACAACTGAAAAGTAAAAAACAACTCATGGACCGTCCTTTTAGGATCCTACCTAAAGGGTAGGTACATCTCACGATCAGTAGTCTCTGCGTCACGTCATGCTAAATGGTCCACCGCTGAGCACTGTCCAGTCCTGGCTCCCTTAGCCTCAATCACTGTTGTCTGTTGTCTGCATAAGATATAACAAGGTGTGGGAGAATCCCATGTAGGGGTGAGTATAACGATACTCAGTAGGGACCCTAAGACCCCTATAGGTCTCACAGAGTTCCACAAAGGAAATACCACAAAGAAAGACCTCAATCTCAAAGCACGAAGAAATAAACATCAAGTATACTTAGGTATATTCCCATACATATACCTAAGTTATCAAGACATACTCATCTCATACATGAGGGAATAATACCAAAAAGTTAACACCTCAAAGTTAGAAGTACCACACTAGTAACACCATGAAGACAACACCACGAAGGTAGAAGTACCAAAAAGGTAACCCCATAAAGATAGAAGTACCACACAAGTAACACCATGAAGATAGAAGTACCACACAGGTAACCCATCGAATATAGAAGTAACACATAGGTAACATATTGAAGATAGAAGTACCACACAGGTAACACCATGAAGGTAAAAGACTCTACTCACACTAGGTATAACTTAAGTACAGAAGTACAAATGATTAGTCGTAAGCTAGATCATCTTATTCTGTTAAGAAGCACTGATGCTAACCCATACAGGATCGATAGTTACTAACACCCACTGACCCACATAGGATCTGACCCACAAAATATTGGTATGCACTGACCCACACAGGATCGCTGAGCGCTGACCCATATAGGATCTGATAGAAGCTGACCCACACAGGATTGATAGATACTGACCCACACGGGATCGATGTTCTTTCTTCACGTTACATCCTGCCACAAGATTCCTCACACTCGGTGTTCTTGAGTTCCTTTGAATATTACCCTCGAGATATCATTCGTACCTAGACCACCACTAAGATCCACAAAGTAGTAACCCAAATGACCGCCATGTTGTAAGGGTTCCAACGTGACAGACGGTGCATCAATCAGACACTTGGTCTGTGAGTTATAAGCATTCTAATTCTGAGGGCCCGGTTGGATTTGAGTTCGAACCAACATGGATGTACTCCAACTATCTCCAAAACTAAAGTGAAGTATACCAAAAGTACCTTCTCAATCCAAGGGTCTCAGCGTCGTAGACGGTTCGTCAAACAGACTCCTAGTTCTCAAGTTATGACCCTTAAAGTGTTTCTAGGTCCGGTTGGGCTCAGGTCTGGCCTGACATGGTCAGACCAACTCGTCCAGACCCGCAAGGGGGGCGCAAGGGGGTATCTTGGACTGAAAGGGGGCGGCCCGGCCCGATGGGTCATGGCCCACTGGGAGCATGACCCACTGGGAAGATGGCCCGGCCCGCAAGGGTGTGGCCCGCAAGGGGGCGGCCCAGCCCGAGGGGGTGCAGACCGCTGGGCACGTGGCCCACTGGGTAGGCGGCCTGGCCTGCAGGGGGGCATAGCCTGTTGGGCAGGTGGCCTGGCCATGTGAGGCATGGCCTGTAGTTCGCCCGAGCTGGAAAGGGGGAGGTTTTCCCTCGGTATTCCGAACGGCCCAGAGGTCGTTCGTCTTTTAAAACAGTGGCGCCACCCGATCATAGTGGGTTCTTCCCTTTCCGAGGCTTCAGCCGCGACCTCTTTCCCACCGGCGGCGCGCTAGTCACTCCGCCCTCTTCTTCTGCGGTCGGCCGATGTGTCAGCTACCTCCTCCGACTTCCATGGCTAATTAGGTGTGGTCGGTTCCTCTGGCGGCGTGGGTGCACTACCTCCTTCGACCGCCGAAACTGACGAGTTGTGACCAGTTCCTCCAGCTCTGTAGGTGTGTCACCTCCTCCCTCAAGGCTAGCTGGTGCCGACTGCTACCTTGGTCCCCACCAGTGATGGTCACTGGTACCGCCATTCCAGTGGTCTTCCATGGAGAACGCATGGGGTAAACGAGGTTGCGAAGGGTTCGATCCATGTTTGTTAGGTCTGTTCCCTCCTCATTAGCTCAAAAACATGAGGGATGATTAAAGGATTCAACAACTCTTTGAAAAAAAGAAAAAATAAACCCTACCTCAAGAATGATGGAGAAACGCCCATGGTTGAGGAAGTGGGTCGGTTTTCGCCATCCCCCGCAAATAGCCTCCAATGACGTTGCTCGATCATTGATCTTTAGTTCGGGGTTTCGGTGTCTCTTGTCACTGCTTGTCAAAACTGGCTCCATCCTCCAAGAGTTTGGCATCTCAACACTTTGTCAGCACTTCGTTTCTTGGTGAAGCAGTGTTGAAACCTATCCCCAATCTCCATTTAAATAGGAGAGGGGGAGGGTAAGTAACGAAGTTAGGAATTAATGGGTTCTCATTAATTAGGAACCTTCCTAATTCCCCAACAGATCTGTTACTTAAGATTTAAAGGTCAGGCCATTTATTGTCTTGACACGTTGTTGGTCCCACATTGACACTTTTTCATTGGAGGAAAATAAAGAAAATAAAAATTAGCTAAGTTATTTTTATTATTCTTTTAGAAGCCCCAAAATAAAAATTTTTCTCCGGACCTAATTTGGTCAAATTGAAGCCTCCCTTAACCAAATCCCGGCACTACAGATTCAACGGTGCTCTTTGATTTTTAATCTGATCACCTATTCAAAAGTTAGAAAATTCCACTCGCACGTTTACTGAACGTACCATAAAAAGAGTTTATAAATTTATTTCGGGCACACCGGGCCTCAGAATCACATGCCATCAATTTTTGAAAACTCATAATAATTCCATATAATTAAAAAAATTACATGGAAAATATGGGTCTTTACATTCTCTCCACCTTAGGAATTTTCATCATGAAAACCACAACATAGACTAAGAAAACAAATGGGGGTACTGAGCACAAATCTGATCCTCCTGCTCCCATGTTCTCTCTTGGAGGTTCCCATGATTCCAGAAAACATACACCAGATTTATCGACCGCCCATGAAGTATCTGCTTTTTTCGTTCCTCAATCTCTATTGGAACCTCTGTAAATGTCGCCCGATCACCCAAGTCCAACTCATCATGGTCGATGATGTGAAATGGGTCATGCACATATCTCCTCAGCTGGGATACTTGGAAGATGTTGTATACCCTCTCCAACTACGGTGGAAGTTCCAAGTGGTATGACACCTTTCTTATCCTCTGACATATCTGAAATGGTCTGATAAACCTCAGTGAGACTTTTTCACCATAGCCAAATCTCTGTAAACCTCATCGAGGTGAGACCCGTAGGAAGACATGGCCTCCCTCCTCATACTCCAAAGGTATCTGCCTCCTGTTAGCATAAGACTTTTGTATTCAATTTGTAGTCTTCATCCATTCTTGTATGATCTACACCTTCTCAGTGGTATCCCATACCAACTCTGGACCCATAAGTGCTGACTCCCCTGGGTCCATTCAGCATAGAGGTGATCTGAAAGGTCGACTATATAGGGCCTTGAATGGTGCCATACTAATGGTGGAGTGATACATGTTTTTGTATGAGAACTCCACTAAGGGAAAGTGATCCTCCCAAGTATAGCCAAAATCTAGGATGCAAGCACAAAGCATGCCCTCCAGTGTCTGTATGGTCCTCTTTGTCTAACCATCCGTCTGAGGATGAAAGGCGGTGCTCAAATGTAGCTGAGTCCCGAATGCATTATGTAATCCCTTCCACAACCGGGATGTGAAATGTGCATCATGACCAGATATGATTGTCTATGGAAGCCCATGAAGTCACACAATCTCCTATACATAGAGGCATCCCCAGCCCTCTACTGATCCCTTCTCTCGGTTAGGTAGGAAGTGGGCCGACTTGGTGAGTCGGTCAATGATCACCCAGATGGAATCATGTCCCCTTGACATATGTGGAATCCCTGTTAAAAAGTCCATGGATATACCATCCCACTTCCACTCTATCACCTGTAGTGGTTTCACTAAGCCTATTGGAACATGATGCTTGGTCTTCACTTACTGATAAATGAGGTATCCTGAAACAAACCATGCCATTGATTTCTTCATCCCTGGCCACTAGTGGTGACGCCAGAGGTCCTGGTACATCTTCTCCACACCAGGATGTACCACCAGAGGGAATTTATGGAACTCCCTCAACACCTCCTCCTATAGTGACACTGGTACCATGGTACGTCCTCTGAAGAGGATGACGTCCTCCCCACCTTCATAAAATCCATCAGGGGCTCGTCCTAAGGATATATGAGCACATCGATCCTCGTAGTCAATGTCCCCAAGTTGTGCCTCCCTGAATCGCTGAAGGAGTGGGGGAGTGACTGTCATAGACTAGAGGTATGCTACTCCATCTCTATTCATGAAGGATATCTGCAACGCAGCTAGATTCTTTGTCTCCTCACTCAAAAACTGCAGACCGAACCTCCTACTGAGTGCATCTTCTACCACGTTCCCCTTCCCAGTAGTATAGACTATCTCAAAATCATAGTCCTGGAGGAACTCTATCCATCATTGTAATCTCAGGTTCAGGTATTTCTGTGAGAAGATATACTATAGACTCTTATGATCCAAGTAGACTGTAAAATTCTCGCCCATCAAGTAATGTCACCACATCTTCATGGTGAAGACCAGTACTGCTAAATCCAAGTCATGGGTAGCATAGTTCTTCTCATGTTGTCTCAGCTATTGTGAACCATAGGTGATCACTGCTCGCTCCTTCATTAGGACACACCCAAGTCCAGTCCCTGATACGTCATAGTAGACTACATACCCAACGCCCTCTTCTAGTAGCCTCAAGATGGGGGAACTCGTCAGTCTCTGCCTCAGCTCCTGGAAACTCTGCTGGAATCTCTTCATCCACATGAAGGGTTTTCCCTACTTCATCAATGATGATAAGTGTGTCGTAACTCTATAAAATTCAGACACAAACCTTCAGTAGTATCCATCCAACCCCAAGAAACTCTGCACCTTGGTCAGACTCCTGGGTGGCTCCCAAGAAAGCACAACCTCTATCTTTTCCGGATCCACTACAACTCCAGCCTCTGAGATAATGTTTCCCAGAAATTGGACCTCTCGTATCCAGAACTGGTACTTCGAGAGGTTACCATAAAGTTGGTTCTCTCGGAGTGTTTCCAGTACTATCTATAGATGATAGGAATGCTCCTCCTCAAACGTTGAGTATATCAAGATGTTGTCGATGAATACCACCACAAAGCAATCAAGGTATGGTTGGAAGATCCTATTCATGAGTCCCATGAACACTATAGGGGAATTGGTCATGCCGAATGGAATAACCAAGAAAACATAGTGGTCATACTGACATCTAAAGGTCATATTCTACACATCCTCATCTCGTACCATGAGACGATGATAGCCTAATCTGAGGTCTATCTTTGAAAACCAACGAGCTCCCTTCAGCTGATCGAAAAGATCATCAATCCTCAAAAGTGGATACTTTTTCATCACATTCACCTATTTTTGGCACCAATAGACTTCACAGAGTCTCAAACTCCCATATTCATTCTTTTCAAACAAAATTGTGGGTGCCCATGGAGAAACAATGGGGATTATGAACCCCTTCCTTTTCAAGTCCTCTAACTATACCTGTAACTCACTAAGCTCCATGGGAGCCATCTGATATGCTAGTTTAGATATCTGTGTTGTACTAGGGTTTAGGTCGATGTAAAAGTATACCTATATGTGTGGAGTTAGTCCTGGAACATCATCAGGAAAGAAATCGGCATACTGGTCCACCACTACAGGATAGCTCAGACTCTCAACATCAACTGCCCTGAGGGTAAGTATGGCCAATTAATGTGTGATCGGCTACACCCTCCTCTAGGTAAGTTCATTCTATGATACAAAGTTTTCCATCTCACTGGTGAAGGCAAACCTAGTCCAATCCTCATGGATGCACCGCACTTTGTGCCTAATACAGTCAATCTAGGCATGGACTATTGATAACTAGTACATACCCAAGATGAAGTCGTAAGGCCTCGACGCTACTAATAGAAGATCCTAGCTGAAGCTCTCACCTCCTAGAGTAAGCTCACACTACTAGAACCAGTGTGTAATTGTAAAATGTTCTCTTGTAGGAGTCCATAGCCGTAATTATTGATCCAACGGCTCCACTGGAATCTCTGAGCTCCGAACAAGGGTCGTGGAAATAAAAGTGACTGGAACCTATGTCTATAAGTACTGTAGCTAAGGTGGAGTAGAAACAAATCATACCTCTAATCATATCTGGAGCACCATGGTCGTAGGCCTCCACTGCCTAGATCTGAGCTCGTCCTTGTCCACCAACTTCCTGTGGTTGGGGTGGACCACCTAGAGGTGGTGGCGGTAGAACCTCAAATCACCGCCCACCGCCTGCTGCACGGCCAACTCCTCTACCAAGTCTGCCTACTACCTACGGACATCCCCGATTGAATCTATGCCTCTACCTCGGCGGTCCCTCGACCATCTACTGGTCATCCATATGGCGGGCCAGGCAGTCGCGAGCCATGTGACCATGCCCGCCGCACGAGTAGCACTGCCTGCTCCTCAGCTGTCCTCCTCTATCCTGTGAGCCTCGTACCACTGACCCTATATCCTGGGGTCATCCACCAGAAGGCCTAGCCCACTTGGGCCCTTGCTTCATCTGCCTACTGTCTGCTGCAGATGACTCTACTACCAGACGTCTGGTGGGGGCTCTCACTGTCGATGCCTACTCAGCTAGGAAGCTCTCCACCAAAAGTTCTCTCTCTAGCACCCCAGCAACGTTGAAATGCTGAGTGATATCATCGATGCCCTAATCTCCCATCGAAGACCCTGCTCAAAGGTCTGGGCCCTAAATAAAGGGTCTCATACTTTTTCTGTGGAGTAGCAGGAGAGATCAGTGAACCTTGCTGAGTATTGAGCCACAGTCATGCTGCCCTTCTATAAGTGGAGCAGCTCCTATATACGCACAGAGCATAAGGTCATTGAGACAAACTCTGCCCTGAAAAGGCTCTCGAAGTCCACCCAAATGAGTGTCACCTCGTCGTGTATCTGGAGCATCAAACTCCACCATCTCCCTTCTTCTCCCTGGAAGAGACTGGCAGCTTGGATAACCATTAGATCTGTTGGTGTCCCCACTTAGCGAAAAACTCTGGCCACAGCCTCCAGCCAGTCCCCAACTGCATGGGGGTCCATCTTACCTTAGAACCTTGGATCCCTCTACGGTTGAAACTCATACGACATGCTCAATCAGGGTGCACACTCTGTTGTTGGGGCTGGTGGAAACAACTTCCAAATGGGTAGTGGTGCTTCTGGTACACCACCGGAAGTTTATAACGCCGTAAGAGGGCCCTGCACTGAGGGCTCATCGCTTGGTGTGCCATCATCGCGTACTCTCTCAGGAATCCTAGCTAGCTTTCTATATAGTAGCATCCTGAAAGAGAACAGGTGTTCCATGGTCAATAAGTTATACCTGTTGAACTAACTCAAAGAGATCATAAGAAAAAATCTTCAAAAACACATGCAATCAGTGTTTCAGTGCACTGAGTCAGAAATCAGAACTCAGGGTCCTGGTGTATGGATATGTTGGTTGTCTCACCAACACTGGATTCTTAAAATGAAAACCACACTCATAACACTTAACACTATTTCCACATAGAAAATATCAGAGTCCTAGTTCATTGATGGAACCGACTCCTCTAATACAACTTTTTCATGACCCGTCCCTTGAGGCCCATGCTGTGACTACCCCAAACCCACCATCCATAGGATAGGGGCTGGAGACTAGCACTAGAAAGGCATATACCTAAAATGGGAAGGCATTTCCTTTTTAATCTATATAGACGCACAGTCCAATAACACAATAAGAAGCAACCATGAAGTAAACTGTTGTAGTAAAAGTGTGCTGAAAGTAAAGGGGTCGGAATACAAGCCCAACTGAAAAGTACAAGTACAACTGAAAAGTACAAAAAATATCTCCTAAATAATCCTCCAAGGATCCTAACTTAAGGGTAGGTACAGCTCATTATCATTAGTCCCTACATCACGTCATGCCAAATGGTCCACCTCTGAGCACCATCCAGTCCTGGATCCCTCAGCCTTGATCACTATTGTCTGTCATCTGCACAAAACACAACAAGGTGTGGGTGAAGCCCGTGTAGGGGTGAGTATAAAAGATACTCAGTAGGGACCCTGATACACCTGTAGGTCTCCTAGAGTTCCACAAAAAAATACCACAAATAAAGACCTAAATCTCAAAGCATGAAGCAATAGACACCAACTCTACTTAGGTATATTCCCATACATATACCTAAGTAATCAAGACATACTCATCTCATACATGAGGGAAGAATTCCACAAATTTAACACCACGAAGGTAGAAGTACCACACAGGTAACACCCTGAAGACAACACCACAAAGGTAGAAGTACCACAAAGGTAACACAACGAAGATAGAAGTACCACAGAGGTAACACCACGAAGATAGAAGTACCACACAGGTAACACATCGAAGATAGAAGTACTACACAGGTGACACCATGAATATAGAAGTACCAAATAGGTAACACTGTGAAGTTAACACCATGAAGGTAAAAGACTCAACTCACCCCAGGTAAAATAAAATTAGAGATGATTAGTCGTAAGCTAGATCATCTTATTCTATTAAGAAGCACTGCTTCGGACCCACACAAGATCGATAGGTACTAACCCCCGCTGGCCCACATAAGATCTGACTGACACAGGATTGGTATGCACTAACCCACATAGGATTGCTGAGCACTGACCCACAAATGATCTGATAGAAGCTGACCCAAATAGGATCAATAGATGCTGACCCACACAGGATCAATGTTCATTCTTCACGTTACAGCCACCACAAGATCCCTCGCACCCAGTGTGATCACGTTCCATAGAATCTTCACCTCTAGATATCGATTCTACCTCAACCGCCACTAATATCCAAAAAGGAGTAACCCAAAGGACCACCATGTCGTAAGGGTTTCAATGTGATAGATGGTGCGTCAATTGGACGCTCGGTTTGTAAGTTATAAGAGTTCTAGTTCCGAGGGCCCGGTTGGATTCGGGTTCATCCCAACCCATCCATACTCCAACTATCTTCAAAATTCAAGTGGATTATACCAAAAGTACCTTATTATTCCAAGGGTCTTATCACCACAGATGGTTCATTAAATAGATGTCAGGTTCTCAAGTTATGACCCTTTAAGTGTTTCTTGGTCTGGTTGGGCTCAGGTCTGGTCTGACCCGGTCGGACCGACCCTGCCCGAGGGGGCACGTCCCGCAATGGGGTGGCCTGTAAGAAGGGAATCCCGGCCTGAGGGGGTGCATCTCACTGGTCAAGCAGCCCGGCCCACAAGGGGGCTGCCCGCTTGGCAGGCATCCCGACCCGCAAGGGGGCATAGCCCACAGGGCAGGCGGCCCGGCCACATGAGACGTGGCCCACAAGAGGAACGGTCCATGGTCCGCCTGACCTAGCAAGGGGGGAGGTTTCCCCCGGGTATTACAAATATCCCGGAGTTCGTTCATCTTATGAAATGGTGGTGCCACGTGGGCACCGCCCGGTAGCCGTGGAACCCACGTGGCGGGTTCCTCCTTTGTCGCGGCTTCGGCTGCAGCCTCTTGCCTACCGGTGGTGCGCTGGTCATGATGCCCTCTTCTTCCACAGCTGGATGATGTGTCGACTGCCTCCTCTGACCGCTGCAGCTAACGAGCCATGTCCGGTTCCTCCAGTGGTGTGGGTGTGCTGCCTCTTCCCTCGTGGTCGGTCGGTGCCGTCCGTCGCCTTGTTCCCCGCCGGCGCTAGTCGCCGGTACTGCCATGTCGGCTGTCTTCCATGGAGAACGCATGGGGTAAACAAGGTGGTGGAAGGTTTGGGCCATGTTCGTTAGGTCCATGCCCTTCGCGTTAGCTCGAAAATGTGAGGTAGTATTAAAGGATTCAACAACTCTTTGAAAAAAACAAAAATTAAAACCTAACTCAAGAATGATGGAGAAACTCCCATGGTAGAGGAAGTGGGTCGGTGTTTTCTGTCCCCTACAACTAGCCTCCAATGACGTCTCTCAATTGTCGATCTTTGGTTCGGGTTTTTAGTGTTGTTTGTCACCGCTCGCCAGAACCAGCTCTGTCCTCCAAGGGTTTGGTGTCTCAGCACTTTTCAACACTTCGTTGCTTGGTGAAGCAGTGTCGACACCTCTCTCCAAGCTCTATATAAATATGAGAGGGGAGGGTAAGTAACGACGTTGGGAATTATTGGGGGATCATTAATTAGGAACCTTCCTAATTCCCCAACAAAGCTTTTACATAGGATTGAAAGGTCAAGACATTTATTGGATTGACACGTCACTAGTCCCATGTTGCCACTTGTCTGTTTGAGGAAAAGAAAAAAAATAAAAATTAACTAAGTTATTATTATTATTCTTTTAAAATCCCCAAAATCTAACTTTTTATTCGGACCTACTATGGTTAAATTGAACCCTCCCTTAAGCAAATCTCGGTGCTTTGGATTCAAAGATGCCCTCAGATTTGTAATCCGAGCACCAATCCAAAAGTTAGAAAGTGCTTCTCGCGCGTTTACTGAACATACCTTAAAAGAGTTCATAAATTCATTCCGGGCACATCGGGCCTCGGAATCACTTGCCAACAATTTTTGCAGAATCATAATAATTCCATATAATTAAAAAACACATGGAAAATCTAAGTCTTTACATTAAATAAGTGGTATTCATATAAATTAAAGAATATATATAAAAGGAATAGTAACTTGACAATTAGAATAGTAATGTGACTAGTTTCGCCCAAATTTACCTTACAGGTATAAGCGGTCGTTGTAGTGCATATAGGGGTCGAATCCACAGGGACCAAATAAGTAACCTTAGAAACACATGTTATATGGAGGTGATTTGATGATGTTGATTTGGCTATGAAGTGCCCAACTTGGGTTTTAATTGATTGGATTATTTGATATTTTAAAGACATAAGTGAATTAAATTTAAAATCATGAGTTGATCATTAGTTTCGCATGGGGTGGATTGGATGAATTTCTTTTTAAATTATTTCAATGTCTTAAATTAGAGTGTTTCCTTTAACAAAATACAAACATCCAAAATCACTCACCAATTTTGAGTTTTAAATATCCTAAGGCTAATCACCTATACACTTGGATGATCATATTGATGAGAACTCCATGGTAGAGGATCGTTTTAGCACTTGGGATGTGTATCCTTAAAATTGGTGCGTTTAAAGGAGAACGTAAATCATTGAATGAAAATCGTAAAAATAGAATTGATTAGGAATTATTAAATTAAGAAATTACATCCAATTCATCCCCTTTCTACTCCCTTGGATCAACCCATTATAGGATTATCCCTCCATTGATTTTATTCTATCAATGAAGGCAGGTAGTATACTTATGATGTTATAATTGGAGAAGAAGAAAAATAAACAACAATCACTCCACCGTTGTGTGAAAAGTTTCACAAAAGATTATGTGAATAACCTCACTCCCTAAAGTAACGGTATCAGCATGATATGGAAAAATAAATAAGAAATTAAGAAGAATAAGAATATGATATTTTATTAATTAAATTAAGGTGAACGAAAAACTTATATGGGATAAATTGACAAAGCGATTTCAAAATGAAAGCATGAAAATACAAATGAAAGAAAAAAAATTTGATCCAAAGGAAAATATTAGATGATAATTCCCTTAACCACTAGTTCCTTATATAGGGATATTAGGAGCCTTAGAGACACCCCACCACAATAAATTCCATCCCCATTAATTTAGAGAGTCAAAAGGAGGGTGATAAAATCAAGGGATTTGGATGTTTCAAAGTTGTCCATAAATTCATCCAGATTCGTTCCCAATTTTGACCTGTGAATTTGTAATTGAAGTAGGCCAAATACAGAGGGTTCGTAGCAGAAAGATATTCTCTTCCATGTGTCCTCTATTATCTGTATAAAATTTCAAGACATTCATTGCAGCCGTTTGGAAGTTATGGTCTAAATGGTGGAATGACTTTATGGGCGTTTGGGTCGGACCCACCATTTAAATGTAAACTTCAGATCCATTTATCTCCATGAAAACTTCATAATTATCTCTGACCACAGTTGAATGAAATAATCCTCATATTTTTATATTTCTACTGTAAAAATTTGAGCTTCATTTGGATTGTTTTGTGGGCCACACTTTTGTTTGATGGGTCTTAGGCCCATTATGCTTTGTCCAGCAAATTTCTTTATTCATGCTGAAAAATATCCATCATATATTGGGATTAATTCATCATTCCTAAAATAAAAAATGTTCCAAACAAAGTTATCAATCATATCCCAAAATATCAAATTCAAAAAATGAATATAATGTTGTCCACAAACAGATGAATGATTGGGCCCAAAATTTCATTTTAAACTTGAATTGTATTTAAGATGAGAAATGAAGTTCAATTTTTATAATGCACTAAAAATGATGTTTGTGGATTTTGGAACACATTATTATTAAGATATTGACAATGAATATTATCCACTTTCAGCATCTAATCACACCCCCCAACTTGAGTTTTTCTAGTCCCGAGAAAAATATATCTCAAATATGAAATTTGAATTCTCTTTTCCAAAAACATTTTAGTACACATTGCTCACCCAAATACCTCATACCAAAAAAATTATGAAACCCATAAAAATAATTTAAAACAAGCTATGTCCATATGGATATCCCAAGCCCAAGCCCATTCCTTTGTTAAAATTCATTGTCACGTTTCATCCAATTTCAATTAAGCATAATGACATGTTGTGTCTCCCAAAAGACATGGGGACCATTTTTTTGTTCAAGGGGGGGAAATGGAAGCACTAGGTGGGAATCACATTAAAGATTAAGATGAGTATCCAATTTTTTTTATTTGATTTTTTTGGTTGATTTTTTTAAACCACAATAGATATGAAAAGACTAACTCGGGGCAAGACAACTATGGAGTCACGATCCTCAACTGTCGGACGCCACACATATTGTCAATTCCATGATCTAAAACAGAGATATAAAGCTTAACTCTGGGAAATAAAACTATGGAGTCATGATCCCCAAGTGTCAGATGCCATATATTTGGACAAAACATAGCTCTATGTGGTCATTATTTTTTTCATTTTTTTTTGTTTTTTGTTTTTTTGGGTACTCAAATTAAACTAAAACTAAACCCAGAACCCTATGCTATAATGAAAGGGACCCAATAACTCAAATTTACACCCAATAACCAATAGACGTGCATTGTGACATTTTGATTAATAGGATGAAAATGTAAAATTTGAAAAACCACATCGGAAAACCGCACTTTCCAAAAACTATGATCATAAACTTAAACTTGCATTAAAATCGGTATCAAGGCATTAAATATTATTCGATATCCAATTTCAGAGTTTGAAATGTGTGTTATCATGTCCAATGTTAATGGAATTTTTCTTTCCATGCATGTTCTTATTAAAAAAAACGTTTTTTTTATTTCAACTCCCTCCAACATTGAATAACACAGTACCTAGTGTTTAAAGATAAATTAGAAGGGGGTATGGGAGAGGTGTTCAAAGAGTAAATTGAAAATGAGAATCATGGAATGAATTCACCTGGTGGTTGATGATGAAAGCGTCTGCCACAGTCTCCCTTCAATCCTGGGTTCGAGTCTCAGCAGCTTGGACGGTTGTGAATGGATTTTCCCTACGACCTAAGACGTTTCCTTTGAATTTTTTTTATTATATATATATATATATAACCTAAAAAACCATAAAAATAAAATGAAATGATGATACATTGTCTTCTTTTTAATTTTCTTGGGTAAGTTATTACTCAGAGATCATTCCACGTGACACAGATGAATATGGAACTCCCCTTTCATACCCATCCTTACTCATAAAAGAATAACAGGTCAACATTATATGGTAATTTATTATATGAAAAAAAAAAGATTATTCACAATGATTGGAAACATGAAAACCATGTGTTGCCTACCATGGATCACTTTTGTTTAATTTCATTAGCTCAACTTGTACCCCCCAACTAATCAAATTCTGAATTTCAACATTTTAATGAACCCATATTTCTCCACTTCAACCAGATTAAGATTTATTATTTGTTTAAAATTTGTGTCATGTGAAATCCCATGTTTATCAATGAGTGTTAAAGTCCAAGGAATTTCAGTAATGGTTGATTGAGTTTCCTATAGAGTCTTTCCTATGATTTCAAGGGCCATTCCTCATTTGTGGGATTCTTGGTGAAAATGGATGATAATTTAATGGTCTATGTTATCATAAATGGAGGGATTATTGAGTGGGGATGGAAGGATCGCAACTTTGAGTTTAGTTTGATTGAATTTTCCCAAAGAAGAATGGAAATTTGAATCCAAATTTGTTACTTCTACAAAACATTATGAAATAATTGGTTCCTTTTGAAAATATGATTCATCCCCAAAATAGTCCATTTGAATGTCAGGAGTGGGTATAGACTCAATATTTGTTATCTCTCCCAATGGTTAAATAAAAGGTGGTTCTAAAAAATCATTATTGGAGCAATATTTCGCACACTCAATCCATGAAGAAAAAATTTCCCCTTGTGAATCCAAAAAATTAATTTCCTCCTGATTTAAATACCCTTCAACATTTCCTTGAACTTCTTCAGATATCCCATATCCAAAGTTTAGTTCTTTTTTAAATTCATGAGTGGTTTCTGGGATAAAATATTATTCTATCGGTGATGAGGAAAGGACATCCTGAGTGGGAATGGGTTCCTCAGATGTCTCAATGCTTTTTATTTCTAATCTCAGTGATGAAACTTCTGAATTAATTTTAACCATTTTTTCACACAATTATTCAAGAATTTTTTGAGGATTCTGGTTGATAGATGTTTGTACATCATGGACTTCCTCATTATTTATCTTTTCAATCATTCTTGATAGGTATGGAAATTGATCTAAAAAATATTCATCATTACAAATATTGTTCATGTTGTCATTTGTGGGGTATTCATTCAAAGGTTGATCAAAGTAATTAAAAAATATTGGTGATTCCCAATGTGGATTTACTAATTGATTCCATCCTGATTATGTGAATGGATATTTTTTATTATACTCCATTGTATGTATTTAGAAATTTGTAATTGTAATTTTCAAGAGCCAAAAAATAGAAAGGGGGAAGGAGAAGAGAAATGGGATAAGAAAAGAGAAATGGGGGAGAGTATAAAGATGTTATAAGGTAACTTACTCGATCCTAGGAAATGGTGCCAAAATTTGGTTGCACCCAAATTTACCCTACAAGTATAAGAGGTCATTTTAGTACATGTGGGGTTTGAATCCACAGGAACCGAAGAAGTAACCTTTAGATACACATGTTCTATGGAGGTGATTTGATGATGTTGATTTGGCTATGAAGTGGCCAACTTGGGTTTGAATTGATTGAATTATTTGATATTTTAAAGTCATAAGTGAATTCAATTTAAAATCATGAGTTTATCCTTAGTTATCACGTGGGGTGGATTTGATGAATTTATTTTTAAATTATTTCAATGTATTAAATTTGAGTGTTTCCTTTAACAAAATACAAACATCACAAATCACTCACCAATTTTGAGTTTTGACTATCCTAAGGCTTATCACTTATACACTTGGGGGATCATATTGATGGGAACTTCAAGGTAGAGGATCGTTTTATCACTCGGTATGTGTCTCCTTAAAATTGGTGAGTTTAAAGGAGAACGTAAATCATTGAATGAAAATCTCAAAAATAAAATTGATTATGAATTATTAAATTAAGAAATAACATCCAATTCATCCCCTTGTTACTCCCTTAGATCAACCAATTATATGATTGGACCTCCATTTATTTTATTCCATCAATGAAATTGGGTAGTATACTTATGATGGTAGAATTAGAGAAGATGAAAAATAAACAAAAATCACTCCACCATTGGGTGAAGAGTTTGAAAAAAGATTATGTGAATAACCTCACTCCCTAAGGAAACGGTATCAGAATGATATGGAAATAGAAATAATAAATTAAGAAAATGATTAAGATGGTCTTTTATTAATTAAATTATGCTTAACAAAAAAATTACATGGGAGAAATTGACAAAGCGATTACAAAATGAAAGCATGAAAATATAAATGAAAGAAAAAAAAATTGATCGAAAGGAAAATATTTGATAATAATTAAATTCACCACCAGATCCTTATAAAGGCATATTAGGAGCCTTAGAGACACTCCACCATAATAAATTCCATCCCCATTAATTTATAGAATCAAAAGGAGGTTGAGAAAATCAAGGGATTTAGATGTTTCAAAGTTTTCCATAAATTCGTTCAGGTTCCTCCCCCATTTTGACGTTTGAATTTTTAATTAAAGGAGGCAAAATCCGGAGGGGTTATAGAATCAAAATATTCTCGTACATTTTTCCTCTATTATATTTAAAAAATTTCAGGCCATTAGGTGCATCCGTTTTTAATTTATGGTCAAAATGGTGGAATGACTTTATGGGAGTTCGGGTTGGACCCACCATTTAAATGTAAACTTAGGATCCATTTATCTCCATGAAAGATTCAGAATTATCTCTAACCATAGTTTAATGAAATTATCCTCATATTTTTATCTTTATAATCTAAAAAATTTAACTTCATTGGGATTGTTTTGTGGACTTCACTTCAGTTTGATGGGACTTAGGCTCATTATGCTTTGTCCAGCAAATTTCTTCATTCATGCTGAAAAATCTCCATAATCTTTTGGGATTTATTCATCATTCATAAATGAAACAATGTTCCAAACAAAGTGTTCAATCATATCCCAAAATATCAAATTCAAAAAATTAATATAATGTTGTCCACAAATAGATGAATGATTGGGCCCAAATTTGGCTATGAAGTGGCCAACTTGGGTTTGAATTGATTGGATTATTTGATATTTTAAAGAAGTAAGTGAATTAAATTTAAAATAATGAGTTTATCCTTAGTTATATCATGGGTTGGATTGGATTAATTTCTTTTTAAATTATTTCAATGTCTTAAATTTGAGTGTTTCCTTTAACAGAATACAAACATCCCAAATCGCTCACCAGTTTTGAGTTTTTACTATCCTAAGGCTAATCACTTATACACTTGTAGGATTATATTTATGATCACTCCAAGGTAGAGGATATTTTCAGCACTCGAGATTTGTATCCTTAAAATTGGTGGGTATAAAGGAGAATGTAAATCATTGAATGAAAATCTCAAAAATAGAATTGATTTAGAATTATTAAATTAAGAAATAACGACTAATTAATCCCCTTGATACTCCATTGGATAAACCAATTATAGGATTATACCTCCATTGATTTTATTCTATTAATGAAATCAGTTAGTATACTTATTATGGTATAATTTTAGAAGAAGAAAAATAAACAACAATCACTCCACCGTTGTGTAAAGAGTTTCACAAAAGATTATGTGAATAACCTCACTCCCTAAGGCAACAGTATCAGCATGATATGGAAAAAGAAATAATAAATTAAGAAGAAGAATAATATGATCTTTTATTAATTAAATTTAGGTGAATGAAAAACTTACATGGGAGAAATTGACAAAGCGATTACAAAATGAAAGCATGACAATACAAATGAAAGAAAAAAAACTTTAATCGAAAGGAAAATATTAGATGATAATTCCATTCACCATAAACTCCTTATATAGGAATATTAGGAGTCTTAGAGACACCACAACACAATAAATTCCATTCCAATTAATTTATAGTTTCAAAAGTAGGGTGAGAAAATCAAGGGATTTGGACGTTTCAAAGTTATCCATAAATTCGTCCAGATTCATCCCCTGTTTTGACGTGTGAATTTGTAATTGAATGAGGCCGAATCCAGAGGGGTCGTAGAAGAGAAATATTCTCATCCATGTGTCCTATATTATCTTTAAAAAAATTCATGCCATTCGGTGCATCTGTTTGGAATTTATGGTCGAAATGGTGGAACGACTTTATGGGCGTTCGGGTCGGACCCACCATTTAAATATAAACTTCGGATCCAGTTATCTCTATTAAAACATCAGAATTATCTGTGACCAAAGTTTAATTAAATGATTCTAATATTTTTATATTTATACTGTAAAATTTTGAGCTTAATTGGGCTTCTTTTTTGGGCCCAACTTCTGTTTGATGGGCCTTAGGCCCATTATGCTTTGTCCAGCAAATTTCTTCATCCATGCTGAAAAATCTCCATCATATCTTGGGATTCATTCATCATTCCTAAAGGAAAAAATATTCCAAACAAATTGATCAATCATATCAAAAAATATCAAATTGAAATGATGAATATAATGGTGTCCTCAAATAGATGAATGATTGGGCCCAAATTTCCATTTTAAACTTGAATTGTATTTAAGATGAGAAATGAAGTTCAATTTTTATAATGCACTAAAAATGATATTTATGGATTTTGGAACACATTATTATTAAGATATTGACAATGAATATTAGCCACTTTTAACGTCTAATCAGTGACCATTAGGAATAGTGATCTGACCATTAGAATAATAACTTAACCTATGAAAGTATAAAAACAAATTAGGTATCCTATAAATTAAAAGATGATATATTTATATCATGTAATAATTAAAAAAAATGTTTTAAAAATGATAAATTAAGTGTTGGTATTTTTATGAAACTTAAATTTTTATTTACAATTTTATAATTAATATAATTATTTAAAATAAAATTTATTTTTCAAAAAATAGATTCATAAATTAAAATTTTCTTGTATTTTAATTATAACATAATTTTATGAGACCTTAATTAATTTTTCAAAGTTTCATAAAATCGGTTATAATATTAAAATTGGTATTTTTCAAATAAATGATGATTTTAATTAAAAATTAAATTTATAATATTTATAAGTATGTTAAAAAAAGAAGTATATTTTTTAAATCTATATTTAAAAAAATCAGTTGAATTTCTTGGATTTTTTTGAAATAGATTTTTTTAACGATGAAATACGGTAATTTACGGTACTTAACCTTATAAGTTAAATGCAAGAATTTTTGAGTCATTTATGATGTAAAAACCGGTTATTTAGAACTCGCATACACTAGTTATTTTACATAGTCACAATAATCAAAAATATTGATAGTCTTGAGCCAAAATAATAAACAAATGAATAAAATAATAAAAAACACCCATCTCCTCTCCCTATAAATACCAGCCCTCACCACCTCTTATCCTCACAACTTAAAAGCTTTTAATATTATCTAAATTATACCCAATTTCATTACCAAGACTCTTACCCACATCTAATACCTACTAGTATCACCAAAAGACCAAAACCAAGATTCTTATGGAGGTTCTCAAGAAGAATATATTCAAGAGGTAAATCCTCCATTCTTTCTCTTTTAAATTATTTATTTCTTTATTTCATTCTACATTATCCTCAACTTACCTATAAAAAGTGACATGATAACTCTAGTATCATACATATATTTTAATTTTATTGTGTTAATGGAATATCCATTATCAAACCTCTTCCCTTCCCTTATTCTAAAAAATGAAAACATCGTTTGTGACTTGTCGATTCACCGCCTTCATCGATGATGAGTTCTTATTTTCTATTACCAACTTCAAGGATGGTCATAAAATCAATATTATTGTAAAATGAGATTTAAATATTTATATTATAAATTTTTTATTGTTCTGGAACTAATTTATACATATAATATTAGAAAAATTAAACTAGTTTGTGATGGTTGGAAAAACCACCAAAAAATAAACCAAACATTTATCATTAATATTTTGTTTAATGAATCATCATAATATCAAAAAAATTATATATGGGATCATTTAAAATTTTGGAAAGATATTATTACCATTTCTTTCCACTTCTGTAGTTTTTCTTCCATTTGACAAGAACTACCATAATTATACTCAAGGGAACTGGCCACAAATCCATGAAACGAACACTCTTAGAAGGACAATTATGATATTTATAACTAATAAAAATTTCCATAAATGAACTTAATAAAATGTAAATAAATAAAATATATTTATAAAATATTCTTAATTAAGTAATTAATGAATTTAATTTGATTATCCATGATGATAAGTACAAGTGCATAACGCTTTTGGACATAAGGTAAGAGAATTCTTAACCCAATTTCTATTATTTGGGTTATCATTCTAATACATTGATTATGTGGTGATAATATTATTTGTGAAATTAATTTTGATTATATTATGTTTTACTATTTTCCTTTATAGTGTATACACATATTCCATTCATTTTATTAATTCTCACTTTAATGATATGATATTTTTATAGGAATTTCCTTTAAAAATCATCTTTAATGTCTCTTTTTACAATAATTTAAAAGAATATTCTTTTACATATATGATATGAATAGAATTTCTAGATTTCATGATTCCTTATTGATTTTATGTTTCCTTTACAAGTTTGAAAGTTTATTTTCAAATATAATGTTTTCATTTATAAGTGTGCAACTTCTTAAAAATGAAAATTTATTTCAAAATGGAAAACTCATTTTCCTCAAGAATGTTTCTTTTATGAAATCTTTATGTGTTATGCTTATGTTATTGTTATTGATAATTGTTTAGGAGGAAGGGTGGTTTTTTAATAAATAGATGGAGGTCGATCCCGTTATATCTGTACAATGCATTATGTAAAGGGATGGAGTTAACTGGTTAGGGTTATCCTAAGAGATTATGGTAATATACTTCGATAGTTTTTCCAAGTGTAACCATGATTGTTACTCCCTGTGTAGTTGGAAGAGATAAATAATATTTAAGAGTTACATGAAAATGATTCCACAAGTTACAATTTATTATTTTTATTATTTCTATGGTTTAAAAGGAAACATATAATTTTATATGGTAATTTAAAGTGCGTATGTTTTATGTGTAAAAGTTATAACTTTGTGAAAATGTTTTCATTCAAGGACTAATAGTTTCTTTATTTATTTATATGTCCCTTAATGATATTTTTTCTCTCTTATCACGTTTTAAATTTTTTTTATAGGGTTTATTGATGGTTAATAAAAAGGAATGATTCACGTTTAAATTTGTGAAGTTTTTTCACAGAAATAAATCATGTTTTATTTTAAGAGTTTCATATTCCAGAAAAATAGTGTAACACCCTGACCCCTGAAGCCCAGAGCCAGTAATTTATTTTATTACATTGGAATAATTACAAGGAATCAAATCCTAAAAAACCAATCAATTTATCATTTTAATAAAACCATATTACATACATGAACCTTACATTAAAATTGAAACTGTAAAATTCAATATAGTCAATCCTTTGAGAGTATCTAAATTCTCCTAACTTATCTCTACATATCAATCATAATACACATTTTGGAATCCTGGAAAAAATAAAACATAATAAAGGGGTGAGATTAGATGCTCACTAAGGGTAATCATACAATGGAAGCTATTATGAATAAGTAAATATAATCCTTAAGTCAAGGTAAATAAATGAAACACATTCCATTTAACATATCTTGAGCATAATATAGCCAGAATAAATAATAATATATAAATAATCACATGAACTAGAAAACATAACCATGGATATTCTTATAGTGTAATAACCACATGGAATATCAATAACTAATCTCATAATGAGGTAATGCATAATTCTAGACATCATAAACATATCATCAAGGCTTTTTCCATGACATCATACATAAACGGGTAAGGCCTCAACCAATACCCAAACTAGTTTGTCTCATGAGACCAATCAATGCATCGAGGGGATATATAAGGACCTTCCTATCACTTAATAAGTCCAACTCATTCCTCATATGAAAACCTAAACAACATAAACATTCGTATTGAAAAACAACTATACGAAATGTAAATACTTTTACCATAAACCATGAATGGTATTGAAATAGCACATCCATAGACAAACTAATCGTAAACCCTTCAATAAAATAAGGTATATGGTATCATAAGAGATAAAACTCAATAAATCATAAGATCCAATAAAGGATTTTTATATAGATGAAAAAACTCTAATAAAATCATTAAAATTTTCTTGAGAGAAATAATCCTTTTTTACTTTTAAATCATATATTTAAAAGGTTGCGTAATTTTAAAATAAAAATTTTTCATTGAAAAGGATCTTGAATTTTTTTAAAGGAATATTCAAGACCCTAAGGTTTAATAATGGTAGAAAAATCTACTCATGTCGTATAATTTAAAAATACATTCTTTTCGTATTTTTTTCAAAAAAGTCATAAAGTACCTTGTTGGGAAAATGAAAAAAAGATTACTTTAAACCCGTCTTATAAAAAAGTATAACATGGGTAAAAAGAATATAAGAATTTCTAGGATAATAGTAAAAATATTTTGGAAAATTTTTTTAATAATCATGAACATGGATGATAAATAATCCATAATAGATACTTATGTATAAACAATCTTGGTTAATAATGAGACTGTGAAATTAACTCTTGCCTTGTACATTATTTCAGTTGAATGTGATTTATCCTCTTGTATAATGGTTTAAAATATTTTATTAATGTATAAAAGAACCATATTTATATTTATGATATCATATATTATCTTCTTAAAATGTTTTGTTAATAATATTTTGTTATTACCCTTGTTTTAGGTGTTTACTACTTCATTTTCCTATACATGTTTTGTTATGAAAGTCTTATTTATTATGAATAGGATATATATTTTTTTATCTAAATAATTATATTAAGTTCATATATATTATATTTACTCATTATATACATTATTATAATCATTCTTAAATGATTAACATGGAAAATGAATCTCATTGCATCGTGGAGACGGTAGGTCGTACGTACGCATTAGTGACGATATCATTCCCTTAATGGTGAAAGGTCAAGAAATTGCATAGTATAATTATTATAAAGAATAAATATCATGTAATATTTATTATTTATATATATTCTATCCATAATTATACCCATCCAAATAAAGTAGTGATGAAAAATGTATTACACGAGGGCGTGCAGATGGTAGGTCGTACGAACACATGCGTAGTGATTTCATTTTTCATAGGATAAATAAAATGAGTAGTATAGATTTACCATAATCATAATAAAATCTCATAATATATATGAAATTTTATTTATTAATTTATAATGGAAACAACATATAAAGAGGAAGTATAAGGAGAAATGAACTTTGATGAGTTAGTAAAAATGATTACCTCTTCTTTAGTGGACTTCTTTTAGATCACTTATTAAGGGATATAGGGTTGGTATTTTTGTAAGAAAAGGATATTTAAAACTTGTATATGTATATTGGGAGTAGAAAAAGGCATGAATTAGTAAATCTATAAGGCTTAAAGTGGTGTGAGGAAGTGTGGGAATAGATTTCATTGTATAATTGAGGTGAGGGGCACCTTTTGAAAATCTCAAAATATTAAATTAATATAAATTAATTTTCAATTAAAAATGGCTCAAAAATGACTTATTTAGAATATATGATTATTATGGGTCCAAATTAATTCATCCAATAAAAATTATACATGTTTTGATAATTGTTTTAATCCTTTTCTTTTTTTAACCCTTCTAACTCTTACCGTGATATCATGTAAGTTACAATTTGAGGGTTAATAGAAATAATATAAAATTACAAACGACCAATAAATGAGTTATTGAAGAAATATTTACCTTAATATTAATCATTTGGATAAATTTTATATTTTTATTAATTATATATCATTTAATAAAATATTATTTATTTTTAACTATCATTAATGTCAATTTTGACACTATTCATTACTTGAATTTTTAAAAATATCATAAAATATTATATCTTCTTAAAAACTCTTTTAACTCATAAATAATATGTCAAATTATTATATAAAAATAATTTATAACATTAATTATATCAAATTATATTTATTTTAATATTTTTAATATAATTTATGTGATTCTTCCATTAATTAAAGAATTACAACATCATTATTGTGTCACTATTTAAGGTAATTATTTTATCACTAAAAATTATAAATAAATTAAAATTATGTATATAAAAAAAATTATTTCCAAATACTATTTATATTCCATCATATCCCATATATAACCTCATATTAAAAATACTTTACTTGTTAAAAACAAAAGTGTAACAAAATTGACTTTTCGTTGAATATAGTATTATAAATGTCATACTCTCATCTAATTGGATTACAAAGTTTATAATTTATTCCCAAGGATGTTTTTTATTTAAAAAAACTAATACAATAAAATTAAGATAAGTTTTAAGGAAATTTTATAGTATTTATAATATTATTTTTACCCATAATTACATGATTTACCCTTAATCGCAGTGATTAAAATATTACTAAATTTACTATTCATATTACAAAAAATAAAATAAATTTATTTACATAAATTGGAACCATTTATTCTAAATATGGAATCCATTTTTCAAAATTAAAAACACTTAATTTTTAGTAATTAATTTAATATCACTCGTTGTTGGGGTGAGAAAATGAGTTTTTAAAGTTTAAACATACAAAAGATTGAAAACTTTTTATATCTAAATTCAATGTAAAATTGATGAAAATGACAGACGTTGGAATAAATTATAAAAAAATATATTATAATTATACTTTAAAACCAATCAAAAATATAATTTAAAACTATAAATTATTTCGATGAAAAAATTGTTTTCAATTAAAAAGTATTATTTTTTACTATTCATCAAAACATGAAACTTATCATAAAATATCAAAAATTAAACCAAAGTAAATTTTTATATTATAATTTGAAAGAATAAGTTTATTATTTAAAAAATATATATATAAAAGTGCTAAAATTGGATTTAAAATAGGTTCGTCATTAAAAAGCGGTAAAAGTGCTTTTATAAAAATATAGGTTTTTATGTGTAATATATGGTTTGTATTTATCTTATGCCTATAAAATATATTAGATGAATTAAAAAAATATTTTATTGAATAAATAAAATATATATTTCATTAATATCATTCAAAAATAGTAATTAATTTAATTTATTAGGATAAAATGCCTTTGTGGGCATAAAAATAGTTTTTATAAAAACAATCTCATTTTATTCAATTAGTTATTATATTAATTTCTAATTAATTGGTAACCAATTAATTTAGGTATATATTCTCATAATTTAGTTAATAATATTCATAACCACCAACTTAACAGCTAGGTTATATATTATTATATTAAATAATAATATTTAAATAATATAATGTTGTTTGGTAAAACTCGGTCTTGCATATAACGTAGGTTATCGAAGAAAGTTTCTCTTGAGTGTAATACAAGATAACTTAGTGTTGTGTGCATTACAAGATATATAATATATTAAATTTTTTAAAAAAGATAAAATATTATAAATTCTTGGGGTGTTACATTCTCCCCAACTTAATTAAATTCTATCCTTGCAATTTAAACTTGATCTCAGTAATCAAGAGCTTGATATTTGAAAATACTATTGTTGAAGAACTTGCATCATAAATAGGGTTAATAACACATATTCTTAACAAGTAGGAAATGGAAATGTGAAGAATACCACAAAACCATTCTTTTGAATATGAGAACATTTAGTGGAAAGTAGAGATATGTACATGGAGGATAAGCATAAATATTTGTAGGGAGTGATTGAGGTCATCAATCACAAACAATTTAATGATGAATTAAAATATGAAGGCCTCAAATCCATGAATATATGATGATTTAAAATACCATCAGTTCCACAAAAATTAACAATTTTTTAGATTATTTCTCTAGAGTTGAGGAATTAGTTCACTCTATTAGAATGTAAGGAAATATAATTACTTAATATATTTCAATAAACACAATATTATCCTTTGGTTTTCCCTCCTCATATTTCTTATCCTCTCATCCCCTTTCTCTGATGCTTCTAGCGAGTTTCCTCTTTCCTCTCTCGGCTCTCTCCTCCTCTAATCCCATCGAAATCTATTCTCCTTCTTCCTCCTTTTTCTTTCTTTTCTCACTTGACTTTGATGGAACTTCGGTTTTATTATATGATGAAGATGTTTGTTTTCAAGATGCTTTCTTAGTCCTGAAATCAGTTTTGTGTTGAAGATCTCCTTGTCTGCTCATCCTGCTCTGAACATGAGTGCCTATGCACCTCTCCTAGTTGGATCTGGCGTAGAGGTAACTATCTAGTTTTTGTATTTGTGGTTAATTGTTCAAAGAGATTCAAGGAACTACTAGAGTTGGAGTGTTTTGGTTTTGTTTGATTCAGTTTTATTTCTCTATTTCTATAGTTCTATGGTCTTTTGGATTTTCGGTTTTTGTTTTTATGGAAATGGAGATATGGTTCCCTTTTGTTTCATCAATGACTGTTTTCAATAAGGTTCATTGGGTCCAACGATGGTTGTGTGCTGAAGCTCCTTGGCTACTCAACCTGCTCCGACTGCATGTTTCTATTCGATTCTCCTAGTTGGATCTGGTGCAATGGAAACTAAATGGTTTTGGGATTTGTGGTTCAGCATTTTAAGGGCTTTAAGATGATTCCATAGTTTTTGTGCTTTGATTTTTTGGATTCAGTTTTATTTAGATGTTTCCTTAGTGTTTTGTTTTGGTTTTTCTTGGCGGTGATGGTGGTTTCAGGCAATTAGTTTTCTCCAGCCTTAATGATTTTCCGACGTGATGGACTGTATTGGGGTTTTTTGTTGCGGATTTTGGTGGTGGATTCCAGTGACGATGGCGAGGTGATGGGATGGTGGTGACAAAGTGAAAACCATATGTCTCCTTCCTTAGTGCAGTCGATGCACATTAGTAAGCTCACGGGATTGTTGTGATTTGCAGTGATGATGGTTTGAATTTTGATACTGGGTGCGTGACAATGGAAGACACGGTGACTTGGTTCTATTTTACCATTTTTATTTTTTACTTCTATAATGTGGGTGTAAATTGACGTGAAGGAATGGTTCTATAGGGGTTCCCACTTACCCTAAAAGTGGCGTTTCAATAAAATAAAATAAAATGGATTGTAAATATCTTCACCATGTATTCTCTTGAAACATGGTAATAACATTAATTAAAATAAAAATTTATTGAAATAAATCATGCATCCTTATTCCTTAAATAGAACTTATGCTATTGGATATAATCCTTAAATCCAAAAATGTTGTGATCTCTATCAATTATGGCATAAACAACTTTTTCAACAAACCATTAATCAGTTCCAAGGTAGTCGATACTATACAATTTACTTTATCTAAATCAATCATCTCTTCATTATAACATTTTTATCTAGTATCAAGAACACATCAAGGGTTATTTTTTCCTCAACCATATATTTTCCAAAAACATTCTACTAAGCCACTTTTCTTGGTCATCAGTATTATTCAACATATGATCTCAAATCCTGAATAAAATAGTATTGCATTATAATCCTTATATATTCCATAATTCTTATAACCAGTACATCATTGATAAAATAATCATATAAAAAAATTCTTGAATACCAACATAATCACATTAATTTTTTCACTTCATCCATGGTAGTAAGATAATCTTGACCATGATCCATTAGCCTCTTTTGGGGTATACTTATTTGACGCATGAGACATTGATTTACATAGTGTCCCATATCCTTGTAGTTGAAGAATTGTATATTAGAAACCTTTTTCTTATCCTTATAATCCCAAGCACAGTGGCCTTTATATCTACACTTTTAGAAAAAATTTATTCCTTTTAAGAAATTACTAGGGTGATTATTTCCAAAATTATTACATGTGGGAAAATACTTCTCTCTCTTCTTCCCTTTATCCATGTTTTTTCTAGATTTCCTCTTATAATCATTATTCCCTCTAAATCCATAATACTTATAGCACTCTTTAACCATCCCATTATCATATGATACTATTTACTTATATGATGAGAATTCTAAAAAGGCTATTTCCCTTAAAAATATTGGATTAAGACCATGAAAGATATGATCCTTCTTACTTTTTGGATCATGTGAATCGGCGAGGTTCACATTCCTTCTACTATGCACCATTTCTAAATGAATATATACACTAGGTTAGATCATATCCAAATGTATAATCCAAAAACTAGAAAAATACTTAAAATAAATTAAAAATTTATATGTATCTAACCTCATAATCATAAACATGGTTTCTTTGGGGGCATATTTACTTTTAAATTTTTCATAATATTTTGTAAAGAAAATTTGAATTATTCTATGTATATCCCTTGGTAGTTTCCAACCAGGAGTGTAGTGAGGCCCATTGTCATGTACTAGGTTACTTTGAGTTAGGTCTGATTCACCTTATTGGAGTTGTTACCCTTAGGTACATCTATTCCAAAACCACATCCACTTTTAGTATCCATATAGGGATGTATTATTAGGAACACCCACATAATCTCTACCTTACCAAAATTTTAAGATGTTATTCAATTATTATCCTCAATTTCTATCTTAGGGTTATGTTCCCTAATCTTTGATTTCTAAATCTAGTTTCCAAGGTTAATTATAAACTTTCTTTGAAACCAATTATAAGTCCCCAACCCCAGAATCCCAGATATGGTGCATTATTTTATTAAATTGGTATGATTAAAATGAATAAAATCCCTAAAACCTTATATGTTTAACAGTTTTTGAAAACTATATTAAATATATGAACCTTATATTACAATTGAAACTATAAACTACAATATAGTCAATCCTTTGAGGGTATAATTATTCTCCTAGTTTAACCCTTCATATCAGTCATAATACACATCTTGGAATCCTGAGAAAAATAAAACATAAGAAAGGTTGAGCTCAGATACTAAGTAAGGGTAAGCATACAACAGAATCTATTATGGATAAATAAGTATAAACCTTAAGGAAAGTTGAATAACTGAAACACATTCCATTTAACATAACTTGACCATAATATGGCCTGAATAAATAATAACATATAAATAATCACACAAGCTATAAAAAAACCATGGATATTATACCAGTCTAATAATTACATGGAAAATCAATAACTACTCTCATAATGATGGAATGCATAATGTCATACATCATAAACATACCATCAAGGCTTCATCCAAGACACCATATATAAATGGGTAAGGCCTCAGCCAATACCCAAACTAGTTTGTCTCATGAGACCTATTGATGAATCGAGGGGATATAGTGGACCATGTATGTCACTTACTAGCTCCAATTCATTCCTCGTATTAAAACATAAACAACATAAACATTTTTGTTGGAAAAAAAGCATATGAAATGTGAATAATTTAACAATAAAGCATGAATAGTATCAAAATAACACATAAACAGTCAAAATGATCATAAACCCTTAAATAAAATAAGTTAAATGGTATCATAAGATATCAATCTCAATCAAGAATAATATGCAACAAAGTATAATGACATAGTTGAAAATACTCTAATAAAATCATTAAAAATTTCTTGAGAAAAATACTCCTTTTTACTTTGAAATCATTTATTTAAAAGGATGTGTAATTTTAAAAGAAAAAAATTTCACTAAAAAGGATCTTGAAAGATTTTAAAGGAAGATTCAAGAAACTAAGGTTTCATGACTTCGTAAAAATATGCTAATGTCGTATAAGTTGAAAAAACATTCCTTATGTATTTTTGTTAAAAAGGTCATGAAGTACCTCATTTGGAAAATGACAAAAATATTTCTTTCAACCCATTTTATAAAATATAGAACATGGGTTAAATGAATTTAAAAAAAATTAGGATAATTGTAAAAATATTTTTGAAAACATTTTTAATAAAAATGGACATGGATAATAAATATTCCCTAATAGATACTTATGAATAAACAATCTTGGATAATAATGAGATTGTGAAATTAACCTTTAACTTGTAATTTCATTTAGTTGAATATGATTTATCCTCAATTATAATGGTTTAAAACATGTTATTAATTTATAATAGAACCATATCCATATTTATGATATCATATATGATCTTCTAATATTGTTTTTTCAATATTATTTTATTATTACCCTAATTTTGGGTGTTAACTACTTCATTTTCCTATGCATTTTTTGTCATGTAAGTCTTGTTTCTTATGCATATGATATACATATTTTATATAAATAATTATATTATGTTAATATATATTATATACACTCATTATATATATTATTATAATCATTATTAAATGGTTAATATGGAAAATGAATCTCATCGCATCGTGGAGATGGTATGTTGTACGTACGCACGAGCGACAATATCACTCCCTTAATAGTGAAAGGGTAAGTATTTGGATATTATATTAATTATATGGAATAAATATAATGTAAGTTTTATTATTTATATCCATTATTTCCATAATTATACCCATCCAAATAAATTAATGATGAAAAACAGATTACACCACTACGTGGAGATGGTAGGTCATATGTACGCACACTTGGTGATTTCATTTTTTGTAAGATGGATAAAAGGATGAATATAGTTGCACCATTATTATAATAAAATATAATAATATATATTATACTAGATTTATTACTTTATAATTCAAACAACACATAAACATGTAGTAGAAGAAGAAATGAACATGGATGAGTTAGTAAAAACAATTACCTCTTCTTTGGAAGACATCCATTGGATCTCTTGTTAAGGGATCTAGGGTTGGTATTTTTGTAATAAATGGATCTCAAAAACTTGTATAAGTATATTTTGAGGATATATACTCAGTAATTAGTTGATCTAAAAGGCTCAAAGTGGTGTGAGGAGGTGTGGGAGGAGGTTTCCTTTTATAATTGAGGTGAGGGGCACCTTTAAAAACTCTCAAAATATTAAATTAATATAGATTAAATTTAAATTAAAAATGAATCCAAAAGACTTATTTATAATATAGGATGATTATGGGTTGAAATTATTTCATACCATTAAAATTAGACAAGTTTTCATCATTTTTTGTAATCCATATCTTTTTGTTTTAACCATTTTAACTCTTATCGTCATATCATGTAAGTTACACTTTTAGGGTTAATATAATTTCTATAAAATAATAAAATACCATTAAATGAGCCATTTATGAAATATTTAACTTCTTTACAATCATTTGGATAATTTTATATTTTTATGAATTTTATATCATTTAATAAAATATTATTTATTTTAAAATACCATTAGTGTCAATTATGACACTATTCATTACTTGACTTTTTAAAAATATCATAACAACATGATATCTTAGAACCGACTCTTTTAAATAATCATTAATATATAAAATTAATATATAAAATTATTTTATCACATTAATTATATCAAATTATATTTATTTTAATATTTTTAATATAATTATGTGATTCTTCTATTAATTAAACAATTACGACATCATCATTGTGTCACCATTCCAGGTAATGATTTTATCACTAAAAATTATAATTAAATTACCATGATGTATATAAACATTTTTTATTTCAAAATACTATTTATAGTCAATCATATCCCATATATAATCACATATTAAAAATATTTCACTTTTTAAAAACAAAAGTGTGAAAAAATTGACATTATTTTGAATATAATGTTATAAATGTCATACTCTCATCCAAGTGAAATACAAAGGTTAAATTTTTTGAAAAAGAATGTTTTTTATATAAAAACACTCATATGATGAAATTAGGACAAGTTTTAAGGTAATTTTATAATTTTTATAATATTATTTTTACCCATAATTACTTGATTTACCACGAACTGTGGTAATTAAAATATTACTAAATTTACTATTCATATACCCAAAAATAAAATAAAAATATTTAAATAATTTAGAAACACCGATTCTAAATATTGAATACATTTTTTAAAATTCAAAACATAAAAGTTATAGTAATTAATTTAAAATTAATCTTGTTTATGGGGTGAGAAAAAAGAGTCATTAAAGTTTAAACATGAAAAAGATTGAAACATTTCTATAACACCCCAAGAATTTAAAAATGGAATTATTATAGAATGAATGGATCAATGAGTCTCTAAAAACACCACTTTTTTATAACCTATCCAAGTAAACATAAGTTTTTCATTTCTGTGATGTGAATTTTGAAAATCTGGCATACACGGTTGCGATGAGTAAGTTATTTGGAGTCCGATAAGAAAAACCTAATTTTGGGTGAATAGTAACCTAACCTTATGGATAGTAACATACCCTTATTAATAGTGATATACCCTAATGAATAGTAAACTTACATACGATAGTGTATAAATAATATTCAAGTTGGAGTATGATATACCTATGTTTTGGAATAAGTAAATAAATGTTTTAAAACAGTTTTTTAGAATAAATTATGATTTTAATTAAATATTAAATTAATAATATTTAGAAAATTATTTTTGAAAATTTTACTTCATTTTTGGTTTCTACACATTGAAAAAATTTTGGGGTAAAGTTTTGGGATTTTTTTGAAATACTTGAATTTTTTATAAATAGTGAAATAGCATAATTTAAAAAATAAGCTAAATACACTAATTATAGAGTCATGTATGATGTTATGCTGATTTAAGCCCAATTTATTAGGATTCCAATTATAAAATTATTATTCTTGGTTATTGAAAACTCGCTATTACTTTTCTTGTGGAGAAATAATAAATTAATGAATATAAAATTGAGAAATCCACTCTCCCCCCCACTATAAAAACCCGCCATCACTCCCTCTTCTCTTCACTCCTCTCAAGCCTTGTGCCTTTTCCAAATTCTATCCAAATATCCTCACAACCTCTTCTCACACGTCCATCAAGAATTTATCTCATAAAAAGACCAAAACCTCTCCCTTAAAGAGGCTCTTAAGGAAGTTTGGTTCAAGAGGTAAATTCCTCTTTTCAATTATTTGTCTTTCCTTTCAAGATCATTTGTTTTCTTTTTCTATTATTACCTATACTTATCCAAATTTTGTGATGAATCCAGTACCTTACATGTACTATAATTTTTTCATGATAGTGGAATAATTTATCATCATCTTTTTCTTTTACATTCTTTTATACTAGTAGCAAGAACACCATCCGAGATGTGTCAATTTTCCACATTCAAGGATGATGGGCTTTCGATTTCTATTTTCATTATCAATTATGGTCAATAAACCATTATTTTTATGGTTGAACCAGATTATTAATTATTTAATATATCCTATTTAAGGTTCTGTAATCCCTTTGTACAAATGGTATTAACTTATAAATAAAAATGACTTTGTTGTAATCAAAACCCACAAATTAATTGAAACAGTTATCATTAAAGTTCTGTATAATAATTCATCCCAATGCCATGTAACCAAGTTATATAAAATATCATTAACACTTATGTATGTTCATAAATAATATTTAATTTCAATTCTGGATATTTACATCCATTCCACATGAACTCCATTACTTAAGAACAAGTGAACCGTTAATGAAAATCAAGAAAAAAACACTTCGGAGCGACAGAATTCGATATTATAACATATCAATAAGGGAATAAATGAACTAAACAGAATTATGATAAAATAAATAAATTTCTAATAGGTTATGAATTAGTTTTTTAATGATTATAATTTCATATTCCACGACCTTAATTTTAATAGGGGAACACATTCAGATTTAAGGTAAGGGATATCTTAACTCAATTTCCATTCGTTGAGTTAAAAATCAATGTCATTGGTTTTGTATTTTACCAGAATATGTGTGAATGACCTATGATTGTTTTATTCTATATATAAAATTTTATTTTTTGTGTTTATGTTCTTCACACATAATTATTTCATTGATTTTCCCTCAATCTAATGATACGTTCTTGGTAAGGATTTCTCCATCACACTTCCATCTTTGTGAGATATTTCATATTAACTACTATTACTTGTGTGTGGTGTATTTATAATTCCCATTTATGTTTTATAACATGAATCTATTTATTTTCATGACATTTGAAGTATCATTTTATGACAATTAATTTTGGAGTATAGGGTTCAATTGATTACAATGTAGTAAGTATTTTCTACCTGAACCTCCATTTTCATTCGGGTTGCTCTTATTCTCTATTAAACTCAGTGAAATTATTATTTATTCTTATTTACATCTCATAAATTATATTTGAATATCTTTTATACGTATACCAATAATAATCCTTCTTTATTTTGTGGGATGTTACATGTTTTAAAATAATCTTTCAAAAATTCTTCTAAAATGCAATCTTGATTCAAAGAACTTCTAAAATTCTTAATTATTTTGATGTTCACTATATAATATATTTTAATACATGTTTATATTTTTAAATTAGACATTTTAATATGAAAAATATATTTTGGTTCATTTCTAGGTTTATGAAAGAAAACATTCCTTTGCGCTTTAAAATCTCTTTAATGAATTCCTTAAACTGCCCAAAAATGTTTTAATTCTAAAGCTTCTTTAAAATCACTTCTTACATGATTTCACTTCAGTAGGACATCATTTATGCCTCAAATGTAATATCAATGTATTTAACTTTTATTTTATGTGATATAAAAATTTGAAACCATATTTATGGAAAATAAAAATGATTTACCAAAGGAACTCTTCTTTCCAAAGTAAAATGGATTTTTCTCCTCACACTTTAACTTTTTGAGATATATGACTTGTTCACCACTTATTTCTTTCTTGTGGTGTATGTAATTCCCTTTATTATATCATATAAAGAGTCTCATTATTCTCATGATAATCTAAGGGATTTTTATTTGAATGTTTCAAGGTGGTATGGGACACTTTGAAATGTTTAGGGATTATTTACTCAAGAATTTTTCAATGGTCTCATGTAAAAGAATCTTTATTTCTGTCAACATCCTTTGAATAATATGTATCCTAAAATATATATGGATATTTATAAGGAATATTTTACTTGTATTAAATCTATTTATAAATAATTCATTGGACATGCAGCGGTGGGTGGGTCCTGCTATATCCCCTTGATGTATCGACATGTCTCATGAGACAAATCAGTTGGCAACAAACCCTTCGAGTTTGTTTCCAAAAATCAGATGGGTTTCTACCCACAGACTTGAACTGTTTCGATGGTATTGTGGTATCATGTGCCAAATACATGACATCCAATTAATAATCATTCTCTTTATTCATTTTCAGTTATTACTATCCATGAGGTTTTCGCTGTGACAAAACCTATGGATGTAGTTTCATTCTCAGTTTATTAAAGGTGTGTGTTCTTCATTTACTCACCATTTCATATTGACTATGCCTAATTGTTTATTATTAATTTATTATTGATTCATTCTTCCACTATTTTTAACCCTTATTGAGCATTTCAGTTCACCCATTTCATTTGTTTATCTTTAATAGGTTATGAAGAGGAGACCATTTATTGAGTTCTAATGGATGCAGTCTATTAGTTTTTGTTATGTGTTGTATTTTGTTACCTTTCCCAATGTAATATGAGTTACATGTATGTATCTAGTTTCTTCAAGACTGCTAAACTACTTTGTCCTTCGGGATTTGATTCCTTGTAATCATGCCAATTTAATTAGTAATGCACCGACTCTAGTCTAGAGGGGTCAGGGTGTTATAGTTGGTATTAGAGGATGTTTAGTAGAAACCTTGGGAACTAGATTTAGAAAACGTAGGTTAGGGAACAAATCCCTAAGAAGGTCTTTGAGGATAAACAAACAATAACATCATATAATTTTGGTAAGTAATATATTATGTGAATATTTCTAGAAAATACATCCTTTTCTATATACAAAAAAGTAGATTTGTCTCTGGCACAGATGTACCTAGGAGTGAAAACTCTAACAAGGAGTTTCGGGCTTGACTCGAGGTATCTTGATACACAAAAATGGGTCTTGTTGTACTCTTGGTTTGACACTCCCAGGAGATATTATTAGGATAATTCACATTTTATTTACCCACCATTGTGAGGTATTTATGTCCCTAAAGTAACCACAGTATATGGTTCTAGGATTTATGTTGCATAAATTTATGCTATGTGTTATACCATGTTTAGAGTTATAGAGAGTTAATAATTTTATGAGCTAATATATAATATGGAATTGATTATATATGGAATCTATCAGAAGGAATGAGAACTTCACCAATCCATGGGATGCGAAGAGTAAGAAGGATCATATCTCTAATGGTCTTAAGCCATCTTTTCAAAGGAAGATTGTCTCCCATGTATCCTAATCATATGATGAAATAATATCATGTGTTAACAAGGTATGTAAAGAATTCTCTGAGTCCTATGGATTTAAAGGGAAGAAAACGAATAAGAGGGTGGTAGAGAGATATGGGGATAAAAGGAAGAAGGGAAAGAAGTTTTTTCCCACATGTGATAACTGTGGAAAGAATCACCCTGGTAAATGCATGAAGGGAATGGGTGTTTGCTACAAGTATGGAGAAAAAGGACACCAAGTTCATGATTTCAAGGGTAAGAAAATGGTTTCCAGTGTACAATGCTTCAATTTCAAGGAGATGGGACACTATGTGAATCAATGTCCCAATCATCAATGGAATATACCCCAAATGATGATTTTGGATAATGGGAAAGTTATGATGCTACCGCAGATGAAGTATAATGACTAATATTCCTAGTCAAGAATCGTGCCTTTTGTAAATTTTTTCAATAATGTACCGGTTTCATGAATTATGAGATATATAAGGATTGTACTGCAGTACTCTTTCATTAAGGATTTGAGGTCATATAATGAATGATAAAAAGGAAAATTGATTCAGTGGGAAGTTAAACTTTTTATAAAAAAACAGGATTTTGGTAAAGACAACCCTTAATATATATCTGATGATGAGATAATGATGAAGAAATTATTGATTTGGATAAGTATTGACTACCTTGGAACTGATTATTGACTTGTCAAGAAGTGGTCTATGCTATCATTAATGAATTTTACATCACTTTTGGATTTAAGGAATATGTCCAATAACATGTATCTTACTTAGGGAATATGGAAGAATGCATGTTTCTAATATGATTTTTACGGTAATTCAAGTTATTACGATATTTCAAGAGGATACATGGTAAATTTATTCACATGTTTAAAATGTGAATTTTAGAGCTACTTCTTGTTGATTAAGGTTTAATGATAAGTCCAACTTGGAAATTTATAGGACTTCATTATAATGTGTTGAATCATTATATTTTGGAATTTTTTTAACCATTTATGAAATTGTTTAAGTTGATCATTGTATAAGCTTTTAGAGGTTAATTTATTTCTTCACCAAATGGTGTAAACCATGATATGTGATGAGGTATAGATAGTTAAACTACAATAAAAGGATGATTTTATAATTATAAATGTATATATATACTCTTATAGAGTGGAATAATTCCTCGACTTAAGTAAAATAGTCTTAAATAAAAAAAATCCTATTATCATAATCATTGATAATTTTGATGATTTTATTTTTCTTAGTTTATAGTTTTTTAGTAATCAACATTCATCTGAACATGTCCTCTATCATGTTCCCTCAGAACTTCATAGTTTGATTTTTCTTCCATGTCCAGTTTTTTTTTCTTTCACCTAATGTCACCTCATTCAAAAGCATACTTTTGGGGTGACCACCTCATCCCCATTAACTTATTTTTAGGAGGATATTTTATTAACCCTATTTCTAATGTGGGTTTCTATAAGGTAATTTTCAAGTATCTACCATTGACTTTCGAAGTTCAATTTCAATTTTTTAGGATGAAATTTTTGTAAGGATGGGATAATGTAACACCCCAAGAATTTACAAATGGATTTATTATAGAATGAATGGATCATTGAGTCTCTAAAAACACTAATTTTTTATAACATAACCAAATAAACATAATTTTATCATTTTTGTGATGTGAATTTCAAAAATCTGATATACATGGTTGCGATGAGTAAGTTATTTGGAGTCTGATAAAAAAAACTTAATTTTTGGTGAATAGTAACCTACCCTTATGAATAGTAACATACACTTATGAATAGTGATATATCCTAATAAATAGTAACCTTACCTATGATAGTATATAAATAATATTCAAGTTGGAGTATGATATACCAATGTTTTGGAATAAGTAAATAAATGTTTTAAAACTATTTTTCTAGAATAAATTTTTATTTTAATTAAATATTAAATTAATCATATTTAGAAAATTATTTTTGAAAAATAGACTTCATTTTTTGGTTTCTACACATCGAAAAATGGTCGGGGTGAATTTTTGGGATTTTTTTGAAATACTTGAATTTTTTATGAATAGTGAAATACCATAATTTAGAAAATAAGCTAAATACACTAATTATAGAGTCATATATGCTGTTCTGCTAATGTAATCCCAATTTATTCGGATTCACATGATAAAATTACTATTATTGGTCATGGAAGACTCATTATTCCTTGTTTTTTGAAGAAATAATAAATTAATTAATATAAAATTGAGAAATCCCCTCTCCCCTCCACTATAAAACCCCTCATCACTCCCTCTTCTCTTCACTCCTCTCAAGCCTTGTGCCTTCTCCAAATTCTGTTCAACTATCCTCCCAACCTCCTATCCCACATCCATAAATCCTTGGTCTCATAAAAATACCAAAACCTATCCCTTAAAGAGGCTCTCAAGGAAGTTTGGTTCAAGAGTTAAATTCCTCTTTTCAATTCTTTGTCTTTCCTTTCAAGTTCATTTGTTTTCCTTTTCTATTATAACCTCTCATTATCCAAATTTTGTGATGACTCCAGTACCTTACATGTACTGTAATGTTGTCATGATAGTGGAATAATTTATCATCATCTATCCATTTAACATTCTTTTATACTAGCAGTAATAACACCATCTAAGATGTGTCAATTTTCCACATTCAAGGATGATGGGATTTCGATTTCTATTATCATTATCAATTATGGTCATGAAAACATTCTTATTATGGTTGAAAAATATTTTTATATATGTAATATACCCTATTTAAGGTTATATAATCCCTTTGTACAAATGTTATTAAGTTATAATGAAAAATGAGCTCGTTATAATCAAAACCCACAAATTAACTGAAATAGTTATCGTTAAACTTCTATATAATAATTCATCCTCATGCCATGTAACCAAGTTATATAAATGATCATTAACACTTTTTTATGTTCATAAATAATATTTAATTTCAATTTTTCAGATTTACATCCATTCCACATGAACTCCATTACTTAAGAACAGGTGAACCGTTTATGAAAATCAAGAAAACAAACACTCCGGAGCGACAAAATTCGATATTATAACTTATCAATAAGGATATAAATGAACTAAAAAGAATTATGATAAACTAAAAACATGTATAATAGGTTCTTAATTAAGTTTTTAATGAGTATATTTTCATATTATAGGACCTTAATTTCAAGAGGGGAACACATTCATATTTAAGGTAAGGAATATCTTAACTCAATTTCCATTTGTTGAGTTAAACATCAATGTCATTGGTTTTGTGTTTTACCAGAATATGTGTGAATGACCTATGATTGTTTTATTATATATATCCACTTTTATTTTATAGTTTTATGTTCATCACAAATAATTATGTCATTTATTTTTCATCAATCTAATGATACATTTTTGGTAATGGTTTCTTCATCCCACTTCCATCTTTGTGAGATATTTCATGTTCACTACTATTACTTGTGTATGGTGTATGTATACTTCCCATTGATGTTTCATACCATGAATATATTTATTTTCATGACATTAAAAGTATCATTTTATGACTATTAATTTTGGTTCATAGGGTTCAATTGATTACAATGTAGTAAGTATTTTCTACCCGAACCACCATTTTCATTCGAGTTGCTCTTATTCTCTATTCAAATCAATGAAATTATTATTTATTCTTATGTACTCATTAATTATATGTGAATTTCCTATATATGTGTACCAATCAGAATCCTTCTTTTTTTTGGAAGTTACATGTTTTAAAATAATCTTTCAAAAATTATTTTGAAATGCAAGCTTGATTCAAGGAACTTCTAAAATTCTTACCTATTTTGATGTTCACTATTTAATCAGTTTTAAGCCATTTATATATTTTTAAATAATAGATTTTAACATGAAAATTATAATTTTTTTCATTTTTGGGTTTATGAAAGAAAACATCCCTTTTTTCTTTAAAATCTCTTTAATGAATTCCTTAAACCTCCCTAAAATGTTTTAATTCTAAAGATTCTTTAAAATCAATTATTACATGATTTCACTTCAGTAGGACGTCATTTATGCCTAAAATGTAATCTCAATTTCATTACCTTTTATTTTCTGGGATATAAATTTTTAAAACCATATTTATGGAAAATACAAATGATTTACCAAAATAACTTTCTTTCCAAAGTAAAATGGATTTTTCTCCTCGCACTTTAACTTTTTGAGGTATATGCCTTGTTCACCGCATATTTATTTCTTGTACTGTATGTAATGACCTTTGTTATATCATATCAAGAGTTTCTTTATTCTCATGATATTATAAGGTATTATTATCTGAATGTTTCAAGGTGGTATGAGACACTTTGAAATGTTAAAGGATTATTTCCTCAAGAATTTTTCAATGGTCTCATGTAGAAGTATCTTTATTTATGTCAACATCCTTTGATGAATTTGTATCCTCAAATATATATGGATATTTAGAAGGCATATTATAATTGTATTAAATCTATGTATGAAGAATTCTTTGGACATGCAGTGGTGGGTGGGGCCCGCTATAGCCCCACGATGCATCGATAGGTCTCATGAGACAAATCAGTTGGCGACAAACTCTTTGAGTTTGTTTCCAAAAATCACACGGGTTTCTACCCACAGACTTGAACCATTTTGACAGTATTGTGGTATCATGTTCCAGATACATGATTTCCAATTAATAATCTTTCTCTTTATTCATTTTTAGTTATTACTATCCATGAGGTTTTCACTACAACAGAACCTATGGATCTAGTTTCATTCTCAGTTTATTAAAGGCGTGTGTTCTTCATTTACTCACCATGCCATATTGAATATACCTAATTGTGTATGATTTAGTTATTATTGATTCATGATTATTCTATTTTTAACCCTTACTGAGCATTTGATCTCACCCCTTTCATTTTTTTACCTTCAACTGGTTATGAAGAGGAGACCATTTATTGAGTTCTAATAAATGTATTCAATTAGTTTTTGTTATGTGTTGTATTTTTTTACCTTTCCCAATGTAATATGAGTTACATTTATGTATCTAGTTTCTTCAAGACTTCTAATCTGCTCGATACTTCTGGATTTTATTCCTTGTAATCATGCCAATGTAATTAGTAATGCATCGGCTCCGGTCTAGAGGGGTCAGGGCGTTACAATTTCTATAACTAAATTCAATGTAAAATTGATGCTAATGACCTACATTGCATTAAATGATAAAAAAATATTTTAGTTATACATTAAAACCAATCAACAAAATAATTTTACACTATATATTATTTCAATTAAAAAAGTTGTTTTCAATTAAAAATTAGTATTTTTCACTTTTCATCAAAACATGAAATTTATCAGAAAAATACCAAAAATTCATCCAAGGTAAATTTTTATATTATTATTTAAAATAAGAAGTTTAATTTTCTAAATATAATATATAAAATTTTCAAAATAGTATTTAAGAAAGGTTCTCCATTAAAAGGCGGTAAAATTGCTTTTATAAAAATATAGGTTTTATGTGTAATATTGGGTTTGTTCTTATCTTATGCCTAAAAAAATATTAGATGAAGGTTAAAAATATTTTATTGAATATATAAAATATTTATTTCATTAATATCATTCATAAATAGTAATTAATTTAATATATTAGGATAAAATTCCTTTGTGATCATAAAAATAGTTTTTATAAAAACATTCTCATTATATTCAATTGGTTCTTATATTCATTTATAATTAATTCTTAACCAATGAATTCAACTATATATTTTCATAAGTTAGTTAATAATATTCTTAATCACCAACTTAATAGCTATTTTATATCTTATTATATTAAATAATAATATTTTAATAATATATTATTGTGTGGTAAAACATGGTCTTGCATATAACGCAAGCAGTCGAAGAAAGTTTCTCTTGTGTGTAACACAAGCTAACTTAGTGTTGTGTGCATTGAAAGCTATATAATATATTAAACTTATTTAAAAATACAAAATATTATAAATTCTTAGGGTGTTACATTCTCCCCACCTTAATTAAATTACACCCTCATAATTTAAACTTGTTCTCAGTAATCAAGAGCTTGATATTTGAAAATACTATTGTTGAAGAACCCACATTATAAATAGGTCTTAATAACATATATTCTTAATAAGTAAGAAATGGAAATGTGAAGATCAACACAAAACCAGAATTTTTAATAGGATAACATTAGTTGAAAGTAGAGATATGTACATAGAGGAAAAGCATAAGTATTTATAGTGAGTAATTGAGGCCATCAATCAGAAACAAGTGAATGATCAATGGAAAGTTGAGGGCATAAAATCCATAAATATATTGTGATTTAAAATAACATTAGTTCAATAAAAATTAACATCTTTTTAGATTATTTTTCTAAAGTTGAGGAATTATTTCACTCTATAATAATGTAAGGAAATATAAGTAATTTATATGTTTCTATAAACACAATATTGTCCTTTGGTTCTCCCTTGAACTATTCATACTTCATTTCACAACACAAGTTGCATCATAGGTTGAAGTAATACATTAACCCCTAAAACATTTTCCAAAGATCAACTTAAACCATTCCCTAAGTGGCTAACTTTTCCAAAATGAACTTATAATTAATCTCTCCACAACATGAAGTATCTTCTATTTGTCACATTCCAAACATGTGAATGCATTCATCATGTATTCTATTGAAACATGGTAATAACTTTAACTACAATAAAACTTTATTAAAAACATGCATTCTTCCTTATTCATTAAATGGAACATAGGTTATTAGATATACTCCTTAAATATAAAAATGTTTTAAACTCCATCAATGATGACATAAACCACTTTTTCAAAAAACCATTAATCAGTTCCAAGGTAGTCATTACTATCCAATTTACTTTATCCAAAACAGTCATTTATTTATTCTGACATTATTATCTCAGTATTAGGAACATATCGAGGGTTATTTTTCCCTCAACCATATGTTTTCCAAAAACTTTCTACTAAGTCACTTTTCTTGGTCATAATTACTATTCAACATATGATCTCAAATCCTTAATTAAATAGTACTACAGTATAATCCTTACATATTCCATAATTATTATAACTAGTACATAATTGATAAAATAATCAAATGATATAATTCTTGAATTACAACATAATCACATTAATCATTCCTCTTCATATGTGGTAGTAGCATAATCTTTACCATGATCCACTAGCCTATTTTAGGGTATAATCCTTTAACACGTGATACATTTATTTTCATAGTGTCCCATATCCTTATAGTTTAAGCATTGTACATTAAAAAAGTTTTTCTTATCCTTGTAATACCAAGCACAGTGGCCTTTATCTCCAAACTTGTATCAAACTCCCGTTCCTTTTAAGCAAGTACGAGGGTGATTATTTCCATAATTATTACATGTGTGAAAATACTTATTTCTCTTCTTCCCTTTATCTATATTTTTCTTATATTTCCTATTATTTTTGTTCTTCCCTCTGAATCCATAATACTTAGAGGACTCTTTACATGTCCCATTATCACATGATACTATATCCTTATATGATAAGAATTCTTGGGAGACTATTTCCCTTTGAAATATTATATTAATACCATGAAAGATATAATCCTTCTTACTCTTTAGATCACGTGAATCAGTGAGGTTCACATTCCTTCTTCTAGGTGCCATTTTTAAATGATTATTTACCCTAGGTTAGACCATATCATATTTTATAATCCAAAAACTAGAACAATACATAACATAAATTAAAAAATTTATATGTATCTTGTCTAATAATCATAAACATGGTTTATTTGGGGACATATTTACTTTTAAATTATTCATAATGGTTTGTAAAGAAAATATGAATTATCCTAAGCATATCCCCTAGGACTGTCAAAATACATGTGTAGTCAGGCCTACTGTCATATACCTGGTTATAAAAAGTCAGGCCCGACACACCTTGTTAGAGTTGTTACCCATAGGTACATTTGTGATGGAACCATGTCCACTTGTAGTATCTTGAAAAGGATGTATTTCTAGAAATACCCACATAATCTCTACCTTATCAAAATTATATTATGTTCTTCCAGGTTTATCTTTAAAGTCTATCTTAGGGCTATGTTCCCAAATCTTTGATTTCTAAATCTAGTTTCCAAGGTTGTCTCTAAAATTCCTTTGATACCAACTATAATTCCCCAACCCCAGAAGCTCGAATTAGGTGAATTATTTTATTATATTTTCATGATTACAAGGAATAAAATCCTAAAGGACCAGTCAGTTTATCAGTTTTAGACAACTGTATTAAATATATGAACCTTACATTACAATTTAAACTATAAAATACAATATATTCAATACTTTGAGAGTATTAGTATTCTCATAGATCAATCCTACATATCAGTAATACTACACATATTTTCATCTGAGGAAAAATAAAACATAAGAAAGGGATGAGCTCAGATGCTCAGTAAGGGTAAACGTATAGTGAAATTTATTATAAATAAATAGGTATAAACCTTAAGGTAAGGTGAATAACTGAAACACATGTAACTTAACATAACTTGAGCATAATATGGTTAGAATAAATAATAGCATATAAATAATCGTATGATCTAGAAAACATTACCATGGATATTCTACTAGTATAATAAACACATGGAATATCAATAAATAATCTCATAATGACAGAATACATAATGACATACATCATAAACATACAGTCAAGGCTTCAACTAAGACCCCATACATAAACAGGTAAGTCCTCATCCAATACCCAAACTATATTGCTTCATGAGACCTACTAATTCATTAAGGGGATATAGAAGGCCTCACCTATCACTTACTTAAGTCTAATGCATTCCTTATATGAAAACATAAACATTTTTATTGAAAGAAATCATACGAAATGTGAATACTTTTACCATTAACCTTGAATGGTATCAAAATAGAACATCCATCGTCAAAATGGTCATAAAACCTTACATAAAATAAGTTATATGGTATCATAAGATATCAATATAAATTAAGAATAATATCCAACAAATTATGTTGACATAGATGAAAATACTCTAATAAAATCATTAAAAAGTTCTTAAGAGAAATACTCCTTTTTACTTTGAATCATTTATTTAAAAGGACACACAATTTTAAAAGAAATAATTTTCATTAAAAATGATCTAGAAAACTTGTAAAGTAAGCTTCAAGACATTAAGGTTTCATGATGGTGTAAAAAATAGCTCATGCTTTATAAGTTAAAAAAATATTTCTTCTATTTCTTTTGAAAAATTAATAAAGTACCTCATTTGGAAAATGAAAAAAAGATTCCTTTCAACCAGTTTTATAAAAAGTAGAACATGGTTAAAAATACTTTAATCATTTTTAGGATAATAGTAAAAAAATTGTAATTTTTTTAAGAAACATGGACATGGATGATAAATGTTCCCTAACAGATACTTATGTATAAAGAATCCTGGATAATATTGAGATTTTGAAATTAACCCTTACCTTGTACTTTACTTTAGTTAAATGTTATTTATCCTCCTGTATAATGGTTTAAAACATGTTATTAATTTATAATAGAACCATATCCATATTTATGGAATCATATATGATCTTATTATATCATTTTATTGATAATATTATGTTATTACCATTGTTTTGGGTGTTAACTGCTTAATTTTCCTATGCATTTTTTGTCATGTAAGCCATATTTATTATTCATAAGAGATATATCTTTAATCTATATAATTATATTAAGTTCATATATATTATATTTACTCATTTCATACATTATTATAATCAATCCTAAATGGTTAACGTGGAAAATTAATCTCATCATGTCGGGGAGATGGTAGGTTGGACGTACGCACAAGCGACAATATCCATCCCTTAATGGTGAAAGGGTAAGGAATTGGATAGTATATTAATTATAAAGAATCATTATCATGTCATATTTATTATTTATATCCATTATATGCATCATTATACCCATTAAAATAAATTAGTGATGAAAATAGATTACACCATGGCGTGGAGACGGTAGGTCGTATGTATGCACGTGTGGCGATTTCATTTTTCATAGGATGGATAAAATGAGGAATATGGTTTTACCATAATCATAATAAAATATCATCATATATATTTTACTATATTTATTACTTTATAATTTAAATAACATATACATAGGATTTATAAGAAGAAATAAACTTGGACGAGTTAGTAAAACGATTACCTCTTCTTTGGTGGACTTCCTTTAGATCTCTTCTTAATGGATCTCAGGTTGGTCTTTATATAATACCAAGATCACTATAAATTTTATGAGGGTACTATGAAGATAAATAGTCAGGACATAGTCCATCTAGAAGGGTCAACATAGTGTTAGGAAGTGTGGAAGGATGTATTCTTTTATATTTGAGGTGAGGGGCACCTTTAGAAACTTTCAAAATATTAAATTAATATAAATTAATTTTCAATTCTAGATGGATCCAAAATGACTTATTTAAAATATATAATTATTATGGTTCAAAATTAATTCATCCAATGAAAATTATATGACTTTTTATTATTTTTTTATCCTTGTCTTTTTATTTTAACCCTTATTTAACCCTTTTAACTCTTATCATGATATCATGTAACTTACACTTTAAGGGTTAATATAATTACTATAAAATGAAAAACTATAAATAAATTAGTCATTGATTAAATATTTAATTCATTCTAATATTTTTTCCAAAGTTTATATTTTTATAATTTTATATTATTTAATAAAATGTTATTTATTTTAAAATATCATTAGTTTCAATTTTGACACTATTCATTAATGAATTTTTAAAAATATCATAACAACATTATATCTTAGAACCAAATATTTTAAACAATCACTAATATGTAAAATTAATCTATAAAATTATTTTATGAAATTAATTATATCAAATTAAATTTATTTTAATAATTTTAATATCATTTATGTGATTCTTCCATTAATTAAACAATTATGACATCGTTGTTGTGTCACCATTTAAGGTAATTATTTTATCACTAAAATTTATTAATAAATTACCATGATATAGATACAAATTTTATATTTCCAAATAATATTTATGTTCATTCATATCTCTTATATGACCTCATATTAAAAATATTTCACTCGTTAAAAAAATGTGACAAAATTGACTTTTCATTGAATATAATATTATAAATGTCATACTCTCATCCGAGTAGCTTAAAAAGGTTGTAATTTTGGTCCAAGGATTTTTTTGGTCAAAAAAATCATCCAATAAAATTAGTACATATTTTAAGGTAATTTTATAGTCTTTATAATATTATTTTTAACCATAATTACCTGATTTACCCTTAACTGTGGTAATTAAAATATTAATAAATCTAATATTCATATGACAAAAAATAAAAGAAAAATATTTAAATAATTTGTACCCAATGATTCCAAATATGGAATCAATTTTTAAAAATTAAAAATATAGATGTTTTAGTAATTAATTTAAAATTAATCCTGTTGACGGGGTGAGAAAATGAGTTATTAAAGTTTAAACATGCAAAAGATTGAAACTTTTTTATATGTAAATTAAATGTAAAATAGATAAAAATAAACTAAATTGGATTAAATGATAAAAAATATTTTATTTATAATTTAAAACTAATAAAAAATATAATTTAACATTGTAAATTATTTTGATGAAAAAAGTTGTTTTCAATTAAAAATTAGCATTTTTCACTATTCTTCAAAACATGGAACTTATCAGAAAAATACAAAAAATTAAACCAAATTAAAATTTTATAGTATAGTTTATAAGATTAAGTTTATTTTTTAAAATATTATATAAAATTTTCAAAATGGGATTTAATATAGGTTCCCCATTAAAATTCGGTAAAAGATATTTTATAAAAATATAGGTTTTTATGTGTAATACTAGGTTTGTTCTTATCTTATGTCTATAAAATATATTTTATGAATGTAAAAAATATTTAATTGAATATATAAAATATATATTTCATTAATATCCTTCACCAATAGTAATTAATTTAATTTATTGGGATCAAATTCCTTTGTGAGCATAAAAATAGTTTTTATAAAAACATTCTCATTATATTCAATTGGTTCTTATATTCATTTCAAATTAATTGGTAACCAATGAATTCAAATATATATTTTCATAAGTTAGTTAATAATATTCATAACCACCAACTTAATGGATATTTTATATTTTGTTAAATTAAAAAATAATATTTTAATATTATATTATTGTTTGGTAAAATGCGGTCTTGCGTATAACATAAGATATCGAAGAAAGTTTCTATTACATGTAAAATAAGAAAACTCATTGTTGAATGAATTACAAGCTATATAATATATTAAATGTATTTAAAAATAAAAAATATTGTAAATTCTTGGGGTGTTACAAATGGATATTTTTTAAAAGTGTATACTTTGTAATATATGTGTTTCTATGTATGATGTTAAGACCTAATTATCTAAAACACTAAACCTAAAAGATATTTAAGAATGTATGAAATTTAATTCTAGTTTAATTAACTATATTATATAATATTTATGTTTGTATCCTTACAGTTGGTATTAGAGAAATTTTTAAACAAATTTAGGTGTTAGTATAATTTTAATATAATTCCCATAAATGATTTTTACTTTATGGTTAAGTTGAAATGATATAGAATTTAAATATTATCATGTTACTTTTTCTAAGATATATCTTTTTATAATGGTTTTCTACAGAAGAAACAAGGAATATAAAGTAGTAAGGCTTTGAGAGGACGATATCCTTCTGAATATGCAACCTGGAATGGTTGGAATTGGAACTGAGTAATTCGTGATAGTAATGGGTCAGCTAAAATATGTTATAAATGGCGGAAAAATACATGCATGAGATAAGCTGATCAAACTCAGAGGAATATATTAGTGGTGGAACATTTTATGAGGCAACTCCCTCCTACGTTAAGTGAATCTTCTGGCCCAATGTTAGCTAAAGGGTGGATTAAATCTCTTGAAAATATTTTTGATGTCATGGGGTGTTTAGACCATCAAAAGGACAGTCTTGAAATTTACCATTTTGAAGATGAATTCGAACAGTACAAGTCAATGGTTAATAATTTTAGGGATACCAAAGATATTGATTCTTTAAAATGGGGTGAATTCAAAAATATTTTCCTTGAGAAATATTTTCTAAGGTCAACTCAACTTAGAATGGAAAAACAATTCTTGGAATTGAGACAAGAGGAGGATACAGTGGATGCATGCAAAAAAATCACTTGATTGAAAAGGTATGCTCTAAATTTTATCCAGGATCTTGATAGTAAAATCAATCATTTTTTATTAGTATTGAACACAAAATATAAAATTTTATTGGATTCTGGTGGATTAAAAAAGTAACGAAAATCTTATTTGATATGTAAATAAGGTGGAAATAGAGTTTTTTGATGATCATGTGTTCTTTGAAAACCAACAGAAAAAGAGATTGAGGAGGAAGGAAAAAAAGGAAAGAATGTGTCCTGTATGTTTGATGGTAAGAAAATTCATTTTTTTAGTTTGTGATAATTGTGATAAAAACACACTGGGGAATTCCTTTTGAATTCTGGTAAGTGTTTCATATGTGGTAAGTTTGGACATATGTCTTCTAATTATAATGAAAAAGATCATGGTAGTGGTAATAACAATTCTAATATACATATATTAGAATTTTTAAAATGTAATGAGATGGTCCATTATATAAATGAGTGTCTGAAGAGGACCCAAATGATATGAAGCAACCTGAATATAAACATAAGGGTGTGGAGAAATCCTTTTCAACTACTTTAGTATAAGTTGGGCCATCCAATGAAGTGGTATCAGGTAAATTATTTGTTTAATCTAATTTTTCTAATGTATTGTTTGATTTTGGGTCTACGCATTCTTTCATATCTGAGATATTTTTCTATAAATTAAAAAATTTACCTCAAGAAATGAATCCAGAACTTATGGTAAAAACACCTAGGGGAAATATTAAGTGAAAAAGAAATTATAATAATCTTCTCATCGATGTCTGTGGAAATAATTTACCTATAAACCTTGTTGTCTTTCCCTTGTTTGAATTTGATTTTATTCTGGGTATAGATTGTGTTTCTCTTTACCATTATAAGATTTATTATAGAGTTAAAGAAGTTTTATTCAAAAAGATTCTTATTTTGTACACAAGAATGAACTCATACCATTTATAACATAGTTGGAATTTGAGAAACTATTAAAGGATAGAAATAAATTTTAACTTGAACATATTTTTAAAAATAAGTGAACTAATCAGATTAATGGTTTTCCGATGGTAAATGATTATCTGGATATTTTCCCTGATGAGTTATCTGGTATTATACCTGAATGTTAGGTTGAGTTTATTATTGATTTAGTCCTTAAAATAAACCTATTCTAAATCCCTCTTATTGAATGGCCCAAGTAGAGCTTATATAATTGAAACATTAGTTACAAAATTTTCTATATAAAGGTTTTATTCAACCCATCACTTCACATTGAGGATCTCATGTTTTATTTGTTAAAAATAAAGATGGTTCTATAAGGATTTATATTGATTATAGAACATTAAATAACATAATTTTTAATAATAAGTATCATTTTCTCATATCAATTATTTGTTTAATCATCTCCAAGGAGCACAATACTTTTCAAAGATTGATCTCATGTTAGGGTACCATCAGCTGAAGGTTAAGGAGGATGGTATTCTTAAAACAACATTCTAGACTATATATGAGAATTATGAGTTTGTATTTATTCCCTTTGGTTTGAAAAATTCTCCTACTATATTTATGGATCTTATGAACATGATATTCCATGAATATTTGGATAAGTTTTTTTTTTGTTTTTATTGATGATATATTGGTTTATTTATAATTTTATTAGGATCATGAAAAACATATAATGTTTTTCTTCAAAACCTACAAGAAAAGATGTTATATGGGAAATTTAGCAAATGTAATTTTTTGTTACAACATATTTATTTTATTGGGAACATTTTAAATAAGGATGGAATAACATTTTTTCCTTACAAAAAAAGCAGTTGATTAATGGATAAGACCTACAAATGTTACTGAGATTTAGAGTTATCTTTTATTAATAGGCTATTATCAATGGTTTTTTAAAACTTTCCATAGTTATCTAGCATGATAATTAAGTTAATAAAAAAAGGGGTTAAATTTATTTGGAAAGAATAATGTGATGTTTTTTTAGAAACTAAAATGGATATTGGTGAATGCTCCAGTTTTGGACCTATCTTCTAAAAATGTAGAGTTTTCTATCTATAGTGATGCATCTTTTAAGGAAATTGGCAGCTTTTTGATGCAGAATGATCAATTAATTTCTTACGCTTCACGAAAACTAAAACATCATGAGTTAAATTATTCCATGCATGATTTTTAATTAACAAATATAGTTTTCACTTTAAAAAATTAAAGATATCATTTATATAGATAAACATGTGAAATATATAACGATCATAAAAGTTTGAAGTATACATTCACTCATAATGAATTGAACATGAGGAAGAGAAGATGGTTGGAACTGATAAAGGATTATGATTTCATGATTAATTATCATCCTGGAAAATAAAATAAAGTAGTTGATGCTTTGATTTAGAAAAATAATGTTAAATTAACCATGTTACATTTGGAACATGACCCCTTGGATAATGATTTAATGAATTTTGGTTTAGAAGCTGTTGGTGTAAGAAATTCCTCTATTTTTTTTTGGGTGTCAGTGCAATCATCTCTATCAGGCTGAATTAAGAAAACATAGAATAAAGACTAGGAGTTGCAAAAAAAAGATATAATTGGTTAAAAAGTTTATGTTTACAGAATTTAACATTGATAAAGATTGTGTTTTGATTTTTTTTATAAGAGATTATGTGTGCCTTGTGATTAACAGTTGAATAAAGAGTTATTAATTGAATCTTATAGTTCTCTGTTTTTAGTTCATCTTGGATGTACTAAGATGTACAAAGACCTTCGGGAGTATTACTTGTGGGATATAATGAAAAGAGATATTACTGACTTTACTATGAGATGATTAACTTGTAAATAGGTAAAAAGATAATTATAATTACAAAAGGAGATGCTTCAACCTTTTCCAATTCTAGAGTAGAAATGGGAAAATATATCCATAGATTTTTTTAGCAGGATTACCAAAATCTTCTCAATGTAATAATTCAATTTGGGATATTATTGATCTAATGACTAAATCTGTAAATTTTCTTTATATTCAACATATTATGTCTTTATATCATCTTTCTTGACTGTATATAAAAGAGATAGTCAGGTTACATGAATTTCCTCTCTCTATTGTATATGATCGTGATCCTAGTTTCACTTCTTAATTTTAGAAATAAATTCAGAATTCATTAGGAACTGAATTAAATTTCAACACTGATTTTCATTACCAATATTATGGATAGTCATAGTGAAAAATTAATACATTGGAGGATATTCTTTGATAATGTTAAATGGATTACTAGGGAATTTGGGATCAACATATTTCTGTGGTTGAGTTTTCTTATAATAAATGTTTTCATTCCTGTATACAGATGGCACCTTTTAAAGCATTATATGTAAATCAGTGTCAAACTACTACATTTTGGGATAAAGTAGGTGAAATAAAGTTAATGGAACCAGAATTTTTATAGGAAATGGTAGAGAAAGTTCAGATGATTTAACAATACTTGAGGATATCTCAGATCTTGTATAAAAGTTATACGGATAACTGGAGGAAGGATCTTTCTTTTGAGATAGGTGATCATGTCTTTCTCAAAGTTTCTCCATGGAAAATTATGATGCATTTTGGTAAGGGAAGCTGAGTCCATGGTTTATTAAAACCTATGAAATCCTAGATAAATTTAATTTAGTTGCCTACTCGTATTTGCCTCTGATTTTTTCCCAGGTACATAATTTTTTTCATGTTTTGATGTTAAGAAAGTACGTTCCAAATGCATCTCAAGTTTTGAGCCTAAAATTAGTTCAGCTATAAGAGAGCCTTTATTTTAAGGAGAAACATGTTCAGATTCTTGACCAAATAAAGAAAGTATTTATCAATAAGTTAATTCACCATGTTAAGGTTTTGTGGAGAAACCACATGGTTGACAAAGCAACATGATAATCTGAAAATGATATGAGAGAAAGGTATCATCACTTGTTTAATAAGTGATTTTTTTTGCAAGGTCTCAATTTATAAAGGGGGGAGAATGTAACAACCCATGTACATATAGAATAATTTTTTTAATTCTATAATTAAATATTTAAATTCATTATAAATTTATAATGAAATAAGTGGTATTTATAGAAATTAATGAATGTATACTAATTAAATGTAACTTGACTGTTGGAATAGTAATGTGATTATTATGAATAATAATATAGCCATTAGAATAATAACCTCACCTATGAAAATATAAATAAAATTTAGGTATCTTAGAAATGAAAATATGATATATTTGTATCACATAATTAGTAAACAAATTTTTTAAAAATGATAAATTAAGTGTTTGTATTTTTGTGAAATGTAAATATTTATTATAATTTTGTAATTAATATAATGATTTAAAATAAAATTTATTTTTCATAAAATAGATTAATATTTTAATATTTTTTGTATTTTAATTATAATATAATTTTATGATACCATAATTAATTTTTCAAAGTGTTATAAAATCAGTTATAATATTAAAATTGATATTTTTTGAATAAATAATGATTTTAATTAAAAATTAAAATTCTCATATTTATAAAATTATTTTCCAAAAAATTGAGTCCATTTTTTAAATCTACACATTTAAAAATGGTTAGGTTTAATTTTTGGGATTTTTTTGAAATGGTTAAATTTTTGTGAATAGAGAAATATAGTAATTTACTATATTTAGCACTATAAGTTAAATACATGAATTTTTGAGTCATTTATTATGTAATAACCCATTAGTTAAAACTTAAATTCACTAGATATTGTACTTAGTGATAAGAATAAACACTATTTATAGTCTTGATCCAAAATAATAAACAAATGAATAAAATAATCAAAAACCCCCTCTTTTCTTCCTATAAATACCACCCCTCACCACTTATTCTACTCACACCTTATATGCTTTTAATATTGTTTAAATTCTATCCAATTACCTTACCAAGCCTCTTACCCATTTCCAAGAACTTCTGGTATCACCAAAATACCAAAACCAAGTGCCTTAATGAGGTTCTGAAGGAGACGATATTCAAGAGGTAAAATCCTCCATTCTTTCTCTTTTAAATTATTTATTTCTTTATTTATTTCTACCTTATCCTCACCTAACCTATACAAAGTGAAATTATAACTCCAGTATCATACATATACTATAATTTTATTGTGTTAATTTAATATCAATCATCAAACCTCTTTTATTCTCCTCTTATTCGAAAAATGAAAACATCATACATGACGTGTCGATTCATCACCTTCGTGGATAATAGGTTTTAATTTTCTATTATCGCCTTCAATTATAGTCATAAAACTATTATTATGGTTAAAAAATATTTTTATATGTATATTATAACTTTTTAAATTTTATATAACTAATTTATATACATAATATTAAATAAAACAAAACTAGTTTGTGATGGATGAAAAAACCACCAAAAACAAACCAAACATTTATCATTAATATTTCTAATAAATCATCCTAATATAAAAAAATGATATATGGTATCATTTAAAATTATTTAAAAATATTAATACCATTTATTTCTACTTCTATAGTTTTTCTTTCAATTGACAAGAACTCCCATAATTATACTCAAGGGAACCGACCATAAATCCATGAAATGAACGCTCTTGGAATGATGATTCTGATATTTATAACTCATTGAAATGGCCATAAATGAACTTAATAAACTGGTAATAAATAAATATATGTGGAAAATTGTTTTAGTTAAGTAATTAATTAATCTAATGTTATTATCTAGGATGATAAGTACAAGTTCGTAATACTTTCGGGCATAGGGTAAGAGAATTCTTAACCTAATTTTCATTCATCGGGTTATCCTTCTACTTCGTTGATTATGTGGTGATAAGATTATTTGTGAAATTAATTTTGATTATATTATGTTTTATTATGTGTATTTATAGTTTATACACAAATTCCATTCATTTTATTAATTCTCATTTCAATTATATGATATTTGTACGGGACTTTACTTTAAAAATCCTCTTTAATATCTCTTTTTATAATATTTAAAAAGAATATTTTCTTTAAATATATAGTATGAACAGAATTTCCTACATTTATTAAACCTTATTTATGTTTCCTTAACATATTTAGAAGTTTATTTTCAAATAAAATTTTTCCATTTATAATTGTGTGTCTTGTTAAAAATGAAAAATGATTTCAAAATGGAAAATTTATTTTCCTCAAGAATGTTTCTTCTATGAAAGCTTTATGTGTTATGATTATTCTATAGTTCTTGGGAATTGTTTATGAGGATGGTTGGTTTTGTGAAAAATCAATGGAATGTGATCCTATTATATCTCTCTAGTATATTAGGTAAATGGATGAAGTTAACTGATTAGGTTTCTCCTAACAAATTATAGGAATATACTACAATTGTTATTCCAAGTGTAACCATCACAGTTACTCTCTGTGTAGCTGAGAGAGCTAAATTATATGTAAGAGTGATATTAAAATGATTCCTTAAGTTACATTTTATGATTTATGTATTATTGTTATGGTTTTACAAGAAACTTATTATTTTGTAAGGTAAGCTAAAGAGATTATGTTTTATGTGAAAAAAAATTATAACTTTGTGAAAATGTTTTCATTCATGGACTAATAGTTTCTTTATTTATTTTTATTTACCTTATTGAGCTTTTTGTTATCATCCCAAGTTTTAAATATTTTTTCACAGGTTTTATGGATGGGTAATTTAAAGGAATAATTCAAGTTTAAAGTCAAGAAGTTTTGTTACGGAAATAAATCATGTTTTATTTTAAAAAATCCATATTGTAAAAAAATAATATTAGGAAGAAGTGTCTAATTTTTAATATATTAGTTTCTATATATGAGGTTATAACATAATTCACTAAAACTATAAACCTAAAAGATATTTGGGAATGTAAAAAAGTGAATTCTAGTTTAATTAACTATATTATATAATGTTTAAGGCCAAGTCATTATATTTATCAATAATTGAAATAATATACTTCTCTCTATTTTTTAAATAATTCCTCATGGTCACACAATTATATAAATAAATAACCTTATATTATTTAGTATATTGTATCTCAAAATTATTATGTAAATAGTTAATAATTTTTTCATTTAGGCATGTTAGAAACATTATATTCCTTTCTCTTTTTAGTATTGGAAGGTCACAAACATTTTCTCCCTAAGTGATCATACTCATAATTTTTTGGATAAGAATATCAAGCAGTCTATTCCATAATTGGATTCTTATGTTAAGACATAAGTTGAATTAATTTCCTGCATCACCCAATTGAATTATATTTTCACTTTTTACACAGACCTATTATCAAAATATATCCATAAAAGTATGTATTGGTTTGTTTTTTATATGAATTATGAAACTAGAAAAGAGAAATAATGTATTAGCTTGGTATCAACTAAGAAAACAATCCACTCCAACCAAACCTAAGAAACATTAAAGTATTGAAAAAGATTCAATGGACAAATACCATATTGGAATATAGAGGGATGTTGTAAAAAAGAAAAAGTTGAAGAAGGACATTATAGGAGAGCATATAGTCTTACCTTTATGAGGAATAGAACTTATTAAAGATTCTAGGGCTCTATTAATTTATCACTAAGAAGGGGTTATAAATAAGTGATACATGTTTTCTTTTAAAATTACTCTTTAAAAATAAACCTCTATTATTTATTAAATTAATCATCCACTCACTTAATAATTTCCTTTTCATTTTCAAACACTCCTTAAAATATGTGTCAAAAAGTTAAGTGGTCTATATATTTATAAATACAATGGGATGAGTGGTATATTTATTTATAAATGCATACATGTGTAAGTAAAAAAGGGTGATATATATATATATTTATATGATTAAATTTACTTTCAGAGACCTCCTATTTTCAAAGAATCCAACATTTTATATAATATATATTGATAATAACACTATGGAAAGGGAATTTCACTAACTCCATAAAACCCATATGATATTTATAATGACCCCACTCCCACAACCTTGGCCTCATAGAAATCTATGTGCTACTAAAATTTAGTCCTCAGACCAAAATACTTTTCATTTCTTGGATAAATTGAAGGATTGCTTTGAATGTTGATATTTTAAAGTATATCTCAACATGAGTGTATGTAAGACTATCCAGTTGATCCTTCTCATGGTAAAACTAATCAAGGATCCCCTTGTAGGTATCAGAATGTTACTGCTAATTGTTTCAAATTTATACAGAAAACTAAGAAATTTTTTACAGTGCTTTGACAACTCCCCATCCTTCGAACATTTAGATTTAAGGAGACAAATTTCATCCACATTAGATTTATCTCTTGAACGGTTATTATTGCATTTTATTTTTTTGAGACTCATCCCCTATCTCTTTTAGACATGCACCTATGTTTCTTGAACTTCCCTGAGAATTAGTCATCCCATACTAGGTACCAGTGATCATTGTGGATGAATTTAGAGGTTAACACCTACCACTATTAGAGTAATTATTTTCTTATTCAATTACGCATTTCCTTCATAGCATACTGAAATTATTTGAAACATTAAATTTTTGGGTTCCCCTTATTTGAAAGGCCCATTTTTTATTTATTTATTTTGTTAGATATTAATATTTTCAAATCAAATAGGATGGATATGAATAAAAAATGGATGGATTACAATCATATGATAAAAGATTATGAAGATAGGGTGAAAGAGTTCATCAAGTTTTCAAAAGATCATGCATATGACCCTTCTCAAATCTTTTTTCCATGTTTGTGTTGTAGTTATTCATGACTAATTAGTCTATATGAGTTGAAAGAACACTTAAACTATCACAAAATATATTTAATTTATACATTTTTTACTGGACATGGGGAAAAGGTGAATATAACTAGTGACTGGGATAACACTATGTTTTATGGATCATCTTATATGATTACAAGTGTGTAAAATAAATAATACCATATCAAGGATGTGATTATAGGTTCAAATGATAATGAATATATTATTGAGAAAATGAAAATAATAGTTGAAGATAAACTTTATGATTGTCCAAAATTGTTTTAGAAGTTAAATAGTTGTGATAAGATGTCATTTTATTCTAGTTTTACTAAATATACAGCATTGTCTTCCATACTAAAGCTATAAAATTTAAAATCTGGAAACATATAGAGTGACGCCAATTTTATAGAACTACTTTATCTCTTTAATGATATGCTCCAAGAATATAATGAGCTTCCTATACAAACATATGATTCTAAAATAATTCTATGTTCAATGGGTATGATCTCTAAAAAAATACATTCTTGTTTAAATAATTTTATACTATTTCAAAAGGACCAAAAATAACTTAAATAATTCCCAAAGTGTGGTGCTTCTCAATACAAGAAATATCAATTAGGTCCTGTGAAGATTTTATGGTACTTTCCAATCATTATAATGTTTAGTCACCTATATAGAAGTGAGAAGATTGTAAGGAAATTTACATGGCATGAAAATACAAGAAATAAATAAGGGATAGTTTGTCACTCAGATGACTATCCTTGGTAGAATAGAATTGATTGCGAGTATCCTAAATTTAGAAACAAGCTGAGAAACCTTCATTTTTCTCTATCTACAGATGGATTGAATCCTTTTGTTTTCGAATAAGAACTCACAATATATGGCTAGTTATGTTGGTAAATTATAAATGTTCACCATGGTTATACATGAAATGAAAATAAATTATGTTTTCTATTCTTATATGAAGATAAAAACAACCTGGTAATGATATTAATGTTTATTTGGATCCATTGATCAATTATTTTAGTTTTTTATAGGATTCAAGGTGTTACATCATATGATGATTACCAAAATGAATATTTCACATTGAGATCCATGTTGTATGGGATGATATATGAATTTCCTGCTTATAGAAATTTTTTAGGATATAGAAGTAAAGGAACTCAAGGGTGTCTCATTTGTGAACAAGGTACATAGTCAATTAGGTTGCAACATTCTTCAAAGACTAAATTTTTAAGACATTATAGATTTCCACCTCATTGAAATAAGTACAGATCTTAGAGAATATTATTTGATGGGAGTTCAGAATAATTTATATCATTATATCCACTAATAGTTGATCAACTATTTGATAAAGTAAAATATATGGACACTTCTTTTGGAAAATATTTTTCAAAAAAACCTTATTAAAACTGGTTGAAAAAGAGATCATTTTTTTTGAAATACCATACTATAATTTTTTTGTATGTAAGAAATTTTCTTGATGTTATCAATGTTGAAAAAAAATTGTGTGATAGTGTCATTGGAACATTACTAAATTCATTTGAAAAAAAAGATGGAATTAAGTCTAGGTTAGACAATATTTACATGGGAATATGGGAATATTTGGCACTAGTGAAGGGTGAAAAAAAGAATTTTCTTCCTCTAGATACTAAACTCTTTCTAGGAAGAAGAGATATCAATTTTATAACTTATTGAATTATGTAATGTTTCTAGAGTGGTATTCATCTAATATCAACAATATCATTTCAATTACTAATTTAAAGTTAAGGAGTCTGAAATCACATGACTGTCATGTTTTGATGCAAGATCTAATGCCTCTAGCTTTACATTGCATTTTTTCCAAGAATTTCCATTATAAATTAACCAAGATATATTTCATTTTCAAATATATATGAATCAAAGTTATAAACCCAATGAAATTTATAACTATGGAAAAGAAAATTTCCATAATATTTTATGAGTTGGAAATGTTCTTCCCATCGCCATTCTTTGATATGATGGTTCACTTGATGGTTCACTTAGTAATAGAAATTAAACTATATGATCCTATAAATTATATATGGATGTACTCCATTGAACGATATATGAATATTTTGAAAGGTTATGTCAAAAATAAAAGTCAGACAGAAGGGTGCACTATGGATTGATATATTGTTGAGGAATCCATTAAATTATGGACGAACTACATGTCTGGTGTGGAAATAATTGGTCTACTAAAATATTATCACACATGTAGTCTTTTGGGTGAAGTAATTTGCAGAATAGTTTTTGTCACAATTACTATTATAGATCGGAAACAAGACCACATTTATGTTTTACATAATAGTTTAGAGGTTGCACCATTTTTTGTAACCAAAAAATAAATTCTTAGTCATTTGACTCCATAGAAGGATGAAATATGGATATCAAATACACATAATCAATAATTTATATGATGGTTTTAAAACCATATTCTTAAAGAGTTATCTAAAAATCTGGATTCAATTTCAGAATGAATTTGATGGCTAGCCAGAGGACCAAGTTTTCATTTATTATCTTATAATGTTTGTGTAATTGATGGTTATACATTCTATAAAAATGAACATGATTAATGTAGTACCATGAAAAATAGTAGATTTACACTTGTGGCTAACATGATTCATGTATCTGGTACTAAGGAAAAAATCAAATTTATGAAAATATATCAAACATTGTCATCATCAAAAAAGTATGGTGTTTGGATTATAAAACATTCCAAGTGTCAATTTTTCAATGTAAGTGGGTTGCTAACATTAGTTATGTTAAAATATTGAATTAGGATTCATGAAAGTGGATTTAAGTAAGAAATAGTACAAAGAAGAACTATTTATAATGGAATCATAGGAAGTATAATTATTTTATGTTCTAGATCCTACAAACTGGAAGTGTTCAATTGTTCTGTTATCAACCAAAACCATTGAAGGGTAATATGAAAATTTAACTGATGATAACCCTTTCATTAGGATGTCGTAATAATTTCACAATATTTCCAATGTATAAGGGTTCTTTTATGTCAGAGGAGAAGATAATAAAGTTATTTGGATACTCAATAGAGGGGTCAAATCCCTTCAACATTTAAAAAAGGAGTTCAATAATCATGTTATATTTTTTGTAATATACTTTTTTTTACCTCATATTATTATTTGTTCACTACTGCATTTATGTAATCTAAATTAAATATTCAACCACTGTTGTATAAAATAACTTCTACACGTGTCAATGCTCCCAATCCTAGGAATAATAGGTTTCTCAAAATTATAGTGCTCTCAATGTAGAGGAACAACAACCTTCTACACATTCAATTGCTACCATTCTATAGGAACAACGTATTGAAGACGTTGAAGCTGAGGAAATGTTAGATGGTAAACAACCGGTGTCCCATAATAAAATATGATCATTGTAGCATAACGGTGTTAGAAAAAAAATTTAATGTAAGAATTATAGGAATCAAATTCTAGGTTGGATGGAATGCATGTGTATAGGATGTTAACCCCAACATGGATATGTTTAGTAGTTTCACTTCGATCACCACTCGGTTGTACATTCCGATTGATATAGATTCATGGTAAAATGTTGTGCCCACACATAATACACTGATTTGGGAAAATATTATGGTAACATTATGATATAATTTATTTATTTTACTAAAAAAAATAATGAAAATTTGACTAAATCTTCATTATCCATTATAGAGTGAATTTGTAATAGATGGCCTCTGAATTTAATTTGTATTAATTCTTACTATAAAGTCTCATAGAGTATTTCACCCAATTATTATGAAGTTTCATCTCAAAGATGATGAAATGAAAATAAACCCACACCCAATATAGATGTATGCACACCTGATAATATGAGAAGTGTGGGATGTGTTTACTATCCATCATGAGGAGACATATTTTTAGGTAAAATATGACTAGTAATACATTGTTTGAAAATATGTGCATTGATCACTTTGATTAATAATTTCTAATTTATGACATTACAACTAAGTACTGAAAATAAAAAATAGGTAGCAAAACCAATGTACCCCTACTGTAAGGCAATGATGGGGTATGCTTTGCTTGAAAAAAATGGTACGTATTTTAAATCTACCATAATAATTTTATCTGACATAAAAAACAACACAATTATGTTCCTCTATTTATATGGAGATTGATGAATCCAAATCCAAATCCACTTCTATCCCACATCATGTGTTATGGAAGGAGGCATTTGTAAATATATATTGAATAATAATAAATGAAAACACACAATAAGTGTGGGAATCATGTATAAGTATGAAATAATAATAAAAAATTATTTAAATAATTATTAAAAAATAATGATTACTTATTTTCCTATAATTTTTATCCAACTTAGAAACAGGAATCATCATCAGTTATACTAGATGAACAACTATTATTAGTGACCTTGAATTGGATATAACGGTATGGCCATGTCAGAGGTGTGGGTTTTGGGGTGACACCCCAAAAATATTTTGAGAAAAGAAATGAACGGAAGGATAAAGATAAAAAAATATGGAATATTTTTAGGAATGATTATCTAATATTAAAGAAAAAATTAATTGGTAGTTAGAGTTACTATAAATTGTAATTGGAAGAAAGCAAAGAGAAGAGACAACTCAAGAACAACCACTATGTGAAGACCCCCCACCCACCAGCTTTGAGGCAAGCCATTCCCCTCAAAGATCTATCTTAGATGAGGTAATCAATATTATCATAATTTTTTCTATGAAATTTGAATCATAAAAGAAATGATACCTATCCTATACTAATATTCTACATGGTTAAAATGATTATGATTTATATCTATCAAAACTCACCCATCACCTTGTTGTGAGGGATGCCATGTTTAAAATACAAGAAGTTATTCTACAAAATAGACAACATCCAATAGGTCATGTGAGAGTGGGGATTAACATAGCTCATGAGCCAAGAACCGATATAATTATTCCACTTTATGAAACATATATTCATATAGTTAATAAAGCTATTGGAACATTCATATCATGGCTGTTAGATCTTATAAAAACCCATTTCAATAATGTGGTATTCATTTCAAATTCATTTTTCATGAAAACCCTTTAGCAATTAATGAAATGTTTCTAAACTGATTAATGTTATTATAGACAAAAAAATGGAAGGGGTGAAATTAAAGGTTGAATAAAAATGATCTAAAGGATAAAATGACCATGAAAAAAGATCTTTATAAATCACCTTTACCTCATACTTTCAATATCTACATTTACTAACATTAAAGGTTCATGCGAATACAAGGTTAAAAAGTGGTAGTAATGTAATATTTAATTTTTAAGAACTAATATAGAGAGTGGCCATTATATACATCATTTCTCTTGATAATATAAATTAAATCCTCAAGTATGAGTGGATAATAGTCTTAGTTGTAAATGTATAAATGAGCTGTGTTTTTATTATTTGTTTTTCCAATAGTTGATCTACTATGTTAATTATGACTAAATACAATTCATATTTTTTTCAGGCGTTTATATCAATGTTATTTGAAGGTAAAACCCTTTGAAAATAAATATGGAATCATTAGTCCTCACATCACTTATATACAACTAACATCATTGGAATCAGATCAAAATGATGCAATAGTGGAAAAACTGTCTGTAGTATTTGAAAGAAAACTTACAGACTATGGAATAGTTTTATTACCAATGATGTAGGGGTAAAACTATACAATTTAATAATATTAAATATATTTAAATTCCTTTAATTACTTATTCATTTTTTTTATTCAACATTTTTTACTCATTACATTCAATTTGAATACTCCAAAGATTTATTTTCTATATTCACTACATGGATACATAACAAAGCGATCACACGTGATGATGTTTGCAATTTATAATACACTACATGAAACATTATATAACTAAACTTCAAGTTATATATTTTATATTATGTTTTAATGATAATTTTTTTTAATAATATTTAACTATAAAAACATATATAAAAACAAATTACTTATTTTTTTCAATGTTTGGTAGTGTTTGAAACAAAATAATGGAAAAGATTGTGGTTATTATGTTTAAAAATTAATGAAAGATAACATATACCATCAATAAACTATCATCCCTAAAGAGGTATTTTCAAAGATAATTAAATTTTCATTTAAAATATGTATTAATCCTTTGTGTATTTATATTTTTATAGTAATAATAAAAATGAATAAAATCCTTATATTTACAAGACAAAATGGATTTGTTTATAAATAACTAGGAAAAATACCTAGTGTTAAAATGTACACATGTATCATGAAGATGTGACTTCCTACTACTTTAGTTTATTTTCCCATCATTTTATCCACTTTTTAGTTAATTTCCTTATAATTTTTATCTAATACTTATTATGTTAATTTTTGTAGAGATCATGAAGAAATGACTTCATCAACAAGGATGATTCCCTTATGTACTATGATCATGCACTCAATAAGGATGATGCACTCATGATGATGCAATTTTATTTTTATACTCCAATGAATTAAACATTATGGGTTATCAAACATTAATATTTTTGGATAACCCTAAATGTTGAATGCATTTTAGGATAAAAAGACATGGTGGACTCAAACATACCTCAATCTAATACACGGTATACCCGATATGACTCAAATTATGGTTTCATTTTCAAATTGACATTTTATTAATGTATTGTTTCATATTTATGTTTAATTTATTTCTTTATTGTATTAATAACATAATAATGTTTTTCTTATATAGGTGTATTATTTTCTCGATTTGGGGTGGTTTGTTTAAAACTGCTCGTGCTCATGAGAGATTGGACTTCGAGGATAAAACTAAGATAATGGAAATAAGAAAATGGGTTAATCATCCATACCTCAATCTGATAAACAATGTTCTTGGTTTGACTCAAACTGTATGTTTTTAGTTTATAATTTACATTTAAATTCAAAACACACATCACATGCTCAAAACTGATAAAACACATTCGTATTTTTTTGATATTTTTTTACAATGATCCATAAGTCATTTTTGACATGTAGGAATAAACTAAACCTCAATATGACACATGGTGTGACCAGTATGACTCCAAGTGTGTATTATTATTTAAAATTGAAATTTTAGTAAAAATGAAAAGTGACATACTCAAAAAATAGAAAAATAATTTAGATTTATTTTATACTTTGGGAAAATGATCCATAAGTCATTTGTGACATGTGTAAATTATCTACGTCTCAATATGATATACGGTGTTCTCGGTATGACTCAAAGTGTATATTATCATTTTAAAATAATAATTTTAGTTCAAAATGTGTGTCACTCACTAAAAACCAAGAAAACTTGCTTATATTGTTTTTATAATTTTGGAAAACTATTCATAATTAATTTTTATGTGTAGGAATTAGTCTCACATCAAACCAACATATGATGTGATCAGTATGACTCAAAGTATGTGTTCCAGTTTAAAATAAAATTTTAGTAAAAAAGATAAGTGAAATACTAAAAACTTATCAAACACATTGGTATTGTTTTGATGCATTACTACAATGGACCATAAATCATTTGTGATATGTAGTAATTAAACACACCTCAATCTGTTGCATGGTGTGACCAATATGACTCTAAATGTGTATTTTTATTTAAAATTGACATTTTAGTAAAAAAAACGAGTGAGATACTCAAAACTAATAAAAAAACATTCATATTATTTTAATACTTTAGGAAAAAAATCCATAAGTCATTTGTGACATGTAGAAATAAGACTCACCTAAATCTGATACATGATATTCCTGGTATAACTCAAATTGTTTGTTATCAGTTTAAATTTGAAATTTTAGTTCAAAACATGTGTCAATCACTAAATCCAAAAAAAACACTATGATTATCTTGATAAATTAGTAAAATAATTAATAAGTCATTTTTTAATATTATGAATCAATCTCACATAAAAATTATAAATGATGTAATCTATATGACTCAAAGTTTTTATTATGAGTTTAAAATTGACATTTTAGTTAAAAATGAATTTTATTCACTACAAACACAGAAAAAACACTATGATTGTGTTGATAATTTATGAAAATGATTCATAATTCATTTTCTATGTTTAGAAATCAGTCTCATATCAAACTGACACCTGATGTGATTGATATGAATCAAAGTGTGTGTTTTCAGTTTTAAATGACATTTTAGTAAAAAAAAAGACAAGTGAAATACTCAAAACTAATAAAGTGCATTCATATTATTTTTATACTTTATTAAAACAATCAATAAGTCATTTTTAACATGTATTAATTATACTCACCTTAATATGACACATGGTGTATGAGAACCCTGATCTTTTATTACACAATTAAACATAATTTATTACATAAACTTCACTTGATACAATATAGAAGATCAAGAGGTCTAGTTTATTTAAGGATTAGGATCATTACATAACAACTTAAAACATGAAATACAACATCTTTATTGAAAACTTCCTTTACATGACCACTACATTCCCTCGTACTTAGCATTGCATGGGATAACCTGAGGACATGCATAAGAAAATGGTGAGATATAAATCCTGGTAAGGGATTAATCATGGAATAACGTGAGGAATACAATAAAAGTTATAAAATAGTCATATCAATAGAGAACAAGATAATCATAAACATAAAGGCATGATAAATCATGATAATCATAACATGGAAATGTGGCAACAACACTTAACATGGAATTAGCATGACCCAAGGCTCATTGTACATGGAGCATGAGTAAACCCTCATTGCACATGAAGCATGAGTAAACCCTAATTTCACTTGTATTATCATGAGTAAACACCCATTTCAAATGAATTATCATGATACTATACTTTACCCAATGCATTGGAGCGCTATAAGGGCTCACCCTTCTTAAACATTTCATTTCATGTATAAGTGTGCCACATGGATCATATAACATGGATTCATAAAACATCATCATTTGTTCCAAGATAAAGGAATGTGGAATTAATACATGAAACTTTATAATCAATAATTGAATGTGAATAATATTGAATACCCTTGATAGAGAAATGGGCATGGTATTCACTACACAATGACATTTTCTAGGAAAATCAGTGCAATTTTGGCAGCGTAACGACGTGACGTAAGAATTCATAAAAATGGTTGATGAGAGAGAAAGGGGTGTCTCATCATATGTACATGAAATGTACAGTAAGGGAGTCATATAGATACATGTCCCAACAATTTTAATGGAATTTAGATTCATGATACAAAATAATTTCTTGAATGTAAATGAGGAGAGAGAGAAATTCCTTTCGGAATTTCGGCATAGTAACAGGTGTACATGGGGGGCATTTAATGAGATAGAAATGAGTCTACCATCATTAAAACATAAATATGGAAGTATGGGGGAGGTGTGAAACCATAACCCAATATTTATAATTGAAATTAAAATGGCATAACAACATTAAGAAAATTGGACAAAAATGAGAAAGGAAGAAAAACCCTTACTTGGAAGTGTGCTTCCAAAGGCTTGAGAGAGGCTTGAGAGAGGCTTGAGAGAGGCTTGAGAGAGTCTTGAGAGAGGCTTATTGGGAGATTGGTTACATTGGGAGGATTTTAGAGAGATGAGGGCAGAGGTTGGATGAACTCCAAAGGCTTTTAGTGAGGAGGAAGTGGGAGCTTGGGTGGGTTTATATAGGAAAGGTAAGGGAATTCTTTATTATTTAGGTTTGGGACACCTCACATTAAACTAATCCAAACCACAAACCATACCATAGTTTTTGCCCATGGTTTTTGGAAAAGGGAATTGGAAAAAAATATTTTATAAGGAAAAAGTCTGAACTTCTTAAAATAATGGGGATGCTTATGTGGAGGTGAGTCACACTCCCAAGGAAAACAATTAAAAAGACTAAATGTTTAATAAGTCTTGAAAGGTCCACTAAAGCTTATTAAAATAAATAAAACAAACCCAAAATAACATTATTTTAATGTTAAAACATATATTGGCCGAACATAAAGTTTATAGTATTTTATTACCTCACTATTGGTTCATTATGATGTTATAAAACACATTTTTTATTTAAACGGTTTTTAATTTTTACCTAAAAATTTAACTGTCTCAGAAAATTATGAAAAATTCACCATTGTATAATTTCAATGTCCTGGTTCACGAAATAATATTCATTTTATATAAATAATTTTCTAAATATGTTAATTTTCACTTTTAAAATAAAAAATGACATTTATCGAAAATTCATGGGTTTTGACGAAAATGGATTTCAAACCTTAATAAAAATTACAATTGCATTCATAAAATTATAAGATCATTTATATTTAATAAAAATTAATTTAATAACAATAATAATATTTTATTAAAATATTATTTAATTCAAAAATCCATTAATTTGTCAAAATAGATTTCTTAGTTGAACATTAACTAAAAATACTATTTGTTCTTTAAAAACTATTTACCAGGTAAAAATAATAAAATGAAAGTATATTCATTATTATATACAAAAATAATGTACATAACCATAGTCTTAAGGTCTTCTTACATAATTTCATGACTCGTCCTCAGGGCCCGTGTTGTGACTACCCCAAGCCCTCCTTCCATAGGCCAGGGGTTGGCGACTAGCACCAAAGGCGTAACTCCTGATAAAAAGGGAAGCCATTTCCTTTAGAAAACTAACAAACACAACAGAGTAAGCAACTGAAGTAAGCACTAAGAAATACTGTATACAAAAGTAAATGATGAAAGGAAAAGGGGCCGAAAATACAAGCCCAATAGTAAGTACAGTACAACTGAAAAGCTAGTACAACTGCAGTAAAGTAAAACAGCAACCACTGAGTCATCCTCCAAGAATCCCACATAAAGGGTGGGTAAAGATGTCCTCCTCAGCACCCTAGGTCCGTATGTCTTCTCCATGTATGTCTCACCAAGGTGTCCACCTCCGGGTACCGTCCAGCTCTACAAGTCTCCTCCTCGATCAGTGTTGTCCGTCATCTACATCCAACACAATGTAGTGCGGGCATATCCCATGCAGGGGTGAGTATATGATACTCAATAGGGGACCTGATACCCCCGAAGGTCTCCCAGAATCCACGAAGGATAAACCACAGAAGAAAGATACAATCACGAAGTATCAACCAACTCTACTTAGTTATATTCCCATACATATACCTATGTCATCAATCCCAGTTCGACTCCAACTCTCGAGCCCAAGCACAACCCAGTCCTCACAGGAAATAAGTCAATCACATCGATGATAATGATTGAAATTCAAGACTCATCTCACATAGGTATACATCTTTTGTATAGCATTAGAGATGATCAGATGTAGTCACAGATTCATATAAGCTGTCTGACCCACTCAGGATACTAGTCTAGCTAAGCTGTCAGACCCACATAGGATACAAGTCTAGCTACTCTGTTGGACCCACTCATGATACAAGTACAGAGGTCAAACTGTCAGACCCACTTAGGATACAAGAACAGTAGGCATCGCTATCGAACCCATGGAGGATTCCAGTATAGTAGTCGTCGTTGTCGAACCCACGGAGGATTCCAGTACAGTAGTCATCGCTGCCGAACCCACGAAGGATTCCAGTACAATAGTCATCACTTTTGAACCCAAGGAGGATTCCAGTACAGTATTCATCGCTGTCGAACCCATGGAGGATTCCAGTACAGTAGTCATAACTGCTGAACCCACGGAGGATTCCAGTACAGTAGTCATCACTGCCGAACCCACGGAGGATTCTAGTACAGTACTCATCACTGTCGAACCCATGGAGGAATCCAGAACAGTAGTCATTGCTTCCGAGCCCATGGAGGATTCTAGTACAGTAGTCATCACTGTCGAACCCACAATGGATTCTAGTACAGTAGTCATCGCAGTCACAACCAGCTCTAGGGTTCCCGCACACAGCACGCTCGATTCCGGGAGGGTCTTCTCCTAGAGCAAAGAGTTCAATGCATAAACTATCATGAAGACCTGATTTCATTTATCCCGAAGTTCCGTATCATCATAAGGAACCCAACGCGACAGACAGTTCATCAATCAGACGCCCGGTCTGAGAGTTATTAACTTTTCCGTTCCAGGGGCCTGGTTTGATTTCAGGTATAATCAAACCCGGACATACTCAAATCTCATCCAAATCCCATGTGTAGTTTTCAAAAAGTGTTGTCTTGTCAAAATTAAACCAACGTAGTTGATGGCATGTCAAACAGACGTCCGGTCCTTAAGTTATAAGCATTTCCGCTCCGAGGGCCCGGTTGGTTTCGAGTCCGAACCAACCCGGACGATTAATAAAGTTGTCCAAAACTCACTTAGAGTATTGAAAAAGGAACACTTAGTCGTAAGGTTCCTAGTGCCGTAGACGGTGCGTCGATCGGATGCACAGTCAAGAAGTAATTCACGTTTAAGCGAAACGGTCGGCCCGTCAAGCCCGGTGGGCTGGCGGGTCCGCCCGTCCTGGCTCGAAGGGTTCGACCTGACTAAGGGGTTGGCCCGGTCCAATGTAGCATGGCCCGGTCCGGCGGGGTGCGGCCCGGCCCGGCGGGGCGCAGCCAGGCCTGCGATGGGGCGCGGCCCGACCCGACAGGGCGCGGCTCGGCCAGCTGGCCAAGCAAATCGGGGGGCGCGGCCCCCGGTTTTCCGAAATGGCGGCGCCGCGCTCCTGTCTAGCCAGTCGAAGCCTACTGGTCTTCCTGTCGTGAGCGGCACGCACGGACGGTCCACTGTTCCCCCAGCGCGGCACCCTCCTGGCACTACGGGGTCTTCCCAGCCTGGTCGGCCGCCTGCTGGCCGGTTCGTCTGCCGAGCGGGCCACGGAACGCGGGCCGCGGTCCTCCGCAGCGCGGCTCCCTCATGGCGCTGCGGTTCCTTCAGTTCGTCCGGCTTTAGCCGGCCAGTTCTTCTTTGGTCGAGTGGCCCACGGTTGCGGGTCGCGGTCTTTCCCTCTCCGCGCGTCACCCGGTGTCATGGTCCTCTTTGGGCCGACGCGTGACTGTTGTTGTCGCCACCGCCTTCGGTCATCGCCGCCCACGATTGCCGCCAACTCTGGTCATCGTCACATCTTCCAACACAGTCTCCATCGTGATTAAAAAAGAAAGTAAGGTGGGTCATCTGGTTGTGTTTGTTCGACCTGCACCCTCCGCGTTAGGTGGTATCAATTGGCCAGAGATGATCACTTGCATTCAACAATAATGAACGTATAATTTATTCAAATTAAATTATACAAACACCCTACCTTGATTCGGATGCTCGCTTTTCCGTGTTGCGGGAAGAGGATCCAAAGTCAACGTCGATTCATTGATGTCGGGTTGCGTCCGAGGAGGAAGTGTAGTCGATGTTTCCTTGCGGACAGCATATCCTCCCTTGACGCGGAGGAAGAAGAAGAAGAATGACGGTGTTCCTCATGAGCATCGCCTCACGTTCTTGTCTCGTTCGTCGAGAGTATATCGTTCCTCATTTTCTTCGTTGGAGAGGGATGAAGCTCTCCTCCAATTCTCCAAAGGCTCCACCACCAAATATTTTCCACGAAAATATAATATTAAGGCTCCCCAATTTTAATAGAATTTCCATGAAATTCCAAATCGATTCAAATGAAATCAAAGATTAATTAAATGTGGAATTTAATTAGTCCTAGTTGTTAGCATTAATTAAGACGAGGTGAAGAGTTTAAAACTCAAAAGAGAGGAGGTGGAGAGTTCACATTAAAAGAGGGGAGTTGTCAAATTAAATGAAGGGGATTTAATGGGGAGTTGAAGGGTTAGAGGCTCATGTGGGCCCCACCACACTTTATCTTCTCATGGGAGGTTATGTGGGTGTGGGACCCACCTCTAACTCCCCCTTGTAGGAAATAACAAACTCTTTAACAATAAAATTTTGTACAGAAATTTTATTTAATTTAATATAAATCCCCCAAAATTAACTTATCCTCCTGAGAAAACACAATTTCAGTAAAGGTCCCCTTAAGAGAATACTGGTGTTATGAGTTCATTGATTCCCTCATATTTCAATTCCATGAAATGGTTCAAAATATAGAAAAACTCGCACGTACGTTTACTGAACGTACCTGAAAAAAACTTCAGAAATTGATTCCAGGTACACCGGACCTCAGAATCAGGCATCGTCAGAAACTGCGAACACGTAAAATTCCAAAGAATTAAGAAAAAAAATTCCTTGAAATTTCTGGATTTTTACATTACCCCCACCTCAGGGATTTACGTCCTCATAAAGATATGTCATACACTAGGGAAGAAAAAGTGGGTACTGAGCACGCATCTAAGCCTCTCGCTCCCATGTGCTCTCCTGGAGGTTCCCATGCTGCCAGTGAATACGCACCAAAGGAATCGACCATCCACGTATGACCCACTCCTGTCGATCCTTGATCTCCATCGGGACCTCCGATAATGTCGCCCTGTCATCGATGTCCAGCTCCCCGTGGTCGATGATGTGGTACGGGTCGTGCACATATCTCCTGAATGTAGAGGTGTCCCAAACTCTCTACTGACCCCTGCTCTTTGATTAGTAGGAAGTGGGCCAACTTGGTGAGTCAGTCTACGATCACCCAAATAGAGTCGTGCCCTCTGGATGTATGTAGAATTCCCATCACAAAATCCATGGATATCCCATCCCACTTCCACTCTGGGACCTCTAAGGGTTGTACCAAGCCTGATAGAACCTCGTGCTCCGCCTTCACTTGCTGACAAGTGAGGCATCATGGAACAAACTCTCCTATAGAGTTTCCCCTTCCTAGGAGTATAGACTATCTCAAAGTCATAGTCTCGAAGGAACTCAAGTCAACGTCACCATCTCAGGTCTAGGTCCTTCTACGAGAAGACACACCTGAGACTTTTGATATTAGAGTAAACCGTAAACCATTTACTCAACGAACTATGGGTGTGACTAGCCATTTGTAAAGGACTCAGCTACACCCTTTTTCGCTTACATCCTACAAGAGCTGCTAAGATTTCTCTGCCGAAAAGAGAAATCTGATCTCATCCCCTGGATGAACCATGTTCTTTTCCTAATACAGTCAATCCTGACATGAACGGTACTATTTCATTCCATGGACGACGTCGTAAGGCCTCAACGCTACTACCAAGAGATCCAATCGTTACTCTCACCTCCAAGGGTCGAGTCACACTATCGGCAGCAGTGTGTGGTCACTGGGTCTCCTCCAGTAGGAATCTCTAATGTGAGGGTCAAGTCAACAGTTTTAACTGGAACCTCTTAGTATCAACCATTCAAAAAGGTAGTAAATAAAACATCACATGGAAAAGTGTCTTTTATTACAGCAGCTCAAAGTACAAAGACACAAAGAAACCACAAAAAACAACATCAACAAATCTAGAAGCATCATGAATAAAATTATCCTTGCCTGGAGCTAGTCCCGCTTCTGTACACTTGCTCCCGGAGCACTATGGTTGTAGGCCTAAACTGCCTGGAGCTGAGCTCTCCCATGTCCATTCGTTCCCTATAGTCGGGGTGGACCTCCTGGTGGTGGTGTTGGTAGGGCCTTGAAACACCATCCACCACCTACTGCTCGACCAGCTCCTCTGCCTCGTCCGCCTACTCTCGGTGGACCACCACATTCAAACCTCTACCTCTTCCTGGTAGGTCCCTCTACTGCCTGCTGCTCATCTGTAGGGTGGGTCGGGTAGTCTCGAGCCATGTGACCCTGCCCACCGCATGCATAGCACTACCTTCTCCTCGTATATTTGGCTCTGTTTTGTGTGCCCCGCACAACCGAACCTATATCCTGAGATCACCCACCTGATGGCCTGGTCCTCTTAGACTTCTGCATCAACTGTCTACTTCCGGCTACAGAATACTCCGCTACATGTCGTCCTGTAGAGGGTCTCGTCGTTGGTGATTGTTCAGCGAGAAAACTCTCCACTAGAAGGGCTCTCTCCAGCACCCCCGCCTGCGTCGGGATGTTGAGGGAGATCATCGATGCCCTGATCTCATGCCTGAGTCCCTGCTCGAAGGTCCGGGCCCTGAAGAATGGGTCTCGTACCATATCTGTGGAGTAGCGTGAGAGTTCATTGAACCTCGCTGAGTACTGAGCTACTATCATATTTCCCTACTGCAGATGAAGTAACTCCTGAATCCACACCACACGAAGGGTGACTGGTACAAACTCTACCTGGAACAGGCTCTCGAAGTCTGTCCAGAGTAGTGATGCCTCTTCATGCACCTGGAGCATCAGGCTCCACCATCTGCCTGCCGCTGCATGTAGGAAACTCGCGGAAAGGATCACCATGAGGTTGGCTGGTGTCCCTACCAATATGAAAATTCTGACGATAGCCTCTAGCCAATCCTCAGATGCCTGTGGGTCAGTCTCTCCCTAGAACCTGGGCGGCCTCTGGTGCTGGAACTCGTGCAACGCACTCAGGTGACGTGCACTCTCTGCTGCTGGAGTTGGTGGTATCGATGTCCCAGTGGGTAGTGGTACTACTGGTACCTCTACTGTGATGTGGCCCTGCACCGAGGCCTCATTGCTCGGTGGGCTACCATCTTGTATGTAACTTGGAACCCTAGCTGGCTACCTTCATGGGGCCATCCTGAAAAGAAACAGGTGCACCACGGTCAAACAGTATACCTGGTGAGCTGACACAAACTAATCACGAAGAAAATTTTTTCAAAGGAAACACACACGCAATCAGTGTTTTTGTGCACTGAGTCGTAAATCAGAAGTCAGATCCCTAGTGTGTGGATACGTCTATTGCCGCACCAACATCGGTTTCCCTGAACTAATAACCACACCCAAAACACTTAACACTATTGCCGTTAAAAGAATCAGAGTCCAAGTTCGGTGGTAGGACCGACTCCTCTGATACCAATTTGTCATGACCCTTCCTCGGGGCCCATTTCGTGACTACCCCAAGCCCACCTTCTATAGGCCAGGGGATGGAAACTAGCACCAAAGGCGTAACTCCCAATAAAAAGGGAAGGCATTGCCTTTAGAAAAGTAACAAACACAACAGAGTATGCAAATGAAGTAAGCACTAAGCAATACTGTATACAAAAGTAAATATTGAAAGGAAAAGGGGATGGAAATACAAGCCCAACAGTAAGTACAGTACAACTGAAAAGCTAGTACAACTACAATAAAGTGAAACAGCAGCCATTGAGTCATCCTCCAGGAATACCACCTGAAGGGTGGATATAGATGGCCTCCTCAGCACCCTAGGTCCGTCTGTCTTCTCCGTGTACATTTCACCAAGTGGTCCACCTCCGGGTACCGTCCAGCTCCACAAGTCTCTTCTTCGATCAGTTTTGTCCATAGTCTGCATCCAACACAATGTAGTGTGGGAATAGCCCGTGCAGGGGTGAGTATACGATACTCAGTAGGGACCCCAAGACCCTCGAAGGTCTCCCAGAATCCATGAAGGATAAACCACAGAATAAAGATACAATCATGAAGTATCAACCAACTCTACTTAGGTATATGCCCACACATATACCTAAGTCATCAATCACAGTTCGGATCCAACTCTTGAGCCCAAGCACAGCCCAGTCCTCATAGGAAAGAAGTCAATCACATCGATGATAAATATTGAAAGTCAAGACTCAGCTCACATAGGATACTATTCCAGCTAAGTTGTCGGACCCACTCAGGATACTAGTCCAGCTAAGTTTTCGGACCCACATAGGATACAAGTCCAACTACTCTGTCATACCCACTCAAGATAGAATTACAGAGGTCAAACTGTCATACCCAATTAGGATACAAGAAAGTATTCATCGCTGTCGAACCCACAGAGGATTCCAGTACAGTACTCGTCACTGCCAAAACCACAGAGGATTCCAGTACAGTAGTCATTGCTGCTGAACCCACGGAGGATTCCAGTACAGTAGTCCTCACTGCCGAACTCAAGGAGGATTCCAGTACAGTAGTCATTGCTGTCAAACCCATGGAGGATTCTAGTACAGTAGTCATCATTGTCGAACCCACATAGGATTCCAGTATAGTAGTCATCGCTGCCGAACCCACGGAGGATTCCAGTACAGTAGTCATCGCTGCTGAACCCACGGAGGATTCCAGTACAGTACTCATTGCTTCTGAACCCATGGAGGATTCCAATATAGTATTCATCACTATCGAACCCACAGAGGATTCTAGTATGGTAGTCATCGCAGTCACAGCCAGCTCTAGGGTTCCCGCACATAGCACGCTCGATTCCGGGAGGGTCTGATCCTCGAGCAAAGAGGTAGATACATCAACTATCATTAAGACCTGATTTTATATATCCCGAAGTTCCATATCATCATAAGGAACCCAACGTGATAGACGGCGCGTCAATTGGATGCTCGGTCTGAGAGTTATTAGCTTTTCCGTTCTAGGGGCGCGGTTGGATTTCAGGTACAATCCAACCCGGCCATACTTTAATCTCATTAGAATCCCATGTGTAGTATTCCAAAAGGTTCTTCTTGCCAAAAGTAAACCAACATAGTTGACAGCACGTCAAACGGACGTCTGGTCCTTAAGTTATAAGTGTTTCCGCTCCGAGGGCCCGGTTGGTTCGAGTCCAAACCAACCCGGCCAATTACCAAAGCTGTCCAAAACTCACTTAGAGTATCAAAAAAGGACCACTTCTTCGTAAGGGTCTCGGTGTCGTAGACGGTGCGTCGATCGAACGCACGGTCAAGAAGTAATTCGTGTTTAAGCGAAACGGGCTCGGCCCGTCAAGCCCGGTGGGCTGGCGGGTCGGCCCGTCCTAGCTCGGCGGGTCTGACGGTGAGGCGCGGCCCGGCCCAGCGGGGTGCGGCCCAACCCTGGCCCAGAAGGGCGCGTTGCGACCAGCTGGTGGAGCGGACCGGAGGGCGCGGCCCCTGGTTTTCTGAAACGGTGGCGTCGAGCGGCACCGCCCTCCTGTCTGGCCGGCTGAAGCCGGCCAGTCTTCCTGTCACGAGCGGCCCGTACGGGCGGGCTGCTATTCCCCCAGCCTGGCACCACGGGGTCTTCCCAGCTAGGTCGGCTTCCTGCAGCTGGTTCTTCCACCGAGCGGCCCAAGGAACGCGGGTCGCGGTCCTCCGTAGTGTGGCGCCCTCGTGGCGTCGTGGTTCCTTCAGTCCGACCAACTTTAGTCGACCGGTTATTCTTCGGTCGAGCGGCCCGCGATTGCGGGTCGCGGTCTTTCCCTCTCCACATGGAACCCGGTGTCGCGGTCCTCTTCGGGTCGGTGTGCGGATGTCGTTGTCTCCGCCGCCTTCGGTCTTCGCCAACTCCGGTAGCTGCCACCTCTTCCAACACGGTCTCCATCGCGATTAAAAAAGAAACTAAAGAAGGTCTTCGGGCCATGTTCGTTCGGCCTGCACCCTCTGCATTAGGCGGTATCAATTGGCCATAAACGATCACTTTCATTCAACAAGAACGAAGGTATAATTTATTCAAATTAAATTATACAAACACCATACCTTGATTTTGATGCTCGCTTGTCCGTGTTGCGAGAAGAGGATCTGAAGTCGACATCGATTCGTTGACGTCGGGGTGCGTCCGAGGAGGAAGCATAGTCGATGTTTCCCCACAGACGGCGTCTCCTCCCTTGACGTGGAGGAAGAAGGGGTATAATGAAGGTTTTCCTCATGAGCATCGCCTCATGTTCTTACCTCGGTCGTCAAGAGGATATATGTCCTCCTGTTCCTCGTTGGTGAGGGATGAAGCTCTCCTCCAATTCTCCAAAGGCTCCACCACCAAATATTTTCCAAGAAAATATAATATTAAGGCTCCCCAATTTTAATAAAATTTCCATCCAATTCCAAATCGATTAAAATGAAATAAAATATTAATTAAATGTGGTATTTAATTAGTCCTAGTTGTTGGCATTAATTAAGAGAAGGTGAAGATTTTAAAATTCAAAAGAGAGTAGGTGGAGAGTTCACATTAAAAGAGGGGAGTTGTCAAATTAAATGAAGGGAAATTAATGGTGATTTTAAGGTTTATGGGATCATGTGGGCCCCACCACACTTTATCCTCTCATGGGAGGTTATGTGTGTGTGGGACCCACCTCTAACTCCCCCTTGTAGGAAATAACTAACTCTTAAACAATAAAATTATGTACAACAATTTTATTTAATTTAATATAAATCCCCCAAAATTAACTTCTACTCCCAAGTAAACGTAGCTACGGTAAAGGTACCCTTAAGTGAATACTGGTGCTGCAAGTTCATCAGTGCCCTCAGATTTCAATTCTGAGCACTGGTTCAAAAGATAGAAAAACTCGCACGTACGTTTACTAAACGTACCCGAACAAAACTTTAGAAATTGATTCTGGGCACACCGGACCTCAGAATCAGGCGCTGTCAGAAACTACAGACTTGTAAAATTCCAAATAATTAAGAAAAAAAATTCCTTGAAATTTCCAGGTCTTTACACATAAACCCTTATAACTCCCATATAAGACTAAAGAGTAAGGTGTGCGATAGTGGCAGACTCTTGGGGTGGCTCGGATAACATTGCTCGGGTGGTAATCTCTATCCACTTTCACTTCTCTCATAGGTGGTCCCGCTTGAGCTTAACATATTCAATCTTGGATTGGTCTTGGTCAAGAGTGAATCTCAAAGACACAACCTCCTTTCCAATCTCTGACAAATGGGCTTCGTATGGGGCACGTCTACTGAAGGAGGCCATCGTTTCCTTTGTCTGAGTAAATTGGATTTGTTAAATCCCTATATTTATACTAATCATGTGATCACTGTTCAATGGCTATATTAGCAACAGTCATAATTATTAACAGTTTTTTAAAACCCAAAAACATAAAACCAAAGAAGTTGAAATTTTATATAAACATTTTACATAAAGAGACATTTAATTAGATCAAGTGGGATTTCCATTAATGAAAGTTTGGGTCGTTGTAATCTTCCCCCTTATGAAATTTCGCCCTCAAAATTTCCTTTTCCCACACTAAAACAAATGTGGGTAACTCTGCTTCATCATTTACTCTGATTCCCACATCACTTCTTCAAACTTTTGGTTTCACCAAAACACCTTGACGAGGGGAATTTTTTTATTTTGTAGAACTTTTTCTCTACGATCTAAGATCTTCACTAGTTGCTCCTCATAAGAAAGATCATCCTCTAACTGTACCACCTCTGAAGAGAGTACATGTGAAGGGTCTGGTATGTACTTATTTAAGAGGGGTACATGAAAGACATCATGTACTTTGTCCATGGTGGGTGGATGTTTTAGTCGATATGCCACATCCCCGACACGATCAAGAAACTCAAAGGGGCCGATGTACCTTGGACTTTACTTCCCTTTATTTCAAAACCTCATAACCTTCTTCCACAGAGATATGCATAGAAATACCATGTCTCCAACTTTAAACTCAAGGTATCATTGAGGATTGTCTTCATAACTCTTCTGTCGACTCTGGGCTGCCATGATAAGCTGTCGAATGGTTTTTACCTCATCCACCATTTCTTTGACCATTTCTAGTCCAAACAGCTTACGCTCATCGACCTCATCCCAACACGACTGTGTTCTGCACCTTTTCCCATAAAGGGTTTTATATGGTTCCATTTGGATGCTCGAGTGGAAACTGTTATTATAAGAGAACTCAACCTGAGGAAGATGTTGATTTCATCCTCCTTTAAAGTCCATTTAGCACGATCTCAACATGTCCTCAAGTGTTTGGATAGTCCACTCAGATTGGCCATCAGTTTGAGGATGATAGGTTGTACTAAAGTTTAGTTCAGTATTCAGAGAATGTTGAAGACTCTTCCAAAACATAGAGGTGAATCTTGGATCTCGATCAGACACAATAGATAGTGGTACTCCATGCATCCTTAACACTTCCCTAATATATATCTGTGCTAGTTGATCCAATGATAAATCCTCCCAAATAGAAATGAAGTGTGAAACCTTTTTAAGACAATCCACAACAACCCAGATTGCATTGTTGCCTTAGAATGTCTTCAGAAGTCCAGTGACAAAGTCCATGGTGATGTTCTCCCATTTTCATTTTGGTATGGGCAATGGTTGCATCATCCCCTTATACTTCTGCCTCTCTAACTTCACTTGCTGACACACCAGGAACTTTGATGTATATTCAGTGATCTCCTTCTTTATTTTATCCCACCAAAAATGCTCTCGGAGATCTCGATACATCTTTATATTTCCTAGGTGAATAGAGAAATTTGAACTATGTGCATCATAAAAAAGTAACTTCTTCAGATCTGGACATGATGGAACGCATAGTCTTTTCCCAAATCTCACAATTCCTTCTTCATTAACTTTAAACTCTGAGGATTTACCTTTTCCGATAGCTTTCACTTTTTCCTGAATTCCCACACATCCTTTTGAAAATCCTTTAACCTTTCCAAAAGAGACAGTTGAGCAATCATTTGTGAAAGGATTGATGATGTTTGTGTCTTTATGATTCCCATGTTCATATTCATCAAGTCTAAGAAGATTGGATCCTTCTCAATTCTCATCAATGATAAAAATTTTGGGTCCTTTCTACTTAGATCATCTCCCACCTTGTTCTCTTTCCCAGGGTGGTAATGGATTGAGCAGTCATAGTCTTTGATCATCTCTAACCATCTTTATTAGTGCATGTTCGACTCTTTCTGTGTGAATATATACTTGAGGATTTTGTGGTCTATATATATTTCAAACTTCTCCCCAAAGAGATAATGCCACAAAATTTTTAAAGTGAAGATCACTACAGCCAACTCCAAATAATGTGTTGGATAATTCTTCTCATGAAATTTCAATTTCCTTGAAGCATAGGCAATGACTTTGTCATTTTTCATCAACACACACCCCAGGCCCTTCTTCTAAGCATCACTGAATACCACAAAATGTTCTCCACTTGTGGGTAAATTGAGCATGGGTGCAATGATAAGCCTCCTTTTTAACTCCTTGAAGCTTTGCCATCGGTACTAGGCCCATGAAACCCTGCACGGGATAGCTTGTTTAGAGGTCATGTGAGGTGGAGGTTTAACACAATGTGTTATTTTCTGGGGAGGGGTAGTTCCTTGTAATCTTGATCTAGATATTTTCATGTATCGGGTTTCCCACTTTTTCCTCAAAAGTGATTTTGAATAAAAAAATAATTTTCAGTCAAACTTTATTCGCATTCATCACTCCAAGAAAACATTACTCCATTCCGAGTTAGCATTGTAAGAGGGTTAGAAAATCATGAGAAATTTCTCACAAATCATTAATAATATCTAGCTAACCCAAAGAATCTATGGATATCCGTTACCGATGTTGGCATCGGCTATCCCTAAATTGCATCTGTTTTGGAGGGATACATAGATATCCCATTACTTTTGAGGATATAGCCCAAGAATGAGACCTCCTTCAACTAGAGATCACATTTGTTTTAATTTTCATAGAGATTCTCCTTCTACAAGGTCTCTAGTATAGTTCTTAGATGCTCCTCATGATCCTCCTTGGTTTTGGAGTATATGAGAATATCATCTATAAAGACTACCACAAATTTGTCGAGGTAATCTCTAAATACTCTATTCATCAAGTCCATGAAGATTTCTGGAGAATTAGTGAGTCCGAAAGGCATTACTATGAATTCATAGTGCCTGTATCTTGTACAAAAAGCAGTCTTGGGGATATCTTCCTTCTTCACCCTTACTTGATAATATCCCGACCGCAAATCCACCTTGGAGAAGTATTGTGCTCCACAAAACTGATCAAAAAAGTCATCAATTTTTGGGATAGGATACTTGTTCTTTATCATGATTTTTTTAATCTCATAATAATCGATGTAAAGGTGCATTGACCCATCCTTCTTCTTGACGACAAGGACTAGTTCACCCCATGGTAAAGCACTTGGCCGTATAAACCCTTTATCCAGATTCAACTGTAGTTGTTTCTTTAGCTCCTCAAGCTCCACAACATCCATTCTATATGGAGTATTGGATATTGTAAATGCCCCAGGTATAATATCAATTGAGAATTTATCATCTCTTCTAGGAGAAAGACCAAGAAATTCCTTGGGAAACACTTCAGCGAATTCCCTCACAATATGCGTGTCTTCTAGGATGGTTGCCTCCTTAGACTCAATCATCTGAGACAGATACACATGCTCATAGGGAAGTAATATCCATGCTTTAGATGATGGAGCTAAATAAGATTCATATTCCTCCTTTCACTTGTAAATAATTGGGGGTTGATTCTCCACATATAGAGTGATTTCCCTCTCACGGTAATTTATGTTAGATCTATATAAGGAAATCCAATCCATGCCAAGAATTACATCAAATTCCACCAGAGGGAGTATGACGAGGTTCATCGGGAAGTTCAATCCACATATTATGACAGGGGAGGAGTTATATTCATGGGATGAAATGATTGCCCCATTTTTCGTACTCACCAACATCTTCACTTCTATGATTTATGGTGGTGCTGGGATTGTTCTACTAAACTTTCAAGATATAAAAGAATGCGTAGAACCTAAATCAAAAATTAAATTCACTATTCTTGATTGAATAGCTAGCGTACCTGTCACCACTTCATTTTCGGGGTTCACTTCAGTAGTAGTGATGGAAAAAGCTCACCCTTGCTGCCGTGGAGGTTGTTGGTTGTCTCTGAAAACCTTTGTCTTAGGTAATTGATTTGAAATATTCTCTGGTTCTTTACAGTTGTAGAAATGAACCACGCATTGAGGTTTGAATAGAGCATTCCTCTCCTCTGTCATATCCACGGGCCTTTCTTGCCAATAGTTAATAGCTAGGTGCCCTTCTCTTCCACACCTAAAGCATTTCCTCGTCCCCTTTAGGTAGTTTCTGAGGTGATTCTTTCCACACCTTTGGCAAGTAGGGTGCTGGATCTTCTTAGCACCATTGGATTTATCCATAGGACCGCCAGCATTGAAGTCCACCTTACGCTTCTTATCCCCATGATACCCTTGAGATTCTCTGATCTCAATTTTGACCTTGAGGGAACATCGGATAATTTTCTCATAGCTATCGAAGTCACGAATCACCAGTGATTTCTACAAGCTAGGTTTCATCCCACCAAAGAAGTGGTCAACCTTGCATTTGGGGGTAATGACAAAGACGGAGGCGTATCATGTAAGCATTGTGAAGTTTGCCTCATACGCTCTGAAAAATTCGTCGTCTTTTTTCTTAAGGGCAAAGAATTCCCTTTCCATCTTAATCCGGAGGGTGCGCGGAAAATATTTATCGAAAAACATCTTCCAGAAATCTTTCTGTAATGCCTCGACCCCAGTTACCCAGAGTCGGTGCATTATTGTGTGACATTGGCATGATCACAAAAGATCAAGTCTCGAAAGACCGATTATTTTAGTATCCTTGGAAACACTAGATACATTCATAAATGTTACATTACATCATAAAGTGAAAAACTACAATAACATAGTCTCCATTTTCCACACTCATATCTCTTTCAGACTATCCATGCAGGTCATTCCTAAAATACTTCTTCACATCTTGGAAAAATTAAAACATTGAAAGGGGTGAGCTCAGATGATCGGTAAGGATAACAATATAGTGGAAGCTTTCATAAATAAACATTAACATTTAAGGCAATGTATAACTAAAAAAAGCCTCTTAAACTTGAACTTCAGCATAATATGGAAAAAATAAAATGAAATAATGTCATTTACTTATTCACATGGATATTCTACTAGTTGAATAATCACATTCAATATCAATAACCACTTTCATAATGATGGAATGCATAATTACAGACTATCATAACCACGTATCCAAGGCCTCGTGCCAAGACTAAAAATAAGATTTTCTCAAGGCCTCATGCCAAGACACTAGTTTGTCTCATGAGACCTACTGATGCATCGAGGAGCTATAGCGGGCTCCACCCGTCACTTATTAAGTCCAATGCATTCCTCATATGAACAGTTTTAAACATATCATAAACCATAACATAATTGTATCACATAAAACATGCATAAAGGAAACATAACATTTCCACATTTAAATCACAAGATATCAATACAACACATTGATATTATAAAAAAACACTTTCAAAACCATTTTCAATACCAAAATAAAATAAAACTAAAACTTTATATTTATTTTTCATTTAAAAAAAGTTATGGCTTGTAGAGGAATCTGAAACTCAAATAATGGTCACAGCGGCGGAGAAGTCGTTGTCGCCGCATACGTACAAAAATACATTCCTTTTGTCATTTAGTAAAAAATATTCATATAAAAAGATTCCTTTGGAATAAAATTAAAAGTCAAAGGGGTTTATACACCGTATAAAGGAAAGTTGTGTATAAAACCAAATATGCCTCAATGAAAGGAGATTGAGACGAAGTACCTTACAAAGATCATTTTTTTAAATAAAATAGATCTATTATGTGTATTAACTATAGGTACACATAAAGAAAGTACAAATACAAGATAGGACATAATAATATAATGACATAATTTGAAAGTAGGAGATTAACCCAAAGAATGGAAATTGGGTTAAGAAGTTCCCTTGCCTCGTGTCCGACTTGACTAGGTCGTTCTTTAACCTCCTGAATAATAAACTATATTTAATATCTACTTGCTTAAGAACCTTTTTCAAGTTCATTATCCCTTTTATATCACTTATTACAATGTTACGAAAATTATGTAGTCATTTAAGTTAATAACGGTCGTTTTGTCGATCTTTGGTACTTGAGTCAACAATAAACTTCTTATAATTACAAGTTGTTTATGTGGTAGAATATCCATTATCTCCATAATTATATTCATGATGTAGATATCATATATATCCTATAAATCCATTATATACATGAATTTATAATATTACATAACATTTAGAGGTAAGAAATGAAATGCACCGTTCATGGAGACGGTAAGTCGTACGTACGCATGAACGCTACTTTCATTTCTATTTCGTATTTAATGGAATGAGGTTATAATTATATAAAGGTATAATATAATTCCAGTATAATATAATGTATAATACCATTTAATCCATCCTTTATACATCCCACATATGGCATTAACGATTCAAATCACTTTGAGGGGGCGGTAGTTCGCACTTCCTAAAATGAAATTATCGCGTTTACCCATAATGGAAATCATAAAGGTATGAAATAAATGAAAAATACAGAATCATAAGGAAAAAAACATAATATATATCATATATAAAAATAGTTTCATCATAATGGCTACCATGAGAGGTGTTAGAAAAATATTGAACAATCATCATTTCGTGAGGCAGAAATTTTCCAACCACAGAAACAGTATGTTCTTTAACCATTAGACGAAGGTGTGTGTAAGTGTAAATAAAATCCTTCTCATAAAAACACACAAGTATATTTAGGATACTGGTTTTGTTACAAAATAAATTAATAAAAATATTTTAGGGGGTTGGAGAAGAAAAATAAAACAAAAGAACACAAGAGAAGACATTACCTTAAAATCGGGTAACTTTTTTTTGATTTGAGCCAAAGGCTTCCTTGGGAAGAATTATGCTCAAAGTGAGGCTTCTAGGAGTAAGAGAGGTAATTTGAGGGAGTATTTGGGCAGATTTTGGCTGATCCAAAAGGCTTTGAAGGTGTGAATAAGGTGGTAGTGGTGGGGGCCTTTTATAAGAGGAGAGGAGGGGCACTCTTGGAAAGTAATGAAAGGTTGCTTTATTATATAATGAGTTTCGGATTTTAAAGGTCCCAAACTTATATATTTTGAGGATAAGGTGATAATGGTTCGAAATATACTCATCCAATAGGCTTTGGACAAGTGTAATTCTTAGATATTACATTATCCTTCCATTTTATTAAAATCGTTAATTAATGAGGTAATCGCTGCATCATCATGGTGTCATTAAAAATTTAATTTATTTAATGTCTAAAAATTATAAAAAAAATACCATGATGTAGAAAATCTCTTTATATTTCCAATGAATATTTATGGTCAAATCTTTAACTTATATAACCCCATGTAATAATTGTTTTAGTAAAACAACACATGTTTGTGACAATTTTATTTTTACTTGAAATAAAAAGTCATTAATGTCATGTTCTTACCTAAGTGGCTCCATGGGGTCACCAAGTTGACCCATGGATTGTCTTGGTCGGCCATGACTCATCAAATAATGGTAGGACAATTTTAATGGTATTTTCATATTTTTATAATATCAATTTTACCTTAAATTTCACTAATTACCTTTAATCGCGATTAATTAAACTTAAAAGTTACTATTCACCAAAAAATTATTTTAATCCCATTGAACCACATTTTACTTCCTAGTGACAACCATGTATGTCGGATTTTTTAAAATCAAATCACAGAAGTGGAAAAGTTTCATTTAAACGAAAAATCGGTTTTTTAACTACCACTTAGTGGTTTCACTATTCATCAAAAATTGAAGTTTTTTAGAACAATGCCAAAATTTCACCCTAATCTATAATTGATATTCCGAATTAAAAAATGATGAATATTTTAAAAAATTCCAAACATATAAGTTGCATTAATTAATTTTATAATTAATTCCCGCTGTCACAATAAATAGCGTGTTTTTAAGAAACAATATATATCAAAAGATTGACAATTGTTTATGTCCAATTTCAAAGTGAAATTAATTATAATGACCACAATTGGATAAAATGGTAAAAATTTATTCTAATTACACTTTAAAACCGCTCAATAGTATAATTTATCACTATAAATTATTTTTATTAAAAAAGTTGTTTTTAAGTATTTTTCACTATTCATAAAAAATTGGAAGTTCTCAGAAAAATACCAAAAATTCAACATAGGCTAATATCGATATTCCAAATCCAAAAATTAAGTCCATTTTGAAATATAAAATATATATAATTTCAAAAAGTGGGTATTACTATTCATAATGGTTATTTTGATTGGTCTCGGTGTGTTAGAATCTCGAACTTGCATACAATGCAAGCTATTGCATTATTGAAAGAGAAGCGTATCGTGGAATCTCGGGGTGTTACATTCTCCCCTCCTTCAATAAATTGCATCCTCGCAATTTGAAATTTTTCTTTGAAAATAAAAGGTTGAAAATAGAAAATACCTTTGTGGAAATTCCACATCAGAAATAAGGTTAATAAAAATATAACTTTAAAAGAAATAAAGATAAGTACAAAGGTCACCCGAGATAGCACATACTAGGATTCTATTAAAATATGGATATGGAAGAAAAAAACCATCTAGGTATGATGGAGAGTTGTAGAAAACTAGATTAGGAGAAAGTTAACCACAAGAAAATCACAAACTTGTGATTGGCTAAACGGTCATTGAATCCCCAGTTGGAAAAGTTAACCGGCAACGTTTTTGTTTTAAGTTACCTTTTATAAAGTTGAGGAATTTATTTAGGAGATTTACTAAGAATGTAATGGAATATACATATTTGTCATGTAGACTTTCATTCTTTAATAAATTTTTACCACAAACCCATCTTTCACTCTAAAAGGTAATATAACTCAAAAATATTCTATTTATCCTAATTGTATAAGGTTCCAAATATTAACACATACCATTTAGATTAGTAAAACTATTTTGTAATAACCAGGGACTTCTTGTAGGTTAGTGGTAGGTAATAAAGGCCTGTCACACTATGGTTGTGGGTTCGATTCCTGCAGCTTTGTCCGACGCGACGGTTTATCCCCCGTCCTGCAGGTTGTCCTTTTCCTAAAACTATAGTTTTATAATATTCCAAAAATAATCTTCAGAAATGTTTTAACCTTAAATGATACTATCCAAAGTTCAACTTAACCCATTCCAACCTTTATAGTTATCCAAAATACCTCCATCCAGACTTTCTCTAAAAGGTCCTTAAATTCCAAAATCAATTGTAACATTAGATTCCCCAAACAAAGTAAAGTTTCTCTTATTGTCACATACTAAAAATATGATTACCTTCATCATATTAAAACCTTAATGAAAACAACAAGTACTGCAGTAAAATCCTTATATATATCACATTATTCTTATAACCAGAATATAATCCTTGAGTCCAAAAGCACAAATACATTAATTATTCCACTTCAACTTTAGTAACAGAATAAGATTGTCCTTGATCCCTTGGCCTTTTCTGATGTAAGTTTCCCTAACACTTAGGACATTCATTTGAATAATGCCCCATTTCCCTACAATTGTAGCATTCAACATTGATAGCCTCTTTCTTTACCTTACAATCACGAGCCTGGTGACCTTTTTCTCCACATTTGTAACAAACTCTCATTCCCTTTAGGCAAGTACCAGGGTGATTCTTCCTACAATTATTGCATAATGGAAAATCCTTCTTTCCATTTTTCCCTTTATCTGTCTCTTGTTCCACCGTTCTCTTATTCTCTTGCTTTACTTTGTTGTCATAATACTTTGAGAATTCCTTTTCTGTCTTGATAGCACATGAGACTATATCTTCGTATGTTGAGAAAGATTGTGATACTAAAGCTCGAGGGAGAAATGGTTTTAACCCATCAAAGAAATGATCGATCTTACTTCTTGGGTTACGTATATAATCTATAGCATGCCTCGCTAACCTTGTAAAGTTAGCCTCATACTTTAAGACATTCTCATCCTCCTTCTGCCTCAGACTCAGAAATTTCCCTTCCATATCTGCTCGATGGTCATGTGGAAAGTATTTTTCTAAGAAAATTTCCTTAAACTCCCTCTATTCTATACTTGATAATTCTTCATCTTCCTTTTTGTTTTGAATCAGCTACCACCATTGATCGGCATCTCCAGTGAGGGGGTAGACTGCAATGACAACCTTCTCCCTTTAGCTACTCCCCAAGGCGTGGAATATTTTCTCTAAGGAGTTTATCCATTGCTCAGCTAATAATGGATTTTTACCCCCATTAAATGTTGGTGGTTGTTGCCTCATGAAGCGGTCTAACATTGATCCTCCACGTTGCGGATCTGGGTGCTCCATATGAGTAAGGTTATTATTCATAAACTGAGTGAGTTGTCCCAATATGGTAATAAGTTGATCAGCACCAGTTGTATCTCTAGCTCCACAATAATTATCTTGAGCAGGAGGGCAATCCCTACATGGAGTGCGTGCATTGATACGGTTTCCATTCCTCCCACTAGGCGCCATTTCTAAACAATGGCAGAAAATAGATTAGTTTATGAATTAAAATACATAATTCCATACTTGTAAAACACCTAACATAAATTGAACTATTTATGGATATAATCCATAATCATAAAAAAAATTATTTGAGGAAGTATGTACTCATATGCCCTTCATAATGGTTTGTAAAGAAAATGATAATTACCTAAGCATATCCCCCGGGAGTGTCATAACCAAGAGTGCAGCAAGCCCCGTTGTCATGCACCAGTTACCATTCGAGTCTAGCTCAAAGCGGTGTTTTCAGGTTTTACCCCTAGGTACATCTGTGCCAGAGCCGCCTCTACCAGCTCGTATCCAGACAGGGATGTATTGCTCGGAAAACTCAAAAAATCTCTATAATAAAAAAATTCTAGGAAGTTCTTCTATACTAATACTCAAAGTCTATCTTTGGGCTATGTGATCTAATCAGAGTTTATCTAAATCTAGCTTCAAAGGTTAGTACTAAACTGCCTCTGATACCAAATGTAACGCCCCGACCCCAGTTACCCAGAGTCGGTGCATTATTGTGTGACATTGGCATGATCACAAAAGATCAATTCTCGAAAGACCGATTAGTTTAGTAGCCTTGGAAACACTAGATACATTCATAAATGTTACATTACATCATAAAGTGAAAAACTACAATAACATAGTCTCCATTTTCCACACTCATATCCCTTTCAGACTATCCATGCAGGTCATTCCTAAAATACTTCTTCACATCCTAGAAAAATTAAAACATTGAAAGGGGTGAGCTCAGATGCTCAGTAAGGATAACAATATAGCATAAGCTTTCATAAATAAACATTAACATTTAAGGCAATGTATAACTAAAACAAAATCCTTTTAAACTTGAACTTCAGCATAATATGGAAAAAATAAAATAAAATAATGCCATTTACTTATTCACATGGATATTCTACTAGTCGAATAATCACATGCAATATCAATAACCACTTTCATTATGATGGAATGCATAATGTCAGACTATCATAACCACGTAGCCAAGGCCTCGTGCCAAGACTGAAAATAAGATTTTGTCAAGGCCTCGTGCCAAGACACTAGTTTGTCTCATGAGACCTACTGATGCATCTAGGAGCTATAGTGGGCTCCACCCGTCACTTATTAAGTCCAATGCATTCCTCATATGAACAGGTTTAAACATATCATAAACCATAACATAATCGTATCACATAAAACATGCATAAAGGAAACATAACATTTCCACATTTCAATCACAAGATATCAATACAACACATTGATATAATAAAAAAACACTTTCAAAACCATTTTCAATACCAAAATAAAAGAAAATTAAAACTTTGTATTTATTTTTCATTTAAAAAAAGTTATGGCTTGTAGAGGAAGATGAAACTCAAATAATGGTCATGGCGGTGGAGAAGTCATTATCGCCGCATATGTACAAAAAAACATTCCTTTTGTCATTTAGTAAAAACGCTTCGTATAAAAAGATTCCTTTGGAATAAAATTAAAATTCAAAGGGTTTTATACACCATATAAAGGAAAGTTGTGTATAAAACCAAATATGCCTCAATGAAAGGTGATTGAGACGAAGTCCCTTACAAAGATCATTTTTTTAAATAAAATAGATATATTATGTGTATTCACTATAGGTACACATAAAGAAAGTACAAATACAAGATAGGACATAATAATATAATGACATAATTTGAAAGTAGGAGATTAACCCAAAGAATGGAAATTGGGTTAAGAAGTTCCCTTACCTCGTGTCCGACTTGACTCGACTGCTCTTTAACCACCTGAATAATAAACTAGAGTTAATATCTACTTTCTTAAGAACCTTTTTCAAGTTCATTATCCCTTTTATATCACTTATTACAATGTTATGAAAACTATGTAGTCATTTAAGTTAATAACGGTTGTTTTGTCGATATTTGGTACTTGAGTCAACAATAAACTTCTTATAATTACAAGTTGTTTATGTGGTAGAATATACATTATCTCTAGAATTATATTCATGATTTAGATATCATATATATCCTATATATCCATTATATACATGCATTTATAATATTACATAACATTTAGAGGTAAGAAATGAAATGCACCGTTCATGGAGACGGTAAGCCGTACGTACGCATGAACGCTACTTTCATTTCTATTTAATATTTAATGGAATGAAGTTATGATTATATAAAGGTATAATATAATTCAAGTATAATATAATGTATAATACCATTTACTCCATCCTTTATACATCTCACATATGTCATTAAGGATTCAAATCACTTTGAGGGGGCGGTAGTCCGCACTTCCTAAAATGAAATTATCGCGTTTACCCATAATGGAAATCGTAAAGGTATGCCATAAATGAAAAATAAAGAATCATAAGGAAAACAAAAAAATAATATATATCATATATAAAAATAGTTTCATCATAATGGCCACCATGAGAGGTGTTAAAAGAATATTGAACAATCATCGTTTCGTGAGGCAGAAATTTTCCAACCACAGAAACAGTATGTTCTTTAACCATTAGACGAAGGTGTGTGTAAGTGTAAATAAAATCCTTCTCATAAAAACATCCAAGTATATTTAGGGTACTGTTTTTGTTACAAAATAAAGTAATAAAAAGATTTTAGGGGGTTGGAGAAGAAAAATAAAACAAAAGAACACAAGAGAAGACATTACCTTGAAATCGGGTAACTCTTTTTTGATTTGAGCCAAAGGCTTCTTTGGAAGAATTCTGCCCAAAGTGAGGCTTATAGGAGTAAGAGAGGGAAGTTGAGAGAGTATTTTTTCAGAGGTTGGCCGAGCCAAAAGTATTTGAAGGTGTGAATAAGGTGGTAGTGGTGGGGGCCTTTTATAAGAGGAGAGGAGGGGCACTCTTGGAAAGTAATGAAATGTTACTTTATTATATAATGAGTTTCGGATTTTAAAGGTCTCACACTTATATATTTCGAGGATAAGGTTATAAGGGTTAGAAATGTACTCATCCAATAGGATTTGGACAAGTGTAATTCTTATATTTTACATTATCCTTCCATTTTATCAAAATTGTTAATTAATGAGGTAATCGCTGCATCATCATGGTGTCATTAAAAATTTAATTTATTTAATTTCTAAAAATTATAAAAAATTTACCATGATGTAGGAAATATTTTTATATTTCCAATGAATATTTATGGTCAAAACTTTAACTTATATAACCCCATGTAATAATTGTTTTAGTAAAACAACACATGTTTGTGACAATTTTATTTTTACTTTAAATAAAAAGTCATTAATGTCATTTTCTTACCCAAGTGGCTCCATGGGGTCCCCAAGTTGACCCATGGATTGTCTTGGTCGGCCATGACTCATCCAATAATGGTAGGACAAGTGTAATGGTATTTTCAAATTTTTATAATATCATTTTTACCTTAAATTTCACTAATTACCTTTAATCGTGATTAATTAAACTTAAAAGTTACTATTCACCAAAAAAATTATTTTAATCCCATTGAACCACATTTTACTTCATAATTACAACCATTTATTTTGTATTTTTGAAAATCAAATCACATAAGCAGTAAAGTTACATTTAAACGAAAAATCAATTTTTTAACTACCACTTAGTGGTTTCACTATTCATCAAAAATTGAAGTTTTTCAGAACAATGCCAAAATTTCACCCTAAGCTATAATTGATATTTCGAATTAAAAAATGATTTTTATTTTAAAAAATTCCAAACATATAATTTTCATCAATTAATTTTATAATTAATTCTTGTTGTCACAACAAATAACGTGTTTTTAAGAAACAATATATATCAAAAGATTGACAATTGTTTATGTTCAATTTCAAAGTGAAATTAATTATAATGACCACCATTGGATAAAATGGTAAAAATATATTATAATTAAACTTTAAAACCACTAAATAGTATAATTTATCACTATAAATTATTTTGATTAAAAAAAAATTTAAGTATTTTTCACTATTCATAAAAAATTGGAAGTTCTCAGAAAAATACCAAAAATTCAACATAGGCAAATTTCGATATTCCAAATCCAAAAATGAAGTCCATTTTGAAATAAAAAATATATATAATTTCAAAAATTGGGTATTACTATTCATAATGGCGATTTTGATTGGTCACGGTGTGTTAGAATCTCGAACTTGCGTACAATGCAAGTTATTGCATTATTGAAAGAGAAGCGTATAATGGAAGCTCGTGGTGTTACAATTTCCATTACAACACCTCGATCTCCTTATCAGGGTTTGTATTTTTGATCAACATCCTCCATTGATCAGCTTCACCCTCCATACGATAAGCATCCAGGATAACCTTCTCTTGTTCAGAACATTGAAGGATGGAGAATATCTTTTCGATGAATTTGATCCATTTTTCAGCGATTGAGGGATCAGATGATCCATTAAAAGTAGGAGGACTTTGTCTCATGAAGCTCTCGATAGTGACTTGTTCTTTCTTGGGGGGGGGGGGGGTTGAACGTCCCTCTTGACCCATGTTTCTATTCAAATCTTGAGTTAGCTGAGAGAGAATAATGACAATGTTCATGATTCCTGCTCCCATTGGATTGGGTATCTCATTAGTACAGTCATCACATTGATCTTCACATCAGTTGTTAGCTTGAGTCCTCCTATTACCGGCCATTGGCTGGAATAAAATGAATGTTAGGGGTAACACATAAAGGTTAATATAAGGACAAAACTGATGACTTATAAATAACTCTTATTTCCTTAACATATGAATATATTGGCTTTAGTCTATGTTATCCATGGTCTACTTTCTAACATATATTCTTAGGTATTTTTTTTGTCCCTTAATAATGGTTCATAATAATCTTGTGAATTTACCAAAGCATATACCCCGGGAGTGTCATAACTAAGAGTGATGTAAGGCCCGTTGTCGTGCACCAGTTCTCGTTCGAGTCTATCTCAAAGTGGTGTTTTCGGGTTTTACCCCTAGGATACATCTGTTCCAGAGCCGCCTCTACCAGCTCATATCCAGACAGGGATGTATTTTCTTGATAAACCACTTACTCAATACTCACCAAAACTTAGGCATGTTTTTATTATACTTAGTCAGGTCTATAATACTTTACTAGGTTTTCTAATCCTAATCCCAAAAATAACTAAACCTATCCTCTGATACCAACTATGACAACCCTGATCTTTTATTACATAATTAAACATAATTTATTACATAAACTTCACATGATACAATATAGAAGATAGAGAGGTCTAGTGCCTTTAGGGCTTAAGATCATTACATAACAACTTAAAACATGAAATACAACATCTTTATTGAAAAATTCTTTTACATGACCACTACATTCCCTCGTACTTAGCATTGCATGGGATAACCTGAGAACATGCATAAGAAAAGGGTGTACTATAAAGCCCAGTAAGAGATTAATCATGGAATAACTTGAGGAATACAATAAATTTTAGATAATGGGCATATCAATAGAGCACAAGATAAGCATAAACATAAAGTCATGATAAAGCATGATAATCATAACATGGAAATGTGGCAACAACACTTAACATGGAATTAGCATGACCCAAGGCTCATTGCACATTGAGCATGAGTAAACCCTCATTACACATGAAGCATGAGTAAAACCTCATTGAACTTGGATTATCATGAGTAAACACCCATTGCACAGGACCTATCATGATACTATACTTTACCCAATGCATTGGAGCGCTATAAGGGTGCACCCTTCTTAAACATTTCATTTCATTCATAAGTGTGCCACATGGATCATATAACATGGATTCATAAAACATAATAATTTATTCCAAGATAAAGGAATGTGGAATTAATATATTAAACTTCATAATCAATAAGTAAATGTACATAAAGTTTAATACCTTTGATAAAGAAATGGGCATGGTATTCACTACACAATGACATTGGCTTGGAAAATCGGTGCAATTTTGACAGCGTAACGACGTGACGTAAGAATTCATAAAAATGGTTGATGAGAGAGAAAGGGGTGTCTCATAATATGTACATTAAATGGACAGTAATGGGGTCATGTAGATATATTTTCCAACAATTGTAACAGAATTTATATTCATGATACAAAATAATTGCTTGAATGTAGATGAGGATAGAGAGAAATTCCTTTCGGAATTTCAGCATAGTAACGAGTGTACATGGGAGGCATTGAATGAGAGATAAATGGGTCTCCCATAATTAAAATATAAATAGGGAAGAATGGGGGAGGTGATAAATCATACCCCAACATTTATAATTGAAATTAAAAGGTCATAACAACATTAAGAAAATTGGACAAAAAAGAGAAAGGAAGAAAAACCCTTACTTGGAAGTGTGCTTCCAAAGGCTTGAGAGAGACTTGAGAGAGGATTGAGAGAGGCTTCTTGGGAGCTTGGGCACCTTGGGAGGATTCTAGAGAGAGGAGGGAAGAGGTTTGATGAACTCCAAAGGCTTTGAGTGAGGAGGAAGTGGGAGCTTGGATGGGTTTATATAGGAAAGGTGAGGGAATTATTTATTATTTTGGTTTGGGACACCTCACATTAAACTAATCCAAACCACAAACCAGCCCATGGTTTTTGCACATGGTTTTTGGAAAATGGAATTAGAAAACAATATTTTATAAGTCCAAAGTCCTAACTTCTTAAAATAATGGGGATGCTTATATGGAGGTGAGTCATACTCCCAAGGAAAACAATTTAAAAAGACAAAATGTTTAATAAGTCTTGAAGGGTCTACTAAAGCTTTGTAAAATAAATCAATCAAACCCAAAATCACATCTTGATTCCAGAAATAATTTTCATTTTGTCTAAATAATTTTCTAAATATGTTAATTTTCACTTTTAAAATAAAAACCAACATTTATCGAAAATTCATGGGTTTTGACGAAAATGGCTTTCAAACCTTAATAAAAATTACAATTGCATTCATAAAATTATACAATAATTTATATTTAATAAAAATTAATTTAATAATAATTATAATAATTTATTAAAATATTATTTAATTCAAAAATCCATTAATTCATCAAAATAGATTTCTTAGTTGAACATTAACTAAATATACTTTTTGTGCTTTAAAACTATTTACAGGGTAACAATAATAAAATGAAAGTATATTCATTATTATATACAAAAATAATTTACATAACCATAGTGATAAGGTCTTGTTATATAACCCCTTATAACACCCACATAAGACCGAATATTAAGGTGATAAATGGTGACAGACTCTTGGGGTGGCTCGGATAACATTGCCCGGGTGGTAATCTCTACCAACTTCCACTTCTCTCATAGGCGTTCCCGCCCAAGCTTAACATATTCATGATCAGATTGGTCTTGGTCAAGAGCAAATCCCAAAGACGCAACCTCCTTTCCGAGATCTGACAAATGGGATTCATATGTGTCACATCAACTGGATGAGGTCATCGCTTCCTTTGTCTGAGTAAATTGGATTTGTTAAAGCCCTATATTCATACTAATCATGTGATCACTGTTTAACAACTATATTATAAAAGGTCACAATTCTTAACAGTATTTTAAAACCAAAAAACATAAAACCAAAGAAGTTGACATTTTATATAAACATTTTACATAAAGAGACATTTAATTAGATCAAGAGAGAGATTTCAATTAATGAAAGTTTGGGTCGTTACATGGTGTGGCTAGTATGACTCCAAGTGTGTCTTTTTATTTAAAATTGACATTTTAGTAAAAAAAAGTGACATACTCAAAACCAAGAAAATGAATTAATATTGTCATGATACTTTAGTAAAGTGATCTATCGGTCATTTTTGACATGTATTAATCATCATTACCTCAATCCTATATATATTGTGCCTGGTATGACTCAAAGTGGCCGTTATCAGTTTAAAATAGATATTTTAGTTCAAAACATTTTCGCTCACTAAAATATTAGAAAAGATGATCGAATTGTCTTTATAATTTTATAAAAATATGTATAAGTAATTATTATGTGTATGAATTAGTATCATGTCAAACTGACACATGATGTTATTGATATGACTCAAAGTGAATGTTTCCAATTTTAAATGACATTTTGGTAAAAAAAACACAATTGATATACTCACAACTAAGAAAATACATTTATATTGGTTTGATAATTTATGAAAATAATCCATAAGTCATTTTTTATGTGTAATAAATAGCCTCACCTCAATATGAAACACAGTGTGACTGGTATGACTCCAAGTGTGTCTTTTTATTTAATATTGACATTAATTTTAGTAAAAATGACAAGTGACATTCTCATAACTAAGAAAATGCATTTAAATTATTTTGAGACTTTAAAAAAAATATCCATAATTTATTTCTTATTAGTAAGAATCATTCAAACCTTAATCTAATACATTTTGTTCCTAGTATGACTCAAAGTGTTTGTTATCAGTTTAAAATTGATATTTTTGTTCAAAACATGTGTCACTCACTAAAAACCAAGAAAACTCACTCTGATTATCTTTATAATTTAGTAAAATTATTAATAAATTATTTTTTACATTTATGAATCAGTCTCACATCAAAACGACACACAATGTGATTGGTATGACTCACAGTTCATGTTTTTGGAATAAAATGACATTTTAGTAAAAACACAAGTGACATACTCAAAACAAAGAAAATGTAATCAGATTGTTTTGATAATTTAGAAAAATGATCCATAAGTCATTTTTGATGTGAATGAATCATCTACATCTTGATATGACACATGGTGTGACTAGTATGACTTCAAGTGTGTCTTTTTATTTAAAATTGACATTTTAGTTAAAAAACACAAGTGACATCCTCAAAATAAAGAAAATTCATTTTTATTATTTTGATACTTTATAAAAATGATCCATAAGTCATTTTTTATGTGTAGGAATCAGCCACATCTCAATATGATATATGGAGTGATCTATATGAGTCAAAGTGTCTGTTATCAGTTTAAAATTGACATTTTAGTTCAAAACGTGTTTCACTCACTAAAAACTAAGCAAACACACTTTGATTGCCTTTATAATTTATTAAAATTATTTATATGTCATTTATGACATGTATTGATCATTATCACAATGAAAAGATACATGATATGACTGGTATGACTTAAAGTGCCTGTTTTCAGTTTAAAATGACATTTTAGTAAAAAAACACAAATAACATACTCAAAACTGATCAAACACATTCATATTATTTTTATAATTTAGGAAAATTATCCATAATTCATGAGGTGTAGGAATTATCAACACATCAACCTGAAACATGTTGTGACTGGTATGACTCCAAATGTGTTTTTTTATTTAAAATTGATATTTTAGTAAAAAAGGCAAGTGACATACACAAAACTGAGAAAACCCATTCATATTATTTTGATACTTTTTTAAAATGATCCAAAAGTAATTTTTAATGTGTAGGAATCATTCACACCTAAATATGATACATGGTGTGCCTTGTATGATTCAAAGTGTCTATTATCAATTTAAATTGACATTTTAGTTCAAAACATGTGCCACTCACTAAAAATCAAGAAAAAAACTCAGATTGTCTTAATACTTTAGGAAAATGATTAATAAATCATTTTTGAAATGTAAAAATTGGTCTCACATCAAAATGACACATGATGTGACTGTTATGACTCAAAGTGTGTGTTTTCAGTTTAAAGTTACACTTTAGTAAAAAAGACAAGTGACATACTCAAAACTGAGAAAATGTTTTTGGATATTTTTATACTTTTGGAAAACAATCCATAATTAATTTTTGATGTATAAGATTTAGCCCCAACTAAATCCAAAAAATGTTGTGACCGATATGACTATAATAGTTCCCTTTTATTTAAAATTAACATTTTATTCATTTATTTTTTTCTTATTATGTTTAATTTATTTCTTTATATTATTTCTAAAATATGAATTTTTTTATTATATAGGTGGATTCTTTTTATTGAGTTCAGGCGGTTTTTTTGGAAACTGATACAATGATCGTGATTTTTTGAGAGGGGATCTGGTTCCAAACACAATGAAACATTGATGTTTTTTATTTTATTTTTTGACAACACATGCTAATGTAATTGTACAAAACGTTGTTTAAAATGTTTTTAACGTAGTGTTTTTATGTATTTGTGATATAATTTTTATTTCAATTAAATTAATATGAAATTTTCATATACAGTTTTTTGATGCAGTATGATGTTTATTAACTCTATTTCTGGGGATAATAAAATCCCAACTTTATCAGCACTTTCATTAGTGATGATAAACATCCCCCTTCATCAGCACTTTTAGTGCTAATAAATGGATCCCCATTTTAATGGTGCTTAGGATAGCAACTCTTTTTTGCATTTTTAAGGCCCATTTTGTGCACTGTTAAAGGTTTTACTTGTGTTAGTTTATGAAAATTGATTAAATAATATATTTAGAATATAAAATGATTTTATTTCATTTAATATCATGTATTTTAGGAAAATATCATATAATGATTAATATGATGGAATTTATATTAGATATAAATATATAGTTTTTAAATTTATTTAATTACATATTTTCCATAATGATTTGTTAAATTATAAAGTGTTTGTCATCATTATTTATTCATAAATTGTTCATAGATAGTTTATCTCATGTTAAATATATGAATTGTTTATTTATCCAATTATTCCCTTTTTTTATTCTTATATATAATTTTTATAATATGATTATGTGTATTCTTTAGTTTAAGTAATTAAAATACTTATAAATTGTCAAACATTCATCTAATAAGTTACTTGATGAATATGATAAATGATTTAGTTTTTTTTTCTATCTTGAATTTGGATTATACTAGTTTGTGAGATTTAATTAAATAGTTAATTATTATTTATACATGTTAGGTGTTAGGGTTATGATAAAATTTAAGTATCTCTTGAGTAAAGTATCATTGGGTGGAGTAACTTTTGGTTGGATTTCTCATTAACCTAGAAGATTATATCTTATCTAGACAAGTGGGGTTTAGTTAAATATTTATCTAATATTAATCTTATCTAGATTTTTGATTTCATATGATTCTAATCCCTTACATGAAAGGGTTTCATTTACCTTATGCAAAAGATGCATTTGGATGTGTATAAATATAATTGGATTTTTAATTTGGGTTAGTGATACAATTTATGAGTTGTGTAAAGTGTTACATATTAATATGGTGTGGACATATTCATTTGACAAAAGTTATGATATTTCAAACAAACTTATTAGAACTGTGAATAGGTGTAAAGGGCATAACATGAGATAAGATTGTGAGATTAAATCCTATTTAAAATACTACATGATATATTCCTTCCATAGTAGACACATTCCATGACCTCAATCATCCAACCAGGTATAGGTCATGCTAAATTTGGGTGCCCCTGGATAATCTTATGTAAGGCTAAAAAGTAATGGGTATCCCTGATAAGATTATGTTCATATTTTAGGAATTTTCTTTGGGTTACACTTAACTAGGAGATCCAAATATGATTAATTTACCAAAGTAATAATATTGATTGAATTTATATGATGGATTAGGATAAAGAGTTATCCACTCCACTATCCAAGTATCATATATGATATGCACTAACATAGGTTGACCATTTAACTACATGAAAAAATGGGCTTTAACAGTTATAAGAAAACATTGCTATTCTAAGTACTGTTAAAGGGGGATCCCTTTATCAATGCTCGAAAAATTGCTGATAAAGGTGGTATGTTATCATCACTAGTCTAGCACTGATATACTTCCCCCTTTATCCATGTTATTTCTAGCGTAGATAAAGACCCTACTACTTCAATATGTTGTTTTAATTATATCACACTATAGCAGCAACCTATATATGGAAAATTCATAATTTATTTGAAATAAAAATTACACCAAAAATACATAAAAACACTATATTATATACATTTCAAACAATGTTTTGTATAATTACATTAGCAAGTACTGTCGCAAAAAGTCAAAAATATAAATGTTTCATTGTCTTTGGCACCTGACCCCTTCTTAAAAAGGCATGATCATGGTATCAATTTCTAAAAAAACCATCCCAAATCAAGAAAAATAATCCACCTATATAATTAAACAATTATTATGTTATTAATACTATAAATAAATAAATTGAATATAAATATGAAACAATACATTAATAAAATGCCATTTTTAAACAGAAACCACAAAATTTGAGTCACACCTGGTAAACCATGTATCAGATTGAATTATTGTTTATTACTAAAAGGTAAAATGACTTGTGGATAATTTTTATAAAGTTTCAAAAAAATATGAATGTGTTTGATTGGTTTTGAGTATGTCACTTGTATTTTTTACAAAAATGTTATTTTAAACAGAAAACACTCACTTTGAGTTATACCAGTCACATCATGTGTTAGTTTCATGTGATAACAATTTCTACATATCAAAAATGAATTATTAATTGGTTTCGTAAATTATCAATACAATCCAAGTGTTTTTTCTTGGTTTTAGTGAGTGACACATGTTTTGAACTAAAATTACAATTTTATACTCATAAAGGACAGTTTGAGTCATACTAGGCACATTATGTATCAAATGGATGTGAGAATTATTTATAAACATCAAAAATGGATTATGGATATTTTCCCTAAAGTTTAAAAATAATATAAATGATTTTTTCTAGGTTTTGAGTATATCACTCATCCTTTTTACTAAAATTAATGTCAATTTTCAATAAATAAACACACTTGGAGTCATACTGATCACACCATGCATCGGATTGAGGTGCGGTTGATTCCTACATGTCATAAATTACTTATGGATGATTTTAATAAAGTATAAAAATAATAATAATCGTTTGATCAATTTTGAGTATGTCACTTGTGTTTTTTACTAAAATGTCATTTTAAACTGAAAACACATATTTAATTCATACTGGTCACATCATGTGTCGGTTTGACATAATATTGATTACTACATGTAAAAAATCAATTACTAATAATTATCCTAAATTATCACAATAATCAGAGTGTGTTTTCTTGATTTTCAGTGATTGACACATGTTTTGAACTAAAATGTCAATTTTAAACTGATAACGGACACTTCGAGTCATATTGGGCACATGGTGTATCAGATTGGGGTGTGTATTATTAATACACATCGAAAATGACTTATGGATCATGTTTCTAAACTATAAAAACAATCCAAATGTGTTTTCTAAATTTTGAGTATGTCACTGGTGTTTTTTACTAAAATTTCAATTTTAAATAAAAAACGCATTTTGAGTCATATTGGTCACATCGTGCATAATATTGAGATGTTGATGATTCCTACATATAAAAATGAATTATGGATAGTTTTACTAAATTATAAAAATAATATGAATATGTTTTCTTAGTTGTGAGTATTTCATTTGTGTTTTTTTACAAAAATGTCATTTTAAACTAAAAACATGCACTTTGAGTCATATTGGTCACATTGTGTTTCAGTTTTACATGAGACTAATTATTACACATAAAAAATGACTTATGAATAATTTTTACTAAATTATTAAGACAATTGGAGTGTGTTTTCATAGTTTTCAGTGAGTGACACATGTTTTGAACTAAAATGTCAATTTTAAACTGATAACAGACACTTTGAGCCATATCAGGAATATCGTGCATCAAATTGAGATGAAACTAATTCCTAAATGTTAAAAATGACTTATAGATCATTTTAATAAAGTATAAAAACAATTTTAATGCTTTTTCCCAATTTTTAGTATGTCAATTGTCCTTTTTACTAAAATTAATGTCAATTTTAAATAAAAATATACACTTAGAGTCATACCAGTCACACCATGCATCAGAATGAGGTGTGGATGATTTATACGTGTCAAAAATGACCTACGGATCATTTTACTAATGTATGAAAACAATAAAAAAAATTCTTGATTTTCAGTATGTCACTTCTGTTTTTACTAAAATGTCATTTTAAATTATAAACACACACTTGGAGTTATACCAATCACATCGTGTGTTGGTTTGATGTGAGACTGATTCCTATATATCAAAAACAATTTATGAATAGTTTTACTAAATTATCAAGATAATCTAAGTTACTTTTATCATTTTTAGTGAGTAACACATGTTTTGAACTAAAATGTCAATTTTAAACTCATAACAGACACTTTGTTTCATACCGAGCACACCATGTTTTAGATTGATATGTGACTGATTCCCTAACATAAAAAATTACTTATGGATCGTTTTACTAAAGTATTAAAACAATAAAAAACTTTTTCTCAATTTTGAGTATGTCACTTGTCCTTTTTACTAAAATTAATGTCAATTTTAAATAAAAAGACACACTTTGAGTCATACCAATCACACCATGTGTAAGATTGATGTGAAGTTAATTCCTATATTTCATAAATGAATTATGGATCATTGTAATAAATTATAAAAACAATATGATTCTGTATAATCATTTTTGAGTATGTAACTTGTTTTTTCTTCTAAAATTTCATTTTAAACTAAAAGCATGCACTTTGAGTCATACTGATCAAATAATGTGTTGTTTTAATGTGATATCAATTACCACACATCAAAAATGACTTATGAATCATTTTAATAAATTATAAAGACAATATAAGAAATTTTTCTTTATTTTTAGTGAGTGAAACACATTTTAAACTAAAATGTCAATTTTAAATTGATAATGGACACTTTGAATCATATCGGACATATTGTGTATCAGATTGAGGTAAGACTGATTCTTACATGCCAAAAATGATGTATGGATAATTTTACTAAAGTATAAAAACAATATGAATGTGTTTTCTTAGTTTTGAGTATGTCACTTGTGTTTTTTTACTGAAATGTAAATTTTAAATAAATGACACACTTGGATTCATACCAGTCACATTGTGTGTCAGATTGAGGTACGGTTGATTCTTATACATCAAAAATTACTTATGGATTATTTTCCTAAAGTATCAAAACAATTTGAATTTTTTCTCTCAGTTTTGAGTATGTCACTTTTTTTTTACTAAAATGTCATCTTAAACAGAAAACATGCACTTTGAGTCATAACGGTCACATAATGTGTTAGTTTGACATGAGACTAATTACTACATGTCAAAAATGACTTATGAATAATTTTTATAAATTATCAAGACAATCCAAGAATATTTTCTTAATTTTTAGTGATTAACGCATGTTTTTAACTAAAATGTCAATTATAATCTGATTACGGACACTTTAAGTCATACTGGGCATGCCATGTATCGGATTGGGGTGCAGATGATTTCTATACATAAAAATGACTTATGGATTGTTTTTCAAAAGTATCAAAATAATATGAATGTGTTTAATTGGTTTTGAATATGTGATGTGTGTTTTAAACTAAAATGTAAATTATAAACTAAACACATATAGTTCGATTCATACTGATCACATTGTGCATCAGATTGAGGTGTGGATGATTGAGTATGTGATGTTTGTTTTGATTTCAAATATAAGTAAAAATATAAAAAACATAGAACATGTTCCATTTGGATAGAATAGATAACACAATGTTTCTTAAAACACTTCAAGTTTTTGGAAGCATGGGGTTTTCTCTTCCATACAAAAGGAACATGTTTTCTATTTTCTAGCTTATTACATATTGTTGAAAGAAAAATATGACTTCCCAAAAGATCTATTAAAAATAAATAAATAAGTATTATATAAAAATGATATGTAAATTAACTTAAAATAAATAGATACAATGATGAGAAAATTAACTATGTAGTATGAATCCACCTTTTCATGATTTTTGTATACATTCTTAACTTGTTTACTTGCTTATATTATTTCAGTTGTATCCTCTAAGTCTAATATCTCATGACCACGAGCAGCTTCAAAAGAACCACCCGAACTCAAGAAAAATAATCCACTTATATAAGAAAAAAATTCTTATTTTGTTAATACTATAAATAAATATATTAAACATAAATATGAAACAATACATTAATAAAATGTCAATTTTAAACTAAAACCACACAATTTGAGTCATATCGGGTGCACTGTGTATTGGATTGAGTTATGGTTGATTCCACTATGTCTTTTTATCTTATAATGTATTCATCAATATGGGTTATCTAATAATATTATTTTTTGATAAAATATAATGTTAAATGAATGGCAGAATAAAAATAAAATTACATCATCATGAGTATATCATCCTTGTTGAGTGAATGATCATAGTACATGAGTGAATCATCCTTTTTGACAAATTCATTTCTTCATGATCTCTTTGAAAATTAAAAAAATAAGTATCAAATAAAAATGATAAGGAAATTAACTAAAAAAAGGTATATAAAATGATGATAAAATCAACTAAATAAGTAGTAGGAAGTCACATATTCCTGATATATGTGTACATTATAACACCAGGTATGTTTTCCAGTCATTTATAAAAAAATATATTTTGTTTTTCAAATATGAGGACTTTCAACAATCATGGTAGTACTAGAAAAATATAAATACACAAAGGATTAATAAATATTTTAAATTAAAATCTTAATTATCTTAGAAAATACCTCTTTGGGGATACTAGTTTGTTGATTGAATATGATATCTATCATAAATTTGAAAACATAATAACCACACACTTTTCTATTGATTTGTTTCAAACACTACATAAATATTCAAAAAATAATAATTAATATTTTTTATATGTGTTTTGATAGTGAAATATTATTATATATATCCTAATACTTATCAACTTAAATAATTAAATAGACTCCTTGTATGCATGAATTTTCCTCATGCCATGATTTTGAAGATATTTAAACACCATCCTATCATAATATAATTCTCATTAAAATATAATATAAACTATATAACTTGAATTTTAGTTCTAAAATGTTTCATGTAGTGTATTACAAATTGAAAAATGTCATCATGTGTGGTCGGTTTTTGTTGAGTATCCCTGCAGTGAATCTAGAAAATAAATCTTTGAATTACTAAATTGAATGAAATAACTAACCAATGTTTAATAAAAAGGAATAATAAAAGGAATGAAAATATATTTAATATGATTAAATTATAAAATTTTACCTATATATCATTGGTAATAACAAGAGTCTGCAATCTGTTAGTTTTATTTCAAACACTACAGCCAATTTTTCCACTATTGCATTAATTTTATTTGAATCCAATGAGGTTAGTTGTGTAAAATTGATTTGAGGAATTTTGAGCCTATATTTAATTTCATAGGTTTTACCATTCAAATAGTATTGATATAGACACCTACAAAAAATATTAATTGTATTTAGTCATAATTAACATAGTAGATCAGTTATTAGAAAAAATCATGAAAACACACCCTATGTATACATTTACAACTAATACTCCTAGTAATACATACTTGAGGATCTCATTTAAATTATCAAGAGAAATTTAGTTTGTAATGGCCTCTTCATATATTTGTTCTTCAAAATAAACTATGAAATTACTACCAATTTGGAACCTTATATCTGTATAAACCTTCAATATTAGTAACTAAGGATCTTGAACATGTGAGGTAAAGGTTCTTTGTGGAGATCTTTTTGATTGGTTAGTTGATACTTTAGATTATTTTGATTAAACCTTTAATTTCACCCCATTCCTTTTTTTCATATGTAATTAAATTAATTAGTTAAAAAAATCATTAATTTTAAAGTTTTTGCATGAAAAATAAATTTGGAATGAATACATCCTTGTTGACATTTTATTTTACAAGATCTAATGGTTATTCTATGAATGTTAAAATATCTTGCTTGACTATATGAATATCCACATCATCAAGTGAAATGGGTAGCTCGACACTCAACTCATGAGCTATGTTGATCCCCACTCTCACATGACCTATTGGAATTTTTCTATTTTGTAGAATATATTCTTGGATATTGAACATGGTAGCCATCGAACCAAGGAAATGGGTGGGTATTCATAGATATAAATCACAATAATTTTCACCCTATATAATATTAATACATGAAAGGTATCAATTTCTTCCTAATTCATGTTTCAAAGAAATAATTATGAGAATATTTATTACCTCATCTAAGATAGCTCTTTGAGTGGAATGGATTATATCAAAGATGGTGGGGTGGGGGTATTTACATATTGGTTGTTCTTGAGTTATTACTTATCTTTACTTCCTTCCGATAACATTTTCTAGAAACTCTAGCTACTAATTAAATTTTTCTTCAAGATAATTTAATCGTGCATATAAATCTTCCATTTTTTATCTTTACCCCCTGTTCATTTATTTTCTCAAAATATGTTTGGGGTGTATCCCGAAAACCCACACCACTAATGTGGCTATAATTTTCTATTCAATTCAAGTCCACTAACAATATCTATTCATCCGGTACATATGATGATGATTCATGTGTCTATGTTGGATAAACAATATTGGAAAACAAGTAATCATTATTATGTAATACTGATTTAAATCAAAATAAATTTTTATTATGTCATACTTACACATGCTTCTCGCACTTTTTGAGTGTTTTCATATATTAGTATCTCATCTTTATTTACACATTCCTCCTTACATATCACATGATGTGGTATAGAAGTGTATTTCAATTTGGATTCATCAATTTTTATATAAATAGAGAAACATAATTATGTTTTTGTTTCATGTCACAAAAAATTATTATAGTAGATTTAAAATATATACCAATTTTTTTCAAGTTAATCATACCCTATCCTTACTTTACAGTAGGGGTACATTGGTTATTCTACCCATTAATTATTTTTAAAACTCATTTTTTGTTTTATAAATTAAAACTTCTTGATCAAAGTGATTAATACATGTATTTTTAAACAATGTATTACTAGTCACAATGATCTAAAAATATGTCTCCTCACAATGGTCAATAAATTTATCCCATGCATCTTGGATTATCAGGTGTGCATACATCTATGGTGGGTGCAGTTTTATCTTCCCTTCAGAATTTTTGAGATGAAACTTCATGGGAATTGTGTGAAAGCCTATGTGAGCCTTTCCAATAGGCATTAATACCAATTTCATCTGTTATTTATCTAATATAAGTTCACTCTACAATGGATAATCAAGAGAAAATCAATGTTTCATTTTTTTAGTAAAATAAAGAAAGTATATCATAATTTTACTTAATATATTCCCAAATTAGTGTCTCAATAGTGGGTACAACATTGTTCCAAGAATCTATATCAATCAACATGTGTTCCCGTGTGGTGAGCCCAATGAAACTGCTTAACATGGACTTATTGGGGTAAATAGTCAGGTCGTGTGTATTCCATTCATCCTCAAATTTGATGCCTTTTCTTCTCACCTTAATAATCTTTGCTAAAACAATAACTCTAAATTGATCTTTTTTTGGGAAACCATTTATTCTCCATCTACCATTTCGTCGGGTTCAACAACATCAATACGTTGCTCTTCTAGATTGGTAGCATCGGTATGTGCAGTAGGTTGTTGTTTCTCTGTCTTGGGAGCACCAGTGGGTTTAGAAACCTATTGTTCCTCAATATTGGGATCATAGGCATGTGTATATGTCATTATATGTATAAGTGGTCGAACATTTAATTTATATTACACAAATTCAGTACTGAATAGATAATAATATGAGGTAACACAATATATAGTATAAAAAATATAACCTAATTTTTTAACTCTCTTTTTTTAAAGGTTGAAGGGATTTGAACCCTCTATAGAGTATCCAAATCCATTCATTATGGTCTCATATTTCATACAAGGCCCTATCTACATTGGGACCGTTGTTAAATGATTATGACATCCCAATGAAAGGGTTGTCCTCAGTTGAATTTTCATCTAACCCTCTAGTGGTTTCGGTCAATAACTAAGTAATTGACCACTTTTTTGTGGGATTTGGAACATAAAATACTTCTACTGCCTATGATTCTATTATATATGATTCATTTTTGTAACCTTCCTTACTAAACTCTACTTTCACAAATCCCAATTCATATATTTTAATAGTAATCCTATTATCAACTCACTTGCATTGAAAAATCATCACTTTAAATGTTGTATAATATAACTCCCATATTTGTTTGATGATGCCAAAGTATGAAATATTCACATAAATCAGATTTCTATCCTTGGTACTAGATACATTCATCGCTTCATCCACAATTTTAACTCCACTATTTTTCATGGTACTGTATTCATAATGTTTATTTGTATAGAACATATAACCATTATTTACATAACCATTATAATATAATATATTCACACTTGGTCCTCTAGCTATCCATCGAAGTCATTATGAAATTGAATCTATATTTTCATATGAATCCTTAAAAATATGGTCTCAAAACCATCCTATAAAATATTTATTATGTGTATTTTATAATCATATATCATCCATTAATGGGTTCAAATTCCTAATAATTTCTTTGTGTGTTTCAACATATAGGGAAATCTATAAAATGTTATGAAAAAAATGTGGGACTACTCCTGATCTATAACAGTGATTATGATAACATCTTTTCTAGAAATTCCTTTACCCACAAGCTTCCCAGTGTGATAAGATTTACGTAGACCATTGCTTTCCACATCGGATAGGTAGTCAGTACATAATTCAACATATTCCTCAACAATATATCATTCTACAATACAACATTTTAGCTGAATTTTATTTTTGACATGCCATTTCAAAATCTTCATATACTATTCAATGGGGTACATCCATCTATAATGTATAGGACCGTATGGTTGAATCTATCTTACCAAGTGAACCATCAAGTGAACCATAATTTAAAATAATTTCAGTGGGAATAAAATTTATAATTCACATAATATGATGTAAATTTCCTTTTCCATAATTCGAAATTTCATGGGGTCTATAACTTTACTGCATGTAGCTTTGAAAAATAAATAGATATTGTTTAATGTATGATGGACATTCATGGGAAAAAATGAAACATAAATCTACAAGCATTAGATCTTGTATAAAAATAAGAAATTTATGTCATTTCATACCCTTTAACTTTAAATCAATAATTGACATGATATTCTTGATATTGAATGAATACCCCTATGGAACTTTTTCATCATTAAAGAAGTTTAAAAATTGATATCTCTCCTTCCTGGAAAGAGTGTAAGTAGTAGGAGGAAGAAAATTCTATTTTCACCCTTCGATAGCGCTGAATCTTATCATATTCCCATGTTAATCATGTCCAACCTAGACTCAAATACATCCTATGTTTTTCTGGGTGAATTTAGTAACATTTAAATGACACCATCACATACATTTTTTAGAACATGAATAACATCAAGAAAATTCCTAATGTACAAACAATTCCAGTATGGTAATTCAAAAAAAGTTGACCTCTTTTTCCAACCAGTTTTCACAAGGTGTTTTGAAAAATGTTTACCAATATCAGTGTCCATATTTTTTAATTTCTAAAATAGTTGATCATCTATTAATGGAGGTAGTATTATACATTCTTCTAAACTCCCATCGAATGATGTTTCCTAAGATTGCTACTTAAGTCATCAGGGGAAAAATATGCAATGTCTTAGAAACATAGTCTTTGATGAATGTTTCAACCTAATTGACTCTGAACCTTGTTCAAAAATGTTACACCCTTGAGTTCCTTTAAAGATATATCATGAAAAAAATCCATAAGCAGGAAAGTAATTTATCATCCCATATAATAAGTTTCTCAATGTGAAATCCTAATTTCTGTAAGAATCATACAACGTAATACCTAAATCCTGCAATAATTTAAAATCTTTTATAAATGGATCCAAATAAACATCAATATTATTACACTATTTTTTCTGATATAAGAAGATATAACATAATTTATTTTCATTTCATGCATAACCATAGTGGAAATTTATAATTTACCAACATAACTGGCTATGTACTATGAGTGTTTCTTTAAAAACCAAAAGGATTCACTCCATCTATAGATAGCACAAGACGAAGGTTTCTTGATTCATTTACAAATTCAAGATACTCATGATCAATTCTATTACACTTAGGAGAGTCTTCCGTGTGCTAAATTTTATCATATTTATTTATTGTATTCATTTTCCACATCAATTTCCTTGTAGCCTAATTACTTTCATATAGATTCCTAAACCTTGGAATGATTGGAAAGTACCATAAAAATTTCATAGGACCTGATTCAACTTTATTATATTGAGAATCACCAAAATTTGGGCATTCTTTAATATATTTGTGGTACTTGAAAAACAATATATAATCATTTGGATAGGCATGTATTATTTAAGATATCATACCCATTGAATGTAGCATTCCTTTAGAATTATATGTTCATATAGAAAGATCATTATATTCTGTGAGCATATCATTCAAGATAAAATGTAGTTTAGTAAAAATGGAATCAATCCATCCATTACAAGATTTTAAATTAAACAACTTCAGTACAACTGAAAATATTGTATATTTAGTAAAACCATCATATAATGATGTCTTTGCACAACTCTTTAACTTCTCAAAAAAAATTGTATATTTATGAAGTTCACCTTTAACTATAATTATCTTTTCCTCAATATGATATTCATCATCATTCACACCTATAATCACATCCTCAATACAATCTTCTTCATTCTACACACTTGTAATTATATCATATGATCTATAAAACAGAGTGTTATCACATTCACTAGATACATTGCCTTTTTCCCCATGTTTAGTCCAACATTTATAACTTTGATATATTTCATGATAGATCAAGTGTTCTTCCAACTACTATAGACTAATTATTTTTAAATAAAAATAGTGTAAACATGAAAAAAGGATTTGATAAGGGTCATATGAGTTATCTTTTACAAACTTGATGAACTCTTTCACCTCATCTTCATACTCTTTTGTCATACAATTGACATCTATCCATTTTCGATTCATATCCATAATATTTTATTCAGTAATATTAATATTTTAAAAACTAAATAAATACAAAAAAAGGGTCCTTTCAAATAAGGGAAACCAAACATTTTAATGTTTCAAATAATTTTATCATGCTTTGAAGGAAATGGGTAATTGAATTTAAGAAAAGAATTAATCCACCAGTGGAAGGTGTTATCCTCTGAATTCTTTTACAATGATCATTGATACCTGGTATGGGATGAATACTGATCAGGTTAGTTCAAGAAGTATTGGTGTATGTCCAGAAATGATGGGGGATGAGTCTCAGGAAACAAAATGCAATAATAAATATTTAGGAGATATAACTGATGAGGATGATAGTTTTCTCCTTAAATCAAAATTTTCCCAGGTTGAGGAGTTAGCGAATCACCAGACAACATTTCATAGTTTTCTGTATAAATTTGAAAAAAGTAGGAGGAGGAGTTTTATCCCTACAAGGGATCATTGATTGGTGTGACCATGAGAAGGTTAAATTTTATGGTCTTACACACACTCATTCTGAGACATTAATTGTAGCTTCAACATTCAAAGTAATACTTCAATTACTCCATGAAAAGGAAAAGGATTTTGGTCTGAGGACTGAATTTTAGTAGCACTTAGCTTCATGGGAGTACAAGGTTGCAGGATTGGGCTCATGATGGATATATTATAGGTTGGATGGATTTAGTGAAATTCCCTTTCCATGGTGTTGCATTAATCTATATTATATAGTAGGTGAGATTCTATGTATCTTTGAGGTCTTTGAAAGTTAATATGATCATATAAATATAGATCCACCCTTTGTCATTACACATGTATACTTATAAATATAGATACCACTCATACCATTGTTTTTATAAATATAGATACCACTCAAATTTTTGACACATATTTTAAAGAGTGTTTGAAAAGGAAAATGAAATTAGGTAATTGAGATGGCTCAAACATTGTCAATAAATGTGAAATTTAAAATATTCACTCTAATTTAAAATCACAAAAAATATATTTTAAAATCAATGTGAAATTTAAAATATTCTTTATTGAGATCATAATTGAAATCCAAAATATCATCCTCATTCTAAAACATCATAGAAATCTAATTTATTAACTTTAAAACCAATCATTTACCCTTAAAATCACATTTACATTATAAAAACCCAATGAATCTTGTCCTAATAAATCATTGGGACACTTTTTATTAGTTTTTAAAAATGATTTTCACCACTTTAAAAAAAAATTACCCCTTATTTAAAATCAATTTTTAACAAAAATTTTACCCATTAAAAAATCATTTTTTGGAAAATCAAACACTGAATTCATTTTCAAACTACCTTATAAAACTCACTCACTGTTTTCAAAACCAATCCCTTTCCATTTTGAACCAGGATTTCAAACTTTTAATAGCAGCCAACCCCCTTTTAGAATCTTTTATCACCTATTATACATTATAATATGTATAACAATATATATATATATATATGGAAATACAAAAAATAAAATCTATATTATTTTAAAACTATTTTTCATAATAGAGAATACAGTTATTGAATATAATAATGGTTTCATAGAAAATAAAAAAGAAATTATTATATTTTTTAAAATATTTTCAACACTGAAAAAATATAATGAATAAAATTATATTAATGGTTCCAATAAACATGAACAATAAAATTATCACCATGAATGAATCACAAAAATAAGTGGTAATGTCACCATGAAAAATTATTGTAAATTACCCAGATCTAGAAAACATAATAATGAAAATGACTATTCTAAAAAAATTTAATTATAAATTAAACTTTAATCAATTTTCATTTTTAATTTGATAGAATCATTCAAACTAAATTTGGATATTGGTTATTCAATTATAAAACTTAGTTTAAAATATGTTGAGTATCCAAATAGTATGGAATAATCAATAATACAACATTTTTGTTCAAACATACCTAAAGGAAAAAAACCAATTTTTATTCACAGTTTTTGAAAAAACTAATGTCCAAGATATACATCAAGAATAAAAAGAGTGATCATCAAACACATGAGTTTGATAAACCTATAAAGAAAGAAAGAGATAAACATAAGGATTTATGGGGTTTAATAAAAAAATTATCGATATATATAGGGAAGAATCATAACGGGTTTTTTTATAAAACAAATTATAGATTGAAACATATAAGAATCAATTGAATATAAAATCTATAGAAATAGGTTTCTCTCTACACTTGAAATTTCTCTCTCAGTTTATACTGTCCTTTTAATGCCTCGTGGAAGAAACATAAACCACGACCACCCTCCATCATTTTTATTGTCATTCATGGATATAAATACTTACCAAAATCAAAGAGACAACCATAACATTAAATTTTGAGGTGGTAATTGAATAATTAGGTGGTTCTTAGACTTGTGAGGCAATCATAATGCAATCCATTTAATTGAGTGTTTTGGAAGTCATGATGGGTGGTGTGATGTGGTGCAGATGGTGTATTACATGGCTACATGGAACATAAAAATGTGAGGAAACTCCATCGATACAATGTGTGGTCATGGAATAGATCCAGTGGTGCTAACAAAATAAATTGGCACATACCTTAGATTTGGATAGGATCGATTTGTTGAGAAAGTCAATGAAAAGTGAGAACAGTGGTGGCAGTAGTGTTCAGCGAGAGTGGTGGTAGCAATAGGGTTCCATGAGAGCTTGAAGGCATGAGAGAGGAGACTCTTTTAGGGTTCTTTTTATAAGATTGGGTGAGCCTTTTATCAGCACTTTCAAAAAAGCATTGATAAAGAGCAGTTTTATCCGTGGTAAAATAGTAAGCGCAGATAAAACTACTCTTTATTAGTGCTAAAATTCAAATGCTGATAAATAGTAGTTTTAACAAGTTTTTTAGTGCTGATAAATATTTAATTTTAATAATATATTTATTTATTTATAATTATAATTATAAATAAATATATTTAAAAATATTTTTATATATTTATAAATATTTTTATATATTTATATTATTATATATATTTATATTATTATATATATTTATATTATTATATATATTTATATTATTATATATATTTATAAAAGAATAAATATATTTATAAATATTTGTATATAATTATATATATATAATTGTATATATATTTATTTACTAATATAAAAATATATATTTATAAAATTGTTATTTAAATATATTTATTGTAATTTTATAATTATTTAAATATATATTTATTTATTTTAAATTATAATTATAGATAAATATATTTAAAAATATTTCTATATAATTATAAATATATTTATATAATTTATATATTTATATAATATATAAATATATATAATTATAAATATAATAAGTATATTTATTATTTAAATATATTTATTATAATTTTATACTCAGAATGTCCTGGACCATAGATAAAATCCACGGCTCCATAAACTTATTATAAAATAGAAGGTAGAAGTAAGAAAGATAGAATGAATAGCTCGAAGGCCTTCTTTTTTTATTTTATTATGGATAATACCCCTTTTAAGGGTTGAAGGGGAACCCTTACATGACCTGTATGCCCAAGGCACAAGGCCTAACATGACCCGAAGGCCCATACATGACCTGAAGCCTCAGAGGCATACTATGCCCATTAAATGACCCGTAGGTCCATCCCACCAGAATGGCCCCTCCCCAGCTTATGCATTATTGATCGCCTATCTCCCCACCTTTGCATTACTGATTGAATAGCATTGCCTCGTACAAAGTTGCACGGTGCCTAGTCCCGATGGCGGTTGCCATACCCTCTCATTCTTCCAATCTGTTTAGCTCTGCATCTAGTGACTGCTACTCTTACATTGATCCTCGTCTGGGGCCTTCTCTGTGTGAACTGGGCTACTTCATGGTCTTCATGGCCTAAAGGCCTTGAGGCCTGAAGGCCTTTGATGGCCCAAAGGCCCTGAGACTCGTAGGCCCAAACTGGTGGCCCGAAGGCCCAAATCGGGCGAATAGTTCTAGTTGCTACAGTACCGAATAGTACTCGCTACAATACTTGCTGTTATAGTGTCTAATATAGTACTGTTATAGTAACCTGGAAATTCGCCTCCACCCGGTTTCGAACCTGGGTCTCTTGGATGCCAAGTAGGATCCCTTACCACTCAGGTACGGACTCATTGGCCAAGCAAGGAAGACAGTATTTTACAATTATAATTATAAATAAATATATTTAAAACGTATTTATATATAATTATAAATATATTAATATAAATATAAACATATTTATGAATATATAATTATAAATATAATAAATATAATTATTATTTAAATATATTTATTATAATTTTATAATTATTTAAATATATATATTTATGTATGTATAATTCTAATTGTATATAAATATATTAATAAATATTTGTAAATAAATATAAATAAATATATTTGGTGTTTGGGGTACAAAATACATTCAAACACACACACCACACAAACACCCGCTTCAACCCCGATGAGATGGTCATAGCCTCCCAAGGGATAACCCACCTAATAATGGCCCAAAGACCCTTACAAATAATGTCTTAAAGAGCCCATAAATATAACCCATAATCATTAGTCATGCTGTGTTTGAATATATTAATTATATACATGAATTTTTTAATTAATATATTTAAACAACCTTATTTTTTTAATATAAATATGATAATTATATATATATTAATAATATTTTTTATTAAAAAAATTTATCAGCGCTAAGAATAACACTGATATCATCACTAAAAATGATGATAAAGGTTGTTCTTTTATCATCACTTTATGTTTATCACTTATAAAATCCAACATTGGGTAAGGTGCAATCTGTGGTAGTGATGATAGATATTATTGCCTACCAAAATATCTATTTTATGGGATAAACTCTAAAGGAGCTCAGATCTTTGAGAAATATGGATGTTGTCCCACTAATGGATATGATGAATTTTAAAAAGGTCATCATTTTATTTAGTGACATTTAATAAAAAACATTATTAAATGAATGTAAAACATGACTAGTGTCATGACACATCCCTCGGGGCTCGTGTCGTCACTACCCCAAACCCACCTTCCATAGGCCAGGGGCTAGCGACTAGCACCGGAAAGGCGTATCCCTAAAACTAGAACACATTGCCTTTTAACTTATATAGGCACACAATCCAAGAACACAACAAGAAGCAACCACGAAGTAAACTGCTGTAGTAAAAGTGTGTTGAAAGTAAAGGGGCTAGTATACAAGCCCAACTGAAAAGTAAAAGTACAACTGAAAAGTGAAAAATAGCTCCTAGATCATCCACTGAGGATCCTACCTGAAGGGTAGGTACAACTCACGATCAGTAGTCCCTATGTCACGTCACGCCAAATGGTCCACCTCTGAGCACCGTCCAGTCCTGGCTCCCTTAGCCTTGATCAACGTTGTACGTAATCTGCACAAGAAACAACAAGGTGCGGGTGTAACTCATGTAGGGGTGAGTATTAAAATACTCATTAGGGACCCCAAGACCCCCAAAGGTCTCCTAGAGTTCCACAAAGGAATAACCACAAGGCAAGACCTCAATCACAAAGCATGAAGTAGTCATCAACTCTACTTTGGTATATGTCCATACTTATACCTAAGTTATCAAAATATACTCGTTTCATATATGAGAAAACATAAGGCTCCAACCTTTAATCCATTAGCACAATTGATCCACGAGGGAAGAATACCACAAAGGTAACACCATGAAGGTAAAGTTCCATAAAGGTAACACTACAAAGGTAACACCACGAAGGTAAAGTACCACAAAGGTACCACCACGAAGGTAACACCACAAAGGTAAAAGTACCATAAAGGTAAGAGACTCAGCTTACATAGGTATATAACTTAAGCACAAAAGTACAGATGATTAGATGTATCGCTGGATCATCTTACTCTGTTGAGAGGCTCTGCTGCTGACCCAAATAGGATGGATATGTGCTGAGCCACACAGGATCACTAAGCATTGACCCACATAGGATATGAACCACACAGGATTGGTATGTGCTAACCCACATAGGATCACTGATCGCTGACCCACAGAGGATCGATAGATGCTGACCCACATAGGATCGATGTTCTTTCTTCACGTTACATATAGCCACGATATTCTTGAACTAAGCACACTTCATTCCGGTAGGATCCACTCCTCAAGCTTTCGATCATACCTCAACTTCCACTAAGTTCCATGAAGAAGTATCCCAAAGGTCTGTCATGTCATAAGGGTTCCAACACAATAGACGGAAATTCAATCAGACACCGAGTCTGTAAGCTATAGGCGTTTTAGTGTCGAGGGCCCGGATAGATTCGAGTATGATCCAATCTAGCCAAACTCAAAATTTCTCTAAAACTCACGTGGAATGTCTCAAAAGAACCGCCTCCTATCAAGGATTTTAGCATCAAAGATGGTTCATTATTTTGACACTGTATGAGGGAGATATGTCGAATACAAGATCCTACAATAATAATATCATTATTATTGGGTGTTTCATGAACCCAAGCCACGAACCAGAATTTAATATTCAAAATTAGACTTAAATCGACAATCTTAATGACAGGATCATGTTGCCACTGATGGTAAGTCAATCTTACATCGCACATAGAAGTTATGGAGGGTCTAAGATCTAATAATAATAATATATTATTATTATTTGAGTGTTTTGGGTACCTGATCCAAAACCCCAAAAAAGACATCCAATATTGGACTAACAATTTCTGTCTCAAAGTTAGGGTCGTACTTCCACTGACGATTCATGAAACCGAGGTCGCACAGATAAGTTGTGGAAAAAAACGTGTTTTATCAACAAAAATAATAATATTATTATTATATTATTATTATTATTTAAAATTTATTTCCTTCCATTATCACATTCTACACACAAGTCACCCCTCCTTATCCTCTTTGTCTCCATGCACATGCATCACTCCCCAATCAAATTTTTTTTATTCTTTCTTTTTCATTTATTTACATTATTCTTCATCTCTCCAATTAACTCATACTTTCACGTTTTCTTCTTCTCTTGAACCCTAACGACCAGAGCTTCAAACGGCCACTACCACCATCCCTTCACACGACCGAATCTTCTGCTGGATCTGTCGCCTTCGGCCCCGCTCGCCTGCCGCGCGCCGACCACCCCAGCATCATGGTCCTCCCTAGACAGTCTCGTACCCCACGACCTAGCCACCTGTTATACACCCAGACTTCTGGATGAAGCCACCTCAGACTCATTGTACACTGCCAGACTACCTTCGTCGCACTGCCTTGCTCGCCCGGAGCCGCACTGACCACCGCAGTACATCGCACCGCCTATCTCGCCCAGAGTCGCACCTTGAACACATGTAGGAATCACACCACTGTGTCGCCCCTTTTGTGGGTCACTGCATCTTTTTTCAAATCCTAAAATTGTGATGATCACATATTCGTGATCCTCAGGTTGAGATCTCCATGTATGTATGTCATGCTGAACAAAACATTGAATTTTTAGCATGCTTAATTATTTGGTGATGAAGAACAGGTAAAGAACGAAAAAGAAAGGATCATGGTATATGTGCGAATCGATGGCCATTTTTGTTTGTCCATCTTCGTTGAGAATAAATAAAATTAGGAATTAACAAATATATATTTATCATACTTCAAAATAAACCCCCTACTACACAAGAGCCTCATCCCAGTTGGTGAGGACTCGCTAGGTGCATCCAAGAGACCCGAGATCAAATCTGGGTGGAGGCATATTTTTGGGGGTAATGTAGAAGTACTATAGTAGGCACTGTAGAAGTACTATAGTAGGCAATGTTCGGTACTATAACAGCTAGAACTATTCATCCATCTGGGCCTTCGGGCCACCGGTTTGGTCCTCGGGTCCTACAAGGCTTTCGGGCCACCCAAGGCCTTCGGGCCAGTTGATTCTCAAGGAATTCGGGACACCTTAAGGCCTTAGGGCCACCCTAAGGCCTTCAGGCCACATGAATGAAGGCCCCATACACACTATAAAAATGGAGCAGCACCAGAAGAGGATTCAGAGTAGGTGCACTGACCATAGCAGAGCCAAATGGATTGTCCAAATGAGAGGGTATGGATATGCCATCGGTACTAGCCTGTGCTTGCACGGGAAGCCTAGCCAGACGGTCATGCAAAGGTGGAGAGATACTATCAAGATGCAGATGAGGAGGAGGATCAGTTCCTTGTAGATAGTCTGGTTGAATTCCCTAAGACCTTCGGGTCATGTAATCTCCTAAAAGCCTTTGGGCCATGTAATCTCTAAGCCTACGAGCCTTGTAAGGGTTCCCCCTCATCCCTTGAAAGGGGGGTTATCAAAAATCAATAAAAATGAAGGCCTTCGGTGCATTCCGTCTAAAAATAAACCCCCTAACTCGTAAATCTGTTGGAGAACGTTCACGATTGAAGGTGGGTCAGTGTTTGTCGTTCCTGCATCAAGCTTCTAACAACGCTGCTCGAACGACAATATTCTGTTCCCAATTGTGAGATTATTTCTTTGTAAAGAGCCTCAAGATCCTACTCCTCCTTTCTCCAATGGAAACAAACACCCAACCCCAAGGTAGAGTTAATATAACTCTTAATTTAAGAGGTGATTCATTTATTTAGAATTAATGAATCCTATTAATTAAAGAGATTATTAGTTACACATTTTGTGTAACTGGGCATTTAATGCCCATCATTTAATTGCCCTACCACCCTCTTGTGGTCCTCGCCACCAAAAATTAAAAGGAGAGGTGGGAGGATATTTAAAATAAAATATATTTATTTTATTTAATCCTCCACAAAAAACGCAAAAACCAACTTCTTCTCTTGACCCGCTATAGTCGAGGTTAAAATTCCCTTAAGATAATCTCGATGTTGTGAGTTCAATGGTGTCTTTGGATTTTTAATCTGAGCACCAGTTCAAAAGTTATAAAATGTTTCTCACCCGTTTACTTAATATACCTTAAAAAAATTTCAATAAATTAATATCATTCACCCTTAACCCGTGCCGGTCGAGGTTAGGCTCCGCCTAAGGATAACACGCCCTCACAAACTTAATGGTACTCTCATATTTTCAATCTGAGTTACCATTTAGAAGTTATGAATTTTACAATAAAATAATTGTCACTTAATTATTTTATTTACGGTCAAAAACCAACTTTCACTAGTTGCCTGTGCTGGCCAATGTTAGTGTGAGCCTAAGGAAAGCATACCCTCATGATTTTAGTGGTGATCTTAGATTTTCAATCTGAGTTACCATTCGTGAGTTATAAGAATTTGAAAAATAAAATTATTTTATTTTATTATTTTATTTACGGTTATGCCATTTTCAAGTTTTCTCATAGGAGGCCTACGCTGACTAAACTTAAGTCGCGCCTAGGGTAAAACTGCCATCCTAAATGCAACGGTGCTCTCAGATTTCTGATCTGGGAAACCAATTAAGAGTTATTCCACTTTTTTAGGAAAACTACTTACACTTGCTAAATAAAGATTAACAAAACTTCGACGGGTCATTCCGGGCACTCTGGGCCTTGGAATCATGCGTTGTCAGATTTCACGGTCTCAAAATAATTCCATATAATTAAAAAATTACATGAAAAAATATGGGTCTTTACATTCTCCCCACCTTAGGGATTTTCATCCCCGAAATCCACAACATAAACTAAGGAAACAAATTGGGGTACAGAGCACAAATCTGAGCCTCCATCTCCCATGTGCTCTCCTGGAGGTCCTCGTGCTGCCACCGAACTCGCACCATAGGGATCGACCATCCATTAAGGACTCGCTCTTGTCGATCCTCTATCTCCACCGGGAACTCTGTAAAAGTCACTCCATCATCAAATTCCATCTCTCCCTAGTCGATAACATGCAATGGATCATGCATGCATCTCCTCTGTGGCGACACATGAAAAACATTATGCACTCATTGCATCTGTGGGGGAAGAGATAGATGGTATGACACCTCGCCCACTCTACTGAGAATCTAGAAAGGTCTGATGAACCTCAAAGATAGCTTGTCACCCTGACCAAACCTCCGCAATCCTCATTGGGGTGAGACCTATAGGAAGACATGGACTCCCTCCTCAGACCCCAAGGGTCTCTATCTCCTGTTAGCATAAGACTTTTGCTGGATCTGTGCATTTTTTACTTACTAAAAAGTGAGGCATCAAGACACAAACTATGCCATTGCTTCCTTCATCCCTGGCCACCAGTATTGACGCTGAATGTTCTATTACATCTTTGCCACTCTAGGATGTACCTTTAATGGGAATGTATGGAACTCCCTCAACACCTCCTCCTGAAGAATCACTGGTACCATGGTGCATCCTCTAAAGAGAATGATGTGCTCCCCACCATCATGAAATCCTTAAGGAGACCATCCTGAGGATATCTGAGCACATCAAGCCTTACAATCAACATCCCCAAACTGTGCCTCCTGAACTCGCTGATGAATTGGGGGAGTGAAAATCATAGAATAGAGGTAAGTTTCTCCCTCTTTATCCATGAAGGGTATCTGCAGCGTGAATAGATGTTCTAACACCTCACTCAACAGCTGTAGACCAGACCTCCTGTTGAGTGAATCTATTACCACGTTCCCCTTCCCAGGATTATAGGCTATCTCAAAGTCATAGTTCGGGAGGAACTCTAGCCATCGTTGTTGTCTCTAGTTCAGGTCCTTCTATGAGAAGATATACCTGAGACTCTTGTGATCAGAGTAAATAGTAAATTGTTTACCCATAAAGTAGTGACACCACATCTTCAGTTCAAAGACCAATGTTGTTAACTCCAGGTCATGGGTAGTGTTGTTATGCTCGTCAGCCTCTGTCTTAGCTCCTGAAACCTCTACTGACACTTCTCCATCCACATAAAAGGCTCCCCCTTCTTTTTCAAAGATGACAAGGGTACCGCTACCCTAGAGAAGTCATGTACAAACCTCTAGTAGTACCCATCCAAAGAATAAGTACCTCTCCCTTCAGGGAGGTAATCCTGGAAACATCTTTTGAAAACATGTCCCCACACTTTGCCACTCCTATTGGGAACTGAAAACTCAAAACTCCTGCTTCCATGAGGGTAAGGTCAGCCAACTCAAGAGTGATTAGTTGCACCCTCCTTTGCATGAGTTTATCCTGTGCAGCCTAGGTTTCCTTTTTCTCCAACCAAGGAAAACCCCATTCCTACATTGTAGATAAACCATAACCTTTTTCCCTAATATAGTCAATCTGAGTATGAACTGTGGATGTCCAGTCCATACCCAAACTAACGTCGTAAGGCCTCGACGCTACCACCAAGAGGTTCTAACCAAAACTCTCGCCTTAAGGGTCAGATCACACTATCAGCATAAGTGTGATTAGCGAGTCTCCTCCCAAAGGTATCTCTAGAAATAAGGTTCAAGTCAGCGGTTTAACCAGAAACTCTAGGTCTTGAACAAGATTTGTGGAAAGAAGGAATGATTAGTTCATATGTCTATTAATAAAACAACTAGTAGTAGACACAGACCATACCTCTAATCATTCCTGGAGCCCTTGGGTCACACTCCTTGACCACATACAGCTACTCCCTTCCCCTATCCTCTAGCTCCTTGAGCCTGGTGGGGACCACATTGGGGTGGTGGTTGTAACATGTCGAAATGTATACCACCTCATGCTGTTCTCCTAGCTCTACTTCCACATCTGCTGCTCTGTAGATTCATCTATACCTATCACTTCATCTTCCTGAAATATTTTACACACCCAAGTCTCTAAGAATGGTGCCAGTTTCATGCTTTTCCACTGCTAACATTCACTGGTTGTATCCGCTCAGCCAAAGAATATTCAACCACAAAGGTTCTCTCTAGAAACCTAAAATAAGTAGGAATTATTAGAGTAATAGTGTTGGCTCAGATGTCCCTAAACACACCTCTTTGAAAGATCAGGGTAATCTAAACCCTATCATCGTCCTGCTGGGCCACGTAGAAGTCTCTCTACTAGGACTGCCATTTGATCGAATGGTGCCCTGGCTAGATGGAAACTCAGCCACCTCCTCAAGCCAATCCTTATCCGCCTTTGATTCGGTCTCGCCTCGTAACCTGAGGGGTATCTGATGATGAAACATGTATAAGGAACTAGGACTACATGTGTCCTCTACCAGTACCGCCGGTTGTAACTATTGACCAACGGGCAGTGATATAGCCGGTACAGCACCCGAAGGTACTAACGCTATAAGAGGGCCCTACACCAAGACCTCATTGCTCAGTGGACCATTATCATGTACTCTCTCAAGAATCCTAGCTGGCTATCTACACGGTGACATTCTGATAAGGAACAGGTGAGTCATGGTCATTAAGTTATACTTGGTGAGCTGACTTTAAAGAAACCAAGGAAAAACACTTCTAAAACACACGCAATCAGTGTTTTTGTGCATCGAGTTGGAAACCAAAATGTAGGGTCATGGCGTATGGATATGTCGGCCACCGCACCAACACTGGACTCCTCGAACTGAAAACCACACTCAAAAACACTTAACACTATTGCTCCATTAAAAAGATCAGAGTCATAGTTCTTCGGTAGAACTGACTCCTCTGATACCATTTTTTCACTAACCGTACCCTGAGGCCCATCTCATGACTACCCCAAACCCTCCTTCCATAGGTCAGGGGCTGGCGACTAGCACTAAAAAGACATATCCCTAAAATAGGAAGGCATTTACTTTTAACATGTACAGACACACAGTCTAAGAACACAATAAGAAGCAACCACAAAGTAAACTACTGTAGTAAAAGTGTGCTGAAAGTAAAGGGGTCGGTATACAAGCCCAACTAAAAATTACAAGTACAACTGAAAAGTGAAAAATAGCTCATGGATCGTCCACCGAGGATCCTATCAAAAGGGTAGGTACAACTCATGATCATTAGTCCCTATGTCACGTCATGCCAAATGGTCCACCTCTGAGCACCGTCTAATCCTGGATCCCTCAGCCTCGATCAACGTTGTACATCATTTTCACAAGACACAACAAGGTGCGAGCATAGCCCATGCAGGGGTGAGTATGAAAATACTCAATAGGGACCCCGAGACCCTCGAAGGTCTCCTAGAGTTCCAAAAAGGATTAACCACAAAGCAATACCTCAATCACAAAGCATGAAGTAGTCATCAACTCTACTTAGGTATATTCCCATACATATACCTAAGTTATCAAAATATAATCATTTCATAGATGATGAAACATAAGGTTCCAACCTTTAAGCCATTTTCACAATTGATACACAAGAGAAGAATACCACAAAGGTAACACCACGAAGGTAACATCGCGAAGGTAAAGTAACACAAAGGTAAGACCATGAAGGTAACACCATAAAGTTAAAGTACCACAAAGGTAACACCATGAAGGTAAAAGTGACACAAAGTTAGAAGAATCATCTCACACAGGTAAATAACTTAAACACATAAGTACATATGATTAGACGTATCACTGGATCATCTTACTCTGTCAGGAGGCTCTACTGCTGACCCACACAGGATCACTTAGCGCTGACCCACATAGGATCTGACCCACACAGGATTGGTATGCACTAACCCATAGAGGATCTTTGAGTGATGACCCACACAGGATCAATAGATGCTGACCCACATAGGATCAACGTTCTTTCTTCATGTTACAGCAATCCACGAGATTCCCACACTAAGTATGCTTGATTCCAGGAGGATCTGCTCCTCAAGCTATCGGTCATACCTCAACCACCACGAAGTTACACTAAGAAGTATCCCAAAGGTCTATCATGTCATAAGGGTTCCAATGCAATAGATGTAACGTCAATTGAACACCCAGTCTGTAAGCTATAGGCATTTTAGTGCAGAGGGCCCAGTTGGATTTGAGTACGATCCAACCTGGCCAAACTCCAACTTTCTCCTAAAGTCACATGGAGTATCTCAAAAGGACCATATCATCTCAAGGATTTCAACACCAAAGATGATTTTTCATTTCAACACCATATGAGGGATATATGTCGAATACAAGATCCCGCAATAATAATATCATTATATTGGGTGTTTTGTGAACCCAAGCCACGAACTAGAATTTAATATTCAACATTAGACTTAAATAGACTGTCTTAATGACAGGATCATATCGCTACTAATGGTAAGTCAATAGGATGTTGCACATAAGAATTATGGAGGTTCGAATATCTAATAATAATATATTATTATTATTATTTGAGTGTTTTGGGTACCCAATCCAAAAACCTAGAAAATACATCCAATATTGGACTCATAATTTCCGTCTCAAAATCAGGGTCGTACTTCTGATGATGGTTTGTGAAACCGAGGTCGTACGGATAAGTTACAGATGAAAAATTGTTTTATCAACAAAAATAATAATATGATTATTTTATTATTATTATTATTTACAATTAATTTCCTTCCATTCTCAAATTCTACGCACAAGTCACCCCTTCTTACCCACTTTGTCTCAACACGCATGCATCACTCCCTAATCCTATTTTTTTATTTATTCTTTTATTTTCATTTATTTCATTTATTCTTCCTCTCTCCAATTAACTCATAATTTCATGTTTTCTTCTCCTCCTCAACCCTAACGGAAAGAGCTTCATGTGGCCGCCTCTTCCATCCCTTCACGCGACCGACTCTTCCGCCGGATATGCCGCCTCCGGCCTCGCTCACCTGCTACGCTCCAACCACCCCAACGTCGTGGTCCTCCCTTGACAGTCTCGTACCCCACGGCCTGGCCACTTGCTACACACCCAGACTACTATCCGAGGCTACCTCAGACTCACTGCAAACCACCATACCATCTTCACCGCGCTGCCTTGCTCTCCCAGAGCCACGCCAACCACTGTAGTACGTCACACCGCCTATATCTTCTGGAGTCGTGCCTTGAACACGTGAAGGAATCCCACCACCATGTCGCCCCTTCCATGGGTCGTTGTATCTTCGTTCAAAGCCTTAAAATTGTGATTATTGAATATTCATGATCCTCGGGTTGATATCTTCGCGTCCTTATGCCGCACTCAACGAAACATTGTGTTTTTAGTGTGCTTAATTATTTTGTGATGAAGAATGCACGAAGAACGAAAAATAAAGGATCATGTTCTATGTGCAGATCGATGGACATATTTGTTTGGCCATCATTGTTGAGAATCAAGAACAAGAGGAATTTACAAATAGATATTTATCATACTTCAAAATAAACCCCCTACCTCGTAAATGTGTTGGAGAACGTTCGTGATTGAAGGTGGGTCGGTGTTCGTCTTTCCTGCAACAAGCTTCCAATGACACTGCTCGAACGATGATCTTTGGTTCGCGATTATGAGATCTGTTCTTTGTCAAGAGCCTTAAGATCCTTCTCCTTCTTTCTCCAATGGAAACAAACACCCAACCCCAAGGAAGAGTTAATATAACTCTTAATTTAATAGGTGATTCATTTATTTAGAATTAATAAATCCTATTAATTAAAGGGACTGGTAGTTATACATTTTTTGTAACCGGGAATTTAATGCCTAGCATTTAAATGCTTGACCACCCTCTTGTGGTCCCCACCACCAAAAATTAAAAGGAGAGGTGGGAGGATATTAAAAATAAAATATATTTATTTTATTTAATCCTCCACAAAAAATGCAAAAACCAACTTCTTCTCTCGACCCACTGTGGTTGAGGTTAAACCTTTCTTAAGTGAATCCTGACGCTGCGAGTTCAACAGTGCCTTTGTATTTTTAATCTGAGCACCGTTTCAAAAGTTAGAAAATTCCACTCACACGTTTACTAAATATACCTTAAAAAAGTTAAATAAATTAATAAAATTCACCCTTGACCCATGTCGGTCGAGGTTAGGCTTCATCTAAGGATAACACACCCTCATGAGCTCAACGGTACTCTCGGATTTTTAATTTGAGTTACCGTTTAGAAGTTATGGATTTTACAATAAAATAATTATCACTTAATTATTTTATTTATGACCAAAAACCAACAATCACTAGTGGCCTACATCGACGAATGTTAGTATCATCCTAAGGAAATCATACACTCACGAGTTCAGTGGTGGTATCAAATTTTCAATTTGAGTTACCATTCATGAGTTATAAGAATTTGAAAAATAAAATAATTTTATTTAATTATTTTATTTATGGTTATGCCATTTTCATGTTTTCTCATAAGAGGTCTGTGCTGACTAAACTTAAGTCACACCTAGGGTAAAACTGTCATCCTGAATGCAATGGTGCCCTCATATTTTTGATTCGTGTAACCGTTTAATAATTATTCCACTTTTTCAGGAAAAATTCTTATGCGTGTAAATAAAGCTTAACAAAACTTTGACGGGTAATTCCAGGCACTCTGGGCCTCGAAATCAAGCGTCGTCAGATTTTGTGATCTCAAAATAATTCCATATAATTAAAAATATTACATGGAAAAATCTAGGTCTTTACAACTAGGCCTTATCATCATCATAATCCAACTTATAGAAGCTTTTATTATCATCATCATCTAACTTATAATGACTAGGTCTTATTCAAGGTTCGAACCCAGTTTAATTTTTGTCAGCTTATTTAAAATTTTCCCCAAAACCCAGACCTATTTAAAACCTTCTCTGAATCTAAAATTTTAAATACAATTTTTATTTAAAATACTTGGTAAAGAACCTTAAGAAATGTTGATGTTATTGTATTTGTTTTCAAACTTTTGTGTTTATATGTTTTTGAGTATCATGGAAGATTGGGATGACAAGAAGCTTCTTAGTGGAGCTCCTTTGTGTATATGTCCAAGATATGTGCTACTTATGTTTGAAGATTGCACATTATTTTCAACAAATGAATAAGTGAGGATGGGTGTTCTTTTGATGATTTTGAATGTTGAATGTCATTTGGATGATGTTATTGATTAATTGAGGATAAAGAGTTTTGGAATTTATATGAGTAAATTCAAATAATATATATATATATATATTGGAAGTGTTTTGGAATAAACATATGAATGTTCAAACTGATGCAAAGGTGACAACATGGGTTAGTGCTATAGAATTCAATTAACTACCATGGGGAGCAGAGTTTTTTATATGTTTTTTTTATTTTTTTTTAAATGTGTGTAGGGAAATTTTTATAAAATGTGTCGGAAAGGCGACAGGGGCCCTCTCTATAATTACCCAAGCTTGACGTACATGTAAATTACATTACTTTTATGTAATAATTAATACATGACACAAACAGACACCCAAAGACCATATTGGTTTAGTGTATTTGGAAACTTGGAACATAATATTCTAACTTGGTGAAAGATCTTGAACATCTCCCATAAAGATTTTCCCCTTTTTTTCCTACCTAAAACCTTGTTTTATATCATAGGGAAAAGAAAACATAAAAAGGGAGAGCTCAAATTATCAGTAAGGGTAAACATTGATAACATAAAAACAAAACATAAACATAAGGATGTAAAATCATGAACATAAAGTTTAAATATCAAAATCATGAGTCCTGAAATAAATATTGGTAGTTTATAAGGCATAGATCATAAAGAAACATTACCCATGATAAAATAGAATTGGCATAAAACATGGAATTAAGAAAAATAAATAATCACATAATTTGATCTCCATATTATCTAAGGCATTGCTTCCATGGCCATCATAGTGGACAAAGTCCATTACTGAACCGGTTTTACTTGTCGTTCCAACCATGTATTACTGAACCGGATTTACTTTTCCTTCTGTCCCTATATTACTGAACGAGATTTACTTTTTGTTCCAGCCATATCTATCTCATGATATATAAATCTTTACCCAATGCATTGTATGGATATATAGTTCCCACCCATCTCATAATTAAATCATTCTTACATGTGCCACAAAAACATAAATCATTCATCATAGCATAACCCAATAAATAAAATGGGTTTATTAAACATCAATCTATCATAACATAATCCATATAAAATATCATTCCATTATTAATATAATAAAATCATATTAAAAATAGGTATATAAACATAACCCTATTTAAAAAGTGTCATTTTATATGAAAAATAATTTCGATAACACACTTGAACTTAATTCCTAAAGAAAATATCCTTTCTTCTTCAAAAACATTTTATTTTCTCAAAATATCATGCAATTTTAAAAGAAAATTATTTAATTGAAAATAAACTTGAAATATTATAAAGTAATCTTCAATAAAATAAGGAGTTATGAAAGAATAAAAATATATTCATACCATATAAGTTAAAAAACATTCTTCCCGTACTCTTGCTGGAAAATTAAAAAAGTACCTCGTAAGGAAAAGGAAAGAAAGATTCATTCCATACCATTTAATAAAAAAATCACCAATGGGTAAAATTTATTTTAAGCAATAATATAAGAATATAAATAATATTATATATTTAGGAAACATGGATGTGAATGATAAATATACCCCAGTAAATACTTACGAATAAAGAATCTCGGATAATAATGAGATTGAAAAATTATCCCTTACCAATTTATAATCATTCGAATCATATGCCTCATAAAATAAAGAAAATTATATGAATATGTAAATATCATAACCTTCATAACAAGAATAATAAAAACATTCATGGGTAAAATAAGCACTACACAAAAGAATTAGATGGTGTATAAGGAATATGTCCCATAGAAATAAAAGTGTGACAAAATAATCCATTACCATGGGTCCAATATGCTTTTTATGTATCTAAACCTCCTGTATAATGATTTAAATAATGTTACTGATTTCATTTTTCATAGGTTGGGTAGAAGGTGTACTATGGTTGTTTTATAATAATAATAACCTCTCAGTATATAAGTAATACTGAATTTATTACTTTATAATGGAACAACTCGTGATGTGGAAGTATACGAACAAAGAATTTTGAAAGAATCAATAAATGATATTACCTCTTCTTCGACGTGACTCCTCTAAATCCCTTCATAGAGCACTAGAGTTGGTCTTTTAAGAATACCAGTACATCTATTATGTTTCTAGGGAATTTGAGAAGTGAAATGAGTAGGTTATGGTCAAGCTTGAAGGCTCAAAATGAAGTGAGTATTTGAGGGATAAAGTTCCCTTTTATAATTGAGGTGACGGGCACTTTTGGAAACCTCAAAAATATTAATTTATAATAGTTTGAAAGTAAATACAAATACCTAAAAAATGAGATATATTAGAATATAAGATATGATAATATTTAATTCTCATCAAAAAATAAAATTTATACAATTTTTGATGTCAATTTAAACATTCTCATTTTAATTGACAATTTGTTATTCTATTTAATTTTAATTAAGATAAAAAAAATGTTTTAATATTAAGTCATACGTACGCACGCGTGGTGATTTCATTTTTCATTGGTTGGGTAGAAGGTGGAATATGGTTGTTTCATAATAATAATAAACTCTCAGTATATAAGTACTATTGGATTTATTACTTTATAATGAAATAACTCATGAGGTGGAAGTATAAGAAGAAATAATTTTGAAAGAATCAGTAAATGATATTGCCTCTTCTTCGACATGCCTCCTCTAAATCTCATCATAGAGCACTAGAGTTGGTATTTAAAGAAAACAAAGACATATAGAATGTTTCTTGGGAATTTGATAAGGTAAATGGGTAGGGTATGGTTGATATTGAAGGCTCAAAATTAAGTGAAGAGTTGAGGGATGAAGTGCCCTTTTATAATTGAGGTGAGGGGTGATTTTTAAAACTTCAAAAATATTAAGTTATAATATTTTGAAAATCAATCCAAATACCTAAAAAATGAGATATATTATAATCTAAGATATTATAATATTTAATTATCAAAAAACAATAAAATTTATACAAGTTTTGATGTCAATTTAAACGTTGTCATTTTAATTGAAAATTTGATATTCTATTTAATTTTAATTAACATAACAAATGTTTCAATATTAAAAGGGGGAAATATTTACTTATATGATTTCAGTTATACCATAAATTAATAATTTAGAACATTTTATACCATATAATAATTATTATATATTTTTAAAATTGTTTTATAATTTTTAAATAATTTAATAAAACATTATTTTACCAAAATATCAATTCTGTCAATTTTTGCACTATTCATTTCATGGATTTTTAGAAATATAAAAATAAAATGTTATCCTTGAAAAAAATATTTTATTATATCCCTAATGGGTCAAGTTAATCTATAAAATTCATTATAAAAATTAATTATACCAAATTATATTTATTTTAATATTTTTAATAATATTTATTTGATATCTTCATTATTAAAATAATCACTACATCAATATTCTATAATTATTTAATATAATTATTTGTAGAATAAAAATTTAAAATAAAATACTATGATGAACATATATTTACTATATTTAATAATAATATATTTAGTAGAATTTATCTTTTGGAGAAGACAATATTAAAAATGTTATACTTATTAAAGTATGAATGTGACAACTTTAACATCACTTTAAATAAAATAAAATAAATGTCATAATCTCTTATATAAAGCTACAAATGGTCAAATTCTTGGCACTTGGATGCTTATGGTCGAGATAAACTCTACCATTATGATTTATTCATGTTTTTAGTCCTTTTAGTGTTATTAGTTTTTTAATACAAAATGTTTTATGGATTTCTCATCAATTAATTAATTTTTACATCATCAAAGTATAAGACTTTAAGATAATTATTAATTTCCTAAAAACTAAAAATAAATTGTCATGATGTAGGTAATTATTTTATATTTACATGGAATATTTATGTTTGAATATATCACCTGGTTATCCCTATATTAAAATTATTATACTTATAAGAAATGTGAGTTTGACATTTTGTCACTTTCATAGGTTTTATTAATATCTATGTCATTTTCATTGTCACATGGCCCTTAAATGATTAAGTTTCGAACCTAATATGTCAAGGGTAGAATTGTATTCATCCCAAATTATTTTTTTAGGTTTTAGAATCATTTTATTCTCCTTATCATGTTATTTGTTACACTAATTTACTCGATTTACCTTTAACTGCGTTAAATAAAAATTATCATAGCTACTATTCATAATATTCAAAAAACATATTATCCTATTTACAAAATTTGGACCCATTGATTCCAAATATTGAATCCATTTTTCATAATTCAAAATCCAGAATTGGTAGAAATTAATTTAAAATTAATTCTTATTGTCAAAAACCAAAAGCGAGTTTTTAAGAAGAAAAAACTTATCAAAAGATTAACATGTGTTTATATCCAATTTAAAAGTGAAATTACTTCCAATGACCAATATTGGATTAAATGATAAAAATATATTACATTTATACTTTAAAACCATTAAATAATATGATTTAACCATATAAATTATTTCAATGGAAAAAAGTTATTTTTAATTAAAATTTAGCGTATTTTTATTATTCATCAAAACATGATAATTATCAGAAAAATATAAAAAATTCATCCAAAATAATTTTTTATGTCCCACTTCTAAAAAAGAAGTTTTTTTTGTCAAATATAACATATAAATGTGTCAAAAACTAAATTTTAAATGGGTGCACCATCAAAAGGTGGAAAAATTGTATTTTTTTTAAAAAATACTTCTTTTATCCGAAAAATTAAATTTGTTCTTATATCATGTCTAGAAAATACATAAGATAAATTATAATGTTATATAAAATTAAATATATGGTTAACACTACTCATAACGGCTTGATTATATCCCATTAAATAATAATATTTTAATAGTATATCGTTGTTTATTGAAACTCCGTATTGCGTACAATGCAAAATATTGAGGAAGGTCGCTCTAGCATGTATTGAAAGCCAAGTTAGTGTTGAGTTTATTGCAAGCTTCCTTTGGTGTTGTGTATAACATAATCCAAACATAGGTATTTTATACATTGAACAAAATCTATACTCAGTGAAATGAATTCTATCAAAAGAACTGTAAATTGTGTGTAACACAAGCAAAGTATAGTGTTGCGTATACTGCAAACTAACATGGTGTTGTGTATAGCACCATCTAATCTTGGTGTAGTGTACAATACAAGTCATAAAAGAAATTAGAAAGAATATTTCTCATAAAATCTCAGGGTGTTACACTTCCACCTTTCAGTTAAGTCGAAATGCGGCAGCAGCACTCCCACATTTTGGGGAAAAAATAAATTATTTTAAATATAATTTTTTTGTATATTTAAAATTTTTATTTTTATTTTTATTTTTTGTTTTGTTTATATATATATAACAAAAAAATTCAGTAAAATTTATCTGTTATTTAATATCCAGCATTACTTTCAATAAAATGGTCTGGAATTCTGACAGAAACTCTCACTTAGGGCTCCCTTTTATAAGAGAGTATTCCCTAGAAATCATTTTGCATTTCTGATGTGGGATTCAGGTTCTCTCTTTCCAACACAGAATTAATAATATATTATTATTAATCATTTTTAATCAATTAAGTAACACTATAAATTAGTATTTAATAATAATATTGAACAATTAATTAATTTCTAAATAGTTAATAATAAATAATAGGTTTTAATTTATTAGAAATTAAATAATATATAATTAATAAAAAATAATCTTTATAATAACTAAATAATAAATAATAAATATATAATGTATAATAATAATTATTATTAATTAGTAACTAAAGAATAATTTTAAATATTTATTAGTAATTAATTTTTATTAGAAATTAATATTTTTAAACAGTAAATAATATTATATAATTAATATTATTTAGTAATTAATATTAATTACCAAAAATTATTTAATTAAATAATAATAATTTAATAATTAATTAATTTATAATAATAACTAATTAAAAATTAGTAACTAATTAAATAAATAATATGATTTACAATTTAATAATATTAATTTCTAATAAATATTAATTATGAGTTAATAATAATTACTAATAAATATTTAAAATTATTATTTTAATTATTAAAAATAAAAATACAATTGTTAATTATTAATTAATTAGTAATTAAGTAATATTTAATTACTTGTTAAAATTAGTACTTACTAATTAACTAATTAATTATTAGGTAATTATTAATTTATTAATAAATATTAATTATTATTATCCAATTAATAATAAATATTTAAAATAATCATTTAGTTACTAAATTTTAATAATAATGATTAAATTATTAAATTATGAATTTTTAATTAATTATTATTATATCATAATTAATTAATTAACTAATTGTTATTAATAAATAATAATTAATAATTATTATTAACTAAATAATATGATTTAAGATTTAATAATATCAATTTATCATTAATATTAATTACTAACTAATGTTAATTACTAATAAATATTTCAAATTATTATTTATTAACTAATTATTAAAAAATATAATATAATTATTAGTTATTAATTAATTAGTAATTATACAATATGTAATTACGTACTAATAATATTAAGTAAAAATTAACTAATTAATTAGCTAAAAATTATTAATTATTATTATTATATAATCATTAATAAATATTTAAAAATATTATTTAGTTACTAAATATTTTTAATAATGATTAAATTATTAAAGTAACAATGATTAATTTATTATTATTAAGTTATTATTACTTAACTAAATAATTTTTGGTAATTAATATTAATTACTAAATATTATTAATTAAATATTATTAATTACTATTTAAAATTATTAATTTCTAATAAACATTAATTACTAATAAATATTTAAAATTATTCTTTAGTTACTAATTAAAAATTATTATTATTATAGATTATATATTTATTATTTAGTTATTATTAATATTATTTTTTATTTACTACATATTATTTAATTTCTGATTAATTAAAACCTATTATTTATTATTAACTATTTATAAATTAATTTGTTTAAAAATATTATTAAATACTAATTAATAATATTCATTAATATTGTTTAAAATATTATTAATATAAATTAGTTAATTATTAATATTTAGTAGCAAAAATTGACAGTTAATTATTATTTATTGGTAGTTAATAGTATTAATTAATTGATTAAAAAGTATTAATAATGATATATTATTAATTATGTGCGGGAAAGGGAGAACCTGAATCCCACATCAGAAATACAGGATGATTTCTAGGGTATACCCTCTTATAAAAGGGAGCCCTAGGTGAGGGTTTCTGTCAGAATTAAATATTTCTTTAATGATAGACATGTTGGATGTTAAATAGGAGATAAATTCTGCTGAAAATTGTGTTTTATTTATATATAAAATATTAAAATACAAAAAAAGTATATTTAAGTATTTTTTGGCTAAAAGGTGATAGGGCCTCTGCCGCCTTTCAGTTTTTTGGTTGAAAGGCGGTAGAAACTCTTCCACCTTTGGACTTAACTAAAAGGCAGCAGGGCCCCTACCACCTTTCTGACACAGTTTTGAAAAACAATTGACCAAGCCACGTTTAAAAAAAATTAAAACCCCAAAAAAACTATGGGGAGCATAGTGTCTTATAAAGCGGCACACCTTAGATAAGGAAATTGATGTGGGATCTATATTCATAAGTGTTATTATTCATCTGCTTAAAGAATATAGGCACACAAACTACAGTGGAACGATGTCACGAGGGCATTGTCCTCAACATCCACCCTAGGGTTCTTGCATATAAGTCGCACCACTAAAACTGATTTCACACCACTAGAAGGAATTAAACCACATGAGGGAGCCTACGTCACACCTTCAAACATTGTGACACATGTGTTTTCATAGGAATCTCACACCGGCTACTCGAGTTTATGATACACCCTCACGAGATCATGTCGTATATTGTGTGTATCACCATTCATGAAGGTTGGAAGGTGTGCACTAGCTTGTGGGTGCACATTAAAAGAGGAGTTCTTTAGAGTTTTTTTATGTGTTTTTATAATTTTTTTAAATATTTCTAGGTTAAAAAAAATTAAATCTATGTCGGAAAGGCAGTAGGGGTACTGTCGCCTTTCTGATTTATTGAAAGGTGGCAGAACCCCACTTGCCTTTTCCTTGGATCAATGACATAGAAAAGGTGGGTAGGGGGTGGCCACTGTGTGTCTAAACAGAATGTAAAAGGCGCCCCCCACCCTGACCTCATTTCCTTTAACACCCTATAAAAGGGAACCCACCCTCCTCCTCACTTAAAAATTCACTCATCTCTCAACATTACATAGCTTTTCTCTCTAGAAGAAGTTTTTTTGTGCGCGATGGATTCGGTGGCCTAAAAGAAGTCCCAGTTTTTTGTGAAGCATCATTTAGAGGCATTTTTTCTTATTTAATTTAAAGTTATTTATTTATTTAATCGAATTTTTTTAGTTAGTTATAAATATGCAATTTATTAAGTAGTTTAGTTAGTTATATATAGTTTATAAATAATAGTTATTGTTAGTAATTATTATGTATATATTAAGTAATGAATAAGTATAGACTAAGTATAGATTAAGTAATGTTTAACTAATGATTATAGAATTTTTAAATAATGATTTAGTAATGATTAAATAATGATTAGGTGTTGATTAAATTATGATTATGTAATGATTAAATATTGATTAAGGAATTAATTAAGAAATAATGATTAAGTAATGAATAAGTGATGATTAAATATTGCTTAACTAATGATTAATTATTGATTAAATAATGATTAGGGGATGATTAAGGAATGATTAAAGAGTGATTAAATAATGGTTAAATAATGATTAAGTATTGAATAAAAAATCATTAACTAATGATTAAACAGTGATTAGGTACTGATTAAAGAATAATTAAGTAATTATTAAAGAATAATTAAGTAATCATTAAAGAATAATTATGTAATGATTAAAGAATAATTAATGGATGATTAAATAATTATTAAAGAATTATTAAGTAATTATTAAAGAATGATTAAGGAATGATTAAGTAATGACTAACTGATGATTAACCAATGTTTAACTAATGGTTAAGTAATGATTAACTAATGATTAACTAATAATTAACTAATGGTTGAGTAATGATTACTGTCATCTTTTAGGATATAATAAAATGTTCTAAAATTTTGGTAGCATAAAGATTATGTGGTTATCTAAGAAATCAAATCTCTATCTGGATACTATGAGTCGATGTGGCTCTGGAATAGATGTACTTAGAAGTAACAACTCCAACAAGGTGTCTCGAGCCTGACTCAAGATAACCTGGTACACAACAACGGGTCTTGTTTCATAATTGGTTTGAAACTCCCTGGGGATATTCTTTATATGATTCATATTTTCTTTATAAACTTCTGAAATACATTTATGAAGATTAAAAAAATGTACTACGTAAAATATTATATAGTTAACCCTCATTGTCAATAGTATTCACATAATGTTTTGGGAACCGTGGTAAAAAGAATAGAAAACATCAAATCATTTTATTTATCAATGATAAAATGAAAATTATGATCATATAAAGTGAAATAGAGAAGGAAAAAGATATTAAATAACACATTAATTATTTAAAATAGACAAGAAATACCAAGAAATTTTTTAAAACAACTAAATTAGGATGAGACGAGTCTCACTTCGAAAGTGAGGTAAAATCCAACTTGTTTTTAATTGGTATCTTAATAACATCTTCCAAATAGATGTACTTAACTTATGAATTTTCAAATGTTTACGGTCTTCTAATTATATCTAATATCTAAGATGTGTCATTGTAAGGCCAAAAGATTTTGAAAATTCATAAGTTAAGTAAATCCCTTTGGAAGACGTTATTAAGTACCAATTAAAAATAAGTTGGATTTTACCTCACTTTCGAAGTTAGACTCATCTCATCCAAACTCAGTTGTTTTGAAAAATTTATAGGTATTTATTATTTGTTTTAAAACATTCATGTGTTATTTAATGTCTTTTTCCTTCTCAATTTCACTTTATATGATCATAATTTTCATTTTATCATTGATAAGTAAACCGATTTGATGTTTTCTCTTCTTTTTACCTCAATTTCCAAAATATTATGTGACTTTTTTTCTAATTAAGTTTTATATAATGAAACATCATTATCATATTTTAGTATATAAAAATACATTCTAAAATTTCAGTATCATAAAGATTATATGGTCAAACCACATTGTAAATATTTTTTACACTATCAGAATATTGATCAAAGAACATTTTTAATGTAGAGAGTCATGTTTGCCTATGTCTGCACATGAGCCTCAGCCCATTTAGTGAGGTATCCTTAAGTGCATCCACAAGACCCAGGTTCAAAACCAGGTAGAAGCATATTTCAGGGGGTATTGTAGCAGTACTGTAGCAGACTGTACATTGTGCAAGTACTGTAGCAGACTGTACACTGTGTGGTACTATAGCAGGACTGTACACTGTGTGGTACTTTAGCAAAATTGTACACTGTGCGACTGTAGTAGAACTGTACATTGTGTGGTACTATAGCAGGCATTGTAGTAGTACTGTAGCAGGTATTGTTCGGTATTGTAGCATCTGGAACTATTCACCTTGGGACATCGGTTTGGGCTTGGAGTCCTTAAGGCTTTCGGGTCACCCATGCCTTCAGGTCAGTAGGGCTTTCAGGCCACCTTTAAGGCCTTCAGGCCACCTCAAGGACTTTGGGCAACATGCAGTTACCCCAGACAGACTACAAAAAAGGAGCAGCCCCAGAAGAGGATTCAGAGCAGGTGCACTCACTAGAGCAGAGCCAAATAGATTTGTCAGAATGAGAGGGTATGGCTATGCCATCGGGACCATATTTTGCTTGCATTGGAAGCTTAGCTAGATGTACATGTGAAGGTGGAGAGCTACTATCATGATGCAGATGTTGGGGAGGGGCAGTTCCTTGTAGATAGTTTGGTTGAATTCCCTAAGACCTTCGGGTCATGTAATCTCCTAAGCCTACGGGCCATGTAATCACTAATCCTATGGTCCTTGTAAGTGTTCCCCCTCGTCCCCTAGAAGGGGGGTTATCAAAAATCAATAAAAATGAAGGCCTTCAGGCCATTCGGTCATGTTCGCCTATGTCTACTCCTACAAGGAGGTTATTCAAATTTATCATGGAGCTTCTTATAGAATACAACCAAAAAAATGGTTAGGACATCTGATTATGTAACCCTAAGTTAACATCAAGACATAATTCAAGTTTTCTTAAATTTGTGAACTGATCAAGAGATCAAGTCTATTAGCTATAAGCATTTACAATTCCCAACTACACTATGTAATGTAGATTTTCCATTTATTACTTATGAGCAATGGGTCCAATCAATGAATTCATTTTTCCTGGCATTCAGATGGTTCCATGATGGAGTTATATGTTGATGTTTCTACTGTACAATAACAACATCAAATTGTACGTATACATCAACTTACAAGAGTGGTTGTAGTTGATCCACCCTAAGAAATTGAGTCTCCTTCCTATGATGCGAAAGAGGAAAACCTAGATGACCACCTGGATATACATATAAATCTAAATTATAATGAGTATTTTGTTAATGATGGAATATATAGAGACAACAGTGATGATGATGAGTGAGAAACAAAAGTTTGTGAGGAAGTTTCTATAAATGCAGTAATTGTACAGAATCCTCGGCCGTTAATAAATCATCCAATGCTCTTTGCATCTTTGTTGGAAGTAATGGAACATTTTCCTAAATTAAAATACAATGTTCTCACATCTTCAATTGAGTTTTCTAGAGTTTTATTAGATAGTTTTAGTGATCAAGACAAAAAATTATATGTTGGAAGGTATTTTCCAAGCAAAGATTCATTGAAAATGTACTAATAAGATTTCAGATTGAGAGGTACTAAAGATATTTAGTTCAAGAATCAGGTCGTAAAAAATACATCATAATATGTGACAAGTATGGGGATTATTATAGATTCCTCTTGAGGTTGATTCCAAACATTTCATTTAGAGGTTGGAGAGTTTCAAAGATTAAGGCAGCTCATACTTGTGTTCAGCCAAACCTGACCCAAGATCATACCTCATTGGATGCTGAATTTGTGTCATTTATTATCATCGAGATGATTAAGACCTACCAAGATGTTCTTTTATCCATTTTTTATGAGAGGACACAACAAACATTTAGTTATAATATTTCCTATAATAAGGCATAAATGGAGAAACAGAAGGAAATTATGAAGTTCTATGGTGATTGGGATGACTCATATCAGGTGTTTCCACAATTATTATCCATACTGAGACACAACAAACAAGTTTTCTTCCATATTCATACAAACAAACATGTGTCTCAAGATAACCAACTTGATCTATATCATGTTCAATTTCATTAGTTGTTCTGAGAATTTCTCTATTATATTTATGCATTTCTTTTCAGAAAACTGTTCATATATATTGATGAAATGTTTCTATATATAAAATACAAGGGAATATTGTTAATTATGGAAACCCGAGATAAAAACCATTCACCTCTTCTACTTTCCTTTTACATTGTGGAGAAATAAAACTATGAATCATGGAGTTGGTTTTTGGAATGTATCAGAATCCATTTTACCTACATTTGGGGTGTTAGATTTTTTATCTGATCATCATATAGAAATCAATGAGGAAATCAATATGGATCCCGATACATGGAGACCCCCAAATGAACATCATCGGTACTGCATCAGACACATTACTAGAAACGTGTGAAAAACATTCCATAACGAACCTATTAAGAAGGAAATCATGAGGCTTGTTATGCATTGTATTTGTTATTTTTTATATTTCAATGTAAAGATAAAATCAATTTATGTGAAATATGATCACTTATGTATAGCATATGAGCTAGATCAATGAAGGTTTGAAGAAAGATTCAAATAAATCCACAAGGCTAATCAAGAAGTGTATGATTATATGATACAGATTCCAAAAGAAAAATGGACATTGGAATATGAAGGGAGAAGAGGTATCGAAACATAAACACAAAAATTGTGGAGTGCATCAATGGTGTCTTCAATGGGCTTTATAAGTTACCTATAAATTCCCCAGTTCAGGAAACATTTTATCATTGTGTTAAGTACTTCATTGATAGACAAAAACTTTCCTTCGATGGGATTCAGTAGGGGATAAGGTACTAAATTCTCTTTAAATGAGAGATTGAAAACAACATTAAATAAGCATTTGGTTATCATGTATTCCTTTTCCTCCAAAAATAATCTCTATTTTAAGTTCAAGAGCATTCGAACCCCATCACAAATAGAGTCGGTGAAAAAATGGTGGTATTACTAGAATCGAGGTAATTTCAATGTGGAAACTTCTAGAAATTATGGTTTTCAAGCACACATGTGATCACATCATGTTCCTCTATAAACATATCATGGGAATAATATGTTTATCTATTGTGTTTTATAGACACCATTGTTATCTGTTATGTTGCACCATGGATGCCTATTTGGGAGTTTTAGTATTTCCCAATGCCCGAAGACCATCTGATATTGATACCTGGCATCAACAGGTTGCATCAACAAGGGATACTATAGTTTATAATGCTATTACATGAGATGAAATAGCCTCAAAAATAATGTAAAAGTTTGAGATGTAGCATATTTCATCAAGAAGGTCATAATCAGAAATGATGAAGAGCATAATGTAAGGCATGCCGCACAAACTGCACAGATATCAGGGGATGCATCATCCTTATTCAGATGTGGGAATGGGAGTGCATCCCCTCGCTTTTCCCTAATCTTTTTGTTCATTTTCTGCCTATATAGGCATTGAATGACGCTCCACTTGGACACTGATATGATCACTCATCTCTATTGGTTTCTGATTCTAGTAAGAGTTATTGAATTTAATTTCTTACTATTTATCACATTAGATGTTTTATTTTATAGGTGGATTCAGGAACATAGCTTCTTCAGCACTCTAACATGCCATTTGGGTGTATAGTGTAACGCCCCGACCCCAGCTACCCAGAGCCGGTGCATTACTTCGTAACATTGGCATGATCCCAAAAGATCAAGTCTCGAAAGACCGATTAGTTTAGTAGCCTTGGAAACACTAGATACATTCATAAGTCTTTCATTACATCAAAATTAAACAAACTACAAAAAAAAACATGGTCTTCATAGTCCACACTCATATCTTCACTGATTATTCTTGCAAGTCAGTCATAAAATACTTCTTCACAACCTGGAAAATTTTTAAACATTGAAAGGGGTGAGCTCAAATGCTCAGTAAGGATAACAATAATGCGGAAGCTTTCATAAATAAACATTAACATTTAAGGCAATGTATAACTAAAACAAAAGCCTCTTAAACATGAACTTCAACATAATATGGCAAAAGTAAAATGAGATAATGCCATTTACTTCTTCACATGGATATTCTACTGGTCGAATAATCACATGTAATATCAATAACCACTTTCATAATGAGGGAATGTATAATGCCGGACATTCTGAAACATTTTGTCAAGGCCTCGGCCAAGACATCTAAAATGATTAAGGCCTCGGCCAAAACCATAAATCAAATTGGGAAAGGGCCTCGGCCAATTCCACGTCTAGTTGTCTCATGAGACCTACCGATGCATCGAGGAGCTATAGCGGGCCCCACCCGTCACTTATTAAGTCCAATACATTCCTCATATGAATAGGTTTAAACATATCATAAACCATAACATAATCATATCACATAAAACATGCATAAAGGAAACATAACATTTCCACATTCCAATCACAAGATATCAATACAACACATTGATATAATAAAAACGCTTTCAAAACCATTTTCAATACCAAAATAAAAGTAAGTTAAAACTTTGTATTTATTTTTCATTAAAAAAAGTGATGGCTTGTAGAGGAAGCCGAAACTCAAATAATGGTCACGGCGGCGGAGAAGTCGTTGTCGCCGCATAAGTACGGAAAGAAAAACATTCCCTTTTTGTCGTTTAGTAAAACGCTTCGTGTAAAAAGATTCCTTTTGAATAAATGTAAAAGTCAAATGGGTTTATACACCGTATAAAAGAAAGTTGTGTATAAAATAAAATATGCCTCAACGAAAGGAGATTGAGACGAAGTCCCATACAAAGATCATTTTTAAAATAAAATAGATATATTATGTGTATTCACTATAGGTACACATAAATAACATAAAAATACAAAATAGGACATAATAATATCATGACATAATTTGAAAGTAGGAGATTAACCCAAAGAATGGAAGTTGGGTTAAGAAGATCCCTTACCTCGTGTCTGACTTGACTCAACCGTTCTTTAACCTCCTGAATAATAAACTAGAGTTAATATATACCTTATTAAGAACCATTTTCAACTTCATTATCCTTATTATATCACTTATTACAATGATATGAACATTATGTAATTATTTAAGTTAATAATGTTCATTTTGTCGGTATTTGGTTCTTAAGTCAAAAATAGGCTTCTTACACTTACATGTTGTTAATTTGGTCAAAGGTTCATTATATCCAGAATGGTATTCATGATGTAGATATCATATATGTCATATATATCCAGTACATACATTCATTTATAATATTACATCACATTTAGAGGTAAGAAATGAAATGCACCGTTCATGGAGACGGTAAGCCGTACGTACGCATGAACGCTACTTCCATTTCTATTTCATATTTTCTGGAATGGAATCATAATGATATGAGAGTATATTATAATTCCAGTATAATAACATATATAATATCATTAACTTTATCCTTCACACATCCCACATATGGTATTAACGAATCAAATCACTTTCAGGGGGCGGTAGTCCGCGCTTCCTAAAATGAAGATATCGTGTTTTACCCATAATGGAAACCATAAAGGTATGCCCAAAATGAAAAAAAAACAGAAGCTTAAGGAAAACATAAACATATTATATATCATATATAAAAATAGTGACATCATAATGGCCACCTTTGAAGGTGTTAAATGAGTGTTGAACAATCATCGTTTCGGGAGGCAGAATTTCGCCATCCACGGAAACCTTATGTTCTTTAACCATTTGATGTAGTTGTGTGGAAGTGTAGCTCAAATAAATCTTATAACAACATCCTAGTATATTTAAGATACTGGTGTTGTTACAAAAGAAGTAAATAAAAAGAGTTTAGGGGGTTGGAGAAGCAAAATAAAACAAAAGAACATGAGAGAATGAATTACCTTAAAAAGTGTAACTCCTTTTGAGTTGAGCCTAAAGGATTCCTTTGAAAGGATTCTGCCCAAAGGGAATCCTCTAGGATGAGGAGAGGGATGTGGAGAGAGCAAATGGGCAGGGGTTGGCCGAGCCAATGGCTTGAAGAGTGTGTGAAATGAGGTAGAGGTGGGGGCCTTTTATAAGAGGAGAGGAGGGGCACTTTTGGAAAGATTGAAATGTTACATTATTTCAAAATGCTTTTCGGATTCTAAAGGTCCCACACTTATATAATTCGAGGATAAGGTGATAAGGTTTCGAAATCTCCTCATCCAATTGGCTTTGGACAAGTGTAAGCCTTGGATTTTACATTATCTATTCATTTTATTAAAATCGTTAAATAATGAGGTCATCGCTGCATCATAATGATGTCATAAATAATTTAATTTATTTAATGTCTAAAAATTATAAAAAAAATTCTATGATGTAGGAAATCTTTTTAGCTTTCCAATGACTATTTATAATCAAAATTTGGACTTGTATAACCCCACTTAAAAATTGTTTTAGTAAAACAATTTATGTTAGTGTCATTTTCACTTTAACATTAAATAAAAAGTAATTTATGTTATTTCCCAACAAAAGTGGATCCATGGGGTCCCCAAGTTAGGCCATGGCTTGTCTTGGTCGGCCATGACTCAACCAATGAGGTTGGGACATGTGTCTAGGTCATTTCATATTATTAATGTATTATTTATACCTTAAACTACACTAATTACCACTAATCACGATTAAGAACTTAAAAGTTACTATTCACCAAAAAATTATTTTGATCTCATTGAACCACATTTTACATCTTAATGACAACCATGTATGTCGGATTTTTGAAAATCAAATCACAGAAGTTGTAATATTTCATTTAAACGAAAAATCAGTTATTTAACTACCACTTAGTGGTTTCACTATTCATCAAAAATTGAAGTTTTTCAGAATAAGGCCAAAATTTCACCCTAAGCTATAATTGATATTCCGAATTCAAAAATGATGTCTATTTTACAAAATTCCAAACATATTAGTTGCATTAATTAATTTTATAATTAATTCCCGCTGTCACAACAAATAGCGTGTTTTTAAGAAACAATTTATATCAAAAGATTGGCAATTGTTTATGTCCAATTTCAATGTTAAATTAATTCTAATGACCACCATAGGATAAAATGGTAAAAATATATTCTAATTATACTCTAAAACCACTCAATAGTATAATTTATCACTATGAATTATTTTGATTAAAAAAGTTGTTTTAAGTATTTTTCACTATTCATAAAAATTTTGAAGTTCTCAGAAAATTACAAAAAATTCAACATAGGTTAATTTCAATATTAGGAATACAAAAATGAAGTCCATTTTGAAATATAAAATTTCTATAATTTTAAAAAGTGGTTATTACTATTCATAACGGCTACTTTGATTTGTCGCGATGTTTTAGAACTCGAAGTTGCGTACAATGCAAGCTATTGCATTATTGAAAGAGAGGCGTATCGTGGAAGCTCGGGGTGTTACATTCTCCCCTCCTTCAATAAATTGCGTCCTCGCAATTTGAAATTTTTCTTGGAAAATACAAGGTTGAAAAGAGAAAATACCTTTGAGGAAAACCCACATCGAAAATAAGGTTAATAAATATATAACATTAAAAGAAAGCAGGATAAGTACAAAGGTCACCCGATATAGCCCATTATAGGATTCTATGAAAATATGGATATGGAGGAGAAACAAACCATCAAGGTCTGATGGGGAGTTATAGAAAACAGGATTAGGAGAAAGTTTAACCACAAGAAAATCACAAACTTGTGATTGGTTAAACGGTCATTGAATCCCTAGTTGGAAAAGTTAACCGACAACATTTTTGTTTTAAGTTACCTTTTATAATGTTGAGGATTTTATTTAGGAGATTTACTAAGAACGTAAGGGAATATACATACTTGTTATGTATACTTTCATTCATTAATGAATTTTTACCACAAACCCATCTTTTACTCCAAATGGTAACAGAACTCAAAAATATTCTATTTATCCTAATTGTATAAGGTACCAAAGGTTAACACATACCATTTAGATTAGTAAAATTATTTTGTAATAACCAGGGACTTCCTGTAGGCTAGTGGTAGGAAATAAAGGCCTGTCGCACTTTGATTGTGGGTTCGATTCCTACAGCTTTGTCTGACGCGACGGTTTATGCCCCACCCTGCAGGTTGTCCTTTTCCTAAAACTATAGTATTATAATACTCCAAAAATAATCTTCATAAATTTTTTAACCTTAAACCATACTATCCAAAAATCAACTTAATCCACTCCAACCTTTATAGTTATCCAAAATACCTCTGTCCAGACTTTCTCTAAAAGGTCTCTTAATTCCAAAATCAATTTATCAGATTCCCCAAACAAAGAAATGTTTCTCTTATTGTCACATACCAAAAATATGATTACCTTAATCATATTAAAACCTTACTAAAATCAAAAAGTAATGCAGTACAATCCATATATATATATTACATTATTCTTATAACCAGAATATAATCCTTGAGTCCAAAAGCACCAATACATTAGTTATTCTGCTTCAACTGTAGTAATAGCATAAGATTGTCCTTGATCCCTTGTCCTTTTCTGAGGTAAGTTTCCTTGACGCTTAGGACATTCATTTGCATAATGACCCATTTCTCTACAATTGTAGCATTCAACTTTGACAGCCTCTTTCTTTCCCTTGCAATCACGTGCCTGGTGACCTTTTTCTCCACATTTATAACAGACTCCCATTCCTTTTAGGCAAGTACCAGGGTGATTCTTCCCACAATTATCACATAATGGAAAATCCTTCTTTCCCTTTTTCCCTTTATCTGTCTCTTGTTCCACCGTTCTCTTCTTCTCTTGCTTTACTTTGTTGTCATAAGACTTAGAGAATTCCTTTTCTGTCTTGATAGCACATGAGACTATATCTTCGTATGTTGAGAAAGATTGTGACACTAGAGCTCGACGGAGAAATGGTTTTAACCCATCAAAGAAACGATCAATCTTACTTCTTGGGTTACGTATATAATCTGCAGCATGCCTCGCTAACCTTGTAAAGTTAGCCTCATACTTTGCGACATTCTCATCCTCCTTTTGTCTCAGACTCAAAAATTGCCTTTCCATATCCGCTCGATGGTCTCGAGGTAAGTATTTTTCTAAGAACAGTTCTTTGAACTCCTGCCATTCCATGTTTGTTAATTCATCATCTTCCTTTGTGTTTTGAATTAGTGACCACCATTGATCGGCATCTCCAGTGAGGCGGTAAACTGCCATGACAACCTTCTCCCTTTCACTACTCCCCAAGGCATGGAATATTTTCTCTAAGGAATTTATCCATTGCTCAGCTACTGTAGGATTTGTACTCCCATTGAAGGTTGGCGGTTGTTGCCTCATGAAACGGTCTAGCATTGATCCTCCACGTTGCGGATCAGGGTGCTCCATACGAGTAAGGTTGTTATTCATAACCTGCGTGAGTTGTCCCAGTATGGTAATAAGTTGATCAGCACCAGTTGTATCTTCAGGTCCACAATAATTATCTTGAGCAGGAGGGCAATCCCTACACGGAGTTCGTGCATTGATACAGTTTCCATTCCTTCTACTAGGCGCCATTTCTAAACAATGGCATAAACCAGATTAGTTTATGAATCAAAATACATAATTCCATACTTGTATAATACTTAACATAAATTGAACTATTTATGGATATAATCCATAATCATAAAAAGGTTTTATTTGAGAAAGTATATACTCATAACCGTTCATAGTGGTTTGTAAAGAAAATGAGAATTATCTTAAGCATATCCCCCGGGAGTGTCGTAACCAAGAGTGCAGCAAGGCCTGTTGTCGTGCACCAGTTCCCGTTCGAGTCTAGCTCAAAGCGGTGTTTTCGGGTTTTACCCCTAGGTACATCTGTGCCAGAGCCGCCTCTACCTTCTCGTATCCAGACAGGGATGTATTGCTCGGAAAACTCATAACATCTCTATAATACCAAAATTCTAGGAAGTTCTTCTATACTAATCCTCAAAGTATATCTTTGGGCTATGTTCTCTAATCAGAGTTTATCTAAATCTAGCTTCCAAGGTTAGTACTAAACTGCCTCTGATACCAACTGTAACGCCCCGACCCCAGCTACCCAGAGCCGGTGCATTACTTCGTAACATTGGCATGATCCCAAAAGATCAAGTCTCGAAAGACCGATTAGTTTAGTAGCCTTGGAAACACTAGATACATTCATAAGTCTTTCATTACATCAAAATTAAACAAACTACAAAAAAAAACATGGTCTTCATAGTCCACACTCATATCTTCACTGATTATTCTTGCAAGTCAGTCATAAAATACTTCTTCACAACCTGGAAAATTTTTAAACATTGAAAGGGGTGAGCTCAAATGCTCAGTAAGGATAACAATAATGCGGAAGCTTTCATAAATAAACATTAACATTTAAGGCAATGTATAACTAAAACAAAAGCCTCTTAAACATGAACTTCAACATAATATGGCAAAAGTAAAATGAGATAATGCCATTTACTTCTTCACATGGATATTCTACTGGTCGAATAATCACATGTAATATCAATAACCACTTTCATAATGAGGGAATGTATAATGCCGGACATTCTGAAACATTTTGTCAAGGCCTCGGCCAAGACATCTAAAATGATTAAGGCCTCGGCCAAAACCATAAATCAAATTGGGAAAGGGCCTCGGCCAATTCCACGTCTAGTTGTCTCATGAGACCTACCGATGCATCGAGGAGCTATAGCGGGCCCCACCCGTCACTTATTAAGTCCAATACATTCCTCATATGAATAGGTTTAAACATATCATAAACCATAACATAATCATATCACATAAAACATGCATAAAGGAAACATAACATTTCCACATTCCAATCACAAGATATCAATACAACACATTGATATAATAAAAACGCTTTCAAAACCATTTTCAATACCAAAATAAAAGTAAGTTAAAACTTTGTATTTATTTTTCATTAAAAAAAGTGATGGCTTGTAGAGGAAGCCGAAACTCAAATAATGGTCACGGCGGCGGAGAAGTCGTTGTCGCCGCATAAGTACGGAAAGAAAAACATTCCCTTTTTGTCGTTTAGTAAAACGCTTCGTGTAAAAAGATTCCTTTTGAATAAATGTAAAAGTCAAAGGGGTTTATACACCGTATAAAAGAAAGTTGTGTATAAAATAAAATATGCCTCAACGAAAGGAGATTGAGACGAAGTCCCATACAAAGATCATTTTTAAAATAAAATAGATATATTATGTGTATTCACTATAGGTACACATAAATAACATAAAAATACAAAATAGGACATAATAATATCATGACATAATTTGAAAGTAGGAGATTAACCCAAAGAATGGAAGTTGGGTTAAGAAGATCCCTTACCTCGTGTCTGACTTGACTCAACCGTTCTTTAACCTCCTGAATAATAAACTAGAGTTAATATATACCTTATTAAGAACCATTTTCAACTTCATTATCCTTATTATATCACTTATTACAATGATATGAACATTATGTAATTATTTAAGTTAATAATGTTCATTTTGTCGGTATTTGGTTCTTAAGTCAAAAATAGGCTTCTTACACTTACATGTTGTTAATTTGGTCAAAGGTTCATTATATCCAGAATGGTATTCATGATGTAGATATCATATATGTCATATATATCCAGTACATACATTCATTTATAATATTACATCACATTTAGAGGTAAGAAATGAAATGCACCGTTCATGGAGACGGTAAGCCGTACGTACGCATGAACGCTACTTCCATTTCTATTTCATATTTTCTGGAATGGAATCATAATGATATGAGAGTATATTATAATTCCAGTATAATAACATATATAATATCATTAACTTTATCCTTCACACATCCCACATATGGTATTAACGAATCAAATCACTTTCAGGGGGCGGTAGTCCGCGCTTCCTAAAATGAAGATATCGTGTTTTACCCATAATGGAAACCATAAAGGTATGCCCAAAATGAAAAAAAAACAGAAGCTTAAGGAAAACATAAACATATTATATATCATATATAAAAATAGTGACATCATAATGGCCACCTTTGAAGGTGTTAAATGAGTGTTGAACAATCATCGTTTCGGGAGGCAGAATTTCGCCATCCACGGAAACCTTATGTTCTTTAACCATTTGATGTAGTTGTGTGGAAGTGTAGCTCAAATAAATCTTATAACAACATCCTAGTATATTTAAGATACTGGTGTTGTTACAAAAGAAGTAAATAAAAAGAGTTTAGGGGGTTGGAGAAGCAAAATAAAACAAAAGAACATGAGAGAATGAATTACCTTAAAAAGTGTAACTCCTTTTGAGTTGAGCCTAAAGGATTCCTTTGAAAGGATTCTGCCCAAAGGGAATCCTCTAGGATGAGGAGAGGGATGTGGAGAGAGCAAATGGGCAGGGGTTGGCCGAGCCAATGGCTTGAAGAGTGTGTGAAATGAGGTAGAGGTGGGGGCCTTTTATAAGAGGAGAGGAGGGGCACTTTTGGAAAGATTGAAATGTTACATTATTTCAAAATGCTTTTCGGATTCTAAAGGTCCCACACTTATATAATTCGAGGATAAGGTGATAAGGTTTCGAAATCTCCTCATCCAATTGGCTTTGGACAAGTGTAAGCCTTGGATTTTACATTATCTATTCATTTTATTAAAATCGTTAAATAATGAGGTCATCGCTGCATCATAATGATGTCATAAATAATTTAATTTATTTAATGTCTAAAAATTATAAAAAAAATTCTATGATGTAGGAAATCTTTTTAGCTTTCCAATGACTATTTATAATCAAAATTTGGACTTGTATAACCCCACTTAAAAATTGTTTTAGTAAAACAATTTATGTTAGTGTCATTTTCACTTTAACATTAAATAAAAAGTAATTTATGTTATTTCCCAACAAAAGTGGATCCATGGGGTCCCCAAGTTAGGCCATGGCTTGTCTTGGTCGGCCATGACTCAACCAATGAGGTTGGGACATGTGTCTAGGTCATTTCATATTATTAATGTATTATTTATACCTTAAACTACACTAATTACCACTAATCGCGATTAAGAACTTAAAAGTTACTATTCACCAAAAAATTATTTTGATCTCATTGAACCACATTTTACATCTTAATGACAACCATGTATGTCGGATTTTTGAAAATCAAATCACAGAAGTTGTAATATTTCATTTAAACGAAAAATCAGTTATTTAACTACCACTTAGTGGTTTCACTATTCATCAAAAATTGAAGTTTTTCAGAATAAGGCCAAAATTTCACCCTAAGCTATAATTGATATTCCGAATTCAAAAATGATGTCTATTTTACAAAATTCCAAACATATTAGTTGCATTAATTAATTTTATAATTAATTCCCGCTGTCACAACAAATAGCGTGTTTTTAAGAAACAATTTATATCAAAAGATTGGCAATTGTTTATGTCCAATTTCAATGTTAAATTAATTCTAATGACCACCATAGGATAAAATGGTAAAAATATATTCTAATTATACTCTAAAACCACTCAATAGTATAATTTATCACTATGAATTATTTTGATTAAAAAAGTTGTTTTAAGTATTTTTCACTATTCATAAAAATTTTGAAGTTCTCAGAAAATTACAAAAAATTCAACATAGGTTAATTTCAATATTAGGAATACAAAAATGAAGTCCATTTTGAAATATAAAATTTCTATAATTTTAAAAAGTGGTTATTACTATTCATAACGGCTACTTTGATTTGTCGCGATGTTTTAGAACTCGAAGTTGCGTACAATGCAAGCTATTGCATTATTGAAAGAGAGGCGTATCGTGGAAGCTCGGGGTGTTACATTCTCCCCTCCTTCAATAAATTGCGTCCTCGCAATTTGAAATTTTTCTTGGAAAATACAAGGTTGAAAAGAGAAAATACCTTTGAGGAAAACCCACATCGAAAATAAGGTTAATAAATATATAACATTAAAAGAAAGCAGGATAAGTACAAAGGTCACCCGATATAGCCCATTATAGGATTCTATGAAAATATGGATATGGAGGAGAAACAAACCATCAAGGTCTGATGGGGAGTTATAGAAAACAGGATTAGGAGAAAGTTTAACCACAAGAAAATCACAAACTTGTGATTGGTTAAACGGTCATTGAATCCCTAGTTGGAAAAGTTAACCGACAACATTTTTGTTTTAAGTTACCTTTTATAATGTTGAGGATTTTATTTAGGAGATTTACTAAGAACGTAAGGGAATATACATACTTGTTATGTATACTTTCATTCATTAATGAATTTTTACCACAAACCCATCTTTTACTCCAAATGGTAACAGAACTCAAAAATATTCTATTTATCCTAATTGTATAAGGTACCAAAGGTTAACACATACCATTTAGATTAGTAAAATTATTTTGTAATAACCAGGGACTTCCTGTAGGCTAGTGGTAGGAAATAAAGGCCTGTCGCACTTTGATTGTGGGTTCGATTCCTACAGCTTTGTCTGACGCGACGGTTTATGCCCCACCCTGCAGGTTGTCCTTTTCCTAAAACTATAGTATTATAATACTCCAAAAATAATCTTCATAAATTTTTTAACCTTAAACCATACTATCCAAAAATCAACTTAATCCACTCCAACCTTTATAGTTATCCAAAATACCTCTGTCCAGACTTTCTCTAAAAGGTCTCTTAATTCCAAAATCAATTTATCAGATTCCCCAAACAAAGAAATGTTTCTCTTATTGTCACATACCAAAAATATGATTACCTTAATCATATTAAAACCTTACTGAAATCAAAAAGTAATGCAGTACAATCCATATATATATATTACATTATTCTTATAACCAGAATATAATCCTTGAGTCCAAAAGCACCAATACATTAGTTATTCTGCTTCAACTGTAGTAATAGCATAAGATTGTCCTTGATCCCTTGTCCTTTTCTGAGGTAAGTTTCCTTGACGCTTAGGACATTCATTTGCATAATGACCCATTTCTCTACAATTGTAGCATTCAACTTTGACAGCCTCTTTCTTTCCCTTGCAATCACGTGCCTGGTGACCTTTTTCTCCACATTTATAACAGACTCCCATTCCTTTTAGGCAAGTACCAGGGTGATTCTTCCCACAATTATCACATAATGGAAAATCCTTCTTTCCCTTTTTCCCTTTATCTGTCTCTTGTTCCACCGTTCTCTTCTTCTCTTGCTTTACTTTGTTGTCATAAGACTTAGAGAATTCCTTTTCTGTCTTGATAGCACATGAGACTATATCTTCGTATGTTGAGAAAGATTGTGACACTAGAGCTCGACGGAGAAATGGTTTTAACCCATCAAAGAAACGATCAATCTTACTTCTTGGGTTACGTATATAATCTGCAGCATGCCTCGCTAACCTTGTAAAGTTAGCCTCATACTTTGCGACATTCTCATCCTCCTTTTGTCTCAGACTCAAAAATTGCCTTTCCATATCCGCTCGATGGTCTCGAGGTAAGTATTTTTCTAAGAACAGTTCTTTGAACTCCTGCCATTCCATGTTTGTTAATTCATCATCTTCCTTTGTGTTTTGAATTAGTGACCACCATTGATCGGCATCTCCAGTGAGGCGGTAAACTGCCATGACAACCTTCTCCCTTTCACTACTCCCCAAGGCATGGAATATTTTCTCTAAGGAATTTATCCATTGCTCAGCTACTGTAGGATTTGTACTCCCATTGAAGGTTGGCGGTTGTTGCCTCATGAAACGGTCTAGCATTGATCCTCCACGTTGCGGATCAGGGTGCTCCATACGAGTAAGGTTGTTATTCATAACCTGCGTGAGTTGTCCCAGTATGGTAATAAGTTGATCAGCACCAGTTGTATCTTCAGGTCCACAATAATTATCTTGAGCAGGAGGGCAATCCCTACACGGAGTTCGTGCATTGATACAGTTTCCATTCCTTCTACTAGGCGCCATTTCTAAACAATGGCATAAACCAGATTAGTTTATGAATCAAAATACATAATTCCATACTTGTATAATACTTAACATAAATTGAACTATTTATGGATATAATCCATAATCATAAAAAGGTTTTATTTGAGAAAGTATATACTCATAACCGTTCATAGTGGTTTGTAAAGAAAATGAGAATTATCTTAAGCATATCCCCCGGGAGTGTCGTAACCAAGAGTGCAGCAAGGCCTGTTGTCGTGCACCAGTTCCCGTTCGAGTCTAGCTCAAAGCGGTGTTTTCGGGTTTTACCCCTAGGTACATCTGTGCCAGAGCCGCCTCTACCTTCTCGTATCCAGACAGGGATGTATTGCTCGGAAAACTCATAACATCTCTATAATACCAAAATTCTAGGAAGTTCTTCTATACTAATCCTCAAAGTATATCTTTGGGCTATGTTCTCTAATCAGAGTTTATCTAAATCTAGCTTCCAAGGTTAGTACTAAACTGCCTCTGATACCAACTGTAACGCCCCGACCCCAGCTACCCAGAGCCGGTGCATTACTTCGTAACATTGGAATGATCCCAAAAGATCAAGTCTCGAAAGACCGATTAGTTTAGTAGCCTTGGAAACACTAGATACATTCATAAGTCTTTCATTACATCAAAATTAAACAAACTACAAAAAAAAACATGGTCTTCATAGTCCACACTCATATCTTCACTGATTATTCTTGCAAGTCAGTCATAAAATACTTCTTCACAACCTGGAAAATTTTTAAACATTGAAAGGGGTGAGCTCAAATGCTCAGTAAGGATAACAATAATGCGGAAGCTTTCATAAATAAACATTAACATTTAAGGCAATGTATAACTAAAACAAAAGCCTCTTAAACATGAACTTCAACATAATATGGCAAAAGTAAAATGAGATAATGCCATTTACTTCTTCACATGGATATTCTACTGGTCGAATAATCACATGTAATATCAATAACCACTTTCATAATGAGGGAATGTATAATGCCGGACATTCTGAAACATTTTGTCAAGGCCTCGGCCAAGACATCTAAAATGATTAAGGCCTCGGCCAAAACCATAAATCAAATTGGGAAAGGGCCTCGGCCAATTCCACGTCTAGTTGTCTCATGAGACCTACCGATGCATCGAGGAGCTATAGCGGGCCCCACCCGTCACTTATTAAGTCCAATACATTCCTCATATGAATAGGTTTAAACATATCATAAACCATAACATAATCATATCACATAAAACATGCATAAAGGAAACATAACATTTCCACATTCCAATCACAAGATATCAATACAACACATTGATATAATAAAAACGCTTTCAAAACCATTTTCAATACCAAAATAAAAGTAAGTTAAAACTTTGTATTTATTTTTCATTAAAAAAAGTGATGGCTTGTAGAGGAAGCCGAAACTCAAATAATGGTCACGGCGGCGGAGAAGTCGTTGTCGCCGCATAAGTACGGAAAGAAAAACATTCCCTTTTTGTCGTTTAGTAAAACGCTTCGTGTAAAAAGATTCCTTTTGAATAAATGTAAAAGTCAAAGGGGTTTATACACCGTATAAAAGAAAGTTGTGTATAAAATAAAATATGCCTCAACGAAAGGAGATTGAGACGAAGTCCCATACAAAGATCATTTTTAAAATAAAATAGATATATTATGTGTATTCACTATAGGTACACATAAATAACATAAAAATACAAAATAGGACATAATAATATCATGACATAATTTGAAAGTAGGAGATTAACCCAAAGAATGGAAGTTGGGTTAAGAAGATCCCTTACCTCGTGTCTGACTTGACTCAACCGTTCTTTAACCTCCTGAATAATAAACTAGAGTTAATATATACCTTATTAAGAACCATTTTCAACTTCATTATCCTTATTATATCACTTATTACAATGATATGAACATTATGTAATTATTTAAGTTAATAATGTTCATTTTGTCGGTATTTGGTTCTTAAGTCAAAAATAGGCTTCTTACACTTACATGTTGTTAATTTGGTCAAAGGTTCATTATATCCAGAATGGTATTCATGATGTAGATATCATATATGTCATATATATCCAGTACATACATTCATTTATAATATTACATCACATTTAGAGGTAAGAAATGAAATGCACCGTTCATGGAGACGGTAAGCCGTACGTACGCATGAACGCTACTTCCATTTCTATTTCATATTTTCTGGAATGGAATCATAATGATATGAGAGTATATTATAATTCCAGTATAATAACATATATAATATCATTAACTTTATCCTTCACACATCCCACATATGGTATTAACGAATCAAATCACTTTCAGGGGGCGGTAGTCCGCGCTTCCTAAAATGAAGATATCGTGTTTTACCCATAATGGAAACCATAAAGGTATGCCCAAAATGAAAAAAAAAACAGAAGCTTAAGGAAAACATAAACATATTATATATCATATATAAAAATAGTGACATCATAATGGCCACCTTTGAAGGTGTTAAATGAGTGTTGAACAATCATCGTTTCGGGAGGCAGAATTTCGCCATCCACGGAAACCTTATGTTCTTTAACCATTTGATGTAGTTGTGTGGAAGTGTAGCTCAAATAAATCTTATAACAACATCCTAGTATATTTAAGATACTGGTGTTGTTACAAAAGAAGTAAATAAAAAGAGTTTAGGGGGTTGGAGAAGCAAAATAAAACAAAAGAACATGAGAGAATGAATTACCTTAAAAAGTGTAACTCCTTTTGAGTTGAGCCTAAAGGCTTCCTTTGAAAGGATTCTGCCCAAAGGGAATCCTCTAGGATGAGGAGAGGGATGTGGAGAGAGCAAATGGGCAGGGGTTGGCCGAGCCAATGGCTTGAAGAGTGTGTGAAATGAGGTAGAGGTGGGGGCCTTTTATAAGAGGAGAGGAGGGGCACTTTTGGAAAGATTGAAATGTTACATTATTTCAAAATGCTTTTCGGATTCTAAAGGTCCCACACTTATATAATTCGAGGCTAAGGTGATAAGGTTTCGAAATCTCCTCATCCAATTGGCTTTGGACAAGTGTAAGCCTTGGATTTTACATTATCTATTCATTTTATTAAAATCGTTAAATAATGAGGTCATCGCTGCATCATAATGATGTCATAAATAATTTAATTTATTTAATGTCTAAAAATTATAAAAAAAATTCTATGATGTAGGAAATCTTTTTAGCTTTCCAATGACTATTTATAATCAAAATTTGGACTTGTATAACCCCACTTAAAAATTGTTTTAGTAAAACAATTTATGTTAGTGTCATTTTCACTTTAACATTAAATAAAAAGTAATTTATGTTATTTCCCAACAAAAGTGGATCCATGGGGTCCCCAAGTTAGGCCATGGCTTGTCTTGGTCGGCCATGACTCAACCAATGAGGTTGGGACATGTGTCTAGGTCATTTCATATTATTAATGTATTATTTATACCTTAAACTACACTAATTACCACTAATCGCGATTAAGAACTTAAAAGTTACTATTCACCAAAAAATTATTTTGATCTCATTGAACCACATTTTACATCTTAATGACAACCATGTATGTCGGATTTTTGAAAATCAAATCACAGAAGTTGTAATATTTCATTTAAACGAAAAATCAGTTATTTAACTACCACTTAGTGGTTTCACTATTCATCAAAAATTGAAGTTTTTCAGAATAAGGCCAAAATTTCACCCTAAGCTATAATTGATATTCCGAATTCAAAAATGATGTCTATTTTACAAAATTCCAAACATATTAGTTGCATTAATTAATTTTATAATTAATTCCCGCTGTCACAACAAATAGCGTGTTTTTAAGAAACAATTTATATCAAAAGATTGGCAATTGTTTATGTCCAATTTCAATGTTAAATTAATTCTAATGACCACCATAGGATAAAATGGTAAAAATATATTCTAATTATACTCTAAAACCACTCAATAGTATAATTTATCACTATGAATTATTTTGATTAAAAAAGTTGTTTTAAGTATTTTTCACTATTCATAAAAATTTTGAAGTTCTCAGAAAATTACAAAAAATTCAACATAGGTTAATTTCAATATTAGGAATACAAAAATGAAGTCCATTTTGAAATATAAAATTTCTATAATTTTAAAAAGTGGTTATTACTATTCATAACGGCTACTTTGATTTGTCGCGATGTTTTAGAACTCGAAGTTGCGTACAATGCAAGCTATTGCATTATTGAAAGAGAGGCGTATCGTGGAAGCTCGGGGTGTTACATATAGTGACTCATTTTGGATAATCCCATGCCCACCTAGGTAAGTATATACAATCTTTCACTGGCTAAAAAATGACTTAAAATCATCATTTTTGATTTTTAGTAAGGAACTTTTTTGGGAAATATCACATGTCATTTTAGATTTCATGGATTCTATACTGGGATTTATTGGACCAGTTGCATGTATACTTTACTTCTGGAATTCATGATGTTATGGTTGTATTTCCATTCATTCAATTTCATATTATTGAGTGGAACCAGCCTAATAGAGTGATGAATCAGTTTGGTTGTTTCCATCATATTCTGTTATTGTCGAGACAGACACATAATCTTCCTGACTTGAAGCTGACTGGGAGGAAAGATGAGGACTGGATCCAATGACATGTCGGGTATATCAAACTCTAGGGAATACAAGCATCACTTCATATCTAGGTTATACATATGATGTGATTACATCTTTCAAATTTGGTTGAGTATGAGTCATGGTATAGACTGAAGTCTATATTGTATCTTACTTGACATGGTAGAGAACTTCATGATATGGTAAGTTGATATATTTCCATTAGTTTTTTTATTTTACTATTTTCTAATTCATTTTGAGTCACTTTATAGTATACTGCAACAAATCAGATTATCTGCATTACTGGCCAAGAGGAGGAGGGGGTTACTAGACTGGAAGCAATCCATATTGCAGCGCTAGGGCTGATTCCAACTTATCTAGAAGTTCATGATAGCATCTTAAATCATCTACCCTAGGTAGATGAAGTTACTACCCATGGAGTGAAGGTTCCTTCTTAGGAACCTCCTCTAGCAGCTGTTGATGTTGAGGAGCCTTGACGACAATGATTTTGACAACGTTATTCTCCACATGAGGCCTCACCTATTCCATGGGCAGAGGTCGGCCCTCTAGCAGTCCAACCTTAGCTGATAGGGGGAGTTCATTAAGTGGTATGGCAGCCTCATCCTATTGGTGGAGTGCATCAGGAGGCATGAGATCCATCATTCTTGATAGGATATCCACATTTTTCTCCATCTTAGGTTCCAAATACTTCATAGCCAATATGGTTCCCCTATGGGATGATGGTGGGTCATTCTACTACCCTAGTGGGAGAAGGATAAAGTGTGAAGGATGACATCCATTTGACACCTCCTTCTACTAATACAAGGGGATATAATTTGATGGTCGACATTCTAGAATATGAGGATCATCCCTCTCTAGGTCATTAGACTCCACCCCAATACGGAGCTTAGCGATCTCGATATAGTAATCCCATTCACACACCACCATGTGGGATAGAACCTCGCCATAGACATTGATTTTACTCATTTATGTATATGTTTTCTATATATTAAATGAAGAAAATATTTTTACTATCAACCATTTTTACATGTTTAGCCACTGTTTCAATTTTCATTTATATTTTAGTCACATTTTATATTTTATAATATTTCAAAGTCAACTACTTGAAACATAGGAAAAATTATTAAATTTCAAGTAAAAAAATTTAAAAGATTATAAAATATACACAACAAAACAATATAAATAAAATTAAAAACCTAGCCTAAGAATCTAAAAAGTTGTTGAAAATAAAAATAATTTCATAAATATAATAAATAATTAAAAATGAAAGGAATTCACAAAAATATTATAAATACCATTTTAATGGTTTAAAACAATACTAAAATTAATTTTCAATAAAATATTGATGAAGTTGAAACATTATATATTCAAACTAAACCAAGATATTGAACCTCTATAAAATGAATACTTTCTACTTGAGCTCTCCCTTTTACTAGTATATTCTAATTCTATAGAATAGACTAACTTAAAAAGTTCAAAAATTGAGTAATATAACATAATAATAGTCATGAATAGAATAAAAAAGATGTCGAGCTAAGAGAAATTCCATACTTATAGAAATTGTGGATGTATAAAAAAATCCATAGTTCACATGTCCTTCATTCAAGTCACATGTTTCTTTCTTATGAGTTTCATTAAAACAAATGAATTTAAATACTAAAAGGAAAAAGTACAGTAATTATATAACAAAACAATATATATATATAATGTATATATTTATAATGAATAATAATATTATAGTTATGTAATAATGAAAAAAAATAGTATTTGACTTAACGAAATGAAGAATAAAACCTTGTATAAGTGATTTATAATAAGATAAATAAGAAAAAAATTATTATATTAGTTATATTATAAACTAACGATACATATGGGAACATACTTGAAAATAAAACATAATTGAAATAATAAAAACCATAAATATAATAAGTAAAATATTATTTACATGTCACAAAATCTATTTCTTAAAAACATAACATTTTCACATTCAAATATTAATAAAATAATTCTAAACAAAATAAAACAAACACAATATAGATAAATATCCAAATATAAAAACCTATATATTTATAAATATAAAAACATGTATAATTAAATTATTATTTTTTCATTTTTGCTGAAAGGCGGCAGGGCCTCTACTATATTTTGACTTAACAAAAAGTAGGAATCCACCCTATCACCTTTTAGACACAATTTTTTTTCAAAAAATGACTAAGTCATATTTAATAAAAATCTAAAAACATATAAAAAACTCAAGTTCTTTATCGTGAATTTTCTCAAATGGCTTAAGCCACATACAAGAAGTTTCTGTATGAAATGTTATTCACTTATTTAATGTCGCATATGAAATAGATACAACACAAATAAAAATAGTAAAATAAACCTATTTTAGTTCACAAAGGCTTCGCCATTATTTTTGATGTCACATGGAATAGTCAAGACTAAGCAAAGTTGATAGTAGAAAAGGAGTGAATCATGGTGTAACTGATGGTAGAGTCACTGCATGATATGATATCTCAAGCTGTAATTTATACGTTGGTTGGTTTATCCAAGAAAACTCCTTGAATTAAGTGTTTAAAAGTACATGATGTGATATTTCAAAGAGTTTTTTATACGTTTTAAAAAAAATTGAAAATGATTCTAGGTTAATCTTTTTTTAAACTGATGCAGAAAGGTAGCATCAACGATGCCGCCTTTCAATAAAAAAATTAATTTAATGATATATTTTTGTGTATTTAAAAATATATATGTTTATATATTTTGATATACATATTGTTTTTATTTTATTTTTTTTACAATTATGTCCATTAATATTAGAAAGTGAAAATGTTATGTTTTTAAGAAAAAAAATGTGTGACATATAAATTAGCTTTTACTTATTATATTTATGATTTTTTTTATTTTAGATTATTTTTTATATGTTGAGTAACTTTGTAAAATATCATTTATATTGTATTTATATTTTATATGTTATATGATTTTAAAGTAACCAACATGAAACATAATAATGCTTAAAGTTAGTGGCTTTGAAAGTCTATAAATAATATAGTAGAAATACAATATAAATGAAATATGACACACTCATTGAAATATAAATGAAAATTTAAATAGTGGATAAATATGTAAAAATGAATGATAGTAAAAATAATTTCATCATTTTAATAGACAAACAATCATATAGGGTATAGAATAAATTATTGTTTAAAATTAATTAATTCAACATAAAACATATACATGAATTATTAAAGTCACTCTCTATGGTGAAGTCTCATCCCACATCCTGGTGTGTGAATGGGAAACCTATATCGAGATCTCCAACCTCTGTACTAGGGTAGATTATGATGACTTTGAGAGGGATGATCCTTGGGCGCTGGAACCTCGGCTGTCAGATACTCTGTCGTGTGTCAATGGGAGGAGGTGTCAGCTAGACTTCATCATGTGCTGCTGATCCTTTTGCCACTAGGTGGGTAGAAGGACCTGCCATCATCGCCTGGTAGAACCATACAGCATGTGAAGGCTTGATAATGAAAGGTGGAGGTATGGGAAATGACCCCTAGTAGAATATCATATGATCTGTATCTGGAGAAAACTGTGGATATCCTGACAACACAAATGGATCTCATGCCTTCTAATGCACATCCCCAATCAGTTGAGGTTGGAATTCTATATGGTTGACTTATGCCTATAGAACATGCGATGCCTCACGTGCAGCACGACGCAGTCTATGTCATCATTGTCATGGCTTCTTGACATTAACAACTACCAGAGGAGGTTCCTAAGTAGGAACCTCCACTCCCTGGGCAAGATCATCATCTCCCTATGGTGGATGATTGAAGATATTTTCATGAACCACATGATAATCTGGCATCATCACCTCCGTTGCATCATGGATCACTTCCAGGATAGAAACCTCCTCCTCCTTTGGATCAGACATACGGATAATTCCTTATAGTTGAGTATGTTGTAAAGTGATTCAAAATGAATTGTAAAATAGTATAATAAAAAAACTAATGGAAATTAATTGACTTACTAGATCCCAAATCCCTCTATCATGTATAGTAAGATACAATACATATATAAATCTATACCATGGCTCATACTCAAGCTATTGTGATAGATGGAATCACATCGTACACACACCCTTGATATGAAATGATGCTCGTTTGTCCCAAAGGTTGAGATACTTTTCATGTCGTTGGCACTAGTCGACATCCTTCCTCCTAGTTAGCTTCATGAAATGAAGCGCTGATGACTGTCTCAGTGGAAATGGGATATGATGAACACATCCAAACTAGCACATGAATCTATCAGGCTGGTGCCACCCAATAATATGAAAGTGAATGAGAGGCACTACAAACATCACATTTTTAAGTCCAGTGGTGAAATATGTGGGAAAATATTCTAATAAAACCCAGTATGGAATCTATGAAATCTGAAATGACATGTGAGATTTTTCAAAATAGTTTTTTACTAAAAATCAAAAAATTATGATATTATGAAAGTGGTTATTCAATGAAAAATTTTATATACTTACATCAATGGGTAGTAGATTGTCCAATACAAGATGTTATGCACCCAAATTGTGTCTTGGAGTGCTGATGAAGTGGTGTGCCTAACTCTTCCCGTAAAATACAACATTTAAAGTGATAAATACTAAGAAATTAAATTCAATAACTCCTACTAGAAATAGAAACCAATAGAGATGAGTGATTATTTCAGAATCCATGTGGAGTGTCACACATCACATCTATATAAAGCTCCAAACTAGCAACAATATGAGATATGGGAGGGATGCACTCCCATGCCCACATTTAAAGAAGGATGACGCATCCCCTGAGATCAATGTAATCAGAGTGACATGATGTGAATAAGGATTTGTATGTGTATTCTATGCATGTCGATCCCCAACTATATCTATCGATCTGATCAAAATCCTCAAGTAAGACCAAATAAATCATGTGTTCATGCATACCACAGTGATTTGTAAATAATTTACCTCCAATGATCTGTAATATATATGCACGATCATGAATCGTGATAGTATGCTCGTCAGTGTCATCAGGTAACTGTGCAAACTGTATTCCAAGCAACCTCATGGATATCGAATATCCATCTATAGCATCATCATCAGCCAAATTGTTGATGCCTAGAAATCTCTGTACAAGCTCAGACCAGTCTCCACGGGTGGGTCCTATAACTACATCCCCTAGGATAGGAAGACCGAGCAGGACTGCCACATCCTCAAGGGGGATGGTCATATCTACCTCTGACAAGTGTAATGTGTGTGTCTTCAGTCTCCATCTCTCAACAAGAGCAATAATGAGGTGATGGTTAATGAATATTAATCTGATATCGCAATACCATAGAATCCATCATGGTGTAGGTATAGTATAATGGTGGCTGGAGGTAGAATGTGAAGATGGTGGTGTGCTCGACCAACCCTGATTTTTTCACCCTGACCATGGGTTTATTTTATTTTTAATTACTTTTCAATGTTGAATCTTTGGTTGAAGTTTAGGGTCGGGTACCAGATTAAATTTTTTGAGGTTTGATGTTTTTAGTGGGTTTCAGACTGGTGCACGGGTACCGCACAGTTGACGGTAACCATGCAGTCAGCCTAGGTTCCCCTACTATTTCCCACTATTTAAAATAATAAAATTTTATAAGAGTAAAATTAGGTAATTGTTTAAAACATAATAATAATATTGAGTAGATAATAATATTATTATTATTAAGAATTATTAATAATAGTATTATCATTTAAAATTTTTATTAATATCATTATGATTAAATTGTTATTAATATCATTATAGTTTAAATTGAAGCGCATAAAATTATTATTATTATTACTTTTATTATTAAATATTTTCATTAATATTTTTATTATTAAATGGTTGTTAAAAGCGCTTTTAATATTTTCTTGATTAAATTATTATTGATATTGTTATAATTAAAAATGAATTGAATAATGATTATGATCATAAAAATAATAATAATGTTTTATTGATGTTTTATAATTACTAAAAAATAGGAATGATTTATTAATAATAATTTTTAATAATGTATTATTATTATTATTTTTATTGTTATTGTATTTCAGAAAAATTATTATAATATTTATTAGAATTTTTGTTGTTATATTATTGGTTTTATTATTACTATTATTATCATGTAATTATTATTATTATTATTATTATTATTTTATTATTATTATTATAAGAAAATGAAAAAAAGAACCCTAGGGGAGCATCGCCCCCTCCCCTTATCCCATGGTGCAAGGCACACCCCCCCCCCCTCCCCTCCCAAGTTTCTCTGCATAGCCCCCTTTTGGTCTGACTCTCCCCCCTCTCCTTCTCATGCTGCACCCGACCATCGTGCCTCCTTCTCCCTAGCTCCCGATCACAGCACCCCCTTACACCAGCAACACACAACCTGAAAACCCCATATTCTAGAATCTTGAACCACCTATGCACACCTATCTATCTGGAACCCTCCATCTCATTGGAGTGAGTCCCTTGGTCCGGCCACCTTCTCCAGCCAAACCCCTTTATCGACGTGAGTCATCCCGGTGCAAACCCCTTACTCGTGACCCCCTACTCTGGTTTATGCATCTTTTTTCATTTAATATTTGGTTTTTTTCTTTAATTTGGACAAATCCCAATGCCTCAAGGTTGTGTTCACATGTTTTCCTCATTTTCTAGGTTGTTCAGTTGGTCTGTGGGGTATTGTTCCTCCTTCTATTGAGGTTTTGTCACATCTACACTTGGTTTGAGGTAGGTGTTTCCAAGTTTTCATTTCCTATGGATTTTACTTTGATGGTTGGAATTTTAAATAAATCTATTAATTTTATTTGATCCAATTTTTTACCCTTGTTAAATATATTTTGGTATTTTGGAATTGATTCGATTTTTTAAAAATGGGTTTTAAATGGGTTTTTTGTAAATTTCCTAGATTCATGGTACCTAGGATGCTTTTTTGATTTTCCTTTGTTCTTATAAAGTGGAATTAGGCCTTTTATAAAAAATTTAACCCTTGTGATGTTGTAATGATATTTTTGTGGTTTGTGAACTTGGTCTGGTATGTTTGTTTTGGTAATTTTATAATTCGCAAAATTTGTTAAAATGATTTGGAAATTTTTTTATGGTTTTAATGGAATTTGTTTATGTCCCCTGTAATAATGTGGATGGTCGGTTATTATTTTAAAGCAAATGGTGTTTTATGGAAATGGGTTTTGAGTAACCCTTTGGATGTGTGATGTAACATTAGATGTTGACACATCCATGGGTGCGCTAGGTGAACACATGGATGTGCCTCCAAATGAAGATGGTGTTGTGAATTGGTGTTTTCCTTGAATCCTTGGTTTCCAAAATGGTTCTCATATTCTAAATGGTGTTGGGGTATTTTGTGTAGTTTCTAAATTAATGGTTTAAAGTTGAGTTTCATAAGTTGTTCCTATTTGTCTCTAAATGTGTTCCTCAAGTTTGGATCGTTTGGCCTTAAAGCACAATTTGGTGTGAGTTAAGAGAGTATAGGTTTTTTGGTAATTGTGAAGTTATTTAGTGTGTGTTTTGAAACTGAAGGGAACATTTGGCTTTGTAAATCTAAAATTGGTGTTTTAAAGATGATCTCGGTAAATTTATTAGATGTTTCAACCTAAGCACTCATTTGGCATTACAACTATAAAAGCAGTGTTTGTATATTTTTTTACAAATGCATTGAATTATGTCGAGTTAGAGGCATGTTTGGCTCTTTGAATACAAAGGTGATGTTTGTCTAAATTTTTAGTAAATATTGTGGATTAAAAATTGTGTGTACCTGGTTGGTGTTTTAAGTGTTTCATAAAATTGTATTAATATTGACATGTGTGTGCCCGGTTGGAAACCTAAAATATTTTACAAAAATGTTTTGAATGTTTGTATGGTGCAGTGGCCGGATGGAACCTTGATTTTTAAAATCTATATGTGTGTTTATGGGGCACCTATATAGGGGGATATCCCTTTATGGGTTATTGTATAGAGTGTCTGTGTTTGGGGTAGGCAAGTGCAGTGATGTCGTGTAAGGTGAGTCATGCGTACGAGGGCCTCCTACTTACATAGCATTACTACTACCACCTGGGGTTCCTGGGTGTCTTTTAGAGTTTCAGGTGATGGTTTCTAATCAAAACCAATAAGACAAGTTGGTAACCCCTAGGTTTTTTGTTAGGCCAAGTGGTTTGTGCCACTAGTGAAGCCACGTTAGGGTAGCTAGTTGGTTATTTACTAAGGGGATTCACCATATGTCGGCAGGTGTTTCTGAACCGAGTATGCCCAGGGGTCTTCTAGGGATGTTTAGGATCACCCGTGGTAATTACTTATGTTTCTTGTTTACTTTTAGTTGTTCTAGTTTTCCATTCCTACTTTATTTATCCTTATTTTTATCACTAACTTGGTTCTTCCTTACTTTGGGTATTCTAACTTTAAAATGGCTCTTGGATTTGTAAAAAGAGATGTTTTGTTTTTTAAAACATGGAAAACCCTATTTTTATAGTCTTATTTTAAAACTAGTTTCATTGGACAGATTTGGGTAAGGAAACACTTAGATTATATGGTTCACTTTTTTCATCCCTACTGAGCAATTTAATGCTCACAACTATCCTATATTTTCAGATGTAGGTTCAAATTTTGGTTCAGGTTCCTCTTCTAGCTGCTCAGTGTTGGAGTAGGTCCCGTTTAGTGGTTGGAGGTGACCAAGAGTTCACATGGAGGTTGTGATTTTGCAGTTTGGTTTTATTTTTTTTAGTTTTAGTTTTTTAGTTTTACCTTCGAACTGAATCTGTTTGTTTATATTCATTTAAGATTCAGTTATCATTTCATTATGTGCTCTGTTTGTTTATTTGGTTTATTTGATCCTTGTTTTGGGCCGAAATCATTCCCATTTGTTGTATGTTTGATTCCCAACACTAGTTTTTGACCCGTGGGGATCGAGAACACCCCTCGGGACATGCCATGGAATGGCTTGGGTGACTGGCTCAGGGTCGACCTGGGCTAGTTCATGACACTGATTCATCGAACCTGACAGCTTTCTAGCACATCGCGTGAAATATTTCTATACTTCTCAATGAGTAGTATAGTATCCTCCATCTATATATATATAAAATGAAATAAGTCTTAAGTTTAAAATATAAATATAACGTTATGGTAAGTATAATATTATGACTGGTAGAATGTAAGACATAAAATTTGTAAGATATGGTTTTATATATTTATATATATAAAAATTTTGTCTTCATTATCTAAAATTTTATAACCCAACACAACCTTAGTTTGAATTTAACTAATAATTTAGATCTCAAATGGTGTTCTTTGTAATTTATGTATGATTTCTCACATGATGGTATGTTTCATGATTATTTGCACACATTCTTCCTTTATGGTTTATCCATGGATAGTTTGACTATGCTTTCATGTCACCTCACATTTACTTTTCACATTACTTTTAATGTGAATATGAAAGGATAGTTTTTATTTGATAGTAAAAGTATTCATAAATTCTAGAAAATTCTAATAAATGAAGGATATTATATTAAAACCATATAATTAATAATATGAAAAGATCACATTGGATACAATACATCATTGTTGTTGAGAGTGTAAACTTCATCCATTAATGTTAGGGCATCATTTCTGGTTATGACCTTCTTAATGAAATATGCTTCATCTCATACTTTTCCCTTATTCTTGAGGCCATTCCATATCATTTTGCATCCTTATAGACTTTATTATCCCTCATTGATGCAACCTTTTGATGTTAGGTATCAAAATTAGCTAGTCTTTGAGTAATGAGAAATATTGAAACACCATAATAGGAATCCATGGCTCAACATAATAGTTAGAAATGGTGTCCAACCAGTACACTGAATCAACATATGCTTCCCATGATATGTTCATAGAGGCACATGCTATGATGGCGTGTGTTCATGGAAAACATAATGCCTGGATGTTTACACATTGAGATTGCATTGCTTCTAGTAATACCACCATTTTTTCACCATTTCTACTTGTGATGGGGTCTAGAAACTCTTGAACTTCAAATAGAGATTCTTCTTAGTGGAAAATTCATACTCGATAACCAAAATATTCTTCAATTTTCTTTTCAATCTCTCATTTGAAAGTGTATTTCATACCTTATCCCCTATTGAATCCCATTCGAGGCTAGTTTTTTTATCAATGAAGTACTTCACACAATGATAAAATGTCTCCTAAACTAGGGTAGTTTTAGGTAACTTGTGAAGCCCCTTGAAGACACCATTTATATACTCCTCAATTTTTGTGGTCATATGTTTGTACCTCTTCCCCCTTTCGTATATCAATGTCCACTTTAATTTTTGAATTGGCATCAAATAAGCATACACTCCTTGATTAGACTTGAAGATTTCTTTGAAACATTCTTCAAAACTTCATTAATCTGAATCATATGCTACACAAAAGTGATCATATTTCATATAAATTAATTTTAACTTTATATTGAAATAGTAAAAAATAATATAATACATTTCATACCAAGCCTCGTGATTTCCTTCTTTATAGGTTCATTATGGAATATTTTTTTCACATTTCTAGCAATGTGTATGATGCAGTAATGATAATGTGACTTTGGGGGTATCTATGTATTAGGATCCATATTGATTGCCTCATTGATTGCCTGATGCCGATCATATATCAAACAGACACCCTAAATGTAGGTGAAATGGTTGCCGATACATGCCAAAAACCAACTCCATGATTCATAATTTTCTTTCTCCACAGTGGAAAATGAAAGTGTAAGAGGTGAACAGTTTCTATCTTGAGTTACTGAAATAAAAAATATGCCCTTTTATTTTCCATATAGTTTCATTTCATTAATATTTATAAACTATTTTCTGAAACAAAATGTGGAAATACAGGTAAGGAATTCCCAAAACAACCGATTAAATTGAATAAAAGATGGATCAATTTGGTTATCTTGAGACACATTTTCATTCATATGAAGATGTAATGAAACTTCATCATCATGTCTCATTATGGATAGAAATTTCAGCAACACCTGATACGAGTCATGTCAATCACCATAGACCTTCATAATTTCCTTCTGTTTCACCATCCATGCCTTATTATAGGAAATATTATAACTAAAATTTTTTTGTATCCACTCTTTCACAAGGGATACAAGAACATATTGGTAGGTCCTAATCATCTCTATGATAATAGAATATGAAAATTCAACATCCAATGAAGTATAATCTTGTGTCAGGTTTAGATCAACTCAAATATGAGTTTCCTCAATCTTCAAAATTTTACAACCTCCAAATGAAATGTCTAGAATCTCCCTCAATTGGAATCTACAATCATCCCCATATTTATCACACCATATGATGTATCATTTATGTATTTATTCCTGAACTAAATATCTATAGTGACTCTTAATATGAAATATTTTTAGTATGTTTTCAATGAATATTTTCTTGGAAAATCCCTTCCAACGTATAATTTTTTGTCCATCTCACTAAACCTATCCACTATAACACTAGGAAAATTAGTTGTAGGTGTGAGAACATTGAAGTCATATTTAGGTAAACATTTCATTTATTATAACCAAGATGTGAAGAGTGGTGGATGATTTATTGTGGGTCGAGGCTGTTGTATAACTACTTAATTTCTAGAAACTTCCTCCCCAACTCCTTTTGATATCTCCTCATCAGCATTATTGCCTCTATTTTTTTCATCTTTAGAAAATTCCTCATCAGAAGTTAGATTTATATGTATATATGGGAGATCAGATAGGTTTTTCTCTTCTATATCATAGGTAATAGTCTGAATCTCTTGGTATATAACTTATTCATCCACTCTTGTAAGTATATGTATTCGTACAAACAGAAATTTCTGTTGTACATTAGAAACCTTAACATATAACTCCATCATGGAACCATCTGACCACTAGGAAAATAAATTTATTTCTTATACCCAGTACACATTATTATCCAATGGAAAAGATAGATTCCATAGTGTAGCTGGGAATTTCAAATTTCTATAGCTAATAAACTTGATCTTTTTATTAGTTCCCATATTTAAACAACCATGAATTCTTTCTTGAAGTTAAGTTAGCATTACATAATCAGGTTTTCTAACTATTGGTGTTGGTTGTGTACTATAATATGATCCTTACTCAGTTTGAATAACCTCCCTGTAGTATTAGACACGAGAAAACATGATTCTCTATGTGAAAAATGTTTTTGATCAAGATTTTGATAGTATAAACACTATTGATAATGAGGGTTGACCATACAATATTTATTATACTAAAATTTTAGAACGTCTTTTTATATCCTAAAATATTACACAACTATTTCATTATAAAAAATTTAATTAAATAATAAGTCACATATTGTTTTGGAAACAAAGGTAAAAAAAATTGAAAACATCAAATTAGATTATTTATCCATGATAAAATGACAATTATGATCATATAAAGTGAAATAGACAAGAAAAAATCCATTAAATAACACACGAATGATTTAAAATAGACAAGAAATACCTTGACATTTTTCAACAGAACAGAGTTTGGATGCGATGATACTAACTTCAAAAGTGAAGTAAAATCCAGCTTATTTTCAAGTGATATCTTAATAATATCTTCCAAAGGTATATAATTAACTTTTTATTTTTTAAAAGATTTCAGCCTTATAATGATAGGTCTTCTACATACAGTGATTATGTCATTAAAATGATGAAAGCTTTTTAAAATTAAAAAGTTAAGTACATCCCTTTGGAAGATGTTATTAAGATACCACTTGAAAATAATATGGATTTTACTTCATTTCTGAAGTCAGACTCAGCTTATCCAAACTCTGTTCTATTGAAAATTTTCAAGGTATTTCTTGCCTGTTGTAAAGAATTCATGTGTTATTTAATGGGGTTTTTCTTGTAAATTTCACTTTATATGATCATAATTTTCATTTTATCATGGATAAATAAATTGATTTTATGTTTTATCTTCTTTTTACTTCAGTTTCCAAAACATTATGTGAATATTATTGACAATGATGGTTAACCATATAATCTTTATGATACTGAAATTTTAGAACTTCTTCTTATATCCTACTATATGACACTAATGTTTCATATTTTAATATTACTAAATGTATTTATATAGTTTATGAAGAAAATATGAATCATCTAAATCATATCCCTTGGGAATTTCAAACCGGGTGTGTAGTGAGGACTTTTTTCATGCATTGGTTCCCGATTGAGTCTAGCTCAATATGATGTTTTCAGGTTTTACCCCTAGGTAAATCTATTCCAAATCTAGTTATACTTGTAGTATCTAGATACGGATTTGATTTCTTAGATAACCACATAATATTTATGCTGCAAAAATTTTAGAATATTTTCTTATATCCTAAAAGATTATACAAATGTTTTATAGTATAATTTTTAACTTTCCTAAAGGCATGTTCAATGGTTTATAAAAGAGAATGTGATTCATCTAAAACATATCCATCAAGAGTAACAAACTTGGGGTTTAATAATGTATGAATCATATAAATCATAGGATTAACAAATTATGTGTATAGTTAAGCCTCTTTGTCAACTAGTTTTTCATCTTTCATCCTTTTTTTACTCTATGTTAATCTGAAGTTATTCATAGATATTCATTAATTAATTATTAGTTAATCATTCTTTAATCATTAGTTAATCATCCTTTATTCAGTATTTATTCATTAGTTGATCATTATTTAATCATTAGTTAATCATTAATTATTCATTAGTTAATCGTTATTTAATCATTACTTAATAATTACTTAATAATTCTTTAATCATTAGTTACTCATTCTTTGATCATTAGTTATTCATTATTTAATCATTAGTTAATCATTCTTTAATCATTAGTTAATCATTCTTTAATCATTAGTTAATCATTACTTAATCATTATTTAATCATTAAATAATCATTAATTAATCATTAGTTAATCAATATTTAATCATTATTTAATCATTTGTTAATTATTAGTTAATCATTAGTTAATAATTGGTTAATCATTACTTAATCATTAGTTAATAATTCTTTATTCATTCTTTAATCATTCATTAATCATTTTTTAATAAATACTTAATCATTACTTAATAAATATGTATTCATTAGTTAATCATTAGTTAATAAATCTTTAATCATTAGTTAATCAATCATTCACCATTATTTAATCAATCTATAATCATTAGTTAATAATTATTTAAGCATCAGTTAATCAATATTTAGTCATTAGTTAATCATTAGTTAATCATTACTTAATCTTTATTTAATCATTAAATAATCATTAATTAATCATTAGTTAATCAATATTTAATCATTATTTAATCATTGGTTAATTATTAGTTAATCATTAGTTAATAATTGGTTAATCATTAGTTAATAATTCTTTATTCATTCTTTAATCATTCATTAACCATTTTTTAATAAATACTTAATCATTACTTAATAAATATGTATTTATTAGTTAATCATTAGTTAATCAATATTTAATCATTAGTTAATCAATCATTCACCATTAGTTAATCAATCTATAATAATTAGTTAATAATTATTTAAGCATCAGTTAATCAATAGTTAGTCATTAGTTAATCATTAGTTAATCAATAGTTAATAAGTAGTTATCATTATTTAATCATTACTTAATCAATATTTAATCATTACTTAATCATTAGTTAATAATTCTTTAAAAAATATTTAATTATTCCTTAATCATTATTTAATTAGTACTTAATAATTATTTAATCAATATTTAATCATTAGTTAATCATTAGTTATTCAATATTTAATCATTAGTTAATCATTCTTTACTAATTAGTTAATCATTAGTTAATCATTTGTTAGTCATTGCCTAATAATTTTTTAATCACTCCTTAGTCATTCTTTAATCATTACTTAATCATTAGTTAATCAATATTTAATCATTATTTAATCATTACTCTATTAGTATTTAATAATTAATTAATCATTAATTATTCATAATTTAATCATTACTTAATCTTTAGTTAATCATTAGTTAATCATTACTTAACTGTTGTTTAATCATTAATTAATAATTAGTTAATCATTCTATAATCATTAATTAATTATTAGTTAATCATTAGTTAATCATTTTTTTATCATTTTTTAATCATTATTTAATCATTAGCTAATAATTAGTTAAACATTACTTAATTCTTAATTAATTATGTGTTAATCATTAGTTAATCATATGGTATTCGTTAGTTAATTATTATTAGCTAATCATCATATGTAATCATTCTTTAATCCTAAGTTATTCATTAGTTATTCTATAATTAATCATTACTAATAATATCTATTATTTATAAACTATATATAACTAACTAAACTGCTAAATAAAAAAATATTTAAAACTAACTAAAAATAAATAAATAAATAACTATAAAATCAAAAAACAATAACTCTAAATGATGCTTTGCAAAAAAAATAAGCACTCCTTTTAGGCCACCAGAAGCACCACACACAAAGGAATCTTATTTTAGAGAGAGAGAGTATAATTTAGAGATACGGTGGGATTTTGAAGTGATGAGGGGTTCCATTTTATAGGAACTTCAGGGAAAGGCAGCACCCCTGCCACTTTTCACCTTTATGTTAGGGGAAAGGTGGCCACCCCCATGCCCCCTTTCACTTTACTTTAGGTGAAAGGCAAATGAACCCATTCTGCCTTTGCCATGTCATCAATCTGCATCAATGATATAGAAAGGTGGAACCCCCCCCCCCCTTCATCCTTTCAATTAATACGGAAGGTAGAAAGGTCCCTACCTCTTTTCTTCCATAAAATTAAAAATATTTATAACCTAAGCACATTTTTTTAAAAAAATGTATAAAAAATCTATTTCAAATGACACGATCTCTATTTAAAAGTTATCTCTATTTATGTTGGTTAATTCAAGTGAATTCGTTATGGAGTGTCCTTAGTGTCTATCATCAGTGTGAAGGAATTTACACATAAAAGATGTGCAAGTTTTTGCACTCATATGAATACATTATTGAGAACCTAGATTGAAGAAGAAATAGTTACTAAGTACTCTCTGTTGTGTGAAGAACTAAAAACTACAACTATTTTGTTTCATGAAGTGAAATGCAAGAATCCAATGAAAAACTTTCATGAAGTTTCACAAAATAAGAGAAAATCATGAAAAGCGTAAAACTTGGTGAATTTGAGACTTTATAAAGAAGAAACCTCTAATAGTATAAGTTTATTATGTGAATTTAATTTATGTAAAGAACTTAGATTCATTGTGTGATAAGTATTTTATTCTTTCATAAAGTGATATACATGAAAATAAGAGGTTATCAAAGTTTCTTAAAGTAATCACATGACAAATAACTAGTGTTTTAGGTTTCAAAGAATAAAATCTTGAGACATATTGTGTTCTTAAATTAATTTGGTGAGTAGGTACTAAACCAAATAATTTAAGTGGCTTGAGGAAATATTTATAGCATCTGTTGTAGGAGTGACTAGGCAAAAAAGTAGTGATATTTCTCATATTCTTTTGAATTATTTTGTATTGACAATGAGAATTTCTCATTCCAGGTGGACAGTGTGAGACATAATGAGACTCTATGTTATTAGTGATTGTATGATGTAACTACTTGTGATTATATTGAAGAATCCATGATTTAGGTGTGTGACCAATTATAGAAAAGAGTAGGTTCTTTTTTAGACTGAACCTTATAAAAATATCATGTCTTTTTTCTATTTATTTATTACAACATCTGGGTAAGTATGAAAGATCATATAAGAGTGGATTAGATAATAGTTCAACATAGGTTCATTTAAAAGAAATAAAATCATTAAATTTTACCACTAATTCAACCCCCCCAGTAGTGAAACCAATATTAAAAATCATGATTTTAAAAATGCTACAAATGGGTTTTGTCAATGCTAAAAAACACTGACATGCTAAGCACCCTTAAAAGTTACGGTCATTATCAGCACTAAAAATACTGATAAATTTCTTTTTTATCATCGTTAAAACAAAATCATTGAAAAATACCATCTTTATCAGCATTTTTTTAGAACTGATAAAGAGTGACTTTATGTGCTCTTTTTTAGCACTAATAAATATGGCCTTTATCGGTGCAAAAAAAGAGCTGATAAATATGACCTTTATTAGCGCTTTTGTTTAGCATTGATAAAAATCTAAAAAAATTAAAAAAAATGTTCAACCCAACACTTTTATCAATGATCTAACCCCCCACCCCCTATTGGATATATGTTCCCTCCATGCACTCAGTCACCCTTTCTTGAGCTCACAACCTTTATCAATGCTTTACATGCCCTTCAGCCTTGCTCACACCTAGAATTAAACCCCTGACCTTTGCATTCAAGTACTAACTCCTTTCCATATACCATCAAGATTTGTATAATATTTATGATATGTCTATTTATTTATATATACATAATTCATTTTTATTTATATATTTATTCATATAATCATATAAATTTATATAATTATTTTTAAATTCATTTTAAAAATATGTCTATATACCGTATATTTAGATATAAATTTTATACATATTTACATATATATTTATATATATATACACATATATTTATAAATATTTACATATAATTTTACTTTTAGATATAAATTTTTATAATGTATTTATTAATATTTATTATAAATGCATTTATATACTATATTTAATAATAATGATATATTTATAAAAATATACATTTATATATGATGTATCTACACAATATTGACACACATAACACACACATATACACACACACACACACATTTATGTTTCACACATACATGTATAAATATTTATATATATATATATGTATTTATTTACATATATTAGAATATAAACATGAATATATATTTTTATTGAAAAAAACATATTTATATATAAACATTACTTATATAGGAGTGTGTGTGTGTGTGTATTAATTCATTTTTATAAAGTAAATAAAAAAGGATAATTTTTTATTTTAAATAAAATGAATGGTAAATATTTATCACCATATGGTTAATATATTTAAAAATATATGTTTACATAAATATGTTTAAATATTTATTTTTATAATTGATTTATTATATGTAAAATCATGAAAATATGTGTATATTTAATTATAAATAACACTCAAATATAAAAAATGGAAAAATTTAAACACTACAATATCCATATGACTATAATACCTGCGAATAAATTTAGTCTCCATTGAAGAAAGACAAGAAGACTCCCCCAAATGAGGCTGAAATTCCATAAAATGTTCAAAAATTAAGGACCTAAATAAAAAACTCAATTTTGGAGGCCTTATGGACCTTTTTTACCACATAAAAACATTAATAGGGGTCCCTCATGGTCACCACATCATATATCTTTTCTCAACCTTAGATTGGATGTGTGGTAGAGCCCAAACAGACATTCGGATCAAAAGTTATTATTGTTTGAAGTTAAAGTCATGTTTTCAACTTATCTTAGATCATTCATTAATATATTAAAATTTTCTGTCAACCAATTGTTATTAAATGACTATTTATCAATAATAATTAGAAAGTTATTAATTAATATTTATTTTTAATTTTTTTATAAGTTATTTTTCATTAAATATCTTATATATTAAGTGTATATTCATATTTAGTCTTATATAAATTATTTTTAATAAAATATATTATATTTATATCAATATAAATATATTTATATATTAATATGTGTTTTTTAATGATATATATATATATATTATGAAATATACCTTTTATCAGTTCTAAAACAGCGCTTATAAAAGTCACCCTTTATCAGCACTAATAAAAAGCACTGATAAATGGTGCTTTTATCAAGGTTAAAAAAAGTGGTGACAAAGGGGAACTTTTATCAGCAATGATAAAAGTACCCTTTATCAATAATAGCCAAAATTGATGATAAATTTCACTTTTATCCTCTCTAAAAATAACTAATAAAGGGGCACTTTTATCAGTGTTTTTTATCGCTGATAATGGTACCCTTTATGAGTTATTTAAGTTATCACTGATAAAGAGTAGCACTTAATATTATGCAATCTGTAGTATTGAATACATTTTGGTCCACTTAAAATGGTATCAGTAAAAACCCAGGTTCCCTCTATCAAGATCCAAGAAGTGTTGATGATGGATAATCTGAATTTTGTGAACAATAGGGATGTCACTACATTTGGTAGAAAGAACTATCATAATTTAAAGAATAGTATCTTTCCCTATCTCTTGTCACCTAGACTTGAAGTCAAAGATATAGAAAAAATATGATTTACACCTATTTTTTAGGATGCTCCCATGACATTTACTGATAAGAGAAATGTAAAAGTAGATGGAAAGGATCATAATGTCATTTTGATGTCACTTTTTGAAAAGGTTTACACAACGGTTATGGAACTTTAAACTTCAAAGGAGATTTGGGAAAAACTAGAATGTAGTTATGAAGGCAATGTAAAATCCAAGGAGGCCAAATTTAGAATTTATAAAAGCAAATATGACGATATTAAAATTTTTAAAGAAGAAGAAATTAATGACTACTTTAGAAGAGTTAATGAAATTTTTAGAAACATTCAGGGTTTTGGAGAAAAGTTAGATGATTCCACTATTGTAAAAATGCTAATGAGAAACTTTCCCAATAGGTTTGATCCTAAAGTTTCATCTCTAGATGAAAAAGATGATCTTTATCTCAATAGGTTTTATAATATGTTCATTTATTATGAAACAAAAAAATCCAATGTTCAAAAGGAAGATTAAAAATGATATGGACTTTGAGGCTATGAGAAAACTAAAAATCAGAGATGATGAAAATGTAGAATTAAGTGACTCTAATAACGAAGATAGAGATTATAATATAATTATTTCTTTTATATCAAAGAGATTCAAGAAGATAAAGAGAAAGGGTAAAGTTAAACTACCACCAAGGTGCTATAATTTGTAATGACATTGGATATTTTGTTATAAACTATCTAAAGAAAAAATTTACTAAAACTCAAACAAAATAATATGATGAGAAACCTCAGAAAAAGAAATGGGGTAAAAATTCAAAAGATTCCCTACCACAGATCGGTGCATATGTAGCACCTGATTTTATCAGTGTTAAACAAAAAGTGCTGATAAAAGGGATAACTTTATCATCGCTAGCTAAAAATCACTAATAAAGGTGGATCTTTATCAGTGTTATTCTTAGCACTGAAAAAACCTTTTGATAAAAAATAATATTAATATATATATAATTATAAAATAAATATAATATTTTAATATTTTATTTAAATAATTATATAATATAAAAATGAATATATTTATTTAGATATATATTTATATTGATATTAAATAATTTAAAATATATGTACATGTATAAATGAATGTATGTATGTGTATTTGTGTGTATACATGTGTGTGTGTGTGGATGTGTATGTGTACATATGTATATTTTTAATTCATGTAAATATTACAAATTCACTTTTTAATATTTTTGTAATTTATTTAATTTAAATTATTAATTTATTATTATTATTAACATGTTGAGGGTCAAGAACCTTTTATTTAAAAAACAAGAGAAAGTGTTTTAACAAATGGGATAAGAGGGAACTCATTACAAACATAGAGGCAAAAAATATAAATGGAAGCCAAATCTGAAGGTTTGAGAATGATCTAGAGCATCCAATGAAAAGTAAACATCAAGATAAGTTGGGGAAAAGTTTCATCACCCACCCCAACAAACAAATATTTATTATTATATATTCATTAATAATGTTAAAAATATGTTTAATCATTTTTTAATATTTATCTATGCATATATTTATTTACTATATATGTAATATTTTTAATATGTTTGTAATTTATATGAATAATATTTATTCATTTTTATTTATTAAGTTTTAACATTTAAAATATGTTTAAAATTTGTATAATTAATCTATTTAAATGGTTTTTTTATAATGTTTTAATTTAAATATTTAATTTTACCATTATAAATATATATATATTTATTTATTTAAAAAAAATATTTATGAAATTATAGATAAATTATTATATATTTAAATAATTATAAAATTATAATAAATATATTTAGTAAATTTATAATTATATATTAATATATATATATATATATAATTATATAAATACACCAATGTGGTGTGGACCATGAGATATAATTATATAATTATATATAATTATATAAATATATTTATAATTATATAGAAATACTTTTAAATATATTTACTTATAATTATAATTATAAATATATATATATTTAAATAATTATAAAATTAAAATAAATATATTTAAATAATAAAAATATTTTTCATAAGTTTATAAATATATATATTTATATATTAATAAATATATATAATTGTATAAATATATATATTTATTTATAATTATATACAAATATTTGTAAAATTATAATAAATATATTTAAATAATAAATATATTTAAATAATAAATATATTTATTATATTTATAATTTTATAAATATATATAATTATATAAATATATATAAATGTATAAATGTATTTATAAATATATTATTAATATTAGACCTTTATTAGTGGTAAAAAGTGCTGATAAAACCACTCTTTATCAGTGCTAAAATTTTAACACTGATAAAGAGTTGTTTTATTAACGTTTTCTATTTTATCCCTGATAAAACTACTCTTTAACAATGTTCATTTGAAAGCACTAATAAAATCCTTACACGATCTTATAAAATGAACCCTAACAGACTGTTTTCGCCACTCACACCTTTAAGATCTTGTAGAACCGTACTGTAGTTGTTGTTGCTCTCCCTACCATCGCTCTATGTTGTCACTCCTTATCATCTCTACTACTGTCACCATCCCTCCCTACCATCATCATCGCTCCATGCCATCGTTGTTTCTCCTTTTAGGAATTGAACCCTCGTGGGACCGAACCCTCACCACTCTTCATCAATGAATCAATCCTATCAAGATCTAAGGTGTGAGATTATTTCTTCTCACATTTAATTACTTCTTTAATCTAGGTATTTACCCCCTCCAACCTCCAATGAGGCCCTTTCCTTCTCATGTTAAGTGTTCACTATCAGCGATGAGGAATTTCCATTTAAACGACGTAGTTGTTTCTATGAAACCTCCATTATAATTAATATCTTGTGATTCTTAGTGGTTTAAAATGTTTTATTATAAATTCATATTCATATGGTATACTTGCAGTGGGTTAGAAATTTTTTTCAAATGGTTTTTGATGCTCGACACGGGAGAGATTTCAAATGGGCTTCTCTTATTTTGTTTTGAATTAATTTAATGGAATATCATGTATTTGATGAAAGGTCTAAATAGACCTTTATATTTAATTCAAAGGTTTTAAAGAGGTTTTTGGAACCAAATGTTTTTAAATGGATTCATTGTGCTTTTAAATGGGTGTGTTCAATGTAATAGAATGGTTTTATAGATTTCTAGCCTATAGAGAAATTTTTAAAGTGATTCGTAGAAAATAGATGGCTTACAAATAAATTTCAAAGGGATATTTGACAGTTTTATTTCAAGGGATGTTTTGATATAGGATTTCAAATGGTGTGACATGGCTTGGCATCTTGATCTTCTTTTGAAATACTTATTGTAACTTTTAAAGAAGTTGTTTTCTAGAACATGTGATATAACAACCCAGTACAACTCTTGATCATGATATTGTTTGCTTTGGGTATAGCCTACACGATTCCATTTTTTCCTGGGCTCTGGCTCTCAAGCATCCCCCAGGAAAAGGCCTCATTATGGGATAGGTATCCACACAACCTTATAAAGGGGTGATTCATTCTCATCCTCCTTTGATATAGGATTTCCATAATCCTCCCCCTAGAAGGGTCCGACATCCATGCTAGAATGTTGAATGGACACTGGATCTGATACCATTTGTAATGGCACAGTCCAGCCCATGATCATGATATTTTCCACTTTGGGCCTAGCCCTCATGGTTTTGTTTTTCCCTATGATCTAGCCCTTAGTCATTGTAACATATCATTACTGATATGATAGGTACATATTTAAACTTTTCATAGTTTTTCCTTTTCATTAACTAGTTAGGGTTGATAAGAAGTTTGGTGGATACCTATAATGGTGAAGTTAGATATTTATTGGACTCTCATCTTTAACTAGCCTTTTCTACAGGTTGTTGGAGGATTACACACCGTGTAACTAGGTTACACGGTGTGTAATGGTCGCTAGGTGTATACTGTGAAGGTTTGACATAATTAAAGTTACATAACATGATGAGTTATTACACATCTTGGAGTAGTTAATGATTAGTTTTTAATTCGAAGCGATGTGTTTTTCTACAGTTATATAAACTAACTATTTCACAACGTGTAATGGGGTTACATGTCATGTAATACCCTGACTATGGTTTTTAAACAACCAACATGGCTGAGATCCACTTTTCTCCTCCACTCTAGTTTCTTTTCTCTCAAACTAAAGCCTTCCCTAGGTGATCTCAGAGCCCTCCAACCATTCTATATCCTTTAGTTTGGTGTTTGGTTGTCATTATGTTGGCGATGTGATTCCTAGATAAGATTTCTCCCTTATTCTTCATCTTTCTCTATTTCTAATCCTTTGTTATTTCAATATTTCGTCCTAAAATTTATTTATCTATGCTCCGGGATATTGGATCTCATTTCTAGGTTTATTTTCTATGTCCTTTGCATCTTCATTCTCGTTGGAAGGTTTCATTACGCATGTGAGTTTCAGGAAAAAAGTATGTGGTTTCATCCCATTTTTTCAAATTGATTAACCTTGAATTTATTGATTTATTTCAATTGTTGATTTAAATTAAATTTCTCAAACTTCCTTTTAATTGATTTGATATAACCAAATTCTAGTTAATTGGGAGATTTGAAATGCATTTGGAATGAAAATTAGAAAAACTCCCAATTCCATTGAATTAGAGTGTGTTTATGGAAATTAGTTGATTTAAATTGTAACACCCCAACCCTATAATCCTAGATATAGTGCATTATTTTAAGACATTGGTATGATTATAAGGAATAAAATCCTAAAGGACTGATCAATTTAACAGTCTTTTAAAATAGAATACGTACATAAACCTTTCATTATAATTCAAAACATCAAATTCAACATAGATAATTCTTTGAGAATGCCATTATTATCCCAGATTAACCCTATATATAAATCAAAATACACTTCTTGTAATCCTAGGAAAATAACACATAATAAAGGGGTGAGCTCAGATTCTATGTAAGGTTAAACAATACAGCATAATCTTTCATAAATAACCATAAACTTTAAGGCAAGTATAAAACTAAAACACCATCCTTTTAAACATAAACTTGAACATAATATGGAAAAATTAAATCAAATAATTCTATTTAAACATTCAAATGGATATTCTACTAGTCGAATAATCACATGTAATATCAATAACTAATCTCATAATGGGGTAATGCATAATGTCAGACATCATAACCATATTGTCAAGGCCTCATGCCAAGAACATATATATCTATATTTTCAAGGCATTATGTCATGACACTAGTTTATCTCATGAGACCTACTGATGTATTGAGAGGATATATCAGGCCCCGCCGATCACTTACTAAGTCCAATGCATTCCTCTTATGAAAGGGGTAAAACATAACATAAACATTCGTATTAAAACTAGAATACTAAATATTAATACTTTAACCATAAACCATGAATGGGATCAAAATAAAACATCCACAGTCAAGAATATCATAAAACCTTCAAATATAATATGGTAGACTATATCATAATAGAGCAACTTCAAATAATCATAAAATCCAATAAAGTATGTGGACATAGATGAAAATAATCTAATAAAATCATTAAAATTTTATTGAGAAAAATACCCTTTTTCCATTGAAATCATCTATTCAAAAGCCATGAATTTATAAAATAATACATTTTAAAAATATATATTTTTTAGTCAAAGTGTTCCATAACACTTTGAAACATTTTATAGAAATTTTAAAATTAACATTTTAAAATATTCATGTCCTTATAAATAAATCCATAAAACCCATTTTTAAAACATTGACATGAATGAGAAATATTTAGAAGAATAAATCATAAAATAATTTAAAAAACGTTTTAGTTAAAAATCCCCTTACATAAAACTTTAAAAATATTCATTTTCAAAATATTTTTAAGAAACATAGACATGGATGATAAATATGTCCCAATAAATACTTATGTATAAACAATCTTGGATAATAATGAGATTTTGAAATTAACCCTTACCACTTTGAAAATTTAAATCATAAGATTCATATCTTAAAATAAATATTTAAATACCATGAATATAAATTTATTCATGATATAAAATATAATAGTTTAAATACATACACCGCACACAAGAAATAGGTGGTGAACATGACTAATATCTCACAAAAATTAAAAGTGAGATGAAATTCCCTTACCTTAGGTCTGATACTCTCCGTACGTGTCTAAAACTCCTATATAATATTTTTAAAAATATTATTAACTAATAACAGAATCATAATAATATTTATGATATCATATATGATTCATTAATGGCTTTATATTACTCGTTTATTAATAATTTCAAGTTAAAGCAACGTTTTAGGTGATATTCACTTTGTTTATCGTACATGTCTTAACTCGTTATTTTTTATCATACTAATTAGATATTGATTTAATTAATTATAGAATTTATAACATGATTTATATATCATATATATTTATTATATAAATATATATATATATATAAATAGATATATAAAATGGAATAAATTGTTCATGGAGACGGTGGGTCATATGTATGCATAAACGATGTTTCTGTTTTCTTATCGTATTGAATGGAAGCAAGTAAATAAATTATTTGTATATAGATATATATATTATTAAATTAGAATTATTATTTCATATATTTCATACTTATTCATTATATATATTTTTATAATCATTTTTTAATGGTTAGCGTGGAGAATGAATCTCACCGCGTCATGGAGATGGTAGATCGAATGTACACACGAGCAATAACATCATTCCCTTATTGGTTAAATGGTATGGAATTGGATGGTATATTAATTATAAAGAATAATAATAATTTCATATTAATTATTTTTATCCATTATACTCATCATTATACCCATTTAAATAAGGTAGTGTTGAATAACAAATTACACCACGGTGTGGAGATGGTAAGTCATACGTACGCATGCATGGTGATATTGTTATTCGTAAGATAGATAAAAGGGATAATATGGTTGTATAATAATTATAATAACATATAATAATGTCTATTATACTGGATTTATTACTTTATTATGGAAAAAACATAGTAATAGTAAGTATAATAAGAAAAAAATTGAATTGAATTGGAAAAAACAATTACCTCTTCTTCGAGTGTCTCCTTTTTATTTGCACAAAAGGACTCCTTAGGTTAGATTTATGCATAATGTATGGCCTCTAGGATTAATTAATAGAAATTAGAAGGATAATTGGGCAGGTTTTTTCCATGAAAAAGGGCTTTAGAGGTGTGAATAAAAGATAAGGATAGGTTCCCTTTTATAAGAGAGGTGAGGGGCACTTTTGGAAACTCCAAAACTATTAATTTATTATAAAATTATTTTCGATCTAAAATCACTCAAAAGTGAGTTATTTATAGTCTCAGACGAGTATGGTTTGAAATCCTCTCAACCAATTAATTTTTTACATTTTTATCTCACAAAATTAACCTTATATTTTGGATTTAACCCATAGTTAAACAATTTAACTCTTACCGTGACAACTTGTCTTTTTACACTATAGAGTTAATATAGTTACTATAAAATGAAAAAATAACACTAATTGCATAATTTATGACATAATTAACATTATACTAGTTAGTTGGTAGAATTATATATTTTTATGAATTTTATAAAATTTAATAAAATATTATTTATTTTAAAGTATCATTTATATCAATTTTGATACTATTCAATATTTAAATTTTTAAAAAATATAAAAACAACATGAAAACTTCGTAAAAATACTTCAAATATGTCACTAAAATATCTAATTTATCTATAAAATTTTCTTATGTCGTTAATTAAGTTAAATTATATTTATTTTAATATTTTTAATATCATTTATTTGGTATCTCAATTAATTAAAAAATTACTGCATAATTATTACACAAGCTTTTAATTAAGTTATTTATTCTCTAAAATTAAAAATAAATTATAATGAGGAATATAAATTTATTGTATTTAAAATTAATAATTATATTCTAATTTATCTTATTTATAACCCTATATTAAAAATGATTTAGTTATTAAAATTTGAATATGACATTTTTAACTCTTCTTTAAATAAAATATAATAAATGTATTAATCTAACACAAGTACCTTAAAAAGGATAAGATTTTAGATATAAGGTTGTTTTTTTTCAAAAAAAAAACTTATCCAATTAAATTTGGACAAGTGTTATGGAAATTTTATTTTATTATAATATTATTGTTACCTTTAATTACCCTTTTTACCTTTAATTGTGGTAAATAAAATTCAAAAGTTATTATTCACTAAAAATTATTTTGATCCTATTAGATAACATTTTTAATACTAATTAAAATAATTTATGTATGTTTTTCTAAATTTAATTCACATAAGTGGTAAAATTATGTTTTATGTTAATCCTGCAAATGTGGCTAGAAGGCGGGTAAAAGAGATGTTTAAAATTTCAATAAATTTTTATATCTAATTCTATTATAAAAATGGTTATAATGACCTAAATCGAGTTAATATGTATATTATTTATATACTATGACTTTAAAATATATTTAAAATAAAATAATTATTTAAATGAAAATGTCGGTTTTTAAACAATAATGTAGTGTTTTTCACTATTCATCAAAAATTGAAAGTTTTCAGAAAAATACCAAAAATTCACCCTAAGATAATTTTAATATTATGAATTCAAAAATGATGTCTATTTTACCAAATTATATTTATAATACTGTCTAAAATTAATTTTATTATTTTTCACAAGAGGGCATAAAAAGTAGTTCCTTTAAAAAAATAGTATTTTTAAACATATAACTATTTTACCAAAACTTATACATTTAATTATAAATATATTTTATTTATGTGAAAAATTTATAAATAATATTTAAAAATTATTTATTACTATTCATATTACTATATTTAATGGATAATATATAATTTAAATAATTCTAATACTAAAGCTCTATTTTGTAGAATCTTAATATTGCGTGTAACGCAAGCCAAGTCGGTGTTGCGTGAAATATAAGCTATTTAATTTCCTTAAAAAGATAACATACTTTGAAATATTGGGGTGTTACATTCTCTCCTCCTTTAATAAATTATGTCCTCACAATTTGAAATTGGACTTCGAAAATAAAATGTTGATACTAGAAAATACATTTGTGGAAAACCCACAGTAAAAATAATATTAATAAAAAGTATAATTTAAAATAAATAAAGGTAGGTATGAAAGTTACCAAAAATAACACATAAAAGGGTTCTATGTGGGAAAATGTGGACATGAAAAAAAAATATAACCATCATGTTCTGATGGAGAGTAATAGAGAACATGATCAATAGAAAGTTAACAATCACAAAGTTGGAAGTCAGTGATGATCTAAGGGACCACTTGATTTATCAGAAAAGAAATTACTAGGAAATTTTTTTTTGTTTTAAGATCCTTTACCTATATTTTAATAATTAATTTACTTCATAGAATAAGAATATAAGAAATCATACTTACTTGACAAGTAGAGTTCCATCCTTTAACTAATTTTTACCACAAACTCATCTTTCTCTCCAAATGATAATAAAATTCAAAAATATTCTATTTATCTTAATTGTATAGAGTTACAAAAATGAACTTATAATTCATTTTTCATACCATTTAAATAAATAAAACTATGTTATAAAAACTAGGACATCACGTAGGCCAGTGGTAGGTAATTCACCCTTGTCTCCCTTCGGTTCCAGGTTCAAGTCTCGTGGCCTTGATGGATGCGACGGGTTGTTTCCTAGCCTATGTGTTGCCTTTTCTTAAAAATATATTATTATAAAATTCCAAAAATAATCTTAAGAAATATTTTAAACTTAAACAATACTATCCAATATTCAACTTAATCTATTCCAACCTTTAGACTTATCCAAAATACTTCTATCCAAACTCACAGTCCCAAAATTTATAAGGAAGGTCACTAAATTTCTAAAATCAACAAAACATAATGCAGATATTTTTTGTGTCACGTACCAAACTTGTGAATATATTCATCATGTACTCTATTAAAACATTTTAATACCCTAAATTACCCTAAAACATTATTGAATACATTCATGCTTCCTTATTCCTTATGTAAAACATAGAATATTGGATATACTCCTTAAATCCAAAAATGTTGTAAACTCCAACAATGATGGAATAAACAAACCATTAATAAGTTACAAGGTAGTCAATAATATCCAATATAATTTATCCAAATCAATAATATCTTTATTCAAACATCATTATCTCAGTATTAGAAACATATTAAGGGTATATTTTACTTAACTACATATTTTTCAAAAAGTTTAACTTGCAATTGTGTCACTTTACTTGGTACCATACAACCTCAAATCCTTAATGAAATAGTATTGCAATATAGTCCTTATATACTTCATAATTCTTATAACCAGTACATTTCTAATAAAATAATTCTTTAATAAGAATATTAATCATTCCTCTTCAATCATTTACCAGGATGATTATTTCCATAATTATCACATGTGGAAAAATTCTTCTTTCCCTTCTTCCCTTTATCCATCTTTTTCTCTGTCATCCCCTTCTTCTCTTTCTTCCATTAAAATACATTAGACTTGTATAATTATTTACTTATCTTATTAACACATGGTATTATTCCCTCATATGAGGAGAATATATGAGAGAGTATTTCCCTTCTAAATGTTGGATTAAGACCCTGAAAGATATGATCCTTCTTACTCTTTGGATATGTGCATTAGTGGAGTTCTCATTCCTTCTATTAGGTCCCATTTCTATAAGAAATAATATAATAGATTAGCTTATAAAGTTATGTAATTTTTATAAATCTAAATATGGTATAGAACATAACATAAATTTATGCATCGTAAATCTTAGAATCATAAACTTTGATTACTTTGGGGGTATCTTTACTTTTAAATCCTTCATAATGGTAGGTAAATAAAATGTGAATTATCTTAAGCATATCCCCTAGGAGTGTCAAACTAGGTGCACAGTAAGGCTCATTGTTGTGTACCAGGTTACCCTGAGTCAAGCCCAGAACACCTTATCAGGGTTATTACTCCTAGGTACATCTATTCTAGAACCACGTCCACTTATAGTATCCCTATAGAGATGTATTTTCTAAGAATATGAACATAATCTCTACGTTACCAAAATTTTAGGTTGTTTCTCTATACTAATCCTCAAAGTCTATCTTAGGGTTATGATCCCTAATCTATGTTTTCTAAATATATTTCCAAGGTTGTTTATAAACTTTCTTTGATACCAAATGTAATGATATGAACCCAAAAACCTGGAGCTGGTGCATTATTTTAAAATATTGGCATGATTATAAGGAATCAAATCCTGAAGGACCAATCAGTTTAGCATCCTTGGAAAATAGATTACATACATGAACCTTTCATTACAATTAAAAACATAAAATACAACATATATAATTCTTTGAGAACTTAATTATTCTCCTGGATTAACCCTAAATATAAATCATAATACACGTCTTCGCATCCTGGTAAAATAAAACATAAGAATGGGGTGAGATCATATACTTTATAAGGTTAAATAATACAGCAAAAGATTTCATAAATAACCATAAACATTAAGTAAAGTGTTAAATTGACACATAAGCCTTTTAAACATAAACTTTAACATAATATGGAAAGAATAAATCAAATAATTCCATTTAAACATTCACATGGATATTCTACTAGTTGAATAATCACATGTAATATCAATAATTAATCTCATAATGGGGGAATTCATAATTCCATACATCATAATCATACTATCAAGGCCTTGTGCCAAGAACATACATATCCATATCATCAAGGCCTCATGCCATGACACTAGTTTGTCTTATGAACACCTATCGATAAATTGAGGAGCTATAGTGGGCTCTGCCCATCAGTTACTAAGTCCAATGCATTCCTCTTATGAAAGGGGTAAAATATAACATAAACATTCATATTAAAAATAGCATATTAAATGTTAATACTTTAACTATAAACCATGAATGGTATCAAAATAGCACGTCCAGAGTCAAACATATCATAAACCCTTAAAATATGATATGGTAGATTGTATCATAATAAATTAACTTAAAATAAGTATAAAATCCAACAAAGGATTTTGATATGGATGAAAATAATCTAATAAAATCATTAAAATTTTCTTGAGAAAAATACCCTTTTTTCTTTGAAATCATTTATTCAAAAGTCATGAATTTATAAAATAAAACATGTTAAAAAATATTTTTGAGTCAAAGTGTCTCATACCACTTTGAAACATTTTAGATAAATTCAAAAATTAACATTTTAAAATATTCATGTCCTTATAAATAAATCTATAAAATCCATTTTGAAAACATAGACGTTAATGAGAAATATTTGAATAATAAATCATAGAAACATTTAAAAAAATGTTTTAGTTAAAGAGTACCTTACATAAAACTTTAAAAATATTCCTTTTGAAAAAAAATAAGAGACATGGACGTGGATGATAAATATGTCCCAATAAATACTTACGTATAAACAATCTCGAATAATAATAAGATTTTAAAATTAACCCTTACCACGTTGAACATTTAAATAATAAGATTGATATCTTAAAATAAATCTTTAAATACCATGAAGATAAATGTATTCATGATATAAAATATAATAGGGGTGTCACATACACCGCACATAAGAAATAGGTGGTGAACATGACTTATATCTCACGAAAATTAAAAGTGAGACGAAATTCCCTTACCTTAGGTTTGATACTCTCTATAAGTGTATTAAACTCCTGTATAATATTTTTAAACATATTATTAACTTATAAAAGAATCATAATAATATTTATGATATCATATATGATTCATTTTTGGATTTATATTACTCATTTATTAATAATTCCAAGTTAAAGAAATGTTTTGGGTAATAATCGCTTTGTTTATCATACGTGTTTTTAATCGTTATTCTTGATCATATTACTTAGATCATTATTTAATTAATTACATAATGTATAAAATGATTTATATATCATATATGTTATATATATAATAGATATATATGAAACGGAATACAATGTTCATGGAGACGGTAGGCCGTATGTATGCCAGAATGTTATTTCTATTTTCTTATCGCATTGAATTGAAGAAAGTAAATAACCTATATGTGTGTGTGTGTACATATATTATTATTAAAATAACATTATTATATAATATATTTCATATGTATTCATTATATATATTTTTATAATCATTCTTGAATGGTTAACGTGGAGAATTAATCTCACCATGTCGTGGAGATGGTAGGTTGTACGTACACACGAGCGACGGTATCATTCCATTAATAGTTAAATGGTATGGAATTTCATGGTATATTAATTATAAATAATCATAATTATTTCATATTCATTATTTATATCCATTATAATCATCATTATACTCGTCCAAATAAGGTAGTGTTAAATAACAAATTACACCACGACATAGAGACGGTATACCATACGTACGCACACATGGTGATATTGTTATTCATATGATGGATAAAAGGAGGAATATGGTTGTATCATAATTATAATAACATCTTAGAATGTATATGATACTATATTTATTACTTTATTATGGAAACAACATAGTAATATGAAGTAGAATAAGAAAATAAATTAAATTGAATTGGAAAAAACAATTACCTCTTCTCCGAGTGTCTCCTTTTGATATGCACAAAAGGACTCATTAGGTTGGATTTATGCCTAAAGTGTGGACTCTAAGATAAATTAAGGTAAACTTTTAGGATAATTGGATATTTTTTGTCTGATATAAATGGTTTTATAGGTGTGAATAAAAGATAAGGATAGGTTCCCTTTTGTATGAGAGGTGAGGGGCACTTTTGGAAACTCCAAAACTATTAATTTATTATAAAATTATTTTCAATTTCAAATATCTCCAAAGTGAGTTATTTCAAGGATAATATGACTATGGGTCTAAATCCGCTCAACCAATTAATTTTATACATTTTTATGTCACAAAATTAACCTTATCTTTTGGCTTTAACCCTTAGTTAAACAATTTAAATCTTATCATGACAACCTGTCTTTTTACACTATAGGGTTAATATAGTTACAATAAAATTCTAAAAGAACACTAATTGGATAATTTAGGACATCCTTAACATTATCCTAGTAATTTGGACGAATTATATATTTTTTATGAATTTTATAACATTTAATAAAATATTATTTATTTTACAGTATCATTTATGTCAATTTTTGATACTATTCAATATTTTCATTTTAAAAATATCAAAACAACATGATAAATTCAAAAAAATAATTCCAATATGTCACTAACATGTCTAAGTTATCTATAAAATTTTCCCATGTCATTAATTAAGTAAAATTTTATTTATTTTTATATTTTTAATATCATTTATTTGATATCTCAATTAATTAAAAAACTACTACATCATTATTAAACAAGCCTTTAATTAAGAAATTTATTCTCTAAAAAATAAAACTAAATTATCATGTGGAATATAAATTTATTATATTTAAAATAAATAATTATAATAGAATTTATCTTATGTATAAACCTATATTAAAAATTATTTAGTTATTAAAATTTGAATATGACACTTAACTCTTCTTTAAATAAAATATAATAAATGTGTTAATCTAACACAAGTGGCTTAAAAAGGGTCATATTTTTTAACTAAGGTTTTTTAGGTCAAATAACACTTATCCAATGAAATTAGGACAAGTTTTAGTGTAATTTTATATTATTATAATATTATTTTTACCTTTAATTACCATTTTTACCTTTAACCGTGGTAAATAAAATTTAAAAGTTACTATTCACCAAAAATTATTTTGATCCTATTAAACCAAGTTTTTCATACCGATTAAAACCATGTATGTCTATTTTTCAAAATTTCATTCACATAAGTGGTAAAATTATGTTTAATACTAATCCTACAAATGTTGCTAGAAGGTGGTTAAAAGAGATGTTCAAAAGTTCAATAAATTTTTTTATCTAATTATATTATAAAAATGGTTCCAATAAACTCAATTGGGTTAATGTGTGTATTATTTATCTATTGTGACTTTAAAATAAATTTAAAATAAAATAATTATTTAAATGAAAAAGTTAGTTTTTTAACAATAATGTAGTATTTTTCACTATTCATCAAAAATTCAAAGTTTTCACGAAAAAAACCAAAAAATCACCCTAAGCTAATTTTGATATTATGAATTCAAAAATTATGTCTATTTTAATAAATTAAATTTCTAATAGTATATAAAATTAATTTTATTATTGTTCACAAATGGATATAAAAAGTAGTTCCTTAAAAAAATATTATTTCTAAACATGTGACTATTTTACTAAAACTTATACATTTCATTATAAATATATTTTATTTATGTGAAAAAATTATAAATAATATTTAAAAATTATTTATTACTATTCATATTACTATATTTAATGGATAATATATCATTTAAATAATTATAATGCTAATGTGTTGTTTTTTAGAATCTCAATATTGCGTGTAACGCAGGCCAAGTCGGTGTTGCATGCAATATAAGCTATTTAATTTCTTTAAAAAGGTAGTGTATTGTGAAATCTTAGGGTGTTACATAAATTGTAGATTTTATGGAAACTATTTTGATTAAATTATTAAATTCAATTGTGGAAATGAATTGTGAAATTAATAGAATTAGTTTTGAATTGATTTCAAAATTATGAAAATGGATTAAAATTTTTTGATATAAACCCAATGGTTTTATCTTGTTAAAAAGGCATGTTTTTTATTAAAATCTATTTTGGTTTTAAATTGAAATTTTCATTTGAAATTGGAGGAATTTTATTGAATTTTATTTTAAGCAGTCTTAAAATAAATTGTCCATCATTGATTGTATAAGAGCACATGCAAGCCTTAGGTAGTTTGTGAGTTATTTGGAGACACTCTATGATTATAAAATGTTCTAAAACATAAATGTAGCAAGTCACATCCCCTATGGGATAGTTATGAGTATCCTTTGTCCAATGTTAGAGGTACGTGTGTATACACATATTTCTGTGATCACTTAGAGAGTGCAGATTCCTATAGCCTGGAACTTTCGTACCTATTTGGAAGATGACCATGTTGCTTGCTTGTTTTATATTTGAGATATAAATGTATGGCAATATTTTTGAAATGATTTACATGCCTTATTGATTTATATGAAATATTTTATATAAAGTGTTTTATTTAAGCTATTGTTTTAGAAATATTACATCATTGAAAAGCTTTTGCTTGAAGTATTTTTAAATCATTTGAATTGTATAGCATTGTCATAACCCCCTCCCACCAAAGATGACCCTCCTGAGCTGGAAATGGTGAAAGGGAGATAATGACCCCCGAGTCCTGCCTCCAGTAGGCCCTGGGTTGGCGACTAGCACCAAGGGTATGATTTTTCACAAATATGGGAGGCATTAACCTTTTTATTATTTTGGATCGGAAAATAGGATAAGTCAACCACCAAAAATAAAAGAAAAAGTGTATATAAATAAACCCAAACCAAGCCCACATGCATGTTTAAACAATTTTATAATAAGGTACAAGTACAAGGAAGCTCAAAAGTACAATACTAAAGAAAAAAAGAGAACAGCAACTGCAACAACTCCAACTGCCCGACTAGTAGGGTCCCGCACGGCCCTGGTAGTCCTCCTGGAAACCTGAAAGTAAACGTAGGGTGAGCATACAAGTATACTCAGTATGGAAACCTAAATCTCTCATGCACAAGTGGGAAGACATCCTAATGTCTCGTGATAACAACAGAAGAAACCTAACAAATAAAACTATCCACCCAATCTCACCAGCCACACTCACCAAAACACAATCACAGCAGGTAGTAGTAGTATAAGAACAAGAGTATTGGGTACCCCGCACCATTTCCCAATAGTTAGCTGAACGTCCTGACACTATCACACTCTCCCCACCCGCACACACCTGGGCCTCACAACCACGTATCTTGCCCGCACACACCTGGGCCTCACAACCACACATCCCGCCCGCACACACCTGGGCCTCACCACCACGTATCCCGCCCGCACACACTTGGGCCTCACAACCACAACCACATCCCCACCCGAAGACACCTGGGCCTCATCCCGAAGATTCTTGGGAATAGTAACAGAACTCTCGCCCGAAGACACCTGGGCCTGAAATCGAAACCTACCTAAAGAGTCTTAGGTGTAAGGTCGTCTCAATCCATTATAGCCTATAAGCCTGCCCGAAGAGTCTTGGGCCTAATCACCCCAATCGAAACCTACCCGAAGAGTCTTAGGTTTAAGGTCGCCTCAAGCCATCACAGCCTAGGGGAGAAGGAGTAGGAAGGAGCTAATAACTATGGGAAAACACCCTCTCCCATGAAATGAGAGTGTTCAGCACTAAGTGATCAACATGGGTGTGGTGCGATAAAACATAAAAGATACAGATATATATATATAGCAACCACTCAGCCCAACCTATGGCTTCTAAAAAGAGAAACTGAGCACGTGCCTCGGCACTTCTACCATGAAGCATGCATACAACAAACAACCCCAACCCCATTAATGTTTTCATGTTTCAGCAGAATTAGTTTATTAGTTCCTTAATTACTGGGCAACTATCCACAACCAACCACAGCGATCATTCGTAAGCATATCCCTGTCATCCACAAAGAAAGTTAGGAAAACACAGCAACATGGCAAGTCCCTTCTTATTAACCAACCAAACCATTTATTATTATTTCCGTTTCATTATCAATCCCCATCATTCTTCCACATTTATTATTTATTAAACACAACCCATAGTCCGCTCACATTTAAACCCATCCCTGCAGCCCCGTTGCCTACCACCATAACCACACCACACATCGTTATCCCTTTAATACCATTTATTGCAGCCCCGCTGCCAATCACCATCACAACATTCACACCAACCCACAACCAAGTCAACCATAGCCCTGCTGCTCACCCAATCCACAACAACCCACAAAACACCCCCAACACATGCCACGTAACCAATCCAACACCCACATGTTCATTATTCCATTTTGTTTAACCGGGGTGATCACACAAGGGTTCCAGATTTTCATTTAATCAGCCAAATTTACATGATTATCCAATTTCCACATTCAACAAAGTTCCACTCACAAAAATGGTCTAGAAAGATAGGGCAACATTTAATTGCACAAGCAAAGGCCCCCAACGACCGTGATTTTCAGTAGGCATAAGCCTATTCATTTCACAACATAATATCACAGGATATAAAAGGTAAAGTAACATCAATCACAAACTTCTCATCCCCATTCTTTAACCAGTTATTATCTTTATTTAAAGGTTCAACCATTTCTCATGAAAACAAAAAGGATACCCACCCTGCATGATGCACAAATTAGAGAGATGAAGGTAAAACCCCTACCTCAACAGGTTCTGGTCACAACGCTCCCCCGGATCAACTTTAGAAGACGTTATTAGGTGTCCCGGCAAAACCTCCTAGGGTGGAAGTCTGAGAGGAAAAGTCGAAGGAAAGACAACGGATCCAAGCTCAGAAGTTCCTCCTTGTCGTTACGATCCCGTGGTCGCTGAAGGATCATAAATCAGAGCTCGGACGAAAAAGTTATGGAAGAAAGAGCCTTCGAGTCTCTTGAGAGAGCTCTGATCAGAGGAGAGGGGAGGAGAGGTGTGAGTTGAAAGGAGGAGGGGACCCCTCCTTTTATAGGCGTGAAAAGAAAAAGTACACGGCATGTACTTATGGTACACGGCGTGTACTCGGCCGTTTTCACACGGTCTCCACGCGGCCTCCAACACGGTTCTGCGGCCGTTGACTGGTCAACACACAGTTTGAAGGTAACGCATACGCGGGGAAGGACTACACAGCGTGTATATTGGACACACGGTGTGTACCCATTTATTGCACACGGCAAGGACACGGCTCCAACGTGGCACACGACCGACGACTGGTCAACACACGGTAACGCGTACGCAGGGAAGGACTACACGTCGTGTAGATTGGACACACGGCGTGTACCCATTTTCTTCATGTGGCAAAGACACGGCCATCCACACGGGGTATACCCGGCAAGAGGTTACACGGCGTGTACCCAAACTACACGGCGTGTAGTTTCAAAATTCTAGAAAGTGTGGGAAAAGTCCATTTTACCCTCCAGAACACTTCGTGGCCTTCTTTTTGACAAAGGAATGGGCCGGAGAGGTCCGGGCCATTACATCAGATACCTCTTAAAACATTCTCGTCCCCGAGAATTCAAAAACCAACCCAGAGGAACCCAACAAGATACCTCTTAGGGTTCTCGTTATAACAGGAACCCAACCAACAACCCTAATCATATGTGTTAGGAATTCCTTCTCCTATGTCGAGATATTATCCTCTTTAGGCGGCACTGACTCGCCCGCACGGGTTTAATCGCATCCTCATTAATGCGTCTCGATTAAGAATTGGGTCTTCCCACTTTCATGCATTATGATTTTTCAACTCGCACTAACCCCAGCACCACACAACCAACACACTGCCCGAACACATGGGTTTGGGAAATTTCTTCACTATGTCGAGATATTATCCGCTTTAGGCAGCACTAACTCACCCGCACGGGTTCAATAACATCAACATTAATGCGTCTTGATTAAGGGTCAGGTGTTTTTTCCTTTTCCACGCATCCGTACATGTTACACATTACCAGGGAACAAGAAAACAAAAAGGTCTCACAACTGATAATCCAAGCATTCCATATATCAAAGGTACAGAGTACAACATCAACACAAAGCTCAGAAGAACAAGGGAAAACACAAGTCAAAACAACTCCGGGTACTGAGCGTGCATCTAGGTCTCCCGTTCCCAAGTGCTCTCCTCGAGGCCGCCATGCCTCTACAACACACGAACCAAGGGAATGGTTCGTCCATGGAGCACCTTCTCTTTATGATCCTCGATTCTGACTGGTCATTACTCAAAGGTCGCGTCGTCTCCCATATCCAACTCTCCCCAGTCGATAACGTGAGAGTCATCGTGTAAGTACCAACGAAGTTGGGAGATGTGGAAGACATCATGAACTTTCTCCAACTGAGGTGGCAGGGCCAGCTGATATGCCACCTCATCGACTCGCCTCAGCACCTCAAAAGGTCCGATGAACCTAGGTGAGAGATTTCTCCCTTTCCAAAACCTCTGATGTCCCTGTCGAGGGGAAACCTTCAAGAACACATGGTCTCCCACCTCGAACTCCAAAGGCCTCCTCCGACGATCAGCATAAGAGTTCTGTCGGTCCTGACCCACCTTCATCCTCTCACGTACAAGATGGACTTTCTCCGTGGTTCTCTACACTACCTCTGGACCAAGAGCACCTGTCTCACCAACCTCTGCCTAGCAAATGGGTGAATGACATGGCCTTCCATACAAAGCCTCAAATGGTTCCATGCCAATAGTAGAGTGGAAGCTGTTGTTGTAGGAAAACTCTACTAAAGTCAAGTGTCGTACCCATGATCCTCCGAAATCCAGAATGCATGCTCGTAGCATGTCCTCTAATGTATGGATAGTCTGCTCTGTCTGCCCGTCGGTCTGGGGGTGGAAAGCAATGCTAAGGTGTAGTTGGGTACCAAAAGCATGTTGTAACCCCCTCCAGACTCGTGAGTTAAACCGAGTATCCCGGTCTGAGACGATAGTCCTCGGAACTCCATGAAAACGCACTACCTCGTCTACGTACCTATGTGCTAAGGTACTCACCGGGCCCGACTCCTTGATTGCTAAGAAGTGAGCTGATTTCGTCAGTCAATCCACCACTACCTAGATAGCATCATAACCACCCTGAGCTCTGGGTAGTCCTGTGATGAAGTCCATCGAGATGTCATCCCACTTCTACTCGAGGACATCTAAAGGATGCAACAAACCACCGGGAACACGATGTTCAGCCTTCACTTGCTGACACACTAGGCACTTAGCCACAAACTCCGACACTGCCCGTTTCACCCCGAGCCACCAAAATTGATCCCTCAGGCCTCGGTAAATTTTTGAAACTCATGGATGTACCACTAAGGCTGAGCTATGGAACCCATGGAGAACTCCCTCAAGCATCGCCTCTGGGACAAACAACCTTCCACGAAAAAGCATCTGATGTCGGATGTCATCTAACCATCCCTCTAGAGCATTCCCCTGATCGACACAATCCCGCATCACCTCTGGCTCAGAGTCCCCCCACTGAGACTCCTCCACCTGCTGCGACAAGGAGGATTGCACCATCATCTGGAACAAACAGCCTCTAACACCTTCTTCCCTTGCATCTAAGTGCAGGGCAGTCAACTCTCTCATCGCCTTCCAAGCATCAGCGGATTCCCAAACCACTTCCTTATGTGACTTCCTGCTCAGAGCATCAGCCACAACGTTGCCCTTACCTTCAGTGTAAGAGATCTCAAATTCATAGTCTTGGAGAAACTCGACCCATCTCCACTGCCGTAAGTTCAGGTCACGCTGGGAGAAGATATAATGCAGGCTCTTGTGATCTGAGAAGACCAAAAAGCACTCCCCAAAGAGGTAATGTCTCCACAACTTCAATGCGAACACTACTGCTGCAAGCTCCAGGTCATGGATGGCATAGGTACGCTCGTGAGGGCGCAACTACCTATACCCATAACAAATCACGCCATTCTTTTTCATCAGCACACACCCCAGACCAAGGCCAGAAGAATCACAAAACACTTCATACAACAACCCTTCCTCTGGAAACCTGAGTACGGGAGCACTGACCAACTTCTCCTTCAGGTAGTCAAAAGATTTCTGGCACTGCTCGCTCCACAGGAAGACCTGGTTCTTCCTAGTCAAAGCTGTCAATGGAGCAGCAACTCGAGAGAAGTCTGAAACGAACCTCCAATAGTAACCTACTAACCCCAGGAAACTACGAACATCTGCCATGCTCTTGGGTGCTGTCCAAGAAACAACTTCCTCCACCTTCGACGGGTCCACTGATACTCCATGTTGAGACACCACGTGCCCAAGGAAGTGTACTTCTTGTGTCAAGAACTTACACTTCGACAATTTCTCGTAAAGCTGGTGGTGTCGAAGGACTTCCAAGACTACCCTAAGATTCTCAACATGCTCCTCCTCTGATCTTGAGTAGATCAGGATGTCATCGATAAACACAACGACGAATCGGTCCAGAAACTCTCGGAAGACAAAGTTCATAAGTCCCATGAACACATCTGGTGCATTCATAACTCCAAACGGCATCACTACAAACTCGAAGTGCCCATACCTGCACCTGAAAGTTTTCTTCGATATGTCATTGTCCTTCACCCTCAACTGATGATATCCTGATCGTAGATCAATCTTGGAAAACCAACCTGCTCCCCTCAGTTGGTCGAAAAGATCATCTATCCTCGGGAGGGGATAGCGGTTCTTGATCGTTACCTGGTTCAACCTTCAGTAGTCTATGCATAGCCTGAGATCACTATCTGCCTTCTTCACGAACAAAAATGGAGCACCCCATGGTGACACGCTGGGTCGAACAAAACCCTTCTCCATCAGATCATCAATCTGAATCCGCAACTCCCGCAACTCTGAAGGTGCCATCCGATAAGGGGACATCGAAATCGGACGGGCACCAGGCTGTAAGTCTACCCCAAACTCAACGTCTCGTCGGGGGGTAGAGTTACAACCTTCTCAAGAAAAACATCGAGGAACTCCCCAACAACCCCTGGGACATCCATCATCTCTGTGTCAGCTGGAACCACTGATAACCCACTCAACAAGGAAAGGAGAGGCTCCACACGCCGGCTTCCCGCTTGATATCTCCTCTCGCCAATAAAAGATACGCACTTCCCATCTACGTCGGAGAACACGACTCTTCTCCGGAAGCATTCGATAACGGCACTAACAAAAAACAACCAGTCGATGCCTAGGATGACACCATATGGCTGCATCTGTAATAGAAGAAGGTCTCCACTAGATCGATGTGGTCCCAACGTTAGCCCACATCCCCGAAAAACACAAGATATGCTGGTCTATCCCCCAACTGGTGTACTCAGTACCAGTGGTATGGAAAGTCTCTCTACTTCTAGTCCCAAAACATGGGCTAGACTAGGTGCAACAAAAGAGTGTGAGGATCCCGAATCGAACAAAGAATAAACAAGAGTGTTGAACAAACAAATCATACCTCGCACCACCTCTGGTCCTGCTGGAGCTTCTAACTCTGCTGTGTGAAACTGTCCATGCCCCACTCCTCTGCCTCTCTGATGTCGTCCACTTCCCCGACCACACCCTGGTCGAGGTCCCTGAGGAGCACCCTGAGGTTGGACTCCTCCCGCAAAGTCTGCCCTCGAAGGAGCATGGTCATGCTGCTGCTGGAAGGGCCTCGCCGAAAACTGGTGCTGCTACGGTGGGCGCTAAACCTGCCCACCTCCACTGTACGGAGCTCAGGTCGGGCACCGAATCTGAACGTGCCTGAAACCTCCACAAGAAAAACACCTCGGTCCTGGGCTCATGGAAAAGGGACGAGGACCCGAAGATCTGAACTGGAACTGCTGGGGTCTGCTCCCTACTGGCCTGAACCTGGAAGGTCCGGTCGCAGGAGACCTGTTTCTAACTGTCTTCCCCTTCGACGAACCTGGCTGAAACACCTCACGTGGTGCACCTCCCAGTGAGTGCATCCTCTCTACGACCTCTTCCTTCTTCTGCACTTCCAAGTGCGTCGGAAGGGTGAAGGGGGTGACAGCATACTGGAGCGAAGGACGAAGCACCTCCTCCAAACGTCTCGCCCGAGATTCCTCATCCGAAAAGAGATCCGGAGCAAAGCGCATGAGATCTTTGAACTTGATCGCCAGATCTCATACCGTCATACTTCCCTGCTGAAGGGAGAGTAACTCTTGCCGCTTCTCCACCTTGATCATGGAAGAAAGTAATTCCTCTCGGAATTCCTTCTCAAAGTCAGCCCATGGAACCTCTACCTCTATCCTCTCTCCGAGGTAGAGCGTCCACCATTGTCGCGCCACACCTCTCAGCTGACTGACTGCTAGGGGAACCCAGTACTCCCTCGGAGCACGGATCAAGGTGAAAGCGATCCCTAGATCTTCAAGCCACCCCTCTGTCTCCGTATCCGAAGTACTACCCTCGTACTTCTTGAGGGTCTGCCGCTGGAGGGAACGGAGAGTCTTTTGCCACTGGCTATCTTCCTCCTCTCGGTCAATCCTCAACTGATCGACCGCCTGAATCTGCTGGGCCTCGGCCGTATGAGCCACTCGGGGACGACGTCTAGGTGCCATAGCTGTACGGTAAACAAGGATCTCCTAATACCAAGTAGTAAGGAAAAACTCAAGGTTTTATTTTATGATTTTATTTCAATTTCTTTCTCAGAACACCCAAATCAAGTAAAACAAAAACATGATGATGCATGTACCTTCCCTAGGGTCTCTACCCTGCAATCAATGTAGTCTCACTTGGTCGTTCAGTAGGCTCAGAGTCCTTGCATCATATCACGGGGGGCCCTAAAATCCCATGTCCTAGCCGGTCTTCCCTGGCCTATGTCACGCACCAAGGTTAACTAACACTATTTCCCTACCATCCCATGCAATCCTCACTGTGCCTAACTCCAGACTCCATCCTATCTCTCAACCATCACCTCTGATACCATTCTATCACGACCCCCTCCCACCAAAGATGCCCCTCCTGAGCTGGCAATGGCGAAAGGGAGATAATGACCCCCGAGTCCCGCCTCCAGTAGGCCCCGGGTTGGCGACTAAAACCAAGGGTATGAGTTTTCACAAATATGGGAGGCATTACACTTTTTATTATTTTGGATCGGGAAATAGGACAAGCCAACCACCAAAAAGAAAAGAACAAGTTTATATAAATAAACCCAAACCAAGCCCACATGCATGTTTAAACAATTTTATAACAAGGTAAAAGTACAAGGAAGCTCAAAAGTACAATACCAAAGAAAACAAGAGAACAGCAACTGCAACAACTCCAACTGCCCGACTAGTAGTGTCCCGCACAGCCCTGGTAGTCCTCCTGGAAACCTGAAAGTAAACGTAGGGTGAGCATACAAGTATACTCAGTAGGGAAACCTAAATCTTTCGTGCACAAGTGGGAAGACATCCTAATGTCCCGTGAGAACAATAGAAGAAACCTAACAAGGAAAACTATCCACCCAATCTCACCAGCCACACTCACCAAAACACAATCACAGCAGGTAGTAGTAGTATAAGAACAAGAGTATTGGGTACCCCGTACCATTTCCCAATAGTTAGCTGAACGTCCTGACACTGTCACACTCTCCCCGCCCGCACACACCTGGGCCTCACAACCACGTATCCCGCCCACACACACCTGGGCCTCACAACCACACATCCCACCCACACACACCTGGGCCTCACCACCACGTATCCCGCCCACACACACCTAGGCCTCACAACCACAACCACATCCCCACCCGAAGACACCTGGGCCTCATCCCGAAGATTCTTGGGAATAGTAACAGAACTCTCGCCCGAAGACACCTGGGCCTAAAATCGAAACCTACCCAAAGAGTCTTAGGTGTAAGGTCGCCTCAAGCCATTATAGCCTATAAGCCTGCCCAAAGAGTCTTAGGCCTAATCACCCCAATCGAAACCTACCCGAAGAGTCTTGGGTGTAAGGTCGCCTCAAGCCATCACAGCCTAGGGGAGAAGGAGCAGGAAGGAGCTTGTAACTATGGGAAAACACCCTCTCCCATGAAATGAGAGTGTTCGGCACTAAGTGCTCAATATGGGTGCAGTGCGATAAAACACAAAAGATATAGATATATATATATAGTAACCACTCAGCCCAACCTATGGCTTCTAAAAAGAGAAACTGAGTACGTGCCTTGGCACTGCTACCACGAAGCATGCATACAACAAACAACCCCAACCCCATTAAGGTTTTCACGTTTCAGCAGAATTAGTTTATTAGTTCCTTAACTACTGGGAAACTATCCACAATCAACCACAGCGATCGTTCGTAAGCATATCCCTGTCATCCACAAAGCAAGTTAGGAAAACACAGCAACACGGAAAGTCCCTTCTTATTAACCAACCAACCCATTTATTATTATTTCCATTTCATTACCAAGCCCCATCATTCTTCCACATTTATTATTTATTAAACACAACCCATAGTCCGCTCACATTTAAACCCATCCCTGAAGCCCCGCTTCCAACCACCATAACCACACCACACATCGTTATCCCTTTAATACCATTTATTGCAGCCCCGCTGCCCATCACCATCACAACATTCACACCAACCCACAACCAAGTCAACCGCAGCCCCGCTACTCACCCAATCCACAACAACCCACAAAACACCCCCAACACATTCCATGTAACCAAGCCAACACCCACATGTTCATTATTCCATTTTTTTTAACCGGGGTGATCACACAAGGGTTCCAGATTTTCATTTAATTAGCCAACTTTATGTGATTATCCAATTTCCACATTCAACAAAGTTCCACTCACAAAAACGGTCTAGAAAGATAGGGAAACATTTAATTGCGCAAGAAAAGGCCCCTAACGACAGTGATTTTCAGTAGGCATAAGCCTATTCATTTCACAACATAATATCACAGGATATAAAAGGTAAAGTAACAGCAATCACAAACTTCCCATCCCCATTCTTTAACCAGTTATTATCTTTATTTAAAGGTTCAACCATTTCTCATGAAAACAAAAAGGATACCCACCCCGCATGATGCACAAATTAGAGAGATGAAGGTAAAACCCCTACCTCAACAGGTTCTGGTCACAACGCTCCCCCGGATCAACTTTAGAAGACATTCGTCGGCGTCCCAGCAAATCCTCCTTGGGTGGAAGTCGGAGAGTAAAATCTGAAGGAAATACAACAGATCCAAGCTCGGAAGTTCCACCTCGTCATTAAGATCCCGTGGCCGCTGACGGATTGTAAATCTGTGCTTGGACGAAAAAGTTATGGAAGAAAGAGCCTTCGAGTCTCTTGAGAGAGCTCTGCTTAGAGGAGAGGGGAGGAGAGGTGTGAGTTGAAAGGAGGAGGGGACCCCTCCTTTTATAGGCGTGAAAAGAAAAAGTACACGGCGTGTACTCGACCGTTTTCACACGATCTCCACGCGGCCTCCAACACGGTTTCGCGGCCGTTGACTGGTCAACACACGGTTTGAAGGTAACGCATACGTGGGGAAGGACTACACGGCTTGTAGATTAGACACACGGCGTGTACCCATTTATTGCACATGGCAAGGACACGGCTCCAACGTGGCACATGACCGACGACTAGTCAACACACAGTAATGCGTACGTGGGGAAGGACTACACGGCGTGTAGATTGGACACACGACGTGTACCCATTTTCTTCGCGCGGCAAAGACACGGCCATCCACACGGGGTATACCTAGCAAGAGGGTACACAGCGTGTACTCAAACTACACGGCGTGTAGTTTCAAAATTCTGGAAAGTGTGGGAAAAGTCCATTTTACCCTCCAGAATACTCCGTGGCCTTCTTTTTGACAAAGGAATGGGCCGGAGAGGTCCAGGCCATTACAAGCATGATTTTTTTAAATGTGATTTAAAATTCCAAACCTATTTATTTTAAAATTGAAATAATTCCTTTAGTTAATCTATTATTTGAATTTTTATGGAATCCATGGTGAGACCATACTGGTATTTTTAGCTCACACCCTACTTATTCCTTAATGTAACAACTGGGCCCTGGTGGTAGCAGAGACACCCCACCATTACATGGTCATTGGGTCTTGGCCCACCAGGTACCACCAATTGTCCCGCAGACACATAGTCCCCACCCTAGGGCCCACCCTAGGATTTTTATCTCACACCCTACTTGTGCCTTAATGTAACAATTGGGCCCTGGTGATAGCATAAACACCCCGCCATTACATGGTCATTGGGTCTTGGCCCACTAGGTACCACCAGTTGCCCCGCACTCACATAGTCCCCACCCTAGGGCCCACCCACATGCCCAAACGGGTCTTCTGACTAATGAAGTCCCCACAGGCTAACACATATCCTTTTCAGTGTGCTTTGTCCTCACTCACACACACCCTGGGAAACTTCCCAGAAGTTCACCCATCATGATCACTACTTCAGTCCAAGCACGATTAACTATGGAGTTCTAATCAGATAGGCTCCCGAAAAGGAAGGTTCCCCTTGTTGACATGAGTCATATCATTTAGTCATTTAACCCTTTATCATTTTGGGGTGTTACAATCACCCCCCCCCCCCTTCAAGAACGAGGAAAGGATCTCTTAGAGGTGGATCTAGTTGTTGATCCTTGTATGTGGTGAGTTGTATCCTTGGGGAATTGGACCATTCTTACCTATTTTAGTACTTGGGTTATATTACTTTTTGCTTTAATGCCTTGTTGAATTTTGTTACATTGCTCCTATTGAAGTTTATTTTGTATGCATGTTGACTTTCTTGTCTTGATTCCTTTATGTTTTGTGGAAAATTCATTCTCACTTGCATGTTGTATGATTCCAGGTGTTATTCGTTGACCTATGGGGATCAGGAACGCCCTTCGGGATGTGTCAGGATCGACTCGGTTATCAGGTTACCAGGGTACCTGGGCTGGTTCGTGACAAAGTGGTATCAGAGGAAGGTTGTTGAGCTTCTTATCTTGAAGTGGGTATGTATTTTGAAATATTTTTAGGACTTAGGAGGTGGTTTGGATTGAGTTACTAGACATATCTCACCACAATGAACATTTAGTCGCCAATGGTGGTTAAGGGAAGTCATCTTGTGGATTAGTTCTAGTATTTTTCCTATTTTCATTTGGATAGAGTGAAATCCAAATCTTGTTTGTTCTATCAATCAAGATCTTGTTTCCCTTGTTTTTATGTTTGATCATAATCTGATGTCTTCCTTGTGGTATACTAATGTTTTTTAGCATCATGCCTCTGAGAATATGTAAAAATTAGATCCAGGAGGAAGCTACTGCTAAACTGCAGTGATAGAATCCTCAAGTGGACCCGAATCTAGTTGAGGTGATTGTGTGCACTGTCCAAGATCTAGGACAGGCACCACCTCCAATTCTCGTTCAGGCTCTAGCTATGGAACCACAAGTTTATCTCCTTAATAATCATTCTCAAGTTTTCCTTATCTAGAATCCACCAATTTTAAAAGGCTTTATTGATCCCTAACATGTTGAGGAATGGTTGGGAAGGATAGAACATCTATTTGAGTTCTTTAAGGCACCAGATGAGATCAAGGTGAAGTGTGCAACATTATTGTTGGAGGTACCTATAAAGAGATGGTGGGACACATGGTGATGGAAAATAAACATCAGGGATTAGAGTGGAAATACTTTAATGTTATTTTCACTTACTAGTTCTATCCAGAGTCAATAGTTTTGTCTAAGTCTGTGGAGTTTTTCAAGATTGAGCTAGCTGATAGAACCATGACTAAGTATTCAAATCACTTTACTAAACTTGTGTTGTTTTTTAATGATATTGTATCTAATGAGAGGGTGAAGGATCGACGGTTTGAGTTGGGACTTCGATCATGTATCCATTCTCATGTTTTCTTACTAAAGCTCCCACTTATGTTGATGTGATGGATAGGGAGATGATGGTTGATATGGACCTGACTAAAAATTTAGGGTTAACAGGATTTCCTTTTTCTTATAGTGGCAGTATGAGTTCCTTCAATAGAAATTGGAATTGTGATGATTCTCATGGAAGTTCTTGATAGCAGGGTCATCCCATAACTCCTACAATGCCAGTAGAAAGTCCTTTGACTTACTATCAATGTGGCAAGCCATGAAATTATAAGAGGGTTTTCACTGAGTCACCCAAGAACTATAGCTCCTGTAGACGTTTAGGACACTTACAGAGATTCTTGCATATCTTTTCTACTCTTTTTAGTGAAATAGGATCATCATATCCTCTTAAAACTATGGGGAAATTAGATGATTTGTGTATAAAAGGGTTCCATCCATAGGCATCTGAAACGAAGCTACTTCACGCAGTGGAAGAGTCTCCAAAGGAAGAAAACACGAGACCAGTGACTATGAGAGGTACTATTACTATAGCTTCATCATTAGTGATTGATCTATTTTACATTGGTTTATCTCATTTGTTTATTTCAACCCTTATTTTTAATTTTCTAAATCTTTCTATGTAACTTTTATCTTACACAATGGATATTACTACATCCCTTGGAACAAAGAGAGAGAAGGGTCTCTATAGTTCTGCTTCTGTCTTCTCTCAATTAGATATTGATCTAGATTGGAGTTTTTTTATCCTTAACATGAAACCTCTTGATGTCATTTTCAAAATGGATTGGATCATTTCCAATAAATCCATGATTGATTTTTATCTTTGACGGGTATACCTTACTCCACCCAGTGGTGTGTCCCTTTTCTTTCAAGGATAATGGGACCTAAGGGTTGACCAGGGTCAGACCTTATTATATGTAGTTAGGGAAGGTAACATCAATGTTTTATTTTGATCCGGATTAGTAATATTTTAGTGGTTATCTCCCTCTAGTTTTTATCGAGTTTTTTAAAAAAATTCCTTATGATTTCTCTAGTTTTTCACCGGTAAGGGCGATCAATTTTTCCATTGAATTAATTCTTAGTACACAACGAGTTTATATTCCCTCTTAATGCATGGATATATTTGAAATGAAGGAGATAAAGTCCCAATTGGATGATCTTCTTTGAAAAAGGCTTTATACGCCCGAGTGTGTCACCTTGGGCGGCACTGGTTCTCTTTGCTAAGAAAGCATATGGTTATCTTCGCTTATGTGTTTCTTAATAAAATCTAAATAGAGTTACGATAAAGAACAAATATATATTTTCACATATTTATGATCTCTTTGATTAGTTGAAAGGGTAGAAGTGGTTTTCGAAGATTGACCTTTGATTTAGTTACCATTAGTTAAGGATAAAATAATCTGACATTCATAAAAGTGCCTTTCGGAGCAGGTATAACTATTATGAGTACCTTGTTATGCACTTTGGTCTGACAAATTCTTCTAAAATTTTCATGGCTTTGATGAATAGGATTCTCCAGGAGTATCTAGATAACTTTGTGGTAGTATTTGTGGATGACATCTTCATTTACTCTAAGTCTGAGGAGGATCAACTGCATCATCTAAGAATAGTTCTAAGTCTTCTGATAAATCACCAACTTTATGCCAAGATTTTGAAATTTGATTTATGGATTCGAAAAGTGAAATTATTTGGATACGTGGTTCCAAAAGAAGGAATACCATTTGATCCTAATAAGGTGAAGGTTGTTATGACTTGTGAGTAACCATTAAATTTCTTCGAGATTCAAAGCTTACTGGGATTATTCGGATATTACCAATGGTTCATCAAGGACTTCTCAAATTCTTCTACTCCGATGACTGCTCTAACTCATAAGGGGGTTAAGTTTTTTTGGAATGATAATTTTCATATTTCGTTTGTGGTGCTGAAACATATTTTTACTATTACACCAATGTTAAATCTTCCAGAGGCCGAGCAGGGTTATGTGGTCTTCTGTGATGCATCGGTTTTAGGCTTGGGCTGCATTCTTATGTAGGGAGATCATGTAATTTCTTATGGATCTTGTCAGATAAGTCCAAATGAGAAGATTTATCCTACCCATGACCTAGAACTTGTAGTTGTAATGCATGAAGTTAAGATTTGGAAACATTACCATTACGAAGATAGGTTTACTATGTATTCAAACTATAAGATCTTGAGTTATATATTATATCAAAAATATTTTAATCTTCATCAGAGTAATTGGGTGGAATACCTAAAATATTTTGATTTTGACATCGATTACACCCTATGTCATGAACCAAATATGGTCGCCACCAAAACCAGCACCAAACCCAGCCCGTGACAAGGCCCGAAGGATGTTCCCAATCCCCACGGGCTGGCACAAGTTCCTAGGTATCATAAAATTATAATTGGGAATTATTTACCAAAGTTTATAAACTTATAACAATAAATGAATCTAATAAAATGAATCTAGATTTTTCAAACCAAACAATCTTTTACAAAAATTCATAACTGAATTAAATAGCTTAAAAAAACTCACCAAGACTATAACAAAGGTAAAAAACCAAAAATAACTAGACCAAGAACCCTCATGGAAATGGGCACCGCCCTCAAGCCATCTCCACAAGACTTTTCCACCAAGGACCTGCTAGAAACCCGAACCACTGGCACTAAAAAATGTACCCAACCTGTGAAAATAAAAATAACCAAGTATACTTACACCCAAGGGTGTAAGTAGGGTGTTATACAATTCCTAGTAGGATACCACCACTAGGAGATTCTATGTGATAAACATTAAAAGACAAAAAGATTGCAAGTTTTCATAAACAAGAAATGCTAGTTACAATTTCTAAAAGATGTAACTTAAAAATTAAAACAGTTTTCAAGTGGGCTATCATTAAGAATCAACACTTTTAAAAAAAATCAACACTACTGGATTTTCCATCCAACCATACCATATGCTGATGGTATGCACAAAGTAACTAATGAGCACAAGCAATAGGAAATAACCCATAGGCACTAGCTCGTTGTGGGTCCCAGGTACCTCGTATCTCGGTGAGAGTAACCATCACAATATTCATTCTCATGCATGATACACTAGTAGAGAACATACCCATAACATAGTAGTCCCCAATCATCATCATCGTATTTTATTTAGATTTGTAAACGTCAATCTTTCTAAGTGAAACTGAGGCCAAACCCCACGGATTCACTAGCATACTAGTACACATCCACCCACCAAGATACCCAGGTTTCTCTCTTGTGATCAAACAAGTTCAACAAGACAATAAGTATAATTTTCACATGAAAATATCATTTCCACATCACATATTCACCAAACAGAACACATGTACATCACACAAGTCACAAAATCCACTCTTTCATCCAAATGAATTTTGAAATCATACACACACCAAAATAGCCCACAACACTTTTCACATCACTTCAACACTTCAACACTTAAACACATCCTTTAAACATTTTTATAAAACATTTAAAAAGTGATACACATCACATAACATACCACACACACATTACACATAATACCCTTTTACCTTAAAAATCATTTTATCATCAAACTTACACAAAACAGCACACAAACCATTTTTGTTCCAACATCACAATTTAATAAAACATTTCAAAAATTTACAAAACATTCTAAAAATGTTTGACATCTTAAAAAATCACTTAAAATTTCAAAAATACATAATAGGTGAACACACACACACCAAATAGTACATATTCACCTTTTTTCCACTTTGTTTAACCAACTAAAACATTTACAATTTTCATAAAAAGAACCCAAGTGGTGTAAATATGTCTTGGACACAAAACCCATTTCAAAACCCCCATTTAAGACCAAAACCATACCAATTACTATCAAAAACATATTTTAATCCCTAGAGACATTTATAAAACCACTTTCAAGTGTTATAAAATCACCTTGAATAATACCACAAAAGATACAAATTAAAACACACATTTTCATAAAATACCCTTAAGAAGTATAACAATGTTTTACACATCAAACCTATTAAAAACCCCTCTTTTTAGTCCCACATGACACTAATACATTACCAAACCAGAATTTTTAGGCTAAAAAATATTTATTAAACCAATTCCATAAGTTATAAAATACACCCAAATAATACCCCATGAGTTACACATGAAAACACGCAATTTCAAGTTAAAATTCAACTATAAAATTAAACACGTAACCAAATCAATAATAAAAAGTTTTCGCACCGCAACCAACATATTAGGAATATGAAAAATTAGTAAATACATCAATATAACTCATCAATAGTCTTTTACACATTGAACCACCTACTTTTGAGTCAAAACCCTTGAATCTTGGTGTGAAACCTCAACTGCACCTCCGCTGCACCAAAAGGAAGTGAAAACGAACCCTAAACCATAAGGTTTCACCAAAAATACCCCAAATCAAACCCTAGGTAAGAACCCTAGTTTCTAGACACTCTATAAATTCATGAAAGAGGGAGTAAACTCTAAGGAGAAGGAAGGAAATGAAGAGAGGAATACTTACCCAAATAAATCTTGAATAAAACGACCCAAAATCCACCATTATCTGAATTTTCAAAACATCCAAAAATTTAAGGGAGGTTTGAACAAGTATGTGGAGATCATTAAGTAACTGGAATGGGGGGAAAAGAGTAAAAATAGAAGGGTTTATGAAAGGATCAAATTACCTCTTCAAATCTGGGCAATTTTTGAAATCCCGAGAGGTTTCATCCAAATTCGCGATGAAAACGAGCTCCAAAGATGGGTAGAATAGCATGGGGGAGCGCCTTGGGTAAGTGGACTCAGGGGAGAGTTGTAATCACTGAAAAAACGTAAAAATTAAAGACGATGTTAAAGAATTTAAAATTATTTTTAATGTAGGAAATGGGCTTTCGGGTAAGCTCAATCTCTAAAATAAAAACCCAAATCCCCCATGATTATGGATTCCTAAATGGTCCAAATTAATATGGTGGTGTTAATAGGTTAGGGGATGCTAAGTATGAATTATAATGGATAAAAAATGTTGAAAAATTAATTAGTTATAAAGAAATCAAAATTTATTTTTAAATCTGGAATCGGGCTCACAGTTTGGCCCAATTCAGGAAAACTCACCCATTCCTCTATAAAAGCTTGGGAAACCCACAAAATAAAGAATGAATGGAAATTAAATGAAATTTGACTTTAAAATAATTCATGTATGTGACAATTCTCCTCACTATGAAAACTTTTCATCCCTAGAAATCCACAGTAAGGCCAAATACAAAAACCAAACCCAACTGATAAACCAAGATGTACTTCTTTTCCAAGCTTCGCCCCCAAAGGCCAAAACACCTCCAGTGATCAATTAAGAAAGGATTACTCTCACAACCAAAACTTACACCACTTTCCTGAAATTATCAATCACATTCATACTTTATCCCAAAAGAAAACTCCTCAAACACTATCCAAACAAGACTCAAGCAATTCACCCAAACGAACAACAACTTCGAACAGGGTTACACTTACCTTACTTTAACTAAAACATTGGGTTCTCTCCAATCCCAAAGTTTACTCAAGGAAGATGTTGGTAGCTAGATAGTTTCGAATGAGACTACCTACTGCCAATCCAAGACCATAGATAAATCTGAGTTATTGGTATGGGGGGGCACAAATAGGCTCCCCACAATAAGAGACAACCTATATTTTTCTGAGATAGAATCAGGACACTAACAGGGGAGGCCTGAATGGAATCCCTAGTAAAAAGGGTAGGCTTCCATTCAAAATTTATGAAGGAACATACATGAGAATCATAGTGGGTCTCCCCACCATAATAACCAACCATCTTAACTGACCAGCATGGGCCGACACAAAAAGACCCAAAAAAATTTAAAGATTTGGGAAGGGAGTAGGGTTAGTCCGCATAGTTTGGGAAACCATGCACTAACTATGCATATCATTATTTTCACATGGCTTCCTAGCACACTGTCACTACTAATTATGCACAAACTATGTCCTCAGCACATCTATTCAAATTTCCAACCATTCTCTAATGACTCAATGGAAACCAAAGTGGGAGGGAATGGCATTAGGCGATGACATGGGTACAAGGCTCTATGCCTATTTCCACCGAACAAGAACAACAGAATAAATATGATGACACCATAGGTTTAAACTCTTCCTATCTTTAATGATGAGGAAATAAAATTGTACAAGGGTTTAAACGACCCTGGTATTTCCCCTGACTATGAGTCATCTTCTCTCTGAGACCTATGGCTAGAGCTCAAATGATTGAAGCATCTTCATCCTCACAGTTAGGCTTTAGAAACCCCCAGAATGAGAATTATTCTTTCGTTTCCACCAACAACTACACTACAACCCCCGATAATATTTCCAAGACATAACACATTCCAAACTCACTTTACCCTAACCCAACATTTTAATGAAACATGGTCTTAGAAGATTCATACCCATCACACCTTTTTTCTTTGGGTGAGAAAAAGCAGAAGTAAAGGACGCATATAAACACCATCCTATGAAACAGAGGATTTTGACATTTTTTCAAGGGAGACATTCTCCCAACATAACATAGACTCTCATAGGATTGCACGACTTTCACCTTTACGGTCAATCGAGCACATGAAATCACAAGGCGTCACCGAACATGACCATTGAGACTGATATAAACAGTGTATGGAGGGGACCTTATACAACATCCCAAAACAGCACACAATTCTAGAAAGTGGCCACAATATCCTCTCGTGACCATATTTTCCACACTGGTAGTTTAACATGAACTCCTTCGAAGAGACTACGAAGGACCGAGAGGACCTCTTAGACACCATCCAGATACTCATCCATGCTAACAACCCCATACCACTTCCACCTTTGGCAAATTAGGAAACTTAATAAGCTAATCTATCTTTCAACCTTTCATGATCACTCTCCCACTACAAGAGGATACACAAAACCAAGAAAGGAAAGGGTGTAGACTCAATATAAAAATCTCAATAAAAATATTCCTTATATTGATCAACTGGAGGGTCTTCAAATGACGAAACAGTCCAGGTTGCACTTCATTTGTGCACTAACCTTTAATGGGGCTTACCTTATCCAACGATTGAACCCAATGACCCAACCAAGAGGGTCCATTGGTCAATACATACCACAAAATAGATCCAAAAACATGAAGGGAACCACCGTAAAGGAGTCCCAAAACATTTCTCAGAAGAGACCACTAACCGGACCTTCAACACAGCTTACCAACCAAACACAAACCCAAAACATAGTTCAAACAGGAGGGGTTCTTGGACTCAAAACATCTCACATCACTTTCACATCTCTTACATGCTTTATTAAATACTTCAAACATTTTTTTAAAACATTTCCAAGATTGAACACATCACAAAACAGCCACTATCACATTTAAAATGTACTATCTCATAATATACACACCCCAAAATATTTTTCCAATATGTTTTCACCACTTACATAAATCATTAAATCTTTCAAATCTTTCATAAAACAATTCCAAATAGTATACCCAATCTTTGCTCATAAAACTCATTTCAAAACCATATTTCAAGGAAAAAACCACACCAAAACACTACCAAATTAGAATTGGAATCCCTAGAGACATTTATAAAACCACTTTCAAGTGTTATAAAATCACCTTGAATAATACCATGAAAGATACAAATGAAAACACCCATTTTCCTAAAATGCTCTCAAGAAGTTTAAAAAAGTTTTACACAACAAACCTATTCCAAAACCCCCCTTCCAAGGCCCACATGGCACTAAGGCATTACCAAAATATAATTCCCAGACCCTTTCAATAACCAATAAATCAATTTCATATTTTATAAAACTACCACAAAAGATACCACATGTGTTACATTCAAAAAGTTCACAACTTCAATAAAAATGCAATTATAAAATTAAATTCTTAACCAAATCCCTCAAAAATGGTTTTCGCACCACACACAGTATATGGGGAACATGAAAAACTAGTAAAAAAAGAAAAATAACTCATCAAATAATGGTTAACCATGGAATCACCTGCTGAAAGTGTTGAATCCCTCAAAACTTGGTGAAAAACATCAATTGCACCATCGCTGCACCACCAGGAAGATAAATCCAGCCCTATACAACAATATTTGACCAAAAATACACCAAATAAAACCCTAGTTTCAAACCCTAACTTCTAGACATTTTAGAACATAATGAAATAGAGGGGAAACCCTAAAGGAAAAGGAAGAAACCAAGATGGAATCACTTACCTTGAAAAATATTAAATAAATCACCCCAAATAAACCAGTATCTGAATTTTCAAACTTCCAACCATTCAAGGGAGATTTTAAAAATGTTGAAGAGATAATTTAGGAACTGGAATGGGGGGAAATAGTGAGAAATAAAGGAGTTATGAAATAATCAATTTACCTCTTCAAATCTGGGAGATTTGAGAAATTCAGAGAAGTTTCATCCACATTCACGATGCAACCGAGCTCCAAAAAGGGGGAGTAGAGAATGGGGGAGTGCCTTGGGTATGTGGGCTCTGTGGGGAGTTAGAATAACTGAAAAAATGTAAATATTTAAGGAAATATTAAAGAATTAAAAAATATTTTTAATGTAGGAAATCTGATTTCGGGCAGACCCAATCCCTTAAATAATAACTCATATCCACCATGTTTATGGATTAATAAATGGTCCAAATTAATATTATGGTGTTAATAGGTCAGGGTATGACAATTATGAATTGGAATGGATGAAAAATGTTGAAAAATTAAGGATTTATAAAGGAATCAAAATTTATTTTTAAATCTGGAATTGGGCTCACTGTTTGGCCCAATCATGAAAACTCACCCATTCCTCTATAAAAGCTTTGGAAACCCCAAAAACCAAGCATGAATGGAAATTAAATGAAATTTAACTTTAAAATAAGTCATTTATATGACAATTATCCCCACCATGAACATTTTTTCACAAACCAAATATGGTCGCCATCGAAACTGGCACCAAACTCAGCCAGTGTTAAGGCCTGAAGGGCATTCCTGATTCCCATGGGCTGGCACAAGTGTCTGGGTATCATAAAATGATAATTGGGAATGATTTACCCAATTTTATAAACTTAAAACAACAAATGAATCTAATAAAATGAATCTGGATTTTTCAAACCCAACAATCTTTTACAAAAAATCAGAACTGAATTAAATAGTTTAAAACAAATCACCAAGACTATAAAAAAGGTAAAAAAACTAAAAATAACAAGACCAAGAACCCTCATGGAAAGGGTCACCTCCCTCAAGCCATCTCCATAAGACTTTACCACCAAGGACCTTCTAGAAACCTGAACCACTAGCACTAAAAACTGTACCCAACCTGCAAAAACAAAAATAATCAAGTCTAATTACACCCAAGGGTGTAAGTAGGGTGTGATACAATTACTAGTAGGATACCACCACTAAGAGATTCCATGTGATAAACATTAAAATATTAAAATCTTGTAATTTTTCATAAAGAGGAAATGTTAGCTACAATTTCTAAAAGATGCAAGTTGAAAATTAAAACAGTTTTCAAGTGGTTTATCATTAAGAATCAACACTTTTAAAAATAATTTCAACACTACTGGATTTTCCATCCAACCATACCATATTCCAACGGTATGAACAAAGTAACTAATGAGCACAAGCAATAGGAAATAACCCCTAGGCACTAGCTCGTTTTCAGTCACAGGTACCTCGTATCTCAGTGAGAGTAACCATCACAATATCCAATCTCATGCACGATTCACTAGTAGGGAACATACCCATAACTTAGTGGTCCCAAATCATCATCATAATATTTTAGTTATAGTTTTAAGTGTCAATCTTTCTAAGTGAAACAGAGGTCAAACCCCATGGATTTACTAGCATACTAGTACACGTCCGCCCACCTAGATACTCGGGTTTCCCTCTTGTGCTCAAACAAGTTCAACAAGATAATAAGTATAATTTGCACATGAAAATATCATTTCTACATCACATATTCACCAAAAAAACACATGTACATCACACAAGTCACAAAATCCTCTTTTTCATCCAAATGCATTTTGAAATCATACACACGCCAAAATAGCCCACAACACTTTTCACATCACTTCAACACTTAAACACATCCTTTAAATATTTTTATAAAACATTTACAAGGTGATACACATCACATAATATCCCACACACACATGCCACATAATACACTTTTTACCTTCGAAATCATTTTATCATCAAACTTACACGAAACAGCACACAAACCAGTTTCACTCCAACATCACAATTTAATAAAACATTTCAAAAATTTACAAAACATTATAAAAATGTTTGACATCTTAAAACATCACTTAAACTTTCAAAAATACATAATAGGTGAACAAACACACACCAAATAGTACATATTCACCCTTTTCCCACTTTTTTTAACCAACTAAAACATTTACAATTTTCATAAAAAGAACCCAAGTGGTGTAAATATGTCTTGCACACAAAACCCATTTCAAAACCCCCATTTAAGACCAAAACCATACTAATTCCTATCCAAAACATAATTTTCAGTTCTATATACATTTATAAAACCACTTTAAAGTGTTATAAAATCACCTTGAATAATACCACAAAAGATACAAATGAAAACACACATTTTCATAAAATGCCCTCAAGAAGTATAACAATGTTTTACACATCAAACCTATTCAAAAACCCTATTTTTAGGCCCACATGACACTAATACATTACCAAACCAGAATTTTCAGGCCAAACAATATTTAGTAAACCAATTTCATAAGTTATAAAATACACCCAAATAATACCCCATGAGTTGAACATGAAAACACCCAATTTCAAGTTAAAATTCAACTATAAAATTAAAAATGTAACCAAATAAATCATAAATAGTTTTTTCACCACAACCAACATATGAGGAATATGAAAAATGAGTAAATACAACAAGATAACTCATCAATAGTTGTTTACACATGGAACCACCTACCTTTTGAGTCTAAACCCTTGAATCTTGGTGTGAAACCTCAATCGTACCTCCGCAACACCAAAAGGAAGAGAAAACGAACCCTAAACCATAAGGTTTCACCAAAAATACCCCAAATAAAACCCTATGTATAAACCCTAGTTTTTGGACACTCTATAAATTCATGAAAGAGGGATTAAACCCTAAGGAGAAGGAAGGAAATGAAGAGAGTAACACTTACCCAAATAAATCTTGAAGAAAACGACCCAAAATCCACCAGTATCTGAATTTTCAAAACAACCAAACATTTAAGTGAGGTTTGAAAAAGGATTTGGAGATCATGTAGGAACTGGAATGGGGGGGAAATAGTATAAATAGAAGTAGTTATGAAAGGATCAAATTACCTCTTCAAATCTGGGTGATTTGTGAAATCCCGAGAGGTTTCATCGAAATTCGTGATGAAACGGAGCTCCAAAGATGTGTATAAGAGCATGGGGGCGCGCCTTGGGTAAGTGGGATTGGGTGAGAGTTTGAATCACTAAAAAAACGTAAAAATTAAAGACGATATTAAAGAATTAAAAAATATTTTTAATGCAGTAAATCGGCTTTTGGGTAGGCCCAATCTCTTAAATAAAAACTCAAATCCACCATGATTATGGATTCCTAAATGGTAAAAATTAATATGGTGGTGTTAATAGGTCATGGGATGCCAATTAGGAATTATAATGGATGAAAAATTTTGAAAAATGATGTATTTATAAAGAAAACAAAATTTATTTTTAAATATAGAATTGGGCTCACAGTTTGGCCCAATTTTGGAAAACTCACTCATTCCTCCATAAAAACTTGGGAAACCCCCAAAACAAAGCATGAATGGAAATTAAATGAAATTTGACTTTAAAATAAGTCAATTATGTGACACTCTAGGGAAATTTAATGTCATTGCAGATGCTTTGAGTAGGAAACTTCCAACCCAGGTAGTAAAAGAATCTTTGGAATAGTGGAATTTGATGGCTCTCTTTACACAGTTTCATGTTGGAGTCCAAGAATCAGGGGATGAAGTTTATTTATCCATAATATAGTTTAAATCCTATATTATTTAGATTATTATTCAATATAAATATCTTTATGATGAATTTCTTAGCATTAGAGACTCTCTTTATGATGGGGATACAGTTTCCCAATGGTCGTTCTCCAAAGAGGGTGTCCTATGTTATCAGAATCACTTTGTTGTGACATTAGCAGTAAGGAAGATGGTGATGGGGTATCATAATTCCCAATGGTTTGTGCACCTAGAAACCACTAAGATTTTCTATGACATGTGGTGGAAATTATTGTGTCTAGGTATGAGGTGGGGCATTTCTAAGTTTGTTTCTTGGTGTTATATGTGCCAAAAGGTTAAGGTTGAGCACCAGAAAACTTAGGGTTTACTTCATCCACTTCTAGTACTTACTTGGAAGTTGGATGAAGTCTCTATGGACTTTTTGGTTGGTTTTCCTCATACCCATATAAAGGATAATTTTATATGGGTTGTGATCGACAGGCTGACCAAGTCGGCTCACTTCATATCCATTCATGATACAACCAAAGTTGAGGAGTTAGGAAATCTCTACATAAAGAATATTGTCTATTTTCATGGAGTTATATCTATTATAGTTTATGATAGGGATCCTCAGTTCACTTCTTACTTTTGTATAGGACTTTATGAGGCATTGTGATCTCAGTTTTCTTTTAGCACAGCCTACTATCTGTATTTGAATGGCTAGATAAAAATAGTCATACAGATTCTTAAGGATATTCTTGGAACATGTGTTCTCAACTTTTGTGGGGATTGGGATGATCATTTGGGGATGGTTGAGTTTTATTATAACAATAGCTACCAGTTCATGATCGGAATGGATACTTTTGAGTCCTTGTATGGCTAGCCTTGTAAATCTCTGTTGTGTTGGTCGAAGATTGGTGAAAGTTCCTTGATTAGACTAATTTTGGTACAAGAGATGACAAAAAATATTTAGTTTATTTATAAGATAATTTTAACATCCCAGAGCCGATATAAGTCTTATGATGATCATCATCATAGACCCTTAAATTTTTCAATTGGTGACTGGGTGTTCTTGAAATTTTCACCCTAGTTGGTTCATTGATAGCTTGAGAGTCAAGGGAAGTTTTATCCTCATTTTTTGGGACCATTTGAGGTTGTTGAGTAGGTGGGAAAATTTTCATACCATTTATAACTTCCAATGTAGATGATGTCGATACATAATTTATTCCATGTATCACAACTGATAAAGTATCTTTTTGATCCATATCTTGTTTTGAGTTGGAGTGATCTTAAGATTGAACTTTATTTATCTTTGACTGAGTGGAAAGTCATGATAGTTGATTCTGAGACCAAGGTACTTCATGGGAGGATAATACCTTTGATTCATATTCCATGGAAGCATGGTTCTAATAATCATGAGATGTGGGAATGTGAGGAACTGATGATAGAGAATTGGTCTCAACTCTTTGGGTTGGGAGATTCTTCATAAGATTTCTAGGGACAAAAAGCTTTTATTATAGGAAGGTTGTAACATCCTGTTACAAATATGACAGGAACATCATTAAACATGTCATGGTTTTTTCTTTTCGTTAATTGTTTAGGGTTGATAAGGAGTTGGTAGGATACCTATAATGGTGAAGTCAGAGATTTTTTGGACTCTCATCTTTAACCATCCTTTTAGGTATGTTGTCGTAGGGTTACACACTGTGCAACTAGGTTACACGATGTGTAATGGTTTCTAGGTGCATACCGTGAAGGGTTAACACCATGAAAGTTATGTGACAGGATGATTCATTGCATTTTTTGAAGTAATTAATGATCAGTTTTTAATTTGAAGTGACACTTTTTTAGCATTTATAGAAATTAACTATTTCACGATGTGTAATGGGGTTACATGTTGTTTAATACCCCCTAATGTGGTTTTTAAAAGGCAGCATGGCTGAGATCCTCTTTTCTCCTCATCTATATTTTATTTTCTCTCAACCTAAATCCTTCCCTAGGAAATCTTGGAGCCCTCCAACCCTTCTAGATCCCTTAGTTCATTTTTTGGTCATCGTTGCATTGGTGGTGTGATTCTTGGGTAAGATTTCTCCATCATTCTCCATATTTCTCTCATTATCCTCCTTTTGGATTTCAATAGATCATTCAGAAATTGATGGATCTATGTTATTTGATGTTGGATCTCATTTCTAGGTTGAGTTCTTAAGTCTTCTATGCCTTCATTCTCATTGGAGGGTTTCATTGTGAGTGTGAGTTTTGGAAAAAAGGTAGGTGGTTCCATCCCATTTTTTCAAATTGATTAACCTTGGATTGATTGATTTATTCCAATTATTTATTTAAATTAAATTTCAAAAACTTCATTTCAATTGATTTGATAAAACCCAATTCTAGTGAATTGTGAGATTTGAAATGGTTTTGGTATGAAATTTGGGAAAAAACCCAATTCTATTGAATTGGGGTGTGTTTATAGAATTTTGTTGATTTAAATTGTTTAATTTAAATTTTAGATTTTAGGGACACTGTTTTGATTAAATTTTTGAATTTAATTGTGGAAATAAATTGTGAAATTGATGGAATTGGTTTTGAATTTATTTAAAAATTGTGAAAATGGCTTTAAAAGTTTTGATATAAACCTAGTGGTTTTATCTTTTCAAAAAGGCATGTTTTTTTATTAAAACCTATTTTGGTTTAAATGGAAATTAACATTTGAAATGAGAGTAATGTGATTTAATTTTATTTTAATTTATCTTAAAATAAATTTCCTATAATTTATTATGTAAGATAAAATGAAAGTCTTTGTTAGTTTGTGAGTTATTTGGACACACTCTACGATTATACAACGTTCTAAAATATAAATGCAGTAGGTCACATCCCTGATGAGATGGTGACAATTTTCCTTTTTCTGGTGTTATAGGTGCGTGTGTATACATATATTGTCATGATCACTTAGAGAGTTCAGAGTCCTAAATAATGGGACTTTCATACCTATTTGGAAGATGACCATGTTGCTCAATTATTTAATATTTGAGATATAAATGTATGCTAATATTTTTTAACTACTTTTCATGCCTTATGAATTTATATAAACTATTTTATATAAATTTTTTTATTTAATCCATTGTTTTAGAAATATTACATCATTAAAAAGACTTTTTTAAAGTATTTTCCATCATTTGAACTGTATAGCATGATTTTTTTAAATATGATTTAAAATACCAAACCTGTTTATTTTAAAATTGAAAGCATTCCTTTGGTTAATCTATTATTGTCATCTATTATGGAATCCACGGTGGGACACTTCTAGGATTTTTATCTCACACCCTACTTGTACCTTTGGGTGTTTGTAGATTATCTCCTTCCAGGTTTAAGCAAGGGAAAAGGATCTCTTGGAGGTGGATCCAATTATTGAACCTTAAATATGGTGGGTTGTTTCCTTAGGGACTTGGTTTTTTCTTACCTATTTTAGTTGGGTTGTATTAATTTTTTTGTTTTTAATGCCTTTTTGATTTCTGGTACATAGATCCCAGTGGAGTTTATTTTGTATTCATATTGAATTTTTTGTCCTGTTTACACTATGTTTTTTGGAAAATTCGTTCCCACATTCATGTTGTATAATTCTAGGTTCTAACCATTAGCCCATGGGGATCGATAATTCCCTTCGAGCTATGTCAGGATCAGCTTAGTAATCCAGATATCAAGGTACCCGGGATGGTTCGTGACATGTGAGACCCTCAATTGATCCCCTTATGATTGATATGCCCATTGTGTCTTGTGACTACTTAGGGGATGTTTGGAATTTTTATCTCTTTATATAATTATTGTGCATGATTATGAAACTAGATATTTTTTATAAGGGTATAAGAGGTGAGATTATGTTTATTTTAAGATATTTATGATTATTCTTTTCACTTTTCTTGATTTCCCACCTCTATCTATTGATATCATGGGAGTCCTAGGAATTATTAAATGACATGTATGAGTGAAAAATCTTTAATAACTTGAGTCATAGGGAGTTTCCTATGATTCTTGGGTCTTTTTTGGATGATTTAGAGGATTCCATCCAATAACTGGTTTCTATCCCCTAATTCTTAACTTCATTACATGGAACCATCACTAGTGTTTCATTTGACATCACTTATTAAGTGTTTTTGTGTGAGTGTTTCCCTATTGTTAAGTGATATTGAAATACTTTTTAAAAAAATTATCATGGAAAAAATTATATAAGTGATAAGTGGTATAAAATAAGTGATATCAAAAAAATCCAAGAAACACTACCCACTAAAAAGGGCATTTATGGATTTAGTTTCATTTTTTAACACTTAAAATATTCCATACCTCTCATTAATCTTAATGAAGTTATTTGAAAAAAAATCAATGTTTGTTTTGTTTCTAAAAAAACACTTGCATTTAATTTTTTTTAAACTAAATAAGTAGTAAAAATAATTCTTTCAGTGAACAATTTAAAAATCCTAAAGGGTTAAAAATAATTTTAATTATTATTTTTAAATGCATATTTATTCTATGCTTGATGTAATTACACAACATTTATCACTTATAATAGTTGTTTTTTAAAAAATTGATAGTTTTTTTTAAATAAAATTTATAATAAAATTCATAAAGAAAATCATTCAAAGTATACACTTTTTTATATTTCTTAACTTATTTGAATATTATTTTAAAATGAAATAAATTATTGATTATGAGTTAACCAAACATTTTTTATAATTTAAAATATAGTTTAGTTTTTGTAAATATTTTCACAACCTATCTGTTTAAGATTTTTCAGCAATAAAAATATCTTTTATTAAAAAAATAACTTGTTTGAAATTGTTGTTTATTTTTTCTTTGAAAGTTTTCATTTTATAAAAAATCATTTTCTAAATTTAAAGAAATTATGTTGATTATATTTTTTTCTTTAAAAAACATTTTTTATTAGATTTTTAAAACTAGTTTTTCAATTGAAACTATAGTTTTTTTATAATTTAAACACAAAATATACTTTTCATTTTATCTATAATCTTTTAAAATATCCTAAAGTTAGTTATGTTTTTAAAATTTAAATAAATCGGTTTCATGAATTAAATAATTTTAGTAGTAAGAAACAATTTTATTTTATTTTAGAATAATGCAATAACACTTATGCAGTTATAAACTACAGAAACGATGAAAAAATGATTGTGATAACCAAGAATATAAGACCTTTTGTTTGAATCCTCTTACCTCAAGAATGAGCCACATAAGATAAAAATTTAATAATAATATATATAAACAAACACTCACATCCAATATTAATAATATTTTAAAATATTAGGCCAAGAAACCATACCACTTTAATATTGTTGAAACTCTATTTATAGATATAAATATTGAGATACAAAACTCATGATAAATATAAAATAAAAAATTTAAAAAAAAGAGAAAATATATATGAAAAAACTATTAAAAATGTGTTCTTATTTTAGTTATATGTATTTCATGGTCTTCCCAGACAAGAAAAAAGGTATCAAAATAGGTTTAAAAATGGTTATCTTGAAAATGATTTATGGAAACGATCAATTGGAAAAGTATGTATGTACAAGATTGTTTGGATGAGGATGCAAGAAAAATATCCTCTGAAATAAAGCATAATCTCTTCAAAGAACGTGTAAGATAAATTTTTGTAAAACAAGTATGAAAAGCATAAGAGTGACAAAGGGGAATCCAAAAGAAATGACGCTTAAGGGAGGGATGGAGGGAGAAAAGTGAGTGTAGCTAGTGAGTAGGATAGAACTATGTTTTATGGATCATCTATTATGATTGTAAGTGTGAAAAATGAAAAAGACCATATTGAGGATGTGATTATAGGTGTGAATGAGGATGAAGATCATATTGATAAAATGACAATGAAAGATAAAGATTAACTTATTGATTGTCCAAAATTATTTGAGAATTTAAAGAGTTTTTAAAAGATTCCAATGTATGCTGGTTGTACTAAATATAAAAAATTGTCAGTTATACTGAACTGTATAATTTAAAAGATATAAATGGATGGAGTGATGCCAGTTTTACTAAACTACTTTCTCTCTTTAATGATATTCTCCCAAAAAAAAATGAGCTACATAGCTGAACATATAACACTAAAGTAATTCTATGTTTAATGGGTATGATCTTTGAAATAATGCAAGCTTATCCAAATGACTATATACTATTTATAAAGGATCAAAAATCACTTAAATAATGCCCAAAGTGTGGTGATTCTTGATAAAAGAAATATGAATCAGTTCCTATAAAATTTGTATGGTACTTTCCAACCATTCTAAAGTTTAGGAGCCTATATGGAAGTGAGGAGACTATAAGGCAATTAAAATGGTACGCAAATATAAGAAATAAATATGGGAGACTTCATCACTTGGCAGACTCTCTTCAGTGGAAGAGAATTGATCATGAGTATCCTAAATTTGGAAATGATCTTAGAAACCTTTGTCTTGTTTTGTCTATAGATATAGTGGATCCTTTTGGTTTTTAAAGAAGCATTCATAATACATGGCTGGTTAAGTTGGTAAATTATAACTTTCCACTTTGTTTATGCATGAAATGAAAATACATTATTTTATCTATGCTTATATCAGGACTAAAACAACCAGACAATGATATTGATGTTTATTTGGATCCATTGATCAAAGATTTAATATTATTATTGGATTCAGGTGTTATGTTTTATGATTCTTAAAGGAATTAATAATTCATGTTGAGATCCATATTGTATGGGATGATAAATTAATTTACTAATTATGAAAAAAAAATAGGATATGTCATTAAAGAAACTTAAGGGTGTCCCATTTTTTAAAAAGGTACATAGACAATTAAGTTGAAAAATTCATCAAAAACTATGTTTCTAGGACATCACAAGTTTCTACCCTGAAGAAATAAGTAGTGATCTTGGATGTCATCATTTGATGGGAGTTTAGAATAATGTACAACACCATAACTACTAAGAGGTGATAAACTATTTGAGAAAGTAAAAAATATGGATAGTGCTTTTGGTAAACCTTTTTCAAAAAACCTTATAAAAACCAGTTGGAAAAGTGATTAGTTTTTTTTAATTACCGTACTGGAATTTTTTTATGTCAAACATTTTATTGATTTTATGCATGTTGAAAAAAAGGTATGTGATGGTGTCATTAGCATGTTACTAAAGGAACCCAATAAAACAAAGAAGTTAATTAAGGCTAGGTTTGATATGATTTACATGGGAATATAAAAAGAGTTGGAGGCAATGAAGGGTGAAAAACAAACTTTTCTTCCCCCATATACTTACACTCTTTCCAGGTAGAAGAAATACCAGTTACGAAACTTCATGAACGATATAAAGTTTCTAGATGGTCATTCCTCGAATATCAAGAATATCATGTCAATGAATGATTTAAAGTTAAAGGGACTAAAATCGCATGACTGTCAGGTTTTGATGCAATATCTAATGCATGTAGCTTTAAGTTTTATATTTTTTTCTAGAATATCCATTATGAATTAACCAAGATACGTTTATTTTTCAAATATATATGCAAAAAAATTATATAGCTAGTGAAATTTCCAACAATGTTAAAGGAAATTTTCCACATATTATGTAAATTGGAAATGTTCTTCTCACTAACATTCTTTGATATGATGGTTCACGTGATAGTCCACTTGGTAAGAGAGATTCAACTAGGTGTTATTATAGATTATAAATGGATGTATCCCATTGAATGATATATGATTATTTTGAAATGGTATGTCAAAAATCAAATTTGGATAGAGGGTTGTATTGTAGAGTGGTGTATTGTTGAGGAAGCCATTAAATTCTATATCAACTACTTATCCGTTGTGGAAGTAATTGGTCTATTGAAATCTCATCACACTAGATAGCTTGTGGGTGAAGGAATTTATGAAATATATATTGTCACAATCCCTATTATAGATTGTGAGCAGGACCACCTTTGTGTTTTTCATAAAAACTTATAGGTTTCACCATATGTTGAAACCCAAAAAAGATATTCTTAGGTATTTGAATCCATTAAGGGATAAAATATGGGTATCAAATACACATAATAAATATTTTATAGGATGGTTTCAAGACTATATTTTTATGGATTCTTATAAAAATATAGATTCAATTTCATAAAAACTTCAATGGCTAGCCATAGGACCAAGTGTTCATGTATTATCTTATAATGGTTATGTAATTAATGGTTATATGTTCTATAAAAATGAACATGATAAAGGCGGTACCATGAAAAATAGTGGAGTTTCACTTGTGGATTATGTGATGCATGTATCTAGTACCAAGGATAAAAATCCAATTTATGTGAATATGTCATACTTTGGTATCATCAAACAAATATGGGAGTTGGATTATACAATATTCCAAGTGTCAATTTTTTAATGAAAGTGGGTTAATAACAGGAGTGTTATTAAAATAAATGAATTGGGATTCATGAAAGTGGATTTCATTAAATAAGGGTACAAAGATAAACTTTTTATAATGGAATCATAGGTAGTATAAGTATTTTATGTTCCAGATCCTATAAAATGTAAGTGGTAAATTATTCTGTTATTGACCAAAACCACTGAAGGGTAAAATGAAAATTCAATTGAGGGTGTATCTTTCATTGAGGTGTTGTAATCATTTCACAGTAGTCCCAATGTATACAAGATCTTATATTTAAGAGGTGACTATAATAAAGGGATTTGGATACTCGGTATAGGGGTCAAACCCCTTCAAACTTAAAAATAATAATTCAATAATCGGGTTTTTTTTGTAATATACATTGTGGTTCGTCATGTTATTATTTGTTCACTACTTCATTTATGTAATCTAAATTAAATATTGAAAAACTTCTATAAATAATTAATTTTTTATATGTATATGATCCAAATATTGAGGAATAATAGGTTTCTCAACCTGTTATTTCTCCCAATGAAGAGGAACAACAACCTTTTGCACATGTCGATGCTACCAATCCAGAGGAACAACTTACCAATGATGTTTAACTCAGGGAAATGGTAGATGATGAACAACTAGTACCCTTGAAAAAATAGGAGTGTTGTAGAATGATAGTGTTATAAAAAATATTAAGATGAGAAACAAAGGTATCAAATTTGAGGTTGGATGGAATTCACGTGGCTAGCCTATTAAATCCAAAAAGGCTATGTTCAGTAGTTTAATTGGGATCACCACTTGTCAACACATTCCAATTGATATAGATTCATGTAACCATGTTGTTATCGTGCTTAAGAAACTGATTTGGGAATAGATTATGGTAAAATTATGATATCCTTTCTTTATTTTTACTAAAAAACAAAATAATGAAACGTTGAATTACTCTTCATTATCCCTTGTAGAGTGCATTTATATTAGATGAATCCTGAAATAAATTTGTATTATTTTTTTTGGAAAGTCTCATAGAGGCTTTCACACAATTCTAATAATGTTTCATCTAAAATATATTGAAGGGAAAATAAAACCACACCCACCGCATAAGTATGCACACCTGATAAGCCAAGAAGCGTGGGATGGGCTTACTGGCTGTTGTGAGGAGACATATTTTCAAGTACATTATGTCCAATAATATATTGTTTGAAAATACATGTGTTAATAACTTTTATTAATAATTTTTAATTTATAAAACAATTAATGAGTGATAAAAATAATAAAAAATCATAAAAAAACTAGGTAGTGATATTGATGTTTATTTGGCTCTATCAAAGATTTGAAATTATTATAGGATTCAAGTGTTACATTGTATGATGCTTATAGAAATGACTAAGAATTCCTCATAGAAACCTCAAGGAAAAGTTGTTAGGATAAATCCTCGAATGGGAGCCCCAACTATCATGACCCCCTCCCTCCAAATATATCATAATTAAGAAAGAGATATAATGACCCTCGAGTCCTACCTCTAGTAGACCCCAGGTTGGTGACTAGAACCGAAGGTATGAAAATCTCATAAATGGGAGGCATTACCCTCTATAATAAAATAGGATCGAGATATAAGATAATCAACTACAAGAAAATCTATGACATAATATAAAAAGGAAACCAAAACCATACCACAATTCATGTATAAATAAAACAGACATAGATAAAAGTATCCAAAATAATGTCACAAAAATTAAAGATAAGGCGGTGACACAACAACAACTCCAAAGGTAAAATCTAGTAATTTTTAACATGGTTCATGAAGTCCTCCTGAAAACCTGAAAACAGTTTTATATATATAGGGTGAGAATACAAATATGCTTAGTAGGAAAAATAAATTCTCTCATGCACATGTGAAAAGATCATATTAATGCATCCGTGAGAAAAAAACAGAACCAACAACACCAAATCAGGTCAACTAACCAAACCCCAACCTCACCAAGACTCACTCACCAAATAACGCATCCAAGTATAATAATATAATAAAAATCATATTGATAAAGGGTACCCCTACACCACTTTCCCACTGATTTCCCACCCTCACACCCCAATGACGTATGTTCTAGTGTTCACACCCCTTTCATATAACATCCCTGAACATCGCATAATATCCTTCCTATAGACACATAGTCCATCACATCAAATCACATCACATCTCACCCAAAGATACATGGTCCATCACTTCTCATAACCAGTGTAGTAGGGTATTATGAACATGAAGGTAATTAACCTCACGCCCTCATCCTACTATGCAGAACTCCCACCATAAGTCATCTCATAACATCTCACCTGAAGACACCTAGACCATCACATCTCATCACATCACATCTCGATAGTGGCACTTTTGACTTCTGGTCATCACAGCCCGTACATGTCTCCAATGCCTAGAAGAGGGAGCAGGTAAGAGTGGGTACCCAACCCTCTATCCTACCATCGGGATACTGATAAAAACATCCCCCCAATATATATATATATATATATGGGTGTTGTCACAGGGTGCTCAACATGGGTGGGGAGCATATAGAAATCATAAGGAATATAAAATAATATATATATATATCTATATATAATATCAAACACACAAACCCAATATTATGGGTTCACAACCGAGACACTAACCATATCATAACGTCCCCACATCACCTCAAAACCTCTAAAACATCCACTGCCACTTCTAAATGAACAATGCCACACAAAATTCCACCTTAACACATTTTACAATCCAAAAAACCCTTTCAAATTAAGGCATTTTACATATTTCACATTATAATAAAATTTTATTCAAACACCCAAATTCATTTCATTATTTAATGGCCATTTAATTTCACATTAAGTGTTAACCACACTTAACCATATTTCCCTTATTTTTAATTCATTATTCATTTCAACCTCATTAATCAAACAAACCCATTCATTTAAATTACAATGTTTTTATTTAATCCCAATATAATCTAGTCATATTAGTACAACACAACCACACACCACATCAACACAACATTTTTCAAATTTATCAGGGGTATTTTCATCACTTTTATTTATTTATTTTAAGGTAATTCTCACACAATCCAATAATATCTCAAGGTAACCATTCTATTATCTAGATATAAGTGATTAGTCAATTCTATTTAAAGTGATATCAAAAATTCACACCAATAAATGTTTTATAACACATATCAAATTAGTAGAAACAAAGTCTTCTAATAACCATGATTTTCAGTGGGACATCAAACATGTATAAACACTTGAACAATATTACAACACAATAAAAACATGTGAGGTCTTTCTTTTTATGGAAAATAATAATAATTAACTTCATGCAATTATTATTTTATCTCTCTAAGATAATCTTTCAATTATCTAAATTAAAACAACATGTGGTAATAAGGATAATAATTCTTTATGCATCCAATAATATTTTATATGAAATAAATTATCTACAACATGAAGGAATCATATAAAATAAAGGTGAAATTCCCTCATTCCCCATCAATTCCAATTAATAAATTGATTATATTTATTAATTCAATGCATATCATATTCAAAAATAAAAAAAAATTATATCCCCTTCCATATGATACACTAGGTGTGAAATTAAGGATTCTCTACTTCGATTTGTAGACCCAACAAATATGATAAATAATGTTCGTAAGGCCCAATGTGAAGACATAATCGTCTGATTCACCATCTTTAATAATTTAAATATAAAAATTTTAATTTCATTAAATATTTAAATTATAGATTTATTCCTATGAAAAAAATTGGTAACTTACCCTCTAATCATCAATAAAAAATCTAACATAACTAATGGCGCGTCAATCCTATTAATATTGAGGGAGATATGGCAGAAAGAAGTTGAATAGTCTCAGGTAATTATTTACCCAATTTTTAACTTTCAAAATGTTATTTTCATTTAATTTTCACATTTAATTCTCTCATTTAATTCAAAATGTATTATAAAATTATTTATTTAATTTTGATGCCTCAATTTTTCCCTTTTATTATTATTATTATTTTAAACCAATTTTTATTCTCTTTTTTAAAAAAATTGGGTGTAGAACCCCCATGGAGGGCCTTCCTTTTTCACACCTCATTCCTCCACCTCTTATTCTTATTTTATTTTTTATTTATGAAATATTCTGGTGTGGTCGTTATCAAATGATGTTTAATTTTTACTTCTTAGGTGCAGCAGAGTGGTTGACCAAGGTTGTCTCTCAAAGAGGCAGTAATTAAAACAACTTATTAAAGGTATTATGAAATAAATATAAAATAAATAAGTAACTTAGAATTATGGGGTTGGTTTTATGTTTATAAAAGAAGAATAATATGTTTTATGGAAGAAAATTTCATTTTTTAAATGAAGTTTGATTAATAAAACACAACGAGAAGATGTTTTTTTAGAAAACTAATTTAAAAATCATAACCAATCTGACTATACATATTCACTTACTTATTAATAATTATAATTTATATTAATCTACAATTAATTATTATCCCCTAATTTTCTAAACCTCAAACCCTACAGAAGTTAACTTAACCACAATGATGAAATGAATTAAACCTCAGGCTAGCTTCAGAACATGCAATTGTAGCACCCTGCATTGATTGTCATTCCAATACTAGATTATGTTCAGTGGTAAATTAGTACACATATCTATTCAATAAATCAGGATAAATTTATTTTTTGGATTATATTTTAATTTTACAAATTAATCTTGTGTGGATTTGTTTTACCGATTAAGTTTGCGCTCTCACAATTCACACATTACTCGACCTCGCAAGTTTTATTTAAGTTATTTAATTTATTACTTAGTTTCTTATAATTTAAAAACTAAATTAATAAATCATAATATTTTAATTATAGTATCACATTTATTCAAAATAATTAAGTTAATAATATTAGAGTTATATTTATTACTAAGAATAATTACTCTTCCCTGGGTAGTGTAGTCATCGTAGAAACATTTTGCATTTGAAAAGTTTGTTTAAAGGATATAACAGAATCACATTTATACTCTTGATTTACATCCCAAAGAGAAATATTATATAATAATAAAATTAATTAAGACATAATAAAATATAATAAAAATAATATTAACTAAGAAATTTATTTCTAGAACAAAAGCATTAACAAGTGAAGAAGATAAAGTAGACGGCTTCAATGAAGGGATCCTAACTTCAAGAGCTCTTCCTATTGAAATTACTAGAGAAATGAATTGAAACCAATTATCCTATACCTTAAATATTATAATTCACATCCAATACCATACAAATGAGAAAAATAGAAATTTATAAAGTGGAGGGGAGGCTAGGTTTTAAGAGGTTTCAAGTGTTAATGCAAAAATTCATCCAAATAAATTAAAGAAAATTTCACAGCCTATTTGACCTCCAAAACCCATGAACCAGATATTCTTACATAAGGATAATTATTTAAAAATTGGTTTTTCTATCTCCTCTACAAATTTGGGCCTAATACAATTAAGTATGTGGAAGTTATGGATCAAATACATAACTGATGTCCAATCTAGCGATTCCAGCCCATCTTTGGCTTCATGGCCCTTTTACTCTAATCAAATGCATGATTTAGCTCCCATGTCCTGAATGAAATTTTATCCCATTAATTCAGGAACACATTTAAAAAATAATAATTTTAAATGATACATAAAAAATATTTATTTTTGAATTACTATAGTGCACTTTAAAGGGTAAAACTGGAATTTTCATTAAATTTTCAAATGAATGATCTAATCTCAAATATTTAATAAATAAACATATTTAACATAATTTGAGGAAATTATATCATTTATTATTAATAAAATACTCAATAAAATTGTGTTTTATCAACTCCCCCATACTTTTCCTTTTTCACTCCTGGGAAAAGTCACATATCATGTATTCCAAAACAAATTGTGACAAGATATGCATGATCATATTCCTCTATCCATAGTGAAAATATAGGAAAAATAATATTCCCATAAGTATTTAATTTCAATAAATTTGAAATTCATTATCTCATAAATTATATCAAAATAAAATCCAATAATATTAATGTTACTAATCATAGAAAAACAAGTTATGGGTCCACCATGACATTAATTCTCCATGTGTGTGTGTGCTAACCATTTCAAGCTAGTATCTCCACCATTTATACAGTATATTTAGGTCAAGTAAAAGAATTATTCTTATCTGTTTTAATTCACTGAATCGATTTTACATTCCTTTGCAATCAAATTTCAATACCCACTCACTTAAGAATTCCTGAAATTCAAACCTTAATATTTCGACCAATATATCCCCACGTGTTGTAAATTTTATCACTTCCATATTTATTAATATATTTTTTTTAATTTGATTATTTTTTTTATTTTATTTTTATTTTTTTTAGGGAATACAACTGTTGGATATCAGGTACACACGCATAGGTCAATTTGGTACAATAATGAAATTGATAGAAATAGAAATGAATGTATGGACCAACCATTGATATAAGATGAACTTTTTACCTAACTTGGCTATAACTTCAATTGAGTAGTAAAAATTTCACAACTCATGGTTGCGTGAAAATTTGTATAGAGAACACAAATTGCCATAAACAAATATCACAAAGAGTGGTATCATAATCTAAAAGGTTTTATAATGACACAAGCAATCATATCATTGATGACTTACCTTTTTTTAGTTTTTTTTTTGAATTTTTTACCAAAAACTTAACACAAAACACACAAATGAAAATCCTAAATATATACTCCAAAATGTTATCCCCTCCCCTACACTTAAAATACTGCATTTTACTCAATGTGAACCTATGAGATGATATGTGCACATGAAATGTATAATTTTAAATAGGACAAGTGATATAAAAGTAAAAGGGTTAGAAATAGCCTGATATTTTCAAGTGATTATGGGGTCATGCAGTGTGATGAAATCAACTACATTAGTAGGAAGTCCCTCAATATATTGCTTCAAACGCTACCCATTGACTGTAAATCTCCTTCCAATTTCTTATTTTGTGATCTCCACTACACCATAAGAAAAAAAATAGATAAAACATAAGGACCTAACCATATGGAACACAACTTACCAGGCATCAGCTTCAATCATGAACTGTAGAGTAGAAATTTATCTCCAGAATGAAACTCCCTTTGTTAGATCATTATTTCATGAGATTATTTTTATATTTCCTTTTAGATCCTTGATTTATCATATAATTACAATAGTATATCCTAAAGCTCTTGAATTTATAACTTTATTTTAATTCCATCCTAGACTAAGTCCATATTACATTTCTTTATATCCCAATAAGCCTGACGCTTGACTTCCATGGGGAGATAAAAAAAATTCCCAAAAACAATCTAAAATGGGTACATACCAATTGGGGTCTTGTATACCATCCTATAATCCCATAGCGCATCATCCAAGTTCTTGATCCAATCTTTCCTATTTGGATGCACAGTTTTCTCCAAAATGTGTTTTAACTCCTGATTTAAAAACCTCATCCTGACCATTTGTTTGGGTGTGGTATGGTGTTGATGTTTTTTGTGTCACCTCATACTTCCAAAGGAGTGAATACAAATTCCAATTTCAAAAGTGTGTCCCTTGGTCACTGATGATGGCCTTTGGTACTCCAAACCTGCAAAAAATATATGCTTTGACAAATTCCACTACAACATGAGAATCATTGGTCCTAGTGGACTTATCCTCCACCCATTTTCTCACATAATCAATAGAAAAAAAAAATTACAAGAAACCAAAAGAACTTATAAAAGGATCCATAAAATCAATTCCCCAAACATCAAAAATATCATATAATAATATGGGTTGTTGGGGCATCTCGTGTCTCCTTGAAAAGTTTTCAATGTGTTGGAAATGTGAGCATGACTTAAAAAAACACATGAGCATCATAGAATAAGATAGTACAATATAATACAGAGTCTAAGACTTTCGTAAATATATTTTGGGGTCCAAAGTGTCCTCCAAAAGAAAGTGTATGGTGGAAATGCAGAACAGACTCAAACTCATGATCAGGAACAAACCTCCTAATAACTTGATCACTACACATATGTCAGAGGTAGGGATCATCCCAAACATAAAATCTTGACTCACTCTTTAACTTTTTTACTTGATGTTTCCTTAAATTTGTAAGAATTTTAGAGGCAATAAGTTAGTTAACTAAATCATAATACCAAGGATGGGTACTTGATACAGAATAATATGCTCATTAGGGAAAGTGTCTTAAAGGGGTACCTGATCCAAGGATTCAGCCTCTAATGTGTGAGAAATACTACTCATGTGGTTCACCACCAAGTTTTATAAACCCTTCTTATCCTTTATCTCAATATCAAATTCCTGAAGGAGGATCATCCATCAGATAAGCCTGGGCTTCACATCTAGCTTCTTCAAGAGGTACCTCAGAGTTACATGGTCATAAAAACAACTACTTTAGAGCCCAATAAATATTAACGGAATTTATCTAAAGAAAATATGATAGAAATAAACTCTTTTTTTGTGGTTGTGTAGTTTTATTGGGTTGAATCCAATGTCCTCAAAGCATAGGCAATCACATATAAATGTCCCTCCACCCTCTGTGATAAGAAATCTTCAACTTCAAGGTTTAAAGCATCACATATAAGCTCAAAAGGAATGTCCCACTATGGGGGATGTATGATAATTGGAGTGGTCAGAAGATTCTTTATCTCATCAAAGGAATCCCTATAATAATCATCAAACACAAAATCAAAATCCTTTTGAAGTAATCATGGAATAAGAAGATAAATCTTACTGAAATATTTTATGAAGAGCCAATAAAATCCTACATTCCCTAGGAAAGATCTAACATCACGCACACATGAAGGATGGGTTAAGTATGAAATAATATCTACCTTATATCTATCAACCTCTATCCCATTTTTTGACACTACATTCCCTAAGACAATTCCATGCTCTACCATAAAATGAAACTTTTCAAAGTTCAAAATTAGATTCTTCTCAATACAACGATTCAAAACCTTTCCCAAACTAAAGATACATTCATTAAATAAATATCCATGCACTGTAAAATCATCCTTAAATACCTCCATATAGGTCTCAATGAAATTAGAAAAAAATACTCACTAATCATCTATAAAAGGTACATAGGGCATCGCATAGTCCAAATGGCATTCTTCTATAGGAAAATGTACCAAATTGACAAGTTAATTTTGTCTTATCCTGATCCTCCAGATCTATAGGAATCTGAAAATATCATAAAAAATCCATTCAAGAAACAATAGTGTGTTTTCCCAGCTATTCTATCAATAATTTAATCAATAAATGGTATGGTAAATGGTCCTTGCGAGTGGATTGATTTAGTTTTCTATAATAAATACACATACACCAACTGTTTTTCACCTTAATTGGAACTAATTCCTCTCTATCATTTCTAAAAACAGTAACACCACTTTTCTTAAGAAAAATATGAATAGGACTCACCCACTAAAAATTTGAAATGGGATAAATTATACTTACCTCAAGAAATTTTTTAACTTCTTTTTTAACAACTTCCATAAGAGTTGGATTTAGTCTCCTTTGTGGCTGCCTAACTAGTTTATCCCTATAATCTAGAATAATCCTATGCATTAAAATGGAGGAGATAATACCTTATATGTTAGAAAAGGTCCACTTGATTTCTCTGGTGCTCTCCCTTAAAATATTCAAAAGTTTTTCTTCATGTTCAAGAGGAAGATTATTATCAATGATAATAGGTAATATCTCACCACTTAATAAGTATGAGTATTTGATATTTGGTGGAAATGGATTGAGTTCAAATGAAGGAGGTGATTTATGGATGGAGACATTGAAAGAATTGAAATATGTGCACAATTAATATCAGTAACAGAATATACATCATCAAAATCAAAGAATAATGCATCAAATCCATCAATATACTCAACAGCCAAGTCATAATCAGAGTGAACATGATCAAAATCATAATATGAATCCATTTCAAAATCAAATCTAAGAGAGGTTTGTGAATTAGAAATAGGTGTGGAAGTGATCTTAGATATCAAACTAAAACCAATTATCATAATCTCTATAAGAATAGGACAATCAAATTCCATGGGTTTTTTACTTGGTGGTTCAAAATGGGAGATAACAAAAGAAAAATGGTCCTCTTAGGGGTACTTCATGAAGTCTATAATATTAAATATCACAACTTATTCTCCAAACTCCATGGAAAGTGTACCATCATGGACATTTATTATAGTTTTTTCAATTTTGAGGAATGTACTACCTAAGATAATGGGAGTACAAGAATTTACCTGATCATCCTCCATGTTAAGCACATAGAAATCTGCTATAAATATCATGTTTCTTACCCGAACAAGTACATCCTCAAGGAATCCTTATAGATATACCATAGCTTTATTCGCCAACTACACCACTACTCTCATCATCTTCAACTCACCAACCTGTAAATAAGAGAATACAGAGTGAGTCATCACATGTATGGATGCACCTAAATCACATAAATAATCAGAAAAGGGTAACTCCCCAATGGTTCATGGTATGGTGAATGTCTCTGGATCCTTGCACTTTGTTTGAATTTATTTAGTTGGTGTAATGAGTGCTAACACATTCCTTCCAAGATTGATCCTCTCATTTACCTTTATCCCTCTTTGATTAGTACAAATTTATTTTAAGAATTATTTATACCTTGGAATTTGGTTAATGGCATAAATAAGGTGTATGTTTATCTCCAAATGCTTGAATGTATCCAAAAACTCTTTTTTCATTGCCTATTCAGCCATCTTCTTGGTTTGTACAACTCTATTTGGAAGTGGGAGGGGTTTATGAGGAACGTCATCAATCTTTTTCTTACCTTTTTCTATCTCCTTTTTATTCTCATCAGTTGTTCTTGAATAAGGATTCTCTGGAGTTGAGGTGAATCTTGGAGGAATGATAGGTGAAGATGTATCGGTTTTTTTATTCCCACTTCTCAATGTGATGGCACTGACATTCCCCTTAGGATTTAGAGCAGGTTAGGAAGGAATATTTCTAGATTTCTTACTTACCATTTCATGGAGGTTTGTGGAAATCTGTCTCATTTGTGTCTTCAACTCCCTCAAATCAAAACATTGACTCTTCATCTCATTCTATTTATTAAGAATAGTTTGTTTCAAAATATCATCAGTGTTAGAATCGACCTTTAGTTTAGAATTTCCTTTTTGTCATATTTTTTATTCTTGAGCTTCAAATATCCTTTGGGGTTGTTGGAAACCCTATTGGTAAGGTGGAGGTTACTGGAAATTTTGTTGAAGAGGGGGCCTTTGTTATTGCCTAGAGCCATGCCTTAAGTTTGATTGATCCTTCCACTTTTATTTTTATGTTGGAGAAAATGAATCATACTTCTTTTGGGTATGTGGATATTGTTTATATTGATATGGTCTCCCAGGTAATATTTTTGTGCAGTCCTTCATCTCTTATAGTTGGGGGAAGCAGTATGTTGGATGGTCTGTTTCAGTGAAAATTCCAAAAGTTCTCGTAGGAGTGGGTTGGGATGTCTTTTGATCCAAAGAAATATACCTGTCCATAGTGGTCAACTCTTCCAAATTGGCATCAATTAAATTAATTTCAAGAGAATATGGACTTACCTGATTTAATCCTCTAACATGTGGTGTACCTCGGTCGCTAAATTGTTGGGAGTTTTGTGGCATCTTGTCGATCAATACTTGTGTAACTGCTGGTGTTTTTTACACCAATGATCCTCCATCTATGGAATCCACCATGCTCCTTTCCATGGGTGTTAGGCCTTCATATAAGTATTGTATAAGAAGTTTCTCACTAATTTGATGATGTGGGAAACTTTCACACAGCTTCTTGAATCGCTCTCAGTACTCATACAATGACACCCCTTGGGCTTGATTGATTCCTAAGATCTCTTTTCTAATGAAAGTGGTCCTTGATGCTAGAAAAAATCTCTACAAGAAAAGTCATTTTAAATCATTTCAACAAGTTACATCTTCAGGTTGTAAATAATATATTCAGTCTTTTGCAGTTCCATCAAGTGAGAATGGGAATGCTCTTAGTTTTATTTGATATTCATAGACATTTCTTGGTTTAAGGGTTGATAAAACCACATTAAATTATTTTGAATGTTTGTTTGGATCTTCACCAGATAATCCATGAAATTTTGGAAGCAAGTGAATTAACCCAGATTTCAGTTCAAAGTCTGACTCAAGATTTGGATATGCAATACAATTTGGTTAATAGTTAATATATGGTGCAGCCAATTCACAGATGGTACTATTAAGTTCATTATTATTTTTTTAAACCATTGGTTCTTGTTTAATGTTTTAATTAGAAGTGTTTACAATTTTAGTGTTCCCAAAATTGAGTAATTCTCTAGTTGGGTAAATGTCGACACTTCCTGTAGACCAAGATTTTATGATTCGAGCCCTAAGGTTGCGTTCAATCTCAGGGTCTAGATAAAATAGATCCTTGGGATGATATCATGTCATAAATCATAAAAATTAATAGTATTATACCATAATATAATAATAATAAGTTTCAATTTATGTTCTAATAGAGAATAAAATGAAGAGGAAAGAGAGAAAGAAGGGAAAAAACAAACAAAAATTGAGAAAGGGGAAAGAAGAAAGAAGAAAGAATAGAAAACAAAAGGATAAAATGAAAGTAAAAAATACCTCTAATTTTTTGAATAAAATACTTACCTCCCCAAAAATGACGCCAATTTGAAATATGTTGTCATGGTCACTCTCAAATAATGTTTAATTTTTACTTCTTAGGTAGAGTAGAGTGGCTGACCAGGGTCGTCTCTCAAGGAGGAAGTAATTAAAAAAACTTATTAAAGTTATTATGAAAATAAAGATAAAATAAATAATTAAATCAGAAGGATGGTGTGGTTTTAGGTTTATAAAAGAATAAGAATAATTTTTCTAGAATAAGATTGTATTTTTTTAAATGAAGTTTGATTAATAGAACACAACGTGAAGATGTTTTTTTATAAAACTATTTTAAAAAGCATAAATGATCTGACTATACCTCTTCACTTACTTATTAATTATTATCATTTATATTAATCTCCACTTAATTATGATCCCCTAATTTTCTAACCCTTGAACCCTACGGTAGTTAACTTAACCATAATTATGAAATGAATTGAACCCTATGCTAGCTTCAGAACATGCAATCCTAGCACCCTGTGTTGATTACCATTCCAATACTAGATTACGGTTAGTGGTAAATGAGGGAACATATATATTATTTAAATTAAGATTAATTGATATTATTTATTATATTTTAACTCTACAAATTAATCCCATGTGGTTTTTCTTTACCGATTAAGTTCGCACTCTCACAATTCACACATTACTCGAACTCGCAAGTTTTATGTAAGTTGTTAAATTAATTGCTTAGTTTATTCTAATTTAAAAAATAAATTCATAAGTTATAATATTTTAATTACAGTATTACATTTATTCAAAATAATTAAGTGAATAATATTATATTTAGATTTATTACTAAGAATAATTACTCTTCTATGGGCGGTGTAGTCATTGTAGAAACGTTTTCCATTTGCAAAGGTCATTGAAAGGGTATAACCTAATCATGTTTATACTACTGATTTCCATAAAAAAATGAATATTATAGAAGAATAAAATTAATTAAAATAGAATAAAATAGAATAAATAGAATAGTAACTAATAAATTTATTGCTAGAACAAAAACATTAACAAGTGAAGAAGAAGAAGAAGGCTTCGATGAAGGGAACATAGCTTCAAGAGCTCTCCCTCTTGAAGTGCCTTGAGAAATGGAGTGAAACCAATTCTAATTTTTCTTCAATATCATAATGAAATTATAACCCCATCCAAATTAGAAAAACACCAATTTATATAGTATAGGGGAGGCTATGTTTTAAGAGGTTTCAAGTGTGAATGGGGAAATTCATCCAAATAAATCAAGGAAAATTTCACCGCCTATTTGACCTCAAAAATATGCAAAAAAACTATCCTTTTATTATAATTATTCATGAACAAATGGTTTTTATATATCCTATACAAATTTGGGTCCAATACAATCATGGATGTGAAAGTTATGACTCAAATATAGAACTGATGTTCAATCTACCGAGTCCATCCCATCTTTGATGTCATAGCCCTTTTACTCCAATCAAATGCATGATTTAGCTCTCATGTCCTGAATTAAAGTTGTATCCCATTAATTCAGGAACACATTTAAAAAATTTAAGTTAAAATAATATATATATATAAATATTTATGTTTGAATTACTATAGTGCACTTTAAAGGGTAAAACTAGAATTTTCATCAAATTTTCAAATGAATGATATAATCAAAAATATTTAATAAATAAACATATTTAACACAATTTAAGGAAATAATATTATTTATTATCAATAAAATACTCAATAAAATTGTGTTTTATCAATTTAAATTTAATATTTCCATTTCATTTCTCATTTAATTTCTTTCATTGATTTAAAACACACACACTCTCTCCCATCATTACTCTCAACCCATTCATACTCTCTATCCAATCAACATTTCTCCCTTATTCAATTCCTATACCCCACTCCCCAATTATTTTCTCATTTCATTCTTTTTTTTCATTTATTTATTTCATTTCATTTTAGTTTATCTCTCTCTTCTCTCTCCCCTCTTTATTTCATGTGTTTTTTTATAATTCATACATTTATAAAAAAAAATCAAAATGTCATGAATATATAACTAATGTGAATTTATATATATATATATATATATTAAAATTCTACTTTTTTAACATATTTTTACTTATTTATTTAAAAAACATGTTTATATATATATATATCCCATGACATTGTGTCTCTGTGTGTATATTAACAAAAAAATATATGTATAACATTTAACTGCGAGACTCCTATTTACATATTTATACTTTTCACACCAAACTATATATACATATATAGAAACATATATATATACACACATTAAATAAATATACTCATTTATATATACATATTTTTTCATATTCATGTGTACAAAATAATGCACACACTTATTTTTTTAACATATGAAATATACATACATGTGTGTGTGTGTGTGCATAACATATAACTGCGCAAGATATGTGCACATATATTAAAATTTAATATATACATGTTTACACACTTGCATATATATAAATATATATATATATATATATGTATGTATTTATACAACATTTGAACTCAAATATTTTTTTAATATTTAATATTAACATAACTCATGTAAATATACATATATACACATGTGTGTAATATGTTTTATAATGTTTAGTATATATTGCCTTATTAAAATTTTGAAAAATATATTTAAATTCAAAAATATTTAATTTGTTACAATTAAATAAATCTTCCTAAATTAAATCATTTTAAAAACTTCCAAAATATATTTCAAAACTTCCAAAACTACAATTAATTAATTATCAAACCCATTTTAAATCATTTTTTAATTTTTTTTTCAAAAATGATTGAACCTCAGAACCACTAGGAAGAACCCTGTAATGAAAAAGTAAGGCATGAGAATATTCCATACCTTTACACTAGATCTCACACTAGGATTAAAGAAGTGAAGGAATGACTCACACATGTGTCTACTAATATTAAAACAAGAGTAGAATAAATATATATCATACCTTTAATCATCTTGTGAGCTTCTTGGTTATATAACCCCATAGATTTCATCTTCCCACAGCCCCAAATTCCAACTCCCTAAGCCTAACATGGGCCTCCTGGTGTTGGTAGTGGAAGTAGCTCATGACGTCATCCACCACCAACAGATCCTCCTCCAGGAGCCCCCACTTGCTTCTATGCCAACTCTGCCTCCCTGGGGGGCACCCTGGCCATGCCTAGGAGAACCATAATCATGATGATGCCTCTATTTTTCTGGTCCTTCCTCTATTTGTCATCCCACTCTGTAACATCTTGTGTTTTTAAAAGGATACAATATGTTTGATAGTGTACAAAATATGTCACATCAAACTTAAGCAAACAACTAAATATTATTATGATACCTTATAACCTAGCTATTAAAATGGAGGTATTGAAAATTATTAGTTGATTTATTAAAATATTGTTTACACATGTATATAATTAATTCTTTTGTGAATGATTATTTATAAATGAAAATAAAACCCTTTTTAATTAAAAAGAAATGTTCTTCTGAAAAACTATTTAAATGAAAATAAGTGAGTTTATAAAATAATAAAATCACTCCTAAGGGATTTTATTAATGAAATATATATTTAATATATTCAATGTAATATTTAAAATTCATCTTATATGTTTTCTATACATTATATAAGAACAAATTAAATTTTTCGAATATAAGAAGTATTTTTCAAAAAAATGCAATTTTACTGCCTTTTAATGGAGAACCCATTTTAAATATAATTTTTGACACTTTTATATGTTATATTTGAAAAAATAAAATTATTACTTAAAATATATACATAAAATTTTACTTTGGTTTAATTTTTGGTATTTTTATGATTAAATTTATATTTTAATTAATAATGAAAAATACTGCATTTTAATTCAAACTGCTTTTTCATCTAAGTTATTTATATTGGTAGATTATATTTTTAATTGGTTTTAAATTATAATTGGATTAATTTTTTATCATTTAATCCAATTTTTTTATTTTAATTAATTTCACATTGAAATTAGATATAAACTCACATCAATATTTTAATGGTTTTTACTTTTAAAAAACTTGTTTTCTCGTTTTAACAATAGGAATTATTTTTAAATTAATCACTGCAACTTATATGTTTTGAATTTAGAAAAATAAATTCCATATTTGGAATCATTAGGTTCAAATTATGTAAATATATCCCTTTTATTTTTAGACATTATGAATAGTACCTTTGGTAATAAATTTTATTAATACGGTTAAAGGTAAATCAGGTAATTAAAGGTAAAAATAATATTATAATAATATATAAATACCCTAACACATGTCCTAATTTAATTGGATGAGTTTATACCAACCATGAGCATCCTTGGGTCTATTTTAGAAAAACTTGGAGTCACTTGGATGTGATTATGACTCTTATAAACATTTTATTTAAAATAAAGACTAAGATGTCATAATCATGTTTCTCATAACTAAAAAAATTTTAATATGGGGTTATAAGAGTGATATATTTTAATATAAAGTAATTATAAATATAAAAATATTTCCTACATCATTGTAATTTATTTATAATTTTTAAGAAATAAATAATTAAATTAAATGGTGACATAATGAAGATGTATTAATTTCTTAATTAATGAAAGAATCAAATAAATGATATTATAAATATTAAAATAAATATTATATGAAATTATTTATTCCATACACAAATTTTTTGGATATATTTGACCTTTTTTATGATTTAAAGGAGTTTTTTTGAACTTATCTTGCTGTTATGATATTTGTTAAAATTCAACTAATGATTAGTGTCAAAATTGACACTATTGGTATTTTAAAATATAAAATATTTTATTAAATGATATTAGATTCCTAAAAATATAATATTCTGTCAAATGTTTATGATAAGTCCTAATATTCCATAAATGATTCTTTTATTGGTCTTTTTACATGATTTGGTCTTTACATTAACCCACAAAGTGTAAATAACATGATATCATGATAAGATTAAAAAGGGTAAAATAAGGGTTAAAACAAAAACATAAGGATTAAAAAAATTTAAAACTTGTATAATTTTAATTGGGTAATTTTTATTCAATAAAAAAACATATTAACTTGAAATAAATGATTTTGGGACCATTTGGAACCAAAATTGAATTTATATTAATTTAATATTTTAAGAGTTTCCAAGGGTGCCCCTCCCCTCTCCTATAAAAAGGTACCCACTCTTCTATAATAATAACACTTATAAATCCTTTTTTTTTGCCAAGATCTTCCCAAAACTATTCCTAGAATCCATCCTCACGTTCTTGAGTTCTTATTTTAGGTAGAACACCCTTCTTAGAGGTGTTAAGGTGTTCTTCAAATGTGATCAGTCGAAGAAGATGTATCATTTTCTTTTTAAGTATTTTTATTTAATTTATTCTTACACTACCTTCAAATATACTTCAACCATGATGAAATAACAAATCTAATATCCTAAATATACTAATATTTTATTATGTTAATATCATCACCTGAATCCATCTCCAATTTCATCAAATGAGAAATGAACTTTTCGTTCGTGTGTACGGTGGACTACCGCCTCGCGAACTGATATAGCTCGTTTTTCATTACCGTGCTTAAATACTAATTATAATTATGGAATTAATGTTCATATTTTATATTAATGACATATTAATAATTATAAGATAATAATACATCAATTATGTTCTTACTTTCCATTCACATAAAAATGATAACGTCATTCGTGCGTATGTGTGAACTATCACCTCCACGAAGTGATGTGATTCATTTTTCATACACAACTTGTATGATATATATACCTATACTTAAATAATTAATATTATATTAATTATGTTATGATCATTCTGGAAAGATAAAATAGTAATTACCTTCTTTCTATAAAGATCAATGAAAAATGAAGACGTTACTCATGCGTACGTACAACTTACCCTCTCCATGGTTATAACGTTGTTCATTTTTCATACCATAAATTAATGGTTTGATTTAAAAAGTATAATTTATGTATGAAAGTTACTATTATTTCATGAATGTTATTTTGGATATGATGGATTTATAACCACATGGACTGTTGACATCAAACCATGTTCATTTTCGACTCGAGTACCGAATATCGACAAAATGCCCGATGTGAACATAAATAATTAAGTAATCATTATGACATTATAATAGTCATATAAAAGGAATAATAAAAATTATAACGGTTTTTAAGAAAGTAAATAATTGTCCTAATTTTATTATTCAGGAATATAACGATTGTACGTGACAATTTAAACTCAAGGTAAGGGATTTCGTCTTAATCTCCTTTTATTGAGTCATATTTCGATATTATACACCACCTTATTTTATACGGTGCATAATTAACCCATTTGACTTTTAATTTCATTAAAATATTTTTAAAAGGAATCTTTTCATTTGAATCATTTTAATAAATGACAAAAGGAATGTTTTTTTTTAACATATACGACAACAATGACTTCTTTTCCACTGTAACTGTTATTTGATATTTGGCTTCCTCTATAAGACTTAATGTTTTCAAATATAAACTAAATTAAATATTACATTTTCATGTATTTTGGTATTCAAAATAGTTTTTATAATGGATTTATTATGTTAATATCTTCAAATTATATCTTTTGATTGTAATATGGAAATTTTATTTTTCCCTTATGCATGATTTATGTATTGTGCTTATGTTTTGGTTCTTGGGCATTGCTTATGTATATGGGTGGTTCCATGATAAAATGAGGTAATGTGAGCCTATGACATATCTCCAATGAATTGGGTAATGAGACAGAGTTAAAAAATATGATTTCTCCTAAGATATTTATGGAATATATTTTGATGGGTATTCCAAACGTAACCATGAAGGTTACTCCCTATGTAGTTGTGAAGGATAAAATGTAAGTATGATATGGATTCCACAAGTTTCCTTTATAATTTATTGTTTCTATAATTTTTTAGGAATCTTATGATTTCATGAGGTATGTTAAAGAGCTTATGTTTTTTGGGTGAAAAGTGTGATTTTATGAAAATGTTTTCATGAGTTTAAAATATTCATAGACTAATGGTTTCATTCCTTATTTTATATCCCTTACTGAGATTTTTGTGCCCATCCCAAGTTTTTAAAATATTTTAAACAGGGTTTAAGGAAGGGCAAGAGAAAGGAAGAAGTCAAGAATATTTTTATCAAGAAAAATAAATAATTTTTACTTTTTAATGTTTTATATTATATAAGAAATGGATATTGTTTTAGTTGTATTAACTTTGTATGTAATAGTTATGTCCTGATTCTCTAAAACTATAAACCTAAAAAGATCCTCAATGTTAATTCTTTACTTAAATCAAGATTATTAAATTTTTATGGTTGGGACCTTATCGTTGGTATCAGAGGTCGTTTTAGATAACTTTATAGGTTAGTATATTCTCTAGGTGTAGGTTAGTGATCATTTATAACCGAGAGGGTTATTATCATATAGAAAATTTTGGAGGATTATGGTAATTTCAATAGATTTTATAAAGGCCTAAATCAACTGATATATATGGAGGTTGATGGATTTGAGTATTATAAAAAAATTATGTTATTATCTTTTCCCTATAGAGTATTATTATTTTAATAATTCATTTCACGTTTAAGTTATGTTATTTTCAGCATATTAAGAAACATTTTTCAAGATGGAAGAAAAGAGATCTTGTACAACCTTCTTATCCCTCCCCTATGATTTGATCATCAATATTATCATAAAAAATTTTCAAATGATTTTGACAGCTTCTTGAGTATTCAAATCACCTGCAAGAAATTGTTTGAGTTATCCAACACCTACTCATTTCTAAAACAATTTTATGGTTCATGGTATCTTTTTCATATGATTTCAAGATCTCAACTTGTCTAACTCTACTAAAAAATTAAATTACAGAAGTGGAGTGAATGTTTACTTTTTGAAAGTAGGACAACATGTTGAAAGAGAAAGGGAACATCAAGAATATCCTGATATTTGGATTAAAGGTGGGATTTATTTTCTTATCAATAAATAATTAAATATTATTGGATTGATATTTATAAATAATTAGGATATTTGAAATATAAGAATGATGTATTAAGAAATAATGTGGCAACACATAGTTAATGGATTATGAAGAATGATGAATAGTTTAGATGCCTACTTATAAAGGATTAAAGATTTATGGTGGACTTAAGGATGATGAAATGTTTAAATGTACTAGTACTCTTTTGGTAGTGTGATTACATTTTTGATATTATAATTGATTTTGAGTTATACTTTTTTTTTCATAAAAAATTTATTTTAGGAATAATTCTCTTTTGTGGGCATATTATGGATAACCTTTAGGGTTTATATGATCTTTTATTTTGAGGTAATTAGAGGTTATTACATTTTGGGATTCATAATGAAAGGCATGAGATAAAATTTGAGGTGAAAACATGTTATGGTTATCTTTTTATGACTTTATCATATTTTAGAAATTTTAAAAGAATTATATAGTTTTAGAAAAAAGGAAATCCCACATGATGGGTGACAAACCATCTCATCTGGAAAAGTCATGGGGATCAAACCCACAACTAAAGGGTAACAAGGGTAAATCACCTACCAATAGCCTACGTAAAGTCCCTAGTTAGTTTGAATTTATTATTTTAGCAAAACTGGTTGATAGAATAAGAATAAGTTGATTTTTTGAACTTATGTTTTATCAAATGGATATCTTTTGTATTGGAAAATGATTTGGGGATTAAGTGATAAATGTTATTTTGGAAGATGTTCACTATTTTGGGAACACTATATGCCTAAGGAAAATAGAATAATATGGGATTTTATTTGATAAATAATGGTTGAATTTTATTTTTTAAGAATATATATTTTTTATTATGGAATTATGGGAAATTAGGTTATTTTTTGAAATTATTAACCTATCAGTGAGAATATGCAATAAAAAAATTAATTTTTGGTATGAGACATTAAGAGTGATTTATGGAGATAAATGTTAAAACTTATCTTGGAATACTATGTGATCAAATCCTTATGAATTTTGGGTTTCAATCTTAGTTTAAATTATTTGAGTAATTTTAAGGAAAGTTATTTGTTAAATGGTCTATGTTGATCTTTTGAAATTATAGTTGATTTTTTTAGATTAAATTTAGATTTTATTCATCCAAAGGTTAATTATTTTTTAGAATTATCTTATCCTAACCATATTGGTTTTATTTAATGTTTCAAGATAGAAGAAATAGATAGTTAATATTTTGTGGATTAATAAGTTGATTCTTCCTGAATAATAATCATTTGGAGAAAAAGAATAGTTTGTGGTGGAATTTGATTAAAGTATAAAACTATACTTTTCAAGTAATTATATTTCCTTATGTTTTTATTCTAAGTAGTAAAATAATTCCTCAACTTTATGAAAATTATCTTAAACCAAAAACGTTTTCCGTTTACTTTTCCTACTATGAAATCAATAACCTATTAACCAATCAAAAATTTATGGTTTTGTGATTGCTAAATTTCTCCTGATCTTGTTTTCAATCACTCTCCATCATAACATGGTAGTTATTTTTTCTTATATATCCATGATTTTCTACATGGAATCCTAGTATGTGTTATCTTAGGTGACCTTCGTACTTTCTTTTCTTTCTTTTAAAGTAGAAGTTTTGTTAATCCTTTTTCTAATGTGGGATTGCAATAAAGGTATTTTGAAAATTCATACCAAAGTTACCAACCCCAAATTCAAATTTTGGGGATGAAATTTCCAAAAGTGTGGAGAATATATCATCCTGAGTTTTTAGAAGGAGACAATATGTTCGATAGCGTACATAATACACTACATCAAAATTAAGTAGAAAACTAAATATTATTATCATACCTTATAACCTAGATGTTAAAAAGGAATGAATGAATGGTACTAATTGATTTATGAAAATATTATTTACACATGTATATAATTACTTATTTTTTGAATAATTATTTATAAATGAAAATAAAACCATTTTTAATTAAAATGAAATGTTTTTCTGAAAAAAACTATTTAAATGAAAATAAGTGAGTTTATAAAATAATAAAATCGCTCTTGATGGATTTTATTAATAAAATATATATTTAATATATTAAATTTAATATTTAAAATTCAACTTATATGTTTTATAGACATGATATAAGAACAAATTCAATTTTTTGAATAAAAGAAGTATTTTTCAAAAAAAATGTAGTTTTACCATATTTTAATGGAGAACCCATTTTAAATATATTTTTTGAAACTTTTATATGTTTTATTTGAACAAATAAAATTATTATTTGGAATTGGGACATAAAATTTTACTTTGGTTGAATTTTTGGCATTTTTCTGATTAAATTCATATTTTAACGAATAATGAAAAATGTTGCATTTTAATTCAAAACTGATTTTTCATTTAAGTTATATATATTGTTAAATTATATTTTTAATTTTATTTAAAGTATAATAAGATTAAGTTTTTCTCATTTAATCCAATTTTGGTTATTTTAAGTAATTTCACATTGAAATTAGATATAAACACACGTCCATCTTTTAATGGTTTTTACTTTTAAAAAACCCATTTTCTCATTTTGATAACGGGGGTTATTTTTAAATTAATTATTGAAACTTCTGGATTTTGAATTTGGAAAAATTTATTCCGTATTTTGAATCAGTAGGTCCAAATTATTAAATAATTCTTTTTTATTTTTCGACATTATGAATAGTAACTTTGGTAATAAATTTTATTACCACAGTTAAAAGGTAAATCGGGTAATTAAGGGTAAAAATAATATTATAATAATATAAAACTACCCTAACACAAATCCTAATTTAATTTTATGGTTGTATCCTGACCATTATCATCCTTGGGTCGATTTTAGGACCACTTGGATGTGATTATGACACTTATAAACATTTTATTTAAAATAAAGACCAAGATGTCATAATCATGTCTCTCATAACTAAAACAATTTTAATATGGGGTTATAAAAGTGATATATTTGACTCTAAATAGTAATTATAAAGCTAAAAATATAAACTATATCATGGTAATTTATTTATAATTTTTAGGAAATAAATAATTAGATTAAATGGTGACACAATGATGATGTAGTAATTTCTTAATTAATGAAAGAATCAAATAAATGATATTATAAATATTAAAATAAATATTATATGACATAATTTATGACATCCACAATTTTTTTGGATATATTTTACATGTTTATGATGATTTAAAGGATTTGGTTTGAACTTATCTTATTTTTATGATATTTGTTAAAATTCAACTAATGAATAGTGTCAAAATTGACGCTATTGGTATTTTAAAATATAAAATATTTTATTAAATGATATTAAATTCAGAAAAATATAATATTTAGTCAAATGGTTATGATAATTCATAATATTCCATAAATGACACTTTTATTGGTCTTTTGGTATGATTTGGTAATTACATTAACCCATAAAGTATAAATAACACGATATCACGATAAGATTAAAAAGGGTAAAATAAGGGTTAAAACAAAAAGATAAGGAATAAAAAATATTCAAAACTTGTCTAATTTTAATTTTATCATGGGGATTCGACCCAAAATCATCTTATCTTTGAAATAAATTATTTTGGGACCATTTTGAACCAAAATTAAATTTATATTAATTAAATATTTTAAGTGTTTCCAAGGGTGCCCCTCCTCTATCCTATAAAAAGGCACCCACTCTCCTCTAATAATCACACTTCCAAATCCTTTTTTTAACAAGATCTACCCAAACCTCTTCCTATAATCCCTCCCTACGTTCTTGAGTCTATATTTTAGGTATAAAACCCTTTTTAGAGGTGTTAAGGTGTTCTTCAAAGGTGATCAACCGAAGAAGAGGTATCGTTTTCTTTAAGTATTTCTATTTTATTTCTTCTTCCACTACCTTAAAATATTATTTACCCATTATGAAATAATAACTCCAGTATCCTCAATATACTGAGATGTTATTATGTTAATATCTTCACCTAAATTTATCTCCAATTTCATCAAATGGGAAATGAAATTTTTGTTTGTGTGTACAACAGACTACCGCCTCGCGAACCGATAAAGTTAATTTTTCATTACCATCTTTAAATACCAGTTATAATGATGGAATTAATGTTTATATATTATATTAATGACATATTAATTTTTATAATATAATAATATATCAATTAGTTTTTTACTTTTCATGCACATAAAAATGATAATGTCGTTCGTGCATATGTGTGAACTATCACCTCCATGAAGCGATGTGATTCATTTTTACTACACAAATTGTATGATATATATAAGTATAATTAAATTTTTAATATTATATTAATGATTTTATGATCATTTTTTAAAGATAAAATCATACTTACCTTCTTTCCATAACGATTAATTAAAAATGAAGACGTTACTCATGCGTACGTACAATTTACCGTCTTCATGGTTATAATGTTATTAATTTTTCATACCATAAATGAATGGTTTGATTTAAAAATTATAATTGATGTATAAAAATTATTATTATATCATGAATTTTATTTTTAAGATGATGGACTTATGACCTCCTGGACTATTGACATCAAGTTAAGTTCATTTTCGACTCGAGTGACGAATATCAACAAAACGCCTGATGTGAACATAAATAATTAATTAATTGTTATGATGTGATAATAGTCATATAAAAGGAATAATAAATATTATAAAGGTTCTTAAGAAAGTAAATAATTAACCTAAGTTTATTATTCATGAATATAATTATTTTATGTGGTGAGTCGGACTCAAGGTAAGGGATTTCATCTTAATCTCCTCTTATTAAGGCATATTTCGATATTATACACCACCTTCTTTTATAGGGTGTATAATTAACCCATTTTAATTTTAATTTAATTCAAAGGTTCTCAAAAGGAATATTTTTCTACAAATAATTTTACTAAATGAAAAAAGTAATGTTTTTTAACACATATGGTGATAAAAACTTCTTTATTGTTGTAATCGTTATTTGATATTCAGCTTCCTCTATAAGACTTAATGTTTTTAAAAGGAAAATAAATACCATATTACCTTTTCATGTATTTTGTTATTAAAAATGGTTTTTAGAAGGGAATGATTATTTCAATATATTGAAATTATATCTTGTGATTGCAATGAGGAAATTTTATCTTTCCCTTATGTGTTATTTATGTGTTTTTGCTTATGTTTTGGTTCATGGGAATTTCTTATGTATACGGGTGGTTCCGTGATTAACCAAGGTCGGGTGAGCCCGTTATAGCTCTCAAATGCATTGGGTAATGAGATAGAGTTAAAAAATAAGGTTTTACCTAAGATTTTTAGGGAATATACTGTGATGTGTATTCCAAACATAACCATGAAAGTTACTCTCTATGTAGTTGTGATAGCTATAATGTAAGTATGATATGGATGCCACAAGTTACCTTTATAATTTATGATTTCTATAATTTTTTCATGAATATTAATATTTCATGAGTTATGTTAAAGTGCTTATGTTTTTACGTTAAAAAAGTATTATTTTATGAAAAAAATCGTGATTTTAAAATATTCATGGACTAATGGTTTCATTCCTTATTTTATATCCCTTTATGAACTTTTTGTGCTCATCCCAAGTTTTTGAAATGTTTTCCATAGGGTTTAAGGACGGGTAAGAGAAAGGAATAAGTCAAGAATATTTTTATCAAGAAAAATAAATCATATTTACTTTTAAATGTTTTATATTATAGAAGAAATGGATACAGTTTTAGTTGTATCCACTTTGTATGTAATAGTTATGGCCAAAAACTCTAAAACTCTAAACATGAAAAGATAATAAATGTAAATTATTAACTTAAATCAATATTATTAAATGTTTAAGGTTGGGCCTTATATCTTCAGCACGTCGGGTTGAGAAATCACGTGTCATGTGACCTCGCTCGTCACATGCATAGTATCGCCCCTCTCCAGGCTGCTCTGGTCCTCTACCCGGTCCCTATTCTGCATGACCACATGTCTAAGTCTAGTCATGGGGAGGCCTCCTACACTAATATCATACCAACTAGTTCCTTCTAGGGGCTATAGATGACTCAACTCCATGATATTCACTACTAGTTTCAGCAACATGGCGTCCCTCTAATAGTAATCTCTCTGTCACCAGTGCTCCAATACTCCAGCATAAGTGGTAATACACAGAGGTACTATAGTAGCATGAATGTCTCTGTGGTGGCCCTGCTTAAACTTTCACTCCTGGAATTAGTCATCTTAAATCATTTCGAGGGAGTACCACATGAGGTCAGTGAACCTCACAGCATACTCAGCAACCATCACCCCTCTTTGTTGTAGCTCTAGAAGCTCTTGAATTCAAAATAAGCATAGGAATGAGGGGTAATACTACTCAAAAAATAGCTAATAGAATCCATTATATGAGAGTGTTGACTCATCATGCATCTACATGACTAGACTCCACCAGTACTCAGCTGCTCCGTGGAAAAAGGTTGGATGCCAGCACAACCACCTGATCAGTTGGTGTACAGATAGGTCTAAAAACTCATATCACTAACTCTATCCAATCATATGCCTCCTGGGGATCTGTCTAACCATGGAACCTAGGCAGTCTCTGGCATTGGAACTCATGAAGTACGCTAAGCCTGTATGAATCCTCAACTTACTCTGTTGGTATTATCTACTACTCAACAGGTTCAGGTGCTAGTACCTGTCCTCTAGAATAAAATATCTCACGTGATATCCCCTGAACTAAGGCCTCATCACTCATAGGATCATATTCACAATCTTGAATCAGTAACCTAGTTGGTTTTCTTCACAGAGGCATCCAAAAATTTTAATCAATACATACCATGATCAGATGAGAATATATATATAGGGATCTAACTCAAGAAGGATAATCATAGACTCAATCATATATGATGCATGGACCAATGTTACCTACAACCAATGTCTCAGTATATCAAGTCGACAAGTAGGTAGTTAGAGTCCTGATGTATGGATACATTGGTCACTGCACCATCACTGGGTTCCCTGGCCTAAAAGCTGCACTCAAGATACTTTGACAATATTTCCTTAAATCCCAACCAAATCCTTATAAGGGGACAACTCCAAACACCATCCCAAGGAATAAACCACTTATGATACCAATATTCCATGACCAGACCCACTAGGGCCCACCTAGATAGTGGATATCTGAGCCACAACTATCCCAAGTCTGCCTCCATATTCTATGGGTTGGCGACAAGCACTAAAAGGAATAACTAATATGGGAGGTCTTTTCCTAATGTACTTGTATGCACTCACCCAACCATATTCATGTATAATTATAGAGGAATAAATATAAAAGATATTAACATCTAGATTAACAATCATGCATGTAACAACCTCTATTAAATACAAGAATATGATGACATAATCTGAAAAGTGAAGGAGAAAAATACATGCCCAACTAGAAAGATGTCCCAACCTGAAAATAATTGGAAAATTAAATATTGGGAGATCTTGGCTTCATATCTCCAAGTCCCGACCACCGTACTTGTTTAAATTCACCAGGGTATCCCTATGCTCCTCTTAAATAACCTCCCACCTATTCGTCATTTGTATAAGAGACAACACATGTGGGAAAATCCCATGAAAGTTTGAGTATATTCATACTCAATAAAAGACCCTGAAATATGAAGGAGGAGCGGTGGGAGACATGATAGAAGTTGATATCTCAACCCTTATCAAGAGAGAAATGAAATCCAATAACAAGGATATATATGTATGCTCATAAGATAAACCCCACAAGAAATAAATGGAATCTACATCTCATAGATTATCCCAGGAAAAGAGTCTTCAAACAGTTCCAAAGGTCTATCAACGATGATTGGCATCTCGCATGTCGATCCATAGAAGTAATCGTGTGGAGGTATCACACCTCACCACCATGCTTCACAGTCAAGGGGGAACAATATACAATTATAGGACTCATGCTCTAATATGTTGGTAGGGGGGTCCACTCAACATATGGAGGACCTACACCCTAGTCCATCATGGGGGTACCACTTAGTAGATAGAGGACACGTGCCCTAGTCCATTAGGGGTTCCACTTAGTAGATAGATATGACTCATGCCCTAGTCTTCTAGGGGGTACCACTCGGTAGATAGAGGACCCATTACCTAGTTCATCATGGGTCTACCACTCAGTAGGACTTGTGCCCTAGTCTGTCGGGGGGTTCCAATCTAATGATCTTATCCGATCACAACTATTGTTGAGCACCGCCTAAAGAATATTCACACTTGTAAATCTCACATCATTTCTAAAAATCCACTAAAAAGGTCACCATCAGGTTATATGTGGAAAAACACTCAAGATATGCTACTCGTAAACCAAAATCTGAGTCCAAATGAGGTGATACGAGGGGTAGAATATTCCTCAAAAAGAAGGTACATGGTGTATAAGGGACCCACACGATGTGTGTTCCTACTCTATTGCATGGTCGTGTCCTACCCAATACATGGATCTCTACCCATGTATCCTTGAATAGAGTGTAAGAGGACTACATGGCATTTATTAGCCATCCAGAGCCGAGTTGTGTGCTCCTGGTCGTGCCCACGTACATTGTCCATGTTTCAGTACATGGAATGTGTATGGTCGTGCTCATGTCGGTGTACTCCCAGAGTATATTTTGGGTTTCTATCACTGAGTTGCATGGAGTTTGGGGGTCCCGCACATCATGTGATATTTAACTCACCCAAAATCCCTAGTCAATGCAGATGGGTCACTACACATTGTGTGTTCTTCATGCTACCTGACATGTAGTCAGGTTTTCCATAGAATTTCATATCTGCTCCGTGGATCCCAAATATGTTGCTCCCATTAGAGATTCCACCTAAATTTCACATTAAATCAAATGGAATATCCCTTTTTCATCTATTATGAACCTTTTATGCCTGGAAATTAGATTTTTGTTGGTCCGTTCAAATTTTACACGTGCCTCATGCACCTCCCGTATCGCGGCCAACTCCACATTGGATTATAGATCCATAAATCCATCACTGCTACCTGAAATCTACATCGATTCATCCTTAAAACTCTAATTCATCCATTTTTCACACATCTACCACAAATCCAAGGGTCTGATCATGCTAGAACCTTCCAGATAGTAGTTAAACCGTGAACCCATGGTCCAATGATGAAGAACGTGAAGAATGGGTAGAGGAAAGTCATAAGAACAAAGTTGATATCATTATTGGACAAGAATTATGTCCAAAGATCACATAACTATGGATTGGTAGGGGTGATTTCATGGAAAATGCAGAGATAAATCGAATTAACAAATTGATTTCACATGAGGCTCATGCGAGGGTTCCAATTAATCGCATATCAAAAAGAAAATTTATAATTCAGGTTTAAATAGTTTAATTAAGAGGGTAAAAACTTCAAATTATGAGTCCTACCTCTATTTTAATTTATTTTTGGTGAAGAACAATGCTTTCAACGAAAAAGAATATTCATTATGTTTGTTGCGCCTTGATTCGCCTTGATCTGATAGTCATTCGATCGCCCAATCTCAATTATCCAACAAAGGGTGGTATAACCTACTCTCAATGTTCCCAAGGTTATGAGGATAACCCTAACTATTTTTCATAATAGGATAATTATAGAGGCAATTAGGGTTTTTTAGACATTAAATGAATTAATTAGATTTTTAATTAATTAATTCACTTAACGTACCCTCCAACGGTCGCCTGAACATCCTGCACCGACCAATTTTAGATCGTGAATAGGTTAAATCTCATGATATTGATTCATATGTCATCTCAATTTTTTTATTCAAGACTCCTTTTAGGATATACTACATTATTTATGAAAAACTACGCAAACATGATATAAAATATATTTAATATTTTTATAAAATTGATTCAGGGCACACCGAGCCTTAGAATCATGTGTCATATCTGCACCTAGATCTAAAAATATTCTTTGATATATTTAAAATTCTTAAAATGAAAAAATAAGGTCTCTGAAATATCCATACCCTCCTCCATAAAATGGGAAATTAAACTGTCGATCGTGTATACGACGAACTACCACCTCATGAACTGATGTAATTTATTTTCCATAACCACCTCTCATGACTGGAGATAATGATGGATTTAATATTTATATATGATATTAATGACATATTTATACTCATTTAATAATAATATCACATCTACTTTATTACCTTACAATCTATTGGAAAATGATAACATTGCTCGTGTGTACATGTGGACTACCGCCTCCACAAAGTGATGTGATTCATTTTTCATTTTATTTTGACTTGGATAGTAATAAATATATATTTAATGAATATATATGATATATATGGTATAAAAATGATTCTAGAAATGTTAATTAATAGTTACCTTTCTTTTTTTCTGCCTTTTAAGAAAATGGAAACAACGTTCATGCGTACGTACGGTCTATCGTCTCCATGAACGGTGTAATTAATTTTCTATATCTAAATTTAATGGATTACACTAAATACATGTATAATAAATATATATGATATTTATATAATTTTTAACATTATGAAGATAATGGAACCGTGATCAAAGTAAAAGGACCAAAACTACCAAACTAAAACATACATGATAAACGAAGCAGTTTTACCCAAAACATGATTTTAACAAGGAATTGTTAATGAACGGGTGATAAAAGGTAGTAATTAAATCATATATGGTATTATATATATTATTATATTTCTATAATAGATTTATAGTAAACTTATATTTATTATATATTAATTTTTAGCATGTGCAAAGAAAATCAATACTTGAGGTAAGATATTTTCGTCTCACTTTTATTTTTGTGGGACACATACCTTATACACCACTTATTTATTTTGTGGAGTATATATACTAAACATGAATTTATGTTATAATTATTATCATGAAAATTATGGGATATAATTTTCTATATAATATTCTCTATTTCATGTTACTTACGATTCAAAAGTTACCAAAGTGGTAAGGTTTTGATGTTACAATCTCATTGTTTATCAGGATTATTTATGATTATGCATATGTGGATGAAATATTATGATATATCTCTCAAGAAACTCATGAATTTTCTTCTACTCTATTTAATTCTAAAAATTAAATTTGTTCCTTTAATTTTCCTCTCTTTATGTACTCAAGAGTTCAAAAGAACATTTTTAAGAAAAATCAACTTTATTTCTTTCTTCGGTCAAAAATAAGTTCTCTTCCTTGTCCATGTTTTTTAGAAATGTTTTAAATAATGTTTTTACTATTATCTAAATATTTTTTAAATAAATTCTTACCCATGTTTTAATTTTTTTAAAAAAATTAAATTAATATTCTTGTTGTTTTCTAATGAGGTATTTTTTTTCTTTTTACAAAACATATGAAAGAAATATTTGTTTTAACATATATGGCATGAACGTTATTTTCCATATTCATGATCAATCAATTATTTAAAGATTTATTTACAAGTTTACAAGGTTATTTTCAAAGAAAATTTTTTCTTTAATATTTGGGAAATTTTTAGATTTTAAATAACTGATTTCAAAGTGGAAACGATATTTTCCTCAATAAATGTTCCAAGTGATCTTTCAAAATCATTTTTTATCTAAGTTGAAATAATTTGATATTACTTAAGCATTAATAATGATATGATCCAATGATACCATCCTTATTATTTCTCTATATATTTTATGATTATGATAAAAATATGTTTATGAAACCTATTCTTTTTCATGGGTTATGCTATGATGAAATAATGAAACATTTATGAAACTCATTTCTTTTCCACAGGTTCTGTTATAATGAAATTTTTATGAAACTCAATTATTTTCATGGGTTCTGATGTGATGAATGTTTTAGGATCTTGTGGAACACATATTTATGATTTTCATTATGTGATGGGTGAGACCTATACCTCCCTACAATACATTTGGTAAATATGGATATATCATGAGATAAATAGGACTATAATGGGGATTGAACTCAGCTTAGTAGGGGAATTTTTACACTATGATAGTCTTGGGAGTGAAATTTGACTACTATGATGGTTTAGGGAGTGAACCCAATCCACTATGATAGCCTTGTAAATAAGCCTTGAATACTTAGGAAATTATTCCCTATGATTATGTGTATTCCAAAAAAAACCATGTTTTATGTCTATATTATGCTCTCATGGTTCATTTTATTTGATTCTTTATGATTTGTGTCTTATAAACTACCAATATGTATTCTATGACTCAAGGTTATGATCTTTTATATGTAGGGTGTGGTTTTCAAATGTTATACTCATGTTATCATGCCTTTATTTTCATGTTATGCTTATGTAATCATTGATATCGCCCTTGTTTACCCTTAGTGAGTATCACAGATATCCCTTTATTATGTTTCCTTTCCCCAAGGTATGAAGAAAGAGTTTATGTATGATATGTCTAAAAAGGGTACTAGTTATGAAGAACTAAGTGGGATATGATGTAGAACTCTTATGAACTGGATATTTATGTTTATAAGTCTTTAATGGAACTAGACCTATAAGATTATGGTATGGATCATTTTTTTTTGTAATGGATATTCATTTATTAATATGTGATATCTATGTATGAAAATCCTTGGTCTTGGAATGATGTGTTGGATCAGGTGTATTTGGGTAGGAAGTGATATCCAATTTTACATGGGGTTCTTGGCATGAAGTGGTTGCCCAAGTGTCTTTGGGAAGGATTATATGGAAGAGATGGGAGTTCCATGATGTACGACGTTGGGGTGTGAGAACATAAAATTTGTGGGAACGTGGTGTGGGTTACCCTTTTTATCGATATGCTTCTTTTTATGTTACTATAATTGGATGCTTTATTTGGTGAGCATGTCTTTGTGAGGATGAGATTGGTTAGTTGACCTTTTTAGGCATTGTTTGTTTTGTTTTTTTATCATTGGGGTATTAGTATGCTCTTTTCACATGTGCATGAGACTTTTGGTATATACCTATTGAGTGTATATGTATATGCACCCTACATATATAAACTATTTTTCTAGTTTCTATGATTACTTTAGGGACTAAGGGAAATTATTATCTTAGGAATTGTATTTTTTGTTGAGTTTCTACCATATACTTGTCTTTGATGTTTTACTTAGATACTTTCATTGTATTTTTATAACATTACATGAATTGTGGATATTATAGAATATACCTTTCTTATGTTATAGAGTTATTTGGTGGTTGATATTATATCTCTTTATCCTAAATTCCTTTCTGTTGAGGGTAATGTCTCCCATATATGTGACCTTCTTATACCCTTGATGATAGTATCCAACCCAGGGCCTACTTGAGGTGGGACTTGGGGGGGTCATTATCTCCCTCTCTCCATTTATAGTCTAGGAGGTGTACCTTTTGAGGGAGGGGTTGTGAAAAAATGGTATCAAAGGTTTAGGTTGATAGATAAGATGGATTTTGGAGTTAGGAACTGTGAGGATTGCATGGGATGTTAATAGAGGTGTAATAGATTTGAGTTGAGATGATATAGGGTAATACTTGAGATCAATCTCGATGAAAATTTCCAATACTCGATACTTAACTCGACTCAATACAAGCCTGAATTTGAAAGCTTGATCTCAACTCGAATCTTAAAATAAGATACTCATGCTTGATCGATTAAGATTGGATAATGTAATTGAATAACCTTTGTGGTATTTTTTTTTAAAATTTTTATTTTATTTTTTGACAACTAATATTTTGTAAAGCAATGTTTTTTGAAAAATAGGTTAAATTTGCTGAATGTTCGAACCCAAACACAGAGGGGGAGAAAAGTTTTTTGTTTTTGAGAAAGTTGTTTTTTGGATGTAGAGTATAAGACTGAGAAAAATAGAACATAAAAGTTATTATAAAGTTAAACATGTTGATCAGACGCACCATCAGTCTCAAATCCATCGGCATGAAGTTCAAAATCTATCATATGTGATTTTTTTCAGAAATTTAGTATAATCTGTTAAAGAAATACTAGAAAGTTAGTTTCAAGATTTCAATAGTTATAAATTTTTCTACTTTATAATCTTAAGTCAAACGATGCTATATCAATCTCAAAAGTTCTCAACATCATGAGAGGGTCATAATACAAGATATATTTTTTGTTTGAAGAGTTATGAGTTCATCAGTGTGAAGAACCATGAGAAGAAGAAGATGATCATTTTCAGTCAGAATAATAAATCAAATATACAGATCATTAGATCCAGAAGAATTGGAGGCAGAAATTTTTGATTGCTGGAATTTTTCCTTTTCCATAATCAGAGAAAGAAAGAAGTTATTGCAGGTATCGGTCCATCGGATGTAGTGTGTCACTGATCAATCAAACTAAAACTGAGAAGGAAAATCAATCCTAATGAATCTAATAAGAAAAATCAATCAGACTAAATCTGAGAAGGAAATTCAATCAAACTGACTCTAAGAAGGAAAGTTGATCAGACTAACTTTGAGAAGGAAATCCAATCAAACTGACTCTAGTGAGGAAATTCAATTTAGAATGATCTATGTAAGTTCCATCATAATGAGTTGAGGAAGTATCATTGTAATGAGCTGATGAAATTCCATCATACTAAAGAAAAGTTAGGAAGTTCAAGAAGGTTGATTACTAAGAAGACTCAAGATGATTTAATAAGGTTCCAGAAGAGTTGAACTGGTCAAACATGAAGTTCAACTATGAGTGAATTTCAATGTTTTTGAATTTGATTAAGCGGGAAATTTTTTTAAGTTTTTTTCCTTTTCCATTTGAGGATTCCTATAAATATATGTACAGTACATATGTACTTTGAAACCCTTTAACGAGTGTGGAAATGGAGGAGTGATATAGGATTATTATCAATGTTTTATTTTCAGATAGAGATCTCATTAAAAGATTGGACATCTAAAAGATTCATTTATTGTACTGAGAAGATTGGATTGAGAAGATCAGTCTAAGCAGTTTAGTAAATTTTGAGAAGTCCATATATAAAAAGGGTCCATCGGACTGAGGCAATCATACTTAGAGATATCAGACTGAGATTCTAGACAGAGTTTTGTGGAGAAAATTTTTTTTTTGTGATATTTTCTTTTTTAGATCAAATTTTTTGTAAGAAAACTTTGTAAACTAACGGGAGTTAGTATAATATTTCCTATAAAGAGATAGAAGGTGTCTAATGGGAGTTGGAACAAGTTTTATTCACTTATTCATAATAGTGAATTTTCATAGACCCATGGGAGTGGCTATGTAAAGGATATAGGATCTCATATAGAGGTTGAAACTTGTAAATCTCAGGTTCTTTACTTTCTTTCCTACTTTTTCATGAATTAATACTTACTAAAATATGATAAGGTAATTAAATTTAATAGGTTTCAGGGGTTATGTTTCTAACAAATTTAAAACTTATAAAAACTGAACAACTGATTCAACCCCCCCCCCCAGTTGTTATTAAATCCTTTGGAACTTTAAGTAGTGTCAGAGGTAGGTTAACTTAATGAATCCTTATCATGGATAATATCAATTATGTCAATAGTAGAGGAATTACTATATTTTATTGAAAAAAATATTATGGATGGAAAGATATGATGATTACTTATCTCATATCTCTTGGCCTGGAAGTTTTTGATGCTACTACTATTGGTTTTCCACCTATTGATAAAGATTATCCTATCACTTTTTATGATCAGATAAATATTGAAGTTGATGGAAAGGATAGAAATTCTATCATTATTTCCTTATCAAAAAATTTTTATATGAATGTGATGGGTCTCAAAACATCAAATAGTATGTGGGACAAACTTGAAAGTATATTTGAAGGGAATACTAAAGTGAAGGAGGAAAAATAAAAAACGGGCATAGTAAGTATGAAGTTATAAGAATGAGAGATGAATAATCCATTGATGAATACTTCACTGAAGTAAATGACATAGTTTTCAACATCACAAATTTTGGAGATGTCCTGTAAAATTCTACAATTGTGAATAAAATTATGAGAAACATTCTGGACATGTTTGATTCTAAAATTTACTCTTTAGAAGATAAGTATGATTTATATATTGATGAATTTCATAACTTTATTGTTTATTATGAAATTAGGAAATCTAAAATGTTAAAAAATAATATAAAAGATGAAATGGATTTTGAATCCATGAGAAAAATAAAAATACAAGATGTTGAATATGTTGATCCTTGTTACTCTGAAAATAAATAGGATGATGAGTTGAATAAAAAAATCATGTATCTTATATCCAATAACTATCAAAGAGTAAGAGGAAATTCTAGAGGTAAACTTCCTTTCAAATTTTTTGAGTGTGGTGGAATCAGAAACTTTTCTATGAATTTTACTAAGAAGAAATTTTGAGAATATTAAGACGATTCTGATGAAAACCCACGATGTAATAAGTTTAACAAAACCTCTAAAGAAGAAAATTCATCCAACAAATACAAGAAGAATTTTACTAGGAACAAGAGAAGTATGTTGAGTAAGAAATATGAATCAGAATCAACTGAAAAAAAATCTTCAGAAGATGAAATTTTGGAAAATGTTAGAACCATCATTGAAAATTTTGAGAAAACAAAAGATTCCTCAAATAGTGAAGAAGAATAAGGTGAATAATCTTACGAAGAGTATCATCTCATAACATAACTTGTTGCATGTCTTGAGAAAAATATATATCTCAAGAAATAAATCATAATGATATATAAAGATAGTGGAAGAGTTTTTGAAGGTGAAAAATATATTTTTAAGCAAGAAGAAAAATACAACTAGAATATCTTAAGTTGCAAACTTAGAATTGTTGAATAGGGAAAGATGATTGAAGATCTTAGTAATAAGCTCGAAGCTAAGGAAGAATAATTTAACAAGTTTCAATAAAAACTTATTGAGTCCAAAAGTACCTTGAGGAAGATGAATTAAAACTTCAATAAAGGCTTGGAAGTAAAATATGATACTTCTAAAGTTTCTAAGAAAGATCAAATCAAGAATCAGGTGAAATCCTCACCCACCAAAAATAATTTTTCATCTGATTTTTCTAACATTTTAGGTAATAAGAAAACTATTGGGAAAGTTTGGATTAAGAAGGTATGTGATAAATCTATTACATCTATAAAGGTTGAAAACTCCCTCAGTGGTAAAGTTATTCCATGCCAAGAGTATGTTGAAGTTGGAAGAATTTATCAACCTCAACAAATTTTTTATAGACAAAGACCTTGCTTTAATAAAAAATTAAGATTTTATGGATTTTGATGGTGTTGTAGAATCTATGGGAATATGGGTTATAATTTTTTGTATAACTTATCTCTTTCTAGAATAAGGTTAGAACAAATTGAAATCACTAATGGAAGAATAATGAGTAATTTTTCTAACCCACCAAAATTTAGAAAATAAAAATCTCAAGATGTTAGAAACATTTAAAAAAATAAATTTGAATGTCTAGATAAAGTTTGTGGAAGATGTGATCAACCAATTCACTTTTCTTAGGAATGTATGACTACTCTTTTGGGGAAAGTTTTTTATGATATCAAATAAAAGGAAGCAGGAAAGAATAAAGTTGAAGAAAGATATTTTATTATTGACTCCCTTCAAAGTAAGTAAAAAAGAAAAAACCATGGATAATTGATAGTGGTTTATCTTCACACATGACGAGTAATTTAAAAATATTGAAACATGTTTAAAATCATTATGGAGGTGTAGTTACTTTCAGGAATGATAGTTCCTTAAAAAAGAGGAATCAGAATGGCTGAGATTGAAGCATAAAAGTTAAAGTCTAAGGAAGTTTTATTTGTTAATGGGTTAAAACGGAACTTAATTAGTGTAAGTAAACTTTTTGATGATGGAAAAGAAGTGATTTTCAGAAAATATTTCTATATAATTAGAAGTATTAAATATATAAAATTCATCACAAAAGGAGAAAGAACTAATGGTAATCTTTTTCAGATTGGAGAACTTAACAACTCATGTTATCTTAGTGCAGAAGATAAGAATAAGTTATGGCACTAGAGACTTATCCACCTTGGGTATAAAAGTGTGAAAAAACATTATAAAGTTGATGTTGTTCAAAACTTTCTAGAATTTAAAATAAGATATAAAGATGTTTGTATAACTTTTCAAAAAGAGAAGATGACTAATAAAAGTCATAAGAAAATTGAGATTCAACCTACCAGAACTATTGAACTTATTCATTCCGATTTATGTGTGATGAAGAGACATCAATAAACAAAAGGATATTTATACTTTACACTTTTATTTATGATTTCACTCAGATGAAAAACATCATGTTTATGAAAAACAAGTCAGAGGATCTGGATATGTTTAGGTTTTTCAGAAAAGAAGTTGAGAAAGAAACAGGGGTTTATATAAAGAAGTTGAGAACATATGATGGTACCAAATTTACAAGAAATAATTTTGAAACTTATCTAAGAAATCATGGTATCAAATACCAGTATAGTTCTCCCTACACTCCACAAAAAAATTGAGTTTCATAAATAAATAGTATAAGATTTATTGAAATGGGAAGAAGTATATTAGTAGTGTACAGACATTCAAAGTTCTACTGGAGAGAAGTTGTTAGTGTTGTTATACATGTTCAAAACATATTTTTTTAATTTCAGAATAAAACATGGCTTATTATTAAATATGGTATAATAAAAAACCTTTATTTAATTACTTTAATGTTTTTGGAAGTCCATGTTTTCTAAAAATCAAAAATACGGATCTTGGAAAGTTTGAAGAGAAAGATGAATAATGAAATTTAATAGGATACTCACCAAATGGAAGAAGTTTTAAGTGTTGGAAAAAACATTTACAAAAGTTGGTTGGATAATATTATGTGAATGTTATTTTGAATTCAACTTCCTAAAAAAAGTTGCTGGGAATTTTGAGGAATAAAAACTGAAATTTTCCAATGAAAATGAAAGTGATAAAAGTAATGTGCATGAAGATTCAGATGAATCGTGTGATAAGGAAAGTAAAGTAGGAAGAGGGAATCAAAACTTTCCTACTTTAAAAAACATATTGATATTGAAAATATTCTTGGGAATAAAAAGGCTCTATTTTAGACCAAAAGAGAGCTGAGATTAGAAAATAAAACTTTACTCATCTCAAAAGTTGGACCAGAATTAGTTTCAGAAGTTATTCGACACAAAGAATGGATGAATGTTATGAATGAAAAGTTGTATAAAATTGAGAAAAATGAAACATGGGAACTTTTTCCACATCCAAAAGGTAAAAATGTTATTGGAACAAAACAGGCTTATAGAAACAAGTTGAATGAACATGAAGAAGTTTCAAGAAACAAATCAAGGATTGTTTGTAAAGGTTATGCACATGTGGAAGGTATGTATTTTGATGAAATATTTTTCCCCATTACAAGTCTAGAAACTATTATAATGTTTCTATAAGTGGATTCTCACTTAAATTACAAATTATATCAAATGGATTCAAAGTCATCATTTCTCAATTGAGAAATTGAATAAGAAGTTTACATGGAAAAAAATTGAGGGTTTCTAATTGATAAGGATGAAAACAAAGTTTATAGATTTAATAAATATTTGTAGGGATTGAAACAATATCAACATTTATGGTATTCTAATCTTAAAAATTGTTTGATAATGTTGAATTTTTCTAAATGAAAAGTTTATATCAACTTATATTTGAAATATGTTGAGTTCGGAACTCTAATTGTAATTGTTTATATGGATGATGTAATTTTTTTAAAGATAGATAAGTTGTTTGTAAAATATTTTCTAAAGAAGTTAAAAGGAACTTTGAGATGTCAATATTAATAAAATTAACATTCTTCCTTAGTTTACAAGTTCAACAAAAAGAAAAACACATTTTCCAATCTCAAGAAAAGTATACTGGGTAATTGTTATAAAAGTTTAGAATGAATAAATCCAAAGAATATTCTACTCCTATATCAATGGGGATTAAGTTGAGTAAAGATAAATCTGTAAAAAGTGTGAATCATAAAAACTTTCAGAAGCTTATAATAAGTTTACTTTACCTTACATCCTCAAGGCTTGATATTGTTTATGTTGTGATTTTGTGTTCTAAGTATCAAAGTAATCTTAAAGAATCACATATGTTGGAAATAAATAGAATTATGAGATATTTTAAAGGAACAACTTCATAAGGGTTATTATATAAGAGAAATTTTGAGATGAAGTTTCATGGTTATAATAATGTCGATTGGAATGGAGATTGTAATGATAGTAAATCAACCTTAGGAGGAAAATTTTTCTTGGGTGAATGTTGTGTAAGTTATAATAGAAAGAAACGAATATCAGTAACTTTAAGCACATCAGAATCAGAATATGTTGTGGATACTCAGTCTTGTACTCAGATGTTGTGGATGAAAGTTTAGTTGGAAGATTTTAAAGTTAAAGTGTCTAAACCATTGAAGAAACTTTTTGATAATCAAAGTGAAATTGATCATTATAAAAATCTTATCAAACATTCCAGATCAAAACACATTGATATAAAGTTTCACTTTATAAAAGAGAAATTTGATACTGGATATTTTATGCTCAAATATATTTTAAAAAAGTATCAAATTTTTGATATCTTCACAAAATCTATGCTGAAATATAGATTTTTTGGAATTGAGGTTGCAACTTCATGTTCATCCTCCAACAATGACTTCTTAAAACACATAAGGAAAGTCCCACACCGTGCTTTGGATTATATTGACAAAGGGGGAGAGAAAGTAAAAAAAATTACTTTGTAATAAGTTTTTACTTATCTTTATTTTATGAATATAAAGTTATAGTTATCAAATAATGGATGATATAACAATATAGGGGGAGAGGAAAAGAAAAGGTGACGAAGAAAACAAAAGTGAGGAAAGACAAAAGTGAGTTTATTTTAACATGGCTGCAAAACTTTCTTTTCACTGAAGGATGAAATTCCTTCAAAAACACTACTTTATCCAGTAGTGTGGTTTTAAGACACTCTCTTTTGAGAATGGATGTATTTTGGTAAAAGTCAAAAAACTTGAGTTTTTTACAAAATCTTAGTTGTGAAAATTTTCTAATATTTGAAAAAAAAATTAACGAGCGTTCTTAAAAAATCCAAAGGGGAGATTGAAGAAACTTTGTGGTGTTTTATTTTTAACAAAGTTTTGAATGACTAAAATTTAAATATTTTATTTAGAAAAAAATAACTTTTTGGGGTTGATTGAGAACCCAAACATAGGAGTTAGAAAGTTTTCTAATTTCTAATCTTAAGTCAGACAATGCTATGTCAGTCTCAAAAGTTCTCAACGTCATGAGAGAGTCATGATACAAGAAAGAGTTTTTGTTTGAAGAGTTATGAGTTAATCAGTGTGAAGAAACATTAGAAGATGAAAATGATGGTTTTTAGACATATCAATAAATCAAATATACAAATCATCGAATTAAGAAGAATCAGAGATAGAAATTTTTATTACTAGAATTTTTCCTTTACTGTAATCAGAGAAAGAAATAAGTTGTCACAGGTACCAATCCATCAGACGCGGTGTGCCACTAATCAATCAGACTAACACTGAGAAGGAAAATCAATTGGACGGGCTCTAAGAAGGAAAATCAATTGGACTAACTTTGAGAAGGAAATTCAATCATGCTGACTCTAAGTAGGAAAGTTGATTGGATAAACTTTGAGAAGGAAAGTCAATCAGACTGAATCTGATGAGGAAATTCAATTTAGAATGAGCTGAAGAAGTTTCATCATAATGAGTCGAGGAAGTTCTATTATAATGTTCTAATGAAGTTTCATTATACTAAATAAAAGTTATGAAGTTTGAGAAGGATGATTACTAAGAATACTCAAGATGATTCAAGATGGTTTCAAAAGAGTTAAAGTGGTCAAACATGAAGTTCAAATATGAGTAAATTTTAGAGGTTTTTTAATTTGAAAAAGTGAGAAAAGTTTTTAATTTTATCACCTTTTCCATTCTGGGATTCCTATAAATAGATCCACTGTACATTCGTACTTTGTAACCCTTTCACATGTGCATAAAAGGTGAATCACTACAGAATTATTTTCAAAGTTTTCTTTCTAGACTGAGATCTCATTAGAAGATCGGACATCTAAAAGTTTTATTTACCAGACTGAGAAGATCGGACTGGGGAAGATTGGTCTGAGCAGTTTAGTAGAGTTTGAGAAGTTCATAATTAAATAGGTTCCATTATACTGAGTCCATTAGACCCAGATACATCAAACTAAGGTTCCAAATAGAGTTTTGTGGAGAAAAAGTTTTTGTTTTGATATTTTATTTTATAGCTCAAAGTGTTTGTAAGTTATCTTTGTAAACTGACGGGAGTCTGTATAATCTTTCCTATTGGGATATAGAAGGTTTTTAATGGGATTTGGCACAATTTTTATTCACTTCTTCATAATATTGAATTTCTATAGACCCACAGGAGTGGTTATGACAAGTATGTAAGTTTTCATACTGAGGCTGAACCATGTAAATCTTGTGTGCTTTACTTTCTTTCCTACTTTTTCATGCATGAGTATTTACTAAAACATGATATGGTAATTAAATTTAATAGGTTGTAGGGGTTAAGTTTCTAAAATTCTTGAAACTTATAAAAAGTGAACAACTAATTCAACACCCCCTATCAGTTGTTATTCAATCCTTTGGAACTCCAGTAATTATCTTGGTTATTAATCAAACTCAATATCAATTGTCCCATATCTTGAGCTCGAACTCAAGAACGATTATCCCATAACTCAAACTCGTACTTGAGATCAACTATTATAAATATAAGTATAATTAAAAAAAATTATTTTTTTACATTTGAATACCATATTTAAAAGAACTAAAAAATAATAAAAAACATAAAAAATAATCCAATTATCTTAACTTACACCTATAAAAATGGCTTCCTTTTATAGAAATTGACATACATTAGAAAACAAAAAATAATAATGGTAATGAATGAGGTGTCTGGTGATGCACACAGGAAGTACACAAGAAGGTTTCATGTGTGGAAATATCTTTAAACAAGAAGGTTTGGCGGGCTGAAAAATACATGGTCCTCAACAACTATGAACAGTTAACAAAATAAGAGCTCCTTTTCACATCACTCCCATCAAGATATGCATCACTACTTCAACCAAGTGTGCAGTAAAAGAATATCTCCTTGAATGCCTTCAACATCATCTCTACCAACATCTACATGTTCCATAACCTATTGAAAAAATAAAATACAATGGAATCAAACATAAATATTATTAAATGAGTTATAATTATTGAAAAAAATGCATATAATAAAAATTTAGAAAAATAAACCATTAAAATTGATTATAATTACTTAAAAAATATTTTGAGAACTGAACACTTTTTTTATCTTGAACATAGAATCAAAATCAAATGGATAACCTCCAACATCCATGAGCATATTGATTAAACAATGTATCTTGAAAAAGGATAATGTAGTAGTGACTTCAAAATGATTGGATAGGGAAACAAAGTTCCAACAGCAACCTTACCCTTAAGACAACTTTTTTAAACAAAATAAATAAATGGAATTCATTTAGATTTTAGTAAAAATGATAAAACTACTTAACATTTTTTAGAAATTATAATCAATGAATCTTTTTTATTACAATTATTCCAAAAATAATCTTAAGGGAGTATGTTATGTTGAGGTTTCATAGAATATGAGTGGCAATGATATGAAAACACATTAAAAAGTGATAAATATGCATGGGAAGCAAGTACAAAATCATTGGAGTGAAGTAGGTCATATAAATGTGGCATATTGGGAACAAGATAAATAATATTAATTAAATAGAAAAAATCATTCAAATTCATTGCAGAAGAGTTTGAGTTAGGGTTCAGGCATAATAAGGATGTTATCGGGTCCTTGGAGCATGCTTATCAAGAGATGGCAGCACTTTGGATAATTTTGGTCATTAATGGAGCATTGTACCTAATATTATTTCATATTTGAATGGGGATTTTTATAGTTTGGTTTGTATTCTCTAAGTGGTTATCAAGACTTCCACAGCCTTTGGCTTGAACATGATTGATAAAGGCCAAGGGGTGTTAGATTCCGTTTCTATGGAAATGATATAGAAGAGTGCCTACTACTTAAAATTGTGATGTGGATAGTATGTGATGTATTTAATCATGTAAGTTATTTTATCACTATTTACAAAATAAAATTGAAAAAATGATATGGATCTATATAGAATAGCTGTTTACTAAACATAATTAAAAAATTGGTGAAAATCTGTACAAAAACATACTAAATAACAAAGGATAGAACCACTTATAATCCTGCACAACCCTGGACTAGAAGAAAAATGTTGAAACATAGATTAAAAAAATTATGAAACAATAATCTATCATACGAGTTGAACAGAATATATACTAGTATGGCTACAAAAGTGAATGCAGCTTCCATTTTAGTTGTCACTGCAAATAATAACAGAAATAATTAACACTTAATAAAAAAATAATAAAGATACAAAAAATTATGTTCAATCATAATTTTTTTTAAAAAATTCCTTCATTAGTAGAATCTCAATTGTTTTTTTTTCTTTTTGTATAGATGAAAAATTAAAAATAAAAATACGAATGATTAATAATCAAAAAAAATAAAGTTACCTTATCATGTTTTTTACACCATGAAGATTGCAACACCAATATCCTCCACAAAGTAAAACATGAACTGTCTGAGGAGACAATGAGGATCGATAAATTTCAATAACTCTACTCCACACACTAAATTTTTCTTCTAAAGCAACTGTTGTGATAAGAATTTCAAGAATATCAACAACCATCTTAGAAACAATTTGATACTTCAAAGTATTAGCCTTTCACCACTCTAATTCATTGAACCCATTGGAATACCCCTCACAAATGAAGCATCCCTATGCTAAATAAATGTTCAAATATGATTTTTTTTGGCTGAATAGTCTCAATAGACTTCATATAATTTGAAATTTTAGACCATCTTAAAGTTGATGGAAATACACCCCAACTGTTAACATCACCGCCCACTCCAAGAATAGAACTTCTTTCACTGGTACCCTTATATTCATTAGTATACTGCTCAAAAATTTCATAAAAAATTTTGTCAATAAGATAAATATTTTCCCTTTGTTCATTTTTATGATACATTTTAGGAAAACAAAACTCAATCACCCTCACTTTTCACCTAGGATCTAATATTTTAGTAATGGACATCAGTAAATTACATTCTCCTCAATATTTCTCAAATTTATTCTTCATCTTCCCAACCATTTTCTGAATAAAATTATCCCCACTTATTGATTTCCTATCCAATAAAACTTTTATTTGGTATACTTTATTCAAAAACAAGTTTGAAGTTGGATAATTACTATTAGAGATAATCTTATTAGAAAAATTAAATACTTCCAAAATATGAAAAAACTTTTTCCACTTTGTCCCAATCTTCATCACTTGGGAAACAATGGTAATGAGGATATTATTCCTTAAACCTTAAAAACACCTCTTTGAATTTGATTGCAACTGATAACATTTCAAATGTTGAATTCCAACAATTCTTTCATTCAAGAATCAATTTTATATGAGTAAATTGCAACTATTGTGCTATATTAGAACATCAGTTCAATCTTACCTCATTTTGATTGATGAAGTTAACATTTTCATGAACATATTCTATCACATGCTTAATCATATAAAGACCATATTGAACCATGTAATTTGATATATGAGCACAACATCAAACATGAAAAAATTTCCCATTATGAATTAATCTATTATTTCTTGAAAATGTATCTCTGGTAATTCTAATACCAACATCATTATTTGAAGCATTATCCATAGAAATTTTAAATATCTTAATTCCAATTTACCATTCCTTCAAACATTAGAAAATACAATTAGAAATATCAACACCACAACGAGGATGGGGTATGTGAACAAAACTTATAATGCACTTTTATAATCTCTAATTGAAATCAATAAAGTATGCAGTGAGAACCATGTACTCAATTTTTTGATTAGTTGACTTCCATAATTAATTTTTCAAACTAATATTATCAATAGCTCTCAATAATCCCATGAGTTTTTTCTTTTTAGCTTCATACATTTTCATGAAATCCCTCTTAATATTATTGTGTGATATTTTCTCCCACTCGGGATTCTCGCATCTTTGTATCATGTTAAATCTTTATTCTTCCACGGTTGGAAAAGTATGTTCATGTACCCATTGTATAGTTTCCTCCCTCATTTTTTCCATATCAAACTTTACATCTATTAGAGTAGGAAATATTTGTACACTTCCACTAATGTTGGTAGGCAATAAATTATTCAAATATCAACTTTTTTTTGCTTCTACTCATAGCTAATTTCATCTTGCAATGAATGCACTCTCCTTTTTTAAAACCATCAAAAAGGATAACTTTATTAAATTCTAACCAAACAACAAAAGTTTTTTGCCTCTTTTTTCTACTAAAAACTTCTTCTTCTTCGACATTATCTAGAACAATATCATCACCACCCCATTATTTATTATTGTTATCATTGGATGGCATATTCGCATAAACATTATCATTTCCTAAAGTTTGGATCTCATCTGACTCTAACTGATGGAATGAACTTAAAATATTTATCTCTGGAGAGAAAAATATCATTAGATTATTTGTTTTAAAGGCATATTAGATTCAATTTTAATTATCAGATATTGTAACTAAAAAAATTAAGTTCAAAAAAATTCATATAATAAATAATTTGACAAAACAATTAATTCATAACTTCTTAGAAACACTATATTTCAGTTGAAAAAATACATTTGAAAAAAAATTCAGAACATGTTAGAAATAATATAGTTCAATTGAAAAATAAGAAATTCATTTGAAAAAAATAGAACTTGTTAGAAACAATATTTTTTAGTTCACAAACAAAAAACTAATTTAAAAAAACAACTTTTTCAAAATAAAAAAAATTATCATATAGAACAAAAGATTAAATTCAGCAAACAATTTAATATTTTTAAATTCATAATTGACTATAATGTGTGGAACACTAAGAAATGGTTTGATTTTTTTAATTCATAATCGACTATAGTGTAACACTAAGTTTCATTAGTGATAGATTCATAAACAAATTCAGTGGTGAAGAATTAAAAAATGAATAAAACATACAATTTAGTATTTTAAACCTAATAAAATTCATCATAAAATTAATTATTTTTACCCTAACATTAAAATAAAATTAGGAATGTAAAATTCAGCAAACAATTCATTATTTTTACCCTAGGATTAAAATCAAATAGGGATATTGAGGTAAATAAGCTAATGAATAAAGATAGATATAGGGAAATGAAATGTGTACCAAGAGAGGGAGATAGTGGGTTGAGGCACTCGAATGGGGTTGGGGAATCAGAATAGAGGGGGAGATAATGACATATTAGTGATGATTCGACTATCTAGGTGAGGGAGTGGTGGGGGTAGGGGGGTCTAGTGGTGGTAGGGAAAGGCGATGTCGACCGGTGTATGTGAGGCAAGTCGAGGTGAGGAGGCCCGGGGAGGAAGGGGTTAGAGAGTGGTGGGAGAAGGGGGTCTATTGCTGGAAAGGGGGGAATAGGATTCCAGTGGGAGAGGACGTCATCACCGACCAAAAGAGATGGGGAGGTTGAGGTAGTTGGCGCAGTCATGTCAAGGGAGTGAGGAAAAAGGGGGTAGGCGGTGAGGGTTTCGATGGTGAGGGAGGGAGAGGTGGAGATGGTCTCACTCGAAGGTGAGTAAGGGAGAGGCGGTGAGGGTCTCACTCAAGGGTGAGGATGAGGGAGGGAGAGGGAGTAAATGGAGCAGCTCATGCGGGCTAGAGGATAAGTGCAGCAGCTAGGGTTTCATCATACTTTTTAATTTAAATATGTACATTGATTTTGTTATTGCTTGAATAATATTGTGAGTTACTTGATAATATTATTTCAGTACTCGTACTCAACTCGATGTGGAACTCGATTAGCTCGATCTCAAGATTGACTCGAAAAAAATTGAGCCGACATCAAGTATTTTTTGAGTCGAGCTCAGGTATCTTGCAAGTACCATTGTATCATTTACACCCCTAGATAGTAGGGAAACAGTTTCAGTTGATCTTGGTGTGTAACATAGGTCATGGAAGACTGTCTAGGACTTGGGATTTTAGGGCTCCTCATGATTTGATGTAAGGACTTTGAGTCTGTTGAATGGCCAAGTGAGGTGGTATTTCTTGCAAGGTAGAGACCTTGGAGAGGTAAATGCATCGTGATTTATTGCACTTGTGATTGAATAAGGTGGTTTTATGAAGTTAAGTAATTTAATTAAATAAGTATTGAAGTTTTATACATGTCTCTTAAATTGTGCCCATGATGTGGTTGCTAATGACTGCTAACGTTTGTTGAACTAGTCATATAACCTGAAATGAAAAAGTAAAATGGTGATTAAATAGCTTAAGTTGTTTGTTTGAAACCTTATTGAGACTTGAATGTGTTGTTTATTTGAATCTTATATCATTATTCCTTGTGAATTAAATTTATTCCCACTGTTAAAATGTGTAACATGATAACCTGTTTTCCTAACATTTAAAATTGTTACCGAAGCATGCTTAGTGTATCTTGTTGTGAATAGCTATTGAATTTTGAAATCCCTTGTGAAGCATATTACGTTGAGTGGATTTCATATTGCCATACTAAAATGATTATTTTAAAAACCATGCTTAGGATTATTCTGGTTTCCATGCGAGTTAATATACCATGCATTGCTTTCCATTTGTAATTTATCATGAGCATGTGTTGGGAATTATTGGAAGGATGGATTTTGATTGTTGTTTTAAAATTATTAGAAAATGATAAGCATGATTTTTGGTAACATGTTGAGTCTCAAAATTGTTTAAATGATTTGACTTAATTCTTTTCAAGACTAATAAAACGTTTTTTACTAAAATAATTGTGTCTCGCATGTTAATCCATGTGTAGTTTATTGTGGGAAGCATGCCTAATGTTGAAAACATTTGTGTAGTAACTATGAAATTTCTAGTATGTGAATCTTGAGCATGTGTCATGTTTAATATGTTTTATTTTGGATATAAAATCATGTTATTATAATGTTTTATTTAAGTATTAAAGTAAAAAAATCATGTTCCCCTTATTGTAGTGTATAAGCATGTTTTCCTGAATAATTAAATGTTTAAAGAATGTTTAGTTCAAGCATGACACAAAGTAATACAACATGTGTAGTTTTAATTTTGTGATCTGAGAGCATGTTTTATTTTGAGAATTCTAAAATCATGTTTATATATAATGGGGTAATTGAATTGATCACAAGAACCTAGCATGTACAAATTTTCAAATTAAGTTGGAAGTTTATTCCCTCAGTAACAATATGAACCTAGAATGTATTGTTTAAGCATGATAAGCATGATACATGAGATGAGGCATGTGCAGTTTTCATCTTTAACTTGATTGTATGTTAGATCTATTTAAATTCAATGCATGATGTTTTCCTAGAAATTACTTGAAAATGTTGAGTTTTGTTTTTGGTTGAATTATTTATTAGTTACTGCGTTGAAGTGTTGATATGCCTTACTGAAAACATGTTCCTAGATTATAAAATGACATTCTAAAGGTTTTTTAAGAAGATGTCTCGTAATGAAGTTTAAGTCATAAACCCCTTTATGTTTCTTAACTTTTAAAACTATGTGAACTTTTAGATAATTTCTCTTAATTTTGAGGATATGTATACCTACTGTGTTGTGTTAGGTTTTTTCTGTGTTGATGGAATCATCCACCTTCCAAAAAAAGAAGGCGGGTTAATCACTTAAAGCCGATAAAGTTAGTTGGCTAAAGAATTAAAGAGGCATGTTTATTGAATCCATTGATTCTTATAATTTGATGAAAATCAAATGGTGTATGATGCATGTTTAATTAAAAAATTTATTCCTATGTTAATGGTATTGGATGAAGAACATGGGGATGGAAATTCTTGTTGGAAATAATGAAGATCCATGTTAATGAGAATGTTCTTCCTTAAATTTTTTTGAAACTAAAAGATATGATTGAGAGCATGTTTAAATAATTTATGGATTTACATAGTTGATGTCTTAGGTAACCTGTGGTGGTTACATGTGATCAATGAATTGGTTGATCCAAGATGGTAATAAAACTGGTTGTTTGGTAAAGGTAAATGTTTGGGGCTGAGCAAGCTTGTTTGCTTGTGAAGGTTGGATACCTTGTTTTAGAGCCTAAATGCCATGTTGACTCTGTTTGTTGTTTACTGCCTTCTTTGTTTTCTCTAGATGTGAGCATTGTTATGTGATGTGATGTGAGCATGGGATATTTTTTGGTTGAGGAGATATGGGCAGGGATGCCCAAGGTTGTGATGGTAGCACTGGGTGTCGGTTATGGTGATGAAATTGGTGGGGATGCACAAGGTTGTAATAGTGGCACGGGTTCCAATTAAGATGAAGATTTTGTCATGGTATGTCGGATGTGTTTTTATGTACAGTGGTGTCGGGGATGGCATCGGGATAGATAGAATGGGTTAAAGTTGGGTTTTCCCATTGTTGTGCTAAAATTTGAGATGTTTTCTTGATAATTAATATGTTTGCTTAATGGTTGTGTCCCGGTGTGATTGCATCCCCGAAAGGGATTTACCATGTACAATTTACATGTGTTATGGCTTCAAGCATATGAAGAAGGTAAAACCCTTTATTAACCAAGATGTGTTATATAACATGTTTTAAAACCATGCGAGCGAATCAGTACCACCCAAAGAGGATAATATCTTGATATGGAAGGTGTATTTTCTTGATTTGTAGACTTGCAGCAACTCTGGTCATGTTTATTTAAGTTCTTGTGTTGGTTGAGAAGTGGTATGTGAAACTTTAAGAAGTAATGGAATACACATGTGGAAAATATGGAAATCATAATGTTAAAACCTTTTGTTGTTTTTACATAAGTGTGATCCTGGTAAATAAAGGCTTGTTAAAAAACTTGTACGAATTTTAAACCCAAATAAGGTGGATTGTTTAAACCTCATGCTTTTTTTGAAGTGCATGTCATATATTAAATTGGTTTCTCCAAATTTGAATTTATGTATTGATACTAACTTAAGTAAAGATCGTGGAAGAGTTGTGTTAGTTGAATAGAAGGGAATTGATGGAAGCATGTAACCTTTCTATCTATGTAAGTTATTTTGAGAAGCATGTCAAATATGAAAGGTTATATATCATGATGGTAATGTTTTATGTTTCTTATAAACATCAAAGTTTTTTGATATGAAACATGATTGAGTTATAAATGAAATAGTGGGTGGATGAATTAAATCTTGTGATGCATGGTTAATTAAACTAGTTAATATTTTGGTCGGCTTAGATGTTTAAATGGTAATAAAATGTTTTATAAAAATAAAATTTTATTATGTCATCCTTGGAAGTTCCCTTCATTTTGTGTAATATAATTTAGTGAGACCCACTTGGCAAAAAATTGATTTTTGGGGAAACAAGTTTTCTCAAACAAACTACAATAATTTTTTGTAAAATTTTCATTTATCTAAAAATAGTTTTTCAAAATGTGTTGGGAGTGTTTTCACAAAGAGGATTTTGATAAATGCCTTGTTATGAGAAGAATTAAGAAGGGTTTCCATTCAAAATGGGTTTCTTAACCTGCTCGATTTTAAATACAAGATACTTGGTGAAAAGTTTTTAGGAGCATGTTTTTTAACTTAACATGTTCAATATGAAATGTTGTGATACATGTCTAGCAAGTAGGAATCTTTTGAAAAGCATGTTTTCAAATCCCTGACCAGCATGACTTAATGAAATGTTGTAAATAACATATCTAAGTTTGTTAATAATTTTTTATGAAAGCATGCTAATCTACTTTGTTCTTGACATGTTAAACAAGATAAGTTTTGAATGTTGTGAATTTAAATTTTATGGCATGATAAATAAGGATAAAGAATGTATAGATATTCATTTGATGGCATGTTTGAGTAAACTTATTGAATTTCAAGATATAATAATTTTTTCTCCAACATGAAGCTCTAGGATTTTTGTTTAAAACAATATTAAGTGTTTTTTTTGGAAGTGTTCCATCTGTGGTGTTTTTTTAATGTAATTAGTGTTTGATTGATATGATTTGTTTGCTAGGATTTTCATGACTATCTATGTGACATTGTTATTTTTTGAGAGATGCCTCCCCAGAGAGTTTTGTTGGAATTGGTGTAGTCTGATCCTTTTAGGATATTGTCAAGCCGAATGCTTTCGGCCTATAATGTGCACCAGGTTGTAACCTTCGTGGGTCGAGCTCTGCGATGAGCTCATTAGGGGTTGAAGGGGGCAATGCGCCCCTACTCCGGGGGTCTAGGGACCAAAGGTCCGCAGCCCAAATTTTGAGTAATTGTAGCAATACTGACCACTATAGCAGAGCTGACCGACCGACACCAACAAGACACTATAATGACGCGGACTTCCAGTCATCATTCAATGTATCTCTTTGGAATTCCAGCGGTAGCCACTGTAGCACTTTTGACTTAGATGGCCACCTTTCACTATAGCGATGTGGACTTCTTGTGCGGTTAGTGGAACAGTGGATCATCTTCCTCCTTTTGTAGTCCATTTTGAGCTAGGGTTCCAAGCTAGAAACTTTGAGAAATCCCTCTGTAATTTGTGCTCTCGACATATTGTGAAATTATGCATCTCCATGGATGTAGGGATTATTCCCAAACCAAGTAAATTTTTGTGTCCTGAGTGTTTCTTTTTTCCCTTTTACTCTTCTTTGAATCATTGTTTTGTCATTGTGAATCCCAATGTTTTCCCATCAAGTTTGTCTTTAGAGTTGTTGTTGTGTTCCAAATATAGCAGGAACCTTGAAAGGTATCTTGCGGGGTGGTTAAATTATCAGTCTTTCCTTTTCTCTCACTCCTAATTTTGTTTTAATTCTCGAGGATTAGAATAGTTTGAAAGGCATGTGATGTAAAGGTTCGGAATATTCCTAAGCATTCCTTTTCCATTTTGGGGTGTCCTGTAATTCGAGAACAATTTCATAAGTTTTAGAATTTGTTTTAAGATTCTTTTTTAATTTATTAAGTTGTTTAAAAATGGTTTTACAAATTTTGGAAGTAATTTAAATGTTTTAAAAGTTCATTAGGAAATTAAAGTGGGAGTTTTGGAAATGATTTAATTGTTTTTAGAAGTGTTTTGGGATTCTATAAGTGATAATAAATCTTTTTTTAGAAAAATAATGAATCATTTATTATTAATAATTTAGATTAACTAAAAATGTAATATTTTCAAGAAAATATTTACCCTTACGCATGATCTTGGAGTTGCATAAATGTAAGGAGAGTTTTCTTTGTGTTGTATAAGGGTAATCCCCCTTATATAACCTTGCATAAAGGTGACCTAGTCCTTATATATGTCATGTAAAGGTCATTCTCAGCTCACGTAAGAGTAATCTGTTAGTTGTGTAAGGGTAATCTGTGTTTACTTTGTGTTGCATAAAGGTAAGTCCTCCTTTTGAACTGTTGCATAAAGGAAACTAATGGTTTCCCTAGGTTGTTTAAGGGTAGCTCACCGATGTGTAAGGGTAAAGGAGTTTCTACTACTTGCGTAAGGGTAAGATTAGACTTGCATAAGGGTAGCACTGAAATTATTAAGGTTGCGTAAAGGTAGACCTTCACTGCGTAAGGGTATCCCCGAATTTCCATTGTTTGCATAAGGGTGATACTTCCTCGTGTAATGGTACCCCCAACTCAAGTAAAGGTAGAGTCTTACCTGCATAAGTATGCCAAAAAAAAATTAATCTCACATAATGGTAACCAACTGTGTAAGTGTAAAATCACATTACCCTTATGCATTGCATGCCTCCTGCGTATGGGTAGCAGAAAATGCTTAAAAACTCCAATTTTCCCTTCCTGACCCTCCTGTAATGCATTTTCAATGATTTAAAAGCCTAAAATCATGGTTTTGATTGATTTTGACTCATTTAAATTATATCTAACATCTTCAAAGGAATTAAATGGATCGCAATTAAGATTTTATTTGAATGAGAATTAAATGGGGAATAAAATGTTGAAATTTGACGAAGTATCCGAGGAGGGATATCCATGGATGTTAAAAACAAGTTTCCTTCTCTTGTTTGGGTTCCTCGTTTCTCTCAAGTTTTGGTGACCCAAACCCTGACATTCGAGTTTTGTGAAGTCTTCTGTAAATTGTATGAAACTTTTCTTGCTTTTTTCGAGTTGTTATCATCTTTCTCTCTCCTCTATCCTTTGTGTGCAATGTGATTCTAGTACCATCACTAGGTAAGGGATCCTTCATCTTTCTTCTAGTTGTAACATGCGGGAGGGATCATGCTTTTTTTAACCCTTGGTAAGATAGTAAGTGTCATCCTAATGAAGATAATTAATCGGGCTTAAGGAAATTGATGGGAATGAGGAGTTTTGTCTATATTTTATATGATTTCTTCATATTGCGTGTATTTGTTTCCCAAGAAAATATGATCACATTTGTAATGAATTATTATTCTTATTATCACCAATTGTGTTAGATTACATAATCTAAAAATTATCCTAGAAAGAGAAGATGATTATGACATGAAGATAATTAAGTGGTTAATTAAAATTGAAGGGGAAGGTAAAGGAAACACATGTTTTACTGCTTTTGATGTTAGTGTCATTGGGTTTATACTTGTTAATGTCACTGCTGAAAATCAAAGTTGTTGGGGGATTTTGTTTGTGTTGTAATTGATATGCTTGTGGAACCCTTATTGTGCAATTGTTTGATATCTCCTTAAATGAAATTGGCTAATAACGTACATTCGGCTAATAAATTGGTTGCCCATGGAAATTATGGTTTGTGTGAGAATGTCCTTGAAAAGTAAAGAAGCAAATGTGATGAAAAGACCCTTGTTTAAATCTGAAATAAGATGTGGGAAATATTTGGAAATCAGTTGTGATGTGCAGTGGTTGTGATGTGTGGTTATTGTAGTGAGATGGTTGAATTGTGGCGATGGATTGGCTTATGTTGTGTTGAGATGATTGTTGGTTGGGGTTGGAAATGATGAATGGTAAATGGAATGGTGATGTTTAATTTGAATATGGAAATATGATAATGAATGTGAAAATGGTTGGTAATTGAAATGGTTAAATGAGAAATATGAGATTGATGTGTGGTTTTGACTTAAAATAATTGAAAGATAAATGAATGGGTTGTGTTAATATGAAATAGAATGAGCCACTTTGGTGGTGGTGCGGTGGTGAAGGTGAGTTGCCAAAATAGGTTGTTCTTTGGGAGGTTTAGGGTTTGAATCCTGGGAGTCTGCTTTCGGGGGGAACCTCTCCCTCGGGATCCACCCACCTTGCTGGGTCGCCCGGTCTCATCTGGGCGGGAAAAATGAGGCGCGGCCCAAATTGCTGACGGATCGCTGTGATGAACCATCACTGTCGGGATGTTACCCTCTGGGATGCTCTGCCATCTCGGCTGGCAACGGCTCCTTCCCCGGTTGGGGAGTTTCCTTCGGGTACTACCCCTTCGTGGGGGAGGGGGGTTTCTCTGTGTGGAGGGTTCGAAAAGGCCACACCAGGGAATTCCCTTTCTAAAAAAGATGAAATAGAAAGACATGGGTTGGAAGGGCTAAAAAAAATTTAAATTAAAATGGGAAGTGTGGTTAAAGTGTTTTTTGTTTAATATGAAATGAATGGGCTTGATAGATAAAGGTGGTTAGTAATGGGGAATCGGGAAATTGAATTAATTTAAAAAGAAAGGGGGAATGTGGCTTGTGGTTTGTGGTTGTGGCATGCTTGTGTGGTGTTGTGAATTTAGAGGTGGCATCAAAAGTGGCGGAAGTTGTGAGGCCTTTGTGGCAATGTTGTGAATTGGATGGTATTCTTATTGAAATCCCTTAGGTAAGATTTATGTGTGTGGATATTATATATTGTATTTTCATTGTGATTTCTATATTCAACTCACTCGTGTCGACATACAAATGTTTTGGGGGTGTTTTTTCCAACATCCAAATGGTGAGGACAGGTGGATCATTATCCGCTCTTCCCCGCTCTCTTTTAGGTGAGGTTCTAACACATGGGTTGTGATGACTTGTGGATTGTATTGCACTTATGGTTGTGTTTAATGAGATGATGAGGTTGTTCATAATGGAGGTCATGCATGGTAGGAGGGAACGAGGTTGATGTTCGTCATATTCATGATACCCTATTATTCTAGCTATAGTTTTGGTAGATATGTGATGTGTTGGTCCAGGTGTCTTCAGGTGAGATGTGATGTGATTACTTAGGTGTCTTCGGGCGAGATGTGATGTTATGGCTCAGGTGTCTTCGGGCAAGAGGTGATGTGTTGGCTTAGGTGTCTTCAGTTGGGGTGTGATGGGCAGTTGCACGCGGGGTGCTTAACATGGTGTAGTTGCTCAAGTGTTTTCAGGCATGATTATACAGAAGAGATGGGGTGTCAGTACGTACAATGTTGGGGTGTGAGAGCGGAAAATTAGTGGGAAAGCAGTGTGGGGTGCCCTTTTATCGATATGCTTCTTATTATGTTACTATACTTGGATACGTTATTCGGTGAGCGTGTCTTGGTGGGGATGGGATTGGTCGGTTGGCCTGTTTAGGTGTTGTTGGTTTTGTTATTTGTTCATCGATTCATTGGTATGCTCTTTTCACATGTTCACAAGGGACTTTGGGTATGATCCAACTGTGTATGCATGTATGCTCACCCGATGTATATAAACAGTTTTTCATGTTTCCAAGAGGACTTCAGAGACTAAGCGAGACATTACTAGCTTGGTCGTTAGGGCTGTTGTTGAGATGATGTTTGTGGGGTTGTCTTTGATGTTTTACTTGGAGACTTTTTTCATATTTGTATGAGATTTCATGAATTGTGGATATTGTGGATTTTACCTTTCTTATGTTATGGAGTTGTTTGGTGGTTGATATCCTATCTCTCAAACCTGCTTTTCTTTTTGTTAAGGGTAATGTCTCTCGTATGTGTAAACTTCTTATACTCTCGGTGTTAGTTGTCAACTCGACACCTACTAGAGGCAGGAATCGAGGGTTCATTATCTTCCTTTCTCTATTGTAGGCTCAGAAGGGGTACCTTTGGAGGGTGGGTGTGAGAAAAACATGCTAAAGCTCCAATAAGTAAGGAGTAGAACCAACATGCACCTAATAAGTAAACTACCTATTTTCAGCCTCACCAAGGTTCACTCACCAAGTATCACACACAAGTAGTAAAATAATATTAGAATAATATAAAAATTAAGGTGTCTCGCAACCGCTTCTCAACTGGTTTATCGCTCTCACACTCCATCGTCAAACGTCCTATGCTCTCATCCTTACCATATTTTCAACCTCATCATTACGGGCAAGCCAAGACTCTCAACCTGTGACAATCATCATATCATCACATCATAATATCATTGCATCCATAACCATCACATCAAGGGTCCAAAACAGTTGGGTATTGTGAACATGAAAGACATCAACATCGTGTCCTCCTATCATGCACTACCCCCACTGAATCGTATCACTACTAATTATGTCATCATCACTGCCAAAGTGAGAGTCGAGAAGGGTGGGGAAGCCAACCATTCCCCCTCGCCAGCCTGGATGTTTGAGGAAAACCCTGAAATCATAAACCTAAACCTTAAAACCGAACCAAAAAATCATAAATCCTACATCCAAAACACTATATCTGAAACCCTAATACCTAAACTCTAAAACCTAAAAGCCCAAAACATTTGGGCATCAATAAGGCTATCTGACTCTGATGGGCATGCATAAAAAACACATGAATATACAAGTATATAATAGCCATGCATAAGCCCATCCTATGATTTTACACTAAACGACACTACTATAACCCACAATCGTCACTATAACACTGATACTCCATTAACTACTACCACACACCACCCATTGTTGCCTAAGACACATCTCAACCCCACATTTTCACACAAAACGGCCACAACAACCACCCACAGTTTCCATTCATTCAATTATTAATCCAATGTTGGGTTTACCATTTACCAATGATTTTATTCCATCAAGACTTACTAACAAAACCTCATCTCATCTAACCACCTCACAACTAGCCATGTTATCTACCAATCATCTCGCATTCCACAACTCCCACGTATTGTGTCGACCACTACACCAAAACTAGCCTTTACCAAACCAACCACGTCACTATCGCCATAATGTTTCCAGTTACACGCACATCACATGCCACTGCCATACCGACCACAACAACAAACAACAATAATCTTTTTAGGCATAGATAACATCATGGCCCGTGCAAACAACATTTTAATCCAGATTATTCAAACAAACCATTTAATTATCAGGCGACTGTGATGGTAGAGGGGTTTGGGGTTTTAGGCGGCAGTCGTGGACCGGTTTTATTTCCTTGCGTGCCTTGTAAATAAAAAAGTTTAAAAAGTGATTACACCACTCAAGCACAACAATAATTCATGATTTCATAGGCATGTAGTTTCAAAGCATTTACAGTGTTCTTACTAAATCAAACAGTATGAGTTCTTTAGATTAAGAAGGCTTAAATATCATTGAATATCAATACTCATGCGTCACTTTATTTCCGTAAGTTTTCCATCACTTTTACAGTTATATTTCTCTATGGATTATTCCTACAGTTTTATCTCATATAATAGCAGGGGAAAAAGTACATGAAATACACCAGAATAAAAATGAAATACATACGCAATACTTTTCTATTTTTCACCATTCTGGTTCACCTTTGTTTTTAATTCAATTCATGTTGTTTACCTAGTGGAAATCAAAAGCATGGTAATCTCATGAATTGCACAAAATAAAAGAGAAGAGATCTTGAATCCCCTACCTCGAAGAAGCTTCACAAACACGGCATCAAAAATAGAGAGGAGGATGCGCGCAGGTCTGAAAATTGCAGGAAGGGCACGAATGAATCAAAAAAAGGTTCTTGAAACTCGAACAACAAATCATTGATCATCTAGGATCGAGGGAAAAATAAGAAAAACAGACAAGGGAAAGAACTCTCTGATTTCAAAATTGCAGATGACATTTTTACCGAATATTTCCCAAAACACCACCAGATTTCCCTTTAATTCACATTAATTTTGGTTTTAACAGATCGTCTTGATTTTATTCCCTCGCGTGACCCATTCAAACTTCTCAAATTTAAGCAAGTCAGAGAGTAGATCTATTCCCTTGGTAACAGATTTCAAATCCCCCCATTTCAATTTTAATTCTCATTTATCTCATAAAAACCAATTTCACGTTATACAAGAGGAAATTCTCACAAGGGAAAGACCCTTACACAATGAAGGAAGCTACCCCTTCTTGAGATCTACCCTTACATGAAGACCCTGACGTGGGCTCTACCCTGACGCTTATGCCAGTTCTCAATGACCCTTACGTGAGCTAGGATCTACCGAGATGTGGGATCGGGTTTACCTTGACGCAAGCGGGCTACTTTCACACAACGATAGAAGTGCCCTTACGCGAGCGTGTTACCTTCGGGCAACTCGGAATTTACCTTTACACGACGACCAGAACTAGGGTGCGTAGAGGTAAAACAACTTTATTGTTATGCAGGGAGAGGGTGTTACATAAGGGTAAAGAAATTATTAAAAAAAATCCAATTAAACCAACTTGTGAGTCTTACCAAAAAAAAGTCCACTTTAAGGTAACCAAACACACCCTTAATCATTGAATACATTGATAAAACCATAATATTAATCCATCATAATTTACAAGAAATCATTTTATAAAAACCTTTTCAATTTACTCAAGAAAAAACAAGGTTGATATTTAATCAAACACCTTGCATGCATAGAAATACAAGAGCAAAATTTTAAATGTATTTGCTATAAAAGCCTCTTTAATTTATCGATCATGAAGAACTATCATAAATCAATCAAAAACAATATATAGAAGCATTTTGTAGATAAAAAACAATTTAGAACACCTAAACATTCGTGGTTTAATCAAAGCAATGGAAAACAATAGAATCATATACTTGGATATGGTGAAACCCCATCACCTTGAACAATCTAGGATAGATTCAAAGTTAAACAGGATGTGACCATATCTTTTGGTTTTAACCCTCTCAACCATTTTCACACTTACCATGATAACAAAGTTTTTTACTTCTTGAGAGTCAAGATAGTTACCATAAATGGACAAAAGGACCATAAATAGGTCATGGTTGATATTATAAAACATATCTTAATCACTTCAACAAATTTAATATTTTTTTGAATTTTATATCTTTTAATAAAATATTATTTATTATAAAATATCATTAATGTCAATTTTTAGAACTATTCATTATTTTGACTTTAATAACATTAAAACAATTAAATTTGAAAAAAAATATTAATTACAATCCTAAACTATTATATTAATCAATAAAATTCATGTATCACATTATCTCAAATTATATTATTTGCAATATTTTTAATATCATTTAGATGTTTTTTCTATTAATTGAATAATTACTGTGTCACCTCTATGTAACAATTTAACGTAATTATTTATTCACTAACAATTAAAAATAAATTATCATGGTGAAGATAAGTAATTTATATTTCAAATGAATATTTATAAGTGAACATTTCTTCAATTTATCCACATTAAAAATATTATATTTATTAATAACAAGAGTGACATTTTTGAATTTCCATTACATAAATTATAACAAATGTCAAAATCACACTCAAATGAAAACAAAAGGTCGTATGACCGAATATTTAATGAGTATGGGTGAGATGGACACACCCAATAAAATTAATTAAATGTTGAGGTCATTTTAAAGTCTAAATCATATTATTTTCAACCCTTAATTACTTGATTTACTATTTTCCATGGTAACAAAAATTATTGTAGTTAAGATTTATATTGATTAAAGAGCCGAGAGGAAAGACGAGGGAAAGAATCCTACCTAGAGAATGAAATGAGAGGGAGAGAGGGTACTCCTTTTACATAGAAATGAGAAATTAATAAAAATACAAAGTAAATGTCATAATTACCCTTTTTCTGGAAACATCTAATATGAACAAACACCAATAACAAATGACATAAATAATAATCATAACAATAACCATGATAATGATGATCATAATAATCATGATGGTGTAGTGGTGAAATTAAAAAATAAAAACTTAAAATATATAAAAAAAGAAACTAATAATAATGATAATTATTATTGATATTATAATAATCGATGGACTGTGGGTTTGAAAAACATATCCAACAGCCCCCAAACTTTATGAGAGAAAATAGTAGAGAGAGAGAAGGTAAAACAACAGGAAGAATGCTCCCAAACAAAAAAGACCTGACTGGTTTACAGAAGCATACAGTTCGAAAGAAACCCAAAGCAAACAAATTTCTCATATCAGAAGCTTGCTTTCTCGGTGGAGCCAACAACCACCTCCACATCAGCAGATGCAACATGATCTTCAAGCAGCAGCTCCCCATTTCCAGGATCATCAAAGGAAAATCCCACATGTTCTTTCCTGCAAGTAGTGGAATTTCTATCCACCTGAGGTGCAGTCGGCTTAACATCAGAGCATGAACCCACAACTGCATGGGGCTTTTTCCCTTTCTGAGTTTCTTCCTCCTGCAAGTCGGTTCAGTCCGCCACTGTTTCACTCTCATAACCAGACCAGGAAGTATGAGAAGCCCGTGGGGTCGTCTTATCATCAACCACTTGCAAACCTGTCTCCCTCGGGCCCTCCATAGGTTGATTATACAAAAGATTAAATTGATTACCCAGCAAAGATGGGCTATGCCTGTCACCTGCCATCACCTGCATAGAAGGATTATCATCCACACCCGTTAGTAGATCTTGGTCATCATCATTTGAAACCATCACTATCTGCTCCATGCCTAATGCTATTAAAAATCATACAAAAAGCAAGCAGCTTTTCAAATTCAATTGATAATTCTAATCGATTTTCAACAGCCACAAAAATAATAGTGTCAATTAGAGGAGAGCAGAGATCAAACTCAACAAGGACCTAAAGATTCCCATACCTGCCCGTTTCGTCTCTCTATCAAACTAAATAGGCACACCTACAGTAGTCAAGGCAATGTCCTCAAGGATTTGGATTTGGATTTGGGGATGCCAGAAGAACCAACTCATACCCCTGATTCTAATCCAGGCCCGAGTGATCGAATTTTTAACATTCATAGGGTTGAAGAACAGATCCCAGTCTTGAATCCTCAAGATACCAGGCTTAAGAGAGACAAAACCAAAGCCCCGAGCTTTACATTAAGTTCATCTGAAGGGAAGACAATATAGAAGAAGCCCTCACCCAGAGATGCCATCCGACATCTCACCAAAACCCCAAATTTCAAGTAGTCAATTTTGTAGATTGTCAAAACTTCTAAGGGTTTTCTTTTTTGTTGGTAGGTCACAGCCCCAATAATTTGAGTGCTTTCACTCTTTAATTAGTTGTACAAGAAATCCCCGATTCGCTTCAACGATGGCCAAAGAACCATTCTTCATAATCTTTCTGGACGAAGCATTATCACCATGCCTGGGATCGGCAAAGGACTTAGTATTCACAACATTGTCGGAAAAGGAGACTAGATTCACCTTTTTAGAGTCTCTAATCTTTCTGGACGAAGCATTATCACCATGCCTAAGATCGGCAAAGGACTTGGCATTCACGACATTGTCAACAAAGGAGACTAGATTCGCCTTTTTAGAGTCTAATTTCTTTTGCATCTTTAGATGCCCTCACAGAGCAAATCGATCTTCCCAATTCAGGATTTTCTTCAACTACAGCATTCTCAAGCTCAACCATCTCCGAACAACGTTAACAATTATAACCTAATACGTGACAATGACTGCAAGTGACTCTCAATCCCCTTTCATAGGCTTTAGCCTATCTCATTCCTCAGTCAACTGGATTTTGATCAACCTACTAGCACATGGAATCAAATGTGGTTCTTCATTATCCAGTGTACATTACCTATAATCACCGATAAGCATCCATGGTATAGCATCTCAAAACCATGCCAATCTTGCAAACAAGATATGAAGGGCGTCAATCCTCCTCCCTCTCAAGGCCGAGAGAACTAGATAGAGTCCTTAGAGACCAGAAAAGATTCTTGTTGTGATCAATGACGAACAACGCAAGTAGTTAGGATCGTCCGCACTAGCATCCGATAATTCTACGATGACGTTTTGAGGTTTGTGGAGCACGTATGAATACCACTAAAGGGATTCGACTTTGAATCCTTCATCGCAATGACAGTACAAAAAGAGTGATCAACCGATTCAACAATGAAGAAAGAATTGCAAGCGAAGGTAATTCTTATTCATATAAATTAATTATAAATTACCTGTGAAAATATTTTCTCTTCAAATCTGCAGAGGTTGCATTCATCAAGTTCGAAGGATTTATCCGAAGAAACCGATGAAATCCCATTATTAGGAAGGGGCCAAACTGTTTCTGCTGCACCTCGGGACCTTTAAGCTATATCAAAGGGATCACATATTAATTCATCCAACAACAGATTTAGTAGTCGAAAAAGCAATAGACATTACAGAAATTTAGAAGGTGCTTTCTCTTAACTCAGAATCAAAGGGATCACAAATTAATTTATAATTATTTATTAATTTGTTGATTCATTACGCATTGGTCTTAGTTTTCATTTTCAGTTTATTCATTCTTTAATCTAAAAGTCGTTTTAACAAGTTCGCCCACCTTCATATGACTAAGAACAGGTCAAGAACATTCAAAGATCTCATCTGGAAGTGAAGGAGATTCTGGTCATACAACATGTAACCGCAAAGTACACGTCGTGTAGTCCAGTCAACCACCCAAAGATGTGTTTCAGTAATCAAGGCATGTCGTGTTGGTTCCATTACACGGCGTGTGTTAATTACACACCACGTGACAGCTATCATCCGGCACACGGTTTGACAGGATTACACGACATGTAGGCAGTGTACAAGTCATTTAGCCCCACACGGTTTACCAGCGGTTTTCACGAAAACCGTGTGGTCAAAGTACGCAACATGTAATTAATTACACATCATATAGGGGATGTCAATCGTGTAACACGAGCCAGACGCAGGTGATAGGGATCCGAGAGAGAGAGAGAATTTCCTGGGAGCCGTGCACCCACAAGCCACTCGCACGCAGGCGAGACTCTAACAGAAAATACGACGAACCTCCCTTCCTACTGAGACTTCCCTTTAATACCCCTAACTAACTCACTAAAACAGGAAATTACAAATATACCCCTTTACTAGTCCTATTCCTTCTTTGATAAGTATGTAATATCAGAGGCCTCCTATCATTTTCGCCCCCATAATTTTCCACCTTGTCCCCAAGGTGGAAATTAGGAAATTGAGATTCAATCTGCTCTGCCTCCTCCCAGGTTGCCTCTTCCTTGGAATGTCTGCGCCATTGAATCCAACACATAGGTTTCCGCCTTTGCATCTTTTCGGCAAGAACAGCAATAGGGTACTCTCGTTCAGCCAAAAATTATCTGGCCAACTCCCCTTCAGTACTCTGTTGTCCAATCACAATTTTCAACTGAGAAACATGAAAAACTGGATGCACCTTACTGTTAAGTGGTAGTTTCAGCCTATATGCCACAGGCCCAACACATTTTTCAAAAACAAAAGGCCCATAATACCGTGCTGCCAACTTAGGATTAGTCTTGGACACCACTCCAGGTCTATTTGGTCGTAATTTGACCCATACTAAGTCCCCTACTTTGTAATTCACCTTCCTGTGATGTAGGTTTGCAAATCTGGTCATAATTTGTTGTGCTTTGTGTAAATTTACTCGTAACTGCTTTAATGTCTCATCCCCATCAATTAGGACTGCTGCAACAGCTTCTACAGCTGCTTCCCCTTTCACATAACATAGAACATTTGGTGGCGTCCTTCCATATACCACTTCAAAAGGCGTTCTTCATATAGAAGTGTGATATGCTGTATTGTAATGAAATTCTGCCCACGGTAGCCAGAATGCCCACCGCGTTGGATGATCTGATGAAAAGCACCGAAGATAAGCTTCTGAACATTGATTCACCACCTCAGTTTGCCCATCACTTTGAGGGTGATAGAATGAGTTCATCTTAAGAATGGTTCCTTGTAACTTGAATAATTCTTGCCAGAAATGACTCGTGAAAAGCGGATCCCGGTCACTCACTATAGCTGATAGAATTCCATGCAAACGGACAACTTCTTTCACAAATATCGCTGCTACTGTTTTAGCTGTATAGGGATGCTTTAGTAGAATAAAATGAGCATACTTACTAAGTCTGTCAACCACCACTAGAACTACTTCATAACTTTGGGATTTGGGAAATCCGAAAACAAAATCCATTGAGACTTCTTCCCAAACCTGTTTTGGTAGAGGCAATGGTTGGATTAATCCAACAGGGTTCATAGCTTCATATTTATGTCGTTGACAAACCTCAGAAACCCGAACGTACTGTTTAACATCTCTTGTTATTCCAAACCAAAATATTCCATTAGCAAGTCATTTGTAAGTTTACAGGTATCCAGAATGTCCACCTTCAGCTGAAGAGTGATAATGTTTCAGCAGTTGGTATCATAGCAGAATTTCTGGATAAAACTACTCGATTCCTGAAATACAACGTATTTCCCCACAGAACATATCCAGTTCGAACTGACTTTCCACTTTTAATTGCTTTGATAATTTCTTGCAACTGTTCATCCTGCTGAACCTCTTTCAGCAAACTTTGGAAATCTATCCAGACAGGTTCAGAAACTGCCATCTGTGAAAAAACTGCCCCCTCACATACCCTGGACAGTGCATCGGCTGCGTTATTTTGCTTTCCAGGTTTATATCAAACTTCGAAGTCAAAACCCAACAATTTAGCATGACAACACTGCTGATTCATAGAGATTACCCGCTGACTAAAAAGATTCTTAAGGCTATGATGATCAGTGTAAACCACAAATCGGTGCCCCAACAAATACTGTTTCCAGTACTGAACAGATAACACCAATGCCTTTAACTCCTTTTCATATACTGATTTGGTAGACTCGAATCAGTCAAAGCTTTACTAAAATAGGCTATAGGTTGCCCTTCCTGCATCGAAACTGCTCCTACTCCCTTTCCCGAAGCATCACTTTCCACTACAAATACCTTAGTCAAATCGGGCATTCTCAAAAGCGGAGCAGCTGTCATACATTATTTTAGCTTTTCAAATGCCTCGGTAGACTCCGTAGTCCAAAAGAATCCTTCCTTCTTAGTCAATTGAGTTAAGAGTCAAGCTATCTTCCCATAATCTTTAATAAATTTTCTGTAATATCCGGTCAAACCCAGAAATCCCTGGATTTCCCTGACGTTTTTAGGCTGCTGCCAATTTCTAACAGCTTCTATTTTCTTGGGGTCCATTGAGACTCCTTTATCTGAGAAAATATGCCCAAGATACTCCACAAACTTCCTTCCAAAAGAACATTTCTTTCAGTTGGCAAACACAGCATTCTCTTTCATAGTTCGTAATACCAATCCCAAGGCTTCCAAATGTCTCTCCCAGTTGCTGCTGAAAACCAGTATATCGTCGAAAAATATCAAGACAACCTTCCATAATAATTTTTGAAATACTGAATTCATAGTTGCCTGAAAGGTTGCAGGTGCATTCATAAGTCCAAATGGCATTACGAGATATTCATGATGCCCTTCATGAGTTTTAAAAGTTGTTTTCTCAACATCTTGGTTTTTCATTCGCACCTGATGAAATCCCGATTTCAAGTCTGTTTTTGTAAAGTATGCAGCCCCGAACAACTCATCCATCAGTTCTTCAATAACTGGAATAGGGAATCGGTCAGGAATTGTTTTCAAATTCAGTGCTCGGTAGTCTACACACATTCTCCATCCTCCATCTTTTTTTAACCAATATAATGGGGCACGAGGATGAACTAGTATTAGCTCGGATAAACCCCTGTTCCAGAAGTTCTTGGACTTGCCTTTCTATTTCATTCTTCAGAAAATGAGCATGCTTATAAGGGCGGATATTCACTGGCTCTCCTCCACATTTTAACCTTATCGAAAGGTCTGTTTCCCTTTCCGGTGGCAAAACTGTAGGAGTCTCGAGTACCGACTCAAACTGAAGCAGAATTTTCTGCAATTGTTCTGTTTGCAAAGCATTCAACTCTATTATGCTTCCTTCCACATCCTCATCTGCAGTCCATTGCAAGCCATCAACCCTGATTCTTCTGTACTTCAAATATTCTTGTACAGTTCCTGGTGAATTCTGCTTATTACATATTCCTTGCAACGCCACTGCCCTCCCTTACCACAAAAAACTCATTGTCATTTGCTTCCAATGTGAAGTTACATACCCAAGAGTCTCAAGCCAGGATATTCCAAGCACCAAATCAGGTCCTGTAGTGTCAAAAAGATAAGAATCCACTACAAACTCCACATTTCCTAAGCACACCTTAAGAGTTCTGCACATTCCATGAGACATTACTCGATGTCCATCCCCCAATCGAATACTAAAAGGTTTGGTATCTTCTACCGGGGTAATTAGTTGTTTCAACAAATGCTTGAAAAGGAAGTTGTAACTTGCTCCACTTTCAATTAATACCAATATCGGTATCCCTTCTATACTTCCTTCCATCATCATAGATTTCGTTCCCCCTTCTAGTTCTTTACCTTCCAAACTAGCTGTAGTACAATGAATTACCATCTCCCACTGCTCATCAGTTGGTTCAGGAATCTCCCTTTCATTCCTTTCTGTCGGACCAGTTTCCTTCACTTCTTCATCATAAGGTTCCACACATTCCCATACCATGAGATTGTAACCTTTTTCTGTGCACTTATGTCCGGGCTGAAAACGTTGGCCGCAGGTAAAACACAATTCCTTGGCCCTCCTTTCCTCATACTCTTCTCTTGATAAATTTTTAACTCCTCTCCACCACGGCATAACTTCTACTGCTCTATCTTTTTCTCTTCCAGAAGTTGCAGGAATAATTTTTACAGTGTTGTTAGTACTCCCTTGTTGTCCCAAAACTCCAGTCATTATTCCTTTTCCTCGAATTTCTGTGGGTCTGATAATTCCCTTCACAATTAATTCCCGCTCTACCCGTCTTGTAAGTGTAAGCAATTGGATTTTTGTTTGTGGTTCATGTGTTAGGACTGTACTTCCAATTTCTAATCGCAATCCGCCAATAAACAAGCGAACATACCATTTTTTCGTTAAATCTGGTATGTGTAGCGCCACACTTTCGAACTCATTGATGTAGTCGTCTACCGATTTTGTTTGCTGCAAGCCTTTCAAATAAATCCCCGGATCCTCGGCACTACCATATCTTCCAAGGAGTTCTTCTTTAAATTGTGTCCACGTCAATTCTTTTTTCAGTCTTCAAAGAAATTATCCAGTACTGAGCGAGTCTATCCATGCACAATTGTGCCAAAGGCACCTTCATTTCCTCTCGTACTCCATAAATTGAGAAGTACATTTCTGCTCACTCTATCCACGATACTGGATCCTCTCTAGTAAAAATTGGCATCTCTACAGGTTTGGTAGTCTCTCGATGCATCTCTATGTCTGGAAACGGTTTCTTCCTTCCAGACTCGGTCTCAGGCAAAACACGACATTGTTCTTATGTTATAGCGTCTGTTCTAAAAGTGCTACCTCTATCTGCAACAACACTCTGCCCTCTGCCCTCTGTCCGTTGAGACTACTCCTCAAGAATCAGTACTATTCTAGACAGAGAAGTAGTCAGCTCACGGACCTGGATTTCTAACCTTTGAAGCGAGCCCTCATGCAGCGTCTGTCCTGTTTCTTGTCATAGCATTCCAGCTTGCAGCTCAGACATCGTTGACTCTACTCCAGCAATCCTAGTTTCCATTCGCGTGAACATGAGACAGCTAGTTCGTCTCTCTAACTCCAATTCCCTTCTCGTCCCATCAACAAATCCATCCTCCTCTCTCAATGAAAGCACCAATTTGATAGGGATCCGAGAAAGAGAGAATTTATATTCCATAGCAGAGGAAAAACAAGGATTACACTTACAGCGCTAGACAGTTCGAGACAGAAGATTAGAAAATTTCCTGGGAATCGCGCATCCACAGGCCACTTCGCACGCAGGCGAGACTCTAAACAGAAAATACGATGACCTCCTTTCCTACCGAGATTTCCCTTTAATACCCCTAACTAACTCACTAAAACAGGAAATTACAATTATACCCCTTTACTAGTCCTATTCCCCTGATAAGTATGTAATATCGGAGGCCTCCTATCATCAGGATTGGTCAGAATGAATTAAATGTCGTGGACAGTGTACACAATGTGTAATTCGTGTCAACTCACGCAAGGCACACGACTTAACAACTATGTCGTGTGAGTCAAACATGCAAAGAGGGTATTAATTTTAGCATTAAACCAAACTACGCGGCATGTAATTAGATGTGCATGATATGTGAAGGGGTCTTACTGCATTGATTACATGATGAGTAATTTGGTTGGTCCTGTGCAATGTTAAAATGCTAAATTAATAATTTTCCATGTTTTTTTCAGTTAAACGCCATGTATAGTTCTAATACACGCCGTGTACTTCACAGGAAGAACCAGTAGTACTCGTCACGTATATTAATGGCGAGTCGTGTGATCATACACGTTGTGCAAACTACACGAATTGATCTACAAAACTACATGTCATGCAATATCGTGACACGTTGTGCATGCTCACATGTTGTGTAAGTACATTGTACACAACAAATACTATACTTTGTGTATATCATGCACCGTGTAGTCTAATAGTGCACGCTGTGCAAGGGAAGCAGAATGGCACTTATTGTGTTACCTCCAATGCAGGTCGTGTAAGACTGACCAGAAGGGTACACGTCGTCGTGTCCCTTGCAAGTACACATCCTGTATTTATTTAATTTGTTTAAAATTACAAAAGATGGGAATTTCGAGAACTGTTGGATGGATAATTAAGACAAAAAAATTAATTAAATTAATAAGATAATTAATTTATTAATTCAGGGATTTTATCTTAATAAAAGAATGAATCAAAATGAATGTTAGCTAGTATTAAATGTGTAGCCGTTTCATGCGTGGATCATCATGAGCTTTACCGACCTATGCATGTGTTGGGTTCCTTTTAATTTAAATTTATTGTATAGGTTTTGTGATAATTATTATCAAATTAAAATCATCTGTGAATCATCTCCTCCTCTTATTATCTATGGGCTCACGTGCCCACGACTTCTTTTATGTAATCTCATAATCATGGTTCTCTTCACCTGCGTGTGAGTAAAACATATATAAAGGAAGAAGCTCACGAGAAAATCCCCTGCGGATTCCCGGTTATGTCCGACCCCGCCTCTGCCCTCACCCTCCTGGTTCTGTCCGGCGAGATCCTGTCGCCGCCATCTTCCTCGACGTTGTCTGGCCTCCTAGTGGCTGCGCTCTGCCCCCGCTCCAGGTGACACCACCGGACGTCGGCTCCTGCTCCCAGCGCCACTGGCCCTCCCGACCCAGGCACAACACGCCGTTGGCGAGCACGTTCTTCGACGACGAACGATCCAATCTCCAAGTAGGACTCATCAATTTGTGGTTTACACCCTTATTGATTAAACTGATTGAGCAGATTGATCCCTTCTATCGACCTGCGCCAATTGTGGCCTAAGCATGCGCATACGTACAGGATTAAATTGGTTTTTGAATTGTAATCTAACCCTGGTATCACCGTTCTTGATCGTTGGCCAAGATCGTTTGGCCAACGATGGGGAAACCTTTGTTATGGTGTCTTTCCCCCTCGTTTTCTTCGCATTCATCAGAGGTAGGATCCCACGGACCTGGTTCGACATTGTCGAGCGGTACCGAGCCCGATCGGACCCCCGAAATCACGGTGGATGTAAGAACCCGGGTTTTTAGAACGGGTCAAAATTCTGATCCTGTTTGAATTTTTGACTGGTTTCTGAGGAAACTGGAGGAAATGGGCAATTTTGGGAAATTTCCAGACTACACGCCGTGTACTTTAAGTACACGCCGTGTATATGTTAAGCGAGTGACCGGCCGTGTGCTCGCCGAGTACATGCCGTGTGATGAATGTGTAGAAAATTTCTTACTACACGGCGTGTAGTTAGAGACACGCCGTGTACCCGCGACCGTGTGGCGGCTATACATGGCGTGTAGGCCAACAGGGGAGAATCATTGAAACAAGATACACGCCGTGTTCTCCTTGGACACGCCGTGTTCTCCTTGGACACGCCGTGTAGTCTAGCTGTGTATGAGGGATATACATGGCGTGTGGGTAAGTCAGCGAGGAAGAGAAGGGAAACCAAGTACACGTCGTGTACTCATGTCGGCAGGTTCTGGAAAGTAAGTCGGCGAAATTCCAGCCGCCAAATGAACAGTTAAATGATATACACGGCGTGTAGTCCTAAAATACACGCCGTGTAGTTTCTTTTTCTGCGTTAAAACGGGCAGTAGCCTCGTATTGAGGCAGAACCTCATATGTTCCGCCGGGTTTCGCGAACCAAGCCGGTCGAACCTTGTTCTTGCTCCCGGTTCTTCGTCTGAAGTCGGATTCGAACACCGATTGATGCGTTGAAACCCCCTCGGTAAGGCCTCGATTCCTCTGGAGTCGTTTTGTTTGATTTCTGTTCTAGAACGAGTTATAGGGGTTTGAGCGGTTTGGATTCTTTTATAGATCCACCGCGGTTTAGACCGAATTGGAGGCTGTTACCGGAGGAGTAGCATCGTACGAGTCTCAGGTAGGTGGTGCATACCTCTTTCTGTGTTTTCGTGGTCATTTGGGTGACGCGGCCTTCGGCGCGTTTTCGGGTATTTTGAGCGGGACCCATTTTTATCTGATATTGCATATCGCGTTGTTTATGGACCTATGGGATGCCTCTGGGTACACCCTGTTACCTGTTTTGCTTTAGCGGGGTCGGGCGAGAGGTCGTAGCTCATCGGGGCATTTTGGTCGAGGGATGCCAAAATGGTTATATTTGATTTATACTGTTATAAACTGTTGAGTTTAATTTATTAAGCCTGATATAAATTGTTAAAGGCATTCAAGACCTCAGTGCTGGTATGGGACAACATCATGCATAGTGCAATTCAACTGTTAAGGTTGTTTTGCCTGATTATGTGTTCTGTTTGAATATGATATATATGTGATTGCTGAATTGCATATGTTGGACCTTTGGGGTGGTGTTGGGCATGGCCGGATATTCTTGAGTGGTGTTGATCACAGGTTGGGCTTGACCCGGGTTACTTTGGGTGGTTTTGACCACGGGATTGGACGTCATGGACGTCGGCTTGAGGCAGTACGACTGTCAAGTTGGGCATGGCCCGGGTTACTTTGATGGCGAGGCCATCGGACTTGAGCGGCATGGTCCCAGGGACACGAGGTGTCAGATGTGTGGTGGCTTAGGTACTATTTTGATGATTACCGCTCACCCGGAACTTTGAGTAGTGTGCACACAGAGATACTCCATGACGAGGTGGTTTTGACCACTCGTATGGGTAGAGGCCCCCGTGGATGCGGTTTAGGTACTTTGGATGGGGGTGCTTGTCGTAGAAAGCCACGTGAGAGGTAAGGAGCCTTCAGAGGATAGCATTGAGGCTATCGGGTTGGGGGCTGAGGCTCACCGTTATTTGAGGGCAGATATCGCTGTCCCTCCGGATACGTTATTTGAGGGCAGACATCGTTGTTCCTCCGGGCTACTTCTTGGGCGTGCCTTCGGGACGTCGGTACTTGAGACACAAGGTATCAGGAGGCACATGGTGCCGAGTTGTTACGTCTTGGGCGTGCCTTCGAGACGTCGGTACTTGAGACACGAGGTGTCAGGTGGCACATGGTGCCGGGTTACACGACAGAGATTTCGGCGTTGGCCGAAGCAGGTGACACTCCATGGTGGCTGCTGAGCACCAGTGGAGTTAGTGTTTAATTGTGCACTGTTCTGTTTACTTCTTTCCTTATAAATGCATGCCTGCTTAAACACTTATTAGGTATGCACCGTTGGGTGGTATCCTACTGAGATTTGTCTCACACACTGCACGGGCCCTTCGGGACGCGTGCAAACTTTATGGATTTACGTGCAGGAAAGAGGTCAGCCTTAGGAGCTGAGTCGTATTAGCTGTTTCATGGAGATGGTATGGACCTTGAGGTCTTACCTAGTTGGAGTTTACTTTGTTTTGTTTTCTTTCCTATATCAGCATGCTTGCTTGTTGTAGCTACTTATGATTAGCCATTGGCGCCCTTTTTATATTCAGATATGTATGACCTGCTTTGGATGCATGCTTAATTGTTTAGTAGTAGTTCCATGTTATCAGCATGCTGTTGTTTATATTTACTGCTTTCGTTGTTTATTGTTATTGGATGTGATTCCGCTCTGCGGGTCTGGTTCGAGTCTGCTGAGTCTTTTATTCCGCTACATCTCTACTGTTATGCTTGGACCAGTACCCTTATTATTATCCTCCGAGAGGGTATAGCCTCCCCACTATACCTATCAGACCCTCGCTACTAGTCGGCAGCCTTTGGCGTTCGGGGAGGTGTGCCTAAGGTAGTAACACCCGACCCGTTTAGCACTGTTCGGGTGGCTGTTCGGGTCCGGGACGTTACAGTGGATCGACGAACGATGTTTGGATCAATGAAATAAGGCCAGATCTAGGATCGTTGCAAGACACGAATGATTGTTTCAACGATTTGAGATAAAAAAATCAAAGGCGGATGGATTGGTGGCGTACGGGATGAACGACGAAACCCCCGAGAGGTCCACTAGAATCCGATTTTCTGGCGAACGACGGCCGAAAACGATAGATTCAATCCAGATCTACTATTCCCGAGTGAAACCGAAGCCCGATTCAGAGCGACAAGGTATGAATCTAAGCACAAAAATTGGATCTGATGTTCTGTGAAAAACCCGACTACACGCCGTGTACAAGGATGAACACACGACGTGTAGCCCCGTAAGTGCGCCAGCTAGGGTTTTGAAGATTTATCAGCATGACACGGTGTGTAGCCCTCCTACACGCTGTGTACCCCGTCCCCAAGTGGACGAGTCGTGTGATGGGTCGCACGGGCAGGACTCCGTGTAGGAGTACACGGTCGTGTACCAATGTACAAGAACACGGCTAAAGCACACTAGCGGAACCCCGTGTGAAGCCGCACGCCATATACCAAATACATAGACACGACTTGAGTACATGGACACGGCCCCGATCCTGGTTGGTTTGGACACATCGTATAGTCCACCTGAACGGCGTGTAATGCTACATGGCTTGGGAGTCGTGTACACCCAAGGACACGGCCAGGCGGTGGAGCGGGACCACAGGTCGTGCAAGTCCCCTCACACGTCGTGTACTCCTTGGTTCCTTTTTAGGAAACCTCAAGGTTCTGTATCTTCTTGTTTGAACTCGGATTTTGGCCCACAAATACCATATCCTAAGTGTTTTTTCACGCAGAACACAATGGTGCCCTCCCGGTGGTGGCTTTCAAGATACGATGTGGAATGTTCTGAGCACGATGCATGATTAAACAATGCTCAATGGCGGCAGTGATCACGCAGGATCACCAGAGGCCTACCGAGTTGACCCTCCAGTAGAGCTGGGGAGTGGAGTCATCGACGCCTACCGAGTCGATCCACCAATAGAGCAAGGCAGTGGAGTCCTCGACGACTACCTAGTTGACCCTCAAATAGAGTTGGCTAGTGGAGTCCTCGACGACTACCGAGTTGCCCCTCCAATGGAGCTGGGCAGTGGAGTCATCGACGACTACCAAGTTGACCCTCCAATGGAGCTGGGCAGTGTAGTCCTCGACGACTACCAAGTTAACCCTCCAGTAGAGATGGGCAGTGGAGTCCACGACAGCTACCAAGTTGACCCACTAGTAGAGTTCGACAGTGGAATCCTCGACGGCTACCTAGTTGACCCACAAGTAGAAATGGGCAGTGGAGTCCTCAACGACTACCGAGTTGTCCCTCCAGTAGAGTTGGGCAGTGGAGTCCTCGACGACAACCTAGTTGACCCTCCAGTGGAGCTGGGCAATGGAGTCCTCAACGACTATCGAGTTGACCCTCCAGTAGAGCTAAGCAGTGGAGTCCTCGACGACTACCTAGTTGACCCTCTAGTAGAGCTGGACAGTGAAGTCCTCGACGACTATCAGAGTGGATCCCTCCTGTTGTACCAGGGCATGGGTCCTCTGCTTCGAGTTTGTGGCCCCTCGACTGTGCGGCACAGTGACAAGGCATAGTTTGACTTGCACGGTTACTTCTGGGCAGACGCATGGCATATTGAGAATCGTTGATGCACTTTCGGAACTGTTAGCTACTCTTATTCCTGGGTTGAGATGTGAGATGGAGATCTCATTAATCTCTCGTTTGGGCTTCTTTGACTGAGCGTATATATATTCTTCTGTATTCATACCTTTGTATTTGGTTACTCTCCACCCATGAGAGGCGAAAACGCGCGAGATATGTCACGTGTTTTCCGTGTTTAGTTTCTTATGGTTGGATGAGTCTATTCTCCTGCCATATGTGGCAAAGACTCGACGTGTAATTCATACTCACCGTGCTGAGCCTCTTGTGTTTGGACGAGGTTACTTTTACTTTTGGTTTGGGTTGAACAGTTCTCTTTGACTGTATCTTGCATCTACTGCCTTTTTATTCCTGTTGTATCTCTTACTGCTTCCCCTTCAGTTTTCGGGGCGTCCTACTGGATATTTATATACTCACCCCTGCATGGGTTTTGCCCGAACGTGTCATGTCTTATCCAGACGACGGACAGAACGACGGTGACTTCAGATGAATTATGGATACCTGGTACTTTTGTACACCCAGAGGTTATCCATGTTTGGTTTACTTTCTAGCTGTGTTGCATCTTTTACGTTTTCTATCTACACTTCAGCATCAAGATGGTTAGGTGTGTGCGTACAGGTACTGAGGCAAAGGCCTCCCCGTATTAGATATGCCTTCGGCACTGGTCCCAACCCCCTGGCCTATGGAGGCGAGCTTGGGATAGTTGAGGCTCGAACCCCGGCTTGAGTCGGGTCGGGATAGATTGATATTAGAACAAGTTCATTCATTGGGACGTTGTTCGAACTAGTGCACTTACGAGGATTTGATTGGGTTTAGGGCAACAGTGTCCATGTGTCTCGAGTGCGGCTCTTAAGCCAGGGAATCCAATGATGGTGCGGGCGGCCGACTTATCCAATCACCAGGACCTTGACCCCCTGCTTGTTGACTCGGCATACCGAGACATTGGTTGCAAGGATCAATGGTACATGCATCATATAAGATTGAGTCTTTGACTGTCCTTGAATCACCTCCCCATTGTGGTTATATATATATATATATATATACTCATCTGACCGTGGTACGTCTTAATAAATGTCAGGATGCCTCTGCGACGACAGTCAGCCATGATATCAGATCTGGATCGTGACGACGATCCGATGAGCGATGAGGCCTCAGTTCAGAGTTTATCCCGCGAGCTTCTTCCTCCAGGTGGGCAGGTAGCAGCACCTCCACTCGTCAAGCATCAAATCATCCAATCAAAGCAGGCTGAGGATGCGCGCAGGCTTATTGCGCTCCGCGAGTTCCGGTGCCAGAGCCAGTTGAGGTTTCGCGGCAAGCCAGATTCTCAGGCAGCAGAGGATTAGCTAGAGTCGATAGTTCATCTCTTTAGGCTTATTCGGACCCCAACGGATCAGGTGGTTGCACTGGTAGCTAGTCTTTTCCACGAAGCGGCTAGGCACTGGTGGAGCCTTGTTACGCAGATGCACAATGAGTCGACACTCTCGTGCACCGACTTCCAACGGTTGTTCCGTGAGAAGTAATACTCCTCCTGCTTGTGCTCAGTTCGGATTCAGGAGTTTCTGGAGCTGCGGCAGGGAGGGATGACAGTGGCTGAGTACACAGCGAGATTCACAGACCTCACCCGGTATTCTCTTAACATGATCCGCGATGGCTACTTGCGAGCACGAAAATTTGAGAAGGGCCTCCGCGGAGAGATCTGTGCCAGCATGGTGCCCATGTGCTGGAGCGGGCACTAGCAACAACTTTCTCTCATAGGGACGCCATACAGCTGGAGGTGGCAGTGGGCGTCACGAAGCTGAGTCGTCTGCAGCAGGTAATAGGCACCAGTTCGTGGGATCTCGGCACAGGAAGCCCTTTCGCAATCAAGCGCAAGGTCGTGCAGCGCAGGGACAGCGTGGAGCAGGCAGCCCGGAGAGGGGCGGTGCTTTACTTGTGACGAGCGAGGTTACATAGCGCGAGACTACCCAACCAAACGTGCCGAGCAGAATAAGCAGATCGCTGATGGACCACCACAGCAGAGGCAACGCCGTGATCAGGATCTCTCGGGCGAGGATAGAGTGGTCCCTAGAGAGGTGGAGCTGCAGAGAAGTAGGAGGAGCTATGGGTGGTGGACGACGCTATGAGAACCTTCCACCACCACCACCACCACCAGGCGAGGTCGCAGACAACTGCAAGCTTTGGAGGCTTATGACCCCGCAACGCACGAGATGATCGGAGGTACGATCTGTGTTTATTATACTCTTGTTTCAGTATTAGTAGACACAAGGGTCAGTCATTCCTTCATCACCACACTGTCGGTGCGAGAGCTGGAGCTCCCAGTAGAAGGGCTAGCCCAGCAACTTCGTCTTGAGGTTCCTACATAGAACACTTCTTCTGTATCTTTTATCTGCCGGCAGTGTGAGTTATCGCTTGGTAGAGAGAGGTTCATGTGGGACCTTTTGGTCGTCACGATAGAACTCTATGACGTCATCTTGGGTATAGATTAGTTGTCCAAAATCGACTATTACCGCAGATAAGTCAAATGTCTACGCACTGATAGGACGAGATTCTCCTTTTCTGGCGAGAGAGATCTCAGGACAGGGCAAGTGGGTTCTACAAGTAGGAGCCTGCAACCCATCACTCATCTGTTAGCGAGTATAGCCCTTCGTGCAGCAGGCTCTCCAAGTATCTGGGTTCCTTCAATTGTGGAGGATTATATGGACGTCTTCCCCAAGGACGTTCCAGAACTATCTCCAGGGCGGGAAATGGAGTTTTACATCGACTTGCATCCTGGGACCGCTCCAATATCTTTTGCGGCACATCATATGACCCTAACCGAGTTCTGGGAGCTACGGTTGCAGTTGGAGAACCTTCAAGAGAAGGAATTCACCAGGCTCAGTGTGTCCCCCTGGGGGGCTCCGGTGTTGCTCGTGAAAAACGCGGACGAGTCTGCGGCTTTGCGTATATTATCGTCGTCTGAACCAGACCATGATAAAGAACAAGTACCCATTGCCGAGGATTGACGTCCTCTTTGACCAGTTGCGAGGCGTGAGATGGTTCTCGAAGATCAATCTCAGATCCGACTACCCCTTTGATGAACTAGGTTTTCCAGACATACTTGGACTAGTTTGTGGTCGTCTTCATCGACGATATACTCATATACCCTTCATCAGAGGAGGAACATGCAGAGCACTTGAGAATGGATCTAGATTTGCTTCAAAAGCACCAGTTTTACGAAAAGCTCTAGAAGTGTCGGTTCTGGATTCATGAGCTTCACTTTTTGGGGCATGTCATTTCTGAGCATGGTTTAGCTGTGGACCCAGCGAAGATCAATGCAGTGCTTGCTTAAGAGCCACCCAAGAGCGTGTCAGAGGTGCAGAGCTTTCTTGGTTTGGTGGGCTACTACGGGAGGTTTCTGCCAAACTTCTCCAGAATAGCAACCCATTTGACCGCCCTAACGCAGAAAGAGCAGTCGTTTACCTGGTCAAAACAGTGCCAGAGGGCCTTTGAGGAGTTGAGGTTGGGACTGATGAGTGCTCCAGTGTTGAGACTACCAGAAGAAGGTGTGGAGTTCGTAATGTATTACAATGCCTCAGGAGCAGGGCTTGGCTGAGTGTTGATGCAACGGGAGACAGTTATCGCATACAAGTTGAGGCAGTTGAGAATCCACAAGCACAATTATGGGACTCGCGACCTAGAGCTGGAAGCAGTAGTCTTCGCCCTGAGAATGTGGAGGCACTACCTTCTGGAAGAGCATTTTGTGGTTTACTTAGACCACTAGAGTCTCAGATACGTCTTCAAGCAGAGAGACCTATGCCCTTAGCAGGAAATCTCAGACTCACTTGGTACAGGAGGTTTCAGAGCAGTTGGTCTCCCTGCAGCTGACCCTGGTGGAGCAGGAGAGTACAGCTTTTTTTTAGTCGATGGTATTGACTCTTCGCTTCTCGAGCGTGTGAGAGAGTCTCAGCTGGGAGACATCGACTACAAATTTTGACGTGACCAGATATCCACAGGCGACTCAACAGATGGATATTCTGAAGGAGGAAATCGTGTCATCTTTTCCTCGGGACGAACAGTGGTTTCAGTCACAATGCGGGGAGAGGTGATGCGAGAGTTCCACATTTCTCTAGATGTACATCCCGGTGTAGGGAAGATGTGCAAAGACATTCAACGACAGTTTTGGTGGTTCAGCATGAGGCGGAGCATAGCTGAATTCGTCTCTCGGTGCCTCACCTGTCAGTCGGTGAAGGCTGAGCACCAAGTTCTGGCAGGTTTGTTGCAGCCTCTTGAAATTTCGAAAGGAAAGTGGAACGACATATCCATGGACTTTATGACAGAGCTTCTATAACAACCCAATGCATTAGAGCGCTATATAATTCCAGACACAGCCACCACATTCATTTCATTCTCATGCTTAAGTGTGTTACATAGATCAATCAACGTGGATTCATTTATCATCATAATTTATTTCACGATCAAGGAGTGTGCAATACATACATTAAGTCCTCAATCAAAGAAGTATATGTGTATAAAGGTGAATACTCGTGATTAAAAATGGGTATGGTATTCACTACACAATTGTTTTGAAATAAAAAAATGTGGTGCAATTTCGGCAACATAATGTCATCACATAAAAATTCATAAAATGGATTAATGAGAGAGAAAGGGGCCTCTCATCATTTAGATATGGAATGGACAGTAAAATGGACATGGAAATACATGTCCCAACATAAGGAATTGGAAAACGAAAGTGTAACATAATAAAGAAACTTGAAGAAAGAGGGGAGAGAAAAGAACCCTTACTTGGATGTGTGACTCTAAAGGCTTGGGAGAGGCCTCTTGAGTTCTTGGGGGCGACTTTGGAGGACTCTAGGGAGTAAAGGGAGAAATGTGGACGTGCTCGAAAAAATTTGAGAAAAGAAATGAAAGATTGGGTGGGTTTATATAGGAAAAAATGAGGATTTCTTTATTATTTAGGTTTTAAACTCTACATAATAAAATATTCAAAATCACAAATCATCTCATGGTTTTTTCCCACCAAAAGATAATGGTTTAAATTATTTTATAAGGATAAGGGCCGAACTTATAAAAATATTACCCTTAGTGATGTGAAGGTGAGTCACACTCTTAAAAAAATGATTTTAAAATCTTAAAATATATTATAAATCTTGGAGGATTCATAATGGTTTTACAAAATAAATCAAATAAACTTAAAATCACATTATTTTAAAGGAAAAACATACATTTGGTCGTGGATCCCATTTATATTACTTATTACATCACTTTTGGGTCATTGTGATGTCATAAAACACAAAGTATATTTATACGCTATTTAATTTTTACCCGAAAATTCGATTGTTTCAGGAAATTATGAAAAATTCACCATTGAATAATTCTGGCGTCCTAATTCTAAAAATGAAATCTATTTATCCAAATAATTTTCTAAATATATGAATTTTCATTTTTAAAAAAGAACAGACGTTTATTGAAAATGACGGTTTTTTTGACAATAACACTTTTCAAATCCTAATAAAAACTAAATTTGACTTAATAAAAATTATATGATCATTTATATTAAATAAAAATATTTTAATAAAAATATTTTATTAAAATATTATATATTTCAAAAATCTATTAATTCATAAAAATAGATTTCTTAATTGAATTTGAATACTAACCAAAAGTACTATATGTGCTTTAAAAATCATTTGCAAAATAACAATAATAGAATAAATATATATTCATTCATAAAAAAATAATGTACATATATTCCTATTGCTAGAGTCTTGATACATATTCCTACACCAGCATGCGCCATAAGAGTAAGGTGCGCGATGGTGGGACTTTCATGGGGTAGTTCGACGAACATAGTTTGAGTCGTGATCTCAATGAGCTTGAACTTCTTTCGTAAACGGTTTCGTTCATGTTTAAGTTGTTGGATCTCGACTTGGGATTAGTCTAGGGCAAAGCCCAGAAATGTCATCTCCCTCGGAAGATCCGATAAAAGGGCTTCATAGGGTATGATCTTACTGGTTGAGGTCATCACTTCCTTTGTCTGTGTCAAATGGATTTGTTAAAATTCTATATTGATACTAATCATGTGATCATTATTCAACGGCTATATTATCAACGGTAATGATACTTGACGGTCATTTAAATGCAATTGGATATAATAAAACAAAAGAAGTGCAGGTGTTTTCTATAACCATAAGACATTTAATGAAAACAAAAAAGGAAATTTTATTCATAACAGTTCAGGTCGTTACAATCTTTCCCCCTTTACAAATTCCACCCTAAAAAAAATCTCACACTAAAATAGATGAGCATAACTCCGCTTCATCACCACCTCTGGTTCCCACATTGCATCTTCAAATTTGTGGTTTCTCACGAGAGGCATTGTCTTATTTCGTAGAACTTTTTCTCTACAATCTAAGATCTTCATCGGCTGCTCTTCATAGGAAAGATCGTTCTCCAATGGTACCACCTCTGGATTTAGTACATGTGAGTCCGATGTGTACTTTTTCAAAAGAGATACATGGAATACATCACATACTTGAGACAGGATTGGTGGGAGTGTTAGTCTATAAGCCACTGCTCCGATACGATCAAGGATCTCAAAAGGGTCGATGTACCTTGGACTAAGTTTTCCCTTCAACCCAAATCTCATCACTTTCTTTCATAGAGATATGCGAAAGAATACCACGTCTCCAACATCAAACTCTAGGTCTCGTCGATGATTGTCAGCATAGCTCTTCTGTTGACTCTGGGCAGCCTTGATGTGTTGTTGATTGGTCTTAATCTTCTCCACCATTACCATTTCAAGACCTAGAAGTTTTCGTTCTCCAACTTCATCCCAACATGTCGGTGTTTTGCACCTCTTCCCATAAAGGGTTTCATAATGTGTCATTTGGATGCTCGAATGGAAACAGTTGTTGTAAGAGAACTCAACCAAAAGAACATGTTGGTCTCATCCGCATTTGAAGTCCATAGAACATGCTCGTAACATGTCTTCCAGTGTCTGAATAGTCTGCTCAAATTGGTCATCAGTTTGAGGATGATAGGCCGTACTGAAATTCAACTCAATGTTTAGAGCATGATGAAGAATTTTCCAGAACATTGAGGTGAATTTTGGGTCTCGATCGGCTACAATCGATAGTGGCATTCCATGCAGCTTTACCACTTCTCTTATGTATATCTGTGTCAGTTAATCCAGTGAGAAATATTCTCAAATCGCAATGAAGTATGCAGTCTTTGTAATACAATCCACAACAACTCAAATAGCATTGTTTCTTTTGAATGTCTTCAGAAATCCGGTAACAAAGTTCATGGTGATGTTTTCACATTTTCATGTTGGTATGGGTAATGGTTGCATCATCCCCTTAGACTTGTGTCTTTCAGCCTTCACTTGCTGACATATCAGGCACTTTGATGTATATTGAGCGATTTTGTTATTCATGTTGTCTCACCAATAGTGCTCTCGGAAATCTTGATACATCTTTGTGTTTCCTGGGTGAATAGAGAAAGTCGAACTATGTGCATCATCCAATAGTTCCTTGTTTAACTCAGGATTTGATGGAACATATAATCTTGACCCAAATCTTACAATTTTCTTCTTCATTAACATTGAACTCTGAGGATTTCCCTTTCCTTATAGTTTTCACTCTCTTCTGAATTCTCAGATCATCTTTTTTAGCATCTTTTAACCTTTTCAGAGACGGTTGAGCAATCATTTGTGAAATGATTGATAATATTCATTTCTTTATGATTCTCATGTTCATCCTATTCAAATTCAAGACGATTGGATCTTTTTCGATTCTCATCAATGATAGAATTGCTCGATCATTTCTATTTAGAGCATCCACCACCTTATTTGTTTTACCATAATGGTAATGAATTGAGCAGTCGTAATCTTTGATGAGTTCTAACCATCTTCATTGCCTCATATTAAGCTCTTTCTGTGTGAATATATATTTGAGGCTCTTGTGATCAGTATATATCTCACACTTCTCCCCATAAAGATGATGCCGCCAGATTTTCAACACAAAGATCATAGTTGCCAACTCCAGATCATGTGTTGAACAGTTTGGTTCATGGATTTTCAACTGCCTTGAGGCGTAGGCAATGACTGTCATTTTGCATCAACACACATCTCATTCTCTTCTTCAAAGCATCGCTGAAAATTACGAAAAGTTCCCCACTTGTAGGTAGTGTGAGCACAAGGGTAGTGATAAGCCTCCTTTTCAACTCCATGAAACTTTCTTCACATTCATCATTCCAATCAAAGTTAACTACTTTCCGAGTTAACTTGGTAAGAGGATTTGACAATCGTGAGAAATTTCTCACAAATCGCCAAAAATATCCAGCTATAACTCAAGGAAGTTGCGGAAATCTGTCACGGATGTTGGCATCAGCAATGTCATGACCCGCCTTCTTCAAGATGAGGGAAGGGATAACAAAGTGTCATGACCTGCCTTCCTTAAGATGAATGAGAGATAATGACCCCCGAGTCCCGCCTCCAATAGGCCTCGGGGTGACAACCAACACCAAGAGAATATAGTCTCACAAACATGGAAGGAATTCCCGCTTTTATAGTAACCATGATCGGGAAATAAGATGTATCGATCTCAAAACAAAAGACATATATATAAAAAGCCCAAAATCCATCCCACATGCATGTTTAAAGTAAAACTGCTGGAAGTCCACGTCATTCTTTGGGAGGTACAGGGTTCGAATCTTAGGAGTCCGCTTTCGGGACGAACCTCTCCCCCGGGATCCACTAACCTTGTCGGGTCACCCGGTTCCTGATTGGGTGGGCAAAGTGAAGCGCAACCCACCTGTACTGATGGATTGTTGGGTCGAACCATCGTCGCTCGGGTCGTCACCCTCTAGGACGCTCTGCCATCTCGACTGGCAATGGCTCCTTCCCGACTGGCGCTCTCTCCGAAGTGATCCCTTCGTGGGGAGGGGGGTTTCCTGGTGTGGAGGGTTTGAAAAGCCACACCAGATAAAGTCCCTTTTCTCAGAAAGTAAAACTGCTGGAAATATAAAGAAAACTCCAAAGTACCAAAATAAAACTAAGCAGCGACACAGCAACCGTCCCCAAAGTCCAAGCTAGTAAGGTCCAGCACGGTCCGCGTAATCTCCTTGGAAACCTAAAAACATACGTAGGGTGAGCATACAAGTATACTCAGTAGGTAATGTCAAAGTCACTCGTGAACACGTGGGGGAAACATACTAATGCCCCTGTGAGAAAACAGCATAACCTCAAAAGCACCTAACGAGGAATACTAACCACCCCAACCTCACCAAGATACACTCACCAAATAACACTAGTCGAGTAAAGTAATAATATAAGCACAACGATATTTGGGCACCCCGCACCACTTCCCACTTCCCACTGGTTAACTGCTCATCCCTCACAGGGAACGTCCTGGTGCCACCACTCTTCCACAAGTCCCGCTATCACATCCTACCCGCACACACCTGGGCCAAAAACCACATCTCATCATGCCCGCAGACACCTAGGCCACAACCACCGCACGTCTTGCCCAAAGACACCTGAGCCTCATCCCGAACACGCCTGGGAAACAAACCACCTCTCACACAACCAGTACCATAAATCTGGTAGTAGACCTCAAGCCATTACTGTATACCCGAAGGGTCTTGGGTGATAATGCATAGAAGAGGGAGCAGGGGAGCCAATAATCAGTCATCCATCCCCCCACCAGGATGTTGGGAAATACACCCTCCCCCATAACGATGGAGGTGTTCGGCACGTAGTGCTCAGCACAGGTGGGGTGCGTATATAAATCACAAGGAACTACAAGTTTATACATATAGGTAACATAGTAGTCGAATCGCGTCGTCGCGGTCGGGATCGCGCCGTCACGGTGCGGAGCGGCACCCGACCGCTTCAGGCGGCCTGATCGCGGGCGGAAAGCGATCGCGGCGCGACACCCGCTATCGCGGTTTCACCGCGATCCCGGGCGACGCGGCCGCGCCGTGTTCTGGTGCCAAAACTATCGGGTTTTTTTTCCTCCCGTAAGCAGTCCAACCCACTCGCTCTTCTTTTTTCCTCCTGGTGCAACGACTCGGCTCCCCCTTGCTGTACACTCTTCTACGCGCACGACTCCTTCCTCCATTCACTGCTGCCCGCACGCACCCTTCTTCCTCTTGCGCGGCTCCCCATTTTTTCTCCAGTCGCGGCTTTGGTTTCCTCCTGCGCGGCTCTTGTTTGTGTCCAGGCGCGGCTCCTGTTTCTGTCTAGGCGCGGCTCCCTTTTTTCTGTCCAGGCGCAGCGCGGCTCCCTTTTTTCTCTCCAAGCGCAGCTCCCATTTTTCTCTCCAGGTGCAGTCCTATTTCCTCCCAGTAGCCTTCCATTGGTATTTTCATTTTTTTTGGGTCATTCAAACATCTGTTTTTTGTTTGTTATTTGTGTCAAACAAGTCCAACATTTCTTTCTATTATTTCTGCCCAGCTATGGCTTCATTTTCTTCTCAGCCATCTATTGCACCAACCGATGCTACGACCGTACAATCTTTTCCACCATTGGTGAAGCCTCAAGGAAAAAATATAGATATTGTTTGGCAGTGGAATTCTTTAAGAGACATCAACAATAAAAAGAAAGTCACTTGTGACTTTTGCATGATGGTGACCAATGGTGGTATTACCCGAGCCAAAGAACATCAAATGGGATTACCGGGAGATGTTCAGAAGTGTAGGAAGACTCCTCATGAAGTGAAAGACAAGCTTATTGCAGCTCAAACAAAGAAAAAAGCTGACAAATCATCATATATGAATGATATTCATGATATTGATGAGGATATGGAGGAAGAGCTTGAAGAAATTCATGCCGTTGAGAGTGGGAAAAAATTAAGTTATGCATCAAGTGCTTCATCATGTCCTTTAAGTGGCAACAAAGTGAGAAATGTGAAAGGGCCACTTGATGCAATGTTCATGGAAGATCCAGCAAAAGTAGTTAAGGATGCAAGACAAACAAGCATTAAAGATACTTGTAGCAAGTAGTTAAGAGATCGAACGGTGCAATACATAGAGCGATTCCTTTGCACAAATGGAATTGCTTTTAATGTTGTTCGATCGAGAAGCTTTAAGATGATGGTGGAAGCGATTGGACAATATGGACCACACTTGAAAGTTCCAAGCTATCATGAGTGCAGGGTTCCTCTTCTAAAAAAAGAGTTAAGAGTACACAAAGGATTTGCTGAAGGGGCATGAAATTGAACGAGAAAACTATGGTTGCTCAATCATGTCTGATGGTTGGACGGACAAGAAATGAAGAACCACGATCAATTTCTTGGTAAATTGTCCAACCGATTGACATTGAACATTATGAGGAGATTCACCAACAAAACTAAGTTGGTGGGATATGGAGTTACTCGATTTGCTACAACCTTTTTAACTTTACAAAGATTGTATTTGCAAAAAAATAATCTCAGAAAGATGTTCACTTCTGAAGAGTGGTTGAGATCCAAAAATGCAAAAGAAACAAAGGGAAAGCGTGCTGCCGACACCGTGTTGATGCCATCATTTTGGAATGATGTTGTTTATAGCCTCAAGGCTATGAGACCTCTTGTAGAAGTTCTTAGATTGATTGATAATGAGAAGAAACCCGCAATGGGTTTCATTTATGAGGCTATGGACAGAGCAAAAGAGACCATTCAGAAGCTTTTCAAGAATGATGAAACCAAATATAAGGATATATTTGAGATAATTGATGAAAGATGGAATTCTCAGTTGCATCATCCATTGCATGCGGCGGGTTATTATTTGAATCCTCAATTTTTTTATGAAAATCCAAGTATTGAAAGAGATGCAGAGGTGATGAAAGCCTTATATGATTGTATATAGAGATTGTCTCCTAGCCCTGAGGAGGAAGACAATGCTTGTTTAGAATTGGCAACATATAGAAGCGCACAAGGCCTCTTTGGTGAGAAAGGTTGCATGCGACAACGGAGTAAAATAGCTCCTGGTAAGAGTTTATTTTTGCCTTGATTATTTAATTACATGATTCTTAATTTTAGATCACTAAAAAACAATGCAAATAAATAATAATTGCAGCTAAATAGTGGAAGAATTATGGAGGAGGAACACCATCTTTGATGACAATTGTCATCAAAGTTTTGAGCTTGACATGTAGCTCGTCGGGATGCGAGAGGAATTGGAGTGCCTTTGAACATTTAAGTAACTTAGTATCAATACTCAACTCGCTTTCATTCATTTAAGCTTAAACTTCATTAGTGATACCAATGTTTTTTTAATTTTTATAAAACAGGTTCATTCTAAAAAGAGAAGTCGGCTAGAGTATCAAAGGTTGCAAGACTTGGTGTTCATCAAATACAACCAAACTTTGAAGGACCGATTTGATTCCAGAGATGTCACTGATCCCATTGTCCTAAAGAATGTTGATGATGACAGCAGTGAGTGGTTTTTAGGGCTAATGAATGGTGATGAAGATGGCGCTGAAGATGAATTGGTGTTTGAGGATGACAACATCATGACTTGGAGATTAGTTGAGGAAGCTACCGGGGCCGGTGAACCTTCTCATTATACAAGAAGGAAAACAAAAGGAGGAACTACCCATGCTTCAAGTTCAAGCTCTAAAGGAAAAGCAAGGATGGTTATTGAAGAAGAAGAAGACGATGAACATGAATCGTATGATGATGATGATGGGGAAACAAATGAAGAAGAGATTTATAAAAGTGATGATAGTGAAAGTGAAGGTGAAGAAGAAATGGAAGATCTTGAAAATGAAGAGGATGATTGAATTGAACTTTGGATGTTCTCATGGTTGTTGTTTATGAATAATTGGATGAGACATGTGTTTGATGTATTATGCTGAATTTATGAATGTTTTTAATTATGAATTTGAATGGGTTTTTACTTTTTATGTTTTGTGTTTAATTTTTCAACATATATGTTTGTAAAATTCTATAATTTAACTGCCCCGCGATTGGATAAAAAAGCGGCCGCGACGCGATCCGCGTCGCCGCGATCCCGCTATGGGACCCCGCCGCGTTGCGCCGCGATCCGAGATTGAAAACTATGATAGGTAAACAAACACCCAGCCCAACCTATGGGTTTCCACACAAACAACCAGCCCACACAAACCCTTGTTGTTGCCCCCACATGCACAGCCACGCAAACAGCCATAGCCAAAACATAAACCACCCCTTCATTTAACCACTTATCATTCTTCTATTAAGAAGTCTACTTATTTTCATTCCAACACTACCCGGGCAACTAACAACCATAGCCATACCCAACTCATTCAGCAACACAACCAGATTGCAGTCCCACTGCACAACACTATTCAACAACCATAACACAACCCAGATGCGGCCTCACTGCTCTACAAGTTCATCCATTCCACAATCAATCAATCTCTCAACCTGAGATTTCATCACACCTCATGCACCACCTCGTATACAAAGCCCACAGCAACCACCACCAAAACTGCAGCCCCGCTGCACACACATTCCTCACCCTACTCACAGAGTCAACCCCTTTCTCCACCCCTGTACCCACAACCATGGCTACCAACAGCAGCACCATACAACTCACACAAGGCACAAAACCCAACAAAACCGACACAGAACACACCCACACCAACAAGCCAAGTGTATTTAGATTTAGCCAACAAGGGTCCTTTAATTCCACTTTGAATAACATGGGTGATCACAAAACAAGTTTGATTTTGGGGCATCCTTTTCATTTAACCGGGTATATGTGATTAATCAGATTTATATTGACATCAATTCTTCACAAGCTATTGAGGGAGCGCAAATAAGGACCACCACGACCATGATTTTCAGAAGGCATGTAGCTAGAACAAAACATAACAGAAAATCAAGGATCACACATAAACAAACAATCAACACCTCCTGCACCACCTCGTACACAAAGCCCACAGCAACCACCACCAAAACTGCAGCCCCGCTGCACACACATTCCTCACCCTACTCACAGAGTCAACCCCTCTATCCACCCCTGTACCCACAACCATGCTACCAACAGCAGCACCATAAACCCACACAAGGCACAAAACCCAACAAAATCGACACACCACACACCCACACCAACAAGCCAAGTGTATTCAAATTTAGCCAACGAGGGTTCTTTAATTCCACTTTGAATAACATGGGTGATCACAAAACAAGTTTGATTCCGGGGCATCCTTTTCATTTAACTGGGTATACGTGATTAATCAGATTTATATTGACAACAATTCTTCACAAGCTATTGAGGGAGCGCAAACAAAGACCACCACAACCATGATTTTCAGAAGGCATGCAGCTAGAACAAACCATAACAGAAAATCAAAGATAACACATAAACAAACAATCAACATCATCATCTTCCCTACCCCCATTTATGACTAAGGTAACAAGCAGATTATATCGTAACACCCTTAATAATTGGTTTCAACTGCGATCAAGAGGCGACACAAATATACCCACCCTGCATGATACACAAAGGAGAGACGAAACAAAATTCCTACATGGAACAACAGGCAACCAACGATTCTTCCTTGCGCCAAAACATAGGGTCGTGCGAACAGTTGGAAGGACTCCAAGGGAAAACTGAACGGGCTGCTACAGCACAGGGGCCCGACTCTGTGGGGAAGAAAAGCTCTAGGCGCACCAAGAGAAAAAAAAACATACTGGGAAGAGAAGATCTCGACTTATAAGAGCCAGATCCTATATCAATGGAAGGAAACGGATCTAAGGGCCATTAAAATCGGATCGTGGTCAAGACCACGCGGCTTGGTTGTTTCAAGGTCTCGAGAGCATTAGGATATTAAGATATAATTAATATCATTTGAAACGCACTTAGAAACGCTCAAACAAAGTTTTAAACTAGGTTTACTTCAAATAAAACGTAACATGGGCGAAACTGAAAAAAAAAACTGGGAATCACTCATCGTTGGGTGAGTCGCCTTTGGAAAACTGAAAACTGACAAACTCTTGGAATGAGTCACCTTGATTCCCCAAAACACCTCCAACACTAGATTTTCACAAAGGAATGGACCGAAGAGGTCCGGGTCATCACACCAGATACCTCTCAAACTATTCTCGCCCTCAAGAATTCAAATCCAAACCCAGGAGAAAGAGGGGTTCAAACAACCACCTCGTAAGATACCTCTCAAGGATCTTGCTATACTTGAAACGCCGCTACGGTTTGGACACCCCGAGGTCCAACTATAAACCATCTTGTGTTGTTCGAAAGTTGAAGTGAAACCTCAACATTTAAGAACACCTCCTCCGACATCCACTACCCCAAACAACCACATAAACACCAAAGGTTACACTATCCGGACACATGGATCAGGGAATTCCTTCCTCCATGTCAAGATATTATCTGATTTGGGCGGCACTGACTCGTCCGCACGAGTTTAATCGCATCTGCATTAATGTATCTTGATTAGGGTTCAGGTTCTCCCCTTCCCACGTATTGGGACTCTTTTCCACACATTAGATAACAGGGAAAACAGCTCATCTTATACCAAACAGGGTTCAAGCATTACATCATAAAACAAAGCACAAAAGCAAAACTTAAAACAGTTCCAGGTACTGGGCGCGCATCTGAGCCTCTCGCTCCCAAATACTCTTCTCGAGACCATTATGCCTCCAGAACACACAGACCAAGGGAATGGTCCGTCCACACTGCACATTCTCCTGACGATCCGGGATCTCTACTGGCTACTCCACGAACGTTGTGTCGTCCTCGATATCCAACCCTCCCCAGTCAAAGACGTGGGAGTCATCGTGTAGATACCGACGAAGCTAGGAGACGTGGAAGACGTCGTGGATCCTCTCCAACTGTGGTGGCAGTGCGAGCTAGTACGCCACCTCACCAACTCGTCCCAACACATTGAAGGGTCCAATGAACCTGGGATAGAGCTTGCTCCCCCTACCGAACCTTCGCTGCCCACGTCGAGGGGAAACCTTCAAGAACACATGGTTCACAACCCCGAACTCCAAGGGTCTTCTCTTGCGATCGGCATACTACTTCTGCCGGTCTTGTGCTGCCTTCATTCTCTCACGGACAAGTTGCACCTTCTGTGTCGTACTCTGCACCACGTCCGAACCAAATAGAGTTGTCTCCCCAACTTTCGTCCAGCACATGGGTGAACGACATAGTCTTCCATACAAAGCTTCAACAGGAGCCATATCAATGGAAGAGTGATCTATTATTGTACACAAACTCTACCAAGGGCAAGTGTCGCATCCAAGACCCACCAAAGTCCAAGACGCATGCTCGCATAATGTCCTCCAACGTATGGACGGTCCTCTCTGTCTGCCCATCTGTTTGAGGGTGAAAAACAGTGCTGAGGCATAACTGAGTGCCAAAAGCATATTGCAATCCCCTCCAGACTCGCGAGGTAAAACGCGTATCCCGGTCTGTGACTACGGATCTTGGAACCCCATGCAGCCGCACAACCTCATCCACATACCTTTGCGCTAAGGCATCCACTGCGCTCGACTTCTTGATCACTAAGAAGTGAGCCGATTTCGTCAGTCGATCCTACTACTACCCAGATTACATCGCAGCCTCCCTGAGCCCTGGGTAATCCTATGACAAAATTCATTGAAATGTCATCCCACTTCCACTCGAGGATATCTAAGGGCTGCAAAAAACCGTCGGGAACACAGTGCTCAGCCTTCACCTGCTGACACACTAAGCACTTTGCCACAAACTTCGTCACTGCCCGATTCATCCCGAGCCACCGGAACTGTTACCTCAAGTCGCGGTACATCTTGGAAACTCCTGGGTGTAACGCCAAGGGTGAGCTATGAAACTCACAGACAACTCCTGGTCAACGCGATCATGCATCACCTCAGCCTCCAAGTCGCCCCTCCTTCACTCGCCGCATCAAAGAAGACCACATTGTCATCTGAAACAGACAACATTTGTCACTGTCCATTCCTGCATCTAAGTGCAAGGCAGTCAACTCCTCTATTGTCTTCCAAGCGTCAGCAGATTCCTGAACCGCTTCCCTCTGCGACTTCCTACTCAAGGCATCGGCTACAACGTTCCCCTTTCCTGAGATGTAGGAGATCTTAAAATCATAGTCCTGAAAAAACTTCATCCACCTCCACTGCCGCAAGTTCAGATCTCGCTGGGAAAAAATATATATCAAGTTCTTGTGATTTGTGAACGCCACAAAACGCTCCTCAATGAAGTAATGTCGCCACAACTTCGGCGAACACGGCCGCTCCTAACTCCAGATCAAGGGTGGCATAATTACGTTCATAGGGACGTAACTACTTGAACCCATAAGAGATCACTCCCCGTTGTTGTATCAGCACACATCCCAAGCCTAAACGTGAAACATCACAAAACACCTCAAACATCACACCCTCATATGGCAATCGGAGCACTGGAGCACTGACTAACTTCCCTTTCAGGTAGCTGAAAGCTGCCTGACACTGCTCACTTCACACAAAGGCCTGGTCCTTTCTGGTCAGAGTCGTCAATGGAGTTGTTACTCGAGAGAAATCAGGTACAAATCTCTGATAATAGCCTGCGAGATCAAGAAAATTGCGAACCTCTACCACATTCTAGGGTGTGGCCTAAGAAACAACTGCCTCGGCCTTCGATGGGTTCATTGCTACACCCTGTTGAGACACCACAAGTACAAGAAAGTGGACCTCCCGTGTCCAAAACTTGCACTTGGACAACTTTCCGTAGAACTGGTGGCGTCAAAGGACTTCCAAGACAGTCCTGAGATGCTCGGCATGCTCCTCCTCTGACTTCGAGTATATCAGAATATCGTCGATGAACACGACAACAAACCAGTCCAGGAACTCACGAAAGAAAGAGTTCATGAGCTCCATGAACACAGTTGGCGCGTTCGTAACACCGAACGGCATGACCACGAACTTGAAGTGCCCATACCTGCACCTGAAAGCAGTTTTCGGGCCATCACACTCCTTCACCCTTAACTGGTGATACCCAGACCGCAGATCGATCTTAGAGAACGAACATGCTCCCCTCAGCTGGCCGAAAAGATCGTCTATCCTCAGAAGAGGGTAACGTTTCTTGACCGTCACATGATTCAATCTCCGATAGTCTATGCACAGCCTCAGACCACCATCTGTCTTCTTCGCAAACAAGACCAGAGCATCCCACGACGACACACTGGACCAGATAAAGCTCTTCTTTATCAGATCGTCAATCTGCATCTGTAACTCCCGCAACTCAGAATGCGTCATTCGATAAGAGAACATCGAAATCGGATCAGCACCGGATTGTAAGTCCATCCCGAACTCAACGTCACGTCGAGAGGGTAGAGTAGTAACCTCCTCGGGAAAGACATCCAAGAACTCCCCAACAACTCTGGGAACCCCAACATCTCAGCACCCATCGATTCCACTGACACCTCGGCCAACAAAGAAGAGGCTCCACACGTCGACTGCCCACCTGACAACTATGCTCGCCAAAGAAAGCTACACGTTGGTCGTCCATGTCAAAAAACACAACTCTCCTCCAGAAGCAATTGATAGCAGCACGCACCGAAAACAACCAGTCGATGCCAACGTTGACATCGTACGGCTGCATCTGTAGCAAAAAGAGGTCCTCAATGGACTGATGCGGCCCCAACATTAATCTACATCCCCGACAAACATCAAACAAACTGGTCTGACCTCCGACTGGCATGCTCTACACCAGGGGCACGAAAAGTCTCTCTATGTCTGGTCCCAAAGCATGGGTCAAACTGGGTGCAACGGAGTGCGGAGCTCCCAAATCAAACAAAGCACGAGCAAGAGTACTGAACAAACTGATCGTTCCTCGAACGATCTCTGGCCCTGCCGAAACTGCTGCCTCTGCGGCGTGTAACTGCCCACACCCAGCCCCTCTGTCCCTCGGCTATCGGTCACCTCCCCGACAACGCCCTGGTCGAGGTCCCTGAGGAGCTCCCTGAGGTCGGCCTCCACCTACACTGTTTCCCCACGATGGAGCGGGAGCTTGTTGTCCCTGCTACTGGAAGGGCCTGGTTAGCAACTATTGCTGAGGTCGGCGCTGAATTTTCCCTCCTCCACTATACTAAGCTTGAATTGGGCACTGACTCTAAAGGTGCCCATGGCCTCCACAAGCAAAACACCTCGGCCCAAGCCCCCGGGAAAAAGATGAGGACCAAAAAATCAGAACTGAAATTGCCGGGGTCGGATCCCCGCTGGCCGAAACCTGGAAGGCCCTGATGCTGAAGACCAGCTGCTGACAACCTTTCCCTTTGAAGAACTCAGTTGGCTCCCCTCTCGCGGTAAACCTCCTCACGAGTGCATCCTTTCCACTACCTCAGCCTTCTTTTAAACCTCTAAGTATGTCCACAGGGTGAAGGGAGCAACCGCATACTGAAGAGAAAGGCGAAGGGTCTCCAAGCGACTCGCCCGAAACTCCTCATCTGAAAAGAGATCTGGAGCAAAGTGAAGGAGATCCTTAAACTTGATCCTCAGCTCCCTCACCGACATACTCCCCTGCTGGAGGGAGAGTAATTTCTGCCTCTTTTGAGCCTTCATCGTCGAAGAAAGGAATTCCGCCCGAAACTCCTCAAAGTCAGCCCACGGAACATCGGTCTCCTTCCTCTCCCCGAGGTAAAGCGTCCACCACTGACGCGTTGCTCCCCTCATCTGGCTCACCACCAGAGGAACCCAGTACTCCGTCGGAGCCCAGATCAAGCTGAAAGTGATCACAACTCCTCAAGCCAACTCTCTGTCTCTATATCTGAAACGCTGCTTTCATACTTTCTCAGAGCCTGTCGTTAGAAAGCACTAAGCGTCTTCTACCATTGGTTGTCCTCCTCTGGATCTCAACCCTCTATCGATCAGCCGAATCGGCCTGTTGAGCCTCCACTGCTAGTACCACACGTGGACACACGCGGACGACGACCGGGTGCTATAGCTGAAAAGTAAACAAGGAACTCCTAAGCCCGAGTAGTATGGAATTTATTTAGAATTTATTTTAACTCATTGTTTATTTTAATTTCCCAAAAACGCCCAAAACAAACAAGAACACAAGTCATGATGCATGTACCTTCTGAAAGATCTCTACCCCGCAAAGGATATAGCCTCACTTAGTTGTTCGGTTAGCTCAGAATCCTTGCAACGGATCACGGGGGGCCCTAAAATCTCGGGTCCTAGCTGGTCTTCCCTAACCTATGTCACGCACCAAGATCGTCTCACACTGTTGTCCTACCATCTCGTGCAGTTCTCACTGTGTCTAACTCCAAACTTCATCATATCTCTCAACCAACTTCCCTTTGATATCATTCTGTCACGACCCGTCTTCTTCAAGATGAAGGAAGGGATAGCAAAGTGTCATGACCTTCCTTCCTCAAGATGGAGATAATGACCCCCAAGTCCCACCTCCAATAGGCCCCAGGGTGGCAACCAGAACCAAAGGTATATAGTCTCACAAACATGGAAGGCATTCCCCTTTTTATAGTAACCATGATCGGGAGATAAGATGTATCAATCTCAAAACAACTCGAAGACATATATATATAAGAAGCCCAAAATCCATCTCACGTGCATGTTTAAAGTAAAACTGCTGGAAATATAAAAACTCCAAAGTACCAAAATAAAACTAAGCAGCGACACAGCAACTATCCGCAACGTCCGAGCTAGTAAGGTCCAGCACGGTCCACGTAATCTCCCTGGAAACCTGAAAACGGTTTTATATACGTAGGGTGAGCATACAAGTATACTGAGTAGGTAAAGCCAAAGTCACTCGCGCACAAGTGGGGGAAACATACTAATGCCCCAGTGAGAAAACAGCAGAACCTCAAAAGCACCTGATGAGAAATACTAACCACCCCGGTCTCACCAAGGCACACTCACCAAATAACGCAAGCCGAGTAAAGTAATAATATAAACACATCGATATTTGGGTACCCCGCACCACTTCCCACCGGTTAACTGCTCATCCCTAACGGCGAACATCCTGGTGCCACCTGGGTCAAAAACCACATCTCATCGTGGCCGCAGACACCTAGGACACAACCACTGCACGTCTTGCCCAAAGACACATAGGCCTCATCCCGAAGACACCTGAGAAACAAACCACCTCCCACACAACCAGTACCATAAATCTAGTAATAGACCTCAAGCCATTACATCCTACCCGAAGGGTCTTGGGTGATAATGCCCAGAAGAGGAAGCAGGGGAGTCAATAACCAGTCATTCATCCTCCCACCAAGATGTTGGGAAAGACACCCTCCCCCATAACGATGGGGTGTTCGGCACATAGTGCTCAACACGGGTGGGGTGCGTATAGAAATCACAAGGAACTACAAGTTTATACATATAGGTAAACAAACACTCAGCCCAACCTATGGGTTTCCAAACAAACAACTAGCCCTCACAAACTGCCCTTGCTGCAACCCCTACATGCACAGCCACACAAACAGCCAATAGCCAAAAACATAAACCACCCCTTTCATTTAACCACTTATCATTCTTTTATTAAGAAGTCTACTACCAACCACAGTCATACCCAACACATTCTGAAACACAACCAGATTGCAGTCCCACTGCACAACATTGTTGAACAACATAACACAACCCAAATGCAGTCTCACAGCTCTACAAGTTCATCCGTTCCACAATCAATCAATCTCTCAACCTGAGATTCCATCACACCTCCTGCACCACCTCGTACACAAAGCCCACAGCAACCACCACCAAAACTGCAGCCCCGCTACACACACATTCCTCACCCTACTCACAGAGTCAACCCCTCTGTCCACCCCTGTACCCACAACCATGCTACCAACAGCAGCACCATATAACCCACACAAGGCACAAACCCCAACAAAGCCCACACAACACACAGTCACACCAACAAGCCAAGTGTATTCAGATTTAGCCAACAAGGGTTCTTTAATTCCACTTTGAAAAACAGGGGTAATCACAAAACAAGTTTGATCCTGAGGCATCTTTTTCATTTAACCGGATATACGTGATTAATCAGATTTATATTTACAGCAATTATTCACAAGCTATTGAGGGAGTGCAAACAAAGACCACCAACGACCATGATTTTCAGAAGGCAAGCAGCTAGAACAAACCATAACAGGAAATCAAGGATAACACATAAATAAACAATCAACATCATCATCTTCCCTGCCCCCATTTATGACTAAGGTAACAAGCAAATTATATCGTAACACCCTTAATAATTAGTTTCAACTGCGATCAAGAGGCGACACGAGTATACCCAACCCGCATGATACACAAACAAAGGAGAGACGAAGGAAAATCCCTACATGGAACAACAGGCGACCAACAATTCTTCGTTGCGCCAAAACAGAGGGTCGTGCGAGCAGCAGGAAGGACTCTTAAGGGAAAACCGAACGGGCTGCCACAGCACAGGGGCCCGACTCCTTGGGGAACAAAAGCTCTAGGCGCACCAAAAGGGAAAAAAACATACTAGGAAGAGAAGATCTCAACTTATAAGAGCCAGATCCTATATCAACGGAAGGAAACAGTTCCAAGGGCCATTAAAGTCGGATCGTGGTCAAGGCCACGCAGCTTGGATGTTTCAAGGTCCCGGGAGCGTTAGGATACTAAGATATAATTAATATCCTTTGAAACACACTTAGAAACGCTCAAACAAGGTTTTAAACTCGGTTTACGTCAAATAAAACGTAAGAGGGGCAAAAATGGAAAAAAACTGGAAATCACTCACCGTCCGGTGGCCCACCGTTGGAAAATTGAAAACTGACAAACTCTTGGAATGAGTCACCTCGACTCTTCAAAACACCTCCAACACTAGATTTTCACAAAGGAGTAGACCGAAGAGGTTCGGGCCATTACAGGCCATCCCTTAATTGCTTTTGTCTTTCAGGATCCACAGATATCTCATTGTTTGTGATGATATGTCCCATGAATAAGACTTCCTTCAACCGGAACTAACAAGTGTTGTACTTTGCATAGAGTTTCTCCTTTCGCAAGGTCTTTAGCAGAGTGCTCAGATGCCCCTCATGCTCCTTTTTGGTTTTGGAGTATATTAGAATATCGTCTATAAAGACTAGCACAAATTTGTCAAGTTAATCTCTAAAAACTCTATTCATCAAGTCCATCAAGATTGATGGAGCATTGGTGAGTCCGAATGTCATCACTATGAACTCATAGTGCTTGTACCTTGTACGAAAAGCAGACTTGGGGATATCTTCATCATTCACCCTAACTTGGTAATATCCCGACCGCAGATCCACATTGGAGAAGTATTGTGCTCCACGTAATTGATCAAACAAGTCATCAATTCGCAGTAAATAATACTTGTTATTTATCGTGATCTCGTTGAGCTCACGATAATCAATGAAAAGGCGAATTGACCAATCCTTCTTCTTAACAAAGAGGAATGATGCACAACATAGTGAAACACTTGGGCGTATAAACACTTCATCTAGATTCTTTTGTAGTTGTTTCTTTAGCTCCTCAAGTTCCACAACAGTCATCCTATACGAAGTCTTGCATATTGACAACGCCCCAAGTATAAGCTCGATTGAAAATTCAATTTCCCTGTTAGGAGGAAGATCAGGCAATTCCTCAGAAAACACATCAGTGAATTCCCTCACAATAGGCATGTCTTCGAGAATGGTCTTTTCATTAGACTCAATTATTTGAGCAAGATACGCTTGCTCATAGGGCAGTAATATCCATGCTTGGGATGGTGGTGCTGAAAAAGATCCATCCTCCTCGTTGCACTTGTATAGAATCGGAGGTCGATTTGCTATACGGAGAGTGATTTCCTTCTCGCGGAAATTTATGTTGGCTCTATATAGGGAAAGTCAATTCATTCCCAGAATTACATCAAATTCCATCAAAGGAAGTATGACAAGGTTCGCTGGTAAGTTCAGTCCACAAATTGTGACAAGGGAGGAGTTATATACAAGGGATGCAATAATTGCCTCATTTGCCTGGTCAGACTTTGAAATATTTGTATATATATTTCCAGAGTTTGGCGCTGGGACGACGTGCGATTCTGAGACCCGGTGTGCCCGAAATTAATTTTATAAAAATATTAAATATATTTTATATTGTGTGCGAGCAACTTGTTAAAGAAATCGGAATAACTCTTAAACGGAAGCTCAAATCAGAAATCTGAGACCGCGGTTGAGTATGGAACACGGTGTTTACCCTAAGTGCAACATAAAATGGGTCAGCGCGGAACGTTTGGACTCCTCGCTCGTTTGCAGTACGTTTAGTGGATTAATTAATTCATTCATTTTAGACCTAAACGAAATGTTAATAAATATATTATCAAGGTGATTCGCCCAGGGTTGGCCTCATAATCCTAGGATTTGCCGAGAGCTTCTCCTTGGACGCAGTGAACGCAACGACGTCCTTCAATAGTTGGCGAGTGAGTTCTTCAACAACGAACGATCCAATCTCCAGGTAGGACTCGTCAATTTGTGGTTTACGCCCTTGTTGATTAAACCAATTGAGCAGATCAATCCCTTATATCGACTTCCGCCAATTGTGGTATAAGCACACGCCTACGTACCGGATTAAATTAGCTTTTGAATTGTTATCTAACTCTGGCATCACCGTTCTTGATCATTGACCAAGAACGTTAAGTCAACGATGATTAAACCTTTGTAATGGTGTCTTTCCCCCTCGTTTTATTCACGTTCGTCACTAGTAGGTACTCGCGGTCTCAGTTCGACATTGTCGAGCGGTACTGAGCCAGATCAGACCCTCAAAATCTCGATGTATCGACGAACGAGGTTGGGATCGATGAAATAAGGCTAAATATGGGATTGTTGCGAGGCACGGATGATTGTTTCAATGATTTGAGATCAAGAAATCAAATGCAGATGGATTAGCGGCGTACGGGATGAATGGCGAAACACCTAAGGTCCACTGAAATCCGTTTTTCTGAAGAACGACGGCCGAAAACGGTAGATCCAATCCAGATCCACTATTCCATAGCAAAACTGATGCCGGATTCGGAGTGGTGAGGCTTGAATCGAGGTGCAGAAATCGGATCTGAAGTTCCGTGAAAAACCCGACTCACGTCGTGTACAAGAATGAACACATGGCGTGTAGCCCCTTAAGTGTGGCGACTAGGATTTTGGAGATTTATAAGTATGACACGGCGTCTAGCCCTCCTACACGTCGAGTACCACGTCCCCGCGTGGACGAGTCATGTAATGGGTCACACAGGCAGGACTCCGTGTAGAAGTACACGGTCAGGCACACGATCGTGTACCTAAGTACACGAACACGGCTAGAGCACACGGGCAAAACCCCGTGTGAAGTCACACGCCATGTACCAAGTACACGGACACGCCTTCAGTACACGGACATGGCCAGAAGGACGCAGCCCGATCCCGGTTGGCTTGGACACGTCGTGTAGTCCACCTGCAAGACATGCAATGCTACATGGCTTGGGAGCCATGGGCCCCCGGGGACACGACCAGGCGGTGGAGTGGGCCCACAAACAAAGGAGTGTGAAGCTCCCGAATCGAACACGACAGAAACGAGAGTGCTGAACAAACAAATCGTACCTCGCACCACCTCTGGTCCTGCTGGAGCTGTCAACTCTGCTACGTGCAACTGTCCACGCCCAGCTCCTCTGCCTCTCTGATGTCGACCACCTCCCCGACCACGTCCTGGTCGAGGTCCCTGAGGAGCACCCTGAGGTCGGCCTCCTCCTGCAAAGTCTGCCTTCGGGGAAGCAGGGTCTCGCTGCTGCTGGAAGGGCCTCGCCGGCAACTGGTGCTGCTGAGGCGGGCGCTGAACCTGCCCACCTCCACTGTACTGAGCTCGGGTCGGGCACCGACTCTGAACGTGCCTGAAACCTCCACAAGAAAAACACTTCGGTCCTGGGCTCGTGAAAAAGGGACGAGGACCCGAAGATCTGAACTGGAACTGTTGGGGCCTGCTCCCTACCGGCCTGAACCTGGAAGGTCCCGTCGCAGGAGACCTGCAGCTGACTGCCTTCCCCTTTGATGAGCCCGGATGGATCCCCTCTCGTGGTGCACCTCCCAGCGAGTGCATCCTCTCTACAACCTCTGCCTTCTTTTGTACTGCCAAGTACGTCGAAAGGGTGAAGGGGGTGACAGCATACTGGAGCGAAGGACGAAGCGTCTCCTTCAAACGTCTCGCCCGAGACTCCTTATCCGGAAAGAGATCCGGAGCAAAGCGCAGGAGATCCTTGAATTTGATCCTCAACTCTCGTACTGACATACTCCCCTGCTGAAGGGAGAGTAACTCCTGCCGCTTCTCCGCCTTGATCATGGAAGAAAAGAATTCCTCTCGGAATTCCTTCTCAAAGTCAGCCCATGGAACCTCTGCCTCTATCCTCTCTCCGAGGTAGAGCGTCCACCACTGTCGCGCCGCACATCTCAGCTGGCTGACTGCTAGGGGAACCCAGTACTCCCTCGGAGCACGGATCAAGGTAAAAGCGATCCCTAACTCCTCAAGCCACCCCTCCGTCTCCGTATCCGAAGTACTACCCTCGTACTTCTTGAGGGTCTGCCGCTGGAAAGAACGGAGAGTCTTCTGCCACTGGCTATCTTCCTCCTCTCGGTCAATCCTCAACTGATCGACCGCCTGAATCTGCTGGGCCTCGGCCGACTGAGTCACCCGGGGACGACGTCCAGGTGCCATAGCTGTGCGGTAAACAAGGATCGCCTAAGCCCAAGTAGTAAGGAAATCTCTCAAGGTTTTATTTTATCACATTATTTCAATTTCTTTCCCAGAACGCCCAAATCAAGTAAAACACAATCATGATGATGCATGTACCTTCCCTAGGGTCTCTACCCTGCAATCAATGTGGTCTCACTTGGTCGTTCGGTAGGCTCAGAGTCCTTGCATCGGATCACGGGGGGCCCTAAAATCCCGTGTCCTAGCCGGTCTTCCCTGACCTATGTCACGCACCAAGATTAACCAACACCGTTGCCCTACCATCCCATGCAATCCTCACTGTGCTTAACTCCAGACTCCATCCTATCTCTCAACCATCACCTCTGATACCATTCTGTCACGACCCCCTCCCACCAAAGATGCCCCTCCTGAGCTAGCAATAGTGAAAGGGAGATAATGACCCCCGATGTAAAGACCCGTAAATTTCAAGGAAATTTTTTTTCTTAATTTTCTTTAGAATTTACAAGAACGCAGTTTCAGACGACACATGATTCCGAGGCCCGGTGTGCCCGGAATCATTTTCCGAAGTTTGGCTCGGGTACGTTCAGTAAACGAACGAGCGGGTTTTTCTAACTTTTGAACCGGTGCTCAGAATCGAATTCTGAGGGCACCGATGGAATCGCAGCGCCGGTTTTTGCTTATAAACGCCTCTTCCGGAGTTGCGTTTGCTCGGGTGTGGTTTTTAATTTTTGAGCTTTAAGTTAAGAAATAAAATAATGTGGTACGTCAAACTTTATTTTATTTCACTTAAAGTCACTTGAAAGCCACTTAAAGCTGCTTAAGCTGAGTTAAAGCGGATAGGGTACAATTCAAAATATCTCACCCTCTTGGTAGGATATTTGTGAGGTGGGGCCCGCACGAGCCCCACCGTTTCTTTTCCGCTAAGTAACGCACCCGCGAAAACCCCTATTAATTGAAAGTCAACTGGGGCGTTTCTTAATCTATTAAACGCTCCTCTTAATTGGACGGTTTTATTCGTTGAATTAATTCTATGAATTAATAGGTCGTTACTTAACTTAGTTTTTTCGTTTGTTGGCATGTTATAAAATAAGACCAACATTTTTCTTCTTGTGTGTTGTTCATTGAGAGGATTTGACAGAACCTTAAGTCCTTCAACCTCTTTCGCGAAGAACGCGAAGAACGCGAAGAACGCCGGCCTTCGACGAAAGGCGACGAAGAACGCCGAACCCACGGAGATCGACGACGCGACGCCGTGTTCCGCGACGCCGTGTTCCGCGACGCCAACAATTCTTCTCCTGCGACGTTCTTCTGCGACGTCCCTTCTTCCGCGACAAATCTTCGAATATCCGGTTGAGGTAGGAGTTTACGAATCTTTTAAATTCCTTTGTGGATTTTGTACTTGACATGGATTTAATTCGTGTACATTAAATCTGTGTGTTTTCCTTACCCCTCGGAGATCGTCGACGCGACGCCGTATACCGCGAAGACGCGACGCCCTTCCGCGACGCGACGATCCTCTTCTTCCGCGACGATCAATTCCGCGAAGAACGCTCGCTCGACGACGACAGCGAGGTAGGGGTTTTATTTGAGAACAATATTTTATTCCCATGGTTGTTCAACTAAAACAAAGAACCCGGATCAAAGTTCAATTTTAATTTTATTAAAATTGTGCCTTGTAGTTTTTCATGTGTTGAATATTTTAATCCCGTTTGTTATCACCTAACGCAGAGGGTGCGGGCCAAACAAACACGGCCCGACAACCCTCCGCAGTTTTTCGTTGGTGTGCGGAACGGCAGACGACAGCAAACGGGGCCGCAAGGGCGATTTGAGGGCCTTGCAGTGAAGATCGGATCCCGGGAGGACGACTGGCGAAGACCGCACGCAAAACGGACCACCGAAGCACGTCCGGTGGCCCGCGGAAGCTTCCGCCAGCGCCAGCGGCCAAAGGCGGCGGCGGCACCCGGCGCGCCGGCGGCAAAAACCCGTCGCGGCTGAAGCCGCGGCGGCGAGACAGTTCCGCGACCGCGCGGAACCGGGAGGCGAGACGCGGCTCAAGCCGCGTCAGGGAACCGCGGAGCGGCCCACGCGCGGGGGCCGCGGAGCGGCCCACGCGCGGGGGCCGCGGTTCCCTTGCTCGGCCGCTCGGCCGAGCCGAGTCGGGCCGACCCGCCGGGTCGGTCCGAGCCCATACTGTAGAGACCCCGACCCCAGATAACCATAGGAGCCGGTGCCTTCTGAACATGATGTGTTATCTTAAGATAAAATACACTTTGTTAGCAACACATCATGTCCCATACAGAGGATCGTGTGCGGTTCGGGTTCTGGGAAACCGGAAACTTCTGAAACCATCCATCTTACAAAAGCTGATACCTGAAAATTTTAAACCAAAACATAGGGTGAGCATTGAAATACTCAGTAAGGGGGTTTTTTTTTAAAATACAGTAACATTTGAAAACATTCTTTTAAAGAAGTTTGAGCGTCCACTAAGAAAGATTTTAACACAACATGCATAACAATGCTTAAATCAAAGTTATCCCGACAAACATGAAACGAATACGTTAATTCTTGAATGAGTGATAATGGTTGATATAAACAAGTACTACCTGTGATTTACTTGAGCATAAGATTTAAACAGTTAAAAGTAATGCATAATCAGAGTTGCGCACAAGGAAACAACTAAACGTTCATATGCTGGATACAATTCTATTAAGTGATAACACTAGGCATGCTTCAAACTTCAAACTAGGGAATTATGAACTTTATACAACATTAAAGGCATCAGTCATGAAAGAACTTTATCTTGGAAAAACTTGTTACATGACTTGAATTATGTGGCATCAACATTTTAATATTGACAATCGTTTCATTTCACCAAGGTCCATCCCCAAGGTGTCGTTAAAAATTACCAAGGTTATTCACCAAGGCATCGTTAAAATTGTAATCTCTAGTGGTTACATCATTACCCAATGCATTGGAGCGCTATCAGGGCGCACCCTTAAATTTGCCTTTATTATCATGTGAGCCACATCGTTCATTCTTTACTGAAATCATTCATTACCCAAGGTGTCCCATACCACTTTGGGTAATTAGTTCTTAGTTCCTCTTCATGTTGAGTCATATGCATGAATAATATTAATAAGGTAACAATTACATAACTGGTTTACAAATACATGATATGACAGATAAACATGAAAATATGGAATAAAAGACGGCATGGTTAAGCAAGCATACTATGTGTGTAGAACAATTATTTAAGCACATAAAATGATGAATGTGAGAGACTTGCTCCCAAGGGTTATTAAATGATGAGTTTCTAAAATTCCAGTGCATGGAAAAGAACTACTTGGCATTAAATATTGTACTTCACAGGTCATAGTTCTTGCAACAAATCTCCATCCGCTAATAATCACCACGACATGCTTGGTATAAAAATAATAAACACTTGAAATCTTTAAAATTCCGACACATGGAAATAAACCACTTTAAAAATAATACCTTTCATTAATTATTATTCCTCTCTGGTTATAGAATTTGATGTTACACTCTGCCCGCTAAAAATCATTGCAACGAGTTTGGTATAAAAATAATAGAGGATTTCAACATATTAACATAACCCTTAAATCCATATCCTTTTAAAATAAGATTAAAACAGGCATAAGCATATCCTTAAAAAAAACACACATGTCAGCTTAAGGGCGACATTAAACAAGTTCATTGCTGTATACTTAGATCCAAAATAAAACAGCATAGGCAAGCGCTAAAATTCTACATGCATAACCATTTCTTGAAACTAGGGTTTTCAGATGTTAATCGTAAAAAAAAACACATACATACATAGGGTTATATATACACAATGTATATAAATAGGGTTTCTCATAAATTAAATATGGTTCACTTGAAATCTAAATCCACTAACAATATATCATCTATTCAGTTTAAAAGAAAATGACAAAACCTTATGGTTTTTTTTTAGTGTTCAAGAAACTGTAAATATACATAAAACATCGACTTCAACTATCACATGTTTGCACTTAAAACAAAAACCTGGTTCGCATCTAATATTTTTCATAGACGAAGTAAAAATCAAAAACTGATTTTCATTGAAATACATAACTAATAAAATTATATAATTACATATATATAAGGCTTACTTAAATATTGTACATGTTAGGACTTGTTTTAAAATAACCCCTTTCATAGTCATAATTCTTATCATAAAATACTGAATTATAAGGAGGTCTTAAAATCTTAATTTTGTATGGTTTGCATGGAATATATATGTATATAATGTTATATATATATACCTTTAACCATTAGGTGTATATATATATAAACTCATATACATAAAAAAAAAAAAACTTGAACCGAGAACCAGGGGTGGGAAAAATAAAACATAAAACTGTGGCACCCTTACTGCTCAAGAGACGAGCTCGCCGGAGGCTTGCTGGGTGGCCGGAGAACCAGGAGAGCTTGGTGGCCGGTGGTGGTCCGGTGGGGTTGCGGCCACTTGGAGAAGCTGCGAGGCGACGTCCCGGTGACAGCAGCGTAGCGCCGGAAGTAGTGTGGTCGTGCGTGAGGGTGAGGTGCGAAACTGGAGGTGGTTCGTGGCGGCAAGGCGACGGCGAGGCGGCGGCAAGGCAGTGGCGAGGCTGGCTCCGGAGGTCCTGCTTCCACTGGAGTTTTTCAGATCTTAAAGGGAAACGATCCGAGGGAGGTTAGGCCGAGCCTAAGGTGTCCTATGTAGGTGGGGTGTGCGAGGGTCATCGTGAGCAGTGGTGAAGGAGGCGTCTCGGCAATCCCGGTACTGGTTCGTGGGACCTCGACGCAAGGTTGAAGACGACGTGAAGGCTGAGAACGAAAAGAAAAACGACGGTCGGGATCGGCCATCACGAGATCGGACGGTCGAAGAGAAATGTGAGTTTAAAACACATCAGCGGCCAGGATCGTCCAGGGCGGGATCGGACGGAGGAAGGTGCGTGAGGCTATTACGCGGCCAGCCATAAACTCCGGGTAGGAACAGTGCGAAGAGAAGAAAAAAAAAAGTTTATTAAACGTTAAAATTAGACATTAAACTATTTCAATTTTTTTTTTTAATATAAATTCATATATAACCAGAACATTATAATTTTATTTTGTATAAAACTTAATAAGTACCTTTATCTGATAATTTCCAAATTTCAAAATCTTATTTTAGTTTAAGGAAACAAATGATACTATTTGATATAACAATTATTTTCTTTAAAAAATATATATATATTGTTAATACCATACTTTTTATAACTACTAGGATCTTATAACCATCAAAATACAATTTATAACATACTTCACTTGTTGATTTATAAAATTATGTTTAAAAGACCCATAGTTTTTCTCAAATTTAAAACACATAGTTTTAGAGATCCGAAAAGATACATTTTCAATTATTGTTGATACCCCATTCGACACATTTTAAAATATCATGTTTTCCACCACATAAATATCATCATGATAAAAATAGATTCATTTGCAATAATATTTTATTTTTTTATACTTGAAGATATATCTAATATTTCTTTATAAAAGAAAGTGAAATACCATAATATTATAAAAGCGTAATAAAGACCAAATTTTATAAAAAGATGCACTTTATCACTTGGAACCCAACGGTCCAAAAAAAACGGTCATATTCCCCTAGAGATCCATTATAAAAGCAAGGGGTAGGTTGTTTTATATTTTCAAAACACCGGACCCTTGGCGGATGGCTCTCCTCATACCCCTGGTGCTGAGTGCGTGCGCGGTGATTCTGGCGGTTATACTTTTCACACTGTTGGATCCTGAAGATGACGACTATCCGATTGCCCGCGTTGTGGTTCTTTGTAGTCTTGCTGTGGCCGTGTTAGGTCTTGTGCAGGGCACTTTCAATTAGATGGGTCTTGTTGTAGAGTAATGTTTTAATAAATGTCAGTTTACCTTATTCTCTATGTTTTATTTCATTTCTAATTCCTTATTAGCAAAACGAATAAAACAAGAGACATTAATAAGGACATAACACTTCTTACATAAACCAGTTCATAAAACCTGGGGCGTCACACATACCTCTCGTTTCCAGACTCTTTTCGGTCTTTCGCTCATAACTTGAGCTACGGGCCTCCGAACGACGCGTCGTCAGCGGCGATGCGATCCTTGGATCGAGACGGTCGTTTCGGTATATCACACTCAAAGTTTCGGAATACTTTGGGTTCGGCCGGGTTGGTTCGTCCACGAAACCAACCGGGCCCTCGGAGCGGAAACGCTCATATCTTGAGCTTCGGACGTCCAATTGACGTGCCGTCGACTTTGTTGAATTCCTCTAAGTGAGACGGATCATTTGGCTTACTCCGCCCGAGGTTTGGACGCAGGTGGAGTACGGTCGGGTTGGTCTTTCCTTAAAAACCAACCGGGCCCCTGGGACGAAAAAGCCAATAACTCTCAAACCAGGCGTCCGATTGACGCGCCGTCTGCGACGTTGAGTTCCTGTTGATGATACGGAACTTTTGGATACATCAACTCTGGACTAGGTGTCAGTTGATGTATCAGCCTCTCGGCTCGTGGAGCGGACCCTCCCGAACGAGCTTGCTGTGTGCGGGGACCCAAGAGCTGGCTGCGACTGCTACTGTGACAGCGACGACTGTACAGAGATCCTCAGTGGATTCGACTGCGACGATGATGAAAACAGTACGGGAATCCTCCGTGTTTTCGGCAGTGACCACTACGGTACATCTTGGGATACATCAACTCCGGACTACATGTCAGTTGATGCGTCGACCTCTTGGCTCGTGGAGTGGACCCTCCCGGAACGAGCATGCTGTGTGCGGAAACCCTAGAGCCGGTTGAGACTTGACGACTGTTGATCGAACGACTCGGTGTGTTACGGATAGCCCAGTGGGAAGCGTTTGGTTGTAGCAGCAGACCCACGGCGGAGGAGCGCTTGGTTGTAGCGGCAGACCCGCGGTACTCAACAGAAGGAGTACCTCTGGAGGCTATGAGGGGGAGCGCTTGGTTGTAGCGGCAGACCCATGACGGAGGAGCGCTTGGTTGTAGCAGCATGGGAGAGCGCTTGGTTGTAGCAGCAAACTCACGACGGATGAGCGCTTGGTTGTAGCGGCTAACCCGTGGTACTCAACAGAAGGAGTACCTCTAGAGGCTATGAGGGGGAGCGCTTGGTTTTAGCAGCAGACCCATGGTGGGAAGCGCTTGGTTGTAGCAGCAGGCCCACAGTACTCGATAGGTGGAGTACTACAGCAGTCCAAGGTTAGAAGGAAGCGCTTGGTTGTAGCGGCATAACCACTGTACTTGATGGAGAAGGAGTTTCCCTATAGCTATGGTTTCAACTTCATGATCGATCCTATGTGGGTCATTGCGGGGGTTAGTACCTACCGATCCTTTGTGGGTCCGACGGCTAGATGAATCAGTGGCTACATCTGATCATCTCTATCGTCTTACGAAGAAGTATATCCTGTGTGAGCTAAATCCTGTTTACTCTCCTTTGTGGATTGTGTTGTGCTATCCTATGTGGATTACGTTTTGCTCTCCTTTGTGGATTGTGTTGTGCTATCCTATGTGGATCACGTTTTGCTCTCCTTTGTGGATTGTGTTGTGCTATCCTGTGTGGATTTACGTTTTGCTTTCCTGTGTGGACTGGGTTGTGCTTGGGCTCGGATGTTGGAGTCAAACGGGAATTGATGACTTAGGTATATGTATGGGCATATACCTAAGCAGTGTCAGATGTTACTTCGTGATTGTATCTTTCCTTTGTGGTTTATCCTTTGTGGATTTTCAGAGACCTTTGGGGGTCTCGGAGTCCCTACTGAGTAGCTTATACTCACCCCTGCACGGGTTATGCCCGCACTACGTTGTGTTGGTTGCAGACGACGGACAGCGCTGATCGTGGTCGAGGTTGGCGGAGCAGGACGGTACCTGGAGGTGGACCACTGGGCGGGGTGTACTCGGAGCGGACGGCTGGACCGAGGAGCTGTGGAGGCTGTCTGTACCCACCCTTCAGGTGGGACTTCCAGTTGACGGCTCGACGTTGCGGCTTTACTTTTCAGTTGTTGTTTTCCCCTTTCGAGTTGTACTTTACTTTCAGTTTGGGTTTGTATTCTGGCCCACTTTCTTTCCGCACTTACTGTTGTACCAGTTTTTACTTAGTGTTTACTTCTGCCTGCTTACTCTGTGTTGTTTATTTGTTCACTTTACAAAGGCAATGCCTTCCCTTTACCGGGATTTACGTCTTGGTGCTAGTCGCCAACCCCTGGCCTATGGAAGGCGGGCTTGGGGTAGTCACGGCACGGGCCCCGAGGACGGGTCGTGACACCCGAGTTCCGCCTCCAGTAGGCATCGGAGTGGCGACTAGCACCAAGGGTACGAGTCTTCACAAATATAGGAGGCATTACCCTTTTTATTATTTAAGATCTGGGGATAGGACAAGTCAACCACCAAAAAGGAAAAGAACAAGTGTATAGAAATAAACTCAAACCAATCCCACATGCATGTTTAAATAGTTCTGAAACAAGGTACAAGTACAAGAAAGCTCAAAAAGTACAATACCAAAAGAAACAAGTACAGCAAACTGCAGCAACTCCAACTATCCCGACTAGTAGGGTCCCGCACGGCCCTGGTAGTCCTCCTGGAAACCTGAAAGTAAACGTAAGGTGAGCATACAAGTATACTCAATAGGGAAACCTAAAACTCTCGTGCACAAGTGGGGAGACATCCTAATGTCCCGTGAGAACAACAGAAGAACCTAGCAAGGAATTCTATCCACCCAACCTCACCAGCCACACTCACCAAAAACACAATCACAACAGGTAGTAGTATATAAGAACAAGAGTATTGTGTACCCGGCACCATTTTCCCCCACTAGTTAGGTGCTCTTCCTAACGGCGAACGTCCTAACGCCACCACACTCTTCCCGCCCGCACACACCTGAGCCACAGAACCACGTATCCCGCCCGCACACACCTAGGCCTCACAACCACGTATCCCGCCCGCACACACCTGGGCCTCACAACCACGTATCCCGACTGCACACACCTGGGCCTCATCCCGAAGGTTCTTGGGAAATAGTAAAACCTGCCCGAAGAGTCTTGGGCTAAACCACCCCAATTGAAACCTACCCGAAGAGTCTTGGGTGTAAGGTTGCCTCAAGCCATCACAGCCTAGGGAAGGAGCAGGAATGAGCTAGTAACTAAGGGGAAAACACCCTCTCCCATGAAATGGGAGTGTTCAGCACTAAGTGCTCAACATGGGTGGGGTGCGATAAAACACAAAGATACAGATATATATATATATATATACCAAACACTCAGTCCAACCTATGGCTTCTAATCAGAGAACTGAGCACGTGCCTCGGCACTGCTACTACGAAGCATGCATACAACAAACAACCCCCAACCCCATTTAGATTTTCATGTTTCAACAGAATCAGTTTATTAGTTCCTTAACTACTGGGCAACTATCCACAACCAACCACATCGATCATTCGTAAAACATATCCCTGTCATCCACAAATCAAGTTAGGAAAACACAAACAACACAACCAAGTCCTTATTAACCAACCAACCCCATTAATTGTTATTCCCATTCCACTATCATGCCCCACCATTTATTAATTCTTCCACTTTTTATTTATTATTCACAACTCATAGTTCGTACACATTCAAGCCCAACCCTGCAGCCCCGTTGCCAACCACCATAACCACAACCACACCGTACATCATCACCCCTTAATACCATTCATTGCAGCCCCGTTGCCCATCACCAACATAGCATTCACACCAACCCACAACCAAGCCAACCGCAGCCCCGCTGCTCACCCGATCCACAACAACCCACAAAAACACCCCCATCACATGCCACGTATCCAAGCCAACACCCACATGTTCATTATTCCATTTTTTTCAACCGGGATGATCACACAAGGGTTCCAGTTAAATCAGCAAACTTTACGTGATTATCCAAATTCCACATTCAACAAAGTTCCATTCACAAAAACGGTCTAGAAAGATAGGGCAACATTTAATTGCGCAAGCAAAGGCCCCCAACGACCGTGATTTTCAGTAGGCATAAGCCTATTCAATTCACAACATAACAATAGGATAAACAAACATAACAACTTCACCATCCCCATTACTAGTTATTATCTTCGTTTAATGGTTCAACCGTTTCTCATGAAAACAAGAGGATACCCACCCCGCATGATGCACAATTTAGAGAGACGAAGGTAAGATCCCTACCTCAACAGGTTCCGATCACAACGCTCCCCCGGATCAACTTTAGAAGACGTCCGTCGGCGTCCGTCACTTCTGTCAAATCCCGACAAAACCTACTCGAGTAGAAGTTGGAAAGGAAAGGCCGAAGGAAAGACAACGGATCCAAGCTCGGAAGTTCCGCCTTGTCGTTACGATCTCGTGGCCGCTGACGGATCGTAAATCGGAGCTCGGACGAAGAAGTTATGGAAGAAAAAGAGCCTTCAACGTGACACGGCGTGTACTCGGCCCTTTCACACGGTCACCACGCGGCTTCCAACACGGCCTTCAACACGGCACGCGGCCGTTGACTGGTCAACACACGGTTTGAAGGTAACGCATACGCGGGGAGGGACTACACGGCGTGTAGTATTGGCTACACGGTGTGTACTCATTTATTTCACATGGCAAGGACACGGTTTCAACACGGCACACGGCCGTTGACTGGTCAACACACGGTTTGAGGGTAACGCGTACGCGGGGAGGGAGACACGGCGTGTACCCATTTATTTCACACGACAAGGACACGGCCTTCAACACGGGGTATACCCGGCGAGGGGGTACACGGCGTGTACTCACACTACACGGCGTGTACTTACAAAATTCTGAAAAGTGTGGGAAAAGTCCATTTTACCCTCCAAAACACTTCGTGACCTTCTTTTTGACAAAGGAATGGGCCGAAGAGGTTCGGGTCATTACATCAGATACCTCTTAAAACATTCTCGTCCCCGAGAATTTAAAAGCCAACTCAGAGGATCCCAACAAGATACCTCTTAGGGCCCTCGTTATAACAGGAACCCAACCAACAACCCTAATCATAGGTGTTAGGAATTCATTCTCCTATATCGAGATATTATCCGCTTTAGGCGGCACTGACTCGCCTGCCGGGTTTAATCGTATCCGCATTAATGCGTCTCGATTAAGGATTGTGTCTTCCCACTTCCATATATTAGGATTTTCCAACTTACACTACCCCCAACACCACACAACCAACACACTGCCCGAACATGTGGTTTGAGGAAATTTCTTCCCCTATGTCGAGATATTATCCGCTTTAGGCGGCACTAACTCGCCCGCACGGGTTCAATCGCATCCTCATTAATGTGTCTCGATTAAGGATCAGGTTTTTCCCCTTTTACCCACACATCCGGACATGCTACACGCTTCCAGAGAAAAAAAGGTCTCACAACCTACAAGCCAAGCAATCCATATATCAAAGGTACAGAGTACAACATCAAAACAAAGCTCAGAAGAACAAGGCAAACACGAGTCAAAACAACTCCGGGTACTGAGCGTGCATCTGAGGCTCCCGCTCTCAAGTGCTTTCCTCAAGGCCGCTATGCTTCCACAACACACGAACCAACGGAATGGTTCGTCCACGGAGCACCTTCTCTTTACGATCCTCGATTCTGACTGGTCGTTCCTCGAAGGTCGCGTCGTCTCCCATATCTAACTCTCCCCAGTCGATAACGTGAGAGTCGTCGTGTAAGTACCGACGAAGCTGGGAGACGTGGAAGACGTCATGAACCTTCTCCAACTGAGGTGGCAGGGCTAGCTGGTATGCCACCTCGCCGACTCGCCTCAACACCTCAAAAGGTCCGATGAACCTAGGGGAGAGCTTACTCCCCTTCCCGAACCTCCGCTGCCCCCGTCGAGGGGAAACCTTCAAGAACACATGATCTCCCACCTCGAACTTCAAGGGCCTCCTCCGACGATCAGCATAAGACTTTTGTCGGTCCTGAGCCGCTTTCATCCTTTCACGTACAAGCTGGACTTTCTCTGTGGTGCTCTGCACTACCTCTGGCCCAAGAGCACCTGTCTCACCAACCTCTGCCCAGCAAATGGGTGAACGACATGGTCTTCCATACAAAGCCTCAAACGGTGCCAAGCCAATAGTAGAGTGGAAGCTGTTGTTGTAGGCAAACTCTACTAAAGGCAAGTGTCGTACCCATGACCCTCCGAAATCCAGAACGAATGCTCGTAGCATGTCCTCCAACGTCTGGATAGTCCGCTCTGTCTGCCCATCGGTCTGGAGGTGGAAAGCAGTGTTAAAGCGTAGCTGGGTGCCAAAAGCATGTTGTAACCCCCTCCAGAATCGTGAGGTAAACCGAGTATCCCGATCTGAGACGATAGTCTTCGGAACTCCATGCAAACGCACCACACGTACCTCTGTGCTAAGGTACTCACCGGGCCCGACTCCTTAATTGCTAAGAAGTGAGCTGATTTCGTCAGACGATCCACCACTACCCAGATAGCATCATAACCTCCCTGAGCTCTGGGTAGTCCTGTGACGAAGTCCATCGAGATGTCATCCTACTTCCACTCGGGGACATCTAATGGATGCAACAAACCACTAGGAACACGGTGTTCAACCTTTACTTGCTGACACACTAGGCACTTAGCCACAAACTCCGCCACTGCCCGTTTCACCCCGAGCCACCAAAACTGTTCCCTCAGGCCTCGGTACATTTTTGAAACTCCCGGATGTACCGCCAAGGCTGAGCTATGGAACTCACGGAGAACTCCCTCACGCATTGCCTCCGGAACAAACAACCTTCCATGGAAAAGCATCTGATGTCGGCTGTCCTCTGACCATCCTTCTGAAGCGTTTCCCTGATCGACACGATCCCGCATCACTTCTGCCTTGGAGTCCCCCCACTGAAACTCTTCCACCTGCTGTAACAAGGAGGACTGCACCGTCATCTGAAACAAACAGCCTCTAACACCTTCTACCCTGGCATCCAAGTGCAAGGCAGCCAACTCTCCAATCGCTTTCCAAGCATCAGCGGATTCCCAAACCACTTCCTTATGTGACTTCCTGCTCAGGGCATCAGCCACAACGTTGCCCTTACCTTCAGTGTAAGAGATCTCGAAGTCATAGTCTTGGAGAAACTCGACCCATCTCCGCTGCCGTAAGTTCAGGTCACGCTGAGAGAAGATATAACGTAAGCTCTTGTGATCTGAGAAGCTGCAAGCTCCAGGTCATGGGTGGCATAGTTACGCTCGTGAGGGCGCAACTGCCTAGACCCGTAACAGATCACACCCTTCTTCTGCATCAGCACGCACCCCAGACCAAGGTCAGAAGCATCACAAAACACCTCATACAACAACCCTTCCTCTGGCAACCTGAGTACGGGAGCACTGACCAACTTCTCCTTCAGGAAGTCGAAAGCTTTCTGGCACTGCTCGCTCCATAAGAAGACCTGGTTCTTCCTAGTCAAAGTTGTCAATGGAGCAGCAACTCGAGAGAAGTCCGAAACGAACCTCCAATAGTAACCTGCCAAACCCAGGAAACTACGAACTTCCGCCACGCTCTTGGGTGCCGCCAAAGAAACAACTGTCTCCACCTTTGACGGGTCCACTGACACTCCATGCTGAGACACTACGTGCCCAAGGAAGTGTGCTTCTTGTGTCAAGAACTTACACTTCGACAATTTCCCGTAAAGCTGGTGGTGTCGAAGGACTTCTAAGACTGCCCTGAGATGCTCAACGTGCTCCTCCTCTGATCTTGAGTAGATCAGGATGTCATCGATAAACACAACGACGAACCGATCCAGAAACTCTTGGAAGACAAAGTTCATAAGTCCCATGAACACAGCCGGTGCATTCGTAACTCCAAACGGCATCACTACAAACTCGAAGTGCCCATACCTGCACCTGAAAGCCGTCTTCGAGATGTCATTGTCCTTTACCCTCAGCTGATGATATCCAGATCGTAGATCAATCTTAGAAAACCAACATGCTCCCCTCAGCTGGTCGAAGAGATCATCTATCCTTGGAAGGGGGAAACGGTTCTTGATCGTTACCTGGTTCAACCTTCGGTAGTCTATGCATAGCTTGAGACCACCATTTGCCTTCTTTACGAACAAAACTGGAGCACACCATGGCGACACGCTGGGTCGAATAAAACCCTTCTCCATCAGATCGTCAATCTGAATCCGCAACTCCCGCAACTCCGAAGGTGTCATCCGATAAGGGGTCATCGAAATCGGACGGGCATCAGGCTGTAAGTCTATCCCGAACTAAACGTCACGTCGGGGGGTAGAGTCACAACCTCCTCAGGAAAAACATCGAGGAACTCCCCAACAACCTTCGGGACATCCATCATCCCTGCATCAGCTGGAACCACTGATAACCCGCCTAACAAAGAAAGGAGAGGCTCCACACGTCGGCTTCCCACCTGATAGCTCCTCTCACCAACAAAAGCTACACGCTGCCCGTCCACGTCAGAGAACACGACTCTTCTTCGGAAGCAGTCGATAACGGCACTAACGGAAAACAACCAATCGATGCCTAGGATGACATCGTATGGCTGCATTTGTAGCAAAAGAAGATCCCCACTAGATCGATACGGTCCCAACGTCAGCCCACATCCCCGGCAAACACAAGATACGCTGGTCTGGCCCCCAACTGGTGTACTCAGCACTAGTGGTACGGAAAGTCTCTCTACGTCTAGACCCAAAGCATGGGCTAGACTGGGTGCAACAAAGGAGTGTGAAGCTCCCGAATCGAACAAGGCAGAAACGAGAGTGCTGAACAAACAAATCGTACCTCGCACCACCTCTGGTCCTGCTGGAGCTGTCAACTCTGTTGCGTGCAACTGTCCACGCCCAGCTCATCTGCCTCTCTGATGTCGACCACCTCCCCGACCACGTCCTGGTCGAGGTCCCTGAGGAGCACCCTGAGGTCGGCCTCCTCCTGCAAAGTCTGCCCTCGGGGGAGCAGGGTCCCGCTGCTGCTGGAAGGGCCTCGCCGGCAACTGGTGCTGCTGAGGCGGGCGCTGAACCTGCCCACCTCCACCGTACTGAGCTCGGGTCGGGCACCGACTCTGAACGTGCCTGAAACCTCCACAAGAAAAACACTTCGGTCCTGGGCTCGTGAAAAAGGGACGAGGACCCGAAGATCTGAACTGGAACTGCTGGGGCCTGCTCCCTACCGGCCTGAACCTGGAAGGTCCCGTCGCAGGAGACCTGCTGCTGACTGCCTTCCCCTTTGATGAGCCCGGATGGATCTCCTCTCGTGGTGCACCTCCCAGCGAGTGCATCCTCTCTACAACCTCTGCCTTCTTTTGTACTGTCAAGTACGTCGGAAGGGTGAAGGGGGTGACAGCATACTGGAGCGAAGGACGAAGCACCTCCTCCAAACGTCTCGCCCGAGACTCCTTATCCGGAAAGAGATTCGAAGCAAAGCGCAAGAGATCCTTGAACTTGATCCCCAACTCTCGTACTGACATACTCCCCTGCTGAAGGGAGAGTAACTCCTGCCACTTCTCCGCCTTGATCACGGAAGAAAGGAATTCCTCTCGGAATTCCTTCTCAAAGTCAGCCCACGGAACCTCTGCCTCTATCCTCTCTCCGAGGTAGAGCGTCAACCACTGTCGCGCCGCACCTCTCAGCTGGCTGACTGCTAGGGGAACCCAGTACTCCCTCGGAGCACGGATCAAGGTAAAAGCGATCCCTAACTCCTCAAGCCACCCCTCCCGTCTCCGTATCCGAAGTACTACCCTCGTACTTCTTGAGGGTCTGCCGCTGGAAAGAACGGAGAGTCTTCTGTCACTGGCTAACTTCCTCCTCTCGGTCAATCCTCAACTGATCGACCACCTGAATCTGCTGGGCCTCGACCGTTGAGTCACCCGGGGACGACGTCCAGGTGCCATAGCTGTACGGTAAACAAGGATCGTCTAAGCCCAAGTAGTAAGGAAATCTCTCAAGGTTTTATTTTATCACATTATTTCAATTTCTTTCCCAGAACGCCCAAATCAAGTAAAACACAATCATGATGATGCATGTACCTTCCCTAGGGTCTCTACCCTGCAATCAATGTGGTCTCACTTGGCCGTTCGGTAGGCTCAGAATCCTTGCATCGGATCACGGGGGGCCCTAAAATCCCGTGTCCTAGCCGGTCTTCTCTAGCCTATGTCACGCACCAAGATTAACCAACATTGTTGCCCTACCATCTCGTGCAATCCTCATTGTGCCTAACTCCAGACTTCATCCTATCTTTCAATCATCACCTCTGATACCATTCTGTCACGACCCCCTCCCACCAAATATGCCCCTCCTGAGCTGGCAATGGTGAAAGGGAGATAATGACCCCCGAGTCCCGCCTCCAGTAGGCCCCGGAGTGGCGACTAGCATCAAGGGTATGAGTCTTCACAAATATGGGAGGCATTACCCTTTTTATTATTTAAGATCGGGAGATAGGACAAGTCAACCACCAAAAAGGAAAAGAACAAGTGTATAGAAATAAACCCAAACCAATCTCACATGCATGTTTAAATAATTCTGAAACAAGGTACAAGTACAAGAAAGCTAAAAAAGTACAATACCAAAAGAAACAAGTACAGCAAACTGCAGCAACTCCAACTGTCCCGACTAGTAGGGTCCCGCACGGCCCTGGTAGTCCTCCTGGAAACCTGAAAGTAAACGTAAGGTGAGCATACAAGTATACTCAGTAGGGAAACCTAAAGCTCTCGTGCACAAGTAGGGAGACATCCTAATGTCCCGTGAGAACAACAGAAGAACCTAGCAAGGAATTCTATCCACCCAACCTCACCAGCCACACTCACCAAAAACACAATCACAACAGGTAGTAGTATATAAGAACAAGAGTATTGGGTACCCCGCACCATTTTCCCCCACTAGTTAGCTGCTCTTCCTAACGGCAAACGTCTTGACGCTACCACACTCTTCCCGCCCGCACACACCTGGGCCTCAGAACCACGTATCCCGCCCGCACACACCTGGGTCTCACAACCACGTATCCCGCCCGCACACACCTGGGCCTCACAACCACGTATCCCGCCCGCACACACCTGGGCCTCATCCCGAAGGTTCTTGGGAAATAGTAAAACCTGCCCGAATAGTCTTGGGCTAAACCACCCCAATCGAAACCTACCCGAAGAGTCTTGGGTGTAAGGTCGCCTCAAGCCATCACAGCCTAGGGAAGGAGCAGGAAGGAGCTAGTAACTGAGGGGAAAACACCATCTCCCATGAAATGGGAGTGTTCGGCACTAAGTGCTCAATATGGGTGGGGTGCGATAAAACACAAAGATACAGATATATATATATATACACCAAACACTCAGCCCAACCTATGGCTTCTAATCAGAGAACTGAGCACGTGCCTCGGCACTGCTACTACGAAGCATGCATACAACAAACAACCCCTAACCCCATTTAGGTTTTCATGTTTCAACAGAATCAGTTTATTAGTTCCTTAACTACTGGGCAACTATCCACAACCAACCACATCGATCATTCGTAAAATATCTCTGTCATCCACAAATCAAGTTAGGAAAACACAAGCAACACAACCAAGTCCTTCTTATTAACCAACCAACCCCATTAATTGTTATTCTCATTCCACTATCATGCCCCACCATTTATTAATTCTTCCACTTTTTATTTATTATTCACAACCCATAGTTCGTACACATTCAAGCCCAACCTTGTAGCCCCGCTGCCAACCACCATAACCACAACCACAACCACACCGTACATCATCACCCCTTAATACCATTCATTGCAGCCCCGCTGCCCATCACCAACATAGCATTCACACCAACCCACAACCAAGCCAACCGCAGCCCCGCTGCTCACCCGATCCACAACAACCCACAAAAACACCCCCATCACATGTCACGTATCCAAGCCAACACCCACATGTTCATTATTCCATTTTGTTCAACCGGGGTGATCACACAAGGGTTCCAGATTTTAAATCAGTCAACTTTACGTGATTATCCAAATTCCACATTCAACAAAGTTTCATTCACAAAAACGGTCTAGAAAGATAGGGCAACATTTAATTGCGCAAGCAAAGGCCCCCAACGACCGTGATTTTTAGTAGACATAAGCCTATTCAATTCACAACATAGCAATAGGATAAACAAACATAACAACTTCACCATCCCCGTTCTTTAACCAGTTATTATCTTCGTTTAATGGTTCAACCATTTCTCATGAAAACAAGAGGATACCCACCCCGCATGATGCACAATTTAGAGAGACGAAGGTAAGATGCCTACCTCAACAGGTTATGATCACAACGCTCCCCCGGATCAACTTTAGAAGACGTCCGTCGGCGTCCGTCAAATCCCGACAAAACCTCCTCGGGTGGAAGTTGGAAAGGAAAGGCCGAAGGAAAGACAACGGATCCAAGCTCAAAAGTTTCGCCTTGTCGTTACGATCCCCTGGCCGCTGACGGATCGTAAATCGGAGCTCGGACGAAAAGTTATGGAAGAAAAAGAGTCATCGAGTCTCTTGGGAGAGCTCTGCTCAGAGGAAAGGGGAGGAGAGGGGTGAGTTGAAAAGGAGGGGGGACCCCTCCTTTTATAGGCGTGAAAAACAAAAGTACACGACGTGTACTTTATGGTACACGGCGTGTACTCGGCCCTTTCACACGGTCACCACGCGACTTCCAACACGGCCTTCAACGCAGCACGCGGCCGTTGACTGGTCAACACACGGTTTGAAGGTAAGGCATACGCGGGGAGGGACTACACGGCGTGTAGTATTGACTACACGGCGTGTACTCATTTATTTCACACGGCAAGGACACGGCTCCAACACGGCACACGGCCGTTGACTGGTCAACACACGGTTTGAGGGTAACGCGTACGCGAGGAGGGACTACACGGCGTGTAGTATGGGATACACGGCGTGTACCCATTTATTTCACACGGCAAAGACACGGCCTTCAACACGGGGTATACCCGGCGAGGGGGTACACGGCGTGTACTCACTACACGGCGTGTACTTACAAAATTCTGGAAAGTGTGGAAAAAGTCCATTTTACCCTCCAGAACACTTTGTGACCTTCTTTTTGACAAAGGAATGGGCCGGAGAGGTCCGGGCCATTACAGACATATATGTAAATTCGATCGGGTGGGGTTGTAGTTGGGTAAGCTGTTAGAGGACAGTTGGGGGTTGTTAGAGGAGGGTCCCATCCAAGGCTATTAATTAAGGGATGGGCTCGGGAGTGGAGGGGAGTGAACGGGAGGGAAGATTATTGTTAGGTTGTTTAACGGTGCGGTCGTAAGCTTGGGAATCGGCCCTCGAAGCTTAGACAGGGGAGCGAGATGTCTTCTGATTTCTCCTCTTTCTACCTTCTCCTTCCTCGTTTATACTACAAGTCGCCTTTGCCAGAGGGGCAGATATGTAAATTCAATGGGGCAAGGCTGTAGTTGGGTAAGCTGTTAGGTGAGGACAGTTGGGAAGACAGTTGGGGGTTGTTAGAGGGTCCCATCCCAAGCTGTTAAATAAGGGATTAGCAGGTGAGTGAAGGGGAGGGAAGATTATTGTCAGGATGTTTAACAGTGCAGTCGTAGGCTTGAGAATCAGCACTCGAGGCTTGGGCAAGAGAGCGAGGTGCCTCCTGATTTCTCCTCCTACCTCCTGATTTCTCCTCCTACTACCTTCTCCTTCCTCATTTATACTACAAGTCGCATGTTCTTGTTCTTTTGTTAGCACGAGTACTTATCAAAAGGTCATAACAGTTCCCCGTTATGATAACTTTGAAATGCAATGACAATATTCTTAAATATATGTTTTATGACAAGATGACATTCATCTGACAGAACACAGATGATACAGGCTATCAAATGTAGAGGGCTCGGGCTCATAAGACATCGAGATTTTTTCCCATAAAGTTCACACTTAATAATCTCCAAGAGAGGAGGTTGTGAGAATAGACCCGCCAGTGGGAATTTCACATGTTATGTGTGTTATAATATTTCTATCTGTGAATGTGTATATTGGTCCTTGAGATTATTATTATTGCATATCATGAGTAGTGTGCTTTGATGTATTGATGAAAACTGTGACGGATGTGGTTTACTTAGAATTAAGAGATTGGTTAAAGGCCTTTGTGTAATAACTAATTTTCTGACCAAAGTATATAACCTAAATTATATCATTTCAAGGGATTATCGATTTGTTGTGCACAACATTTCTCTTTAGAGAAATTTCTCTAGAACGCTCTCCGGAACGAAGAGCATTGATCCTCCTACTCAAGACTAAGAGAACTAGATAAAATCCTTCAAAATCGGAAAGGATTCTTGATGCAATCAACGGCGAATGACGCAAGTGGTTATGATCGTTCATGCCAACAACAAGAGATTCAACGACGACGTTCTAAGGTTCATGGAGCACGTCTGGATACTGCTGGAGGGATTTTACCCTTGAATCCTTCATCACAACAACGGTACGACGAGATTGGTCAATCGATTCGACAACGAAGAGAGAATTGCAAACGAAGGTAATTCTTATTCATATAAGTTAATTATAAATAACATGTGAAAAGATCCTCTCTTCAAATCTTTTGGGGTTGCGCTCATCAAGTTCTGATAATTTGTTCGAAGAAACCAATGAAATTCCATTGTTGGACATGGGCTCAACCGCTTTCGCTGCGCCTCAGGACCTTCAACCAAGAGGAGTATCTCAACTCAAGACATTTTGAGAAACCAAGAGGATCTCAACTCAAGTCATTTAAGAAACAAGAAAAGTATCTCAACTTAAAGTATTTGAGGAAACCAAGAAGAGAATCTCTACTTGAGGTATTTTGAGGAAACTAAGAAGAGGATCTCAACTCAACGCATTTTGAGGAAACTAAGAGAAGTATCTCGACTCAAGGCATTTTGAGGAAACTGAGAGAAGTATCTCGACTGAAGGTATTGTACGAAAACAAGATAACTATCTCGACGGCGGTGACGCCCCGCACTCGCTTCCTTCCCTCTCCTCTCCTCTCCTCTCTCTCCCCAACTAGCTCAGCACCTCGTTTTTTTTGTGTTTGATAATTGTTTCATCATTTTTATTTTTATTTTTGTTTATTGTTTTGTTTAATTTTCAAGAATTGTGTGAATGAAATGCGGATTCACCGGTGTCTTATCTGTGTGTCAACTGCAATTTGTCTGTCTCAATTTCAATTTGATATTTGGTGTCCATAGGTAATTAGAGTTTTTATTATCAATTTTTAATTATCGTTTTTATTTTTTTTATTTATATTAATTGTTTTGTTTGATTTTCAGAAATTATTTAAATTGCAAATTCATCGTTGTTTTGCCCGTCTCAATTGCAATTTGACTATTTCAATTGCAATTTGCGTTTTTGTCCCTGGGTAATTAGTGTTTTTTATAATCATTTTTAATTATCATTTTTATTTTTTTATTTTGATTAATTGTTTTGTTTAATTTTAAGAAATTATCAGAATTGTGGATTCGTCGGTGTCTTTCCCATCTCAACTGTATTTTACCATCTAAATTGCAATTTGCAATTTGTTCATAAATAATTAATGTTTTTTTTAAATCATTTTTTAATTATCATTTTTATTTTATTTGTTTTTACTATTTGTTTTGTTTAATTTTTATAATTTATATAGAACTATGGATTCAGTGTTGTCTTTCCGTCTCATTTGTAATTTGGGATTTATCGATAGTTGATTAGTTTCATAGTTATATTTCATTCATTTTATGATTAATTTATTTGAAGATCATATTAGTTGATTGGTTTATTAGTTTTACCAATAATCAATTTTGTTTTACACACTATTTTATCTCTATAAAATATATTATATTATATAAATCCAAAAATATTTTTTAAGAAATGAAAATGCAAATAATATAATTTTAAAATAAAAGAAAAAAAATGCATTTGGTTTTAGAGTATTTGTTTTATTTCATTTTTTAAAACATGTTAGAAATTATGTTAGTTTAGATTTTTCATTACATTTTAATAGCTAAAAAATGAAAACAATCATTTTTCAAAATAAATCCAACTTTACAATTTAGTTTTTTAATGATAATTTTTTTACTTTTAAATAACTGCATTTAAATTTTTTGATATATTTCATAACAATTTGAGATTATATTTGTCTAATTTTAGTTGTGAAATGAATTAATTGATTTATATTTGTTTTTTTGTTTTGTTAGAGAAATATTCACATAAATTGTTGAATATTAAATAAAAAATCAATTAATTGGTATATATGATTTTTTTTGAAAGACGGCTATTTACTTTAAATATGTTATAACTCTAAATGAATTATAATTATTTGAATTATAATTTATAATTTGTAGGTACTGCAATGAAGAGAATTCAAAATTATGGATCTCAAGCAAAAAAATCAAGCAAAGAAAACATGAAAAGGAAAAATCACTAGTGGATTCGATTTTTAAATTATTTGATGAAAAAGATAGTTCATCTATTCAATTTAATGAGCAATCTCTGGACAACATTGTTTCGGAAGTGAGTGAACAATCTGCAGAGGAACCCATGACTCAAAGTGTTGATATGATAAATGAAGGTGTGGATATGAATTATAAAGAGGATGACAATGAAAATACTATTCATATGATTCATGGTCTTGAAAATCAAAGCATGTTTGACCTTGAAAAAGATGTGGATGTGAATTATGATTCAGGATTATGGGGAAGTATCAATGATGTTAAGAGAATTTTGTTGGTTCAGCGTGGCCTGATTAAAATATTAAAAGAAAATGATGCATTTCCTAAAGAAGTCAGTCGTGGGAAACACTTTACTTCTAATCATTATTTTTGTCTACTTCGTAACGATGAAAAACTTAAGTGACTTGTGTATTCTAATGAGTTGAACAGAGCATTTTGTTTTTGTTGTAAATTATTTAAGGTCAAATCGATGAAAAGTGTTTTGACCGAAAGAGGATTTAATGAATGATTGGCACAGCCTTCCAACAAGGCTTAAGGAGCATGAAAGAAATTTTGAACACATCGCTAATGTTGTGAAGTGGGTGGACTTGCACAGAGGACTTGAAAATAAACAAATTGACAAAAATATTGAATGTCTCGTTGAGAAGAAAAGAGTTCATTAGAAGATGGTACATACTAGAATCATTGGAGTCGTGAAGGTACTTACACAAAATAACTTACCATTTCGTAGAACAAATGAGAAAATTTATGTGAAAGATAATGGTCTTTTTTTGTAAACTAATTGAATTTGTTGTTGAATTTGATCCGGTCATGCAAGATCATATTCATCATGTTGTTAATAATGAAATTCAAAAGCATTCTCGTAGTCATAAAATTCAAAATGAATTGATAATATTGTTGGGGAATGCAATTAAAGAAAAAATCTCGAAGAAAAATGATGAGAGCAAAGTATTTTTCGATTATCCTTTATTGCACTCCGGATCTAAGTCATAAAGAACAAATGTCAATTATCATAAGATGTGTGGATATTGAGGAAGAATTTAAAGAGAAAAATTTAAAGTTAAGGTGGAGGAGTTTTTTCTTGACTTCATAAATGTTGGTTGTGGGCTTTTCAAGTCACTTGAAGATGTTTTGGTTGATCTTAAACTAAACATTGATGACATAAGAGGACAAAGTTACGATAATGGATCAAACATGAAAGGTAAACATCAAGGTGTCCAAAAAAGACCTCTTAGATGTAAATCCTAGAGCATTTTACACTCCATGTGAATGTCATATAGCCTGAATCTTGCTATATGTGACATGTTAGTGTGAAACCCATAATTTTTTTTCATATAAGCAGAAGATTTATACATTGTTTGCAGGTTCACCACATCGATGGGATGTTTTAAGGACTGATGTGAAGGGGTTAGACACCAAAACCATTATCAGTAACTCGTTGGAAAAGTCACATAGATAATATTAGAGCTATAAGAAGACAAACACCCGAGTTAAGAAATGCATTGGTTGAAATTGTCAATCTTTCTAAACATGATGATGTTGTAACGTTGGATGCTAAAGGATTGTGTTCCAATGCATTAGAGAATTTCGAATTCATCATTAGATTATGCATTTGCTACAAAATTTTCAATAAAATATCATATCAGTAAAATCCTTCAAAGGGAAGAGATGGATAGCGAAGATGCAAGTACAAAAATAAAAGAGTTGATTTAGTTCTTTGAAGACCTTCGAGCGGAGGGGTTTGAAAGTTTAATGAATGAACCGAAAGAACTTACACTCGAAGTTGGTATTGATACAACATTTGAAGAAAAAATTGTTGTTCGCAGGAAGAAACAATTTGATGAGGATGTGGAAGATGATAATATTAGAAATATGTCTATGGAGTAAAAATTTAGAACAAGTTATTTCCTTCAAATTATTGATCAAGCTCTTATGTCGTTGAGGGAACGTTTTATCCAATTTGAACGCATTGATGAAATATTTTGATTTTTGTTGAAGGCGAGTTTTAGAAATATTTATGAAGAACAATTGAAGCAACATTGCACTTCATTTCAATGTTTTTTGAAATACAATGAACATGATGATATTTATGTGGGGATGAATAAGAGCTCAAACATTTGAAGTCGATATTCCCAAGTGGACTGATAAAATCAATTGATATCCTTGATCTTATCAAGCCTTATTGGAGAGATGAAGGGTTTCAAATGACATGGGTGGCATATCTAATTTTGTTGACTATACCCGTTACAGTTGCATCAGCGGAGATAAGTTTTTCTAAGCTAAAGTTGATCAAAACTTATTTTCGGACTACCATGTCACAAGAGAGATTATGTGTGTTGAATGGTATAGAGTGGACCCAATACCCAAGGTGTCTCTTAAGAGAGGTCTTGGAGTTTATTTATAGGGAAATATAAAGATACAAAACACTCACGTCCGATGTAGGACACAGACTCCAACACTCCTCATCAAGCTAGGTCTACCTAGCTTGGACACATAATTAAATAAAACAATGCAATCAACAAACACTGCAAACACTCCCCCTCAAGCTGGAAATACCCAACTTCATTACAAAACAAGACGAAACAAAAAGAAATCATTCGTGATCGCAACTCCCCCTCGAGATGAAAATGATGGATGATGGAAGATGTCGCTAAAATAGTCAGATTACATCAGTGGCACGGCAAGTCATTGAGGCGCAGCAGAGGAACTGCGCAAACAGGACCGTGTGGGTAGGTCGGCGACGGGGCAAGAGGGCTGCCTCACAGGAGAGCCGGTGTGGAGGCGGGGATGCCGCAGGAGAAGCCGACGACAAAAGACGGGGCTTCCGTGGGAGGAGGTCGGCGTGGGTTGTCACGCTGACGGTTGGCGCGTTAGAGGGATGTCTCGCAGGGAGGAGGGCCACTGGTTGGAGTCGTCGAACAGGAAGGTGTCGTCTCGGAGGATTCGTCGAAGGAGTCGCATGGTACGAGAGGCGATCGACTCCGGATCTAGCCGGTGCTGCAGGAGAACGTTGCGTAGGGGAACGTGCGGGCTAGAAGGTCTATCGCGTAAGGGATGGAAGCAAGCCATCGTAGGAGGCTGCTCAGGAAGGGCGTTGCCCAGGAGGCCATCGCGCTAGGGGCGGAGGACACTCACAACGGGAAGAGGGGCGGCGGACGCTCGCGACGGGAGGAGGGCGCCACTAGGGACGGAGGCCGCTCAGGAGGGAAGGGCGCTCCAAGTAAGGGCATGCATCGCACCAGGTGGATCCAATAACCAAACTACAGTAGATGGTTTGATAGATTGAGAGAGAGGCAAAAATGGATCTTAGGGCATCTCCAACACAGGCCTAGATGCCTTAAATCCCCAAAATGGTGTGCGGGTCAACCTCCAACCCAGGCCATATGCCACGCCATCAAAGCGGTAGGAGAAAGGGGCTACTTTCTCACTGCAACGGGCAACCAGCTTGAGATAGGGGGCAGCCGGATTAGGTCGGGGTTGCGTGGCAGCTTGAGATAGGGGGCAGCTTGAGATAGGGGGGTCGCCGCCCCTCCGAGGAAAATTTCCTAGGTTTTTTCTAACAAAGGAGGGATAGAAGAGAGGGAGACTGAAGTTGGGGAACCCACTCCAATACCATGAAGAAGGAGAATACCCAGGATCCATACATCCTAAATGAGATCGAGTTATTATATTTATAGAGAAAGATGAAGATACAATCTATAATAGAAATACAAATCAACTCATTGAATCAGTCAAACCTTTGACCATTGACTCATATCTTAAATATCTTAAGATCCTAAATATCTAAATACCCAAAATATCTAAAAAAATATACAAATACAGAATATGTTCTGACAACATACAAAACATAAAAATGGATTGAGTTGGATAAAAATATTTTTCCAACAACCCATAATGGATCAATCCATATGGGCCAGATTGATCAAGGACAGTACTTGCGAAATGGAATAAATTGATGGGAGCTGTAAGCATTCTGCTAGACAACCAACGGCACTCAACCAACCAGATAATAAAATAACCACTTTACAAAACCAAATCCAATCAAAACAAGTTTAACAAAATTTTGTAGAACTGGTAGCTGGGTTCAACTTTAAAAAAAAACAATAAAAGAACATTGATATGGAAACAAAGGTTAATTTGTGGTAAATAAATACTATTAGGGAAAACAATGCATACTTTCAATAACAGAAATCGCATTATCATAAGCCATAATCCACCCGGTCTAAAACTTGTTCACAAGTCATTGGCTTCCAATGACTGCAAGGTGTGTCATTTAGGGATCATTTTTTCCTATAACAGACAACCTCCATTGAAATATATATGACACGAGAGAAATCGAAAACATGAGTCTAAAAGATGATTAAAAACACCACACTAACCTCCAATCCGGAAGGCTAACAGGGCAGCACAAACAGCGGTTGAACACAGGCCTCAGGCCGTTATCTTCGCAGACCACGCATAAAGGCTGTCCACCACCTTCCCAAAGTTTGAGATCGTCTCCAGGGATTCCGGGTAGATCCTGTCCCGCCTCGGGTCATCATAAATTATCAGACAACCAGTACCCTGGTCCAGCGTCCCCGCAAACTTCTTATCCAGAATCGTCTGCTCAGTTTCGTCTCCACGTGCCCCACCGGCAGCTCAATCAGCTCCACCACATGCTCAATCTCCACCCTCGAGAACGGCTCAATCAGCCTCCGCAGGTTCTGCTCCAGCAGCGTATCATAAAGAGCCAACAGGTGCCTGTGCACAATCGGATCCTCTTCCAACTGTGCCCGGAACCCCCCCCCCCCCCCCAAAGAAGTCTCGAACAGCTTCAACGACCGCTTTGCATGCGCCTCTGCGACGGCCTTCATGGCATCCACCTCGGGACCAACATACCGGAGCCCAGCTTTGGAGGAGATGATCCCCGACACATCATCCGCTTGCCCAACCATCACCTTGCACGGCAGCATATACTTGAGCCGAGCCCGAACACTGCCCGTGGATCCTCCAGCACGTTGAACGCCTCGAACGCCTCGAAGAAGTAGCTGTACGCCATCTTGTGGCCCTTTTCCTCGGCGTGGAGGATCCCGCTCTGGAGATCGATCGTCCCCTGCTGGGCCGGCGGCACGTAAATCGCATTTGCAGCCGTCCGAGCAGCCGTCAGGGCAACTTTTGCCTTCGGGAGATTCGTAAGAGAAAAATGAAGCTTGCTCTCCAGCAAGTCAATGTCCACGAGCAGCAGCTTGTCGTCGAGCCGGCTCACTTCCTTGATGAGCCCCGTGAGGAGGGTCAGCGCCTCGGGATACTCCTTGCTTTCCATTAAAAGAGATGCCAGCCTCGCCTCGACCCGCTGCCGGAGGAAGGTCCGCTTCTCGGCGCGGGTCCACTGCACCGTCTCTTTGCAGAGGGAGGTCTGGAGATCCGATGTCCCCAGGATCTTGGCGACAGCATCGATGATCCCGCGGACGATTTTTGCTGTTTTTGCTTTGGGGGTCACGGAGAAGTAAGAACGCAGCTAGGTCAGGAGGGTTCGGGAGAATCGTTGTGGTAAGTGATTTCACTTATATATGGGTTTTAGTAATTTTTATTTTTCATATAAGAGGGATAGGATTTAAAATATTTTAAAAAATGGATCTTTAGATGCGTGAATCGGGTGCACGCATCTTCAGCGCGGAAAGATGCGTGAATGAGGTTTACGTATCCTACGCAATCGGGATAAAAGATGTGTGAAGTTCGTTTACGCATCTACCCTCACCAGGAAGCGTGAACGGGATTCACGCATCCTTTGTAAACTTTATGAAGGATGCGTGAATCTCGTTCACGCATCCTACATAAAGTTTTGTTTTTTATTTTTGTTTGTATTTTTAAAAAAATTATTTTTTTTTGTTTTGTTTTGTTTATATATATATATATAACAAAAAAAATCAACAGAATTTATCTGCTATTTAATATCCAGCAGTACTGTCATTACAGCAGTCTGGATTCTAACAGACACCCACACTCATTGCTCTCTTTTATAAGAGGGCTAGCCAGAGAAATCCTTCTGCATTTTCGATGTGGGATTCAGGTTCTCTCTTTCCTGCGCAGAACATTCTGCATTTCTGATATGAGATTATGTTTCAAGTACGTGACTTTGAAAGACTATAAAATACAAACTATAAGACTAATATAAATGAAACTTAAAACATGGATTAAACATATAAGAAATTGTTGAAAATAAAAAGAATTTCGTAAAAAATATTGATGAATAACAATTTACAAGCTTTCAAAGCCACCAACTTGAAACTTAAAAATGGTTCAAATACGTGTCTTTGAAAGACTATAAAATAAAAACTATAAGACCAATATGAATGAAACTTAAAACATGAATTAAACATATAAGAAATAGTTGAAAATAAAAAAAATCAAAAAAAAAATATTGATGAAAAATAATTTATTAGCTTTCAAACCCACCAACTTGAAACATAAAAATGTTTCAAGTACGTGGCTTTGAAAACCTATAAAATAAAAACTATAAGACCAATATAAATGAAAATTAAAATATGGATTAAACATATAAAAAATAGTTAATGATCAATTAGCTAATTAGTAAAATGATTATTAATTAGTTAATAATTAGTTAATTAGTAATATCATTATTAATTATATAATAATTAATTAGTTAATTTGTAATATAATTATTAATTACATAATAATTAATTAGTTAATTAGTAATATAACTATTAATTATACAATAATTAAGTATTTAGTAAGTAATATAATTATTAATTATATAACAATTCATTAGTTAATTAGTAAATTAGTAATATAATAAATAATTATAATTATTCATTGCAATTATTAGTTATTAATTATTAATAATTAATTAGTTAATAATTAATTAGTTAATTAGTAATATAATTATTAATTATATAATAATTTACTAATTAATTATTATATAATTAATTATTAATAATTAATAATTATATTGGTAATTAACTAATTAATTATTATATAACTAATAATTACTAATTATAATTAATAATTATATTACTAATTATAATCCATAATTATATTACTAATTATAATTAATAATTACATTACTAATTAACTAATTTTTTATTATATAATTAATAATTATATTACTAATTAACAAATTAATTATTATATAATTAATAATTACAAATTATAATTAGTAATTATATTACTAATTATAATTAATAATTATATTACTAATTAACTAATTAATTGGTATATAATTAATAATTAAAAATTATAATTAAAAATTATAATTAAAAATTATATTATTAATTAATTATTGTATAATTAATACTTATATTACTAATTAACTAATTAATTATTATATAATTAATAATTATATTACAAAATAACGAATTAATTATTATATAATAAATAATTAATATTTATAATTAATAATTATATTACAAATTAACTAATTAATTATTATATAATTAATAATTAATAATTAGTAATTAATAACTATAATGAATAGTTATTATTACTTATATAATTATATTACTTATTAACTAATTAATTATTGTATATTAGTAAATAATAATTAACAATTAATAATTAATAATTACATTAATTATTAACTAATTAATAATTATATTACTAATTAACTAATTAATCATTAACTATTTCTTATATGTTTAATCCATGTTTTAATTTTCATTTATATTGGTCTTATAGTTTTTATTTTATAAGTTTTCTAAGTCACGTACTTGAAACATTTTTAAGTTTCAAGTTGGTGGTTTTAAAAGCTTACAAATTATTTTTCATCAACATTTTTTACGAAATTCTTTTTATTTTCAATTATTTCTTATATATTTAATCCATGTTTTAAGTTTCATTCATATTTTTCTTATAGTTTTTATTTTATAGTCTTTCAAAGACACGTATTTGAAACATTTGTAAGTTTCATGTTGATGGCTTTGAAAGCTTATAAATTATTATTTATCAACATTTTTTACGAAATTCTTTTTATTTTCAACAATTTCTTATATGTTTAATCCATGTTTTAAGTTTCATTTATATTGGTCTTATAGTTTGTATTTTATAGTCTTTCAAAGTGATGTATTTGAAACAGAATCTCACATTAGAAATGCAGAATGTACTGCGCAGGAAAGAGAGAAGCTGAATCTCACATCGAAAATGTAGAACGATTTCCAGGGCTGGCCCTCTTATAAAAGAGAGCTCTGGGTGAGGGTGTCTGTCAGAATCCAGACTGTTGTAACGACAGAACTGTTGGATATTAAATAGCAGATAAATTCTGCTGAAAATTTTTGTTTTATATATATAAACAAAAAAATAAAAATTTAAAATTTAAAAATACAAAAAAAATAAAAATTAAAACTTTCTGTTGGATGCGTGAACGGGCTTCGCGAATCTTTTATCCCGACTGCGTAGGATGCGTGAACCTCGTTCACGCATCTAAAGACCCATTTTTTAAAATATTTCAAACACTATCCTTTTTCCATAATTTTTTTTCTAAAACCCATATATATAAAAAACCTGATTCCACTGGTTTCCATTGTTTTAGAAATTGATGAATTTGTGATTTTTTATTAGGAATTGATGGTTTAGGGTTCTTCCATGTTTCCTAGATCCCTTGAATATTATTGGCTTGTGGATCTTGTGTGTGTGGAAACTAGGCCCCGTTGATAGTACATATACCTCACCTTAACATGACCGTCGGGTTCTGGCTCGTCAGGTACCACCAGTTGCAGACATGTGGTCCCCTACCCGGGGTCCACCCATGTGCCCGAACAGGTCATCAGAATAATGATTTTCCTCACAGTCCAACACATATTCTTTCCAGTGTGCTTTGTCCTCACTCGCACACACCCTGAAAAACTTCCTAGAAAGTCACTGATCCTAATCACGGCTCCAGGCCAAAACACGCTTAACTGTGAAGTTCTAATCAGGTAGGCTCCTGAAAAGAAATGTGCACCTTGTCGACATGAGTCATATCATTTAGTCATTTAACCCTTTATCAATGTTACGTTCGCCCCCCTTTAAAGCACAACATCCTCGTTGTGGACCCTATATCTCAACCAAGGCAATGTCACCGCACTTAAGGCTGGGTTCCTGCTCATATACGAATGTAACAACTGGGCTATGCTAACAACACAAACTCATCACCTTAACATGGTCGTCGGGTCCTGGTCCGTCAGGTACCACTAGTTGCTCCACAGACACGTGGTCCCGTGCCTGGGGCCCATCCACGTGCCCAAACAGGTCATCAGACTAATGATGTTCCCCACAGACCAACACATTTTCTTTTTAGTATGCTTTTTTCTGACTCGCACACACCCTGAGAAACTTCTCATAAGGTTAATTATCCTGATCACTACTCAAGACCAAACACGCTTAACTGTGGAATTCTAATCAGGTAGGCTCCCAAAAAAGAAAGGTGCACCTTGTTTACATGTGTTATGGCTTCAAGCATATGAATAAGGGAAAAGCCTTTCTTAATCAAGACATGTTATATAACATGTTTTAAAACCATGCGGGCAAATCAGTACCATCCAAAGAGGATAATATCTTGATACAGAAGGTGAATTTTCTTGATTTGTAGACTTGCGACAACTCTGGTCATGTTTATTTAAGTTCTTGTGTTGGTTGAGAAGTGTTATGTGAAACTTTTGGAAGTAATGGAATACACGTGTGGAAAATATGGAAATCAGAACGTTGAACCCTTTTGTTATTTTTGCATAAGCGTGATCATGGTAAATAAAGGTTTGTTAAAAAACTTGTAAGAATTTTAAATCCAGATAAGGTGGATTGTTTAAATCTCTTGCTTTGCTTGAAGTGCATGTCATATATTAAATTGGATTCTCCAATTTTGAATTTATGTATTGATACTAACTTAAGTAAAGATCATGGTAGAGTTGTGTTAGTTGAACAAAAGGGAATTGATGGAAGCATGTAACCTTACCATTTATGTAAGTTATTTTGAGAAGCATGTCAAATATGAAAGGTTAGATATCATGCTGGTAATATTTTATGTTTCTTATAAACATCAAAGTGTTTTGATATGAAACGTGATTGAGTTATAAATGAAATAGTGGGTGGATGAATTAAATCTTGTGATGCATGGTGAATTAAACCAGTTAATATTTTGGTCGGATTATATGTTTAAATGGTAATGAAATGTTTTCGAAAAAGAAAAATTTAGTATGTCATCCTTGGAAGTTCCCTTCATGTTGTGTAATATAATTTAGTGATACCCACTTGGTAAAAAATTGATTTTTATGGCAACAAGATTTCTCAAACAAACTACAATAATTGTTTTGTAAAATTTTCATTTATCTAAAAAATAGTTTTGCAAAATGTGTTGGGAGTGTTTTCACAAAGAGGCTTTTGATAAATTCCTTGTTATTAGAAGGATTAAGAAGGGTTTCCATTCAAACTAGGTTTCTTAAAATGCTCGATTTTAAATACATGATACTTGGTGAAAAGTTTTTATGAGCATGTTTTTGAACTTAACAGGTTCAATATGAAATGTTGTGATACGTGTATAGCAAGTAGGAATCTTTTGAAAAGCATGTTTTCAAATCCCTGACCAGCATGACTTAATGAATGTTGTAAATAACATATCTAAGTTTGTTAATAATTTTTTATGAAAGCAAGCTAATCTACTTTGTTCATGACATGTTAAGCAAGATAAGTTCTGAATGTTGTGAATTTAAATTTGTTGGCATGATAAATAAGGATAAATAATGTATAGATCTTCATTTGATGGAATGTCTGAGTAAAGTTATTAAAGTGAAATATATAATAATGTTTTCTCCAACATGAAGCTCTAGGATTTTTGTTTAAAACAATATTAAGTGTTTTTTTGGAAGTGTTACGTCTGTGGTGTTGTTTTAATGTAATGAGTGTTTGATTGATATGCTTTGTTTGTTGGGACTGTCATGACTATCTATGTGACATTGTTCTTGTTTGAGAGATGCCTCCCCAGAGAGTTTTGTTGGAATTGGTGTAGTCTAATCCTTTTCGGATGTTGTCGAGCCGAATGCTTCTGGCCCATACTGTGCACCAGGCCGCAACCTTCGTGGGTCGAGCTCCGTGGTGAGTTCGTTGGGGGTTGCAGGGGGCAATGCACCCCCCTACTCTGGGGTCCAGGGGCTAAAGGTCCCTGACCCAAATTTTGGAGAATTGTAGCAATGCTGACCACTATAGCAGAGATGACTGACCGACACCGACAAGGCGTTGTAAAGGTATGTGTGGTTTTGACTTAAAAGAATTTAAAGATAAACAAATGGATTGTGTTAATATGAAATAGAATGACATGAGTTTAAAGGGATAAAAAAAATTTAAATTAAAATGGGAAGTGTGGTTAAAGTGGTTTTTGTTTAATATGAAATGAATGGGCTTGATAAATAAATGTGGTTAGTAGTGGGGAATCAAGAAATTGGATTAATTTGAAAAAAAGGGGAGGAACGTGGCTTGTGGTTGTGGTTGTGTCATGCTTGTGTGTTGTTGTGCATTTAGAGGTGGCGGCAAAAGTGGCGGAAGTTGTGAGGCCTTTGTGGCAATGTTGTGAACTGGATGGTATTCCTGTTGAAAACCCTTAGGTAAGGTTTATGTGTGTGGCTATTATATATTGTATTTTCATTTTGATTTCTATATTCACCTCACTCGTATCGAGCACCATATGTTGACACCCAAATGTTTTGGGGGTGTTTTTTCCAACATCCAAACGGTGAGGACGGGTGGCTCGTTATCTGCTCTTCCCCGCTCTCTTTTAGGTGAGGTTCTAACACACGAGTTGTGATGACTTGCGAATTGTAGTGCACTTATGGTTGTGTTTGATGAGATGATGAGTTTGTTCATAATGGAGGTCATGCATGGTAGGAGGGAATGAAGTTGATGTTCTTCATATTCACGATACCCTATTATTATGGCTACGGTGTGTGGTAGAGAAGTGATGTGTTGGTCCAGGTGTCTTCAGGTGAGATGTGATGTGATGGCTCAGGTGTCTTCGGGTGAGATATGATGTGATGGTTCAGGTGTCTTTGGGAAAGAGGTGATGTGTTGTCATAGGTGCCTTTAGGTGGGGTGTGATGGGCAGTTGCACGCGGGGTGCTTGACATGATGTAGTTGCACAGGTGTTTTCAGGCATGATTATACAGAAGAGATGGGGGTGTCATGCCACGACCCGCCTTCACCAAAAGGAGGTAAGGGTCAGCAGATTGCCAGACCCTTCCTTATTTAAGTTGAAGGAGAGATAATGACCCCCGAAACCGCCTTCAATAGGTCCCAGAGTGGCGACCAGCACCAAGGGTATAAAATCACACACTAAATGGAAGACATTACCCTTTTTCTTTTAATAGGATCGGGAGATAAGATAGTAAATCCCACAACACCAAAACTGAAAGTGCAAATACGAATGAAAATTAACTATTCCCATATGCATGTTCAAAGGTAAAAGATACAAGTCACAAAACTCCAAAGGTAAAAAGATACCAAGAAAAAGGGGAACAACAACAACAATTGCCCCAAGGTTCCAAGCTAGTACAGTCCCGCACGATCCCTGAAGTCCTCCTGAAAACCTGAAAGCAGTTTTATATACGTAGGGTGAGCATACAAGTATACTCAGTAGGGAAAAACCAAAGACTCTCGTGCACAAGTGGGGAGACATACTAATGCCCTGTAAGAAAAGAGATAACTAAGCACCTAGCAAGGAAACTAACCACCCAAGCCTCACCAAGACACACTCCCCAAATAACGCAAGTCAAGTAATTTATAGTAATAGCACATCGATTTTTGGGTACCCCGCGCCACTTTCCCACTAGTTATTGAAGACATCCTACGCATCAGACCAATCCCGTAATTCTCATCGTAGTCCCACTGCCATACCCCGCCTGCACACACCTGGGCCACAACCACACATCTCACCCGCAAACACCTGGGCCACAACCACTAACCCGCCAGCAGACACCTGGGCCACAATTATCACACGTAACCACACCTGCAAACACCTAGGCCAGAACAACCACTGCCACGCCTGAAGACACCTGGGCTAGAAGAACTACTGCCACACCCGAAGACACCTGGGCCTCATCCCGAAGATACTTGGGAAACCACCTGCCCGCACACACCTGGTCCAACCACCACACTACCCCGCCCGAAGATTCTTGGGCTAATAATGGACTTCAGACCATCACAGTCTGCCCGTAGAGTCTTGGGCTATTCGGGAAAGGGAGTAGAAAAGGAGCTAATAACCAACCACTCATGGGAGTGTTGGGAAAAACACCCTCCCCCATGAAGTGGGGGTGTTCGGCACTAAGTGCTCAACTCGGGTGGGGCGCGAATAAGAAACACAAAAACTAAAAGTATATGTATAGGTAACAAGCACTCACCCAATCTAGGTTTTTCTTCAGCCAACCTAAAGAACACTATCCTTACTATTCATTCATAATAGAAAATAACAACACCCATGCCCAAGCCACAACTCACATCAAACCAAATCCCCATTTGTCCTGTACTTGTTTTCATGTTCAGTAATAATGTTTAAATAAGTTTCTGCACCTACTTGGGCAACTAGTAAGCATAAGCACAATCCAAGAAAAGAGTACACCCAACATCAATTTAAACATTCACACCCGATTATCTTGTAAAAACACATCAAGCGAGACCCCTCCAAGTATTGGAACTAAAGCAGGTCAAAGTGAGATACAGTCCCAAGTTCCCAGAACTATAAATAAGAAGGTTTCACAACAGAAGAGGATCCCACCCCAATTCGTGATACAAACAGAGGACCCCATCCTCACCCACATCACCCCAGCAATCTAAGCCCCTATCCAACCATAAAGGAAACAACCAAACTAATACTACCAACACAATGCAGTCTCAATAGGTATTTTTAGATTTAAAAGATTTAACACACTCCATGATTTCAATTCCACTGGACTTAAACCGGGGTTATTATAGAAAAGGAGTTGATCCCGGTGCTTCCAATTTATTTAGCCGAATATACATAATTAACCAATTTACTTTACACAGCAAAAGGTTCACAACCAAAATACAATCCATTTAAACATCACAAGGGGTAAGGGTTTATTAGTGCATAGAGAAAGACCACCAACAACCATGATTTTCAGTAGGCGTAAGCCCGCACAATTCAGAAATCATTAATCATGAAAGATGAGAAAAACAGAGCAGCATCATCGATCACACCCCTCCCCTTCATTCTTTAGAATCCGTTTATTATCTTCATTAAAGTTTGGTTTATCCAATTCTACAGAAGCAGTAGCGTACCCACCCCACAAGATACACAGAAAGGATAGACGAAGGTGAAACCCCTACTTTCCTGATCAAGGATCGATGTTAAGTCCCCACGTGATTAACAGGAGCTCCACAGAACACGATCAAGGAAAACTTCGCCGGGTTACAACTCGTCGGGAGGAAGGGTACTCCGACCGTAGGGTGATCTAGAAAAAGAAATATAGGAAGAAGCCTTTAGGTTATAAAGGTTAATAAGGGCTGAGATACAGAATGCCCAGGATGGTTAATATATGGAGAGAAAAACTCGAAACCGCGTAAGGAGCGGGATCGTGGGTTGACCACGCGGCTGGGACACCCCACACGTCATTAGAGGTTCCCTGCCTTTTAGGGCGGTTTAAACCGATGCACACCAGGGTACCTCACCAATCGTTTAATTAAAACAACATTAATGGGCATTAATGGGATTTAAAACAGGGTTAAAGGGGTCAAAATATGGTTTAAAAACCAATTTGCGCAAAAAGGAGGCGCTACTGGAAAACCCGTGGGGGTAGGCGAGAGCTACTGGTAGCTGAGAGTTATCGGTTGGCAATAACTACCGGTAGCTGAGAGCTACCAGTTGGCAACAGCTACGGGTAGCTAAGAGCTACCGGTTGGCGACAGCTACCAGTAGCCTAGAGCCACCGGTACCCTAGAGCTACCGGTAGCCGAGAGCTACCGGTTGGCGATAGCTACCGGTAGCCGAGAGCTACCGGTTGGCGATAGCTACCGGTAGCTGAGAGCTACTGGTAGCCTAGAGTCACCGGTAGCCGAGAGCCATTGGTAGCCGAGAGCCACCGGTAGCCGAGAGCTACCGGTTGCCGAGAGCTACTAGTTGCTGAGGGCCACCGATACCCCAAGGTCACCGGTAGGCTAAGTCTACCGGTAGGCCGAGGCCACCGGTAGGCCAAGGCTACCGCTAGAAGTCACCGAGAAGCTGGGATGGCCTTTCAGACCACCCAGAACACCCCAAAATCAGATTTTTACCAATTAATGGACCCCAAAAACCTGGGCCATTACATCAGATACTTCTCAAACTATTCTCATCCCCGAGAATATAAGAACAACCCAGAAAGATACTTCTCAGGGGCAAACCCCAGAGTTGTTCGAAAGTTGGAACAGAACCCTCCCCCTACATCCAGGAATACTCCCCCAAGAGTTATCAACCATAACGTTCACAACAAGCATAAAGATCACAATGTCCAACACATGAGTTAGGGAGTCCCCTCCTACATGTCAAGATATTATCCGCTTTGGGCGACACTGACTCGCCCGCACGGGTTTAATCGCATCCACATTAATGCGTCCTGATTAGCAGTCAGGTTTTCCCATCATCACACATTCATACACACACACAGAGAGAACAAGGAATATATCATCTAATAGCTAATAAAAACAAGCATTTCATATATTAAAGCACAAGGTACAATATCTCAAGGGTCAGAACAAAAACAACAAGTCAAAACAGCTCTGGGTACTGAACGCGTAACTGGGCCTCCAGCTCCCATGTGCTCTCTTCCAGGCCACCATGCCTCCACAACACACGAACCAAGGGGATGGTTCATCCACGAAGCACTTTCTCCTTACGGTCCTCGATTTTGATTGGTCGTTCTATGAAGGTTGAATCATCTTCAACATCTAATTCTCCCCAATCGATGACGTGGGAGTCGTCATGTAGATATCGACGAAGCTGGGATACATGGAATACATCATGTATCCTCAGTAGCAGTGGTGGTAGCGCTAGCTGATATGTCACTTCATCGACCCGCCGCAACACTTCAAAGGGTCTGATGAACCTGGGAGAAAGCTTACTTCCCCTGCCAAACCTCCGCTTTCCATGTCGAGGGGAGACCTTTAAGAACACGTGGTCCCTGACCTCGAACTCCAAGGGTCTCCTCCTATCACCGGCATATGACTTCTGCCGGTCTTGAGCCGCCTTCATCCTTTCTCGTATAAGTTGAACCTTCTCTGTCGTGCTCTGCACCACCTCTGAGCCAAGAACACCTGCTTCCCCAACCTTAGTCCAACACACGGGTGAGCGACACGACCTTCCATATAGGGCTTCTAATGGAGCCATGCCAATGGTAGAGTGATGGATATTATTGTAGGAAAACTCTACCAGAGGCAAGTGTCGCACCCATGATCCCCCAAAGTCCAGAATACATGCCCGCAGCATGTCCTCCAAAGTCTGGATGGTGCGCTCTATCTGCCCATCTGTCTGGGGGTGGAAAGCAGTGCTAAGATGTAGCTGGGTGCCAAAAGCATGCTGCAATCCCCTCCAGATTCGTGAGGTAAAACGTGCATCCCTGTCTGAGACTATGGAACTCAGAACTCCATGAATTTGCACTACCTCATCCACATACTTCTGTGCTAGAGCGTCCACTGCACTCAACTCCTTAATCACCAGAAAGTGAGCTGACTTTGTCAAGAGGTCCACTACTACCCATATGGCGTCGCAGCTCCCTTGCACCTTGGGTAGTCCCATGATGAAATCCATCGAGATGTCGTCCCACTTCCACTCGGGGACATCTAAAGGTTGCAACAACCCGCCTGGAACACGGTGTTCAGCCTTTACCTGCTGACACACTAAGCACTTGGCCACAAACTCTGTCACTGCTCGCTTTACTCCGGGCCACCAAAGCTGTCTCCTCAGACCCTGGTACATCTTGGAAACTCCTGGGTGTACCGCTAGGGGTGAGTTGTGGAACTCACTAAGAACCTTGCCACACACCGCCTCTGGAACAAACATCTCTCCCTGGAAGAGCATCTGATTTTGACCATCTTTTGTCCACCCTTCCAGAGAATCGCCCTAGTCAACTCGGTCGCACATCACTTTGCACTCTAGGTCTCCCCACTGAGACTCCTCCACTTGCCGCAACAGAGAAGACTGCACTGTCATCTGATAAAGGAAACCTCTACCACTATCCATCCTCGCATCCAGGTGTAAGGCAGCCAACTCCTCCATCGCCTTCCAAGTGTCTGCCGACTCTCGGACCACATCCTTCTGCGACCTCCTGCTCAAAGCATCGACCACTACATTCCCCTTTCTTGAAGTGTAGGATATTTCGAAGTCGTAATCTTGGAGGAACTTCATCCACCTTCGTTGCCGTAAGTTTAGGTCCCGCTGGGAGAAGATATACCTCAAGCTTTTGTGATCCGTAAAGACCACAAAGTGTTATCCGATGAGGTAATGCTGCCACAACTTTAGTGAGAAAACGACCGTTGCAAGCTCCAGATCATGGGTGGAATAATTACGCTCATGAGGGCGTAGCTGCCTAGACCCATAAGAGATCACCCCTTGTTGCTGCATCAACACACATCTGAGGCCTTACCCTGAACATCACAAAACACCTCATACGCTGCCCATTCTTCTGGTAGTCTCAGCACTGGGGCACTAACCAACTTCTCCTTCAGATAGCTGAAGGCTGCCTCGCACTGCTCACTCCACACAAAAACCTGGTCCTTCTTGGTCAAGGTCATCAAACACGCCGTAACTCGAGAGAAGTTGGGTATGAACCTCCGGTAGTAACCTGAAAGCCTGAGGAAACTACGAACCTCTGCCACGTTCTTGGGTGCTGCCCAAGAAACAACCGCCTCAACCTTTGATGGGTCCACTGTTACCCCTTACTCTGACACTACGTGCCCAAGGAAGTGCACTTCTCGCGTCCAGAACTTGCACTTCGACAACTTCCCATAGAGTTGGTGCTGTCGGAGGACCTCCAAAACCGTCCTCACGTGCTCAGCGTGGTCCTCCTCTGATCTTGAGTAGATCAGGATGTCGTCAATGAGCACGACTACGAACCGATCCAGTTACTCCCGGAAGACGGAGTTCATAATCCCCATGAACACAGCCGAAGCGTTCATAATGCCGAAAGGCATGACTACAAACTCGAAGTGCCCATATCTTCACCTGAAGGCCGTCTTCGAGATGTCTCCCTCCTTCACCCTTAACTGGTGATACCCAGACTGCAGGTCGATCTTCGAGAACCATCCTGCACCTTTCAGTTGGTCAAATAGATCGTCTATCCTTGGAAGAGGGTAGCGATTCTTGACCGTTATCTGATTCAGCCTCATGTAGTCTATGCACAACCTTAGACCGCCATCCGCCTTCTTCGCAAACAACACAGGAGCACCCCACAGTGACGCACTCGGTCGAACAAAACCCTTCTTCATAAGATCGTCAATCTGAATCCGCAACTCCCGTAGCTCTGAAGGTGCCATCCGGTAGGGAGCCATCGAAATCAGACGGGCACCAGGCTGCAGGTCTATCCCAAACTCGATATCACGTCAAGGGGGTAGAGTCGTCACCTCCTCAAGGAAGACGTCCATAAACTCACTAACGATCCCTGACACCTACACTATCTCAGCATCCACTGACTCTACTGACAACTCGGCTAACAAGGAGAGGAGGGGTTCCTCTCGCCTGCTGCCCTTCTGGGCACTCTGCTCACTGGTGAAAGTAACATATTGTCCGCCCAAGTCTGAGAACACAACCCTTCCTTAGAAGCATTCGACGATGGAACACATAGAGAACAGCCAGTCGATACCTAGGATGACATCGTATAGTTGTATCTATAGCAGTAGTAGATCCCTGACTGACTGATGTGGCCCTATCATCAGTTTGCATCCTCTAAAAACATATAACAAGTCGGTCTGACCTCCGACTGGTGTGCTCAGCACTAGAGGCACTGGAAGTCTCTCAGCATCTAGACCCAGAGCACGGGCCAGATCAGGTGAAACAAAGGAGTGCGAAGCTCTGGTATCGAACAAGGCATAAGCAAGGGTACTGAACAAACTGATCGTACCTCGAACAACCTCCGGTTCCACTAGAATTGTTGCCTCCGCGGCGTGCACCTGTCCACGCCCATCTCCTCTGCCCCTCGGCTATCGGCCGCCTCCCCGACCACGCCCTGGTCGAGGTCCTTGAGGAGTGCCCTGAGGTCAGCCTCCCCCTGCAACATCTTACCTCGGAGGAGCGGGAGGTCGCTGACCCTGCTGTTGCTGGAAAGGCCTGGCTGGAAACTGCCGCTGCTGAGGTGGGCGTTGAACCTGCCCACAACCACCATACTGTACTCGGTCCGGGTACTGATTCCAGAGATGTCCATGGCTCCCACAGACGAAGCACCTCGGTTCTGGGCCCGAAGGGAAAGGGTGAGTACCGGGGGACCGAAACTGGAACTACTGCGGTCTGCTCCCTGTTGGTCGGAACCTAGAGGGTCTCGATGCTGGAGGTCTGGTGTTGACGGCCTTTCTCTTTAACGGGCCTAGCTGAATCCCCTCTCATGACACACCACCCAACGTGTGCATCCTCTCCACCACCTATGCCTTCATCTAGACCTCCAACTATGTCGGTAAGGTGAAGGGGGTAACGACGTACTGGAGGGAGGGTCGGAGCGCCTCCTCTAAACATCTGGCCCGAGACTCCTCATCTGGAAAGAGGTCTGGAGCAAAGCAAAGGAGGTCCTTAAACTTGATCCCCAGATCCCTTACCGACATTCTCCCCCTGTTGGAGGGAGAGTAGCTCCTTCCTCTTCTCTGTATTCATCGTAGAAGAGAGGAATTACGCCTGGAACTCCTTCTCAAAATCAGCCCACGCCACCTCGGCCTCTCTCCTCTCCCCCAGGTAGAGCGTCCACCATTGACGCGCTGCTACCTGCATCTGGCTGATGGCCAGAGGAACCCATTACTTGGTCGGAGCCCGAATCAAGCCGAAAGCTATCACCATCTCCTCTAGACAACTTTCCGTATTCATGTCAGAGGTGCTGCCCTCGTACTTCTCGAGGGTCTGTCACTGGAAGGCTCAAAGAGTCTTCTGCCACTGGTCATCCTCCTCCTCTCGATCAGCCCTCTGCTGATCAACCAAGTCAACCTCCTGGGCCTCGATCACCCGTACAACTCAGGGTCATCTCCTGAGTGCCATATCTGCAAGGTAAACAAAGAATGCCTAAGCCCAAGTAGTGCAGAATATCGTTCTTAAAAATTTATTAAACTTCTTATTTATTTCAATTTCTCAAAACACCCCAGAAACACGAGAACACAAGTCATTATGATGCATGTACCTTTCCTAGGGTCTCTACCCTGCAATCAGCGTGGACTTACTTGGTCGTTCGGTAGGTCCAGAGTCCTTGCATCGGATCATGGGGGCCCTAAAATCCCATGTCCTAACCGGTCTTCTCTGGCCTAATTCATGTACCAAGGTCACCCAACACTGTTTCCCTACCATCCCATGAAATCCTCAGTGTGCCTAACCCTAGACTCCATCCTATCTCTCAAACCTCACCCCTCTGATACCATTCTGTCACGACCTGCCTTCACCAAAAGGAGGGAAGGGTCAGCAGATTGTCAGGCCCTTCTTTAAGTTGAAGGATAGATAATGACCCCCGAAACCCGCCTTCAATAGGTCCCGGAGTGGCGACCATCACCAAGGGTATAAAATCACACACTAAATGGAAGGCATTACCCTTTTTCTTTTAATAGGATCGGGAGATAAGATAGTAAATCCCACAACACCAAAACTGAAAGTGCAAATACGACTGAAAATTAACCATTCCCATATACATGTTCAAAGGTAAAAGATACAAGTCACAAAACTCCAAAGGTAAAAAGATACCAAGAAAAAGGGGAACAACAGCAGCAACTGCCCCAAGGGTCCAAGCTAGTACGGTCCCGCACGATCCCTGAAGTCCTCCTGGAAACCTGAAAGCAGTTTTGTATACATAGGGTGAGAATACAAGTATACTCAGTACGGAAAAACCAAAGACTCTCGTACACAAGTGGGGAGACATACTAATGCCCTATAAGAAAAGATATAACCAATCACCTAACAAGGGAACTAACCACCCAAGCCTCACCAAGGCACAATCCCCAAATAACGCAAGTCAAGTAATGTATAGTAATTGCACATCGATGTTTGGGTACCCCGCGCCACTTTCCCACTAGTTATTGAAGACATCTTACGCATCAGACCAATCCCGCAATTCTCATCGTATTCCCACTGCCATACCCCACCCGCACACACCTAGGCCACAACCACACATCCCACCCGCAAACACCTGGGCCACAACCACTAACCCGCCCGCAGACACCTGGGCCACAACTGTCACACGTAACCATGCCTGCAAACACCTAGGCCAGAACAACCACTGCCACGCCCGAAGACACCTGGGATAGAAGAACTACCGCCATGCCCAAAGACACCTAGGCCTCATTTCGAAGATACTTGGGAAACCACCTGCCCGCACACACCTAGGCCAACAACCACACTACCCTACCCGAAGATTCTTGGGCTAATAATGGACTTCAGGACATTACAGCCTGCCCGTAGAGTCTTGGGCTATTCGGGAAAGGGAGCAGAAAAGGAGCTAATAACCAGCCACTCATGGGAGTGTTGGGAAAAACACCCCCCCATGAAGTGGGGGTGTTCGACACTAAGTGCTCAACTCGGGTGGGGAATGAATAAGAAACACAAAAACTACAAGTATATGTATAGGTAACAAGCACTCACCCAATCTAGGTTTTTCTTCAGCCAGCCTAAAGAACATTATCCTTACTATTCATTCATAAGAGAAAAGAACAACACCCATTCACAAGTCACAACTCACATCAAACCAAATCCCCATTTGTCCCGTCCTTGTTTTCATGTTCAATAATAATGTTTAAATAAGTTTCTACACCTACTTAGGCAACTAGTAAGCATAAGCACAAGCCAAGGAAAGAGTACACCCAACATCAATTTAAACATTCACACCCGATTCTCTTGTAAAAAAACATCAAGTGAGGCCCCTCCAAGTATTGGAACCAAAGCAGGTCAAAGTGAGATACAGTCCCAAGTTCCCAGAACTATGAATAAGAAGGTTTCACAATAGAAAAGGATCCCACCCCAATTCATGATACAAACAGAGGATCCCATCCTCACCCACATCACCCCAACAATCTAAGCCCCTATCCAACCGTGGAGGAAACAACCAAACCAATACTACCAACACAAGGCAGACTCAATAGGTATTTTCAGATTTAAAAGATTTAATACACTCCATGATTTCAATTCCATTGGGCTTAAACTGGGGTTATCATAGAAAAGGAGTTGATCCTGGTGCTTCTAATTTATTTAGCCGAATATATGTAATTAACCAATTTCCTTTACACAGTAAAAGGTTCACAACCAAAATACAAGCCATTTAAACATCACAAGGGGTAAGGGTTTATAAGTGTACAGAGAAAGACCACCAACGACCATGATTTTCAGTAGGCGTAAGCCCGCACAATTCAGAAATCATTAATCATGAAAGAGGAGAAAAATATAGCAGCATCATCAATCACACCCCTCCCCTTCATTCTTTAGAATCCGTTTATTATCTTCATTAAATTTTGGTTCATCAAATTATATAGAAGCAATACCGTACCCACCCCACAAGATACATAGAATGGAGAAACGAAGGTGAAACCCCTACTTGACTGATCAAGGATCGATGTTAAGTCCCCGTGTGATTAGCAGGAGCTCCACAGAACACGATCAAGGAAAACTTCGCCGAGTTACAACTCGTCGGGAGGAAGGGTACTCCGACCACAGGGTGATCGAGAAAAAGAAACATAGGGAGAAGCCTTTAGGTTATAAAGGCTGATAAGGGCTGAGATACATCACGCCTGGGACGGTTAAGATACGAAGAGAAAAACTCAAAACCACGTAAGGAGCGGGATCGTGGGTTGACCACGTGACTGGGACACCCCACACGTCATTAAAGGGTCCCCACCTTTCGGGGTGGTTTAAACCGACGCACACCAGGGTACCTCACCAATTGTTTAATTAAAACGACATTAATGGGCATTAATGGGCTTTAAAACAGGGTTAAAGGGGTCAAAATATGGTTTAAAAACCAATTTTTGCAAAAAGGAGGCGCTATTGGAAAACCCATGGGGGTAGGCGAGAGCTACCGGTATCCGAGAGCTACCGGTAGCTGAGAGATATCGGTTGGCGATAGCTACTGGTAGCTGAGAGCTACTGATAGCCTAGAGACACCGGTAGCCTAGAGCTACGGGTAGCCGAGAGATACCGGTAGCCGAGAGCTACCGGTTGGCGACAGCTACCGGTAGCCGAGAGCTACTGGTTGCCGAGAGCTACCGGTAGCCGAGAGCTACTGGTTGTCGAGGGTCACCAGTACCCCATTGTCACTGGTAGGATAAGTCTACCGGTAGGCCGAGGCTACCGATAGTCCAAGGCTACCGTTAGGAGTCACCGAGAAGTTGGGATGGCCTTTCAGACCACCCAGAACACCCCAACATCAGATTTTTACCAGGTAATGGACCCCAAAAACCCGGTCCATTACATGTCAGTACGTACAATTTGGGGTGTGATAGCGAAAAATCAATGAGATTGCAACGTGAGATACCATTTTTATCGATATGCTTCTTATTATGTTACTATACTTGGATACGTTATTTGGTGAGCGTGTCTTGGTGGGGATGGGATTGGTTGGTTGGCCTATCTAGGTGTTGTTGGTTCTGGTATTTGTTCACCGATGCATTAGTATGCCCATTTCACATGTTCACAAGGGACTTTGGGTATGATCTAACTATGTATGCATGTATGCTCACCTGATGTATATAAACATTTTTCAGGTTTCTAAGAGGACTTCAGAGACTAAGCGGGACATTTCTAGCTTGGGCGTTGGAGTTGTTGTTGAGTTGATGTTGTGGGATTGTCTTTGATGTTTTACTTAGAGACTTTTGTCATATTCGTATGACATTACATGCGTTGTTGATATTGTGGATTTTACCTTTCTTATGTTATGGAGTAGTTTGGTGGTTGATATCCTATCTCTCAAACCTACTTTTCTTTTTGTTGAGGGTATTGTTTCCCGTATGTGTAAACTTCTTATACTCTCGGTGCTAGTTGTGAACTCGGCGCCTACTAGAGGCAGGACTCAATGGGTCATTATCTTCCTTTATCTATTGTAGGCTCAGAAGGCGTACCTTTGGAGGGAGGGGGTGTGAGAAAAAACATGCTAAAGCTCCAATAAGTAAAGAGTAGAACCAACATGCCTCTAGTAAGTAAACTACCTATTTTCAGCCTCATCAAGGTTCACTCACCAAGTATCACACACAAGTAGTAAAATAACATTAGAAGAATATAAAAATTAAGGTGTCTCGCAACCACTTCTCAACTGGTTTGTCGCTCTCACACTCCATTGTCAAACATCCTACACTCTCATCCTTACCATATTGTCAACCTCATCATTACGAGAAAGCCTAGACTCTCAACCTGTGACAATCATCATATCATCACATCATAATATCATCGCATCCATATCCATCACATCAAGGGTCCAAAGCAGTAGGGTATTGTGAACATGAATGACATCAACATTATGTACTCCTATCATGCACTACCCCCACTAAATCATATGACTACTAATTATGTCATCGTCACTACTGAAGGGAGAGTGGATAAGGGTGGAGAAGCCAGCCATTCCCCCTCACTAGCCTGGATGTTTGGGGAAAACCCTGAAATCATAAACCTAAACCTTAAAACCGAACAAAAAAATCCTAAATCCTAAATCCAAAACATTGTATCTGAAACCCTAATACCTAAACTCTAAAACCTAAAAGCCCAAAACATTTGGGCGTCAATAAAGCTATCCGAATCTAATGGGGCGTGTATAGAAATCACATGAATATACAAGTATATAATAGTCACGCATAAGCCCAACCTATGATTTTACACTAAACGACACTACTATAACCCACAATCATCACTATAACATCAATACTCCATTAACAATTGTTACCACAATCCGCCCATTGTTGCCTAAGCCACATCTCAACCCCACATTTTCACACAAAATGACCACAACAACCAGCCACAATTTCCATTCATTCAATTTTTAAGCCAATGTTGGTTTTACCATTTACTAATGATTTTATTCCATCAAGACTTACTAATGCAAACCCATCCCATCTAACCACCTCACAACCAGCCACGTTATCTACCAATCATCTTGCATTCCACAACCCCCACGTATTATGTCAACAACTACACCAAAACTAGCCCTTCCCAAACTAACCACGTCATCATCACCATAATGTTTCCAGTTACATGCACATCACACCATAATGTTTCCAGTTACATGCACATCACATGCCACAACCATACCAACCACAATAACAAACAACAATCATCTTTTTAGGCATAGATAACATCATGGCCTATGCAAACAACATTTTAATCCAGGTTATTCAAACAAACAATTTAATTTCCAGGCGGGTGTGATGGCAGAGGGGTTTGGGGTTTTAGGCGGCGGTCGCAGACCAGTTTTATTTCCTTACGTGCATTGTAAATAAAAAAGTTTAAAAAGTGATTGCACCACTATGGGAAAAAACGATTATTGCGACGAGGTATTTGTGATGGGCCTTATTCCCGTCGCAAAAACTCCGATGAAAATAGTTTTTGTGATGGGAATATATTCCCATCGCAAATGGTCAGTTATTTGCGACGGAAATACAGGTCCCATCGCAATTGCAATGGCGCGGTTTGCGCGCCAAAACGCGGGAAGCCTATTTGCGACGGGTAGAAGGCTACCCGTCGCAAGTACCCGGCGGTGGTAAATAGTATTCGCGATGAGGCAATTGCCCCGTCGCAAACAAATATTCACCTGGTGTTATTTACGACGGGTCCCGTCGCAAATATTGGCCGCTGTAAAGCCTATTTGCGATAGTCACCTTCAACCCGTCGCAACTACCCGCGGCGGTAAATACTTTTTTGCGACGAGACTATATACCTGTCGCAAAAGAGAATCCAACGGGTGGTATTTGCGATGGGACCCGTCGCAACTATCGGCGGCGGTAAATAGGAATTTGCGACGGGGATATCCGCCCGTCGCAAATACCGGTGGCGGTAAATAGTAATTTGCGATGGGGATATCCGCCCATCGCTAATGGTGTGGCATTTGCGACGGGCCCGTCACAACAACCCTTTTACCTGCCGCCCGTAATTAATGCGGGCGAAGGTATTTGCGACGGGCCCCGTCGCCAATACCGGCGGCGGTAAATAGAAATTTGCGACGGGGATATCCATCTGTCGCTAATAGTGGCTATTTGCGACGGGCCCGTCGCAAAAGTCCTTTTACCCGCCACCCATAATTAATGCAGGCGAAGGCATTTGCGACGGTATCCCGTTGCAAATGCTAGGTATTGCGACGGTATCCCATCGTAAATACAACCGTCACAAATAATCTAACCTATATATACAACCCATCTGTTTTTTTCCATAACATTCAGATCTCTATTCTTCTCTCTCTCTAATTTTCAATTCGGAGTAGATTTTTTTTTTGTTTTAATTTTTTCTTTCGAGAAGAGGAAGGAAGGAGTTAGAAGGCGCAAATTACTTCAAAGGTATTTATATTTTTTTTAATTGTTAAATTATTTTTAATTGTTAATTTTATTTTTAATTGTTAATTTTATTTTTAATTGTTAATTTTATTTTTTATAATAGAATGTTTAGCTATATAGTATAATTAGTTTATTTGGTTGTACCAAATAATCCTTGTCTGGATACGAACAAGTAGAGGCGTCTCTGGCACAGATGTACCTAGGAGTGAAAACTCTGACAAGGTGTTTTGAGCTTGAATCGGGGTAACTTGGTACACGACAACGGGCCTTGCTGCACTCTTGGTTCGACACTCCCGGAGGATGTTTTGGTAATAATTAGAAATAAATATATAATTATCAAATAATTAAGAAATAATCAGATTTAATTAGACTTAATTAAAATAATTATCAAATAATTAGGAAATAATTAGATTTAATTGATTAGAAATAATTAGGAAATAATTAAAATAATTAGGAAACAATTAGATTTAATTAGGAAACAGTTAGATTTAATTAGGAAACAGTTAGATTTAATTAGGAAACAATTAGATTTAATTAGGAAACAGTTAGATTTAATTAGGAAACAGTTAGATTTAATTAGGAAACAATTAGATTTAATTAGGAAACAATTAGATTTAATTAGGAAACAATTAGATTTAATTAGGAAACAATTAGATTTAATTAGGAAACAATTATAATAATTAGGAAACAATTATAATAATTAGGAAACAATTATAATAATTAGGAAACAATTATAATAATTAGGAAACAATTATAATAATTAGGAAACAATTATAATAATTAGGAAACAATTATAATAATTAGGAAACAATTATAATAATTAGGAAACAAATATAATAATTAGGAAACAAATATAATAATTAGGAAACAATTATAATAATTAGGAAACAATTATAATAATTAGGAAACAATTATAATAATTAGGAAACAATTATAATAATTAGGAAACAATTATAATAATTAGGAAACAATTATAATAATTAGGAAACAATTATAATAATTAGGAAACAATTATAATAATTAGGAAACAATTATAATAATTAGGAAACAATTATAATAATTAGGAAACAATTACATAATTAGGAAATAATTACATAATTAAGAAACGTGATTAACCGCTCATCTACCTCAATTTTCTTTTCATTTGTGTGTTGAGGCTTGATAGGAAACTTCTGCCTCCACATGTAATATCTGCTTTTACTGTAAAAATTATCAACCTCCTCGCCAATATAGAGGTGATGAGGTTTATAATTTTGACAGTAAAAAGCACATATTACATGTGGAGGTAGAATTTTCCTGTCAACCTCAACACACAAATGAAAAGAAAATTGAGGTAGATGAGCGGTCAATTACGTTTATTTTTCTATTGATTAATTAACCACCCGACCTATATGCATATCTTCGCATTTCTAATTAGTAACATAAATAGTAACATAAATAGTAACATAATATAAAATATTATATTACTCTAATATTAATAGTTAAATAATACTTATAATATAATTATTTTATTATTATATGTTTAATATTTATAAAAAAATATTAATATTATTAAAATTATAAAAAATTTATAAAATATTACAATTATCAATATTTTCAACACGTTTTTCTTTATTCTTAACAGTTCAAATATTAAAGGGTCGCCAATTTTCAGGTCATGCCCAATAAAAAGTTTGCATCAACCGTGTCCAATGTAAACTCTATAATTGTTCTTGCTTGGTTGATCACCTCGCAGGTAGCGTTGCAATAGGAAAACCTAAGTAATGTCTTTCTCATTACTTGTGTCGTCCTATTGCAACACTACTTGCGAGATGATCAACCATGTAAGGACAATTATAGAGTTTAAATTGGACAAGGTTGACGCAAACTTTTTATTGGGCATGACCTGAAAATTGACGACTCTTTAAGATTTGAACATGTTAAGAATAGATCAAAATCTGTTGGAAATATTGAGATTTGTAATAATTAGTAATAATTAGTAATAATTAATCAAAAATAAAATAAATTCAAGTACATGGTTATAAATTGGTAATTACTAATAAATTACTGTAATTATGTATCTTCTTTTTTTAGGATATTGTTTTTCTTATATCAAATTATTTAACAACAGTAATGGTTTTAAATTTTTTAGAAACATATATATGAATATGGAACAAGGAAATCGACATCAATCATTATTAGATGATCATGCTTGGATAAATCAGTGCAGAAATCCAAACGGTTCTAGTTTAAATCCTGTATATGTTGATGGTGTTGAAGATTTCTTATTATTTTCATCATCAAACCCAGAATTTGTTTCAGAAGGGACAATTAAGTGTCCTTGTAAAAAATGTGCTCTGAGAACGTTTGAGACATTTGACATCGTTGGGAAACATCTTTTGCGTTGTGGTTTTCAATCAGATTATATTTTTTGGTATCAACACGGTGAACGCAGTTACAGAGAAGATACTAATAATTTGATTTCAGATCCATCACGGTTTCAGAATTTAGTACATGATCTTGTAGGGTCATCTGTTCAACAAACAGAAATCGAGGATGATGTTGATTTACCTCCCGAGTTGGCACCATCTGAATTTGCTGAGTTGTTCAGGTCTGCTGAGGATGCATTATATCCTGGTTGCAAGATAAGCAAATTAGAAGCAGTTGCAAAATTTATGGCTATTAAATCAGATAATGGAATGTAAAATAACTGTTTTGATCAGATATTTTCTTTGGTTAAAGCACTGTTACCTGAAAGAAATGTACTGCCTGCTAATTATTATGAGAGCAAGAGACTCATTCGTAATATGGGCCTTAGTTATCAGAAGATCCATGCATGTTCAAATGATTTCATCTTATATTCTGGTGAAAATGAGTCGTTGGATAGTTGTCCCACATATGAACAATCGAGGTATAAAGAAGCTCAATCAAGGAAGTCTGGATTGATTCCTGTAAAACAGTTGAGATATTTCCCGCTTACACCCACGTTGCAGCGTTTATTTATGTCTCAGAACACAGCGACAATGATGTCATGGCACAAAACCAATATTTCAAATGGTAAAAGCTTGATTCATCCATCTGATGGTGATTCATGGAAACATTTTGATCAAGTGCATCCGTATTTTTCTTTAGAATCCTAGAACGTGCGATTGGTTCTTTCTACTGACGGTTTTTGTCCATTTGGATCTTTTGGTAGTTAGTATTCCTGTTGGCCTGTCTTTATAACTCCGTACAATTTGGCTCCCTGGATATTGATGAAAGAGCCTTATATCTTTTTGAAATTATTAATCCCGGGAAATCCGAAAAAGAATATTGATGTTTATTTGAAACCATTGATTGATGAGTTAAATTTATTGTGGAGTCATGGTGTTGATACATATGATGCTACTGCGAAACAGAATTTTGTAATGAAATCTACTTTGATGGGGACAATTAGTGACTTCCCGGCATATGGTATGTTATCTGGCTGGAGTACACATGTTCCAAAATCATGTCCTTACTGTATGGGAGACAACAAATCATTTATGCTCGTGAATGGAAAAAAACATTTCTATTTTGACTGTCATCGCAGATTTCTTCCAATCGATCATCCTTTTCGGAGGAATAAATCTCATTTCAGAAAAGGCAGAATTGAAAGAGATGAATCTCCAAAAATGATCTCAGGTACAGAGTTACAATCAGTTGTATTTTCATTACCTTCCATCACTTTTGGACCAACAATAAACCAACAAAAAATTCATGGTTTTGGGAAAGAACGCAATTGGACAAAACAGAGCATTTTTTGGAATCTGCCATATTGGTCTGATTTTTTGGTCCGACACATGTTGGATGTCATGCATATTGAGAAGAACTATTTTGATAATTTATTTTATACAGTTTTGGATACATCGGGTAAAACCAAAGATAATGTAAATGCACGATTAGATCTTGCCCAAATTTGCAGGTGACCAGAACTTGAATTGTTTGAAAATGTCAGATCACAGAGATTAATGAAGCCAAAAGCAGCTTATACACTGACCAAAGAGAGTCGCTTATTATTTTGTCAGTGGATTGCAGATTTGAGACTTTCATATTGCTATGCTTCCAACTTGGGCAGATGTGTTAAAAATGGTCATATTACCGGATTAAAAAGTCATGACTGTTATGTTATAATGGAAAAACTTATGCCTATTGGATTAAGAGGTTTGTTGAATTCCAAGATTTGGGATTCGATAACAGATATATCATATTTTTTCCGAGACATGTGTGCGGCGACAACAGACTACGATACACTAAGAAAACTGGAAGAAGCTGTTGTTGTAATTATATGCAAATTGGAAAAAATATTTCCGCTGAATTTCTTTGACTTGATGGAACATTTGATATTACATTTGCCACATGAAGAAAAATGTGGAGGTCCAGTTCAGTTTCTATGGATGTACCCATTTGAGAGATGCATGCAGAAATTGAAGAAAAAAGTTCGTAACAAAGCATCAGTTGAAGGATCAATTGCTGAAGTTTATTTGCAAGAAGAAATTGCTTTATTCTGCTCTCATTATTTCGAATCTGAATATCCCTAAAAATTTAACTGCATGGTCCGGAATGAGGGGACTGTTGATGATGATATGAACAATCAATTATCAGTTGTCAATCAGCCCAAACTTGGCTTTGGTGGAGTTCATGATATATGGATTTCAGATGATGAACATCATAGAGCTCATACATATGTTCTACTCAACTGTGAAGAAATGTCACCAATTGTACAGTAAGTGCTCTTATCCCTTATTCTATAGATTCTGTTACAATAAATTAATCATATTGTATTTGTAGGTTATATGATGATCATATCAAGAAACAATTTCCACAAATTACAGCAGCTAACTTAGAAGAACGTCGGCAAAAAAATTTTGCCTACTGGTTTCAAAAACTGGTAATATACATTCTTTTTTGGTTTTACATATAAAATCAATTTATTACTTGTAATAGTGATAAATGTTTTAAAAATTTTCAGGTATCTGTACATGCTGATAAGATTGATAGTCGATTTCGTATATTGAGTAGCCCGCCCTCCAAAATGGTTAAATCTTATAATGCATATGTGGTGAATGGTTATCGCTTTCATACATGTGCATATGGGGAATCAAAGAAAACAATTAATAATGGTGTTTGTTTTAAGGGACCACATCATAGAGATATTGAAGTTGACTTTTACGGCATGCTTGAATAAATTATTGAACTGTGTTATTTGGGACAGAATTATGTAACAATGTTTAAATGTCTATGGATGGATACTGAGAGAGGCTTGCGTATTCATCCGACTCATGGAATTGTTGATATTAAACATAAAAGTCTTCTTGCAGTAAATGAACCATTTTTATTGGCTCATCAGACACATCAAATTTATTATGCAAAATACTATGCTACTGCAAAAGAGTTGGATGATTGGTGGAGTATAATAAAAGTTAAATCTCTGGAAAATCAGTTTACTCAAACTGAATGTGGTTCCACTGAAGTGAAAGGAAATGAAAATTTTTAGGACACTCCTCAAAACACATCTTTTTCACAAAGAGACATGAATATCGAGGATGACACCCCACAGTTAAGGGTCGATGGTGACGATGTTGTCAATGATGTTACAACTGAATTTGAAATGACAAGAGATGATGAAAGTGAAACTAATATGGAAATTGATGATGTTGATGAGGAAGATGCAGACATTGACATTGGAAACTATGAAGATGATGATGAAGATGAACATTGACATAGTAAAATGATGGTTAGAATCATAACAAATATATATCTATACATAATAATTATTTTCAACTATTTGCTGATAAAAATCATTTCATGTTTCAGATGGACTCGGAAATGTATCGTCAGTTGTTGGAGGATGATATACCTATAGATGATGGGGTTTTTGAGTCATCTAACCCTCAGGCTATTGGCACTACAGGGAGCACTCGGAGGGGGTGTGGTATTTCCAGACTGATGATTCCAGATCCTATCTCCACTACTGGAAATCCTAGTTTTACCAACGGTTATATCCCAATGGTTTACTAAACCGTTGGGAATAGCCATCTATACCAACGGTTCTCAGAAACCGTTGGTATAGATGGTTTTATAGATAGTTTTACCAACAGTTCATTACAACCGTTGGTATAGAGGAGTTTTTACCAACGGTTCAATGAGAACCGTTGGTAAAAGTTGGATTTCGGTGACCTTTTACCAACGGTTCTCATTGAACCGTTGGTAAAGGTTTGGGCTGAATGTATATACCAATGGTTTTTAAAAACCGTTGGTAAAAATTTCCCCCAAATTGGCAGTAGCCCGTCCTCTCCCCCATTCGCGATCCAGAGCCCTAAATGGGAGCTATCAGCGATTTTGGAGGTGGTTCAGGTTCTCTTCCTCCATCCCATCCAAGGTGAGTTATTTTCTTTAACTTTCAGTTTTTATTTTCGATTTTGATGTGTATATGTTTCTCTTTAGGATGAGACCAATTTCTATTCTCATATTCCCACCCAATTTATATTCCAGCCCTATTTATGTTTCGGTTCTTTATTAAATTCCATGCATATTCCATCCCATATAGATTGCATTAGACGGTTGTCTAATTTTTTGATGTGCCTTTCATGTTTCATTACCAAGAAATTTTTATTATATGTTATAAAATTCAATCACATGTTTAGTTTTAACATTCATAGTTACTTTATTATCTTGTGTCAATAATTTATATTAATAATCTTTTCATATATTCCATCGTTGAGTGTTTTTACTTGTGCAATAGAATTCCAAGCTCATGTTACTTCATAGTGATTATTTAGATTTCAAAGTGTTTTATTTTTCATGTTAAATTTATTAAAAAGTTTTGGGGACTAATTAAAGTTATTAGATTCCAATTTCCATGCTTCTATGCTTGTTAAGAATTAAATGAAATATGATGGTTGTAATTAAATGAAATTCAATGTTCAATTTTTATCATGTATGGGTGATTAATAAATTGGAATGTGATGAACCATATAATTGAACCATTGTTGATGCAAATTATATACCAAAAGGTAATTGAATAAAAGTTATTCTTGTGAATTTCGTTACATCATAGATAAAATGGTTGTGGTTATATGAGAGATACCTCCGATGGTTCTTTGATCATTGTTTTATGGAGAATGAATGGTTTAGGTCCGGTATTAATAGTAGCTTCCAGTGAGACCATTTTAGTATAAGGGGAAACGATATTATGATCTACAAGGGGTGATTGAGTTGGTAGAGACCAAACATTGTTTGTTCCTTGTGTTCAAGAACCATAAATAGAGTGTTCCAATTAGGTGGTCATCAGTAAAGTCGTAGGTAAGATTTCCAAGTCCTGTTTCATGAAGTTGAATATGTGGTGCTATAGTGGTTTTGGATTGTTTGAGGTACTCTTAGTGTATTATAAACCCTCATTTGTTCCATATTCATTTAAATTGATTTAATATCATTTTTTTCACACACACCATTATATCCTCTCAAACTATATTTAGAGTGTATTTTCATTCGTATGGTGTTAAATATTTTAGTAAATTTCCATACTAGCTTCTTTTATGTGTTCTAGGGGTTTAGACTAATGACAGGGCTGCATGATTATTGTGGGGGTATTCTTTTCATATAAATATACCTATACACCCCGACCCCCTTGGACAACCTGACCACCCCCACGGACAGCCCGCCCACCTGGACACCCCGACCCCCCTAGACAGCCCCCCACCCCTTGGACACCTCTGACCCCCCGGACGGCCCCACCACCCCCTAGACACCCCGCACCCCCCTGGACACGCCACACCCCCCTTGGACAGTCCTTCCACTCCCATGATCCTCATCCTACTCCTCATCCTGATCTACTTGAAGAAGTTAAAGTATAAAACTCATATACTCCCAACAAGACCCTTAAGGATTATGTATTCTTTGATCCACTTCCAATATCTTACTGGTCAATCCTTGAATATAGGCATTAGAAATTTTGTATCTTATTTTCTTATATACACTGTATTTTGTTGTATTTCTTAATATGATTCTCATATAGAGTAATGTGTCAGTTATGCTTTTATATAGAGTAAACAATTGTCATTTACGTAAATATTTTTTTGATTAAACTTTAATATTATTGAATTGCTTTGAAATGACTTATTGTGATTTTTTTACAGAATAGATAGAAGTTGGATGTACGAAACTGATCGGATTTCAACCGATTTTCAAAATAATTTGAACAGATTTCTAGATTTTGCATTTGACAAGGCTTCAGATAGTGGTCGCATACACTTCCCATGTTTTAATTATGTTGGAAGACCTTGGTTGAGCCGTGAAGCAGTTAGCTATCATATAACCAAATATGGTTTCCAAACAAACTATTATGTGTGGTATCACAATGGAGAGAAAATGGAATCTCAAAATGTTGATGATCCAAATGATAGGACTGAATTGGAGAGTTTTATATATGATCGGTTTCCATTTATTAGACATCATGAGAAGTAAAGGATGTCCAGCCAACAAGATTTCGATTCAAGCACACATGATGCGTCCAATGAAAATGATGATGTTGATAGGGTGAAAAAATTGAATGATGTTGCGACGACTCCAGTATATCGGCAATGTGATAAAATGAAAAAGTTTTAATTTTTAATCCGATTGTTTCATGGGAAAACTATGCATGGGATTTCAAATACTGTAATTGATTACATTCTTACCTTCTTGAAGGACTTACTTCCAGATGATGCAGATATTCCCTCAAACCGCTATATGGCATGGAAGTTGGTTGATGAACTTGGATTCTCAAAAAAAAATTCATGCTTGCCCAAATGATTGCAGCTTATTTTGGGAGGAAACTGCTGAAAGAAATGATTGTATAAAATGCGGAACCTCCCGATGGAAGCCAAAAGATGATGGAACACCATCTCGTATGCCACAAAAAGTAATGTGGCACTTTCCATTGATCCCCAGATTACAGAACCTTTTCATGTCTGATGAAATATCCGTAAAAATGCGATGGCATGACACTGAGAGAAAAAAGAATAATGAAGAGTTGGTTCACCCTGCAGATGGATTTGCATGGCAGAGATTTGATGCTCGATATCCTGAATTTGCAGCCGATGTGCGTAATGTGAGACTGGGTCTTTCATGTGACGATTTTAATCCATTTGGGCAAATGCTTACTTCGCACAACACATGGTTGGTTTTCATACACATTTATAACCTTCCCCCTTGGTTGTGTATGAAAAAGCCTTACACTTTCTTGAGTATACTGATATCTAGCCCTTCTGATCCCGACAATGATATAGATGTATACATGCAACCTTTAATAAAAGAGTTGAAACTTCTTTGGGATGTGGGTGTGCCCACATACGATGCATGTTCGAAAGACATATTTCAGATGCGTGCTGCACTTATGTAGACTATCAATGATTTTACTGCTTATGCAATGATGTCTAGATGGAGCACAAAAGGAAAATTGTCATGTCCTGTTTGTATGAAGAATACTCGATCGAGAAGACTGAAATATCATCGTAGTTTTAGTTTTATGGGACATCGACTATTCTTTCCAATGAACCATCCATATAGAAACAATCGTCGAAGATTTGACAATACCATGGAGAATGACGATCCACCTCAGCATATGTCTGGAACTGATGTGCTTAATGAATTGAAAGATTTCAGTTATTCACTTGGGAAGAGTTTAATGAAATCTAGAAAGAGGAAAAATGTTTCCAATGATACCTGTTACAATTGGAAGAAGAAGAGTATATTTTTTGAGTTGTCATATTGGTCAACCAACTTGTTACGTCATTGCTTAGACATAATGCACATTGAAAAGAATATATGTGAAATGTTGCTTTTGATTCTTCTAAATGTCAAGGGGAAGACAAAAGATGATTTACGATCTCAGCGCGACTTGGTAGATTGGGGGATCAGACCAGAATTTCATCCTGTCTGTATCAGTGAAAATAAATGGCAAGTTCCATGTGCTTCTTATGTGATGACTCCTGCTGAAAAAAATCAATTTCTGGAAGTTCTAGAGACTATTAAAGTTCCTGATGGCTATTCAAGCAATATATCAAAATGGGTCAACAGAAAAGAGTTGAAGTTGAAATCTTTGAAGACTCATGATTATCACGTCCTTTTGCATGAGTTGATTCCAATATCAATCTGTCATCTCTTGTCCAATAATGTTAGAGTCTCAGTTATTCGGTTGTGCTATTTGTTTAGAGATCTTTGTGCTAAGAGGTTGTCCAAATCCCTCATGCAAAAATTGTTGGCAGAGACACCATTAATTTTGTGTGAGTTAGAGAAAATATTCCCTCCATCATTTTTTACATGCATGTTGCATCTGACTGTCCATCTTCCGACCGAAATACTTCTTGGAGGACCCGTTGCTTTCCGTTGGATGTATCCAACTGAAAGAAACATGTGCACATTGAAATCATATGTTCGGAACAGGAATTATCCTGAAGGTTCTATTGTGAACGGTTACTTGGCTCAAGAATGTATGGATTTCTGCTCAATGTATTTGTCTGATCATACTACGAGAATAAACAGACCAATGAGAAATGAAGAAGAAAAGTATGGGCAAATTGAACCCAGTTTTCCATCACCTCCTCAGACAGGAGGAATTCCAGGATCATATACATTGACAACATTAAGCCTTGAAGAGTGAGAGATGGCACATCGCACAGTGTTGTTCAATTGTGATTTGTTCGATGAGTATATCAAGTAAGTTAATTGTACATGTATCTCTTATCTTATCTCTTGAAATTTTAAATATTTGTTAAACTATTATTATTTTTATCTACAGGGAACATAAATAATTGATATATAGAAAGCATCGTTCTTTATCTTTGAGAAAGAAGGAGACTTTTCATAGTAAAGGGTTTTCTGCTTGGTTGAAATTGAAGGTAAAAATATTTATGTAATAACTAAATAAAAATAATATTTAATTAAGTTTACTATTTGTTTATATTTCAGGTATCGAGTTTTCCTACAGAATCTGTTTCTGAGGAAATAAGAGCTTTGGCTTTTGGTCCTAATACCATGGTTCGTGCTTGTAAATCACTTGTGGTCAATGGATACAAATTTATTATCACTGAACGAGCAAGAAACATGAGAACATAGCATAATGGTGTTATGCTAACTGCCACAACAGACTGTTATGCCAGTTCATCGGACACTAGACCTCATTCTGAAAATGTTGCTTATTACAGTGTCGTGGAGAAAATAATAATTTTGGATTATTACTCGCATGGTTGAGTCACGATGATGAAATGTCAATGGTTTGATTCAATGATGAGGCAAGGCACCTTTATTGATGATTGTGGATTTCGAGTTATTGACATGACTCGCACTCTTGCCACCGATGAACCATATGTATTGGAATCAATGGTGAAACAAGTTTTTTATGTCAAAGATCATCGTCATCCTAAATTCGGTGTAATTATTGAAGTAAATCCCAGACATGTTTTTGATGATGGTGATGATGAAGTTGACACTATCCCTACTGCAATTGGAATCAATCCATTTATTACTTATGATGACCCCAACAGCTCAATTGTCAGAGTTGATTGTGAACCCGGAGTTGTGGTGGGAAATATATAGAATCATACAGTCGTGTTCTCACCTACATGTTTCACCTATATCATTCAGAGTGTGTATCCTAGTACTTACCTTCATAACACCATAAATCTTCTGTTTCATTATGTTCTTTTTATCATAATGGTTTTTCTATATTTTGTTTTTTGGGTTACACATTAGTTATCTGTTTCTAATTACTTCCATATTTGTTTTCATTGTAGGAAATGACACCCATTGAAGAGAGGTGGAGAAAAAAGATGACAGATAATAATCATCGCATGGTACAGATGGGTGTTCCTCCACTCATCCCTGTTGTGAGTATTTTATTTCAAATATAAATATTTCAATAACTTATAATATCATGTGTTTACTTTTCTGTCAAACTTTTTTTCAGGATCCACCCCCTAGACGACAGATATCTGACGAGGAGCCTGATATTGCTCCCAGTAGAGAGGTTGGTGGTAGGAGGGGTGGTGGTGTCAGAGATGGACGATCATCTAGTGGTCTCGGTACTGAGGCCGGTGGTACGAGGGCTCGTGGGGCGAGAGTTAGACGACCCACTACCACAGACGTATCTTCTACGCCCTATTTTGATCCTGGCGTGTCTTCAGGGACATATGATATATTTAGACCTCCGATGTTTACACTACCAGCTGGCCAGACATCTATGCCATCATCTTTTGCTTCTGGTTCATTATCTCTGGGCTATTATATTCCACCTTCTTCGACTCCTACTACGACACAGTATGTGGCTGAGGAGAATACACTGAGGGACACTCCACCTGTACAGGACATTCCTTCAGCTTTTGCACCCATTGATCCGACTACCACAGGTATATTTATATAACTCTATAAAATTTTTATACCAAAATTTATTTTTATTATAACTTGTATTGATATTATTTTTCTTTAATAACAGATTTATCTACAGATAGGAGGCGGGGGAGGGGGCGTACTCGCTTGCGTGCGGTATGGAACCGCCAGACACAGTTGATGGTTGAATACAATGTTGATGGACAAATGATTGAGAAATCTGGGTAGCAATGTCGGGGTTTTTTGGCGACACTAGCCAAATACTCCGATATCATTCCGGTCAGCCCTCTATCTTGGAGACATCTGCCACCCGAAGTCAAGGATAACGCGTGGGCACAAATATGGGTAAAAAATCTATTGGATTTAATGTAGTATATTTTTGTATTTAAATGAACTAATCAATTTGGTTTCAGCTTTGGTTTAACTTCCCTGATGGCGAAGGTGCACGACCAGTGCGTTTAAAAGAGCTAGTAGAGATTTGGAGAGCTTATAAGCATGAGTTGTATGTTGGATGGTGTGATAGAGTGGGAACGGAGTTAGAGACATTACCTATCGTGGATGACTGCCCGATAGAGCAATATCGCCAAATGATTACCCATTGGGCGACTGCCAAATTTAAGGTATTAATCTCATTTGAGTTATTTAAATGAGAGTTTTCATATTTTGCATTAATATAATCTTATTAATTATTAATCATTATTTAGGAATCTTCTGAAAAAAACAAAAAAAAAATTGATTCAAAGCAATACCTCCGCACTTTGGGGCACACAACTATGTCAGATCATGAGAGGCAGCAGGTACGATATAGTTGTTTATAATTTTTCTTTAGGACTTTCCCTTTTTAGTGGATCTTACTTAAATTATGTGATTTATTGAATAATTAATATATGATTATACTTTCACTTTATATTGTTTCAATGTCATTACAGAAGCACAAAATGAATATTGAAGGACGTATCCCTCGAGCAAAATTGTTTTGCTCGAGTAGAAGAAAAAAAGATGGAACTGCGGTAAATGAACCAACCCAAGAGAAGATTGTAAGTTTTAATTTGTTTATTTCAAAGTTTAATATCTAATTTGAAATTTAATAATCTATTAATATTTTTTACAGGATGCTTTAGAGGCTCTTGATGCCCAGGAGCCTGACAATTTTGGGCCACACGATCATTTATATCAGGTTTTGGGAGATGAGCACTCTGGTCGAGTACGCTGCCGACCTGGTAAGAATATAGTCCCGACGAGGTATTGGTCGTCTCCAGGTATCCATTCTAGTACCACCGAGTTGGAACAGGTCAAGGAGCATGCAAGACAGTCTGATAAAAGGGTCACAAAGTTGTAAGTACAAGTTCAAACAAGAGACATAGAATTTATGAAACTGATGAAAGCATTATCTTCATCACTTCCACCAGAGGCTAGTGCGGCTTGTCAGACATTTATGTCGTAGATGGGTGCATAATCCAATGAACCAGGCGGCATCTCTAGTGGCGATCGAGATGATGACGTTCCTGGTGATGATGAGGATATTGAAGAGGAAGAGGGCGAGGATGAGTTTGTGGATGAGGGCGAGGATGGGGCCGAGGGAGAGGATGGGGCCGAGGGCGAGGATGATGCCGAGGATGAGGATGAGGCTGACGATGAGCATGGGGACGATGATGAGGATGACGACGAGGATAGAGATGGCGGTGAGGATGAGGCTGATGATGATAGTGGTGATGGTGATGGTGATCAGAGGCAGATTGATCCATTACATTTTTGAATTCTATATAACTCTTTATTTTTGAACATGGTTTTCCACTTTGGGGTTTTCCTCTGATTCATAGGGACGTTGCATTCGGATTTTGTTTTTTGCACTTGATTCTTATTGTATGATTAGTCTACTACCTAGACCTTTAGTATTCCTTGGTACTGTGATACTAATTTTTCTATTTTTTTTACTTAGCTTTCTTAGTTAGCCATGTATTTCATGTTTATGCATGTGGAAAATGATATGGAAAATGTGCTTTGAAGTAGTGGCCGACACCACTCAAAGTGTCTAACTTTTATTTGAAATGGACAGGATTTTAAGTGAAAAAAATAACTGGCATACGGAAAACAGACCAAATGCATTCAGATTCTGTTTAAACTATAGGAAAACGATCCATGGGTCATATGTGACGTGTACGAGTCAACCCCGCCTCAATCCGAGGGCCGGTGTGGCCGGTACCACTCAAAATGTCTTTCTTTTGTTTAAAATGGATGCGCTTTTAAGTAAAAAAAACCACATACGGAAAATGGACCAAACACATTCGGATACTATTGATACTTTAGGACATGTATCCATGGGTCATATGTGACGTGTACGAGTCAACCCTGCCTCAATCCGAGGCGCGGTGTGGCCGGCACCACTCAAAGTGTCTAACTTTTATTTGAAATGGACAAGATTTTAAGTGAAAACAACAACTGGCATACGAAAAACAGACCAAACGCATTCAGATTCTGTTTAAACTATAGGAAAACGATCCATGGGTCATATGTGATGTGTACGAGTCAACCCTGCCTCAATCCGAGGGCCGGTGTGGCCGGTACCACTCAAAGTGTCTTTCTTTTGTTTAAAATGGATGCGCTTTTAAGTAAAAAAACCACATACGGAAAACGGACCAAAGTCATTCAGATAATGTTGATACTTTAGGACATGTATCCATGGGTCATTTTTTGGCGTGTAGGAGTCAACCCCGCCTCAATTCGAGGCGCGGTGTGGCCGGCACCACTCAAAGTGTCTAACTTTTATTTGAAATGGACAAGATTTTAAGTGAAAACAACAACTGGCATACGGAAAACAGACCAAACGCATTCGGATTCTGTTTAAACTATAGGAAAACGATCCATGGGTCATATGTGACATGTACGAGTCAACCCTGCCTCAATCCGAGGACCGGTGTGGCTGGTACCACTCAAAGTGTCTTTCTTTTGTTTAAAATGGATGCGCTTTTAAGTAAAAAAAACCACATACGGAAAATGGACCAAAGGAATTCAGATAATGTTGATACTTTAGGAAATGTATCCATGGGTCATTTGTGGCATGTAGGAGTCAACCCCGCCTCAATCCGAGGCGTGGTGTGGCCGACACCACTCAAAGTGTCTAACTTTTATTTGAAATGGACATGATTTTAAGTGAAAACAACAACTGGCATACGGAAAACAGACCAAACGCATTCGAATTATGTTTAAACTATAGGAAAACGATCCATGGGTCATATTTGACGTGTACAAGTCAACCTCGCCTCAATATGAGGGCCGGTGTGGCCGGTACCACTCAAAGTGTCTTTCTTTTGTTTAAAATGGATGCGCTTTTAAGTAAAAAAACCACATACGGAAAATGGACCAAAGTCATTCAGATACTGTTTATACTTTAGGACATGTATCCATGGGTCATTTTTGGCATGTAAGAGTCAAACCCGCCTCAATCTGAGGCGTGGTGTGACCGGCACCACTCAAAGTGTCTAACTTTTATTTGAAATGGACAGGATTTTAAGTGAAAACAAGAACTGGCATACAGAAAATAGATCAAACGCATTCAGATTCTGTTTAAACTATAGGACAAGGATACATGGGTCATATGTGACGTGTACGAGTCAACCCCGCCTCAATCCGAGGGCCGGTGTGGCCGGTACCAATCAAAGTGTCTTTCTTTTGTTTAAAATGGATGTGCTTTTAAGTAAAAAGAACCACATATGGAAAATGGACCAAAGGCATTCAGATACTATTGATACATTAGGACATGTATCCATGGGTCATTTGTGACGTGTACGAGTCAACCCCGCATCAATCCAAGGCGCGGTGTGGCCAACACCACTCAAAGTGTCTAACTTTTCTTTGAAATGGACAACAGTTTAAGTAAAAACAACAACTGACATACGGAAAACCGACCAAACCCATTCAGATTCTGTTGAAACTGTAGTACAATGATCCATGTGTCATTTTTGACTTGTACGAGTTAACCCCGCTACAATCCGAGGCGCGGTGTGGCCGAAACCACTCAAAGTGTCTAACTTTTCTTTGAAATGGACAACAGTTTAAGTAAAAACAACAACTAACATACGGAAAACCGACCAAAGGCATTCAGATTCTGTTGAAACTTTAGGAAAATGATCCATGCATCATATGTGACGTGTACAAGTCAATCCTGCCTCAATCCTAGGGCCATTTTGGCTAGCACCACTCAAAGTGTGTCACTTTTCTTTGAAATGGACAACAATTTAAGTTAAAAAAACAACTGCCATACGGAAAACAGACCAAAGGCATTCAGATACTGTTGATACTTGAGGACATGTATCCATGGGTCATTTGTGACGTGTAGAAGTCAACCCCACCTCAATCCGAGGGCCGGTGTGGCCGGTACCACTCAAAATGTCTTTCTTTTGTTTAAAATGGATGCGCTTTCAAGTAAAAAAAACAACATACGGAAAACCGACCAAACGCATTAGGATTCTGTTGAAACTTTAGGAAAACGATCCATGGGTCATTTTTGACGTGTAGGAATCAACCCCGCCTCAATCTGAGGCAAGGTGTGGGCGGCACCACTCAAAGTGTCTAACTATTTTTTGAAATGGACAACAGTTTAAGTAAAAACAACAACTGACATATGGAAAACAGACCAAACACATTCAGATACTGTTGATACTTTAGGACAAGGATCTATGGGTCATTTTTGACGTGTACGAGTCAACCTTGCCTCAATCCGAGGCATGGTGTGGTCGGTATCACTCAAAGTGTATTTCTTTTGTTTAAAATGGATACGCTTTTATGTAAAAACAACCGGCATACGGGAAACCAACCAAACGCATTCAGATTGTGTTGATACTTTAGGAAAACGATACATGGGTCATTTGTGACGTGTACGAGTCAACTACACCTCAATCCGAGGCGCGGTGTGGACGACACCACTCAAAGTCTCTCTTTTATTTCAAAAGGAAATCATTTTAAGTGAATACAACTGAAATTTACACTCATCAATGATAGTCACAAACCATTTTTCATGAGTTGGGTAGTTTCACTAATGGGGTCATAAGTGAAGAGACTCCTAAGAAAATACCTTTTCACCATATATTATAAACAATACAAGTTCAATGCAAAATTCATCACAAATCATTACATACCCAAACCTAGGATCACAAAAAAAAGGGATTTTAGCCAATTTGAAATTATTATTCAACTCTAATATATATTTATCAAACTATTCTGCCTATTAGAATTTGATGGGGAGGTGTGCTGGTTGGGGGGTTGTGCATGGGTGAGGTGAATTACCACCGGATGATTGTTGTCATATGTGTTTTTTGGGCTATTTTCGGTGTTTTTTATACTGTTTGAAATATGTATGTGGTTTTTGTGATATTTTTTATATAGGTGTACAGTGGAGGGTATATTGAGGGCTGTTGTGCAATTTTTTTTATGCAGGTGGATGGTAGGGCTACTGGAGGGCTTCTGGGGGGCTGCTGTGCAGCAGCTCTGGCAAAGGTTATACCAACGGTTCAGAACCGTTGGTATATCTTTTTCCAGAATTCTGGAAAAGGCTATACCAACGGTTCTGAACCGTTGGTATAAGATTTTCCAGAAAAAATCTATCCCAACGGTTTAGAACCGTTGGTATATCCTTTTCTAGAATTCTTGAAAAAGATATACCAATGGTTCTGAACCGTTGGTATAAGTTTTTCTAGAATTCTGGAAAGCTTATAATAACGGTTCAGAACCGTTGGTATAGACTTTTCCAGAATTCTGGAACACCTATACCAACGGTTTAAGTGAAACTGTTGGTATAGGGCTTTCCTCATGGCTTACTAGCCAACGGTTTGGAAAACCATTGGTATAGTCTATACCAACAGTTTTCCAGCCTATACCAACAGTTTTAAACCGTTGGTATAGCCTACTTTTCCAGTAGTGCTCGGAGTGACGTCCCCCTCTTGGATTTGATGCGCACACGCGGTGGTATGGTAACCTGTGTATTTTAGTTATCTTTCATTATAATTTATTAATATTCTAATTGTTTGATTATTTTTTCTTTTTCCACAGTTTTATGCATATAGCTATTGGACAGGGGAGCGCTATCTTGCGCAATTATTTTTCTCAGCCCTGGCTCACATGGGATCAGATTCCCGCTGATGTGCAGGCCGCCATGTTCGATCATTGGCTGGTACGTAATTAAATATTATTTATTTTTAAATTTAATTCATTAATAACTTTATATTAGGGTTTATGGTATCCCATCGACGAGATCATGCGTGCCACTATCCACGCAGCATGGGTGGTGTCTATGCATGACCGTTTCTGTCAGTTTTTTCATAATTTGAGAAAGACGGCTGTGAAGAAAGCCGAAGTGACAGAATTTGATGAGTCCTGTAGAGATCACCGACCAGAGTATATTTCATCTCACGTTTGGGATGGATTATGTACACACTGGTTGGGTGGTGAGTTTCAGAGGAGATCTAATTGGGTCGACAGAATCGGGGGAGACAAGAGGTGATGCATCGAGACGGTAGTCGTACATTCAGTGCACATAGAGAGCATCTGGTAAGTACTTTTTTTTAATATTTTATACAACTTTAAATATAAACAGTTTATTTTATATTCATATAGGAAGCTGAGCAGCCCGGTATTTCGGCGTACGGCGTTTATCAGAGGATGTACACTGACCCGACTACTGGAGAGATTAGAGGTGACCGCCAGCGTCAGATTGTGGTCAGTATTATTTTCTTTTCATTTTGCAAATTAAATGCATATAATCTTTTCATTATTTTAATTTCTAATTGAAACTTAAGGATTCATATGAGCCCGCGACCTCTCAGACACAGGATGAGAGTCAAGACGAGACGGGTGATCAGACTAGTGCCCACCATTTTGATGAGACGACATGGATGCAGGCGACCCAATATGGCTCCGAAAAGGGCCGAGTAGTTGGCATCGACTTTCATTTGACTCCTGCAGCTTATTATGGTATTGCTGCGATGTCGGCGTCCAGCTTGAGAGGAGCTCGTGGAGAGACATCATCTTCTGCCTCACAATATCAGGAGCAACTGCGTGCTTAGAGTCAGCTTATAGAGGATTTGCGTCAGGGGCAGGAGCAGATGCGTCAGCAGCACGATGAGGAGATGCGTCGATGGCAGGAGCAGATACGTCAGTAGCAGGATGAGGAGAGACGTCGATATGAGGAGCAACATCAGGAGTATATGAAGTATATGTGTCATCTGACTCATAGTTTAGGGATGGAGTTTCCTCCACCACCTCCTCCAGGTCCTCCAGGTCCTCCAGATTATCCACCCCCAGTGATTTTTTTAGATGTAATAAACATTTGAGTTCGTAGTTTATTGTCATATTAACTATTTTCAATTCCTCTTTCATATTGGTACGAATATTACGTGATTTAATTTGTTTTTATTTTTTTTAATATATTATTACTTATTAGTATTATTTTTAATGTATGCTTATTTTAGTAATATTACTTTTAATATTTTCTATTTATTTTTAATATTGAGAAGTTTATAAATTTATAATTTTATTAATATTAATAATATTAATAATATTTTTTCATAAATATGTATGTTTATTTTAATAATAATAATATTATATTAATTTTTTATATTAATAATATTAGTATTATTATTATTATTTTTTGATATTAATATTTCATAATATATAATATTATATTATTTATATTCATATTATTATTATTTTTTGATATTAATATTTCATAATTATATTATATATATTTTTTATTATTAATATTATAATAATATAATTTATTTATATTAATAATAATAATAATAATATTATATATATAGTTTAATAATAATAATATTATATTAATTTTTTATATTATTAATATTAGTATTATTATATTATATTATATTATTTATATTCATATTATTATTATTTTATATTAATATTTCATAATTATATTTTATATATATTTTTTATTTATATTATAATAATATAATTTTTTTATATTATTAATATTATTATTATTTAAATATAATATTATACGATTTGTAATAATTATTTTATTTATTTTTTATTTTTTTAATATTTGTGACGAGAACATTTGCGACGGGATTTCCCGTCATAAATGTTTTTTACTGTACCATTTGCGACGGGACGAATACCCGTCAGGAAAAACTTTCTGCGACGGTCTGTCGCAAATACCTTCGTCGTAAGTATTTTTTTAAATTTCGCATTTGCGACGGGATTCTGACCTGTCGCAACTAATATATCTGTGACGGACTGTCGCAAATACCTTTTTTATATATAAATGAAAACTCATTTACGACAGGGGGGAAATACCGTCGCAAATACTCTTTTTGTGACGGGACCACCGCAAAAACATCTATTTGCGACGCCGTTTTCGGCAACGGGCGATTTGCGATGGAGCTCCATCGCAAATCGCCCGTCGCAAATATTCAGTTTTCCTGTAGTGCACCACCCAAGCATGACAATAATTCATGCTTTCAAAGGCATATTGTTTCAAAGCATTTACGGTGTTCTTACTAAATCAAACAGTGGGAGTTCTTTAGATTAAGAAGGCTTAAATATCATGAAATATCAATACTCACACGTCACTTTATTTCTGTAATTTTTCCATCACTTTTACAGTTATATTTCTCTTTGGATTATTCCTACAATTTTATCTCAGATAATATCAGGGGCAGAAGTACGTGAAATACACAAGAATAAAAATGAAATACATACGCAACACTTTTCTATTTTCCACCATTTTCTTTCATCTTTATTTTTAAGTCAATTCATGTGGTTTACCCAGTGTAAATCAAAAGCATGGTAATCTCATGAATTGCACAAAATAAAAGATAAGAGATCTTGAATCCCCTACCTCGAAGAAACTTCACACACCCGACACCAAAAATGGAGAGAGGAGGATGCACGCAAGCTTGGAAATTGCAGGAAGGGCACGAATGAATCAAAAAAAGGCTCTCGGAACTCGAACTATGAATCATTAATCATCCAGGATCGAGGGAAAAAATAAGAAAAAAGGCGAGGGAAAGAACTCTCTGATTTCAAAATTGCAGATGACATTTTTACTGAATATTTCCCAAAACATGATCAGATTTCCCTTTAATTCACATTAATTTTGGTTTTAACTGATAGTCTTGATTTTATTCCCTCACGTGACCCATTCAAACTTCTCAAATTTAATCAAGTAAAAGAGTAGATCTATTCCCTTAATAACAAATTTCAAATCCCCCCATTTCAATTTTAATTCTCATTTATCTCATAAAAACCAATTTCACGTTATATAAGAGGAAATTCTCACAAGGGAAAGACCCTTACGTAGTGAAGGAAACTACCCCTTTGTGAGATCTACCCATACATGAAGACCTTGACACGAGCTCTACCCTTATGCTTATGCCGGTTCTCAATGACCCTTACGCGAGCTAGGATCTACCCAGACACGGGATCTTGTTTACCTTGACGCAAGCAGGATACTTTCACACAATGATAGAAGTTCCCTTACACGAGCGTGATACCTTCGAGAAACTCAGAATTTACCTTTACATAGTGACCAGAACTAGGGTGCGTAAAGGTAAAACAACTTTATTGTTATGAAGGGAGAGGGTCTTACATAAGGGTAAAATAAATTAAAAAAAAAAATCCAATTAAACCAACTTGTGAGTCTTACCAAAAAAAGTTCACTCTAAGCTAACCAAACACACCCTTAATCATTGAAAACATTGATAAAACCATAATATTTATCCATTATAATTTACAATAAATCATTTTATAAAAACTTTTTCAATTTAATCAAGAAAAAAAAGGTTGATATTTAATTTATTGATCATGAAGAACTAGCATAAATCAATAAAAAAACAATATATAGAAGCATTTTGTAGATAAAAAACAATTTAGAGTACCTAAAAATTCATGGTTTAATCAAAGCAATAGAAAACAATAGAATCGTATACTTGGATATGGTGAGCGATGGAAATTGAATTTTCTGATTGATATCTCTATCATCACCCACTACCACTCTATCATATTAAACGATGGTCATCGATATTGCAAAGGTGACATGGTTGCTTTGTTTTTTAAACCACGATGCCACACAATAATAGTGTATGACATCTGAACATTGCATGCTATGACTAATCACTATCACAAAATTGGGTTTCCATAGTGCCACCCTTTAACAGCGCTAAAAAAACGCTGATAAATGCTACTTTTAACAGCATTAAAAAAACGTTGTTAAAAGTGACCCTTTATCAGCGTTTTTTAGAGATGATAAATGCACCTCATTTATGAGCACTTTTTTAGCATTGTTAAAGAGCCCCCACTTTATCAGCATTTTTTTATTAGCGCTGATAAATGAGGGTTTTATCAGTGCTTTTTTTCCTAACGCTGATAAAGTGTATATTTCAAAAAAAATCATAAAATGTTATATATTGATATATAAGTATATTTATATTGATATAAATATAATATATATTTTTTAAATATGTTTTAGATCGATTTGATATGTGGTTGACGCAAAACGGACACCCTAAGCAGAAGTTAATGTTGTTTGAAATTGAAAAACCCTCCTAGCTCCTAAAAACCTAAGAAACTCATAACTCACTAAAACAGTCATAACTTCTGCTCCAGGTATCCTTTTGAGTGCCACGACCAGTAAAATTGAATCTCGTGAGATGAGTGAGGACCACGTCCAATCCAAATCTTGAGAAGATCAAAGAAACGAAAGATATATCAATAATACCACTCTAAAAAAACTTCAACTTCAAACAATCATAACTTTCACTTCGGGTGTCTGTTTGGGCTCTACCACATATCAAATCGAAGGCAGCGAAGAGATATATGCATAATGAAGATTTGAACAAAGTTTTAGTCATTTCCTAGATTCTAAAACCCCAAAAAACCATCATAAGGCCTCCAAAACTCTGTTTCCGTGTCGGGTGCCTTGTCAAATTTTTCTTAAAATGGTAATAACTCCCAATTCATGCGTCTGTTTGGCCTTATACACTTTTTATATCTTATTTAGTTCCATTATATTTGGTTTGACTAGTCAAGAAATTGAAATGAACACCCGAATCAGAAGTTATGCCCATTTCAGTGACTGCGGTTTGTTAGGTTTTTCAAACCCTCATTTCTAGCACTTTTGTCATGTCTGCTGTTTTTTCAAACAATTGTAACTTATGATCTTCTTGTCTGTTCGACCTCCACCACCTATAATATCAAAGCTCGTTTGATGATCTTCGATTTGACTGGTCACGTAGCTGGAACAGACTCTCATATCAGAAGTTTTTGTCGTTACCCTGAGTTTAGAGTTTATCTGACTTTCTGACTGTATTTACGGGTTTTAAGGGTTTCTCCATTTTTACCTGTTTTTTCAGGTTTTCAGGGCTTGTTATCGTTTTTCATAATGTACTGTTATTTATAATCTAATATATAACAATATTTACATATTTTTTATATATTAACACATAAAAATTTAATTTTATAAATAAATAATTAAACATATTTACATATAAAATATATTTCTCAATATATAAGCCTTATATAAATAAAAAACTAATATCCATTTCATTTCAAATACAAATATATGAATATTTATATACCTATATAATATGTACTTGTATATATCTATGTGTGTGTGTGTCTATATTGAAAAATTGATATATATTATTTATATATTCCAAACATATGTATATACATATTAATATATAATATTTGTAAATATATATAAATATGTATAACTATACTTATAGATACACATATAATATATATATGTTTGTGTGTGTGTGTTGTATATATGTATTTATTTATTTATAAACACATACAAAAAATCATATTTTATAAATGTTTTTAAAACTAATATTATAAATATATATTAATATATGAATAAATATATTAATATATAAATATAACTATATATATTAATATATGTATATATATATTAATATAAATATATATATGTTAATATAAATATATATTAATATATGAGTAAATATAACTAAATATATATATAAATAAATAGACATATTAATAAATGAAGAGAAAAACAATATGATATAGTGGTAAAGACTTAGGTGAACGACAATAGGTCCCGAGTTCGAATCTAGAGAGAGATAGGTCACGCGTGCGGGTGGAATAAGGGCTAGCTCTGTTAAAGGGGGAAGGTCACTGAGATTAACAACGCTTTTTTAGCACTGTAAATCGACTTTTCTAGCACTGATAAAGGTCATATTTGCAGTAGTGAATGTAAATCCATTAGATTTGTACTAAATTACTACTTATGATATCCTATATTATAAGCCGCAACTCAAACAAAAAAGAACAAAATGTTCAATCATATTTTACGATTAGGATTATGATCGGGAAAATGATTTTAAAAACCTTCATCCACCACCTGATTTCACAAATCTAAAGACGTGGTGAGGATTTAATGCCACTGTTGGGTTTTAATAGGTCTAACAACACTTATTAAATGCAATGGAAGCGATTAAAGAAACCCAAATCAAGATATACCAAGCTTGAAAGATAAAAACATTCATAAACTAGAAACGAAGAAACAAAGAAACCAATGCGTCTTTTATTAAAGCTACTGATGCCCCATATTCAACCAACATTGCATGGGTTTGATGAAGATCACCAGGAAGAAGTATAATGACATCCCTCCCCCAGAGGTATCCATAGGTTGGAACCGAATCACTTGTCGTACAAGTGAGACTCTACTTCTCACCATAGCATGTTAGCGCCTTGCTAGGTAAAACTGAAAGAAGAAGAGAGTTATGGGTAGGGGAGTTTCAATCGAGGATTATACAGCCTTTCTTACTCACCATCACATGGTAGATTCCCCTTTGTAAAGCCCTTGAGGATGCTCCTAAAGAGTTCATGATTTTACTCACATGTTATTGTCACACCACGGTGTTGCTTTCAGGCATGATTACTCTCTTATTTCATTTTCCTTCTCCTATCATTGATATAAATCTATATTTGGTTGTTTTCAGTCCTTGTCGAGGATCAGGGGTGTTGCTCGAGAATTTGGTGTAGTGTGCACCTGAATGTGTAGCTGGAAAAGCTACAGGTGGGCCATCGGCTAGCCAGTATGAGCCACTGGACCACTGGTGGACTAGCCTGGGCTAGTCCGAGCTATATGAAGTCCACCGATTAGCCAGTCACTAGCCACTAGCTAGCCGATGGGATCCAACGACCAACTAGTGGGATTAATGGTTCTTTGGTGACGCTGTTAGATGCCCATTAAAGAAAGTTCATTATGTCATAAATACCCGTAACTCCTATATTGATTATAATTCTTCCTCCCTTGACCTGAACTTGATTCATATGAATTTAGGGGCCCTCTTTGGATGTTTTTGGCTCACCCAACTCAAATATTTGGCAGATTGAAGTGTCGATCGAAGATTTATCATCTTTTGGTAAGTCTAACTCTGTTTTGGTCTTGGATCTTCTTATTCTATGTGTTCCTCTTACCCAAGGGCTATGGAAACCATAGGAATTCATGGGATCTGGGTTTCTAATTGGGTTTCTTATAATTCCATCATGGAATTGGGAGTTTTTGTCCGAATCTTCATTCCTCATGCTGCACTCTTTGGGAATCGTTGTGGCAAGTGATTCAACAGGTTTCCATTGTTCTAGAAATTGATGAATTGGATATTTTTTTATTAGGAATTGATGGTTTAGGGTTCTTCCATGTTTTCTATAGACCTTGAATATTCTTGGCTTGTGTATCTTATGCGTATAGCAACTGGGCCTCGTTGATATCACATACACTCCACCTTAACATGGTCGTCGGGTTCTGGACCGTTAGATACCACTAGTTGTAGACATGTGGTCCCCTACCTGGGATCCACCCATGTGCCTAAACAGGTTATCATACTAATGATTTTCCCTACAGGCCAACACATATTATTTCTAGTGTGATTTTTCCTCACTTTCACACACCCTGAGAAACTTCCTAGAAGGTCACTGATCCTAATCACTGCTCTGGGACAAAACATGCTTAATTGTGAAGTTCTAATTAGGTAGGATCCCGAAAAGAAACATGCACCTTTTCAACACGAGTCATGTCATTCAGTCATTTAACCCTTTATCGGTGTTACGTTCACCCCCCTTTAAAGCACAACATCCTCGTTGTGGACCCTATATCTCAACCAAGGCAGTGCCACCACACTTAAGGCTGGGTTCCTACTCTGATACAAATGTAACAACTGGGCCATGCTGACACCACAAACACATCACCTTAACATGTTCTTCAGGTCTTGGTCTGCCAGGTACCACAAGTTGCTCCACAAACACATGGTCCCCTGCCTGGGGCCCACCCACATGCCCAAATAGGTCATCAGACTAATAATTTTCCCCACAGACCAACACATTTTTTTCAGTATGCTTTTTCCTCACTCACACACCATGAGAAACTTCCCATAAGGTCACTTATCATGATCACTACTCTAGACCAAACATGCTTAACTATGGAATTCTAATCAGGTAGGCTCCTGAAAAGAAAGGTGCACCTTGTTGACATGAGTCATATCATTTAGTCATTTTACCCTCTATCATTCTGGGGTGTTATAATGCGGGTGTTGAAAAACAAGTGTTTTGAGGTGGGTGGTTTCATAAAAAGCCTTTGTTTTATAAACTATGCATGCTTTCTCATTTTAAATTGGTTTTCTAAATTGTTGAATGGCATGATTTATAATTCTTTAAATATAGTGATTTTGGATATCTTTTTGAAAATATATTTTCTCCCTCTATTTATAAACGAGAGTTTGGTTTCAAAGTACCCTTTATTTGTTATGTAAATGATTTCAAAGCATGAATTGATTTGAATTGTTAAATTAGAATGCATCCCATTGTAGGAAGTGTAAAGCATAAATTGATTTTAAATGAAAATGTGAAAGCCCGCAAGTATGGGTTGTGGCATGTGGAAACTTGGGGTACTTAAGAGGGGGGCAGAATTGGGACAAGCCTTCTAGGTATGGTTTGTTTTGCCTAGCATGGATACATGATTACAACGCTAACAAAACAATGTATGAGGATGGAGTCACTTATAATATTAGACTAACTGATTGAAAATTAATTTTTTATTATTATCATGAAACCCCTTTTAAGGGATAACGAGGACCTATTGTATCCTAGGATTTAGTTTCCATGATATTTTTATATGGGAAATAGTTGTTTGTTCATGCTTTGGACATTTGAAATGTTTTAAAATTATTTGAATGCTTTGAAAGGAAAATGGTTTCATTAAATGTGTGATGAAAATTGGTTTATTTGGAAAGGTATTATGAACAATGTAAAGGGGTGAATTTCTATGTTTTGATATAAAATCATGAAAATGTATTCCATGCCTTTGTTTTTGTTAAATGAGCATAATTGGTTTATCTTATAAAGTATACTTATGAAACACTTGGGTGGGATCCTACTAGGATTGTTTTCTCACACCCTACACATACCTTTGTGTGCATGCATATCTTGTTTTATCTTATGAAAATAAAGGAATGGTGTCACATAGTGGTGATGGGTATCCATGCTAGCGAGGTGTGGAAGTTTGGCGGAGACATGGTGAGATATTGACCCACGTATCACATGAAAATGGGTTATCTTTCATTTTGAGTAATTTGGTTTGTTTGTTTTTGGTTTAAAAATTGTTTTTCATTGTATTTTTTTCTTCCACTGTTTGAATTTATATTGGTATATTGAATTTCCTTTATATATATGTCATATTTGTTTACCTTCATTATTCTTGTGGGCGAAATAGTCCCCAAAGTTAGTTCTTAATGCCTAGGTGCTTTTCGACACCCCATGGGGATCGAGAACGCCCTTTGGGTCTTTCTAAGGGCCGACTCAAGTGTTCGGTTTAGGAATGAACCGTGTTAGTTTGTGATAAATTGGTATCAGAGGGTGGTTTTCTTTTGTATTCATGATATTCTTGTCTTAGGATGTTTTGATAGACATGAGATAGGATTGTCGAGACTTAAGGGGTAGTTTATGGGCGAGTGTCTATCCAAATCTCATTGTAACAAGCCTTAAGTTACCAAGAGGTGTTGGGAAGTGTGTGTATCATGTTGTGCTTTGATTTTATCTCAATTCTTTGATTGTGATATCTTGATTCAAATTGAGATTTCTCTTTTGTCAGATGGTCCCTTTTCTTTCTTTGATGTAGTATCATTCCCCCCAGAAGACTTTGTAGAGTTCCTCAGGAGGGTTTTGTGGATTATCTTCCATGAGGAAACCATCTAATCAATCAGAATTTTGTTAAAGTGATACTGCGAATAGTCTATGTCATGGAACAGAATGTTGTCCCTACCCCGACTTAGGCTAGAGAGGTGCAACCAGGAACCAGAGGGGATAAATATTGTGCCCAAGAGTTTCTCCAATAGAAACCACTATACTTACAATGGATAAATGATCCTCATGAAGCAGAGGACTAGTTGGGGAAAATCGAACAAATTTTCAGCTTTATATAAAATTCAGATTCTATTAAAGTAAATTGTGTTAACTTTTAGATCAAGGGGTCTAAGAGAAGATGGTGGTACATAGTGGTTCAAGAAAATCAGTATGAAAGTTTAGAGTGGAAAGACTTCAAGACCATATTTTTCCAAATTTTTTACCCTGAATCATTAAATATGGTTAAATCCACGAAGTTTCCCACCTTTCAATAATGTGATCAAACTATGACTGAGTACATCGACTATTTTTCTGAGCCGATCCATTTTTCTCCTGAGGTGCTATTGAATAATACTTTGAAGGATCATAGGTTCCATATAGGTATGTGAGTGGATATATGTTCCCAAGTTTTCATGTTGAATCTTACCTCCCATGCCGAGGTGGTTGAAAGAGTACTGATGGTAGAGATTCATGACTAGGCAGAAAATTCAGGGTTGGTTGGAATTCCTCTTCCACTTGGTGGTAATTTCAATGGATCTTGTGGAAAGAAGAGTAAGTGGAATGAAACTCGCAAGGTAGGCAGTGGTGGATCTTAGTATAAGGCTTACTCTACACCCTCAACAATAACTAGCAACGTTCCTTTGATTTTCTACCAGTGTAAAAAGACCAGGCACATGTGACACATTTTCCCTACATCTCTGAAGATATTCAATTCACATGGATGTCGATGTCACTTGAAAAAATATATCAGGCTCTTTCCACTCCTCATCATGGCTCAAGTTCACCATCCCCTAAAGGATATTTGGTGCAGTCTGATTCTTTAAAGTAAACAAGATTCCAATCACATGCCTCCATAACGAAGTATCTATACACAATAGAAGTTTCTCTGGTGTAATTTGATGCAGATCTAACATCTGTGAGAGGTACTATCTTTATTGATTTATCTTTAGAGATTGATTTATTTAATACTGATGACTCCCACTCTTTCATATCAACTTGATTTATAAATTTTTAAAACTTCCAATGAAACTCATTCCTTATGTGATGGATATGGTGATTCCTCTTAGGAAGAATAAGGAGTAGGGTTTTTGATATCCCTCATGTTATTTCTCAATGTCCTAAGTAGAAGTATTTTGGTATTTCTTGGACCTTGACTTACATATATTTAATGTTATCATTAGGATGGATTGGTTGATCACCCATAAATAGAAGTTTTATTATTATCATTGATATGTTTCCTTTATTTCCTCTGGTGGGATATCCTAGGTATTTTAGGGGGAGTGATATTTGAGGTCTAGTTGAGTAAGACCACCTTTACCAGAACTTGGAAGATTGATATCTTCTTTCTCAATTGAACTTGGAGATGAGACCTCAATTTTTGATCTTCCTTTAGTTGTTAGGGAATTTTATAAAGTGTTTCCTAATGATTTTTTTGTCTAAATCCATAAATAGAGGTGGAATTATCAATTTATTTGTTTCCTGGAAGTCAGATGATATTTATTCCTTCTTATCGCATGATACCAACTGAATTGAAAGAGTTGAAGATTCAATTGGATGATTTGAAGGTGAAAGGTTTAATTCATACTATCATATCATCTTTGGAAACTCCTATGCTTGTTTCCAATAAGGATAATGGAACCCTTCATCTTTGTATTGATTATCAGAAGATTAACCAAGTAACAATTAATAATAAGTACCCTTTACCCTGCATCGATGACTTATTTGACCTGTTAAAAGGAGAAAAGTGGTTTTAAAAAATCGAACTTTAGTCTAGATTTCACCACCTCATAGTTGAAGAGTTAGATATTCCAAATTATGTTGTTAGGAGTAGGTATGGACACTTTTAATATCTTGTGATGTCATTTAGCATAACTAACACTCCTATAGTTTTCATGGATTTGATGAAATAGATATTCCATTACAACCTTGATTCCTTTTTTGTGATATTAGTGGATGATATTATGGTTTATTTGAGACTCGAGGAAGAACATGAGATTCACCTAAAATCTATTTGAGAATCTTGAGGGATCACCATATTTTTGAAAAATTATCTAAATTCCATTTCTGGATTTAGGAAGTTAAGTTATTAGTACATGTGGTTTCAGAACAAGGCATCTCAGTTGGTCTTAAGAAGGTGAAAGATTCATTTTCTTAGCAAGATCTATATAATGTCTTTGTGATTTTAAGCTTCTTAGGTTTGTTAAGATATTATCAGCAGTTCGTAAAGGATTTCTCAAAACTTTCATCACTGTTGACTGCTCTAACTCAGAAATGGGTCAAATTATTATAGGATTATAGGTGTCAAACTTCCTTTGATGAATTAAAATAACATATAAACTCAAATCTTGTTTTTATCTTTTCAAATCCAGATAGGGATATGTAGTTTATTTTGATGCTTCGGGTGAAATCTTGGGATGTGTTTTGATGCAGAGAGATCATGTGGTGGCATATGGATCTCATTACCTTTGACCTCACAAGAAGAATTACCCCACTCATGACCTTAAACTCACAACAGTTATTCACACTGTTAAGTGTTAGAGAAATTACCTTTTTAAGGAAAAGTTCATAGTCTATTATGATCGTAAGAGTTAAGTTATATATTTTCTCATAAGAACTTGAACCTCTGACAGAGGTGATGGGCATAGTACCTTCATACATTTGAATTCAACACCATTTACACCCCAATAAAGGGTAATGGTATTATTGATTCTCTAAAAAGGAAACTTCCTTCTCAAGATATGATAGAGTTGAAGAATGAATGGGAACTCATGAAACTCTTTGCTCAGATGCACCTGAATGTAACGAAAGAAGAGACATGTATTGTTTTAGTTAGTGTACAGTTGGAATAATCTCTTCTTGAGTTGATTATTTAGGAGTATCAAAAGGATGATTAGTTAAAGAGTATTGATAATTCTTTATATGGTGGGGATACCATTAGAAAATGGTCACTCTATTCGAAAGACATTCTTTGATTCAAGAGCCCATTTATTGTCTCGGTATCCATGATAAAGGCTGTGATGCAAGATTTTAATTATTCTCAGTGGTTCATTCACCCAGGAACGACTAATATTTATTATGGCATGAAATTTATGTTTTTGTGTCCAGGTATAAAGCATGAAATTAATGATTTCACATCTCATACTTTCCAACAAATCAATGTTGAGTATCAAAATCCTTATAGTTTTCTTCAGCCACTTCTTGTGTAAGTGTAGAAGTGGGAAAAGGTGTATGTGGATTTCATTATTAGACTACCATGGACTCTTCAAGGAAAGAATTCCATTTGGGCTGTGATTAATTATTTGACTAAGTCGACTCACTTCATTCTAATTTGGGACACCACCAAGGTTGAGGATTAGGGAAAATTGTACATGAAATAGATCTTGAGGTTGCATGGGGTGTCTTTGGATATTATCTCAGATATAGCCCCCTATTCTAACTATTGGTTTTGTAAAGTCCTTTAAGTGGTGATGGGTTCTAAATTCAAGTTGATCATGACTTACCATCCTCAGACAGATGAAAAAATGGAGCATGATATTAATATTTTGGAGGATATGATTTGTGATTTCATCATGGAATTTAGATGTTATTGGGATAACTACTTGGGATTGATTGATTTTTTTATAACAATAGTTATCAGTCATCCATTAAAATGGATCCATTTTAGGATCTTTATAGTTTCCCTTGAAAATAACCTCTTTGTTGGTCTGAGGTGGGTGAAGTTTCTCTTGTTGGACAAACCTCATTCACGAGACATTGGAAAAGGTTCAGGTTATACATTGATGGTTGGTGATCGGTCAGAGTTGGTATAAATATTATATAGATTATCAACATCATCCTTTGGAATTTTCTATTGGTAAATGTATTTTCTTTAATGTATCACCTCGGTTGGGTCACTATCGGCTTGGGAAAGAGGGGAAGATGGTTCCAAGATTCATGGGAGTGTTTGAGTTTATTGATTGGATTATAAAAGTGGATTATCTATTGGATTTTCCATCTTAGTTAACTTAGATCGGTGATTTATTCCATGTGTATCAACTCAAGAAGTATCGACCTAACCTGTCTCATGTTTTGAATTAGGAAGACCTCGACTTAGAACATATATTTCAGTGACTGAGAAACCATTTAAAATCAGTTACTCTTAAGTAAAGGTTATACATGGGAAGTCTATATCATTGGTTTGAGTTCCATGGTGGAATGAAACAAATACTCATGAGACATGGGAGCAGTAGTATACGATGAGGGAGAAATGACCTCATCTATGTGGATCAACCTTCTTTAACATATATTTTGGCGAAAAGAAATATGGCAGGGATAATTGTCACACCTCAGTATTTCTTTAAAGTAATATTACTCTCTCTCTTTTTTCTCCTCCTCCTGTTGACCACAAGATATTTATGATTATTTTCAGTCCTTATTGAGTTTCAGGGGTGTTTCTAGAGATTTTGGTGTAGTGTGGACTTGAACTTGTAGCTAGAAAAGCTATAGATGGTCCATTGAATAACCAGTATAATCCACCGATGGACTAACCTGGGCTAGTCTAGGCCACATGAATTCCATCGACTTTTCAGTGACTAGCCATTGACCAACTAGTTTATAACAACCCATATATTTAATAAAATTTATTTCATGATTTATTATATAAAATCACACTCAGTGCAACGTAAAAGATTGTGAGACCTATTGTATTTGGGAAATTAGGTACATAACACATTGACTTGATACATGGATACAAAAAGGTTTAAAAAATTTAAAACATGACCTTATATTCCATCGATCCTCTAATACTACATGGGATAATGAAGAACCTTTTTGATGTTTTGTTTAATAAAGTTTTTGTATTTGTTGACAACTAATCTTTTTTAAAATAATGTTATTTAAAAATAGGTGAATGTTGATGAATGTTATAACCCAAACACAAAGGGGGAGAAAAGTTTTGTTTTTGAGAAAGTTGTTTTTATGGATATAGAGGATCATACTAAGAAGTACCAGAAACAGAAGGTGTATGGAAGATAGAAGCTGGAAGTTCTGTAAATTTGATGATCATACACACCATCTGACTCAAATCCATTGACATGATATTCATGATTCTTTGGAATTGACATTGGTTAGAAAGTCTGAAGTTACGGAGTAAGGAAGTCAGATTATGAAATGTTGGTCATGAAGTTATCATAAATCATGAAACATTCTCATGATAATTGATTTTGAAGAAATGGGGGAATTTTAAAGATTGTATCAGTTCCAGAGATCAAGAAAAAGTTTGCATCAGATCCAGAAGTATTGGACATAGAAGTTGTCAGAAGTGTGAATGAGTTATAGATGATAAGGTTTGAAGAATTTCAAAGTTGATAAGTGGAGTCACCGTTGAATAATTTCCATCATAATGGGAAATCCATAATAATGGGAAATACATAATAATGGGAAATTCCATCATAATGAAGTTCTATCAGACTGAGTTTGAGGAGGAAAGTTCCATCAAACTGATTCTGAGGAGGAAATTCAATCAGACAGACTTTGAGGAGGAAATTCAAACGAACTGACTCTAAGGAGGAAAATTAATCAAACTGAGTATGAGAAGGAAATTCAATCAGACTGAATCTAAGGAGGAAATTCAATCAAACTAAATCTAAGGAGGAAAGTTGAATCAGACAGATTTTTTATTAAAAAGTTAGATCATAATGAGCAGAGGAAGAAAGTCAGATCAAAATGAGTAGAGGAAGAAAGTCAGATTGTAATGAGTTGAGGAAGAAAGTTAGATCGTAATTAGAAAAGTAATAAAGTCATATCATAATGACAAGATAAAGAAAGTCATACCGTAATGATAAAAGGAAGAAAGTCAGATCATAATGAGAAGAGGAATAAATTCAGATCGTAATGAGTAGAGGAAGAAAGTCACATTGTAATGAGATGATAAAGTTTCATCATACTTAAGAAAAGTTGGAAAGTTTGAGAATCCTGATTACTAAGAATACTCAAGATGAATCAAATCATGAGAATATTTGAATCAGTCAAAGTAGAAGATTAAATGTGAGTGTTTTTTAGAGATTTAAAATTTGAGTAAGTGGGAGAAGTTTTTCAGTTTCCCTCATTTTCTATTCTGAGTCACATATAAATAAAAGAACAATACATTTTTACTTTTCAACTTTTTCACTAGAGTGGAAAAGGTGAAGAACTGTAGAATTCATGTCAAAGTTATATTTTCGAAAAGAGATCTTGTTAGAAGATCAGACAACTGAAATTTTTCTTACTGTACTGAGGAATATCAAACTAAGGAAGATCAGACTAAGGAAGATCAGACTGAGGAAGATTAGACTGAGCAGTTGAGCAGAGTTTTAGAAGTTTGGTTTGAGAAAAAGGGTTCATCATAATGATACCATCATAATGAGACAATCATACTGAGGCAATCAGACCCAGGGTCATCAAAACAAGGTTCTAAATAGAGTTTTTTTGAAGAATTTTTTTTTTTTGATATTTTATTTTGTGGCTCAAATTTTTTTAAGAAAAATTTATAAACTGATGAGAGTCCGTATAATTATTCCTATTAGGAGATAAAAGGTGTCCAATGGAAGTTCAAACAAGTTGTATTCACTTCTTCATAATAGTGAATTTACATAGACTCATGGGTATGGCTATGAAAAGGATATATGTTCTCACACTGATTCCAAACCTTATAAATCTCATGTGCTTTACTTGCTTTCCTACTTTTCTATGCGTGATTATTTACTAAAAGATGGTAATGATATAAACTTTAACAGGTTGTAAGGGTTAAGTTTTTAAAATTATTGAAACTTATGAAAGTAAACAACTGATTCAAACCCCCCTTCTTATTTTTTTTCAATCCTTTGGAAGTTCAATTAGTATCAGAGCCAAGGGTCCCTTGTTGAATCCTTATCACAGATAATCTCAATCCTGTCAATAGTAGAGGAATTACTACATTTGATGGAAAAAAATATCATGTATAAAAAAATAGGATGATTTCTTATCTACTATATCTTATCCTAGAAGTTATTGGTGCTGCTATAATTGGTTTTCCACCTATTGAGAAAGATTATCCTATGAAATTTACTAATAAGAGAAATATAAAAGTTTATGGAAATACTAGAAATGCTATCTTTATTTCCTTATCATAAAATTTTTATATGAAGGTGATGTGTCTCAAAACATCAAAGAGTATGTGGTAAAAACTAGAAAATATATTTGAAGGGAATACTAAAGTGAAAGAAGAAAAGCTAAAAATTTGGCGTATTAATATGAAGACATAAGAATGAGAGATAAAGAATCCATTTATGAATACTTCACCAAAGTAAATGATTTTTTTGAAACATCATAGATTTTGAAGATGCCTTGGAAGATTCTAAAATTGTAAAGAAACTTTTGAGAAACTTTCTGGACATGTTTGATTCTAAAATTTCCTCTTTATAAGATAAGGATGATTTATCTCTTAATGAATTTCATAGCATTATTATTTATTATGAAATGAGAAAATCTCCAATGTTTAAAAGGAATATGAAAGATGAAATATATTTTGAAGTTATTAGAAATATGAAAATTAAAGATGTTGAAGATGTTGATCCTTATGATTCCAAAGATAAAGAGGATGATGATTTTAATGAAAAAAACCATATCTCTTATATCTTAGAACTATCGAAGAGGAATAAGAAAGTATGGAGGTAAAATTCCTCTCAAATATTTTGAGTGTGGTAGAATTAGACCCTTCACTATGAATTTCTCCAAGAAAAAAGTTGGAGAATATTGAGATGATTCTGATGAAAAATATCGATGGAAGAAGTGGAACAAAAGTTCTAAAGAAGACAATTCATCCAAAAAATATAAGAAAAAGTTCACCAGAGACAAAAGGAGTATGATGAGTAAGAAAGTTGAATCAGACTCAAATGATAACAATTATTCAGAAGGTGAAAGTTCATAAAAATTTAGAACCTTCATTGAAAAATTTGAGAAAATAAAATATTTCTCAGATAGTGAAGAAGGTGGTGAAGAATCATATAAAGAGTATCAACTCAAAATAGAACTAGTTGAATGTCTTGAGAAAAACATAAATCTTAATAAAAAAAATCAGAGTAATGAAGAAATATTGTGAATAAGTTATTAAAAGAAGAAAATATGTCATCAAGCAGGAGGAAGAATACATTTAGGAGATCTTAAGTTACAAATTAAGAATTGATAAATAAGGAAAGATGGTTGAATATCTCAGTAAGAAATTAGAATCTAAGGAATAAGAAGTCAATAAGTTTCAATATAAACTTATTGAGTCTGAAAATACCTTAAAAAAGATAAATGAAAACTTTAACAAAGCTTCAGAAGTAAAAGCTGATAATTCTAAAGTTTTTAAGAGATCTCAAATTAAGAATATGGTGAAATCCTTACCCACCAAAAATAATGTTTTATATTATTTTTATAATATTTAATGTTTCAAAAAAGGTATTGGGAAATCTTAGGTGTAAAAAGGACGTGATAAACCTACTTCATCTACAAAAGATGAAAACTCACTCAGGAGGAAAGATGGTCCATATCCAAATATTGTTAGTATAGGAAGAAGTTATCAACGTCAATAAAGTTTCTACGAAGAAAGATCTTACTTTAATATAAAATCAATATTTGATGGTTTTTGTTGGTGTTGTGGAATCTATGGGAACAAAGTTATAATTATTGGCACAACTTATCTCCACCCATAAGAAGGTTTGAGTAGAGTGTAATAAATAGTGAAAGTAGAATGAGTAACTTTTTTAACTTATAGAAAGTTGAAAAAGTGAATTCTCAAGACGTTAGAAATGTTTTAATAAAGAATCAATTTGAATTTTTGTAAGAATTTCGTGGAATATGTGATCAGACATGTCATATTTCTATAGAATGTATAACTACTCTTCCAAGATAGGTTTTTTATATAAGAAAAGAAAAGGAAGCAGGAAAGAATAAAGTTAAAGAAAGTGCCTTTGTTGTTGATATTGCCTTGAAAGAAAGTAAAAAAGAACAAACCATGGATAATTGATAGTGGGTTTTCTTCACACATTATAGGTGATTTAAAAATCTTGAAACATGTTGAAAATCATGATGGAGGTGTTGTTACGTTTGGGAATGATATCTTCTTAAAAATAAGAGGAATCAGAACGAGTGATATTGAAGTAGAAAAGTTAAAATCTAAGGAAGTTTTATTTGTTGATAGGCTAAAACATAACTTAGTATAAGTCAACTTTGTGATGATGGAAAATAAGTGATTTTTAGAAAATATTCTTATGTTATCAAAAGATTTAAAGACAGAAAAGTTATTACAAAAGGATAAAGAACCAGTGAGAATCTCTTACAAATATGAGAATTTAAAAACTCATGTTACTTAAGTGATGGAGATGAGAATAAGTTGTGGAACCGAAGACTTGGACACCTTGGGAAGAAAAACATGAAATTTTTTTATAAATTTTATGTTGTATAAAATTTTCTAAAATTGAAAAGAATAGAGGAAGATGCTTGTGTTACTTATCAGAAAGGGAATATGACTAATAAAATTCATAAGAAAGTTGAAATTCAGTCTATTAGGCCTTTTTAAATTATTTATTTCTATTTATATGGGCTAATGAGACATCAATAAAAAAATGAGATTTATACTTTATCACTTTTATTGATGATTTCTCTCAGATGAAAAATATAATGTTTATGAAACACAAGTCAGAGGCTATGGAAATGTTTAAGTTTTTTAGAAAAGAAGTTGAGAAATAAATGAGGGTTTATATAAAGAAGTTGAGAACATATAATGGTACTGAATTCACAAGTAATAATTTTTAAAATTATCTAAGAAAGAATGGTATAAAACATCAATGTAGTGCTACCTACACTCCACAACAAAATAAAGTATCAGAAATACAGAATAGAAGTTTGGTGTAAATGGGAAGAAGTATGTTAGCAAAATACACACTTTCAAAGTTACACTGATGATAAGCTGTTAGTACTACTATACATATTCAGAATAGATGTTTGTTAATATCAAAATCCAATATTACTTCTTATTAAATGTGGTATAACAAAAAACCTTCATTTAAGTACTTCAAAGTTTTTCTAAGTCTATGTTTACTTAAAATAAAAAGTACAAATCTTGGAAAGTTTTATGAGAAAGTCGTGGAAGGAACATTTATGGGTTACTCATCCAATGGAAGAAGTTACAAATATTGGAACAAATGTTTAAAAAAGTTAATGGACTCATATTATGTGAAGGTTATTGAGAATCCAACTTATTTAACAAAAGTTTCTAGGAATATTGAGAAAGAAAAACTAAAAGTTTACAAAGAAAGTAAAAGTGATCAAAGTAATGTGCATGAAGAATAAGATGAATCGTGTTATGAGGAAATTAAAGCAAGAAGATGAAATCTTACAAAAACATGTTGAGACCAAAAATATTATTAGGAATCAAAAGGCTCCAGTTTAGACTAGAAGAAATCTCATATTAGAAAATAAAACTTCACCCATCTCAAAATCTGAACCAGAATCAAATTTGGAAGCCATTCAACAAAAATAATGGGTGAATTTTATGAATGAAGAATTGGATCAAATTTAGAAAAATGAAACATGAGAACTTGTTCCACATCTGAAAGGTAAAAATTTTATCGAAAAAATGGGTTTACAGAAACAAGTTGAATGAACATGTAGAAGTATTAAGAAACAAAACAAGGCTTGTTTGTAAAGGATATACACAAGTGGAAGGTGTGGATTTTGATGAAACCTTTTCCCCTGTTGCAAGGTTAAAAAATATTAAAATGTTTCTGTTTCCTATGGAAATGGGGATGACCTTCTTTGTTTAAGGTTCAAACATTGCAATCAGTTTCTAACGGGTTTATTCGTAGAACTGGAAACATCCAATGATTCTATATCCATTTGGACCTACTTTCCCAAGGTAGGTTCTCATTAGTTGTGGACCGATGAGGCTTAAGAATTTGCATTGGTCGAGAGGATGGGAGGTCGGACTCATCACACATTTTTGGGGGGAATTGTTGTCTACTCCAGGACTCTCTTTATAGATTTAAGTTATGTTCATGAATCCTTATTACACTACCAAGTATGAAAATGAACTTTCCTTAAGATTTGACAATCAATGATTGATATGTATGAGATTTATAGAATCTTTTATATGTATTTGAGGTTCTTCATCGATAGAGAATCATCTGTATTTGTTATATATTCTTAGTCAATGGTATCCTTAAACACATTATATAAATATTTCTTAGTCATTGTGATAACCATATTGGTTTTAAATCCACTCAGAGGGGCACTTGATGTTTATTGTCATTCAGAAGGACATGGGGTATTTTAGAGTTGGGATCATACCCGCAGATAGGCTACCTACATATCCTTATTAGAAAAGGGATCAGAACCCACGTAGTTCGGGAATTAAGATATAGTTTAACATCATATGGGACAGATGAGAATTAATGGGTGATGGTCTTGAACCTCAGAAAGGCTTCCTACATACCCCAATTTTAAGGTAGAGATCAAAGTCCACGTAGTTCGGTTGGGAATTGTGGGGATTACGTATGATTAACGGCCCAAAGAGATGTGTCGTGGTTACTTTTACACTCTAAGATCACGTGAGTCATGATCGGTGTGAGAAACAAGAGGTATCAGTAAACCTGACAGTTTGTGCCATGAAAGATGTGATCACAAGGAATGATATGGGGCTTATGTATGTATGATTGCCCAAATAGATAAATATTAGGACTTACTTTAGAGAATAAGCCCGTGAATAAGGACCATAAAGGTATATGTGCTTTATAGAGATTTGGATGCTCTAACTTGGGGCTTACTCCTGAGGAGGATGCCCAAATTAGGAGGGGACTTGTGATTGGGTTTTATTCCTGAGAAGGAAGCCCAAATCAAAAGAAGTTAAGACTGGTTAAGAGAAATTATGACCGGGGCTTATTCCTAAGAAGGAGGCCCAAGTTAAAGGGACTTGAGAACTGGGGCTTACTCCTGAGAAGGAGGCCTAGGTTAAAGGGACTTGAGAACCGGGGCTTACTCCTGAGAAGGAGGCCCATGTTAAGGGAATTTGGGATTTGGGGCTTACTCCAAAGGAGGATGCCCATATTTGGGAACTTGGGGCTTACTCCTGAAAAGGATGCCCAAGAATAGGGGACTTGGGGATTACTCCTCAAGAGGATTCCCATATTAAATATCTTCTCATCTTAAAGGATGAGGTTGAATGAATGAAATCTCTAACCTTAATGATATAAAGATATGTAAATCACTAGGTTTTGAGAGATGTTCCACAGAATTCCTTTCAGATAAGGAAGCCAACCAAGGAATCATGCCATAAATGGATTTGAAGAGGATTATGAAGGCTAAATCTTGAAGAGGAGAGGTGGATTTGAAGAAAAGAGATGAATGGAAAGGAGGGGCACCAAAAAGAAGGTAGGCGCGCAGGTCCTGTTTGGGCACACAGGTCCTGGTCGCGCAGGTATACCTGCACGACAAAGGTATACTTGCACGATGGTCAAACCATAGGGTAAAAATTGGGTGAATCTTGGCTCAAGCCCTTAGTGTTATCCCTAAAGACTTTTAAATGAGTGGAACGCAAGTTCTGATGAAGGGATAAGGCGGGGTGCAAGTGTCTTCAATTCCCTGAAGGGTTAGACACTTAGGCGCGCATGTGTTGATGAATTTCAACACTTAGGCCTTGTTCCCTCTCTTTATACCTTCCATTCTAGGTAAGAAATTACCTTATAAGTGTTCAGAAGGCTTTGAGAAGAGACTAGGGCACCGAGATCTCAAATCTGAGTTTCTGGATTTTTCATCCTCGAAATGGGGGGCCCATAAGGGGTATTTATAGGCCTTTGAAGACCTTGGGAAAAAATAACTTAGGGCACGCAAGTCACCTACGCGACCAATATGAGGTGCGCAAGTATACTTGCATGGCCATTATAAAACATGCGCGACCCAAGTGTAAACAAATCCTTGTTCATGCCTTTTTCAAATTTTGATGTTTCTTTAAAGGATGAATCACTTTGTGTTAAGATATTTCCCTTTTTCAGTCATTAGATTTTGTGACAGAAAGGAGCGTCAAAAAAAGTCCCCCCTCAGAGTTGGATCTAAAAGGAATGAGGATGTGACTCTGAGGTAAAGAAGAAGACCAAGGAAGGGTGGCGTTCAAGTTTTGAGCACGTAGATATCGGCGCGTAGGTGAGAGGTGCGTAGATGGCGTCACGCAGGTGCGGGCCGCACAGGCTTTGGTGCGCAGGGGTGCAACCTTGCCTATAAATATGCGACCATTCCTTGTGCAAAGCAACTGGATTTCAAACTTTCAAGCTCTCACCGTGTAAGTTGTCCTCATCGCGCAAGTTACTTTTTTTCCACTGGTTCTTTGTGTCACACTTCTGTAGAGGTATTTGGACTTGTGCGGTGATACCTGTGTGCCCAAAACTTGCGCGACACAACTATACTTGTGCGCCAAAATTGGACTTGCGCGCCTTAATGCTTTAGCCATTTTTCACTTTTCTTCACAAATGTTATGAAAAATCAACTCACTTAAGAGTTAATTATTCGACATTTGTGCAGATTCAATGGATCCTAGAAGAATTAGAACTGCTGATGAACTGGAGAGCAAGCAGATTGATGATATGATGAACATTTTAGGCCATGATTACTATGATATCTGCGACATAACTCTTCCAGATTTGGCTAAGTACTTGAAGAAGTATCATCGTGACTTTCCACAGATCATTTACTTGCCTCTGTATGGGCATGGTCATCTGCAAGACATCAACATTCCAGAGGCAAAGAACTATCTCCCAAATTCTTGGTTTCAGAATTACACCAACTTTGCTTCAACAAATATCTCAAGTGGAGGATAATTTTCAAATACTAGAACAATAGAGAAGGCCTATATAATGCATCATAGCCCTTGTGCACCAGATCTGAAACCTCAAAAGCCTGAGCTGCAACCACATTGTTATCCTTCAATCTTCTGAAATTCTCAGATGGATCAATCCAAAGGCTAGAAGAAGAGTTGGGACTTCCATCCTAGAGGAGGTGTGAATCCAACTTGGATGTGGGCATATTGGGTATGACAAACCTATTTAGAGTTTGTTGAGGATCTGAAAGGAGTTGCAATATATGAATCCATATGGGCTGGGCAGACATATGTCAATAGAAATGATGAGTTTTTGCCGGAGCTAATTAGCCGTTGGAGCCCAAAAACCAATTCTTTCCATCTGTACTCGTCCTACTACCTGCCCTAGAACAGAGAAAAGGGGTGCTCTTGGCACATTATGGACGACCCTGGAAGTAGGAGAATTTAAGAAGTGGGGATATGAAGTAAATCAGAGAATCCCAAAAAATACCCGTCTGATGGGCTTCTTAGCCTTGTGGCTCAGTGTTTATCTTCTGCCAGTCAGGGATTCAAAGGGAGGCGTCAGGTCAGGGAACTTTGTTGTGGCAGCCAAGTTGGCTGAGAAGAAAATGGTTGGGTTGACCACCCCCATTTTGGCAAAGATTCACAGGATCTTACTCCATGTCTTTATGGGTAAGTCTCCTTTGAGAATAGTGGGACCATTCCAAGTTTTGTGAGGATGGATCACCACTCATTTCAGAACATATGCTGTACAAAATGGAGTATAGGTTCCTGGAAGATCTTTCAGGCAATCAGTGCAGGAATATTCTGGAATTTCTCTGTTAGCTCTCAACATCTATGATATGAAGGTGAGGATGAGCATGTACAAGGAATTCAATTTCTTTCCTTATGGAAATCCTCCAACCGGGCGGTTTGTTGATGATGGAACCACCGATCTGGAATTGAGGTCGTACATGCTGGCTTGCAAAGATGGTGTACTGGCCACCAGGATTGACGGAGAAATTATATATGAGGCCTATGCTCCATACAGATTTGCACACCAATTCAAGTGTCTGCAGCAGACTGTTGTATCCCCTCCTGTGCATGTCAAGTCAGAGCAGCATCCAATGGTTTCCCGACAACTATGGTTGCTGACATCTATGGAGAAGACCGAGGCAGTGTTTGATCTACCAGTTCATAAAGTGATGAGTAAATTGACTACATGGTATGCCGAGAACTGGATAGCATCATACCCTGAAGGGGTGTTGAATCATCCGGTTTATTAGGTGGGGAAAAAGAAAAAAACTGTAGAGAAAGAAACCCTTCATTGGGAAGGTGATGCTTCCCCACTTGGAGATGATTCACTAGGTTCCTCACCTAGGGTTGACCCGTCAGATTCCCAATATGGGGATGATGAGACACAACATGCGACGAAGCGGCCTTATGCCAGATATAATCCCCCTGTCAGAATCAAGAGACCAACTCCATCAACTCCTAGTGAGTTTCATTGGGGAAATTTAATCACCATTACTTTATAGAGAAACAAGTCTTATTTTCTTATCCTTTATCTGTAGTTGCAGGATCTGGGAAGAAGCTAAAGTCTAAGATTATAGGACCCTCCTCACAGCCTTCTGGTACACATGCTGAATATTTACAACCAGAGGCTATCCAGACATGGCGGAGTTTATATTACAATACTGAAACCACCTGGCTGGAATTATGTGAAGGGCTACACATCCCTGGAATAGGGAATCTTCGGGCTTCTACTGATATCTGTTTCGAGGATAATCCCTATGAAGTGAGAGCTTAAATCAGAGAGCTGGAGATGCTCATATATGCCATTGACGATTCCATTCCTATCACCAAGCAAGTGAAGGAAATGATAGATCGTGGCACCACTGAGGGTGGTTCCGGAGATAAGGAGTGGCACGATTACATGGCTCCTGAAGATGTAATTTTCTTTTCTTATTTGCTTTGCAACTTGATTTTAGTTAAAGCTTTGTTACTCAAGGAAATTATTTTCTTCATCCTGCAGCTTGCAAAGAAAGGAATTGCTGAGGTTCCTTCACCACAGTATAGCCCTGGTGGTATTGCCATTGGGGATAATGAATCTCCTCGCGAGCCGGGCGAGATATCTCCAGGCCAGCAGACTATGGATGAGGAATTAGAAAGGTCTTTTCACTCTCCAATACCTGTATTTGGAGAGGACGATGTCAAAACTCCCAAAAAGCCAAAGAAGCAAAATCATAGAAGGAGGAATTCCACAGCTAAACGTTTCATCAGTAGTGGTAAGTCCTTCAGATAGTAATGAGTTTTAACCCATGCAAAGATTGCTTATAATTATTGGTATTGCAGGGGATTCTTCAATTTCTCCTTTGAGGGAGAGAACTAACCCTCCTTTGAGGACGAAGGAAGGTGCTGGTGAACAATCACAAGTTTAGGCTAACTTGGCTGCTCTTGGAGAAGAGCCAGCGTCTGTTCCCAGTATCCCTCCTACTGCTATTGTAAGGAGAGAAGAGACTGCTTCTGGTAAATTAACAATGCTTCATAAGATGTTGAATGAAAACATCAACTGACTTCCATTCTGTGATACTTTAGGTTCGACCCCTGCACTGGAACAATTAGCGGCCACTGCAACTGATGCTGTAATTTTATCTGAAGACGCTATCCGAGATTAGAGGCCACAACATAAATGTCGCCAAGAAAATGTATTGAATGCTCCCACTGGTGAGACGAACCAGGAATCTGGGATAACATTGGATGAAATGATGGAACTTGGCGCATCTTTTGAAGATTTTTTAGATCATGTTAAATTACCATGTAATCTAGAAGATTTTAGACGTGAGTGTTATCCTTAATCCTATAAAAATAACTTATTACATCTCTGACCATGATTGGTTCAAATGTGCAGTTCCATCTGAACAAGCTGCTGAACTGCCAATGCCTGAAGGGAGTACAGATAACCCTACCATTGCAGAGACATTGGCTCAAGTGGAGCTGAACCCGGTAGAGCTTCCTCAAACTCGTCCAGAAGATCCCGTTGAAGCTAGGAAAGATGGGGAGGAGCCTTATCCTATTATTGATCTACTGTTGGGTAAGAGATAGCAATATTTGTGGCTGCACTTAATTTTCAAGATTTACAATCAACTTTTTTTATCCTTTGAAACTAACCAAAAAATTTCAATTGACTATGCAGGGCCGTCAATTTCAGTGGCTAGATCTAGAGGTGAAGCCTCAGCCTCCGTCCCAACAGGAATAGAAGTAACAAGGGTCAGGGGGGAAGGATAATAACAGGGCACTTCTCTAAGTGCATTAATCCCGGATTATATTCCCCCTTGTGACAGTGATGCTGATTCAGACCCGGAAGTACAAAAGGTGCTTCAATTTTCATGACGCAAGGCATGAAAAAAAATATTGAAGATCATATCTGAAGTGTATCTTGAAGATTTGTCATCAAAGATCCCGTGGCTGTCATCCCTATTTGTCATGTTGGGACTTGGCGGTTTTGGATATCAAGAGATCCATGCCGTGGTAAAACAATTCATCTTAAGAAGGGAGCAGGAGCAAAAGTACCATCAAGATTTGACCAGAGTAAGGTTGTCAGCCAATATCAGTGAATTTGAGGTTGTACTGTCCCGAGATGAGGCTGACCATGCTTCCAAGTTAAAGTAGATGAAGCATAAGATCAAAGAGAAAGTCGTCCAGCAGATGCACCTTCAGCAACATTTAGATGCTATTACTGGGGAACTTGAATTGCTTAATAATTCATTGGAATGAGTTCAAATGAATGGTATAAAATCCATTGAAAATGCCAAGAAATCACTCCATCAAGCTGAAAAGAGTGAATCTGGTTGAGTGCATGAACTTCAAGTGGCTGCTGATGAAGCTCGAGATGCCGTAAATCAAATGAAGATTTATGTTCACAACCTTTTGTAATTTTTGGAAAAGAGAAGAGACTCTAATCTGTGGACGTCCTTCTAACTATTGTGAATCAATGAAAGACACTTTCATCTTAAATAATTTGTGCATGCCTTCTTTTGCTACCTTCTTTAAATTTTTACCTAAGCCAATGGGCCTAGTAAGCATAGTTTGATTTTTACTAGGATTATTATAAATAACCCTAAAAACTTTGAATCTTTTTAATTGATAAATATTACCTAAATCATAAAAATTATATGTTTAGTGAGATAGGACTTGACTTTTATTCAGAGTTCCCTTGTCTTTTGTGGGAAGTTTAAATTCATGCACGTCAGACATAAAAAGGCTAATGTTTAAGGTCGAAATAGATTTGACCGAATGGATTAAAATTGACTCAATTCCTTGATAATTTATCTGAAAACATATTACCACACTCAAGTATGGGGGAAAACATGTAAACTATGACTTACATAATTTTTAATCTGAGGAATGATATGAAAAAGGGCTAAAAGGCATTAGAAGAAGTATTTCTCAAGAATGAAGTTACCACTATTTAACAAACCTGTTACGGGGTTGAATTATACAGGGCCGCCTAAGGGGATTGGTTACATAGTCAAATAATATCATCTTTTGGCTGACAGGTCTGTTATGTAGACTACTTATACAAGGTTTTCTAAGGGAACATGCTGCATAGTCAGGAAAAAGAACTCTCAGAAATTTACTTTTCTACTGCTAAAAAGCTAGTGGAAGTTTATGGAGATTCAAATTTTCCAAAGCACAGATTCTGCTGTATGGAAAGAGGTACTTGAATATGGAGATGATATTTCCAATCAAGATTATCAAAGTATTGGATGAATGTCACTCCCACGAAGGTCCGACCCAAAATTAGGGAAGGGAAATATAAACCATAGACTTGAATACTTTCAGATCATGAAAAAGAGTATGAGACAAATATGTTACAAATGGCTATTTTTGCGGATCCCTACATATTGTCGTTAAGACAAATAAGGAAAAAAGAGGTTTTCCTCCCAAGAATGAAGTTACCACTATTTAACAAACCCATTAGGGGGTTGAATTATGCAGGGCCACCTAAGGGCATTAGCTGCATAGTCAAATAATAACATATTTTGGATGACAGGTCCATTATGTAGACTGTTTATGCATGGCCGCCTAAGGGAACGTGCTGCATAGTCAGGAAAAAGAACTCTCGGGTATTAGAGATTTTGTGACTAGGAGTCAAGAAAAGGGTTATGGAGATCTGGAAGTATTTAAGGTTAGGAGTATGACACATCAAAATGTGCATTGTTCAATGCATGTAGATATACACAGACCAATACTAACCATAATTATGTTGTTTCTAGGTCCTAAATTGAGGTTTTGGACTTCACTACGTATCCCATAAGGATGGTAATCAAGCCAGACATAGTTATTGAAATACATTTTAACATCATGTGGGAAGAGAGTGTAGGAGATATTAGTTTAGGGTCATAGAACTCGGACCATTATAAGGAATACACATTGTGTGTTTGTTATAAACCAGATGTGAATGAAGACCAGGGTTTTCATACCACATTCATGTTTTCACAAGGGAAATTTTCATCCAAGGGACTGAAAGTGAAATTTGGGGTTAGGCCCAAAGACTTGGGACTGGATTCGAGGGATGATCGAACTTTCCTACGTATCCCATAAGGATGGGAATCAAGCCGCACATAGTTCTTGAAATACCATTTGTACAGATTTGGTTCGTACAAGTGAAGGGTGAAATGGGACTTTAGTGCAATGATGGTTTGACCCAAGATAAAAGGTTCGGGCATTTCCATATATGTACGTAGTTTTTAGAATATAACATGATCACAAATCAATGTAAATAATGATTCCCTCTCAGGTGAGAGTGTCAAAGAATGTTTTAGTTTATTGTCGTACATGACAAAAAGTGCGAATAGTTTAACGTCATATAACAAGGATGATGGTGAACCAATGTAAAAAATATTGGCTCTGGGGGCTGCTTCACAGATCAACAGCATATGAGATGGAGGTGAACCGATGTGAAGAGATTGGTTTTGGGCTTGAACCTCAGGAGGTTGACTACGTACCCAGCCTAGAAGGCAAGGATCAAAGTCTGTGTAGTTCAATTAAAAAATGAATTGGTGATCAAGTTGTTATTGAGGAAAATGACCTAAAAAATGGTGTCGGGAGTTACACATGGTTAGCGGCCCAGAGAGGGTATTATGGTTGAAGTTTACTCTAAGATCACGTGAGTCATACTCGGTGTGAGAAACAAGAGGTAGAAACAACCTTAACGATGCACAATTTAATGTCATGTAGGACATATGAAGGGGCTATGTAGTTTAAAGTCTTGTAGTGAGGACTATTGCTGCTGCACAGTTTAGTGTCATGTAGCAGGGAAAAAATGCAGTTTAACGCCATGTAAGACGTATTAAGGGACTTTGTTCAGTTTTACGTCATGTAGGACGAATGAGCAGTACAGTTTAACATCATGTAGGACAAATATAAGGACACATTTTAACATCATGTTGGACTTAAGGGTGTTGTACAGTTTAGTGTCCTATAGCTAAGATGATGAGGACAATACAGTTTAACGTCATGTTGGATGAAAGGGGGACTGTGTAGTTTAATTTCATGTAGTAAGGACAAAAGAGGACACAGTTTAACATCATGTTGGACGTATTAGGGTCTTTTTCATAGTTTAACGTCATGTTGGACGATGACATAGTTTAACGTCATGTTGGACAATGGTGAAAATATTTTAATGTCATATGCATGGACCAGTGATTATGCAGTTTAATGTCTTGCTGGACTTAAGGGAATTCTGTACAGTTTAGCGTCATGTAGCTAGGACGTCACAGTTTAACGTTATGTTGGATGAAGAAGGGACTGTGCAGTTTAATGTCATGCAGTAAGGACTTAAGAAGGGCTGTATAGTTTAACGTCATATAGCAAGGACAACACAGTTTAACGTCGTGTTGGACGTAAGTGAAAATAGTTTAAGGTCATATGCATGGACCGTGAGATGTATTTGTATTATAAAAATACTTCTTTAGAAATCTGGAATTGGTTGGAGTAGTGATGAGTTCTCCATCCATTGAGATTAAAGAATAAGCTCCATTGGAGTAGACCTTATGTATTGAATAAGGTCCTTACCATTTTGGCTCCAGCTTGAGAGGTTTCTTTCCTGGTATCATTGGAGTTCTGAGAACCAATACCAATTCTCCCTGAATGAATGAACAAAGACGAACTTTTTTGTTGAAAGCTCATGCTATTTTATTCTAATAGACTTCCAAGTGGTGCAAGGTGCACAATATTTTCTCGTCTAATCGTTTCAATTCATCCAATCGCTTTTGAGATTGTTCATCCATAGATGAATGATCACAAATGGATACCCTGAGTGAGGGTAATTGAACCTCAATGGGCAAGACTACTTATATTCCATATACCAATGAATATGGAGTTGACCGCGTTGTAGTGCGGGTGGTGGTCCGATAAGCCCATAAAGCATGAAAGAGTTTATCAGGCCATGATTTCTTATCTTTATCCACCATCTTTTTCAGTATATTTGAAAGAGTCTTGTTTAAGGCTTCTATTTGTCCATTAGCCGCTGCATGATACCAAGAGGAATGGTTGGATTTGATGTTGTATTCTTGATACAACTTCCTTACCTCGGATGAACAGAAGTTGGTGCCATTGTCCATCAATATGGTATGAGGGACACCAAATTTGGTAATGATGTTAGACTTGATGAAGCTAACAATGGTTTTAGAACTAACTTCTTTGAGAGGTATTGCCTCTTCCCATTAGGAAAAGAAGTCAGTAGCAGTAAGAATGTACTTAAACTGCTTGGCCGTAGTTGAAGGATAAGGTCCTACTACATCCATTCCCCATGTGGAAAATGGCCACAAGTATTTAGCTGTATGAAGCAACTCTGGGGGTTGATGAATGAAGTTGGAATGTACTTGGAAAGAATGACACTTCTTTGTGAAATCAATACAATATTGTATCATTGAAGGCCAAAAGTATCCAAGCCTTCGAATTTGATTAGATAGTCTATGCCTAGACTGGTGGGCACCACAGACTCTTGCATGCACTTCTTTCATGACAGCCATTGTCTCTTCACCGTCAATGCATCTGAAGAAAATTCCATCAAAACCTCTTTTGTAGAGAGTTTTATCTAGGTGATATGGGTTATCATAAAGAGTAAAATTGACCACACATCACCAGATTTGTTCTTTGCTGTCTCTATCAGGTGGAAGTGTTCCATTTTGAAGGTATTCCCTGATAGGTGTCATCCATCCTGTAATATAAACATATAGTTCAGGAATGAGACTAATTTCATTGATTTCCTCTATTCTGGTTTGAACATAAGGTGAAATTGTATGACGGTGGCCAATACTGATGATTGTCTCGTCCCGATTTGGATCTTCCAAAGCTGTGGCTATATTAGCCAGTGCATCAGCTTGGGCATTTTGTGATCTCAGGACATAAGAAAATGTCGGCTCTGAAGGAAATTCCGCCATTAACTCTCTGTCATAATCATAAAAAGGGATTAGTTATTATTTTCTGATTACATAATCCCCATTGAATTTTTTGATTACCAGGTCTGAATCACCTTTCACCTTTAAGTGATTCACTTGTGCTTGAAGCACCAACTCTAATCCTGCAATGATAGCTTGATATTCTGCTTCATTATTTGCACCGCCTCCCAAAAATGAGAAGGAATAAGGTAGCACTACCTTTTCCAGGGAAATAAGCACAATTCCCAACCCAACTTTGTTGAATTTAGGATCTTCCATTTTCTTCCCTGTTGGACTTCTGGAAGCACCATAAAAGTACATTTCCCATGTTTGAAGATTATCTTGAATAGAAAAGACTTCCTCATCAGGAAGTTCAGTATCTAAAGATGTATCTTCCCCTGAAGGGTGTTCAACAAGGAAATTAGCCAGAGCTTGACCCTTTATTTCCCTTTGAGACACATACTGGATATCAAATTGCTGCAAAATAACTACCCACCTTTCTAGACGTTCTGTAAGCATTAGACGACTATGGATGAATTTGAGCGGGTTATTGCGAGATACCAATTGGACCTCATGATGTTGTAGGTAGTGTCTCAATTTTTGAACCGCAAATATTAATGCTAGGCAGCACTTCTCAATATTTGAATATCGGGTTTCTACTTCAAGCATAGTCTGACTGAGATAGTAGAGGCTGTTTTCATTCCCAGCATCATTCTTCTGGGCAAGGAAGGCACCCAATGATTACTCTAAATCTATCACATAAATAATCAATGTCCTTACTTCAATAGGTGTCATTAATACCGGTAAACTCAAGAGATATTTCTTGAGAATATCAAATGCCTCTTGACATTCTTCAGTCCACTGGTAAGTGATTCCCTTATTCATCAATTTGGTGAAGGGTAAACTTTTTCCTACCAGATTGGTGATGAAGCGCCAAATATAGGATAAGTGACCTTGAATTCCTCTCAATTTTTTCAAATTCCTAGGAGGTGAAATACCAAGGATTGACTTTGTCTTCTCAGGATTGACTTCTATACCATGATGGCATACAAAAAAGCCGAGAAATTTTCCTGAGGTTACCCCAAAAGCACATTTCAAGGGGTTCATATTCAAATTATGTTGTCGAAGTTTGTGGAATATGACTTCTAAATAAGCAAAGTGATTAGAACATTTTTTGGATTTAACCACCAAATTATCCACATAACATTCAATGAATTTCCATAAAAAGGGTTTGAAGATACGGTGCATGGCACGTTGATATGTTGCGCCTGCATTCTTCAGGCCAAAGGGCATTAACTGATAGAAAAACACACCCTAAGGGGATCTGAAGGCTGTAGATTCTTCATCTTCTGGAGCCATTTGGATTTGATTATATCTGGAATATCCATCCATGAAAGAAAGTGCTTCATAGGCAGCTGTTGCATCAATCAAGAGTTCTGTAATCAGAACTGGAAAATCATCCTTAGGACAATTCTGATTAAGATCTCTTAAATCAATGCAAACTCTAATTTGTCCATTCTTCTTTTTCATAGGGACAATATTATCCAACCACTTGGGATATTGAAATTCTCTAACGAAGTTAGATTTGATAAGCTTATCCACTTCAGCTTCAATTTTGGAAGCATAAGTTGGGTGTGTTCTTCTTGTGGATTGCTTAAATCATCGATGTTCTTCTGACAAACCCAAATGATGAGTGGCAACATCGGGATAAAGCCCTGGCATTTTTGTATAGTTACAAACAAATATATCTCAATTTTTCTTTAAAAATGAAATATAAATTTCTTACTCTTCAAGAGTCATGGCCGCACTAATTAAAGTGGGGCGTGGATATTCTTTTGTATCCAAATTTATTTCTCTGAGTTCATCCACAGTGGTAGAGATACCCTCTTCAAATGCTAGAGGAGAATCCCTGCGATCTTCCTCTTCTTCTTCAACATGTGTTACTTCTTCTATTTATACTTTCAAAGTAGATGATGAAGTAGAATTTCCATGATTAGGAGAGATGTTAAAATTTGAACATCTTGAAAAAGAGGCTTCTATTTCTGACCCTATTGATGATGAAGGGTCTTCCTTGGGTAATAAAGAGGAGATGATGGATTGGGAATCAACATCATCGTTTACCTCTGATATTGCTATAACTTCTTCTGGACTGGTTGGCGAAGTATAGACTTGTTGGATTTCAGTGGATGAAATGAAGACATCTCCATTTGAGCTTTCATCATTGCTTGGTGAATCACCAATTTCTCCCATGCTGTCTGGCTTGATTTCCATAATTGACATTATGGAAGTTTCCATAAGAGTATTTAGATTCGGGTCTATCCTGTCAATTTGACTGATAGGCAACACATGATCTATACTCACATGTGTGAATGGGTTTACTGGAATCTTTTCCAAACCATATGGAGCATTAACCTTTGTAACCTCCCTTATTGTGTATTTCTCCTTACCCTTCATGTGATAGAATTCCACCTCAATGTATTGAGATTCACATGTTTTTAAGGGGGATTTATCACCATACAATGTTCTAATTTGACCATCAAAACAATATTTGAGACATTGATGGTATGATGAAGGGATAACCGCATATTGATGTAGCCAAGGTCTTCCAAGAAAAACATTGAAGGTTGTATCGTGATCAACAACCATGAAATCTGAATTGGATACAAGGTCTCCAAACTGAGTTCTAAGTGTAATCTCACCCAATGGTTCTTGTTCATTTTTATCATATCCTTGAAACATCAGAGTAGAAGGAGATAAATCAGATTCTGTGAGGCCCAATCAACAAAGTGTATGAATGGGGATGAGGTTGACTCCTGAACCATTATCAATGAAAGATCTTCGGATGTCCACACCATTGACCTTGCCAGATAAATACAAAGGTCTGATATGTCCATGCATGACATCATCTTCATCTTCATCTGTAAAAGATATCACTACATGGAATTCTGTAGGATTATTCTATACATGATATAATTCAGCCACAATAATTTCAGTTTCGAACTCCTGAGGACTTGACAAAGCCTCAATGAGTGCCTACCGAAGATCCTTGGATAGATTCAAGGCATCCAGAATTGATAACTTGGCCGGTACTTGGGCCAAATGTTTCAAAACATCATATTTTTGATCCAAAGGTTTGCGTTTTCCAACAGGAACATGTGGTTTCGTAGGTGCCTTAGAGGTTGATTCTTTAGAAGTATATGCTTCTTGTATCAGGGTAGGAGTTGAAAATACTCATGGCTTTGGAATATTAGACTGAATAGGTCTATTTACTTGCTGAGAAGAAGAAGGTGGAACCTCTAACCGATCCTCTAGAATAACTTTACCAGGACTGAATCTGCTATTGGTGGAAGAATTTTATTGTTCTTATTGATCCCGCTGAAGGGCTCTGCCATGAGTTTCTACTGCATACACAGTTCTAGTAGGGGTAGAATTGGAATAGTGGTTTTTGGGATATCCATGTCTTCCTATGTATCCCAGACCTCTGGAAATCCCTCTATTTCCTCTGTTTGATTCAGGGAACTCAGGCTCATCAAGATCGAAGTTGTGACTGACATAAGGATCTGTTAAATGAATCATGTTAACAGAACCAAAGATCAACTCTTCATTTGATGAAGATTCTTCCTGATTAGTCTGTTTAGGCTGTGCCGTTTGGTGGGGCGGTGCCCGTAGATTTGAAGTAGATGTAATAAAATCTACCAGAGTCAAAGATAACTTGGGATTTGACATGATTTCATATTCTTCTAATTATTCCTCTTTCTTTGAATTATGTCGTTTCTTCGAGGATTTTCCCTCTGATGAAGAGGGTTTTTCTATGGCATTCATAACAGAAGACACAATTGGTTTCTTCAATTGCATTCTCAAAATAGCATGAGTTCGGTTGATCGTTTTTCTGACCATCCAATCATCATATTTTTGAGCATTTTTGTTTTTGACTTCTTTCCACTCACCTTATTCCTCTGGATTTGTAGTAGTAACACATGCTACCTGAGCTGAAGAACCTTTCAATTTGACTTGTCCCAAGTCCACCATTTTTTGCAGGAGGTCTTTAAAGAAAAAACACTCCTGAATGGGATGCCCCAACATCTGATGAAATGGGAAATAATTGGGACAGTCTTCATCTCCTTCCTTGTTAGTCCTTTTGGGCCTTGGAAACTGAACCGAATTATTTTCCAGATCTGAAATGAAGTAACCAGGAACTTGTTCATTTCGTAAAGAGTAACCTTTTCTCTTCAGATCCTCAAATTGTTTCCGTCTTTTATCTCTTTGATCATCTTGACGAAACTGCCTCTGTTGTTGATGCTCAGGAGGTGGAGCCCTTCGATAATATGACGGTTTTGAAGTAGAAGAAGGTATAAGTGCTTGTTTAAGCGTAACTGTAGCAGTCTCTGCTTTAACCATTCTCCTTCCTAGAGCTGATGAAATTACACGAGCTTTATCATTAGTCTTTATAAGAGAGTCTTCAATCTGTTGAGAAATTGAAGTAAGGTCTCAAAACCCTTCTGTGTATTTCACAGGGATCAATGGTGTGCGTAATTCATCATGCAGATTTTCCACACAGATTGGCAACAACTCTTCTTGAGGGAGTGCTAAGCTCAGGGAATATGTTAATCCCTTCCAGTGTGCAATGAAATCTGAAACCCTTTCATTCTCCCTTTTCGTACAATTTTTAAGATAAAAAACTGTTGTCTTTGGAAAAGTTGAGATGAATTGAAGAAGGAATTGTTGATGAAGATCCTCCCACCTGGTAATTTACCAGGATTGCAAGCTTGTATACCAGACAAAAGCAGGCCCTTGTAATGACTGTACAAAACACCTGAGCTTAACTGCTTCTTTTTGCTAAGGGGTTCCCATCATAGGATCGCAACAAGAAACAAAATGTGTTAAGTGTTGCTCTGGGTCTCCCTAACCATTAAATATTGGGAATATGGTACTTGAAAAATTTGATGGGGGAGGAATTTCATCTACCCATTCAGGGTAAGCTCTCTTCTCCGGTTAAACCGGTGCACACTTTCCTTCCATAGCTTCCAACTGATCTATTAATGACTCAATGGTAGTCATTAACTTTTGATAAACATTCGGTTGATCTTGGACCTGTGTAGGTGCAATAACTGGAGCTTGGATAGGTGTAGAGACCAGGACTGCCACTGATGGTAGTATTGCCGGTTGTTGTTGCATATAACCCATAGGATTAGACCTGTGAGGGTTTACTGATAAAGGATGATATTCTTGATCCATCTCAGTAGCCACAACAAATTCCCTTGACTGAATGACTCCAGAACACTTAGAAGGAAGACTACTTTGAAGTAGTTCTGCATTCAACCTCCTTAATTCCTTCATTTTCGCCTCTTGTTGTGCAAATATTTGCTCTAGTGAGAGTGATTGGCCTTCTCCAGAGGAAGGGTATGTAACCCAATTCTTCTCTTTCCCCTTGTTGGGTGCCTTTCAAAGAGGGGGGAGTTGGTTACTGTAAGGAAGACCTAAATTCTGGGTAAGCCTTTGATTCTGGGTACACACACCTTCTTCATTTGCCTCTGTGTGCACAACCTATTGAGTAGGAACTTCCTCATCTGATCCTTCTAAATGAGCCTCATGTTCTGGAGGATCATCAACAACGACATTGATGACATTTATTGATGCGTAATGCATTTCATCTCTTCTATCGACATTTCTGCGATATTGTCTTCTTCCATGTCCCTGATGAGACACTATCTTCTGTTGAGTTGATCCCTCAGGAACTTCTTGATGAACCATAATTTAGAGGGAATATCCTGATAATTCGGCTCTTCGTTCCTCTTGGTGCTTCTTCCCTAATCGATAGAAGACTGAATTTATTTGAGGAAGAGATTGAGGATTTGAAAAAGTCCCCAGTCTAGTGGATTGGGGCTGTTCTTGCTGTTTCTTCTCAACTCCTTGAATCCTATTTGTTGATTCCGAGGGTTGAGCCAAAAGAGTCCCCATTCTGGCAAGTTGGGGTGGCTTTTGAGCTGCTACATTTGAGACTTTCTTAAAATCTCTCCTGATCTTATGGAATTTAGTCCGGAAATTGGCTGGATGCATTAACCTACATCCACTCAAATCACCTGGTTCAAATGACCATTGGATGATTTCTGATACTTCTATCACTTGATGATGTGCACGCTCTAAATGAGAAGCATGTTCGATGTTCTCATTTTCCTGATAAAAAATTAATCTGACAACTTTTTCTTTGTATTCCTGATTTTGAGAAGAACTAGTTAAGGCCTATTATTGAGCAAGCCTTTGATTAAAAACAAAACCAATTGGCTGTGGCTGGCCGTGGTCAATAACATTGCATGAGACCACTTTCGGTGAGCTTTATTGACTGGAGAGTACAGTGAAATGCAGTTCTCCATGAACACCCCATCCCCTGATATGAATACCAGATGGGGAATTGACAATTAACTGGCACAACCTTCTTAGTGTGCCAATGCATGAATGTTGAAGGGCTCTCTGCTGCTTTTCAGCCTTCGGATATCGAGAAACTGAGAGAGAGGCCAAATCAATTTGGCGTTGTAACCCTTCTATTATCTTGACATGATTTTCATATTCATCATAAGATAATATTTTCTTTTTAAATTGAAAAAGAGTTTTCCACATGTTGAGACGAATATCGTGAATACAATCTTCCATCAACATCTCTGGAATGTCATACTGAGATTCAGCCAAAGGATAAAACATGACTGGTACTTCACCTTTCATCAGTTGTTTTCTCATATTCAGAATTTCCTCTTTATCATTCGATGAATATTCTTTTACCTGATTAGACCAAAGCTAGTGCTTCTTTTTTGCTTCATTAGATTCAACAATATTTGTAGAGAATTCATTTACCAAATTATAAGATGCATGACTCAGGGGTGGTTTAGAGAATGATCTACACCCCGAGATATCTTCTAGTTGAGAAAGTATTTCACCTGCTATTGGTAAAGCATCAGACATGACTGGCTTCACATTTGCAAGTGCCTCAAGATAAGAGGGTTTTCTTATCACTACATTGTCCATTGGAGCATTTTCCAGGAAATGTGAATTATTACTACGGAGAGGACTTTCGCAGCTAAATTCATCATCATGGGGAGGACCACCATGGTGGGTTACAGTAAAAGATGAAACCTTTTTCTCCTTAGTCTTCTGGCCACGCAGAGGGTTATCGTGGCTCTCATCTGAAGATGATACTTCGAGATCGACCGAACTGTCATGAAGCAAGCCTTCATTAGGAAGTGTCTGATGTAGACCTTTAGAATTAATGTTCCCACTATTGGGAACTAAGAGAGTAGAATCTTGAGTTGCAATAGATAATTGTCTGAGTGCATCAAGAACTCTAGCATCGAGCAAAGCCTTATTACAGATTGGCTCTTGATTTCTTGAATGTGCCGGATGGGTCTTTTTCTTAGATGAATTCTTACTCACTTTGGGAACCACTTATTAAAGAAAGTGGTTATTATGGGTAGGTGTATGTGTCTGCTCAGGAGAAATAGTCAGGTAATGCTGATTATCTCTACTCAAATCAGGTGTATGTGCCTGACTTGGTTGTCCGTATGATATGGGGGAGTATGCCCCAAAACCCCCTTGGACTGGAACAAAGGTGTGTATCTATTCCAGAGTGATCTGTTGATGTTTCACTCCACTGGTAGGGATAGATTTTCTTTTCTTTCCCTGTGATGCTACTGAAGCTGTTATAATATCCTGACAGGTATCCAGAATATGAGTAGGGATTTGCTTCTACTCCTTCACCATTGTTAGATGTGCTTAGTGACTTCAGCTGCTAGAACGGGAATATACATCCATTCCTTACTTGGAGTAGGTGTGTGTTCCTACTCCTGTCCTCCTTTTCCTGTCAGTGAGTTCTGATAGTACTTATGTGTGGGGGCAGAGAGTTGAGTCTGCCTCCTTTTTGTCATTGGGGATTTCCAATTGACTTCTCCGGGTGCTACCAAATGAGACTGTTGGTAGGCTTGATCAATAATAGATGGTGTATGTGCCTGCTTATTGTACTCCTCCAAATGTGGTTAATGAATTTCCTTCAATATTGGCAGACGAGACTGATGGAAGGATTGATGAGTGTAAGCAGGTGTATGTGCCTGTTTACCAGTTGTCAACATATTGGGTTGGCGGGCTTCATCGTATGCAGTCAGACGAGCCTTCTGACTATCTGATGATTTATAAACAGGTGTATGTCCCTATCTATAGTACTCCACTGGAACTGCCTGGCGGGAATGGCGTGTTGCTACCAGATGAGTCTGTTGGACAGTGGTATTAAAACGGACGGGTGTGTGTGCCCGCTCATTCCTTTCCACCAAGTTATGTTGGTGGACTTCTTCAGAAATGGCATAGATAAGAACCTACTCACTGTTGACCGGTCGTCGCCTCTGGTGGTTCGTCTTGCCTACTCGGGTTCGAGGAATCTGAGTCGAATGCATGGAGACGACACCCTCATCATGTTGAGGGCACACTACCGCACGAGTCTATCGGCGATTGTTGGTGGGAGACCTCAGGAAGGGATCCTGTCTCTTTGAATCAAGGCCTTCAATGACCTTATCATTAACCTCCACATAATATGGGAGGGACTGGTGATTGAGTTCTGGGGATAACGACCCGAAATGGTTGGAGATAGTGGTTAGCACCGCCTGCTTCTTGATCGCTGGTCATCACTGTCCGGACGAACAGGGTGAATTATTGACTTGGAGGGATTATCGAGAGGCCTCCAGAGTCAGAATGGTACCGTGTCGACGATATTAATTAACCAGTGCATTTGATACCCAGCGTTGAAGATGCTGAGTAGGAGATGTCGTCCTCAGAGCAGACGATGATCCAGCAGGAGTAGCAGCAGAGGTATTCACAGCAGAGGCATTCATAGGTGTGAACTTAAGAGAAGCCATTTCTATAATGCAGAAGATCTTGGAAAAGAGTGCCTATTTGATATAACAGACATAATCAAGATAAGTTCGGCCACTACATCTTTTGTACGAGCACATATGTTATTGATTGTTTTGTTGTCCCTCTCATTGAGTTTAAATAGGGGCCTAACAAATAAGTAAAACATCATTTTAACTTGGTCAAGGATTCACGTCGGGTTCACTATTTTTTGTTTCCTCTGGAAATGGGTACGACCTTCTTTGTTTAAGGTTCAAACATTCCAATCGGTTTCTAACGGGTTTATTCATAGAACCAGAAACATCCAATGATTCTATATCCATTTGGACCTACTTTCCAAAGGTAGGTGCTCATTAGTTGTGGACCGATGAGGCTTAAGAATTTGCATTGGTCGAGAGGATGGGAGGATGGACTCATCACACCTTTTTGGGGGGAATTTTTGTCTACTCTGGGAATCTCTTTATAGATTTAAGTTATGTTCATGAATACTTATTACACTACCAAGTATGAAAATGAACTTTCCTTAAGATTTGAAAATAAATGATTAATATGTATGAAATTTAGAGAATCTTTTATATGTATTTGAGGTTCTTCATCGATAGAGAATCATCTATATTTGTTAGAGATTCTTAGTCAATGGTATCCTTCAACACATTATATAAACATTTCTTGGTCATTGTGATAACCATATTGGTTTTAAAGCCACTCAGTGGGGCACTTGAAGTTTTTTTTCGTTCAGAAGGACATACCCACAGATGGGCTACCTACGTATCCTTGTTAGAAAATGAATCAGAACCCACGTAGTTTGGGAATTAAGATATAGTTTAATGTCATATGGGACGGATGAGAATTAATGGGTGATGGGCTTGAACCTCAGAAAGGCTTCCTACGTACTCCACTTTTAAGGTAGAGATCAAAGTTCACATAGTTCATTTGGGAATTTTGGGGCTTACGTATGATTAACAACCCAAAGAGATGTGTCGTGGTTACTTTTACACTCTAAGATCACGTGAGTCATGCTCGTTGTGAGAAACAAGAGGTATCAGTAAACCTGACAATTTGTTCCATGAAAGATGCGGTCACAAGGAATGATATGGGGCTTATGTATGTATGATTTCCCAAATAGATAAAGATTAAGACTTACTTTAGAGAAGAAGCCCGTGAACAAGGTCCATAAAGGTATATATGATTTATGGAGATTTGGATGCTCTAACTTGGGGATTACTCCTGAGGAGGATGCCCAAATTAGGAGGGGACTTGTGATTGAGTTTTATTCCTGAGAAGGAATCCCAAATCAGAAGAAGTTAAGACTGGTTAAGAGAAATTATGACTGGGGCTTATTCCTGAGAAGGAGGCCCAAGTTAAAGGGACTTGAGAACTGGGGATTACTCTTGAGAAGGATGCCTAGGTTAAAGGGACTTGAGAACTAGGGATTACTCTTGAGAAGGAGGCCCAAGTTAAGGGAATTTGGGATTTGGGGCTTACTCCTAAGGATGATTCCCATATTTGAGAACTTGGGGCTTACTCTTGAAAAGGATGCCCAAGAATAGGGGACTTGGGGCTTACTCCTAAAGAGGATGCCCATATTAAAGATATTCTAATCTTAAAGGATGAGGTTGAATGAATGAAATATCTAACCTTAATGACATAAAGATATGTAAATCACTAGGTTTTGAGAGATGTTCCACAAAATTCCTTTCAGATAAGGAAGCCAACCAAGGAATCATGCCATAAATGGCTTTGAAGAGGATTCTGAAGGATAAATCTTGAAGAGGAGAGGTGGATTTGAAGAAAAGAGATGAATGGACAGGAGGGGCACCCAAAAGAAGGTAGGCGCGCAGGTCTTGTTTGGGCGCGCACGTATACCTGCACGACAAAGGTATACTTGCGCGACAGTCAACCCATAGGGTAAAACTTGGGTGAAGCTTGGCTCAAGCCCTTAGTGTTATCCCTAAAGACATTTAAATGAGTGGTGCACAAGTTCTGTTGAAGGGATAAAGCGGCGCACAAGTGTCTTCAATTCCCTGAAGGGTTAGACACATTAGGCGCACAGGTGTTGATGAATTTCAACACTTAGGCCGTGTTCCCTCTCTTTAGACCTTCCATTATAGGTAAGAAATTACCTTAGAAGTGTTCGGAAGGCTTTGAGAAGAGACTAGGGCATCAGGAGATCAAATTTGAGTTTCTGGATTTTTCGTCCTCGAAATGGGGGGCCCACAAGGGGTATTTATAGGCCTTTGAAGACCTTGGGTGAAAATAACTTAGGGCACGCAAGTCACCTGCGCGACCAATATGAGGCACGCAAGTATACTTGCGCGGCCATTATAAAACTTGCGTGACCCAAGTTTAAACAAATCCCTGTTCATGCCTTTGTCAATTTTTTATGTTTCTTCAAAGGATGAATCACTTTGTGTTAAGGTATTTCCCTTTTTCAGTCATTAGATTCTGTGACGGAAAGAAGTGTCAACAGTTTCTAAAAGTGGATGCTCACCAGAATTACAAAGTATATCAGATGGACGTAAAGTCATCATTTCTCAATAAATAAATTAAAGAAGTAGTTTACATTGAACAACCTTGTGGGTTTCTACTTGATGAGGATGAAAACAAAGTTTTTAGATTGAAGAAATGTTTGTATGGTCTGAAACAAGCTCTATGTTCATGGTATTCTAAGCTTGACAATTATTTGAAAATGTTTAATTTTTCTAAAGGAAAGGTTGATAACAACTTATATGTGAAAGTTTTTGACTCCGAAACTCTAATTGTAATTATTTATGTGGATGATTTAATTTTTTATGGGGATAAAGAAGATGTTTGTAAAACATTTTTTGAAGAAATGAAAAAAGGAACTTTGATATGTCAATGTTAGGAGAATTAACATTCTTACTTGATTTAAAAGTTCAACAAAAAGAAAAATACATTTTTCTATCTCAAGAAAAGTATGTCGGGGAATTGTTACAAAAGTTTGGCATGATAAAATCCAAAGAATTTTCTACTCTTATCTTAGTGTGGATGAAGTTGAGTAAATATAAGTTTAGAAAAAGTGTGAATTGGAAAGACTTTTGGAAGCTAATAGGAGGTCTACTTTACCTTACAGCCTTAAGGCCTGATATTGTTTATGTCGTGACTTTGTGTTCTTGGTATCAAAGTAATCCAAAAGAATCATATATGTTGACAGCAAAGAGAATTCTGAGATATGTCAAAGGAACAACTTCCCGTCGCAACTAGTTCGACCCTCAGAGGTTATTTGTGATGGGACCCGTCGCAAATAACTGGTGGCGGTAAAAAACTATTTGCGACGAGATGTTGTCCCGTCACAAATAGTGTGTCGGCAGGTTACCTTTTGCGACGAGACCCGTCGCAAATAACCTCTTAACCGCCGACAATAATTAATGATGCCGAAGGTATTTGCAACGGGTCCCGTCGCAAAAAATACTATTTGCGATGGGCTCCCCATCGCAAATACTCCCATCGAAACTAATCTAACCTATATATATCCTCATCTGTTTTTTCTTTCCTCCTCAATTCCTTCTTTATCTCCTTCTCTTAACTCTAATTTTAGAGTGAAAATTTTTCAGTGTTAGTTTTTTTACGGAGAAGTTGTGAAGCCGTCTACAATTATAAGAGATCAAGTTTAAAGGTATTTATATTTTATTTAATTTAGCATTTATTTCATTTCTTTATATTAATTTTAATTATTGTTGATTAGTTGTAATTAAGTTAGATTTAAATTGTTTTCTCATCAGTATTAATTTGTAATAATAAAATTAAATTATTAGTACTAATTCTTAGTAATTAGTAATAATTAATAATTATTAATGATAATTAGTAATGTATATAAATAATTAGCGGTAATTAGTAATTAATAGCTGTATTTTGCAGTAATTAATAGTAATCAAAACTAATTAGTAATAATTAAAAAATAGTTATAATTAGGAAAAAATAGTAATAAATATTTACAATTAGTAATAAATACTAATAATTAGTAATAAATACTAGTAATTACTAATAAATACTAATAAATAGTAATAATTAGTAATAATTAGTAATAAATGCTAATAATTAGTAATAAATACTAATAATTAGTAATAAATACTAACAATTAGTAATAATTACTAATAATTAGTAACAAATACTAATAATTAGTAATAAATACCAATAATTAGTAATAGATACCAATAATTAGTAATAAATAATAATAATTAGTAATAAATACTAATAATTAGTAATAAATACTAATAATTAGTAATAAATAGTAATAAATAGTAATAAATATTTACAATTAGTAATAAATACTAATAATTACCAATAAATACAAATAAATAGTAATAATTAGTAATAATTAGTAATAAATAGTAATAAATTCTAATAATTAGTAATAAATACTAATAATTAGTAATAAATACTAATAATTAGTAATAATTAGCAATAATTAGTAATAATTAGAAATAAATACTAATAATTAGTAATAAATACTAATAATTAGTAATAAATACTAATAATTAGTAATAAATACTAATAATTAGTAATAGATAGTAATAAATAGTAATACATAGTAATACATAGTAATAAATAGTAATAAATAGTAATAAATAGTAATAAATAGTAATAAATAGTAATAAATAGTAATAAATAGTAATAATTAGTAATAATTAGTAATAATTATTAATAATTAGTAATAATTAGTAATAATTAGTAATAATTAGTAACAATTAGTAACAATTAGTAACAATTAGTAACAATTAGTAACAATTAGTAACAATTAGTAACAATTAGTAACAATTAGTAATAATTAGTAACAATTAGTAACAATTAGTAACAATTAGTAATAATTAGTAATAAATAGTAATAAATAGTAATAAATAGTAAAAAATAGTAAAAAATAGTAATAATTAGTAACAATTAATAAAAATCATTAATAATCAGCAATAATCAGCAATAATCAGCAATGATCAGTAATAATCAGTAATAATCAGTAATAATTAGTAATAATTGGTAATAATTAGTAGTAATTAGTAATAATTAGTAATAATTAGTAATAATTAGAATTAATTGGTATTTATCACTATTTATTATTATTTATTACTATTCTTTAGAATTAATTAGTAATAATTAGAATTAATTAGTAATAATCAGTATTTAGTACATGATGTTACAGGTCCATCTATTCAACAAACTGAAACTCAGGATGATATTGATTTAACTCCTAAGTTGGCACAATCTAGATTTTATGAGTTGTTGAGGTTTACTGAGGATGCATTATATCATGGTTGCAAGATAAGAAAATTAGAAGTAGTTACAAAATCTATGGCTATTAAATCAAATAATGCAATGTCAAACAACTGTTTTGATCAGATATTTTCTTTGGTTAAAACACTATTACCTGAAGGAAATGTGTTGCCTGAAAATTACTATGAGAGCAAGAGGTTGGTTTGTAATCTGGTCCTTAGTTATCGGAAGATTCATGCATGTGAAAATGATTGCATCTTATATTCAGGTGAAAATGAGTTCTTGGATAGTTGTCCCACATGTGGACAATCGAGGTATAAAGAAGCTCAATCGGGGAATTCTGGATCGATTCCTGTAAAACAGTTGAGATATTTCCCCCTTACACCTAGGTTGCAACTTTTATTTATGACTCAGAACATAGTATTAATGATGTCATGGAACAAAATCAAGATTTCAATCGATAAAAGCTTGAATCATCCATCTGATGGTGATTTATGGAAACATTTTGACCGACTGCATCCGTCTTTTTCTTTAGAAGCCCGAAATGTGCGATTAGGTCTTTCTACTCACGGTTTCTGTCCGTTTGGTTCTTATGGTAGTTAATATTCATGTTGGAATGTATTTATAACTTTGTACAATTTACCTCCATGGATATTGATGAAAGAGCCCTATATCTTTTTGACCTTATTAATCTGAGGACATCCGAAAAAGAATATTTATGTTTATTTGAAACCATTGATTGATGAGTTAAATTAATTGTGGAGTAATGGTGTTAGTACATATGATGTTGCTGGAAAACAAAATTTCATATTAAAATCTACATTGATGTGGACGGTTAGTGAATTCTCAGCATATTACATGTTATCTAGCTGGAGTACACATGGTTTGAAATCATGTACTTACTGTATGGAAGACAACAAAGCCTTTATGCTCATCAATGGAAAAAACCTTGATATTTTGACTATCATCACAAATTTCTTCCAACCGATCATCCTTTTTGGAGGAACAAATCTCATTTTAGAAAAGGAACAATTGAAAGGGATGAACCTCCAAAAATGATCTCAGGTACAGAGTTAAAATCAGTTGTATTTTCATTACCTCCCATCACATTTGGGCCAACAGTAAACCAAAAGAAAATTCATGGCTTTGGGAAAGAACATAATTGGATAAAATGGAGCATTTTTTGGGATATTACATATTGTTATGATTTGTTGGTCCGCCACATGTTGGATGTCATGTATATTGAGAAGAATTGTTTTGATAATTTATTTCATACAGTTTTGGATACACCAGGTAAGACCAAAGATAATGTAAAGGCACAATTAGATCTTTCCCAAATTTGTAGACGACCGGAACTTGAATTGTTTAAAAATGTCAGATGTAAGAACTTGGATCTTTTTTTTCAGGCATGTTTTCCTTTTTCTGGTGTTTTTGCGAAAAAGAGGAGTTTTTGGAAATTTCTTAAGTACACGTCGTGTACTTAGTTACCATGGGTAGCTGAGTGCTGGCCGTGTAACAGCCGTGCACATGACCGTGTGTGGTGACCTAGAGACCGCCTAATGTGGGGTCCAGAAAAGGAAAGTACACGCCGTGTACTTTTAAAATACGCGTCGTGTACTTTCTTTTTTTCATTAAACAGAACGGGGTCACAACTAATTGGCAAAAAGCTCTTCTTCTTCGCCTCCTTCGTCTGAGAGTGTCTATACAACATGGATCTTCACCGAGCCCCTGATCGAGCATTCATTTTATAAATTGACCACCGTAGATTGCATTGGGATCACCATAGTAAGTTATTCCTTCTTCTAGATCTTCGTTTCCTAACTCCTCATCTTTCAAGAGTTATCCTCAATTGAGAGTTTTTAGCATTTTTGTAGATCTATGGTGTTCTTGGGCAATTCAATGTTTGAGGTTCATGTATAATGATCCTACAACACCGAGGTAGGTGGTTTGTGCCTTTCCGTAGATAGTCTTTGAGTTATATGTGCAAAAGTGACCAATACCCTTGAACAGGGTATTGCGTGTTTATGGTGTTAAACCCTTTTGTCGCCTACTATGCCTAGTTTGATTGGATATAGGTTAATTTTTGATATTAGGGTTATTGTTTCGAAGTTGTGAATATTTTTCCTATGTTTTCTTGTTTTGACCGTTTGGTCTAGCTTTGCCGGTTAGGCTGCTTTGTTACTTTCCCATGCCTAGTATTGTAGGATGGAGTGATTATTTATATCTGACATGCTATGATGTACTGTAGATTGTTTATCCAATTAGTTATAGAGGTTTAATTTGGATGTTGATTATCGTTTATGCATGATTAATTTACACGGGGATGTGGGAACCTAGTGTAGTGAGACCATAAGAGAAATTGGCGTTGAGGGCTTTCCCAGAGTGTCTGTCATAATTATCACACTGCGAGACCATATGGGGGGTTGACATTGAGTACTCCCTCAGAGTGTCTATAATTACGTTACGAGACCATAGGAGGAATTGATGTTGAGTTCTTCCTCAAAGTGTATGTAGTTTACCGTTAAAAGACTATAGGGGGAATTGACGGTGAGTGCTTCCTCAGAGAGTCTTTAATTACACTTGATTATAGGGGGAATTGACGGTGAGTGATTCCTTAGAGAGTCTTTGTTATATCCTTCCTTGTGTTGTGAACCAGAGGGGTTAGGCTGTGAGAAATACCTAGAGGTTTGCATGAATTTGTGTTTGGTTTATTATATACTTAAAAGTAAATGTTTGTAAATGAAACTGTGGTACTGTTTACTTTTGGGTATTTTTCCTTGTTTACTGCTTCTTCTTGCTTATTGCCTTCCATGTATATTCACTGAATGTTAGGCACAGATCTTTTGGTGGTTTCCTACTGGGATTAGTCTCACACCCTGTTTGGGTCATGCTTTTGGGCCCAAACAGATTATATTGCTACAGGTATAGATAAGGTCAAGCGCCATTCTACTTCAGGTACTTGATTGCAGAGGAGCTGGAGAGCATGGGACAAAGCTGAGGCTTGATATGCTTCCAGAGTTTATCTATTTTCTTTTGTACTTTGGTTATTACTGCATTCCAGCATTGTGACGTGTTTGGAAGTTTTCCTAGACACATGTATCATGAATCATTTATATATGTTCTCTAATTATTTATTTCTTCAGTCTTCTACTGTTTACTGTTGTATGGTATTATAATGCTTCTGCTTTTGCTTTCTGTTTACTTCCACTGTGTTACTCTGATAATGAGGGAATAGTTTCCCCACTATCACACCCAAGGCTCTCACTGCTAGTCGGCAGCCTCTGGCATTTGGGGAAATGCGCTTAAGGCCATGCTTCCAATTTGGGAAGATGTGTTAAGAATGGTCATATCAATAGATTAAAAAGTCATGATTGTCATGTTATAATGGAAAGACTTATGACGATAGGATTCAGAGGTTTGTTGAATTCTATGATTTGGGATTCGATAACAGATATATCATATTTTTTTCAAGACATTTGTGTGGTGACAACAGGCTATGATGCACCAAGAAAACTGGAAGAAGATGTTGTAATTATATGTAAACTAGAAAAAATCTTCCCGCCAACTTTCTTTGACTCAATAGAACATATAATATTACATTTTCCACATGATGCTAAATTTGGAGGTCCCATATAGTTTCTATGTATGTAACCATTCAAGAGATGCATGAAAACATTGAGGAAAAAATTACGTAACAAAGCATCAGTTGAAGACTCAATTGCTAAAGATTATTTTCAAGAGAAAATTGCTTTTTTCTGCTCTCATTATTTTGAATCTAAATATCCCTCAAAATAAAAATTGCTTGGGACAGAATGAGGGTAATGTTGATGATGAAATGGATAACAAATTATCAGTTTTTAATCAGCCAGATCTTGGATTCAGTGGAGTTCATGAATGATGGCTTTCAGATGATGAACATCACAAAGCTCTTACATATGTTCTGCTCAACTGTGAAGAAATAACATCATTTGTACTATGAGTGCTTCTATAACTTATTCTATAATTTATGTTACAACAAGTAAACTTATTTTATTTGTAGGTTATATGATAATCATATCAAGAAATAGCTTCCACAAATTACAGCAGCTGCTCTTGAAGAACGTCGACATTTTTTTCTCAATGGTTTCAAAAACTGGTAACATAAATTATTTATGGTTTAACATATCAATTCAGTTTATTATTTATTATATTGATAATTGTTTTAAAAATTTTAAAGTGTCTCAACATATTGATAAAATTGATAAGTGAATGTGTATATTAAGTAACCCACCATCCATAATGGTTAATTCTTATAATGCATATGTGGTGAATGATTTTTGATTTCATACACGTGCATATGGGGAATAAAAAAAACAATGAATAGTTGAGTTTTCTTGAGAGGATTGCATCATAGAGAAACTGAAGTTGACTTTTATGGAATGCTGGACGAAATTATTGAACTGTGTTATCTAAGAAAAAATTACATAATAATGTTTAAATGTCGGTTGTTGGATACTGAGAGAGGCTTGCATGTTCATTTGATTCATGGAATCGTCGATATTAAATATAAAAGTCTTCTTTCAGTAAATAAACCATTTTTACTGGCTCAACAGGAACATCAAATATATTATGCAAAGTACTATGATACTTCAAAAGACCTGAGTGATTGGTGAAGCATAATAAAAAATAAATCTCAGGAAAATCACTTTACTCAATCTAAATGTGGTTTCTATGAAGTACAAGGAATCAAAAATTTTCAAGAGACTACTCAAAATCCATCTTTTTCACAAAGAGACATGAATATCGATGATGACACCCCACAATTAAGGGTTGATGGTGAATATGATGTTAATGATGTTACAAATGAATTTGAAATGGCAAGAGATGATGAAATTTAAACTAATATGGATATTGATGACGTCGATGATGAATATGAAGACATTGACATCGTCAGATATGAAGATGATGATGAAGGTGAACATTGAGCCTGCAAATCATTTTTTTCACATTTTCAGAAGCCGGTTTAAGGGGTTGTCGGTACCAATTACACCATTTCACCACATCCTTTTAACCACATCTCCACATCTAGATGAAATATAGATTTCAAATTTCAAATTCAAATCCACCGCCAGCCTCCTCGAGCTTCAAACCAACGTCATCTTCACGCGCCCACGATCGCTTCAAACCTGCCAACGAATCCGACAGTGCTGACATGCCTCGCACCGCGCACCGCATGTCAAACCCTCACTGCGTAATAGCCCGCACGCAAAACGAAAGCCACGTGACGACCCAAACACCATCACACGCCACACAATCACCGAAACACCGGTGAGGTACACCGGCTCCCGTCGTCGTCTTCAGGGGTAACCATCGTCGTCGTCCCTGGCGAGCTTCACCGATATCCAAAAAATCACCGTCGGAGAAACATCCCGACACCAGAACATCAACGTCTTCACCCAAATCACCAAGAGAACAGAGAAAAGGCCTAAAACCTTCACCCCCATCTCGCAAAAAGGAAACAATCGCAAAAACTCCACGATATATAGCAAAACCTCCACTCCAGCAACCATCACGAACAACAAAAATCAAAGAGATCAAAAGAAATTCCACCCAAAAACCAAAACAAGCCGATCCAGAAACGGTACCACAGCATCACCCTGACTCGGAAAAACCCGCCGCCACCCGAACAACCGACCACATCAGACAGAACAAGACCCCAACGAATTCAGAGGAGAAGAGAAGGAACCCAAAAACCGTCAACAAACGAGTGCGACCCCCCAACACTGAAAAAGCTCACCATAGGGAAACTGCAAGAAGCTGAGCTACCTTTGGATGAGGAGGATTTGGGATCATCTGACCCTCAGCCTACTGGCAGTTCAAAGGGTACACGGAGGGGGTGTGGTCTTGCGTGACTGCTGATTCCTAACCATATCCCCGAGCGACGTCCACATCTTGGCTTCGATCCATGCACGTGGAGGTATGGTAAACTGTGTATTTTAGTTATATTTCATTAATTTATTTATATACTAATTGTTTGATTATTTTTTCTTTTTTTATAGTTTTACGCATGTAGATGTTGGATAGGGGAGCGTTATCTTGCGCAATTATTTTTCTCAGCCATGGATCACATGGGAACAGATTCCCATTTATGTGTGGCTTGGAATGTTCAATCATTGGCTGGTACATAAATAAATAATATTTATTTATAAATTTATTTCATTAATAACTTGATATTATAAATTATTTATAGGGTTTATGGTATCCCATCAATGATAGCATGTGTGACGCTATCCATGAGGCATGGGAGGTGTCTACACGTGAGCATTTCTGTCAGTTTTTTCACAATTTAAGAAGGATAACCATTAAGAAAGCATGAGTGACAGTATTTGATGAGTCATGTAGAGCCCACCGACTATATTAAATTTCATCTAACATTTGGGATGGATTATGTTCACACTGGTTGAGTGGTGGATTTCAAAGGAGATCTTCATTGGGCCAGCAGAACCGAGGGAGATAGGAGGTGACATATCAAGCTGGTATCCGTACATTCAGTACGCATAGAGAGCATATGGTAAGTATCTTTTTTAAATATTTTATATAACATTAAATATAAATAGTTTATTTTATATTCATATAGGCAGTCAAGCATCTTGATATTATAGAGTACGATGCTTATCGAAGAGTGTACAATGATCCATCCACTAGAGAGATTAGAGGTGATCGTCAACGTCATTTTGTGGTCAGTATTATTTATTTTTGAGTTTGAAAATTAACTTCATATAATATTTTCACTATTTTAATTTCAAATTGGAACTAAAGGATTCATATGAGGCCGCGACCTCTCAGACATGGGCTGAGAGTTAGGCCGAGACGGCTGATCAGACTAGTGCCCACCATTTCAATGAGGCAACATGGATGAGGGCGACCCAGTATGCCTTCGAGAAGGGCTGAGTAGTTGGTATCGACTCTCATTTGACTCTTGGGACTTATTATATTACTTCTATGATGTCGGTGTCTAGCTCGAGAGGAGCTCATGGAGAGGCATCATCTTCTGGCTCACAGTATCAGGAGTAGTTGTGAGCTCAAACTGAGCTTATAGAGATTTTTCAGCAGCAACATGAGGAGGACATGCGTCAATGGTAGCAGTAACAACATGAGAAGATGGAGTACATGTTTCATCTGACTCGTAGTTTAGGGATGAAGTTTCCTCCACCATCTCCTCCAACTCCTCCAGCTCCTCGAGAAGACTATCCCCCTAGTGATTTTTTTGTTCTGTTAAAAACATTTGAATTCAACATTTGTTGTAATATGAACTATTTACAGTTTTTGTCTTTTATATTAATGTGAATATTGCATAATTTTTTTTAATATTTTAATATTTTAATATTTATTATTAGTATTATATTTTTTAATATTTGTATATTTTACTAATAATAATAATAATAATAATAATATTTTATGATTTTTTATATTTTGTTTGCGAATATTTAGAATTTTAATATTTCTTATTTTTTATTTTTTAAAAAATATTAATATTATTTTTTCATTAATCATAATTTTTTTTATTTTATTAAGTATTTGCGATGGGACTATTTGCGATGAGATACCATCATAAATAGATTATATATACAGGCCTTTTACGACAGGGTTCCGTTGTAAATAGATTATATATATTTTATTTAAAACTTATTTGTGACAGGTTACTTTTTTGTCACAAATAATTTTTTGAGACGAGCCCATTGCAAAAAGGTTTAGGTATATATAACATATGTAAATAGAGAACTATTTGTGATGGGATGATGGGACCATCACAACTACTTATTGCGATGGGATCATCACAACAGGTTCTTGTATATATATTATATTTAATTGAAGATCAATTTGCGATGGAAAGCAGTCCCATCACAAATAGTATTTTTTTTTTCTGATAGACCCATCGCAAAAAATACTAGCTGTGACACCGTTTTCTGCAACGGTCTATTTGCGATGGGACCCCGTCGTTAAAGGGTTTTTGCGACGGGATCCCATCTCAAATATCCCATTGTAAAAAGCCAAAATCTTAGTAGTTTAATGCTGATTGGGATGGATATTGTAATGATAGAAAATAAACCTAAGGAGGAACATTTTTCTTGGGTGAATGTTGTGTAAGTTGGCATAGTAAGAAACAAAGTTTAGTAACTTTGAGCACAGTGAAATCAGAATATGTTGCAACCACTCAGGTTTGTACTCAAATGTTATAATTGAAAGTTTAACTAGAATATTTGAAAGTAAAATTTTATAAAACATTAAATATACTTTGTGATAATCAGAGTGTAATTGATCTTTCTAAAAATTATGTCCAACATTCAAGATCAAAACACATTGATATAAAGTTTCACTTCATAAAAGAGAAAGTTGATGTTGGATATGTTTTTTTAGAATATATCCCAACAAAGTATCAAATTGTTTATATCTTCATAAAGAAAATTCCAAAAGAAATTTTTGTTGAGTTGAGGCTAAAAATTCATGTTCATCCTCCTCCAATGAATTCCTAAATCTCATAAAGAAGTCATCTACCATGATTTGAATTATTTTGAAAAAGGGGGAGAAAAAGTAACAACTTTTTACCCGATAAGAAGTTTTTTATTATATTTATTTCATGAATATGAAGTTGTGGTTATTAGATAATGGGTGAGAGGAAAAAAAAATTGAGATAAAAATAAGGTGATAGGAAAATAAAATTGAGAGAAAAAGAAAAGCGAGAGAAAAAGAAAAGTGAGAAAAGATAAAAGTGAGGGAGAGATTATCTTAACATGGTCGCAAAATTTTATTGTCACTCAGGGATGAAATTCCTTAAAAAACATCACTTTATCTAGTAGTGTGGTGTTAGGACACTCTCTTTTAATAAAGGCTATGTTTTGGTAAAATTCAAAAAACTTGATCTGTTTATAAAAGGTGAGTTGTAATAGTTGTTAACAAAATTTTCCAAACAAATCCAAAAGGGAATATTGAAGCACCTTTTTGATTTTTAATTTTTTTTATTTGTTGAAAACTAATATTTTTTCAAATAATGTATTTGAAAAATAGGTGAAAGTCACTGAATGTTCGAACCCAAACACAAAGGGGGAGAAAAGTTTTGTTTTTGATAAAGTTGTTTCTCCAGATGCAGATGATCAGACTGAGTAGTACCAGATGAAGAAGGTGTTAGGAAGATAAAATATGGAAGTTTTATAAATTTTTTGATCATATGAACCATTGGAATTAGACCCATCGACATGAATATCAAGATTCATCAGACTCGGCGTTGGTTAGAAAGTCAGAATTTGCAGAGTGAGGAAGTCAGATGATGATTTGCTGGTCATGAAGTCCTCATTAATCATGAAAAATTATCATGATAAAAGCTTTTGAATAAATTGAGTAATCATAAATATTGTATCGGTTCCATAGATCAAGATAAAGTTTGCATCAGATCTAGAAGTACTGGACATAGAAGTCATCATAAGTCTGAATGAGTTATAGCTTCTAAAGTTTGAAAAATTTCAAAGTTGCTAAGTGGAGTCACCATTTAATACTTTCCATTTTAATGGGAAATCCATTATAATGGGAAATCCATAATAATGGGAAATACATCATAATGAGAAATTCCATCGTAATGAAGTTCCATCAGACTGAGTCTGAGGAGGAAAGTTCCATCAGAATGAGTCTGAGGAGGAAAGTCAATTGGACTGACTTTGAGGAGGAAAGTCAATCGAACTAACTCTAGGGAGGAAATTCAATCGGAGTGAGTTTGAGGATGAAATTCAATCTGACTGAATCTAAGGAGGAAATCTCATCAGACTGAATCTAAGGAGGAAATTTGAATTAGACTGAGTTTCAGTTAGAAAGTCAGATCGTAATGAGTAGAGGAAGAAAGTCAGATCGTAATGAGTAGAGGAAGAAAGTGAGATTGTAATGAGAAGATGAAGAAAGTTAGATCATAATGAGCAAAGGAAGAAAGTAATATTTTAATGATAATAGGAATAAATTCATTATGTAATGAGTAGAGAAAGAAATTCATATCATAATGAGCAGAGGAATAAATTTAGATCATAATGAGAAGAGGAATAAAGTCACATTGTAATGAGCTGAGGAAGTTTTATCATACTAAAGAAAAGTTGGGAAGTTCGAGAAGGATGATTACTAAGAAGAATAAAGATGACTCAAATATTGATAATGTTTGAATCAATCAAAGTTTAAGTTTAAATGTGAGTGTTTTTTAGAGATTTGAAATTTAAGTAAGTGAGAAAAGTTTTTCAGCTTCCCGCCTTTGCTATTCCAAGTCGTCCATAAATAGAAGCACATTACATATGTACTTTGGAATATTTTCTCCAGAGAAGAAAAGGTGGAGTGCCAAAAAATTCATATTAAAGTTTTATTTATGGATGAATATCTCGTTAGAAGATTAGGAAAATTAATGTTTTCTTACCAGAATAAGGAATGCCCGACTAAGGAAGATCCAACCGAGGAAGATCAGACTAAGTAGCTATGCCGAGTTTGAGAAGTTTATTTTGAGAAAAAGGGTTTATCATAATGATCCCATCATAATGAGATAATCAGACTGAGGCAATCAGACCTAGGGTCATCAGACTGAGGTTTTAGAGAGAGTTTTTGGAGCAAATTTTTTTACGATATTTTCTTTTGTGGATCAAATTATTTGTAATAAAAAATTTAAACTAATGGGAGCCAATATCACCATTCCTATTGAGATATAGAATGTGTCTAACAAAAGTTATCATAATTTGTATTCACTTCTTCATAATAGTGAATTTTCATAGACCCATGGTATTGGATATGGAAAGGATGTAGGTTCTCACACTGAGGTCGAACCTTATAAATACCGCATGCTTTACTTGATTTACTACTTTTTCATGCATGAGTATTTACGAAAAGATGATAAGGATATAAAATTTAATAGGTTTGAAGGGTTATGTTTTTAAAAGTATTAAAACTTATAAAAGTGAACAATTGATTTAACCCCCCATTCTCAATTGTTATTTGATCCTTTAGAACTTCAGACAACCTGAGGACGTACATAAGAAAGGGGTTATTTATAAAGATCAGTAAGGAAATAAACAAAGAATAGAATAAGGTAGTATATCTGATCCAATAGGCATATCAATGTAACATAAGAGAGGTTAGAATCATAATCTTGAACAATGAGGCATGATATAACATGATAGCATAAAGATAAGATGGGAATGTGGAAACAACATAAAACATGACATAATAAGAAAAAGTCAAGGATAACTGACAAGAAATCATATCATAATGTACTTATTATAACCTCTTATGCACCATTAATGGAATCTCATGAGATAAAATCGTTACCCAATACATTGGAGGGATATATAATTTCGGGCCCACCCATCACATTCATAACATGTACATGCATAAGTGTGCCACATATATCATTCGACATAAGGATTTATTTCATAAATTTTAATCCCAAGATTAAGGATTAAGGGTTATATACATGGAATTAACCAATAAATGAAGTATAAGTACAACTATGTAAATAACTTTGAGTGGAAATGGGGATGGGTATTCACTATTCTTAGGTTTGACATGGAAAATCGTAGGATAATTTCGGCAGCATAACGGGGGTACATGAATATTCATGGAAGGGTTTAATGAGAATGAAATGGGTCTCTCATCAATTGTAAATCATAAGGATAATAAAATGGATGTGTAAAATCATATCCCAATATGGACAATTGGAAATTAAAAGGTATAACATAATGGAGATACTTGAATAAAGAGGAGAAGGAGAGGACCCCTTACCTTGAGAGGGATCTTCTAAAAGCTTGGGAGGAGCTTATTAAGATATCGAGGGCACATTGGAAGGGATATAAAGAGGTAAGTGAAGAGTAAATTTTTTTCTCAAGTGTTTTTAGTTAATAGGAATAGGAGATTGGATGGGTTTTTATAGTAAAAGAGAGGATAATTCTTTATTAATTTCCAAACTTAAATTTTGGACTCCATATGATAAGGTAATCAAAACCACAAACCATCCCATGGTTTTGTCCTTTTTTATAACAAATAGGAGTATTTTTCATTATTTTATAAGGCTATTAACCCAACTCATTAAAATAATACACTTGGTGATGTGTAAGCAAGTCATGTTTACAAAGAATTGATTTTAGAACCTTAAAATATAATATAGGTTTTGGAGGATTCATTAAGGGTTTATAAAATTAATCAAATAACTTAAAAAGTACATTATTTTAAAGGGTAAAAATAGTTTTGGTCGTGGATACTCTTTATAGTATTTATTACAACACTTTTGGGATTTTATGATGTCATAATACATACCGTATAATTATACCATATTTAATTTTTACCCAAAAATTTGACTATCTCAGAAAGTTATAAAAAATTAACCATTGTATAATTTAGATATGGTGATTTCAAAAATGATATTTATTTTATCAAAATAATTCTCTAAATATTAAAATTTACAATTTTAAATAAAAAATCTTGATTTATTGGAAAATACTTTTTTTAACAATAATGGTTTTCTGAACCTTTATAAAAATTACATTTGACTTTGTAAAATTATATTATCATTTATTTTTAATATTATTTAATAATATTATTTTATTAAAATATCATTTATTTAAAAAATTCTTGAATTCATCAAAAATATTGTCTTGATTGAAACTATATATTTTGCAAAAATACAAGTTTTGTTTCATCGTATCAAAATCTATTTTTATAAAACTTATTATTTAATCATTATAAAGTAATAAAGGATAAATATAATCAATATTTTATAAAAATATAAAAATTTATAATTTTAGGGTCTAAATACACATCCCTTTATTCCACCAGTGAATTACCTAAGGGTAAGGTGTGGAATGGTGAGATTTTCTTGGGGTGGTTCAGCGAACATGGTTTGGGCTATGATCTTGGTGAGATTAAACTTCTTCTATAAACAGTTTTGGTTAGGATTTAGTTGTTTAATCTCAGCTTGGGATTGGTCAAGGGAAAATCCTAGTGATGCTATCACCCTTATAATCTTTGATAAATGATCTTTATAGGGTATGATCCTACTGGTCGAGGTCATTGCTTCTTCCATCAGCGTCAATTGGAATTTATCACAACCCTTAATATAATAATATTAATGGTCATTTTATAATGTCTATATTATCAATGGTCATTGTATAATGGATATATTATCAATGGTTATGATGCTTAACCATCTTTTAAATCAAACATGATATAACTCTAAAGGTCCAAAATAACCAAAGTAGTGCATGAATTTTCTATAAATTCATTTTTTAATAAGATATTTACTTATTTAAAAAGGAAATTTAATTTATAAAAGTTTGGGTCATTACATGGTGGAATCCAGCGGCTCACCAATGATGCCACTAAACAACCATTAAAGAAGGGTTATTATGTCATTAATATTTATAAATCTTATATTGATTCCCCTTCTTTTACCTTGACCTACACCTAATACATATGAATTTAGGAGAAATATTTGGATGATTTTGGCTTTCCCAACTCGAATCCTTGGAAAATCGAAGTGCTGATCGAAGCTGTGATCCTCTTTTCACAAATCTAACTAAATTTTGGTCTTAGATATTATTCTTATTCATGTTTCTATTGTCAAAGGGTGATGAAAACCATGATAATTCATAGGATTTAGGTTTCTAATCAGGTTTCTTATAGATCCATCATGGAATTGAGAGTTTTTTCCAGATCTTTGTTCCTCACGGTTCCCTCTTCAATAATCATTGTTGTAAGTGATTCCTATAATTTCTATTATTCTAGAAATTGATGAATTTGAGATTATTTATTGGAAATTAATGTTTTAGGGTTCTTCTTAGTTTCTTAGATCCCTAAATTCTTCTTGGATTTTGATCTCATGCTAGTGTTGAAAAACCAAGTGTTTTGAGGTGGGTAGTTTCATAGAAAACCTTGGTTTTATGAACCATGCATTCTTGTTCATTTTAAATTAGTTTTCTAAATTATTTAATGGAATGATTTATAATTCTTTAAATGTGGTGATTTTGGTTATGTTTGTGAAAATGGATTTCTCCCTTTATTTTGTAAATGAGAGTTTTTATTCAAAGCACACTTAGTTTGTTATGCAAATGATTTCAAAGAAAAAATTGGTTTGAATTGTGAAACTAGAATGCCTCCCATTGTAGGAAATATAAATAATGAATTGATTTGAAATGAAAATATAAAATCCCCTAAGTGTGGGTTGTAGAATATGGGAACCTGGGGTAAGGAGACACAAACTAAACAATGTTTGAGGAAAGGATACACTTATAGGAGTGGACTCTTACCTCTAAGATTGTTGTACTAGGGTAATGTGTGTACCAGGTGACTTTTGATTCACCAAGTTGGTGAAAGGATCCTATATGACCTAGAATTATTGTATCCTATTATTTAGTTTCCATGTTGCTGCTCTTTGGGAAATGGTTATTTGTTTATGAATTGGATATTTGAAATTATTTATAATGATTTGAATTATTTGAAAGGAAAACAGTTTCATTAAATTATCTTTAAAAATTGGTTTATTTGGAAAGGTTTTTTGACCAATTTAAAGGGGTTAAGTTCTATGTTTTGATATAAATTGTGAAAATTAATTTCATGATTTTTTTCATTAAATGAGCATAATCAGTTGATCTTATAAATAATTCTTATAGAACACTTGTATGAGATCCTACTATGATTGTTTTCTCACACCCTACACATACCTTTTGGTGTGTGTAGATCTTATTTTTTTTTATGCAAGTAAAGGAAAGGCATCACAAGGTGGAGGTAGGTATCTGTGTTAGTGGGGTGTGTGATTTTGACAGTGACATGGTGGGATGTTGACCCAAATATTACATCGATATGGGTTGTATTTTGTTTTGTGTACTTTGGTTTTCCTATTTTTGGTTTCACACTTGTTTTTTCTTGTATTTTTTTGTCTTATGTTGTTTGTCTCTATGTTGACATGTTGACTTTCCTTTATATATATGACATCTTAGTTACCCATGGTTATTCTTGTGGTTAAAACCATTCCCAAAGGTAGTTATTGATGCTTAGGAACTTGTCGTCAGCCTTTGGGGATCAAGAACACCCTTCAGGCCTTTTCATAGGCTAATTTAGGTGTCTGGTTCAGGGATGACCCAAGTTGGTTTGTGAGAATTATAATTCATGAGTAAATGTTACTCAATTAGTTCATATAACCCTTATATGAATGCATCTACTTCCCAAAAAATTTCATCATATGAAACATTTATTGATGAAAACCCACAAATAATATCTTCTTGATTGATAACTATTATGATTCAACCACCCAAATAATCAAATAATGAATCCTTAAAATATGAACAGTAATATACTACGACATGTTAGAGTTGGTTCCCTAGAACCAACTACTTTGTAATTTATATTTCCTATAAATATTCATGGATTTTGTCACATCTGTGATGTTATTTTGAGGCATTTTCTCTTTTATTTTTGTTCCTACCTTTATTACACAGATTCCTTGGTAGTTTTTGAGAAAAAATGGTGATTTTCAGGCTAGAAAAAAGAATTCACATAGTTGGAACATGGTTAGTAGAAACTGTGCACTAGCCCAGTGTAAACCGTGCTCCCTGGACAATGGCATAGTTCGAGCCACATAGTCTAGCACATGTGCATGAAACCTTCCCAGGCTAACAGTGCGACTAGTGCAGTGGCACTATCCAGGATGCATAGATAATCACATGGGTGTTCACCTTTCTAGGTAAAATGTGCGGCCAACTTTCCTTTTAGATAGAGGTTCCACACCATTGGAGCATGGTCTAACAGATGGTGCAGCCAAACTGTGCAGCCTGCCATATCTTTAAAATTTTCAAAATTCCTAAATTACACATCCTCAATTTTAAAACCCAGATTAGACACTAAAAGAGGATAATATTCATTTTTTATATTATAATATTCATTTTCTTTATTAATCATAAACACCATTTTTAGTGCATTTTACACTTTGAACATTATTTTATATTATAATTGTAATTCCTTCTTAAAATGCACTATTACATGGTACATTTTTGAACACCATATAAAATACCCAATTATATTGATTTAATTTTCATATTTAATTTTCATTTTCCTTATTAAATTTGGAATAATTAATAATTTTTGAGTACTTGAAGACTCACATTGGAAGACCACCAAAATGGGCTTTCATGGAAACACATTTTGGGAAAAGTAAATTGGACAAAAGCCCAATAAAGAGACTGTAGAAACCAAGATAAAAAACCAATGATTCTAAAAATTTAAATTAATATAGAGTCAATCATGTGGAATATTTAATCAAATAGTTAAAAGATCTAATTTGGATGTTTTAATGGAGTTCTAGGCGGCCCAACTTGTAGATAAAATTATGGGTCAGATTATGCAACCCAGAAAAATAGCCCACCATTTCGACTTTATCTAGAAATTAAAAAATACATTTGGGATGAAAAATTACAGAAAGTTAGGTGACATCTGAAGATTCATTTTCTTATTCTATGTACCACCCCAATTCAGCCATCTTTAAGCTCATTTAGGCACTTCTGTTTTGTGGATTCAAGCCGGATGTCATTTCAGGTCAAGGGTGGAAAAGTCTAAATTCCACAAACTTTCCACCACCATTGGAAAACCATAATAAAGTGGGAATACTTGTACTATTTGGGATAATACCCAAGCCTCTTTAAATTCCTATTTAAGTTAGTGGTAGTGTAGGATTTTATCATCTTTGAGCTCTGTTTCATTTTAATGTTATGCTGCCAATTTGATGTTGTAATCGCATTCCTTCAATTGTAAGTTTCTTGAATTACCTTAGATTCTTTATAAAAGTTATTCATATTATCTTATTCTATTATTATTATTATAAATTTGATACCATTTACTCAAGGTTTTAACTTTTTCACACCAAACCTTGTTGAATTATTCACACAATGGTGGAGTGATCGTTTTCTTTTCCTTATTTTTTTTCACTTCTTCAATTCTGCCCTCATGAGTCTATTTCTCACTTCCATTGATAGAATAGAATCAATGGAGGGATAACCCACTTATGGGTTGATCAAAGTTAGTATAAAGGGGATGTATTATATGTTATTTATCTCTCCATTAATTTCTAATCACTTCTTTTAATTGAGATTTTTATTTGATGATTTTAAAACTCCTTCATCCTTGTTGAATTGAAGGCCACACATTTCAAGTGATAATACGAAACTTTACCTTGGAGTGCTCAAAACTTAGATCCTCCAAGTGTATAGGTGATAAGTATTATGGTTTTTTGTATTAAAACAATAAGTGATGAATTTGTTTGATCTTCTTATGAACCCATCTCAAATATAATAAATTGAAATCGTTAAAAAAAGAATTCATCCAATCCACCCCAAGCGATAACATAGGATCAACTCATTCTCTTAATTTGAATTCACATAGACCTTCTAGTGTTCAATTAAAACCATATAAATTCAAACCAATTTGTCCACTTCATAACAAAAAACAATCCATAGAATGTACGTGTATGTAGGTTACTTCTTAGGTCCCTGAGGATTCGACAACCCAAGCTAAACTACAAGCGACTGCTTAACCCTAAAATATTGTGTAAATTTGGGAGAGACCAAATTTTGGAACTGTTTTCGGGGACCTAAAAAAAGTTATCTTATACACTAGTATCCTTTTTTTCATCACACTTATCTATTATCACCCCCTTACTCCTATGTAATTCAATTTTGAACAAATCCAAACATCGGGAACCTATCCCTACTTTGATCACCCAACCCCATGTGTGATGTACAATGACCATCCTAATTTATAATGATGGGATCATCAGCAACCTAATGAATAAAAATGTTTTAACTCCTATGATTCAAAAAACATTCCAACATATAAAGAGTTTTAATCCCCACAAAGCCAATCTGAACACCCTCCAGTGCAATTCCAACAACTTAATTATCCACCTAGAAAAGACCATTTGGATCAACCCCTTATCCATCCTGATCCACATCCATTACTTAAAAAAATATGTCAACAAATGGAGATAATGAATTTTGAGGTTTCATCATTGAGATTATAACTACAAAACTTTGAGACGGTTATGGAACCCATTCCCACTCAGGCTATCCCTTCCTCATCATTGGTAGAAAAATATTTTATCCCACAAACCTCTAATGAATTTATTAAAGAACTGAAATTTGGATTTGGGATAGATGAAGAAGATAAAGGAATTATTTAAGGGTCTTTAAATAAAGAGTAAATTTATTTTTTGGATTAAAAATAGGTGAATTTGATATCATGGATTGAGTCTCATGAAAATAACCCCGTTGATGATTTTTCAAAAACACTAATCACCGAACCATTAAGAGAATCATAAAATTTGAGTCCATACCCATTCCTAAAACTGATCTTTCCAATTTTGTGGTTGAATATTCTATTTCAAAGGAACTAATTCTATTGAGAAATTTTGAAAATAAAACTCAGTTCAATTCAAAGTTCCAACATATGTATGAAAGTTTTAGCTTGCCCAAACTTAAACATATGTCCTTTCCATCCTCCCACAATTTTTTATTCAATGAGAATATACAAAACCTTAATGTTTTAATTATTTATTATCTTGATACAAATAAAAGAGGAATGATCCTTGATGTATTATGCAATATTAGAGAAGCAACTAGATCTACCATTTTTGATATTCGTTGGATTTACCAACTCATTTTAGAACATAGGTTTGTGAACGAAACAAATTATAAACATTGAATAAATCTAAACCTAGTAGAATTCATCAAACATGTGGTTCTTAAAATTTTTAAATTTGGTATTGGGTAAGTTGGGGGGTTCAAGTCGAGCTAACGACTTTAAACTAAGCGCTACACGAGAGGTAACCTGTGGTTTTCATGTTTCCAATCATTGTGAATCATATTTATTTTTCAAATAGCATTAATGAATAATTTTTATATTTTTAATTTTTTTTAATATGATAGTACCTTAAACTATTGACCTATTCTTTTATTATGAGTATGGATGGGCATGAAAGGGGATTTCCATATTCATCTGTGTCACGTGGTGTGATCCCTGAGTAATACCTTACCCAGAAATATAAAAAGAAGATAATGTATCATCAGTTTATTTTTTTATGTTTTTGTAGGTTAAAATAAAAATACAAAAAATAATAAAAATTAATTTTTTTAAAGGATAAGTTGTAGGTCATGGGGTGAACCCATCACAACCAGCGAAGCTGCGAGGACTTGAACCTGAGACCGAAGGGAGACAGGGGCAGATGCTTTCCACTGACCTACGAGTTATAGTGTTTCCTTATTCTATTTTATTTATATATATACTTATATTTTAAAATTTATATATCCACACACACACACACACATATATTATTCTAATTTTTACTTGTTCCTAGTATCAGTATTTGGAATGCTTAAATAAACAGGTGTGTTTTCCCTTTCCTTTTGTTTTATTTTATTTAAAGAGACCTCAAGGGGTTTCAATTGTGCTCCAATTGTGTTGGTGTTTGAGATTCAGGGGATGCTAAGTTGATGGATTTTTTAGACAAATCACAGATATATAAACACAAAATATCATCATTTATGAGGATTCTCCAAGTGACATGGAGATCAAGGGATTAAAAGGGATAAGTTAGAACTTCAACTTCAACCACTAGGTGACTTCATTCCATGATCCTCATTTTAAATTTCTTTTTTGAACTCCCCTTCTCTGCCTCTACCCCCTTCTAAATTTTATTTTCTCCAAACACTGGGGAGAATGTTATTTTAAGTTGGGGGGGGGGGGGGGTGAGATGAAATAAAAAAATTTCTTTCGTGTGATTTTTTTTCTTTTGTGTGCAAAAAAATGATTTGAAAGAAAACTATGCCTTAATGGAAGGAAAAGTTCATTTAACCTTGAACATGATAATACACATTACACACTTTAAAATTGAATATCAAATAATTTTGCATGACTTGATTCTGATTTTAATTCATGTTTAAGTTCATGTGCATATATTTTGGAAAGTGCTGTTTTTTGATGCGATTTTCACCGTTTATATTTTCATATATTTAATAACAAAAAAACACAATGCACACCCTATAGATTGTGGGGTATTAATTTGAGTTCATGGGGTCCCCCAAATAAATAGCATAGGTTTGGTGATCATTTTAGTTTTAATATGATTATTTAATAAAAAAACAAAAAAAAACAATAAATTTGCACGTAGAGCAATGAAATAACCTAATGCATGGCTTTCGAAACTTGGAGATCGTGACTCCATAGTAGTCTGACCCAGAGTTAGTAATTTTATCTTTATTTGTGATAATTTGTCTTTGTTTTCTACTAATTTAACTCGAGATGATGCCTAATTATGTGGGATTCACTTAGTTCCCTAAGGTCTTTGAGCCTGGGAGTCATCTAAAAAGTCTCGCTACATTGGTAGACTATGTTGAGTGTAATTTCAATTACCATGGAAAAATTGAAAAATAAAAAATAAAAAAATAAAAAATGAATAATCATCTTAATATTGCAATGTGATTCCACCTAGCGCTTCCATCATTCCCCCCTTGAATAAAGATGAACCCCCCATGTATATTGTGATACACAATGCATCATCATAATTAATATTGGATAAAATATGGCAATAAATTTGAACAAAGGAATGGGATTGAGATTGGTATATTTTTATGAAACTATCTTGCATTAAAATATTTTTATGGGTTTCATTATTATTTTGTATAAGGGTTTTTGGTGATCATTGTGTATTAAAATGTTTTGGAAAAGGGAATTCAAATTTCATATTTTTGAGATATATTTTGCTTGAGATTAGAAAAACTCAAGTTGGGGGGAGTAATTATCCACTAAAATAGGATAATATTAATTTTTTATATTATAATATTAATGTGCTTTATTAATCATAAACACCATTTTTATTTCATTTTACACTTTGAACATTATTTCATATTATAATTGTAATTCCTTCTTAAAAGGCACTATTACATGGTACATTTTTGAACACCATATAAAATACCCAATGATATTGGTTTTATTTAAATATTTAATTTTCAGATTCCTAATTAGATTGGGAACAATTAATACTTTTTTAGTACTTGAAGATTCACATTTGAAGACCCCCAAAATGGGCTTTCATGGCAACACATTCTGGGAAAAGTAAACTGGACAAAATCCCAATAAAGAGACTGTAGCAGCCAAGATCCATACCCAAGGATTATAAAAATTTAATTAAATATAGATGAAATCATGGGGAATATTTCATCAAGCAGTGAAAAGAGCTAATTACGATGTTTTAATGGAGTTCCAGGTGGCCCAACTTGGAGATAAAATTCTGGGCCAGATTCTGTGGCCTAGAAAAACAACCCACCATTTCGACCATATCTTGAAATTAAAAAATTCATTTGGGATAAAACTTTATAGACAGTTAGGGGACATCAGAAGATTAATTTTATTCTTCTATGTACCACTCCAATTTTATCATCTAGAAGCTCATTTAGGCACTTCTGTTTTTTGGATGCAAGCTGAAAGTCATTTTGGGTCAAGGGTGGAAAAGTATAAATTCCACAAACTTTCCACCACCCTAGGCCTAGCATACTAAAGTGGGAAGACTTGGAATATTGTGGGTTCTACCCAAGAATATTGAAATGACTATTTAAGGCAGTGGTGGTGGAGTAGTTTATCATCTTTTATCTTTGTTTCATTTTAATGTTATACTACCGATTTGATGTTGTAATCGTATTCATTCAGTTGTAGGTTTCTTGAATTACCTTAGATTATTTATAAAATTTCTTTATATTATCTTATTATATTCTTATTATTATCACTTTTATACAATTTCCACAAGTTGTTAACTTTTTCAAACGAAACCATGTGGAATTATTCACCCAATGGTGGAGTGATCGATTTCTTTTCATTATTATTTTTCATTTCTTCAATTCTGCCCTCATGAGTCTATTTCCCGCTTCCATTAATAGAATAGCATAAATGGAGGGATAACCCACTCATGGGTTGATCCAAGTGAGTATAAAGAGGCTATATTGGATGTTATTTATCACTCTATTAATTTCTAATCACTTTTAATTGAGATTTTTATTTGATTATTTTAAAACTCCTTCATCCATGTTGAATTTATGGCCACACATTTCAAGTGCTAATATGAACTTTTACCTTAGAGTGATCAAAACATTGATCCTACAAGTGTATAGTTGATTAGTATTATGGTGTGTTGGTATTAAACCAATATGTGATGAAGTTTTTTGATCTTCTTATGAACCCATCTCAAATATAAGAAATTGAAATCGTTAAAAAAGAATTCATCCAATCCACCCCCAAGCGATAACCTAGGATCAACTCATTAACTTAATTTTAATTCACATAGACTTGTTAGTGTTCATTTAAAACCATATAAAATCAACCCAAGTTGGCCACTTCATATCCAAAAAAAATCCATATAATTTAAGTGTCTTTAGGTTACGTCTTAGGTCCCTGAGGATTCGAAAACCCAAGCTAAAATACAAGCGACCGCTTAACCCTAAAATCTTGTGTAAATTTGGGTGAGAACAAATTTTTGCACCGTTTCTGGGGACCTAAGTAAGTTATCTTAGAAACTATAATACTTTTTTTCATCCCACTTATATTTTCTCACCCCCTCACTCCTATAGAAGGCAATTTTGAACCAATCCAAACATGGGGAACCTATCCCTACTTTGATCACCCAACCCCATGTGTGGTGTATAATGACCACCCTAATTTCTACTAGTGGGATCATCAACAACCTAATTAACCACAATGTTTTAACTCATGTAATCCAAAAATCATTCCAACATATAATGAGTTTCAATCCCCAAAAATCCAATCTAAACACCCTCCTGTGCAATTCCAACAACTTAATTATCCACCTGGAAAAGACCATTTGGCTCAACCCCATATCCACCCCGAACCACATCCATTACTTAATTTTTTTTTCAAATAATGGAGATAATTAATTTTTAGGTTTCATCATTGAGATTATAACTACAAAACTTTGAGTCGGTTATGGAACCCATTCCCACTCAGGCTATCCCTTCCTTGTCATTGATTAAAGACTCTTTTCTCCCACAAACCTCTAATGAATTTATTGAAGAACTAACCTTTGGATTTGGGATTGATGAAGAAAATAATGGAATTATTGAAGGGTCATTAAATAAATAGGAAATTGATTTTTTGGATTCAAAAGAGGTGAATTTGATATCATGGATTGAGTCTCATGAAAATAACTCTGTTGATGATTTTTCAAAAACACCAATCATTGAAACATTAAGAGAAATCACAAAATTTGAGTCCATACCCATTCCTAACACTAATATTTCCAATTTTGTGGTTGAATATTATATTCCAAGGGAACCAATTCTATTGAGAAATTTTGAAAATAAAACTGAGTTCAATTCAAAGTTTCAATAATGTATGAAAGTGTTTTCCTGCTTGAACTTAAAAATATGTCTTTTCCATCCTCCCACAATTTTATATTCATTTGGAATATCCAAAACCTTCATGTTTTCATTATTTATTATCTTGATAAAAATAAAAGAGGAATGATCCTTTATGCCTTATGCAATATTAGAGAAGAAACTAGATCCACCATTTTTGATATTCCTTGGATTTAACCACTCATTTTAAAACATAGATTTGTGAAAGAAACAAATTATAAACATATAATCAATCAAAACCTAGTAGAATTGGTGAAAAATGTGGTCCTTAAATGTTTAAATTTGTTATTGGGTAAGTTGGGGGGTTCAAGTCGAGCTAATGACTTTAAACTAACCGCTTCATGGGAGGAAACCCATGGTTTTTATGTTTCGAATCATTGCGAATCATATTTATTTTTCAAATAGGATTAATGAATAATTTTTATATCTTTTTTGAATATGATAGTACCTTATATTGTTGTCCTATTCTTATATTATGAGTATGGATGGGTATGAAAGGGGAGTTCCATATTCATCCATGTCACGTGGTGTGATCCCTGAGTAATACTTTACCCATAAATTTAAAAAGAAGATAATGTATCATCTATTTATTTTATTTTTATGTGTTTGTAGGTTAAAAGAAAAATACAAAAAAAAAAAATTAAAAAAAAATTAAAGGATAAGTCACAGGTCATGGGGTGAACCCTATCAAAACCAGAGAAGCTGTGGGGACTCGAACTTGAGACCGAAGGGAGACAAGGGTACACACTTTCCACTGACCTATGACTTATAGTGTTTCCTTATTCTATTTTATTTATATATATACTTATATTTTAAAATTTATATATCCACACACAGATATATATATATATATATATATATATAATTCTAATTTTTACTTATTCCTAGTATCGGTCTTTTGTATGCTTAAATAAACATGTGCATTTTTTCCCTTTCCTTTTGTTTTTGTTTATTTAAAGGGACCTCAAGGGGTTTCCATTGTGTTACAATTGTGTTGGTGTTTGAGATTCATGAGATTCTGAGTTGATGTATTTTTTAGAAAAATCATAGATATATAAACACAAACTATCATCATTGATGAGGCTTCTCCGAGTGACATGGAGATCAAGGGATTAAAATGGAGAAGCAAGAACTTCAACTTCAACCACCAGGTGACTTCATTCCATGATCCTCATTTTCAATTTCCTTTTTGAACACCCCTTCTCTGCCTCTACCCCCTTCTAAATTTTCTTTTCTTTAAGCATTGGGGACAGTGGGAAGAAATAAAAAAATTTCCTTTTTGTGCAAAAAAAAATTACTTTTGTGTGCAAAAAAAAATACTTGAAAGAAAAGTGTGCCTTAATGGAAGGAAAAGTTCCTTTAACCTTAAACATGGTAATACAGATTTCACACTTTTAAATTTAATAGAAAATAATTTTTCATTCCTTGATTTTTATTTTAATGCAAGTTTAAGTTCATGTGTATAGATTTTGGAAAGTGCAGTTGTTTGATGTGATTTTTCACCATTTATATTTTCATCCATTTAATGAAAAAACACACAATCCACATCCTTTGGATTGTAGGGTATTTTTTTGAGTTCATGTGGCCCCCTAAATAAATATCATAGGTTTGGTGATCATTTTATTTTTAATATGAGTATTCAATTAAAAAACAAAAAAAAACAATAAATTTGCACGTAGAACAATGAAATAACCTAATGCGTGGCTTTCGCCACTTGGTGATTGTGACTCCATAGTTGTCTGGACCAGAGTTTGTAATTTTATCTCTATTTGTGGTAATTTTAATTTGTTTTCAACTAATTTAACTCGATATGATTCCCGAGTTTGTGGGATTCACTTGGTTCTTTAAGGTCTTTGAGCCTGGGAGTCATCAATAAAGTCTCGCTACATGGGTTGACTGTGTTAAGTGTAATTTCAATTACCCTAGAAAAATTGAAAAAAAAACAAAAAGAAAATAATAAAAACAAAATAAAAAAATGAATACTCATATTAATATTGAAATGTGATTCCACATAGCGCTTCCATCATTTCCCCCTTGAATAAAGATGAACCCCCATGTCTGTTGTGATACACAACACACCATCATAATTAATATTCGATGAAATATGAAGATGAATTTGAACAAAGGAATGGTATTGGGATTGAGATTTTCTTATGAAACTATCTTTTATTAAAATATTTTGATGGGTTTCATGATTTTTTGGTATAAGTGTTTTTGGTGATCATTGTGTATTAAAATATTTTGGAAAAGGGAATTCAAATTTCATATTTTTGAGATATATTTTGCTCAGGACTAAAAAAACTCAAGTTTGGGGGTTTTATTGGACACTAAAATAGGATAATATTCATTTTTTATATTATAATATTCATGTGCTTTATTAATCATAAACACCATTTTTAGTGCATTTTACACTTTGAATATTATTTCATATTATAATTGTAATTCCTTATTAAAATATCCTATTACATGGTACATTTTTGAACACCATATAAAATACCCAATGATCTTGATTTTATTTCATATTTAAATTTATGGTTCCTCATTACATTGGGAACAATTAATAATTTTTTAGTACTTGAATATTCACATTGGAAGACCACCAAAATGAGCTTTAATGGCAAAACATTATGGGCAAAGTAAACTGGACAACAGCCCAATAAAGAGACTATAGCGGCCAAGATCTAAACCCAATTATTCTAAAAATTTAAATTAAGATAAAGGAAATAATGGGTAATATTTCATAAAATAGTGATAAGAGCTAATTCAGATGTTTTAATGGAGTTCTAGGCGGCCAAACTTGGAGATAAAATTCTGGGCCAGATTCTGCAGCCCAAAAAAACAGCCAACCATTTCGACCATATCACAAAATTAAAAAATCCATTTGGGATGAATATTTACAAAAGTTATGGGAACTAATAATATTAATTTTCTTCTTCTATGTACCACTCCAATTCGGCAATATAGAAGCTCATTTAGGTGCATCTGTTTTTTGGATGCAATTTGGATGTTATTTCGGGTCAAGGGTGGAAAAGTCTAAATTCCATAAACTTTACATCACCCTAGGATGGCCATACTAAATGGTAAGACTTGGAATATTTGGGGATATAACCATAACTCTTGAAATTCATATTTAAGGTAGTGGCGGTGGAATATTTTATCATCTTTAAGCTTTGTTTCATTTTAATGTTATGCTGCCAATTTGATGTTGTAATCACATTCCTTCAATTGTAAGATTCTTGAATTAACTTAGATTTTTTATAAAAGTTCTTCATATTATCTTATTATATTGTTCTTATTATAACTTTTATACCATTTCCTCAAGGTTTGAACTTGTTCACACCAAACCTTGTGGAATTATTCACACAACGGTGGAGTGGTCATTTTCTTTTCATTATTTTTTTCACTTCTTCAATTCCGCCCTCATGAGTCTATTTACCGCTTCCATTAACAGAATAACATCAATGGAGGGATAAAAAACTTATGGGTTGATCCAATGGAATATAAAGGGGTTGTATTGTATGTTATTTATGACTCCATTAATTTCTAATCACTTATTTTAATTGAGATTTTTATTTGACGATTTTAAAACTCCTCCGTCCTTGTTGAATTTAAGGCCACACATTTTAAGTGCTAATACGAACCTTTGCCTTTGAGTGCTCAAAAACTTGATCTTCCAAGTGTATAGATGATTAGTATTATAGTTTTTTGGTATTAAACCAATAAGTTATGAAGTTGTTTGATCTTCTTATGAACCCATCTCAAATATAAGAAATTGAAATTGTTAAAAAAGAATTCATCCAATCCACCCCTAAGCAATAACCTAGGATTAACTCATTCTATTAATTTGAATTCACATAGAACTATTAGTTTTCATTTAAAAACCTCTAAAATCAACCCAAGTTGGCCACTTCATATCAAAAAACAATCTATAGAATGTATGTGTCGGTAGATTACTTCTTAGGTCCCTGAGGATTGGACAACCCAAGCTAAACTAAAAGCGACCGCTTAACCCTAAAATCTTATGTAAATTTGGGTGAGACCAAATTTTGGAACCGTTTACGAGGACCTAAGTAAGTTATCTTAGACAATAGTATAATTTTTTTCATCCCACTTATATATTATCACCCCCTCACTCCTATGGAAGGAAATTTTGAACAAATCCAAACATGGGGGACCTATCCCTACTTTGATCACCCAACCCCATGTGTGATGTACAATGACCATCCTAATTTCTACTGGTGGGATCATCAAAAACCTAATGAAATACAATGTTTTAACTCCTATGATACACAAAACATTCTAACATATAATGAGTTTCAATCCCTACAAAGCCATTCTAAACACCCTCCTGTGAAATTCCAACAACTTAATTATCCACCTGGAAAAGACCATTTGGATCAACCCCTTACCCATCCTGATCCACATACATTACATAAAAAACTATGTTAAAAAATGTAGATAATGATTTTTTTGGTTTCATAATTGATATTATAACTACAAAACTTTGAGATGGTTATGAAACCCATTCCCACTCAGGCTATCCCTTACTCATCATTGATAAAAGACTCTTTTCTCCCACAAACCTCTAATGAATTTATTCAATAACTAACATTTTAATTTGGAATAGATTAATAAGATAAATGAATTATTTAAGGGTCTTTAAATCAAGAGGAAATTGATTTTTTGGATTCAAAAGAGGTGAATTTGATATCATGGATTGAGTCTCATGAAAATAACTCCGTTGATGATTTTTCAAAAACACCAATCAATGAACCATTAAGAGAAATCACAAAATTTGAGTCCATACCCATTCCTAACACTTATATTTCCAATTTTGTGGTTGAATATTCTATTCTAAAGGAAAAAATTATATTGAGAAATTTTAAAAATAAAACCAAGTTCAATTCAATGTTCCAACATATGTATGAAAGTGTTAGACTGCCTGAACTTTAATATATGTTCTTTCCATCCTCCCATAATTTTTTATTTATTCGGAATATCCAAAACCTTCATTTTTTCATTATTTATTATATTGATAAAAATAAAATAGGAATGATCCTTGATATCTTATGAAATATTAGTGACACAACTAGATCAACTATTTGTGATATTCCTTGGATTTACCCACTCATTTTTGAACATAGTTTTGCGAACAAAACAAATTATAAACATATAATAAATCTAAACCTAGTTGAATTGGTGAAACATGTGGTCCCTAAAACTTTTAAAGTTGTTATTTGGTAAGTTGGGGGGTTCAAGTTGAGTTAACGACTTTAAACTAAGCGTTGCACAGAAGGCAACCCGTGGTTTCCATGTTTCTAATCATTGTGAATTATCTTTATTTTTCAAATAGGATTAATGAATAATTTTTATATTTTAAATAAATTGAATATGATAGTACCTTGTAATGCTGACATGTTCTCATATTATGAGTATAGATGGGTATGAAAGTGGAGCTCCATATTCATCCATGTCACATGGTGTGATCCATGAGTAATACCTTACCCAGAAATTTAAAAAGAATACAATGTATCATCAGTTTATTTTAATTTTATGTGTTTTTAGGTTAAAATAAAAATACAAAAAAAAATAATAATTAAAAAAATAATTTAAAGGAAAAGTCATAGGTCATGGGGTGAACCCTGTCACAACTAGAGAAGTCGTGGGGACTCAAACCCGAGACCGAAGAGAGACAGGGGCACACACTTTCCACTGAACTACGACTTATAGTGTTTCCTTCTTCTATTTTATTTATATATATACTAATATTTTAAAATTTATATATCCACACACATATATATATAATTCTATTTTTTACTTGTTCATAGTGTCGGTCTTTGGTATGCTTAAATAAACAGGTGTATTTTTTTACCTTTCCTTTTGTTTCTGTTTATTTAAAGGGACCTCAAGGGGTTTCCATTGTGTTCCAATTATATTGGTGTTTGAGATTAAGGGGATGCTGAGTTGATGGTTTTTTTAGACAAATCAAATATATATAAACACAAACTATCATCATTGAAGAGGATTCTCTGAGTGACATGGAGATTAAGGGATTAAAAGGGAGAAACAAGAACTTCAACTTCAAAAACCAGGTGACTTCATTCCATGATCCTCATTTTCAATTTACTTTTTGAACTACCCTTATCTACCTCTACCACCTTCTAAATTTTATTTTCTCAAAACATTGGGAATAATGTTATTTTAAGCTGGGGGGAGATGAAATAAAAAAATTTCTTTTGTGTGCAAAAAAAAAAGTTTTTGTGTGCAAAAAAAAGATTTGAAAGAAATGTGTTCCTTAATGGAAGGAAAAGTTCCTTTAACCTTGAACATGAAAATACAAATTTTAAACTTTAAAATTGAATATCAAATAATTTTTCATGCCTTGATTCTAATTTTAATACAAGTTTAAGTTCATGTGCATATATTTTGGAAAGTGCGGTTGTTTGATGTGATTTTTCACCGTTTATATTTTTATCCATTTAATAAAAAAAACACAATACATGTCCTCTGGACTGTGGGGTATTAGTTTGAGTTAATGGGGTCCCCCAAATAAATATCATAGGTTTGGTGATCATTTTATTTTTAATATGAGTATTCAATAAAAAAAATAAGAAAAAACAATAAATTTGCACGTAGAGCTTTGAAATAACCTAATGCGTGGCTTTCGGCACCTGGGGATCTTGACTCCAAAGTTGTCTCACCCAGAGTTAGTAATTTTATCTCTTTTTGTGATAATTTGACTTTGTTTTCAACTAAGTTAAATCAAGATGATTTCCAAGTATGCGGGCTTCACTTGGTGCCCTTAGGTCTTTGAGCCTGGGAGTCATCGACAAAGTCTCGCTACATGGGTTGACTATGTTGAGTGCAATTTCAATTTCCAGGGAAAAAGTTGAAAAAAATAATAATAAAAATAAAATAAAAAAATGAATACTCATATTAATATTTAAATGTGATTCCACCTAGTGATTATATCATTTCCCCATTTAATAAATATGAATCCCCATGTCTATTGTGATACACAACACATCATCATAATTAATATTGGATTAAATATGTCAATGAATTTGAACAAAGGAATGAGCTTGGGATTGATATATTCTTATGAAACTATCTTGTATTAAAATATTTTGATGGGTTTCATGGTTTTTTGGTATATGGATTTTTGGTGATCATTGTGTATTAAAATGTTTTGAAAAAGGGAATTCAAATTTCATATTTTTGAGATATATTTTTCTCGGGACTAGAAAAGACCATTTGGATCAACCTAGAAAAATAAAGATGAATCCCCATTACTTAAAAAATAGTGTCAAAAATGGAGATAATGAATTTTTAGGTTTCATCATTGAGATTATAACTACAAAACTTTGAGATAGTTATGAAACCCATTCCCATTCAAGCTATCCCTTCCTCATCATTGATAAAAGACTCTTTTATCCCAGAAACCTCTAATGAATTTATTGAAGAACTAACCATTGGATTTGGGATAGATGAAGAAGATAAAGGAATTATTGAAGGGTCTTTAAATCATTAGGAAATAGATTTTTTTCGATTCAAAAGAGGTGAATTTAATATCATGGATTGAGTCTCATGAAAATAACTCCGTTGATGATTTTTCAAAAACACCAATCACTGAACCATTAAGAGAAATCAAAAAATTTGAGTTCATACCCATTCCTAACACTTATCTTTCCAATTATGTGGTTGAATATTCTATTCCAAAGTAAATAATTCTATTGAGAAATTTTGAAAATAAAAATGAGTTCAATTCAAAGTTCCAACATATGTATGAAAGTGTTAGCCTACCTGAACTTAAACATATGTCCTTTCCATCCTCCCACAATTTTTTATTCATTGGGAATATCCAAAACCTTCATGTTTTCATTATTTATTATCTTGATACAAATAAAATAGGAATTATCCTTGATGTCTTATGAAATATTAGAGAAGCAACTAGATCCACCATTTCTAATATTCCTTGGATTTACCCACTCATTTTAGAACATAGGTTTGTGAACAAAACAAATTTTAAACACAGAATCAATTTAAAAATAGTAGAATTAGTGAAGTATGTGGTCCTTAAAATTTTGAAAGTTGGTATTGGGTAAGCTGGGGGGTTCAAGTCGAGCTAACGACTTTAAACTAAGTGTTGCACGGGAGGCAACCCCTGGATTTCTTATTTCCAATCATTGTGAATCATATTTATTTTTTTCAAAGAGTATTAATGAATAATTTTTATATTTATTTTTTTTGAATATTATAGTACCTTATAATATTTACCTATTATTCTATTAGGAGTATGGATGAGTATGAATGGGGAGGGCCATATTCATCCATGTCACGTGGTGTGATTCCTGAGTAATACCTTACCCAAAAATTTAAAAAGAAGACAATGTATCATTAGTTTATTTTATTTTTATGTGATTGTAGGTTAAAATAAAAAATAATAATAAAAAAAAATTAAAGTACAAGTCATAGGTCATGGGGTGAACCCTGTCGCAACCAGCGAAGCCGTGGGGACTCGAACCCGAGACCGAAGGGAAACAGGGGCACACGATTTCCACCGACCTAAGGCTTATAGTGTTTCATTCTTCTATTTTATTTATATATATACTTATATTATAAAATTTATAAATCCACACAGACACACACACACACATATATATATTATTCTAATTTTTACTTGTTCCTAGTATTGGTCTTTGGTATGCTTAAATAAAGAGGTACGTTTTTCCCTTTCCTTTTGTTTTTGTTTATTTAAAGTAACCTCAAGGGGTTTACATTGTGTTACAATTGTGTTGGTGTTTAAGATTCAGGGGATTCTAAGTTGATGGATTTTTTAGACAAATCAAAGATATATAAACACAAACTATCATCATTTATGAGGCTTCTCTGAGTGACATAGAGATCAAGGGATTGAAAGGGAGAAGAAAGAACTTCAACTTCAACCACCAAATGACTTCATTCCATGATCCTGATTTTCAATTTCCTTTTTGAAACCCCCTTCTCTTCCTCTACCCCCTTATAAATTTTATTTTCTTCAAACATTGGGGACACTGTTATTTTATGTTGGGGGGAGATAAAATAAAAAATTGCTTTTGTGAGCAATTTTTTTTTCTTTTGAGTGAAAAAAATGATTTGAAAGAAAAGTGTGCCTTAATGGAAGGAAAAGTTCCTTTAACCATGAACATGATAATAAAAAATGCACACTTTGAAATTGAATATAAAATAATTTTGAATGCATTTATTTTGATTTTAATTCAAGTTTATGTTCATGTGCATATATTTTTGAAAGTTCCGTTGTTCGATGTGATTTTTCACCATTTATATTTTCATCCATTTAATAAAAAAAAAAACAGAATGCACATCCTCTATATTGTGGGGTTTTAGTTTGAGTTCATGGGGTCCCCCAAATAAATAGCATAGGTTTGGTGATAATTTTAGTTTTAATATGAGTATTCAATAAAAAAACAAAAAATAAAAACAATAAATTTACGCGTACATCAATGAAATAACCTAATGCGTGACTTTTGGCACTTGGTGATCATGACTCCATAGTTTACTGGCCCATAATTAGTAAATTTATCTCTATTTGTGTTAATTTTACTTTGTTTTTAACTGATTTAACTTGAGATAATGCCTGAATATGTGGGCTTCACTTGGTGACCTAAGGTCTTTGAGCTTGGGAGTCATCGATAAAGTCTCGCTACATGGGTTGACTATGTTGAGTGCAATTTCAATTACAGTGAAAAAATTTAAAAAAAAAAAAAATAATTCTCATCTTAATATTGAAAGGTGATTCCACCTAGGGCTTACATCATCTCCCCTTGAATAAAGATGTACCCTCATGTCTATTGTGATACACAACACATCATCATAATTAATTTTGGATGAAACATGACGATGAATTTGAACAAAGGAATGGGCTTGGGATTGAGTGATGCTTATGAAACTATCTTGTATTAAAATATTTTGATGGGTTTCATGATTTTTTGATATAAGGGTTTTTGGTGATCATTGTGTTTTAAAATGTTTTAGAAAAGGGAATTTGAATTTCATATTTTTGAGATATATTTTGCTTGGGACTAGAAAAACTAAAGTTAGGGGGTGTGATAAGACACTAAAAGAGGATAATATTCATTGATTATATTATAATATTCATGTTCTTTATTAATCATAAACACCATTTTTAGTGCATTTTACACTTTGAACATTATTTCATATTATAATTGTAATTCCTTCTTAAAATTCACTATTACATGGTACATTTTTGAACACCATATAAAATACGCAATTATATTGATTTTATTTTTATATTTAATTTTCAGGTTCCTAATTACATTGGGAACAATTAATAATTTTGGAGTACTTGAAGATTCACATTGTAAGACCACCAAAATGGGATTTTATGGAAACACATTCTAGGAAAAGTAAACTGGACAACAGCCCAATAAAGAGACTACGATGGCCAAGATCCGAACCCAATGATTCTAAAAACTTAACCTAATATAGAGGAAGTAATGGAGAACATTTCATCAAATAGTGACAAGAGATAATTCAGATGTTTTAATGGGGTTCTAGGTGACCCAACTTGGAGATAAAATTCTGGTCCGGATTCTGCGGCCCAGAAAAACATCCCACCATTTTGACCATATCTCAAAATTAAAAAATCCATTTGGGATAAAACTTTACATATAGTTAGGGGACATCCTAATATTAATTTTATTCTTCTATGTACCACTCCAATTATGCCATATATAATCTCATTTAGCTGCATCTTTTTTTGTGGATACAAGATGGATGTCATTTCGGGTCAAGGGTGGAAAAGTCTAAATTCCACAAACTTTCCACCACCCTGGGCCTACCATACTAAAGTGGGAAGACTTGGAATATTGGGGTATAGACCCAAGACTATTTAAATTACTATTTAAGGTAGTGGTGTTGGAGAAGTTTATCATCTTTAAGCTTTGTTTCATTTTAATGTTATGCTGCCAATTTGATGTAGTAATCACATTCCTTCAATTGTAAGTTTCTTGAATTACCTTATATTATTTATAAAAGTTCTTCATGTTATCTTATTATATTATTCTTTTTATCAGTTTTATACCATTTTCTAAAGGTTTAAACTTGTTCACACCAAACCTTGTGGAATTATTCATATAACGTTGGAGTGATAATTTTCTTTTCATCATTTTTTTCAATTCTTCAATTCTACCCCCATGAGTCTATTTCCTACTTCCATTGACAGAATAGAATAAATGGAAGGATAAAACACTTAGGGGTTGATCCAAGGGAGTATAAAGGGGTTGTATTGGATGTTATTTATCACTCCATTAATTTACAATCACTTCTTTTAATTGAGATTTTTATTTGAATATTTTAAAACTCCTTCGTCCTTGTTGAATTTAAGGCCACACATTTTAAGTGCTAATACAAACCTTTACCTTGGATTGATCAAAAATTTGATCCTCAAAGTGTATAGGTGATTATTATTAAGGTGTTTTGGTATTAAACCAATAAGTTATGAGGTTGTTTTATCGTCTTATGAACCCATCTCAAATATAAGAAATTGAAATTGTTAAAAAAGAATTCATCCAATACACCAGAAGAGATAAACTAGGATAAAATCATTATCTTAATTTGAATTCACATAGACCTATTAGTGTTAATTTAAAACCATATAAAAATAAACCCATGTTTTCCACTTCATAGATAAAAACAATCCATAGAATGTACGTGTCTTTAGGTTACTTATTAGGTCCCTGAGGATTCGATAACCCAAGCTAAACTACAAGCGACCGCTTAAACCTAAAATCTTGTGTAAATTTAGGCGAGACCAAATTTTGGTGCCATTTACAGGGACCTAAGTAAGTTATATTAGACACTAGAATCCTTTTTTTTCATCCTAATTATCTTTTCTTCCCCCCTCACTCCTATGGAAGGCAATTTTGAACAAATCCAAACATGGGGGACCTATCCCTACTTTGATCACCCAACCCCATGTGTGATGTACAATGAACATCCTAATTTCAACAGGTGGGATCATCAAAAAACTAATGAACCATAATGTTTTAACTCATATTATCCACAAAACATTCCAACATATAATGAGTTTCAATCCCCACAAATCCAATCTAAACACCCTCCTGTGTAATTCCAACAACTTAATTATCCACCTAGAAAAGACCATTTGGCTCAACTACTTATTCATCATGATCCACATCCATTGCTTAAAAAACTGTGTTAAAAATGGAGATAATGAATTTTTAGGTTTCATTATTGAGATTATAACTACAAAACTTTCATAAGGTTATCGAACCCATTCCCACTCAGGCTATCCCTTCCTTGTCATTGAAAGAAGACTCTTTTCTCCCACAAACCTCTAATGAATTTATTGAAGAACTAAACTTTGGATTTGGTATATATGAAGAAGATAAAGGAATCATTTAAGGGTCTTTAAATCAATAGGAAATTTATTTTTTGGATTCAAAAGAGGATAATTTGATATCATGGATTGAGTCTCATGAAAATAACTCCATTGATGATTTTTCAAAAACACCAATCACTGAACCATTAAGAGAAATCACAAAATTTGAGTTTATACCCATTACTAACACTGATATTTCCAATTTTGTGATTTAATATTCTATTCCAAAAGAACCAATTCTATTGATAAATGTTTAAAATAAAACTGAGTTCAATTCAAAGTTCCAACATATATATGAAAGTGTTAGCCTGCCTGAACTTAAACAAATATCCTTTCCCTCCTCCCACAATTTTTTATTCATTGGGAATATCCAAAAACTTTATGTTTTCATTATTTATTATCTTGATACAAATAAAATAAGAATTATTCTTGATGTCTAATGCAATATTATAGAAGCAACTAGATCCACCATTTCTGATATTCCTTGGATTTACCCACTCATTTTAGAACATAGGTTTATGAACAAAACAAATTATAAACATGGAATCAATATAAAAATAGTAGAATTGGTGAAACAAATGGTCCTTAAAATTTTTAAAGTTGGTATTGGGTAAGTTGGGGTGTTCAAGTTGAGCTAACGACTTTAAACTAAGCACTGCATGGGAGGAAACCCATGGTTTTCTTGATTCCAATCATTGTGAATCATCTTTATTTTTTTCAAATAGGATTAATGAATAATTTTTATATTTAAAAAAATCGAATATGATAGTACCTTATAATATTTACCTATTATTATATTAGGATTATGAATGAGTATGAAAGGGGAGGGCCATATTCATCCATGTCACGTGGTGTGATTCTTGAGTAATACCTTACCCAGAAATTTAAAAAGAAGATAATGTATCATTAGTTTATTTTATTTTTATGTGTTTGCAGGTTAAAAGAAAAATACAAAAAAAAAATTAAAAAAAATTAAAGGACAAGTCATGGGTCATGGGGTGAACCGTGTCACAACCAATGAAGCCATTGGGACTCAAACCCTAGATCGAAGGGAGACAGGGGCACATGATTTCCACCGATCTAAGGATTATAGTGTTTCCTTATTCTATTTTGTTTATATATATACTTATATTTTAAAATTTATTTATCCACACACACAAAGAAAAACACACACACACACATATATATTATTCTAATTTTTACTTGTTCCTAGTATCGGTCTTTTGTATGCTTAAATAAAGAGGTACTTTTTTCCCTTTCCTTTTGTTTTTGTTTATTTAAAGGAACCTCAAGGGGTTTCCATTGTGTTGGTGTTTAAAATTCAGGGGATGCTGAGTTGATGGGTTTTTTAGACAAATCAAAGATATATAAACACAAACTATCATAATTTATGAGTCTTCTCTGAGTGACATAGAGATCAAGGGATTAAAAGGGAGAAGAAAGAACTTCAACTTCAACCACCAGATGACTTCATTCCATGATCCTTATTTTCAATTTCATTTTTGAACCCCACTTCTCTACCTCTACCCCATTCTAAATTTTATTTTCTTCAAACACCAGGGACACTGTTATTTTATGTTGGGGGGGAGATGAAATAAAAAATTTCTTTTGTGTGCAATTTTTTTTGCTTTTGCATGAAAAAATGATTTTAAAGAAAGGTGTGCCTTAATCGAAGGAAAATTTCCTTTAACCTTGAACATGATAATAAAAATTGCACACTTTGAAATTGAATATCAAACAATTTTTCATGCCTTGATTTTTATTTTAATGCAAGTTTAAGTTCATGTGCATAGATTTTAGAAAGTGCGGTTGTTCGATGTGATTTTTCACTGTTTATATTTTCATCCATTTAATAACAAAAAAAAACACAATGCATATCCTCTATATTGTGGGGTATTAGTTTGAGTTCACTGGGTCCCCAAAATAAATAGCATAGGTTTGGTGATAATTTTAGTTTTAATGTGAGTATTTAATAAAAAAACAAAAATAAAAACAATAACTTTATGCGTAGAGCAATGAAATAACCTAATGCATGGCTTTTGACACTTGGGGATCGTGACTCCATAGTTAGTAATTTTATCTCTATTTGTGTTAATTTGACTTTTTTTCCAACTAATTTAACTTGAGATAATGCCTGAATATGTGGGTTTCACTTGGTGGCCTAAGGTCTTTGAGCCTGGGAGTCATCAGTAAAGTCTCGCTACATGGGTTGACTATGTTGAGTGAAATTTCAATTACAATGAAAAAATAGAAAAAAAAAACAAAAAAAAACAATAAAAAAAATTAATTCTAATCTTAATATTGAAATGTGATTCCACATAAGGATTCCATCATTTAACCTTGAATAAATATGATCCCTCATGTCTATTGTGATACACAACACATCATCATAATTAATTTTGGATGAAACATGACGATGAATTTGAACAAAGGAATGAGCTTGGGATTGAGAGATTCCTATGAAACTATATTGTATTAAAATATTTTTATGGGTTCCATGATTTTTTGATATAAGGGTTTTTGGTGATCATTTTGTTTTAAAATGTCTTGGAAAAGGGAATTCGAATTTCATATTTTTGAAGGGAGACAGGGGAACACGCTTTCCATTGACCTATGACTTATAGTGTTTCCTTATTCTATTTTATTTATATATATACTTATATTTTAAAATTTATATATCCACACAAAAACACACACATATATATTTTATTCTAATTTTTACTTATTCCTAGTATCGATCTTTGGTATTCTTAAATAAACAGGTGAGTTTTTTTCCCTTTCCTTTTGTTTTTTTATTTAAAGGGACCTCAAGGGGTTTCCATTGTGTTCTAATTGTGTCAGTGTTTGAGATTCAAGGGATACTAATTTGATGGATTTTTTAGACAAATCAGAGATATATAAACACAAACTATCATCATTTATGAGGCTTCTCTGAGTGACATGGATATCAAGGGATTAAAAGGGAGAAGCAAGAAATTCAACTTCAACCACCAGGTGACTTCATTCAATGATCCTCATTTTCAATTTCCTTTTTGAACTCCCCTTATCTACCTATACCCCCTTCTAAATTTTCTTTTCTTCAAACACTGGGGACCATTTTATTTTAAGTTGTTGGGGAGATGAAATAAAAAAACTTGCTTTTGTGTGCAAAGAAAAATTGCTTTTGTGTGAAAAAAATGATTTGAAATAAAAGTGTGCCTTAGTGGAAGGAAAAGTTCCTTTAACCTTGAACATGATAATACACATTGCACAATTTTAAATTGAATATCAAATAGTTTTTTATTCCTTTATTCTTATTTTAATTCAAGTTTAAGTTCATGTGAATAGATTTTGGAAAGTGCAGTTGTTTGATGTGATTTTTCACCATTTATATTTTCATCCATTTAATAACAAAAAAACACAATACACGTCCTCTGGATTGTGGGGTATTAGTTTGAGTTCATGGGGTAACCCAAATAAATATCATAGTTTTGGTGATTATTTTAGTTTTAATATGAGTATTCAATAAAAAAAATAAAAAATAGACAATAAATTTGCACGTAGAGCAATGAAATAACCTAATGCATGGATTTCAGTACTTGGGGATCATGACTCCATAGTTTTCTAGCCCATAGTTAGTAATTTTATCTCTATTTGTGGTAATTTGACTTTGTTTTTGACCAAGTTAACTCAAGATTATGCCCAAGTATGTGAGATTCACTTGGTTCCCTAAGGTCTTTGATCATGGGAGTCATCGGCAAAGTCTCGCTACATGGGTTGACTGTGTTGAGTGCAATTTCAATTACCATGGAAAAATAAAAAAAATCAAAAAAAATCAAAAAAATCAAAAAAATGAAAAAATGAATACTAATATTAATATTTAAATTTTATTCCACCTATCACTTCCATCATTTCCCCCTTGAATAAAGATGAACCCTTATGTCTATCGTGATACACAACACATCATCATAATTAATATTGGATGAAATATGATGATAAATTTGAACAAAGGAATGGAATTTGGATTTTGATATGATTATGAAACTATCTTATATTAAAAGATTTTGATTTTTTTCAAGATTTTTTGGTATAAGGGTTTTTGGTGATCATTGTTTATTAAAATGTTTTGGAAAAGGGAATTTGCATTTCTTATTTTTGAGATAAATTTTTCCCAGGACTAGCAAAAATCAAGTTGGAGGGTGTGATTATCCATTAAAAGAGGTTAATATTAATTGTTTATATTATAATATTCACGTGATTTATTAATCATAAACACCATTTTTAGTGCATTTTACAGTTTGAACATTATTTTATATTATAATTGTAATTCCTTCTTAAAATGCACTATTACATTGTTCATTTTTGAACACCATATAAATACCCAATGATATTGATTTTATTTTCATATTTAATTTTAAGGTTTCTAATTACATTGGGAACAATTAATACTTTTGGAGTACTTGGAGATTCACATTGGACAACCACCAAAATGGGATTTCATGGCAACACATTCTGGGCAAAGTAAAGTGGACAATAGCCCAATAAAGTGACTATAGCAGCCAATATCCAAGACCAATGATTCTAAAAATTTATCTGAATATATATGAAATCATGGGTAACATTTCATCAAATAGTGAAAAGAGCTAATTCAGATTTTTTAATGGATTTCAAGATATCCCAAGTTGGAGATAAAATTTTGGGCCAGATTCTGTGGCCTAGAAAAGCATCCCACCATTTCGACTATATCTCGTAATTAAAAGATCCATTTGGGCTGAAACTTTACAGACAGTTAGGGGATATTGGAATATTAATTTTCTTATTATATTTTCCACTCCAGTTCATTCATCTAGAAGCTCATTTAGGTGCTTCTATTTTGTAGATGCAAGTTGGATATCATTTCGGATCAAGGGCGGAAAAGTCTAAATTCCACTAACTTTCCACCACCGTAGGCCTACCATACTCAAGTGGTAAGACTTGGAATATTGGGGGATCTACCAAAACCTCTATAAATTCCTATTTAAGGAAGTGGTTTTGGAGAAGTTTATCATCTTTGAGCTTTGTTTCATTTTAATGTTATGCTGCCAATTTGATGTTGTAATCACATTATTTCAATTGTAAGTTTCTTGAATTACCTTATATTCTTGATAAAAGTTCTTCATATTATATTATTATATTATTATTATTATAACTTTGATACCATTTCCTCAAGGTGTGAACTTTTTCACACCAAACCTTGTGGAATTATTCACATAATGGTGGAGTTATCCTTTTCTTTTCATTATTTTTTTTTCACTTCTTCAATTCCACCCTCATGAGTCTATTTACAGCATCCATTGAGAGAATAGAATCAATGGAGGGATAAAACACTTATTGTTTAATCCAAGGGAGTATAATGGGGATTTATTGGATGTTATTTATCACTCTGTTAATTTCTAGTCACTTATTTTAATTGAGATTTTTATTTGACGATTTTAAAACTCCTTTGTCCTTGTTGAATTTAAGACCACACATTTCAAGTGATAATAAAAACCTTTACCTTGGAGTGATAAAAACTTCAATCCTCTAAGTGTATAGTTTATTAGTATTATGGTGTTTTGGTTTTAAACCAATAAGTGATGAAGTTGTTTGATCTTCTTATGAACCCATCTCAAATATAAGAAATTGAAATCGTTAAAAAAGAATTCATCCAATCCACCCCAAGCGATAACCTAGGATCAAACCATTATCTTAATTTGAATTCACATAGACCTTTTAGTGTTCGTTTAAAACCATATAAAAAAACCCAAGTTGTCCACTTCATTTCCAAAAACAATCCATAGAATGTACGTATCTGTAGGTTACTTCTTAGGTCTATGAGGATTCGACAACCCGAGCTAAACTACAAGTGACCGCTTAACCCTAAAATCTTGTGTAAATTTGGGAGATACCAAACCCTAACAAACTTTTCTACCCCAATTCACCCCCCTCTACTATAGGTGAACCTCCCTATCCTCCTATCCTCCCTTGTAATCCAATTCTTTGGTGGATTTGTTTGGAATCTTCAAGGGAACATTAGGTAAGATTCTCCTTTCTTCTTTTCTTCCCTCCTCTTGGTCTCTTCTCCATTCCTATTTGAGTTATATTTTCTCCATAAAGGGTTTGATCCTATTTTGGGTTCAATATCTCTTTATTGGGTTGAATATTAATGGTTTTTTTGTGTTCTCTTTATTCTTTAGGATATCCTCTTGGTGTGACTCATGGTTTCCACCTAGATTTGTAAATATTTCAAGGAAAAAGGTAAGTGTTTCCATGACTTAACATCAATTTATGATTATATTATGATTGATTTAGTTTCTAAATGGGTTTTATAAATTGGGTGGGTCATGAAAAAGGTATTTCCATGGGTTTTGGTATGTTTTTATGGTTGAATGGTGAATTTACCTTTTGTAAATGGTTGTTTGGAAAACATGGTCTCAATTACTAGAATTGTGGTTATATGAAAGGTATTTTTCTTTAGATGGAAATTGGATAAAGCACTTGGGAACCTCGGGTATCTAGGCGTGTTTTTATGGACTAGTACACCATTTGGGTTGGCTGGGTAATGACCCAGGATCTTCGGTAGGTTCATGTTATAACACTAACTAAACACACAATGATGAATTTGAGACCACTAGAACTTTGGTCGTGACCTCTCTAGTGGTTCATGCACTAGAATGTTCTATATGGTTTGATCACCGTGGTATGAGGGTACAAGGTACCTAACAACCTAGATACGTAGGGAGTCTCCCATGGTGCATTGGTATTGTGTTGAACTATTTAAAATTACATTTTTATTGTTTAACCCCTTATATGAATAAAACCTATTTTTATTTCAAAGATATTTAAATTCATTTTATTGAAAACTAGCCTGTTAATTTTTTATTTAATGTTATTACGTGGAATCACTTGGTGGAATCCTATTGGGAAATTCAACTCACACACTACATACACCCTTGGGTGTTTGTAGATCTTTTTTTTGACTTGATTAAAAGAAAGGACTCCTGTGGTGGTGATGGAGGTTCCATGTGCTAGCAGTTTCCTTTTTGGTCAAGTGTTGATGGTGGTGGTATGGGGTTTAATACCACATGATACATTTATGTTTTGTTTGTTTAGTGGATCCCCTCCCATTTTTGATTATTTTTGGATTCTAGTTGTAAATGCTAAATGTTTAAATCATGCTTGTAGTGTTTCCTTTTATCTCGCATGTTATGGATGTTGGTGATGAGGTGATGAATTTTTTTTTATTGGTTAATTATTTCATGGGATAAACCATTCCCAAATGTGTTACATGATTACCATACACTATTTTTTATCCTATGGGGATCGAGAACACACTTCGGGACATGCCATGGACTGGGTCGAGTGTCAGGTTGGATGAAAACCCAATATGATTCGTGACAAAATGGTATCAGAGTAGGTTTTTCCCTTTCTTTAGGTCATGTTATTTTGGAGAGTTTGGATAGACCAGATTTAGGAATTTTTGGGATTGATGTTTTGGTTGTGAGTGGGATGTCTGTACAAAACACACCATGACATACCTTGGGTCACCATGGGATGTTCAAGATTTAGGTTGACTCCTCCTTTAGGTGTGATGCATAGACTAAAAACTGCACATGAACACCAAGGTGAGGTGGAGTGGTTTAATTAATTGTTTGAGATTGTTATGGTTTCATTTAGGTTTGTGTTAATGTTTAAATTATGTTATTATTGAAACCCCATATGGGTCATGTATTGTTGATTTCTTTGGTCTTATTAATTGATGTAGCATCATGACTCCCTAAATACTTCCAGTACAACCACAATAAGAGGAAAAATATAATTATACCTCACTTATTGATCATAGATTAGTGGAAGTAGTGGTTAGGGTTTTTCAAGCATTTTATCAGGGAGCAAGCTCTGGTCCTGATCATGTTAAGGAAACCGAACCAAGTTTAGAAAAGGATAAATCCTAGAAGTTACTCAAGAATAAACCCACTTCCTTCCAGGGTAGCATGAAACCCCAATAATTGGAGGCTTGGATAAAAAATATTGATAAGATCTTAGGGTTTCTTGAGACCCTTGAAGCGGTCAAGGTGAAATACACTTGGTTCATGTTGGAAGTTTATAGTCATAGGTGGGGGGACTCATTGGTTTAGGCTGTAAAACATGAGAAGATAGGACTTCAAGGTTATTTTCACTGAGTAGTATTTCCCTGAAATCTTGGCCCTTTCCAAGACTCAAGAGTTTCTAGATCTCCATAAAGGGGATCATACCATGTTGGAATATGCCAACTGATTTGCAGAATTGGTTCATTTCACAACTGAGGTGGTTTCTAATGAGAAGTTAAAGGCTCAACATTTTTAAATGGGGTTGTGGCCAGTCATTTGATCCTAGGTCTTCTTATTCAAGTTGAATATGTAAGAACCTGGTTCTTCTTTGAGGTAATAATCCTTTAATTTCCATAAATTCTTTGTTTAAATGTTTAGTTATGGCCTAATGTGAATTAACTTTGACGTTATAGAGGTATCAGGGGTGTCTGGGGATCATTGGTAGACCAGAACCCAAATATTGGGGTGAAAAAGGCTAGACACACGATTAATACAAACTATACAGGACATGTCACACGATTAGATAAAATTGTGCGAGACTTTATAGTGAGGAGCTACAAGCCGCCTGGTTGACCAAACCATGTGAAATTGGTCTCATGACTGTGAGAGAATGTTCGTAATTTTGATAGCGAGGTTTTGTATGGCTTCCACACTGTTAGTCAAACCATGTGAGGTAACCATGCGATGTGACCTTTCCAACAGCTAAACATGCACAGTTGGCGCACGATTTGGTCAAACTGTGCGACCAAGTTGTGAGAGCCTATATTTTGGGTAAAATTAAAAAATTAAACTCTTTAATATATTAAATCAAACCCTTATTTATCTTTTATTCAATGGATAAAACCTTCACCATTTGGGAGCCCTCTTGACCTACTATTCTAGGAATCAAGGTAGCCCCTCCATCCAAGCATGGATTCAAGATCCACTCATCTCATTGGATCTAAATCAGTGAGTTATCCATTATTTTTAGTCATTCCTAATTTTATTTGGTATCATCTATGCTATTTAGGTGTAAGATAATTTTTCCTATTATTAGGTTCTTCATATTTTCTTAGATTTTATTCTAATATGGGTCAAATCAGGAGCTGATACTAGATGAGCTATCAACTACCGACCTATAGTAGGTGGTCTTGTGCCTTTCATTAAAAGTTGAAGTGTTTATACATGTCGTTGTTCCATGTGCACAATTTTTGTTTGTCTCCTTGAAATGAATTTAAATCCTTGAATTGTTAGGCATGGCCTATGTAATTAAAGTGGGTTGTTAATAGTTGATTATAGGTTAAGGACCTTGAAATCAGAACCACCCTTTTGGGTGTGTTGTTTATTTAAATGGCCATTATGATGGATTATGAAATTGGTTTCCTTTGAGGTGTTCCTATTTACCCCTTATCAAGGGATGTTAAATATTAAATTGATAATTGTATTGGAATTGTCAATTGGTAAATTGAATTGTGATATGAATTGTAAGTTGGATTTTAATAAAGAAACATGTCCCTAGGCTATGCTATGAAATTGCTTGTAAAGTTTGAATTAATTATTTAAATTAAATTCCCAAGTGAGTAAATTAAGGACTAAGCCTTCTAAGATTATCCCGTGCCTTTAGACACCTTCTGAGGTGAGATGTAATTAAAATATTCTTGGTTTTGACCATGAAATAATTAAATGGAATTGATTAAATGGCATTTAATGATTATGAATGATTATGTTCCTTGGTTGATACATGGATTCTATGACAAGTGCCATGGACAAACTCAATTGGCTTGTACCTTGATTATGCCTGAGTGATACTTGGAGTCCCTAGAAGACTGCCAAAGATGGACTCTAAGGATTGTCTATTATATGCCGAGTGATACATGGATTCATATGATAATTCCATGGATGGAATCAAATGGAATTTGATCATATTACTCTGGGTGATACTTGGGCTCCCTTAGTGGACTTCCAAGGATGGACTTGAATGGAATGGATGTTATACCACACCTAGAGCAATACCTAGGTTCTTGAGGATCAACATGGATTAGCTAGTAGGGTGTTGGTTTATATTATACCTGAAGCGATACCTAGATTCAAACTTAGTAATACCATGGATGGGATTATGATCATAAATGAATAATGAATGAAATGAGTTATATGATGTGTATTCCACAATCTTGGATTTAGTATTGTTAAAACTTTATGGATGGCCTGTTTAGGCATCCTTTGATCATGTTATCATGAGGGAAGTCGGGATATACACCAGATCTTGAGACTTATTAGTGAAATGAAATTGAATCATTAATTGAACATGCTTATAAATGACATAGGACTAACTGTTAATTTAGAGACTTATATTTTAAGTGAAATTGATTAAATGAATTGGTTATAAAATGAGAACCTGGACTTATAGGATGTTTACTTTTGATTACCTCTTTTACTTGTCATATTTTTACCCGCACACTATTATTATTATTATTATATATATATATTCACTGGATGATTAGAACAAGACCTTGGGTGGTTGCCTACTATGGTTATATCTCACACCCTATTTGGGCCACCTTTGGGTACCCAAAAAGACTATATGATTACAGGTATGGATAAGGGAAAACACCCTACTACAGGTTCTTGATTGCTACTTAGGAGCAACAGAGCATTATACCAAGTTGAGGATTACGATTCTAGCTGGGATACTTTTTGGACTTTTTTTACTTTTGTTCCATGTATTGTACGCTTTCTATGTATATATGTTTTGGCTACTTTATTAGATACATATGAAATGTATCATCATTTTTTATATGATATGTCTTCTAGCATTGTTTATATATCAGTATTCCATTGTTTACTTTTGTCATATGATTATATTACTACTTTCACTACTTACATGTTATTGATATTCTGCTATAATATACTTTAGTGATAAGGGAATAGTCTCCCCATAGATACACGTAGTCCCTCACTACTAGTCAACAACCTTTGATGTTTGTGGAGATACTTTTGAGGCCATGTGGCCAACTGAGCTCGGGACACTGTTAAGTGGCATCCGGGTCCGGGATGTTACAAAGTGGTATCGAAGCATCTTTTATGGTTTTCTTTACTATTTTTCAACAATATAAAGGGATAGGAAAGAATATTATTTTGGTAATGAGTTGTGCCTGGGAGTATCTACCCCGTGTCCAAGAAAAATACAAATTACTTTGATTGGAATTTCTATTTTTTTGGATTTTGATTATTACAGTTGATTTGATTCCACCCTTGGATGATGCACTTGAATTGAGATGTTATTATTGATATGATTATGGTTTCTATTTTTTTACACCCTGATGAGATGAGGGTATTCCACCCCATGTATCATATTAGTCACTTTACAGAAATCACATGCCATGCATTATTCCATGCTATTTAGGATGAATTACTTGTTGCATGCTACTGTGATAGGTTCCGTGATAGATATACCTATTGTGGTGATAGGTATTCTAGAACATGTTGTGGTGTGAATTTGGTAGATGCCAAACTTTGGTTCTTGATTATTATGGTCCCTTGTGGATCAAAATTTGGAAAACTATTTGATTAAACCTATTTAAAGTGAATGTTATATAAATGTGAAATGAGTATGGATTCAAATGAAATGGGAAATGAATAAATGAAAATGAAATGTAAACATAAATTTCTTATAGTAGAGAACTTAACCCAGACTTGACCTTAGTAGTGGGTAGTAGGTAGCATCTCTTGCTTATATATGATTTTTATGTCACCCATACCTGACTCATGGAGAAAGTAGAGGGGTGTGTTCTTATATAGGAAGGCTTGTACCTATCAAATTTTTGTATCTGTGCTTTTGATATGTGAACTTTGATAATGGTATCAAAATGAGGTGTGTGTTTGGCATTGTAGAGGCATTACACCACAACAACCTCCAATAATATGCTAGGATGGTGGTGATGATCATAGTCTGAAGGTGGTGGGACATGGGTTACAAGTGGATCCTCCATTAGTGTCAGCTACGGAACCGATGGTGGTACCAAGCATAGGTGTTGGGGTACAATTTCGAGAGGGCTTCTTGCATTTCATGCAAACCATTCAGGGAGCACCATGACCTGACCCTACTATAGAAGAGTTGATGTGTGAGTTTCAATAGAATATCCACCCAATTTTTCAGGGGATGGTAGACCATAGGCAACGAAACCATGGCTAGATGCCATGCTATCTATCTTAGATCATTTAGAGATGCCTCCTGAGAGGAGGGTAAAGATCACTACGTATATTCTGCCTGATTCCACCAAGAGATGGTGGGATGTTATTACTCAGATGTATCATCATTGGGATATAGATTGGAGCTATTTTCATATGGACTTATATGATTAATTATATCCTAATACATTGAGGGCTGATAGAGCCTGAGAGTTTATGCACCTAGAGTAGAGAACACTATCTATTATGGAATAATCAGCTCGTTTTACTGAGCTATAGTGATTTACACCTATTCTAAAGGGTGATGAGTTATCTAAATCTAGGCGATTCAAGGATGGTCTCATATATGACATCTGATCGAAATTGAATATATTTTGGCTGACTAAAATTTCTAGAATAGTGAATCAGTCACTTATCACATAGTATAACCTGAGAGATTTTGGAGGTGTGATCTAGGGTAGTTCAACACTGAGATCTGGTTCTATTTTGATCGGTAATAGGAATCGTCATCTAGAGATTCTATGTGGTGATATTAGCAGTCATAGCACTTACTCAGGTAGCCAGGTGAGGTGCTACTAGTATAGCAGGCCAGGATATATGAGGCTACAGTGTACGAGGGACCCAGTTGAGTGCTAATCCTATGGAAATATGGGTCATCTACAACACTTCTGTAGAATGTTTCCTCCAATAACTAGTGAGAGAGGGTCTGAATCAATGTTTATGAGAAAGGTGAACAACTTCTCATCAAGTAGGGAGCTAGAGTATAACTGATCGATCAATCCAAGGTGGAGGTTGTGGCCATAATAGTCAGACCCTAGTTTTACAGAGATATCAGGGTAGATCTGCTCAGGGTAGCTAGGTAGTATCATAGGTCCATGGTTCAGGCCAGATATATGCAGTGCAATAGATCCTTGAGGAGTAGGATCCCAGACCTTATACTATTAGAGGTTCTATTCTAGTAGCCTCTACTTTATCTTATGCAATTTTTGATATAGGGTATTCTCATATATTTATATTAGTGACAACAGTGAAGAGACTTGGGATCAGTGTTTATACTTATGATGGAATCATGACATTTGACACTCCGTTGGGGATCATAATGGAGGATTTACGTCAGTGCAGGGAGTGCCCCATTGAGATTGGTGGTTGTCACTTTGTATGGGACTTCTTTTTCCTCGAGATAACGGGTTTTTACATCATTCTATGGATGGAATAGTTAGTTCCCTTTCATGATTTCTTTTATTACTATCACCGTAGAGTGACCTTAACATCACCAGAAGGCAGAGAGTTCATTCATAAGGGTGAATGGGATGTCTAGGTGAGCTGAGCTAGACCCAAGCATCATGGGATGAGAGGGATGACAACCCGGATTGTGAGTTTATATCTGGATGATCAGGGAACACCTCAGACATATTTCCCTCTACTGGTAGATCATTTTAGGGACATTTTCCCAGATGACTTTTTAGGATCAAATCTAGTGAGAGAGGTAGAATTCTATATTGATCTAGTTCTAGGATCTACACTCATATCCATTCTTCATTATAGGATGGATACTACTAAGATGCAAGAGCTTAAGAGGCAACTAAAGGATTTAGAGGCAAAGGGGTTTATCTAATCCAGTACTTCTTTGTGGGGTTCACTGATCCTATTTGTGAAAATGATGGATGGAACTCTTAGGCTATGTGTGGATTACTATAAATTGAACCAGCTGACATTTAATAACCAATATCATTTTTCATGGATAGATGATCACTACAACTAGCTCCGAGGATCTCAAGTATTCTCAAAGATTTATTTGAGATCTGGTTATCATCAGGTGTGTGTTAGACCATCATACATACCCCACTCAAACTTTTATAGTAGGTATGATATATATGAGTATTTGGTTATTCCTTTTAGCCTCATGAATGTCTAGAAGTCTTCATGGCACCAATGAACTAAGTTTTCAATCCTTATCTTGATTCATTTGTAGTGGTTTTCATGGATGATATCTTAGTGTATTCTCAGAATCTACACGACCATTCCAAACATCTTGAGACCATATTGAATACACTGAGAGAGCATTAGTTATATGATAAGATCACAAAGTTCCACTTCTGGAAAGATTAGATTCACTTCTCAGGTCACATCATCTCAGAGACATGAGTATCTGTTTACCTAGAGAAGGCGAGATATGTAGTTTCTTAGGAGTAGCCAAAAAATATCTTTGAGGTACGAAGTTTATTGGGGTTACAGGAATTTCTTATAGGACTTGTCATTCATAACATCACCACTTATGATCTTGAATAAGATAGTTGTGAAGTTTTTATGGCTAGATTACCATGAGACAACCTTTAAAGAGATGAAAGGGAGATTGAATTCAGTGCTAATACTGATTTTTCCAAAACCAGGTAGGAGTTACACAGTTTATTGTGACGCATTAAGTATCAAGATAGGATCAATTATTATGCAGGGTGATAGAGTCATAACATATGAGTCTTGGAATTTGAGGCCACATGAGAGGAATTACCCTGTGCATGATCTCGAACTAGCTGTATTTGTTCACACATTGCACTGCTGGAGACATTACTTACTGGGAGATCATTTTGTGGTGTATACAGACCAAAAAATTATTAAGTATATTTTTACATAGCATGATTTGAATCTGAGATAGATAAGGTGGGTTTAATACCTTCAGTCCTTTGATTTCGAGCTTGCCTACATGCCTAGTAAATGAAATGCAATGGATGATACACTAAGTAAGAGGAATCATATATAGGAAATTCAGTAGGAAATCAGTGAGTGGAAACTTGTAGATTTTTTCTCTGTGATGCACTTGGAGTTTCATGATAGTTAGGGGAATAATTTTATTTCATACATAAGTGTTACCGCTACCCTTATGGATATATTGAGGATGAGGTAGCTATTGGACTCAGAAGGCCTAGTTCTATAGGAGAGTGTGGTAGGTGAGGAACCTTCTCCAGGTTGAACCATAGGCAAGGTTGAAACTCTTCATGTTCATGTTCATGTATGGGTTTCATCAGACATGTGCGAGGAGTTGATGAAAGATTTACATGCTTCAACCTAGATAGTGAATCCTAGTGTTATCAAGATGTATTGGGATTTAAATCATCAATACTGGTGGCCGAGTATGAAAATAGATGTAGCTAGTTTTTTCATGAGGTGTTCCACCTATCAGTAGGTGAAAGCAGAACACTAACAACCAAATGAAATTTTGAAGTAGTTACCCATTATCGAGTGGAAATGGAATGATGTCATGAAGGATTTCATGTCAGGTTTACTGAGGCCACCTTGAGGTAATGATGTCTCATGGGTTGTTATTGATGGGCTTATGAAGCTTTCATATTTCCCACTAATCAAGGAGTCCTTCAGTGTAGATGAAATTGGGAGGTTTTATATCCATGAGATAGTATGACTTCACGGGGTACCAAATACTATCATTTCAGATAGGGATACCCAATTTACTTCATAGTTCTAGCAAGGGCTATAGAGGGTGTTAGGTACACAAGTGATTCTAAGCACAACATACCACCCCCAGATAGATTTTCAGTTAGAGCACACAATTTAGGTGCTTGAGGACATTCTTTGAGCATTTGTACTAGATTTTATGGGTTCTTGGGAGAGTCATATACCCATGGTATAATTTTCCTACAATAATAGCTTTTAGGCTACTATTTAGATGTCACCTTATGATACTTTGTATGGTAGGCCATGCTGATCACCCCTATGTTGTTTAGAGGCAAAATATGTAGCTATTATTGGACCTTATCTTGTTAAAGAGACCACATATTAGGTGTAGTTTATTCATAAGTAGATGGGTACTACACAATCTCATCAGAATTTGTACACCGATCGCCACAGACGACATCTAGAGTTCGAGGTTAGGGATTGAGTTTCCTTACATGTTTCACCAAGGTTGGGACACAAAAGGATCATGGGATAGTGTAAGATTTTACCATGATATGTCAGACCATTCCAGATTTTGGAGAGAGTCGGGCCAGTAGCCTATCGGTTTCAATTACCTTAGAGGTATCAGGCCATGCATGATGTATTCCATGTTTCTCAGTTGTAATATTATTATTCAGACTCATATCATGCCTTTCATCCCAAGGATTTTGAGTTATAGGTATATGCGTCCTTTGAGGATCATCCTATACATATTGAGTATCGTAACATAAAGGTTCTATAAGGTCGGTCAGTTCCTTTAGTATGGGTGCTATGGAAGCATGTCTGAGTACAGGACAAGACCTAGAAGCGAGAAGCTAGTGTATGAGCAGAGTGTCTAGAGTTATTCTCAGATTATGCTTCACCACCCTTGGAAGAGAAATTTGGGTAAAAATTACTTTAAGGAGGGAAGTTTTTAAGAACCAAATTCTTCTTTAAGGTATAAATCATTTACTTTCCATCAATTCTTAGTTTAAATGTTTAGTTATGGCCTAATGTGAATTTTCTTTGAGGATATAGAGGCATCAAGAGTGTCTAAGGCTCATTGGTAGCCCAAAACCCAAATTTTGGGGTGAAAAAGTCCTGGAACACAATTAGTACAAACCGTGTAGGGTAGGCCGCATGGTTATATCAAACCATGTGAGGCTAGATAGTGGGGAGCTATAGGATGCACAATTAGACACAACTGTGCAAAATGCGGTGTATAGCCGTGTGAGAATGTCTTCAATTTTGATAGTAGGGTTTTTCATGGTCTCTGTATGGTTAGTCAAACCTTGTAAGGTAACCATATGATGTTCCCTTCCTTACAACTAATCATGCATTGTTGGTGCACGGTTTGGTCAAATCATGCAACCAAACCATGTGACCCTATATTTTTGGGTAAAATTACAAAAAATCCCCTCTTTAATATTTTAAATCAAACCCTTATTTCTCTTTTCTCCAATGGATGGAACCTTCACCATTTAGGAACCCTCTTGTATGACTATTCTAGGAATCGAGGTAACTTCTCCATCTGAGCTTAGATTCAAGAACTACTCGTCTCATTGGATCTAAATCTATGAGTTCTTCATTCCTTTTTAGCCATTCCTTATTTGATTTAGTATTGGCTGTGCTATTTAGTTACAAGATAATTTTCCCTATTATTATATTTTTCATCTGTTCTTTGATTTTCTTTTGATCTGAGTCAAATAAAGAGCTGAAACCAGAAGAAATATCAATTATGGACCTATGGTAGGTGGTATCATGCCTTTTTTTAAAATTATAAGTGTTTATATATTTCTTTGTGCCACGTGCCCAATTTTCGGGTGTTGCCTTGAAATGAATTTAAATACTTGAATTATTAGGCATGAACCATGTAATTAAAGAGGATTTTTAATGGTAGATTATAGGTTAAGGACATTGAAACTAAAACCACCCCTTTGGGTGTGTTGTTTATTTAAATGGCCATTATGATGAGTTATGAAACTGGTTTCCTTTTAGGTGTACCTATTTACCCCTTTTCATGGGATTTTTAATATTAAATTGATAATTGTATTTGAATTTTCAATTGGTGAATTGGATAGTAAATTGAATTGTGATATGAATTTAAAGTTATAGTTGAATAAATAAAGGGAATGGATGACATGTACCTAGGACATGATATGCAATTTCTTGTAAATCTTGAATTTCTTCTTTAAATTAAATTATCATGTGAGTAAATTAAGGACTAATCTTTCTAATATTAAACCATGCCTTTAGCCACCATCTAAGGTGAGATGTAATTGAAATGATTTGGTTGTTTACCATGAAATAATTAAATGGAATTTATTAAATTGTATTGAATGATTGTGAATTCATATATTCCTTGGGTGATACATGGATTCAATGATGAATTCCATGGAAAGAATCAATTGGCTTGTACCTTGATTATGACTGAGTGATAGTTGGACTCCCTAGTGGACTACCAAGGAAGGACTCTAAGGATTCACCATTATATGCTGAGTGATACATGGAATCATATTATAATTCCATGTATGGAATCAAAGGGAATTTGATCATAATGCTATGGTTGATACTTGGGCTCCCTTAGTGGACCACCAAGGATGGACTCGAATGGCAAGGATGTTGTACCACACCTAGATCAATACCTAGGTTCTCATGGATCGCTATTTATGGGATCATAAGGTATTGGTTTATATTGTACTTGATGATATACCTAAATTCCAACTTAGGAATATCATGGATGGGCTCAGGTTCATAAATGAATAATGAATGAAATGCATTATATGATGCGTCTTCCAAGCGAAAGCATAAGATTGGATTAGATATTGTTTACACTTTATGGATGAACTATTTAGGAATCCTTTGATCATGATATCATGGGGGATGTTGGGCTGTGTGTTAGGTCTTAAGACTTATTGATGAAATGAAATTGAATCATTAATTGAACATGATTATAAATGACACATGCCTGACTGTTAATTTAGAGACTTATATTTTAAATGAAATTGATTAAATGAATTGGTTATAAAATGAGAAACTGGAATTATAGGATGTTTAATTTTGAGTATTTTCATTACTTGTTATATTTATTCCTGCACACTTTTGTTATATATATATATATATATATATATATATATTCACTGACTGATTAGCACCAGACCTTGGGTGGTTTCTTGTTGGGATTATATCTCACACCCTGTTTGGGCCATCTTTGGGTACCCAAATAGACTACATGATTACATGTATGGATAAGGGAAAGTGCCATACTATAAGTTCTTGATTGCTGCTTAGGAGTTGAGGAGCATGGGACCGAGACGAGGCTCGTTATTATAGTTGGGATACTTTTTGGCCTTTTTTTACTTTTGTTCCATGTATTGTACACTTACTATTTATACATGTTTTGGATGATTTATTAGAGACATATGAAATGTATCATAAATTTTTATATGATATTTCTTCTAGCATTGTTTATATATCAGCCTTCCACTATTTACTTTTGTTATCTGATTGTATTACTGCTTCTGCTACTTACATGTTATTGATATTCTACTATGCTAAACTCCAGTGATGAGGGAATAGTCTCCCCACAGACACACCTAGGCCCTCACTACTAATAGGCAGCCTCTGGAATTTAGGAATATGAACTTGAGTCCATGTGGCCAACTAGGATCAGGGCACTATTAAGTGGAATTTGGGTCTAGGACGTTTCAGAAGACATATGTTGAGGTGGCTAAGCATGCCCTGATGGTGGATGTTGATCGCCTTGGTAAATCTGATTTCTTTGGAGTAGTTTCAACAGTGGGACAAGGTATTCATGTAATGTTTAATAAGAAAAGTAATCATGATAAATAAGATAATAAGGGAAGTGGTAGCTTTGGTTACCCATACCAACCACCATCTTCGGTAACCACTGGTGGTGGGTCGGTTGTGTGACATTAATGTGGGACCCCCAGACACATACAGATTTCTTGTTCAACTCCACCTAGGTTATTACACTAGTGTTGACTTATGGGGAACCTATAATGGTTTTGTATAAATGTACTCCCATATTAGGGTGGTGTAGTTTCCTCAACCTCTTGGGGATAACAACTTAGTCAGAACCATCCAGAACTGTGGGTTCTTGATTTTGAGGTCATGACAGGAGGACTAAATATAATATTGGGAAGAGTCAGATTAAGGAAAATCCACAAGTTAGTATTAATTACTATGCCTAGATGGAGATTATGTAACTTCATTCTATAGACCAAGTTCCAGTAGAATCAGATTCATGACCTGTAGCTGTATAAGGTACTATTTTTATTGCATCATCTATAGCCGTCATTTTATTTGATACAAGTGCTTCTAATTATTTTATTTCTTCCCATCTTGTGTAAATTCTAAAATTACCAACTGAGCTTATTCCTTATGCTATGTAGTTGTTTACATGACTTGACAAGAAAAGTGAACAGGGATTCATATGTCCATCTGTGCCCTTACTCTGTTAGGAGTAGAATTGGAATAATAATTCTTGATTCTGGAGATGGATATTTTTGAGGGATTAGATGGTTTGTTTCAAGGTGAAAATCAATTTTTATTATTAGTGAATAACTTTCATGGAACCTGATGGGAGAACTTGTGTCTTATAATGTAAATGGGATCCCTAATCAGGGCGAGCTAGACCCCCACTTCTGAAGTTATGAAACCTTATTTTATATGTCTCCTCGATTGTGCTAGAGGATGATGGAAGAGGTTCCAATTATGGTTTCCCCCTTGTAGATGATGATTTTATATAGGTGTTTCTATAGGACTTATTGAGTTTACCCATATAATGAGATGTGGATTTAACCATAAAATTGGCATTGGGAATACAATCGATATCTCTTCCCTAGTATTGCATAGACCCTACCAAGTTGAGGGAATTAAAGATACAACTAAATGGTTTGGAATCCAAAGGATTCATTCACCTGAGAATCTCACCTTATGACACCCTAAAGCTGTTTACTAAAAAAGCTAATAGATCCCTCTGGTTGTGTATTGATTATCAAAAGTTGAATAGGGTCACAGTAAAAAAAAACTACCCTTACACCACATTGATGAACTATTTGATCAGATCAACGGGGAAACATGGTTTTCCAAGATTGATCTTCACTCTGGGTATCATCAGGTCTGGGTTAGAGAGGTGGACATTCCCAAGATATCCTTCTGAAGTAGGTATGTCCAGTTTGAGTATTTGGTCATGCCATTCGGGTTAACAGATGCTATAATGGTTTTTATGGATTTTATGAATTAGGTATTCCATAAGTACTTCAACTATTTTGTCATGGTGTTTTTGGATGACATCATGGTTTACTCAGGGATAGAGGAAGAGCATGGGAAACATCTGAGGATCATTGTTGGCACTCTTCGAGATCACTTCCTTTATGGTAAGCTCTCCAAGTGAAATTTATAGATTCAGGAAGCCAGTTTTCTAGGCCATGTAATCTCAGTACATGGGGTTTTAGTGGTCCCTAAAAAAATTAGAGTAGTGATTTCATAGGAGAAACCAAGAAATGTCTTTTAGATCAGAAGTTTCTTAGGCTTAGAAGGATACTATAGGTGGTCTGTCAGGGATTTCTCTCGGCTCTCTTTTACCATTACTGTTCTTACCCTAAAAGGGGTAAGGTTTCAATGGATCATATGATGTCAGGAATATTTTGAGGATCTCAATCATTGATTGACCACTACCCCTATTTTGATCTTATTATAATCTATAAGGGGATACACGGTCTACTACAATGCTTCGGGTATGGGTCTTGGGTTCATATTGATGGAGGATGACCATGTGGTGGTGTATAGTTCACGCCAAATCCAACCGCATGTGAGTAATTACCGAACCCATGACCTAGAGTTAGCATCAATGATGCATGCCTTGAAGACATGGTGTTACTATCTCTTCAGGGAGAAATTCATTTTTTACTTATATTATAAGAGTTTGTCCTATATTTTCTCCCAAAATAACCTAAATCCGAGGCATCACTGATGGGTTGAGTGCCTTCAGGGGTTTGAATTTGATATCGTCTACACCATGAAAAAAGGTAACGTGGTAGCTAAAACCCTAAATATGAAGATGTTAGTGTAATCTATTAAGGGGTCCAGTAATGAATGGAATTTGATGGGGGCATTTTGACCAAATGCATCTGGAAACCAAGAATCATAGTGGAGTCATGTTCTTGGCCAGTATTCACTTAACACCCTCTCTTATAGAGCTTATTCAGGAAGAAAAAACTAATGATGAACTTTTCCGATGATCTTTGCATCTCCTAAATGGTGGGTAGGTTCCCAACAAGTGGTCGATGTATTCTGAGGGAATTCTTTGTTTCAAGGGTTGTTTCATGTTGATCGTATATTTGTAAAAGGTGGTAATGTAGGATATTCAATAATATTAGTGGGAAATTAATCTCGGGACCACCAATATATTTTATGATGCACAACACTAGTTCCAATGGCTAGGTATGAGATGAGATATAGCCAACTTCATATCTAGGTGCTATACTTTCTAACAGGTTAAAGCATAACAACAAAGGTCCTTGTGTTTGTTCTAGCCACTCCCCATTCCTACTTGGAAGTGGGATGAGGTCACCATGGACTTCATAATTTGGTTTCCTAATATACCACAGGTAATGAATTCTATTTGGGTGGTTATTGACCATCTAACCAAGTCTGACCATTTCATTCCAATCAAGGATTCAACCAAGGTGGGTGAGTCAGTCCGGTTGTATTTTCAGAAAATTGTGAGGCTTCTTGGTGTTCTGTCAACTATCATTTTAGATAGGGACCTCTATTTTACCTCTCAGTTCTAGGAAGACCTTCATAGGTAAATGGGGTCATAGTTCAAACTTAGTATGACATACCATACTCAAATAGATAGACAAACGAAGTGGAAAAACCAAATCTTGGAAGACATGCTCATAGCATACATGTTATATTTTGAAGGCTCATGGTATAACCATCTAGGGTTGGTATAGTTTGAATATAATAATAGATACCAATACTCAATTAAAATGGATCCCTATGAGGCACTTTGGGGCCGCCTATGTCAGTCACCTTTGTGATGGATAGAAGTGGGTATGACTTATTTTCCAGGACCGACCCTTATGAAAGAGACATATAATAAGGTTCAATTAATCAGACAACGTTTGTTGATAGTACAAAGCCACCATAAGTCCCATGCCAATCAGTGGTGTCGAGCCTCATAATTCTCAGTGGGTGACTGAGTGTTTCTGAAGGTGATACCTTTCCTGGGTCACCATCATCTTGGTAAGTAGGGGAAGATTACGCTGAGGTATGTCAGACCTTTTGAGATTACTGAAAGGATTGGTAAGGTGGAATACTAGTTAGATTTTTCATCCCATTTAACGTTAATCCATTATGTGTTCCATGTCTCGCAATTAAAAAGGTATAACCCAAAATCATATCATGCGATAAACTAGGAAGAGCTGGTTTTAGAATCTAACTTGTCTATGTTTGATCAACTAGTACAAATTGTGGATTCCCAAGTGAAAGTTCTTCAGTGAAAATATATACCATTGGTGTGAGTTCTTTGGAAGCACGGTATTGATGAGAACGATACATGGGAGTGAAATTCTTGGGTGGAGAAATAATATAATTTTTATTCACTGATAAAACATTAGTTTAACTTTTTGAGGCTAGAAAGTTTTTATGGTGTGAAGAATTGTCAAATCCATTGTGTTATTTTGAGGTATTTTATCTTTTATTTTTGGTATTACCTTTATTCCATGGCTTCCCTGGGAGTTTTTAAAATGGTTATTTTCGAGCTGGATAGAAGGAGGTGTAAAATTGGTGCACTGTTAGAAGAAACTATGGGCTAGCCTAGTGAAAACTATGAAACCTGAATAGAAGCACTGTCTAGGCTGTGCGGTCTAGTGCACAGGCATGCGACCCTCCAAGGCTAACCATGTGACCAGGATAGTGGCACTATCTAGGATGCACCTAAACTACCCCTCCCTGATTTTAATACCCTAACATCATTTTCTCCCCCCATTTAGATCCCTCTAACCTAAGTGTACCTCCCTATCCTCCTATCCTCCCTTAGGATCCAATTTTTGGGTGGGTTTGGATGTAATCTTCAAGGTAACATCAAGTAATCTTCTCATTCTTTCTTTTCTTCCCTCCTCTTAGTCTCTTATCCCTTCCTCTTTGAGTTATCTTTTATCCAGCAAGGTTTTTGACCTATATTGGGTTCGATATATCTTACTTGGGTTGAATCATGTTGGTTTTGGTGTGATATTGCTTATTTAGGATCTCCTCTTGGTGATACTTGTGGTTTCCACCTATATTTGTAAATATTTCAAAGGAAAAGGTAGGTGGTTCCATGACATGACATTAATTGATGATTTTATTATGCTAGATTTAGTTTCTAAATGGGTTTTATAAATTGTGTGGGTGGTACGAAAGGGATTTTACATGGGTTTTGGTGTGTGTTTATGGTTCAATAGTGAATTGTCCTTTTAAAAATGGTTGTTTGGAAAGCATGGTCTTGATTATTGGAATTTTGGTTATATGAAAGGGATTTTTATTTTTATAGAAATTGGATAGAGAAATTGGGAACCTCAGGTATCTAGGTGAGTTTTTATGGATAGTAAATCATTTGGGTCAGCTAGGAAATGACCTGAGCTCTCTAGTTGGTTTATGCTAAACCACTAATTAAACGTATGATAATGACTTTGGGACTACTAGAAAATTTTCTATGTCCTCTCTAGTGGATTGTGCACGAGAATGTTTTATATGGTTTGATCACCGAGGTATGAGGATCCTAGGGAACTAACAACCTAACTAATTAAGGAGTCTCCTATAGTGGATTGGTATTTTTTTGAAATGTTTAAAATTATATTTTTATTGTTTAACCCATTATATGAATAAAATATATTTTTATTTCAAATATTTTTAAATCCATTCTCTTGAAAACTAGAATGTTAATTTTTCATTTAATGTCATTACATAGAATCTCTTGGTGGAATCCTACTGGGCAATTCATCTCACACTCTATATACACCCTTGGGTGTATGTAGATCTTTTTTTGTTTGACTCAGGTAAAGGAAAGTCCTCCCGTGGTGGTGATGGTGGTTCTATGTGCTAGCAGTTTCCTTTTTGGTCAAGTGTTTATGGTGGTGGAATGGGGTGTTGGAACACATACTAGATAGAGGTTTTGTTTGTTTAGTGGACCCCTCTCCTTTTTGGTTATTTTTGGATTTTGGTTGTAAATGTTAAATTTTTAAATCATTCTTGTAGTGTTTACTTTGATATACCATGTTATGGATGTTGGTTATGAGGTGATGCAATTTTTGTTTATTATTGGTTAATTATTTAATGTTCTAAACCATTCCCAAATGTGTTACTTGATGCCCATGCACTAGTTTCCAGCCCGTGGGGATTGAGAATGCCCTTCAGGCCATGCCATGGGTTGGGTTGGGTGTTAGGTTGGATGGAAAATTGGGTCAATTCAGGATATATTTGAATATTAATTCTTATCACACCTTGATCATTATTCTATGTGATATTATATACAATATGTTCGAAGAGTACTTGTTACAATGAAAGGTAAATACAGTTCTCCACATGATAATAAGCCTGAGGTTCTATAAAGTTATTCTTAAATATATATTCTATGGCTATATGAAATCATTTTAGGGACACAAATGATATAGTCCCTTATGGGTAGGAGGCTTATAAGACATCGTGACTTATTTTCTTGAAGTTAGTTGTTGAAAATCTCTAACAGAGGAGACTTTGAGAACATACCCACCTATAGGAATTCCATATGTTTATGTGTCATTGGATATTCCTATCTACATGCATGTTTAATGATCCATAGACTTTAGTATTATTATTAATGTATATCATGACTTGTTCACTTAGATGTATTATCATAAACCATGATGATATAGTCCATGGAGAAGTTTGGTACACTGGGTGTGTCACAAATGACATGTTATTAATGAATAAGTTGATGAAGGATTTGTTCCTTCCATCTTCACAGAAGTTGATATCTCAAACCTTTTATTGAAATTGAACTATCACATTAACTTACATGGACAATATGTAATGAAAATTTATTCTATACAGTCAAAGAAAGACATATCAAGCTTATAGGTTGATGACATGGGTGTGCAACCTTCTTGATGAGATATCATAAAAAAGGGATTATATTACACTATGAACATTCATATGTGGTTGTTTTCATTGTGACATACCTTATTCCTCTATGGGTGTCTTGACCTATTTCTAGATAATAATCATGGAATTTAGACAAGATCACCTAATTCCATTGAGGAAGATACCTAGAGAGTCACACATAGAGTGTTTCCACTAATCTCAATTAAATATTAATTATATTTAATAATTAGAATACATATTATTCTCCAGATCAAGAGTTAATATTTATTCAATATTTATTAAATAATAAAAAAAATTAAAAAATATTTATTTGAAATAATTACATGGATATATATTATTCATTTATCTCTTGTTATTCGTATCATAATAAATAAATATTTTATTTAGTTATATGAATAATAAGTAAATATTTATTCACTGATTTGTGAATAGAATATTTATTTATTTATTGAATGAATAAATATTTAATAAAAATATATTTATTCAGGTATTCAATAAATTCTGAAGAGGATAAGAGGACCAAGACTAGGTTCAATGATAAATATTAATTTTCAATACCATAAAATAATATTTATCATTGTGCCAGTTAGCACGCACCATGGAATAAAATTATGATATTATTATTTTAAATGGCATGGGGTTCGTTTTGGGTTTAACATATTATTAAGGGAATTTATGCAATTAATTAATATGAAAACCTAACCCTGAGTCTATAAATAGATTATTATGATAATTATGACTGTGATTTGTTGTGCACAACATTCTCCTCCCTAGAGAATAATCTATCAACAAAAAACATCTATAGGGTTTTCTCTTAAGCTTGAGAGATTATATCTTCCTCCACTTCTATCAAGTTATATAGATCAAGTGATGATCCTTCTAGATCGAAGGGATCATGGTTGCGATCAAGGGAGCAACGCAAGATGAATGATACCACCATGATAGCACTCAATGTACGGTTAGTGATGCTCTGAGATTAAAGGAGCATATGTGGATCACTGCTATAGGGGCTATACTTTGGGTCCTCATCAATGCAATGAAAATACAATGTAATTACATTTAGATGATCAATACCTACATGAATGAAATAAATCATAATCAAGGAATTTCTTCATACTATTAAATTAATTATAAAATTAATGTGAAAAATATATTCACTTGGTTCTTGCATTTTAATTGTCAATGTTATTTGAAAAAAGTTCCATTGGTCATGATGTTTAAGTCTTGTAAATTATGAATGATATGTTGAATCTGACAAAAAACTAAGTTTCCCATTGTCCCAACATATGCTTCTACTATACCATAAACCATTACGACATACATGGTTAGTGCCTTACGATATAATCCAATCATAATTTAAGATTAAAAAAGGTATTTGCATGAAATCTCATTCCATGCCTTATGATATGTTATAATCATACAATATAATTGGTCTAAATAAATCACACACAAAAAGGTCTTTAGGACATATCTCATTCACCTCTTCCCTATCTCATATCAGAGTTCCTTATCCTATTAGTTATATAGGGGACTCATGCCATGTTTCGGGATAAAATGAGTACTCGACCCCAAGTTTGGTATGGAATAACCATACCCTAAGTCTATAGGGGAGTATAAAACTTTATAAAGTGTATAAGGTACCCACTCCCCATCATCACCATGTCACCATGGGAGTATCGAACCCCGTTTCGGATCTGATTATCTCATTCGAAACCCAATAGTCATACCTATAGATCTAAAGCACTAAAACATTCCAAATCACCTCATAAAATATATTTAATGGATTATAAAGACACAACATCATTTTCTATATAAAAAATTCTTATAATAGACTACTCACTTATCCAATTCTTATACTTAGGTGAAAAATTTCAAAAAATGATTAAAAAGGCACATATTGAGCCATGTGGTAGCCCTTGAGGCTTGACATGTGGTGTTGGGAAGAGGGGGATAGTGTTACTCCATGGAATATGTCCTCCCATACATTATTTGGGGGCACATCCACATAGTTCCATGCTTGCCTCACTGAGGAGCTGGTTTGAGTTAGGCAAACCCAACCCAAGGCCCCCTACCCTCCAAACCGAATGAACAAGCCAATCCAGAGGGGGGAGGATGCACTATCAGGGCTTTACCATACAACCCTTAGGCTAGTTCAGGATGATATGCTTGATAAACTCATGTCACCAGGACTACAGGTTAGGTTGGGCTATCGTGTAGGGTCATATTGGTTAGTTAGGCCATTGCATCCCACTGGTTTCCCCTATTGTTCATGGATCTGGATCTACTGTTGAATTCTGGATGATAAAAAATCTAGGAAAATCATAACTTTTCTCTCTCATGAAAAAATCTTATCTTTTAGCCTCATTGTAGCCACCACACCCCCCGTCACACCCGAACTAGCTACCCAACACCACACATTCATTGTGATACCGCAATGGTGTAATATTTGTTGAGCTGCTTGCCCCATGTCAGTTAATCATTTTTCTTGAGTCACACCGTCTGAGATAGCTATGCCATCTGATTGAGATATCATCCCATGCCACACCATCCCACATCATTGTCACTTTCACTCACCTCTGGCCACCATGAGGGTCGGTGGGGCTTCACCATCTTGATCACTAGATGAATGAGAGTGAGAAAGGAAAGAGAGGGAGAAACAATAGTCAGAGGGTCCAACCTCTCCTTTGTGAACTACCTTTAATATAATCAGGAAACTTTGTGATGTACCAAGGGGCACACAACATGAGAGTGGGGGAGATTCTAATGGTTGGTGACTGACTAGACACCCAATATTCTTCTACAAATCTAATCTTCTGATAAATTATCACATAAAAACCAAAGTTTGATAATAAAAAATAAAGAATATAAATCATTCAAAAAGTTATATATAATGAAAATAAATTACAATAATTTCTATAGAATAATAATAGATCATGAAAAAATATAGGATATTCACCTCAAGATCCACCTTGATCAAAGATTCAATGATGCCTCAAGATCCACCTTTACCCTGAGATCCATTGGCTCCTTGAACAATGTGATATCCCAATCATTTCTAAGGGTTTATTTCAAAATGTGACTAACCCTACTTAGAGATGATTATATAAGTATTTATATGGTTAGGGTTAGTTCAATCAGGTAAATTTTTAAAGAGCCAAAATAGGCATGGTTAGAGGCCCAAAACATGAATGTAAATTATAACTCTACTAGGTAAAACCCCTTATCCTAAGCAAGACCATGGTAACATATTTTCCATTTAGAGCTCCATTTATAAGAAATATATGATTAAAATAATTCATATATATGTGAGATAGAAATATTATAGTTTAAAAATATTGAATTATTTCTTGAGGCCCCACACCACTAATAAAATAATCTAGCCATATGACCTATTAATTAAATATCATTAAAATTATTTAAAGGTACCTAAATAATTTTTTAGGTTACTGAACCCTCCCCACTTTCAAGGATTTTCATTAAAAAATCACATATCACTCAAAGAGGTGAGGTTACTAAGCTCACATTAGATTATTGTATTCCCATGAGCTCTCATGAAGATTCTCATTCTATCACAAGACATGTACCAACTATATAACCCACCCATAAAGGTTCTTCTCTTGCTAACCATCAATCTCTACTAGGTAATCTACAAGGTGGTTTCATCATTAATTCCCAACTTTACCTATTAGATAATGTAAAATGGGCCATGCATATATCTCCTTATATACAACAGATGGAATATTTTGTGCACCTAGTCCTGCTTTGGGGGTAACTCCAGGATACATGAAACCACACCCACCCTATGTAGGATTTGGAAAGGCTTTATAATCCTCGGTGAAATCTTTCTCCCCATCCAAACCTCCTCATACTATACAATACTAAGACCTTTAAGAACACATGTTATCCCACATTTAACTCAAAAGGCCCCCATCTATTATCATAATTGGACTTATGATAGATCTAATTTATCCTTATTCACTCCTATATCACCTATAACTTATCTATTATCAATTAAAGTTTTATCCACATAAGTTATGACTCACAAATCTTCATCTAGTAAATGGGTGACCGACATGGTATCCTATAAAAGGCCTCAAAAGGTAGCATCCCAATGGTAGAGTGGTAGTTATTATTGTATAAAAAATTTACTAGTGGTAAATAATCATCCCATATCTTATCAAAATTGAGCACCCAAGCTTGTAACACATCTTCAAGAACATTAATGTCCCTCTCCATCTAACCATCTATCTAAGGATAGAATTTCATACTCAACTGTAACTATGTATTGAAAGTGTCTAGTAAAATCCTCAATAACTAGAATGATAGTAAAGAATCCTAGTCATAAATAATCATTGAGGTTACTAGGTACAACTGCATGATCTCATCTACATATCACTATCCCAATATCTCCACTGAACTTTACTCTCAAATAAGAAGGAAGTGGCTAGACTTGGTAAAGTTTGATGATCTACTAAACTATATCATGAACCATCATTGAACATGGAATTCCTATCATCAAGTCTATCGATATACCATCCCACTCTCATGGTGGAACCTTGAGTGGATCACTCAAATTGGCTAAAATCTGGTTCTTTGCCTTCACCCATTGGCAAGTGAGGCACGAAGATACAAACTCTACAACACTTCACTTCCTTCCTATACATGAATTCTAACACTTTATATCCCCGTAAATCTTTATCCCAATAGGATATAATTCAATGGAGGATGTGTGGAACCCCTTCAAAAACTCCTAAAAGAACCCATCTTGAACCATTGTCCACCCTTGGAAGAGGATGACATATTCCCTACTTTCAGAAAATCTATAAGGTGAATTACATAAGAATATATAGTCATGAAAGATTTCAAAATTAATTTCCTAAGTCAAGCCTCTCTCAATAAATGAATAAGTATGGGGCCACCACCATTGAATAATGATAAGAAATGTCTCCATCTTCCACCGAAACCAACCACACCAAGTCTATAGTCTCAGGTGCATCCTGTGCCTATTGAGCATGGAACTTACCATTAAGGGAATCATCTACTATGTTTAATTTTCCAAGAGTATAGATAATCACAAATTTGTAATCCTTCATGAAATCTATCCATCACATTCAATTCAGGTTCATACCTCATTAGGATAAAATATATCCAAGACACTTGTGATCCATGTAGAACACAAATCACCCATTGAGAAGGTAATGTCTCCAGATCATCATGGAAAATACTATCATTTTGAGTTCCAATTCATAGGTTGTGTAACTCTTATCATAAGGCCTCAACTATTTATACCCATAAACAATCACTATCTACCTATACATCAATACACATCCAAGTACAATCTGAAAGGAATTATAGAACACCACATACTCAAATATATCCTCTCGAAATTATAGAATTGGAGAACTATTCAACCTTCATTTTAGTTCCTTGAAATCTCTCTGGAATCATTCAAACCATATGATGGGTTTATTTTTTTGGGAAAGGGAAATCATGGGAGCTGCAATCCTAGTGAATTATTCTAAAAAAATATCTGATAATAACCCAACAACCTAAGAAAGTTTTGGACCTCAAGCACATTTTTGGGAGGCTCCCAAGTGACCACAACCTAAATCTCTACAGGGTCAACTATTGCTTAACACCATGAGATAATGTTCCCTATAAAATAAGATTCCCAAATATATAATTTTCACTTCAAGAGTTTATCATACAACCAATGTTCCCAAAAAAAGTCTAGGAAAATCCTCAAATTCTCAATATAACCATACTCTAACCCAAAATAGACGAGGATGTCATATAAGGAGACCACTATGAACTGCTCTAAGAAAGGATGTAATATATAGTCTATGAGTCCCATGGATATATCTAGGGAATTATTCACCTAGAATGACATCACTAAGAACTCACAATGCCCATAACAACACCTGAATGCTATCTTTAGGATGCCCTCCCCATGAACCCAAAACTAGTGATATCTAGACTCGGGTTATATATTCTAGAACCATTTTTCTTTTTTAAACTATTAAAAAAGGTCATAGATCCTTCGTAGAGGTTATTTTTTCTTAATTGTCACATTATTTAGGCAGTGATGGTTAATATATATCCTCAAGTTACCATTCACCTTCTTGGTGAACAGAACATGATCTACTCAGGGGGCACACTGGCCATAATAATTTTTTATCAAAAGGTCTTATATTAGTGTCTTATAATTCCTAATATTGATTTTTTTCCATTAGTTATTCTATTTATTATATCAATGAAGTCTTGAGATTTAGATCAATACAAAATTTAACCTTTCAAAAATGAAAAAATCCTTGGATGTCCTCTAAGGAAACATCCATGCACTCTCCCACAATTATAGGGAGTTGATCCTTGAAGCATCCATGTCATATAAAAACAATCTCTATAACTTATGGGTAATTGGATGAAACTTTTTTTGTAGGCCTCACTTATTCCAATTGAAAATATCACTCACCCATAGAAGAGAACCTTGATACATAAGATTGATAACATGAAACTCTCCAATGATAGTAGTTTATTTGGGGATTAATTGAATATTACTAGTACATACTAAGTATAATGTCATAAATATTCATTCCAGTCATTCTGAGGTCCCATGAAAACCCCTCTCTAATAATATAAGTCTCACACCTTTAATAAATGTGGCTAAACATGTGGTCACCTCTAGTAGGAGTCTCCGACCACATAGGTGAGGTTAGGGAATCCACTGGAATCTATAACTCTTAGACCAATGATAAAAAATAAAATAATATAATGTTCTAATGTATACAACTGTATACGATAGAGTAGAAAAGATACTAATCATACCTTGAACCATATCCATTGCATCCTGTTCGAATCCCATTATAAGATGCATCTATCTATAGTCCAAACCACTAATACCCTTAGCCTGGTAGCGATAACCTATAGGTGATAGTGGTGGAATTGAATCAAAGTGTCATCCACCTTTATCACCCACTACTATTAAACTAGATCCTTTATCAAAAATTTCCACTATAGGTATGCCTTGACCATTGTAGGGAGGTGCTTAATTTTTTCACTATCTCTGATTCAGAGGTTTTCCCACTACACCGCCCTAGTTTCTCTCAATTTCATGCTTTGTCAATAGTCTAGGGACATGTATAATTATCCTTAATAATAATATAAAGGACTATCCCCTTGATAATTCAATCCTCTATGAGACTCTCTTGTTACAAATCACAAAGACATGTATTTCAAATGCATATGCCTCTATTGATGGGATCCTTATTTTTATCATCAATTGGTCATTATTGTTGACTCTACCCTAGGGAATCCAAAACATGTATCAGTCCCTAGAGGCATATATTTTAGGAAACTATTAATCATAAGTGCTTTCTCCAGAACTTAAGTGTATGTGGGGAAGTATAGAAGAATAACCCCAACTCAAATCTCTCTCCATAGGCCTCACTTAAACTTACGAGCTCAAAAAAATACATTACACACCATTTCTAGGTAGTACCTTTTGAGGTTATATAACCTTGGAATGTAATTTACCACAATAATTTTATCCTATAGAAGGTCCAATAAATTCTACACTCAAACCATCCTTTGAGTCTCTAAGTAGTACCCCTCCCTAATGAAGTGCTCAAACTCAGACCACAGTAGAGTAGCCTGATCATACATTAGTATAATTAGAGTTCAAAAACAACTCATCACACTGTGAAGAAGACTATATGTAATAAATATCATCTATATATAGAGTTTCTCAACCAAGATAAACACCTGAGTCATCAATCCATCTAGTCCTCAATGACTAGTGGATCAAGCTCACCTCAAATATTGGGTAATAATTGTTACTAAAACCCATACAATGAAATCAACCTATGTTTTATCATATCTTACTTAACTAGAATCATCCTCTATTCAGTAGGTAGATGACCCCCTATAAAATAGGTGGAGTATTCACTATTTTTATACTAGGAGAAGGGTGTTCCCTTTACTCTTTAGGTAAATATACCTCCTAACTAGGTCCCTGAATCTAAGCCTCACAGATCAATTGATTAGTAGAGGGATCCTCTAACATGATTAATGTATATCTATGAGGTGTCACCCACATTTGAAAAGGTGAACTTGTGGTTATTAAAGAATATCTTGGTGAGATGACTCAAGAAGGATATGAAAATAAAAAACTGAACACTACATAGTGCATGTGACATCCTATCCATACCATGTAAATGATACCTCAGGGTTTTGAATCGATTATCTAATTATAAAATTTTGGATGAAAGAATGTGTTAACTACCACACCAATTACTGGGTTCCTTAGTATGGAAAACTAAACTCAATTCCCCTTGAAACCTTTTCCTTATATTTACCAAACCAAACCTCTCTAGGATGAGTGTGTCATCCCAAGACCACCTATAATTATCCAAGGGATGATGACTACTACCAATATGAAATAACACACACATGATAGGTCTTAACATAATACACCAATAGCAAAATAAATATCTCCATATACCAAATGGTACCAATAACTATAAATGTAGTATCCCAACTATAATATAAAATATATGCGATATATTCCATATATATGTAATAGTAAGACAATAGAAAAATAAAAAATAATAGAAAATATAGGAGCCCAATATCTCAAGAAAATACTAACATAAACTAAGTGAAAAAACTATTATTTATCACAACAACTCCCACACAAACACCAAAAATTGTCATAACATCGAGCACCACTAAGAACCAACTCCACTAAATCCATGTCCTCTATGATCACCTATGAAATTTTCATTATATGCATAATACACAACATGTGAAGATAGAAAAACCATATAATAGTGAGTATTCATACCTAGTAGGATGACCTGAAAGCACAATAGGTGGTATTAAGGAGAAGTCAACTCAAAATAAAGACGAAGACCAAAAAAACTAGATATACTTTAAGGTTTGAGACAAATAAATTATGAAGTCTCAATATCATATCCTAGATCCATAAAGATCATATGTTATAGGTAACCTGAAGTAACTATACAACTTCCTATAACCATTCCATATATGTAAACCCATAGTGGGGGATCTGCACATCACTGAGGTAGGTGGGTCAATTGAGGGAGAACTAGACCTGTTTGGAATACCCATGCATCATCAAGGAAAATAGGTTTTCCAATGGATTACCGACTCTATGGACTAAAGACCTATGCCCCATACCTTGGGGGAGTTATTTAACCAATCAATAATATGGGGTACCCACACATTATCATGGAAATCATGAATAGGGGAGTAACCAACCCCATGATAGGTATGGAGGACCCATAACCTATGTTAGAAGGGGAGTATCAATCTCTAAAGTGGTTAAGGGACCCATAACTAGTCATTAGTACATTACTAAGGGAGTTTTGATCCCCATGTCTTCTTTGATTGAATTTTAAAAACTCATAAATCATCCCTATGAAGATAAAATACTCAAATTACCCTAATTTCCATATAAAAGGCCTATTATGTTGAATAGAATCACACCACTGTGTTATATATAAAAATATTCTTAGAATGGACCACTCACTTATCCAATTCTAACACATGAGTGAAAATGTGTGAAATGGCCTAAAAAGGCATGTATCAAGCCATGTTGCAACCCTCATGGTATGCCACATGGCCCTATAAAGAGGTATAAAGTGTGATTCCAAGGAATATGTTCACCCATGAATGAGAAATGGGCAAGGGTGTGTAGAACAACTCATATTACACCCTACATGGGTTGGATCAGAGTAGACCAGACCATGGTTCACTGCCCACCCTACCACTGGACCAAGATACTCAGAGGGGGAAGCTGGCTTTCTAGCCCACCCACCCAACACCATATCCACCCAAGGGAAGGTTGACTAGCTAAACAACCTGCACACCCCAGGCCATGTAAGAGTGGCATGCTCAACCACCACACACCACTTGGCCTGCAAATTAGGTTGGGTCACCGCATAAGGTCGTCTTGTACCTCTTGACCTAGTATGGGGATAGGAAGGTGGGGTTTATCCCACTAGTTTGCTTCACCCCCTATGTTTTCATATTATGGTTGATCCGATGTTGACTCCCAAATAATGTAATAGTCGGAAGGAAACCTTTATTTTCTCCCATGGAAACCCTATCCACCACTGCTATCCAATCCACCACTATCATGCAAGATCTACATTGAACTATCCTACATTGCTCAACCATGTCGCCTTACAATGTCTACCCAAAACTACCATTTGTTTTATCTATGCCTATTAGCTTGAGTTTTGTTATATGCTGAAGTGGTTCTATCCACTAGTCCACATCATCCGCCTAAGATGCATTGTACATCAAACCACCCAAAATTCATTTACCATCGAACTTCACAAGGGTTGGTGGGGATTCATCATCTTATCTCATCATAAGGAAGAAAGATAGGGGAAATGGGAGATATGAAAACTATAGGGTCTAACCACCCCCTTTTGAACCACTACCAATCCAATCCAGTGGAAACATTTTGCACCAAGGGGTTCATGACATAAGGGAGTAGAGGGAGGGGTTAGGGGTTAGTGCTCGACCAACCACCCAAACTTCTTTTTTGATTTTATTCTCCAATGAACATCACACAATATCTAATTATTTATTAATAATAATTATATAATTAAAAATAATCACAAGGTTCATCATGATGAAAATCAATAATAACGCTTTAAATGTAATGATAAATGAATAAAACATAAATTAGTCATACCTCAATCAAAGTTTCACCACTGTATCAAAATTTTCCTTCACTCTAATGTCCGATGTTGACTCCTCAATGAAACACGACTCTATAATATCTCTAGGGTTTATATCAAATATAATCTAACCCTAATAAAAGAGAATTAGATAGGTATTTATAGTCTAGGGTTTGGTTTACCATCAATTTTATTAAATTCTTATAATGGGTCTGATCTAGGGCCTAGAAACCAGGCATAAATTATACCTCCCCTAGGTAAAACCTATCTTCTAGAGTAAGATTATGGGGATTGATATTCTATACAGGGACCAATTTAGAAGATATTGATGATTGATTTTGATTTCATACATGAGAGATAAAAATATTATATTTTAAAATATTAAATATTTCCTCAAGGACCTCATCACCAATAATACTATCTAACTAAATGATTGATTAATTAAATTTTAATAAAAATGTTTAAAGGGGTTCGATGAAAAATTCCTATTCACCACATCCTCCCAACAGTCAATTTTTTTTGTCTTGAAAAGAAAAGCTCAATAAAAAAGGTAGGGGTACTGATATCTCATTTGATTTTGTGATCCCACAATACCTCTTAAATATTTCTATACTACCACAAGATGTGTACCAATGGTACAACCCACCCTCGAAGGGTCTTCTCATGCCACTCCTCAATCCCCACTAGGTACTCCAAAAATGTGTCATTCATGATTTAAATAATTCCCCATTCAATAATGTTTGATATTTCATGCATATATCTTCTTATTTGTGACATGTGGAAGGAGTTGTACACCTTTTATAACTATAGCGGTAATTCCAAGTGATAACAAAAATTATTTACTGACCACGTTGTCATGACATATCAAATTTATTATGATTTTAAGATTTATTTATCATATAGGGAAGACCCTAGGTTGTCTCTCAAGGTGCGTTGGTAGCTTATAGTGTGTATTTTTAATAAAGATTACTAAAATAGGGTGGTGATTTTGAAAATTATTTTAAGAAAATAACTGAACTTAAAGAGTTTAATAGATGAAAAACCAAGTGGATTTTAAAAAATATGAGACAAAGGTTTCATTGTTATTTCACTAAAAAAAGTTCAAGTTCATTTTTCATATAGATTCATTTATGATTGGATTAATTCTTTGGTTGAAATTAATTGGAATCCTGATTAATTCCTAAGCTTTTATTTCAATGCTTAAAGAACCAAAACTTGATGTAACAATCATATTGTAAAGGTCCAACACTTATGCATGGAATGAGAGTTTCCAAATCAGATTTAAATCTCAATAATTTGGGTATGAAAAGGATTCTTGTGCTGTCCAATCGGAACAACACAAGTTACGCACTCAAAACCTCACACCGATCAGTTAGAAATTAAGAGCACAACATTCACATGTATCAAAACAAGAATTAAAATATGAAATAATGTAAGGTACATGGAATGAAATGTTTAAACACCCAGATTACTCCAAACTAGTAGCTAATACAAGCATTTAAACTCTCTTGACATGTGCATAGCTCCCTCACAACGAACGCCCACCGTTTATCCCGACATCAAGAGGAGGAGGAAGCTTGGGTGCATCTCCTTTTTCATTTCAGCTCTCCTAATGAGGATAGGGAGATACATAACCTACAAGGGGATGAAGGAATCCTCTGGAACTTCAATTTTTAAGCACTTTACTCTCTTGTTCAAACTTGCAAATGAGGTGTCCATGGTGCCTTTTTATATCCAAAATGGGACATGCTTTTGAGCACCCTATTTTTTAGATACCACTTGTGTCTCAGTTTTAGACTAGTATAAATCCATATCATGACTTAGAAAAAAGATAAGAGTTGTTGTTAGGCCTCTTGAATATCTCCATGTCAAATTTGGCATCTATTAGGCATCCTTATTGGGAGATATGGTCAAAATACCAAACCAAACTTTTGAATTTGGGAAGATTCTGTCCCCTGGATAGAATGGTTCGGATGGTCCATCAATGGAATAATTGGTCTTAAGTTCCTTTATATGGGTTGTATCCCATGAAGTTTTGGAGCGGTCCAAAACTTTTCATCCCATTTGGAGGCACATAATTCTTGTAATGCTCAGAATAGTGGATATATGTCTATGGGATGCCATTCAGTTTGGCCCATTTCCTTCTAGATCATCTCTGGGGCCTCCAAATCACCTCCTCCTATAATGAATTCATCAAAACAAGTTACATTTCCCTTTTTAACAGTGATAAACACAAAATAACTTAATCAAAAATTAAGTTAAATTTGTTATTATTTCTATAATTTTCAATACAAAACAAATTTAGCACAGTGGTGTAAGGGTGAAAATGAAACAGTGAATCGCGGTGCGATCACACCCCCACACCTAAACATTTTACCTCCTAAGAAATGTCACTTTTCCAAAAATTATTCATGTAGATATTTCAAAATTTATAAATATTTAACATTCAATTAAAATTTAATTCCTAATAGAAATGTGATCAAGGAAAAAATCACACCGAGGAGTTAATTCTCAATGAGCATGGAAAACAACATCTCAAAAAATGTATCCAAATGAAATTATAAGAGATGAATGATACCAATTAAAGAAAATAATTCAAAATATAATCATTTCACTAATTCTGCATGTGTGTGTGTGATAACTATTTCATGATATTCTTTCCACTTTTTATCAAGTAAATATAAGTTATTTTAAAAATTGTCTACTTACAAGATCCTTTAAACCAAACCTACCCTACATCCTTTGCAATCAAATTTCAAGACCCACTTACTTAAGAATTTATAGAAGTCAAACCATAATCTCCCAACCTAGATATCCCCATATGTTTTACATTTCATCACTCCCCTCATTTATTATATTTTTTAAAATTTACACTTGGAACAAATATCACACTCTTCTCCCAACCCTTGTTTGATCTCCTCACAACACTAATTGTAATAGTTATAACAAGATCAAAAGTTGAGGAAGGTTAGTTTTTGACCTGGCCAAGACACAACACTTTTTTTTTCATTTTTTTATGGGCGTACAATAGTCAGATAATAGGTATACACACATAGGTTAATCTAGTAAAATAATGAAATATATTGGATAAGGAATGAACGTATAGAAAAGTGATTTTGGAAAGTTGAGAAAAATCAACCTAAATTATATTTACCTTCCATTAAGTAAGAAATTTTCACACTCCATGGTTGGGTGAAAATATGTGTGGAGAAATTCAGTGACACAATTTTCCTTTAACTATTCACACAAAGGGTACCACTCTTCTCAAAGGTTTGAAAATGATATAACCATTTATGTCATTGAAAAAGAACCAAATTTCAAAATAAAGTTACACCACAGTGTTGAATTCTTGCTGAAATGCACATTTCATCAAAAAAAATGAATGCTAAAACAACCTGAAATAAGGAAATTACACATGAATTTTCAATAATTTCCATTATTTAACGGGCATAATTTTCCATGATAAAGTGGTTATAAAAAATTAATATTCCAGTACAAAAGTGAGGGAGAGGAAAAGGGGGGAAAGTAACTATAAAATTCAGCAAGCTAAAAAGAGAAAAAGAAGAAATATGATGAAAATTCCTAACTAACCCAGGAATATACCCATACTCCCCACACCTAGTGTGTAAAGTTTCCTCACTATAGTAAAACATAATGTGGTAAGTAAGGATAAAACCTTTTCATTGTCATTCGTAGACTTCTTATTGAACTTGGAGTTCCTCCATCGGGGAATTTAGAATGGATTCATGGAAGTGCTTCAGCCGCTGCTCATTGACAGTGAAGGTTTTCTTGGTTTCTTTATTTTGAACCTGAACAACACCAAATGAAGAGACATTAATAACATTTTATGGGCCAAACCAGCACAAACAAAGATTACCTAGATGTGAATTCATCCATGCATTGTAAAGGAGGACCTTCCTCCCAATGTGGAACTGCCGATGAAGGATGAGATGGTCGTGGGAAGCCTTGGTTCACTCCTTATAAATCCTAGAGTTCTCATATGCATATCTTCTCATTTCCTCCAGCTCTGGAATCAGAAACTTCCTTTGAGCACCTGAACCAGAAAGATTAGAATTGCATTTTTTGATGGCCTAGTAGGCCCGGTGCTCAATCTTAATAGGGAGGTGAAAACTCTTTCCAAACACTAGCCGATATGGTGACATGCCAATTGTAGTTTTGAAATCAGTACGGTAATCCCATAATAAATCTTTGAGTATAAGACTCCAATATATTCTATTAGGTTGAACCATTTTTTCAAGAATATGTTTTACCTCTCTATTTGGAACCTCTACTTGACCATTGGTCTATGAGTGATAAGCATTAGACACTCGATGCCCGACCCTATACCGATGAAAAAGTGATTGCATTGTTTGGTTGCATAAATGAGAACCCTGGTCACTGATGGTGAACCTAGGTAATCCAAACCTATAGAAGATTTGGGTTCTCAAAAATTATACAACTACCTTAGAATGATTAGTCCCTATAGCTCATGCCTCTAACCATTTTGACACATAATAAACTTCCAGAAGAATGTACAAGTTGCCAAAGGAATTGGGAAATGGCCCCATAAATTCAATACCCCAAACATAAAAAATGTCATGAAAGAGAAATGGTTGTTGTGGAATTTCATTTCATTTAGAGACATTACCAATTATTTGACAATAAGGATGATATTTACAAAAATCATGGGCATCCTAAAAAAGTGTTTTCCAAAAGAGACCAGAATCAAAGACTTTACGAGCAGTCCGTTGGGGACCAAAGTGGCCCCCACAATCAAGAGTGTGGAAGAATATAAGGGCAGACTAAAACTCAATATTAGGAACACAACGCCTAAGGACTTGATCACTACATGTGCGCCAGAGGTAGGTGTCATCCCAAATGTTCCAATGAGACTCATGTTTTAGATGACTAGCTTTGTTTTTGTTGAAATTAGTAAGAATGCAAGATGATACCAAATAATTTAAAATTTCATCAAACCAAGTAATAACATCTTGCACTCGGTATAGTTTCTCATAAGGAAACATGTCATTTATGGGAATACAGGGGGATGATTCAATGTCTGAGGATGGGTGAATCCTACTGATATGGTTAGCCACCACATTCTCTGCTCCTTTTTTATCTCTAATTTCTAGATTGAATTATTTAAGGAGGAGCATCCAGCGAATGAGATGGGATTTGGCTTCTGGTTTATTAAGGAGATACCAAAGGGATGGATGGTCAGAGAAAATAATGAATTTGGACCCCAAAAGTTATGACCTGAATTTGTCCAAGGAAAACACAAGGAATTATTTTTTAGTTGTGGTGTAGTTTTCTTGGTCAGGGTCCAAATTACGTGAGGTATAGGTAATGACATGTGGATATCAATCAACCCTTTGTGATAAGACTGCCCCAACTGCATAGTTAGAGGCATCACACTTGAGCTCAAATGGTAAATCCCACTGAGGTGGTTGGATTACCAGGGGTGACGTGGGACTCCATTTTAACTTATTAAAAGTTTCCTCACATTCTTTATAAAAAAAAATCCTTTTTATTTTTTGAGTAATCGGTAGAGTGCGAGTGCAATATTACTAAATTCACAAATGAAATGATGGTAAAATCCAACATGACCTAGGAAAGACCACACATATCGTACATTTTTGGGGAATGTTAGGGAAGAAATGACATCCACTTTTGATTTATCTACTTGGAGACCATCCCCAGAAATGACATGTCACAAAACTATACCTTGTTGCACCATGAAATGACATTTCTCATAATTTAATATAAGATTATTTTCAATACAGCGATGTAGGACTGAAGCAAGACTACTGAAACATTCATCAAAAGAGGAGCCATAAACAGTGAAATCATCCATGAATACTTCCACGAAATTCTACAGGTAATCCAAAAAAAATACTAACCATGCATCACTAGAAAGTACCCAAATCATTGCACAGACAAAATGACATTCTCCTATATGAAAATGTATCTAAGGGGCATGTAAAGGTTGTCTTTTATTGATCCTTGGGGGCAATATATATATGAAAGTATCCAGAATACCCATCAAGAAAATAGTAATGAGACTTCCCCACTAGACTCTCTAGCATTTGGTTAATTAATGGCAATGGGAAATAGTCCTTTCTAGTGTGTTGATTTAGATGGAAATAGTCTATGCAGACATGCCAACAATTCTATACATGAGTTGGAACCAATTCATTATTTACATTTTTTATTACTCTAAGATCGGTTTTTTAGGAACTACTTTAACAGGACTCTCCCATTAGCTTTTAGATATGGGTTAAATTATTACAACAACCAATAATTTTGTTACTTATTTTTTAACTACATATAATAGGTTTAGGTTCAGTCGACGTTATGCCTACCTCACTGGTTTAGCTTCATCATTTAACAAAATATGATGTGTAAAAATTGATGGGCTAATACTAAGAATGTCTACAAGTGTCCATCCCAATGCTTGTTTATACTCCCTCAAAAGTTCATGCAGTCATAATTAATTCTCAGGAGGGAGTGAACTAGTAATGATGGTGAGCATCTTGTATCCATTATCAAGATATGAATATTTTAAATCTTGAGGCAGTTGTTTTAGTTCCAATTCAGGTGGATTTTGGATTGATAGGAATGTGTGTGAAAGTGAGAGGTCACTAATCTCATCTAACTTCTCAATGATATCATACTTAGATGAGGATGAGCTTTTATAAGATTAGCAGTATCATTGATGTTCATTGGATCCTTAGTGTTCAAGAAATTATCAATTAATAAACATGCATGACAATTCTCTAGACCACTACAACAATTAATGAATGATTCATTACCAAGAATTTCAATCAAGGATGAAAACTTAGAAATGGGATCGAGGGAATGAAAAGATGTTCTTTCCAGGGAAGGTAGTACATAAATTGAATTAACCGAGAGAGAGGAATGTACTTCTGAGGGGTTCTTCATGGCATCAATGATATTAAAGTGGAAAATATCACCACCAAACTCCATATATAATGTACCATTATGGACATTAACTATTATTTTTAGTGGTTTTCAAGAAGGGTCTCCCCAATATAATCAGGGCATGTCCATTCATCCTATCATCTTCCATTTTAAGCACATAAAAATCTATAGGAAAAATTAAAAATTTCACCCTCACAAGGACATCCTCTAAAACACTATAAGAGAGTGATGGGGTCATAGTAGGATCACATTTTGAAATTTCATCATAGTCAGAAAGATAATCTTACCTATCTTCATATTTAATGGAAAATTAAAGACTCCTCGATCGAGTTATCAATCACCCTTGGTTGAAGAAAGAAATGGAACTCACTACTATGTGTATAAAAGTTCATAAACAATTACCAAACAACTAAGGCAAGTCCCTATCGAGAATTTTTTCTCCTTATAACTATAGAAAAAGTTCACTAGTTACACACACATTCCAACGATTGCTGGACACTCACCACGTAACACAATCTACTCAATCGAGACAAATTTCACTAGGTAGTGGGAGATTAAAAGTCTTCAACCAAATCTATTAATGATGAATACACCAAAACCAAAACATGATTGCATTAAGAGAATTTGGAAACACTGATAATATAAATCATTCAAAATAAAAAGTTGGTTTTACATTTAATCACAACACTCTGACATTACAAAAGTGAAACTCCCCCTTCCCCGATCACTCAAATGCTTTACCCCTCCATGTGAAGGGTAATAGAGTTGAAAGGGGAAGAAGAAAAAATGATGAAACAAATAAAAAGAGAAAAAGAGAAAATAAAAGGAACTTCAAGAAATAAATCCTCCAGTACAACCCATCTCTCACCTTTTTTAACCCCTTTGAATAGAATTGAACACTCTTATTTATAGGCTTGTGAAGTAGAAAATTTCCCTCCAGAAATATTCCACAAAATTTTTGAGTCTTTTTCACATATTAAATGGAATAGTCTCGAGAAGTTTTCTTCATAAATGTTATTACTCTATCTCTTGTTCATGTTTCCTAAAAATATCTAAAGATTTGGACAAGTTTCTGAAAAGTTATGATCTAATTATTGATGAAGACGTTTTCTGCCTGAGGAGACTCTTCAACTTATAATTTTAGGAATCATTCAAAGGAAACCTTAATGACATAATTTATTAATGAAATTTAATGGAAGCTTGCTAATTGTATTCCTATTTATCTTCTAGTTGTAATAACTTCATTTGGAGTTATGTAGGCCGAGATATAACTCATTAATTAAGGTGGGTTCCATTATGTCTTCCAGAAAACTTTTTCCACTTGATTAATTTTTATGGGCCTTTATGTGTATGGAATCCCACCTTTTATTACATAACTCTTAATTATATTTTACAAATAGAGGATCTTTAAAGTCTAGTGTCTTGGAAATATGGAACAATATACATGAAAACATTAAAAATTCTTTGAATCCACTTGTAAGGATTCATAAAAGGTTCATCCTAAGTACAATTACTGTATCTTGTAACCTGGAGACATACATAAAAGTAAAGGATGAGTAGAAGGCCTAGTAAGGAAATCAAGGGAATTAGTTTACTTGTGATATCAATAAGAACTTGATGAAAAACATAAAGACATGAGAAATGGAAGTAGAGGCATATAATAATGAAAATAACTTGAATAATAACTTAAATATGTGGCTAAAACATTTAATTTATACATTCATGAACATATCACCAAATTTTATCCCCAAGGTGTCATAAAAATTACCAAGATTATTTACCAAGGTATCGTGAAACTTGTCATATCTAGAGATTAAATTCTTTACCCAATTCATTATAAATATATAAGGGAAAAACCTTAATATGTCTTTAATTTCATGTGATCCATATATATCATAATCAAACATTTCATAAATAACCCATAGAAAATAAAAGAAATGGGTTTCATGTCAAAATCGGGATGTTTAAAAAGTACTTAAAAATAAGATCATTATGTCATTTATAACCCATGGAAAGGGAGTGAGGGTTATATGTATGTCAATTATAGAATAAAATAGATTAATTTTATGTATTTTTGAATACCTCTTGAAATGAAAATATATTGGTTATTCACATAAATAAAACAATAGAATTTCTTGAGAAAAAAAAGAGAGATTTTGAGATGAAAATTCTGCAGCATAACGGCTACGTAACATGGTTATAGAAAATATTGAAAAGAGAGGGGGAAAGGGTAAACCACTCATAAATAAATTATAATAAATTATGGGTACATAATAAAAATAAATAAATAAGATCATGGTATGGATATTTGAATGACATAACATATGAAAAGGAAACTTGAAAGAAAAGAGAAGATGCGATTTCTTTTATGAAAATTCGGCACCCTAACAGCGTCAATTAAAAATTCAAAAAAATCAGTTGATGAGAGTGGAAAGGGTCTCTCATAAATTGTAAATAAAATGGATAGTAATAAGGATATATAAGCACATACCCCCACATAATAAAATAGAAACTAGAAGACATAACATAAAGGAAGTCATGACTTAAAAGAGGAGGGTGAAAGGTTCCCTTACCTTGAAGATTAATTTCGAAAGCTTGAAAGTTGGGACCTTGGGGGATTGAGGGAACCTTGGGAGGACTCCTTGGGAGGTAAAAAGACCATATATTTTTTGATTATAAATTTTAAATGAAAGGAATGAAGAAATGGGTTCGTATTTATAGCAAAAGTGAGGGAATATTTTATTAATTTCTAAGGGACACCTCATCGATGGTATTTGCAAAACCATGGGCTTGCCCATGGTATTGTCCAATTAGGGCACCTCATAACATATCTTAATATTCACAAGTATAATAGAATTATTACATCATTATTACATCATTATTACATCATTAATGATGCCATTATCACACCAAAACTCAAAACTGTATTTTTACTATTCACCGAAAAACAAAACATTTTATAAAAATCTCATAAATTCACCCTAACCTAATATTGATGCTTTGAATTAAAAAATGAACTCCATTTTATGAAAATAATTTTATAATTATGAGATATTTAATTTTTAAGTAAAAAAACTATTTACCCGGAAAAAATACTAATACTTAACTAATAATTTCTTAAATACTTATTTACTTATGCTATTATATCACTTAACTATTCAAGATGCCTAAATTATATTTATACTTTATTACGTGAGGCTACTTTTCTATTGGTCACATTACTATTCATAAGGGTAATATTACTATTTATACTTTACTATTCACTAAAAGTTAAGTTGATCTTATTAGACTCTAAATTTTTTACTGATCACAACTGTTGAAGACCATTTTTTGAAAATCATTTTACATTATTACTTATTTAAAGTATACAAACATATTTTAAAATACCCTCTTTTCAAAATTTCATCAATAATATGAAACTTCTATAAATTTATCCAATATTTATCCAGACATTTTAAATACACAAATTTTACCATAAGAATAAATAGCAATTTTATTTATACAAAAGGATTACACAAAGTAACTAAGGCCTTGTTACATAGCCCCTTATAACACATTCATAGGACCTAAGTTTAAGGTGTGTTATGGAGATAGAATCTTGGGGCGGCTTAGACAACATTTCCCGAGTGGTGATTTCTATCAGCTTAAACTTCTCCCTTAGGTGATTCCGTTAAAGCTTCACATGTTGAAGCTTATATTGGGCTTGGTCTAGAGCAAAGTATAGTGATGAAACCTCCTTACCAAGCTTTGATAGATGGGATTTTTATGGTTTGAGTCTACTGGATGAGACCATAGACTCTTCTTTCTGTATTAATTAACCATGATCACTTGTATTTATAAACAATAATCATAACGTTAAGAATTTAGTTTCCAATGGTCATGTTGACCAATAGTCATATAACAGTCAAAACCCAGTGGTATTATTTCAAGTATACTCACTTCATTAATTAAAGGATATATATTTTTTAGTATAAAATAAAATAATACACAAATTTAAGAAACAAATATTATTCAAAAGTTTAGGTCGTTACATTCTTCCCCCCTTAAGAAATTTTGTCCCCAAAATTTCAAATCATACCATCAAAAGAGAAAAGGTGTGGGTAATTCTGCCACATAGAGTTCTATGGTTCCCACATGGCTTCTTCATATTTGTGGCTTCTCCACAACACCTTAACAAGGTGGGTAATATTGTTGCGTAGAACATTGTCTCTATGATCCAAGATCTCCACTGGCTGCTCCTCATAAGAGAGGTCATGTTCCAGTTGTACCACCTCTAGATTTATTACATGTGAAGGGTTAGGTAGGTACTTCCTCAAGAGGGATATGTAGAAGACATCATTAAATTGTGCTAGATTTGGAGGAAGTGCAAGCCGATAGGCCACTACTCTTATGCGATCAAGGATTTCATAGGGGCCAATGTACCTAGGTCTGAGCTTCCCTTTCTTCCCAAACCTCATGAATCTCTTCCAAGGTGAAATTTGAAGAAATAATTTTTCACCAACATCAAACTCCAAGTCCCTTTGATGGTTGTTGGAATAGCTCTTTTTCTAATATGAGCAGCCTTAATGTGTTACTGGATGGCATAGACCTTTTCTATCATCTCCTACACAAGATCAGGACCAATAAGCTTTCTCTCAACAACTTTATCCCAACAAGTAGTAGTTCTACATAGCTTCCCATATAGAGCTTCATAGGGTGCCATTTGAATGCTTGAGTATAATATGTTTTTTGTAAGAGAACTCAACTAATGGGAGATGTTGATCCCATCCACCTTTAAATTCCATTAAGCATGTTCTCAGTACGAACTCAAGTGTTTGAATAGTATTTTTAGATTGTACATCAGTTTGGGGGTGATAGGCCATACTGAAATTCAATTATGTACTCAGAGCATGTTGAGGACTTCTCCAAAAAAATTATGTGATCCTTGGATTATTATTGGATATGATATAAAGTGGAAATTCATGCAGCCTAACCACTTCCTTTACATAAATCATAGAAAGTTGATCAAGAGAGAAATCTTCCCAAATAGAGATAAAATGAGTAGTCTTGGTGAGATGGTCCACAATAACCCATATCACATTGTTTCCCTTGGAAGTTATTGGGAGACCAGTGACAAAGTCCATTATGATATTGTCCCACTTCCATGCTGGTATGGGTAGTGTTTGCAATACCCCTTTAGAAATTTGTCGCTCTGCCTTCACTTGCTGACATACCAAGCACCTTAAAGTGTAGTAAGAAATATCCCTTTTCATATTATCCCACTAATAATTATCACAAAGGTCTCTATATATTTTTGTGCTTCCTATATGTATAGAGAAAGTAGAGATATGAGTTTCATCCATCAGCTCCTTCTTTATTTACGGAATAGATGGAACACATAGTCTTGTATAAAATTTTAGTACACCTTCTTGATCAATATTGAACTCAGGAAACCTTCCATCCTTCACAGCCTCAAACTTCTTCTGTAATAAAGGATATTCTTTCTCATATTTCTTGATCTTATCTAGTAACGACGGTTGAGAAATCATTTGGGTTAGGGTTGATGATGTCCCTTCCCTTAAAGTTCTCATGTCCAGCTTTACTGGGTCATTGATCAAAGGATCTCTTTGAATCCTCATCATGGAAAGAACAACTGGGTCTTTCTTGATTAATGCATCATCGAATTTGTTTTCTCTTCCGGGATGATAATGAATTGAACAATCACAGTCTTTAAGAAGTTCCAACCATCTCCTTTGTCTCATGTTCAATTCCTTTTGTGTGAAAATATATATCAAAATTTTATGGTCTATGTATATATCACATTTATCCCCATAAAGATAGTGCCTCCATATCTTCAAAGAAAAAATGACTACAGCCATCTCCAGATCATTCGTAGGATATTTATGCTCATGAGTATTCAACTGTCGAGATGAATAAGCAATGACTTTTCCATTTTTCATGAGGACTCACCCAAGCCCTTTCAGATATGCATCTCTAAAAATAACGAATCCTTCTCCACTTTAGGGCAGAGTTAACATGGGTGCAGTAACCAATCTATTCTTATTCTCTTGGAAACTTTCCTAACACTCCTTTGTCCAGATGAAATTGACCCATTTTCGAGTTAACTTGGTTAATGGATTATAAAGACATGAAAAGTTTTTCACAAACCTCCTATAATATCCCTCTAATCCAAGGAAGCTATAAATATCAGTTATTTTGTAGGCTAAGGCCACTCCTCTACAACCTTTTTCTTTGCAGGGTTAACTTTTATTCCCTCATTGGTTACAATGTACCCAAATAAAGTAACTTTTTGTAAACAAAATTCACATTTTATAAACTTTCCAAAAAGCCTCTCCTTCCACAGAGTTTTCAAAATAACCCTTAGATGATCCTCATGCTCCTCGCGACTTTTGGAATATATCAGAATATCATCAATAAAAACTAACAAAAAGTTATTAAGGTAGTCCTTAAAGACTATATTCATCAAATCCATAAAAATAGAAGGTGATTTAGTCATTTAGAAGGGAATAACAACAAACTCATAATTCCTATATCTTGATTGGAAGGCAATTTTTGGAATATATTCTTTCTTCACCCTCAATTGATGATAACCAGATCAAAGATCAATCTTAGAGAATAATTGAGCCCCATAAAGTTGGTCAAATGAGCCATCAATTCTTGGAAGAGGGTATTTTTTCTTCACTGTGATCCCGTTTAGTTCTCTATAATCAATGCATAGCAGCATTGATCCATCCTTCTTCTTTATAAAGAGAATATATCCTCTTCAAGGAGACACACTTGGACGGATAAACCCCTTCTCCAAAAGATCTTGGAGTTTCTTCTTTAATCCCCCCAACTCCACATTTTCCATTCTATATGGGGTCTTTGATATCGGATAATATCTAGGTATGATTTCAATGGAGAACTCTACCTCTCTTTCTGGGGGAGGCCCGAGTAACTCCTCAGGAAATACATCAATGTATTCCTGGATGATGGGGACATTTTCTATCCTTATACTCTCATTTCCTTATTCCTTTTCACCGATCAACTCCATAAATTAGGATATAGGAGGTTCTTCTAGAAAAAGATCAGGTTGAGATATCTCTCCTTGGAAGATAACTATAGGTTTTCCATTCAAGACTACTGATATTTCCTTGCTTCTGCATTTCATCTTAGCATTATACTTTGAGATCCATTCCATCCCTAGTATAATGTCAAATTCCCGTATGGGAATGACTACTAGATTTGCGATAATATTGTGCTTACTAAATTAAATACTAGAGTTTCTAAACACTGATGATGCTTGGATAATCCCACTAGGAGTCTTGACTAATAACTCTACTTTTAGCAATTCAGGGGTTGATTCTAAATTCTTTGAAAACTTGTAGGAAATAAAGGAATGCGTAGGAACAGAATCAAACAAAGTACTTGCTAGCTTTGATAGAACAACAAGAGTACATGCCACCATAGTATTTGGAGCTTCAACATCAACTATCATGATAGAAAAAGTACGAACTTGCTCCTTAGACCATTATTGAGGCCGATGGTGGTTCCCTTCTACTACCCTCGGATTTGGACAGTGATTGAAAAAGTGCCCAAGTTGTTCACACTTATAGAATTGGACATCAGGTAGGGCCTACACCATATTCCCATTTTTGTTAGTGTTGGGAATTTGTGGCTTCACCTCACTACAACAATTACACACAATATGGCCATCTATTTGACACTTGTATCCCTACCTGCTCTCGAGCAGACATTTCCCCGAATGCTTCTTCCCACATTTATTACACGTGGGACATTGCACTTTCTTTTCTCTTCTTCCCTGATCAAAGCTCCTCCCTAATCTTGTCTTCATTTATCTCTTCTTATAATTGGATTTATGAGACCATTGCATCTCACCAAACTCCAGTTCGACTTTAATCACACTTTGCACGATCTCCTCATAGCTATCATAGTCTCGGTTGGATAGATTCTTCCGCAGATGAGGTCTCAGTCCACCAAAGAATCTATCAATCTTACCATTAGGATCCATGAAAAATATTGAGGTGTAATGGTAAAGTCTCATTAATTTCATCTCATAGATTCCAATAGATTCATTCTCCTTTTACTTCATCTCGAGAAACTCCTTCTCCATTCTTGTTCTCATAGAACGAGGGAAATACTTATTGAAGAAGATCCCTCTAAACTCTTCCCACTGTAAAGCTTCAACCTCTAATATTGGCCTCGTATTTTTTATTAGTTCCCACCACTGATCAGCTTCTCCCTCTAAGCAATAAATATCTAGGGTGACCTTCTCTTGTTCTGAATAGTGGAGCACAGAAAAGATCTTCTTGATAGTGCTGATCCACTGTTCAAAAATCAATGGGTCGGTAGAGCCATTGAAGGTTGGTGGTCTTTGATGCATAAAGGACTCAATATAATGTTGTTCCATTCTTGGTGAGATTGGTCTCTTAGATTGATTCAAGTTATTTCCTATAACTTGAGTCAGTTGGTTCATCATTCTTATGAAATTTTCCATTCCGGCTTCCATCAGAGGGTTGTCAGCGCATGGTCCATTACGGTCACCATTTTCACGGTTCATTCTATTTACCACCATTTTATAAAATAATAAAACCTTAGTTATAATCTTATTTTATTTATTAATATTTTAATTATAAAGGATTTTATGTCTTAAAACTTCATTCTTAAACAATTGCATTTCTCTATAAATCCATCATAATGATTCATAAAAAGCTTATGCTTAACCAAACATATCCTCTGGGAGTGTCAAACCAAGAGTGCAGAAAGGCCCATTTTCATGTACCAGGATACCCTAGTTCAACCTCGAAACTCCTTGTCGGATTTTCCACTCCTAGGTACATATGTGCTAGAGCTATATCCACTTGTTCGTATCCAGACAGATATTTATTTGTTCAGAAACCACTTACTTAATATTTCACCAAAATACCAAGAAGTTTTACTATATTTAAAATTTTATATAGGGTTCTTCATAAAGTCTCATAGCTTAATTTCCATAAATAACTAAACTATCAATTGATACCAACTATGGCATCCTGCCTTTTATTACAAAACTTATCATTACATTTTACAAATAGAGGATCTTTAAAGTCTAGTGTCTTGGAAATCAGGAACAATATACATGAAAAAATTAAACATTATTCTAATCCACTTGTAAGGATTCATCAAAGTTTCATCCTAAGTACAATTAATGAATCTCATAACCTGGAGACATACATCAAAGGAAAGGGTGAGCAGAAGGCCCAATAAGGAAAGCAAGGGAATCAGTTTACTTGTAATATAAATAAGAACTTGATGAAAAACATATAGACATGAAAATGGAAGTAGAGGTATATCATAATGAAAATAACTTGAATCATAACTTGAATATGTGGATAAAACATTTAATTTATACATTCATGAACATATCACCAAGGTTCATCCCCAAGGTGTTATAAAAATTACCAAGGTTATTCACCAAGGTATCGTGAAATTTGTCATCTCTTGAGATTAAATTATTTACCCAATGAATTGAAGAGATATCAGGGTGCACCATTAATATGTATTTATTTTCATGTAAAAAAAATATATCATAATAAAAAAATTCATAAATAACCAATAGAGAATAAAATAAATGGGTTTCATGTCAAAATCGTGACGTTTAAAAAGTTCTTAAAAATAAGATCATTATGTCATTTATAACCCATGGAAAGGGAGTGAGGGTTATATGTATGTCAATTATAGAATAAAATAGATCAAATTTATTTATTTATTAATACCAATATATATGAAAATATATTTGGTATTCACATAAATGAAACAAGATAATTTCTTGAGAAAAAGAGAGATATTTTGAGATGAAAATTCTACAGCATAATGGCTACGTGCCATGGTTATAGAAAATATTGAAAAGAGAGGGGAAAAGGGTAACCCACTCATAAATAAATAATAATACAGTATGAGTACATAATAAAAAAAAGAAATAAGATCATGGTTTTAATATTTGAATGACATACCACATGAAAAGGAAACTTGAAAGAAAAGAGAAGATGTGATTTCTTTTACGAAAATTCGGCAGCCTAAGGACGTCAATGAAAAATTCAGAAAAATCAGTTGATGAGAGTGAAAAGGGTCTCTAATAAATTGGAAATGAAATGAATAGTAATAAGGATGTATAATCACATACCCCCACATAATAAAATAGAAACTATAAGACATAACATAAAGGAAGTCATGACTTAAAAGTGGAGGGTGAAAGGTTCCCTTACCTTGAAGAGTAACTTTGAAAGCTTGAAGGTTGGGACCATGGAAGGCTTGAGGGAACCTTGGGAGGTAAAATGACCAAATCTTAGTTGACGATGAATTTTGAATTAAAGTAATGAAAGAATGGGTTGGTATTTATAGCAAAAGTGAGGGAATATTTTATTAATTTCCAAGGGACACCTCATCGGTGGTATTTGCAAAACCATGGGCTTTACCATGGTGTTATCCACTTGGGACACCTCATAACATATCTTACTATTCACAAGTCAACTATAATTATTACATCATTATTACATCATTAATGATGTCATTAATCACACCGAAACTCAAAACTGTATTTTTACTATTCACTGAAAAACAAAACATTTTATAAAAATATCATAAATTCACACCAACCTAATATTGATGCTCTGAATTCAAAAATGAAATCCATTTTATGAAAATAGTTTTCTAATTATGAGATATTTAATTTTTAAGTAAAAAAACTATTTACCTGAAAAAAATACTAATACTTAACTAATAATTTTTGAAATAATTATTTACTTATGCTATTATATCACTTCACCATTCAAAATGCCTAAATTATATTTATACTTTCTTAAGTGAGGTTACTATTCCATTGGTCACATTACTATTCATAAGGGTAATATTACTATTTATACTTTACTATTCACTAAAAGTTAATTTGATCTTATTAGACTCTAAATTTCTTACTGATCACAACTGTAGAAGACCATTTTTTGAAGACCATTTTACATTATTAATTATTTAAAGTATACAAAAATATTTTAAAATACCCATTTTTCTAAAATTTCATCAATAATATGGAACTTCTATAAATTCATCCTATATTTATCTGTACATTTGAAATAAACAAATTTTACCATAAGAATAAATAACAATTTTATTTATACAAAAGGATTACACAAAGTAACTAAGGCCTTGTTACATATCCCCTTATAACACCTGCATTGGACCTAAGTGCAAAGTGTGTTGTGGTGATAGAATCTTGGGGCAGGTCAGACAACATTGCTTGAGTGGTGATTTATATCTGCTTTAACTTCTCCCTTAGGTGATTCTGTTCAAGCTTCACATGTTGAAGCTCAGCTTGGGCTTGGTCTAGAGAAAACCCTAGTGATTAAACCTCCTTCCCAAGCTCTGACAGATGGGCTTCGTATGACCCGAGTCTACTGGATGAGGCCATCGACTCTTCTTTCTATATTAATTAAACATGATCACTTGTATTTATAAACTATAATCATAATGTTAATAATTTATTTTCCAATAATAATATTGACCAACGGTCATATAAGAGTCAAAACCCAGTTGTATTATTTCAATTATACTCAATTAATTAAAGGATATAGTTTTTTTGAGTATAAAATAAAATAATACACAAATTCAAGAAAAAAATATTATACCAAACTTCAGGTCATTACAGTGTGTCGAATTGGATATAGGTCCAAAATACAAAGTTGAAGCCCATTAATAATAAAATCCTACAAAAAAAGGAATAACTCAATTTGGATCAAAATTGTAATAGTTATTCCTGAGAAATAGAATCTCTATAAAGCTGATAAATATCCAGAATTAACCAATCTTCACAATTAAACCCATAATTCACCAAAACAATAAAATGATACAAATCAGACCAAATTGATTAATTTTAAGGGGTTAAATCATTGAAACATTCATGAAAAATAATGAAAATATTATCTCTATCAATTCCTCCACACTTAGCACTTGGACTCCCAGACAAGTCATAATCAAAATCAAATCAAAGCAAATTCAAAACACATGGCTATGAGATCCACCAATTCCATACCAAGAAATGAAAGATATCATGTCTCATCCATAACCATTATTCCAAGTTCTCAAATAATATTATTCAACATTTTTATTCTTCATTTATCCTCCCATGCACACAAGACACCTACCTCATATGAATTTTTTCTTATCTCACAAATATTAATTTTCAACAAAGTTCTTCTCATCCAAACCAATGAAAGAGTCACCATAGGTTTGAAAAACTCCTAATTCTCCACCTGATGTGAGTCAAGGACATGTGTCTATCATGAGGACTTTATAGGGTTTTTCTATGGCTTTTTGGTTGGTAGGATTTTTATGTGAAAAAATATGAGCCCAAATGAGGAGGGCTTGGCTCTTTTTGAAGCAAAATTGCACAATTTTAATTTTCACTCAAGTATAGTATCCTCCTCACTCCCATTAGTAGAAATTCAGCTCAATCATCATGAAAATTCTAAGAATGTTCAAACAACTCGGTATTTTAGTAGCAAAAATTTCAATATTCTCAAACATGATTTTTTATGAAAGCTCCAGAAAAGGCACAAATTTCTTCCTCCATTGGAAGCTCCAAAAAGGCATAACTTCTCGTATCATGAAAGCTCTAGAAAAGGAATAAATTTCAACAGAATGTTTTTTTAGCAGCACACACATCTCTTTAATATTTTATTTTCCACCCAAAGTTTCACCAAATGAGGCAACACAACACAAGATAGCTTCCCCCACACTTAAGTTCAACTAGATCATTCAATTTCACTTAAAGAGCAGGTTGGATAGAGAAAATTGGTTTTTAATGTGGCTAACTTAACAGGTTGTTCATGGATTATAAGGGATACAAGGATTAAATGTATAAGATAGTCTAGAATGAAAGGGATTATCTTGAAAATAGGGCTTTAAAACCAAAGAAATGCCTTAATCATTTAAAACACATGTACCTGAAACCCTCAAGTTTTTAAAGGAATAAATAAAATTCTAGTTAAAGAAAACATGGATTAGTTCTCTCAAAAAGTGAGGTAAATTAAAATAATATGACAAAAATTATTTATAAGCTTCATGGGAAAGTGATTTCAAATATAAAGACAGTGAGATGTGGCATGGGATTCAAAAATCAGAGTACTTTTCATGAAATTGCCAAAAATTTTGAACTTGAAACAAAAGTCATTTTTAGCATTCATTTAAGATTAGTTTCATGGAATAAATGGGTTAAATCAATGACATGGGTTTCAAAAATAGAAATGATAATCATTTAAGCTCAAAATTTTCAAAAAAAACACATAAAAACTAAAAAAACACACAATAATTTGAAAACACACAATTTTTTAATTTTTTAATTTTAATTTTTTAAAAAAATAAACAAAAAATGAAAATCTTAAACTAAAAATTTTACCTCCCCCACACTTAAATGGTGTAGTGTCCTCAGTGAATTCAAATGGATTTAACATGTAAGTAAATTTGAAAATGAATCACAACAAGCAAGCAAGTGTGAAGGAGAGGTAAAACCTGACTTATTGGTAGTGCAATATTGAGTTAAGCTTCTAAGTGTTTCACACTAAAAAAACTACAAGAAAAAAAAACATAAGGTATTTATTGAATGAAGCAAAAATATAAATAGTATGAGAAAAGAAGTATAGATCTTTGTTTAAACACCCAAGTGGGCCCTAGGTTTGACTGCCTCCAGATGGGCAGTTCCAGTTGGTTATCCCCAATCTAATGGTGGGTTGGGTTTCTTTGCAAAGAACCAATAAAAATTATTCTTTATATCATGAAATTCATCCTTTTTGTTGAGGATACCATGGGTATAGTACACCAAATCCACCCTTAGGATAATAAGATACAAATTTCTTGGTAGGGGTAGGACAAATAATGAGTACTCATCTTTCTTGTTTTCTAATTTCACAACCTCCACTTTATTATCCAGTGGTTGCTGAAGGTATTCTACATAATTGGAAAAATAAAAGGTAAATTCAGAGTATAATTATATTTTAACAAAGTTAAAACATGAAGTGTCAATATAAAATGCTTACCTTCCAAATTAAGCATCCTATATCTCTTTTTCCTTAGGAAAATCCACTTGGATCTCCTCTTTAACTCCCTCCAATAAATGATCAACATGTTTAGGAATCACCAACTATTACTATTTTGGTGAATCTTTATTTTCTTTCTAATCCCCTAAGTCAATACATGAGTTTCATGAATTTGGATCAAAATCAATTTCTTCTTCAGTGGGAAGTGCCTCTTGGAGTAGAGTGGTGGCAGATGGAGGCGGGTAGTCCGACTCCTCTATTTGAAAGATGAGAGGAGAAATCACTTCCACCATTGGTTTGGATTCTAGTTCAGGTTGAGGTCCTATTTTCAATGTAAATTCCTCCTTATAATTCAATATTTGATAATTAGTTTTAAGTTGATTTACCATGCCCATCAGTTCTTGAAGCAAGATACCTGTGACATGACCATTCATCATTTTCTTGGCCAAAATATGGTGTTCATCAAGACTTTGAAAGAGGGATTCCTCATAATTATGAACCATTTCTCCTTGAACCTGTGATTTATCAATCCAAGAAGAATAATTTTAGTTGTCATATATCATGTAATTTTTTATATTTTTTTAAAAATAAAATAAATGAAAATATTTACAAAAATGTTATAATTAGATTGTTGGCACAACCTCCCCAGAAATGATGCCATGTTTTGACACATTCCTATCATGGGGGGTGAAAAAAAATATTACTAAAGTTAAAATTAAGTAAAGTGGGTAACCTAGGTTTTATCCAGAGAGGAGTGCACAACAATTATGTTTGTCACTTAAATTAAAGACGGAAGTGGTTGTTTTTGAAATTGTTTGAGTTGAAAAATAAATCAAGCAATTAAAAATAAAAGTTGAACACTATTGGATAAAGAGAGTGATGGGGTCAGGGTAGGATCACCTTTTTTGATGTCATCATAGTCATAAAGATTATCTTACCTCTATTTATATTGAATGAAAAATAAAATAATCCTAAATTGAGTTATCAATCACCCTTGGTTTGAAGAAGGAAATGGAACTCACTTCTATGTGCATGGAAGTTCATAAATAATTCCTAAAAAACTAAGGAAAGTCAAAATCATGAATTTTTTATCCTTATAACTCTATAAAAAGTTCACTAGTTCCACACACGTGCCAAAAATCACAGGACACTCGCCACCTAACACAATCTATTCAATCGAGACAAATTGCACTAGGCGGAGGGAGATTAAAAGTCGTCAACCAAAGCTATTAATGATAAATACAACAAACCCAAAACACAATAAAATTAAGAGAATTTTGAAATAATAAGAATATAAATCATTGAAAATAAAAATATGGTTTTACATTTAAGCACAAAACTCCAACATTACAAAAGTGAAACTCCCCCTTCCTCGATCACTCAAATGCTTTACCCCACTATGTGAAGGGTAATAGAGTTGAAAGGGGAATAATAGAGCATGATGAAACAAAGAAAAAAAGAAAAAGAGAAATAAAGGAACTTCAAGAAATAAATAATATATAATAGACCCTCTTGAACTTTTTAAACCCCTTTAAATGGAAGTGAACACTCTTATTTATAGGCATGTGGAGTAGAAAATTTCCCTCTAGAATTATTACACTGAAATTTTGAGTCTGTTTCACATATTAAATGGAAGAATATAGGGAAGTTGTCTTAATAAATGTTGTTCTATATCTATTTTTCATGTTCCATAAAAATATTAGAATATTTGGACAAGTTTCTGAAAATTTATAATCTAATTAATGATAAAGACTTTTTCGACTTGAGGAGACTCTTGAACTTCCTCCTTTTGGACCCATTCAAAGGAAGCCTTAATGACATAATTTCTTAATTAAATTTAATATAAGAATGATGATCAGAGTCCAATTTCTATTCAATATGGAATCACTTCATTTGGAGTTATTTAGGCTGAGATATTCCTCATTAATTAAGTTTGGGTCCATTCTGTCGGCCATCAAACTTTTGTCCACTTGATTAATTTTTTTGGGACATTGTGTGTCGAATTGGATATAGGTCCAAAAGACAAAGTTGAATCCCACGAACAATAAAATCCTAAAAAAAATTAATCACTCAATTTGGATCAAAATTTTAATAGTTATTCCTGAAAAATAGAAGCTCTATAAAAATGATAAATATCTAGAATTAACCAATTTTCACAATTATGCCCATAATTCACTAAAACACTAAAATGATACAAATAAGCACAAATTGATTAATTGGTAGGCTTTAAATATTTGAAACACACATGAAAAATAATAAAAATATTATCTCTATCACTTAACCAATGTAGGATCTGGAAATTCATGATGAACCTCAAGGATATATTTATTCCCTAATCAAACCTTCTCAAACTATATTTTGGAAAGAAATTTTGGAATACATGGTCTCCATCCTTGAACACCATAATCCCTTTTCATGATCCATGAAGGAATTTTAATGGCTCTAAGCTATCATCATATGTTCTTAGATCAACTAAAGGTTCTCTTTTATCAACCATACCAACTCTATCCCCATAAAAAATAACTCAAAAAATCACTATCCAATAAAGGGATAATTGGTAGGGTCTTCCATACACGTCCTTGAAAGGTACCATACCAATGGTAGAGTGGTAGTTTTTATATTTTAACTCCAATAACAGAGGGTGATCATCTTAGCTCATATAGAAATAAATAACACAAGATCACAATATGTCTTTAAGAACCCAAATGATCCTCTTTATTTGGCCATAATTCTAAGGGTGCAACATCACTCTCAACCATAACTAGTCCCTAAAATCTTCCTAAAAACTACTCTACAATCAGGATTTGAATTAATCATATCAGTAAAAAATAATAATCATGGGAAATTCATTAACCACATGATATCATCCACTTATGTTTGACCCAAGATCTCAATTGAAATCTACTCCTAGATAGAAAGAAGGTGATCCAACTCGGTAAATTGTCTCTAATCACCTAAGTAGCATCATAATTATTCACCAAACATGGAAGTATGGTCATGAGATTCATTTATATCCCATACCACTTCCATGGTGCTACCTCAAGAGGTTGGAAAAAATTTTCTAGAACTTAATGCCATCCCTTCACCCATTGGTTGGTGAGGCACTGAGGCATGAACCCAATGACCCCTATTCTTTATGCCTGGACACCAATATTGGTGCTCAATATTATAGTAAAACTTTATAAAATATGGATATAACACAAAAATAAAAGTGTAAAACTCCTCAATTCCTCCTCTCACAACACAACAAAAACCATTTTCCACTGCTAGAAGAGGATGAAGTGATCTCTAACTTTAGAGATTCACTTAGGAACATCACCTAAGAATATATGGTCATGAAATATCTCACAATCAATGTCACCAATAAATGACTCCATCACTCGGTATATAGGTATGGGACCACCAATATTGATCGAAGGTAAGAAATATCTCCCACTTCCACTAAAACTAACTACATCGAGGATAGATTCCCAGACACATCCTTCACCATTTTAGTATGATATTTCTTGCCAATAAAATCATCCAAAACATTTAACTTTTCTAGAGTATTGAAAATATCAAAGTCATGATCCTATTGGAATTATATCCATTACCTCTACCTTAGGTTGATATCTCATTGAGAGAAAATATTCCTATTACTCTTGTGAGCTATGTAAACCATTAATCACTCATCGAGAAGGTAATGCCTCCAAGTTTTCAAGGAAAATACTAATGTTGTAAGCTCCAAGTCATCTGTTATGTAGTTTTACTCATTATGTCTCAAATTCTTAGAACTATAATCAATCATTTCCTACCTATGAATCAGTACACATACAAACCTAGTCCCATAGGCATCATAGAACTCTACATACTTAACTCCTTCCTTCAAAAACTACAAAAAACAAGCACTGGACAACCTCTACTTCAAATCATCAAAAGATATCTAATATTTCTCAAACCACATTAAGGGATACCCCTTTCGAGTAAGGGTAGTCTTGGGAGCCATAATCGTAGATAATTCATCCATAAATCACTAGTAATATCCCACCAATATAAGAAAGTTTCATACCATAGACACATTCTTAGAAAAATCTCAATTGATCACAACCTCAATCTTATTGGGTTCAACTGTTACTCAATCCTTTGAGATTATGTTCTCTAGAGAATAAACTTCTTGAATCTATAATATTCACTACAATAGTTTACTATACAATTAGTGCACCCTAAGTAAGTCTAGGATAGTCCTAAAATTTCTTGTATGCTCATAATGTTATCCATAATAGATGAGGATATAATTAATGAATACCACCATGAATTGGTCTAAGAATGGATGAAATATATGGTTCATAAATCCCATGAATATAGTTAGGTAATTAATCATATCGAATGACATCACTGATAACTTATAATACCCATAACAACACTTGAACACTATCATTGTGATTACCTCATTTAAAAATTGAATTTGGTGATATTCAAACCTAAGGTCAATATTTGAGAACCATTCCCCACCTTCAGTTGGTTAAAGGGGATATAAATACTCAATAAAGAATAATTTTTTTTCACTGGATTTAAAAAATTACAGTCAATACAAATCCTTAGGAACCAATTCACCTTCTTGAAAAATAGAATGGGAGTTGCCCAGGGGGACACACCGGGCCTAAATTTTCTCTCTCCAAATGGTCCTAATACCGCAATTTCTACTCTCTAAGATTAGATATGGCTATATAATATAAAATTGATTATATTGGTGTGGTATTAGGGTTAAAATCAATGTAAAAAATGATCTATCTAAAAGGGGAAATCTTGGAACATCCTTAGGAAAAACAACTATGTATTATTCCAAAACTATTTTAAGATGATCCTCAGAAGCATCCACTATACACAAAGCTAAAATCAATAATTGGTGGGTAACTATCTACAAATTTCTAAAAACATGACTCAATCATATTGATTTAAAATCCTAATCACCCACAAAAGAGGACCTTGATTAATCAGCTTGATAGTACACCACTCTCTGATGATAGAAGTATATATTTGTATAGAGTAAAGATAACTAGTCCATACCTATAATTATGACATTAATCTTTATTTCAACCATAATTAGGTCCCATAAAAACCATTCTACATTAAGTGTAATCTTTCACCATTGGAATATATGGGTGAGTGTTGTAACCAAAGTCCATCACTCCCTAAGATTTGTGAAAAGGGACTAACCTCCATCCCGTGAGCTGCTAGTGGTTTCATCATAACCCTAACAGGTTGTGTTGTAGCCTTGAGTCATGAGTAACACATGGGATGAGGGAGTATTTTGTATTATTAATATAAATAAATTAGAAATCCTCTACAAGAAAGATTCTTTTTTCTGTAATGGGTAGTGAGACCTAAGGGAAACAAAGTTGCGAGGTGTGGTGCTAGGGAAGACGATATCTTTCATGGAGTGATAATAGGTCTTTTTAGTTGGTATTAGAGCCTAAGGGTTCTTATTCAATATTCAATCTCTAAATTTATTTTTGGATTTATTGTACACATGAAATAAATGACAAGGCCTCCTATTTTTAATTTCACAAAGTATGATGCATGGTATTAAGAGATGTTTATTTTATAATAGTCTTGAGGTAATGAGATAATGGAATATATACTTCAATATACCTATTAAAAAAAGTATAGTGAAAGAATTTATAATGTAAAGATAGATAAGATCTTGGTTAGATCATTGTTTAATGAGGTATATAAGAAAACCTCTCATTATGCTATTATATCTAGGATATAGAAAGCTTTAGAAATTATCCATGTCAAATATATGGAAGCTAATGAGATTGAGTTATCACGATCTAAGGGATAAAAATTGTAGGTTCCGAGCGCAGCGGAAGCACGTTGGTGGGTTTTCCCATCTTTAATTTTAACGTTAAACAACGTTCAATCCGAGATCCATCACGATTTAAAACGCCAAATCTTCGGAATAGAACAAAGAACAAAAAAGAAAAAGAAGAGTCCCGGAACCCTTGAGATAGTATCATCATATATTGGTTATAATTAATTTAATTAATTCATAAGAATTACCTCGATGTAATTCTTTCTTCGTTGGAGTCTCCGGTCACGATCCTGTGATCCATCATTGCATTGTAGAATCCAAGTACATGATTCCTCTAGCGGTGATCCACACGTGCTCCACATATCTCTGGACGTCGCCGAAGGGATATCCGGGTGCTAGCGTGGAAGAGCCTTCGCTTGCAATGTCCGCCTTCAACCGCGTTGATCCGGTGGAGCATCTTACTTTCGTAACTTGAAAGCGTTCTTAGTGGAAAAGGAATTCTCTCTTGGATTGAGAGTATTTCCCAATCCGTTGTGCACAACAATGGCTCTCACTCTATGAGAATAATGTAATTTGGATTATAATACTTAGAATAATAAAATGAATTAATTGCCCGAAAGCATTTAATCATTTCATTTAATTCTTATTAATACCCCATGTCTTAATAATGAAATTTGACCATCATTATTACTTGACATGCGCCTAACGTATTACATTTAATATCATTTAATTAAATAAACAATATTTTCTCACGAATCCCGAAAAAACAAACTACATGGCGTGTATATAAATATACATGGTGTGTACTTTTTATTTTTTCATTTTATTTATTTCCTCCACCATATTTATTAGACCTTGAGTAATGGATATTTATTTCTTAAATAAATGTAACTGCATTACTCGCTAATAAATATATGTATTATTTCACCCACAATATATTCTCTCGAATAACTAGTGTCAAAATAAATGTGATTAGGCATCCTTAAATAATTATTAAACCACAGTCAGGAATAATATTTTTTTATCTTGTTAAATTAATATTTAACTGAGATACATGGACACACTTAGTGTGTGACCCTCTAGGCCTCTTTCTCAGTGGCATTAGGTGAAGCCTGCCTAAAGTCCAAGGTTAGCGTCTAGAAACACACCAAGGCACCCATAGAGAAAGAAGTTAATGCCACAATGATGTGTCACCTCTTACGAACGCTTACCATGTAATATAATCCCTTTGTCTCGAAATCTCCAATCAAGCGGGTTGTATGCTAGTGCCATCAACTCATGTGCTCGATTATTCTTTCTTTGACTTCCCGGAATTGAACATGCCCATACCTTACCATGGCCATAGATTTATTTAAGCTATATCAATTCCATCAAAGGGCCTAAGATATATCTACTTTCGTTATGGAACAGAATGGACAAATCCTTTCTCGCATTATCTATTAATGCAGTATTACTTGTGACACACCCAACGTATCCTACCTCACTGCGAACAGTGCGTCGTCACAGTTTTCATCAATAAATCTAAGTACGTGAGTTGTAATACCCATTAATAATAATCTTAAAGTATAAGGACCAATACACACGTCCACATATAGGAACATCCAATGACACCATGAAATGTGGATTTCCTACTGGCTGGTCTCGTTCTCATAATATCCTCCTAGATATTACCAAGGGCGCACACCATGAGAAGGTGCCTCAAAGTTTTATGAGTCCCCACCCCTAATGACCTGTATTATTTGTGTCCCTCAAATAATATCATCCGGCCATAGAAAATATATTCAAGAACAATGTTATGGCACTTCCGGGTTCTCATCATAGCAGGGATCCGCTATGACCCATTAATACAATAGCTGTCCTTAGGACATTATCACATGCATTGTCACGCAGAAGAACAATCAATATGTGATAAGTCATTTATTAATGAATAAAGTACAAAGTAGTTGGTTCTAGGCCACCAACTCCAACAAAAATACCATGTTATGTTAAAAGTAAATAAATATAGAAATAGGAAGAAGAATACAAGAAAGAGAACACACCCACTATGGTAAGTGAGATTAATATCAAGGCTAAATTTATTTCAAACATTGTTTTTGAATGATCTTTCTAATATGAAAATTTAGATTATCCCATGGATTTGAAAATAAACCATGAATCTTGTTAAGAATTTATAATGATAATTAATCATTAATCTAGAGGATGTTCATGAATTGACCGTGATAAGATCCAAGCCTTAGATGAAAATGGTGGATTGACTAGAGATGAATTATGCATTCATAATGGATTTTTTTGGATAAAAAAGGATAAATAAATAAGATATTTCCTTAAATGATGAAATTATAAGAATGGGTTCAAATATGAAAGGACCAAGTGATCTACTTGGAAAACTTTCACATTAGTCAGGAGAGTAAATGTCCATGGAGAAAGAGATAAAAGTAATCATTATCCCTCTAAAAAATAAACTTTAAGAGAGGATAAAATTAGGATAGGAATATAGCCTAAGGATAGATAAGATGACTTCCCAATTAAAGTAGAATCATGAGATGATCGAGGAGCTTGAATCAAAGTTAAAGTTTTTGAAATGTAAGGGGAAGGAAGAAACACCCACCATAAATACCATGAAATAACATGGATAACCCATATAGATGATACTTGAATCAATCTCGACATGGCCTGAAGGGTGTTCCTGATCCCCATGGGTTGATGACTAGCATCTAGGTATCAAACAAATCAATAGGTAATGATTTACCCATAGGAAAAATCATCAAAACATAGAAATAAATATAAAAGAATGAATAGTTGGTATACTAAAAACTACTCAATATATAAATCACCACAAGTATATAGATAAAAGTTTCAAACATGTTAATCAAAGTCATCAGATAAGACCATCAAGAAATTATCCCAGAAACTCCATGTAATAAGTGGATCAAATGCTCCACTGATCACCACCAACTCCCAAGTACCATTAATCAAGAACACCCACCACCTCCAAGTGGTGATTTACCTTTTAATAGACTTGGAATAAAAAACTAAAAATTCCTGAAGTTAAAGTTAGTGTGTTAGAAAAAAAATCCCACTTTGATTCCACTAAATCATTTCATAAGTAATCCATATTAAATAAACCAATCATGCTCAATTTTAGATAAAATAAGGCACGGAAGTATTTTTGCTTCTCATATAAAATTTTTTTAAAACATTTCATGGATAGAGTAAAACTGATAAAAATTTATATTTTAATCAAAATAGACATGAATAAGCATTTCTATAAAAGTAGATAGGAGTAAAACATTTTATAACATTGGAATGTTTCAAAAAATTTAATAATTCATAAATAAATCATAGAAACATAGTCAAGAGACCTAGGGATATGTTTATACATGAACTCTCACACATCTCAGTGAATTATGACTCCTAGTGTGCACACATTCCTAGGTCAATCCCTATAGGGAATAGGATAAAAATACCAAAGAATAGACTCCCTACCCTCAAGTAGTTTTAGAATCATTTTCATAATCAATCCATTGCTGGGTAGAGCTAATAAATGCCTAACATACGTTCTTACCACCCAAATACCCAAGATTTCATGTGATTCAAGTAAAACAATATTAAAAGGGGCTATCATTCATTTCAATCATTAAAAACAATCAATCATTCCATTGACCCCAAGTTCAAGTTTCAAAACAGGCCATTGGTTTTCAAAAACCAACATCAAATGGTTTTTTTTTATCAAAACTCATGTAATTCAAAATAACTCTTTTATTTCAATTCCATAAATCATTTCATGCCATAATTAATTAAATATTTCATCAAATAATTATTTCATTTCAAATCAATTTTATATACATATTTACTATATTTAAAAATCTATAATCAAAATAAATTCAATGCTCACCATAGCCTTTCCAAAACATTTATAAAAATACCAAATCTTACTATGGAAAGTATTTTTAAAATATATTAAAATAAAATGATATGTAAAGGTTTTAATTGATAAGAAAACATTGAAAAATCACCAATATTAATAATGAAAAATTCAAACACTCTACAAGGGTTCCACAACAAATGAAGAAGATGAAACCACAATATAAAGTGGAGGGATCCAAAAGATTTCCACACAACAACCAAAGTAAAAACAACCTCTAATACCCTTAAAGTGAACTCAAATAAGAAAGAGAAATAACTAAGTTAGTCATGAAGAAATGAATCACCATGAACTGAAGATGGAACACCCAAAACCTCTTCAAGAACAAACCAAATCTGAAATTTGAGAAAAAGGATAGATAATTTTCAGCTTAAATAAAGGAAAATGAGTTAATAGGATCATTAAAACCATACATTAAGAAATTATGCAACTAGAATAACTATCCTAGTAGATCGAATGATTGTGTGGGTGTTTAAAAAATGAAGCTCTTGTCACCACGCCTTAGTCCATGCCTTGGTGAAAATGTCCATGACATTTTGGCCTAGAAAAGACCTCCACCATGCCTTGGTAGAGCTTATACAAGCCACAATGGACATAAAGAAGCACAACAGGCCACACCTAGGGCCACACCCTAGTGTATAATCCTATGCCATTTTACACTGAAGATCGACCACAACCATCCCCAGGTCGTGGTCATTTCTATTTTGTACCAAAAATACAAAAAACTCATTTAATGTTTCTAAACACCTCCAAATCTTCTGAAACCAAAAGAAAACGAAGTAAACCAAAGACATTACCTAAAATAAAATGTTATAATGTTATAATCTCCCCACTATAAACACTTTAGGGCCAGATAAATCCTATCAGGAAGACTGATCCACGAAGAGGTAAGGCCACTGCTCCCTCATCAAAGCCTCACGCTCCCAAGTCTCATGAAATTCAGAACCATGTTTCCAAAGCACCTAAACCAAGGGGATATATTTTACATAAAGAACCTCTATTTTTGAATCAATAATCTGATCCTGATTCTTATTCATGAATAAATTAGGTTCCATTTCAAGGTTATCCCAGATCAAGACATGTGACTGGTCAGAGAGATACTTTTTGTGACGAGACACATGGAACATGTTTTGGATCGATGTAATATAAATTGGAAAAGAAAAATGGTAAGATGACTTTCCAATATGTCCAACAACCTCAAAATGTCCTATGAATCTTGATGCTAACTTTCCCCATTTTCCAAGATGATAGTGACCCAACTAAGGTGAAACTCTCAAAAACACTAGGTCACCAACCAAGAACTCCAAAGGGAATTTAAAAAGATCAACATAAGACTTATATTAACTCTATGTTGTTACTATGATATGATGAATCAATTAAATATTTTCCTTTATCTATCTGACCAAACTAGGTCTAACTGGGGAAGCTTCCCCAACCTAAACCAACAAATCATATATTTACATAGTTAACCATACAAGGCCTCAAATGGTGCTATCTTGTTAGAAAACTAGTAACTTTTATTATAGGAAAAATCAATAGGTCCATAATGACTATCCCAAGATCATCCAAATTTAAGGACACAAGACTAAATAATTTCATCAAGAATCCATATAACCCCTTCTATCTAACCATATATTTAAGGATGGTACATCCTGGTCAACTTCACCTAGGATCCCATCCCACCTAGAAACCTTTAAAAAAAATGAGAAGTGAAATGGGGATCCCTAATGGAAACTATAACAGATGAAACTACATTCAATATGAATATATCCTAGACATATAGGTTTCCTTAGCCCTCAACTTTGGTCATGTCTTAAATGGGAATAAAGTGATCCAATTTGGTCAATTGATCAATCACCACCCATATCACATTCTTTTCTTCATGTGTATGTGACATCACAACAAAAAAGTCCATAGATATATTATCCCACTTACAAGTAGACACAGGAAGTGGATAAATCATACCTAAATACTTTTGATGCTCAGCCTTAATCCAGTGATAATTTGAATAATGGGAAATAAAATCAGCAAAGTCTCATTTCATACATGGACACCAAAAACAATGCTTCATATCATAAAAAATTTCATTATTCCTAGGTGTACCACCCACTAGGAATGATGAAAATCCTCTATCACAAATTTCCTCATAGGTTTCAGAACAACGTTCAAGTTCCTAAAGAAAATGATACCCTCAGAATATAAAGACCATTTTATGATGGTCTCCCCACCATATAAAGACTCCCTAATTCCTTAGAACTCATCATCAAGTTGTTATTCTTATATAATCATATGAATAAGTGAGGATGTGAAATATACACTCAATAAAAAATCCTAGTCTCATCATCCTAAACTCCCAAATGCAAACAATCAAAGAGAACCATCTGATTCCACTCCTTAGAATATTATTTCACTACCTAGGATAAAAGTTTCATGCTTAAATAATTGAAAATGACATTCCCCTTATCAGGGTTCTAGGTAATGTCAAATTAAAAGGATTGTAGGTACTCTAACCATCGTATCTACCAAAGATTAATATATTTTTATAAGAATATATAACTCAAGATTTTATGATTAGAGTAGATAGTAAACCTTTATCTAAAAAGGTAATGCTACCAACTCTTAAGAGTGTGCATCATAGTTGTGAGTTTGAGATCATTATTGGGATAGTTCTTATCATGAGGCCGATGCTGATGTGAACTAAAAGTCACCACAATATCACCCTATATAAGAACATATCCCAATACCAAAAATTATGCATCAAAAAACAACACATATCCCTACCCAACTTTTAGAAGAGAAGGTCCCGATAAACTCAACCTCGGGTCCCATTCTCCCTGAAAGACATGACACACCCCATTGAGGTTAGCAAAAGGGACCCGCTAGAGATAAAAATCAATACAATATTTACGAACAATCATCCAATACATTTTGAGAATTTCATCTAAAGTTATCATATCCAAAACTAGAATGTCTCAAACAAGCTTGACTTATGATGAAGAAAAAGCACAAGAGGGATATCGAAGAACCTGGTCTTTCTTCATTCCGATAGGCATAAAAATATCCATTACATAAGGTATTAACTTCATAGGAAGATTTATAAATTCCACAATATGGGTAGATATGAAGGATTGAGAGACACTGAAATCAAATAAATCATCCAATAAAGATGATAAAATGGTGATGATACCTCTTATGGTCACATGGATCATATTAGTATCCATTAGAGACTCATCCGCTGCATGAAGGAGTGTCGTTCCTAATGCCTATGGTTGGAACCCCCTTTTCTTGAAGAATCTAACTACACTGCAAATTCTCTTAGTATCATTGAGCACGTACCACTATGTGAAGTGGTAAAGACATGAAAAAAACTTTACAAGTGATCTGAGCATCCACAAGAGCTACAAATCTTCAGTGCCCCTATGTAATATCTCTTTGAGTTCCCAACTTTATCACACTAGAAACATGTTATTATTATTTTATCATATATTGAAGATGATTTAGAAGATGTATAATATCAAGATACACCAATATATTTTCCACCATGATACTCATATAATTTTCTATTTCTATTAAAGGGGCCACTAGAATTGCTACTAGGAGTATGAGGGATTATCTTCAACCTTGAATTACTAGCTAGATCAGTTTATGCCATAAAAGTTCTATCTAGAATGTCATCATGCATGGTGAGATTTAACAAGAAAACATTAGATCAGATATATGATCAAACAACCATATCAAACGTTTGGGATTTCAATTTCCCATTTGATACTACCTCAGGTGAGAAATGAACAATCTCAGTAAAGTAGTTGGCATACTAAGTCATAGTTCGATCACATTGTTTGAGTTAAGGAAATCAATTAACTTAAAAAATACCATTGATTCTAGATAGAATTACTTTATAAAAATATCCTTTAAGTATTTACACTCCTAGATCAAATTCTTACCATTTTGAACTATCAAATCACTCCACCTTTTGCTCAACCCTTTAAGCTTGAAGACAACTCATTTCACCCAAACTAAATCTGACATCTGCAAAAATTCAAAGAGCAGCTCAACATTATTGAAACAGTCCTCCACCTCATGAGGATAATTTATAACCTAGAAATATGATGTATTTAGATGAATAATGTCTTAGTAAATATCTCTATTATCACCCCTTTAGGGTAAAACCTCTATATCTTGAACGAGAATAGGTGCAACTACCTATCCCAGAGCTTAGAACAAAAACATGACAACCTATACAAGGTTTTAATCAACTAGCAGGTTCTCTTGATATGGTTCATAAAAAAAATACTTTAATAGGTCTATTAAAATACCTTATTAAGGGAATGGCACTACACAACATCAACAAATAATACGGGGAGTGTCATTAAATATATTCAATATCATCAACTGTGTCAATTAGAATTCAACTGGGAAAGAAAAATCTTAGATCAAATATTTGAAAAAAGGCTAGAATCATATCAAAAAATTCCTTAGATACACTTTTCCAATAAAACATGGGAACTTAAGTCTATTTATGATGATATTTTGTTAGTCACTCACTCATAACCTACCCTTTAAGTCCTGAAAATCCTATCTCCTATTTACCAAGACTTCCCAAACTTCATACCAACATCAAGAAAGGACTCAACCTCCTTTGATATTAATTTTTCATGAATAGACTTAGATAACCCACCTAGAAAGTAACCAAATCAATCCTTACACGACTATAAGGGAGTTATCTATCCCCGCAAGATGGAAATTATCATCCAGACATCAAAACAATCAAGAGGGAAAAATTTTACCATAAGAGAACTCATTAATACATAGAAAAAGATATAAAAGAATGAAAATTCAGTATAATAAACACTCCTCAAGAAAGAAATTATCACAAGTAGATAGATACAAGCCTCAAAATGTAACATCAACCAAATTCATCTGATAATACCATCATGAAATTATCCCAAAAACTCCGTACAATAAGTGGATCACATGCTCCATCGATCACCACCAACTCCCAAGTCCTGTTAATTAAGAACACTCACCACTTATGAGTGTTTATTTCCCTTTTACTATACCTATCATAAGAAAATATACAAATTTTCAAAGGAAAGGTAGGACGTGATAAAAAATCCCAGTAAGATTCCACCAAATCATTTCATAATCAATCCATACCAATTAAACCAAACATGCTCAATTTCAGATAAAATAAGGCATGTAAGTATTTTTATATATCATATCAAAAATGTATTTAAAAACATTTAATGGATAGAGTAAAATAGTCACAAAGGTAAATTTTCATCAAAACAAGCACGAATAATCATTTACATAAAAATAGACATGAGTAAAACATTTCATAACATTGTCACATTTAAAATATTTCAATAATCCATAAATCATTCAGAGAACCATGGTTAAGAGATTTTGGGATAGGTTTATACAGGTATTCTCACACATCTAAATGAAGTACGACTCCAAGTGCCCACAAATTACTAGGTCAATTCCTAGGGGGAATATGAGAAAAATCCTAAAGAATAGACTCCTCACCCTCAAATAGTTTTAGTATCATTTTCATCATCAATACATTATTAGGTAGAGATAATACATGCCTAGTGTGTTTTCTTCCCAACTAACTACCAAAGATCTCGTTTTATTCCAAGATAACAATTTTATAAGGTGATATAATTCTTTTTAATCATTATCAAATTATTAAAAACAATCAATCATTCTATCGACACCAAGTTCAAGTTTCATAATAATCCATCAATTTTCAAAAACAAAAATCAAATGATTTTTCATAAAAAATAATGTAATTAAAAATAAATATTTTATTTAAATTCCATAAATAATTTCATTCCATCACTTCATAAAATCTTTCATTAAATAATTCTTTGATTTCAAATCCATTTTCTGGAAATCGGTACTCTATTTGAAAAACCATAATAAAATGAGGTTCAACACTCACCATATCCTTTAAAAAACATTTATCAAAATCTAAAATCACATTGTGGAAATTATTTGTAAAATCTATTCAAATAAAATGATAAAAAAAGGTTTCAATTGACAGGAAAGAATTATCAAATAGCCTACCTTAAGAATAGAAAAGTAAAACACCCCACAAGGGTTCCAAAACCAATGAGGAAGAAGAAACCACAATATAAAGAGGAGGGATCCACACAATTACCACACAAAATAAAAATAAAAACCAACATATAACCCCATTATAGTGACCTATATTAAGAAATAAAAACAACCAAGTCATGAAGAAATGAATCACCATGTGCTGAAGTTGGAATGCCCAAAACCTCTTCAATAATGAACCAAAAATGAAATTCGAATGAAAGGATGGATAAAGTTTGGTTTAAATGAAGGAAAATGAGTTAATAGGGGTATTAAAACCATCCATTAAGAAATAACATTGTCGGAGTAACCATCCAGGTATATTGAACAATTGTTCAGGAATTTAAAAAATGAAAACCCTATCACTACACCTAGGCCATGCCCTGGTGACAAAGTATAGGGATTTTTTGCTTAGCCATGACCTCCACCACACCTTGATAAAGCTTGTGCAACCCATGGTGGATTGGGAGACACCAAATAGTCCATACCTAAGGCCACACCCTATTGAATAATCCCAATCCATTTTACACCAAAGACAGACCATTGCCACCCCCAGGCCGTGGTCCTTGCAATTTTTCATCAAAAAGACAAAGAAACCTATTTTTATGTTTCCAAACACCTCTAATGCTTCCAGAACCAAAATAAAACAAAGTGAACCAAAAAACATACCTAAAATAAAAGGGTATAAAGTTATAATTAAAGCATAAATAAGTGAACGATATGGAAATTCAAATTTGTAATCTGTATAAAAATATAAAGTTCATAATAAATATGAAATTAAAGGATATATAAGGAAGGTAACTACAAAGTAATAATATTAAAAAATCATGAGAAACTACATGAGTATGTGTCTAAAAACCCAAAGGATCAAATGTGGAAGAAAATATTCTTCAACAACATCTCAATCGAATAATAAGTACACAAGGTTTGTTTTTAATGGGAGATGTTGTATATACACTAAACATAGACATATAGAAAGGAAATGTATCAAGATAGTATCTAAAAGTGTCTTAAGGAAATCCTCCATTCCTATTAAAAACAAAAAAGATAGATTGCACTGAAAGAAAATTTGTTATACTAGAAAATAAATTTATCGCATTAGAATGAAATAATATTAGAGATAATTAAAGGGTAAACCAAGAACCAATGATAGTATAATCATAACAACCAATATAGAGAGAAAAAAAGAAAATATAAAATATGAAAAAGAATGAATTTTATCCTGTTTTGAGAAAAATGGATGAACATATAAAGAAAGTTTCACCAAGGAAAAATAGTTTGAGGTGGATCTAACTACTGTCATGGAGAATAACCCAAAAGGAAGTCATAGTGGTTTCAAAAAATATACCACAAGGTAATAAGAGAATATTAGTGGAATATATCTCTTATGGTATAAGAAACAAGAAAATAGATACAAATATGAAATATATAAGAAAGAAAAATGCACAAGTGGGATTAGTCTCATAATGATGTTGAAGCCCAAGCCTATGAATAATGAGGATTCAAAAACAATTATCTAGAATGAAGTTTTTATAAGTGGTGTCACAAAAAGGAGAATAATTACAAAGGATTGGAAGTGAGTTGTAAGTAAAGGGTTATTTTAACAAGACTAAAAAAATTCCTTAACTTGAGTATATTCAAGAAGTACCCCTCTCCCCTTGCACCTTATTTTTATAGATGATGTTTGGAGTGATGGAGATTTAAGGGGGATATATTATCCATGGGGTGTATGTGTTAAAATAAAATACATGTAATATGTGTTAGAGAAATAACCAATGTTATTAAGTCCCAATATGAATCAATGAGTGATTTAGATCCTAAAATATAATTCAAGTGAGATAAAATACCTTTCTAAGTTTTGAAGTAATATCAATCTGAATTCATGGATCAAAAAAAGACATCAACACATATTTTTAGTGGTATAAAACCACCAAGAAGGATAAGAAAACTCCATATAGGAAGAAGTAATTTTTATAAAATTCATGATTTATTTATTTATGTGTTAATAATGTAGTTCCATGTGATGGTTTTTACAAGATGCTAAATGATGTTGGAAGTTGAATCCCATGGTTTCCATCGAAAAGTGATGTATGACACTGTAATTGGTGTTAAGAGATGTGATATTTAAGGGGAAGTTGATTCTAATGTTTCAAAGGTATATTGATTCATATAGATTAAATAAGATCCTTATGATTAAGTAAGATAAAAAAATATCAATTGGTATAATTAGTTTATTATAACAAGTTGTATATATTTATTCAACATGTGGTATGACTCACACATGTGGCACTTTATTATTTACTCAGTAAATATCTTGTGTAAGTGTGATTAAGATCACTTGATGAAATTTTGAGGAAGTTAAAATATCTAGATACATGGTATTTATGGAAGTAAGCAAGTTACATGGGAAATACTAAATTAATTGAGTTAGACTCTTATTTTCTACATTGATTTCTGACTGAATAGGTTTAGTGGATTTTTTTATGACTCTTTTCTAAGTAGTAAATTCACTTTATATTTTTTAGAGAATGTAACCACAAGTTATAGAGTTTTAAGCTTAAAATAAGATCAATAAATGGTTTCCAAAAAGTTGTATTAGTCAAATATAAAACAATGATTTATAATTGGTAAATATAACCAAAGGATCAAGAGTTAAAGCTAATTTTAGAAGAGGTTAAAAGAGACTAATATTATTGAAGATAACTTTCAACTTTTAGTCATATCCAAGAGTCTTGAGTGTCAAAATTTTCTATCAAGTGGGTTTTGAAGAAGTTAAAAATCAAATATATAGGTCTAACTTTATAAATTTGGTGGTTTAGATTAACTCAATAATGGATCTGGTTCCAAGAGGACTTCAATATGCTCTTTCATGAAAATATAGTGTAATGTTTGTTAAAAAAAGGGTATAATAATTAAGAATACATTCACATGGATTTTAGATATAAAGGGGGAGATCACTTGTAATGAAAATTTGAAAAGCATAAAGAAACAATCAGTGTAGATACCCTAGTTATTTTATATAGAAAAATGGAGAGAAAATGGATAAAAAAATCTAGTGAAAGAAAACCTTTTCATTTTATTTTAAAAGAGAGAGAAATAAATTCACCATAAATATATACATTTATTTGTATTATATAGATGTACATGTTGGAACTATATTTATTATAGAATTGAAAAAAAATAAAAAGGGGGAGAATTTTGAAAGAAAAGTTTGTGAGTTGGATTTTTTGTTAATTATAGTTAAGAATAATGTCACTTAATGGAAATGATAGATAAGATAAATGGTTTTATGAGAAGAATAGGTTGGTGTTATTAGTTAACCTAATGGTGATATGATGTAAATTTAATATGGTTGCCACTCATGGGAACCAAATTTGGTGAAGTACGCATAAAATTGATAAACATGATAGTGAAGGATATGTATGATCATGACAGATCTAGTGATGAAGTTTGGATCCACTATAGTGAATATATGGAGGAAGATGAAAAGAAAGGAAAAACTACTTGATAATTCTATATATTAATTAATTTTAAAGTGGAAAATGTTCATGGAATGATCTGTATTTGGTAAAGTAAGTGATCGTACCACGATTCATTGTTTTATTTCACCCTTATACCAATGTATTAAACAGTTTTGTATTGAAAATTAAAAGTACAATAATGAAATTTACTCTATGTTTGATTCAATTATTTTGTGTTTAACGCTATTAAAAATGGAAATTTTACTTGTTTTGATAATTATATTGTAGGTGTAGGTGATTTGGAGGATCCATGATGAAGTCCAAGAAAAATGGGACAATCTATACATGATCCAAACACACCAGTGGACTCAAACACATGATGATACTAAAACATGTATTAAAATGGGATGAAATTTTGTTTTCTAGTCCAAAATTTAATGGGATACATTTCATATTAAGTAAGACAAGCCCCATTCAGCCTCTAAAATTCCCATCTGAACTGATCTGTCCAGGGAATCAAATTTGCACAAGTCAAAAGAGGTGTTCTGTATTTTATCAATATCTTCGACTGTGATTGTCCAAATGGAGCCAAAATTTCAGTGTAGATATTAATAATGTGGGATAAAACTTTATATTTTTTTCTAAAGGTATATTTGACTGTCTAGTGGCTGAAAACTATGAGCTAAGTGGTTTTACACAATCTGTGTGCTCAAAACCACCTTCCAATTTGCCTATAAAAGAACACCTTGGGCACCCTATTTTAGAGTTTGACTAGAAGGAAAGGTTATAACATTTTGAAGTTCCAAATATTTCTTCCTATAATCCCTAGAAGTTATGGAGGCTATGGGAAGTGCTACTTCAATATCTTCTTCTTCCTCCCCTTCCATGTATTTTTAAACCCCTTGTGATCACCCGGGGAGGAACGTGATGTAATCCCAAGCTTCATATTTGTATTATTTTGAATGATCTTTTTAATTACAGGTTGTATGTTATTTTTCTTCATACTCTATTTTTATTTAATTGAGTTATATACTGGTATGTTATACTCAAACTCAAATGATCATGTTTGGGGGTACCCTTTCACGTGATGTTTCACACATCGTTTGTCCCCTTTTCTTCCCTCATTCAATTGTGGTGTTTGTGTGGTTCATATTGGTCAATTGAACTCACATAATCACTTTCAAGGAAATTTAAATATATTTCATGGTATCACAAATAAATAACATACAAACCTGGACAACACATATAGTTCTTTGTGTGTTGTCCTGGTGAGTTTCAGTTATGAAGTCGAACACAAATCACCCAATCATCGGTGATGTCCGATGAATCATTGTTTATTTTCGACTGAACCCTAGGAGGTATCCTAGTATAAACTCAGTAAAATTATGTTAATAGGTTTCAAAGACCAGGTATTAAAATATATATACATTTTCTCTTTAAGTGATGAAGAATGATCATCACGATACTCCCCTAGGTTGATCACGTTTAATTAATCTTGTTCATTTCTACTTTGTTTTATCGCTTTAGTTTTTCTATTGTAATATTTAATCATAAAACCCCAAGTTTTATAAAATAAAATTCCCATTATATTTTAATAACCAAAACCCTTTTTTTCAATTAATGATCTAAGGCTCCGTTGAGAGATAACCTAGGGTTGCTGCTATACTGCAGAAATTCTAGTTAAAACTAAACAACTAATTTAACGGGCTTGACAATGCGATCAAATTTTGGTGTCATTTCCGGGGAGCCAAGATCATTTTTTTCTTTATTTACTTTTCTTTATTTATTTTACTTCTTAATTATTACCCCTTTCAATACCCCACCCCCATTTTATTGTTTTTTTTTGGTTTTTTGTTTCTATTTTTTGTTGTTTTTGTGTGTTCTTCCTATCTCTCTCTCTTTTTCTTCTTCTTCTCCATCTCTATCACTAATTTTTTAGTATAAAATTCTATTTTATTTCCTTATTTGATTTATTAAGTATTTTTATTTCATTCATATTCTATAAAAAAAAAACAAAACAAAACAACAACAACAAACAAACAATCAATCAAACTGGACATCATTGTTGCATGACAAGAACTGGTAAAGAAACACTACTTGAATTTGACCCTGAAATTGAAAAATAAATCCATTCACAAATCAAGGCATATAGATAAGGTTGATAAAGTAACAATAATTAACCCCTTTTGGAACCTCAAGTGTCCATAAACTAATCAAAAATTGAACCCAATCAAACCCAAGAAACATGGATGCAAATAATCAAACCTTAAAAGAACTGACCACCCTGGATGTGGAGTACCAACATGCGTACATCCAATTTCCTGAGGAAGAATCCAAATTTGAGATGATATCAGTCCTCATACACATTATTCCTAAATTCCATGGTATTCCTAATGAGGATCTTCATAAACACATTAATAATTTTCACATAGTGTGCTCCACCATGAAACCCCAAAATGTGTCTGAGGACTTAATTAATTTTAGGGATTTTCCTTTCTCCCTTGAAGGTGTAGCCAAAGATTGTACATACTATTTTCCTACCACTATTGGGGCATGGAATGACCTTAAAATACTCTTTTTAGATAAGTTCTTCTCTACCTCCCGAACTACATCAATTAGGAAAGAAATCTGTGGAATTAGGCAATCACAAGGAGAGACCCTTCATGAATACTGGGAGAGATTCAAAAGACTTTTCTCAAGATGCACCCACCACCAAATTAGTGAACAACTATTAATCCAATACTTCTATGAGGGACTTATCCCCATGTATCATGGAATGATTTTTGTTCTTGATGGTGGTTCCCTAGTTGATAAAACTCCTTTTGCTGCTCGTGACTTAATAGCCAACATGGCTCAAAATGCACAACAATTTGGTATAAGAGATATTGCACCAACCCAAAGAGTTCATGAGGTAATTCATTCATCTCAAGAACAAAATTTATATAACAATCTTGATAAGATTCATACCCTTCCAAGGAAATTATCTCAAGCACAAGTTAACTCACAATCTCCTCATGTTCCATTACATTGTGGTATTTGTTCTGACAATACTCATTTTTCTGACCAGTGCACACAACTTCAAGTTTCACCTGAGTCTTGTGCAGCCGTGTTCCTAGGAATTCTATTCCAATAAGAATCTCCCTTCAAGTAGGAACAATTCAGGCCAAATCCAGACCCTGGTTGGAAAGCACAACCCTAGTACCGACAAGGAGGAAACTTAAGCTACCCCAAGTAGAATTGGTATCAAAAAGGCCAAGGTATGCAACCTTTTTATCCTTCAACTTCTCAAAACAATCATCCTCCTCCTCCCAAATCTGAACCAAGCCTCGAGGATATGGTGAAACAAATGGAAACCTAGAACCTCTAGTTACAACAGACTACACAATTGGCAATTCAAGACCTACAAACTCAAGTGGGACAATTGGATAACACCATCGATGAGATTAAGATGCAAGGTTCTGGACAAATACCATCCCAACCCATTTCCAATCCGAAAGAAAAAAGGTAATTTCTGTGAAATTACACTTCATAGTGGTAAAAATGTTTCTCTTTCTACTGATTCTACACAATAGGTATGTCCCCCTCTTGAAAACACTCTTTCTCCACCCATAAAAGACTCTAATTAAGAAAAACAAAATAAAAATGGAAATCAAATTATCATTGATGATTCAAATGAAAAATCCATTCCTCTTCCTTTCCCCCAAAGACTCTCTAAATCCAAGAAAAATTTTGATAATGAGATTGATAATGAAATAATGGATACATTTAAAAAATTTCAAGTTAATATTCCTTTATTGGATGTAGTCAATAAAATTCCCCGTTATGCCAAATTTCATAAAGAAATTTTCACCCATAGATGAAGGCTGAAGGGGAATGAGAGAGTCAACTTGGGGAGGAATGTCTCAACCTTGATTCAACCATCAATGTAAACTAAGTGCAAGGATCTGGGCATATTCACGATACCTTGTACCATAGGGGAGACATTATTTTCAGATGATATGTTAGATTTAGGTTCTTCCATTAATGTAATGCCTCACTTTGTGTATACTTCTCTATAGGTTGGAGAGCTTCAACCAATAGGATTTTTCATGAAACTTGGAAACCGGAGTACTACGCATCCAATAGGAGTGATTGAGGACGTCCTTATAAGAGTGAAGAATATCATCTTCCCTTATAACTTCTATATTCTTGAGATGGAGGATACTCAAACCCAAGGACATGCCCCTATCATACTTGGGAGGCCATCCTCAAAACAGCAAAGACGATCATCAACGTTTATAATGGAACGCTGTCCATGGAGTTCAGAGGAGAAAAGGTAAGTTTTAACATCCTTGAGGCTATGAAACACCCCATTGAAGAGAACTCCACTCTTCCTGTCTATTCGATGGAAGTTATCTCAAATGATGAACACACACAATTATCTCCTCAACCCATACTATGACTCATTTTCCTCTTCTTCACCCTTGGATGATTTGAGTTTTGATTCATGTTTTGAGTGTTGTGTGGGTTCTGAAAAGTGAAAATTTTGTTCTTTAATTGATGAGTGTGTCCATTCTGAGGTACCCATGATCGTCGATGATTCTGCAAATCTCATTTCAATAGATTATCTATCCTTATAGAAAAAACATAATCAGATAGACATTTTCATGGACCTAACCCCCTAAATCCCCTCCCTCAATAAAAAAACCCCAGTGTTGGAATTAAAACCCCTTCCTTATAATTTAAAATATGTGAGGGTATTTACCAACTGACCGTCATTATTTCCAAAAACTTCTCTCCACAACAAGAATAAAAACTACACAACCTTTTCAAAGAGTGTAAAAAGGCAATAAGATGGACACTGGCTGATATTCCTAGGATTATACCATATATTTGTATGCACCATATACTTTTGGATGATGAGGATAAACCCATAAGACAATCTCAATGTTGGTTGACTCCCACTCTCCTTGAAGTGGTAAAATTAGAAGTCAGTAAATTACTTGCTATAGGGATCATTTATCCTATATCTGATAGTAAATGTGTTAGCCCAGTGCAAATTGTGCCTAAAAAATAGGAATAACAGTTGTTTCAAATGAAAGGAATGAATTGGTTCCAACATGTGTGCAAAATAGTTGGGGAGTCTGTATTTACTATCATCGACTGAATCAAGCCACATGGAAGGACCAATTTCCTCTACCGTTAATTGACCAAATTCTATAACAATTGGTTGGTAAGTTACATTATTGTTTCTTTTATGGATATTTGGGTTATTTTCAAATCCATATATCCCCTAAGGATCAAGAAAAGACAACATTTACCTATCCATTTTGCACATTTTCATACAGAAGGATGCCTTTTGGTCATTGTAATGCTCCTGGTACTTTTTAGTGTTGTATGTTGAGTATATTTTCAGATTACCTTGAGAATTGCATGGAATTTTTTATAGATGATTTCATGGTATATGGGTCTTCTTTTAATGATTGTTTGGAACACCTAGGTTTTATCCTCCGTCGTTTCATAAAAAAATATCTTGTATTAAATTACAATAAATTCCATTTTATGTTTGAACAGGGGATAGTTCTTGGGAATGTTATTTAAAAAGAGGGAATTGAAGTGGATAGATAAAAAATTTAATTAATCTCAACCCTTCCATATCCATAATGTGTTCATGAGGTGCAATTTTTCTTGGGTCATGCTGGTATTTACCACCGATTCATTAAAGACTTCAGTAAGATCACACTTCCCTTGTCCCGATTATTACAAAAAGATTCTATATTTTTGTTTGATAAAAATTGTGAAGATGCATTCAATTCACTAAAAAGGAGTCTCACATAACCTCCCATCATCCAACCTCCAAGGTGGGATCTCCCATTTGAACTTATGTATGATTCCTCTAACTTTGCAGTTGGGGCAGTTTTATCACAAAGGGTTGAGAAGGCTCCTCATGTCATTGTCTATTCTTCATGTACCCTTGACCCTGCCCAGGAAAACTACACAACCACTGAAAAATAACTTCTTTCTATTGTTTTTTCATTGGAAAAATTCTATTCATGTATTATCAGGTAAGAAAATCATCATCTTCACTGATCATGATGCCCTTCGTTTCCTCCTAAAGAAACCTGAAGCCAAACCCTACCTCATTCGGTGGGTGCTCCTCCTACAGGAGTTTGACCTTGATATTAAAGATAATAGAGGAGTGGAAAATGTGGTAGCTGACCACATTAGTAGGATTTACCCACCATTGGACCATCATGTTGACTCACCCCTCCCCATTGGAGATTTTTTCCCTCATGAGAACCTTTGTGATGTTGTGAACCTTACCCCCTGGTATGCGAACATTGTGAATTTTCAAGAAACATATAGGGTCCCCACTGATTTCATCACTTCACAATCCCAGAGACTTAAGCATGATTCTCATTTTTACATTTGGGATGAACCATATTTGTGGAGAATTTGTGGTGACTAAGTAGTTCGTCTATGTGTCCCTGACCATGAGTTCACCTCTATTTTGACCTTCTGCCACACCTTGGCCTGTGGAGGCCACTTTGGATCTCAACTTATAGCTCGAAAGGTCCTTGAATCAGGTCTTTATTGGAAAACATTGTATAGATATTCCCATATATTTTTTAATTCATTTTGTTGTTGTCAATTCACAGGGAATATCTCTAAGAGGAATGAAATGCCCCAACAGCCCATGTTATTCTGTGAAAATTTTGATGCATGGGGCATTGAATTCATGGGGAATTTTCCAAATTCATTTAGATTTTTTACATCTTATTGGCTGTTTACTATGTATCTAAATGAGTGGAAGAAAAGGCCACCAGGACCGATGACTCTTGATTGGTTGTTTATTTTGTGAGGTCCTAAATTTTCAGTTGGTTTGGTTTTCTGATATTCATCATTAGTGATCAGGTTTCACATTTTTGCAATCGCAACATGAAAAATTTGCTTCGTAAGTATGGGGTTGATCATAATGTTTCCACTTCATATCACCCCCAAACTAACGGACAAGCAGAAATCTCAAATCAGGAAGTTAAAAGAATCTTGAAAAAAATGGTACAATCCAACAAGAAAGATTGGATTTTGTGCTTGGATAATGCACTTTGGGCATACCATACAACTTTTAAAACTCCAATCAGAATGTCACCATATATAATTGCATTTGGAAAGGCCTGTCACCTCCCAGTGGAGGTAGAACACCATGTATATTTGTAGGTTCCAAGCGCAACAAAAGCACATTAGAGGGTTTTCCCAACTTTACTTTTAACGTTAAACAACGTTCAATCCAAGATCTGTCATGATGTAAAATGCCGAATCTTCAGAATAGAACGAGGAATGAAAAAATTAAGATGGAATCTCGGAACTATAGAGATAGGATCATCATATGTTGGTTATAATTAATTTAATTAATTCACAAGAATTACCTTGGTGGAATTATTTCTTCGTTGATGTCTCTGGTCACGATCCTATGATCCGTCGTTGCATCGTAGAATCCAAGTGTAGGATTCCTCTAGCGGTGATCCACACGTTTGCCACGTATCTCCAGACATCGCCGAAGGGATCTCCGGGTGCTAGCGTGGAAGAACCTTCGCTTGCGATGTCCGCCTTCGATCACCTTGGTCTCTCGGTCTTGAGAGTGTTCTTGGAGGAAGGAGTTCTTTCGGCCTTGAAGGAATTATCTAGAATTGTTGTGCATAATGATTTTCTTGTGGAAAAGTGTTGAGGTTGTGAGGATATTTATAATTGAGTTTGAGGTTATAGAGTTATGACAATAAATAAACGTGTTACGTATTTTATTTATTTCATTAACTCTTATTGAAAACCCCTCATGTCGAATGATTAATTCTTGATATGCACCAACGCTGATTATAATAAATATCACAATAATGATATTATTTCCTCAAAATACTGACTTTAAAAACTACAAGCTGTGTAATCATTAATACATGGAGTGTACTTGTTTTCCATAAAACTACACGGCATGTATATTAAATATACACGATGTGTAATTTTATTTTCCACTTTTCTTTATTTCCTCCACCACATTTATTAGACCTTGAGTAATGGCTATTTATTTCTTAAATAAATATAACTTCATTACTCGCTAATAAATATTATTTCATCCACAATATATTCTCTCGAATAACTAGTGTCGAAATAAATCCAATCAGGCATCCTTAAATAATTATTAAACCACATTCGGGAATAATATTTATTTAAATTGTTAAATTAATATTTAACTGAGATACATGGACACACTTAGTGTGTGACCCTCTAGGCCTCTTTCTCAGTGGCATTTGGCAGAGCCTGCCTAAATTCCAAGGTTAGTGTCTAGAAACACACCAAGGCACCCATAGAGAAAGAATTTAATGCCGCAATGACGTGTCACCTCATATGAATGCTTACCGTGTAATATAATCCATTTGCCTCGATATCTCTAATCAAGCGGGTTGCATTCTAGTGACATCAACCCATGTGCTCGATTATTCTTTCTTTGACTTTCTGGAATTGAACTCACCCATAATTTACCATGGTTATGTATTTATTTAGGCTATATCAATCCCATCAAAGGGCCTAAGATATCTACTTCCATTATGGAACAGAAGGGACAAATCATTTCTCGCATTATCTATTAATTTAGTATTACTCGTTACGCACTCAACGTATCCTACCATGCTGTGAACAGTGTGTCATCACAGTTTTTGTCAATACATCTAAGTGCGCGAGTTGTAATACTTATTAATAATAATCTTAAAGTCTAAGGATCAATACAAACATCCGCAGATAGGAACATCCAATGACACTATGAAATGTGTATTTCCTACTGGCGGGTCTGGTTCTTATAATATCCTCCTGGATATTACCAAGGGCGCACACCATGAGATGGTGCCTCAAAGTTTTATGAGTCCTCACCCCTAATGGACTGTATTATTTGTGTCCCTCAAATAATATCATCTAGTCATAGAACATATATTCAAGAACAGTGTTATGGCACTTTCGGGTTCTCATCATAGCAGGGATCTGCTATGACCCTTTAATGCAATTGATATCCTTAGGACATTATCACATGCATTGTCACACAGAAGAAAAATCAAGATGTGATAAGGCTTTTATTAATGAATAAAGTACAAAGTAGTTGGTTCTAGGCCACTAACTCCAACAGACTCCCACTTGGACTAGTGCCAATTGGTAACAACCTTTAACCCGCTAGCTCTCACATGATATTCATGCTTCTGCTGAGATAGGCCTTTAGTTATGGGGTCCACCACGTTCTCTTCCATGAAAACTCTGCTCACTGCAACTTCACCCCTTTTATAGAAATACCTCAAGAGGTGATACTTCTGGAGTATGTGCTTTGTCCGTTGATGTGACCTTGTTTATTTTTCAAGAGCCACTGCTGCAGTATTATCACAATACAATGTAATGGGATCTTTACTGTTAGGCACCACATCAAGCTCCTAGACAAAGTTATGAATCCAGACAGCTTCCTTGGCTGCATCAGAAGCCACTATATATTCGGACTCCACTGTAGAATCAGCAAAAACTGGATGCTTTAAACTCTTCCAACTCACAAATCCTCCATTGAGACAAAAAACATATCCAGATTGCGACTTCAGATCATTTTGATCTGTCTAAAAACCAGCATCAGCATACCCTCTGATGATAAGCTCCTCGTCTCCTCCATACACCAGGAACATATCCTTAGTTCTTCTCAGATACTTAAGGATAGTCTTAACAGCAGTCCAATGTTGTTCTCCTGGATCTGCTTGATATCTGCCTACCATGCTCAGTGCATAGGCAACATCAAGCCTAGTACATAACATGGAATACATGATGGATCCTATATCCGAAGAATATGGGATCTTACTCATTCTATATTTCTCTTGTTGTGTCTGAGGACACATTTTCTTAGAAAGATGTAGGTCATGTGACACTGGAACTAATACCCTCTTGGATTGTTCCATACTAAATCTCTTAAGTATCTGGTCAATTTATGTACCCTGACTTAGTCCAAGAATCCTCTTGTATCTATCACAAATGATCTTGATACCTAGAATGTAGGCTGATTCACCCAAGTCCTTCATGGAGAAACACTTGTTCAACCAGTCCTTAACTAACTGTAAGACTGGTACATCATTTCCAATAAGCAATATGTCATCAACATATACTACTAGGATAATGATTGCATTCCCATTAAACCACTTATAAACACATGTCTCACATTCGTTCTTAATGAACCCAAATTTTTTTATGGCTTCATCAAATCAAATGTTCCATGACTTGGATGCTTACTTTAATCCATAAATGGATTTCTGAAACTTGAAAACCCATTTGGCTTCACCTGGTGTCACAAACCCTTCTTGTTGTGTCATATAGAAATATTCCTGAAGGTTCCCATTAAGGAATGATGTTTTGACATCCATCTGCCAAACCTCGTAGTCATGGTAAGCTGCTATGGAAAGTATGATTCTTATAGATTTAAAAATGGAAACTGGCGAGAAGGTTTCATCATAGTCAATTCCTTGACGTTGTCTGAACCCTTTAGCCACTAGCCTTGCTTTATAGGTGCTAACTTGACCTTCCATGTCCACTTTTCTCTTGAATACCCATTTGCATCCAACATGCTTTACATCAACTGGCTCATCGAACAGAACCCAGACTTGGTTCTGATACATGGAATCCATCTCATAATTCATAGCTTTTAGCCATCTTGCAGCTTCTGATCTTTCTACTGCATCTTTGTAGGAGAGAGGTTCATCATTTTCCAATAATAATGATTCACCATCCTCGGTGACTAGGAAACCAAATCTCTCTGGTTCCCTTACCTATCTTGAGCTCCTACACAGTACTTGTGTTTCTGGAACCTCTTCCACAGGGACCTATGGAACTTGTTCCTGTACCAACACATGTGTATCTTGAGCATCAACTTTTTCTAAGTCAATCTTGCTCCCACTATCCTTCTTGAGGACGTTCTCCCTCTCAAGAAATACGGCTTGTCTAGTGACAATCACTTTCTTTTCTGAAGGATTATATAGGTAATATCCTTTTGTTTCCTTGGGATATCCTATAAAGATACACCTCGTGCCCTGGGGTGCTAGTTTGTTTCCTGAGGAGGCCTTAACAAATGCCTCTCATCCCCATACACCTGTGTGCGACAAAATGGGTTTCTTTCCATTCCATAGCTCGGAGGGAATTCCATTTTCCGCCTTAGTTGGTACTCGGTTTAATGTGTATACTGCAGTTTGTAATGAATATCCCCAAAAGGATAATGGAAGATCCACATGACTCATCATCGACCTCACCATGTCCAACAAGGTGCAGTTCCTCCTTTCAATAACACCGTTCCACTGTGGTGTATAAGGAGGAGTGAGCTGAGATAGAATCCCAGACTCCCATAGAAGATCAACGAACTCTTGGTTTAGATATTCTTCACCTTGATCCTATCAAAGTTTATTTATCTTCTTACCAAGATGATTCTCTACTTCATTCTTGAATTCCTTAAATTTCTCTAAGTCCTCTGAATTATACCTCATTAAGTAGAAATAGCCATATCTACTCAAATCATTATTAAAAGTAATGAAGTAAGAATATCCACCACTAGATTCTACTGGAAATGGTCCACACACATCTGTGTGTACCAATCCTAGAATCTTTGTGGCCCTTTCACCCTGTCCACCAAAAGTAATCTTGGTCATTTTTCCTTATAAATAAGTGTGACATCTATCAAGTGGTTTTAGCTCAGTAGAGTCTAAATAGCCATATTGGCAGAGCTTTTTCAAGCGCTTCTCATTCACATGACTGAGATGGTGATGCCACAACTGGGTGATGTATGAGTCATGTGAGTTTGTTTTGTTATTGATTTCCTACACTTGGTTTTCGTAATTTAATACATACAAACCATTATTTAAATGTGCCATACCATAACATACGTTGTTCTTATAAAAGAGACAACCCTTATTTCCAAATTTGAAAACAAATCCATCCATATCCAAACAAGATACAGAAATTATGTTCTTGGTAACACTAGGCACATAATAACAGTTATGTAAAACCAAAATCATCTCAGTCGGTGGTGAGAGGTGGTAATCTCCAATAGCCAACACAGCCAGCCTTGCGCTATTGGCAGCTCGAAGATCCACCTCTCCTCTGGAAATCTTTCTAAATCTACTTGGTTCCTGCATTTGAATACAGATGTGAGCCCCACAAGCTGTATCCAATACCCAATGTGTAGAAATGGAAAGATTACACTCGATAACTAATGCACCTTTAGAGTCCACACACTTCTGGGTGCAGTTCCTCTTCCAGTGGCCCTGCTTACCACATGAAAAACACACTGCCTCTCGTTCCTTGCCCTGCCTATGGATCTTCCCCTTCATGGAGGGATGGTGCTCGGGGGCTTCAGACCCTTTATAAGTCTTTGTCTCCTTTTCCTTGTCCTTCCTTTTCTTATTCACCATAAGGACTGCGGGTTTTTCATGCCCCATGTCCTTATCTATCTAGTGAATCAAGGTCAGAAGTTCTGATAGAATCTTCTCATTTTTTCTCATGTTGTAGTTGATAATAAATCTAGAGAAGGTCTTGGGCAGTGCTGATAGGATGAGATCTGTACACAACTCATCCGGGAATTTAATCCCTAAGATATCCAGGCATTCAATGTAGCCAATAATCTTGACTACATGAGTCCCAACTGGTGTAGACTCTCCATGATTAGTTGTAAACAAAGCATTGGAGATCTCATACCTCTCCCATCTCTCCTTCTCTTGGTAGAGATCCTTAAGGTGAGACATCATGCTATACGTATCCATGTTTTCATGTTGCTTCAAGAGCTCATTAGACATGGCCGATAGCATGAAACATTGGACATCTGTGGCATCATCCATGTGTTTTATATATATAGATAATTCCTCATCACTGACCTCTTTCCCATGCGTAACTGGAATAGGCTCTTCTAGCACATACAATTTCCTTTCATGGCGAAGGATGACGTGTAAACACCTCTGCCACTCTTGGAAATTGGTTCTGGTGAGAAGGTTTTCCTTCTCGTGTATGGTTCAAAATGATATGTTTGAAGTCATTTTCTTTCCATTTCTACAAATTAAGATGATCAAAGGTTTAGTACTTTATTACAAAACTGATACAAATAAATAAATTAATACTTATTAGTCTCCCACTATTTTATCAAAATCCAATAGCCCTCGCCATTAACTTCAGAATATTCTGTTGCCTAAATATTCTAATGGAAAGGATCCATATTTCCCTTCGCATTACCCCAACTAGGGTTGTTCAAGCAACTTGAAGGGTTTTAGGTAGGCATTCCAAATGCCAACTACATTAACTCGCAGCTCCTTGATCCGCTGAGTGGACTCCCCAATCCTGAAATCCTTTTATTTTGGATTTCCTCAACCTTTGCCTCTTGGTCACACCAAGTCCTACTATGGATGTCAACCCTTGATGTGAACCAAGTCAAGTCAACCCAAAACCTTGAATTAGAATTCCCCGATAATTGAAAGCACCCCAACTAGGGTTGGTCAAGCACTTTGAACTATGGTTCGATTCTAACCAAGATTCTAGAAGGCTATACCGACTTAATATTTCTTTTGAGGGATTTTATCCTTATACATAAATTTCCAATTTATTATCTTTTATTAAATGCTTGTTAATATTAAGTGGGATATACTTAAGTGATTAACCATGTCTAAGATAATATTTATGTATAAGTCAGTTTTATTTTAGTTTCATCTTGCATGCTTGTTTAATTCATTAATTGTGTGATCATGACAATACACCCACAATAAATAAACCATGAAACTGACGGAAATAAAATAAATGGTATGATCATGAGGTTGTTCTATTGGTTAGTTTATCTAGCGGTTGATAAACTAACCCAAGACCTAGGGGAGAAACACCTTGAACCTTGCGGGTTCGTGTTTATAGCTTTCCACCTGTCCACCTTTGTATCTCCTTGGATTGGTTTCACCTTGGCTCTTAACTTGAGCCGCCTCCACTAGCTTGGGATCTCCATCCATTACATATGAATTTATCTCACACAAAGGTGAGGGGTAAAAAGGGGGTTTTACATAAAAGAATCCTTGGGCGCGCATGCCCTACATATTAATGAGGAGATGGCTCGCAGGCCAACAAATTTAATTTAAATAAATAAATTAAAATAAACCATTCACATACAAAGGTCTCGGTCTAGCTCATGATCATCCATACATGCAATGATATTTATGCATAAATAAAACTAGCATTCAATTCTTTAATCATTCTTATTTAAGATAAATCACACTCGAATCAATTAATTATCTTTAATTAATCAATCCTTTTATCTTAAACCCTTTTCTAAATTTCCTTAAGATTCTCATCCATCATAATTTTAAATAAATTCATTTAAAATTATCTTTGTACGAAACTTGTACCTTGGAGGCAACCTGGTGAATTCCCATTCATTACGCAGATGTTAAATTAAACACACATATATAAAAAACCTATCACGTGTTGTGCCTCAGCTTTACCCATGCACCATGGTACACATCTCAAGGGTTTGTAAAATATAATAATAAATTTTAATAAATCTTCATAATTTGGGTGATTACACGGTGTATAATTCTGACTACACGACGTGTATTTTTTCTTCACCGTCCATCCGAAGTACACGCCTGGGGACATGGTGTGTAAATGTACTTCAGAAATTTTCAGATTACACAGCGTGTTTAGTGGGAAACATGCCGTGTAGTCTCTACGTTACACGGTTTCCAGTTGGTCAAGCCGTGTACGAGGTACACGGTCCAACCCGAACCCAAAGGGACCACACACCGTGTTCAGTTGGACCACACGACGTGTAATATGGAAACCGTGTACCACCTATTCCTGGTCAACACACGGTGTCATGAATGACTTAGGTATACTCCAATACATATCCTGATTTGGCAGACCAGTCAATGCATTGAACCTAGACTACACGACGTGTACTTCTGAATACACGTCGTGTATTCTAGTGTTGTATGAACAGAAACATTTGGCTCCTTCGGATGAGTTCCCCTATTTTATTTTAATCAAAATTAAAAGAAAAATTTGTTTCTATGAGGTGAATGAGAAACGAGGGAGGATGAACAAATCTCGAGATTTATATTTCCAAAACGATTAAACTTGAATTGAAACAACTAAATTATTAAATGCTTAAAACATCAACAAAAAAACTAAATAATTATAATCAATGATATGACCCCTTTGATACCACTTTTAGGTTCCGAGCACAGCAAAAGCACGTTGGTGGGTTTTCCCAACTTTAATTTTAACGTTAAACAATGTTCAATCTGAGATCCGTCACGATGTAAAATGCCGAATCTTTGGAATAAAACGAAGAATGAAAAACTTAAGAGGTAATCCCGGAACCATAGAGATAGGATCATCATATGTTGGTTATAATTAATTTAATTTATTCACAAGAATTACCTTGGTGGAATTCTTTCTTCGTTGATGTCTCCGGTCACGATCATGTGATCTGTCGTTGCATCGTAGAATCCAAGTGTAGGATTCCTCTAGCAGTGATCCACACATGTGCCATGTATCTCCGGATGTCGCCGAAGGGATCTCTGGGTGCTATCATGGAAGAACCTTCACTTGTGATGTCTGCCTTTGATCGCCTTGGTCTCTCGGTCTTGAGAGCATTCTTGGAGGAAAAAGTTCTTTCGGCCTTGAAGGAATTCTATAGAATTGTTGTGCACAACGATTTTCTTGTGGAAAAGTGTTGGGGTTGTGAGGATATTTATAATCGGGTTTGAGGTTATAGAGTTATGACAATAAATAAACATGTTTCGCATTTTATTTATTTCATTAACTCTTATTGAAAACCCCCCATGTCGAATGATTAATTCCTTGACATGCGCCAACGCTGATTATAATAAATATCACAAAAATGATATTATTTCTTCAAAATCCTGACTTGAGAAACTACACTCCATGTAATCATTAATACACAGTGTGTACTTGTTTTCCATAAAAATACACGGTGATTATATTAAATATACACGACGTGTACTTTTATTTTCCACTTTTCTTTATTTCCTCCACCACATTTATTAGACCTTGAGTAATGGCTATTTATTTCTTAAATAAATATAACTGCATTACTCGCTAAAAAATATTATTTCGTCCACAATATATTATATCAAAAAACTAGTGTCGAAATAAATGCAATCAGGAATCCTTAAATAATTATTAAACCACAGTCAGGAATAATATTTATTTAACTTGTTAAATTAATATTTAACTGAGATACATGGACACACTTAGTGTGTGACCCTCTAGGCCTCTTTCTCAGTAGCATTAGGCAGAGCCTGCCTAAAGTCCAAGGTTAGTATCTAGAAACACGCCAAGGCACCCATAGAGAAAGAAGTTAACGCCGTAATGACGTGTCACCTCATACGAATGCTTACCATGTAATATAATCCCTTTGCCTCGATATCTCTAATCAAACGGGTTGCATACTAGTGCCATTAACCCATGTGCTCGATTATTCTTTCTTTTCCTTTCCGGAATTGAACTCGCCCATACTTTACCATGGCCATGGATTTATTTAGGCTATATCAATTCCATCAAAGGGCCTGAGATATCTACTTCCTTTATGGAACATAAGGGACAAATCCTTTCTCGCATTATTTATTAATGTAGTATTACTCGTGATGCACCCAACATATCCTACCTCGCTGCGAACAGTGTGTCGTCACAGTTTTCGTCAATACATCTAAGTGCACGAGTTGTAATACCCATTAATAATAATCTTAAAGTCTAAGGATCAATACACACGTCCGTAGATAGGAACATCCAATGACACTATGAAATGTGGATTTCCTACTGGCAGGTCTGGTTCTCATAATATCCTCTAGGATATTACCAAGGGAGCACACCATGAGATGGTGCCTCAAATTTTTATGTGTCCTCACCCCTAATGGCCTGTATCATTTGTGTCCCTCAAATAATATCATCTGTCCATAGAACATATATTCATTGTTATGGAACTTTTGGGTTCTCATCATAGCCGGGATCCGCTATGACCCTTTAATGCAACAACTATCCTTAGGAAATTATCACATTCATTTTCACGTAGAAGAACAATCAAGATGTGATAAGGGATTTATTAATGAATAAAGTACAAAGTAGTTGGTTCTAGGCCACCAACTCAAACAATATTGGGCTGTTAAACAATGTAATATGAATATTTCAGATGCAGGTGAGCATAGGAAGCTACATATTCAAGAGTTGGAAGAAATTTGACGTGATGAATATGAGAACTGTAACAACCCATACTTTACATACATGGCTATTACTTCAGAATTTAAGCATACTTATTACAACATATAACAAACCCATGATAGGACCGTATAGGTATAGTATCTTTAGAAACTAGGAAACATAAACAAATGGTTCATAAATCATCTACATTGTCTCCCGTTTATTTCATCATATCTAGAGTCCCTTTTGGAATATCATACTTAATACCCTTTTCCTAACCCGGGGAAAAGAAAACATACAAAAGGGTGAGCTCAAATACTCAGTAAGGTTAAACAAAAGAAATATCAATCATATCATATTCATAAGAACATAACATTTTGAAAATCTTAACCTGCAAAAGAGATCATAATATCATAACATGGGATAAATCATAGTAGTGAGATGTAATCCCAATAATCATAGATTAAAACATGAAACTTTGTGTCATACACACATAATCATAGAAAATCATTTCATATTAGTCAAGGCTCTTTTCCAAGACCATCATAGCAGACAAAGTCCATTACTGAACTGAGTTCACTCCTCGTTCCAGTCCTGTATCATTGAACCAAATTAACTTGCCATTCCAGCCATGTCTATCTCATGAGATATAAATCTTTACCCAATGCATTGGAGGGAGATATAGGTCCCACCCATCTCATAATGAAACCATTCTTATGTGTGCCACAAAATCATAAATCATAGCATAACCCATGTAATAAAAATGGGATTCTTAAACATCATGCCATCATAACGTAATCCATATAAGATAAAAGGACATAATAAAATTAATTCCATCATAACATAATCAAATCAATATAAAAATAGGGATATAAACATAACCCTATATTATCTTATATGGAAAATAATTTTGTTAAAACGTTTGAACTCCATTCTTGAGGAAAATATCTTTTCTAATTCAAAAACATTTTACCTTTCTTAACATTCCATACAATTTTAAACTAAAAGAAGTTGATTAAAAATAAAATTGAAAACTTGTAAAGGAATCTTCATGGAAATAATGTTCTATGAAATCATAAAAATCCATTGATGTCTATAAATTAAAAAAAAGATTCTTCTCATACTTTGGCCAGAAAATTCAAAAGTGCCTCGTACTAAAAACGACAAAAGATTCCTTTCATATCTTTTACTCACCAAAGGGTAAAATTGGATTTAAACAATTTTATGAGGATAGAAATAATATTACATTTTGAGGAAACATGTATGTGGATGATAAATATTCCCCAGTAAATTCTGAAGTATAAACAATCTCGGATAAAAATGAGATTTGTGAGATTTTCCCTTACCTTAGGTCCGATTTGCTTCATACGTATCCGAACCTCCTATATAATGATTTAAATAATGTCATTGACTTATTACAGAATAATATTCATTTTTATGATATCATATATGGTCATGTTCTTATCTTCTTGTTAGTAATATTTCATTGCTACTTGTTATTCGGGTGTTCATTGCTTTATGTTCTTATGCATGTTTTGTCGAATAAATTATTCTTCTTCTTTTTAGGTTATAGATAAATCATTTCCAGAATGGTATTATTGTAATATATATCATATTTATTAATTCAATTCATTTATATAATCATTATTCAATGAAGATCATGTAGAACGAGTCACATCACATCGTGGAGGCGGTAGGCCGTACGTACGCACGAGCGATGATATCGTTCCCATGATCATGGAATTTTAATGAAGTGTATGTATACTATTTCAGAATCAATTTAACATTACAATAATCATATATAGTTATTATTTACACCATTATAACCATCCAAGTAAGGTGGTGGTGGAAAACAGATTACACCACGGCGTGGAGACGGTATTCCGTACATACGCACGCGCGGTGATTTCGTTTTCCGTAGGATGGATAGAAGGTGAAATAGGTTTGTTTCATATTAATAAAAAAATATCAGTATATGATGTTATTACATCATAATGAAACAACTAAATAAGAGTTAGTAGAAGAAGAAATAAATTTGAAAGAATCGGTAACAGATATTACCTCTTCTTCGACACACCTCTTTGAAACCTCCTCTTAGGGCACTAATGTTGATATTTGAAGAAAACCAGGACCTCTATAATATTACTAGGGGAGTTGAGAATAGTAATGGGTATGGGTTGGCTGATCTTGAAGGCTCAAAGTTTTGTAAAGAGGAGAGGGAGGAGGTTCCCTTTATAAGGGAGGAGAGGGGCACCTTTGGAAAGTGTGAAGATATTATTTTATTATAAACTTATCTTCGGTTTAAAAAGGTCCAAAAATCATTAAATATGAAGATAAGATGACTCAAAGTTTAAATAAAATCATCCAATCATAATTTTACATGTTTTTGATAATATTTTAATCATTATAATCTTATTTATTTAAATCATTTATTAATGAGGTAAATACTGCATCATTATTGTGTCATAAATAATTTAATTTATTTGATGTCTAAAAATTATAAAAAAAACACCACCATGTAGGAAATATTTTTATATTTCCAATTAATATTTATAGTCGAAAAGATAATTTATATAACCCCTTATAAAAATTAATTACTAAAATATTTTTGTTAATGTCAATTTTGTCTTTACATTAAATTAATTAATCCAAATTGTCATTATCACTACCATGTGACTCAATGGAGTCCCAAAATCGACCAAATGATTCCCATGGTCGGCCACTACTCATCCAATAAGGTTAGGAAAAGTGTTAAGGTAATTTTTAATTATTATAATATTCTTTTAACCTTGAATTACCCTATTTACCTTTGACATCAGTAAATAAAAGTCAAAAGTTACTATTCACCAAAAAATATTTTCATCTTATTGAACCAAATTTTACTTCTTGATAATAACCATGTATGTCAGATTTTTGAAATTCAATTCATAAAAGTGGTAAAATTTCATTTAAATGAAAGAGTCAGTTTTTTAACTACCACTAAGTGGTTTCACTATTCATCAAAAATTGAAGTTTTTCAGAAAAATACAACAAATTCAGCCTAAGCTATATTCGATATTCCGAATTCAAAAATGATTTCTATTTTTTCAAATTCAAAACATAGAAGTGGCATTAATTAATTTTAAAATTAATTCTCGTTATCAAAACAAATAGTGTGTTTTTAAGAAACAATAACTATCAAAAGATCGACACTTGTTTATGTCCAAATTCAAAGTGAAATTAATTCCAATGACCAAAATTGGATTAAATGGTAAAAATATATTCTAATTACACTATAAAACCAATTAAAAAGATAATATAACCATATAAATTATTGCGATGAAAAAAGTTGTTTTTAATTAAAATATAGCGCGTTTTTACTATTCATTAAAATATGAAAGTTATCAGAATAATATGAAAATTTTATCCAAATTAAATTTTTATATCTTGATTCCAAGGAAGAATTATATTTTGTCAAATTGAACTTATAAACATGTCAACAACTATATTTAAAGTGGGTGCGCCATCAAAAGGCGACAAAACTGCATTTTTTGAAAAATACTTACTTTACCCGAAAAATTTATTTTGTTCTCATACCATGTTCTAGAAAATATGTAAGATGAACAATAATGTTATAAAATTCAAAATTTAGTTAATATTATTCATAACGGCTAGTCCATAGTAATATTATAACAATATATCATTGTTTAGTGAAACCCGGTATTGCGTACTACACACGCTATCGAGGAAGGTCGTGATTGCGTGTAACGCAAGACAAGCTAGTGTTGTGTGTAGTGAAAGATTAGTTTGATGTTGCGTATAAAATAAGACATAAAAAAAATATACTTCTCATAAAATATCAGGGTGTTATAAGAACTCCCGGATCTATAAAGAGAAGACAAAGGCTATTCATGATAGCATGATTCATTCGCAAAAGTTTCATATTGGTGAGAAAGTTCTCATGTACAATTCTAGGCTAAAGCTCCACCCAGGTAAGCTTCGATCTCTATGGATTGGTCCTTATACCATTACTGATGTTTACCCTTTTGGTGCTATATAGGTTTTTCCTAAGAAGAGTGGACACCAGATTACTGTCAATGGGAAGAGGCTCAAACACTTCTATGAGGATTTTCGAAAGCATCTTGTGGAGGAAATCCAACTAATAGATGCCACATATGACACCACTTATCAGGTTTTCCATTATCCCTACCTTTATTTATTTTCTATTTATTTAAAATACTTTCATTGAGGACAATGTAATTTTTAGGTGTGGGGGAGGGTGACATGTCATAGTTTGGATTAAACAAAAAAAAAACAAAAATGTGTTTTCATTCTTGATTTCTTCTTACCTTATTTTGTGTTTTTAGATAAAAATTGATCTTAAAAAGAATATACAAAATCATTTTTCATGCTTGAGTCGATTGTGCGGAAAATTCCATTGTTTTTGAAAAAAAAAATTCAAATCAATGTTGATATGGAATCTTTTTCTAGAATTCGTATTTTCAAATAATTCTTAGTTATTTAATAGATTTTTGAATCCCATGCCTCATTAGAACTGAACAATATTTTAATCCCTTACCTGAGAGACATTCTAAGACCTTTATTTCATATTCTTCCTTTTAATCACTTTCTTTAGAGTCTCGAGTCATGTATAGAAACTTGAACTTGCCTTGATTATTTTTTAAGCCATAAGATTCAAGTATGCTACATTCATGATAGAGGAAATCATTCATTGAAAAGCCCTTTGTACAATTATCCTCTATTTTCGGCCACCTTTACATTTTATCCTTTTTAATTCTTAGAGACCACGAAATTCCTATTAGGTTACCACATTACAAGCTAATTTATCCCTACCTACCCATCTCTTGTGTATATTCTTGTTTTATTTTCAGCAAGTGTTGGAGAGAGGGTGTTTCCATGGGAATTCTGGGAAGAGAATAATTGTTATGGGTTGATATAAAGGGTGCCTACATTTTTCTTGGGCAATGAGTTCATAAGCCATATTACACAATTTTTTACAAATGTTTCCCTATTTATCTCCAAAAAACTATACATTAAAAAAATAGTTTTGTACATTTAAAAAAATATAATAAAAGGAAAAAATGGAGAAAAGAGGATGGTTACTCATTATTATTCACTGCTTAGTTGTGACACACAAAAATGGACCATGGGGAGAGTGAGTTGAAGGTGATACACTTTGTGAGGGGTTGAGTGTGTTAATTCATTATGAACACTTTATTAATTTTGACATTTTTTGTACATAAGATATTAAACACTCCTCTTCTACCTCATATTTTTATACATTAAATCCTACCAACCCTTGAACCTCAAAACAACATGTTGAAAGTCCTCTTGAGTATCAAACTAGTTTCTGTCGGTAGAGAACTTAGAATCTTAGAAAGCATATGGTAAGATCACATGAACTCTAGGAAAAGAGAATAACTCCACTTTCATATGTTCCTTAAGTGAATAGGAAAATTTTCTAAGTGAGTTAGGTTGCGACATATTGCATGGGTGAACAAATGAAGTTGAACAAATTTGAATTTGAGAAAAGAAAAATGATAATAAAATTGATTCCATAAACGAGACATGGTGAATTTCATTAAAAAGAATCTTGGATATTTTCTCACCTTTTATTTAGGAATAATACATGATTATGATATTATACTTTTCCCAGGAGTGAAAATTTTTAGGTGTGGGGGTGTGATCGTACCACGATTCACTATTTTATTTCACCCTTATACCAATGTATTAAACTAGTTTTGTATTGAAAATTAAAAGTATAATAACAAAATGCACTCTATTTTTTATTCAATTATTTTGTTTTTAACACTATTAAAAATTTAAATGTTACTTTTTTTGATAATTATATTGTAGGTGGAGGTGATTTGGAGGACCCATGATGAAGTCCAAGAAACATGAGCCAATCTGCACATGATCCAAGCACACCAGTGGACTCAAACACATTCTTCTACTAAACTATGTATTAAAATGGGCTGAAATTTTTTTATATAGTCCAAAATTTAATGGTATAAATTTCATATTAAGGAACCAAAGCCCCATTCAGCCTCTAAAATTCCCATCTGGACTGATCTGTTCAGGGAATCAAATCTGCACAAGTCAAAATTGGTGTTCTGTATTTTATCAATATCTCCAGATTTGATTGTCAAAATGGATCCAAAATTTCATTAGATATATTACTGATGTGGTCCTACAACTTTTTAGTTTTTTTTAAATGGAGATTTTACTTTCTAGTGGTCGATAATTACGATCTAAGTAGTTTTATACAATCTATGTGCTCAAAACCACCTTCCAATTTGCCTATAAAAGAACACCTCGGGAACCCTATTTTAGATTTAGACCAGGAGAAAAAAAATTTCCATTTTGGAGTTACAAATATGTCTCCCCATTATCCATATAATTTCTGGAGGCTATGGGAAGTTCTACTTCAACATCTTCTTCTTCCTCACCTCCCATGGATTTCTAAACCCCTTGTGATCACCCAGGGAGGAACGTGATGTAATCCCAAACTTCATATTTGTATTATTTTGAATTATATTTTTAATTATAGGTTGTATGTTGTTTTAATTCATCCTTTATTTTTATTTAATTGAGTTATATACTCGTATGTTATACTCAAACTCAAATGATCATGTCTGGGGGTACCCTTTCATATGACGTTTCACATACCGTTCATCCCTTTTTCCCCCCTCATTAAATTGTGGTGTTTGTGTGGTTTGTATTGGTCAATTGAAATATCATAATAAATTTCAAGGACGTGTACATTTATTTCATGGTATCACAATGAAATTACATACAAACCTGGACAACACATTGAGTTCTTCGTGTGTTGTCTTGGTGAGTTTCGGTTATGAAGTCGAACACAAATCACCAAATCATCGACGGTGTCTGGTGAATCATTGTGTGTTTTAAACTTAACTCTAGGAGGTTTCCTAGTATAAACTCAGTAACATTATGGTAATAGGTGTTAAAAACTTGGTACTAAAAGATATATACCCTTTATCTTGAAGAGGTGAAGGATGAGCATCACGATACTCCCCTGGGTTGATCACGTTTAATTAATCTTGTTCATTTTTACTTTGTTTTATCACTTTAGTTTTTATATTTTAATATTTTATCATAAAACCCAAAGTTTTATTAAATACAATTACCCTTCTATTTTCTTAATCAAAACCCTTTTTTTCAATTAACGATCTAAGGCTCCGCCGAGATATGACCTAGGGTTGCTGCTATACTGCAGAAATTCTAGTTAAAACTAAACAACTAATTTGATGCACTCGACAACACAATAAATAATACATTTCCTATTATAGTTTATTAGGGTATTGGAAGAAGTAGGATCTTGCATAAAGTCATTTGTAGAATAATTTAAGTGTTTTGGTAAAGAATTCACATCATGTTACAATGGTGTACCTCACACTATGAAGTATGTCACGTAAGAATAATCTTACTATTATATAAGATTAATTCAGGATAAGATGGATATACCACACCACAATAATATTTAATATGTTGTGATGGAGGTTACATATGAGTAAATGGAACTAGAGAAAAAATAGTATCACACTATGATGGAAGTGATCATGCAACAATATAGTCTATATACGATTAAGTGTATTATATATAATATAAATATATAAATTTTGATGAGGTGTTGCACCATGAAATAAAAAACCCCACCATAAGATATATCACATAAGATTAATTTTATAAGTTTAAAAGATATTTAAGATTAACCAGTGAGGTATAAAGCATCCATGATTGAGAAACTCTAGATATTTAAGAATGATTTTTAGATTTTCATTCCATAACATGAATAATCACAACACAATTCATGATAAATTAAGGATTGTGAGATGAATACATTCCATAGTGTGAATCTAAGAGAAAATAGTGTGACTTTGGAATGTGATGTTTTGTGAGTTTCACACCATATCCAACAAATCACACCAAAATTGGTATTCAATATTAGGGAATAGGCTCAAATAAAACAGTTAATATAGAGGGGGATATTTTTGGAACCAAATTCTTACACCCTTAGAGATTCATGATAAGGGACTAACCATATTCCTATGAGATTGTCAGGGGTTATGTTGTGACCCTAACAGTTTGTTCTATAGACCCAAGTCTTGAGTCCCATATGGGTCAAGGGAGGATTTCATGTATATAATATAAATTATTTGGAAATAATACCATTATAAGAGGCCTTTTATGGTGATGGGAAGTGATCCTTGAGGGAAAAACCCGTGAGATATGATGCCAAAGTAAACATTATCTTTCATGGAATAATGATAGGTCTTGTTAGATGGTGGAGTATTTCTAAATAATTTATATTCTATACATGAAATCCTTTATCACCCTATTTGGGATTCATTACTTAGGGCCACAATTAAACTTGTTAGGGTCATGGATCAACCCTTGGAAGTCTCATAGGAGGGAAGTTAGTACCTTTTCATGAATCTCATGGAGTGTTAGACTTTGGTTCCAATAATATCATCCTTAAAATTACCTAATTCATTTGAACTAGTGCCCTAAGATTTGATACCATCTATGGCATGATCATCAAATTGTGGCATGAATCACACAAAACACCACATTCAATAGTTGCACCAATTTATCCCAAATTCTCACTGTGGTGTAGATTCGACCTATAATCCCCACTTCCTTATAAATTGTGACATGATTATTCCTATTATGGCGTGTCACTCTATAAATCATTATTATGTATCTTGAGTTTATATATCATAACACCTTTAGACAACACTGGTAAATATCATGCTACTTTAAACCTTATAAAATTATTCTTATATGAGATAATTTGTGGTATAGTATATTACTTCATGTCACAACAACTCATAGAGCTTCATATATTTATATTATAAAGAATTTACTTAATCTTACATGGACTATATTGTGTCATGGTTACTTACTTCATGACCAAATATTATTTCATCTCCAATTCCATTTACTCATCCATAACCACCATCATGGCATGGTATATACTATTACAACATGGTCTTTATATATTATTCTAAATTAATCTTACACAGTAGTAAGATTATTCTTATGTAAAAAAATTCATGGTGTAAGCTACACCATTATGGAGTGATGTGAATTCCTCACCAAAACACTTAAATTCTTATTAAAATGACTTCATACAAGATCTTTCTTCTTCCAACACTTTAATAAACTAGAATAGGAAATGTATTACTTCACTAAAAATAGATCAATACATGTTCATTTTCAACTTTCCATGTTCTTGATATATAAAAATATGAAGGTAATTTTTCCTTCTTTCACAATTTCCTCTATAGAGTCATTATAGTGGGTCCCAAATTCCTCACCAGATCTATCATAACCATTTAAATTCTTTTCCTCCATGTATGTAAATTTCAAGCATAATTCACAAAATGTGTTTCCCATGAATGGTAACTATCTTCACTTTTCATCATATCATCATTAGGTTAAATATGAATGTTCACCACTTATTCTCACAAACCCATTTTGAAGGTTCCAAGTGTAGTAAAAGTTGGTCAGGCATATACCCAACAATGGTTTTTTGTTGAAACCAATGAATAAATCATAAAAACATGACAAATAATGACATGTATCATGATGAAATAATATTAATTCCAGAGATAAGATCTTTCATGTGAAATTTATAATTAATTTAACCAAGAAGAAAAATACCTCAATGTTGGGATCTTTCTTCAATGAAGATTTTGATCCTTCAAACACCATTCGAGTTTTATTTTCATTTCTTTATGAGGGTCCAAAGTAGATTCCCTTTAATGCTGATACACACATGCTCTTTGATCTCAAAACATCACCAACGAATCTCCAGATTCAAGTATAAAGGTACTAATTGTCTTGCATCATTCATGGTGATCGAAATATAATACCTTAGGTTTTAGGATTATCTATATTTTATATAATTCTTGAGAAAGAGTACTGAGGAGGATGAATTATCTCAGGATTGAGAGGAACCCTAGATATGTTCTTCATAGAGTGAATTCTCTATGATGGAGAAAACATTGTGCACAATAAAAATGATTCTCCCATAATCATATAGAAATGTTATAACCAGGTATATATATAGCTAGGTTTAGAGAATTAGTATTTTCACAAAAGTACCTTATCTAATATCTTAATATATAGAAAACCCCACTTCTAAAAAATATAATAATATTATTTATTTGATGCTTTTATGTATCATAGATAATAAAAATGAGGCTTCGGCCCCAACCTCTTAAAAAAAATAGATAATATAGATATCAATAAATAAATTAACATTTATTTAAATGATATTATCACATCATTTCCATCATAAGGTACTAAATTCAGCCCATCCACCTTCCTCAACATCTATCAAACCTCAAATAATAAATATATTATCCATTTTGTAAATAAATAAAAACTATATACATAGTCTTGATAATAAATATTTATTTTAATATTCACATAACTAAATAAATATTTATTTAATAATAAATATTTCTTATTACCTTTTGAATAAATTAAAAGATAAATAAATATTATTTTTAAAGGCCTTATGAATAAATATTTATTTAAATATTCAACTCATATATAAATAGTGACTAAATAAATGTGATCAGTAAATCCTAAATAAATATTATTTCTTAGTATTAAGAATAATATTTATTATAACCCCTTTATCTCAATATCTCATAAACCAGGTTGCATACTCATGTCATTAATCTATGTTCTTGATATGCCTTACTTTGGCGATCTGAAATGAACCTGTTAATACACCATGGACTTAGATTTGAGTTTGATAGTTATATTCCTGTTAAATGGTCAAGATATCATCTTCTATAAAGATGGAAGGCACAAATACATTATTGACTTATTCATTAATAATATATCATTCGTGATGCACCCAACGTGTCTTACTTTGCTGTGAACATATGGCGTCATGATTCTAGGAAATACATTAAAGTTCATGAGTCATGGCATGTATTATTAATAATATTAATGTTCAAGGATTATTATACACATTCATAGATATAAATATCCAATGAAATGTAACATGTGGAATTATTTATAGCGTGCTTGTCCTCATAATATCTCATCTTAGGGATTACCAAGTGAAAACTTCATGATATGAAGTCTCTTCCTCTTATGAGTGTCAATTACATATTAATCAACATACTACATATCCTATCATATAATTTTATCCTATATATAGGATTATATTTAGGAATATGTCATAGAACTTCAAGGATATTATCATAGTAGGGAACTGTTATGTCCTTTTGATGTGACATATATACCATGAACATTATCACATTAATGTAACTCAAAATAATAATCTTAATGTAATAAGATATTGCATTAATATTCATGTAGTTTAATATATATATATATATAATCTAAAATAAAAATTAATTAGTTCTAGGGAACCAAATCTAGTAAACTCCCACTTGCACTAGATCCAACTAACAATAACCTTCAGTTCAACAGCTTTCACATGATAATAATTATTTTGTTGAGATAAAGATTTAGGTAATGGGTTTTCCATTCTATATTCTTTGGAATAACTACTTACTATGACCTCATATCTCTGAGAAAAATTCCTCAAGTGAAGATATCCTTGATTATTCAACTATTATTCCCTTATTATAAACTTTACATCTTGGATAATACCACTGTAAAATCATATCATTATAATTATAATACTCTCACTATTGGTATAAACCAAAATTAGAATAGGTTGTTGCTAAACTACTTATTAAACTATATAATGATCCAAAATATACTCAGTTATTATAGATATAGTATCCATAGGTTTTGATAAGTTTGCATTGCATATTTAATTAACATTACAATGATCCTAGATCAAATTGACCAAAAATAAGACTAGTGTTATATCCCATTAAACAATAGTATTCCCATATATCCATTTATTAAGAATTCATCTAGTTATAATTTCTCAAGTACTATTAGATATCTCTAACTACATGCTTGTACAATTAATTTGGTTTTGTTTGATAATTACCTATTATGATTTATATATAATAAATAACAAACACACATACATATCATGGCGTATGAGATAAATTCCTTGCACTTAATCTTGTGAAATTATATTAATAATTATCTACTCGTGTGTCCATGCACATTATCTTAGAGAGATTTTATACCATGTGACATGGGAAACAATTCAATTGATAATTGTTCCATATGGTATTTCTTAAATACCATTTTAATATATATACTATGAGTACATTTATAAACATATATATCTACATTTTTAGATACCATTCTATAGAATTTTGGTTACTACTTGAAACCATTCTTGAAGAAATTCATTCCTTAGTCTTAACAAATTGGAAAGACTAAATAACCATTATATATATGTTATCAATATATCTATCCTAGAAAATTATACTACCACCACTAACCTTTGTTTGAAATGTGACACTCCTTTATTCAAAATAAATATTATATGATCACTATGCTTGTTGATGGAGCCCAGGGATTTATAAAAGAATGAAAATAGGCATTTCAAATTTTTTGGGTCCAAATTTATGTCAAAACATCAAATATGGTATACTCCTACCTAGATTCATCAATGGATCATGTGAAATTTAATTTAATCCTGAAGGAAAAAAAATCAAAATTGTAATTCAAAATTGAAATTGTACTACATTTGATTTTGACCGAACTAGTGTTTCACTTGTTGCCAGAGATTGATGCTTAAAGAAACTAAAGTCAAAAGCCACTATATAACACCTCAATATTTTACAGTATGTATCTTCTTAAATCAATTCAATTTATTCGATATCCTATATTTCATGCAACACCGAGATTAAATGAACCGTGATATACTATTAAATATTAACATGATCATTGGAATAGTAATCTGACTGTTAGGAATAGTAAACTAGCCATTAGAATAATAATCTCATTTATGAAAGTATAAATAAAATGTATTTATCTCATAAATGAAAATATGATATATTTATATCATGAAAAAAGTAAATAAAATTTTAAAAATGATAAATTAAGTGTTGGTATTTTTGGGAAATGTAAATGGTTATTTATAATTTTATAATTAATATAATGATTTAAAAGAAAATTTATTTTCATAAAATAGATTAATAAATTAGTATTTTATTTTATTATAATTATAAGATAATTTTATGAGACCATAATTAACTTTTTAAATTGTCGAAAAATCGGTTATAATATTAAAACCTGTGTTTTTTAATAAATGATGATTTTAATTAAAAATTAAATTTATCATATTTATAAAATTATTTTCATAAAATGGAATCCATTTTTTAAATCTAAACATCAAAAAATGGTTAGGGAAAATTTTTGGTATTTTTCTGAAATAGTTAATTTTTTTTGTGAATAGTGAAATACAAAAATTTACAATATTTAATATTTTCAGCCAAATACATGAATTTTTGAGTCATGTATAATGTAATAAACCATTATTTTAAACTCACATTCACTATTTATAGTAATTAGTCACAAAAATCAATATTATTGATAGTCTTGAGCCAAAATAATAAACAAATGAATAAAATAATAAAATAAACTCCTCTCCTCCTGTATAAATACCACCCCTCACCACCCCTTCTCCTCACACATTATATACCTTGTATCTTGATACTATTCTACCCAGTTCCTCTTTCAATCCTCTTACCCACATCCCGGTCTTTCTGGTATCACCAAAATACCATTTCCAAGTTCCTTAAGGAGGTTCTCAAGGAGACGACATTCAAGAGGTAAAATCCTCCTTTCTATTTTAATTTAATTTATTTTATTATTATATCATATCATTCCCTATACAAAGTAATATGATAAATAATTATCATAAATATAATATAATTTTATTGTGTTAATGGAATATTCACCATCAAATATCTTCTCCTCTCCTTTTAATTCTAAAAATGAAAACATCGTCCGTAAGGTGTCAATTCATCGCCTTCGTGGATGATGAGTTTTCATTTTTCATTACCACATTCAATGATGGTAGTAAAACCATTTATATGATTAAAAATATTATAATATATGTATTAAAACTTATTTAATGTTATGAAACTTTTATATAAACATAATACTAAATAAAACAATACCGGTTCGTGATGGTCATAAAAACTAGAAAAATAAACTAATCATTTTCATTAACATTTTATCTAATGAATCATCCTCATAACATATAACAAAATGGTATATGAGGAACATTTAAAATACTATAAGTATATTAATATCATTCCATTCCAATTTTGAATTTTTCCTTCCATTTTAAAAGAACTCTCCTAATTATACACAAGGGAACCAACCAAAAAACCATGAAATAAAAATTCCCAGAACAACAAAATTAAACATTATAACTCATAAAAATGGCCATAAATGAACTTAATAAAATTATAATAAAATAAATATATGTTTAAGAGGTTCTTTATTATGTAATTAATTAATATAATTTTATCATCAAGGACATTAAGTACAAGTGTAGAATTATTTTAGACATAAGGTAAGGGTTTCTTATCTCACTTTTATTTCCATGAGATATGCCTTATTCACCACTTATTTCTTATGTGTGGAATATGTATACTGACCCTTTTATTTATGATCATTATTAAATAAATATTTCATTAAATATCCATATTTCTTGCATCATGGATATGATTATTTTCTAAGTCGTATACCATTTTTTCATATGATGTTTACTTTGAATGTTATATTAACTGGGAAAATATTGATAAATCTATATCCTTTACTCAATATAGATATTTTGATAAGTTATATTGATTAATGAATTAAATTGATTATTTTTATATTTTAATAATGATTTTTTACATGCAAACATGGGTGAGGAGCAATTATAGATAGCCCCTCAATGCATCGACAGGTCTCATGAGAAAAAACAGTTGGTGAAAAACCCTTCACATTTGTTTCTAAGAAGAATCAGATTGGTTTTTACCCACAAAATTAAACCTTATTGTGAAATGTCTTTACGGTAGTGGTTCATGTTACAGATACCTGACATCTAATAATTAAAAAAATTATTCATTCAATATTCATTTATTCATATCCATGAGATTTTCACTATGAAAAAAATCTATGGATGATTTTCATTCTCAATTTATTGATTAAACAACATGTGTTTTTCTGTTATTTACCTTTCCATTTTGATTATGTATTATTTATTATGTTTCAATTATCATTGATTCATGTTTTTTCTATATGTAATACTTACTGATCATTTTATCTCACCCTTTTATTTGTTTTCCTTCCCCAAGTTATGAAGATTAAATCTTTGAATAAGTGTTAAGTAGTTTATTTTCATTTCTTATGTTATATATTTAATTAACATTGTAATAAGGGAACCATGCATGTATCTAGTTATTCAAGACTACTAAACTGATTGATCCTTGGTGATGTGATCTCTTATATCTATGTCATTGTAATAAAATAACCATCGACTCTAGGATACTGGGGTCGGGGTTGTTATAGTTAGTATCAGAGAAATTTTAATAAATACCTTAGGAACTATATGTTAAAAAAACATAGCTAATATGAGAATCATAATAATTCCTTATAGTATTTGAAAAAAAAATTACTATTAGAGGAATTTTTATTTTGTTGATTAATACTCAGGATGATTATGGAATAACTCAGTGTGTGTCGTTATTTAGTGATGGCACCTAATAGAAGGAAGGTAATCAATACCTATAGACAATGTAGGGATTTCCCCACTAATAAATTCAATATAGTTAGTGTTGCAGTTGAGAATATCATGACCATATCAGGAAAAATTACTTAGGTTATGAATAATAACCATAATACACCTATATTGGATCGTTTCATGTAGTATAAGCCCCTATATTTTAGTGGGCCTACTAATCTAGTGGTACCTGAGCAATGGATCAAGTCCCTTAAAAATATATTTCTAGCATTGGGATGTGATGAAAGGTAAAAAGTAGTACTAATAGTATATTTCCTCAAGAGTGATGTTGATCAATGGTGGTTATTGATCTAGAATACTAAGGAGGAAGATGAAATAGAAGACATAGAATAGAGAAATCTTGAAGAAACATTCTTTGAAAAACATTTCTCTCATGAGAAATGAACTGAAATGAAGAAAAAGTTATTTAGATTAAAGAAAATGGAAGAATATAATATTGTAAAGTATAAGGATACCTTTATAAGATTAGCTAGGTATGCTACAGATTACATATGTGATTCAGAAAACAAGATATATTTTTTTTTGATGGTCTTAATCCAAGTCTCTGAAGGGAACTGGCTTATCAAAAATTTTCATCATATGATAAAATAGTATTAAGTGCCATAAAAACAGAGAAAATATTTTATAGATATTATATGTTCAAGGTAAATCAAGAGAAGAATATGTCTTCTGATAACCATGAAAAAGTTAAAGCATCAAAGAAAAATAGGGGAACAAATCAATTCCCATTATGTGAGAAATATGGAAATAATCATCCCAGGAAATGCTTGAAAGGCATGGAAGTTTTTTATAAGTGTGGATAAAATGGTCATCAATCTAATGAATGAAAGGGATATAAACAAATTGATGATGTTAAATTCTTCAACTATAATGAAATAGGTCAGTGTGCAAACAAATGTCCCATGTTTCAAGGGAATCTACCACAGAAGAGGCCAAGGGTAGATGTACAAGCTTATGAAATCACTAAAACTGAGGTAGAAGTACCCATGATGTGGTAACATGTACAATAATTCTATCATAAAATTTATCTAATGCTTTATTTGATTCTGAATCATTGTACTCTTTTATATCTACCCAGTTTTCCAAAAAAATAGATATTTTCCATTTGATTTAATAAGGGAGTTTCCAGTCAAAAATAATAAGTGAAGTCTCATTACATCAAAAATGTGTCGAAAAGTTCCCATTATGGCATATAAACATGCTTTATTTTCTAGATTTATCATCATACCTATGGTTTACTTTGATATAATCCTTGGTATGGAAAATATTTCAAAATATGTTGCAAAAATGTATGGAAAGAAGAAGGGAATTATGATTTATGAATAAGATATAGAATTCCTTATATTTAGAGAAGAAACTTCATCATCTGATCTTATCTAGATCCACCCCCAGTAGATTTACTGAATTAAATTCTTGAAGAGGAATATAAAATAACAACTATGATAAGTAAAGTAATCTTCAAATTGAGGATATACCGATTATACAATAATATATTGATGTATTTCCTGAGGAATTACCTATCCCCCTAGAGCATGAAGTTAATTTTATCATTGATTTAATCCCTAATTCAAGACCAATATCAAATTCCTTATAGAATGACCACTGTGGAATTAGTGGATCTAAAGAAAAAACTAGAGGAGTTGAGTAATAATGGATTTATTCACCTTAGTGTTTATCTATGGGGAGCCCCTATTCTCTTTATTAAGAAGAAAGATGAATCCATGAAGCTGTGAAATGACTATAGAGAAATCAATTCTATTATAATAATGAACAAGTATCCTCTACCTTTCATTGATGATTTATTTGTTCAACTTCATGAAACTCAATATTTTTCAAATATTGACCTCTGTTATGGGTATCATCAATTGCAAGTAAAGAAGGAAGACATTCAGAATATAGCTTTTTAAATGAGTTATGGAAATTATAAGTTTACAGTAATTCCATTTGGATTGAATAATGCACCCTCTGTTTTTATGGATCTAATGAGAAGGATATTCAAGGAATATCTTGATGATTTTTTTGTGGTATTAATTGATGATATTCTGGTATATTCTAAAACATATATAGACCAAAATAATTACTTGCATATCATTCTTAAGTCTCTAAGATATAAATAGTTATATGGTAAATTTAGTAAGTATGAATTCTGGATTTAGGAGATTTCTTTTCTTGGCCATATTTTTTATAAGGATAGAATCTCAGTTGATCTTGTAAAGACAAAGGTAATCCAAGAATGGCCTATTCCAACAAACATAATGGAGGTATGTAGTTTCATTGGTTTAATAGGTTACTATCATTATTTCATTCATAATTTTCTCCGATTGGCTAACCCATTAACCAAGCTCACATGAAAATGTTTTAAGTTCATATAGACAAAAGAATGTGTAAAATGTTTTTAAGAATTGAAGAGAATATTGGTAAATGCTCTGATTTTGAATCAACCATCAAGAAATTATGGGTTGTGATATACAACGTTATATCAAAGAAATTTATATGTTGTGTCTTATGAAAAAATGATAAAGTTATTTTATATGTATTAAGGAAGTTTATGATTCATGAACAAAATTATCCAACTCATGATCTTGAGTTAGTAACCATAATATTTTCTCTAAAGATATGGAGACACTATCTATATAGTTAAATATGTGAGATATATATGGATCAAAAGAGTTTTAAATATATTTTTACATAGAAATAACTCAATATGAGTAAAATATGATGGCACGAGTTACTCAAATATTACGAATGATCAATACACTACCACCTAGGAAAAGAGAATAAGGTATCAAATGAATTAAGGAGGAAAGATCATGTAATTCTAACCCAAATGTGGATTGCGAAAGATCCTATGTTCATGGATTTAGTAAATATGGATATGGGAATTTTTAGGGAAGAGTAAATATCAATCCTTTTTCAAATTATTTCTAAATAATATTTACTAGAGAAAATGAATAGTTCTCAAAATGATGATAATAATTTTAAAAAGGAAAATTAAATCCATTAAAGATAGAAGATTAGAAGAATTCATGTATGAGGATGTAATTCTGAAATTTTGTGTTCCATCAATACCTGAGGTAAAAAGGGAATTATTAGAAGACGATCATAGTTTAAATTTATATATACACCTTGATATTACCAATATGTATAGAGATTTGAAGGAAAAAAATTTGTGGGATAATATGAAGTGGGAAATTACTGACTATGTATTAATCTATCTAGTTTTTCAATAAGTTAAGGCTGAGAGAAAACATCCTATAGGACTCATGCAACCTCTACCTATTCCTACGTGGAAGTGGGATAAAATTACTATGGAATTAATCAATGGATTACTAAAGACCCCCATAAAGAATTATGTGATATGGGTTATTGTTGATCACCTTACAAAATCAGCACATTTTCTTAATATAAGATAAGATTTACCTCTTGAGCACCTAGCAAGACTCTCTATTAATAAAGTTGTAAGAATTCATGATACAACTCTATTGATTGTGTCTAATTGAGATCCTCATTTTATATCAAAATTATAGAAGATTATTCATAAGTAATTGGATATTGAGCTTCATTTGAGTGCTGCTTATCATCCTCAGACCAATGGAAAATCCAAAAGGACTATTCAAACATTGGAAGAAATGTTGAGATCGTGCTCAATTGACTTTCAATGTATTTGGTATCTATATCTACCTTTGGTAGAGTTTGCCTACAATAATTGTTTCCATTCTAGTATTAAAAAGGTTCCATATGAAGCATTATATGGAAAGAGATTTTTTACTCCAACTTGTTGGGATAAAGTTAGTGGGAGGAAACTTATAGTCATAGAGCTTATTGAAGAAACAATGAAAAAGGCAAAGACTATTTAGGATCATATTAAAGAATCTCAAAGTAGGAAAAAGTGTTATATTGAAAATTAGAGAAAGAATTTGGAATTTCAAGTGGGAGATCATGTCTTTCTAAATGTATATCCATGGAAGGGTGTCATAAGGTTTAGTAAGAAAGGAAAAATAAGCCTCAGGTACATTAGACCATTTAAAGTTCTGGAAATAATTGGAGCTATATCTTACTAATTATCAATGCCACCATGTCTCTTGAAAGTTCATGATATGTTCCACATATCATTGTTAATGAAGAACATGCTAGACCCAATGCATGTACTCACCTATGAAGAAATATAAATGGAACTGGATTTGTCTTACCACGAAGAGCCTATAAATATTCTTAACACTAGAGAGAAATTATTGAGAAATTAGAAGACTTGATTGGTAAAGGTTATTTGGTGAAACCCTAAAATAGAATAAGCAATGTGGGAACCTGAGGATGCTATAAAGAAGAACCACCCTCATATGTTTAAAAAGAAATATTTATGAAAAAATTTGTGGATGAAATTTTTAAAGGAGGTAAGAATATAGCACCCTAAGATTTTACAGTATGTATCTTCTTAAATCAATTCAATTTATTTGATAGCCTACATTTCAATCAACATTAAGCTTAAATGAACTATGATATACTATTAAATATTAACATGACCATTGGAATAGTAATGTGATTGTTAGGAATAGTAAACTAGACATTATAATAATAACCACACCTAAGAAATTATAAATAAAATTTATTTATCTCATAATTGAAAATATGATATCTTTATATCATGAAATAAGAAAGTAAATGTTTTAAAAATGAAAAATTAAGTGTCGGTATTTTTGGGAAACATAAATGATTATTTACAATTTTATAATTAATATAATGATTTAAAAGTAAATTTATTTTCATAAAATAGATTCATAAATTAATATTTTATTTTATTATAATTATAATATAATTTTATGAGACCATAATTAATTTTTCAAAGTGTCGTAAAATGAACTATAATATTAAAATCCATTTTTTTAATAAATGATTATTTTAATTAAAAATTAAAATTCTCATAATTATAAAATTAATTTAATAGAATGTTTTCCATTTTTTAAATTTACGTGTCAAAAAATGGTTATAGTGAATTTTTGGTATTTTTTTGAAATAGTTGAATTTTTGGTGAATAATGAAATACGGTAATTTATGTTATTTAACATTTTAAGTCAAATACATGAATTTTTGAGTCATGGATGATGAAATAAACCATTATTTAGAAATAAAATGAACTATATAATGGTATTAGTCACAAGAATCAACACTATTGATAGTATTGAGCCAAAATAATAAACAAATGAATAAAATAATCAAAAAACACCCCTCTCCTTCACTATAAATACCACCCTCACCACCCCTTCTCCTAACACCTTATAATCCTTTAATACTGCTAATATTCTACCCAATTTTTTTCTAAATACTATTCCCCATGTCTTGGTCTTTCTGGTCTTACCAAAGGACCATTTCCAAATGCCTTAAGGAGGTTCTCAAGGAGACGATAACCAAGAGGTAAAATCATCATTCTTTCTCTTTTAATTTCTTTTCTTTTATTGTTCTCTCCTCATATACCCTATTCAAAGTGACATCATAACCCCAATATCATACATATAATAGAATATTATTGTGTTAATGAAATATCCATCATCAAACCTCTTCTCCTCTCCTTTTAATTCTAAAAATTAAAACACCATCTATAAGGTGTCGATTCACCATCTTCGTGAACGATGAGTTTTCATTTTTCATTATCGCATTCAAGGATGGTCATAAAAACATTTTTATGGTTAAAAACATTATAATATATTTATTAAAACCTATTTAATGTTCTATAAGCAGTATATGAACATAATATTAAATAAAATTCTACTAGTTCATGATAGTCGTAAAAATCGAAAAAATAAACTAATCATTTTTCATAAACATTTTATCTAATGAATAATCCTAATACCATATAAAAAAATGATATATGAAGAAAATTTAAAATAATATAATTATATTAATATGATTCCATTCCATTTATGGAGTTTTTCTTCCATTTTATAAGAACTCCCATAATTATACACGAGGGAACCGACCATAAAACCATGAAATGAACGCTCCTAGAACAAGGAAATTAAAAATTATAACTCATTGTAATGGACATAAATTAACTTAATAAAATTACAATAAATAAAATATATATTGAATATTTTTTTATTAATTAATTAATAAATCAAATTTGATCATCTAGGAAATTAAGTACAAGTTCTGAACTCTTTCGTACATAAGGTAAGGGGTTTCTCATCTCAATTTTATTTATGTGAGATATGCCTTATTAACCACTTATTTCTTATGTGTGGTGTATTTATATTTAACCTATTATTTATGATCATTATTTATTGAACATTTCATTAAATATCCATATTTCTTGTATCATGGATATGATTATTGTTTAAGCTGTATACCATTTTTACATACGGTGTTTACTTCAAATGTTATATTTACTGGGGAAATATTGATAAATATGTATATTCTACTAAATAAGGATATTTTGAAAAGTCATATTGATTAATGAGTTAAATCAATCATTTTTATATCTGAGGAATGCTTTGGAAACGTATACATGGATGGGGCCTAATTATAGATAGCCTCTTGATGCATCAACAGGTCTCATGAGACAAAACAGTTGGCGACAAACACTTCATGTTTATTTCCAAGTTAAATAAAAGGGGTTTCTACCCTCAAAATTAAACCATATTGTGAAAGGTCTTAACAGTAGTAGTTCATGTTCTAGATACATGACATCCAATAATTAATCGTTTCCATTATTCAATATTTAGTTATTCCCATCCATGAGATTTTCATTATGACAAAATCTATGAATGAATTTTCATTCTAGGTTTATTGATTAAATGGAATGTGTTTTTTAGTTATTTAACTTTTCATATTGATTATTTATTATTGATTATGTTTCAATTATCATTGATTCATGTTTCTATTTTATGTAACCTTTATTGAGAATTTGAACTCACCCTTTTATTTGTTTTCATTCCCCAGGTTATGATGATTAAATATTTGAATAAGTGTCAAGGAAGTAGTTTATTTTCCTTTGTTTTATTCTATGTTTAATTACCAATGTAATAATGGAACCATATATGTATCTAGTTATTCAAGACTACTAAATTGATCAATCCTTGGTGATGTGATCTCTTGTATCTATACCATTGTAATAAAATAACCACTAAATCTTGGCTATTGGGGTTAGGGTTGTTATACTATAGATCTACCATACATGATTCAAAATCTTATTCAAATTTAAACCTTCACTATCTGAGTGAAAATATAAATAATCAAAGTCTCTTTTGATGACATCACGATCATGGGAGATTATAACGCTCAATTCTTGAAGTCAGATCAAACCATTCTTGAACTTCCCTTCCCTTTCTCTCTGTAGAACTTGAGAGGAGGTGGAGGGGTGAGAGAATTAATTAAATCTCTTAGAACTTTATTTTTTGGGTTTTAAAGTGTTTAAATACTTAGGTTATAACTTCTATAAATTTCATTTAGTTCCTTAAGGAAGTTAACCCTTCAAACAGACCCAATAATGACACAAACAACACTTAAAAATCACCACAAATGTTTCAAGTATTTTATCACATAATTTTAACAACATGTTAATGTTATGTGATAAAATACAAGCCATTATATTGAATCAATTATCCCATTAAATATTTAACTCACCTTGAATAAATAAATATTCGTTCATAAATTTTTTTTCTAGTTTTCACTTAATAACTTGTTAATATTTTAATTTAATAAATTATATACTAATTATTATAAACGTGAATAAAATTAAATTTATTTATTTTTTATGATCATTTAATCTCGAACATATCCCAACCCTAGTAATGGGTCCCACCATGTCTTAAAATATATTTACTTATAATTGGAAAACATTTTGAATATGCTTTGTGTGTGACCCTATGAGACTTTATATCAATAGAAGTGAGTGATACTCACAGACCGAGATTGAAATCTAGCAACCCATCAAGGACCTAAAGGAGATAAGGTATAGTCAAAGTAATGAAAACCTCACATGAACCAATTTTTTTTAATATAATATCTCTGTCTTGTGATATCTTATAAATAAGTATGCACGATTCATGTCGCCATCCTTTGTTGCTTTGTTATTTTATGACCTCACTAGACTGACTTATCTTCTTCTACCTTAGACATGGATTTAATAAAGTTACCACCATCCCTGTTAACTATGCTTGAAATATCTCCTCCTTTTAAAATAAAAAAATCCATCTTGATCATTTAACCAATGTCATACAACTAATGATTCACCCAATACAAGCTACCTCGCCATAACATAAATGTCATGGTTTTCATCGATAAAAGTACACAATCAAATGGTACATAGTGATAATGATCTCAAGTCAAGAGATCAATAAACATGCTCACAGATAGGAATAACCAATGACACCGATAATATGTGGTGTTCCCATTGGTGGGTCAATCCTCATGATCTCATATACTTGAGATCACCAAGTGAAAACTTCATGATAATATGTATAAATTATTTTTTTCCACTAAAACTTGATAGCCAAACATCATCTATATCTCATACGCATGTAATATTTAGACTATAGGATATATATTTAATATTACTATCATAATATCTTTGGGTTATAATTATGGTTGGGAATTGTTATAGCCTTTTGATATGACATTTAAAGGAAATTACCATATAAATAATTCATGTATAAGAAATGATACTGTGATGGTAAGAGAAAAAAAACACACACACACACATATAAATTTATACATGTAATGGTAATCAATGGACATTCAAGATTTGGTTTTAGGGAACCCACTCACAACACTCCCACTTTCACTAGATCCAACTACTAACAACCCTTAACCTTTTATCTCCCTTATGAGAATCATGATTCTACTAAGATATGGATTTAGTTTGGGGGTCTACCATGTTATCCTCTATGGAAACTATTATAATTATAAATTCACTTATCAGAGTAAAATACCTCAAGACATTAAACTTACAATGTATATACTTTGTCCTCTGGTGTAATTTGAGCTCCTTAGCAAGTACCACTTCAGTAGTATTATCACAATAAAATATAATAGGGTCTATACTTCTAGGAACCATACCAATATCTTAGATAAATATTCATATCTAGGCTACCTTCTTATCTACATTAGAAGCCTCTATACTCAGATTCTGTTATAGACTTGGTGACCATGAGTTTCTTATCATTCTCTATCTCATTACACCACTATTCAAGAAAAATATATAGCTTGACTATAATTTCAGATCACTACGATCTATTTGGAAACTAGAATTAGTGTATACCATCATAACTAGTTCCTAATATCCTCCATACACTAGGAACATGTCCTTTTTATGTGTCAAGTACTTCAATATAGTTTTCAAAGCTGCTTAATTAAACTCTCATGGATTAGATTTATATCTTCCAAACATTTTTAAAGTAGAGGAAATATAAAACCTAGTATATAGCAAAATATACATGATAGAGACCACTATAAAATCATAAAATATTTTACTTATACTTTCTATATCCTCCCATGTTTGTGGACACATATTCTTAGATAGATTGATACCATGTGACATTGACAACAACCCTCTATTATATTGTTTTATATTGTACCTTTTGAGTATCTTATCAATATATATACTTTGAATTATCCCAAGTAGCCTTTGAGATCTAATCAATAGATATTAATCTCAAGAATATATCCTAATTGAACTAATTATTTCATGGAGAAACATTTATTTAACCAAGTATGAACTAAATATAATACTTTCAATTAATTTCCCATAATCAAAATGAAAAAATGACATTTCCACTAACCTTCTTATAGACACATGACTCATATTCACTCTTGAAAAAAACAAATTATTTCATGGACTCATCAAAAATAACATTCCATGATCATGATGCCTAATTAAATCCATAAATGGATCTCTATAGCTTTCACACTTTATTGTCACTCTTTGACATGATAAAAATCTTAGTTTGTTTCATATATATTTCTTTAGCCAACTTCCCATTGAGAAAATCACTTTCGATTTCTATTTTCCAAATTTGATAATCATGAAAGGCTACCATTGTAAGTAATATTTAGATGGATTTTAACATCGTGACTGGTGAGAAGGATTTATAATATTATATACCTTGATGTTGCATGAAACCTTTTGGAACTAGTTGTGATTTATAGGTACTTATATGACTATTCATGTACAATTTTTTTCTTGAACACCAATTTACACCCAATAAGTTTTATATATGCTAGAGGGTCTACCAAAATCCAAAATTAATTTTGATACATGGACTCCATCTCAGAAATCATAGCTTCTTTCCAATTAATAGCATCATTTCCATATAATACTTCCTTATCAGTTAGAGGTTCATTATCCTCAAGGAGTAATGTGTCACCTAACTTAGTGGCAAGAAAACCATACCACTCTAGTTATTTAACCTCTATAGTGGACCTATTAGTACTTGTGTCTTAGGAATATCTTTATCTCCCACTATCTATTATAAAGCTTTTTGTATATACCAACTCTTGTTCATCTAGATCATAAACTTCATCAAAGTAGATCTTTCTCCTACTATTTCCATTGGAAATGTGTTCCGTTTTTAGAAATCCAGTATGTCTTTCCACAATTAATTTTCTATATAAAATATTATATAGGTAATATCCTTTAGTTTCCTTAGGATAACCTATAAATATGAATTTATTGGTCCGAGATGCTAATTTGTCACTAGATATAGTCTTTAAAAAGCCTCACATCCCTATACAAATTTGTGTGATAGCCTGAGTTTCTTTCCATACAATAACTCATATATAATCCCATATTATACTTTATTTGGTACTCAGTTTAGTGTATATATATTTTTATACAAAGAATATCCCCAAAAGGATAATGGTATAGTTTCTTGATTCATCATCGATCTTACCATTGAAAGAAAGGTGTGATTACTTCTTTCAGTAACACCATTCCACTGAGGTGTATAAGGAGTGAGTTAGAAGATTATCCTACACTCCTTCAAGTGATCAATGAATGATTGGTATATATATTATCCATCGTGGTATAAGAAAATATTTTCAATATTTTTACCAAACTAATTATCTACATCATTTAGGTATTCCTTAAACATATGAAATGAATCTGAATTATACCTCATTAAGTTGATATAACCATACCTACTATGGTCATCAGTAAAAGTTATAAAGTAAGAAAATACACCCCTAGTCTTTACTATAAATGTACTACATACATCAGTATGAATAAATTCTAGTAATTATGTATCCCTTTCACCTTTCCCACTGAAATATGCTTTGGTAATTTTACCTTACAAACAAGTATGGCATACATCCAAGGTTTTTAACTCAGTATAATCTAGATAACCTTCTTGATATAATCTTTATAAACAATTTTCATTTACATGACCTAGCCTAAATTTCCATAGGTAGGTATGATTCGAGTCATTCTCACTGGTATTTTCATTAATTATCAAAATAGAGATTTCAAGTTCAAGTGCATACAATCCATTATTATGATATTCCAAACCATAACATATGTTATTCTTATAAAAGAGAAAAAAATTATTTCTAAACTTGAAATAAAAACCCATAGTGTCTAAGATTTACATTGAGATTATGTTTTTAGTAATTGAAGGTACATAATAACAATAATTTAATACAAGAAACAAACCAATAGGCAAAGTGAAATGGTAATCACCCACTACTAAGGATACTATTCTGGAACAATTTTCATCCCAGAGATCCACCTCACCCTTTGTGATCTTCTGGAATATACTTGGTTCTTGTATATGAATACAAATGTGTGAGCCATAAGCTATATCCAATAGACAACTTTTAGATAAAGATAGATTGCATTTAATGAAAAATATACCCAAGGAAAAATAATCACCCTATTTCTTCTTCTCATATTTGTAATTATTATTCCAATATCCCTTCTTGCTATAAGAAAAATAGATATCCTACTGCTTGTTTCTCTCCCTTTGTATCTTTGGCTTCTTAGAGGGGTGGTGTGTCGGGATTTCTGGCTTAGACTTAGCCTTTAATACCTTAGCCTTGACCTTAATCTTCTTTCTCACCATAAATAATAAAGATTTAGAGTTATTTATATCTTTATTGACTTGGAAAAATAAATCCAATAGATCTGGGAGAAATTTTTTCATGTTATTCATGTTATAATTACTAATGAAAGTCAAGAAGCTTGGAGATAAAGAGGCAAGAATGAGACCAGTCTCTAGTTATTAGTTCAACATGAACCTAAGGGATTCTAGTCTCTCAAGACACCCAATGATTTTGATCATATAAGGTCCCAAATGACTATATTATTATAGAACACACCTATACAGTTCATTGTATATATCATATATTTTTTATCGAGCTGTAACCTAATAGAGATATTGGAGACGAGACAAAATTTTATAGGCAACTTTTTTCCCATGAATTTTTTCATCTCAGTGGATATAAATTCAAACATGATGCACTATACATATATAACATCATCTAAATTATTCTTATATCTTTATTAATATACCTTTATTTCTCCCATGGTGGGATCAATAAGAAGTTTATGTTCCAACACATAGAGTTTCTTCTCTTGGTGCAGTACTATGCAGAAGCACCTATACCACTATTGGATGTTATTATCAATCATAATATTCTCTTTATTGAGTATTTATTATAGTGCTATTGAATTGATGGTGGTGTTTTCCATTTTATCTATAATAAATAAAATTTTTATATTAATAATTTATATTAATTACTGATAGACATTACCAATTAATTAATCTTTAAATGCATCCCATTATTTTATTGAACCCTAGTAGCCCTCAACTAATAGATTTAGAATACTTAGTCTTTTGAGTATTATAGTGGAAAGGATCCTTGAAACCTATTCTCATAGTCTCGGTTTTGGTCATGCCATTACTCAAATAGTTACAAGGTAGGATTTAGGATAACCAACTGTATTGACTTGTGGATCCTTTAACTATTGAGTGAAGGCTCAGCTTATAGAAATTATAACCTTGATTTACTCAATAATATTCTTATAAAGTTACAAAAATGTTTTTATAACTAATTATTTTCTACCAACTTTGGTTAAGTATAGGCACCCCCAACTAGGACTAAAAATCACTTCAAACATATAGTCTTTTTCAAATTCAAGTGGAGGAAGGTATACAACTTAATATTTATTTGAGGGATTTTAATTCATATCAAAGAATGAAATATGTTTCTAGTCAGCATAGTTTTACTATATGATCATACTCACATCTAACCATGCATAATTAAAAAAAATTCACTACACATTAAACTATTTTTATATATACATGGTCACTTATTATTATACTACGTGATCACATAAAAATACATTTACAAAATAATAAAACATGAAAATGATAAAAATAAATAAATAAATAAATAATGATGTGATCATGAGTTGTTAATTGGTGGTTGATCCATCAAGCAGATAATGGATAAATCGAGAACCTAGTGGGGTAACTTGAGTCATGTATTGATTCATATTACAGTGCCCATAAAACTCTCATGCATATCACTTATTTGGTTTCATACTAGCTCTCAACTTGAACTGTATTATCACGAATGCCTCTGATCTTTAAAACATATACTGGCATGTAGGTATGGGGAACTCAGGTTGAAAAATTACATTTTAATACTGAAATATGAAAGCATAGACCCTTATACATTTATAGATGGAGGGATGATACATATATATTAAAAATAATAAATAATTATTACATTTTAAAAGTAAAATTAAATAACTAAATTAAATAAATAAACACTAAATATACGTGGGTTAGTCTTAGCTCGTGATCAGTAAACTTGCAATTTTATTGCATAATAAAAATTAAAAGTGATAAAATTTAACTCAAAAGTAATTTTAATGCATTAACTCAGATTAAAATAATTTTAATAAATTATAAATATGTCCCTTGACACCTAAATTAATTTTATTAAATTTAAAATAATTTAATTTAATTTGTGAATTTTTTTAATAATTTTTTGGGTCTGTTTGGACCCTGAACAAGTCCCTAGATATTAAAAATGGGCTTGTAGTGGGTCTGATTTGGTTCGGCCCAACAATTATCTAGGTCAAGTTAGGGAATCCCAATTGGGGCACCATATATATATATATATATATGCATGTGTGTGTGTGTCTGTGTGTGTGTGTGAGTGTGAGTGTAACGCCCTGACCCCCGAAGCCTGGAGCTAGTGCATTATTTTATTACATTATCCTGATTACAAGGAATCATATCTCAAAGGACAGATCAATTTAGTAGTCTTGGAAATCCATATTAGATACATGATACCCATAATACACTGGGAAATAGGAAATACAATATAAAACAAAAAAATAATAATAAAATGCATCCTTCAAACTCATTCAAAGGATTCCTCTTCATAACCTGGGAAAAGAAACATAATTGGGGTGAGCTAAAATGATCAGCAAGGGAAATTAAAAAAAAAATAAATAATGAATAAAAAAATTAAATGGAAATTTAAATAACTAATAACACATTCCATTAAAATAAATATATAAGTAAAAATTAATATGGAAAGGTAAGAAACTGAAACACAATCCATAAATCAATAAAATGAGAATGAATTACATCCATAGATATGTTGATGAAAAATCTAATGGATAAATAATAAATGAAACTAAATGAGGGAAATGATTTATTAATGGATGTCATGTATAAGGAACATGAAAACCTTTACAGTCAAGACCTTTCATAAGACGGTTGATACTAAGGATAGAAACCTGTTTAAAATGACTAACTTATTTGTCTTATGAGAACCTGTTGATGCATCGAGGAGCTATATAAAGTCCAAGATCCTCCTGTCATTACCTTTCCATAGAATTACTCATATCAAATAGTCAAAATAAATAATATGTCTTATCAAATATCTGTATTGAACAAAGAATACATAATCATCGATATTTCCCCAAATAATCAAATAACTGTCAAATTAGACACCGTATGTAAAATGGTATACGGTTTAGGAAATACTATTATCCATTGTACGAGAATTTGGATATTCAAGTAAATTTCTAAGGAAAAATTATTACAATAAAGTTATTATTTCAAGATAAAGCTAACAATCACAAAAGTAAGTGAGATTGAAAAGATAATCATTAAGAACATTCTTGAGGAGAATAATCTTTAAACATTACAAAGTGTCCCATACCACATTGAAACATTTAAATCATAACCCCATGAAGGAATAATATTTAAATAAAATTTATAACATAATAAGAGTAATTATATTCATGATATAACATGTTAAAAATTAGTATATAAACCATATATAATAAATTAGGTGCACAACAATAAAGTATGCCTCACTAAAAGAAAAGTGAGACAAGAATCCCTTACCTAGAGTTTCCTTTGGGGTGAACATCCTTTAACTTCATGTATAATAAACTTATGTAAATTTTATACTTGATTTATAAATTTTTTCATTTTTATCATTACTTTTATTTCACTTATTACCATTTTGTATACAACTACTTAAACAATTAGCTTTACATCGGGTGTTTTTAGAAATTTCAGTTTATGTGTCAAAAATGACTTTGGTAGGTAACTATGGTAAAATGGGTTATTATATAACATATATAAAATAATAATAATGAAATAATTATTATTTTTATACATTAATTATAATTTTTAAATCAACTATTAAATATGGTTATGAAAAAAGAATCAATGTTACAATCATGGAGACGGTAGGCCGTACGTACACCTGAGTAATGTGACCATGTTTCAATGATTGTTTAGGAAAGAAGGTAAGTAAATTAAATATTTCAAGAATTATAATTATATCATAAATAAAATATTATTTAATCATATATACTCATATATATAATTATTTTGATGTAAAATGAATCACATCATGTGGTGGAGGTGGTAGTCCACACGTCCACGAACGACGTTATCACTTTTTAAGTGTGTGAAAGGGTAATAAAGAAAATGGTATATTATATTTACATAAATGTAATTATATCATGAATATCATATATATTTTTTTTATTTCACATTTTTTTAAATTAAAATCACCATTTATACATTCCATGTATATTGTGAAGGAATCACATCGCTTTGAGGGGGCAGTAGTCTGCACTTCCACAAACGATGTTATCGTTTTTACAAAAAATAAAAAGTATAAAGATATATGTTGTAAAAGAATTAAAAAAGATTAAAAAATAGTAAATATAATATATAACATATTTAAACAGATTTTCCATAATAATGACCACCATGATAGGTGGTAAAGGAAAAATGAATAATCATCATTTTGTGAGGCGGTAGTGTTCCGTACACGTAAACTGTATGTTGGTTACCCATTAGATGAAAGTGTGTGTAATTAAAGGTAGAAAAAATTAACCGAAACACATAATAGTATATATATGATACTATTTTTGTAATATTATCATGGTATATGGTTAATTTAGGGGGTGTAGAATGGAAATAAAATTAAATATCTTTAAGAAATACGTTACCTCTTAATCAGGTAACTCCTTTTGGTTTTCACTAAAAACCATCCTTGGATTGATTTTTTCATAAAGGTTGGATTAAAGTAGTAAGGTATGTATTTTGGGGAGTTAATTGATTATATATTGGCCTAAACTAAGTGGATTTATGGATGTGAGGAAGTGGGAGGAAATGATGCCTTTTATAATAGAGGAGGTGTGACACTCTTGTAATATTTTAAAAGAAAGGAACCCCACCAATGTTTTTTATTGAAAGTGGATAAATAATGGTTAAAAGTATATAAAAGGGATTATATGGTCCAAATATGTCCATAAAATAGATTTTGGAAATTTATAGGTCGTTTTAGGCCTTAAGTTTAAGGTTTAGTCCCTTATTAAGCTTAATTTAACCATAACCGTTGTAATTAATTTTAACTACTTTCACTAATATTTTTGGTCAAAACTAAGCTAAACTTATTATACATTATAAATTATTTTTATTCCAAATATTTAATCCATTTTTCAAAATTCTATACATATAATTGGTAAAAATTAATTAAAATTTAATCCCGCAAACAGGACGACAATGCCCATTTTTGAAGTAAAAACATCTAAATGTTTACTATGTTTTTATAGTCAATTTCAAAGTGAAATTTATTAAAATTACCTAAATTGGATTAATATATAAAAATATTATCTAATTATACTTTAAAACTAATCTAAAATATAATATAACTTTATAAATAAATTAAATGAAAAAAAAGTTTTGAATTAAATATCAGTATTTTTCACTATTCATTAAAAAATCTAACTTCACAGAAAAAAACCAAAACTTAACCCTAAAATAATTTTTATGTTACTATTAAAAATATTAATTTTATTTTTATATATTAAATTTATAAAAATTTCAAAAAATTTATTTAAAATGGGGTCTCCATTAAAAGGTGGTAAAATGCCTTAATATAGGTTTTTATGTGTAATATTGAGTTTATTATTACCTTATGTATATCGAATCTATTTTATGATTATCAAAAATATTTTATTGAATATATACCATATATATTTCATTAATATAATTCACTAATTTTAATTAATTTAATTTATTAATAAAAAAACTTTTTTGTGAGTATAAAAATAATAATATTTCCTTTATATTCAATTGGTTTATATTTTCATTTCTAATTAATTGGTAACCTATTAATTCATTTTATATTTGTTTAAATAATTGGTCTTCATAAGTTAATCAATAATTTTTATAACCACTAATTTAACATCTATTTTATATCTTATTATATTAAATAATAATATTTTAATAAAATATTATTGTATGGTAAAACTCAGTCTTGCATATAATGTAAGATTTCGAACAAAGTCACTATTGCATGTAATGTAAGCTAACTCAGTGTTGTGTGAATTGAAAAATATAAAATATATAAAATATATTTAAAATAGTAAATTTATTTTAAATTATTAGGGTATTATATCCCCTTACGCGCTTAGTGTCGTGTGTCATACACGCTATTGAATATAATGTTCTTACTTTAGAATTTTGGGGTGTTACATACCCCACATCTTAAATAAATTGCATCCTCACAATTTAAACTTGACATTTGTGATATAGGGATTGAAAATAAACTATTGTTGAAATACCCACATCATAAAAAGGGTTAATATCTCATCTTCTTAATAAGAGATAAAGGAAAGTGCAACTATCACGTAACTAGGATCCCTGGTATGAGAACATAGATGGGAAATGGAAACATGGATACAAAAGAAAAATATAACAATCAAGTTTATATGGACAGTTCCTGAGAACATGTTCATATGAAAGTTGTTGACCACAAAACCATAAACCATATGTGTGAATAAAAGTTAATGATATTATAAAAAATGATGATATTAGGACAAATTTTTTGTTTTAGGACCATTTTCCCTAGAGTTGATAAATTCATTCACACTCTAATAATATAATAAAATATACATTTCTATAAACACAATTTGTTTCTTTAATTACACCTTGAACTATTTATACTTTATCTCTTAGAATAATATTATTTATAAAGTGAAGAAATATATCAATCTCTAAAACCACATCCAAAGTTCAACTTAAACCATTTAATTAATGGTTAATTTTTCCAAAATATTATGATCTAAAACTTTAGAAATAAGGTCACTGAATTTCTAAAATGAACTTATCAAATAACATTAAGTGTCTTTTAATCATCACATAACACACATGTTAATATGTTAATAACTTTAATTACCATGCATGTTTCTTATTCCTTAAATAGAAAATAGATTATTGGATATTTTCCTTAAATCCAAAAATGATGTCAAATCCACCAATGATAGCATAGACCACTTGTCAAAAAGTTATTAAGGTAGTAGGAACTTATCCAAGTCATTCATTTCTTCATCATTATATCAAAATCAGAAAATTATTAAGGCTTGTCTTTCCCTCAACTATGTGTTTTCTAAAAATTTTAAATTTCTACTGAATAAATTTTCTTGGTACCATTTAGCATATGATCTCAAATCCTTAATAAAAAACACTTCAATACAATCCTTATATATTTCATAATTTTTATAACTAGTACATTTCTGATAAAATATTAAAATGAAATAATTATTGAATAGGAATATTAATCATTTCTCTTCATCTAAAGCAGTATAATAACTTGATCATTATCCAATAGCATCATTTGGAGTATTTTCCTTTGATGCTTGCTACATTCATTTTCATAGCGTCCCATCTTTTTGTAGTTGTAACACTGAATAGTATCCTTTTAACTAAAGTTTTTAATATAACATTAATACATAAATACATCATACATTTATTTCCACATAGGTCCTTACTTGGTCTATAGGTTATCCTATAGAATAGGGTATTGACTCAGGTAATTCCCAAGTCCCCTATATTTAAGGAAAATAACTAAAAATAGATTATTAGGATCAGTTTCATTTCCTTACATCATACTCTTAATTTTTCTTCATAAATCCTTTGCTTTATGTCCTTATTTCTCACACAAAAGTAATTTCCTTATTTCATTGAGACACTATCCTAGGTGTGTCCTTCTACACTTCTCACATGTCAGAAATTGATCCTTCTTTTCTTTATGGTCTTCACCACTCGAGCTCTTAGAAACCTCCATCCTTCTCTTATTTGGTGTGTTTGGGAGTTAGTAAATATATATATTGTTAATCATATTTTGGGAAAAATAACTTTTCATTAACACAATATCCTTTACTCATTTAAACACCTCATTTGTTTGCTCTTTTTCACCACCTTTTCCTTCATGTTCGATGTTAATTTGAATCCTTCAGGTTCCAGCCATTGAACAAATCCAGAAAGAATAATGTGAGAAATAATAGTCATATTGATAAAATTATATAATCATTTATAAGATATCTAAATAATTAAACCTTATTTTTAAATCTAAAACACCTTAGGTTTAACCTTGATCATTCATTGTCATTATCCATTCAAATTGTTAATAATGGTTTGTAAAGAAAATGTGGATTATCCTAAGCATATCCCCCAAGAGTGTCAAACCAAGTGCACATTAAGGACCGTTTTCATGTACTAGGTTAACCTGAGTTAGGACCGAGACACCTATTCAGAGTTGTTACTCCTAGGTACATCTGTTCCAAAACCACGTCCGCTTGTAGTATCCAGATAGAGATGCATTGCTAGGAATATCCACATAATCTCTACCTTACCAAAATTCTAGGATGTTCTTGTATACTTATTCTCAATTTCTATCTTAGGTTTGTTCTCCCTAATTTATGTTTTTTAAATCGATTTTCCAAGGTTACTGCTAAACTTCTTTGATACCAACTGTAATGCCCCAACCCTAGAATCCCAAGTTCGGTGCATTATTTTATTACATTGGCACAATTACAAGGAATCAAATCCCAAAGTAACGATCAGTTTAGAAGTCATAAAAAGCTATATTACATATATTATACCCATAATATATTGAGAAATAGAAAATACAAAAAAAAATAGAAAATACTAATAAACTGCATCCTTGAAACTCATTTAAAGGATTATTCTTCTTAATCTAGGGGAAAGAAACATAGTAGGGGTGAGCTCAAATTCTCAGTAAGGATAAGTAAAACATAATAAATAATGAATCAATAAATTAAATGGAAAGGTAAATAAATGATAACACATTCCATTAAAATAACTAGATAATGAAAAATTAATATGGCATGGTAAGAAACTGAAATGAAAGCTATAAATCAATAAACTGATAATGAATTAAATCCATATATATATATCAATGAAAAATCTCATGGATAAATAATAACTAAAACTAAATTAGGGAAATGATTTCTTAATGGATTTCATGTCTAAGGAACATGAAAACCTATACCAACAAGACCTTTCTTAATAAGGTTAATACTATGGATAGAAACCTATTAAAATTGTCCAACTTATTTATCTCATAAGAACATGTTGATGCATCGAGGAGCTATATAAATTCTAGGCTCCCCCTATCATTCCCTTAACAAATAATACATCATATCTAATAGTTTAAATAAATAATATTACTTATCAAATATCCATATTGAACAAATAATACGAAATCATCAATATTTCCCCAAATAATCAAATAACTATCAATGTATACATCGTATGTAAAATGGTGTACGATTTTGGAAATACTAATATACATTGTATGAGATTATAGATATTCGAGTAAATTTACAATGAAAAATGATTATAATAAAGTTATTATTTCAAGATAAAGTTAACAATCACAAAAGTAAGTGAGATTGAAAAGATAATCATTAATAACATTCTTGAGGAGAATAATCTTTAAACATTCCAAAGTGTCTCATACCACATTGAAACATTTAAATCATAATCCCCATGAATGAATAATATTTAAATAAAACTTATAATATCATTATATTAAGTAGATTCATGATATAACATGTCAAAAGGTATTATATACACCATATATAAGAAATTAGGTGCACTATAATAAAGTATTCCCCACAGAAAGAAAAATGAGACAAGAATCCCTTACCTTGAGTTTCCTTTCAGGTGAATGTCCTTTAAATTTCTAAATAATAAACTTATGTCTATTTTATACTTGATTCATAACATTTTTCATGTTTATCATTACTTTTATCTCACTTATTACCATGTTTTATACAACTACTTAAACAATTAAGTTTACTTTAGGTGTTTTTGACCAAATTCAATTTATGTGTCAAAAATGAATTTGGTAGGTCACTATGGTAAAAGTGGTCATTATATAACATCTATATAATAATAATAATTAAATAATTATCATGTTTATACATTAATTATACTTTTTAAATCAATAATTAAATATGGTTATGAAAAATGAATCAACATTACAATCATGGAGACGGTAGGCCGTATGTACGCATGATTAATGTTCCCATTTTTCAATGATCATTTAGGAAATAAGGTAAGTAAATTAAATTTTTCCTGAATGATAATTATATCATAAATACTATATTATTTAATTATATATACTTATATATATAATTATTGTTATGTAAAATGAATCGCATCGTGTCGAGGAGATGGTAGTCCACACATCCATGAAGGACATTATCACTTTTTAAGTGTGTGAAAGGGTAATAAATAAAATGATATATTTTATTTACATAAAGTTAATTATGACATGAATATAATATATATGTTTTTTATTTTACATATTTTTATTTAAAACCATCCTTTATAAATTCCATATATATTTTTAATGAATCACATCACTTTGAGGGGGTGGTAGTCCGCACCTCCACAAACGATGTTATCGTTTTTACACAAAATGGAAAGTATAAAGATATGTATTGTAAAAGAATTAAAAAATATTAAATACACAATAAATATAATATATAATATATATAAATATAGTGTTCATCATAACTACAACCATGATAGGTGGTAAAGGAAAAATGAACAATCTTCGTTTTGTGAGGTGGTAGTCCGCCGTACACATAAAAAGTATGTCCGTTACCCATTAGATGGAAGTGTGTGTATGTTCAGGTAGAAACCTTAACATAAAAAAATCATAGTATATTTAGTATACTATTTTTTTATATTATCATGAAATAATGATAATTTAATGGGTGTATAATGGAAATAAAATTAAAGAGTTTTAGGAAAGACGTTACCTCTTAATCGGGTAACTCCTTTTGGTGTGCACTAAAGGGCTTACTTGGATTGATTTATTACAAAATGGAGAATTAAATGAATAATTGAGGTATTTTAAGGAGTAAATTTGGTAGATATTGGATGAAACTAAGTTGCTTGAGAGGTGTGAGGAAGTGGGAGGAAAGGAGGCCTTTTATAATGGAGGAGGAGCAGTACTCTTATAATATTTTAAAAGAAAGGAACCCCAACAAAGTTTTTTATTTAAAGTGGATAAATAATGGTCCAAATATAATAAAATGGAGTATAGGGTATAAATATATCCATAAATAGGTTTTTTAAAAGTGTATAGGTTGTTTTAGGCCTTAAGTTTATGGTTTAATCCCTTATTAAGCTAAATTTAACCTTAACCACTGTAATTATTTTAATTACTCGCTAATATTTTTGGTCAAAAACTAATATGAAATTATTATATATTATAAATTATGATTATTAAAAATATATAATCCATTTTCCCAAATTCCAGACACATAATTGATAGAAATTAATTTAAATTTAATCTCTCAGAAGGGACGACTATGCGGGTTTTTAAAGTAAAAACATCCAAAAGTTTATTTTTGTTTTTATAGTAAATTTCAAAGTGAAATTGATTAAAATGACCAAAATTGTATTAATAGATAAAAATATTATCTAATTAAACTCTTAAAATAATCTAAAACATAATTTAACTTTATAAATAAATTAGATGAAAAAGCAGTTTTGAATTAAATATAAGTACTTTTCACTATTCATTAAAAAATCTAACTTCATAGAAAAATACCAAAACTTAACCCTAAGACAATTTTTATGTTCCAATTTCAAATATTAAGTTTATTTTTACATATTAAATTTATAAGTTTCAAAAATTGGTTTTAAAATGGGTCTCTATTAAAAGGTGGTAAAAATGCATTAAAGGTTTTTGTGTGTAATATTGAGCTTATTCTTACCTTATGTCTATCGAATATATTGGAAGATTATCTAAAATATTTTATTGAATATATAAAATATATATTTCATTAATATCATTCACTAATTGTAATTAATTTAATTTATTTAGATAAAATGCTTTTGTGAGTATAAAAATAATAATATTTTCTTTATATTCAATTGGTTTATATTTTTATTTCTAATTAATTGGAAACCTATTGATTAATTTTATATTTATGTAAACCATAGGTTTTCATAAGATATTTAATCCTTTTTATAACCACTATTTAACAGTTAGTTTATATCTTATTATATTAAATAATAATATTTTAATAATATATTATTGTATGGTAAAATTGGTCTTGCGTGTAATGTAAGATTTTGAATAAAGTCTCTCTTGCATGTAACACAAACTAACTCAGTGTTGTGCGAATTTCCAAATACAGAATATATAAAATCAATTTTAAATAGTAAATCTATTTTAAATTATCAGGGTATTATATCCCCTTACGCGCTTGGTGTCGTGTGTCATGCATGCTATTGAATATAATGTTCTTAATTTAGAATTTCGGGGTGTTACAATGAGTGAGTGTGTGTGTGTGTTATTTTTCACTTTTCCCACTCAGGTGGGTGGGACAAAAAGAGAGACCCACATAAAGTGGGATAAAATGATTTAATTCATGTACATGAATGAATCCTTATTATTATTTTTTAAATTTTAAATCATACTTATCCTCACATGTGCATAGATACTCAAATGTTTTTTTTTAAATTTAATACTTATCTTTATCCTTGAACAATAATCCTTATCCTTATTAGACTCCCCATTCCAGTAACCTAGATTGAAAAACAAATGTAGTGTAGTAATGACAGACTCTGGTCAAAAAATACCACACACCAAGAGCCATAAAAATGCACCAAAAAATAAACATGCCATTTCTATTTTAGATATTTCAAAAACCCTATCGATCTTCAATTGGCCATATATTAGACATAAAAACTCAAATTTATACACCGTTAGTTATGTTGAAACCGTATCAAAACTCTATTTCCTAATATTAGAATATTTAATCAAAATTTCAACATTTTTTTACTTAAATAATTACATGTTTACATTGATAAAAATTGATGGAACCCAAGGGTTTATAGAAGCATGAAAATATATATTTTAAAATTTATAGGTCCAAATTCATGTAAAAAAATGGTATACCCCAACTCGGATTCATCAATGGATCACATGAAATTTAATTTAAGTATAAAGAAAAAAATAAAAACTGTAATTAAAAATTGAAATCGTACCACATTTGATTTTGATCGAACACATGTTCGAATCTCTACCATAGATAATCACTTGAAGGAATCAAATACATAACCCTATATATTTTCCACACACACATCAAAATATTTCTTGAATATCTAAATTCTCTATCTAGGTGCTAATGCAAAGAATCGAAGGCACTTTTGACATTGTCATAATCACGGAAGATCATAACAATCAATCCTTGAACTCAGATAAAACCATTCTTGGAATTTCCTTAAATTTATCTCTCTATAACTTTAGAGAGATTTGGAGTGTGATAATTCATGAAAATTCTTGAAACAATCATTTTTGGGTCATAAAGTGTTTAAATACTTGAGTTATAACTTCCATAAATTTCATTTTGATCCTTATGAAAGTTAACCCTTCAAATGGGACCAATAATGACACAAATGAAACTTAAAACTTTCTAAAAATTTCATGAACATTTATCACATAATTTTAACATCAAATTAATGTTATTTGATAAAACATGTTCCATTATCTTTACTTGGTTCTCCCATTAAACATTTAAAGAACCTTGAATAAATAAATATTCACTCATAATTTTTCCCTAATATTCACTTAATAACTTATGAATATTTTAATTTAATAAATTCAATACTTATTATTCTAAACTTGAATAATATTGAAAATATTTTTTTTCTTAAGACCGTTTATTCTCAAACATACCCCAAACCTAGATGTGGGGCCCACCATGTTCTAAACTCTAATTTTTTAGAATTGGACAAACTTTTGAATACACTTTGTGTGTGACCCTCTAGAACCTTATATTGATAACATTGAGTAATACTAATAGACTGGTAGTGGAGTCTAGCAATCCATCATAGTCCCTAAGGAGATAAGGTACAGTCAAAGTAATGAAAACTTCCCTATCAATACATGTCATGTAATATAATATCTTTATCTTTTGATATATCATAAAGAAATATGCACATTTCATGTCATCACCCTTTCCTGGTTTATTATATTATGAACTTAATGGATATAATTAGATTCTTCTACCATGAATATGGATTTAATAAAGGCACTACCATCCTTTCCAACTAGGCCTAAAATATCTCCTCATACCGAAATAAATAAATTCCATCTTGATTATTTAACCAATGTCATACGACTAATGATGCGCCCAACATAAGCTACCACACCCCAGAAAAAATTTCATGGATTTTCTCTAAAATAAAAGTACACAATAAAGTAGTTCACAATAATAATGATCTCAATTCAAGAGACAAATACATGTTCTCATATATAGGAACAACCAATTATGCCTATAACATGCAATGTTCCTATGGGTGGGTCAGTCCTCATGATCCCATCTACTTGATATCACCAAGTTTGAAATTTACGAGAAGAAGTCTCAATGATTATGAGCCCACAACACCTGATAATCAAACATAATACATTTCCTGTTAGTATGATATGTTTAGACAATAGGTTATATATTTAAAATTACTTTTATAATATCTCAAGGTTATCATTATAGTTGGGAACTACTATAACCTTTTCATATGATATGTAATATAAGTTAATTACCATAAAAATAGTATATTCAAACTAAATGATACTATAATGGTAATAGAAAAAAATGTATATATCAAACTTTAAACATGTAATGGTAATCAAAGTAAATCTAGAAGTTGGGTCTAGGGAACCCACTCTCAACACTTGTTACTATCCATAAATGGATTTGTGAAATTTTTTCATCTTTATTAGAATTCATTAGCATCACCAACCCTTTTGGTTGTTCCATATAGACATATTCCGTGGGTTATTAATTAAGTAAATTGGCCTTAACATTTAATTTCCCAATATAATGATCATATAAAATAGTTACAACAAATAGAATTAAAATAGATTTAGCATGATTATTAGTATAATGGTTTTCTCATAGAACATGTTTAGACATTAATTAAACCTTTTAATAGTCAATAAGGATTCATTGGAATTATCTTGTCCATCCATTTCATGTTTTTTTCTTGAATACCCACCATTGGTATCAAATTAATAAAAACACCAAAATAAGGAATCTCTGAATTTTGGTCAATGGAATCCATTATTGAATTACTATCAAACTGATAAATTGTATATTACATCCAATTACTTCATTATAGTAGGATTTATTAATATTAATAATAATATATCACCCACTATGGTGAATATCAAAACCATAATTTTGGTTTTAACCCTCCTACATAGTATGTGTCTCTAGAACAACTCTATCCACTATGCTTAGTGGATTCTAGTGTTCCTATGACAACTTTTATCCATATTGAGTCTCAACTTATTTGAAATTTATCTTACTCTCACTATTATATTTGGAGATGTTATCCCAATTATAGAATTATATCTGGTTTGGATTAAAATGGGATATTAATATCTCCAGTGGCTATAGGATAATAATCAAAGACACATTTAGTCAATATAATTGGCATATGGTTAGTTATTATTTTCTATTTGTGAAACATGTGTTAGAAGATATTATGAAATATTTTCAATACATATAAGAAATTTCCCTAATCCCCCTTTATTACCATCCAAAATTTAATATATAAGGAAATGTGAGTTTGGTATTACCTTCACTCCACATATTAATAATCGATGAATACTTAGTTATGATACACTTTGACAAGCCATCCCAAAGGATCTTGTATCATTTACAAAGTGTATTTATTTATTTATTGATAATTCCTAAAATCTTTTAAAGGAATCTCATGAAGTAAATTGTCAAACCACTTATCTTTTCCTTTAAAATAATCCATGTGGTATTTCTTAAATAAATATAGTATCTTTAGGGAATACCTTTATTTTTAAATGTTTATTTGCCAAAAACTTCTTAGTGAATCAGTCAGCACACCTAGAATCTTATCTCAAAAGATAATAGAATACCCTTATAGATATAAACTTGTAAACTACTATCAGTTTTACTTGAAAAAGAATTATCTTTCCACATTGATGTATTCTAATCATTATATCTATATTCATTATTAATTTCTGATTTAGGATATATATGATTCAATAATTAATAAAATTTTAGTTGTGTATGAAATACCATAAAAAATATTTGAAAATATTAAATAATTTATCATTGTAACTTATTAGTCACTAATAAAAATGTTTTGGTAATAGTAAATATAAAACAATAGATTAACTTGAATATACTGGTAAATCTTGAAGTTATGAACTTCTCTTATACAAATCTTGGAATCACCCTTCTTTAGATTCTTTAATAACACACATAAATTTTAGTAATATATTTTTGCTTTATTGGTTCTTGAATAAATATGTTAAAAAATATTTTATTTAATTCCCAGGAAGTATGAAAAAATAATTACATGGATGAATATACCTTATGTAGTAGCTTCCACTTCAAATCATTATAGTTTATCTTCCAATGATCTTCCTTACCACATGAGAAGAAAATAACATCTCATTCCTTTGATTTCCCAATGATCTTCCTCCTCTTTGTTGGGTGTTGCAAAGAATCCTTATAATTGGTATTATTCTTGTGGAACTTCACCTTGAAATTACTCTTATTCACCCTAAGAATAGAATTTTTTTCAAGCTCCATATCCTTATAGACCTAGGTAATGAGATTAATGAGACATGGGATAGACTTATAAATGTTGTTCATATTAATATTTTAAACAAAATTATAGAAACTTATAGGGAGTGATGTAAGGATGAGACCCATGTGCAATTATTTGGGTAGCTTAAACCCATGAATTTTTATTTTCTCAATGTATCTAATAATCTTGACTATGTGAGAGACAACCACTGAACCCTTTCCAAGTTTTCACATAAAGAGTGCCTTGGATATCTCATACGACACTTTTCTAGCACAATTCTAAAAAATATCATATGGGTCGGTGATAATAGTGTATATGTCCATGGTTTTCTATGAATTTTTAAGTTCACTATACATGGAAGTTAATATAAAACACTGAATGTAACATCTTGGGTTTTTGGAGTGGGTTGAAAACCTTTACCTTTTTGAATTTTTGGAATTGGTGGGTATGCTAATTTATTTTTTGATCATAAAAACCTAATTATGAGTTTTACTTCAACCCAATATATTTTTTTTGGATGGTGGTAGAGTCCTAGAGAGTTCCTTAGGTGTTCAGAAGGGTTTTGGTTGTGTCAGAGGCCTGGAGATCCTGTTTTGAAAGTTGCAGGTCAAGGCGCATGGTTCGGGTAAACCGTACTGCCTCTCAGAGAAAATTGTGGAGCCTTATTTTTTCCTTGAGCATGTCTTTGTAAACCATGTGTGTAAATTCACATGTCTATGTGAGACCTATATAGTTTTTATCAGAGGGATACTACATGGTTAGCGCATGGTAATGGAAAAATGTGAACAAGCCACACAAGTAGTGTCACTTAGGCAGTACCTCAACATTATATCCCTCACACTTTGCACACTATTTTGAAAACCATGTGAGTTAATTGTGCAACCTATTAAAGAGGAAAAATTAAGGTTTTAACCTCCCTTTATTTCCCATTTTCTCCTTCTTTCCCCCCTCCTTTATTCGTGGGTCGCTCATAGTAAAGGAGAAATCCTCCTCCTCTCTATTAGGGATTGCTCCAATCCCCTCTTCTGACCTCTGATTAATCCACTGTCTGGTGAATTGGAATTTTATTAGTAAGACTCTTCTCACTCATGCTTCTCATTTCCTTTTCTCTCACCTCACATGGTGATAAATCTATTTGATTCATTTTCCTTATTTTTAGGGCATCCATCAGAAACTATGATTTCTTCCAAACCGATTTGAGTTAGAGGCTAATATTGGACATGCCTACATTTATGACTCCATTTTAGGTGGTGCATAACTTTATGTGTGTTTTCTTTATTGTTTTGGGACACAAATTTTAACACACCATTGGTTGGTTGAGTGAGACCCTTTTTAATTTTAATTCTTGATGTTAAATTGATTGCATGACCTTGTGGGATGCCTTTGGGAATGCCTAAACCTTGTGTGATTGGTGCAAGGATGGGTTAGAGGTCATAGCCCAACTGGGATATTGGTAAGGGTGATATTTATTATTTAAATTGGATTATTTATTTAAGTTTAATTGTTATTTTCAATTAAATCAAATTGATTGTTTGAATAGAAGTTATTATTTAAAATTAAGTGAATTATATATATGTGTGTGTGTGTGTGTGTTTTATTGTGATATGATTATATGATTTATTGGATCATTATGGGCTCAGACCGAGGGATTGAGGTGGAATAGACATTGGGATTTAGGCATCATGTTCATCTAGTTGGGCTTGGATTAGATATATTTGGGTGATTTTGATCATAGGATTGGGAATCATGGACATTGTTTTGAGGTGGAGAGGTCGTCAGGTTGAGGGAATGGCCTATGAAATTGGATGGCATGGCCATTAGACTCGATAGACATGGTTGCAGGGGAACAAAGTGTGGGTTGGATGCGGATTATGTACTATTTTGGTGATTTATGCTCACTCGTGATGGAAAAAGTGTTGCTTGGAGTCATGTGCACATAGGTTGACTCAATGATGAGGTGGTTTTGAACATTAGTGTGGGTAGACGCCCCTGGTAGTGCGATATAAGTATTTGTTTTGGGGGTTATTTCCATAAAAATCCATAGGGAAGGTGAGGGTCCTTTGGACGATAACATTGAGGCTATCAGTTAGGGGATGAGGCTTGCCATATTGAGACTATTATGCCTTGAATATTTTGAGAGGATGGATATCTTCATTCCTCAAGACGTTGTACTATTATATGACAATGACTTCTTTACTTTAAGGAAAAATATCATTGTGCCTTTGGACGTTAGGCTTTGAGATGATGGGTGATTTCGAGTAGGGTTCCAAGGGACCATATACTTTTATTTGGTCATTACTTAGAATGTAAGACTACTTGGTTGATAGCATGAGGTATTGGTGACATTATAGGTGGAACCTAATGGTTCACCTAGTCTATTTTGACATCAAGGGATACCTTGGGCCATGGGCCAAGGATCCTCTCTTCTTTTGTGATTCTGGAATTGGCTGAAGCAGGTGAAGGCTTCCTGGTGGATTTTGAGTACCAAGGAAGATTTTTTTATTTAAATTGTATGAGGTGTTGTCCTTATTATATTACACACCTTCTTAAACACTTATATTGGGTATTCCCATGTGGGTGGTATCCTATTGAGACTCATTCTCACACCCTAAATGAGCCCTTCAACATGCATGTAGAATTTATGCATTTAAATTTAGGTATGGGTTTGGGCTCTAGATCTGGATCCTAGTTGAGTTAGAATGGATGTATTGAAATGGACCTTGAGATTCCTACCTCAGTTGGAGTTCTTCTTTTTGGTTTACTTTTCTGTTTTAGCATGATTATAATATATGTATTGTACTGTGGTCTGCCATTGGAGACCCCTTCTGGATATTATATTGTATGAATTTTATTGTATGCATGATCTATTTTAGTTGCTACAAGTGGTATGTTTTTTATTTATTAAATTCATTTGTTTTTATTTAACATTTCTTTCTCTATTTTCTTAATATTGATTATGCTTCCTCCATGGGAAGGTCTGGTTCGAGTCTGCTGAGTCTTTATTTCCGCTGCATGTTATATATGTTTACTTATACCATTATATTATCATCACCTAAGGCTATAGTTTCCCCAATATTACTCTTTTACACCCTCACTACTAGTTGGAAGCCTTTTTAATATGATGAGGCGTGCCTAAGGCCAGTGGAAACCAGCCCGATAGAACTATTCGAGTGGCTAATCGGGTCGGGGATGCTACAAGTGGTTTCAAATTAGTTCTTGACTAGGAATTAGTAGTAGAGTTAAGTTGGATACTAAAGGTACCAAATTATTTTTATTTCTTTATACTGGTCTTACTATTTTGGATATGGTAGATTGGAGATTAGGTGATTTCATAACTGGGTTTATAACTCATGTTTGGGTGCCTACAGCCCTAGGCATGGGGGACGAACCAAGTTTCTAAGGGTGAGAAATACTGTTATGTTTTACTCATTTTATATTTTCCTTGATTTCCACCTTGATTGGATCACTTGGATGTGGTTTTTATCTATTATGCTATAAGATCCTTGGCCTATTACAACAAGGAAGTAAATGTTGGACCCTTGGTCTAGTATGGCAAGGGGGTGTATGCTTATTTATACTTTTGGATTAGGAACATGATAGGATGTTTAAATTACATATATGTTTATGCCATGATATAAATTTCTTGTGAAATGTGATACTTACTCATATGGGCCCGACTCTTATAACATCGGGAAGGTATGATGGAATGTGGTAATATTGATCACCAGTTTGGGCAATGTGGTTGTCAGATTTAGGCGACATGGTTCATCAGGATGGGCATGGCCTGAGGAATTTTGATACGTGGCTCTGTTAAGAAAGGGTAATGAAGTCATCAGGTTGGGATGTATTGTGACGTTGTTTTGAAAGGGGATAATATGGGTAGTGAGTTGACACTGCCTATTACTACTTTACTTACCTGAAATATTTATATATATGTTATTTGGACTATTTGACTATGTGATGGTATTCAACGGGTTCCTACTAGATGGCTCGGATGGAGCATTAGGTGGGCGATGGTTTAGTGTCGTGGGTGTATGAGTAGGTTGAGACCCCTGGGGTTTAGGAAAAGGATGAGTTGTAGGTATAAGCACACAATCAGGTACAAGTTCCAGTGTAGGTGGGGCAGCCACCATATTTGATAGATTTTGGATCATGTCTTGATGAGTAGCTTAAAGAGAGATTAGTATGTGTGATACTGGGTATCAATAGGGGTGTTCAGGGAGTATATCCATCTATATTTTATCTCACTTGATAGTTTTAGTCGCATAACCCACCACTTATTAGGGTAAGAGTGGTTTGAAGGTGGCTGAGAACTAGATCGAGTCCATGCAGATAATTTTTGAGCAGGTAAAGATGCCTCCAGGGTGGAGGGTGAAGATGGAAACCTATATGCTCAAGGGACAGGCTAACCGCTAGTTTCATGTAAAGGTTCAATAAATTAGACATGAGGAACTGTCTTGGAAGGACTTTGATGCCAAGTTCTTCAATCACTTTTTCCCAAAGATGTTGTGGGTAGAAAGAGATTGAGAGTTATTGAGCCTTTAACAGAGTGACACGTCCATCATGGAATATACAAATATGTTCACCGAATTGTCTCGCTTTGCACCTAACATGGTGAGAGAAGAAACCTCGATAGTGAGGTGTTTTGAGGATATATTACAACATTCCATTTATATGGAGGTGAACATATTTATATTGGACTCATTCTCAGAGGTATTGAATCAGGTGCTCATAGTTGAGGGAAGTTTGATGGACTGGTCTTACTGAAGTTGGGTGATGGTGTCAGGTGACTTTAGTGGTGACACTTCATATGGTAGAAAGTGAGACAAAGATGAGTTACATTAGGGTAGTTAGGCCAAGGACTTAGCCAAACCACTTCAGAGTGGATCTTCTACGATTTTCTTTTAGTGTGGGAATCCAAGGCATGTCTGGACTCAGTGAGAGTGACCTCAAAGGGAGTTTCGGGCATGTGGATAGGTTGGGAATCTTTAGAGGTTCTATAGAAAGAATTCTAGGATAGCCAATAGTTAGGGACCATGGCATACTTTGTGTTCCAAGAGCGGTCTAGGAGCGGTACCAGGTGATGGTATTTGAGCTTCATCTGAACACAGATGTCTTGGCAGAGATAATAGGGCCTAGTAGTGGGTTCATTGGCCGATGGATTTTGCAGCATCATAGGGAGTCTGGGCTTTAGGTAGTCAAGTGTCAGGCCATTTGTATGTTATAAAGCTTCTATTTGTTGAGAAGGATGGTGAGATGACAATTGTTAGAGGTATTCCTTGGACATAGTTGTTTCTTTTGTTTTTATTTGGCATGGTCTTTTAAGGCATGTCCGTTTTGGGTGCACTAGGTGGATGAGATATATATGTGGACTAACCAGGTGTTGGTTAATAGGTTGGTACCAGCTCACGTGCATTGTATATATATGTATGAGATGTGCGACACCAGGATTTATATTTTAGCATCAATGGATGTGTGTTTATTAAGGTGCGTTGGCATCGGGGCATCAAGGAGATTAGGGTTACTTGAGGTGTGTTGGAATTTGGGAATCATTATGATGTGGTACTTGATTGAGGTATGAGGAAACACATTTGATATTGAGCATCTGATGAGGTGCAGGACCACATTGGTTCCATGTGTGACATGGTCACAAGGCAGGCATCGATGTTGTGTGGCATTTTAATGGGTGTCTAGTATGAAACGAGATCACCTGATGAGGTGCAAGAGTGATGACACGTCATTATAGGACTTTGAGTCCTAGAATGGTTGATGGAACATTTTCTTGATTTGAGCTTTGGGTTAGGATATGATCGGGATATGTCACTTCTAAGGTGGGGATCCCCCTTGAGGTAGTGGACCTATTCCCTTTTGACTTGGGTAGTCTGGGTTTTTTTTACCAGAATGGGTATGTTTGGTACCATCTCTGATTTTTGTTTTATAGATCAACAATGATCTATATTAAGGTGGGGATATTATAACATCCCAGTTTTTTGGAACTATTTAAAAACCAATCCCTTTTTGAATTTTTGGAATTGATGGGTATGCTAATTTATGTTTTGATCTTCATAACCTAATTATGAGTTTTCTATCAACCCAATACGTTTTTTGGATGGTTTTAGAGGCCTAGAAAATGACTTGGGTGTTCAGAAGGGTTTCATGTATGTTGAAGTCCTGGACACCCTATTTTGGAAGTTGCAGGTCAAGGTGCACGGTTTGGGTAAACCGTATAGTCTCTCAAAACAAACCATGTAGCCTTATTTTTTCCTTGAGCACGGTTTGGGAAACCTTGCATAGTAAGGTTCATGGATGTGTGATACCTATATAATTTTTAACAAAGGTCTACCACATAGTTTGTCCATGTTTATGGAAAACTTTGCATAAGCCGCACAGATAGTGCCACTTAGACAACACCTCAACACTGTAGCCCGCACGGTTTGTGCATAATTTTCCAAACCATGTGATATAACCATGTGACCTATTAAATAGAAATAATTATGTTTTTTCACCTCCCTTTATTTTCCTTTTTTCTCATTCTTTTTCCCCTCCTTCCTTCATGGATTGTGCATAGCAGAGGAGAAATCCTCCTCCCCTCTACTAAGGATTGATCTAATTCCCTTTTCTGATCTCCAATTTGTCTATTTTTAAGTGTTTTGGAACTATATAGGTAAGGCTCTCCTCTCCCATTCTTCTCATTTCCTTTTCTCTTACCTCATAGAGTGTTAAATCCATTTAGTTGTTTTTACCTATTTTTAGAGCATTCGTCGGAAACTCCGATTTCTTCCAAACCACTTTGAGTTAAAGGCTAAGATCAGATGTGCCAAAGTCTATGAATCCAAGTTAGGTGTTTCATACCTTTATTCATGTATTTTTAATTGTTTCAAGGGTATAGATTTTAGCACTTCATTGGGTAGTTGAGCGAGACCCTTTTCAATTTGAATGCTTGATGTTAAATTGATTTCCTAACCTTATGGGATGCCTTTTTCAATGCCTAAACCTTGGGTGATTGGTGTGAGGTTGGGTTATAGGCCATAGACCACTGGGGAGGTTGTCCAAGATGAGATTGCATATTTAAATTGGATTGTTTATTTAAGTCAAATTGTTCAATTAAATTCAATTAAATTGAATTATTATTTGAATATAATTTATTATTTAAAGTTAATTGAATTATATATATATATATATATATATATTCTTGTGATATGTGGTCGTGATCCCTTGGATCGTGATGGGATCGAGCCAAGGGATTGAGGTGGTATGGCCATCAAGATTGAGGTGATGTGGTCATCTGGTTGGGCTTGGCCCAGATATATTTGGGTGATGATGATCACTAGATTGGGAATCATGGATGTTGGTTTGAGGTAGAAAGGTCACCAGGTTGAGGGAATGGCCCATGACATTGTATGGAATGTCCATAATACTTGAGCGACATGGTCTTAGGGGCATGAGGTGTTGTTTAGATGTGGCTTAGGTACTATTTTGGTGATTGTCGCTCACCCGTGATGGACAAAACGCCTCTTGGAGTCGTTTGCACACAGGTTGACTTAGTGATGAGGTGGTTTTGACCACTCATGTGGGTAGAGTCTCAAGATAGTGTGGATTAGGTATTTGGTTTTGGGTTTCTTTCTATAGAAATCCATAGGTAAGGTGAGGAGCCTTTAGAAGATTTCGTTGAGGCTATCAGTTGGGAGTTGAGGCTCGCCGTATTGAGGTCGTTAGGCTTGGACTGTTTTGGGAGAATGGAGATTGTCATTCATCAAGACGTCATCCTTGAGCTAATGATGAATTTTTTTACTTTGAGGACTAATATAATTATGCCTCTGGATTATAGGCTTCTAGCCGATGAGTGCTTTTGAGTAGGGTTCTAATGGACCATATACTTTTGTTTGAGCATGCCTTTGGGATGTTAGACTACTTGGTTGATGGCGCGAGGTGTAGGTGACATTGGAGGTGGAACACAAGTGTTCACCTAGTATTTTTTTATATTAGTGGATAACTTGGGCCATGGGCCAAGGATCCTCTCTTCTTTCATGATTCTGGCATTGGCCAAAGTAGGTGAAGGCTTCCAGGTGGCTATTGAGTACTAGGGAAGCTCATTTGTTTTTATTAAAATTTCATGAATTGTTGTCATTATATTAAAAACATGATTAAACACTTATGTTGGGTATGTACACATGGGTGGTATCCTAATAAGACTCGTTCTCACACCCTACATGGCCCCTTCAGCATGTGTTTAGACTTTATGCATTTACATTCAGGTAAGGGTTTGGGCTCTGGAGATGGATCCTAGTTGAGTTGGAATGTATGGATGGAAAGAGACCATGAGGTTCCTACCTTAGTTGGAGTTCTACTTTTTGGTTTAATTTTCTATTTTATCATGATTATGATATTTTTATTGTACTGTTTTCCGCCATTGGTGATCCCTTATGGATATTGTATTGTATGAATTGTATTGGATGCATTGTAATGACCTACTAATTCTCATTGGCTGGAGAGCGCAACAAGTCATTACATGGCCTTAGGTGACATCCCCAAGATGCCAAAGGCTGGAAATAAATTCTGAAGGGTTTCAATGAAATTTGGGGACAATTTACCCATTTATAATAAAACTATTAACCAATAAAACCATAACCAAACAACTCACTATATGGTGCATGAATAAAAGCAAGACATCTCAACTAATTTATTCATATCAAAACCACTCCAAAGTATGAAACAGTGGAAGACTCAAAAAATATCAATGTAAATAGAAGAAACCAACTAAAGACTCCAAGAATACCATAAGACTCCAAGCTCCACATTCCCCATGCTCCAAGATTTCCAAACAGCTCGAGCATCATGAAGTGGTGCTAAAAACATGTGAAACATTACCTTTTCCCCTATCTCGAAAGATAACATTTGAAAAATCCCCAAAGTGAAAAAGAATGGGTGATTATAAAACTCAGTAGAATATCCCCGATGACTTCCCTACTCACACCACTAATATATAAGAGTTAGAAACATTATTATAAAATAGTTCATACAAAACAATTTTCCAAAACAATTTATAACTAAATATAAACAAGTTCCCAACCTGTTTGCAATAGAAGTGTAAAAGTGAAATTAAAACCAATTTTACAGAAAGATAACATTTCATAAAAATACTAAAAATGCTTCAAAATCATTTCTCATTATCCTTTTTTCTATTCCACATACATTCCACACACCCATGCAACCAACCATGCATGCTACGTTATGACAGTTCCATACTCATGAGCGGTTTCTCGTCGATATATGAAGTCGTCACAAGGTAATTGTATCCCATGTTCCATTAACCAGTTAGAATCAAGAAAAAGTCCATATTTAAACCAGGAACCATATATTAAACATGAAAACACACACCACATATGCCCAAAGATCATGCCAAAACAACCCTTTCAATAAAATCACCTTTTTATTGAAAACCATTTTTCATTAAAACCATTAAAATGCTAACTCATTTCAAATAAATGTATTTTTATTCAAAAAGAATAACTAATAAAACCATTTAAATGTTTTATAAAATCCACAATTTAAAATAACCATTTTAAATAAAAAAACTAAAATAATATTCACAATAATTTATCAAGATTTCACATATCTACCAAAAATGAAAAATCATCACTAAAGAGATTTATTCAATTTATCAAAACAAGATTTCACAATAAATATTATCCAATTTAATAAATTTGAAACTAATCCAATAAATTATATCAATAGGATATGATATTTAAGCCACCTACCTCAAAGGTTTTGATGATACTCAACAACGAACAAAGAATGCACAAGAAGTCGGGTCGATTCTCCAAGAATAGACTTAGATATCTTCTCCTAGAAATATCATGACTAAATTGTGAATTAGTTTTCATCCAAAAAAGTATATCTACCCATGATAGGTGTATATATGATAAATAAAGGGTATCATAGAATTATATCTAAGCATATCTAAGAAAACATGACAAAATAGGAAAGAACGGTGACATACCTCAAGAATCGGATCAAGATTCCAAGAAACGACTTAGATATCCTCCAATATCAATAAAATCAATAGATATTACTTTATTTGATGTTAAAAATATTATATCTACCAAAATAAGGTGTATATATAAGAAAAAAAGGAGAAATAAGAAGGATATCTAAGAAAATGAGACAGAAACGATGAAGATCGGGCATATACTACGAGAATCGGGATTGGAATCACCAAGGGAGGGATCCGGGTTGGATCCAAATCATGTGGTAAAGGTTATCCAACATTCTAGGGAGAGAAATGTAGAATTAGGGGAATTTTTAATCCAAAACGAAATAATTAGAGAAAAAATGAGTAAGTTTCTAGAAAATAGGATCTAGTTTTTACCTCTGCACACTGTTTGACCGTACGGTTTGGGCCAACCATGCACAGACCGTATGACCTTCCTTTTGGTCCCAAAACTTCTTCAAAGTCCCCCAAACTCTTCAATCCTTCACACTTGCCTTTTTTATGGAAACACCCCCTTTTTTTGGAAACACCCCCTTTTATGGAAACACCCCCCTTTATGGAAACACCCCCCTTTATGGAAACACCCTATTTTACGGAAACACCCTATTTTATAGAAACACTCTATTTCATGGAAACACCATATTTTTTGGAAACATCCTCTTTTATGGAAACACACTATTTTATGGAAACACCCTATTTTATGGAAACAGCCTCTTTTATGGAAACACCCTATTTTATGGAAACACCCTATTTTATGGAAACACCCTATTTTATGGAAACACCTTATTTTATGCATCAAACCCATTCATAGCCACACCATTTCAAAAAAATGCCCTTTTTTCCAAAAAAAACATGAAAAAAGGATTATGTACCTAAAATTGGGGGTACTAAATTCTCCCCACTATTGGTCTTTCTATCCTCAAAATGTAGAAAACCATCGCTGCCCAGAAAGTGTTCTGACCACTGCTCTTTCATTTACTTATCGCATTCCTAAGTCTCTTCATGAATCTGAAAATGTTTCCATAAAACCCGTACTAAGCCGATTGTTTTCCCACACAAGACTTTATCCTGAAAATCCACAATCTTCACCAAGGTATGTACAAACAAAGCATCTAACTTTAGTTCTACGTGATCCCATCTGATAACATGGTCAGGATCTGGATGATACTTCTTCAACTAAGATACATGGAACACATTATGCACCGAACTGAACCATGGTGGTAGTTCCAACCAGTATTCCAACTCTCTAAATCATTATAGTATCTAAAATGGGACTATGTGTCAAGGAGATAACTTTCCTTACTTCCCAAAACGACAATGTCTATCCTGGGAGAAATCCTTAAGAACACATGGTCACCCACTAAAAAGGACAACGACCATCAACAATAGTCTGCATAATATTTCTGATGACTATGGGCCATCTCCATTCTCTTTCTAATATATTAAATATTCTCCAATATTTCTTGGATAAGATGAGGTCCTACTAAGGAAATTTTTCCTGTTACCACCTAGAATAGTAGATAACGACAAGGACACCCATATAATGCTTCCAATAGGGCCATATGTATTAAGGCTTGATAGATATTATTATATGAGAACTCCACTAAGGGCATATACTCCTCCCATGAGCCGTCAAAATCCATTACACAATCTCATAACATGTCTTGCAACATTTGTATCATCCTCTCAGACTGGTCATCTGTCTGAGGATGGTATGTTGTACTCATAGTCAACTAAGTTCCAAGGGATTTCTGTAAGGATTTCCATAAGTGAGATGTGAACCTCGGATCTCTGTTTGACACAATTTAAATTGGTATGTCATATCTCTTTACCACTTCTTGGATATAGATTTTGGATAGATCCTCCACCGTATGAGTTTCATGAATACGGATAAAATGGGACGACTTGGTAAGTCAGTCCACTATAACCCATATAGAATCATGTTTCCAAACCATTATTGGGAGGCTTATAACAAAATCTATAGCTATGTGCTCCCATTTCCACACTGGGATAGGAAAATACTACAACATACCCACTGGTCTCTAATTCTCTTCCATAACTTGTTGACAAGTAGAGCACTTTGAAACAAACTCAACCACTTTCATTTTCATGTTGCTCTAAAAAAACTATGCCTTCAATGACTTATACATCTTCTATGTACCTAGATGTACATCCCATATCTAATAATGATAAGCATGAAGAAGTTTTTCCTAACAATCTATCGGTACAACCATATAACCATTAAACCACAACACTGCATTCCCATCAATTTTCTATCTTTCAATGGTTTCCCCACCATTGAGTTTCAAACTCATAATGAGGCATTATGCATCAGAACTTTGTATCTCTTTGACCATCTTTACTAAATCAGGAACTATTGTAGATGAAAATAAAACCACAACATCACTTTTGTCTTCACATTCCACATGCATGTTGGTTAGGACTGTCATCAAATGCCATTCATCTGAAGGCTCATTTTACAACTAAGTATATGACTTTCTGCTCAATGCTTCTGCCACCAAATTCCCTTTTCTCGATGTATACATCAAGTTAAATTAAAAAATCTAGAGATACTCCATCCATCCATATTATTTTCTTTAGATTTAAATCTCACTTTAAGAAAGTGTGTTTCAAACTCTTATAATCTGTGAACACAGTGAATTTCTCACCAAAGAGATAATGGCACCAAGTCTTCAGGGCATGAATGACTATAGCTAGATCCAAATCATTTGTTGGGTAATTCTTCTCATGCACTCTCAACTACCTTGAACCAAAATCCACCGCATGGTCTCCTTGCATGAGAACACAACCCAACCATGATCCCGAAGCATCACAGTACACCACATACCCATATCCTGGTTCTAGAAAAATCAAGATAGGTGCCAATGTATGGCGAACTTTTAGCTCCTGGGAAGATTTTTTGCATTACTCTATCCATTGTAATAGAGCATTCTTTTTTTTTCAGAGATGTAATTAGTGAGGATAGTCATGAGAATTCATGTAAAAAGTGTCAGTAGTAGCCAACTGGACCAAGAAAAATTTGTATCTAAAAGATATTATTCAATGGTTTCCATGAGATAACATATTATATCTTTTCAGGGTCCATTGAAACACCTTTTTCATAAATCACATGGCCAAGAAAGCGTACCTCTTGTATCAAAAAATCACACTTTGATATTTTGGCATACAAACGATGATCTCTCAAGATTCCCAACACTATTTCCAAGTGTTTCTCATGTTCATCCCTTGTCTTTGAATACACCAATATGTAGTCAACAAACATGACAAAAAAGAGTCCAGATATCATTGGAATATCTGATTCATCAACTCCATGAAGACCACTGGTACATTCATTAGATCGAAAAACAAGACTACATATTCATAGTGGTCGTATATTTTTTTGAAAACTATCTTTTTAATATCTTCCTTTTGAACTCGTAATTGGTGATATCCTGATCATAAGTCAATTTTATAAAACCAATGGGCTCCCCTTAACTGATCTAACATATCATCAATGCATGGTAGTGGATACTAATAATAAACACACAAATGAAGAGTTCCATATTCTTTCTTCAAGAACAAGACTGGTGCTTCCCATAGAGATGTACTTGGACGAATTAACCCTTTGCTTTATAGCTCCTCCAATTTCACTTTCAATTCCCTTAAATCTGTTGGTTCCATCCTATAAGATGGAAGGGAAATAAGATTTGTCCCTAGGAGGAGATAAATCATAAACTCCACTTCCCTTATAGGTGGTAATACTAACAAGTTCTTGGGAAATACATCTGAAAATTGATCCACAACTGCTAGAAAACTGACATCCTCGATCTCTTCCATGGATGAAAAATTCATTGCTGTCAACTGGTAAGATATAGTTCCCATTGTTGATGCCAACAATCTTGTTTCACCTTTTTTTACAACCCTCTCTCCTCTGAAGAGATGCTTGACATAATCCTCAGTTTTGAAACTGACCGTTCTAATATAACATTCAATGTGATCCTTCAATGTTGTCAACCAATCCATGCTCAGGATTATGTCTTAGACATCCTTGTCCAACACCAAGAAGTCCCACTTTAGTTCAACTCCATCAATAGTTATAGAACAATCTCTATACACGAAGGCTCAACATTCTCTTTCATCGAGAGGAGTTTTGAGTTTTAAAACAAAAGGCATAATTTCTTGTTTCAAACTAACAATTATGGATGCTTTCTATGACACCTACTGGGTGTCATTTTTAAAAAAAATCACAACCTCTGTAAGTCTCACTCTCTATAAATTGATGGCTTAACATTTCAAATTCTACCAAATCAACTATCACAAGATTTTTTTTTCAAAAAGAAAACCTTTTCATGTTCAACCATTTTTAAAATCAAACTATTTTCAAAATATGATAACCATTCAATTTTTCAAAATATTTCATTTGAAAAACGATTTCATTATTTTTTTTAAAAATTACACTTTTCACAACATAAATCATTATTGTAAATGATGTATGCACTCCTAGTGGGAATTAATTCCTATAATGCATGGAATGCTCATTTCATTGGATAAACCCATGATAATGAGATTTCAAAATCCTAGAAGTGTCCCAGAACACTTATATACCCTACTCCCTGGTAACTTGAAGTTCAGCATAAAGGGGATAGCTACGTCCTTTTATGATATACATTTCAAGTTCTGACAATCCTACTAATTTCTAATATTTCAACCCAAGGAATAGAAAAGATGAAATTTCATCTCCTTGACCAAGAACACCGATGACTACTTGTTAGTCAAGGACTGAACAAACTGATACCATTTGTAATGATCCACTAATTCTCATTATCTTGAGAGCACAAAAAGTCATTACATGGCCATAGGCGACATCCCCAAGACACCAAAGGCTGGAAATAAATTCTGAAGGGTTTCAATAAAAGTGGGGGATGATTTAACCTTTTATAACAAAACTATAAGCCAATAAAACCGTAACCGAGCAACTCACTATATGATGCATGAATAAAATCAAGACATCTCAACTACTTTATTCATATCAAACCCATTCCAAAGTATGAAAAAATTGAAGACTCAAAAAATATCAATATAAATAGAATAAACCAATGAAATAATCTAAGAAGACCACAAGAATCCAAGATCCACATGCCCTATGCTCAAAGATCACCAAACATCTCGAGCATCACAAAGTGGTGCTAAAAATGTGTGAAACATTACCTTTTCCCCTGTCCCAGAAGATAACATCTGAAAAAGCACCAAAGTGAAAAATCATGGGTGAATATGAAACTCAGTAGGATATCCCCAATGAATTCCCTACTCACTCCATAAGGATAGAAGATTTTGCGATGTTATTATAAAATAGTTTATACAAAACAATTTTCCAAAATAGTTTATAACTAAATATAAACAAGTTCCAAAACTATTTGCAACAAAAGTGTACAAGTGAAATTAAAACCAATTTTCCAGAAAGCTAACATTTCATAAAAATACTAACAAATCTTCAAAATCATTTCTCAATATCCTTTTTGGCATACTCTAACCATTCCACACACCCATGGAACCAACCATGCTTGCTACGTTATGACAGTTCCATACTCATGAGTGGTTTCTCGTCGATATACCAAGTCATCACAAGATAATTGTATCCCATATTCCATTAAACCTTTTGCACTGAGAACAAGGTCATATTTTAAACAATCCCCTTAAATTAAACATGAACACACACATCACATATTCCTAAAGATCATGACAAAACAACCCTTTGAATAAAATCACTGTTTTATTGAAAACCATTTTCATTAAAACCATTACAATGCCAACCAATTTCAAATAAAGGTCTTTTTATTAAAACCCCCTGACCAATAAAACCATTTAAATGTTCTATAAAATCCAAAATTTAAAATCCCCATTTTAAATTTAAGAAACTAAAACAATTTTGACAACAATTTATCAAGATTTCACAAATCTACCAAAAATGATAAATCATCACTAAAGAGATTTATTAAATTTATAAAACCAAGATTTTACAATCAATATTATCCAATTTAATAAATTTGAAATAATCCATTCAATTCTAGTAAGAGGATATGATATTGAATCCACCTACCTTGAAGGTTTTGACGAAACTCGACAACAGACGAAGAACACACAAGAAGTTGGGTTGATTCTCCAAGAACAAACTTAGATATCTTCTCCTAGAAAGATCATGACTAAATATTGAATTATTTTTCATAAAAAAATTTATATCTAACCATAATAGGTGTAAATATAAGAAATAAAGGTGACCAGATAAGCAGATCTAAGCAGATCTAAGAAAACATGACAAAATGGGAAAGAATGGTGACATACCTCAAGAATCAAATCGAGATTCCAAGAAACAGCTTAGATATCCTCCTATTTCAAGAAAAATACCATATATTGATTTATTTTATGTTAAAAATATTATATATACCCAAATCAGGTGTAGATCTAAGAAAACAAAAAGATAGAAGAAGGTGATCAATGAAAACGAGACAAAAACGATGAAGATCGGGTACATACCGCTAAAATTGAGATTGAAATCACCAAGGGAGGGATCTGGGTTGGATCCAAATCATTTGGGAAAGGTTATACAACCTTATAGGGAGATAAATATCGAATTAGAATCATTTTGAAGCCAAAAAGAAATAATTAGATCATAAATGAGAAAGTTCCTAGAAAATAAGATCTAGTTTTGACCTCTGCGCACGGTTTGACCGCACGGTTTGGGCCAACCATGCACAGACCGTGCAACCTTCCTTTTGGTCCCAAAACTCCTTCCAAGTCCCCCCACACTCTACCATCCTTCACCCTTACCCTTTTTTGGAAACACCACCTTTTTTGGAAACACCCACTTTATGGAAACACCCTCCTTTAAAGAAACACCCTATGTTATGGAAACACCTTATTTTATGGAAACATACTATTTCATGGAAACACCCTATTTTATGGAAACAACCTCTTTTATGGAAACACCCTATTTTATGGAAGCACCCAATTTTATGGAAACACCCTCTTTTATAGAAACACCCAATTTTATGGAAACACCATATTCTATGGAAACATCCTCTTTTATGGAAACACCCTATTTTATGCATCAAACCCATTCAAAGCCACACCATTTTAAAAAAATGTCCTTTTTTCCTAAAAACATGAGGAAAGGGTTACATACCTGAAACTGGGGTACTACATGCATGAACTGTTTTAATACCTTCAATTAGTATGTTTTCTTGTTTATTAAAATTTTTTGTTGTTGTTTAACATTTCTTCCACTATTTTCTTAACATTGATTATGATTTCACCATGGGCGGGTATCGTTTGAGTTTTTTGAGTCTTTATTTACACTAAATTTTATATATTTTTACTCAGACCATTATACTATCATCACCTAATGTTATATTCTCCCCACAATTTCTCTTTTACACCTTCGCTACTTGTCAGTAGCCTTTGGTGTACGATGAGGCACGCCTAAGGTTAGTGGTAGTCGAGCCGATAGCACTATTTGGGTGGCTAATCAGTTTGAGGATGCTACACTGAACATTTATCACATAATACAAGTATTTATCATAGACTGAGAGCTTCTCATCACTCATCTTTTTACTAGGTGGATTAGGAACTAGGGACTCTTTCATGTAAAGCTTCATTTCTAGGCATAGTATAATATACAAGCTCCTGCAACTCTCCTATAAGTTACTACCAGTAAGGAGGTTATTTTTCTCTATTATATATAAAAAGGTTATTGACATCAATGAATTCATCATAATCTATAATAATATAAAATTAGATATTTAGTACTTTATATTGATTACAAAATGTATAATATGAAACAAATTTAATTATCAATATCCCACTATCTTATGAAGCCTCAATATCCCTCTCCATTAGACTTGAAATGTCCTATCGTGTGGAAATTATAGTGGAAAGGATCCTTATTTACTTTCTCATAACCTAGAATACGAACATGAAAATCATATGAATGTATTTTGGTGGGCAGTCTTTCCAAATTCTAGCTTTCATCTCCTTGATCAATTGAGTGGATTCTCCAATCTTAAAAACCGGACTCAGATTTACTCAACACTTGACTCTAAATTTGTATTTAATAGTATATTTCCATTATACTCAATAAAAGTTTGTTTAATTCAATCCATCATCTTTGTTTAGACTTCTTGATAATTAAAAGTGTCCCCAACTATGTCCTAACCAACACTTTAACTAAGGTCCTATCTTAACTTTGATAATGGAAGAAATTTTGACTTAATATTTCCTCAATGGATTTTGTTTATTTATGCATAAAATTCTTTATTTTATCCTTCACATGTTTTGTTAATGTTATATAGATTTTACATAATTAATTAACCAAGTGTTGAAAAAATATTTTATTCACAATCCATTTTTTTACTTTATCTTGCATACCTTTTTATCTTATTTAATTTATGTGAATTCATTTAATCATATAAACATTCATCGCATAAAACCTAACTATGAAACCAAAAAAAATAAAATAAATAAAATGACTTGATTATGAGCTTTGTAATAATTGATTTATTGAGTGGAAAATAAATCAACCTTTGATCCTTGAAAAAAACTCATTGATCTGGTCTTGGATCAAGTAACAATATTACACCATCGACCTTTGTATCTTCTTAGTTGGTTTCACCTCGACTTAGGTTTTGAACTGAATGATCTTCTTGGAACACCACCCTTTATAATTTTATACTCACACACTGGTGAGGGGAATCATGGGTATGAGATACATAAAATAAACCTTGGACACCAGTGTAACTAGGGGTATGAGATACATAAAAATAACCCTTGGACACATAGGTCTTACATAATAAAGATGGGAGAGATGACTCATACACCATAATATTTAATTTAATAAAAATATATCACATAATGAAACCCATGAAATAATATTAAATTAAATAGAAATCCAACACATACATTGATCATTCAATGCTCATGATCAATCAAATACATGAAACAACATCATATTTATAAAAGCTATAATTCATTTCAAATTGATATATTAATTAAGATAAATCTCTATTGAATTAAAAATTAATGGTATTCTTGATTAATTAATAATTTATCTTGTTTGTTAATCTAAATAGTCTTAATGATAAATGATATTCCATCCACTGTAAATTTTAAATAAATAAAATAAATTAATTTTATTTAAATTTAATTAAGTACATGGTGTATACTTGGAGGAAACACAACATGTACCTATCTGAACTACGTGGAATTTGGTAATAATTATGTTCCGTGAACTCAAATGACATGTAATATAAATGGTGTATCATATAAATTACACAGTGTGTACTATCTATTTATGACACACAGACATATGTTAATTTATGCAGTGTGTGATAATTTAATGCACCTAGAGTACACAGTGTATAATAACGATCAAACATGACATGAAAATTTAATGTGAAAATTAATTAATTATTTAATATTATTTAGAACTTTTCACATGGAATGTACTATCAATTTATGAATAACAGAACACATGTTAATTTGATTTAATGGAATAATTAAATTTATTTTAGTGTAAATTAATTTATGTGGTGTACAACCTGGATTGGTGTGTACTCTGCATAAATGGGCAAGAGACTACATGTGAATTAATTACACACCATTTGTTTATTAATTAATAACACACAGAATGTTTATTAATTATAAATCGTATATATGTTATTTAATTACACACCATGTTTGTATTAATTTATACCATGTGTATATTAATTAATTATACACCACATGTGTATTTATTATACACCGCATGTGTATTAATTAATCACACACTACGTGTGTATTAATTATACACCTCATGTTTATTAATTAATCACACACCTCATGTGTTTTAATTACACATGGAGTGTGTATAAATTAATTACACACATGTTGTATTAATTACACACCGCTTTTATTGACCACACAACCATGATTTCATGTGGGGTTATATGATGTGTAGGTGAGTTAAATGTCATGTAACCATGAAAACCACATGACACCTCTAGATGGTATGCATTCTTCATTTGTTCATGGTTATAATAATTTGAACAAAGAATTTATCTTGAATTTAAGATTAAAGAATGAAAACTGAAATGAAAAACTAAAAAATAATTGTGAAATTGATCAACAAACAATTAAATAATTATATATTTTAACATGATGAATATGATACCACTTGAAGGTTCATGGAATAGAAAAAACTAGTCAAGAACATTACCAAAAATGGGTTTTCATTGAATTCAATGAATAAATCATAGAACATGACAAAGAATGACATGTATCATGATTATATATGAAGAATCATATTGAAATAATCCTAAAACAAGAGAGAGGATATTTCATATTAAATTTATAATTAATTTAGCCAATAAGAAAAATACCACAATGTTGAGATCTTTCTTTGGTGTAGATTTTTATCTTTTGAATGTTGTTCGAGTAATATTTTCATTAAAATATGAGATTCCAAAGTAGATCTCGACTAGCATTGATACACACATGATCCTTAATCTCAAAACATTTCCAATAGGTCTCTGGGTGGTACCTTGGAGGTGATATTGTCGTGCATCATTCATAATGATCACAATATAATCCCTTAGGGTTGGGGATTTTATCTCCCATATATAATTTTTTAGATAGATGAAGAAGGTGGATTAATTCTCCCAAGCTTGAGTGGAACCCTAGAGATGTTTTTCATAGAGAGAATTATCTAGGGTAGAGAAAACATTGTACAAAATGAAAATGATTCTTCCATAATCACACTGAAACGATATAACCAAGAATATATAGAGCTAGGTTTAGAGAATTATTAATTGTAAAAAGGCCCTTAGATAATATTTTAATCCTTAGAAAACCCCATGTCTAATAGAAATAATAACAACATTAATAATTATTATTATTATTATTATTATTATTATATTTCTTTGACACATGCATGTATCGTAGATAATATAAATATCAATAAATAAATTAATATTTATTCAAATGATATTTAGTATATCATTTTCTTCACCTAGTGTTAAATTCAACCCACCTTCTTTAGCATTTACCAAACCTTGAATGATAAATATACTATTCATTATATAAATAAATAAATATTATATCCAAGGTCATGTGAATTTATATTTATTTTAATATTTAAATAACAAAATAGATATTTATTTAATAATAAATATTATTTATCACCTTGAAAATAAATAAAGTGATAAATACATATTATATTAAATGGTCTTGCAAATAAATATTTATTTAAATATTAAACTCACATATAAATAGTGATTGAATAATTATGATTAGTAAATATTGAATAAATATTATTTCTTGGTCTTAAGAATAATATTCATTCCACCCATTAAATAAAGATAGTATTTAACTGAGATCAAAGGATACACTAAGTGTGTGACCCTCAAAGCCTCTTCCTCGATGGAATTAGGTGGGCTTTCCTAAAGTCTAATATCAGTGTCTAGAAAAATTTAAAGTCTTCTATATAGGAAGAATTTATTTTCACAATGAAAAAAACCATATACAAACACTCACCGTGTAATATAATCCCTTTGTCTTGATATCTCATCAAACAGGTTTCATACTCATGTCATCAACCTATGTGCTAGATATGTCTTTCCTTGAACATTCTAAATTAACCAATAAATATAGCTTATACATGGATTTTAGTTTGATAGTTACATTAGAATCAATTAGATGAGATATTATCTTCCATACAGATGGAAGTGACAAATCCTTTCTCAATTTATTCATTAATAAGATATCATTTGTGATGCACCCAACGTATCCTACTCCATTGTGAATATATGGAATCATTATTTTAGGCAATACATAAAAGAGTGTGAGTCATGATATACATTAATAACAATCTTAAAGTCTTAGTATTATTACATACATTCACGAGAAAGAATATAAAATGACACATAAAATGTGGAATTCCCACTGGAGGGTTTATCCTCATAATATATCAACTTGGAGATTACCAAGTGAGAACTTCATGAGATGAAGTCTCATCTACTTACGAGTGTTAAGAACCTGAAAGTAAATATACTAAATTTCATATCATAAAATGTTATCCTAACTGTAGAAATGTATATAGGAATATGTCATAGCACTTCCAGGATCAAATCATAGTGAGGAAATGCTATGTCATCCTGATGTGAAAAGTATCCCATGAACACTATCACATTAATGTAATGTAGAATAATAATCATCATGTGATAATATATTTCATTAATATTCATAAATTAAAATATATAGGTAATAAAAATACAAATTTATTGGTTCTAGGGAACCAAATCAAACACATTCATTCCCTCCATATTTTCCATCAAGTGACAAAATCATTAACTATAATTGAAAACAAACACTTAGACTATATATGAGTAAAAAATAATGGATCAAACCAATGATAACATGCATGGGTATCAATGTATGAAATAAATAGATCATAACTTGAACCATATCAAGAACTAACTAATTAAATCCTTTAATGTAGTTTATTTGTTAAGGACCCTTGTTTCTAGTTCCTTGAGTTTTAATAAGATCACTTAGAGGTGGTGGTGGAAGTAGATCAAAGTGTCACCCACCTCTAGCTCCACCTACCAAGCTACCAACTTTTCTGACATAACTGATTCCTAGAGAGATAACCTAACCATCGTAGGGATACCCTTGATCTTAATTCTACCTATAACATTGGGTGGAGAGGGTTATGTCCACAATTACACCATATATTCCCTTAGTTTAATTTCTAGTTGTATAGTTTCTATTTATACTATGGGGACACCCTAATAACCAGAAAGCGTCCTTACAGGTGAAAAAAATCCTAATCAATAAGTGTGGATAATATCTTAGTGAGTTTCATGTGTTTGGATAACCATTTATTGGTGGTGATGATATTATAGTGAGTTCCCTTAGGGTGGATAACTACTTAGTAATGCAGTTTTCATGATGAATCTAATAGACCTGATTGAGCTTAGGGAGCTAAAGGTGTGGCTAAAGGAATATTTAGAGAAATGTTTTATCATACCTATTTTTTACTCATGGATATATCCCATTTTGTTTTCTAAGAAATATGATGGTATCTTGAGGATTTGTATTAACGATAACCACTAAAACTATGTAATAGTTAAGAACACATGCCTAATTCTATATATCGATGACCACTTAGAAAAGATGATGGAATAAAATAGGTTTTTGAAAATTAACCTCAGTTTCAAATATCACCAAATTTAGGTTTGTGAGGAATTTATCCCAAAAATGAAATTCAGGTGTCACTATGGTCAATATTAGTTCCTAGTGATATCGTTTGGTGAAAAAAAATCCATTTTCATTTATAGAACTCATAAATTGTATCTTCTGTCCATTCATTGACCAATTTTGTGGTTTAATTCATTGATTAAATCCTCATCTATTCTAAGTGATAGGGAAAACATGATGAGAATATAGTTTCATGGAAAACACTCTAAGTGAAAATTAGGTATTTTTTAATTATAATCATTAGGATACATAGTATCAAAGAGTGGAGTGATAGTTGAACCCATGAAGATCAAGGTTGTGATCACCTAGGATCCACCTAAGAACAAGTTTGAGGTGTATATATATTTTTGATATAGAAGGATATTACTAAATATTTGTAAAGGAATTATCCAAGATTAAAGCTCCCATTACTTCCCTAACCCATAAGGGTAAGCCCTTCATATTCTCTAAGTGATTTCAAATAGATTTTGAAGAGCTGAAGTATAGGTTTACCAGTAATTCTATTCTATTATTTTCAGAGGAATTAATTGAGTACATGGTGTTCTGTGATGACTCTATGATTATTCTTGGATGCATGATAATGTATAGGTAGGTGGTGATTGATCATGGGTTCAAATAGATTAAGCCTCACATGAAATTATATATAAACCATGACTTATATCCTATAAAATTATTTTTTCCCTTGAAGATTTTTATACACTACATTCTTAGTAAGTGATTTTTAATTTACAAAGATCACAAGAATCTCAAGTATATTTTCTACAAGAAATTTCTCAACCCAAGTCCTAGATGATGGCTAGAGTTCCTACTAGATTATGAATTTGAGATTGTATTTACTCTAGTAAATGGAAATGTTGTGGCTGATTCCTTTAGTAATAAATCCCATACCTGGTTATTGGAGGAGGAATCTAAGTAGCCAACCTTGATGTAATTGGGTTTGGTGTAATTTAGAGATTTTTCTTGCATTAAATTGATAATTGTGGCCCCAAATGTCTCCAATGAGTGAAGGAGGGCCATATTGGAGATATCAACTCTGAGATTTTTCTTGACTATATATTCTTAGGTGATGCACTAGAGAGATTCTATAAAAGTGGGTAATACATCATCCACTTCTAGGGGTGGACAATGGTTCTTGTTTGGTTATGTGGGGAAGTGTTGAATTCCACCTTATTGGTACATAATAAAATTATAAATATGTAATAGGATCTTGGGAATTGGTATTTATGGATAGGAATGAAGAAGTGTATTATAGAGTTCAGGTCTCATTGCCTCACTTTCTAAAGAGTAAAGGAAAAACACTAAGTTCCTGCCCATTTGAGCCAGACTCTCAGGGTTACTCTATGTAAGTGAAATAGTATATTGATGAAATTCATGAGAGGACTTCCACATTTAGAGAAGTTTCATAGTGATTTCTAGTTTATTGGAAACCAACTGACTAAGTCATCCCACATTATTTCAATTTGAGAGAGTGTTTGGTGGAGATTTTGGGACATCCATACATGGATGAGATAATTAATTTTCATGAGGTACCCTTACTGATTGTTTCCCACCAAGATACTTGATTCATGTCTTGGTTATAAAGGAAGGACATTGTTGTGGTTGAGTATGGAGTTCCACCCTCAGACATAAGGCCAAGCTAAGAGGACCATTCATGTTCTTGATGACACATTTTGTGTTTTATTTCAACAAGATATTAGATAAAAATATATTATTAGTGGAGTTTTTATATAAATATATACTACTATACAATTTTTAAGACACCTTTCAAGGTATTATATAGGATACTCTATAGGTGTCTCCTTTTTTGGATAAATATTATTGAGTTATTTCATATGGGGCCACAACTGGTGTTGTTGATGACAAAGAAGGTGTAGATGATCCAAGATAGTATTAGGATAACCCAAAGACATAATAATTACTATATAGACCAAATATTAAGGCTATTGGAGTTTGAGGAGGGATACCATGTGTTCTTGAAGCTCTCTCCAAGACGTAGTTTGAGGATATTTGGTCGAGTGACCAAGTTATCCCAAAGATTCATCAATCCATCCTAGATCTTACATAGAGTAGGTGAGGTTACATATTACTTAGTGTTACTCCTATAGTTATACTAGATAAACAATGTATTATATGTATAACAACCAAGGAGATATGCACAAAACCCATCACACATTATTGATTGGGGAGATTTGACTCAAACACCTTTACATAGTACATGGTGGTGATCAAAGATCGATAGGAGAAGACCCTTCTAGGGTAGGTGATACTATTGGTGTCTGTCCTGTTGTAGTATGCAAGTCTATAGGTATTCCATGGGAGTGTTATAATCAAATGAGAGATCAATACCCTCACCCTTTTGAGTGTGTTTCACTTTTTGGGATAAAAACATAGAATGTGGAAAGGTTGTAGCCACGTAGTTTTTTATAGAATCATTTAGAATATTTTTATAAGAATTTAATTAAGTGGACACATGGATAAAGTGTTCTGATTTTTTTCATGATCCTAAAGAAAATATTTAATATTCTAAAATATAATATTTTTTAAATATTTAATATTTTAAAACATAATATTTTTAGGCCACATGTCCATGAATGAATTGAAACATAAGTATCTATTAAAGGGATCCTTGGATTGGAAATATTTCACCTAATCATTTTTTGAGATAAGGAATTTTACCTAGGATATTTATTATTTATGTTTGGGTTTTGGGTCTCAAACCAAGCTCATTTAGAGACTTAAATAAAATATCCAGTTGAAATAAATCCTATCATTATAAATACCTACATAATTCTCTATAATTAGGGTTATTAGTCATTTTAAATAAACCCTAGAGAGATTAGAGGGACTCATTCTTGTATGAAGAGACAATAAATCTCAAAGTGCAAGAATATCTTTATGAAATGAATTTTTTTGATTGAGGTAGTACACTATGTTTTTTCATGATTTTTTCTTCATGCTATGAAATTTTTTGTTATTTATTTTAATTATTTCAAACTTTTTGAGTTTTAACTTTTTTTATTATCAAATATTTGTTATTTTAATGATATTTCATCAAAAATTTGGATTTATGGAAGAATATTGTGTGTCTGGTCAATCCTTATCCACCGAACTCTCTTTCTTTCCTCGTGTTGTGTGCCACTTGGTGAGCCACAATTCCATTGACTCAAGCTAAAAGAAATTCATGATTGAGAGACCATACACTTAAAAATATGTATCTCCATTTATCTATCACCTTTACCACTATTTATTATAGTGATTGGGATGATAAATCCCCTTCAACATTTTTGGTGGAAGGCGTTGGTTGAAGGTGATGATGGTGTGGCTCGAGAAGATAGTGTAGCTTGGGTGGATGGTAATGATCGAGTAGATGGTAGGCTTGAGAGGATAGTGTATTAGTATATTAAATGGGATAGGAATGGTCAAATGATATGGGTGGTGTGTCTAGATAATATATTATGTTGGGGAACCAAATTCCTCTCCATTCCATGGAGGGTTTAGTATAATTTTTAAGGCCAAGTTCCACTATAACTTTGGTTTTTCTAGTGGATATTAGCTTTCAAGATCCACTGGATCCAAAATTCAAGTGGAACCTAACCTTGAAAAGGTGTACTGAACCCTCTATAGTATGGAGATGACTATTCATAGATAATGGGAGGATGACAATAGGCCTAGGTATTAGTGGCTCAGATTTACATGGGGTGAAAATTTTGAGAGTTTTCTATACTGTGATATTTGTCATGATCTCATGATTAATCCATCGTCACATGGTCTCCGAGTATAGAAAACCAGTGGGATGCGGATCATTGGAAGAAACCTCCAGCCTCACCCCATGCTAGTCTAGGAAACACATGCTGACCTATCATAAACTCTTTTTGAAAACCCACCCCAAACCTCAAGTCAGGTTGTATAAATAGGTTGGGCATGTTAACCTAACCCGAACTGAGGGTGCATGATCTATCCCATTATCTAGAATACCTATAACATAAAAAACCACATCACTCCAAAGTAATTAGATTAGATCACTACTATACCTTAGGTGTGCCTCCTCATACACTTGAGGCTATCAACTAGCACCGAGGTTCTAAGGGGTGATAGTGGGGAGACTATACCCTCTAAAGATAAATAATAAAAATAGAACAAATATAACATCCCACCATTATTTTTATGTAATAACTTATTCTTGTTTATTTTCCTTTTATTTTGTTATTTTGAATTCTTTCAGATGGTTTTAGTTTGTAAGATGGGTCGTGCATGAATCTTGAGGAGTTGGTGGGGGTGTAGACATGGACCTATAGCTGGTAGAGCTAGAGGTGGTCAACTGGATCACTGGTGAGGGTCACTGGATATCCAATGGGACTCCATTTTGTAATCTATAGGCTATCTAGTAGCCAATGTATTTTTTTAATGGCCACTAGACCTCCAGTGGTCTCCCATCGGCTCGCCAGTGGTGCTGGCCTAGGTTGGCCAAGTAAAGGTGTTATCATCTTCTTACACCACAAAAACCCCATTTAATTTATTAAAACTTATCTATTGAAACTAATTCAACCCATTAAAACTAGGAGACCATATTGGGACATCTTTGTATCTCCCAAATAAATTCCTTGGTGAATTAAAGTGATGATCAAAGTCATGGTCCTCTCTTGGTAAGTATATCTCCTTTTTGGTCTTGGATATACTCTTTTGAATTCCACTTGTTTTTCGCTATGGATTGATGATGTCAATGATGGGAATTTTTTAGATCCAAATTTATAATTCTATTCCTTTTATATATGTCATATAATTAAAGTTTATTTCTTAGATTCCCAATCCACTTGGTGTGTTGTTTGGGAATTTTTGTGGAAAGTAATTCCATTGGATTCCTTTGTTTTAGAAAGTGATAATTTAGATATTATTTATTGGGAATTATTTTCTTAGGATACTTCCTAAATTATTAGGACCCTCTCTTTATATTGTCTTGTTTTTCTATATAAGTGTTGAGGTTATAAGTGTTTCAAAGTAGGTGGTTTCATAAATTGGATTTATCATGAAAACCTTGCTTGCTTGTTCTTTGAAAATGGGTTTAAAACGATTGGAAAACTTGGTTTATGGTTTAATCTTGAAAATGGATTTTGAAATGGGTTTAATGGAATTACTTGTGAGATGTGAAGGTTTTGGTTGTGGTTGTGGTTTTTAAAATGGATTTTATCCATATGGAGTCTTTAAAAAATGGTTTTAAAGCATGGTTTTGATGGTTCAAGGATAAAATTCCCTTTGAATGGTTTGATATGGTAAGAACAACTATGATCAACGATGAGGCATGGAGTTATCCTTATGTATAAACTCTTTCCCCTTAAACATGTTATAATAGGGTAATGTGTGCACCAGGTTTCCTAAGCTATGTCAAGGATCCACTCTCAAGAGTGAACTTTTACCCCCTAAACCTATTCTACTAGGGTAATGTGCACACTATGTGGCTTATAGATCATATAAACTATACAAGGACCCCCATTGACCTAGAATTAAGACCATATTAATGGAAAGTTTACATATTAATTATATTTGAAATGAGTTTTTGGATTATTTATGGAAATGATTAAAAAATATGGTTATTAGTTTATTTTATAAATTATGAAAATAGGGGAAATTACATGTTTTACATTAAACTTCTTAAACCGTATCTCGTGATTTGATTTTATTTCTTTAATAATAATTGGTTTATTTTATAAAATTTTTTATGAAACACTTACTGGGATCCTACTAAGATTTTTTTACTCACACCTTACATAAATCTTTTGGTGTGTGTAAAACATGTTTGGTTTGATGCAGGTAAAGTCAAGGTGTTATAGTGGGGGGTGTTCATTAACAAAGTGAGGGAGTCTGAAGGTGACTACATATAACATGGAGTTGGGATTTTTTCTGCATTACTTTTTATTTTCTTTCGTTTGATGGTTTTTGGACACCTATTTATCATAATTTAGTATCTTTTCTATTCCATGCCTATATTGGAATCCAAAAATCATATTTATTTAGTTTATCCAATTTTTTGTTATTTTGTGAAAAAATCATTCCCAAGGGTAGTTCTAGATGCCCATACACTTTTCATCAGCCCTTGGATACCGAGAACACCCTTCAGGTTGTGTCAGGACCATCTTGGGTTCTGGGTAGTTGGGTAATCTTAGTTGGTTCATGAAAAATTGGTATCAGAGGTGGAGGTTTGTCTATTTTAATCATCAGTATACACTTTGGGATGTATTTTTATACAAGATATAAGAATGTTGGGACTTAATGGGTAGGTTGCGAGAGAGTTCAAGGATAGATCTAATTGTAACAAGCCTTAAGTTACCAAGAGAGATCAAGAAATGTATATTTTGGTATTTGGAGTGTTTTTATCCCATAATTTATTTTTTATGTATCTTTATAATTTTGGTTGACTTCTGTTATTTAAAAAAAATTGATTCTTGGATATCATGTTCTTGTGTCTCCTTGTCTGTTGATGTGTAGTACCCTTCCCCCTAGAATAATTCTAGTAATTCCCTGAGAGGCTATTGCTAATTAACCTCAGTAGGGAAACTATCTAGTTGATAAAAATTTGATCAATGCATTTTCATTCATGGTTTGAGCTATTGACCAAGGTGTGGAACCTACACCTCTTCAGGCTAGAGATGTGGAACCTCGAAGAGACAACGATTGAAATCAAGCCCAAGAGTTTCTCCACCAAAAACCACTATATTTATAGGGGATGAACGATCCTTGGGAGGAAGAGTATTGGATAGAAAATATTGAAATTCTATTTGAATTCCTAGAAACTTTTGATTCTATTAAGATGATGTGTGTTGCATTTAAGCCAGAAGGCCTGAGTAGAAGATGTCGAGGCTCAATTGTTTTGGTACATAAGAATAAGGGATTGGAGTGGAAAGACTTAAAGGATATTTTAACCAAGAAATTATTCCTAAAATATATGATCTTGGTAAAATACATGGAGTTTCTCAAACATTATAAAGGTAATTGGATAATGATGGAGTATGTTAATTGCTTTGCTGATGTCTCTGTGTTTTCACCTAAGGTTGTGTCTAATAAGAAGACGAAGGCTCAAAAGTTTTAGATGGGTCTTCAACCTGATATCCAATCACAAGTACTCAATCTAAATATTTACACCTATGTTGAGGTAGTGTATAGGGCGTTGATGGTAGATATTGACATGGTAGGTAAGTCAGGTTTGAATGTAGTTCCTCCTACTTATGTTGGTAACTTCAGTGGTTCTTATAAGGGGAAGAGGAAACAGAACGAGTTTCATAGAGGAAAAAGTGGTGGTGCTCCTCAAAATTATTCTCCTACACCATCATCAGTGGTTAATGAATCGACTTGTTATTAGTGTGGCTATATGGGACACATGAAGTTATTTTGTCATGTTCCAAAGGAATGAAATTTTTGTGGCCATATGGGACACATGAAGTTATTTTGGGAATCCCAAGGGATCACCACCTATATGTAAAGCTATCAAAATGGAAATTCTAGATCAGATAAGTTATATTATTAGGACACATCATCTTGAAACATGATATCTTAGTTGATCTTAAAAAAGGTGATGACTATCTTGTCATGGGAAGAACCACAAAGTGTATTTGAGATTCAAATATTCTTGGGTTTGGTAGGATGTTATCGTCAGTTTATAAATTATTTATCAAAACTTTATTCACTTTTGAACACTCTCACGTGTAAGGGGGTGAAGTTCTTACAGGATTAAATGTGTCAATAATCCATTGATGATCTAAAGTAGTGTTTGACCTTAGTAATTATTCTGAATCTACTAGAGGCTGATCAGGGAAATGTGTTTTATTGTGATTCTTTGGGTATGGGTTTGAGATGTGTTCTTATGTAGGGAGATATTATGGTGGCTTATGGATCATGTTATCTCAACCTCATGAGAGTAATTATCCCACTCATGATTTGGAACTTTCAACTATTGTACATGCCCTTAAAAGTTGGCATCACTATCTTTTTGGGGAAAGGTTTATCATTTACTTTGACCAAAAGAGTTTTGGATAAATATTTTTGTTGAAAGGGGGTACCCTAGACCCAACTTATGATATAATTTGATTACCACCACATGTATATAGTTTGATATATATACATGTGTTTATCTTTCCACAATAGTGTTGATACTTCTACATCCACTATATTTATGGTAATGTTCTTAGATTACATGTCACATCAAAGGGTTGTAACAGTTCTCATGCTATAATGAGAACATATATATACTATGGAAACAATCTTAAAGTAATGTCCTATGGTCCAGATACATCACACTGACATGAAATAGGTTATGTGAAACTATCAGGTGTCGGGGGCACATAAGCATTGAGACTTCTTGTTATGAAGTTTGCACTTGGTGATCTATAGTAGTTGAGATCACAAGGACACACCCACCAATAGGAACACCACATGTTTTGAGTGTCATTGGTCGTTCCTATCTACGAACATGTATATTGGTCTCCTGACTTGAGATCATTATCAATGTGTGACATTTGATCACGTACTTTGATGAAAGGTGAAAACCATGACAATGAACTCATGGAAAGGTAGTTTGTGTTGGGTGCATCATTGGTGGTATGACATTGGTTGAATGATCAAGATAGAATTTGTCACTTTTGAATATAGGAAGTGATATCACTGGCCAGATTGATTAGGATGGTAGTACCTTCATAAATTTGTGGCCATGGTTGTCGAAGGTAATTCCATCCAGATAGATTAACAAATAATAAATAAAGGATGATGACACAAGTTTGCATCATTCTTTATGAGATATCATATGACAAAGAGATTATATTACACAGTGAATGTTCTGTAGGTTCCGGGCGCAGCGGAAGTGCGTTGGTGGGTTTTCCCAACTTTAATTTTAACGTTAAACAACGTTCAATCCGAGATCCGTCACGATATAAAACGCTGAATCTTCGGAATAGAACGAAGAACGAAAAGAAAAGAAGAGTCCCGGAACCCTTGAGGAGGATCATTATATGTTGATTATAATTAATTTAATTAATGCATAAGAATTACCTTGTTGGAATTCTTTCTTCGTTGATGTGTCCGGTCACGATTCGGTGATCCGTCGTTGCGTCGTAGAATCTAAGTATAGGATTCCTCTAGCGGTGATCCACATGCATGTCACGTATCTCCGGACATCACCGAAGAGATCTCTGGGTGCTAGCGCGGAAGAACCTTCGCTTGCGATGTCCGCCTTCGACCGCCTTGATCCGGTGGAGGATCTTTCTCTCGTAACTTGAGGGCGTTCTTGGTGGAAAGGGAATCACTACTGGAAAGATGATCTTTCCCAACACTTCTATACCAACGGTTTGTAAAAACCGTTGGTATAGCTACCCTTTCCCAACGGTTCACCTAAACCGTTGGGAAAGGGTGTGTTTTGAGCCTCTTTCCCAACGGTTCACCAAAACCGTTGGGAAAGGGTGTGAGAATTGAGCCTCTTTCCCAACGGTTTTGGTGAACCGTTGGGAAAGAGTGACCTTTCCCAACGGTTCACCAAAACCGTTGGGAAAGACCACCCATAAATTCAACCTTCGCTCTAAATGAATTAAACCCACTCTAACCTTTCCCAACGGTTTTCAAAACCGTTGGGAAAAACCACCTACAAATTAAAGGGCTATCCCAACGGTTTTCAAAACCGTTGGGATAGGTTCTTTAATTTTTTTTCCAGACCTACTAACCGAGAACATTATATAAATCAAAATTTTAAATAATTATGATAATACTTATATATATTTATGAAATTATGTTTACAAAAGTGATGTTAGCTTAGTGGTTAAGTCGTTCGATTATAAACGAGGGGTCCTGGGATCAAATCCCAGCGGATGTTTTATTTTTGGAATTTATATACCAACGGTTCCATTTCCGTTGGTATAGATTTTTTATTACCTATACCAACGGTTTTGGAAACCGTTGGTATAGGTCTATACCAACGATTTTTGGAAAACCGTTGGTATAGACCTATCCCAACGGCTTACTTGGCTATGGTTCTTCAAACCGTTGGTATAGGCTATACCAACGGTTTGGATACCTATACCAACGGTTCCAAACCGTTGGTAAAGGTTAGTTTTCCAGTAGTGAATTCTCTCTTGGCTTGAGAGTATTTCCAAATCCGTTGTTCACAACAATGGCTCTCAAAAAAAATGTTGGGGTTGCGAGGATATTTATAATCAGGTTTGAGGTTAATAGAGTTATGACAATAAATAAACGCGTTACGCGTTTTATTTATTTCATTAACTCTTATTGAAAACCCCCATGTCGAATTATTAATTCCTTGACATGCGCCCACGCTGATTATAATAAATATCATTTAATAAAACAATATTAAATCCTCAAAATTCCAATTGGAAAAACTACACGCCGTGTAATAATTAATACACAGTGTGTACTTGTTTTCCATAAAACTACACAGCGTGTATATTTAATATACATGGAGTGTACTTTTATTTTCCATTTTTCTCCACCACATTTATTAGACCTTGAGTAATGACTATTTATTTCTTAAATAAATGTAACTGCATTACTCGCTAATAAATATATTATTTTATCCACAGTATATTCTCTCGAATAACTAGTGTCAAAATAAATGCGATCAGACATCCTTAAATAATTATTAAACCACTGTCGGGAATAATATTTATTTAACTTGTTAAATTAATATTTAACTGAGATACATGGACACACTTAGTGTGTGACCCTCTAGGCCTCTTTCTCAGTGGCATTATGCTGAGCCTACCTAAAGTCCAAGGTTAGCGTCTAGCAACACGCCAAGGCACCCATAGATAAAGACGTTAACGCCGCAATGACGTGTCACCTCCTACGAACGCTTACCGTGTAATATAATCCCTTTGTCTCGATATCTCCAATCAAGCGGGTTGCATGCTAGTGCCATCAACCCATGTGCTTGATTATTCTTTCTTTGACTTCCCGGAATTGAACTTGCCCATACCTTACCATGGCCATGGATTTATTTAGGCTATATCAATTCCATCAAAGGGCCTGAGATATCTACTTCTGTTATGGAACGGAAGGGACAAATCCTTTCTCGCATTATCTATTAATGCGGTATTACTCGTGACGCACCCAACGTATCCTACCTCGCTGCGAACAGTATGTCGTCACAGTTTTCATCAATACATCTAAGTGCGCGAGTTGTAATACCCATTAATAATAATCTTAAAGTCTAAGGATCAATACACACGTTCGTAGATAGGAACATCCAATGACACTATGAAATGTGGATTTCCTACTGGCAGGTCTCGTTCTCATAATATCCTCCTGGATATTACCAAGGGCGCACACCATGAGAAGGTGCCTCAAAGTTTTATGAGTCCTCACCCCTAATGACCTGTATTATTTGTGTCCCTCAAATAATATCATCCAGCCATAGAACATACATTCAAGAACAGTGTTATGGCACTTTCGGGTTCTCATCATAGCAGGGATCCGCTATGACTCTTTAATGCAACAGCTGTCCTTAGGACATTATCACATGACATGTCACGCAGAAGAACAATCAAGATGTGATAAGGCTTTTATTTAATGAATAAAGTACAAAGTAGTTGGTTCTAGACCACCAACTCCAACAGACTCCCACTTGGACTAGAGACAACTGCTAACAACCTTTAACCCGCTAGCTCTCACATGATATTCATGCTTCTGCTGATAGGCCTTTAGTCATGGGGTCCGCCACGTTCTCTTCTGTGGACACTCTGCTCACTTCAAATTCACCCCTTTGATAGAAATCTCTCAAGAGGTGATACTTCCGGAGTATGTGCTTTGTCTGTTGATGTGACCTTGGTTCTTTTGCAAGAGCCACCGCTGCAGTATTATCACAATATAATGTAATGGGATCTTTACTGCTAGGCACCACATCAAGCTCCTGGAAAAAGTTCTGAATCCAAACGGCTTCTTTGGCTGCATCAGAAGCTGCTATATACTCGGACTCCGCTGTAGAATCGGCGACAACTGGCTGCTTTGAACTCTTCCAGCTCACAGCTCCTCCATTGAGACAGAAAACATATCCAGATTGCGACTTCAGATCATTCTTATCTGTTTGAAAACCAACATCAGCATACCCTATGATGACAAGCTCCTCGTCTCCTCCATACACCAGGAACATATCCTTAGTTCTTCTCAGATACTTAAGGATAGTCTTAACAGCAGTCCAATGATGTTCTCATGGATCTGCTTGATATCTGCCTACCATGCTCAGTGCATAGGAAAAATCAAGCCTGGTACATAACATGGCATACATGATGGATCCTATAGCCAAAGCGTATGGGATCTTTCTCATCCTATCTTTCTCCTATTGTGTCTGGGGACACATTTTCTTAAAAATATGTAAGCCATGTGACACTGGAACCAATCCCCTCTTGGATTTTTCCATACTAAATCTCTTTAGTATCTGGTCAATGTATGTACCCTGACTTAGTCCAAGAAGCCTCTTGGATCTATCGCGAATGATCTTGATCCCTAGAATGTAGGCTGCTTCTCCTAAGTCCTTCATGGAGAAATACTTGTTCAACCAGTCCTTAACTGACTATAAGGCTGGTACGTCGTTTCCAATAAGCAATATGTCGTCAACATATACCACTAGGATGATGACCACATTCCCATTAAACCACTTATAAACACATGGCTCATATTCATTCTTAATGAAACCAAATTCCTTTATGGCTTCATCAAATCAAATGTTCCATGACCTGGATGCTTGCTTTAATCCATAAATGGATTTCTGCAACTTGGAAACCCGTTTGGCTTCACCTGGTGTCACAAACCCTTCTGGTTGTGTCATATAGACATCTTCCTGAAGGTTCCCGTTAAGGAATGTTGTTTTGACATCCATCTGCCAAATCTCGTAGTCATGGTAAGCTGCTATGGCAAGTATGATTCTTATGGATTTAAACATGGCAACTGGTGAGAAGGTTTCATCATAGTCAATTCCTTGACGCTGTCTGAATCCTTTAGCCACTAGCCTTGCTTTATAGGTGCTAACTTGACCTTCCATGTCCAGCTTTCTTTTGAATACCCATTTGCATCCAACAGGCTTTACATCAACTGGCTCATCGACCAGAACCCAAACTTGGTTCTGATACATGGAATCCATCTCAGAATTCATAGTTTCTAGCCATATTTTAGCTTCTGATCTTTCTACTGCTTCCTTATAGGAGAGAGGTTCATCATTGTCCAACAATAATGATTCACCATCCTCGGTGACTAGGAAACCAAATCTCTCTGGTTCCCTTACCTCTCTTGAGCTCCTACGCAGTACTTGTGTTTCTGGAACCTCTTCCACGGGGACCTGTGGAACTTGTTCCTGTACCAACTCCTGTGTATCTTGAGCATCAACTTCATCGAAGTCAATCTTGCTCCCACTATCCTTCTTGAGGATGTGCTCCCTCTCAAGAAAGACGGCTTGTCTGGCGACAGTCACTTTCTTGTCTTGGGGGTTATATAGGTAATATCCTTTTGTTTCCTTGGGATATCCTATAAAGATACACTTCGTGCCCCGAGGTGCTAGTTTGTTGCCTGAGAAGGCCTTAACAAACGCCTCTCATCCCCATACACATGTGTGCGACAAAGTGGGTTTCCTTCCATTCCATAACTCGGATGGAATTCCATTTTCCGCCTTAGTTGGTACTCGGTTTAATGTGTATGCTACAGTTTGTAATGCATATCCCCAAAAGGATAATGGAAGATCCGCATGACTCATCATCGACCTCACCATGTCCAACAAGGTGCGGTTCCTCCTTTCACTAACACCATTCCACTGTGGTGTATAAGGAGGAGTGAGCTGAGATAGAATCCCAGACTCCCGTAGAAGATCGATGAACTCTTGGTTCAGATATTCTCCACCTCAATCCGATCGAAGATTCTTTATCTTCTTACCAAGTTGATTCTCTACTTCATTCTTGAATTCCTTAAATTTCTCTAAGGACTCTGACTTATACCTCATTAAGTAGACATAGCCATATCTACTCAAATCATCAGTAAAAGTAATAAAGTAAGAATATCCACCTCTAGCTTCTACTGGAAATGGTCCACACACATCTATGTGTACCAATCCTAGAAGCTTTGTGGCCCTTTCACCTTGTCCACCAAAAGGCGGATTGGTCATTTTTCCTTGTAGACAAGTGTGACATCTATCAAGTGGTTTTAGCTCAGTAGAGTCTAAATAGCCATCTCATCAGAGCTTTGTCAAGCGCTTCTCGTTCACATGACCAAGGCGGTGATGCCATAACTGGGTGATGTATGAGTCATGTGAGTTTGTTTCGTTATCGATTGCCAACACTTGGTTTTCGTAATTTAATAAATACAAACCATTATTCAAATGTGCCATACCATAACATACGTTGTTCTTATAAAAGAGACAACCCTTATTTCCAAACTTGAAAATAAATCCATCCATATCCAAACAAGATACAGAAATTATGTTATTGGTAACACTAGGCACAAAATAATAGTTTTGTAAAACCAAAATCATGCCAGTTGGCAATGAGAGGTGATAGTCGCCAATAGCCAACGCAGCCAGCCTTGCGCCATTGGCAGCTCGAAGATCCACCTCTCCTCTGGCGATTTTTCTAAATCTACTTGGTTCCTGCATTTGAATACAGATGTGAGCCCCACAAGCTGTATCTAATACCCAATGTGTAGAAATAGAAAGATTGCACTCGATAACGAACGCACCTTTAGCGTCCCCACGCTTCTGGGTGCAGTTCCTCTTCTAGTGGCCCTGCTTGCCACATGCAAAACACACTGCTTCTCGTTCCTTGCCCTGCCTCTGGATCTTCCCCTTCTTGGAGGGACGGTGCTCGGGGGCTTCAGACCGTTTATAAGTCTTTGGCCCCTTTGCCTTGTCCTTCCTTTTCTTGTTCACCATAAGGACCGTGGGTTTGTCACGCCCCATGTCCTTATCTACCTGGCGAATCAAGGTCAGAAGCTCCGATAGACTCTTCTCATTGCCGCTCATGTTATAGTTGACAATGAAGCTAGAGAAGGTCTTGGGAAATGATGATAGGATGAGATCTGTACGCAACTCATCTGGGAATTTAATCCCTAAGATGTCCAAGCATTAAATGTAGCCAATAAGCTTGACCACATGAGGCCCAGCTGGCGCAGACTCTCTAAGCTTCGTGGTAAACAAAGCATTAGAGATCTCATACCTCTCTTGTCTCGCCTTCTCTTGGTAGAGATCTTTAAGGTGAGACATCATGCTATACGCATCCATGTTTTCATGTTGCTTCAACAGCTCATTAGACATGGACGATAGTATGAAACACTGGACATCTGTAGCATCATCCATGTGTTTCATGTAGAGAGATAATTCCTCATCACTAGCCTCTTTCCCAGGCGCAACTGGAATAGGCTCTTCCAGCACATATAATTTCCTTTCGTGGTGAAGGATGACGTGTAAACGCCTCTGCCACTCTTGGAAATTGGTGCCGGTGAGAAGGTTTTCTTTTTCGAGTATGGTGCGCAATGATATGTTTTAAGTCATTTTCTTTCCGTTTCTACAATTTAAGATGAGCAAAGGTTTAGTACTTTATTATAAAAATTGAGACAAATAAATTAATTAATACTTATTAGTCTCCCACTATTTTATCGAAATCCAATAGCCCTCACCATTGACTTAGGAATATTCTATTGTGTGAATATTCTAGTGGCAAGGATCCATATTGCCCTTCGCATTACCCCAAATAGGGTTGGTCAAGCAACTTGAAGGGTTTTAGGTAGGCATTCCAAATGCCAACTGCATTAACTCGCAGTTCCTTGATCCTCTGAGTGGACTCCCCAATCCTGAAATCCCTTTTTGGATTTCCTCAACCTTTTCCTCTTGGTCACACCAAGTCCTACTGTGGCAGTCAACCCTTGATGCAAACCAAGTCAAGTCAACCCAAAACCTTGAATTAGAATTCCCCGATAATTGAAAGCACCCCAACTAGGGTTGGTTAAGCACTTTGAACTATGGTTCGATTCTAACCAAGATTATGGAAGGCTATACCGACTTAATATTTATTTTGAGGGATTTTATCCTTATACGTAAATTGCCATTTTATTATCTTTGATTACATGCTTGTTAATATTAAGTGGGATATACTTAAGTGATTAACCATGTCTAAGATAATATTTACGTATAAGCCAATTTTATTTTAGTTCCATTTTGCATGCTCGTTTAATTCATTAATTGTGTGATCGTGACAACACACCCACAATAAATAAACCATGCAACTGGCAGAAATAAAATAAATGGTATGATCCTGAGCTTTTCTATTGGCTAGTTTATCTAGCGGTTGATAAACTAACCCAAGACCTAGGGGAGAAACACTTTGAACCTTTCGGGTTCGTGTTTACAGCTTTCCACCTGTCCACCTTTGTATCTCCTTGGATTGGTTTCATCTTGGCTCCTGACTTGATCCGCCTCCACTAGCTTGGGAGATCCATCAATTACATATGCATTTATCTCACACGCAGGTGAGGGGAAAAAAGGGGTTTTTACATAAAAGAATCCTTGGGCGCGCATACCCTACATATTAATGAGGAGATGGCTCGCAGGCCAACAAATTTAATTTAAATAAATAAATTAAAAGAAACCATTCACATACAAAGGTTTCGGTCTAGCTCATGATCATCCATACATGCAACGATATTTACGCATAAATAAAACTAGCATTCAATTCTTTAATCGTTCTTGTTTAAGATAAATCACGCTTGAATAAATTAATTATCTTTAATTAATCAATCCTTTTATCTTAAATCCCTTTTCTGAATTTCCTTGAGATTCTCATCCATCATAATTTTAAACAAATAAATTCATTTAAAATTATCCTTGTACACAACTTGTACCTTGGAGGCAACCCGGAGAATTCCCATTTATTATGCAGATGTTAAATTAAACACATATATATAAAACACTTATCACGTGTTGTGCCTCAGCTTTACGCCTGCACCATGGTACACGTCTCAAGGGTTTGTATAATATAATAATAAATTTTAATAAATCTGCGTAATTTGGGTGAGTACACGGCGTGTACTTTTTCTTCACCGTCCATCCGAAGTACACGCCCGGGGATAGGGCGTGTTAATGTACTTCGGAAATTTTCGGAGTACACGGCGTGTACAGTGGGACACACGTCGTGTAGTTTCCGCGTTACACGGTTTCCAGCCGGGCAGGCTATGTACGGAGTACACAACCCAACCCTAACCCGAAGGGACTACACGCCGTGTTCATTGGACTACACGGCATGTATTCCGGAAACCGTGTGCCACCTGTTTCTGGTCAACACACGGTGTCTTAAATTCTTAGAAAGAATCCAATACACGACCTGATTTGGCGGATCAGTCAATGCATTGAACCTAGACTACACGGTGTGTACTTCCGAATACACGCCGTGTATTCTGGTGTTATACGACCAGAAACATTTGGCTCCTCCGGATGAGTTCCTCTATTTTATTTTAATCAAAATTAAAAGAAAAATCCGTTTCTGTGAGGTGAACGAGAAATGAGAGAGGAGGAACAGATCTCGATATTCATATTTCCAGAACAATTAAACATGAATTGAAATAACTAAATTATTAAATGCGTAAATCACCAACAAAAAACTAAATAATTATAACCAACGATATGACCCCTCTGATACCACTTGTAGGTTCCGGGTGCAGCGGAATCGCGTTGGTGGGTTTGCCCAACTTTAATTTTAACGTTAAACAACGTTCAATCCGAGATCCGTCACGATATAAAATGCCGAATCTTCGGAATAGAACGAAGAACGAAAAGAAAAGAAGAGTCCCGGAACCCTTGAGGAGGATCATCATATGTTGATTGTAATTAATTTAATTAATGCATAAGAATTACCTTGTTGGAATTCTTTCTTCGTTGATGTGTCCGGTCACGATTCGGTGATCCGTCGTTGCGTCGTAGAATCCAAGTGTAGGATTCCTCTAGCGGTGATCCACACGCGTGTCACGTATCTCCGGACATCACCGAAGAGATCTCTGGGTGCTAGCGCAGAAGAACCTTCACTTGCGATGTCCGCCTTCGACCGCCTTGATCCGGTGGAGGATCTTGCTCTCGTAACTTGAGGGCGTTCTTGGTGGAAAGGGAATTCTCTCTTGGCTTGAGAGTATTTCCAAATCCGTTGTGCACAACAATGGCTCTCAAAAAAAATGTTGGGGTTGCGAGGATATTTATAATCAGGTTTGAGGTTAATAGAGTTATGACAATAAATAAACGCGTTACGCGTTTTATTTATTTCATTAACTCTTATTGAAAACCCCCATGTCGAATTATTAATTCCTTGACATGCGCCCACGCTGATTATAATAAATATCATTTAATAAAAAAATATTAAATCCTCAAAATCCCAATTGGAAAAACTACACGGCGTGTAATAATTAATACACGGCGTGTACTTGTTTTCCATAAAACTACACAGCGTGTATATTTAATATACACGACGTGTACTTTTATTTTCCATTTTTCTCCACCACATTTATTAGACCTTGAGTAATGACTATTTATTTCTTAAATAAATGTAACTGCATTACTCGCTAATAAATATATTATTTTATCCACAGTATATTCTCTCGAATAACTAGTGTCAAAATAAATGCGATCAGACATCCTTAAATAATTATTAAACCATAGTCGGAAATAATATTTATTTAACTTGTTCAATTAATATTTAACTGAGATACATGGACACACTTAGTGTGTGACCCTCTAGGCCTCTTTCTCAGTGGCATTAGGCTGAGCCTGCCTAAAGTCCAAGGTTAGCGTCTAGCAACACGCCAAGGCACCCATAGAGAAAGAAGTTAACGCCGCAATGACGTGTCACCTCCTACGAACGCTTACCGTGTAATATAATCCATTTGTCTCGATATCTCCAATCAAGCGGGTTGCATGCTAGTGCCATCAACCCATGTGCTTGATTATTCTTTCTTTGACTTCCCGGAATTGAATTTGCTCATACCTTACCATGGCCATGGATTTATTTAGGCTATATCAATTCCATCAAAGGGCCTGAGATATCTACTTCCATTATGGAACAGAAGGGACAAATCCTTTCTCACATTATCTATTAATGCAGTATTACTCGTGACGCACCCAACGTATCCTACCTCGCTGCGAACAGTGTTTCGTCACAGTTTTCGTCAATACATCTAAGTGCGCAAGTTATAATACTCATTAATAATAATCTTAAAGTCTAAGGATCAATACACACGTCCGTAGATAGGAACATCCAATGACACTATGAAATGTGGATTTCCTACTAGCGGGTCTCGTTCTCATAATATCCTCCTGGATATTACCAAGGGCGCACACCATGAGAAGGTGCCTCAAAGTTTTATGAGTCCTCACCCCTAATGACCTGTATTATTTGTGTCCCTCGAATAATATCATCCTGCCATAGAACATACATTCAAGAACAGTATTATGGCACTTTCGGGTTCTCATCATAGTAGGGATCCGCTACGACCCTTTAATGCAACAGCTGTCCTTAGGACATTATCACATGACATGTCACGCAGAAGAACAATCAAGATGTGATAAGGCTTTTATTTAATGAATAAAGTACAAAGTAGTTGGTTCTAGACCACCAACTCCAACATGTTCGTAGGTTGATTGTTGTTTCTATAACTATTCCTCATCTCTTTAGGGGCCTTGATGGGTTGTGAGACTCCACTTCTAGTCTATGAATACCATTCACAACTATCTAGATAAGGTCATAGAGGGTCACACACAACACATTTGAGAATCAGCCATATTCTAGTGAATAGGTATATAGGACATGGTGGGCCCCACCATGGGGTCTGAGTGTTGCCCAAGTTTCATCAATCACCATTAAATAAATAAATAAATTATTATTCAAGTAAAGAATAATTGGGTTGAATTTATTAATTAAAATTTTTACAAGTGTTTAAGTAAATACAATGATTAATATTATATGAACAAATATTATTTTAATATTTCAGGTCCATTTAATATTTTCGGGAGTTACGATTCGAGTTCATGGATCAGGTTTATCATGTAATATATTTATTATATATTAAAAGTATGTGATAAAATATAAATAATATTTACGATTCGAGTTCATGGATCAGGTATTTTGAACTTCCACTATATAAGTGGAGAGAATCTCATTCCAACAAACTATTAACTCATTCAGAATTGAGAGCTCCCCCCCCCCAAATCCTAGAGAGAGAATCACTCAATCTGAGCAAACGATCTAAGCCCACCTTCACAAGTCAAAGGCAGAGGATCGTGGCGATCGACACAGCGTCAAAGAGATCATTGGAGCTCCGCCCTAGCACCCGAAATCTGAAGAATAGTGCACATGTAGATTTGAGAAGTATGTGTAGATGATCTAGAGGGGTTTGGTGTCAGATCCTTTGATCAATGGTCACCAGCGACTTAAGACAGACGTGCGTGCTTCAAAACGGAATGTGGTAATAGTTCATTTATTTTTCGTGCTTCGATTAAACCATGCGAGATACTCGGATCGTACTAAGACTCGGATCGCCGGAGACAACAAAGTTTCATTACTCTGGTGATAGAAATTTTTTAAATCCTCGGCCCAGCGAATTCCTTTGCACGCCCCGGTACCAACAATTGGTATCAGAGTGATTGTAAGGTTTGTCTAATCCAATAAAATTATATCTCTTTAAATCTTAAAGACTAGAAAATTATTTTGGTTAAAATTTTAAGTAGAGGTTTGTAAATTAGTCTCAATGAATTTGACCGCGCGTCGATCTGATCTTGGATGACAAAGTTATGACCATCCAATTTTTTTTACGGATCAACACAGTGTTTATCGGATATTAAAATTTTTGATATTAATTTTTTGAAAAACACAACATATATCTTTATTTATCATTAATCTGTTTTTTCAAAGGAACTTCTGATAACTCATGACTGTTTCGACCATGGTTCCGATCAAAATAGTGTTTCCGATGATAATAATTGAAGAACCTATTAACAGGATATTCACGGGTTATGGAAAACCAAAATCAAACAAAAGTTAAAAAAACACATTTGTTTTGGTTATTCTCAACAATTCTATTAACATTTTTTTTGAAGAAATAAAAAAGTGAAATATGTTTAAAAAAAAAAAAAAAAAATACCCAGACCCGGGTCTTCCGCTCCACTACTTCACGTAGGTCTCCCATGGGTGCGACCCCTCCCGCAGATCGGGATGTTGCCATCGTGGTCGGCCAGATCAGGACCGCGACTGAGCTATACCCCGCGCTCGACATCCTCCGGCCACCGTGTGCCTGACCGCTGCTATCACGGTCACCTACCGCCTCACCAATCAAGAGACCCTCCCGCCTGCCAGGGCTCCGGCCGTCCGACCTAATGCTGTTCAAAGATGGACCTCCCTCTGGCCACCGCGAGCTCCGCCCGACGTCGTCCAGATTCAGGCCCTCTACCGCTCTCCCAGACTATTCGCCGAACACCGCTGCCGACTGAGTCCAGAGGCAATCCCTGCTACTATTGAATCGGATCCTTTCAGACCTGATCTTCCCCGCCATGGTCTGGGCAGGTGTGGCCGACCCCGAACAGGTCTGGGCAGGGGTTTCTTGGCCCTAATGGCTTAGCGTGTAAAGGGCCTAGGAAGGGTTTTTGAGGCCCAGGTTGATTTAATATAATCAAAATTAATTAATTTGATTAATTTAATTTTAGTTTTAAATTTAATTAATTAAATTTAATTTTAGTTTTAAATTTAATTAATTAAATTTTATTTTTGATTTGAAATTAACATTTTGATATTCCAAAATATCAATTTAATTTCAGTATTAAATTAAATTAATTAATTTAATTTAATTGTTGGTATCAAAATTAAATTAAAAGTGAGACTGAATAAAATAAATTATTTGAATTTATTTAAATTTATTTAATTTATTTCAATACCCTCGTATTTCATTTATTGCAATTTAATTTTTATCACGCGTTTATTTTTATACCGAATGGTCTTGAAGAAATCGACCAAACCCATGTATGTTTGGATTATTTAATTATTTATTGCGTGCGATGATTGTGATAAGTAGGCAATTAAATGATGATCTATGCACCGTCTTTTCATTTAATATGTATAAGGGAATGCATGTACAATTTATTTGTTGTATATTACACCCCTAGACCCCCTCGCCCGTGCATGAGTTTTTTCGTACATTAGACGATGACACTTTAAGACACGGACCCCACCAAGACAAGGTGGTACACCAGGTGAGAAGAGAATAAACTAGATTGGGGGTGAACTACGACTCGATTCAGAACTTGACTTAGGTATGAAAGCCCCTAGGCTGAGATTGATCCATTTTTATTAAAATGGATCGATCATAATTAGATGCTCAAGACTAGTCGGATCGAATAATTTTCTTTATGCATTGTTTGTTATTTTATACAAGTGCATGTTTGCTGTGAGATCACATAAAATAACAAACAAGTAAAAATGCATAAAGATGTGATGTATGTTTATCTATTAATGCATGTTCATTTGTGAGTGCAACAACATAGACTAAACATATTTAATAGAAATATATTACATTCTTCAAGAAATAATAAAATCCCTCAAAGACATATTAAGTCATAAATCCTTTCATTGCTCAAATTTGAACAAAATAAGGTGTTTGGTTTGCTCATCAACCAATGTTGAGGGTGCCTCCTATTATCGAGGAGGTCTTATGAGATTAATGAGTTAAATTGACTAAAGGTGGTAGCAAAGAAGTAAACAAAGCTATCTTGCTATCACTTTATAGCGAAAATGTTGAAGGAATCTAGGTTACAATTCCGTTAAGATAGGGCGTTACTCAACTATTCAAGGAACTACTAGTTAATGTGGTTGGCTAGCCTAGCGCCTACTTAAAAACTCCCCAAGTAGTGGAATATCAAAATCTTGTAGACTATGATGAGATGTTTAAAGGATCCTTGTAACTAGAATACCCAAGCAACAAAGTATTCCGAATCTAATAGTGAATGATATTATGGTTCGATAAAATATAAGGAGACATTAAATGATTTAATAATTAAATAATCAAAATGTATAAAAGGTAATCAATATAAATTAATGATTGCTAAAATTTATTTGTTGTAAATAAAAATGACAATCACCAACACCCTCAAAACATTATCACTATGATCTATATTGGATAAACAAAATATCATGACCAACCATAACTTCTAAGAGGAGTATAAGTGATTACACATAGTACTGTGCCAAGAAAGGAAGATTTATGTGCTGGAGTCCTCACTTCCGGATGAGACTCCTCAGGGAGCAATCAAGACGAATAAAGATAAGTATAAAAATCATGCAGATGATGTACTAGATGTATAGTGCACCATGTTGTCATCTATTTCCATTCAATTGGATAAAATGCATGAGGATGAGGATTCCCACAAGATTCTTACTCATCTCCAATAGTTATATCAAGAGAGAGAAAGGTGAGAAAGGCATGGGATTTCCAGTGCACTGTATAGGTGTAGGCTGGCAGAAGGAAATCAAGAAGGACCTCATATACTCAAGACGATTGGGTACATTGAGTGGGTTGGAGATCTTGGGTTCAAACTGAACTAATAACTAGTAACTGATCTCATTCTTGCCCCTTTGCCATTAAGATTTTTGAATCTCGTTGTTAATTATAACATGAATGACATGAAAAAGTCTCTCCCAAATCTTTTGGATTTAGTTCTCCAAGATGATAAGTATATGAAAATACCAATTCTTCAGTCCTTATAGTGAACACAAGGAAGAAGGGAAAGGATAAAGGGTCTAAGGCCAAGTCTAATCCAAATACACTAATGCACCGTCCTTTCAAAAATCCAAGGATACAAAGATTGGGTAATGAGAAAGAGGTTGTCTACTTTTTTTGTGGAAGGAAAGACCACTAGAAGAAGAATTGAAGAGCTAGGAAGAAGAAGCAAGGCGATTATTCTACTTTAAGTATTTTTATTATTGAATGTAATCTTTCATTATCTATAAGTTGGGTATTGGATACAAAATGTGGTTCAAACATATGTATTCATATACATGAACCAAGTAGATTCAAGAAAATTGAAAATGGCGAAGTGGATCTTCGAGCTGCAAATAGTGCAAGTCTAGCAGCCTTAGTAGTGAGATATTATCATCTGACTTTTCCCAATGGTTTGGTTATTACATTAAATAATTGTTATTATTTACCCTCTATAACCAGATACATAATTTGAGTTTCAAGTCTGGACACCATGTTATTTTATTACAAGTTTGGAAATAAATATTGTCTCTTTTATTAAGATAATGCATGTTATGGTATGTAACATCTTAACAATAGATTATATATACTTGAACTCAAAACCCCAATAATGAAAATCAATGAAAAAACTCGCAAGCATGACTTATATGACACCTTCCTATGGAACTTCAGGCTTAGTCATGTAAATGAGAGGTAATTAAAGAAATTACATCAAGTAGGGTATTTAGAATCAATTGTTTTAAAACCCTAGGATGTATTTCATGCTTGTTTACAAGGAAAAATGACCAAATAAACCTTCTCTATGAAGGGATAAAGATCCAATGAATTACCATAATTAATTCATACTGACATATGTGGTCCATTTATAGTAGATAAAAGGGGTAGGTTTTTATACTCCATTACTTTTACCAAGGACTATAGTAGGTATGACTATATCTACATAATGTGGTATAAGTTAGATTCCTTTCAGATGTTTAAGGAATATCAACATGCAGTAGAAAACCATATTGGTAAGAAGATTAAGACATTTCACTCAGACCGAGGTAGATAGTATCTTAACAAATATTTCATTGATCACTTAAAGGAGTGTGGGATAGTATCTCAAATCACTCCCCCTTACACAATACAATGGAATGATGTTTTTGAAAGGAGGAATAAGACATTTCTTGACATGGTCAGATCAATGATGAGTTAATCAATGCTTTCATTATCCTTTTGGGGATACTCCTTATAAATTGCGACATATACACTTAACTGAGTATCAACTAAATCTACAGATGGGATTCACTATGATTTTTGGTGTGGAAAGAAACCCAATCTTCCACAAATATGTATATGGGGATGTAGGGATTTTTTCAAGACTATACCTAATGAAAAAGTGGAATCCCGAAGCACAAAGTGAACCTTTATATGTTATCCTAAGTAGATAAAAGGATATTACTTATATAACCATTCTGATGGAAAAGTGATTATGGAAAGACAATCCACATTTATAGAAAGGGAACTCATTTACAATGAAAATATAGAGAGAAATATTGAATTTGATGAAGTTAATGCTCAAGATGCACTTGAGTTGGTATGAGAACAATCACCATAGGAGACAGTGGGAGATAAAGAAGTTCCTGAGGCACAAGTACCGTGTAGGTCAAATCAAGTGGTAAGAGAACCAGATCATTATGGTTTTCTTTTCACCAAATCAGATGACACATTACTACTTGAGTATGATGAAACTCTAACCTATAAGGAAGTAGTATAATTCAAGTTTGATACTAAATGGAAAGATTCCATGCATTATGAGATGAAGTCCATGTATAAAAATAAAGTTTGGATTTTAGTAGACCATCCAACTGATGCTATACCCATTGGGTTCAAATGAGTATTCAAGAAAAAGATGAACATGGATGGTAAATTCAATACCTATAAAGAAATACTAGTAACAAAGGGTTTTAGGCAATAGAAAGGCATTAAATATGAAGAAACCTTCTCACCAGTATTAATGCTAAAATACATCATAATATTACTTGCAATAAAAGCCTTCCATGATAATGAGATTTGGAAATTGGATATCAAAACTGATTTTCTAAATGGAAAGTTGACATAACCTGATGGTTTTTGTTAGGTCAAATAATTACAATAAAGTGTGAAAGCTATAAAGATCCATTTACGAGTTAAATTAGGCTTCATGATCATGGGATGATCATTTTGATGAGGCCAAAAGAGAATTTGGTTTTATTAAAAATGAAAGTGAGCCTTGTTTCTATAATAAGGTTGATGGGAATTTCATAATTTTCTTAGTTTTATATGTTTATGACATATTAATTATGGCAAATAATGTGTAAGTCTTATAGTTAGTTAAGACTTGGTTAAATGAATACTTATCTATGAAATACTTAGGTAAAGTATCCTATATTCCAGGGATCAAGATATATCAAGATAGATCATAGAGGCTCCTCAGGCTAAGTTAAGTACATATATTGACAAGGTACTCAAAAGGTATAGTATGGAACAATACAAGAGAGGATTATTGCCCATGTCATCTCTCTAATAAAATGTGTCCACAAACATAGGTGGAGATTGAAGGAATGAGTATAATACTTTATGCCTCAGTAGTGGGATCTATCATGTATGCCATGCTATTTACTAGGTTTGATGTTGCCTTTGATTTAAGCATGGTGGATAAATATCAAGATAATCTAGGAGAACAATACTTGGTAGCTGTAAAAACAATCCTAAAGTACTTGAGGTGTATAAAGGATTTGTTCCTGGTGTATGGAGGAGATGAAGAACTAGTAGTGAGAGGATACACTAATTATAGTTTCCAGAGAGATCACAATGATTATAAATTGCTGTTAGGTTACATATTTTTCCTGAATGGTGGTGCAGTGAGCTGGAAAATCTTAAAGAAACCCATGATTGTCGATTCTACAGAAGAATCTGAGTATATAGTGTCTTTTAATGTAGCAAATAAAGTAGTTTGGATATGCATATTTTTCTTCGACATTGGTGTTGTGCCTAAAAGTAAGACCCTATTCCAGTTTATTGTGATAAAATTGCGATAATGGTTCTTACCAAGGCACCCAGGTCACACCAGAGGACAAAAAATATACTTCAAAAGTTTCATCTCTTGAGGAATTTTACTCAGAGAGTTAAATTCATAGTTAGCAGAGTAGTTATATAGGAAAATGTGGCAGACCCATCAACTAAATCCATATCTTATAAGAATCATGATTATCATTTGAGAGCTAGCGAATTGAGACTTGTTAGGAGTTGGATCTAGTGAAAGTGGGAGTGTTGAAAGTGGGTTCCCTAGACCCAAATCGTGTGTACTTTGATTACCACTATATGTAAATAGTTTGATATATATTCATGTTTTTATCTTACCATAATAGTGTTGATACTTCTACATCCACTATATTTATGGAAATTTCTTTAAATTATGTGCCGTATCAAAGTGTTATATGAGTTCCCAGGCTATAATGATAACTTAGTGATACTATGAATGTATTATTAAAGTAACGTACTATGGTCTAGATACATCATACTAACATGACACAAATGATGTGTGACTATCAAGTGCTAGGGTCTCATAATTATTGATACTTCTCATGAAATTTTACATGGTGATCTCTAGTAGTTGAGATCATGAGGATAAACCTGCCAATAGGAACACCACATGTTTTGAGTGTCATTGGTTGTTCCTATCTACGGATATGTGTATTGGTATCTTGACTTGATATCATTATCAATGTGTTTCATTTGATCACATACTTTGATATAAGGATAAAACCATGATAATGAAGTCATGGTGATGTAGTTTTTGTTGGGCACATCATTGGTGGTATGACATTGGTTGAATGATCAAGATATAATTTTTTTGCTTATGAATATAAGAAGTGATATCACTGGATTGATTGATCAGGATGGTAGTACCTTTATATATCCATGTCCATGGTTTTCAAAGGTAAGTCTATCAAGATAGATAAAAAAATAATAAATCGAGAAAGGATGATGACATAAGTGTGCGTCCTGCTTTATAATATATCATATGAAAAAGAGATTATATTACATAGTGTGTATTTGTAGGTTGGTTATCATTGCTATGACTATTACTTATCTCTTTAGGGGCCCTGATGGGTTTCTAGACTCCACTCCTGGTTTGTGATTACTATTCACTATTATTGAGATAAGTACCTAAAGGGTCACATACAATAACACATTCAAGAATCTACCCTATTTAGGTGAATAGGTATATGGGACATGGTGGGACCCACCATGGGGTCTGAGTGTTTTCCAAGTTTCACCGATCACCATTAAATAAATAAATTCATTATTATTCAAGTAAATAATACTTAATCTGAATTTATTTATTAAAAGTATTTGAAAGTGTTTAAGTAAATACAAGGATTAATATTACACTATGGAATATTATTTTAATAATCAAGGTTCATTTAATATTTTTGGGATTTATGAGTCAATTTAATATATCAGGTTTATCACGTAATATATTTAATATATATTACAAGTATGTGATAAAATATTAATAATATTTATGGCACAATTAGTTGTTCATCAAAATTAATTATTTATACCACTTATTTAGTGGACATTTAACGCACGAGGGACTGAGTGGCCCTAATAGAGTATTTTTAACTTACACTATATAATTGGAGATAATTTCATTCTAATGAACTATTCACTCAGTCAGAATTGAGAGATTCTCTCTCCTCCAAAATACTAAAGAGAGAATTGATCAATCCGAGCGAAGGATCCAAGTTCACCTTCGTGAATATAAGGTAGAAGATCGTGGTGACCATCACGATGTCGAAGAGATTTTTAGAGCTCCACGCTAGCACCAAAAATTGAAAAAATAATTCACAAGTTGATTTAATAATCATGTATATATGACATAGAGGGGTTTAATGTCAGATCCTTCAAGCAACGGTCACTAGCAGCTTGCGACATATCTGCGCGCTTCAGAATGGAATGAGGTAACAATTATTTTATTTTCCATGATTTGATTAAACCACATGAGATCCCTCAAACTATACCAGGTCTCATATCTCTATAGATGATGAATTTTCATCACATTAGTGATAGATTTTTTTAATCCCTCATCTAGTGGCTTCCACTGTGTGCCCCGATACCAACAATTTTCTGAAAAAATTTGAACCACTGATAGAGATGATGGGTGGAATACATACATTTATTCAAATTTGATATTTATTATACTCTAGTAAAGGGTAAAATAATTATTTATTCTCTTAGTGGAAAGATACCTTCTCAGTAAATTAAGGGAGAAAAGGATAAAGTGAATCTGATAGGACTCTTTGATTATATGCACTTAGGAATCATGTAGGAAGGGTCTAGTAATGTTTTGGATAGTATTAATTTGAAATCCTATCTATTTGAGATGATTATACAAGTAAAGGAGCATGATAATGAGTTCTAGTATATCAAATATTCTATATATAGTGGGGAGACCATCATAGGGTGGTCTCTTTCCATAAAATCTATTCTTTGCTTCAGAAATTTGTATGTTGTTCCATCAAATATGAGGAAGGTTGTGTTGGGAGATTGCCATAATTATTTGTGGGAAGTCCTCCTTGACCCCATAAAGATATTTTATGACATGAGGTGTAGGTTCTATTAGCCCAATATGAAATTAGAAATATCTAAATTTTTAAGTTGATGTTACACATGCTAATAGATAAAGGCTAAGAAACAAAAGCTTTCTAGTTTTATTCAACCTCTCCCCATGAAAACATAGAAATGAAATGATATCTCAATGGATTTCATTGTTGGTTTTCTAGGAAGTACCCATGATAAAAAAACTATTTGGTTGGCAATCTAGTAGTTGATTAATTTGGTGCACTTTATACCAATTTATGACACCACCAAGATGGAGGTGGAAGTTTGTACATGTTAGACATAGTGAGGTTTCATGAGATCACTACAACCATTATATCAAACAGAGACACTCATTTTACCTACTGAATTTTGAAGGTACTCTATGAGATGAAAGGAACTCAGGTCAAGTTGATCATGATATAGCATCCCCATATGGATGGACAAACAAAAAAGGATAATAAAATTATAGAATATATAATCCATGATTGTGTTTTAGACTTTCGAGTTTCTTGGGATATGCACTTGGGTTTGGTTAAGTTATCCTATAATAACAGTTACCAATCATCCATAAATATGGAACATTTTTAATATTTGTATAACCAATCTTGTAACTCACCTCTTTGTTGGTATGAGGTTGGAGAAGCTCCCTGATTGGATTGAGTTTGGTTCTAGAGATAACTAAAAAGTTTTAGTTGATTCGACAGTGTTTGGTGATGGCTCAAAGCTAGTATAAATCTTATGAAGACTGTTGTTATCACCCTTTGGAGTTCTTGGTTGGTAATAGGTGTTATTGAAAGTATCTCATCGACCGGGTCACCAACATCTTGAAAGACATGAAGCACTTTCTCCTAGATATGTGGGATCATTTGAGATCATGGAATAACTTGGGAAGGTGGATTATTGATTGTATTTACCACATAAATTGTCTTCAATCCAAAATGTATTGAATGTGAATCAACTCAAAAAGTATTATATTTATTTTGAATTGTGAATAACTTGACATAAAACCAGGTATTTGTTTGGTTGAGCAACCATTGTGAGTTTTTTATTATCAAGTGAAGGTTCTATGTGGAAAGTATATGCCATTGGTTTGAGTTATATAGAAACATGGTTCTAATTATCAAAAGACTTGGGAGTTGGAGTCTATGATGGGGGAGTGGTTACTTCATATCTCTATGGACCAACCTTATTCAACTTAGCATTATGGGGGGAGAAAGAAATATGGTGTGGAGAATTATAAGAACATATCCATCACAATTGGCACATATCTACCCTTAATGAACTCACTATTATCTAATCACTATTAATAAGTAGATATCAACCCATAAGGAATTCACTAAGAACATATCTATCAACAAATTTCTATATTCCCATGGATAACTCATTAAGACATTATACATATATATTGGTTTGTTCAATGAATAAAATTTTCACAAAGTCATGATTATAGGGACACATAATCCCCATGTGACCATATATACCCCACATGGATAGGTATCCACCTTTTGCGACGATGCAGTGGTATTTTCTTATAAATATCTCAATCCATATCTTATTTTGAGGATCTAGATCTGAAAATTTATAGAAAAAGTTTAATATTTTTTCCACATACGTGATTTTCATTACACATTCAACCATCACCTAACCATCGTAGGTAAACCCATGGGGCAAAAAGGAATGAATTCATGTGTTTAACTCACATGATTCCTTATAATTATAAAATTTAAATTAATATTCTCCCATGTGGCCCTTATGCAAAGGCCACCTGGTCCCTCTAAATTGAAGATAAATCAATACTGTACAACCACCATGTAACCCTTGTGAGTGAGAATCATTTTTTCTAAGATATTCATTATATATATGAATATCATAGATGTGTACCCCTAACCTATGAAATTTGTGCCCTTGTAATAAAAAATTGATTATTTAAAAACCACATACCTTTCATATACTCCATATGAAACGACAACCTTATCCAACTGTGCACCCCTATGCACTTTCATGAAATCACATATGCCCATATCAATGTATCTTCATGTGAAAACTACTCAAATACTATACAATTCATACATAATTGTATACCCATTTGATAAAGGATATTTCCATATTACAAAAGATCCTCCCTATAGTGTTCCTCTTTCTCCCATAGGTCTTTAAGGCTCTTTCTCCCATAGGTCTTTAAGGTATGGCCAATTTCCTACCTCTTGACAATAATGATCTTTGTTTTGGAGAGCCCGTGGAAGGCCTCTACATTATAGATTTATGTTTGGTTCCTAGAAAAGATCCATAATTATTAGGATTCCTTCTCAACATAAGCCCCACACTTTTTCTATAATCCTATATAGACTCATTTTGAGGCTTTATATTTTTTGGTCCATTTATTAGTGGAACTCCTAATGCTTTCAACCTTATCTGCTACTTGTATTTCCTCATCCAAGGCTGCATCCTTTGTATAAGTTTCATAGATTTAACAAAGTTCATATAATGACATGAATGTCTAGGGATACTCATACATAGGTACAATACTCATACCATTTATAGGAATATTTTACATAGTGTTCCTAGTGATTTGACCATAAATTTTAAGACATTATTCCAATCTACATGACCATAAAAGGTACAATTTTGGTTCTATATGCATGATCTTAAAAGGAATGATGTTTGTTCTAGCTACATGACCTTAAAAGGTATAATTTTGGACCTGGTTGCATGAACTTAAAATTCATAATATTAGTCCTTATTACACAACCTTAAAAGGTTTAACACACAATTTGTTTTCACATTTTATTAAAATGTAATAAAATTTTCCTTCTTGTATGACATTAAATTGTATATAAATCCATGATCATATGTATTTAAACTAGATTTATGCATTTTTTATTATCCCAAAATTGAAATCCTAATATTTAAAGGTTTAAAAAATTTGATTTTTCCATATAATACTTTATAATATTATATGGATTATTTTTGGGGAAAGGTACTGAGACAACATGAGATTCTGAGGCCCATTGTGAATAAAAATAAGTTTTGAAATGTATTAAATATATCAAAAATCATGGGGGAATAGTTTTCCTGAAAATGTGGAATAAATCTTAAATGGATACTTGGATAATAAATTTAAGGCCATCATTGAGTTAAAATCATGGGTTTCACCCTAGAAACAACATAACCTTGGAGTGCGTCAGATGCTTAGGTTGGGTGTGGTCATGGGAAAACATTCAAATAAATAAATAAATTAAAATAATTTATTTAATTAAATTTTCCATTAACTATTTTTTCCTATCAATATATGACTACGAGGAAATAATAGGGTTATATGTATAACCTTGGAGCTGTTGTAGAGAGTGTTTGAGGATCATTGTTAGACAAACGACATCAGATCATGGATTTCTGTGCAATGAGATTTGAGGATCTCATTAATAAAAATAATGAAGGATCATTATTCATCATTGATTGATCCATATTGAGTTAGGATGTTTTTATTTTGTTGATTTATCTCTAATTTCTTATCCTATGTCGAACACAAATCAATCAAAAAACCTATTTATTTGTGGTTTGATCGTAGTGTGGGTGCATGCTTATTTAGTATGGATTATTAGAAGAAATTGATTATTTTTATTATGGATCTTTGTTTTTTGTTCTAACGCCAATGGATTGAGGCCAACCCAAACATGACCGATTTTCATTCCTATTTTATGAATTTATTGGTTTTATCCCACTATTTTTCATTCAACCATAAACTACATTTATTTTGTCCAGTGTTTTAATAAATATCAGATAAACATTTTTTGTGAATCCATTTCTTGGCGCAACAGATTTTTATCACGGATATGGGTTTAAATTAATGATGGGATTGAGAAGTGATGATGTAGATGATGGATCAAGACCATATTAGGGACATGAACATGTGTTTTTTATAGATTATGATAATGGAAAAGGTACATGATGATTCCCAAGAATCTAGGATGGTCAGAAATTGGATATACGACAATGATTGAGCTTGGTTGACCTAGATCCACTATCCATGGGTGGGATTTGTGGCAGAACCAGAGGTGATGGTGGTGTGGGTATACATGAAGGAATAACGTGCATTTCCATGAAATCCCGTAGTACATGGTGTGTATTTCAACATTACATGTCGCGTGGGACCCCCCTTGTGCAACGCTAGGGTTTTCACAAGAAGATAAGCATCATGTGGTGTGTAACAGCTATCACACGGCATGTGAACCTTGCCTAGAATCTTGGAAGGTACCTCGATGGTTACATGGACACAAATAGGAGTACATGTGCTCAAAAATATCGTGTACTCAAACACAAACACAACCATCCTAGGCGTACATAGTTAGATCCATGTACTTGGACACAGTCAGAAGTACATGGGCTCGTATATGCTATATACATAGACACATACATAGACACGGGCACTGTCAGCGATACATGGGTAGGACCTAGTGTTGAAGTGACATGTCATTTACTGCCATTATATGACATGTACTTTTTTAATGATGGCTTGGAACCCTTATCCTCATTATCTTGGACAAGATTCATTAGGGTATGTTCCCCTTGATATTTTTTCCTGAGGGTTTAGTATGGAGTCATGTACAATGCATTAGATGGTTATACCCTCTAAGGAACTTTAGTCTTGGATAGAGTTTTTGTAATCCTTACATGAGGCCCAAAGTGGTATCCTCTATCATCATCTTTTCCCTAGGTGGGGTTCTTAGTATCGTCATGACGAACACTTGACGAGTGTCGATCTTCTACATAGTAGGTTAATTCAAATTGGGTTATTGGTATACCCCATTTCCTTGGGTTTTATCCCCTTATGTGTATCGTTCTCTCCATACTTACAGTGTGTTCTTATTATTGTGGGACTTGATGAGCATGGAATCTTGGATAAACACCATCAATACTATTTGAATTGTGGAGTGTGTTCTCCCAGATGAGTGTTATCTAGAACCTTCAAACAGGAATCCTAGTTTGGAATTATAGTTGTGAATTTACCTTTATACTATACATATATGTTCAGTATATCTAGATATTCTTATCATACATGCTGTTGAAATATAACTGTGATGAGATGACTATTATTCTTGATACTTTATTCTTAGTGATTTTAGGGTGTCTTACTGGGTATTATTATGCTCAACCCTAATTTGTCTTTTCCCACATGTGTCATGTATTATGAAGATGATCGAACTTTTGAAAGAGTCCTAGAGAGACCATTATTAGGTGGAGCTTAGTGAGCCAGACAAACCGAGGCATGTTCCAGTGGTTGTATTGAAATTAGTCCTCAGTCACTTTACAAGTTGGACTTGTTTTCTATTTCTTTGTGGTGGGATTGTATTTGTCCTTTTTTTCTTGATATTACATATTATTATACTATGATGGTGGTATTTTTGACGTATACATGCATGGGTGTTAGTTTTTTTTACATTTCAACATTGTATGGGATTTGAGATGTGTGCATGTATACAAGTACATTAAGATAAGGCCTTCCATGTGTGTGATATGCCTACTCGAAACTGGTCACTAGCCCATGGACTATTTGAGGTGGGATTGGGGTAGTCATGGAACATGCCTCATTGGGATGGGTTATGAAAGAGTGGTATCAAAGGGGTCATTTCTACCTTAGGACTATAGTCTATGAGATTGGTTTGGGGAAACAGTGTTAAGTGTATTGAGTTTGTCTCTCAAGCTAGGGACTCCAGTGTTGGAGTGGTGGTTGATGCATCTATACACCATGACTATAAAAACCTTTATGTTGACTTAGTACATATAGACACTGGTTGTAGGGAAAACATTAGTACATGAATCATATATGAATGAGTTGTGGTTTCTGTGTCCTTCTTGAGTCATCTCTCTAGATATACCCATTAACTGTGGTACATATTGTCTATTTTAAGATTCCTCCATGATATTTACCATCTAGAATTCAGAATCAGGATCATGAGGATGATCCCCTCAATGATAATGCTTCAATACTGGGTCCCATTTAGGAGGTGTTACCTCCAGGTGGTTCACAAGTCATACCATCACCTGTCGAGAAGCAGATGGTACCAGTAGTACCAGTGGATGAGGTGCACAGGCTAAGTATGCTTCATGAGTTTCAGTGATAGTTACCCCTCAGTTTCCCAAGTGAGTCCAACCCATAGGAGGAAGAGGACTAGATTGAGGTAGTGATGTGATTCTTATATCTTGTTAGGACACCTATAGACCATATGTTTTTCCTAGAAATGATCCTTCTCAATGGATATGAAATATAATGGTGGGGCTTCATAACCCATTCATATGATGAGGCGACTATAGCATGGCCATAGTTTGAGTGCATTTTTAGAGAGGATATATACCCAACTAAATTGTGAGATATTTTCATCCAATAGCTTCTACAAATTTAGTAGGGTAGTATGACTGTGTATGAGTATTCATCATGGTTCACTAACCACTCTTGATACTTGATGGATATGGTACATGATCAATTATTTTAGGCTTGAAACATCATGTGATGACTAAATAAAGACATATGAGCTAGTATGATACCTCTATGAATTCCTACCTATACTGGGGTTCTAGAGCATACTTTGGTGGTCAATAGTTTCCTATTTGAGAAAACACAAATAGTTGGTGCCCGTAGTGGGAACACAGAAGATGATACTTTTGTGATAGGGAGTCAAAATCAAACACAAGGACTTAGAAGTGAGAGAAATTTTAAGAGGTGATCCCTAGATAGAGGGTATACGATTTAGGTCTCAAAGGATAAATCTAGTCAGCCCAAGGAGAGGCGGTGCTACTCTTATGATGGTCAGGGACATCTTGCATGAGATTGTCCAACCTATCGTATGACTGATAGGGAGATAGTGGATGAACTAACTAGGTAGAGGAAGCAGCGGGAGAAGGCAGGTTCATAGGGAGATGTATGTAGAATAGGATCTTGTAGAGTAGTTGGATGTGAAAGATGATATGACTTGTTTCCACCACCACCCTAGGTGGTCTGTTCTAGGATCAAGGAGCTGGGAGACAGGGGAGAGGGAAGCTACAGGTGGTCTAGGCTTATGAATTAAAGTATCCAAGGATTATATGAGGTATAATATGTGTCTTTTATACCTTATTTATAGTACTGATATACATAGGTTCAATTCATTCATTTATTTCAACTTATCTGGTTCGAGACATAGAGATTCATGTTGATCCTTTAGCTCGACCCTTGTGCTTGGAGAATCCTACAGGATCTGACTTAGCGATCAAACACTACTGTCAATAGTGTGACCTAAATATTATAGGAAAGAGTTTCTTTTAGGACTTCTTTTTAGCAGCTATGAGGCTTTATTATGTAATATTAGTTATGGACTTGTTATCTTCAGTTCATTCCTAGATAGACTATTTTAGGAGGAGGATACGGTGTGCCCATAGTGATGGGACTAGGTTTTCTTTTATGGATGAAAATGAAACCCATGAAGAATAGGATGGACTCATACATAGAAGGGTGTATCCAATTACTCCTCAGTTGGCTAGAATGACCCTTGGTGTAGTGGATTCTATGAGTTTTTAGTTTCCTGTAATGACGACGGAGTATGAGGATGTATTTCTTGAGGACATTCCAGGTTTACCTCTCCAACAATAGATTGAATTATGCATTGAACTATGCCTTAGGAAGGCCCTGATATCCATGCCAACATATCAAATGGATCCCACAGAGCTTCGTAAGCTGAGAGTGCAGTTAGAGGACTTGTAGAGGAAGGGATTTGTCAGACCTAATTTTTCACCCCGGCAAGCCCCAGTTTTGTTCACCAAGAAGGTGGATGGGATCTTGAATTTTTGTGTATATTAATATATCCTAAACTAGGTGATTGTAAAGAAAAAGTATCCACTGTCGAGGATCGATGACCTCTTCGATCATTTGAGAGGGGCATGATGGTTATAAAATATTGACCTCAGATCAGGCTATCACTAGTTATGATTATGAGATTAGGATATACCTAAGACAATTTTTTGATGTTGTTATAATCACTATGATTACTTGGTGATTCCATTTGGCATGAATAATTCCCTAGTAGTGTTCATGGGACTCATGAATCAAGTATTTCATCCTTTCTTATACCAGTTTATGTCATTATTCATCAATGATATCCTACTATAGTTAGCGTCTGTGAAGGATCACATAAGACACTTGAGGATGGTTCTAGATACACTCCAAGAGAACTGGATTTATGTGAAGCTCTCAATGTTCTAGTTATGGATTTAGGAGATCCACTTTCTAGGACATGTTATCTCAGCATATGGTGTAGTAGTGGACCCGAAAAAGGTTGAGTCAATGCTTACTTGGGAACCACCCAAGAGCATGATAGAGGTAAATACATTCCTTGGGTTGGTAGGATAATAATAGAGATTAATTCCTTATTTCTATAGTATATTATCTCCCTTGATATATTTGACCCGAAAGGGGTAGTATTTTATATGCGAAGAGAGGTGACAATAGGCTTTCTAGGAATTGAGGTAGAGATTGATGAGTACTCCCATATTGAGATGATAGAGGAGGGTGTTGAGTATGTAGTGTTATGTGATGAATTAGGTACCAAGCTTGGCCATGTTTTGATTTAGAGGAAGGCATTGATTACCCTTGGTTCACTTATATTGATGCCACATGAGTAGAACTATGTGTCCCGTGATATTGAGTTAGTAGTCGTAGTCTTCACAAGGAAGATGTGGCAACACTAACTGATGGGTGAGTGGTTTATCATCTATTCTGACCACAAGAGTCTCAAGTATATCTTCTATCATAAGGATCTTAACTTGATACATAGGTTATGTCTATAATTTCTCCAAGGTTATGACTTCAACATTGTCTATACTCATGGTAAGGGGAATGTGGTAACAGATTACCTCATCATGAGATTTTATTTGTAGTTACTGGGAAAGACATCAGAGTAGTTGGCCTCGTTAAAGTTATCCTTTGTGGATGGAGATGAAGTATATTACCTATAATCATTGGTTGTTACCCATCCAATTTTATAGTGAGTCATGGAGGCACAACTTAGTGATACCGACTGTGAGACCCTATGTACTCATATATCCATAGGACATGCTCCTGATAGATTTTCTACAGGTGGGGAGCCTTTTATTCTTTTCAAAGATAGAAGATGGTACCGATTTCACTGAGAGAGGATGTACTGAGGTAGTATCATACTTCACCATTAGCGGTACATCTAGGTGTGGTGAAGATGTACTAGGACCTATGATGGTGGTTATGATGTCTAGGGGTGAAAAGGGAGTTTTAGAGTTTGTCTCTTTATGCCTTGTCAGCAAGTGAAGGCTAAACACCAGATTCTAGTGGGTTTAGATCAATACCATGAGGTTCTATAGTGGAAGTTGGATGAGATATCCATGGACTTCATGATGGTATTACCATGTACATCTGAGGGACACGATTACAACTGGGTGATTATATAATGACTCACCAAGTCATCTCACTTTCTATCTATTTGAGAGAAAAGTTTAGTATAGAGATTGGGATGCCTCTATATATAGAAGATAGGAAAACTCCATGGAGTTCCCTTGATAATTTTTTCTGATCATGATTCTCACTTTAAATCTCAGTTATGGAGGGGATTTTAGGAGGCCTTTGAGACTCAGTTGCATCTTAGCATAACATTTAACCCCCAAACTGATGACCAGACTGAGCAAACCATTCAGGTCTTGTAGGATATGCTACATGATTTCATGTTGGACTTTGGATGTATTTGGTAGGATCACCTACCATTGATAGTTTTTGTTTACAAAAACAATCAACATTCCACCATTGGTATGAAACCATTCAATAATTTTATGGGTGACCCCACAAGTCCCTTATATCATAGATTTACCTAGGAGAGTCAACACTTATGGACCTAAAGTTGATTCAAGTCAATATAGAGAAGGTGCAGATCATCTAGGAGTAGATGAAGATTGCATAGAGTTGTTATAAGTCCTATGCGGACTGATGATAGAGGCCTTTGAAGTTTGAGGAGGGATACCATGTATTTATGAGGGTCTCACCTCAATGTGGGTTGTAGATATTTGGTTGGAACAGTAAGAATATCTGAGATTCATTAAACCTTTCTAGATACTATGTAGAGTTTTAGAGGTGGCGTTCCTCTTAGATCTATCGCCGTAGTTATATCAGGTACATGAATTCTTCCACATGTCATAGCTAAGGAGGTACATGCATGGACTATCACATGTTATCGACTGGGCCGAGCTGGAAATCAAGGATGGATATAATTTTTCTCAGTACCTTCGAAAGATTAAGGAATGGAAAGATAAGATCCTTCATGGGTGATTGATTCCCCTAGTACGTGTCTAGTGATAGCATGAGAATATTTAGGAGAGAACTTGAGAGTGGGAAACCCAGATGCATGCTCAGTACCCACATTTCTTCATGTATCATTTTTTTTGATTTCTAGAATGTAAATCCTCAATGTGGGGAGAATGTAATGACTTTGATTTTTCTATATATTTCTTTGGAACATTTTATAGATTATTTCTAGGGCTACACACTGAGACAATGACATATTCTGAGGTCTAGTGTACCCAAAATTAAAATTTTAAATATATTAAATATCACACATGCACAATTTTCCTAAAAAGTAGAATAACTCTTAAAAATAGGATCATATTATAAATATGAGGACTCTATTGAGTTTAGAGCCTGATTTTTACCCTAGGTGTGATATAAACCTGGAGTGTGTTGGAAGCTCGGGTTGGGCGGGTTCATGGGTGAATGTTTAAATAAATTAATTGATTAAAATAATTTTTTAATTAAATTTTACATGACCTATTTTTTTCTATAAATATACAGATATAAGGAAATACTAGGGTTTTATCATAACCCTAGATCTATTTGAGAGAGTTTTGGAGGTTCATTCTTAGGAAAACGACATCAGATCGTGGATTGTCGATCAATGTGAAATGAGATTTGAGGATATTTTCAATGAAAATAACACAAGATTATTTTTTTATCAAATATCAATCCATCTCAAGGTATGAAATTTGTATTTTTTGTATTTATCTCTATTTTATTATCCTACAATGAATAAAAATCTATCAACCAAATGATTTATTTATCGTTCGATTGTATTGTGGATGTGGGCTTATTTTTATGGGATTATTAGGAGAAATTGATAATTATTATTATTATGGATATTTTTTTTTCATTCTAATGGAAATGGATTGAGACTAACCTAAACATGACCTAGATTTGTTCCTCTTTTTCATGTTTCTTGGTTTTCTCCCACCATTCATCATTCTTTCATCATCGACATTCATTTTGGCCAGTAATTCAAAAAATACTGATTAAAAAATCATTTTAGACCCATTTATTGGTGCAATAGATTATTATCCTAGATCGGGGTTCAGATCAATGATGGGATCGAGCTATGAAAATGGAGTTTATGGATCAGGACTAGATAGAGGATGTTCACATGGGGGTTTTTAAGTGCACAACAACTTAAAATCTATGGGATGATTCCTGAGAATTTAGGATGGATAGATATTGGATCTCCGACAACGATTGAGCTTGGTTAACCCAGATATGTGATCCATAGGTAGGATTTGTGGTGTAATGGGAGGTGATGACGGTGAGGGCGTATGTGGAGGAAGAACCTTTGGTTCTTTGAAATCCCATAGTACACAATATGTATTCTGGTGTTACAAACTATGTGGGACCCCCTTGTGTGGTGCTAGGGTTTCTGCGAGATGATAAGTATCACATGGTATGTGACATCTACCACATGGCATGTTACCCTTACCCGGAGGCTTGGAATGTACCTCAGAGGGTATATAGATGCAACTAAGAGTATATGGGCTCAAACATGCCATGCAATCAAACATGGACATAGATATCCTAGGTGTACATTAGAAGAGACATGTACTTGGACACATTCAGGAGTATATGGTCTTGTACATGTTGTGTACTCAGACATAGACACAAACACAAGCATGGTCTGTGATGCATGGGTAGGACCCAATACCAAAGGGACATGCCGTGTACTGCTAGTACGCATCATTTAATCCTTCAATAATGGATTTTATCCCTTTTCCTCTTCACCTTGGACAATATTTGATATGGTACATTCCCTTGATCCTTTCCCTAAGTGTTTAGTATGGAGTCTCATCCTACGCATAGGATGATGATCCCCTTTTAGGAACTTTAGTCTTGGATAAAATTATTGTAATCCTTTTATGAGACCTAGAGTGGGATCCTATATCATCATCTTTTCCCTATGTGGGGTTCTTGGTATCTTTGTGACCAACACTATGTGGGTTTCAATCCCCTACTTAGCGGGTTAATCCAAATTTGGTTTTTGGTATACCCCATGGACTTGGGTGTGATCCTCTTTTATGTATAAATATCTTTAGACTTCTAGTATGTACTTATTGTGGTGAGACCTGATAAGCATGACATGCCCGATGAATGGCATCAATATTGTTTGACTTATGGAGTGTGTTCTCCTAGACTAGTTCTATGTGGAACCTTCAATCAAGAATCCAAGGATGACATTATTATTATGACTTTACCTTGAGACTGTGTCTCTATATTGAGTATATATGAATATTCTTGTCACATGTGATATTGACATATACCTATGATGAGATGACTATTATTCTTGATGCTTTATGATTAGTGATTTTGAGGTTTCCTACTGGGTATTGTTATACTCACACATACATGATATTTTCCCACACATGTCATATTTTATGCAGATGATCGACCTTTTAACAGAGTCCTAGAGGGACCATCACTAGGTGGAGATTAGTAATCCAAATAGATCAAGGTGTGTTCCTATAGTTTCATTAATAGTAGCCCTCACCCACTTTATAGGTTGGTCTTGTTTTCAGTTTCTTTTTGGTGTTCTTGTATTTGAACCTTTTACTTTCCAGTACTTATTTTCATACTTTGATGGTGGGATTTTAGATATATTCTTGCATTGATGTTAGTTGTTTTACATTTCAGCATTATATGGTCTTGGATATGTGTGCATGTGTACAAGTACATTAGGATAAGGCCTCCCATGTGTGTGATATCCTTACTTGGTTCTAGTCACTAGCCTTTGGCCTATTGGAGGTGCGTTTGGGGTATTCATGGAACATGCCCTGTTGGGACTGTTCATGAAAAAACGATTAGTTTCACACCTTATCATATGGTTTTGAACTATAACATTGAACTATATAGGTTTTTATTTCCCATACCATGGATATGTAGGAAGATCTTTGAGCAATTAATCCCAAAACCATGGCACCTTATGCCCCTTTAAAACCTATCACCTTTAAAGATAATATTAAACTCTAGCATAAAACAATTCTCCTTCCTAAAAAATACTCAACTTTAGTATAATTTTTTTACTTTTTTAGATGGGACTAAACTCTAGAGTAATCATCTTAAGTCTTACCGGGCATCACTAAACTCTAAAGTAATCATCTTAAGAATTCTTATATATAACTAAAATCCACCATAAACCTTTCACCTTAATATATGGCATAAAACTATAGTAAGATATCTTTTATATATTACTAGAGGACCTTAAACTCCAACACAACCTTCTGCCTTCCTAGATGATACAAAAACACATCATGAACTCTTTTAAGTCTACTTAGAGGGCCTTAAACTCTATTGTAACCTTTATCCTTCCTAAAAAGAAGTAAAATGTCATGACCTGATCCACCAGGGCCCACCTAGATGGTGGTAAACCGAGTGTGACAACCCAATCCCACCTCCAATAGGTTAGGGGATATTGACCAACATTGAGTAGGCATATCATTGAAATAGATGGCCTTAGCCTTAGTACCTATATGCATTCACACAAATAGCTCCGTGCAATAGTGTAGAGATATAATAAAAGACAGAAAATTATAAAGTGTAAACCATGCATGCAAAAACCTCTAGGAATTAATTAAAGTATAGAAGGATAATACAACATATATAAAGGAAAAAATACTTTCCCAACCAAAAATATGGTCCCAACCAGAAAAAAACTAAAATGGATAAAAATGAAGAGAGAACAACTCACAATATCCAAGGATAACCACCGAACATGGTTATCACCAAGAACCACTATGCTCTACTGAAACCAGGTTCACTGTGGTCACCACCAACCTTTCTATCATCTGTATATGATAAAACACATGTGGGAAAAGTCTATGAAAGGGTGAGTATAAACATACCTATTAATATTCCTTGAAAACCAGGAGAGAAGAAATAGATAAAACAATTAGCTCGACCCATAAAGCAACATGGTGAAGAAACCCAACAATAGATATGATCTAAAGGAAACCCAAGAAAAGAGAGAAAGGGTATATCTATCTCCATATCAATCTAAGAATTAAGATTTATCCTTGAGATACCAATGGTCTATATCCGATTCCTAACATCATGTGAAACCTCATTATAATATGAGTGGAGGGACCACTCCTTTCCACTGCACACAATAGGGGAGGGACCCCTAAATCTATTGGAGGACCCACTTTCCACTTGAGATCGAAGGTGGGGGAGTACCACTATGAATTTAGAGGACCCATGTCCTATTTTAGTATAGGGGATTATAGACACTACTTGTGTAAAGAGTATGTGGGAACCACACCCTAGTGAGATAGGGGAGTACCAACCCCGACATCACTCTGGTGATCAAACTCAACCACTTCCATTAGCTAAGAACCATTTAAAGAAGATTCCTTCTTGTAACACATCATTTTGTATCTTTTATTCTAATTTTTTTTTTACCATCATGTATTATGAGGTAGACTACATTGGATATGCTACTCACATTCCCAAATATGAGTCCTGATGAAGGAGATACACAAGATAGAAGTCCCTTGGAAGAGTACATGGAATGTATAGTGTATACATGATGTTTCTTGTCTACCCTGGGTATTACCATGTACTAAGGCCAATTCCCATAATCTATAGTCATTCCCATATAATTTTTCCATGATTGGGTTCTATTGATGTGTTCAAGAACTCTATCCATGTCCATTCCCATGTAACCTAGCTGTGTTTGTGTACCTGAATGTGTTCTTGCCAATGTACTCCTAGGGTACATGTTGAGACACCAACACTGAGTCACATGGTGTGTGGATAGACCACATGATGCATGATATTTAATTCTACCCAAAACCTTAGCTTCTGTCATAAGGGGACTATATTTCATGTTTTCTTCCAAAGTACACATCATTTATGTCGTGATTTTCCAAAAAACTCTTGAAGATTTCACATGAATTTCCCCCTTAATCTACCACCGTTGATCCAACCATGAAATCCACTTATGAACTTTGATCCAGATTTGACCAATCTCAAAACATCATCAGTGGCCAAGTTCTATCCACCCAATTTGTGTGCGAACCATCCCTATCACATCGTACTGCTACGTCACCCCAACCATGGAATAAAAGTCTTTATTTGTATTATGATCCATGTCACTAACACCTGAATCCTACATCATGTCTTGATCCAACTGAAAAAATTAATTCCTTAATTTTTCATGCAACCTCCAAAATCATGGGGTTCAGTCCCACTCGAACTCAACCTTGAAATGTCGGATTATTGACCCCATAGGCCAACAATAGAGAATGTGAAGAACAATGGCAAGAAAGGCACAATATTGTGGTAATATCATCATTAGATGATGTGATCCTAGACAATGAACATAAATTGTAGAAAAAGGGGTTTGAATTATAGGTTTAATAAGGATAAATAAATTTAGTTCAAGAATATCCAATGAAATGGGGCTAATGAGAAGAACAAAAAACACAAGAAAATAAGCAGATATGATAAAATTCATGGTTATTAATTGATTAAAGGGTAGAAATCCATGAAATTACATACAATACCTCATGAATGGATTGATTGATAGTGAAGAATGCATCCACTAGTGATAAAGGTTATGATATCTCTAGGTTCATCGACCGTCTCATAAATTCTCACATTTGTTGGTCGTCAATCAATATTCCTAGGTCTCCGATGCCAACACTATCCTCATCTTCTCTAATCTCTCAGGGTTATACAAATAACCCAGATAATTCATCATAATTTCATATTTATAGAGGAGGGTTAGGGTTATTAAATAATTAAATTAAATAAATAAATTAATTCACTTAATGCACCCACCAACAGTCACCCTCAATTGAATGGCCGACACTGACCAACTTTATGTCACACATAGGGAAAACCTCATTTTACAGAAACAACCATGGTCTTATATTTTATATCCAAGGTCCTGATCAATGGTAAAACCATTTATTACAAAAATATTCCTGTGCGTGGTTTAATATATTTTAATATTTTTAATATATCAATTCTAGGGTCCTGCGACACCCAAACATAGTGAGAACTCTGTTAAAAAATCCAGATTTATATATATAGAAATATTAAAATAATTAAACCAATGAATCCAAAGTCATTATATTCTACCTCTTTCAAGTATTTTCACTATGAAAATAAAAATTTTCATAAAAATGTGGGGGGTAATGAGCTCACATCTGGCTTTCGTGCCCCTAGGATCTCCCCTACACGTTCCCATGATGCCAAAGCACTTAAACCAAAGGGATGGTCCATTCATGTAGGATCCTCTCCCACTGATCCATGAAGTCCACTGGGTACTATAAGAATGTTCTTCCTTCCTTGATGTCCATCTTTCCATAGTCGATAACTTTCATTGGTCATGTACGCATATCCTCAACTGTGACACATGGACGACATCATACACCCATTCTAACTATGGTGGAAAGGCCAATTGGTAAGCTACCTCAACAACCCTCCATAGGATCTAGAATAACCTAATGAACCTCAGGGATAACCTGCTTCACTATCCAAATATTCGTAATCCTCATCATGGGGAGACTAAAAAAAATATGGTTTCCCTGCTCGAACTCCAAAGGCCTATGATGCTATCCCATGTAAGATTTATGTTTGTTATAAGCTATCATCATATACTCATGGATCACCTGAACCTTCTCAGCATTTCCTACACCATCTCTTCCCCTAAAATAAATTTCTCTCCAATCTTAGTCCATAAAAATGGTGACCTACACTCATACATGATAAAAAAGGTTGCACACCAATAGAAGAGTGAAAACTAATATTATAAGAAAAATATACCAATGGACAGCGATCCTCCCAACTTTGTATAAATTAAAAAACTAAGTATCTTAGTATATCATCCAAAACCTATATAGTCTGTTTGGTATGACCATTTTTATGGGGTGAAATGACATGCTCATCTGTAACTGGGTCCAAAAAACCTCCTATAGGCCCCTCCACAATCGTGAAATGAACCGAACATCATGGTAAGAGATTATCATTTTGGGTACCCCATGAATCCAGATGATATCCTACACATACACCTGCCCCAAAATCTCAACTGAGATCTACTACCTGATAATAATAAAGTGTACTGACTTGGTAAGTTAGTCTACAATCACCCAGATCACATTATAGACTGTAACTTTTTGAAGAATCCCTATCACAAAATCCATCAATATTCCATCTCACTTACATTATGGAATCTCAAGAGGCTGAGTAAAAACTATTAGAACCTGATATCTAGCCTTTACCTGCCGATACATGAGGCATTGAGAAGCAAAATCAGAAATTCTACGCCTTATGACAGCCTGCAGAAACTATCGATGATGGTCTCTGTACATATTTTACACACCTGAATGCACAACCAATGGGGAGGTATGAAACTCCATCAACTCCTCTTCTTGAAACATGAACAAAACTACTATTCATACCTAGAAAAGGATGTCATGATCCCCTCTTTTAGGAAATCCATCTAGCATATATCTTGAGGATGTATAGTCACACAAAACCTCACAATATAAATTTAAAAATAAATAATCTCTCACACATTAGATAAGTGGTGGATTCAATACCATTGACTATGGATAAGTTGTACCCCTCTCCCCCAAAAGGGCCATTCTCAATGAATCTAACTCCTCAAATGCATCCTCCACCAAGAGAGAACAATATTTCTTTCTAAGGGAATTTTCCACCATATTTTACTTCATATTAGTATCAAATATATCAAATTCATAGTCCTAAAAGGAATCTAACCAATGCCTCTATCTTAGGTTGATATCTTGCTGATTGAATATTTACTTGAGGCTTTGGTGGTCTTAGTAAACAATGAAACACTTTCCCAAAAGATAATTCCTCCATATATTTAGGGTGAAGATTAATTCCACCAACTATAAGTCATGGGTCATATAATTATTATCATGGGGTATCAACTGCATCAATCCATAAGCAATAATCGCTTTCCTCTGCATCAACACACAACTGAGCCCAGCTATTGAGGTGTCAAAAACACTATGTACTCAATTACCTCCTCCGCCTCAATATAGGAGCACTAGTCAACCTCTTACTTAGATCATAGAAGGATTCATGAAAGTGCTTAGTCTAAGTAAATGAATACCCATTCCATATGAAATTAGTCAAAGGAGATGCTATCCTAGAAAATTATACCATGAACCTCCTACAACACCCTACCAAACTAAGGAAAATCCAAACCTATGACACACTATTAGGTGGTTTCTAAATAATAATTGCATTAATATTCACCATATCTATAAAAGAACCTTTCTAAGAGATGACATGACCTATAAAGTGAACCGCTCAAATCCAAAACTGACACTTCAAGAGCTTATTTCATAGTTGGTACTCCTAAAGTAATTTTAGGACCAACCTCAAATAATCTATTAAATCATCATCTATTTCATATTATATGAGAATGTAATAAATAAATAAAACTATTAATTAATCTAATTATATCTAGAAGATATGTTTTATAAGTTCCATGAACACAACGAGTGAATTAGTCACACAAAAAGGCATCACCAGGAACTCATAGTGTTCATAGTGACATCAAATTTTCATCTTCAGAATATCATCCTTGAGAACCCTAAAATGATGGTAGCCAAACATGATATTGGACTTTGATAACCAACTAACACCTTTAAACTGATTGAAAAGGTCATCAATCCCTTGGTAAGGGGTAATTTTTATTTATTGTTACTTGATTTAGGTGATGATAATCCATGAAAATCTTCAAGATCTTTTCTATATTTTTCATGAAAAAAACTGGAGCCACCCAGGAGGAAATGATGGGTTTGATAAAACCATTCCCTCAAAGGTCTTCCAACTACACTATAAACTCCTAAAGCTCGATGGGGGTTATATTAAATTCCATAAAATATATCGGTGAAGTCACAGGGTGGAAGTAAAAGTATAAGTCAATATCCCATAGTAGAGGTAGTTCCGAGACATTTTAGGAAAGAAGTATATATAATCCTCCACTACTATTGGAATACATATTCTTAAAAATCCTACTACACCAAGGGATAAACTCACCAAATGATGGTTAATAGGTTGTAGATTCTTGATCGTGAGCCCCACTTGATTATAAAAAAGATCTCTCTCACCCATGAAGAATAATCCTACCCCATCAGTACAGAGACATATAAATCTTTCACGATGATATTCAATCTGATCATTCACCATGGATAAATATTCCATCCCTAGGATGACATCATAAGGTTTCATCATGATAACCAAAATTTCCCATGATAAACTCTCTCCACTGATCTCTAACTCACACTACCGAGAGATGCATGATATAAAAGAATAAATCCTTATAAGAAACTCTATCCATATTTTATAGACTAAAAATTCAAATGGATTTTCTATCTCTCGCATAAGGGATAAAGAGATAAAGGAATGAACAACACATATATCTATAAGTACTAGTGCTAATGTAGAAAATACATAGATCTTAACTCAAATCATATCATGGGAAGCCTGATCATATCCCTCCATAGCATGTAATTGGACACACACTCGAACAATATTCCTCTGAATCCAAGATGGGCCACTAGGTGGTGGTGGTGGAAGTTGCTCACAATGGAATCCTACACCATCATCTCCTCCCTCTAGAGCTCCACCTTCTCCTCTAATAGAACTTCCTCCCTAGGGGCTTCCCTGACTGCACCTAGGAGATCATTGATAGTAATTTTGCCTCTATCATGAATGTTTATCCACTGAAATTCCACCATACATTGGAAATTGGGTCATGAAATCACAGGCCATGTGACCCCAACCATCACAAGCATAACACCACCCCCTCATGGATGACTGGACCCTCTGTGTGAACCCTATTCCACAAATCCACATGTATGAGTCTCGGTATGAGTATACCTCATGTAATGTGACCTTGATGACTGAATAATATTAACTACTAGAGATAACTCGTCCCCATGATGTACATTTCCATCTCCATCCACCTAACATCCCTCTTTTAAGAATATCTCTATAACCAAAACGTACCCAAACACTCCATTATAAGTGGGAATTCATAAGGATAACATGTATCACGCATGTCTTTGTGAAGGCCCTACTCAAAATTACATTACTAGAAGTATCCATATCACATAATATCAAGATATTAGCACATGAGGTTAGTGAACCTCATGGAATACTCGACAACTAACATATCACCCCTGCTATAGCTCAATAAGATCCTGAATCAACAAAGAGCACAAGATCTAAGGGTAATATTCATTGCATAACAACTTATGTAATTCTAACCATGACAGTGTCATCTCATCATTAGTCAGATTTATCAGACTCTACCAACACCCTGCTTCTCCATGAATAATATTGGTTGCAAGAACAACCATCTTATCCATTAGGGTCCGAATAATACTGAAAACTCAGACCACCACATCTAGATAATCCCCCACTACCTGAGGGTCTGAATCACCATGAAACCCATGCGATCTCTATTTACATAACTCACATAATTTTTTATGATTTCATATATCATTGTACTAACACTATGGATCTATTATTTTTCCAAAAAACAACCAATCATTTTCCTGAATCACTAGAGTAAACACATCATGAGTAAGTCCCTGAACTGAGGCCTCATATGTCAATTAGTTATCATCACTATCCTATATTAGTATCCTAACTAGATTTCCTCCCAAAGCATCCTAAAAGTTAACAAGACATACTATGGTTTGATGAACATATCTAGGAAAATGAATTAATAAGGAAATTAATGTCAAAATACCCAGTCTTATATAATGAATGTACCATTGGTTTCCCTACAACCAATGTCTTGGTATTTTGAGTTGACAAACAGGTAGTCAGAGTCCTGGTGTATAGATATGTCATCCACTACATCAACACTGGTTCCCTTGGCCTGAGAACCAAAATAAATACACTCCAACATTATTTCCCTAAGTTCCAAAACCAATCCTCACAACAAATTACAACTCCACCAACCCAAGGGAAAACTACCTTTGATATCACTCTATCACAAACTGATCCATTGGGGATCACCAGTCAGTAGTAAACTGAGTGTGACACCAAAATCCCACTTAAAATAGGCTAGGGGATGATGACTAACACTATGTATGCATATCACTAAAACATGATGCCTTATCCTAAGTACCTATATGCACTCACACAACCATCTCCATGCAACAATGTTGATATATAGTAAAAAATAAAACATCTAGAGTTTAAACCATGCATGAAACAACCTATAGGAAAACATCAAAGTAAAAAAACATAATACAATGGATATAAATGGAAAAAATACATGCCCAAATAGAAATGAGGTACCAAACCGATAAAAAATGAAATGGGGAAAACTGAAGAGTTCCTAACTCACAATCTCCAAGGATGGCCATCGAACATAGTCAGCACTAAGAACCACTATGATCCACCAAAACCCGGTCCACCAAGGTCATTATTGATCTTTCAATCATATATATATGACACAAAACATGCAATAAAATCCCATGAAGGGGTGAATATATACATACCTAGCAGGATGTGAAAAAAAACCAATAGGGAAGCAATAAATAAAATAGGCAGCACAAGCTATAAAGAAATAGGGTAAATAAACCCAATAATAGATATGATCTAAAAGAAAACCAAGCAAAGAGAAAAATAATATCTATATATCCACAACCAACAAAGAATGATGAGTCTACTTAAAGATCCCAAAGGTCCATCTCTGATGGCCAACACCATGGAAAACCTCACTAGAATATGAGTGGAAGGCCCACTCCTTACCACTGCGCTCCATAGTCGAGGACTACTAACTTTAGTGACAGACTCACTCACTATCAGAACTAAAATATGGGAGAGTAACACTCCATATATAGATGACCCATTCCCTACTGTATTATGGGAGAGTATTGACTCTACCTGTGTCAAGAGTATGGGGGACCAGTGCCCTAGTGTAATAGGGGAGTACTGACCCTGAAATCTATTTGGTGATCAAACCTGATCATTAAAGTCGACCAAGAATCACTGAAGGAAGAATACCACTTGTAACAATATATAAAATCAAAAAATACCACCATCATTTCCTACAAGGAAAACTGCTCAACATAGGTCACTCGCATGCCCAAATACGAGTCATAAAGAAGGAGATACATAAGGTATAATTACCTAGAAAAAATTACATGTCATATATATGGTATACATGGTGTGTCTTGGATACACTAGGTATGATCGTGTACTATGGACTATGCCTATGAACTCTAGCTGTTCCCATTTTATATAACTATTCATGGGTGCTCTGGTCATGTCCGAGTACTTTGGTCGTGTCCATGCCCATGTAACCTGGTCTTTCCTGTATAACTAGACATGTCTGTACCCATGTAATCCTATTGTAAATGCTGATCCACCAACATCAATTCACCTGGCATGTGGATAGACTACATGAAATGTGATATATAATTCTTCCTAAAACCATATCCACCACAACAAGGGGACTACATGGCGTGTGTTTTTCTAAAGTACACACCTTGTATGCTAGGTTTTTATAAAAACTCTTGAAGATTTCATGAATTTTTTCCTGCACCACCACCACTGATCGAGATAGAAAGTCCACTAAGGATCTTGGATCTGGAGTTAACCAAGCCCAAAACGTCACTGGTGGTTAGATTCTGACCACTCAAACCATGTGTAGATCATCCATGTAACATTATACCATTGCGTCACCCCAACCATGGATGAAATGCCTCGATCCAGCCTCCAATACATGTCTCTAACACCTGCATCCCTCATAATGTCATGGTCCAACCATAAAACACCAATTCATATGTTTATCATTTATCCACCATGAATATAGGGGTTTGATAACTTTCGAACGTAGCCCAATAATGTAAAATCACGAAACCTATAGTCCAATGATTAAAAACAGAAATAAAAGTGGTGTTTAAGGCACAAAAGCAAGGCAAGATCATCGTTGGATGATGTGATCTCAACCAATTACCATAAATGGAGGAAACAAAATGGGGTTTTAATCACAGGTGATACAAGGATGAACAAATTTGGTTAAATAATATCAAATTAAATGGGGCTCATTTTAAGAATGTAAAACATCAATAAATAAGTAGATATGTGAAAATACATTCTTATTAAATAATTTAAAGGGTGAAAATCCATGAAATAATGTTCCCTACATCAAGAATATATTTATCACTAGTGAAAAACACATCTGCTAGTGACGAAGGTGATGGTCCTGTTGCATTCGTCAACCTTCTCACAAATTCTTCCATTCATTGGCCATCAATCCATATTCCTAGGTTGCCAACACCCAAACTCTACTCCTCCTCTATAATCTCCTAGGGTTAGGTGTCTTATCATAGAAATTAATCATAATAATGTTTTTATAGGGGAGGGTAAGGGTATAGGTTATTAAAAAAATTAAATAAATAAATAAAAAAATTAATTAATTAATTCACTTAATGCACACGCCAATAGTCAGACTCAATCAAATGCCTAATGCCGAACAAATTTATGTCATGCCTAGGGTAAGACCTATATCCTGGAAACAACCATGGTCTCATATTTTCCATCTATGGTCCAGATCAATGATAAAAAAATTTATTCCAAAAATATGTGCATGCGTGCTTTAATATATATTAATATTTTTAATATATTATTTCTATGGTCCTATGACAACCAAACACAACCCCAAATCTGGGAAAAAATCAATAGATATTTATTAAAATATTTAAATGAATAAACCAATGAAACCAAACTCATTATATGAAATACAGTGTAAACCCTTTTCCTTTCTAGATAGCACTAAACTCTAGTGTAAATACTTTTTTACTTCATAGATGATACTATAATCTATAATAATCATCTTAAGCATTCTTGGATTGTACTAAACTATAAAATAATGATCTTAAGCCTTATTGGATGGAATTAAACTCTAGAATCAACCATTCACCTTCCTAGATGACGCAAAATTCCTAGTTGAACTCTTATATTTTTTAGAGGACCTTAAAATTAAATGTACCATTTTCCCTACCTGTACGGAGAAAAAATCCAGCATAAAATATTTTAAGTGTTCATAGAACATCTAGAACTCCTCCACACCATCGATACTTCTTAAATGGAACTAAACTATAGTGCGATCCTTTATCTTTCATGGATAACACAAAACACCTGTGTGAAATCTAATTCTTCACATAGGATATTAAACACTAAAATAACCATTGGACGTTTTGGAGAGTATTTAACTATTGCGTACTATTTTAAGACATCTTAGAGGGCCTTAAGCTTAAGTGTAACCTTTGGGATTCTTGGATGACATTAAAATCTAGTGTAACCTTAATGAATTCCCATATGAATTTAAAATATATAATATTATCCTCCATTCATTTTCAAGAAGGGTATAGATTAATTTTTTATGATTTCTTTCAAATATATCAGATTTAAGCAATCCCTTTAATCACTGGTGTTCACCCCTCTAAGCTGAAAAGGGATGTAATTTTTTTTGGTATTTGTACCAAAAAGGATTTCATGAACACAAATAAAATCTATAATAGATTCTTGGAATAGACAATAAACTTCTTCATGGGATTATTTAACCTCACATCCTCTCAATTTCTATATATACACCCAAAATACACCACATGATCCCATATGTAATGCCCCTAGATTTTTTGATTTTTTTTTTCAAATAAATTTAATCTTTTAAATATTTTTCATTATATGAAACATAGATTATATCTTTAATTACTTGAAACACTAAGTTTATCTTACATTATACGCAATAATGAGTTTAAACAAAACATTCCATACTATTAAAATATTATTATTTAAAATGATAATTATATCCTACCTATTGGAATGATGGGTATGAATAAGATTAACTAAATTATGAAAATATTTGGTTTAATCATGTATAAAAAATGAATTCTTTGGTGGCAAATTAATTAAAAATGAAAATAAAAGCTATTTTATGAAAAACTATTTTTATGAAAACAAAAACGCTTTAACTCAATAAATTAAAAAACCCACTTTTGGTGAATGATTTTAATAAAATGTATATAATATATATTCAAAAAACTTTTTAAAATTCATATTATGTGTTTTATAGATGATATATAAGAATAAATCCAATTTATGCTTAAAAATCGTATTTTTTTAAAAAGCATGTCTGTCACCTTTTTGGGCACTTATTTTAAAAATAAATTTTGACACTTTTTAATTTTTTGTTTTAAAAATGAAGTTATTTTTTTTGAAATAATCATGTTAATATTATCTTAAGGTAAAATTTTGGGGATTTTATGAAAATATTTTTTTTTGATGAATAATGAAAAATATTGAATTTTAATTGAAAACTACCTTTCCATTTAACTTATTTATAAAGTTAAATTATATATTAAATTGTTTTTAAATTAAAATTAGTTCAATTATATATCTATTAATATAATTTATGTCATTGGAATCATTTTTATATTGAATTTTTATATAAAACATTTTCAACTTTTGAACATTTTCTCTTTGAAATCTCGCTTTCTTGTTTTGTCTCTGGAATTAATTTTAATTAAAATTTGACACTTTTGCAAACAGAATTTAGAAACATGGATTCCATATTTTTAATAAGAATAATTTATATTATCAAATAATTTTAACTTAATTTTTTACCATAATGAATATTAAAAACAGTAAAAATTATTTACCATGGTTAAGGAAAAAATGGGTTTATTAGGGGATTAAACTAAAACGATAAGGGTTACAAAGACCTAAAAAATTATATAAAATATATTTTCTAGACATATATAGAACATATAATGTATAAGGATATATAATAATACATTTTGGATCCTTTTTTCGGGAGAAAACATGAGTACACATTTTTATTTTCCAAAAAATTACAAGTGTGCCTCTCACCCCACTTATAAAAGGCCAACCCATATCCTCTACTATTCACACCTTAAAACCATTTTGATTTTGCCAATAAATTACAAAATAACTTCCCAAATTCCATAATCTCATCCTTTAATCCTTATTTTTGGCATAAATACAACCTAAGAATACTTTTAGGGCAAAACTAAGAAGGTTACCCAAAGAAGGCGTAACATTCCTTAATGAGGGTTTTTATTTTATTTCTTCCTCTAAATCCTTAAATTATTATTAAATAATAATAAAATAATAAAATAATTATGTTACATATACTAATATGTTTTATGTTAATTTAATGACCTAAAAATATTTCGACTTCCATCAAATGGTTTATGAATTCATTATTCATGTGTATGAAAGACTACCACCTCACAAATCGATGTCATTAATTTTTCCATTACCACATCTCATGATTGGGTATGATGATGGATATAATGTATATATATTATATTTATAACATAATTATACCTCTTGAGTCATTATATAATATATAACTTTTTATTTTCCATTACACAGGGGATACGATAACGTTGCTCGTGTGGACTGCAGACCACCGCTTCGAGACAAGATATGATTTGTTTTTCACTAATTCTTTACATGGAAGAAAATAAGGATAAAGATAATAAATATATGTGATATTTATGAAATAATTACGATATTAATGTAATATTTATAATTCTAAAAATAAAATATATCATTTTCTTTTTACCTTTTTACTCATTGAAAGATGATAACATCGTTCATGTACGTATGGACTACCACCTTCATGAAGTGATGTGACTCTATATTTTTATCACCACACCACATGGATGATATTTATAAGTATATTTAAAGAAATAATATTTTATTCATGATATTATGATCATTATTTAAATATAAAATATTACTTATCTCCTTTCCATAATGATTGTTGAAAAATAGAAACGTTACTCATGTGTACATATGCCCGACTGTCTCTATGATCGTAATGTAACTAATTTCTCAAAACCATATTTCATGATTGAAATTAAAATTATAATTTATATATAAATATTATAATTATTTTATTATTATTATTTTTGATATTATGTAACCATGATCAATGTAAAAGGACCTAAAATAACAAATCAAAACATATACAAAAAACAAAGCAGTTATTACCCAAAACGTGATTTTAACAAGGAATTAGTAATAAATGGGTAATAAATGATCATAAGTAAATAATATATGGTATAATATATATAATTATGGTCCTATAATATATTTATAATAAAATTATATTTATTATACAGGAGGTTCTAACTTGTACGACAGAAGTCGAGACTAAAGGTAAGGGATTTATAGTATTTCTTTTATTTCTGGGAGACATATAAAAATTCATCACTCATTTATTTTTCGTAGTGTATGTACCACCCCTTTGACATGTTATATCATGAATATAAATTTATATATATATTTAATGTTTCATTTTATGTTATTATTTATTGGGGCTTACGATTCAAAAGATTACCAAAGCAGTAAGGGATTTCCGTCTCACTTTTATTTTCTGTGAGACGCAAGCCATATTCACCATGTATTTAATTTATGTGGTGTATATAATTCACATGAATTTATTATATGATTATTATACATAAAATTATGGGAATGTTATATTCATTTTAGTATATATCTTTCATAGGGATTATGTTTCAAACGTTACCAAAATGGTAATGGTTTTATTGTATAATCTCATCATTTATTAGGATTATTTTTGATTAAGTATAAAATGTTGAAATATTATGATCTAAATATAAATAATTATCATGAATTTTATTATTCATTAGTTATTAATGATATTTTCAAGTAATAGTACCATTTTTCCACTCTTTGGTTATTAAAATAATTGATAAAATGTTTTTAATAAAAAATATATTTATATCTCTCTTCGACCAAAACCCCCTTTTCATCAAAAACCATGTTTTATATATTTTTTAAAAATGTTTTAAAATTATTAAAATTATTTATTAAATAATTTTTTATCCATTTTTTACTTTTTACAAAAAATGTTTTAAAATTATTCTTCATGTTGTTTTCCAAACAATGCCCGTTTGGATTTTAAAAAAATTGTGAAAGGAATATTTGTTTTAACTTGTATGACATGAAAAAAAATTTTCAATGCCATGAACTTTATTTTATTTGAAGATTAATTTATATGTTTTCAAGGTTATTTTAAAAGAAAAAGATTTTTTAAAATGTTTTATGAATTTTTAATTAAAAATTTATTTTCAAAGAAAAGTTATTTTCCTCAAGGAATGTTCCAAGTGATCTTTCAAAATCATTCTCCATCTAAGATGACATAATTTTCTATAACTTATTATTTTTTAGGGATATGAATAAAGGATGATATTATTATTATTTATATAAATTTTTTACCATGAAAATATGTTTTTTAAACCCATTTATCTTCCATGGGTTATACTATAATAAAATTCTTATGAAATAAACTTATTTTTCACAGGTTATGTTATGATGAAATGATGAAATTATTACGAAACCTATCTATTTTACATAGGTTATGATATAATGAAATTTTTATGAAACCCATTCCATTTAATGTGTTATGATATGATGAACGTGTTATGATCTTATGGAATGCATACATATGATTTTCATTATGTGATGTGTGGGACCTATATCTACCTCCAATGCATTGGGTAAAGATGGATAACTCATGAGTAAATATGTTTTTCATAAACCTGATTACATGTTCACAATGTTATACATGAACTTGATTACATGTACATAATTTTATTCATGAACCTTATTACATGTTCACAATGTTATGTGTGAACCTGATTACATATTCACAATGTTATGCATGGACCTATCTTTCATGTCCATAATGTTATGCGTGGACCTGGTTAAATGTCCATAATTTTATGTGAGGACCTAATTTCATGTACTTAACTCAAATGAGCGAATATTTATCTATTTATAAAAGTTAACAAAGTTATAAGATGATTTTTATTCCATAGATCTATTTCTTACAGAAATGTTATGTTCTCATGGATCATGTTATTTGATTTCCTTATGATTAATTTCTTATAAAATACCCATCTTTATATCAGGACTCAAGATTATGATCTTTGACATATAGGGTATGGTTTTAAAATATTATTCTCATGTTCTAATACCATTATGTTTATGTTATGCTTATGTATATCCCTTTTTACCCCTATTGAGTATCAGATCTCACCCTTTCTTATGTTTCCTTTCCCTAGATTATGAAGAAAGGTTTTAATTAGGGTATGTTTGTGAAGAGTACTAAAGAGGAATATCTTTATGGGATATTATGGAGATATTTTACCAAATTATAATATTGTGTACCTAGTATCCAAATACACTAAACTATTATGGTCCTCAAGCATGTGTTTGTGTATTTTATTTAATATTCATCTAAAAATATGTAATATCTATGCATAAAAATCCCGGGTTGCTATAGTTAGCATCAAAAGAAAGGTTTAGTTAACATTTGGAAACTAGGATGAGAAATATTTAGTGGTATCCCTGGGGATATTTATAGGGATATGTCTAGGTACTTGTCTAAGGATAAACATAAGGATGAGTCAAAGTATATAAAATTGTCCTGGAATTTTTGTAAAGGATAGAGTGAGTGATTTCAAAAAAATTAAATTTCTATCTAGATACTACAAGAGGATGTAGATCTTACACATAAGTACCCAATGGTAATAACTCTAAAAAGGGTATATTTATCTGGACTCAATAATCACCTGGTGTATGGCAATGGGCCTTTCCAAATATCTATTTTGACACTTCTGAGGGATATGCTTTGGAAATTCAAAAAATATTTACAAACCATCATGAAAGATTTAAATAGATTGTAGATATGAATGAAATTGGAAAATAATAATGCGTCATATATTAAAAATATTATGTCATAATTTAGACACCCTATAAGTGATTTATCATGATTATGTGGTTCTTCAGTATGATTATTGTTTTTACACAATGTTTTTTAGTTTTAGTAAATAGATGGAACTAGAAGGAACCATGTTAATGTTGAATGAAATATAAAATAAAATTATTTTCCCCCTGAGTAACTGAATTCTATGGAAGATGAAATAAAAAAACCTCATTTTTATTCTCACAAAAATTTCTCAATCCAGGACTCATGATGAAATTCCAAACAAGAAATGGTGGGAACAATGTTCTATTTATTCCTTTATGAGGAAACAAACACCATATTTAAGTGGTTCTATTGATCCACTTGTTTCTGAGTAATGGATCAATACCAATAATTTTTTTTTCTATTATCTAGTGTTTAGATCATGAAAAATTCATTTTTTATGTATACTATTTGGAAGGTGAGGAAGATAAATGGTGGAATATTACTAAGAATACAAGTCAATGAGAAGAAATTGACTCCATGAAGGGGGATGAGATTAATTTTTTTTTCAATAAATAATTTCCATGTATTATTTATAAAAAATGAAGAATTAATTCCTTGAGATTAAGAATAAGGAGGAAGAATCTATTGAAACTTATAAAGAAAATTTTACAAGACTTAAGAGGCACTCTTGGGGTATTATCATTCATCCTAAAAGTGAGGTTGACCAATTATTTAGTGGATTCAAACCAAATCTCGAAAGGGAGTTAGCCATAAGGGACTTTGGATTCTACAAATAAATCATTTGATGTGCAATAAAAGTGTAAATTAATTCTAGAAACTCTCTTGGTTTTGGTGATAAGAAAAGAAATATGGGATTCTATGGAAATTCCAATGATACGTCACATAGAGGGAAGACAAATTTTCAAACTCATACTTTCCAAAAAAGTGAGAAGGGGAACTTAGGTGTGTGCCTGAAAGGAAAAAGAAGGTGTTTTAGGTGTTGTAATACTAATAATAGAGAAAAAGAAAATAGAAGTATTGTAAAGTTGATAGTTAATAAAATGAATGGAGAGAGATCTCAACAGAATGCACCACCCACACTCTAGTGTTCAAAGTGAAAGGAGTTTGGGAATTATGTGAATCAATACCTCAATCCAAGGTATAATGTGGATGATAAGCCATAAAAACCTCTAAATAAAAAGGATAAAGGTAAATACTATGAAATAATAATGGATTAAGTGAATCATGATAATTAGAGTTCATTTATCCTCCCCTATTTAGTTGGTAATTTCATGTTTGATTTTGTATGAATGAGCCTTATTAAAATCTCAATGTTCATTATTGAGTGAAATTTTATGTGATTATCTCCCTATACATGGATTATATAATAATGAAATCACATTTTATATTTTATTTGTACAAGGATGAACCCAAGATTCCAATGAAAATGTTTTTTCACAAGATAATAGCTTACATAAGGAATACATGGTGGATTTACATTTGGAAGTGTAAATATATCTATGTAAGATTAAGTTAAGAGTTATAGATACTATATTGAGTTTAAGTTTGATCATAAGTTGATAATAATTTACACTGTTTTTTATGTTTAATGTGAGGGGAGTTTCTCAATATTTAGGATATTTTAAGAGACATTTATTGCAATACAATCCATTGGTTTTGTATATGTTTTAATGAAAAAGTTATTTGAGGAGTAATTTATTTACACTTTGTGGACATATGATTAAAGGTATTGTTAACATTTAGGGTTTATCTTATCTTTAATTTTGAGGTAATTATGGGTTGTAACTGATTACCTTATGAAGTCAGCACACTTCATTTCTACTAGTGAAGATTTCTATCTAGATCCTCTTGGTAGAATATACATTAAAGAATTGGTACAGTTTCATGGGGCACCACATTCAATTGTATCTGATTAGGACATGAAGTTTACCTCAAAATTTTGAAAAATCCTTCAGCAATCTCTTGATATAGAGTTGATTTTCAGCACTTCATATCATCCTTAGATAGATGATCAATTTTAAAAAATAATTAAAAACCTAGAGGATATGATAAGATATTTTTCTATGGATTTTAAAGGTGGTTGGGATTAACACATTAATAAAGTTGTTTTTTCTTACAATAACAGATTTCACTCAACCATTAAGATAGATCCATATAAAGACATTTATGGAAATAAATGTAAAAATCCAATGAATTGGAATGAAGTTACAGAAAAAAAGATATTGGGACCACAACTTATTACTTGAAACTTCCACTAAAACTCTCTCAGGTTAAAAATATGTTCCATGTATCTCTCATAAGTAAATATATACCTAATCCATAACATGTACTAAACTCAGAGGTCATACCACTGGATCATGATCTTTTTTATAAGTAAAAATATGTTGATATTTTAGATCAAACATAGAAAGTTTTACAAAACAAGACCACTCACTTGGTCAATGTTTTGTGTGGTGAAACCACCAGCTTTAAGAGTCTACATGGGAACCCAAGGATGTAATGTGGTATAATTATACTCAATTATTGGTACCAAAGTGATGAATTTAGAGGGAGAAATTAATTTTAAGGGGGGTAGAATGTAACACCCCAAGATTTTGAAAAATATATTTTTTCAAATAAATTTAATATTTTTGAAATTTTACATTACACGCAACATCAATTTTATCTTGTGTTACACACAAAATTGAGTTTATCTTGTGTTACACACAATATTGAGTTTAAATGAAAGGTGACATACATTTAAAATATTATTTTTAAAAATGACTGTTATATCCTAGCCATTGGAATGGTGGGTATAAATAAGATTAACTAAATTATGAAAATATATGGTTTAACCTTGTATATAAAATGAATTATTTGGTTACCAATTAATTAAAAATAAAAATAAAAACAAAAGCTGTGTGAAAATAAAGGAAATATTTTTTCTAAAAAAATATTTTTATGAAAAAAACGTTTTACCTCAATAAATTAAATGAAAAAATTTTAGTGAATTATTTTAATGAAATTGATATAGTATATATTCAATAAAATATTTAAAATTAATCTTATGTGTTTTCTAGATAAGTGATAAGAATAAATCCAATTTTATACTTAAAAAATGTATTTTTATAAAAAGCATTTTTATCGCATTTTTACACACTTGTTTTAAAAATAATTTATGAAACTTTTATATAGTTTTTAAAAAATAATTTTCATTTTTGAAATCATCATTTCAAAATTATCTTAGAGGGAATATTTGTGAATTTTTTGAAAATATTAATATTTTGATGAATACTAAAAAATACTGAATTTTAATTGAAAACAATTTTTTTGTTTAAATTATTTCTAATGTTAAATTATATTTTAAATTGGTTTTAATTAAAATTATTTCAATTATATATCTATTAATCCTATTTAGGTAACTTTAATAATTTTCATATTGAATTTTTATAAAAAATTCCTTGTAAACTTTTAAACACTTTCTCTTTGAAAACTCGCTTTCTTATCATGCCTACGAGATTAATTTTAAATTAAATTTTAAAAATTATGTGATTGGAATTTAGAAAAATGGGTTAAATATTTTTAATAATAATAATTTATATTATCTAATATTCAAAACTTGATTTTTACCATATTTAATATTAAAAATGGAAAAAATTATTTACCACGATTAAGGTAAAATTGGGTTTACTAGGGGTTAAACTAAAAATATAGGGGTTAAAATAATGTGAAAACTTGTATAAAATATATTTTATGGACATATTGAGACCCTATAATGTATAATTTTCTATAATAATCTATTTTGGTGCCTTTTTTCATGAGAAAAATGTGTTTATACCTTTTTATTCTCAAAAAAATTACAAATGTGCCATTCGCCTTACTTTTAAAAGGTCACCGCTCTCCTCTCATATTCACACATTAAAACCCTTTTGTTTTATATAATACATAACAAAATCACTAAAAAATTCCCTCTTATAATCCTATAATCCATATTTTTTGAAAAAATACAACCTAGGAAGCCTTTTGGTGAAGACTTAAGGAGGTTACCTGAAGAAGAGGCAACGTTCGTCAATGAGAGTTTTTATTTTACTTCTTCCTCCACCTCCTTAAATTTTTATTAAAACATGATGATATAATAACATAATTATCTTTCATATAACAATATTTTTTAAGGTAATTTCATAAAAACATCTCAACTTCCATAAAATGGGTTTCAAAATCACCATTTATGTGTACAATGGACTACTGCCTCGTGAACCAATGTCATTCATTTTTCCTTTACCATCTATCATGGTTGGGTATGATGATGAATTTAAAGTATATATATGATATTTATAACATATTTATATATATTGAGTAATTATATCATATATAATTTTTTAATTTCCATTCCCAATGGGACACGATAACATCACTCATGTGTACAGAGGACTACCGTCTCGTAAAGTGAAGTGATTCGTTTTTCACTAAATCTTTATATAGAATATAATAAGGATAAAGTTAATAAATATACAGGATATAAATGAAATAATTATTATATTAATTACATATTTATCATTTAAAAAAACAGTATATAATTTTATTTCTTACCTTTTTACTCATTGAAATATGATAACATCATTCGTGTATGTGTGGACTACCTCTTTCACGAAGCGTTGAGGATCTATATTTTCATCACCACACCATATGGATGATATTTATAAGAATATTTAAGTAAATAATATGTTATTTATGATATTATTATAATTAAATAAATATAAAATATTACTTAAAACCTTTCAATAATGATCATTGAATAATCAAAACGCCACTCATGCGTACGTACGACCTACCATCTCCATGATCGTAATGTAATTCATTTCTCAAAACCATATTTCATGATTGGTATAAAAAGTATAATTAATGTAAAAATATGATAATTATTTCCTTATTATTATTCTATATATTATGTAACCATGATCAATGTAATAGGAAAAAAATAACAAGTCAAAACCTATACGAAAAATAAAGCGGTTATTACCAGAAACACGTTTTTAACAAGGAATTGGTAATAAACGGTCAATAAATAGTAATAAGTAAATAATATATCATATAATATATATAATTATGTTTCTATAATATATTTATAATAAAAATATATTTATTATATAGGAGGTTTGAACTTGTACGAAGGAAGTCGAGACTAAAGGTAAGGGATTTCATGTCTTACTTTTATTTTTGGGAGACATATGAAAATTTATCACTAATTTATTTTGTATAGTTTATATATTTCAATTTTTAAATATTATATCATTAATCCCATTATTTTTATAATATTTAAATTTAAATTTGTGTTATACTTTATTGGGTCTTACGATTCAAAAGATTACCAAAGCAGTAAGTGATTTTCGTCTCACTTTTATTTTTTGTGAGACACAAGACATATTCACCATGTATTTCATTGATGAGGTGTATATACTGACCATGAATGTATTTTATTATTATTATAATGAAAACTATATTTAATTAATATAAATTTTAGGATCTCTCTTCCATGAATATTATGTTTCAAATATTACCAATGTGGTAACAATTTTATGATAAAATCTCACCATTTATCAAGATTATTTATGATTAAGTCTCTACTATTTAAATATTATGATTTAACTCACAATATTTCTCATGAATTTTCTTATACTATAGTTATTCATGATAATTTATAGTAATATTACCATTTTTTCATTCTTTGGTAATTAAAATAATTGAGAAAATGTTTTTAATAAAATTCATCTTTGTTTCTCTTTTCAGTCAAAAAACCTTTTTCATCAAAACCCATGTTTTCTAAAAATGTCTTGAAAAATGTTTTAAACACCTTTAAAATGATTTATTAAATAAATTTTTACCCATATTTGACACTTAATTTTTTTAAAGGAATCTTCATGTCATTTTCCAAATAATTCCTCTTTTCATTTTTCTGAAAACGTGGAAGGAATATTTGTTTTTACATGTAAATCATGAATGGAATTTTACACTGCCATGAAAATTATTTTATTTGAAGTTTTATTAAAAGTTTTTAAAGGTTAATTTCATTTAAAAGGATTTTCAAAATTTTTATGAATTTTTAGTTTTTAATAGTAATTTTCAAAGAAAAGTAATTTTCTTTGAGAAATGTTCCAAGTGAAATTTCAAAATCATTATTTATATAATATGACATCCTTTGATGTAAATTATTATTTTATGGGGATATTATCCAAGGATACCATTATTAATATTTCTCAAAATGATTTATCATGATAATATGTTTATAAAATCCATTTCTCTTCTACAATTTATATCATGATAAAATTATTATAAAACTCGCTTATCTTTACATGGGTTATCCTATGATGAAATGATGAAATGATTATGAAACCTATCTCTTTTCCAAAAGTTATGATATAATTAAATGTTTTTGAAACCCATTTAATTTAATTTATTATGATATGATGAATGTTTTATGATCTTTTGGAGCACATATATATGATTTTCATTATATTATGGGTGATACCTACATCTCCCTCCAATGAATTGGGTAAAGATGGATAACTCATGAGTAAATATGCTATGAATGAACCTGATTACATGTTCAAAATGTTATTCATGAACTTGATTACATGTTCAAAATGTTATGCATGAAATTGATTAAATGTTCACAATGTTATGCATGAAACTAATTATAAGTGTTATCAAAGACCTGTCTTTCATGTCCATAATGATATTCATGGACCTAGTTGCATGCCCATAAGTTTATGAAAGGGCATGATTTCATGTCCTTAACTTAATGAGAGAACTTTTATCTATTTATACATGTTCCAAATGTTATAATCTGATATCTATTACACAAATATATGTATTACTATAATGTTATGTTCTCCTGGATCATATTATTTGATTTTATTATGATTCATGTCTTATGAACTACCAATATTTTTATCATGAATCAATATTATGATCTTTGATATGAATGGTATGGTTTTAACATGTTATGATCATGTTCTCATACCATTATGTTCATGTTATACTTTTGTATCTCCCTTATTTACCATTACTGATCATCTATGCTCAACCTTTATTATGTTTCCTTTCTCCAGGTTATGAAAAAAGGTTTTAAGTAGGGTATTTTTGTGAATATTACTAAATGGGAATATATTTATGGGAGATTTTGAAGATCTTTCACCAAATTAGAATACTGTGTACCTAGTTTTCAAAGACACTGAACTATTATTGTCACACCCAAACTTTAAAAATTATTTTATTTTATTATTTCTTGGATTTTTAGCCTCATCAAGGTGTGGTTTTAGAACTGGTCTAAAATTTTTACGATTAATATTTTTGGTGGGTTTTAGACCCATGTGTGGGCACCACACGGTTGGTGGTAACCACACGGTCGGCCCGGGTACCGTGCAGTTGTATGACGTTTAAAATAAATAAAATTTATTGTAAATAAAATGAGCTAAATGTTTAAATTGAAATGATAATAATATTATTGTGTAGATAATAAAATTATTATCAATAAACTGTTATTAATATAATTATTATTAAATGTTTATTAATATAATCATGGTTTAAAATGAAAAGAATGAAATTATTAATATTAAAATTTTCTTTAGATTTAATTTATTATTTTATTATTATTATAATAATTATTGTAATAGTTATTATTATTATTATAAGAAAAAAAGAGAGATCAAAACCTATGGGGGGTCACAAACCCCCCCTTTCCTCCTCCACGCAAAGCACAACACAACACCCCCTTTCCTCCTCCATGCTACGGTGCAGCAGCACACCTCCCTCCGGACTTCCCCCATGCACACCCCATGCTCGGCCGACCAACTCTACCCTACTTCGATCTCTCCCGATGCAGCACCCCTCTTTTCTCCCTCATGGCGCAACACACCCTTCCCCCTTGGTGCAGCCTGCTGTGCAAACCCAACCCAAAAACCCCCAGTGAACTGCCCCACTCTGGCCTATGCGCAAGAGCCTCACCCCGGCTCCCTCTTCCCATGGCCGGACCTCCCCTACAACACCCCTTCTTGGTCATGATCTACTACAAGTGCATGACTTGAGAAGAACCCCTCTAGTTCACACCACCCATGGCACCCAACCCTTCCTTCCGTGGTCAGTTTCTCCCAATTCCTCCATGGTTTTCGGTCCGTTTATTCGATGTATGATCCTTAGGAATGTTCTAATTCCTCTATTTAGTTATTCATTCCTTTTTCAACACCTGATATGGTTTTATTTGAACCTTAACACCTCGGGATTGTCTTTACTTGTTTTCCCTCATTGCCTAGGTTGTGTGGTCGGTCCGTGAGGTCTTGAGTCTCCTTTTTCTGAAGTGTCATTGCATCCACACTTGATTTTAGGTAGGTGAATCCATGTTATCCTTTCTGATTCATTCCTTTGACACTTTCATTCTTCAAATCATTTATTTTATTTTATTCACAACTTTATATTACGCTTAATTGTCCCGGTATAGTGTTTTTAAATTTTTAGGAGTTGTTAAGAAAATAGTTTTAGTGTGCTTCCTTGAGTATGCTTACCTAAACTAATGCGAAAGGATTTTGATTAATTACCAATGTTGTTTCAATAAATTTTTATATGTGGTTCACATTTTTATGATGATTGTGGTTCAAAATTTTAATTAAGGTTATGTGTGTATGCACCCAAAATGTTTAATAAAATTTCTTTATTCTTGTTAAGAGAAATTGGGGGTTTTATGAACTGTTTAGATGTACTTATGTTGGGAAGGAAATTTCTTGTTTGTGAACTTGGTTTGGTGTGTTTGGTTTTACAATGTTGTAACTTGGAAATTGTGTTAAAAATGATTTGAAAATGGGTTTTATATATTTAAGGGGATTATTTTGTGTTCTCTTAATGATGTGAATGGTTGGTATTGATTTAAAACCAATTGGTGTCCTTGTGGAAATGGTTTTTAAATGTCATATTGGTTTTTTTGAGCCACTGGATGTTGTCACATCCATGGGTGCACTAGGTGAACACATGGATGTGCCCTTGAATGAAGATGACACCTTTAAATTCGTGTTTTCTTAAAAACCTTGGTTTAATAAAATGGTTCTTTGGGTTCTAAAGGATTTGGATTCTCTTGTGGGTTTTTAACTTAGTTTTTAAATAAAGTTAAAACTTGGTTTCTTGAATGGTCTGTTGTTTTTAAATGATTATGGTCCTTCTAGGTTAATTAATTAGAGCTTTGGTGGCTCCTTGGTGGTGCACACACACACACATAGGCACGTATATGTATATGTATATATGAATTCATTTCACGTATTCCCTCATCGCACGGGGAATATGTACATTGTATTAAGGATATATATATATGTAAGAGAATGTATGTTTGTACTGGTGTGGATGATTTTTATAAAAATCTTTAAGAGACGAGGTGTCTCAGCTTTGTCCCCTTCCTTTTTGAGGTTGTTCCTCTATGTCATCTCCTTTAATTTGAATTCCATGATTACTTAGTAGTTTTTTAAAAAGTGTGTTTATATATTATTGTGGTAATTATATATGTAGATATGTATATATGTTTTGTGAAATGGATTTCACCTCTTGGAGATTGGTTTCCCACTAATTTTCATAACTTGTTTAAGCCTGTTTACAAATTGTTTTTAATTATGAAGATGTCCTAAGTATTTTATAATAGTTTACTAAAAGTTTCCTAGTTGTGAAGTTTATTTTGTGAAAAAAGGGTTTGGTTAAATTTTTTGTTTAAAACCTTAATTGTTTGGAACCTTGAAGCATGGTTTGACAATTCAATGACATAAAGGCCCATTTGGAACTTTTTAAGTGTGTTGTTTGTTTTTAAAAATGAATTGGAAATGTATTTGTGAAGAGAATTTGGTTTGGAATATTTTTTATGGTGTATTGGAATGGTGGTATTAGAGGCCTGGTTGGAACTTAAAGTGTTTTGTGAAATGGTTTAAAATTTCATGTGATGTGACTACTCGGTTGGCACCTTGGTTGATATGGTGTGAACATGTTTACACACTCACACATATATCTAGTGGGAACCTCTATAGGAGGGTTATTCCTTTATGGGTTATTATATAAGGTGTATGTGTTTGGGGTAGGCAAGTGTGGTAACTATAGGTAATGAAAGTCACGCGTGCGGGGGCCTCCAACTTACACAACATTACTATTACCACCATGGGTTCCTAGGAATATTTTAGAGGGTCGAGTGACGATTGCTTATCAAACCCGGTTAGATGAGTTGGTACCCCCTAGATTTGATGTTAGGATAGGTGGGTTGTGATTCTAGTCAGGCTAGGTTAGTGCATCTAGTTGGTTATTGACTTAGGGACTTCACTATACGCTGACATGTGGTTCCGAACTGAGTACGTCTAGGGGTACTCTAGTGATTTTTAGGAAATTACCATGGTTGAATACTTGTATGTTCCCACTTTATTTTGTGACACTTTAGTTATTTGATCTCATGGAACTTTTAGCTTTCTTTTTATATAAAAAGATCTATTTTAGTACTAGTTGACTTTTAAAGGAATTCATTACAATGACTTATATGTTTTGGTAATTGATTTAAAAAAAGATGAAATTAAAAAGGAGTTTTTCTTAAAAGTAAAAGCTTGTTACTTATTTTGATAAAAGAGTGGGAAAATTTATTTTCATGTATCCTATTTTCAAATTATAAAGAAAGGATTTTACTTTATGGGTGGGTCATTAGAAATGGTTTATCTTGGGAGTTAATACTTGGAATCTCGATGCTCATGCCTACTCTATCTTTTCAGTTTCAGGTTCTCCTGGTTTTGGATCTCTCTAGGAGTGAGTGTGGTTCCGTGGTTGGTGGTGACCCATGAGGTCATCTAGAGGTATGTTTAGCCATTCAGTTTTATTCTCATTCTACTGCTAGAGTTTAGTTTTATTATTTTGTTTATTCTTGTTTATTTGTTCTTATTTTAAGGGATAAAATTGTTCTCAATAGTTTTATTATGATGCCCGACACTAGTTATCAGCCCGTGGGGATTAGGAACATCCTTCGGGCCATGCTGAGGAATGGCTCAAGTGTCCGATTTAGGGTCAAACAAGGATGGTTCATGAAAAAATTGCATAAGAGGAGTCCCTTGTTATTTGGTATGTCTAGTAGATATAGACTAGGAATTTCGAGACTCAGGAGGTTGGTGTAGGAAGAGCGTCGCGAAATCTTTCTCGCACTGATCCTCGAGTTACACAGGGTAGTCTGGGATTTGAGTCTTCTATCTTGGGTTGTTTTGAATTGAGGGATGATGATGGATATGAATCGAGTTATGTTGTGGCCTCACATGAGGTGGTGACCCATGCAGAGTCCAAGTTTCTAGTTCAAGGTCCTCTTAGTGTTATGCCTTACTTGGGGCATAGCCCACCACCATGTCTCCATGTTAGGCACGAGCACTAGTCCCTCATTCTGATGGTTTTTTGTTGGTTGTGTTTCATTTTTATTTTAGTTGATGTGAGTGTGTGTTAAAAATGAATGTGGTTTTGAAATGGAAAAAGGGTTTCTTTCAAATTGTTTTGAAATTGGTGAAGTGGGTTTTTAAAGAGGAAGTGTTTCAATTTGGAAAGTTTGGTATGTGTTTAGACCTGATAAAAAAAAGAGATGCTTAGACCATGGAATTCTTTATGGAGGGTCACATGTGTATGGGTATGTATGAATAGTGCATGGGGGCACTTATCTGTGGATGATGTAAGCGGGATTAGAGGAATTCACATGTGATGGTTCATAAGGTTCCATCAGTGAGATTTAAAATTTAAAAGAAATGGCGGTTTTTGGAAAAGTAATTTTTGCTTGTGTTTGTATATTTTTGGATTATGGGCCTATTTCCCTTGGCCTAAACTATTTATTTGATTGATTTTTGTCTTCATGCCTATTTTGATGGTGTTTTTCATGTTTTTATGAGTATACTGCCCAAAAATTCTTCAAAAGTTAATGAGCTATGCCTAGTTCCCAGTTCTTTTTGTGTTTTTCCTATTTATCGAGGTAATTGATGTCCATTAGAGATATTTGTGTAGTTCGGGGAGATAGAGTGTGTCTTTGGGTTGTGGGGAACTCCTGAGGGTGTTAAGGTTCGTACCGTATCAGGTTTATTTGAGGGTCTAGTTTTGGATCAGTAAAGATGGGATGTCTTTTTATCATTGGAGTTTTGGATGTAGTTGGTGGTGGTCGATTTTTTTGAAGGTTCCCGATTTTGTGAGTGGGGTGTGTGAGAGGAGTATGTTTATAAAGAATCTTATTATTCGGTGCTGACTTCCAGTTCATCAGAACATTCTCTTGCATGCCACTGGTGTGGCCGGTTTAGGCATTCCAAGACACTTGGTCGCATCCCTCCAAAGTCTTACTATCATGCGACTATTCAGGCCACTGGGGAGAGTTCCTAAAGAATCTTCATTCAGGAGGAAGGAGTTGGGGACCAGTGGATGAAAATGTCTGATTGTGAGGAAAGGGATGCTTCAGCCATCAGGGACCCATCCACAGGTCTCGAGGTGAATCTTGTGCAGAGTCAGTAGTTGTTGTGAGTATGTGGAACCTCAGTCCAAATCATGTTTTCAGCTTTGGGATAGAAATATCCAATTTTTCTTTATTCCATTCTTATCATCATCATAAGCTTATCCTTGTTGTGGTGGTGTGATTAGCTCATTCTACCGCAGTCCAAGTGGCTTTATCCACTCTTAGGGTGGTTTCTAAATCATTCGGGTTTCTTGAATGGTGTTGGGACCATGAATAAACTAACCCATTCTGATTTCGAGTTTGGTCTCAGTTTTGTTCTTTAGGGGAATGTTTGGTTTCATAAAATTAATGGGCAGTGTTTTTAGGACCTTTCTTAGTTTGGGTGCCTCTCTATGGGTTTTCCTCTAGTGTGTTTCATCTTTGTAGGCGATTCCTCTAGTCCAATGTCCCGGTGTGCTAGTTTTTCCCATAATGGTTTTAATCCTGGTGGTGGAGTTTTTCTATTAGCATTGATAAAATGGGTTGAGTTTGGTCTAGGAATTCCCTAGTCTCCGGTTGTGGTAATGATTTTATTCAGTCAGTGTGGGAGGTGTTGAGTTAATTTCTCATCCCCAGGTTGCTGGGTCATCTCGTAGTAATATTTTTGTTTAATTCTCTGGGGTCTTGTTTGTTCCATGTGGAGGAATTGAATGAGTTCAGTTTGGGAGTTCCTGCATTGCCCCCATGAGTGGTGTGTCTAGGTTTCAAGGTACCCATGTTAGTGGAATTCTTGTGGTGGGGAGAACCCTCCCATGTTCTCCCCTCAATCTCGGACTATGGTTCTCCTTGAATTAGTCGGGTGTGATGTGTGTTGGGAATGGTCAACCCGAGGCTTTCAATTTTTCTCAGTTTTATGGGGGCATGGACTCGAGTTGTGTTAACAGCGGGCTTGGTGACTTTCTGGGGGCAGAAATTTTTTTGGTGAGGATAATTCTCACACCCCAACCTTTAAAAAATATTTTATTTTTTTATTTATTGTCTTCTGTTAGCCTCATCACGGTGAAAGATTTGTGTTGGTCTAAAATTTTGACAATTAATATTTTTGGTGGGTTTCAGACCCATGTGCGAGCACCACACAGTTGGTGGTATCCACATAGTTGGCTTAGGTGATGTGCAGTTGTTTGATGTTTAAAATAAATAAAATTTCATGTATATAAAATGAGTTAAAAGTTTAAATTGAAATATTAATAATATTAGTGTGTAGATAATAATATTATTATTAATAAACTATTTTTAATATAATTATTATTAAATGGTTATTAATATAATCATGGTTTAAAATGAAACGAATGAAATTATTACTATTAAAATTTTCTTTAGATTTAATTTATTATTTTTAGTATTATAATAATTATTGTAATAATTATTATTATTATTATAAGAAAGAAATAGAGATAAAACCCTAGGGGGGGTCGCGACCCCCTTTCCTCTTCTATGCAAGGCGCTACAGAGTGACCCCTTTCCTCCTCAACACTACGGTGCAGTAGCGCACCTCCCGCCGGACCTCCCCCATGCGCACCCCATGTCCGGCCGACCTGCTCTTCCCTGCTTCGACCTTGCCCGACGTAGCACCCCTCTCTTCTCCCACATGATGCAACACACCCTTCCCCCTTAGTGCGGCTTGCTGCCCAACCCCAGCCAAAGCCCCTTCGGTGAACTTCCCCACTCCAGCCTATGAGTGATGGCCTCACCCCGTCTCCCTCTTCCCGGACCTCCCCTGTAGTGCCCCTTCTTGACCATGATCTACTACAGGCCATGACCTGGGTGAAACCCCTATAGCGCACCCCACCCATGGTGCCCGACCCTTCCCTTCTGCGGTTTATTTCTCCCAATTTCTCCATGGTTTTTGGTCCATTTATTAGAGGTATGATCCTTAGGCATGTTTTAATTCATTTCTTTGGTGATTCATTCCTTTGTCAGCGCCTGATAGGTTTTAGATGAACCTTAATGCCTCAGGGTTGTCTTCGGGCATTTTTACTCATTGTCTAGGTTGTGCGGTCAGTCCACGAGGTATCGCATCTCCTTATACTAAAGTGTCTTTTCAACTATACTTGATTTGAGGTAGGTGAATCTAGGTTATCCTTTCCGATGCATTCCTTTGACACTTTCATTTTTCAAAATATTTATTTTATTTTATTTGTAGCTTTATATTATGCTTAATTGGCCTAGTATAGTGTTTTAAAATTTTTAGGAGTTGTTAACAAAATAGTTTTAGTGTGATTACTTGAACATTATTACCTATAACAATGTGAAAGAAGTCTGATTAATTCCCATTGTTATTTCAATAAATTTTTATATGTGGTTTGCATTTTGATGATTCTTGTGGTTCAAATTTTTAATTAAGATTATGTGTTTATGCACCCCAAATGTTTAATAAAATTTCTTTGTTCTTGTAATGATAAATTGTGGGTTTTATGAACTTTTTAGCTATAATTATGTTGTGAAGGTGATTTCTTATTTGTGAACTTGGTTTGGTGTGTTTGGTTTGACAACATTGTAACTTGGAAATTGTGTTAAAAATGATTCAAAAAAGGGTTTTATGGATTTCAGGGGATTGTTTTGTGTTCTCTTAATGATGTGAATGGTTGGTCTTGATTTTAAAGTAATTAGTGTCCTTGTGGAAATGGTTTTGAAATTCCATCTTGGTTGTTGTTGATCCATTGGTTGTTGGTATATCCATGGGTGCACTAGGTGCACACATGGATGTTCCCTAGAATGAAGATGACACCTTTAAAATGGTGTTTTCTTAAAAACATTGATTTAATAAAATTGTTCTTTGGGTTCTAAAGGATGTGGATTCTATTGTTAATTTTTGTCTTAGTTTGGAAATAAAGATAAGACTTGGTTTCCTGAATGGTATGTTTTTTCTAAATGATGTTGGTCCTTCTAGGTTAATTAATTAGAGCTTTGGTGGCTCCTTGGTTGTACGCACACACACATACATAGGTACATATATGTATATGTATATATACCTTCCTTTCATGTATTCCCTCATGGAGTTGAGAACATGTATATTAGATTAAGGGTATATATATATATATATGTATGAGAATGTATGTGTGTGCTGGTGTGGAAAACTTTTGTCAAAATCCAAGAGTCGAGGTGTCTCAGCTTGGTTCGCTTCCTTTTTGAGGTAGGTCCTCTATGCCTGCTCCTTTAATATGAATTGCATGATTGCTTATAATTTTTTTAAAAAGTGTTTTTACATATACCTATGGTATTTATATATGTAGATATGTATATATTTTTGGTGAAATGTATTTAACCTCTTGGATATTGGTTTCCCACTAATTTTCATAACTTTTCCATGCTTGTTTACTAATTATTCTTAATTATGAAGTTGTCCTAAGTTTTTTATAATAGTTTAATAAAATATTCTTAGTTTTGAAGTGTATTTTTTGAAACAAAAATTATTTGGTTAAATTTGTTGTTTAAAACCTGACTTGTTTGGCACCTTCAAGCGTGGATTGACAATTTAATGAAATAAAGGCCCATTTGGAACTTTTTAAGTGTGTTGTGTGTTTTTAAACTGGAATTGGAAATGGATCTGTGAAGTGAATTTGGTTTGGAATATTTTTATGTCATATTGGAATGATGGTATTAAAGGCCTGGTTGGAAACTTAAAGCATTTTGTGAAATAGTTTAAAAGTTCATGCGACGTGACGACCCAATAGGCACCTTGGTTGATATGGAATGTACATGTTTATACATACATACGTACATATATAGTGGGAACCTCTATAGGTGGGATATCACTTTATGGGTTATCGTATAGGGTGTCTGTGTTTGGGGTAGGAAAGTGTGGTGACAACATGTAAGGCGATTCATGTGTGCGAGGGCCTCCTACTTACACAAAATTACTATTACCACCATGGGTTCCTGGGCATCTTTTAGAGGGTCTAGTGACAGTTGTTGATAAATCCTGATTAGAAAGTTTGGTACCCCTTGGATTTTTTGTTAGGCCAGTTGGGCTATGCCACTAGTGAGTCTAGGTTAGAGCAGCTAGTTGGTTATTGACTTAGGGGCTTCACCATACGCTGATAGGTGGTTTCGAACTGAGTATGTCTAGGGGTCCTCTAGGGATGTTTATAAAATGCCCATGGTTTTATACTTGTATGATCCCACTTTATTTTCTGACACTTTGGTTATTTGATCTCATGATACTTTTACCTTTCTTTTTATATGAAAAGACCTATTTTGGCACTAGTTGACTTTTAAAGGAATTCATTGTATTGACTTATATGTTTTGGTAATTGATTTGGAAAAAAATATGAAATGAAAAAGGGGTTTTTCTTATAATTAAAATATTGTTACTTATTTTGATAAAAGAGTGGGAAATCTTATTTTCATGTATCATATTTTCAAACTATCAAAAAAGTATTTCACTTTAGGGGTGGGGTATCAGACATGGTTTATCTTTGGAATTCCTACGAAGAATCTCGGTGATCACACCTACTCTATATTTTCAGTTTTAGGTTATCCCTATTTTGGATTGCTCTAGGAGTGAGTGTGGTTCCATGGTTGGTGGTGACCCATGAGGTCATCTGTAGGTATATTTATCCATTCAGTTTTATTCTATTTCCACTGCTAGAGTCTAGTTTATTGTTTTGTTTATTACTATCTATTTATTCGTCTTTTAAGGTCCAAATTGTTCCCAATAGATTTACTTTGATTCCTGACACTAGTTTCCAGCCCTTGGGGATTGGGAACTCCCTTTGGGCCATGCCACAGACCGACTCGGTTGGCCGGTTCAAGGCCGAACCAGGTTGGTTCGTGACAATTATGGCCCTCAAGCGTGTGTTTGTGTAATGTATTGAATATCTATATAAAAGTATTTAATATCTATGTATGAAAATTCTAGGTCACTATAACATCTCTTTCCCATAAAGCGATAGATTTTAGGGGATCATCATATGATATAATATAGCAGAAAAGTCCAAGAAGCAAGCCTGATATATCTTCAAGAATCAACCATGCATGAAAAAAGGAATAACAACATACTTATAAAGCATGGTAGAAGCTTAAATACACAATCTTTGGTAGAAAAAGCTTGATGATGATCACCAAATAAGAAAAAAATGATTCCCTCTTCTTAGGGGATTACACTGACATTTGGATCCATGATCGAATTGTGAGGATTCTAAAACATTGAAGGGTGATTATACCTTCACTGTGTGAAAAGAGATGACTTGGGAAGGAGGATATATTATAAAAATATTTTCATAAAAGTGATTATCTCCAGCACCAATCACTCGTGCTTTACTTTTCTTATCATCTACCAAAATGATGGATCATATTCCTTTATATAGCTATCCTTAATGCTCCACCTTAAATGAAGAATGCATCAGCCATATGTAACACATCATATACATTTTTTCCATGGTAGGATCCATTAAACCTATTCAATAGACTCACAATCTATGTTTAATCTATTCATAATGGACTAGATTGAAGGAAACCACATAGGATAATCATCATAGATGCATGAATCCTATGAATTGAAATCACAAGACAACCATAGTATATGTTTTTGGTATCTAAAGCATCACATCCTTATTTTATGATACAAAATTTTTGTAACATGTAATATACATCACTTGTATATTGCCCCTTATGATTTAGGAAATCATAATATACAATTAAACATGATTTAAGTGAATATCCAATAACATCCTAGTTGAACTTAAAACAAATAAGTAGTTAATAAAAAACATCACAAATCTTTGTGAATCCATTGAAAAATTCTTCTAGATATGATTTCATCAATCCCTATTTATTATAGAGTAAACATCTTATCAATAACATAATCCTTATCTAAACTCCTAACTATGTTACCTTGTAGGAATTAGTATAATTGGCCACAAAAAATGAAATCCCTATTTCATAGATTCAAATAATGAGAATCCTCTAGTAAAGTGTTAATGGTACTCAAGATACTAAGGGGTTTGGTGAAATATTCATCAAATATAATCATATCTCTATATGAACATTTCCAGAACATGATGTATCATATGCATAATATGTATAACTATATAATCCCTTTGTCTATGAAATATATTGACCAATAGATATATAACAATGTTAATCTATTATAGTTCATCTCATATTTTTTTGATCCTCTAAAAAATACTAACTAGGTCGATGAATTCATCAAATTTCATTCATCAAATTAATGAGTACATCACATCCCCATCATTTAAGTAGTTGGATACATCATATGCAACTTAAATAAGGACCATGAATTTCCTTATACTAATTAAATAAAGGTCTAAATTTCTTTACTTATAATAAAAATGAAAAAAATAGTATCTTGGTCATGCTCCAACTGAAAATATTATTAACATCATACCCAACCACCCCTTGACTAAGTCCTAATGACTTAGGTAAGATAGGTATGAAAGTATAAATGTTCTTAGTCTAGGTATCTATCTAACCTAGGGTAAGAAGGATTGATAATAATCATACACCCCTAAGTATATTTATGATTATACAAAATTTCATGAGATATAATTTGGAAGGTCAGTCCAATTAATAAGTATCTACTTATTAAATCATGAATCTATTCTTCATATCTCATATAAAACCCTTTGTAATTATTTTAAAATTATTTTAATTCTAACCTTAACATATCATCACAAACCATTATACTCCATGATTATCATCAATTGGAAACAACTTGAAGTCATAATTTAGGGGATATTATCATTGAACTATTCATGTAATGTAAAATACCAGACAAATGAATTAATGATAAACGAAGATTCCATTTATTGTAATAACATGATAAATTTACAAAAATTACAACTAATATCTCATATGTACAACACCCAAAGATTCTACATGATTCTCATGTTTTTTATGTGGTAATGGTTTCTTCAACAAATCTTCGACATTATCCTATATATCCACCCAAAACATATTTACATCTACCCTCTCAATGATCTCTCATATAATATGGTATTTTTTAAGTATGGGTTTGGTCCTTTAGTAAGGCTGGGGTTCCTTGGACTTAAAAATAACTCCATTATTGTCAGAGTAAAGCTATATTTCTCACTCAATGATAAGAACTACTCCAAGTTCAACAATGAAATTATTAATCCAAATATTTTTCTTAATAACATCTGATGTAGTGATGTACTTCATCTATACTGTTGAGTCCACTATTTTGGTTTGTTTGGAACTCTTCCAACTAATATATCCTTTATTTATAAAAAACACAAAACTAGATTGATATTTCATATTATCTCTATTAGACTGGAAACTAGAATATGTGTAACCCATTACACAAAGATCATCCTCTCCTATGAATACCAATAATAGACATTTAGCCCCTCTTAAGTAATTAAAGATGTTCTTTACAACAATCTTATGATTCTGACTAGGATTGGATTGGTATATGTTGGTTATTATCAAATAATAGAATACATTGGGTTGAGTACACACCATAGAATACATGATAGATCCAATGGTGAATACATAAGGAATTGAATCCATCCTTTCTAAATCATTATATGGATCTTGAATATTCCAAAGATTCATTCCATGCGTCACTAGTCAATACCACTTCTTAGAGTTATCAATGCTAAAACACTTCAAAAATTTACTAATGTAATTATTACAACTAAGTCCAATTAACCTATTAGATCTATCTATATTGTTCTTTATACATAGTATGTTAGATACTTCACCTATGTATTTAATTGAGATGCACTTACCCAACCATATCTTTATAGAGTGATGTGTTGGGATTTCATTTCTGATAAAGAGTATTTTATATACATACAATATAAAAAACACTAAAAAAATCCCATGAATACTCTAATATACAGAATAATCATCCACTTTTTTTATGAAATCAAACCCTTTTATTGCATCATCAAACAAGATATTCCAAATTTTAGATGCTTTCTTCAATCCATAAATGCACTGTTGTAAATTATATACCTTAACGGTCACATTTATAACTTCAAAACCTTCGATATATATCATAAATACACCCTAAAATAAATTACCATTAATGAAATTTATTTATAAATCCATTTGATATATCTCATAATCAAAATAAACTTCTATGGAAAGAGAAATTTGAATGGAATTTATAATCTCTATAGGTGAAAAGGTTTCTTCATAGTTAATAAAATGAATTTATTTGTAACTTTTTCAAACTAGGTATGATTTATTAATAGAAAATATAATATATATGTATATTTTATTATGAAAATATTACTTTTAAAATATGGGTATCACCCCTTTAGGTTCATCCACTAAGTTACAAACATGGTTAGTGTACATGGAGTCTATTTCCAATTCCATGGCTTTTAACCATTTCTCAAAATCAAAACTGTCAATGGATTCCTAGTAGGTAGTAGGTTCCTCATCTATGAAAATTATCTCATCATAATCATCTATAATAAATACATATCTCATGATCTTGATGAATTTTACTAGACCTTTGGGGCTCTTGTGTAGCTTGACTCGATTATTCTTCCAAAACTCTTTGTGGAATTTGATCAACCTCTATATTAGGAACACTTCCTATTTTTTGGTATTAAACTTATCCAATTTCAGCATTACTCTCATTGAATCCTTGATTAATAAATTCCTTATAAATTATTATACCACTTCTTTCCATATATATATATTTTTTTCAGTAGGATTATAGAAATATTACCTCATAGTTTCCCTAGGATAACTAATAATTAAAAATTATCTGACTTGAGACTTATATTGTTGAAATATAATCATCACACAAGTTCTTTTAAATCCCAAATAATCCTAAAATACATTTTGGGATTTTCCTAGTACATATCTTATATGGTGTATTTATAAATTCTTTATATGGAACACAATTTAGTAAGAAATTATAAATATATAGAGTATAACCCAAGAATTAAATAGGAAATCCACACTAACTCATCATTAATATAACCATGTTAAATAAGGTAAGATTCCCCCTTTTAATCAAACCATTACATTATGGAGTTTAAGGAGGAGTTAGTTATAAAAAAATTCCACAATCCCTCTTTTGTTCAATGAATTTCTGGATTAAGTATTCACCACCTTGATTTGATCGAAGAATCTTAATAATCTTTCCTCGTTTATTCTAAACTCTTTAAACTTTTAAAAAATGTCACACTTTTTCTTCATCGGAAACACATAACCATACTGAATGAAGTCATTGATAAAATTAACAAAGTACCTAAAATCACCCCTTTCTTGTGTAATCATTGGTCCACATACTTCACTATGTTTGAGATCCATTAGTCCACTAACCCTTTAATCATTTTTACTAATAGGTGATTTGGTCATCTTACATAATAAAAAATATTCACAATTATTAAATTATTCATAATCCAAGGAGTTAATTAATATATATCTTTTGAGTCTTTGAATACACTTATAATTTACATGGTTAGGGTGTAAATGCCAAAGGCAGGTGGGATTAGTATCAATCCTGAACTTCTTATTCTAAATGCTATAAATTGGAATATCCATATATAAAATGTGTAACTTGTTTATCATATTCCTAATGCCATAAAACAACTCATTCATATACACAAAACAAATATTTTTATTAATAATTAATGTTAATCCCATCTTGTCCAAACAAGATACATAAATCAAATTTCTATTTATAGTAGGAATGTAATAACAATTTTTCAATTTCAGGACTAATCCATTGGGCAGACTTAGATCATAAGTGATAACTTTTAATGTAGAAACTACTAATACATTATTTACATATACACCTACTTCACCCCTTTTTTATTCCCTTATATATCTATGTTTTTTTGTCATCACAAATGTTTGATGCACACTTGATATCTAAAACCCATGAGTTAAAGTTGGTGGAATTAATCTCTATAAAATTCACATTTAGTTTCCCTGAATGATTCTCTTTGAGAAAAATTCTCAAAACTAGATAATAATAACTAACTATTTTATAGGTTATACCTATAATCAATCTCAATATTATTATCATGAAGTATGACATAATCTACAACAAATATATATCAGTGGGTGAGTATCATGTATTATGTAAGAACCTAATTTTTATCTCATGTGTGGATCCTTTTAAATTCAGTATAATTTTTTATTATGGACCTAATATGGATTAAATTTGCGTTTATAATGGTTATGAAGGTGTATGGGGCTTTTTTGGATTCCAGAACCCTATATGGTGTGAAAAACAAGCTGGCTACATAGTTAGAAGAAACCATGCGGGGTAGGCCGCACAGTTTCCCAAAACCGTGCGAGGCTTGATAGAGAGAAGCAGGGGGATACACAGTTTTAGGAAACCATGTCAAGTGGGAAACATGCCCATGTAGAATGTATGAAATTTTTAGAAGAGATAAATCTCATGGTTGATGCACATTTTCCCTAACCGTGTGGTCTAACCATGCAGGTCCCCTTCTAACAGATTGATCCAAGCACGGTTGGCGCACGATTTGGCCAACCATGCAGCCAAACTATGAACCTCTATTTTTATTGTGTGAAATTACCAAAATACACTTAATGAATGTTTAACCCTACCTCATTCCTCCTTTGTTCATTCCATTGGATAGGAGATATCTCCTTCTCCCTTTTTGAAGATTTCAATTCTTCTACCATATGTTTTAAGCCCATTCTATGATCCTAAGTACGATTAGATACCCATTATTATTTCTAGATACACATTAGTAAGTACTCAATTCATCTTGAGATATTTTCATTCTTATTTATATTGAAAATTCCATTTAGATGCAGAATCATATGTCCTATTTTTAGGGTGTTGATCCGTTCTTCATATTTATTCCAATCTGAGCCAAACTAAATGATGATATTGGATGAGGATAGTTGTATGAGCATGTGGTAGGCGATCTATGAATCATTGATTAGCCACTAAATGAGGCTAATATTCATTGTTAATATAAATAATATTCATGTTCTTTATTATTCATAAACACCATTTTAGTGCATTTTACACTTTGAATATCATTTTACATTATGATTATAATACCTTCTTAAAATGCACTATTATGTGGTACATTTTTGAACATCATTTGAAGTACCCAATGATTAATCTAATTATACATATTTTAATTTGATATTTTTGGAAATTTATCTACACTCCAATATGAACATGTTTCATTCAGAGATCAATGGAGAATTCATGGAAGAAGATGGGGATATTTTTTGATGAAAGGAAGCAATTCTACAGAAGGCAGATTGGACACCAGCCCACTGATAAGACTGTGAGGCCCAACATAAAAGCCAAATTAATCCCAAATTTCGTGGGATTATATACGACATGTAGAGTAACAAATAACTCTTCAGGATACAATGCTAATTAGGCCCCCATGGTGTCAATTTAGGCGGCCCAAGTTAGAGATAAAATTCTGGGCCAGATTCTGCGGCCCAGAAAAACAACCCACCAATTAAACCATATCTCGAAAAAAATAACTCCTTTTTGGATGATATTTTACATGATGTTAGGGGACATCAGGATATTAATTTAAGGATTATATGGTCCACCCAAATTCTGTCATCTAGAAGGTTTTTCATACGCCTCTGTTTGGTGGATGCAAGCTGGATGCCTTTTCGGGTCATGGGTGGAAAGTCTTCTCTCCCTTACTTTCCACCCACCTATGGCCTACAAAAATTAATTGAGGAGACTTGTAATGTTGGAGGATCTACCCAAGGGCTCAAAAATTCCTATTTAAGTCAGTGGTGTTGGAGTATTAAAGAATCTTTTGGTGCTTTGTTCAATTGTAATGTTATGCTGCAATTTTGTTGTCTCAAATTTGTCTTTCACATGTAAGTTGTTCAATTCACTTTAGTTTCTTAATAAAAGTTCTTCTTATACTCTTATTATGTTGTTATTCATATCAATTTGATACCGTTTGATCAAGGTGTGAATTTATTCACACCAAACCTTGTGAAATTATTCACACAACGGTGGAGTGATCATTTTATTTTTGTTGTTCTTTTTACTTCTCCATTTCCTCCCTCATGAGTCTACTTTCCGCTTACATTGAAACCATGGGATCAATGAAGGGCTAAAAAACTTATTGGTTGATCAAAATTAGTATCAAGGGGATGGATTGGATGTTATTTATCACCCCATTAATGTATAATCACTTCTTTAATTGAGATTTTAATTTGATGATTTTTAAACTCCATCATCCTTGTTGAATTTAAGGCCACACGCTTCAAGTTCTAATACGAACCTTTACCTTGAAGTGCTAAAAACTTTGATCCTTAAAGTGTATAGGTGATTAGTATTAAAGGGTGTGGGAATTAAACTAGTAAGTGATGATATTGTTTTATATCTTTAAATTAACCCATCTCAAATATAAGAAATTGAAATCATTAAAAAGGAAATACGTCCAATCCACCCCGAGCGATAACCTAGGATCAACTCATTCTTTTAAATTGAATTCACTTAAGTCTATTAGAGTTCCTTTAAAACCATCTAAAATCAACCAAAGTTGGCCACTTCATATCCAAAAATAGTCCATAGAATGTACGTGTCTGTAGGTTACTTATTAGGTCTCTGAGGATTCGACAACCCAAGCTAAACTACACGGACCATCCTACCTTCTTCTCTTGGGTAAATTTGAGTGAGAATAAAATTTTGGCGCCATTTCCGGGGACCTAAGTAAGTTATCTTAGACATTATCGTCCTTTTTTTCATCCCTCTTCTATGTTCTCACCCCCTCACTTCTATGGAAAACCCTTTTGAACAAATCCAAACATGGGGAACCTCTCCTTACTTTGATCACTCCACACCAAGTGTGATGTACAACGACCATCCTAATTTCTAATGGTGGGATCATCAACAACCTAATGAACCACAATGTTTTTACTCCTATGATCCACAAAACATCCCAATATATAATGAGTTTCAATCCTCACAAAGCCAATCTGAACACCCTCATGTGCAATTCCAACAACTTAATTATCCACCGAGAATTGAACATCTTTCTCAACCCCTTACCCATCACGATCCACAACCATTACTTGGAAAATGGTGTCAAAAAATGGAGATAATGAATTTTTAGGTTTCATCATTGATATTAGAACTACAAATCATTAATACTTGTGAGGAACCCATCCCTACACAAACCGTTCCTTCCATAACCTTATGTGAAGTATCTAGTTTCCCACAAACCTCTCATGAATTTACTGAAGAGAAAACCTTGGGATTCGGGGAAGATGAGGAGGATCAAGGAATTATTGATGGGTGTTTAAATAAAGAGGAAACTGATTTTTTTATTCAAAAGATGGAAATTTTACATCATGGATTGAATATCCTGAATATTGCCCCATTGCTAATTTTTCAGAACCAAAAATTACTGAACCATTAGGAGAAATTACAAAAATTTGAGTCCATACCCATTCCAGACACTAATCGTTCAAATTTGGTGGTTGAATCCTCTATTCATAAGGAACCAATTTTGTTGAGAAATATAGAAAATGAAACTGAGCTGGATTCAAAATCTCGACCTGTGTCTAAATGTCCTATCCAACTCGAGATAAAAAATTTTATCCTTACTTTCCCACTCAAATATCCCTTCATAGGGTATAACCATGACCTTTCAGTTGTAATTCATTATTCTATTGAAACAATAAAAGTTGGGATGATCATCGATGTCTTAGGAAAAACAATAGAGGAAACTGGATCAACCATTTTTGGAATTACTCAGATTTCCCCACTCATTATAGAACATAGGTTTGTACAACACACAAATTATAAACAAAGAATAAATCTCAATAATGTAGAAGTAGAGAAATATGGGGTCATTAAATTGTTAAAAATTGGTATTGGGTAAGTTAGGGGGTCCATGTCGGGCTAACGACGTTAAACAAAGAGCTGCATGGGAGGCAACCCATGGTTTTTAAGTTTCCAATCATTTTTTTATTTTAAACAACTTTATATTTTGAATAAGATTAATGAATAATTTTGATATTTAAAAATAAAAAAAAAATAGACTGTTGACCTGTTCTTCTATTATGAGTATGAATGGGTATGAAAGGGGAGCACCATATTCATCCGTGTCACGTGGTGTGATCCTTGAGTAATACCTTACCCAAAAATTTAAAAAGAAGATAATGTATCATCAGTTTATTATATTTTATATATATACTTATATTTTAATTTCTTTATTATATATATATATATATATATTGTTTTGTTCGTTTTGTTTTTCCTTTCTCTACTAGGGAACTCTACAAGTGACATGGATATCAAAGGATTAAAAGGGAGCAACAAGATTTTCAACTTCAACCACCAGGTGACTTCATTCCATGATCCTCATTTTCAATTTCTTTTTTGAACTTCCATTATCTACCTATAATCCTTCTAAATTTTTATTTCTTCAAACACTGGGGACAGAGTTGTTTTAAGTTTGGGGGGGGAGATAAAATAAAAAAAATGCTTTTGTGTAAAAAAAATGAATTATTTGAAAAAAAATGTGTAAATGGAAGGAAAAATTCCTTTAACTTTGAACATGGTAATACACATTGCACAGTTTGAAACTGAATATCAAATAATTTAGCATACCCTGATTTTGATTTTAATCCTTGTATAATTTCATGAGCATAGATTTTGGAAAGTGTGGCTGTCCAATGTGATATTTCATCGTTTATATTTTCATCCAAATAAAAAAAATCACAATGTACGTCCTTTGGATAGTGGGGTATTAGTTTAAGTTCATGGGGTCACCTAAATAAATAGTATAGGTTTGGTTATCATTTTAGTTTAATACGAGTATTCAAAAAAATTATTAAAAAAAAATTGCGCGTAGAGCAATGAAATGACCTAATGTGTGGCTTTCGGCACTTGGGGATCGTGACTCCATAGTTGTCTGGCCCAGAGTTAGTAATTTTATCTATATTTTTGGTAATTTGAATTTGTTTTTGACTGAGTTAACTCAAGATGATGCCCAAGTATGTGGGCTTCACTTGGTACCCTAAGGTCTTTGAGCTTGAGAGTCATCGGCAAAGTCTCGCTACAGGGGTTGACTCTTTTGAGTGAAACTTCAATTACCATGGAAAAATTGCAAAAAAAAAAAAACAAAAAAACAAAAAAAACAATAAAAAAATGAATACTCATCTTAATATTGAAATGATATTCCACCTAGATCTTCCATCATTACCCCCCTTGAATAAAAATGAACCCCCATGTCTATTGTGATGCACAACACATCCTCATACTTAATTGATATTGGATGAAATATGGAAATGAATTTGAACAAAGGAATGGGCTTGGGATTGGGATCTGATTATGAAACTATCTTGTATTAAAATATTTTTATGGGTTTTATGATTGTTTGGTATAAGGGTTTCTGGAGATCATTAAGTATTAAAATGTTTTTGGAAAAGGGAATTCAAATTTCATATTGTTGAGATATATTTTTCTCGGGACTAGAAAAACTCAAGTTGGGGGGTGTGATTAGCCACTAAATGAGGATAATATTCATTTTTAATATACATAATATTCGTGTTCTTTATTATTCATAAACTCCATTTTAGTGCATTTTACACTTTGAACATCATTTCACATTATGATTATAATACCTTCTTAAAATGCACTATTATGTGGTACATTTTGGAACATCATTTGAAGTACCCAATGATTAATATTATTATACATATTTTAATTTGATATTTTTGGAAATTTATATACACTCCAATATGAACATGTTTCATTCAGGGATCAATGGAGAATTCATGGAAGAATATGGGGATATTTTTTGATGAAAGGAAGAAATTCTAGAGAAGGCAGATTGGACACCAGCCCACTGATAAGACTGTGGGGCCCAACATACAGGCCTAATTAATCCCAAATTTAGTGGGATTATAGAAGAAATGTGGAGGAACAAATAACTCTACATGATCCAATGCTAATTCGGCCTCCATGGTGTCAATTTAGGCGGACTAAGTTTGATATAAAATTCTAGGCCAGATTCTGCGGCCCAGAAAAACATCCCACCAATTAAACCATATCTCGAAAACCATAACTAATTTTTGGATGAGATTTTACAGGATGTTAGGAGACATCAGGATATTAATTTAAGTCTTATATGGATCACCCAAATTCTGTCATATAGAAGGTGTTTCATATGCCTCTGGTTGGTGGATGCAAGCTGGATGCCTTTTCAGGTCAAGGGTGGAAAGTCTTCTCTCCCTTACTTTCCACCCACCTATGGCCTACCACAATTAATTGAGGAGACTTGGAATGTTGGAGGATCTACCCAAGGGCTCAAAAATTCCTATTTAAGGCAGTGGTGTTGGAGGATTAAAGAATCTTTTGGTGCTTTGTTCAATTGTAATGTTATGCTGCAATTTTGTTGTCTCAAATTTGTCTTTCACATGTAAGTTGTTCAATTCACTTTAGTTTCTTAATAAATGTTCTTATTATACTCTTATTATGTTGTTATTCATATCAATTTGATACTGTTGGATCTATGTGTGAATTTATTCACACCAAACCTTTTGAAATTATTCACACAAAGATGGAGTGATCATTTTATTTTTGTTGTTCTCTTTACTTCTCCATTTCCTCCCTCATGAGTCTACTTTCTGCTTCCATTGAAACCATGGGATCAATGGAGGGATAACCCACTTATGGGTTGATCCAAGGGAGTATAAAGGGGCTGTATTGTATTTTATTTATCACCCCATTAATGTATAATCACTTCTTTAATTGAGATTTTTGTTTGATGATTTTTAAACTCCATCTTCCTTGTTGAATTTAAGGCCACAAGCTTCAAGTGCTAATACGAACCTTTACCTTGAAGTGCTCAAAACTTTGATCCTTCAAGTGTATAGGTGATTAGTATTAAAGGTTGTAAGCATTAAAACAGTAAGTGATGATATTGTTTTATCTCCTTAAATGAACCCATCTCAAATATAAGAAATTGAAATCCTTAAAAAGGAAATACGTCCAATCCACCCCGAGCGATAACCTAGGATCAACTCATTCTTTTAAATTGAATTCACTTAAGTCTATTAGAGTTCCTTTAAACCCATCTAAAATCAACCCAAGTTGGCCAATTCATATCCAAAAACAGTCCATAGAATGTACGTGTCTATAGGTTACTTCTTAGGTCTCTGAGGATTCGACAACCCAAGCTAAACTACAAGGACCGTCCTACCTTCTTCTCTTGGGTAAATTTGAGCGAGAATCAAATTTTGGCGTCATTGTCGGGGACCTAAGTAAGTTATCTTAGACATTATCATCCTTTTTTTCATCCCTCTTCTATGTTCTCACCCCCTCACTTCTATGGAAAACCCTTTTGAATAAATCCAAACATAGGGAACCTCTCCTTACTTTGATCAGTCCACACCAAGTGTGATGTACAATAACCATCCTAATTTATATTGGTGGGATCATCAATAACCTAATGAACCAAAATGTTTTTACTCCTATGATCCACAAAAAATCCCAATATATAATGAGTTTGAATCCTCACAAAGCCAATCTGAACACCCTCCTGTGCAATTCCAACAACTTAATTATCCACCTAGAATTGAAAATCTTTCTCAACCCCTTACCCATCATGATCCACAACCATTACTTGAAAAATTGTGTCAAAAAATGGAGATAATGAATTTTTAGGTTTCATCATTGATATTAGAACTACAAAGAATTAATACTTGTGAGGAACCCATCCCTACACAAACCGTTACTTCCATAACCTTATGTGAAGTGTCTAGTTTCCCACAAACCTCTCATGAATTTACTGAAGAGAAAACCTTGGGATTTGGGGAAGATGAGGAGGATAAAGGAATTATTTATGGGTGTTTAAATAAATAGGAAACTGATTTTTTGTATTCACAAGATGGAAATTTGATATCATGGATTGAATATCCTGAATATTTCCCCATTGCTAATTTTTCAGAACCAAAAATTACTGAACCATTGGGAGAAATTACAAAATTTGAGTCCATACCCATTCCGGACACTAATCATTCAAATTTGGTGGTTGAATCCTCTATTCATAAGGAACCAATTTTGTTGAGAAATATAGAAAATGAAACTGAGTTGGATTCAAAATCTCGACCTGTGTCTGAATGTCCTATCCAACCCGAGCTAAAAATTATTATCCTTCCTTCCCCACTCAAATATCCCTTAATAGGGTATAACCATTACCTTTCAGTTGTAATTCATTCTTATATTGAAATAATAAAAGTTGGGATGATCATCGATGTCTTAGGAAAAACAACATAGGAAACTGGATCAACCATTTTTGAAATTACTCGAATTTCCCCACTCATTATAGAACATAGGTTTGTACAACACACAAATTCTAAACAAAGAATAAATCTCAATAATGTATAAGTAGAGAAATATGGGGTCTTTAAAATGTTGAAAATTGGTATTGGGTAAGTTAGGGGGTCCATGTCGGGCTAACGGTGTTAAACAAAGCGCTGCATGGGATGCAACCCATGGTTTTTAAGTTTCCAATCATTTTATTGTTTTAATCAACTTTATATTTTGAATAGGATTAATGAATAATTTTGATATTTAAAAAAAATAGACTGTTGACCTATTCTTCTATTATGAGCATGGATGAGTATGAAAGGGGATCACCATATTCATCCGTGTTACGTGGTGTGATCCTTGAGTAATACCTTACCCATAAATTTAAAAAGAAGATAATGTATCATCAGTTTATTCTATTTTATATATATACTTATATTTTACTTTCTTTATTATATATATATATATATATTGTTTTTTTTGTTTTGTTCGTTTTGTTTTTCCTTTCTCTACTAGGGAACTTTGCAAGTGACATGGATATCAAAGGATTAAAAGGGAGCAGCAAGATTTTCAACTTCAACCACCAGGTGACTTCATTACATGATCCTCATTTTCAATTTCCTTTTTAAACTTCCATTATCTACCTCTACTCCTTATAAATTTTCATTTCTTCAAACACTGGGGACAATGTTGTTTTAAGTTGGGGGGGGGGGAGATAAAATAAAAAAAAAATTCTTTTGTGTCAAAAAAATGAATGATTTGAAAAAAAAAAGTGTAAATAGAAGGAAAAATTCCTTTAATTTTGAACATGGTAATACACATTGCACAATTTGAAACTGAATATCAAATAATTTAGCATACCCTGATTCTGATTTTAATCCTTGTATAATTTCATGAGCATAGATTTTGGAAAGTGTGGCTGTCCAATGTGATATTTCATCGTTTATATTTTCATCCAAATAAAAAAAAATCACAATGTACGTCCTTTGGATAGTGGGGTATTAGTTTAAGTTAATGGGGTCCCCTAAATAAATAGAATAGGTTTGGTTATCATTTTAGTTTAATATGAGTATTCAAAAAAAATTATTAAAAAAAATTGCGCGTAGAGCAATGAAATGACCTAATGTGTGGCTTTCGGCACTTGGGGATCGTGACTCCATAGTTGTCTGGCCCAGAGTTAGTAATTTTATCTCGATTTTTGGTAATTTGAATTTGTTTTTGACTGAGTTAACTCGAGATGATGCCCGAGTATTTGGGCTTCACTGGGTACCCTAAGGTCTTTGAGCCTGGGAGTCATCGGAAAAGTCTCACTACAGGGGTTGACTCTTTTGAGTGAAACTTCAATTACCATGGAAAAATTGCAAAAAAAAAAAAACAAAAAAAAAAAACAAAAAAAAAAACAAAAATAAAATATACTCATCTTAATATTGAAATGAGATTCCACCTAGCGCTTCCATCATTCCCCCCCTTGAATAAAAATGAACCCCCATGTCTATTGTGATGCACAACACATCCTCATACTTAATTGATATTGGATGAAATATGGCAATGAATTTGAATAAAGGAATGGGATTGGGATTGGAATCTTATTATGAAACTATCTTGTATTAAAATATTTTGATGGGTTTCTTGATTTTTTTGGTATAAGGGTTTCTGGTGATCATTGTGTATTAAATTTTTTTTGAAAAAGGGAATTCAAATTTCCTATTGTTGAGATATATTTTGCTCGGGACTAGAAAAACTCAAGTTGGGGGTGTGATTAGACACTAAATTAGGATAATATTCATTGTTAATATACATAATATTTATGTTCTTTATTATTCATAGACACCATTTTAGTGCATTTTTCACTTTGAACATCATTTCACATTATGATTATAATACCTTTTTAAAATGCACTATTATGTGGTACATTTTTGAACATCATTTGAAGTACCCAATGATTCATATGATTATACATATTTTAATTTGATATTTTTGGAAATTTATCTACACTCCAATATTAACATGTTTCATTAAGTGATAAATGGAGAATTCATGGAAGAAGATGGGGATATTTTTTGATGAAAGGAAGCAATTCTAGAGAAGGCAGATTGGACACCAGCCCACTGATAAGACTGTGGGGCCCACCATACAGGCCCAATTAATCCCAAATTTCGTGGGATGATATAATACATGTATATGAACAAATAACTCTTCATTATCCAATGCTAATTATGCATCCATGATGTCCATTTAGGCGGCCCAAATTAGAGATAAAATTCTGGGCCAGATTCTGCGGCCCAGAAAAACATCCCACCAATTAAACCATATCTCGAAAAAAATAACTCATTTTGGGATGATATTTTACAGGATATTAGGGGACATCCGGAGATTAATTTAAGTCTTCTATGTCCCACCAAAATTCTGTCATCTATAAGGTGTTTCATACGCCTCTGTTTGGTGGATGAAAGCTGGATGCCTTTTCGGGTCAAGGGTAGAATGTCTTCTCTCCCTTACTTTCCACCCACCTGTGGCCTACCACAATTAATTGAGGAGACTTGGACTATTGTAGGCTCGAACCAAGGTCTCAAAAATTCCTATTTAAGACAGTGGTGTTGGATGATTAAAGAATCTTTTGGTGCTTTGTTCAATTGTAATGTTATGCTGCAATTTTGTTGTCTCAAATTTTTCTTTCACATGTAAGTTGTTCAATTCACTTTAGTTTATTAATAAAAGTTCTTCTTCTACTATTATTCTATTGTTATTAATATCACTTTGATACTGTTGGATCAAGGTGTGAATTTATTCACACCAAACCTTGTGAAATTATTCACACAACGGTGGAGTGATCATTTTATTTTTGTTGTTCTCTTTACTTCTCTATTTCCTCCCTCATGAGTCTACTTTCCACTTCCATTGAAACCATGGGATCAATAGAGGGATAACCCACTTATGGGTTGATAAAAGGGAGTAGAAAGGGGCTGGATTGGATGTTATTTATCACCCCATTAATGTATAATCACTTCTTTAATTGATATTTTTATTTGATGATTTTTAAACTCCATCGTCCTTGTTGAATTTAAGGCCACATGCTTCAAGTGCTAATACGAACCTTTACCTTGAAGTGCTCAAAACTTTTATCCTTCAAGTTTATAGGTGATTAGTATTAAAGGGTGTAGGAATTAAACAAGTAAGTGATGATATTGTTTTATCTCCTTAAATTAACCCATATCAAATATAAGAAATTGAAATCATTAAAAAGAAAATACGTCCAATCCACCCCGAGTGATAACCTAGGATCAAATAATTATTTTAAATTGAATTCACTTAAGTATCTTAGAGTTCCTTTAAACCCATATAAAATCAACCCAAGTTGGCCACTTCATAGCCAAAAATAGTCCATAGAATGTACATGTCTATAGGTTACTTCTTAGGTCTCTGAGGATTCGACAACCCAAGCTAAACTAAAATAACCATCCTACCTTCTTCTCTTGGGTAAATTTGAGCGAGAATCAATCATCCCTCAAGTATCTCTATTTTATAAACTGTCTTTATTGTGCACACACCAATTTCATCAGTAATTTCCTATTTAATTCATGTTTCTTTCTTATATTAAATGTGCTCGTATTATAGATCCCTTTCTATGTAGTATCATCACATCATTGGAGGTTGAGACCACCTCAATTATTTCCACCCCATGTTGGTTGTTTCTTTATTTATGAATTTAGTGGTTTTTCCTGTTTATCTGTTCCACCATTTGGGTGTGCTATGGCTTGACCTTGTTAATGGTAAGAACTTACTTAATATAATTATTATATAATTTCTAATGGTTATCCTCTATATTTTATAGTGACACTTTACCCTTATATGGTAAGTGTTTCAAATTAATCAATAAATCTTTAAATGATAAATGAAAAGTATGTTGATACATATCACTTGACCTAGTTTATTATAACTAAAATAGTAATTTGGTTGCATTTAATTATCCATCATTATCATACTAATGAAAGTTAATTGAGTGAACCTAATAATTAAATATGAAATTATTAGAATAGTTTCACGTCCTTTATCCTTGTCACAATAATGAAAGGTATGGAATGTACCACTTGAATTATAAAAAGTCATGAGTATTACATGGAATGATTTATTAAATGAATTAATTATAATGTGCCTAATGAATATGGACCTAAAAATCTGTACAAGATTGGTCAGACTTGAGCTAACCTTGGATTCCTAAGGGAATGCCATGAGCACTCGTGGATGCCATTCTATTTCAAGGATTCCTGTTTCTAAGGGTAATACCCATGTTGGAACCTGATCTGTGTCTAATAGTGGATATTTTGAAAGAGGCCAAAGGATCCCTCCATTATCATTATAAGATTCCTTGGATACACTCCTTGGATCCTGCATGAAATCTATGGACATGTGGTGCCATGATTACACCCATTGGGCCCTATTATTGTCTACCCATTTTACCTTGGATGAGATCCTTAGACTCAGTTAGAATTAAATTATTGTGGAATACCTTGTGATATTCCCCTTGGATTACAATATTACCCCTTATAGTTAGGATACAAGTTATTACTGAGTTGGATCAACCCCTGAGGACATCGATGCCTTGGTTATTACCATCAATCCTCTGTTATCATTATTACTATAGGATGCCTTGTTATATCATGAATCCTTCGTTATCATTATCATATTAATAGAAAATGATATTATATATCATGTGACCTAATTATATAAACTGAATATAAATTAACTAGTTAGATGATCTCATGTTCATAGACATTACTAGAGAGGATGAAGCTGGTATCTGGGTATTTACACTATTGTACTACATTATATTTTTATATACCTACACACGATCAATTTATATTTCATAAACTGAATGGTATATATGCCATTAGTGGTGGCCTATTGAAATTTATCTCACAAACTATCTAGGCCACCATTGGTACCCAATAATATTACATGTATGCATGTGTTGATAAGGGGAAACATCTCGATTTGGACACCTGATCTTGAATGTATGAAGTAGGATGAAGCTTGGTCGTAGATGATCGAGTTGGAGCTCGAGATGCTTGGATATTTTTTGGATTATTTTTGTATAGAGTGTAAAATACTAATTCCCACTAATTTATATCCATGTTTTCCTGGTTTATAGATACATGACATAAATTATCATCATCTTTGATTATGATTATCAGTTTCTCAGTTATTTATTATTCCTATCAGTTCCACTATGACATTTTTTTTATCATACTACTTCCATTATTTACCAATTATTCTATTTTATCCATTGTGTTCCAATTTTTTAATGAAGGAATAGTCTCCCAAAAGACACAACCTAGACACTCTTACTAGTTATAAGTCTCTGGAATTCGGGTGATATGCGTTTGAGTCCATATGGCCAACCGGCTTCGGGGAACTTATGACTGGAACTTGGGGTTGGGACGTCACAAAGTGGTCTCAGTGAAACTTTACTTTATTGATTTACTATTTAGAGACAATATATAGGATATTAGAAACACTTTGTAACTTGGTTATAAGTTATACTTGGGCATAAATAATCCACATTCGGGGTAAATATTGAGTTTCCTGAAATGAGAATTGTTGTTCTACAATTTTATTATTAATTTTGATATAATTTCACCATTGGGCGATGCAATTGAATTATGATGTTAATATTTTTATGATTTAGAATTTTATTATCCTTTGGCTTGATTAGATGAGGGAAAGAATCATTGTTACACGCATCATTATAGTCACCTATAATTCACATGCCATGCCATATAGGTGCATTTCACTGCTTTCATTTTCTTATATTGCCTATGATTGTTGAGTGATCCATGCTTGATATATATGAATGCGATACTAACAAATTATACAGGGAAGGGAGTTGGTTATTTAAAGTTTCATCATCAATATAAATAGTATTTTCCTGTACAAGTTGATAGTGGCATATTAAATGGATGGTTTCTACCCATGTCAGCTATGTACCTCTGGTTGCATGAGCTTCTATTTGGATGTGATTGAGTGAATGCTAGTTTCATTTCATGATGTGTATGGGCCCTCATGGATTGGAATGGGTAATATACCGATTCAATCCATTGGAGTGAACTTAAATGGGTGTTAATTATAGTGATAAGGTGTATGGATCCTAATTCACTAGGAATGATGATCTATTTTAATCAGACCTCTATATATGAAAATAATCAAATGAAAAGTAAAACATGACCTATACAATGAAATGGTTGATAGTAATGAAGAGGAAAATTACTATTAAAATTTCACCTACTAAAACCCCTGTAAATTAAATAAGAACACTTAGAAATACCTAGCCTTCTAGAAGGGTAGTTGGGGTAGTATAACATGGGTAGTTAGCCTTTTAATTTCGTATATATTCTTCTATTTCTATCTATATTTTTCAAATATAGTTCTAAGGCATGTTCTTAGAATTTTAAGAGTTATTACACCATAACATACTTGTGTCGTGCATTAGGAGGGTAGCAATGACCACACTCTGTAGGTGGTGTCACTGAGTGACTAGTTATTCCTCATGTAGTGCCACTTGAGTAACCACCTATTACACCCAATCTAGGCACTGACACCAAGATTCATGAGAGTTTTCTACATCTAATGCATTCCATGTAGGATGCTCTATGACCTACACCTATGATGGATGATCTAACATGTGAGTTCTAGTAGCATCATCCTCCCACCTTCTAAGAGGATGGTGGTCCACAGGATACTAATAATTGGATGGGGGGAACTCTATCTATGTTTTATCATTTAGAAATGAATTTAGAGTGGAGGGTAAAAATTTCTACCCACATGATGTGTGATTCAGCAAAGTGACGGTAGGATGTGATTACCTAGCCTAGTCATCATCAGGGTATGGTTGGGATGATTTTCTGACTGTATTCTATGATCAATTCATTTCTCAGACACTAAGGTCTAACCAAGATAGAGAGTTCATACATCTAGAGAATATTTCTATGTCAGTGATGGATTATTCAACACATTTAACTAAGTTTCAACACTTAGAACTGCTTCTAGCCAGTGTTGAACTATTGTGTGCTAGACATTTATAGGATGGGCTCCAATATGCCATCCATACTTAGGTGAATGTCTTTTACCTAACTAACTTTTATGAGATAGTCAACCAGGATCTTATCACTGATCAAAATGTAAAGGATGGTGATAGTACCAATCATAGAGGTTTAGTTTCATGAAAGGCAAATAGTTATTCTAATAGCATGAAGTGTTCCCTTTAGGTTTCTTATTAGGGTAGTGGTAGCCAAAGAACCAATAGTGGTAGTTCTATGGTATGCCATCAGTGTGGGTGACATGGTCATCTGAAGACTCAATTTGATAGAGACCCTCTAGGGTGATGTGCTTGTTTCTATATGGGGAATCTTCAGAAATATTTTTTGACCTTTCCATCTGCTTCTATTGGAAGATGATACGCACCAGATCCACCTTCAGGGGAAAGTTATTTTACACCACATTAGGCAGGGAGTTGGAGTAGCACTGGTAGGACTGGACATGGTAGTTATACTATATATTATCAGAACTAGTTGATAGATCATACTTAGGGTAGTCTAGCTATAGGAGAGGGTCATGGATCAGGTCAGTTTCATTAATTACTACCGATAATCAAGGATTAGAGTGCAGGACCATCAACAATACGAGGTACTATTCTAGTAGTCTCCACTATTGTATCTAATTTATTCAATATAGGTTCGTCAAATTCCTTTATCTCTTTATCAATTGTGGAAATTATCGAGTTGGAAATTCATTATTAATGTGGTGTAATGACCCTAAATACACCATTGGGAGTATAGTTAGAGGGAATATTCCAATCCAGGGACTTACCCTTAAAGTATACAATTATTCCTTCTTATGGGACCTATTTATTTTTGAGATGAAGGGATTCTATGTCATTATCATGATGGATTGGTTGGTTCCATACCATTCCTTCATGGGCTTCTATAACTACAAGGTTTTGTGTACATCACTATAGGGAAGTAGTTATCTACAAAAGGATGAGTGGGATGTCCAGGATAGTTGAGATGGATCAGATCACCATGGGATAGGTGGAGTGACCACCCTAATTTCAAGTATTTTTATGGAGGAGAAGAATTTCCCTCAGATTTGTTTTCCTTCTGTATTATATCATTTTAGGGAAGTTTTTCCCAATGATTTTTTGGCTTACTTATTAAGAGAGAGGTAGAGTTTACGATTGACCTTGTTCCATGAGCAACTTTAGTGTCCATTACTCTGTATAAGATGGATCCTACTATTCTCTAAGAGCTCAAGATAATTTGGAACATATGAAATCCAAAGGCTTTATTAGGCCCGATACTTCTTCCAAGGTTTCAACCACACTTTTTTTCAATAATGTGGATGTAACCCTTTATTTATGTGTGGTTTACTGATGGTTTAACCATATTACAGATAAGAACCAATATCTATTGCCTTATATTGATGATTTCTTTGACTAACTCTATAGATCTATGGTATTATCTAAGATCAACTTGAGATCGAGCTATCATTATGTGTGAGTCATACCTAAAGTCATACCTCATACATATTTCCATAGCAGGTATGGTCTATATGAGTATATCATTATGACATTTAGTGTTATGAATGTGCCTTCTGTTTTCATGGATTTGATGAATATGGTGTTTTAACCCTATCTGGATTATTTTTCATGGAATTTGTGGATGAAATTATATTGTATTATCAAAATAATAGAGACCATTATAATAACCTTGATATAATTTTGAATATTTTGAGAGAGCATCAAATTTATTCTAAGATTTCTAAGTTCCACTTATGGATAGAAAAAGTTCACTTATTAGGTTATATGTTCTCACAATTAAAAGTATCTGTAAACCCAGATAAGGTGAGTGTTGTGATTTCCTGGGAGTATCTCAAGAATGTGTTTGATATATAAAGTTTCTTTGGGATATCTAGATATTGCATTAATTTCATACATGAATTATCATGCCTTTATTCCACTCTTACTGGTCTTACAAATAAAGGTGTTAAGTTCTTGTGGTCAAAATCGTGTGAGAAAGCCTTTCAAGATCTAAAAGGATTGTTTAGACACCTATTATATTTTTTATAGATCTTGGAGGAGGCTATAAAGTGTTCTGTTATGCATCAAGAATTGACTTGGGTGTAGTTTTGATGAAGGAGGATAGAGTCATTGCATACAAATCTCTACAGTTGAGGCCTCATGAGAGAAACTACCCAAATAACAACCTTAAGCTAGTGGCAGTTATTCATTCCTTACACTACTGGAGACACAATATCATGGGTGAACACTTTATGGTGTATAAAAATCACAAGATCCTCAAATATATATTTTTAAAGTGTGACTTGAATCTTAGAAAATGAAAAATAGTTGAATATCTTTAGTACTTTGACTTTTAGATTACCTATACACCTAGAAAGGGAAATGTGGTTGCTGATGCACTGAGTTAAAAAACTCCGGCACATACGATATAAGAAGCTGGTGATGAATGGAAATTGATGACCCTCTTTTCTGAGATGCATATAGAGTTTAATGATTTTCATGAGTAGTATTATCTCTCATTCTTGAAAGCTACCTCTTCTCTTATTTATAGTGAGAGGAATAAGATTTTTTTGATCCTGAAGGCTTGGTTTTTTTGGAGTATATTTCTAGTGAGGACCCACCTTTGTATTGGTCTACAGATTGAGATGATGTTCTATATATACATGGGAATGTATTTGTTCCTATGGATATGTGAGAATAACTAATGAGAGAGTCCCATGATTATTAGTGGGTAGTTCATCTAGGAATCTCCATGATGTATCGAGATATGAAACACCAATGTTGGTGTCCTGGGATGAAACATTAGATAGAAGGATTTATTACTAGGTGTTCCACCTATCAGTAGGTGAAGGTGGAACACCAGTGACTTGTAGGGATGTTACAGTCACTTCTATTCCCTGAATGGGAATGGTAAGAAGTTTCTATAAATTTTTTAGTTGGCTTACTAAGGTCTCCTAGAGGTAGATATGCAATTTGGGTAGTCATTGAAATACGAAAAAAGTATCCCACTTCCTTCCTATATGAGAGACTTTTATAGTTGATGATTTGGAAAGAATGTATGTCTATTAGATCGTATGTCTACACAGGGTCCCTTGTACTATCATTTTCGATATGGATGCTCATTTCACATCATATTTCAGGAAGGGGTTATAGAAGGATATGGGTAGACATGTTCTTCTGAGAACAAAATTTTACCCTTAGAATGATGATTAGTTAGAACAGAAGATAAAAGTTTTGAAGGACACACTCCGAGCATGTGTTCTTGATTTTTTGGGTATTGGGAGAAGCATATATCTCTCATCAAGTTCACCTATAATAATAGATTTTAAAATATGATTCAGATTGATCCCTATGATTCCTTGTATGGTAGGATATCTTGTTCACCTATATGTTGGTTAGATTTAGGAGAGGCAGTGCTACTAGGTCCTTGTATTGTGCAGGATATTTCAGAGAAGGTTTAGATAACTAAGAATCTTATTTCTACTACTCAGTTTAGAAAAAAATATTATTCCAATCTCCATTAACGACCTCTGGATTTTGAGGTTGGGGATCATGTTTTCCTATAGGTATCACCCAAGCTTGGACATAGACAGATACAGAGGCAATAGAACTTGTAGCCTCATTATGCAGGGATGTTTGAGATTCTAGTGAGATTCAGGCCAATAGACTATTAGTTTGTATTATCTCATATGTACCATTCCATTCATGATGTCTTCACTTTTCAAAACTTCATCATTATTATTTTGATCCATCTCATATTTTTGATATTGAGGAAGTAGATCTAGATGTCGATGCTTCAATTGAGGAGTATCCTATACACATCATTGACCAAAGCATAAGGCTCTCTGAGGTTGGTATGTCCCTTTAGTTCAGGTGCTATTACAACATGTACATGTATAGGATGATACTTGGGAGTGGGAGGCCGACATACATTCCCAGTGTCCAGAGTTGTTCTCAGACAATGTTTTTTTGCCCTTGGATGGTGAACTCTGGGAGGAGTTCCTTTAAGGGGGTAAGACTGTAAGAAATTGTTTTTTATCTTTGGTATGAATCCTTTTAAAATAATTATAATTATTTATTATGGACCTAATATGGATTAAATTTTAGTTTAGAAAGGTTTCAGGGGTGTCTAGGGATTGTTCGGATCCCGGAACCCTAGACGGTGTGAAAAAAGGATTTCCACATAGTTAGGAGAAACCATGTAGGGAATGCCACACAGTTACCCCTAACTATATGGGGCTCAATAGAGAGAAGAAGGGGGTTGTATGGTTTGAGGAAACCATGCTGAGTGGGCCACATACCCATGTGAAAAGTATGCAATTTTTAGTAGAGTTGAATCGTAGGGTTGGCAGACAGTTTCTCTGATTGTTTGCATAACTATGTATTTCCCCTTCCAAGGCAGCGAGCCAAGCACGATTGGTGTACGGTTTGGCCAATCATGTGGCCAAACCATGCAATTCTATTTTTCTTATGTGAAATTACCAAAATACCCTTAATGAATGTTTAACCATACCTCCTTCCTCATTTGTTCATTACAACGGACATGAGAGCTCTCCCCCTCCCATTTTAAAGCTTTAAATCCTTCTTCCATAGGATTTACTCACTTTCTCCAATCAGAAGTCTTATTTGATCCTTGTCCATCACGTTGGATGCACATCAGCATGTACTCGATTCATTGTGAGCCATTTTTCATTCTTCGTTCTATTGACGATGCTGTTTAGATGTAGGATCATATGCCCTATTTTTAGGGAATTGATTCCTTTTTAAAATTTATTTCAATCTAGGCCAAACTAAATGCTGATACTAGATGAGTAGAGTTGTACAATCATGGTGTAGGTGGTCTATGACTCATCCCTCAAGTATCTCCATTTTATAAATTGATGTTTTTGTGCACATGTCAATTTCATCATACATTTCTTTTTTAATTTATTTTCCATTCTTATATTCAATGTGATCGTATTATAGATACCTTTCTATGTAGTATCATTATGTCATTGGAGGTTGATACCTCAACACTTTCCACCCCAAGTTCTAGGGTATTTCCATGTTTATGACTTTAGTGGTTTGTCATATTTTTCTGCACCACCATTCAGGTGTGCTATGGCTTGATCCTATTAATGGTAAGCCCTTACTCAATAGAATGATTATATAACTACTAATGGTTATCCCCTATATGTGATAGTGTCACTTGAACCTTTTAAGTTAATTGTTTCAAATTAATAAATGAATCTTTAAATGATAAATGGAAAGTATATTGATACATATTACTTATCCTAGTTTATTATAAGAGAAATAGTAATTTGGTTGCAATTCCTTATCATAACATGTTATACTAATGAAAGGTAAAGGAGTGAAACTAATAATTAAATATTAAAAGAATGAAATGGTTTCATGTCCCTTAGCCTTGTCACACTAATGAAAGGTATAGAATGAACCTAAAGAATTATAAAAATTCATGAGTATTACATGGTATAATTTATTAAATGTATTAATTATAATGTGGATAATTCATATAGACCTAGAAATATTTATAGGACTTTTTATACTCGATCCATCCTTGGATTTCCCAGGTAATTCCTTGAGCACTTGTGGATTCCATTCTGATTTAAGGATGTCGGTTACCAAGGGTGATACCCACCTTGGAACCTAATTCTTGTATAATAGTGGATGCTTGGAAAGAAACCATAGGATTCCCCCATTATCAAAATAAGATTCCTTGGATACACTCCTTTAATACATCATGACATCTACAGACATGTGGAGCCATGGTTACACCTATTAGGCTGAGCCATTTCTTACATGTTTTACCATGTATGTGATCCTTAGAATCAATATAATTAAATTATTGTAGAATGCCTATGATGATTCCCCTTGGATTACACTCTTACCCCTTATAGCAAAGCTGCAGGTTATTACTAAGTTGGATCAACCCCTAAGGTCAAGGATTCCGTATTTATTACCTTGGATCCTCTGTTTTCAGTATTATTATAGTATTCCTTATTATATCATGGATACTTCATTATCATAATCATGTTATATGGATAATGCTATTATATCTCACATGAAATAATTATATAAACTAATCTTAAATGAACTAGTTAAATGATATCATGTTCATAGACATTACTATATGAGGCTGAAGTAGGTATCTAGGTATTTATATTGTTGTACTGATTTACATTAATATATACCTACACACTATTAGTTTATATTTCATAGACTAGATGGTATAGACACTGTTGGTGGTTCCCTACTAAGATTTATCTCACACCCTATCCAAGACACCATTGGTACCTAATCATATTACATGTATTTAGGTATTTATATCTAAAAAAATCCCACTTTATACATATGATATTGATTATATGTTGTTGGATAGATCTTGGTAGAAGATGACCGAGCTGGATCTCGGGATGCTTGGATAGTTTTTGGGTTCTTTTTATATATCATGTATATTACTAATACCTGCTAATTTGTATCCATGTTTTCATACTATATATATGACATACATTTATATTTTATTATGATTATTAGTTTATCAATTATTTATTATTCCTCTCTGTTTCACTTTTCCATCTATTTATTACACCACTTCTTCTATTTACCTGTTATTCTATTTTATGTGCTATGTTCCAATCTAGTGATGAGGTCATAGTCTCCCCACAGACACACCCTAGTCCATCACTGCTAGTTGGTAACCTTTGGAATTTGGGGATATGCACTTAAGTCCATGTATCCAAGTAAATTTAGAGAACCTATGAGTGGCACTCGGGGTTGGGACATCAAGTATTATATCTTTTCATTTAGGAATTTTAATGATAGTATTCCCACTAAAATTTATAACCCTATATATTATATCCATTTAGTTAGAAATTATCCATATTTTATAAATAAATTAGTTCTCTTAGGAATTAACCTCACCACTTAGTTATTTTGTTAGGGAATCATCTCAGTCATAAAAGTTATGATTATCAGATAGTTGATCAAATAAATCTTTATCAAAATCCGTCATATTAATTTACTCAACTTAATTTCTCTGGTAGCCGAATCCTATTAGGGTCTCATGGCTAGTTTAAACCATATAAAATTCCAAAAACAAGATAATAATGAATAATCCCTGGGAACCCAACTTTAGAATGACCTACCCAAAAGGATAATCCAGTGTCACTTATTATTTTCTTTCCTTAAAAAACATAATCCTTGGGTACCTAGCTTTAACATGACCTACCTGGTTGGATGATTGATGTCTCAAAAAGTACCACTTTTAAAGTAATATAACAATTAATATATTAAAGTTTTTTATAAGTCTCACTAACTTAATATACATCATATACATATTAAGTTCATAAGTATTGTATCATAAAAAATCTTTATTTTCTTTATTGGCCAATTTTTTCATAAAATTTATGTCATTGTAAGGATTAATACCCATCCTCTCTAATGGTATTTTATTCTCAATTTTCATATTTTCCCTTCTCACCAATATTCTCCTTTTTTATTTGGGAACCCAAATATGTTTTATCTTCTATGATCCTCATATTTCTTCTCAACCATTTTCGAAATAAATTTTTATTATCCTTTTAAATCACGAGGGTTTCATCCAAGTGAATTTATAATATAAAAAGGAATTTAATTTATGCTAGTATTACTATCTTCTACTCTACATTTTTTTAATTAAGATTTATTTATTTTAATGATCCTATTATTTGGATTTATTTTAAAGTAATATTTTAATAATTATTCTCTTCATATACTTAAATAAAATTATTTTTGAAGAGTGAATCAAAATACCGCCTTTTTATAATGATGTTAGTAAATGTATTAAAATAAAACCCTTTTCATGATTTCACATATATTTTTCTCTCTATAAGAAAAAATATTCATCACAAATTCCGTCTTACCTAATCATCCATTATATATAAACATGATATATTTTCTAATTAATTTTCCTCTTTGAATGGCCTATATTCCATTTCTTTGATTGAATGGTGTTCACCTATACAACCATACACCGATTGATTAGGGAAATTATAGAATAAACTATATACCCTTTATTTATATGGTGTTGATATAATATAATTTATCATCTTAATTTAAGTGTATTTACCTATAAGGTTATCAAATATCATCAGATACCCATTCAATTTCCATGGGTTATCATGTTATGACTATCAGTGTATTTATGAATGTTTCCTGATTGGATACCATTTGAAAAGGATATGAAACACATTTTTATTTTCATGGGTTTTTATGATATGAGGATTGAAATAATTTGGAAAACATATATATTATTTTCATTATGTGATGGATGGGAAAAAAATTATATATAACCCCAATGTATTGGATAATGTTTTTATCTAATGAGATATAATGTATGGTGCTTGAGCGATTATCCTATCACACTATATTATGTTTTCTAGGCAGTGACCCTTGAATTATGCATATGATTTTATGATTTATGTTATTTCAACCTATTTATGATTCCATGAAATTATGATATCATTTACTTATACCCTGATTTTATTCTTATCTCACACTTTTATTCCATGGTACATGTTTGTTCATTTATGATTTATTATTACACTATCATGAATCATGGAAAACTCTAATTGTTCAAGTTATTTTAATAAGATATTTCTCCTACACTCATGTTATCTCATATTATTATGATCTAAACCTTGTTTGATGAGCTTATCCATTACATATATTTTGATCTGAACCTTTTCTTATGTTTCAGTTTCCCAGGTTATGAAGATGAGTATAACTTATGAGAAGTCTAGAATGAAGGCTAGTGTGGCTCAATTATGGATAAATGTTCACAAGTATTATAAAATATGTTTCTCCTGTATCTAGTCCTCAAAGACAATAAAATATCCATTCTTGGGATTTTGAGATTATTGTGAGATGTAATGTTTAAGTTATGAAAATTATATGAAATATATATATGTTCATCTTGGGTCAGATCACCTTGTATCGAAGATGGTGTTTAAAGATGGCATTTTTATCACCAAAACCCAAAATAAGATTCTGGGGGTGCCTTAAGGATTATGCCCAAGATTTTGGTGACTCATCAATACATGGATTAAGATAATAGGTTAAACTATCAAAGTAGTCCTTTGATTAATTCTTAGTGATTTTGATCAAGCATGTGATTGAATAAAATAGGTTAAACCATATTCAATTCATGGTACACTTTTAATTTTAGTTTATTCATGGTTTTAGTTTCAATAAATGGGTGATCTTAGCATTGATTTTTTTTAATTTATTGACTGAATAATTTTTATTCGATTCTAAGAAATCCAAAAATGATATCAGAGCTATGTTATATGACTTTATTTTTGAAATCATGTTTAAAATGAATAAACAATTGATATATTATTTTAATTATAGAATATAATATATATTTTCCTTTGAAAAATGGATATCATATTTTTTATCATAACATACAATATTTTTTTTAATTGTGGAATATTTTTTGATATGGGATATCATAAGGCATGATTGGATAACACCATAAAATACGTGATACTAAAATATACGATCTAGTGTAAATTATTTGATTTTGATATATCATAAGATATGATATGTGTCAATCATATAAAATGATAACATTAATTACACTATTTATATTTTGAAAAAACAAATTATTTTATCATAATTATAATATAGAGGATGTTATAAAATACGATTGGTTGTACTATGGAATGATATTGCAGGACATCACGTGACTATCATAAAGCGTGATATTAGTTTTGAACTAAATCATAACTTATGATATAGATATATCACCAAATATAATATAGAGGATTTTTTTCTATTTTCACTTATGAATTAAATTTTATAATTTATAAATTATTGAAAATTAATTTTATGATCTTTACTATATTTATAAAGTTTGTATAAATTAATTAATTTTAATGTTTTTATAATTAATTATTAAATTGTTGTAAAGAATTTAATAAATAAATATCATTAAAATTAAATTGTTAACATAAAATACCTTTAAACTATAATAAATGAATTATAATTTAGATATAAAGTTTTTATATAGAAATTATAAGGTGATTTATAATTTTTTTATAAATTAAAAAATAAGGAAAATATTTAGAGTCTCTATTAAACTATAAACTTTTTATATTTATTAATTTGAATTATTCAAATTAAATATATATTTGAGAAATTAGTTCTTTTTTATCAAAAAATGTTGTGATAATTAATATGATTAAGGTTTAAGTAATAATAATATTTCATATTTTAAATTTATAAAATGTTTACATAATAGATGAATTGTTCATAAAAAATATAAATTGTTTATATTTCAATTAAATATATTATATTTGAATAAATATAAATAGATTCATAATATAAAGCAGTTTATATTAGATTTAAATATAAAGTTTTTATATTTATTTAATCATGAAATTTCCATAATTCATGACTAAATTTAATTGTTTTTATAATTTATTTATTTATTATTTTTTCATTAATGTCTATCTCATGTATAAATTTATGAATTTCTAATCTATTTTGTATTATTATTTTCTTTATTCATATATATAACTTTTTTATATTATTAATTTATGTATAATTTAGTTTATATGTTTTTAAACTACTTTTTTAAATTATTATACATGTATTTAATGAGTTTCATGCTAGTTATAATAATTGATTTAGTTTTATTCTACATTGTCTTTAGCTTGTTTATTAGTTATGTGATAAAACTTTAAGTTTAATTATATTTTATATAGATTAGATGTTAGAATTGTGAGGGAAATAATTTCTCTCTTGAGTATTGAACCATGGTTAGTGAGTCTTTGGATTAGACTTCTCACTATCCTAGGGGATTAGGCTATGTGTAGAAAAGTGGAGGTTGAGTACCTGTCGCACCATGTTTTCTCTTATAGTTTTTTGTATGATTATAATCCTTTAATTTAAAATGTTTTATGTACCTTATTAATGTAATTCATCTAGATATGTGTACATATAGTTGTATTTTAATTTGGATTAGTAACACAAGCTATGTGTTGTTTAAAGAGTTACAAATCAATATAGTGTAAACATATTGATTATCTAGAATGAATAAGTATTAAAAATTAAATCATTAGAATAATGCATACATAAAGATAATACTTGAGATTATATGGTGAAAAATTTAAAACCCCGTAAAAATACTATGTTTTAGATTTCTTCTAAAGAAAACACATGCTGAGACCTTAATCATTCAATTGGGACAGTTCATGTTAATGTTCAGTTCCCATGGGTTATCCTATATATGTAATAGTCGAAATGGATTAACCTAAGTCTTAGATAACAAGATCCAACTATTATATTTGGGTTACACTTTACTGGGAAACCCTAAAAGTTAGGATACCATAGTAATAGATTTGGGATAATCCATATTATAAATTTGGTCAATGACTTTTCTACTCAATTATATAAGATTCATATATGCTATGATTGGTATAACGGTATTTCTAAATATATATTTTGTGAGATGAACACTACAGTGGGATCATTAATTAGTAAAATATATATCTCGGACCACTAATGGATATGATTTAATTAAAGGATGGAATAATTTTATTGGGAACACAATTAATAAAATTCCTTAATAAATGAATGTAAAACATGATACTCAGCTTCTATTGTACATAAAAGGCATCACAATAATCAAACATAACATTGAGATAAATATTATTGAAGTAAAAGTTTAATTAATGAAAATTAAAATATTTATATAGAAACTTAGTAATTACTCTAAAGTAAGAAGAAAAATTATATGGGTTAGAGAAACCATTTCTTAAATGGTCGAATATTTAAGTTATTCAAAAAATAAATGTTGATTCTTATGAAAAGAATAAAAAGATTCAATTTTGGTTTTAAATGAATATATAAGATATAAAATGACTTAAATATCTTTATTTTTTGGTTATATACTCAATATGACTAGGTACATTAATTAACTGGAGAGACTATGGTTTCTTTTATGGATTGATATTCCCATGAAATTCATTGCATAATTATTGTTGGAGAGGTTCCAAAAATATAAATGAGTAAAATAATTTTTTTTCCAACCTCCTCAAGATTTATATATGTTTATTTTATGTTGGAAATACATATGGGTAAAAGTTTAATCCAGGTGAAGAAAATTGGGTAGTCCGATTACTATTAAAGATCATTGAAATATAATGAAGATGTTTGGAAGGAGGGGAAACTTTTCCATCAGAAATGGAATTGTCCAAAATATCTGAATGGGTGTAAGAAACTAAATTATAATTATAAATTTTATATTAATGCTATATAATTCAATTCATATAATTTTAATGGTATATAATACAAACTAGACATTAATATTTTTTTGAAATGTATAATACTTAAAAATTTATATAGAATTTATAGTTATAGATTAATTCATGAAATCAATTTATAGAGCATGGGGTTTATACATTAAGAGTTTGATTCATTTGATTACTTTAATTATTAAATGGACCAGAACAAATACTATGGAATTTTCATCTTATTTTCTTCTTATGTAATAAAAGGAGTTATTTTAAACAATGGTTGTTACAAATAAATAAGATAATGATCTTGATACACATGGTTATGATTGATCTAATTTTATAACATGGTTTAATAATAAGATAGGTATACGAAGAAGTTCTATAAAGGATAAAATTATAGTGACCCATAATTTTATTACATAAATTTTACATCTTATTATATGAATATACAATACAAAACATTACATTCCATACTAGAATTGTGTAAGTCTAGTGTCTTTGAAAAAATGGATACATAAATAACTTGTTAGTAAGATATATAGATCATATCTTACAAATTTATTTATAGCTATAAACCTTTATAGACATATCATACTTAAAACATTTTTCTATAACCTAGGGAAAGGAAATATAATAAAGGGAGGGTTCAGATGCTTAGTAAGGGTAAACAATAGAGATAACAATGATCACATAAACATATCATGAGCATAAGGGTATGAGAACATGAGTTTAAAATTTGAAAACCATAACCTAAATATAAAATATCATAATATTGATTCATTTAATAAATCTTATCATTCATAAGACATGAATCATAAATAAATCAAAGAACATGAGTCATGGGAGGATAACACTGGCATACGACATGTGTTTTTGGCATACACATAAACATGTAAAATCATTTCCTTAGTCAAGAATAACTTTGAGTACTATCATTTTAGATTGTTTTTATCCCCCATTACATTATATCTTTAGTAAATTTTTACTCCCAAGACTATCATAGTGGACAAAGTCCCTTACTGAAATGGGTTCACTCCCCATTCTAGTGCTTATTATCTCAAGAGATATCCATATTTACCCAATTTATTGGAGAGAAATATAATTATGATACCACTTATCATTTAATTATAAATCCATTAATATGTGTTCCATAAGATCCTAAATCATTCATCATATATCATAACTTATGGACAGGAAACCAGTTTCATAAACAGTTCAAAATTTTATCATAACATAACCTGTGGAAAAGAAATGGGTTTCATAAAAATCTCATCACCATAATCATAAACCATATAGATAAATAATAAGTATGTTATCCTTGGATCTTGTACCCATTAAATAATAAGTATAAAAAAATTATTTTATTATAAAATAAAATTCATTTAAAAGACTACTTGTAATATTTGTTAAGGAAAATACCCATTTAATTTTGGAATCACTTCTTTAAAATTTAAAAATTTCCAAAATATTATAGATTTAATTTTCTTTGAAAATAACCTTGGAAACTTTTAATGGAAGCTTCAAATCATTTTATAGTCATGATGGTGGGAAATTCTGTTCATGTTGTGTATGGTAAAACAAATATTTCTTTCACATTTTCATTAAATAGTCAAAAGTACCTTGTTAAAAAAACAAGAAGATTAATTTTAAACCATTTTAAAAAAAATTCAATCATGGGTAAAAATGAATTTAAATAATAATATTAGGATAAAAAACATTCTTGAAAACATTTTTAGATAATTTGGATATGGAAGAAAAATGATTTTCAAGTGAAAAGAGAAAAGAAGTTGATTTTTCCTCAAAAAAATTATTTCGTTATATTGATTACTTAAAGAGTGGAAAACACTTAGATGATAAGAAAAAAACCATAAATAACTATAATATCAGAAAATTTAGGATATTATTGAGAGTTATATCATTAAGGTTCATCATTATAAACTTAATCATAGACAATCTCAAAAAACAATGAGATTGTAACATAAAACCCTTAACTCAAGTTTGACTTTCTTTGAAAGTTATCTAGAATCCCGTATAATATAATTAAATTTATTATAATTTTATAATATAGTCATTTTAATAATTATAATATCATATATTATCCACTTATAACATTTCAACACCCATTTATTAATAATTCCCTATTAAAATCATTGTTTATGGGTGTTATCTGTTTTGTTTATCATGATAATTTCGGTTTGGTAGTTACAATACTTTTACTTTGATCATGATTCAATCATCTAAATAATTTTAATAATAATATAAATATCATATGGTTTAATTATATATATATGTGTGTATATTTGATTTATCTACAAAGGATAGAGAAAGAAAAATGAATTACACTGTTTAGGGAGACGGTATGCCATACATACACATAAACAATATTTTCACTTTTCAACTGATGAAATGAAAGAATGGTAAATAATAATTAATAATTAAAAAATAATTATTATATCATATATATCACATATATTAATTAAATATATTCATTATTACCATCTATGTAAATCAGAAATGAAAAAAATCACATCGCTTCGTGGAGGTGCACGAGTAACGTTATCACTTTCCAAAAAATTATATGTTAAGAAGTAAAACATGGTATTATAATTAGAGAAGAATTATTATGTCATAAGTATCATTTATAAACAATAAACCCATCATATTACCCATTCATGAAATATGGTGATGAAAAATGAATTGTATCACTATGTGGAGACAGTAGTCCACATGTACGCACATGTAATGTCCTAGAATTTCTATATATTTTTTATTATATGGAAATATTTCGATACCGCAAAATCTGATGGCACGTGATTCTGAGACCCATAGTTCCCAAAATGGTCCATTGAAAATTGTTGAGCTTTAAATAATGTACATGAGCATTTTTCCTAAAAAAATGTAATAAATCTTAAAACGGGTGCCCGAATTAGAAATTAGAGGACACCATTGCATTCACGATGGCGGGTTTACCCTAGGTGAAACTTATGTTTAGTTGGCGTAGGCCTCCAGTGATAAAACCAAAAAATTGAAAAACTGTAAATAAAATATTTAAATAAAATTATTTTATTTTTCAAATGCTTATAACTCATGAACGGTGACTCAGATTAAAAATTCGAGACCACCGCAGAACTCATGAGGGAATGCTTTCCTTAGTAAGATACTAAAATTGGGCAGCACAAGACACCAGTGTAAGTTAGTTTTTGGCCGTAAATAAAATAATTAAGTGACAATTATTTAATGGTAAAATCCTTAACTTTTAAACGACAACTCAGATTGAAAATCTGAGAGTACTATTGAGCTCGTGAGGGCGTATTACCTTTAGGCAGAGCCTAACCTCGACCGGTGTGGGTCGATCGTGTTTTTTAATAATTTTATGAACTTTTTTTATGGTACATTTTTTAAATGCGTAGGCGACATTTTCTATCTTTTGGACCGGTGCTCGGATTAAAAAATTGAGGGCACCATTGAATTCGAATCACTGAGATTTTCTTAAGGGAGTCTTAACTTTGACCGTAGTTGTTCAGGTGAAAAAATTAGTTTTTGCGACTTTTAAAGAAATAATAAAATAACATGGAGGTTGTTATTTTTTTTTCCTACCACCTTTTGAGCGGCAGTGGCGGGGACTGCAGAGGTAGTCAGACATTTGGTATGGGATATTAAATGCTTGGTTACACTTTGGTTGTGTAACCACCCCTCATGTAATTAATGAGACACATTAATTACATCAATTAATGAATCTCATTAATTCCTCGATGCGTTACTCCCCCTTTCTCCCCTCTTTTTAAGTGAGGCTCGGGGTGGAGTTTGGACACAAATTCACCAAGTAAGGAACCTCTAGCGAAGTGACGCGACACCTTCCAAAGACGGAGACAGAAGCTCAGGTGACAACGAATTGGGAGAGAAGAACGCCTGCAACTTTATCAAAGTGAGGATTCTCCTCCCACCACTGCAATGACTCCAATGATTCTTGAGGTAGGGTTTTTTGATTTTGATAATGTAAATTTACTCCTTCCCTGTTCTTGATTTAGACAAAGAATAAAGATCAACCGATCAATAGGTTGATCTGTGGATCATTCTTTAAACATGGGAGGTTGATGCGGGGTTACAAGTTGGGGGTTATTTATAAATTTTCAGATTGTTTCTAACACCCCTTGTTAAAATGCTAACGCGGAGGGCACATGCTAATTCGAACAAGGCTCGGACCCTCCGCTGATCTTGTTGTTATTGTGTTTCCCGTGCATGACCAAGAAATGTGATGAAAAGGCAATGATAGGGATCACACAATGGAGGATATGACCTGAGAGGCTTGTAGGCACAAACGACACCAAGAACGGACCACTGGAGCACGTCTGGGGGCTTGCTGAAAGAACCACCGACGCGCCATGCATGCGGTGGATGGAGGAGGCCCATGGTAACCGGCCCTGGGCAGTGGGAAGGCAGCGTGATGTCACGCAAAATAGTATATAGAGGAAGTCAGCCCGAGCCTGATGGGCTGGACCCAGTGAACTGGGCCGACCCTTAACAGGCCGGACCGGGGTGGGGTCAGGTAGACCCCGGGACCCGTTGCGTCGGGCCAGCCTGACCGAGTCGGACCGGGTCCAAACCCAACCGGCATCTGAATAAAGAAATTCCCATAACTGAGGAACCATGTGTCCATTTGACATGCGTTAGTGGCATTGGGACCCTTTTTGGGAAGCGGTCCCTTTGGCATATTCCAGCGAGCTCGAATGAGTTAAGCCAGACTGAGGTGCGATCACCCCCTTTTCACGGAAAAGGGGTGTAACTAACAGGCCGGGCATCTGATCAACGTGCCGTCTATGGAATAAGGACCCTTGGGACAAGGTAGTCCTTTGAAGATACTATAAGTGAGTTTTTATGGAGTTTGAAGTGTGACCTGGGTTGGATTAGACTTGAATCCAATAGGGCCCTTTTTACAAAAGTGCCCATATCTCATAGACCGAGCGTTTGATCGACACACCGTCTATCACGTTGGGACCCCTATAATGGGGTGGTCCCTTGGGTATTATTTTTGTGGGACTTCGTACTGGATGAAATATGATAGATGGCTTGAGGAGCAAAGTCTTTCAGAGATCGGATGTGCTTCATGCGGGAATCCAGTGGCTGGATGTGACATGAAGAAGAAGAGAAACCAAAATGGGTCAGCATCAGAAAATCCAGTGTGGGATGATCTAGATGTACAACTAATCATCCCTACCTCTGTACCAGTGGCCAATACGGTTCAGCACTAGTGACCAATACATGCCAGCACCAACGACCAATATGGGTTAGCATCTAGCGACCAATACGAGCCAGCATACAGTGACCTATACAGGTCAGCAGTAGAGTTACTATGGATAGGATAATCTGGCTTTACGAATAGTTATCCCCATCATAGTAACCTTGAAGTTATACCATTAGAGTGAGATGAATATTTTTCTTTGTGCTTTGTGATTGAGATCATGCTTTTGATTTTACTTTTTGTAATTCTGAGAGACCTTTGGGGGTCTCAGGGTCCCTACTGGGTGTTATTATACTCACCCCTGCACGTGATTTGCCCGCACCTTGTTGGGTCATGTGAAGATGACGAGCATCCTTGATTGAGACTCAGGGAGCTTGGACCTGATGGTGGATGACGGTGACAGTTGATGTGGAGAGCGGTGGAGACGAGCTGTACCTACCCTTTAGGTAGGATTTCCGGTGGACGATCTCATGAGCTGTTTTCTGTTTCAGTTGTAGTTTTATCTTTTCAGTTAGGCATGTATTCCAGACCCTTACTTTCAGTACACAATTTTACTACAATAGTTTTACTTCGTGGTTACATCTTGTTGCATTCTAGTCTATGTGTTTGTACGGTTTTAAAGGAAATGCCTTCACATTTTAGGGATATGCCTTTTTGGTGCTTGTCTCTAACCCCTGGCCTATGGAAGGTAGGCTTGGGGTAATCACAACATGGGCTTTGGGGGACGGTTCATGATAAAGTGGTATCAGAGGAAGGTTCTACCAAAGAACCAGTACCCTGAATTTTTTAATGGAGAAATAGTTTTAAGTGGTTTGAGTATAGTTTTCAATTATGGGAGTCTAGTGTTGGTGCGGCGGACGACGTATCCATACACCTGGATCTTGAATTCTGATTTCTGACTCAGTGCACGAAAACTCTATTTGTTTGTGTTTTGGAAATGTTGTTTTTCATTTGATCTCTTTGAGTCAGCTCACCAGGTATAACTTATTAACCATGGAACACCTGTTTCTTTATGGGATGCCGCTAGGTAGAAAACCATCCATGATTCCAGTGAGAGATCACGATGATGGCCCATCTAGGGATGAGGCGTTGGTGCATGTCCCTTTTATGGTGATAGCACCTTCAGGTGGTGTACCAGAAACACCACCACTCGGAGGGAAGCAGTTGCCACCAGCCCTACTAGAAGACCATGAACACCGACTGAGCACATTTCAAAAGTTCTAGAGATAGATGCATTTGAGGTTTTTAGGAGAGATAGATCCCCAGACATTTGAGGAATGGTTGGGGGCTATGGAACGTATTTCTGCTTAGTCAAGACACCAGCAGACCAGATGGTGATCCTAGCTGCTAGCCTCTTTCGTGTCTCAGCAGGGTAATGATAGTGTTTAGATTACCCTGATCTTATGATGAGGTGAATTTTCCCTAGACATGCTTGAGAACCTTCCTCAGGGAAGGGGTCTTATTCCATAAAAAGCTAAGGGGTATGTGTTCCAAAAATCTTCTACAACTTTGGCAGGATGACATGTCGGTAGCTGAGTATTCATCGAGGCGTACCAACCATTCTAAGTACTCGATGAATATGATACGAAAAGTACTTCAGGGCTTAGACCTCTGGGCGAGATGTGTTTAGGGACATCCAAGCCAACACTATTACTTTGTGCATTCCTACTTATGTTAGGGTTCTATAGAGAACCTTCATGGTTGAAAATTATTTGGCTGAGTAGATGCAGCCAATGAATGTAAGCAGTGGGAAAGTAGCAAACTGACATCAGTCTCAGAGACTTGGATGTGTAAACTATTTCAGGAAGAGGAAGTGATAGGGACCAATGAATCTTCAGGGTAGTAGACGTGGAATAGGAGCTTGAAGAGCAACAGGAGGTGGTATATATTTCAACATGTTACAACCAACACCCCAATGTGGTCCCCACCAGGCTTAGGGAGTTGGAGGATAGGGGAAGGGAGTAGATGGATGCAGTCAAGGAGTGTGACCCAAGGGATCCAAAAGTGATTCGAGGTATGATTTGTGTCTACTACTAGATTTCATAATTAATAGAAATAGGTATTAATCATTCTTTCTTGTCATGAATCCTATTCAAGACCTAGAGATTTTGGTTAAACTGTTGACTTGACCCTGACGTCTGAAGATACCTATGAAAGGAGACTCAATAATAACACTTATGTCAATGGTGTGATCTGACCCTTGATGTGAGAGTTTCAGTTGGAACCTCTTGGTGGAAGTGTCAAGGCCTTACGATGTTAGTTTGGGTATGGAATGGTCATCCACAGTTCATGCTCAGATTGACTATTTTAGGAAAAAAGTTTGTGGTATATCTATAACTTCAAAATGGGGTTTTTCCATGTTCAGAGAAAGAAAAGGAAACCCAAGCAGCACTGGTTAAACTCGTGCATGTGAGGGTGTAACCGATCACTCTTGAATCAGACAACCTTACCCTCGTGGCAGCAAGTATTTTGAGTTTTCAGTTCCCAATAGTAGTGGTATTTGCACTGAAGATGTAGTGACACTACATGATGGGAAAACATTTTACAACCTACTCTGATCACAAGAGTCTCAGTTATATCTTCTCACAGAAGGACCTGAACCTAAGAAAACAATGGTGGCTAGAGTTCATCAAGGACTATGACTTTGAGATAGTCTATACTCCCGAGAAGGGGAATGTAGTAGTAGACGCACTCAACAGGAGGTCTGGTCTACAATTGCTGAGTGAGGTGATAGAACAACTAGCCATATTGTAGATATCCTTTGTGGATAGAGATGGAGCAGCTTACCTCCAGTATATGACTGTCACTCCCCCACTCCTTTAGCAAGTTCGAGAGGCATAGCTTGAAGATGGGGACTGTGAGACCCAACGTGCTCAGATATCCTCAGGATAGTCTCCTGAAGGATTTTTTGAAGGTGGGGAGCATGCTGTTCTCTTCATAGGACACACCATGGTACCAGTGATGCTATGATAGGAGGTGGTGAGGGATTTCCACACATCCCCTTTAGCAGTACATCCTAGAGTGGAAAAGATGTTCCAGGACCTCTGGCGTTAGTACTGGTGGCCAAGTATTAAGAAAGTAGTGGCAAAGTTCATATCATGATGCTCACTTGTCAGTAAGTGAAGGCTAAGCATCAGGTACCAGGAGGCTTATCTCAACCACTTGAGGCACCAGAGTGGAAGTGGGATGGTATATCCATGAACTTTGTGACAGGGCTACCACATATGTTCAAGGTCCATGATTCCATTTGGGTGATCGTTGACTGACTCAATAAGTCATCCCACTTCCTAACCATCTGAGAGTAGGGATTAGTAGAGATCTTGAGATGACTCTACGTACAAGATATTGTACGACTTCACGGGGTTCCATTGACGATCATCTCAGATCACGAGGCTTGTTTTATATCTCGCTTGTGAAAGGGATTGCAGGAGGTGTCCAGGACTCAGCTACGCTTGAGCACAACCATTCATCTTTAGAGAGATGGTCAGGAGGAGCGGACCATACAGGCACTTGAGGGCGTGCTTCGTGCTTGTGTCCTCAATTTTGGCCATAGTTGGGAGGACCACCTGCCCCTAGTGGAGTTTTTATACAAAAATGTTATCACTCCACCATCAGTATGGATCCATTTGAGGCCTTGTATGAATGACCATGAATATCACCTCTTTGCTGGATAGACCCAGGGGATTCAGCACTTATGGGTCCAGAGTTGGTACATGCTACCCTAGAGAAGGTGCAAATCATCCAAGAGCAGATGAAGATTGCACAAAGCTGGAAAAAGTATTATGCTGACCGGCGACGGAGACCCTTGGAGTTTGAGGAGGGAGACCATGCCTTCCTACAGGTCTCACCCCGATGAAGATTATGGAGGTTTGGCTAGGGTGGAAAACTTTCTCCAAGGTTCATCCGACCTTTCTAGATTTTCAGAAGAGTTGGCTAGGTGGCATACCACCTAACTCATCCCCCACAGATGCACCAGGTGCATAATGTTTTCCATGTACCACATCTGAGGAGATACGTGCATGATTCATCGCACGTTATCGACTAGGGAGAGCTGGACTTTGAAAATGGGGTGACTTTTATGGAGTTCCTGGTGGAGATAGAGGATCAACAGGAGTGGGTATTTCATGGGTGGTCAATTCCTCTAGTGTGAGTTCTTTGGAATCATGAGAACTTCCAGGAGAGCCCTAGGGAGTGGGAGGCTTAGATTCATTCTTAGTACCCTCATTTGTTTGATTTTACATTGTTTTGGCTTCCAGGGATGTAAATCCCTAAGGCGGGGATAATATAATGTCTCAGAATTTCCGTGTAATTTTTTTTATTATATGGAAATATTTCAAGACTGTGAAATCTGACGACACGTGATTCTGAGGCCTGGAGTGCCCAGATTGGTCCATTAAAAATTGTTGAGCCTTAAATAACGATCGTGAGTAGTTTTCCTAAAAAAGTGGAATAAATCTTAAAACAGGTGCCAGGATCAGAAATATGAGGACACCGTCGCTTTCAGGATGGCGGGTTTATCCTAGGCGTGACTTCATTTTAGTCAGTGTAAGTCTCTAGTGATAAAACCAAAAAATGGTATAACCATAAATAAAATAATTAAATAAAATTATATTATTTTTCAAATGCTTATAACTCACGAATAGTGACCCAGATTAAAAATCTAAGATGACCGCTGAACTCATAAGGGAATTGTTTCCTTAGGAAGATACCAATATTGGTCAGCGTGGGCCACCAGTGGAAGTTAGTTTTTGGTACTAAATAAAATAATTAAGTGGTAATTATTTTATTATAAAATCCTTAACTTTTAAATAGTATCTCAGATTGAAAATCTGAGAGTACCATTGAGCTCATGAGGGAATGTTCCCCTTATGTAGATCCTAACCTCGACTGGTGCGGGTCGAGGGTGATTGTTAATAATTTTATGAACTTTTTAAAGGTACGTTCAGTAAACACACAGGCGACATTTTCTATCTTTTTAACCGATGCTCGGATTAAAAATATGAGGGCACCATTGAATCCACAACACCAAGATTCGCTTAAGGGAGTCTTAACTTAGAACGCAGTTGGTTGGGTGAAAAAGTTAGTTTTTTCCACTTTTAAAGAAATTATAAAATAACATGGAGGTTGTTATTTTATTCTTTTTTTTCCTACCACCTATTGAGCGGCAGTTATGGGGACCGCAGAGGTAGTCAGACATTTAGTATGGGATATTAAATTCTCAGTTACACTTTGGTTGCATAACCACTCCTTGTGTAATTAATGAGGCACACTAATTACGTCAATTAACGAATCTCATTAATTCTCGATGCGTTACTCACCCTTTCCCCCCTTATTTAAGTGAGGCTTGGGGTGGAGTTTGGACACTACTTTACCAAGCAAGGAACCTCTGGCGAAGTGATGCGACACCTTCCACCAATGGAGATGGAGGCTCAGGAAGCAACGAATCGAGAGTGATGAATGCCATCAGCTTCATCAAAGAGTGAATTCTCCTTCCACCATCGCGATGACTCCAACAATTCTCGTGGTAGGGGTTATTGTTTTTGATATTTTAAATTTCCTCCCTCCCCATTATTTATTTATACGAAGAACGTGTTTAAACCAACCAACAGGTTGATCCGTGGATCGTTCTTTAAACATGGGAGGTTGATGCGGGGTTACAAGTCGGGGGTAATTTCTAAATTCTCTGATGGTTGCTAACACGCCTTGTTAAAACACTAATGCGAAGGGTGCAAGCCAATCCAAACAAGGCCTGAACCCTCCGTCGATATTTTTGTTCTTGTGTTTCCTGTGCGCGACTGGGCAATGTGACGACAAGGTAGAGATAGGGGTCACACAGTGGCAGCAGTGACCCGAGAGGCTCATAGGTGCAGATGATACCATGAAAGGACCACCGGAGCATGTCCGGTGGCTCGTGGAAAGAACCGCCGGTGCGCCAAGCTGGCGGTGGCCAGAGGAGGCCCATGGCTACCAGCCACAGGCAGTGGGAAGGTGGTGCGCTGTTGTGCACCGCGGTGCCTAGAGGCGGCTGGCCCGAGCCCGACGGGCTAGACCCAGTGAACCGGGATGACCATAACGGGCTGGACCTGGGTGGGGTTAGGTAGACCCCAGGACTCGTTTCGTTGGGCTGGCCTGACCGAGTCGGTCCGGGCCCAGACCCAACCGACCCCCGAATAAAGAAACGCCCGTAACTGACGAACCAGGTGTCCGTTTGACATGCCGTCAGTGGAGTTGGGACCCCTTTTGAGAAGTGGTCCCTTTGGAATATTTCAGCAGGCCTAACCTAACTGGGCCAGACTGAGGTGCGATCACCCCTGTTTCATAGAAAGGGGTGTAACTAACAATCCGAGCGTCCGATCGGCCCACCGTATATGAAATAAGGACCCTTGTGACAAGGAAATACTTTGGAGATACTCTAAGTGAGTTTTTATGGATTTTTACATGCGATTGGGCTTGGATCACACTTGAATTCAACCGAAACCTTTTTACAAAAGAGCCCATATATCACTGACCGAGTGTTCGATCGACGCGCCGTCTGTCATGTTGGGACCCCTATAACGGGGTGGTCCCTTGGGTATGATTTTTGCGGGACAACGTACCAGTTGAAATATGACTGATGGATTGAGGAGTAGAGTCTTCCGGAGATCATGCATGCTTTGTGGAGGAATCCAGTGGCTGGCTGTGGCATGAAGAAGAAGAGCGACCAATAAGGGCCAACATCAGAAACTTCAGAGTGGGATGATCTAGATGTACGACTAATCATCACTACCTCTGTACTAGTGACCAATACGGGTCAACACCAGCGACCAATACAGGTCAACACCAGTGACCAATACAGGTCAACATCTAGTGACCAATATGGGTTCACATCTAGCGACCAATATGGGTCATCACCAGCGACCAATACAGGTCGGTATCTAGAGACCAATACGGGTTAGAATATAGTGACCTATACGGGTTAGCAGAAGAGTTATTACAGATTAGATGATCTGGTATTACGACTAGTCATCCCAATCCTAGTAACCTTGAAGTTATACTGTTAGATTGAGCTGAGTCTTTTTCTTTGTGCTTTGTGATTGAGATCATGCTTTTGGTTTTCCTTTGTGGAATTCTGAGAGACCTTTGGGGGTCTCGGTGTCCCTACTGGGTATTGTTATACTCACCCCTACATAGTCTTTTCCCACACCTTGTTGTGTCTTGTGCAGACGACGGGCAACCATGATTGAGTCTCGGGGATCTAGGACCTAACGGTGGATGGCGGTGAAGGTTGATGTGGAGAGCGGTGGAGACAAGATATACCTAACATTTAGGTTGGATTTATGATGGCCGATCTCAGGAGCTTTTTTCTATTTCAGTTGTAGTTATATATTTTCAGTTGGGCTTGTATTCTAGCCCCTTACTTTCAATACACACTTTTACTACAGTAGTTTTACTTCGTGGTTGCATCTTGTTGCATTCTAGTCTATGTCTTTATACAGGTTTAAAGGCAATGCCTTCCTATTTTTAGGATATGCCTTTCCGATGCTAGTCGCCAACCCCTATCCTATGGAAGGTTGTCTTGGGGTAGTCACAGAACAGACCCTGGGGGACGGGTTGTGACTGCACAAGTGATACTTTCACTTCCCATTTGATGTAAAAGGGGCTGGGTAATGATATTTTAATGATCATAATAACATTTTATTTTATTTAAGATATTGGATTTATTATTTTATGATGAATATCACATATTTAGATGAGAGAGAAGATGAAATAAATTGAAAGAGGTCGGGTAAGATAATTACATCTTCTTTCAGACACCTCTTTTAGATCATTTCTAAAATACCCTTGGAATGGTCTTTTAAGAAAAAAGCTATAATTTGTGGATAAGTAAGTTTATAAGATAATTATTTGGGGTTTGTTCATTATATATAGATCAAAGTGGTGTAATGAAAAGAGAGAAAGAGGGTCCTTTTATAAGGGAGGGAATGGACACACTTGGAGTTACTAAAAATATTTAAATATAATTAATCTATTCTCAATTAAAATGATTCAAAACATCCATATATTCAAATAAAAAGAGTCTGATGTCAAAATATCATAATAAAATTAATTTTAGATAGTTTTTTTGTGTTATTTTAAACTTTATCTTTTGGTTAACCCTGTGGTTAACCAATTTTAATCTTAACCATGATAATGATATTTTTAATATTAAAGGGTTATAATTTTACTTATAAGGTAATTTTTTCTCATTAATGCATAATGTTTGAAATTTTAGACCATTTCTCATCCTAATTGCATTCTTACAATATTTTTATGATTTTTAAATTATTTAATAATATATTACTTAACATAAAATATTTGTAATGTCATTTTTGACACTATTCATTTATTTTTTTGACAAATTGACACTATTCATTTAATTTGACATTAAAGACAACATAAAAAAAGGAATTACAATATAAACCTTTAAAACAATCATAATATGTTATATTTATCAATAAAATTCATAGAACACAAAAATTCACCAAAATTTTATTATATTTAATATTAATAAAATGATTTATTTTATTTTTCTATTAATGGAATAAATAATATATCAACATTACTTAAGCATTTAAGGTAATTATTTAATCACTAAAAATTAGAAATAAATTAATATGATAAATAAATTATTTTACATTTCAAATAAAAATTTATAACCAAACTTTTCATATTTTTATCATTATTTAAAAATTTTATAGATATTAAAGTCAAGAGAGTGACACTTTGAATTTATTAATTTCATGAATTAATATAAAAATCATAATAAAAGATAAATGGTACCAAACATAAATATATTTTAGAATTATATGTATATAGAAAAAATAAACTCATCCAATAGGATAAAATAATGTTTTAGATAAATTTTAATGTTTGATCCCAATGTTTTATGTCTATTTTACCTATTTTTTCTTTAGAGAGGTGAAAAAAACCTACCAAGTTCACTATTCATAATGATAAAAATTAAAGGGACCTATTTACCAAATTTTATCCTATAGATTAAAAATATGGAATCAATTTTTCAAGATTCAATTTATACAAGTGACAAAAAATAATTTTAAAATGTGTTCCCAAAATGTGATGAAAATCATTTCATAGAAAAAATGCATTGTTAAGAATAAAACTGGATTTATTATTATCATATGACTAGAAAAAATGTTATAAGAATATTAATTTTTTTATTGAATATATATATATATTTAATTTAAATCATTCAATAATAGTTATTAATGTAATTTATTAAGAAAAAAACACATTTCGCGCATAAAAAATTGTTTTTTAGAAAAATATCTCTTTTTCTTTCAAATGATTTTTATTTTTATTTATAATAAATTGATAAATAATGAATTTATTTTATACATGTGTAAACCATATATTTTTTATAATTTATTTTATCCTATTCATACTCTCTAATCCAATGACTAAGTAATAACTGCCACATTGAATAATAGTATTTCAATAGTATATATGGTTTTTTAAAATCATTGTTGCATGTATCATAAGATATTGATGAAATTAAATTTATTTGAAAAGAAATATACCATAAAATATCATGGAGTTTCATTATACCCCTAGTAAAATCAAATTCACCCTCTAGATTCTATCACTCCAATATAAAAAAATGAGGATATCTCTATTTCATGACATCCTCAGGTTCCCAAGTAGCTTCTTTAAAATTTTGATTCCTCTAGAGAACTTTAACCGGGTGAGTAGAATTATTACCTATCACTTTATCTCTAAAATACAATATTTATAATAAATATTATTCATAAGAAAGATCATGATCTAGTTTTAAAACCTCTGATACCAATATATGTGAAGGATCATGTATATACTTTCTAAAGAGAATACATGGAATTGATCATGAACTTGAGGGAGGATTGGTGGAAATTCCAAGTGATAAACTACCATCCTTACTCGATAAAGAATCTAAAAATGGATAATACACCTAGTTCTAATTTTTTCTTTATTTCCAAATATCATAGATTTATTCCATGGATAAATTCATAGGAATACCTTCTCACCAACTTAAAATCCCAAATTTCACTAATCATTATTAGCACAAATTTTATGTCAGCTCTGAGCAACCCTGATGTGCTACTGAATGGCTCTGAATTTATCTACCATTTACTTAGCTAGAATAGGTCGTAATAGCTTTATTTCTCTAACTTTATCCTAGAACATTAGAGTTATAAATTTCTTTCCATATAGTTCTTCATAATTACCCATCTAAATACTCGAATGAAAGTGATTATTGTAAGAAAACTTGACCCAAGGAAGTTGTTAATACCAACCACCTTTTAAATCCATATGAAAAGACCTAAAAAATCCTCTAGGGTTTGAATGGTTCTATCAGATTGAACATATGGATGATGATGATAAACAATACTAAAACACAACTATGAATCAATATCTTTCTAAAGACTTCTCCAAAATTTGAGGTAAACATCAAATCGTGATCATAAACCATAACATTTGATACTCCATGTAACCTTAGAAAATAATTAATATATATTTTGGAAATATGATGAAAATAAAAATATTCCATAAAGTAAATGAAGCGTTCTGAATTCGTAAGATGATCAAATATAACCAAAATAACATTATGAACATTAGAAATTTTGGGAATCCCAATGAAAAAATCCATGTTGATGTTTTCCCATTTCCATTATGGAATGGGTAATGGTTGTAACATACCCTTAGACTTCTTTCACTTGGCCTTAACTTTCTAACATACTAACAACCAATATATATACTTAAAAATATCTATCTTCTTGTTGTCCCACCATAAATACTCTTTTATATCTCTATACATATTCACACTTGTAGGATTAGTAGATAATGATGAACCGTTAGAATCATCCAATAGCTTCTTCTTTAAGTATGATACTAATGGGACATAAACATGGTTCCTGAACCTTATCATTCCATCAAAATCAAGGTTTAACTTAGGAACCTTTATCACCTTATTTTTCAATTCCACATGTTCCTTTTTTCACATCTTTAATTTTTACCTAGAAATATAGTTGGAAAATCATTTGAAAAGATAATATTTTCCCTATTCCTTTAAGATATCCAGATCCATCAATTAAAAATAAATAAATATTAGATCTTTTTTGATCCCCATCATAGATAAGATATCACGATCCTTTCAACTCAAATCAATGAGAACCTTTTTTTCTTTCCTAGGGTGATAATTTATTGATCATTCATAATCTTAATCAACCCAAAGTATCATCTCTGGTGCATATTCAACTCTTTTTGAGTGAATATATACATTAACATTGTATGATCAGTATATATATTAGAACTTTATCTATAAATATAATATCCCCATATCTTTAATGAAAAAATTACAAATACTAAATCTAAATCATCAGTTGGTTAACTTTTCTCAAGAACCTTCATTTTTCATGAGGCATAAGCTATAACCATATCATTCTTTAGGAGGAAACATGTCAGTCCCTTATTTAGTGCATCACTATAGATTACAAAAACTTCTCCATTATAGGTTAGTATAAGTACATATGAGATGGATAACCTTATTTTCAATTAATTGAAATTTTCATCACATTAATCTGTTAAAAGAAACTTAACTCCCTTTTGAGTTAACATGGTGAGCGGATTAGACATTCCTGAGAAATTGTACACAAATTCTCAAAAATATCCATCTAAACCTAGAAAACTGTAGATCTTAGTCACCGTGGTTGGTTTGGGAAATTTTTTAACAACTTATATCTTTGATGGATCCATATATATACCCTCTCTTTTGATTATATGACCCAAAAATTAAACTTTATGCAACCAAAATTCACTATTGGTAAATTTTTTTCATACAAATTATCCTTCCTTAGGGTCTTTATTACAATCCTCAAGTGATCTTCATGATCTTAATTTTTTAATATATAAAAATATAATCTATAAAGACTACAAAAAATAGATCATGGTAATAACTAAATACTCTATTAATTAAATTCATGAAGATTTCATGGGAATTATTAATTCCAAATAGAATCACATTAAATTCATAGTGCCTATATCTTATAAGGAATGATTTATTGGGTATATCTTCCTTATTGACCCTTAATTGATGATATCTAGAATGGAGGCCAATCTTGGAAATGTATTAATCTTCACATAATTGATTAAATAATTCATAAATATGGAGAAACAAATATTTTCTTTTGATTATGATCATGTTTATTTCTCGATAATCAATATAGATTCACATCAATCCATATTTCTTTAAAAAAAAGTACAGGTGCACCCCAAGGTGTCACACTTGGATGAATGAACCCCTTGTAAATATTATATTGTAGTTTATTCTTCAATTCTCACAACTCAATTGGGAAAATTCTATATGGATTATTTGAAATAAGTGTATCATTAGGTATGAGTTCTATTGAAAACTCAACTTCACAATTCAATGGAAGAGTAGTAAACTCTTCTAGTAATACATTGAAAAATTCCCGCACTATATTCATGTCTTCTATGTTGATTTTCTCCCAAACCATCTGTTAAAAACACCCCATTAGAATAGAAATAAAGACCCATATAATGGATATAATTTAAATTGGATTTGTATATTTATCATCACAATGATACACAATTATAGTTTAGTTTAGAATATCAAACCTGACTTCCCTTTCTCAAATATTGATGCAAGATTTATGTAAATAAATATAATCCATGCCTAATATAACATCAAATTAAATTAGATGGAGAATAACTTGATTTACAAGAAGCACATTCCCACAAAATTTAATCGAAGAAGAATCTTATAATTGATATGTGTTCATCATACCATTTGGGGTTTTCACTGATAATTCAATATCTATTCATTGATGATATTAATTATAATTCCATTATATTTTTCCTGACATATAATAATTCATATAACTATTCTAAAATAGGATAATTCAATATTTTAGCATACCTTTGACCACCTAAAATTTATCATTATATCTTTAATCCCTTAGTGAAACCAAAATGGTTAGCATTAATATCATGCATCATTGTTCAGAGTGATCAATCATGAAAAATCATTCATAGGTGTTCTAAATCATGAAACTTTATTTTCAATCTATGTAACCTTAGGTTTAACTTAGGTCATCCATTATCGTCATATATTAAAATTATTCATGATGGTTCATAAAGAAAATGTGAGTTATCCCAAGCATATCCCATTGGAGTGTCAAACTAGGTGTGTAGTAAGGGTACACTCACCATAAACTGAATGATAGATGTGATATACTTGACCAACTCTTTTCAGAGTTTTTACCCCTAGATGAATATCTTCCAAAAGCATGTACACTTATAGTATATAGACATGGATGTTTTTCTAGGAAAAACACACCTCTTTATTTATAATAACATAATAAATTATTCTATACATAGGATTATCCTAAGGGTTCTCATTAAAGTTTTCTCATCTTAGATTAAAAAGGTATATAAAACTTTATCTAATACCAACTATAAAAACCCATACATTTCATACATAAATATCACATCTTATTAGATGAATATTCAATGCATAACATTATTATCCATGCAATAATGATAGAGGTTTGGTGCCTTTAGAAACTTGGATACATAAAAAACTTATTCAAAAGAGATATACATCATCTCCCACTAAGTTCTTCATAACTAGAACCCTTATTAGACATATCATACTTAAAAACTTTATTCATAACCCGGTGAAAACAAACATAAGAAAGGGTGAGCTCAAATGCTCAGTAAGGCTAAACAAGTGAGATATCAATCATCACTTAAACATATAATGAGAATGATCATATGAGAACATGATCATACCATTTTAAAACCATACCATGTATATCAAAGATCATAATGTTGAGTGATGGAATAATTCTTAGAAGTTCATACAACATGAATAATAAAGTAATCAAAGAACATGAGACATTAGAGAGTAAAATTGGAATAATACATAAGATTATAGTATGAACATAAACATATAAACTCATTTATTTAGTTAAGGATCACTACTAAGACTATCATAGTGGATTTTTTCCACTCCCCTTTCCATAATATCCTTATTAAAGGTTTAGTCCCAAGGATATTATAGTGGAAAAAGTCCCCTACTGAACTAGGTTCACTCCTCATTATAGGCCACATGATATTAGGAGATATACATATTTACCCAATGCATTGGAGAGATATATAATTTTAGGTCCACCCATCACATAATTATAAATCCATTCATATGTGTTCCACAAAATCATAAATCATTCATCATATATCATAACTAATGGAAAAGAAACAGGTCTCATAAACATATCATTTTCATAATCATAAACCATGTAGAGAAATAATAAGGATGGTATCCTTGGATCATGACCCAGGTAAAGAATAAGTAACATCAAATGATGTTATCATAAATGAAAATTCCATTAAAATATCACTTGGAATATTTCTTGATGAAAATACCCTTTTCATTTTGAAATCACTTTTTTAAAATATAAATATTTCAAAAATATGATGAAAATTATTTTTATTAAAAATAACATTGGAAAATTGTATATTAAGCTTCAAATCATTGAGAATTCATGATGGAAAGAGTTTATGTTCATTCCATCTACGTTAAAACAAATATTACTTTCACATTTTTGGTAAAAAGTCAAAAGTACCCTATTTAGAAAATGATAGGAATATCTATTTTGAAATATTTATAAAAAATTAAATCATGAGTAAAAATGAATTTTAAATATAATAGGATCATAAAAAAAATTCTTGACTTTTTTTTAGAAAACTTAGACATAGAATAAAAGGATTTTCATTGAAAATAGAAAAGAAGTTTATTTTTATTCAAAAACATTATTTTGTATCATGAGTACTTAAAGAGAGTAAAATGAATGGAAAACATGCATTATACATAAATAAACATAGGAAAAGAAAATTCATTAGATTATTGAGATATATATCATGAAATTTTATCATTGGAATCTTAATCATAAATAATCTCAGTAAACAATGATATTGTAACATAAAACCCTCACCTCAAGTTTGAATTTTTTAAAAAGAGATATAAACTCATGTATAAAAGATTTAAATTTATTATAATTCTATAATAGAATCATTTAAATCCTTATAATATCGTTTATGATCCACTTATAACATTTTAATACTCATTTTTTAATCATTCCTTTTTAAAATCATCTTTTTGAAGTGTTAACTGTTGTGTTTTTCATGAGAATTTCAGTTTGATAGTTCTGGTCATTATAATTTGATCATGGTTAAAAAATATCTAGAATTTCAATACTATTATATATATCATATATATACATTATATATATAGATTCATCTATAAAATATAGAGATTGAAAAATGAATTACATCGTTCATGGAGATGATAATCTGTAAGTACGCATGAATACGACTCTCACTTTTTGACAGATGGAACAAAAGAAAAGTAAATTAAATTAAAATTTACATAATAATTATTACATAATATATATTATATATATTAATTAAATCTATCCTTATTACCATACATTTAAATAATAATTTAAAAATGATTCACATTGCTTTGTGGAGGTGATAGTCCACACGTACACATGAGAAACATTATCATTTTCAAATGGATCAGAAGGTAATAAGGTATATGATATTATAATTATATAATAATAATTATGTCATAAATATAATTTATAAACATTAAACTCATCATAATACACATCCAACAACTAAGGTGATGAAAAATTAATTGTATTTCTACGTGAAGGCGGTAGTCTACATGTATGCACGAGCGATACTTTCACTTCCCATTTAATGGAAAAAAGGATAGATAACAGTGGTTTCATGAGAATAATAATATTTCAGTATATTTAAGATAATAATTTTTTTATTTTATGATGAATACTATATATTTATATGTTTTTATATGAATAAATAAATTGAAAAATTTTGGGTATGATAATTACATAATCATTGGGGAACCTCCATTAGATCCTTTATTAAATACCCTTAGAATTGTCTTTCAAGAAGACCATAACCTATAATTTTTAGATAAGGATGTTTATAATATAATTAGATAGGGTTTGGTTGAGCTATATGGCTCAAAGTGGTGTAAACAAAATGGAAAATTGGTTTCCTTTTATTAGGGAGGTAAAGGACACACTTGGAATTACTAAAAATATTAAAATATAATTAATTAATTATCAAGTAAAATACTTACAAATAGATAAATATTTGAAAAAAATAGTATAAGGTCGAAATATCATCATAAAATAAAATTTAGTTAGGTTTTGGTTTTATTTTAAACCTTATCTTTTGGTTTAACCTCATGGTTAACCAATTTTAATCTTATCCATGACAATGCCTTTTTAATATTAAAGGGTTATATTTTTTACTTATAAGGTAAACATTAGATTAAATATGGAAAATGGATGAAATTTTAGGCCATTTATAACCCTATTCTAATCTTACTATATATTTATGATTTTTAAATAATTTAATAGATTATTATTTAACATAATATATCATTAATGTCATTTTAACACTATTCAATTACTTTTACTTTAAATACCACATGATAGAAAAGTAATTTGAATATAAAAATTTCACACATTCCAAATATTTTATAATTATCTATAAAATTAATGGAACATAATAATTTAAACGAAGTTTATAACATTTAGTATTTTTAGTATCATTTATTTTAATTTTCTATTAATTTAATAAATAATGGGTTGGCATTACATAAGAATTTAATATAATTATTAAATAACTAAAAATTATAAATAATTTAATATGATAAAAAATTAATTTATCTTTAAAATAAAAATTTATAACTAAAATTATCCTCATTTTATCCTAATGTAAAACTTTTAGATATATTAAAGTCAAGAGAGTGAAATTTTGTATTTATTATTTTCATAAATTAATATAAATATCATAATCAAATAAATATATTTTGGAGAATTTTATTTAAATGAACAAACTAAAATCATTCAATATGATGACATAAAATGTTAGATAAAATTTAAATCCTTATTCTTAAGTTTTGACCATATTTTATCTATTTTACCCTTACTGAGGAAATTTAAAATTTACCAAGGAAACTATTCATAATGAAAATGGGGACCTATTTAAAAAATCTTATCCTTATAATTCCAAATATGGAATGCATTTTTAAATATTCAATTTATTTAAGTGATATAAATTTATTATTAAATAAGTGTGCAAAATGTGATGAAAATTGTTTTTTAGAAAAAGACATTAATAAGCATAAAATTGGATTTATTATTATCTGATGCCAAGAAAAAACATTAGATGAATTATAAAACATTTTATTGAATATATTATATATATATATTTCATTATAATCATTCATAAATAGTAGTTAATTTAATTTATGAAGATAAAAACACATTGTGTGTATTAAAATAGTTTTTTAGAAAAACATCTCTTTTACTTTCAAATGATACTTATTTTTATTTCAAATCTACTGATCACTAATAATTTATTGTTATCATGTGTAAACTATAATTTTTTTATAATTTAGTTAGTCCTATATATACCCTCCAATATAATAGATAGATGTTAACTATCACGTTAAATAAAAATATTTTAATAGTATATCATGATTTGTTAAAAAATAGCGTTTCATATATAAAAAACTATCAAAGAAATTAAATTTATTTAAAAAGAAGTATATAATAAAATATTGGGGTGTTACAAAAAGTTTTTATAAGTTTTATTTGTTAAAATATGAGTGAAATAGTTTCCATAACCTTATGGTAAATTATTTCAAAAAATAAAATCTTATTTCTAGAATATTTCTCCCAACACAAAGAATATATTATAATATATTAAGGTTAATAGTTTTTTATTAAAGATTACTTCTATAGGAAATATTTTTTATTTCCTATAAAAAATGAGTTTTTTTTGAAAATATATATTTTATAGAAAATATTTTTTTTAAGAAACTATTGGGAGTATGTTTGATCCTAAAGAAGTTTAGTTCTAACAAATAACGGATTATAAAAGTATGATTCAAAGTGGATGTCACCTTATCCTAAAATATTTATAGGATGTGATATAAAATAAATATAATTAATATAGTTATATTTTGTTACCAAATGATATCAAAGAAAATTTTAAATGGAAAGGTTCCAATAAAGATAGTGATTATGATCTTATAAAGAGTTTCAAGTAGAAAACAGAAGTTAAAGACAAAAAACATTAGCTATTGTGAAGTAAAGAAATTTGGGTACTTTTTTAAAGAGTTGAACATTATAACTATGATTCCTAATATAACTTTTATTCAAACTACCTTTCTTCAAATATTTTACTCATTAAAGTAGTATATTTGGGGTTCTATCAGATAATTAAAAATAGATTCGGTAGAAACTATATATAGTTGTAATCAGTTTAACATAACCCTAAAAGTGAAGAAAAAAGGATTATATAGTCATATATCATATATAATATTATTAAACAAGTTCTAAATTATGATTTTTTAATATTCATAAAATAGTTTGATAATATAAAATGAATCATGTTATCAAAAAGGAGTCTCTAATTTATCATTTTTTCATGTTGGCTGCATATAATCATGAATTAAAATAATAATTAACCTCTCAAAGTTTGAATTTGAGTTATCTATAACTGATGTTTTTTCATGGAGTATTATAGATTTTGAAAAAAGTTTAATGTTAAAAATGTTTTTTATTTATTATAGTGGTATAAAATATACACATGAGATACAAAAATTGTTTTATCTACAAGGTAAACTATGAAGTATACCACACTGAGTATCATATGTTATGACTTTGGTATAGTAGGTGTGGATGTTTGAAATTTGGAGTGACACATTACCTAAGGTTATAAAATATACTTAGCATGATAACATTAAAACTTTAATACCTTTCTTATACAACCCTTGAGATTGATCTAATTAGGAAGTGGTTGGGTATGTTTTAGATTTCGTAACTAGTTGAGTTTATCTAAGACATGTTTTTTACTCTCGTATGATGAGTATGAAATATGAACCCTCTATTTAGATAGACTAAAGGAGTGTAAAAATGTAACTAGATAAGTTACATGTGATATACTTCTCTATTAGATTAGGTACATGTGATATGGTTATCCATTAGACAAATAACACATGATGTGTTCTAACATATGGTCAGTCTATACTTGGAGAATCAAGAAAAAATGAGTGACAATATGAAATTGACATACTCCATATATCTTGGTCACTAAATGCCTTGGAAACATGGAATATATTATTATATATACTTGTTTATGATACAATGGGTGGAAACAAGTTTAGTGATTCATGTGACTGATATAGATCACATTAGATCCCCTAATAGCATTAGTAGCATAGATTCTTTTTTAGAGGACACTATTTATTTACATTTTAGTATTAGAGAATTAATAATTTATTTAAATGATATAAATAATCTTATGGTCATAATTTTTGGTTGATATAATAAGTATTAAGTTTTATGAGATATAAAGAGTTATTCTAAAAGTGTTTTAGAGTTTATCCAAAAGGTTTTTTTGGATAAACTCACAAGGTATCACATATGGTATGGTACATGGTGAAATTAATTGTAACCTTACAAAAGTTTTTTTTTAAATATCCAAAAGAATTTTTGGATATAGTTTCAAAAATTATTTCATATCATAAAATATAATATGAAATTCCACAAATTCCATGATCCTTTAGTGAAAGTGGGAGATTGATAGAGATTTTCCTTAAAACCAATATAAATCATATAACATTCCTAGCTATATCATAGTGTGTGATAGGGGGTATGTTATAATGTAATACATACTTGCAGCCAAGGAATATTAAATGTAATATTATGATATATTATAACATATGGTATAGGGATATCATACCATTTCCTTAGAGATATCAAAGTATATAATATAACCGTATTGTAATTTATTGATATGGGTTAATCATATGGAATGATAAACATGGAAGTTGAATGTTAAATGTTAAAATTCATATCTCTTATAAATTAGGATATAAATGATTATATATGTTTCATATGATATAAATTTTAGGAGAATCAAAGTTTCATCTAAATGTTAAATGAACACATTGGTCAAAATTTTACAAACGATAATATTATGAAATTTACTCAAATGTTATAAACATGTGAGTAAATGCATGGAAGAATAAATAAGGTTCCTTGAGGATTATAAAAAGACTTAAAATACATGAGAATGGTGTGGGATATTATGTGTATTCTTATCTACATATCCCAAGTTTAATCTCTTTTCTCCTTTCATTACTTCTAGTGGTACTAGCATACTCTGGTCAAAAGGATCATCCTAAATTAGAGTTGGATATTTTTTAAACCCTTATATACCGTATGAGAAATGATTCCTTTTATTTATTATTAGTTATAATTATCAATAATTTGATTTAATATAGTATTCTTAACCATCTTTGATGTATAATATTCTATTTATTTTAGTTTATGCATTATTTTAGTTTCAATAGAATGGATGATATTGAAATTGTATTCTTTGTCACCTGATTCATAAATAATTATTATTCAATCCTAAGAAAACCATCATTTATATCTAGATAATAAAGATGTGAATATGGGTTTTCTCCATGGTTATATTGATGAATAAATCTATATGCACCAACTAGATGGTTTTGTAGAAAAAAGATGAGGGGAAATTAGTTCACATGTTGAAAAATCTATATATGAAATCAAGTAGGTACAACGGTGTTGTCACAATATATTTTATTCCTATATCATGATAATTAGATATAATGGATCTAAAATATGAAGGCATCATTGGACAAGGAGTTTGATATGTAGGACTTGGGACCAATAAAAAACATTATTGGGATGAAGATTTATAGAGATAGAAATAATGAAAATATTTTCTTATTCAAAATAATTACTTGAGAAAATACATGACATAATTATACATGTAAGATTTTAAGTCAATATATATCCTTATTCCAATTATTTTCAAGTTATATTATTTGATGAGTCTTCACAATGAAGCAGAGGGGATGGATATGTTTTGAGTGTCATATGAATCTTTATTAGGGGGTCTTACATTCATAATGATTTGTATTAAACCAAAAAATTTCACATGTCATGGGATAATTATTTTGGTACATTGATAATACTTGGTGAGAGAATTGGAACATGGTGAAGAGGGTATTGATATATATCAATGAGACCTCATATATTTCATTATGTTATAAAGGTTTAGAGTTCACTATTAACGGATATGTTGATTAAAATTATTAAAGTGATTATAAAAGAAGGAAATACACTATTGACTATATGTTTACTCTTATGGGAGGAGTTGTGAGTTGGGTTTAAAAATTACTATTAGTTATGACTCTATATAAATATCCCTTTAAAGGTAATATTTAATAACCCTTTAGGATTGGGGTAACTAAAAAGTTTTAGATATTTAATAATCCCCACATGAATTGAATTGATAAAGAGCGAGCAATAAATTAATCTTAATTGAGACATGATAAATATAGAATTGGGTTTACATCAAGAGTTAGATTACTACCACACACACCATTCTATCCAATGGTGTGGTGTTAGAATTACCTTCACATTGGAGGTATGTTATTATTTGTTTCTTTAAGAAGTTTATTAATGAGTTTTGTGATTTTTTGATATTATATTTGTTGAAAACATTCTCAAATATTGTTGAGAGGAAATTAATAGTTTAGTTGAATGAAAAGGAATGAATAAATTTTTACAAAACAAAATCTATGGAATGGTGGTTGTGAAAACAGGCATTTTGATATGACCAAAATAGTTTATAATATCAACCATTACATTGATCATTTTAGTTTTTAAAATATTTACACCATGACTTGGATAAGGTGAAATTCCCATTCAAAATATAATTATCACATGGATTTCTATAGACAATGGGTATTCTAAATGGAACATTCATCCATGGAAACACCCATTATGAAAGTGGGCATGGTGTTTAGGTTTCACCTTGATTACCTAAATAAGGATGTGATTTCCCCCATGGGGAGGACACATTGAAATAGGCACTATGGATCTCATTTCAGAATAAATAAATTTTCATATGAAAAAAATTAAAGAAAAATGACTAGAGATCCTATCAATATTATAAGTGACCTGAGAAAACCATGGCTAAGAACATGCTTCAACATGGTATAGTGCACCAGAGGAAAACCACTGGAGAGAAACATTCATAGTGTTGTGTGTTTTGATATAAAGTTATATTTAAAATATCTTGATATATTGAGGATCTATGGAGAAGATATAATAGTTGATGTCATATTTTCCTAATGTTAGCGAGTAAAATAGGAATGGAAGAGGCCTCCATGCCATGATGATTCCCTATTTATAATTAAATGGAAAGTCTCACTTTGTGAGAATGTATGTGATGAAAAAATAGAATTTTTTTGAGATAACGGACCACCCATTCTAGGAGGATTTTGACTTGTATTGGGGATAATAAGGGTTCAAAATTGATAAAAATTTTATTTTCACTTGAGGACATGGGAAGTGAAGATTGATATAAATTTTTTCACTCTTCATTATTTATTATAATTAGAGTTTTGGTTCATATTATCACTTAATTATTTTTTCTAATTTCTAAAAAAATAGGAATGTTCAAAGTGGACTACAACTATTGTTTTCTTGGGATTAGACACTTGATAAAAATAGTTATTTAACCTTTAATTATTCCTTCTTTTGTGTGTATACTTTCTCACTCCATCCCCCACCATCACAACATAACTATAAATATCCAATTACACTAACCAGTGATGAGAATAACATTTATTTAGAGTTTTTGTTTTGGTAACTACTGATTCAACCATCCCTATAAATAGTGTGATACAATATTATAGGTTTATCACTATAAAAAATTGATTCAGAATACATGAAAACTTCACATGCTTATAAAGAGATAATTTGGATGAGAAGATTAATGTGGTAGTTTTAGAAAAGATAGGAGAAGACTCCATTATTATTCCACATTCAGAGTTCCCAATAAATTCAAGGAAGCGATTCATCCCTTCCAAGAAAAATAACTTTGAAGTACAATATCACATTGTTCAAGAATTGGTGGATCAATGAAGTTTAGATATGAATAAAATTTAAAATAAAGTAAACCTAGTATATTTTATGAAAAAAGTGATTAAATAAAAGAAATTTATATAGTTTAGATCATCAAGAAGCCTCACAAAGATCTTAAAAACATGTTTAATAAATAGAAATTATGTGTATATACAACATTAGATCTCAAAAAAAATCCCAAACTAGGAGATATATCATAAAACACCCCATAATTTTATCGAAAATTGACAGTTACCCCTCATTAAATTATCAAGCAGGAAAGCGATGTGGGTGGGTTGGAAGCCAATCCATTTTATTTAATTCATGGATAGATTAAAACCTCCATTTCAATGAAAGGGGGATAATTATTTTGGTGTTCCAACACCACCAAAAAATCCACTGAGAGAAGGAATGAGGAGAAAGCGAGGTGGATCTTGATTATAAAAGGAGGCACCCCCATTGGATTAATCATCATCATCGATCGACCATTTTCCTATATTAAATTTTTATTTTTTTTATTTTTTAAGAGTTTATTAATTTATTCAAGAGTGAAGTTTAGGAGGGTTTTATTCTTATAATAGCAAGAAAGTTCATATACCAACACTTATCATATCAGGAAGTGCTGGTCTATCATTAGCTATGACATAGAGATCTATCACACTTGGAGGGAGGGTAATTTTTCTGCAGATAATCTAGAAATAAAGTGGAGACCATGTGAGAGCCTCATTATTTTCCATAGAATTGGATCTATTCATAAATATTGACTCTATATTGTCAGCGGTGATGCTCTTAGGCTACACTAGTTTAGTCCCCCTCTGAGTTTCCGAGGTTTTTTTGGAATAAAAAGTTATTTTTGAGTGAGATATTTTTATTTTCCCATAGTTTTTTATACCACATAATTTTAAGGGGTTTTCACATTGCATCATGGTGTTATTTGTTTTCAAAAAAAAAAAATAAACTTTAGGTATTATCTCTATATTATTTTTGCATAAGGGGGAAATCATTTTTGTCTAAACAGAGGTGTTTATTTGTTTGACTAAATCCATTTGTGTGTATTCCACTTTCTTATCAAAATCTATATATCTATTTTTGATATTATAATTAACCTACTTTAGTTTTATGACATTTTTATATATATTTAGGTCCCCTTATATCTATTTATTTTGAGTTTTATAATCTCTTCAAGTATCACCAGATCACATATATTCCCCAATACAAAAAGTAGATGATGAGTCCTTTTGAGTTAGCCTATTATGATGTATGGGACTATATCCCAATCTTCTGTGTTATTTAACCATTTTATATCTTTATAATTTAATGTCATGTGATTATTTATTTATTCTTGATTTTTTATGTGTATTTTTTATATCTATTTTATATTAACTATTTTCATTTATAATTTTTTTAAAATATTCACAACCAAACCCAACAACATAAAGCACATGTTTTTTGTTCTATATTTTATGAATTAAAAATTATTACACTACTAAAACATTTACATGTTCATTTTATTAAGATTATATAACTACATAGAATATTATAACAACATTTATATGAAATATTATTTATAATGTAAAAGTAATTATTAGGTTTTATATTTGTATTATATTAGAATTTATGTTATATTATCTCCATATAGAACATTATATGTAAACAAAATAGAATAGAAAATATTCATTTATATATAAATTTATATAATATTAATGTTATTTGTGTTTATAGATAGTATATATAATCTTATACGTACATAAAATTATATGTTTTCCTTAAATTAAATATATAGAACACCTATAACATTATATATTCTCTTTAAATTTAAATTATAAATTATAAAAAATTAGGGACAAATTCCTTTTATTAAAAGATAAAAAAACAAGGAATATTGGGCTAGACAAAACAATCCCACCCTTATCCCTTATAAAAAAGTTACAGACCCAAACTTTTGATAATATCATCCTCATCCTTACATTGTTAATCACATAGATCATTATAATTAATTTAGCTATGCCCATATCCATGACTTCTTGGATTCCATAATCTTTGAAAATATTTCAATTTCTTCCAAGTTCCATCATGATTATCGGAGTCTACTGAGTCACTTATTTGGAATCAACCCATTTCACTTCTAAACTATTGTTTCCCTTATTGAAAGGGGTCTAAAATTATTCCAATTCAAGGAATTTTTTAGCAAGGCATCTTCATTCTTAACCTTTTTATTATCTGTATTACCAACTTATCAATCTTCATTTAGCAAATAAAGGAGAGAAAAGGAAGTGGTAAATGACACCACTGATTTAGAAGAGTTGCGACCCTTAGTATCTTTGGTCATAACCTATTTTCTGGTCTTAGATCCAATATCAATGGTGTTAGGGGAAGGAAAATCCTTAAGTACATGTTCCCCAGTCACTCCAGGAAGATGAATAACTATTTAATCCTTCAAAATGGTTTACTTAATATTAAAGTAAGTATAGTTCTGAGGAGTCTCAGACCTTCCAATACATTTCCCCCCCAACTCTAAGGATTTATCCTGGAGATCAAGACACTAGTGATCAACTTTATGGATCCTCTCCTTTAATGGGGAATCACTCAAGAGTAGGATACTCTTGGAGCCAGTTGATATGAAAACCCTTATATTTATTACACATAAATTCATGATTTATTAGATAATAATACTCATAAAACAACCAAAAATATTGATAATTTTAGTGTATTTGATTAATTAGGTACATTATATAACAACTTAAAATGGGGGTGGAGTATATCAACATTATTGAAAACTTCATTAACATGTGCATAATGTTCTATTATACTTAAAATTTTATGGGATAACCTAGGGACATACATGAGAAATTGGTGAGTTATAAATCCCAGTAAAGGAACAAATAATACATTACATAAAGAAGGTATTACATGTTAGACAATAGGCATTTCAATGGGATATAAAAGGGATGAGAAACATAAACATGAACAATAAATCATGATATAGTATGAGAACATAAAGGAAATATGTGAATATGGAAACATCTTTAAACACGACATCATAAGAATAAGTCAAGGTTAACCACCAAGACATCATAACATAATGTTGTTAGGATAACCTCCCATTCACCATACATGGAATCTCATGAGACTAAAACATTACCAAATGCATTGAAGTGATATCTGAGCATAACCATCATAATCATATAATGTACATGTATAAGTGTTCCACATTGATCATATAACATATAAACAAATTCCATCAAATTTAATCCCACAATTAAGGATTATGGGTTACATACATGGAATTCCCCAATAAATGAAGTATAGATACAACTAAGTGAATAATATTGATTGGAAATGAGTACGAGTATACACCTTATATATGTTTGGAATGGAAAATAATAGTGACATTTTGAAAACATAAAAAAAGTACATGAAGATCAATAAAATGTTACAATAACAAATACATGAATCTCTCATAAACTGGATGTCAAAATGATTGTTCAAGGGATATATAATAACATAATCCAACATGAAAATCTTATAAATAATAGGCATAAGATAGGGTGGGTACTTGAATAAAAAATGATCTTAGAGAAATAATAGGATAATTTTGGCAGTATAAGGGGGGTACATTATGAATAATGGAAGATATTAATGTGAGTGAAATGGATCACTCATCACATGGTAATAATAAGGTAAGTAATAGGGATGCATAAAAGCATATACCTTAAATAGAAATTGGAAGAAAAAGTGCATTACATAAATAAGGTGCTTGAATAAAGAGGAGAAAGCAAGGATCCATTACCTTGAGAGGGTGATTGAAAAATCTTGGAAGGAGCTTATTGAGATCTTGGGGAATGTTTTTAGGACTCTAGAGATAGAAGGGAAGATTAAAGACATTATACAAGGTTTTTTAGTAAGGAGAAATGTGATCTTGGGTGGGTTTATATAGTGTAATGTCCCAGACTCGAATGCCACTCAATAGTACCCCGAGTTTGGTTGTCCAAATGGCCTCAAGCACATCTCCCAAAATTACAAAGGCTACTGACTAGTAGTGAGTACCTAGGCGCATCTATGGGGATACTATTCCCTTATCACCATAGTGTAGCACAAAAAAATAGAAATTACATACAAGTATAGAAATTAGTAATAATAACCAGACAAGAAGTAAACAATGGAAGACTAATAATATAAACAAAGCTATAAGTCATTTAATATCCAAAATGACGATACATGTAATATTTCTCTAATAAATCATCCAAAACATGTATACATGGTAGATGTACAATACATGTAACAAAACTAAAAAAATTCAAAAAGTATCCCATCTAGAATCATGATCCTCAAATCAGTCCCATGATCTCATTCTCCTATGAAGCAATCCAGAGCCTGTAGTAGGGTGCCTTCCCTTATCCATACATGCAATCATATAGTCTATTTGGGTACCCAAAGATGACCTAAAATATGTGTGAGATATTATCCCAGTAGGCAACCACCCAAGGTCAGGTTCCAATCATTCCATGAATATATATATATATATATATATATAACAACAATGTGTAGGAAGAAGTATAGAAAGTAAAGGATATTCTCAAAAGTAAACATGCTATAAGTCCAGGTTATCATTAAATGTCCAATTCACTTCATCAAATTCATTTAGTAATACGTCTCTGAATTAAAAATCAGGCCTGTATGGTTTATAAAGTTTATTTAAAAATCCATTCTAATTTAATTCGTAAGTATAGAGACCCAGTGCATGCCCAAAGCCCCCCATATAACATGATCAAAGGATACCTAAACATGCCATCTCTAAAGTGTAATAAAAATACTGAATCTAAACTTGTTCTTTGGCTTTGAAGACATATCATATAAAAAATTTAATTCATTATTCAATTCAGAAACTGATCCCATCACTGGAATTCCTAAGTTGGAATCCAAGTATCACTCCATATGTAATATAAACCAACACCCTATGAGCCTATCATGGATATCATCAATAACTCACATATCTCTATATGTGTGGTATAAAGTCACTACTACTCAAGTCCATCCTTGGCGGTCCACTAAGGGAGCCCAAATATCAACCATAAAAATATGATTAAATTCCCTCTGAGTATATCCATGGCATTCTCATATGAATTTGTGTATCACTTGACATATAATAGTCAAGCGTCAGAGTCTATCCTTAGCAGTCTGATAGGGAGTCCAAGTATCACTCAATCATAAGTAAGGTGCAAGCCAAATGAGTCTTCCAATGGAATTATCATATGAATCCATGTGTTACCCAAGGAATATAAGCAATTAACCAATTAAATACCATTTAAATGTTTCAAGGTAAAAACCAAGAACATCTCATTTTCATCTCACCTCAGATGGCATCTCAAGGCATTGAATAAACAAAAAAATATTGCCTTTAAATTAACTCACATGAGAAATTCATTAAACAAGAATTAAAAGATTTAAAATACCATAAAATACATATGTATAGGTTATAGAATCCATCCTGTATTATTTATAAATTTCATTTATAATTATCAATTTAATATTCAACATCCCATGCCATGGGGTAAATGGGCACACCCTAAGTTATCGAAGTCAAAGTCCATAAAATGATCCATTTATTTAAAAAACACATGTAAAGGGGTTCCTCTATTTTAAAGGTATTCAAACTATAAACATTCATTGGAGACATCTTTAAATACATAGTCTATACTAAACAAATCCATTCAAGGACTAAAACTCATTTCAAGGGAGATCCTATGAATATTGGGAACATGGCACAACAACATATATAAAACCACTTGACTTTTAACAAAAGAAATGATACCACCTACTACATACTTGTACGACTCTCCTAGTTCACTATTAGACTTTAGTTTGGCCCAGATCAAAATAAATATGAAGAATAGATCAATTCCCTAAAAATAGGTCATATTATCCGGCACCTAAATAGTGTAGCTAATACCAAGAAGAATGAATAATGGTTAAAAAGGAATATATATCTTACTAGTGTAGATCTAATGAGACTGATGGTGAAAGAAATGAATTCCAGATCTGAAATCGGGAGTAAAGCCTACCTCTTGGAATCCATGGGAGCTCCTACACGTGAAAAGAGAGGTGAGGGATTCTCTCTGAAAAATAGGAGGCCCAACATCTTTTTATTTAAAAAAATTCTTGGGAATTTTCACACCATGTAAATTCCTTAAAATTCATGTAATCTCATAATATTTTACACTAAGAAAAATCCTTTACATGATGTGAAAGGTTTTGTTTATACCATCACACATTGTGTAATTAAATACACATAGTTTATTCCAATTACATGTTATGTAATTGTCCCATATCCAACCTATAACCCCTTCCTTTCAAAAAAAAAACAACCCAACCAAACCATGGACTGACTAAGGGTCTAAGTAAAAAAAAACGTAAAAAATTTCTTAAAGAGGAAAATAAAAGGATCCATACATGAAGGAAAACCAGGTTATTACAAACTTACCCCTTAAAGAAATTCATTCCCAAATTGACCTTCTAAGGGTAGTGGATCATGTTCTTAAAATAACTCTAGCCACATAGATCGTACATCGACCTCCCACTCTCAGGTCTCATTCTGTACATGGCTGTGCTTCCATAGAACCCATAACTAGAGTAATATACCATTATTATAGATACTTCATTATATTATCCACAATATGTATAGGATGATACCCAAAGAACACGTCTAATTGTAACTCAACCTCCTCAGTCTAGAAATCATGAGATGAGTTTGAATAATGATATCATAGCTGACATATATGGTAGACGCCGTTAATGGCTTGGTACCTCTAATGTAACTTCAATTGAAAGGCTACAGTTCCAAATCTATCCAGAATCCCAAATGGACCGACGTACCATTGTGAAATCTTACCATATATTCTGATTCTCTTATGTCCCAGCCTCAATGAAACACATAATAAAACCCAATACATGAATTTTAATTCTAGAGGTCGTCTGTGGCGATTAGTGTCAGATTTCTGATGAGAATGTGCAGCATCCATCTGCTTCTGAATCAACTGCACCTGCTCTTTAGTCTCTTGAATAAGATAAATTCCTAGTATAGCTATCTCTCCGACCTCTATCCAAGATAATGGTTATTGGCATGGACTACCGTAAAAAGACTCATATATCCTGAAATCTATTATTGTAGGAGAATTCAACCAGGGGTATATGCCTCTCCCTAGAGCCCTCAAAACCTGAGACACATTCTCACAACACATCTTCAAGCATTGGGATCATGCACTCTGACTGGCCATCCATCTGAGGATGGTATGACGTGCTCAAGATCACCTGTGTACCCTATTCCCTGTACATCCATTTCTATAATCATGGAGTAAACCATGCATCCCTATTTGAAATGATAGTATGTGGGACCTTGTGGAGTCTTACTATCTTAAGAATATACAACCTTCTAAGATCATATACACTGAAGGTTTCCTTAATTGGAAAGAAATGTTCCACCTTTATGAGTATGTCAACAAAAACCCATATAATATCACTATCTCGATGAGATCTTGGTAAACTTGTCACAAAATCCATCGAGATTTCATTCCATTTCCACTTGAGAATATGAGACTACTTTAAAAGTATGGTTGGTCATTAGTGTTATGCCTTAACCTACTAACAAGTGGAACATCTCATAAAGAAACCATCTAAATATCTTTTAATACCTAGCCACCATTACTGGTGATGTAAATCCCGATACATCTTAGTTACTCCTAGGTGCACTTCCCAAGATGAAGCATGAAAGTCTCACATCATTTCCTCACACATATCTGAAGAGACCCATACATGACCATGTACTCACAAGATCTCATCCTCACTTATGGTCAACCCAAGAGGTGGTTTCTCACTTACCACACTCTCCTGTAGGACTAGAACTTCTACGTCATATATTTTCCTCATCTTCAATCTATCAAGTAGGGTAGAGGTAACAACTAAGGATGATAGAAAAGCCTAACCCTGACTGTCATGGTATCCCAAGTGTATCTCAAAGAACAAATCCATGAGCTTCCACTTGATACTAGCCTACTGAACTACCAGTATCCGAGTCCTCCAACTCAGTGCATCAACCACTACATTTCCTTTAACAAGCATGTAGGTGAGCTATAAGTCAAAAGAATAAAGGTATTTGACCCACCTTCACTACCTCTGATTCATATCACACTGTGTAAATTTGTACATGAGGCTTTTGTATTCTGTGTACACCACAAAACTCTCTTCTAATAAGTAATGTCTCTATCAAAGGAATGCATGAACAACTACATCTAACTTGAGATCTTGTGTTAGGTAATTCTTCTTGTGTGGCCTCAAATAATGAGACCCTTATGCCACGATCCTTCTACTTTCATAAGAACCAGTCCAATCCTGATACCTGATGCATCACAATACATAGTGTAACTATTGCCTATCTCTAAAAAAATTTGTATTGATGATGAAGACAATCTCCTTTTCAGCACTTGAAATGCCATCTCATAAGAGTCTGTCTATACATACTTCACACCCTTCTTAGTCAAGCCCATCAGTGGCGCTGCTAATAATGAGAAGTCCTATATGAGATTCCTATAATAACCATACAACCCTAAAAAACTCCGTACCTCAAATATGTTCTTGGGATGCTCCCAAGAAACTACAGCTCTTACCTTCTTTGGGTCAATTGATACTCCTATCATTGAGATAATGTGACCCAAGAAGTGAATCTGATCAATCTATAAGTGGTACTTTGTGATATTATCATATAATCAATGCTCTATTAGTATATACAATACGATCTCAAGATGTTTGGCATGATAATGTAGATTGTGAGAATACACCAAGATATTGTACACAAAAACCACTAAAAACAAGTTAAGATAAGGATAAAACACTCAGTTAATCGATTTCATGAAGATCACTGGATAATTCATGAGACCAAAAAACATAACCAAATCCTCATATGGTCCATACCTACTATGAAAATCTATGCGTGGTATGTTTGATGGTCTAACTTGCACCTAATGATAACTGGATCTCAAATCAATCTTTGAGAATTCCCGAGATCCTTAGAGACGGTCGAAAAGATCATCTATTTATGGTAGAGGATACCTGTTCTTAACCATAATCTGGTTCAGTTTTAATTAATCCACACATAGACTAAGGGTTCTATCCACCTTTTTCAAAAAATAAAGGATCGGCGAACCCCACAGAGAACAAATGGTTTGATGAAACCATTTACCTTAAAATCCTCTTGCATCATCTTGAGCTCTTACATCTTAGTGGTTGCCATCCTTTAAGGGGGAATGGATATAGGTGATACTTTGGGAATGTTCTCTATAGAGAAATCTACCTCTATCATTGGAGGTAAACCTAAAAAGTCATCTGGGAGGACATCCCTAAAACAATCAACCAATGGAGGGAAATCTACCTAACATTTTCCTTGATCATCTAGATACTTACTCACAATCTGGTCTATTATCCCACCCATCCCACGATACTCGGGTCCATCTCAGCACTACCGGAAATGTAACACCCGGGATTTTTATGAGTAATATTTTGTTTTTATGTTATCAAAGGAATATTTCACTACACACTAGCTTGGCTTACTTTACACGCAATCGCGACCTTCCTCGATAGCTTGCGTCGTACGCAATATTGAGTTTCACTAAACAACGATATGCTATTAAAATATTATTAAAACTAGCCGTTATGAATAGTAATAACCACTTTTTTAAATTTTATAAATTTTATTTTTCAAAATGGACTTCATTTTTGGATTCGGAATACCGAAATTAGCCTAGGGTGAAATTTTGGTATTTTTCTGAAAACTTTCAATTTTTGATGAATAGTGAAACCACTAAGTGGTAGGTTAAAAACTGAATTTTGCATAAAACTTAATTTTACCGCTTCTGTGAATGGAATTTCGAAAATCCGACAGACACGGTTGATATCAGTAAGTAAAATGTGGTTCAATGAGATAAAAATAATTTTTTGGTGAATAGTAACTTTTTACTTTTTTTTACCGCGGTTAATAGTAAATAGGGTAACTAAGGGTAAATATGATATTACTATTACCCTAACACATGTCCTAATTCTATTGGATAAGTGTAATTCGACCAAAAACAACCTTATGAATATAATATGACCATTTAGGTCCACTTGGATTAGATTATGACATTTAATATTATTTTATTTAATGAATAGTTAAAATAGTTAAAATCAAAGTTTAATAACTAAACAATTTTTAATATGGGTTTATACATAAGATAAATTCGATTATAAATATTCATTAGAAAGATAAAAAGATTTCCTACATAATGAAATTTTATTTATAATTTTTAGACTTTAAATAAATTAATTTATATATGACACAACGATGATGAAATAATTACCATTTTAAGGAAATGTTAACATAATTGATGTTATAAATGCCCAAATAAATGTAATTTGAGACTTTTTATGAATTCCAATAATTTTCTAGGTTACTATGATATATTAGTGTTGATTTAATCAACTTGGTTCGAACATATAATTCTGTTATGACTTTCATCAAAATCATATATCAAATAGTGTCAAAATTGACACAAAATAGTTTTTAAATCAAATATTATATTATTAATTGTTATTTTATTCCTAAAAATATAAGGTTCGGACAAATGACTTAGATAAGGATATATATATTAATAATAAACAACTTGGGGTTGGTTTGGCATGTTATAGTATGTGTATTAACCATATAGTGTAAGAAAACAAAAAGGCACGGTAAAAGTTAAATTATTTAACTTAGAGTTAAATCTAATTGATAAGGTTAAAATAATAACCTAAACTTGTCTAAATCCTATTGGTTGATAGGATTTCGACCCATCCCCACTTTACCTTCTAAATAAGACCCTTTTGAACCATTATAAACCGATTTTGACTTTAATATAAAATAATATTTTGAGATATTCCTAAGGTGCCCCTCTCCTCCCTTATAAAAGGGAACCTCCTCCTCCTCCTCCTCACACCAATTTGAGCACTCAAGCTCGGCCAACCCCTTCCCAAATCCCTTCTCCACTTCCCTAGAAGAATCCTAGAGGTCCTGGTCTTCTTCAAAGACTAATCTTAGTTCCCTAAGTAGAGGATTCAAAGAGGCGTTTCAAAGAAGAGGTAATATCCATTACCGATCTTTTCAATTTCTTTCTTCTTCAACTTCTTCTTCTTTAGTTGTTTAATGATAAAGTAATAACATCAGTATTAATTACAAACTGATATGTTATTATAAATATTAAACAACCCTAATTCACCTTCTATCCATCCTACGGAAAAATGAAATCACCGCGCGTGCGTATGTACGGAATACCGTCTCCACACCGTGGTGTAATCTATTTTCCACCATCACCTTACAAGGATGGGTATAATGGTGTAATGAGTAACTATATATGATTATTATAAAGTTATATTGATACTGAAATAGTATAAATACACTTAAATACAATTCCACGATCATGGGAACAATATCATCGCTCGTGCGTATGTACGGAATACCGTCTCCACGATGTGATGCAACTCGTTCTACATGATCATCATTACATAGTAATTATTTAAATGAATTGAATGAATAAATATGATATATGTTAAACTAATACCATTCTATATATAAGGTATCTATAACCTTAAAAGAATAATAAGAATTTATTCGGCAAAACACGCATAAGAACAAAAGGCAATAAAGACCCGAGTAACAAGTAACAATGAAATATTACTAATAAGAAGCTAAGAATATGACCATATATGATATCATATCAATATGTATGATTCTGTAATAAGTCAATAACATTATTTAAACAATTATACAGGAGCTTCGGACACGTACAAAGAAAATCGGACCTAAGGTAAGGGAAATATCACAATCTCATTTTTATCCGAGATTGTTTATACTTTGGTATTTACTGGGGTGTATTTTATCATCCACATCCATATTTACTCAATATGTAATATTATTTCCATCCAACTACAATTGTTTAAATCCAATTTTACCCTTCGGTGAGTTTTTAGTAAAGGATATGAAAGGAATCTTTTGTTGTTTTTTGTACGAGGTACTTTTTGACTTTTCCGACAAAAGTACGAAGAATTTTTTTTTAACTTATACGGTAAGAATGGATTTTTAAAACATTATTTACAAGAATATTCCTTTATAAGTTTTCAAGTTTATTTTTAATCAACTTCTTTTAGTTTATAATTGTATGACATGTTAAGAAAAGAAAAGTGTTTTTGAAGTAGAAAGGATATTTTCCTCAAGAATGGAGTTCAAATGTTTTATCAAAATTATTTTCCATCTAAGATAATATAGGGTTCTGTTTTTATCCCTATTATTACATTGATTTTATTATGTTGTGAGGGAATTATTTTTATGAAGTTATTTACCTTATATGATTTGTTTTATGATGTCATGATGTTTCAAGAATCCCATTTTTGTTACATGTGTTATGCGATGATGTATGATTTATGATTATGTGGCACACATAAGAAAGGATTAATTATAAGATGGGTGGGACCTATATCTCCCTCCAATGCATTGGGTAAATATTTTATATCTCATGAGATAGACATGGTTGGAATGGTAGGTTATACCGGTTCAGTGAAACAGGACTGGAACGAGGGTGACTCGGTTCAGAAAGGGACTTTGTCCACTAAGATAGTCTTGGCAATGAGTCATGACTAACAAGAAATGATTTTCCATGATTATGTGTGCATACCACAAAGTTTCAAGTTTTATGTTATGATTATGGGGATCTCGTTTTCACTTCTATGATTTATTCCATGTTAAGATATTATGATCTATTTTGCAGGTTATGATTTTCAAAAAGATATGATATGATTTTTATTTCCTTTATTTGCCCTTGCTGAGCATTTGAGCTCACCCTTTTTTGTATGTTTTCTTTTCCCCAGGTCAGGAAGATGGATATTAAGTAGAATATGCTAAAAGGTACCCTAGATATGATGAAATAAATGGGATACACTGTAGAAGATTTATGAACCAGTTGTTTATGTTTCCCAGTTTCTAAAGACACTATACCTATACGGTCCTTTGTGGTTTTGTCATATGTTGTAATAAGTGTGCTTCAATTTTGAAGTATTAACAATGTATGTAAAGTATGGGTCATTATAGGAAATCCCATTCAACCTTGTGAATGAAATCTCTACCCTATAGTGATGTGAAGGTTACCCTATAGTGATAAAAGTCAATGAAAACATGAAAGGGAACCAAATAGTCCATCCTGATAATGATGTCAAAACCTATAATCTTGAGGAAAAAGAGGTCCCATATGAAGTGACACCCACCAATATCAAGGGGGTACTCCCTACACTAATGTACACCCTCCATTATAATCCCTAATGGAGTGTCAAGTGTCATGAAACCATATGAGGTCTGAACACTGAGCCCAAGGCTCTCCACAATGGAAACATATATAAATCTATGCAAAGCACTTGTATCAAAAAGTGTAGAAGCTAAAGTAGAAGCTACTATAATAGTAAATATAACAGTTGAAGGTCTAGGATCCAACTCATTAAGGGTCTATTGAACTGTGTACACCTGGCTTAAACTGTGGCCCTATGATACTAGATATTTACCCTGAGAAGATCCATCCTGTTGTCACTGTAAAACCATGGTTTGACTACCATGGCCATAACCACTACCTCGGACTGATCAACCTGTTGTACTATAGATCCTTACTTGATGAGAAGCTACTAACAGACTCCTGAAGGTGGAGTCGGTGTAGACCCTATCTCACTAGATGCTGGTGGAAATGTTTTGCAGAAGTGCTATAAATGGCCCATCTTATCGTAGGATCGACACTCAACTGGGTATCTCATACACTATGGTCTTATATGTCCTAGAATACCGCACCGGTAACACCTCACTTGCCTACCTGAGTATGTAATCTGACTGGTAATATCACCATGTGGAATCTCCAGATGATGCTTCCTACTACCATTAGATTTAGTACCAAATATAGATTCCAAAATGATTTGGATCGCACCTATAACCTCTCTCAGGTTATTCTATGTGATATGCTCCTAATTAACTATTAAAAAGATGGTAGTCAACCAAAATATATTCACCTACGATCAGATTTGATACCTAATACCATCCTTAAATAGTTTGGTTTTAGATAACTAATCACGCATCAGAATAGGTGTGAAGAATTGATGTTCAGTAAAACGGGATGAATATTCCATAACAGACAATGTTCCCTTCTCTAGGTGAAATAACACCCAGGCTCTATCAACCCTCAACATCTCAGGATAAAAGTAATCATAAAATCTTGTATGAAAATCCCTCTAATCCATCTACTGATGAAGATCCTTCTGAGTAATAACATCCCACCATCTCTTGGAAAAATCACATAGCATATACATAGAATGCTTTACCCTTCTCTCTAGAGGTGTCTCTAGATTCTTAAAGATAGATAGTATGGCCTCAATCCATGAGTATGAAACCTATGGTCTTCCATCCCCCAAAACACATGAGCAGATTCTACTACTGGAACTCACACATCAACTCTACCATAGTCGGGGTAGGTTGCGGTTCTCCCTAAATAGTTTTCATGAAGCGCAAAAACCCATCATGGAAATATGCCTCAACACCTATGTCTGGTACTACAAATGAATCTACAACTGGCATGACTAGAGGATCCACTAGTAGCCCATGGTCTACCACCTCTGAAGTATGATCATCACCACCCTCCTAATGTAACAATGGAGGTCAACATGGTGGAATTTCTCTACAATGCCAAACACACGCCTCAATTCAAGATCACTATCAAGGTTCGAAACTTAAAAGAACATATATTTAAGTAGGATATGTACAAGACTTAATATATAAGAACACACCCCTCTACCTACTCCACGAGTCAGGTCTGGGCGATGTAAAATATATATATAAGACATAGACACTACCTACTGCCCACTACTAAGGTCAGGTCTGGGTCAAGTCCTCTGCTAGAAGCCACTCAGTTTCCATTCCATTTTAAAATTATTTTCCCATTTCATTTCCACTTGAATTCATTTTCATTTTATTTTCCATTTTAATTCATGCTCATTTCACACTTATATCACAATTAAAATAAAAAAATTGAACCAATGGTTTTCCAAATTCCAATCCATGAGGGCCCATACTCCCTAGGGACCAAATCTTGAATCCCATATAATTTACACCATAACACATCCTAATATACCTATCAAAACAGTGAGAATATCTATTACAACACATATCACAACAACATGCAATAAGTAATGCATCCTAAATGGCATAGCATAATGTACGACAAGTGATTTAAAACAAGTGATTATATGATGAATGAGACGGAAACACCCTCATCTCATCGGGTTGCAACATAATAGAACACAAAATCATATCAATAATAATAGAATAAATCAAGTGTTCCACCCAATGGTGGAATCAAATAAACTATAATAGACTTAATCCAAAAAATTATAGTTTCATTTGAGGAAATTTGGCTTTTTCCAATACGCAGGTTATCTGTGCTAGAGAAAAAATTATTACCAAACATATATTCCTTCATATCCCTTTCTATTATTTAAAAATACTAAAGGAAACCTGAAAATATGGCTCTGATATCACTTTGTAATTTCCCAGATCCGGATGCCACTCAACAGTTCCCTAAGCCCAATTGGCACCATAGCCTCAAGCGTATCTCTGCAAATTCCGAAGTCTATCAACTAGCAGCGAGAGCCTAGGTGTGTCTATGGGGAGACTATGCCCTCATCAACAAAGTGTAGAACAATGGAATAAAAATAACATACATGTAGTGGAATAAGTAATAATAACCAGATAAGAAGTAAACAATGGAAGACTGAAAATATAAACAAATCCAAAAGTCATATCATATCCAAAATGCTAATACATGTCACATGTCTCTAATAAAGTATCCAAAACATGTATACACAGAATATGTACAACACATGTAACAAAAATACAAAAAGTCCAAAAGTATCCCATCTAGCATCATGAGCCTCAGATCGGTCATATGCTCCCTTTCTCCTAAGCAGGAATCAAGAACCTATAGTAGGGCACTTTCCCTTACCCATACCTGCAATCATATAGTCTATTTGGGTACCCATAGTTGGACCAAATAGGGTGTGAGATATAATCCTAGTAGGCCACCACCCTAGTTAAGGTTCCAATCATTAAGTGTATATATATATAATAATAGTCTACATAAAGAAGTATAATAAGTAAAGAATTTACTCAAAAGTAAACATCCTATAAGTCCAAGTTCTCATTAAATGTTTAATTCACTTAATCAAATTCATTTAAGTAATAAGTATCAAAATTAATAGTCAGGAATATTTGGTTTAATCAATTTCATCCAACAATTTAGTCCCATTTAATTAATATGTCTCAAAACCCAGCACAATCCCAAAATCCCCCATATAACATGATCAAAGGTTGCCCAAACAGGCCATCTCTAAAGTTTAAGGCAAATAAAGAACCCAAGATTGTGATTTTTATTGGAAAACGTGTCATATAAAACATTTAATTCATTATTCAATTCATAACCTGAGCCCATCCTTGGAATTCCTAAGTTGGAATCCAAGTCTCACTCCATGTGTAATATAAAACAACACCCTATGATCAAATCCATGGAAATCCTTAAGAATTAATGTATCACTCTATGTGTGGTATAAAGTCACTTCTACTTGAGTCCATACTTAGAGGTCCACTAAGGGATCCCAAGTATCACCCATAAAAAATATGATCAAATATACTTTGAGCCTGTCTATGAAATTATCATATGAATATGTGTATCACTCGCCATATAATAGTCAAGCCTCAAATTCTATCCTTGGCAGTCCGCTTGGGAGTCCAAGTATCACTCAGTCATAAGAAAGGTAAAAGACAAATGAGTCCTCCCATGTAATTCTCATATGAATCCACGTGTCACCCAAGGCATATACTCAATTAACCAATTCAATACCAATTAAACAATTCATTTAAACATGTCAAGGTCAAAACCAAGAACATCACATTTAAAAATCATCTTAGAAGGTGTCTGAAGGCATTGGTCAAACTCAGAAGGATTTCCTTTAATTTAACTCACATGGGAAATTCATTAGACAAGTGTCAAAAGCATTAACATTCCATAAAAAATAACATGTATAGGGCATGAAATCCATCCCCTCTTCTTTATCAATTTTATTTAAAATTATAAATTTAATATTCAACATCCCATGACATGGGGTAAATGGGCACACCCTAAGGTATCCAAGTCAAAGGACATCAAATGATCCATTTAATTAAACAAAACACCCAAATGGGTGGTTCCATTTTCAAGGTATTCAATATATAACCATTCATTGGTGGACTCTTTAAATACATAGTCCATACTAAACAAATCCATTCAAGGATTAAAAATTATTTAATGGGTGATGCTTCAAATATTGGGCATGCAACACAAAAACATATATAAAACCACTCAACATTAAAAGAAAGGAATGAGACCACCTACCTAATACTCATATGACTCTACTCATCTATTAATATTATTTATTTTGTCCTGGATTAGAAGAAATCTGAATAATATATCAATGCCATGAAAATAGGGCATATGAGCCTACACCTAAATAGCGCAGCCGACACCAAGAAGAAAAAATAATGGTTAAAAAAGAATTGAGATATTACCGGTGCCGATTTAATGAGATAGAAAAAGAAGGAAATAGAGTACAGATATACAAATGGGATCAAATCCTACCTCTTAGATTTATTGGGTGCTCCTTCACCTAAAAATGGAGGTGAGAGATTCAGTCTGAAAAATATGAATCCCTAACTCTTTTTTTTAAAAAAAATTCTTGGGAATTTACATGAAGTGTAAATTCCTTAAAGATCATGTAATATCATAATATTTACCACTAAGAAAAACCTTTACCCAATGTGAAAGGTTTTTTCTAGACTATCACACTTTGTGTAATTAAATACACGCTATGTATTCCAATTACACACCGTGTCGTTGGACTGCAACCAACCTACAACCCCTTTTTTTTCCAAAAACAACCCAAACAACCCACAAAACAAAATAGGGTCTAATCCTAAAAGAACATAAACCATATCTTGAATCTGAAAAAAATAATCCAAACCTGAAGAAAAAACTAGGTTCTTACATATAGGAAAGGAGAGGGGAGTTTTTTATTATTTCCCTAACTTAGGTTTTAGAATCTATATAATAAAGTAATCAAAACCACAAACCTTACCATGTTTTTTAACCATGGTTTCTAAATTACAGGATTGGTTTTAATTATTTTATATGTCCAAGGTAAAAAACTTAAAAAAAATATTACCTTTGGTTATGTGGAAGTGTGTCATGTTTATATAGAATTCATTTTAAAACCTTAAAATATAATATAGGTTTTTGTATATTCAAAAAGGATTTATAAAATTACTGAAATAACCTAAAAATAAAATTATTTTAAATTTAAAACATATATTTGGTTGTGGATACCTTTTATAGAATTTATTACATGACTTTTGGTTCATTATGAATCTGTAATACACTATGTTTTTTTATACCATATTTAATATTTACCCAAAATTTCAATTACCTCTAAAAATTATAAAAAAATAATTTTTGGATAATTTCGATGTTTGGATTCAAAAAATAATATTTATTTTATCAAAATAATTTTCTAAACATGTTAATTTTTACTTTTAAAAAAATAATCAACATTTATTGATAAATTCTTAGTTTTTTGACAATAACAATTTTTTAACCATTATAAAAATTATTTTTGACTTTGTAAAAATTATATTATCATTTATATTTAATAAAAAATTATTAAATTAAATTTATTTTTAAATTTATATTTTTTTATAAAGTTCATGAATCCATAAAAAATGAATGACTTAATTGAAATTTCATATTAAACAAAAATACAATAGGTGCTTTATCATATCAAAATAAAAACCATTTATAAAGTAAAAAAAATAAGAAGTAAATATAACCATTATTATATTGGAAATAAAATAAACATATTAATATTATTAGGGTTTTGATTCATATTCTTTTATTACACCTAAAAATTCCCTAAGGGTAAGGTAAACGATGGTGATATTTTCATGGGGTGGTTCAACATACATGGTTTGGGTCATGATCTCGATGATCTTGAACTTCTCTTGTAAATGGTTTGACTCATTACTTAGTTGTTGTATCTAGGATTGGACTTGGTCAAGGGAAAATAAAAATGATGCTATCTCCCTTGGATGGTCTAATAAATGGTCTTTATAGGGTACGGTCTTATTGGTTGAGGCCATTTCTTCTTTTATCTGTGTCAATTGGATTTATCATAATCATATATTTATACTAATCATATGATCACTATTCAATGACTATATTATTAATGGTTATGATTCTTAATGGTATTTTAAATTTGATAGGATAGAATAAAACCAAATAAATATACGTTTTTTCTATAACCATAATAGGGAATTAAATTCAATCACAAATGGTATTTTATTTATCATAGTTCAGGTCATTATAATCTCCACCCTTCATAAATTTCACCCTCCAAATTTTCATTTCATACACTAAAACATATGAGGGTAATTCTGTTTCATTATCTCCTCCAATTCTAACACCGAATCTTAAAACTTGTGGTTTCTCCATAGCACTTTGACTAGGTGAATTGTATTATTTTTTAGAAATTTGTCTGTATGTTATAAGATCTTTATAGGTTGATATTCATATGTAAGATCAGTCTCCACTAGTACCACCTCAATATTTAACACATGTGAGGTTTTTGGTATGTAATTTCTCAATAAGGTTACATGGAACACATTATGTACTTGAGATAGGTTAGGTGGGATTTCTAGTTGATATCCAACCACTCCGTTGTGATCAAGGATCTCAAAGGGACTGATATATCTTGGAATATAATTTCCATTATTCCCAAATCTCATGAAATTATTCCATGGATACATGTAGAGGAATAACTTATCTCCAACCTCAAACTCCAAGTATCATCAATTATTGTTATCATAGATCTTCTGTCGACACTGAGCAGCCCAGATGTGCTGCTGAATAGTCTTAACATTTTCCACATTTCCTTAACCATTTCAGGACTCAAAAATTTGCATTCACCAAATTAATCCCAAAATGTAAGCATTTTTCACCTATTCCAATAAATGTCTTAATAGGGATCAATTTTTATTCTTTAGTGGAAAATATTATTTCATGAGAAATCAACTAGAGGAATATGTTGATTCTATCCTCCTTTGAAGCTAATGGATCATGCTCTCAACATGTCCTTTAATTTCGGGATATTCGACTCGAATTGGCCAACATTTTGTGGGTGATAAGTCATGCTGAAGTTCATATCAGTATTTAGAGAATTTTGGAGACTCTTCTAAAACTTAGAGTAAAATATTGGGTCTCGATCAGATATAATCGATAGTGGTGTTCTTTGAAGCCTCATCACTTCTTTAATGTATATCCTTTCCAGTTGATTGAGTGATAAGTACTATTGGATTTCAATTAAGTAAGAAATATTTGAAAGATGATCCAATACAACCTATATATCATTATTTCCCCTTGATGTATTCATAAGACCAATGATAAATTCCATGGTTATTTTTTCTCATTTCTATGTATGTATGGGTAATGGTTTCATCATCCCCTTGTATTTTTTTCTTTTTCATCCTTCAATTAATAACATACGAGACACCATGATGTATATTCCATGATATAGTTCTTCATATTTTCTCACCAATAGTTCTCTTGGAGATCTTGATACATTTTTGTTCTCCTTTTATAGATGTATAAGGTTTATATATGTGAATCATACAAAAATCATTCTTTAACTTAGGGTTTGATAGTAAACATAGGCATGAACCAAATATTATAACACCATATTCCTTAATTTTGAACTATGAGGATTTCTCTTTTCTTTTAGCTTCCACCTTCTTCTAAATTTCCACACAGTTTCTTTGAGAATCCTTTAACTTCTCTATAAGGGATGGTTGAGAAATAATTTGTTAAAGGATTGATGATATTCCTTCATTTATTATTCACATGTCTATCCATTTCAAGTCTAAGAAGATTATATTCATCTCAATTATCATCAATGATAAAATTTCCTAATCCTTTCAACTTATGTCATCTATCACGTTATTTAATTTCCCAGGATGGTAGTGGATTTAGAAGTCATCACTCATAATCATCTCTAAAAATCTTCACTATCGCATATTATTCTGTTTCTATATGAATATATACTTGAGGCTCTTATTATCCATATATATTTCAAACTTTTACCCAAATAGATAATGACTCTAAATTTTCAATGAAAATATTACTACGGCCCACTACAGATCATGCGTTGGGTAGTTCTGTTCATGAACTTTCAATTTCCTTGAGGAATAGGCTATCACCTTTTCATTCTTCATTAGTACACATCCCAAGAATTTTTTTGAATCATTGTTGTATACCATGAAAATATTCCCACATATTTGTAGCATAAGTATATGTGCAGTGATAAGCCTATTTTTAAACTCCTTACAGAACTCTTAAAATTAATTATTCCAAAAAAACATGACTCTATTCCAGGTTATCTTGGTTAGAGGATTTGAAAATCATGAGAAATTTCTCACAAATCATTGATAACACCCATCCTGTCCATGTAAACTACGAATATCTATCCCAAATATTGGACTTATCCATCATTTAATTTCTTTTGTCTTTGAAGGGTCCATAGATATCCCATTACTTGTGACAATATTTTCAAAGAATCAGACTTCCTTAAACCATAAATCACATTTACCATACTTTTTATAAATATTATCCTTTTATAGGGTCTTAAACAAACTTATAAAATGATTCTCATTATCCTTCTTAACTTTGTATTATATTAGAACATAATATATAAATACCACCACGAATTTTTCAAGGTAATCTATAAATACTATATTCATAAAGTCCACAAATATTTCTAGATAACTAGTGAGTATGAATGGAATTACTATGAACTCATAATGCCTATAACTTATTTGAAAAGTAGTCTTGGGGATATCACCCTTCTTCACCCTTACTTGACAATACCCCGAACAAAGATCCACCATGGAGATGCATTGAGTCCCATTTATCTAATCAAATAAGTTATCCATCGGTGGAAGAGGATACTTGTTCTTTATCATGATATTTTTGACCTCATCATAATCAATAAAAAGGATAATTGACCCATCCTTATTATTGATGAAGATGAATTGTGCTCCCCAAGGTTAATCACTTGGGAATATGAACCATTTATCTATATTCTCCTATAGTTTCTTCTTTATCTCCTCCATAACTACCATTATATACGAAGTCTTGGATATTATAAAATCCCATGGTATAAGCTCAATTGAAAATTCAACCTCTCTACTAGGATTAATGCTGGGAAATTCTTTAGGAAACTCATCAACATATTCCCTAACAATGTGAATCTCTTCAAGGATGATATTTTCCTTAGACTCAATCATTTGTGCTATATATTTTTGATCCTATGGAAATAATATCCATGCTTGAGATGTTGGTTCTAAATAAGATTCATCATCCTACTTGTATTTGTATAAAATTTGATGAAGATTCACAGTACTGAGACATATTTCATTCTCTTGGAAATTTTTGTTGGATCTATATAAGGAAATCCAATCCATACCTATAATTGCATGAAATTCCACTAAATGGAGTATTACAAAATTATCTAAGAAGTTAATACCAATTTTTTTGATAGGGGATGAGTTATATAATTGAGATACAATAATATCCCCATTTTCCATTTTCACTAACAACTCTAAATACATTATTTGTGGTGGTGTTTGAATGGTTATACTAAATTTTTTTGATGTGAAAGAATGCATAGAACTAGAATAAAAAAGTATGTTTTCTATTCTTGAATGAAAAAATAGAATAACTGTCAGCACTTATTGTTGGGATCCACCTTAGTGGTTATAATGGAATAATATTTCCATTAATAAATTGGATGTTTATGGAATTGATTGTCTTCAACAACCCTTAGATTAGGGAAGTGGTTCATAGAGTATCCCTATTCATTATAGTTGAAACATTAGATAAAAATATGAGGGTTGGATAGAGCATTCCTATCTTCCATTACATTGGTGGGTTTCTCCCATTTTCAATCACTAGTTAGGTTACCTTCATTCCCACACCTAATGAATTTAATCACCCCCTATAGGAAATTTTCGGGGTGCTTCTTTCCACACTTTTGATAAGTGGGATGTTGAAATTTCCTACCACCATTTTATTTATCTACTGTACCACTAGAATTAAAATTCACTTTTTCACTTCTTATCCTTGTGATACCCTTGATATCTGATGATATATATTTTATCTTGGAGGTAAAATAGAACAATTTTCTCATATCTATTAAATTATTGAATCACCAAGGATTTTCATAGACTCAGCTTTAAACCACCAATGAAGTGGTCAAATTTGCATTCAGGGGTAATGAAAAATCTAGATGCATATTGAGAATGTCCTGTGAAGTTTTACTCATGTGAACTAATGGATTCATTTTATTTTTTCTTGAGGACATGGAAATACCCTTCCATTTTAAGTTGGAGAGTATAAGGAAAATATTTATCAAAAAATATTTTCTATAATTTCTTCCACCCCATCACTTCAATCTCTTCTCCAGGATTCGTATTCTTGATCAATGTAAACCAATGATCATATTATCCATCCAAATTATAAACATACAGTATAAAATTCTCATTCTTAGAACACTAAATGATGTAGAAGATATTTTTAATTTATTTGATACATTTTTTCATGATTAAGGGATCTGATGATCTATTGAAATTCAAAGGCCTTTTTTCACATAAAGGTATCAATTTCAGCTTGTTCTTTCTTAGGGGGATTTGGATATTCCTCCTGATCTAGGTTTATATTTAGAACCTAAGTCAATTAAGAGAGTATCATCACAAATTTCAGGATTACTTCTCCTATTGGGTTGGGAATCTCATTTGGGCAGTCATCACATTTCCCTTAACATTGGTTTTTTACTCGGTTCCTTCTATTTATGACCATTGGCTAGAATAAAGGGAAATTAGGGATGATTATTTTTAAACTATTAAAAATATAAATGGAAATTTAATAACCTTAAATATATGATTTATAAATGAAATTTATTCCTTAACTTATAAATTTCTAGGCTTCAAACTATGTTATCCATAATATATATCCTAACATAAAATTTTATGGACTTTTTCCCCCAAAATAATAATTCATAATGAGCTTGTGAATTTAACAAATTATATACCCTAATAGTTTCAAAAAATGTGTGTATAAAGAAACTTTTCATGCACCAATTCCTAATTGAGTCTATCCCAATATGGTGTTGTCATGTGTTACCCCTATGTACATCTGTTTGAGAACCACATCCACTTGTAGTATCCAGAAAAGGATGAATTTTATTAGAAACCAACTACCCTATAATTTAACAAAATTTGGGGATGTTTTATTGTCTTAAGTATTATATATAAGGATTTATATAGAGTTTATTAATCACAATCCCAAAAAAAACTAAACTTTCCTCTAACTTTCCTTTAACTATTTTTATGTATTTTGACCCATTGATTTGAGTACTAATGATTAGATATATTCAGGGGTTGTCTCTAGCGTTTTTATAGTTTTTATGGGATTTAGGGTCTTTTCATGTTTTGGGAATAGTTTTACAAATTGTGAAACCTAGACATAAGGGGTTCACATGTTTTGTGCACGGTTAAACTAAGTGTGCAAGAAAATCATGAAACCCTTCTAGTGTCTCTATTTGGGGTGCATGATTAGGTGTACAATTATTACTAACCGTGCGACCTATACATAAAACCATGATAATAGGAATTAAATTCCAAAAAAAATTGTAATTAAATTCCTTAAACCCCTTTAATTAATCCAAAACTCCTCCCACTAAATCATAATTCTATCCTTAGACTTTTGGGAGCCCTTTAGAGGAATTTTTGCTCCCCCAACCTCATTTATTGGCAGATTAAACCGCCAATAAAAGAGGTGATCCTATTTTGGTGAGTTCTTTTATTCTTGATATTTGATATATCCACTTATATTGATTTATTCTCCATATAGGTTATCATGGACTTGTGAATCATGGTTGATTGATGTGGATTTTTGGATCTAGTATCTCTTTTCTGTTTTCTCAAGATCTCCATTCCTAGATCCTTTGATTTTCATAAAAGGTGATAATTTTTAGATCCATTGCAGTTGGATTACTTATTTTACAAGTATGTGTTTCTGTGATTTTCCTTTGTCTTTTAATTCATCATTTTTAGATAAATTCATAGACGTGTGTTTCTTAATTTCTAACACTTATTCTATGAAAGTTTTCCTTGAAATTCCTTGTAAATAATTTGTTGACCATAATCTCTTTCAACTGAACATGTATTGAATTTAATGTCAATAATCATGATATTTATCACCTTTTTTTGAATTGTTTAATGCCAAATTTTTTTGATTTATTTTCAAGGAACATTTAAAGGACGTTTTAGTGAATTTGAGGGCTTTGTCTCAGTTTTTATTTCTAAAGTGAAGTGACTTGATTTGAATGAAATAAATTGAAAAATTTTATTTTTTTAAATATTTTGAAATACTTGAATTTATGAAATTACCAAGAACCATATTTTATTTATTTTACATTTTTTTGGAATGGGTGTTCTTATTTTATTTGAAATAAATGATTTATTCACATAGAAAGAGGGTGTAAACCCATGTTTCGAAATTTATTCAAAACTTTTTAAATTACAATACTTAATTTAAATGATTTATGGTTTCTTTAAAATAAATTACTATTTTAAAGGCCTATTTGGCATTATTATGGTTATTTCTGAAAGTAATTGGGTATGATTACCCTTCTGAATATTGAATTGTATAAAGGGTTTTAAATTTAAATCAATGATTCTTGATGGTTAGGTTGGCACTTTATGATGATCCTATCTTATATTAATATCTTAATGGGACTTTTTGATTATTATACTTACCATTTTTTGGTGTTTAATAATGGATTATTTACTTTGAGGGATTTTAGGGGAGAGAGTGAGATTTGATTTGAGGCCTAATGCCCATTATTGATACTAATAAGGATCCCCATTGTGATCTACATAATTTGATTATCTCACTCACCAATTTTGACTACTAATGGGAACCTGGATAGTTATATGGGATGACCTAGATATATGGTTCACTCGAAGACTCACACCCTTCTAGTGGATCTATAGAGAACATGAAGGGTTTAGGCATTAAATGTGTAGCTAGGAAAGTGGGTGTGCATGTAACTTGTTTTCTTAATACCCATGAGATTAGATGAAATCCCGACAATTAGTCATGTTGTAATTTTATTAACTATTCTGAGGTGTAATCACTATCATACCTAGGTTTTACCCATAATATCTATATACTTTATCTCATTACATGAGAACATTCATTACTAATATTTGGCACCAGAGTAGCCCTACTTCATTTATTTATTGTTATTATGAACATTGACTCTATTTTATTGAATCTTGTCCATCTTTCCATATAAGGTGAATATTATCATCTTTTATTGATTATTTGAATTTTTCTTATGAAATGGTTTTCAAAGTTTTACAAGAATTGTTTTAGTTTTTAATGGTGAAATGGGTTCCCCACCATTGGTGGTGGGGTGGTAAGGGTTTGGGGGGGGGGGGCAGGTCATGGGGTCAAGTCCCCGAGCTTTCAATTTAATGTCATTTTCTTCCTTGCGTCGTGTTCCGCTTTCACGGTTGTACCCAATTTTAATGGTGAAATGGAATGTTTTACAGGTTTAGTTTGATAAATGATTTTTAAATGTTTGAAACTATATTTTTAAACTAATCCTAATATTGTATTATTTATACTTGTCACGGCCCACTCCCCACAAAGTGTACCCCTCTTGGGCCAACAATGTGAGAAGGGAGATAATGAACCCCGAGTCTCGCCTCTAGTAGGCCCTGGGTTGGTGACTAGTAACGAGGGTATAATAAACACACAAATGGGAGGAATTACCCTCTAAGATACTAAACACAAGGGGGATCAAAACGGGGAGTAGATGTACTACCCGTTGATTCTTTTCCGCCTATAGCAAGAGTATATACCCCTCCTCCATTGAGAATCTGAACACGGAAAGCACGTGGCATACCCCGCGCGTCTTCACCTCTTTTGGAAGAAGGGTAAACAAGACCAGCTTCCTCGAGCAGTAGAGAAAAGTAAAGTAGATAAATAAAAAATAAGAAACAGAAAGCATACAACATTCACATCCATCCCATTCCATCATCCCTAGTGTCCTCCCTGACACCCACATGCATAAACCGATGCGTCTCGCCACTCTAGGCATCATCTGCTACCACAACAAAAAGGCCTCCATACCCTGACATATCACATCACCCATCCAGGATCACATCACAACACAAGAAACAAGAAAAAAAACATCACATCAATTGGGCAATTGGCCCTTTAACAATCAAGAGGGTAACTCAGAACCCTTTAAGGAATTATCAAACAATCAGTTCTTTAATCCATCTTGAATTAATAGATTTATTATTCATTGGTTCCAAATTCAGGAACCCTAATCAGTAAGCTATCAAAAATAAATAAACATGCTTACTTCACTAATTTGATTAACATCAAATTACAACAAGAACCATATTCGTTTTCATGCCTCTTTATCTTTAGCCAACAATTATAAATTAATCCCGGTTTATGTTATTTATCGATTTCCATCATGAACAAACAGCTATGAAAGCAAGAATAGATATCACACTATCTAGAAAAATAGGAGGCAATAACATACGATCGATATCAATTTATTTATCCAGTTAAAATATTTATTATGTCAATTACATTGTCATCCAGTGGGATTAAACATGCTAACAATACAGTTGCACGTAAAAGAAAAGAGAAGCAACGAATCCCCTACCTCGAACAGTTCCTCACATTCTTTATCCACACCACAGGTCACGATCATCCTCTCGTGACAACTGCATCCACCCAAGGATTCCATGGTATGACAGCACCAACCAAACCCCAAGAAAAACCCCATTAGAATCATGGAGCTTACATGCTATAACATGGAGAGGAGAAACAGAAGGAGATGATCCCAAAGGAATGATGATAAAACATACCTTATATCGAAGATTGACCGATACAGCTTGGTTGCATCAAAACATAGTGGAACCAATCTGAGGAGTAAAGTTTCATTGTGAAATTCCTACAGGAAGAATTGAAAGGTTCTATCTTCTCATACTCGAGAACAAAGAGGAAGAAAAAGGGAGGAAGATATCTCTTCCCTTTTGAAGATTTAATGGGGTGATGGTTTAAGATACACTTAATTCCCTATTAAAAGCGGATCACATTAACCCATGCATTTTGACCAGGTAAAAACATCCCGAGTCATAGGAATAATTAATATAGGATTTATGCATCCTTAAGAGTCCTTAAAATAAGGCTTTAAATGTATTTTATGTCAAAGGAAACGTCAAAGGGGAAAAACTGTAAGAAGCTGGAAACACTGTTCACCTACCCTTATTATACACCTACCGATCTGTGAAACTGATCTGTGAAGCCGATCTGTGAAACACTGTACACCTACCATTACTGTACACCTACCGTTACTGTACACCTACTGATCTGTGAAACCGATTTGTGAAACCGATCTATGAAACACTGTACACCTACTATTACTGTACACCTACCGTTACTGTACACCTACCGATCAATGAAACCGATCAGTGAAACACTGTACACCTACCATTACTGTACACCTACCGATATGTAAAACACTGTAAACCTACCGTTACTATACACCTACCGTTACTGTACACCTACCGATCTGTGAAACCAATCTATGAAACCGATTTGTGAAACCGATCTATAAAACACTATACACCTACCGTTACTGTACACCTATCATTACTGTTCACCTACTGATAGAACAAATCATAAAACTGGAAACATGATTCACAAAACTGGAAATTTGGCAAAGTGTTGGGGATAAGTCACGTTGACCACCCAGAACACCTCCAACACCACATTTTCACAAAGTAACAGACCATAGAGGTTCGGGCCATTACATCAGATACCTCTCAAAATATTCTCATCCTCGAGAATTCAAAACCAACCCAGAAGAAAAGAGGGGTCCTAACAACCACCCCGTAAGATACCTCTTAGGGGAAAACCACCCTGAGTTGTTCAAAAGTTGAAACAAAACCACAACATCTGAGAGAAAGGTAACATAAATTCCATATCCAAACAATTTAAGCATAACATCACATCAAAGGCACATAAAATAAAGGTTTAAAGAAAACTCAACACAAAAACTTAAAACAGATCTGGGTACTGGACACACATCTGTGACTCACGTTCCCTGGTACTCTCCTCCATGCCACCATGTCACCATAAGACATGAACTAAGGGAATATAATGTCCACACAACACCTTCTCCTTGCAGTCTTGGATCTCCACAGGTCGCTCCTCAAAGGTTGCATCATCATCAACATCGATCTCTCCCCAATCGATGATGTGAGAGTCATCATGAAGATAACGACGGAGCTGTGATACATGGAAAACATCATGTACCAGACTCATCTATGGGGGAAGTGCTACTCGATACGCCACAACTCCAACAAAAGCTAAAACCTTGAAAGGCCCAAAAAACCAAGGAGAAAGCTTACTTCCACGACCAAACCTTTGATGCCCATGACGGGGAGTCACCTTCAGAAACAAATGATCCCCAACATTAAACTCCAAGGGTATCCTCCTTTGATCAACATATGATTTCTGATGATCTTGCACTATCTTCATCCTCTCATGAATCACTTGGACCATCTCTGTTATATTCTGCACTTGTTCCGGTTCGAGAATTGCTGACTCTCCGACCCCAGTCCAGCACAACAGAGAATGGCAAGGCCAACCATACAAAGCTTCAAACAGCACCATACTGATGGTGGAGTGAAAACTATTATTGTAAGTGAACTCCACCAAGGGTAAGTGCCTCATCCATGAACCTCTAAAATCAAGAACACAAGATCATAACATGTCTTCAAGATTCTGGATAGTTCACTCTGTCTGACCATCCGTTTGAGGATGAAAAGTAGTGATAAGGCATAGTTAAGAACCAAAAGCATATTGGAGACCTCTCCACACCCTGGAGGTAAAATGAGGATCTCGATCAGAAATGATCGTCCTAGGGACTCCATGAAGTCTCACCACCGCCTCTAGATATTACCTCGACAAAACTTCCACTGAGCTTGACTCCTTGATTGCTATAAAGTGGGCCGATTTTGTTAAACGATCCACTACCACCCAAATAACATCATGTCCTCCCGGATCTTGAGGTAAACCAGTAACAAAGTCCATTGAGATGTCCTCCCACTTCCACTGAGGAATCTATAATGGCTGGAGTAGACCACCAGGGACATGGTGTTCAACCTTCACCTGCTGGAAGACTAAACAATGAGACACAAACTCCGCAACTGCACGCTTCAGCCCAGGCCACCAAAACTGACTGCTCAAGGATTGGTACATCTTTGTCATGCCAGGATGTACTTCTAAAGGAGAACTATGGATCTCTATGCAGACCATCTCGCGCATCGTTAAGGGAACAAAAAGACTTCCATGATACGACACTTGGTGTTGGTCATCCTCCAACCAACCATCAGGGGCCTCACCACAAACAACTCAGTCTCTCCAGACCTCTACCTCTAGATCTCCTAACTAGGTCTCTTCCACCTTCTGCATTAGGGATGACTGTACAATCATCTGAAAAAGACAACCTATACCCCTAACTTCTCCCATATCAAGATGTAATGCTGACAGCTCTTCTATTACTCTCCAAGAATCACCAGATTCACGCACAACATCACTGCATGACTTTCATCTTAGCACATCAGCTAAAACATTCTATTTTCCAGGTGTATACGATATTTCGAAGTCGTATTCCTGTAAGAACTCCATCCACCGACGCTGTTGTAAGTTCAATTCACACTAGGAGAAAACATACCTCAAACTCTTATGATCAGTGAAAACCACAAAGTGCTCACCAATGAGGTAATGTCTCCACAACTTCATAGAAAACCCCACATCTGCCAATTCTAGATCATGGGTGGAATAGTTGTGTTCATGGGGATGCAACTGCTGAGACCCATAAGAAACAACTGACCTCTGCTGCATGAGAACACAACCTAACCCCATATGCGAAACATCGTAGAAAACATCAAACTAAACTCCCTGAGCTAGAAGAAAAAGAACTGGAGCACTTAATAACTTCTCCTTTAGATACTCGAAAGCTACTTGACACTGATCAGTTGATATGAATTCTTGATCCTTCCTGGTCAAATTGTCAGAGGAGTCGCAACTCGGGAGAAATTGGCTACGAACCTCCTATAGTTTCTTGCGAGACCAAGTAAACTTTGCACCTCTGAAACTGTCTTGGGGGCTTCCCAAGACACAACTGATTCTATATTTGATGGATATATAGATAATCCCTACCGGGACACAACATTCCCTAAGAAACAGACTTCTCAGGCCCAAAAATCACACTTTGAATACTTCCCAAGTAGCTGATGTTTACGAAGAACTCCCAAAACAGCATGTAGATGCTCTTCATGCTCCTCTTTAGATGTGGAGTACAAAAGGATGTCATTGATGAAAAACACCACAAACTTGTACAGGAACTCACGGAACACAACATTCATCAATCCCATGAACACAGCTAGAGCATTCATCATGCCGAATGACATTACAACGAACTCATAATTCCCATGACGACAACAGAAAGTAGTCTTTGAGATATACTCATCCTTTACACGCATCTGATGATATCCTGACCACAAGTTGATCTTTGAGAACCAACTTTCACCCTTAATTTTATCGAATAAATCATCAATCCGTAGAAGAGGATAGTGATTCTTTATTGTCACTTTGTTTAAGAGACGATAATTGACACACAACCGCAAATTCTCGTCAGCCTTCTTCATGAACAAAACTGGTGCACCCCACGGTGACACACTTGGCTGAACAAAACCACACTGAAACAGACCATAAAGTTGTATACGTAGCTATCATAACTTATAAGGGGCCATCCTATATGGAGAATAGAGATAGAATATGCTCTTGGCTATAGCTCGATCCCAAACTGGATCTCTCGTCGAGGGGGTAACGCTACAACCTCTTCTGGAAAGACATCAGGGTACTCCTCTATGACCCTAGTAAATGCCAACTGCTGAACCTTTTAAGAACTCAACATCATCTCAGCCATCATGGATGATAAGGATGGAACGTGCCTATGACCCATTCGAGGATCTCACTCACCAAAAAACATCACTTTCTCTCCATCTTCACCAATGAAGACGACCTTTTTCCTGAAGCAATCCACGATAGCCTACACCGAATACAACCAATCCATGATGAGGAAGACATCATATGGTTGTATTCATAAACATAGGAAATCTCCCCAAGAGCGGTGTTTCCCAAAAACTAGCTCACAGTCTCTACATACTTTAAACAAGTCAACTCGACCTCCAACTGGCGTAGTCAACACCAAGGGCACTGGAAGCCTCTCTACCTCAATTCCCAAAGTATATACAATGGTAGATGATATGAAGGAGTGTGTCACTCTTGAATCAAACAATGCATACACCAAGGTAGAAAACAAGAAAATGGTACCTCGAAAGACGTCTGGCTCGCCTGGAGCTGGCAACGCTAGAGCATGAAGCTAACCACGAAATCCTCCATGGCCTCTCTGACCCTGATGATGACCACCCCCACAACCGTGCTCTGATCTCTGAGGACGAGGAGTGTCATGGGGATGTCCTCTACCTACCCCATCTACCCTCTTCTGATCTAAAGCTGGTGCAACTGGCTGCTGCTGCCTCTACTGGAACTGCCTCAAAGGAGGAACCTGGAGCATAGCGCCCAATGTACGATGACCGCTCTGAAAGGTCAGGCACTCCCACTTCTGATGGCCATGACCACCACAAGAAAAACAAGCACCTAATCCCTTGGTATAATCCTGAGAGTTGCTGCCTCTGGAGAAACGAGTTGAGAAGGGATGGAACCTACCCCCGGCTGAATGAAAACTCTTCTTCCCTAAAAACCGGGAACCCCGAACCACATCTCTACTTCATGAGGAATCATGATGATTCCCCTCTCGTGATGATACTATCTGGGCCAAAGTCCTCACAACAACCTCTTCCCTCACCAGTACCTCAAGATATATTTTTAGAATAAATGGGGTGACCTGGAACTGGATCTCAAGATGCAAAGCCTCCTCAAAATGTCTTTCCCTGGCCTCCTCATCTGGAAACAGGTTTGAAGCATATTGTAAAAGGTTCCTAAAACGGATTCCAAACTCTCGAATAGTAGAGATCCCCTGTCAAAGGGTAATAAGCTCCTGGTGACTTGACGCCTTCATAGTCGAAGAAAGAAACTCGACTCTAAACCTGTCTCAGAACTCCTCCCATGAGATCACTGACTCCTCACGATCCCCAAGGAACAAGAACCACCACTACCTCGCTACTCCATGCAACATCTTCACAACCAAGGACACCCAATGCTCCTTCTGAGCATGAATAAAACTGAATCCTATCTCGACCTCCTCCAACCAGTATTCCATGACCGAATCTGAAACAAAGCCTTCATACTTCTACAGAATCTGGAACTGAAACTCTCGGAGTGTCTTCCTCAAAGTGTTGTCATCGTCAACCTCTACCCTACAATGATCTGCTGGAACAACCTGCTGGACGTTTTCTGTGAAAACCGGACAAGGACGTCGACCTGGAGCCATACCTGTAAAATAACAACCCGTTAGTGCTCCAAATCCAGGAATATGGAAGACTCAAAATTAATTAATTTATTGTTTTCTTTTATTCATTTTAGGTTAACCTATCCCAAGGTCTACCCATTCAAACATAGGCACAAAAAAGAATGATGCATGATCCTTTCCTAGGTCTCTACCCTGCAACTAGTATCACCTTGTTTAGTATCCATTATAAACTTAAAGGTCCATACATCAGATCATAGGGGGCCCTAAATTCCTATGTCTCAGCCGATCTCTAGTGTTTACCTCACTTGCTAAACATGAATGACACCGTTTCCCTACCAAACCATGCAACCTCACCTGTGCCTAATTCCAAACTCCATCCTATCCCTCAACCTCTCTCTGATACCACTCTGTCACGACCCCCACCCCACAAAGTGTACCCCTCCTCAGCTGACAATATGAGAAGGGAGATAATGACCCCCGAGTCCCGCCTCCAGTAGGCCCCAGGTTGGCGACTATCACTGAGGGTATAATAAACACACAAATGGGAGGCATTACCCTCTAAGAGAACACATGAAAAAGAGAGAGATAAGATAGACACCAATCAACTCCAACTTAGAACTAGAATATAAAATAAACCCAAGTTCATATATGAAATGTCATGCAAAAGTACTACAAATGGAAGGGAAAAAATGAAAGTACCCAAAAGAATGTAAGAACAACAGCAACCACAAGCCCGAACAGCTCCTGTAACCACAAGCTAGTAGTAACCAGCCTGATCTCCAACCTGTTCCAAGTGACCTAAAAACAGTTTATATATACATAGGGTGAGTATAACAGTATACTTAGTAGGATACTCTCCGAAGCCTCTCGTGAAAAAGTAAATAAAGCATGATAAATCGCAGTGAACAACAAGTGAAACTAACTCATCACCTAAACAGGCACACTAAGTTCCCAATCCCACCATGGCTACTCTCACCAAGTAACGCATACAAGAATATAGCATATAATAAAGAATATCAAGGGTAACCCACTACTAATTCCCCACTGGTTTTATGCTTTTCCCCAACGTCGCACGTCCTAAGCATCTCTATCCAAAAAGGCTTGCCCGCAGACACCTGGGCGAAGCACCACAATATGAACCTTGTGCAACAAAAAGGCTTTCTTGCAGACACCTGGGCAAAGAACCACACCATCCTCCCAATGAAAAGTAACCAGGTATGTTCTGAGAGCCACCACATCTCGCATAACATGTATCATACGTCAGGTATTATACCTCAAGCCATTACAGCCCATACACTGAGTAAGGATCCTCAATACATCACAGCCTATACACGTTACACCTATAGTAGTCCATGGGATACTATATCCAGCATATATGTGTGTGAATAACCACAATCCATTACAGCCCTCTACACACATATATGGGAAAAAATAACCATTGTGCCTACCAGCAGAAGTATCTACCAAGAGAAGAGAGCGGGGACAAAGGGGGTAGTTAGCCATTCACCCTCCCATCAGAATGTTGGGGAAAACACCCCCCAGGGATCAGAATCCCCAGGGTGTCAGTTTCCCTTACTGACAGGGTGGAGTAGCATATAGAAACACAAAAAGTACATAATATACTATATCCCAAAACCACACTATGGGCATAAACTAGTCTTAGACACAACTATAGCTAACGTCTCTCAGACTCCGGGCTGCTACTTCTAAGACTAGGTATCCTATAAGAACACAACCATTTAAAGAGCTTTATTAGATTACTTCATTCCCTTTTTACCAGTTCTACTTTACATTAATTAATTCATTAAACATTAATTAACCATGAAAAAATCCACATTAAACTTCATTATAATCACACCAAAAATCTATTGTCCCTTAAAAATTACAACCTCATCATTATGTTCTAGAAACTCCAACCCCATGAGTTAACACCATTTATTAAAATATTAATTACGAAATTACTTTCCCACATTCCTAGGCATTCTAGAAAAACATTATAAGCTACTAAACACAAGGGGGCTCAACACGGTGAGTAGATGTACTACCCGTTGAGTATTTTATGCCTATAGAAAGAGCATAGACCCATCCTCCCTTGAGAATATAAACACAGAAAGTACGTGGCATACCCCGCGCATCTTCGCCTCTTTTGGAAGAAGGGTAAGAAAGACCATCTGCATCGAGCAGTGGGGAAAAGTAAAGCAGATAAACAAAAAATAAGAAACAACAAGCATCCAACAATCACATCCATCCAATTCCATCATCCCTGGTGTCCTCCCTGACACCCACATACATAAACCGATGCATCTCACCACTTTAGGCATCATCTGCTACCACAACCAAAAGGCCTCCATGCCCCCACATATCAAAACACCCATCCAGGATCACATCAAAACCCAAGCAACAAGAAAAAAAAACATCACATCAATTGGGCTATTGACCCTTTAACAATCAAGAGGGTAACTCAGAACCCTTTAAGTAATTATCAAACAATCATTTCTTTAATCCATCTTGAATTAACATATTTATTATTAGTTGGTTCCAAATTTGGACACAAGGGATGATGGAATGGTATGGATTTGATTAACATCAAATTACAACAAGAAGCATATTCATTTTCATGCCTCTTTATCTTTATCCAACAATTATCAACTAATCCCGGTTTACGTTCTTTACCGATTTCCATTAAGAACAAACAACTAATCAAGCAAGTATAGATATCACACTATCATTCAAAACAGGAGGCAATAACAAAAGATCGATATAAATTTATTTATCCAGTTAAAATATTTATTATTTCAATTCCATTTTCATCCAGTGGGATTAAACATGCTAACAATAAAATTTCACATATGAGAAAAGAGAAGCAACAAATCCCCTACCTCAAACAGTTCCTCATGTTCTTTATCCACACCACGGGTCATGATCCTCCTCTCGCGACAACTGCATCCACCCGAGGATGCCACGGTACGACAACACCAACCAAACCCCAAGAAAAACCCCATTAGAATCATGTAGGTTACATGCTATAACATGGAGAGGAGAAACAGAAGGAGATGATCCCAAAGGAATGATGATAAAACATACCTTATATCGAAGATTGACCGATACAGCTTGGTTGCATCAAAACAGAGCGGAACCAATCCGAGGAGTAAAGTTTGATTGTGAAAATACTTTGGGAAGGATTGAAATGTTCTAGCGTCTCATATCCGAGAACAAAGAGGAAGAAAAAGGGAGGAAGATATCTTGTCCCTTTTGAAGATTTAATGGGGTGACGGTTTAAGATATGCTTAATTCCCCATTAAAAGCGGATCGCATTAACCCACTCGTTTTGACCAGGTAAAAACATCCCGAGTCATAGGAATAATTAATATAGGATTTATGACCTTTTAATTGTCCTTAATTGTCCTTAAAATAAGGATTTAAATATATTTTACGTCAAAGGAAACGTCAAAGGGGCAAAACTGTAGGAAGCTGGAAACACTGTTCACCTAACGTTACTGTACACCTGCCATTACTGTACACCTACTGATCTGTGAAACACTGTACACCTACCATTACTATACACCTACCATTACTGTACACCTACCGATCTGTGAAACCGATCTGTGAAACTGATCTATGAAACCGATCAGTGAAACAGATATGTGAAACCGATTTGTAAAACCGATCTATGAAACCGATCTGTGAAACATTGTACACCTACCATTACTATACACCTACCATTTCTGTACACCTACCAATCAATGAAACCAATCAGTGAAACCGATCTGTAAAACACTATACTCCTACCGTTACTGTAAACCTACCGTTACTATACACCTACCGATCTGTAAAACACTGTACACCTACCGTTACTATACACCTACCGTTACTGTACACCTACCGATCTGTGAAACTGATCTGTGAAACCGATCTGTTAAACACTGTACACCTACCGTTACTATAAACCTACCGTTTCTGTACACCCACTGATAGAACAAATCATAAAACTGGAAACACTATTCACAGAACCAGAAATTTGGAAAAGTATTGGCGATAAGTCACCTTGACCTCCCGGAACACCTCCAACACCACATTTTCACAAAGTAATGGACCGGAGAGGCCCAGGCCATTACAATACTTCTCTTTTAATATATTTTAATTTTATTGTGAATTAATTTCATTAAATCTTCAGTGGAATCCTACTAGGATGTTTATCTCACACCCTGCTTATACCATTTGGTGTTTATAAACTTTAAGATCTTATACCAGGTGTTTGTGATCTCACCTTCCTTTGTGGTTTCAAGTTAGAGTGACCAAGTTCTGGTGACATGGGACTTTTTGGGTGGACGTGGACCACCATAAGACCAGTTTTTGGTTGTTTTGTTTTATTTTTAGTTTTTTATCATCTCTTTGTGAATGTTATGATTATTTTATTGTAATTATATTATGATGTTTCTGTAGTGTACTTTTATTATTGTAAATTTTTTTGGGTTAAATAATTCCCAATAATTAATTATTATTATCTAGGTGCTTATCACTAGCTAGTGGAGATCAGGAATCCTCTTCAGGTTAGTGGTGAATTAGGTGAGATATCGTTTTTGATGGTATTCTAGGTTTGTTCTTCATAAATGGTATCAAAGTGGGTATTTCCTTGAAAGGATGTACTTTCCCTTAAAATTACTCATGATATTGGGGGAGAGTCATGGTAGAAAAAAGAATAATAATGTGTCGGGACTCAAGAGGTAGTTCATGAGAAGGTTCTTGATCACTACCTCTTCACAAAAAGACTTGAGTTACCTGGGAAAGTATAGAATAGAGTTTTTGGTTTGATTTATTGATTTTATGATGATAAATGATATTTAGATTCCCAATGATACTATCATTGATTTGGGGAATCTATTATGAGTTTTGGGTTGTAATGAAAAGTTGACCAAAGTCACACTATGCCATAACAATCTGTTAAACTATGAGATATTGGTGTGACTAATCTAGGAGTCAATAAATGAACTATTGTGTGGTTGGTGTGAGGTTTACAAGCCCATGCCACCAATCCATGTATAGTTTTACTTTAACCTAAATTTGGAACCATATTCCATTATTTCTAGGATGAATTCACTTGTGTGGGGTCAGTTGTAAAGGTTACATATGTAGTGTGTCTTATGCTCTTGATTGGTTATTTTATCTTTAATCCCTTGTTATTAATTTTAAACCCATTATGAAAATTAAATTATGTCTGTAAAAAAAACTTTGTTAAGTTCTTTGAGAAATGTTTTCAATTACCAAAAAGTGAGTTTAATCAAATATTTGACTTGGAAAACTAATTATCAAAGACTATTATGTGATTTGATAAAATAATGTTTTAAGAAGAAATTTTAGTTTGTAATGGAAATGGTTTTTATAATTGGAAAATGGGGTTAATTATTTTGAAACCATGGAATAATTTAAAAGTGATGGTAAATTTTTTTAAAACTTTGATAGATTTATATCAAGATTTATCATTTTTAATGGAAACAGTAATGTTTTATAAATGATCAAATATTTTTTATTTTAAAATCAATGATTCTTTGATAAAGTGGTTTATATATTGTTTGACAGTTTTTGGATAGTTTTTTTTAAGTTTCCATTCTTCTTGAGTTGATATGCCTATTTTTTTGGATGTTCGTAAATTTCTCCCAAAATTCCTTCAAGAAAGATAGAATTTCCATCCATCGATCCTGTTTTCAGAGTGGTCCTTTGCATTTAACAGAAGTAGGCTATCTTGTAAAAAAATCTACCAAGAATCCATATTGAGTGGTAGATAAAGAGACCTTCCATCCTTTGAACCCCATAATTTAAATCCTATATTTTAATCCACCTTCTTATAAAGGTGAAAAAGGTTCCCTTGAGGCAGTAATGTGGCTTGAATAAGTTAATGGAATTTTTGATTCTCTTATGACTCTCGATGCTTTAAAGGTCAAGTCTATCGACTCCTTATTTTAGGGACCTGGACAAGAGTGGTTGGAAGTTGTGATTCCATCTTGTTTATATTAATTGATGTCTTGGGAATTATTCAAGTCAATCCTTATTCGGTTTTAATATCTCGATTAAGTGAATAAGGATAAAGTTTCTGAGTTCTTAGGTTTTAATCAAGATGAGATATTAGTTGTGGAGTATGCCAATAAATTCTCATGTTTGGTATTCTTCATAATAGGGATTGTTATTGATGACTTCAATAAATACATATATTTTAAGAAAACACTTCACCGATACCTCTTATCCATCATGCAAGTGGATAGGTTGATCTCTTATTCAGAGATGACCAATAAGGATTTCTCAGCTAAAGTGGGGCTAAAAAACATCATGAATGGATAAATGCCTAATTTGGGGTTTATGAAGGAAAATATCCCTAGTAAAATAATAATAATACCATGTGTTTATAGTGAGGATAACCTAGTCATTATAAGAGGTTGTATTATAAATCTACAAGAGTTTGTAAATGGTGTGGCTTTTTGGGTCACCTTAAGAGGTTCTGTATGTTGGGTGACAAGAATGAGAAATTTCTATAGAGAACATAAGCTTATAACTATGGGGTAAATGATTCTTTATGATAATAGGGATCTATCCATATGCCTTAGAGTGTATAATTTCACATTCTGGAGGAGATTCCAATTTTAAACTGTTATTTTCTAGATATGGTTTATTTTGATCCAACTTATTATTTCTGACATCAGAGTGGAAATTTCTTGAGTATTTCCTTCTTGTGGATTGTCTATTTTTTAAACCTTTTGTCTTTGTATATTTGTGATGATATCTTCCGGACCTTGGTTTGGATAATTTTTGGATAGATTATATGATAATGGTTCCCTTTTCTTGAGATCTCTATGTTTATTCCTCATGGATGTGCACACTTGGATTCTCATCATTCTTTTCAAACAACTTTAGTTCCTTGATGTTCATTGTGATCCTGGTGACAGAGTGGAATGTTTTGTGCTGAGAAACCTTAAGTTGTTTGGGTATTTTCCTTGGTTTTTACATGTTTTAAATTTATAGTTAGAGCTCAATTGGGATGTGATAGATGATAGCCATTTTTAGAGAGTAGTTCACTATTGTGCACTAACCTGGATGTTTTATCTCTTTTCAGTTGGACTTGGATAGGCCTTGGGTATACACTATGGTAACTAGGATGATGTCTATTTTTGATAGACTAAGAAATTAGTGGTTCTGGAATTTGATTTTATGAGCTCATCAAGCAGTGAGGCTCGTTTTTGAAAATCCTATGTTACCATCAAGTACTTACCCAAGGTAGAAATACTCATCTGTTATTTTCCTTTCTTGTGGGAATTTTATCATAAATGTTTCTTCATGTTTAGTGGTTAAAGTCTCTTATTTAGGTCTAAGGGACCTTTATGAATCTTTAAATAATGGGGATACATATTCTAGGTTTCAATTATTTATCTAGTTTGGAGACGTGTGATGATATTAGTGTGGAGATCTTGGATTCATGTGTGTGTGTTATTAAACTATGGGTGAGTCTCTATTCTGTTACATGGAATTTCCACCTCACAAGATGAGTGATGGATTTATTCTTATGTTAATGTGTTCAATATTTCGTTCTGGATGATTTATATGGATATAAAGTCCTATAGTGGGGTGGCTATAACATTCTATTACCTGTTTTTATGTGTTTTGACCCATTAATTTGATTACCCAATGATTGATCTCCTCATGGGGTGTTTCTGGTGTTTTTATAGATTTTTTTGAAGGTTTTTTGGCCTGTTCATGGTTTTCACATGGTTTGATAATGGTTTGAAAAAGTTTGAAACATGGAAATAAGGGGGTCACACGGTTTGCACAGGGTTAATCTATGTGCGCAACCAAATCGTGCAACTCTTATAGTGTCTCTATCTACGACACACAGTTAGGCACATAATTATTACTAACCATGCAACCTACCTAGGAAACCATGAAAACATGAATTAAATTCACCAAAAATTATAATTTAATTCCCGAAACAAATCTAATTAATCCCAAACTCCTCCCACTCAATCATAATATGATCCTTAGGCTTTTGGGTTCCTTTTAAAGAAATTTTGTCTCTCCTAACATCATTTCTTGGAATATCAAAGAGCCAATCGAAGTGATGATCCTATTTTAGTGAGTTTTTTATTAATGATCTTCGATCTATCATATTTAATTGATTACTTCTCCCTATATGTTATTATGTACTTGTGAATCATGGTTGATTGATGTGGAATTTTGGATCTATGATCTCTTCTCTTGAGATATCCCTTCCTAGATTTGTTGACTACCATCGAAGGAAACACTTGTTAGATCCATTACGGTGGGATTCCTTATTTTCCAAGTATGTGTTTATATTATTTTCATTCGTTTTCTAATTCATTATTTCTAGATAAATTCATAGATGTGTGTTTCTTACATTATAACGTTTATTCTATGAAATTTTCCTTAAAATTCCTTGTAAAAGATTCTTTGAACCTAATATCTTTCAACTTAACATGGAATGAATTTAATGGATATAATATTGATATTTCTTACCTTTTTTTAATTGTTTAATGCCACATTTTCTTGATTTATTTTCAAATAACTTTTAAAGGATGTTTTGGTTAAATTTAGGGCTTTGGGTTGGTTTTGATTTCTAAAGTGAAACGCCATGATTTGAATGAAACAAATTGAACTATTTGATGTTTTATAAATAGTTTCAAATGATTGAATTTATGAAATAACCAAGAACCCCTTTTTATCAAATTTACCCTTGTTTTGGAATGGGTGTTCTTGGGTTATTTGAAATAAATGATTTATTCACATGGAAAGAGGGTGTAAACCCATGTTTTGAAATTTATTTAAACCTTTTAAAATTATAATACTTCCTTTGAATGATTTATGGTTTATTTAAAATAATTGATTGTTTTAAAGGCTTGTTTGGAATTATTATGATGATTTGTGAAAGGAATCGGGTATGGTTACGCTTTTTAAGGTTTAATTATATAAAAGGTTTTGAATTGAAATTGATGATTCTTTATGGTATGGTTGTAACTTTATGATGATAGTATCTTATAATAATCTATTAATTGACTTGTTGATTCTTATACTTCCCACTGTTGGGTGTTGTAAAATGGATTATTTACTTTGAGGGAGTTCGGGAGTGAGAGTGAGATGTGATTTGAGGGCCAGTTCCCATAATTTATACTGATAAGGATCCCCATTATGATCCTCATAACTTGATTATGTAACTCACCTCTTTTGACTAGCCATGGGGAGCTAGATAGTTTTATGGGATTTCCAAGATATATGATTCACTAGCAGACTCACACCCTTCTAGTGGATCCATAGAGAACGTGAAGGGTTTAGGCTATAGATATGCGGTCAGGAAATTAACTGTGCATGGAAATGGTTTGATTGAGACCTATGAGAATAGATGTAAGCCCCAAAATTAGTCATGTTATAATTGGATTATCTATTCTAAGGTGGGATCACTATCATACAAAGGTTTCACCCATGACATTCATATACTTGATCTCATTACATGACAATGTTCACTGTCACTATTTGGAACCAAAGTTACCTTGGCTGATTCAATTATTGTTATAATGAACCTTGACTCAATTGTATTTAATATAGTTTATTTTTCTATATCAAGTGTATATTCTCATATTTTATTGATTATCTAAATTTATCTTGTTAATGTAGGACCCCGGGACACCTTGAGAGGGGAGGGGTGAATCAGGGTGTCAACTTTTCCTTTTTAAAGTTGTGGATCTTGTTCCCACGTTGGTAGGAACTAGTTAAACCTATATGATGGATATGATCAGTAATGAAACATTCAAATTAAAAGAGATAACACATAAAATTTTACTTGGTTCACCACTAAGGGATACGTTCAAGGAGAATACGCCGACAAGTTTCCGGTCGTACCAAATTCCACTAATCTTCACTAGCTATGGATTACAAAGGTTTAGGAATAGTAACTCTGTCCCAGGATCACTACCTTTACAAAGATTCAAGTATAGCTCAATGCTTCCCTCGGGTCACTCCCATTGACTCCCCCTGGATCACTACCCTTGGTGAAGTCACACTCAGTTTATAGATGTGAAGGTCTCTTTAATAGATTTTCATTGAATTCTTTGTCTCCTGTTCAGCATGAGACAATGATTACATTAGAGTACTAAGTTGATGCACTTTTGTATTCAATATTCTTATTTAGTTAAATAACTGAATTCACTAAATCTTATTCTTCTCTTCCTTTGATTCCCAATACTGGCACCTAAGTGTATTGATATATTCCCCTCTTTCTGTGTAGATCTGAGTTTAGTTGTACGAACTGTTCTTCTTCTCTTCGCAAAGCACAATGAGGGTGTTAAACATGAGTATTGTGTGTGCGGTACCACTTCTCTTAATAAAACCAAATTGTTCACTGCTCTTCCATCTTCACAAATGAATACATTATCTGTTGCACTAAACATATCAAGAAATCTTCCAGCTTTCGTGCGGCCCCAAAAGGACGTGTGTACTCCAACAGCACCTGACGCTCTTCCCCAAGCCTGGAGTGAAAGTACCAATATGGTGCGCAAGTCTTCGGTGCCCAAGTCCAAACTGGCACGCATGTATCACCAAACCACCTACGTGACACCGCCTCCTTCAACTTCAAACCTGCACGAATCACTTCCTTTCTCTCCCAAACCACCTTGGGAGAACAACTAACAACCGGTGCGCAACCTCTACTTGCGCGACCCAACTAACACTTGCACGGATCAATGACCTGCGCGACGAGATATAGAAAAATATCTAAGTCTTGAACTCCATACCAAATGAGGATTGGTGCTCCTCTATTTATAGGCATTCAGATACCCTGCGTGGCAGCGTACAAGTCTTCCCTCGGCGCGCAGGTTCCAGCACACAGCTCATCCGCCCTACCCTCTGTCGCGCTGCTCACTTGCGCGACCCAAAAAATACCTACGCGAACCTCTTTACTTTGCCATATTTTGAAGATTTGATCTTAAAAAACATCTGGAGCGTAGCTTTCCAATCCTCCTAGGTACCGGCACACAAGTCCATTCTTGGCGCGCAAGTCACCTGTGCGACTAACCCAAAACCTGCGTGGCACTTATCCCTTTGCCATATTTTGATGTTCTGATCTTGAAAAATATATGGCACACATGTTTCCTCTCCTTATGGTCAATGACATGCAAGTCTCTTTAAAAAAAAAACATTTTTCTTCATTTGTCAATTTTCAGGCCCAAAGATTTGGCAAACACCGGAAAACGGCGCCACCTTGTATCTGATCTTTTTGTACCTGCCTCCAGATCATCCATTCCTTTGTCAACGTTCTTGAATCAAACATGGATCTTTAACCACAGCCCTTGAACTTGACATTCCACCAAGAAATATCCTTTTTCAAAAAATTTATATGTCATTTTTTTGCTTTTTCAACAGTCACAACACTTTAAGAGTGCTTCCTTTCTGTGATTTGGCTTCTTCAACAACTCTTCTGCTTTCATCACAAACTCCAATATCATGATATATATCCTTTGATAGAACAGATTTATCATCATCATATTTTGATACAATGTGAAGTTCATGACCATCTAAGAATTCCAATCCCTTCCACAATGTCTTCTTCTTTAACCATCATTCTCTACTTCATGCAAAACATATGATTCAATGCTTCAAGTAGGCTCTAGCATGGTTCTTATGCAATCATGAAGAATTGAATGGTCTTAATTAGATCCCCATTCTTCTTTAATCATCCTCATATGGATTATACCTCACCATTCTTCACTGTTGTAAACAATGTGTCACCTTTGACACATGTTCTTTGAACTTATGATCAGTACAACAATCGTCTGAATTTCCATTCCTCCATTTCATTGGAGTAATTCTTGATCTCCTTCATTTTGATCTTCATTGACAACTATTAACAAAAAATACAACCTTATACACAAAGTGTTCCCAAAAATATCCCCCTTTGTATTTTTTTTCAATACCTTCTATATCTTATGAAATGGATTAGTCAATGTCAAAATGAGAATCTTCTCTTCAATCAACTTTTCTTTTTCCGACTTTCATTTCACTTTCTCTCCCCCTTATTGAAAAGAAATACAAAGATCATGGTAGGTAGGGTATCAATCAATACTTAAGAAATGTTTCATTAATCATTTCACTCTAATTATACTTGAGCAATGCTCGATGTAGAAAAAAAGAGGATTTGATTTAGGAAACAAGGCAGTACATTATTCACAGATCACGATACCACATGAGATGAGAACTCATGTATTTTTTCTTCAAGGGTTTTCCACTTTCATTTCGGGTTAAAGAAATCAAATGTGATAGGGAATAAATAAACAGAAACCCCTACACTCACATTAGCAAACAAATAAAAATCATTCAAGTTAAATCGGCAAGATAAGTGGACTTGGGTCACTTCCATTCTTCTTATGTCACTGATCAATTCAGTTACTCCCCCTTTATAGAATGATTATTGTTCTAAGTAACCAACGGTTTAGAGATTGAGAAATGACATACCTTCTCCAATGACACGATCTTCAAGAAATTTACAGAGTAATTGCATTTAATAATAGCTGGAGTTGGTACTGATTGAAACAATGATTTTGTAAGATTCTTCATTTTTCTCCCCCTCAAGGGAAACACTCCTCATCATCTTCATCAAGAGTGATCCTTCATCATATTAATATTTTAATATCAATTGAAGAATCTTCCAAGGATGGAAACTTCTTTAGATTAGCTATCAAGATTTGACAACATTCACTACTTCTCAGGTTCTCCCCTTGAGAGCATGCTTCACCTTCAATTCCCTGTATTATTAGCACAAATTCAATGCACAAATGATTAAGGGAATAAGGTGGTTCCTACTTGCTTCATAAACATGAGCTGCATGGTTGGGGTTCTTTTCTCAACCAAGTTCCTCTGTTCATTCTAGTCTTCATGCCTGAACATTTGAACATATGTTATAATATGTGTTGATGTGGCATGGTTTCCTTTACATTTTCTTCTGCGTGGTATAGAGAATTATTCTGTTTCATAACCATTTTTAATGATGCATTCTTTCTCATTTTGAGGACTGCTTCTTTCTCTGGTATTAAGGTTAGACAACCTTTTGCAATGTGACCAGATTTCTTGCATCTCTCACATAGAACATCTTTGACATGTGTGTTTCTCTTGGTTTGTAATCTCTCTTTCACCCTGTCTTCATCACATGGAAGTTTTTTTTTTCCTTTATCACCATCCTTGGCATTTTCATCTTCAAGTTTCCTCATTCTTTTCAAATCTTCTGGCCAGATGACCAATATGTCATTTGGAACTATTGCAGCTGGTTTGGATCTTCCACATGGGTTCATCTGAGTTTCATCCCACTTAATTTTTCTTTTGGATGAATGTCCCTTCAATTTCATGGATCTAAAATCCTGGGTCTTCTCAGATTCCCTACTTGATATCTTCTTGGGGAAATGTGTGTTCACAATATTCTTCTGATTTCTTCCCAATGTACTTGATTCATACTTAGACGACATCAGAGGTCTTATTTTCTTATCAATAGTGAAATCATGTTGAGATGAACATGTTCCTACCTTGTGACCACTGCCGTTGTATACATCATAGATGTTATCGAGCATTCCAAATCTGTTTTCTATAAACAGATGCTTCTAGACCTGCAGATGTTGCTTCTTCTTCTTTTGATTTCTTCGCTTTGATAAAAGCTTTCTTTGTGCTTTTTCATTACAGGGATTGTACCAAAAATCTAGTGCACAATTCCAAAATCTGTTGCAGCACTAATATTGAACCACAAATCTTTTCTTCTTTGTATCTTCTGTATGAGGTTGTTGGGCCTTCTTCTTAATATTTTGTTCTCTATTTGAGGAACCAACTTCCTCCTTTTTCTTCCCATCCATTCTATCTATAGTGGTAGTTTTCTTATCCTCCTCTTTCCTCACCCATACTTGTTTAGAATTTTTCTTCCAACCTGCATTTTTTGAAGGAACATATTTGGAAACAATAATACAGGTTTGTATGGACGATACCTTCACTTTCATAGCTGCTTGTGATAGATCAATGAGTGAAGTCATGATCTTATTATCACATGTTGGAGGTCTTTTGACAGTAGAATCCTCCAGTGAGCATTGAGTACTAGCAGAAACTGATTCTTGATATGGATAATCAAGGGTTGTCATAATATTTTTATCACATGTTGGAGGTATTTCAGCTTTAGAATACTCCATTGAACATTGAGTACAAGCATCACCTGTTTCATTATTTTATGAAGTCTCAATATGTGTCTTATCAAGATTTTTCAATTGGGCTTCCAATTTTTGACTTTCAATATTGAGAATGATCTTCTGATCTTCAATCATGATCATCTTCTCTTCAAAAGTCTTATTCAATCTTTCAATCTCATCTTCATGCATCTTAACTTTATTCTGTAACAAAGAGTCAAGTTCTCTAAATCTCTTGGAAGATTCTTCCAAACCAAAAGTATTGACTTCAGTGCTCTTGTTCAGCTCATCTTCAAGTGCATGGATCTTTTCTTTTAGAGTCTTATTGGCTACCTATTTTTCTTCAAAGACTTTAATCTATTTGGTGAGCTTTAATCATTAAATTTTTTTTCCTTCCAAGCCCTTTTCCAAATTATCATCTTCTCTTTCCAATCGATTGATCTCAAACTGCATGCATTGAAATATTCTAAAAACAGCAGAAAATCTTTCTTCCGGAATATCATGTAGATAACTTATTAATTTCTCCTGATTACTTGAGATAGAAGTGTCTTCCTTTCCTATGGTAGGAACCTGGGCCAGCTGCTCGATACTGTCCAAGCCTGATATTTCATCATTATTGGAAGGACATGAAGAACAAGACACTGTATCTTCTTTGGCCATGAGGGACTTCTTCAACTGCTTCTTATCTTTCTTTTTCATGTTTGTCATGGACTTTCTGGATGAAGGCTTCTGCTCAGAAATGACTGAATCTTCAACAAGACTGCACTTCATTGTTGAATTTAGGAAAGAAAATCAAATCCTCTTCTGAATAGAATTACTATGGAGTATCCAACATACATGAACCTTTCCATCTGATACCACTTGTAGGACCCCAGGACACCTTGAGAGGGGAGGGGTGAATTAGGGTGTCAACTTTTTCTTTTTAAAGTTGTGGATCTTGTTCCCATGTTGGTAGGAACTAGTTAAACCTGTATGATGAATATGATCAGTAAAAAACATTCACATGCAAAGAGATAACACAATAATTTTTACTTGGTTCACCACTAAGGGATACATCCAAGGAGAATATGACGAAAAGTTTCCGGTCATACCAAATTCCAATAATATTCACTATATGTGGATTACAAAGGATCAGGAACAATCACTCTATCTCAGGCTCACTGCCTTTAAAAAGATTCAGGGATAGATCACTACTTCCCTCGAGTCACTCCCGTTGACTCCCCCTGGCTCACTGACCTTGGTGAAGTCACACTTATTTTATAGACGTGAAGGTCTCTTCAATAGATTTGCATTGAAGTCTTTGTCTCCTGTTCATCATGAGACAATGCTTGCATCAGAGTACTGAGTTGATGCTATTTTGTATTCAATCATCTTATTTAGTGCAATAACTGAATGCACTAAATCTTCTTCTTCTCTTCCTTTGATTCCCAATACTGACACCTAAGTGTATTGATATATTCCCCTCTTTCTGTGCAGATCTGAGTTTAGTTGCATGAACCATTCTTATTATCTTCGCAAAGCACAACAAGGGTGTTAAAAACCAGTCATGTGTGTGCGGTACCACTTCTCTTCATAAAACCAAATTGTTCACTGCTCTTCCATATTCACAAATGAATACATTATCTATTGCACTGAAGGTATCAAGCAATATTCCAGCTTTCGTGCATCCCCAAAAGGACAGGCGTACTCCAACAGCACCTGGCGCTCTTCCCCAAGCCCGACGAAAAAGTCCCAATACAGCGCGCAAGTATTCGGTGCGTAAGACCAAACTGGGGTGCAAGTATAACCAAACCACCTATACGACACCACCTCCTTCAACTTCAAACCTGCACGACTCACTTCTTTTCTCTCCTAAACTGCCTTGGGTACGCAACCAACAACCGGAGCGCAACCTCTACTTGCGTGACCCAACTACCACTTGCAGGGCTCAACCACCTACGCGACGAGAGCTCGAACAATCTCTAAGTCTTGAACTCCGTACCAAATGAGAAGGGGTGGTCCTCTATTTATAGGCATTCAGATACCCTGCACGATAGCGCACAAGTCTTCCCTCGACGCGCAGGTTTCGGTGTGCAGCTCATCTGTCCTAGCCTCTGTCACACTGCTCACTTGTGTGACCCAACCAATACCTATGCGAACCTCTTTCCTTTTCCATATTTTGAAGATCTGATCTTGAAAAACATCTAGTGCGCAACTTTCCAATCCTCCTAGGTACCAGCGCGCAAGTCCTTTCTTGGCGCGCAAGTCACTTGCGCGACCAACCCAAAACCTGTGCGGCATTTATCCCTTTGACATATTTTTTTGTTCTGATCTTGAAAAATATATGACATGAAACTTTCCTCTCCTTCTGTTCAATGGCACGCATGTCTCTTTGCCAAATTTTTTTTCTTCATTTGTCGATTTTCATGCCCAAAGATTTGGCAAACACTGGAAAACGGCGCCACCTTGTATCTGCTCTTTTTGTACCTACCTCCAGATCATCCATTCCTTTATCTATGTTCTAGAATCAAACATGGATCGTTAACCACAACCCTTGAACTTGACATTCCACCATGAAATATCCTTTTTCAAAAAAAATTTATGTCGTTTGTTTGCTTTTTCAACAATCACAACACTTCAAGAATGCTTCATTTCTGTGATTTGGCTTCTTCAACAACACTTATGATTTCATCACAAACTCCACTATCGTGATATATATCCTTTGATATAATAGATTTAGCATCATCATATTTTGAGTCAATGTGAAGAGCATGACCATCTCAAAATCCAAATCCCTTCCACACTAACTTCTTCTTCAACCATCATTCTCTACTTCATGCAAAACATATGATTCAATGCTTCAAGTAGGCTCTGGAATGGTTCTTATGAAATCATGAAGAATTGAATGGTATTCATCAGATCCCCATTCTTCTTTAATCATCCTCAGATGTATTATACCTCACCATTATTCACTGTTGTTAACAATGTGTCACCTTTGACACATGTTCTTTGAACTTATGATCAGTACAAAAATCGTCTGAATTTCTATTCCTCCATTTCATTGGAGTAATTCTTGATCTACTTCATTTTTATCTTCATTAACAACTATTGAAAACAAATACAACCTTATACACAAATTAGTCCCAATAGTTAAATTTTTTTCAAATATTTTCAAGATTTTTTTGTTTTTATATGGTGAAACAGAATGTTTTATAGGTTTTATTTGATAAAAAATTTTAAAATGTTCAAAACTAAAATTTTAAAATAATACCCATGCTCAATTATTTTTACTCCTCTTTTAGAATATTTGAATTTCTTTATGAATTAATTTCATAGAATATTTGGTGGAATCATACTAGGATCTTTATCTCACACCCTTCTTGTAACATTTGGTTTTAAATACTCTAAGATATTATAGCACATGTTTTTCTCTCACATTACTTTGTGGTTTCAAGTTAGAGTGACAAAGGGTAGGTGACTTGGGACATGGTGAGTGGTCTTGTATCACCAGGATATGGGTTGTTGGTAGTTTTTTTATTTCTACTTTTTTATCATCTCCTTGTACATGTTATGATTTATTGATGTATGTATATTATGATATTTCTATAGTGTAATTTGATTGTGGTAAAATATTTAGGGAGAAATCATTCCCAATGGTTTTTATTGATTACTAGGTGACTATTGATGACCCTTGGAGATTGGTAATTCTCTTCAGGTTAGTGGAGAAATAGCTCAGATATCAGTTTCATTGGTATTCTGGGTTGGTTCGTTACATTTTCTATGATACCAACTACGAAAACCCTTGTCTATATTACACATTAATTCATGATTTATTAAATAATAATACAAATAATAAAACCTAGAATATTGAGAAGTATAGTGTGTTTGGGTAATTAGGTTCATTACTTAACAATTTATAATGGAGGGTACATCGACATTATTGAAAACTTCCTTAACATGATCATAATTTTCCATCATACTTAAAACTGTATGGGATAACCTGGGGACATAAATAAGAAAGGAGTGAGCTATAAATTCCTATAAGGGAATAAAAAAAGCATAACATGAAGAAGGAATTAAATGCTATAAAATAGGAATTTCAATGGGATATAAAATGTGTTATACTCATAAACATGAACAATGAGGCATGATATGACATGATAACATAAAGGCAACGTGGGAATGTGGCAAAAAAGTGAAACATGACATCATAAGAATATGTTAAGGTTAACCACGAACACATTATAACATAATGTTCTTAATATAACCTCCCATGCACCATACATGGAGTCTCATGATACTAAAACATTTTCCAATTCATTGGAGCACTATCTGGATGCACCCATCATCATAATATCATGTACATCTATAAGTGTTCCACATATTTCATATAACATAAGAAAATTTTTCATCATATTTAATCCCAAGATTAATGATTTTAGGTTACATACATGGAATTACACAATCAATTAAGTATAGGTACAACTACGTGAATACCCTTGAGTGGAAATGGGTATAGGTATAGACCACACAAATTTTTGTCATGGAAAATCGTAGTGCCATTTCGATAGCGTAACAACTTTAAAAGAATATTCATAAAATGGTTCAATGAGAGAGAAATGGATATCTAATCACTTAGAATTAAAAAGGAATGTATGAGTCATATGTAATAACAAAATAAAAATATATTTTTTGGAATTAATAGGCATAATATAAGGAGGGTTCTTGAATAAAAACTTGGTGTGGAACATTCATAGGATAATTTTAACAGTATAATAGGGGTAAACTATGAATAATGGAAGGTATTTTATGAGAGTGAAAGGGATAAATAATCAATTGGTTATCATAAGGAAAATAATATGGATGTGTAAAATCATATCCCATCAATAGGAATTTGAAGATAAGGTGAATTACATAAATAAGGTGCATGAATAAAGTGGAGAAAGCGATGATCCCTTACCTTCAGAGGGTGATCCAAAAAGATTTGGAGGATATTATTGAGGGATTGAGGAACCATTTTAGGAATCTATATATTATAGTCAATATTAAGGATGTGATACAAGCTTTATTTGGGAATATTAATGGGAGTTTGGGCGGGTTTATATTGGAAAAGAGAGGTAAGTTCTTTATTATTTCCCAAACATAGGTTTTTGACTCTATATAATAAAGTAATCAAAACCAAAAACCGTCCCATGATTTTGACCATGGTTTGTACAAAATAAGAGAGGTTTTAATTTTTTTATAAGTTCAAGGTCCAAAATTAATAAAATATTATTCTTGGTTAGGTGGAAGTGAGTCATGTTTATAAATAATTGATTTTAAAACCTTAAAATATAATATCGTTTTTTGAGGATTCATAAAGGCTTTATAAAATGATTCAAATAACATTAAAATAAAATTATTTTAAAGGGAAACATATATTTGTTCATGGATTCATTTTATAGAATTTATTACATCACTCTTGGGTTATTATGATGTCATAATTCATACTGTATATTTATACCATATTTATTTTTACCTAAAAAACGGACTTTCTCAAAAAATTATGAAAAATTAACTATTGGATAATTTAAACATGATGATTCCAAAAATAATCATTATTTTATCAAAATAATTTTATAAAAATGTAATTTTTTTACTTTTAAAATAAGAATCAACATTTATTGTCAAATGATGGATTTTCTTAATAATAACAGTTTTTGAGCCCTTATAAAAATCATTTTTGACTTCATAAAAATTATATTATAATATATATTTAATAAATAATTATTTAATATTATTATTTTATTAAATTACCAATTATTTTTTATATTAAAAAATTCATCAAAAATGAAAATATTAATTTAAATTGTATATTACACAAAATACAATTTGTGTTTTATCATATCGAAATATAAATAATTTATAAAGTAAAAACCATAAGAAGTAAATATAAAAATTATTATATTAGAAATAAAATATAAATATTCATTTTATTAGGTTCTTGATACATATAAATTTTTTACACCAGTAAATTCCCTAAGGGTATGGTGCATGATGGTGATATTTTCCTGGGGTGGTTCGATATACATGGTTTGAGCTGTGATCTCGATGAGCTTGAACTTCTCCTGTATATGGTTTTTCTCAAACGTTAGTTGTTGGATATCATCTTTTTCATGGTCAAGAGAAAATAAATGTGATTCTATCTCCCTTATAAAATATAATAAATGAGCTTCATAGGGTATGGTCCTGTTGGTTATGGCCATTACCTCTTTTTTCCTTGTCAATTGGATTTACCATAACCCTATATTTATACTAATCATATGATCACTATTCAAAAAATATATTATCAATGGTTTTGATGCTTAAAACCCTTTTAAATATAATATTATATAATAAAACCAAATATGTTGATGTGTTTTCTATAACCATAATAGCACATTTAATTCAATCATAAAGGGGATTTTATTTATAAATGTTCGGGTCATTATAGTTGAGCCCCTCGTAATGGCTACTATCCCAGTGCTAAGAGAAGCTACCAATACCCCAAAATTACCTTTCTCCTTGCGATAATCTTCACTTTCTAGGAAATAGTGATTCACCAGCTTATAATATTAATCATTAGTCAAATAACGGGGATCTAGCCTTCCGCAATGGAGTAGATTCAATAGGAAAAGGGAAAGTAAAGGTGATATCATCACCCAGATCCTATGATCCATATATGGTATGGACATCAGGCACAAATACCCCTACTAAATTAATCTCACAAAGCCTCACATACCTAGATTTTTAAGTATCCATAAATCTAGAATTAGAATGTAGGGATGCCACCTCTAGTGTCTGCTTTAGTGGAGTATCTCGATAACCAGGAGAAGCAACAAATAATAAATCCATAGAGGAGGATCCTTGAAACTATTACTTATAAAAAAACCTGAAATTTGAGATTTGGTCTCCTTAAATTGATATAAGGAGATATCACAAGCCTCAATTGAATTATTACCCTTCATTGCACCTATGTTTAGATAGTCATCCAGATGTTCAGGTAGGTCAGATCCATAATGACATTCAAATTCACTATTAGATTCCACCACCTTCTCATAAATCTAAGATTCTTTGGGGGGGGGGGGGTACACCAAATTATATTTGTTTCATACTCAAGGGATTCAATTTTTTACTATCTTCAAATAAATCCTAAGTTATCAATATACCTCTAGTCTACTCCTATTTTTCCTTCAAGAAACCTTCAAGAATACCAACAACATAATTCATTATAACCTTTACAAAATTGTCATTGGGATGAACTTTCAGACCAAATTTCACATAGGGTAAACCTATTTGACATTTTTCTAGTGTATGAACAATATTATTAAATCCCATACATAAATAAGAGATCTTCTCACACACAACAGACAAATAAAATATGAGTTAGGGTGCATTTAAAACAATTGTATTGATCAATGGAGGTCAATGATCAATTTCAACAAGGACATAAGAAAAGTTTTCATACCTATCCCATTTTGTTTCCTTTTCCATTTTTATTGGAAATACAACTATATAGTAAATTTCCCATAATATTTCTAGATTCTAAAAAACCAACTCAATCCCCTTATCAAATTTTAGACCTAAGTTACTGAATTCTTCACATTCAGGGGATTGCAAAGTGGGTTCTAATCATAAATTCATAAAAAATATAGGATTTAGATTGATGAACCCAAACCCCCAAAGCCTTGTATTTTAGGACCATTAATGGGAAAAAAATATGGAAATACCCATTAGCTAAGGATTTTGTGCACCAGTCATTAAACCCCCAACACTCAACAAGTTTACACTTAAGGTCAAATAGACTTAATCTATTAGATAACATAGTCCAGTGAACTATTATTGAATTGTTAAATTTATTGAGTTGGTCAGAGATGATTCACCTAATTTCTTTAACAAAGGCCATATATCCTTTCTTTAAAATTATACCACTCAAAGAGGCGAGGTCTCTAAATCCATCGAAGGAACTGTTGCATAGAAAAAATATGTTCAGTTAACACACACATAAATCATATAATTATTTTTTGTTTAACAAATAACATTTATAAATATATATATTTCAATTTTATAAGTCAAATTATACATATTTCATATAATAAACATAAATGATGTTTAACATATACAAAAAATTTATGTTATTTATTTTATTACACACAAAATATATATAAAAATAAAAAAAGTATATAAACATTAATGTTCTATTATAAATAAAAAACAATATATATTTATGTTCTATGTTATATAAAAAAATAGATAACACACACACAAATATAGTTGAAGGAGAATATTGTGAATTTGTACCACCAAAATGAGGTTAATATGTTGTGTTTATAATGGAATATAAAGATATAATCTTGAACATAAATTAAAAAAAATCGATCTAGTAAATTTTTTGACCATTGAATCATATCTTAAATATATAAATAAACTAAATATCTAGATACCCAAAATATTTAAACACTCTAAAACTCCCCTAAAGCTATGTATACCTAGATTAGATACATAATAAAAGAAAAAAAGAAAAGACTCACTTAAAACTCCACCCTAAAGATAGAAATAATCATCTTGGAAACATGAAGAGATAATAAAAGATATAAATTTTTTTTTTAACTTTTGTTCATGGAATGATGGATCTCTTTGGATTGTTTGGAACCATCATGATCCATGTGGGATCTACCTTAAAATAAAAATGATCGAGATGAATTAGAATCAATTTTTTTTGTTGCTAAAGAATATGTGACACCAACTGAAACTCTCCCAATGATGATGATCAATGCTTGAACATTTCATATAAAATCAAGATTGATGAGTGATATCAAAATGGATAGGTGAAAGAACATCTGTTATACAAACCAAAATACTCAATTGAAACGATACCCATATTTTAGACTCAAAATCCCAGGTGAAACAACAGTCGTATTGTGGACCCAAACAAATGGGTAAAAGAACACCTATATTATGAACCCAATATTCATAGTGAAATGATGTATATTCTGGAAACCAGACAACTATGTGTAATGATACCCATAATGCAGAATTAAGAAGGTCGGATGAAATGTAACCTATCATGTAAACCCAAAAAATATGAGTGGAATGATATCTATTTGGAGAAACCAAATTTTTAGATGAAATGAAGACCATGTTATGGAACCAAGAATTACTGTTGGAATAATTCCCATTTTAATAATCCAAAAATAAATATTTATGATCATCAATAGTGATGGTGAAGTAATAACATGTCCTGATTGAGTTCTAATAAACAATAGAGAGTCCCAATATAGTTCTGGGCAGGGGTGATTTATGGAAGGGGGGTAGTGGGGGATAGTTGGGGGAACATAATATATTTTCATAAAAAATAAAGGGTGGAAGTAAATTTGACTTGCGTAAAAAGGGAATTATCACCTAGAATAAGCATTTTTAAGCTGGTGCTAATAAAAGAAGGAGGTTCATAACTTCAAATAAAGTGGATTTTTCATAACATTATTTCTCATATGTAGGATACAATCTCTAATTTCTCACTACACCTAGAAACACTTCACATCTAAAGAAGAATATGGGAATCCCATATTTAAATGAAGGTAGCCGACTTGGGTCAATATTTCACTATAGGAGGGTGCCTTCGTCCCTCTTTTAGGGGAATATTTTATGTTTTCCCTATCATATGAGGGATATAAAAGTGAGACTAAGGTTGGAGAACCTATATGTAGAAGTAGAATTATAAAAAACAAGGCAATGAGAGAATAATTATTTTTCATATTTATTAAAATTTATTAATTATATAGTAATTAAAACATACAGTATGTTTAACAGTGTATATGATAAATCTATTTTCATGTTAAAAACATTATTTTTTCTAAAAATCTGTTTTACCGCCTTTTAAAGACGTACTTTTTTTAAATATATTTTTAACACTTTTATAAGTTCAATTTGAAAAAATAAATGTATTCTTTGAAACCAAAGTATTAAAATTTTCTTTGGTTTAATTTTTGGTAATTTCCTAATAATATTCATTTTTTAATTAATAGTGAAAAATACTATATTTTAATTAAAAACTACTTTTTCATGAAATTTATTTATAGAATTAAAATATATATTTGAATGGTTTTAAAGTATAGATAAATTTTTTATTATTTAATCCAATTTAGTTCATTGGAAGCAATTTCACATTGATATTTGATATAAAAACCTTACGAACTTTTGAACATTTTTTACTTTAAAAACTTGTTTTCTCGATCCGTCAACGAGATTAATTTTAAATTAATTTTATCCAATTATCTGTTTTGAATTTTAAAAAATGGATTCCATATTTGGAATTATAAGGTCATAATTTAACAAATATGTCCCTTTCATTTTTCCAAAATATTAATAGTAACTTTAATAGTTATTTTTATTACCACCTACAACTTTGGTTAAGGGTAAATCGTGTAATTAAGGGTAAAAATGATATTATAAAATATTATAAAATTACACTAAAACTTGTCCTAATTTCATTATATGAGTTTTTTATACCCAAATCTTACTCAAGATGATTTTATTTCCACTTGGATCAACTTTTCTGACTTTAACCCTTTTATAATATTATATTCAAAGAGAAGTCAATTTTTGTCACACACTTGTTTTTAACATGTAAAACATAATTAATATGGGGTTATATAAGAGATATGTTTGGATAAAAATATTATTTAGAAATATAAAATGTTTACCAACATCATGTTAATTTATTTATAATTTTTTGGGAAATAAATAAATAAATAAAATGGTGAGAAATAATGATGCAGTGATTTCTTAATTAATGAAATAATTAAACAAATGATATTATACATATTAAAATAAATATAATTTGATATAATTGATATAATCCATGAATTTTATGGATAAAGTTTTTATGTTATATATTATTTAATATAGTTTCTTCAAATATATCAGGTTGTTATGATATTTTAAAAAGACAAATAATGAATAGCGTCAAAATTGACATTAATGATATTTTAAAATAAATAATATTTTATTAAATGATATGAAATTAATAAAAATATAAATTTTTTCAAAATGATTGGTGTAAGACTAAAAATGTCACCAATTACTCATTTATTGTTATATTGGCATTTTATAGTAATTATATTAACCCTCAAAATGTAAATTACATGATATCAGGGTAAGAATTAATAAGGCTTAAAACAAAAAGATAAGGATTAAAAAAATATTAAAACATGTAAAATTTTAATTTTATAAATTTATTTATAACTATAATCATTATATATTCTATATAAATTAGTTTGGGTCCATTTTTATTAGAAAATTAATTTATATTAATTTAATAATTTGAAGAATTCCAAGAGTGACCCTTCCCTTTCCTCTAAAAGGGAACCCATTATTATATTTTCTTCAGACCTAAAAACCTATTTGGTTCAGAAAATATCTTCCCAAATATCTTTCTAGAATACCTCCCAATATTCTAGAGAACTTAGTTTAGTTAGATCACTCACCTTAGAGGTGTAATGGTTTTAATCAATTCTGGTTGTCCGAAGAAAATGTATCATTTTTTAATTAAAGTTTTTTATTTTATTTATTCTTTCACTTCCTTAAAATATTATTCATTTGTGATGAAATAATAACAATAGTATCATAAATTTACTTACATGCTATTTTTTTAACATCATCACATAAATCCATATCTACTTCCATCAATTGATAAAAGAATTAAAAATTCGTGGGTACGTGTGAACCACCTCCACGAATCGATATACTTATTTTTTCATAACCATCTCCAAATACTGGTAATAATGATGGAATTAAGGTTTTTATATGATATTAATGAAATATTTTTCATTATGAAATAACAATATATCATTTTTTACCTTTCCATCCACATAAAAATGAGAACGTTGTTCATGCTTATGTGTGAACTATCACCTCCACGAAGTAATGTGATTCATTTTTCTTCACCAAATCACATGGACGATATATAAAAGTATTTTTAAATTATTAATATATTATTAATTATATTATTATAATTATTTAATGATAAAATTATAACTAACTTCTTTCCATAATGATCATTGAAAAATGGAAAAGTTACTCATGCGTACGTTCGACCTACCGTCTAAATGATTATAACATTGTTAATTTTTCATAACAATACATAACTGGTCTTACTTAAAATTATAATTGATATATAAAAGTGATTATTATTTCATGAATATAATTCTTTAGATGATGTAATTATGATCATTTGGACTATAGACATCATTTCAAATTCATTTTGGACTTGAGTACCGAATATTGACAAAACGCCTGATGTGAACATAAATAATTAAGTAATTATTATAACATGTTAATAAGTAATAAAAAATAAATAATAAACTTATAAAAGGTTCCCAAAAAATTATACAATTAACCAAAGTTTATTATTCCAGAAGATTAATATTATACATGGTGAGTCAGACTCAAGATAAGGGACTTTCTTTTATAAACATCTTTAAAAGTTATTCTTTCAAATATTTTTACAAAATCCCAAAAGATTTTTTTTAAATTATACGAGATGAAAATATTTTCCTACTTTTATCCCAATTTAATATTTTGATTCTTCATTTACAAGTTTATAATTTTATTTTCAAATAAAGTGATTTTATTTATGAGTTCACAAATTTGTAAAAATGAAATGTGATTTTAAAGTAGAAATATAATTTTTCATTTATGCTTGTTTTATGTGTTATGATTATGTTATGTTTCTTGGGAAATATTTTTTTCTTAGGGATGATTCCATGATAAACCAAGGGGGTTATCCTATGATAGATCTTCAATGCATTGGATATTGAAATAGTGTTAATCTGTAGGGTTTATTCTAAGAGATTAAGGGAATATAATGCTTGGGTATTCAAAATGTCACCATGAAGGTTACTCACTATGTATCCCAGAAAGCTACTGTAAGAGTGAAATGGAATCGATACCATAATTTAACTTTACTATTTTTTTTTTCTATGAATTTTTATAGGAATATTATTATTTCTTGAGGTAAGCTAAAGATTTTATGTTTTATGGGTGAAAATTATATTTTTGTAAAAATGTTTTCATGAGTTAAAAATATTTATGGAATAATTGTTTCTTTCCTTATTTTATATCCATTAATGATTTTTATGATCATCCCATGTTCTAAAATGTTTTACATAGAGCATAAGGCTTGGTAAGATAATGGAAGAATTCAATATGAATGTTATTAATATTTTTCAAGAAAAATAAATCATGTTTTATTTTAAAAGATTTATATTTTAGAAGAAATGGATACTATTTAGTTGTATCCACTTTTTATGAATGCGAAATGTAATGTATGAATTATGACCTAATTCTCTAAAAATATAAACTTGAAAATTTCCTCAATGTAAAATAAAGTAAATTCATGACTAAAACTCAAGATTATGTAACGTTTAAAGATGGGACCTTATAATTGGTATTAAAGGACAGTTTATATAACTTTAGAGGTTAGTATATTTTTAATATATTATCCATAAATGTTTTTTAATTTATGGTTAAGTTGAAATGATATATCATTTGAATATTAACTTGTTGCTTCATCTAAGACATGTCTGTTCAGAATGTTTTTTTATAGAGGAAACATGGAATCTATGGTGGGAAGGTTTTGGGAGGAAAAAATCCTTCCAATTCAGAATAATGAGATACTCAGAATCAGAAATGATTTTTTTGTAGTGATTAATCAGTTGACTCAGGAGATAAATGGTGGAGGTATCCATGATAGAGAGGAACTTGATTTACCATGAATGAACATGTCTTTTTTGAATCATTTCATGAGGAAAATCAACCATCATTTAGTGGATCATCTGACCTGGTGGTAGTAGACGGATGGATAAATGATTTGGAAAAGATATTTAATGTCATGGGATTTTCATAACATAAAAAGGTAAACATTTATATTTACCATTTTTAAGGTGAATCCAACTAGTGGTGGTCTATGGTTATGAATATCAAGGATAATGAGGAGATTGATGATTTGGAGTAGGATGATTTCAAAAAAAATTTCTTGAGAAATATTTTCCTAAGGCTGTTTGACTTAGGATGTAATATCTATTATTATAATTGAGATAGGAGAATGATTTATTGGCTGTATACGAAGAACAATTCACTCTAAGGGAAAGTTACACTTCAAATTTCATCTGGGTTCTTGATTGTAAAATCAATTATTTTTACTTAGGATTAAATCCAAAATATCAAAGGGAATTGGCTTCTCACAAATTCAAAAGTTATGAAAAACTTGTTTGATGTGCGGAAAATATGGAATTGGAGTTTGATGAGGATAATGTATTATTTGAAAAACAGATGAAAAATAGGTTGATATGGTAGAAAAAATAGAATAATTCATCAAAAAAGTTTTATGGTAAGAAAAATAACTTTACTATTTGTGATAATTGTGGTAAAAACACACTGGGGAATGTCTTTTTAAATTTGGTAAGTGCTTCCAATGTGGTAAAATGGGAAATAAGGCTCGTAATTACAATAAAAAATTTCTTGTTAGTGGTAAGATAAAATATGGTATACATTTGGTAAAATGTTTTATATGCAATGAGATATGTCATTATGAAAACAAGTATCTAACAAGGAATGAGAATGATGGGAAGAAACCAGACTATAACTAGAAAGGTGTGGTGAAATCCTTTGAAATGACTTCAGAAAATGTTGGGACATAAAAAGACGTGGTATCATGTACATTGTTTTTTATTCAAATTATGCCAACATGTTGTTTGATTTAGGGTCTACACATTCTTTTATTTCTGAGAAAGTTTCTGGTAAATTGGAAATTCCACCTCAATAAATGAATCCAAAACTTATGGTAATAACACAGTGGGGAAACATTAATAAAAAAAGAAATTATAAGAATATTTATACATTTTTATTTGGAAATAAGTTACCTGAAAACCTTATTTTTTTCCTCTAGTGGAGTTTGATGTTATTCTAGGTATGAATTATCTTTTTGTTTACCAAGCTAAGATAGATTATAGAGTTAAAGAAGTTTATTTTCAGAAACATTTTCAGTTTGAATACAAGAATAAACCCATGCCATTGATAACATATTAAGAATCCAAGAAACTATTAAAAGATGTAAATTAATTTTATCTTGAACATATTTTTAAAAATAAAGGAATTGTTTAGAATAATTATGTTCTTGTGGAAAATAAGTATCTGGATGTTTTTCTTAATGATTTTCCTAGTATTATACTTAATTATGAAGTTAAATTTACTATTTACTTAGTTCCTAATGTTAGTGTAATTTCTAAACCCCCTTATCTAATGTATCAAATGGAACTATTAGAGTTGAAAAATAAATTGTAGGAGTTATTAGATAAAGGTTTCATTTGAGCTAGCACTTCACCATGGGGTGATCTTATCTTGTTTGTTAAAAAGAAATATGGTTCAATGAGACTTTTCATTGATTACTGAGCCTTGAATAACATGAATATTAAGAACAAGTATCCTTTTCATAATATTGATGAATTTTTTATCAGCCCTAGGGAGAACAATATTTTTCTAAGGTTGATTTGAGGTTAGGGTACCATCAGTATAAAATAAATAAAGTAGATATTCAGAAGACTGCATTTCAGACTAGATATGGGCATTATGAATTTTTAGTTATGACATTTGGGTTAATTAATTCACCTACTGCATTCATTGATCTTATGAATTGAATATTTTATGAGTTCATGGATATGTTTGTGGTTGTATTTATTGATGAAATTTTGGTATATTATATAAGTAAATAGGAACATGAAGTACATATAAGGGTTTTATTACAAATGTTAAAATAAAATAAACTATATGGGAAATTCAGAAATTGTGAATTTTGGTTGAAACACATGTCTTTACTTGGTCAAATTGTTTCTAAACATTGAATAACTATTGATCCTACTAAAATTAACGTTTTGGATGGGTGTCCAAGACCCACAAATAGTACTAAGATTCATAGTTTTATTGGATTAAAAATATATTATTAGAGGTTTATTGAAAACTTTTCACAGTTATCTAGCCCACTGACTAAGTTAACTCAAAAAGGTGTTAATTTCATCTGGATTAAAGAACGTGATGATTTCTTATAAGAATTAAAAATAAGATTAGTGAATGCTCCAGTTTTGGCCATACATTCCAGAAGTAGTGAAATTTTTATCTATAGTGATGATTTGTTGAGAGGACATGGTGGATTACTAATACTAAATGATTAGGTAATTTATTATTCTTCATGTTTGTTTAAAGAAAATGAGTTAAATTATCCTGCACATGATTCAGAATTATCTATTATTGTTTTTTTCTTTAAAAATTTGTAGGAATAATTTGTATGTAGTAAATTTTGTAATATATACCGACCATAAAACTTTGAGGTATATATTCACTCAAAAATAATTGAACTTGAGACAGAGAACATGACTTGAACTAATAATTATTGTACAATTCATTACCATCTTGTAAAAGAAAAAAAAGTGACAAATGAATTGAGTCAAAAATTTAATGATACATTAACCATGATATATTTGTAACATGACCCTTTGGTTAATGATTTTATGAATTTTGGTTTGGAAGTTATTAGTGTAGGAAATTACTATATTTTATTTCAGGTGTTAGTGTAATCATCTCTATCAGACAGAATTAATAAAGCACATAAGGAATACTGTGATTTGAAAAGAAAGGTAGAATTGGTTCAAAAGGGTATGTTTCCTAAATTTAACATTGATAAAGATTGTTTTTGGTGATTTTGAAAGAGGGTATGTGTGCCTTGTGATTCACATTTGAATAAAGAGTTGTTATGTGAAGATTAAAGTCCTTTGTTTTTAGTTCATCCTAGAAGCAATAATATGTATAGAGAAATTCAAGAATATTACTAGTGGGATGGAATAAAAAGAGATATTTTTGATTTTACCATGAAGTGTTTGACTTATCAATTGGTTAAAGTAGAATGACTGTTTACAAAGGTGATACTTCAGATTTTTCTAGTGCTAGAGTAGAAATGTGAAGATATATATATGTACTTCATAGTGGGGTTACTGAAGACTTCTCAAGGAAACAATACAATCTGGGTTATTATTGATCAATTGACTAAATATACACATTTTATTCCTATTCGAGACACTCTATATCCAGATCAAATTTCTTGAATGTATCTTAAAGAGAAATTTAGGTTACAAGGATTTACTCTCTCTATTGTATCTGATCATGATCCTAGGTTCACTAATAACTTTTGGAAAGGCCTTCAGTGGTCATTTGGTACTGAATTAAATTTCAGTACAACTTTTCAACCTCAATCAAATGGGCAGTCTGAACAGACAATTCATACCTTGGAGGACATGTTATGTGCTTGTTCAATGTATTACTTGGGAAGTTGGGTTTAACATCTTTATATGGTTGAGTTTTCTTATAATTGTAGTTTTCATTCCAGTATACAGATGACACCATTTGAGGCATTGTATGGAAAGTAGTGTCAAACTCTATCATTTTGGGATAAAGTAGGTGAAAGTAAGTTTATGAGACCATAATTGGTAGAGGAAACAATAGATAAAGTTTAATTGATTCTATGACACATGAGGTTATCCTAGAGTAGGCATAAAATTTATTCAAACAACTAAAGGAAGGATATTTCTTTTGAGGTATGTGATCATGTCTTTCTAAAAGTTTCTCAATATAAAATTGTAATGCATTATGGTAAGAAAGGGAAGCTGAGTCCACAATTAACTGGACCCTATAAATTTATAGATAAAGTTGGATCAGTTTCCTACCAAGTGGATTTTCCTATGAGTTTATCCTAAGTACACAACATTTTTCAAGTTTCAATTTTAATAAAGTATATGTTGGACAAATCTCATGTTTTGAGTATAAAAGTAGTCTAGTTGGAAGAAAATATTTCATATAAAGAACATCCAGTTTAGGTTCTTGATCATAGAGATAAAGTGTTGTGAAATAAGGTGATTCATTAGTTTAAAGTTTTGATGAAAAACTATATTGTTGAAGAGGGAATATAGGAATCTAAAAATGCTATGAAATAAAGGTATCCCCACTTATTGAATAAGTGAATAAAATTGTGAGAACATAATTTTTAAAAGGGGGAAGAATTTAACAACCTAGGTAATGATAAAATAATTATTTTTCATATTTATTAATATTTATGAATTATATATTAATTAAAATAGATAATATGTTTAATAGTGTATATGATAAATCTAGTTTTATGGTTAAAAACATTGTTTTTATAAAAAGCAGTTTTACTACCTTTTGATGGAACCCTTGTTTTAAATATAGTTTTTGTCACTTTTATAAGTTATATTTTACAAAATAAACATATAATTTTAAATAATAGTATCAAAGTTTACTTTGGTTGAATTTTTGAAATTTTTCTAATAAGAATCATTTTTTGATGAATAGTGAAAAAATAATGCATTTTAATTGAAAACTATTTTTTAATAAAATTTATTTATAGTGTTAAATTATATATTTTAATGGTTTTAAGTATTGTTAGATCAATTTTTTATCATTTAATCCAATTTAGATCATTTTAATCAATTTCACATTTAAATTAGATATCAAAACTTTATTAACTTTTAAACATTTTTACTTTAAAAACCTATTTTCTCGATCCATTAAGGAGATTAATTTGAAATTAATTTTAGAAACTTTTTTTATTTAAAATTTGAAAAATGTATGCCACATTTTGAATCATAAGGTCCAAATTTAATAAATAGGTCACTTTCATTTTTGGAAAATATGAATAGTGACTTTAGTAACTATTTTTAATTACCATAGTTATGGGTAAATCGTGTAATTAATGGTAAAAAAAATATTACAAAATATTATAAAATTAACAAAACACTTTACCTAATTTTATTAGATGAGTGTTTTCGACCCATATCTTCTTTGTGACTATTTATGTCCACTTGGAGGCACTTGGGGGACTTTAACCCTTTTATAATATTATATTCAAAGAGAAATCAAATTTGTCAGACCTTTTTTTTAAAGTAAAATATTTTTAACATGGGGTTATATAAGAGATATGTTTGAATATAAATAGTATTTAGAAATATTAAATTTTTACCTAAATCATGGTAATTTATTTATAACTAGTGTTTTCCCCTGTGCATTTGCATGAGACATAGTAGAAGATATTTTTTCATAAGTATTGTTTGAGAGAGATGGAGTCATAACACATTTGTTATTCAATGTAGAATTTATTAGATTTATCTATTTTAATAGGTGATTAATAAAGTGAAAATATAGTATGTGTTGATAATGTTGAAAGGTATAAAATATATTAAGACTAAGAGCATGCCTTGTGGGTTTTTATCAAGATGCTATAGAACTTGAACTGAACATTATGTGGACAAATTCCATTAGTATTGTCTAAAGGTTCTTTATTATTGACATGGATTAAAGAAAATTCAATATTAAAATCAATAGAGTTGTCAATAATTCTTAAAGATAATGTTACTTCTAATTCCAATATGGATATTTTCCTAAAATAAAACATAATTTGAAACTGAATGATAAGAAGTATAAATTATTTTCTAAATTAATATAATATTGAGTTTCTTTAAAATGTAATAAAATGTAGTATATAAATTTCATAGATTACTATAAGTCAAACATTTTATTTACATTTCATATTAGGTAAGGATAAAAAATATTAAAATTATGAATGAATTAAAATATTTCTAAAACTGTTAATTGGATGTGTAAATGTATAATGAAAGTAACTTTGATAAATTACATTTTATATCAACACCAAACATCTTTACATTTTCAAGGATTCAAGAACATGTATAGTGGCGAAGCTGTTGGTCCATTCATATCGTCCTAGATCATCTTATATCATTTTGTCTTAGGATCAGTAATACCAAAATCAGAAAGGTGCCAATAAATGACTACAATGAATCGAAATTCAAAAAATAATAACAAAAAATAATAAATAAAAATAAAATACATGTCTTAATGATCACATATAATTCATCATGTCATATTTTCTCAGACTGCAATCCAAAAAAATACTTATTTTACAAACTTGTATTTTTTGGAAGAGAAAGGAAATGAGAAAAATATTGATAATTATTAAATACCACACCATTTTGATGTACAAAAATTGTTTTCAATATTTTTTTACAAAAGGGAGACACTATAAAAAACCATGTATTTTTTTATAGAGACAATATATATATATATATATATATATATTACACATTGTGTGTAAAATTAAAATTAAAAATATTTATTTAAATTATCCATATAGTATACTTCTTAAATCTATCACCATTAGGCCCTAAAATTTCACCAAACATAAAATAGAAAACAAAAATTTAATCAATAATGAGAAATATAACATGGTATTGGTAGTACATATAAATTAACAACCAAAACACCTTGCATTGAGGACCTCAAGAAAGCCTTCCTAGTAATTATAAAGTATAATGAAACCTAATTTGTTAAGTGAGTTAAAAAACTAAATCATTACCTTGTAAGGACACATCATCCATATTTCATTTTCATGTTCAAAAAAAGAATGCCCACATGATGCACCTGGAACTACAAATAGGTGTAGAAAATTACAGTAAATAATTCCAAAAGAAAAAAATTAAAACCCATTAATCCATATGTCACTGAAAATAGAAAAAACAGAAGTTAGAAAATGTAGAAAGTATAACATGAGAAATGAATAAGAAGAATGGAAAAATCCAAAAAATAAAAAAATACATGTGGATAATCATATGATGTTAACTATTCCATGTCTTCTAAGTATGTCTTCCAAAAAATAAAAGATTTAAAAATCTTTTTTTTGGAAAAGAAAATGAGGAAAAAAAAGAAAATTTTAAATACAACATCATTTTTAAGTAAAACAATTTCATTGATTAATGGTCTATTGATATAATTAAATACATGAAAACACATGCAACATTAAGCATACCTGAAAAAATCACAGTTAATCAAAACCTCAACTGTTGAAATCGAACCTAAATTTGAATAAATAGAACAATAATCATCCAAATAACTCTACCACATGCAAATCAGAGGAAAATTTGAAATGAAACATCATTTTGAAGTAAAATAATTCCAATGATTAATGGTCCATTGAGATAAAAACCTTGTACACCTTAAATACATGAAAAAACATGCAACATAAAGAATAATTGAGAAAATAAGACTTAATCAGAACCCCAAAAGTAGGAATCAAACCTAGATTTGAGTAAATAGAACAATAATCATCCATATAAAACCTACCACATGCAAATCAGATATCGTGATTAATGGAGCACCTATCGAGTGCCTAGAATGTGGGAAGACTGTAGAGAGGTGGAGACATAGCTAGAAGATAGAGGCTTAGGTGAAGGTGAAGGAGGAGGTGGGTAGTTAGAAGGTGGATTTAGGTAGATACAAGTTGAAGAAGGATATTGACAGCGGGTGGAAGAGATTTAGACAGGGAGGAGGGTCAAGAATGGTGAGAATGGGAGCACGGGAGCATAGGAGCGAGGGAGTGTGGGGATAGAGGGAGAAGGGGGAGCAGAGGAAGTGGAGAATGAGGTAGGGTAGGGTAGAAAGGTACGAGGAGATAGGAATGAGGAGATGAGGTATTGGGGGAGCAGTATAGAAATTGGGAGATGGAGATGGGGATGAGGCGGCTGGGGGAGATGAGGGAAATGGAAATTGGTAGCGAGGAAGTGTAAAAATTGAAGGGGAGACCGAAAAGGATAGAGAGACATGTGGAATAGGAGCCAAAGTTATTAGTATATTTAATATATTTTTAGGAAATAAAAAATTAAATTAAATGGTGAGACAATGATGATGCAATAATTGATTAATTAATGAAATAATTAAATAAATGATATTATAAATATTAAAATAAATATAATTTGATATAATTGATATAATCAATATTTTTTATGGATAACTATGACATGTTAGGGATGATTTAATAATGTTTTTTCAAAGATATCAAGTATTTATGATATTTTAAAAAAGTCAAATAAGGAATAGTGCCAAAATTGACATTAATGATATTTTAAAATAAATAATATTTTATTAAATGATATAAAATTCATAAAAATATAACCTTACAAAAATGGATTGGGATAGTCTAAAAATGTCACAAATGACTCATTTATTAGTCGTTTTACATTTTATTGTAATTATATTAACCCTCAAAGTGTAAATTACATGATATCAAGGTAAGAATTAATAGGAGTTAAAACAAAATGATAAGGATTAAAAAATATTAAAATATGTATAATTTTTATTGTATGAAATTATTTATATTTATAATCAATATATATTCAAAATAAATAATTTTGTGACCATTTTTATGAGAAAATTAATTTATATTAATTTCATAATTTGAAGAATTACAAGAATGTACCTCCCCTTTCCTATAAAAGGGAACCCATTCTTATATTTTCTTCACACCTAAAAACTTATTTTATTTAGAAAATATATACCAAAATACATTCCTATAATCCCTAACCATATTCTATATCTTTTTTTAGGCATAACACACACCTTAGAGGTGGTGAGGTGTTAATCAAAGGAGATTGTCTGAAGAAAAGGTATCATTTTTAATTAAGTGTTTTTATTTTATTTGTTCTTCCACTTACTTCAAATATTATTCACCCATGATGAAATAATAACTCCAGTAAAATAAATATATTTAGATGTTATTATGTTAATATCATCACCTAAATCCATCTCCATTTCAATCAAATGGGAAAATATCTAGTTGTTCATGTGTATGTGTGAACTATCACCTCCATGAACTGATATATTTTATTTTACATCACCGTCTCTCAAGACTGGTCATAATTATGGATTTAATGTTTATATATGATATTAATGACATATTTATAATTATTAAATAATAACATATTTTTTATTTTCTTACCTCTACATGAACATAAAAATGACAATGTTGTTCATGCATACATGTGAACTATCACTTCTACGAAGCGATGTGATTCATTTTTATTCACCACATCACATGGATGATATATATAAGTATATTTAAAAGATTAATATTTTATTAAAATATTGTTATAATTCTGTAATGATAAAATTATTTCTACTTTCTATAATGATCATTGAAAAATGTAAATGTTACTTATGTGTACGTACAAATTACCATCTCCATGATTATAAGGTTGTTCATTTTTTATAACCATACATAAATGGTTTGATTTAAAATTATAATTGATTTATAAAAGTTATTATTATATAATTAATATTATTCTAGATATGTTGTAATTAATAACATAATGACTATATGCATCATTTCAATCTCATTTTGGACTCGAGTACCGAATATCGAAAAAACTCCTGGTGTGAACATAAATAATTTTATAATTATTATAACATGTTAATAAGTCATATAAAAGGATTAATAAACTTTAAAAAGGTTATACAAAATTTTAATATTTAACCAAAGTTTATTATTCATGAATATAAAGATTTTATGTGACAAGTTAGACTCAAGGCAGGAGACTTTCTTTTAAAAACCTATTTAAAAGTCATTTTCCAACTATTTTTAAAAAATACAAAAGAAATGTTTTTTAACTTATAATTAATGAATATATTTTCCTGATTTTATTTCAATTTATGTTTTTTATTCTCCCTTTACATGTTTATAATTTTATTTTCAAATAAATAGTTTTTATTTATGAGTGCATGACTTTGTAAAAATGAAGTGTGATTTCAAAGTGGAAATATTATTTTTCCTTTATGCTTGTTTGATGTGTTATGATTATGTTATGGTTCTTGGGAAATGTTTATGAGTATGGGTGGTTCTCTGATAAACCAAGGGAGTTTAGGACTATGATAGCTCTCCAATGTATTGGGTAATGATATGGAGTTAATTGGTAGGGTTTCTCTTAAGAGATTAAGGGAATATACTACAGTGGGTATTTTAAATGAAAACCTGAAGGTTTCTCCCTATGTAGTCATGAAATCTACTGTGATAGTGAAATGTAATTGATTACAAAAGTTAAATTTATTATTTTTTTATGTAGTTTTATTGGAAACTTATTATTTCATGAGGTAAGCTAAAGAGCTTATGTTTTATGGGTGAAAAGTATAATTTTGTGAAAATGTTTTCATGAGTTAAAAATATCAAGGGACTAACCATTTCTTTCCTTATTTTAAATACCGTACTGGGTTTTTTAGGCTCATACCAAGTGTTAAAATGTTTTTCATAAGTCATAAGGTTGGGTAATATAAAGGATTAAGTCATGATTAATGTTATGAATATTTTTTATAAAAAATAAATCATGTTTTCTTTTAAAAGTTTTATATTTTGGAAGAAGTAGATACTATTTAGTTTTATCCACTTTTTATGAACGTGAAATGTTATATATAAAATATGACCTAATTATCTAAAACTTTAAACTTTAAAATATCCTTAATGTGAAAGAAAGTAAATTGTTGAATTAAAGCCAAGATTATATAATGTTTAAGGATATGGACTTATAAGAATACCAAGTATCCATCACCTTCCCAATGTTTGAGATTGTCTCAGGTAGATCATGTATAAAACCATGTTATCTTATATTATCATACACCAAACACCAACACCCATAGAATATTATTATACATAATATTATAAGATAGCTTCGTCTACAAATGACCCACTAGCAACCCGATAATCTCCTCCACATGTGTGATCTCCACCCTCAAGAATGACTAAATTAGCTGTAATAGGTTCTTCTATAGTATAATATCATAAATGAAGATTCTAATGGATTGTCATTGCCTATGTTTTCAAAAAACATATAAATATTTGATTTGGGTGTTGATAAATATCCCAATGAAAATTATATTCTTCTTATATATAGATGGTAAATGGTGGATGAGTTTTCACCATCATAAAATAATGTAAAGAAAGATAGAGATGAAGCTATTGTCTTATAATAACTGGATAGGAATATTCTAATAAGTATCCATATACATATGATGATTGTATATCATGTTTGTAAAGAATAAAATAAAATATTTGTTTTTTATAAATGGACTATTTATAATATGTTTACAAAGGTTGAGTGAAGTAGGCTAAGATGGATACTAGTGAAGTTGAGAGAAACTATCTATAATTGAGATCTAAATATGAAGAAAAGGTTGGGTAGAAGTATGAGAAACCATGAATTGATTATGGATCAGGAAGTATAATATATTTAGTGAAGATTATCTATTTGATGATGGATAAATAACTCTATTGTTAAGTCCTAATTAAACAAGTAATGAAGTTTCTGGGAATTCAGGAATTTGAGTTCCCTGGATCCACCATTTTGGCGGTCGTTACACCATAGTTTATTGGTTGAACTATGAATGTTACTTAGATATTTTAGATTATAGAGTTGAATGAGTTTCAAAATGTGGAATATTGGGAAATCATAGTTTGATTTCTATAGGGTGGTTCAAATTGGTCCCATAGTAGCCTGGCTATTACTCATTGTGCCATGGTTTTGTTAATATCCAATACCAATATAAATTCTAAATTCCCTCCAAGTTCCTATTATTTCCTTAATTTTCCCTAAACCATAGGTGAAAATAATTCCATAATTTGATACCTTTTGAGCACCCTTCAATTATATTTAACCCATCGCTTTGGGTGACCAGTTTTTTATGATCTGAGGTGAGTTCCTTCTCCATTCTCCTTCATTATCCCCATGTTTTTTCTTATTTGGAGTTTGAGGTTGTAGTGTTAGTTAAAATTGGGGTGGGGGTGGGGGTGTTGGGTCCTGTTTTGATGGAGAACTCTATGTCATAGACCATTAAAGCTTTCCCTATGTGATTTTTTCCTTATGATCACGCCTCCTTTGTAATGACCCAAACATTAATAAATGAAATTCACATTTTTAATTAATAAATGCCTTATTATGTAATGTAGTTTTAGAGGAAACATGCACTACATTGGTTATTTTGGATTGATATATCATGTTGTATTTAAAAGATAATTAATCATCAAAACCGTTGAATTTTTATCCATTGTACAGTAACTGTTAATATTAGTATACATTAAGTGTTGTGATAAAGTCCAATTGACATAGATAGAAGAAGTGATGGCCTCGACCAGTAGGATCGTACCCTATAAAGACAATTTATTAAAGATTTCAAGGGAGATGATATCATTTGGATTTTCCCTTTACCAATCCCAAGCTGTGATTGAATAATTGAAGATGGAGAAAATTTTTTATAGAATAAGTTTACGTTTATTGAGATCACGACCCAAACCATGTTCAATGAAACACCCTAATAAATCCCCACAATCGCACACCTTACCCTTTAGGTTCTTGCGGTTGTAATAAGGGATTATGTATCTAGATCCTAGTAGTTTGAATTTTTATATTTTAGTTTTAATAAAATAATTATTATATTTATCCCTTTTCATTATAATTATATATTATTTGAAAAAAGTAGATTTTGATACAAAGAACCAAAAATTTATTTTTTGGAAAATATATGGTTTTAATCAAAATAATTTTTTTAATAAATTAAATTATTTTCAAATAAATTTTATTTTTATTTATTATTCTTATAAAATAATATTTATATACAAATGATAATATAATTTAATAAAGTCTAATATAATCTTTATAACGGTATAAAACAATTATTGTCTTAAAAAAATATTTTTTTGATAAATGAGGATTTTGAATTAAAATTTTAAATGTAATTATACACATATTTATTTTGATAAAAAATAGTATTTCTGAAATTATCATGTCAAAATTATCTAATGGCGAGTTTTTCATATTTTTCCAAGACACTCGAATTTTTGGACAAAATTTAAATATAGTATAAATATATTGTATGTATTATGACAACATTATAGCCCAAAAGTGATGTAATAAATAGTATAAATGGAATAAATGATAAAAAATATGTTTTCTATTTAAAATAATGTGTTTTTAAGTTATTTGATTAATTTTATAAACTCTTAATGAATCCTACATAACCTATATTATATTTTAAGGTTTTAAAATCATTTTTTTATAAACATGAATCACTCCCACATATTCAAGGGTATTATTTTAAGAATTTTAGTTCTATTCCTTATAATATATTTAAAAAAAATCCTATTTTGAAGAAACCATGGGTTAAAACCATGATAAGGTTTGTGGTTTTGATTATGTCACCGTATAGAGTCCAAAATCTTAGTTTAGAAGTTAATGAAGTATTATAATATATTTTTCTATAAGTACCCACCCAAACTCCCAATAATATTCACTCAAAACCCATTTATCATGAATTTCCTATCAATATTCCTCTCTAAAGCTTTTCCAATTTATTCACTAGCTCTAAAGAAGCTCTTATGAAACTTTTAGAAGCACCCTTTCTTAGTAAGGTATTCTCTTCCTCCTCCTCCTCCTCTATATTCAAGTAATTTATTTTTATTATTCTAGTTTATTTCCAATTGTTAAAGTTTGAATATATTTTTATAGACCCATTTATAGTCCTTATGATTCCTAGGTTATGAGATTCCACCTTTCAGTCTCATTAAACCATTCCATGAACCTTTATGTACACCTGTTAATCTGCTGAAAATTATCTTGTGATTTTCTATTGTAAACATTAATGTTGTATATAACCATACATATTTCTACTCAAGGGAATTAAAATATATGAAAATATCCTCTATTTATTTTGGAATCTAATTTATGTAACACACACTCCTTAATTATGTGATTAAAAATTATGAAAGAAATTATCATGCAGTATAATCTATGTGGAACACAAATGCATGTACATGATTTGAATTTGATGGGTGGGATGGGAATTATATATCCCTACAATTCATTGGGTAATGTTTTTATCTCGTGAGTTAATATGTATGGTTCATGATAGGTTATCTTAAGCACACTATATTATGATGTCTTGACGGTTATCCTTTACTAATGCTTATGATGTCTTGTTTTATGTTGTTTCCACATTCTTATATTTTCTTGATGTTAAAATATTATATCACAACTTGATGTACATGTTTATGATTCTCAATATTTTATTTAACCTTGATATTCTTCTTGACTCACATGTATTTCTTTCATCTTGTGATGAATTGATTATTTTTTTACTAAGATTTATATCTCTCCCCTTTCTTATGATCATCCCAAGGTTATCTTGTGCAGTATTAGAAGTTAAATATATTCCAAGGGAATGATATATAGTTTTAAATAATGTATTTGTATCCTTGTTTTAATTTTACCATTATATGTTTCTAATTTACCGAATACACTATACCTCTCAATATTTTGGGATTTTATTATCTGTATCTTTATGTAATAAATTTTGAAATAAGATTTACTAAAGATATAGGTTGTCATAGTTGGTATCAAATAAAGGTCTAGTTATTTTTGGAGAGTAGGATTAGAAAATATATATTAAATAATTATTGAAAAGAGTAAACATAGGATATTATCTATAAATTATTTTAAATTTTAGACTTATTGGTTTCCAAAAAATAAAATCCATGATTGGAAATAGATGGAACCAAGTCAACAACCAATGTGATGAGAATTGCCCAGAAGACATGACCAACCTGATGGGAGAAGGAGTCAATTACTTCCTGGAAATACTTACTCAATTAACTCATGTTTTGAGTATAAACATGAATCAGGGGGAAAACCTATATACCCTAAGAAAGATAAAGTTTTAATTATGTCCTTTATGCGATAAAGGCCTCTGATTTTTAGTGGATCTTCTGATACCTTAATAATGGAAAAATTTATAAACTCTAATAAAAAGGTATTATCCATACTTAAATTATCTAATTAAGAGAATGTGATAATAAACTTTTATCATATAGAGGTAGAATATGATCAATGGTGGAATTTGATCAAAATTATGAGGCCTAAGGAGCAGATCTAAGGGATGGAGTGGAAACAATTCTAGAAAATTATTTTTTGATAAATATTTTCCTCACACTCTCTAACTAAAAATGGAGAGGGATTTAATTAGAATCAAGAAAAATGATGACTAATCCATTAGGTTGTATGTGCAGAAAATCAAAATACTTTCATGATATACCTCTAGATTTTTCATTTACCTTGAAAGTAATGTTTACAAGTTATTTAGAGGGATAAATGCAAGCCTATTAAAATATTTGGTGATTCACAACTTTGATATCTATGAGGAAATTTTATGATGATCCCTAAAAGTTAAAATAGAGGTCAATTAATCTCAATGGTTATGAGATAGGAATATATGATTTGATTTTAATTCCTGTAGTGTGATGGAGAAATATCAAGATGAAAAAAAGTCCAATATCCCACTTACAAAATTTTTGGGAAGAATCTTCTTGGAAATTTCCTAAAGGGGACAAGGAAATAGTTTAGGTTTAGAAAGGAATGGAACCTAGATAGTGAATGTTGATGAGATAAAACCACTTATTTAATGGAAGTAAGGAATTCTCCAATCAACCTCAAGCCTTCTATCTAATATTTCAACTATAAAAAACAAGGACACTATGGGAATCAATTAACTAAGCCAATTGTTTTGATGATAACTGATGACGACAACCTCCATGGACTAAAGAGAAAGGGAGATCTTATTCCATCACAACTACTAATGTTGATCTCAAAAATTACATGGTGATATGTACACTAGTTATCCATTTATAGATAGCGAACATACTCTTTGATTTTGGTTTTATTCATTCTTTCATATCACACAAGCTTAGTATAATGATTCAAACACCACCCAAAACATGGAAGTGGAGCTATCAGTGATGATTTAAAAGACAATATAATTAATTAGATATTAAGCTAATAGGATAATATTTTTTTCCATGATCCTTTTTCTAAAGTTGATTAAATATCATGAGAAGATATAATTAATTGATTTCATTCCATTTTATAAGCATAATATAATCCATTGGTTTTTTCTCGAACAAATTTAAATTCATCCCTTACTCAAAGAAATGAATATCCAGAAATTATTTTTTATGCATGAAGCACTAATATTCACTTTTAACGGATTGTAGGATCCATAAAAGAGTGATGGATATTTCCATAAACTTCTAACTATTTTTCAAAACCAATATGTATAGTATAGTTTATCCAATATAATAAATTAATCTCTAAACCTTTAAATCAATACCACTAGTTCATCATTAATATTTATTTTTCAAATATTTTACCTAAAAACAATGACATAATAACCAAGACATCGTGTAGGCTAGTGGTAGGTGATAAACCCTTATTGTCCATCGGTCTGGGATTCCATCCCCATGGACTTGTCAGACATGACAGGTTGTCACCTAGAACATGATTTTTCCTTTTTCTAAAATATGTTAATATAATTCTAATAACATTACAAAAAAATATATAATGGACATGCTTGAATTAAAAATAATCATTAAATAACCTTTTTACTAATGTTTTCAAAATAAAATATTTTTTACAAAGAATAATAATATTATTATACAATTCTTGTAATGATAATATCAACCTTAATGGTTATCAATACCTTTAAAAATATTTCTATAAAATTTAAAGTCATGATTTCTCAAATAAAGTTTCCACAAAAACATGTACTAAACTAATGGTTTGTATTTCCATAAATTTATTCCAAAATATCCTTAACCTTTTGACATTCCTACAACTATTTTTTTTAAAAGGGGTGTTTAAGATTTTGAACTTATGGTATATCTTAAAATCATAAACCAAGATGGTATCCATAACTATTATGATAAATAATAAACATGCTCTTATAAAATTTAACACAATACTTAAATGTTTCATGATTATAATACCAAAATACCATCGATTAAAATACTTATATAATATAGTTATTGAATCCCAATAAATACATCAACCATTTTATTTCAATATAGATTCTTACTTGGTCTAAGGTTTAACAAAGTTCATTAATTATCATTATATATTAAAATAATTTATAATGTTTTGTAAAGAAACTGTGAATTATCCTAAACATATCCTCTAGGAGTTTCATACCAGGAGCACAGTAAGACACATTGTCATGTACCTGGTAATGATTGAGTCAATCCTAACACAACTTTTCAGAGTTATTACCCCTAGGTACCTATATTTCAGAACCAATTACTCTTATAGTATCCATAAATGGATGTATTTCTAGGAAAAATCACATAATATACACCTTAACAAAGCATTATAATGTTCTTATATACTTATCCTCAAATTCTGTCATAGGGTTATGTTACCTAATCTATGATTTCCTAAATCTAGTTCAAAGATTTCTACCAAACATGCTCTAATAACATCTTTAGCAACCTCGAACCTAGTTGTAATGACCCAAAGTTTCATTAATGGAAATCCCTCTTGATCTAATTAAATGTCTCTTTATGTAAAATGTTAATTTAAAATGTCAAATTCTTTGGTTTTATGTTAAGAATTGTGACTGTTGCTTTTATAGCCGTTGAACAGTGATCACATGATTAGTATAAATATAGGGCTTTAACAAATCCAATTTACTCAGACAAAGGAATCGATGGCCTCATCCAGTAGAATTTCTCCATAAAAGCCCATTTTTTAGAGCTCAGAAAAGAGGTGGCGTCTTTGGGATTCGTTCTTGACCAAGCCCAAGCTGAGCTTCATCATGTCAAGTTCGAACGAGACCGTCTATGGGAAAAGTGGAAGTTGATAGAGATTACCACTCGAGCAATCTTATCTGAGCCACCCCAAGAGTCTGTCACCATCGCACACCTTACCCTTAGGTCTTATGCGGCTGTTTTAAGGGGTTATGTAACAAATCTCTAGTATTATGTTCATGTACATTATTTTTTTAAATAATAATGAATATACTTTCTTGTCATTATTGATACATTGTAAATAGTTTTTAAAGTACAAGTAGTGTTTTTAGTTATTATTTAATTAAAAAATATATTTTATTAAATTAAGGGATTTTTGAATTAATTAATATTTTAATAAAATATTATCATTATTATTAAATTAATTTTTATTAAATATAAATGATCTTATAATTTTATGAATGCAATTGAAATTTTTATTAAGGTTTTTTTCAAAACCCGTGAATTTTCGATAAATGTAGGTTTTTATTTTAAAAGTGAATATTAACATATTTATAAAATTATTTAGATAAAATAAATGTTATTTCTGGAATCAAGACATCGAAATTTTCCAATGGTGAATTTTTCATAATTTTCTGATACAATCAACTTTTTGGGTAAAAATTGAATGCCGTTTAAATATATAATGTGTTTTATGACATCATAATGACCCAATAGTGATGTAATAAAATACTATAAGATTTATGTTCTGCCAATATATGTTTTACCATTAAAGTAATGTGATTTTGGGTTTGTTTGACTTACTTTTCAAAGCATTAATGGACCCCTCAAGACTTATTAAATATCTTGTCTTTTTAAATTATTTTCCATGGGAGTGTGACTCACCTCCACATAAGCAACCCCATTATTTTAAGAAGTTCGGACTTTGGCCTTATAAAATATTTTTTTCCTCTTCCCTTTTTCAAAAACCATGGGCAAAAACCATGATCTGATTTGTGGTTTGGATTAGTTTAATGTAAGGGGTCCCAAACCTAAATAATAAAGAATTCACTCACCTCTCCTATATAAAACCACCCAAGCTCCCACTTCCTCCTCACTCAAAGCCTTTTTAGTTCATCCAAACTCTACCCTACTCTCTCTAGAATCCTCCCAAGGTGCCCCAATCTCCCAACAATCCTCTCTTAAGCCTCTCTCAAGCCTTGGAAGCACACTTCCAAGTAAGGGTTTTTCTTCCTTTCACTTTTTTTGTCCAATTTTCTTAATATTGTTATGCCCTTTTAATTTCAATTAAAAATGATGGGGTATGGTTTCGAACCTCCCCCATACTACCCCCTTATTGTTTGAATGATTATAGACCCATTTATCTCTCATTAAATGCCTCCCATGTACACCTGTTACTATGCCGAAATTTCGAAAGGAACTTCTCTCTCTTCATTTACATTCAAGCAATACTTTTGTATCATGAATCTAAATTCCATTAATTTTTTTGGAAATGTATCTATATGACCCCCTTACTGTCCATTTCATGTAAATATTATGAGGCACCCCTTTCTCTCTCATCAACATTTTTTATGAATTCGTCTGTCACGCCGTTACACTGCTGAAATTGCACTGATTTTCTATGCAAATGCCTTTGTGTAGTGAATACCATGCCCATTTCTCCATCAGGGGTATTCAACTTTATGCACATTTACTTATTGATTATAAAGTTTCATGTATTAATTCCACATTACTTATTATGGAATAAATGATTATGTTTAATGAATTCATGTTTTATGATCCATGTGGCACACTTATGCATGAAATGAAATGTTTAAGAAGGGTGCGCCCTTATAGCGCTCCAATGCATTGGGTAAAGTATAGTATCATGATACGTCATGTGCAATGAGTGTTGAATCATGATAATTCAAGTGAAATGAGGGTTTACTTGTGATTCATGTGCAATGAGAATTTACTCATGCTCCATGTGCAATGAGCCTTGGCTCATGCTAATTCCATGTTAAGTGTTGTTGCCACATTTCCATGTTATGATTATCATGCTTTATCATGCCTTTATGTTCATATTTCTCTTGTGATATATTGATATTCCTATTGTATAATATGTATTGTACTCCTCATGTATTCCATATTTATTCCCTTACTGGGCTTTATAGCTCACCCCTTTTTTAAGCATGTCCTCAGGTTATCCCATGCAATGCTAAGTACGAGGAAATATAGTGGTCTTGTAAAGGAAGTTTTCAATAAAGATGTTGTATTTAATGTTTTAAGTTGTTATGTAATGATACTAAGCCCCAAAGAGACTAGACCTATCAATATTCCATGTTGTATCAAGTGAATAGTTTATGAAATAAATCATGTTTAAGTTTGTAATAAAAGTCGGGTTTTCATAGTTGGTATTAGAGGATAGGTTTAGTTATTTTTGGGATTAGGATTAGAAAACCCCAGTAAAGCCTTAGAGACAAGACTAAGTATAATAAAAACATCCCTAAGTTTTAGTAAGTACTGAGTGAGTGGTTTATCAAGAAAATACATCCCTGTCTGGATACGAGCAGTTAGAGGCGGCTCTGGCACAGATGTATCCTAGGGGTAAAACCCGAAAACACCGCTTTGAGCTAGACTCGAATGGGAACTAGTGCACGAAAATGAACCTGGCTGCACTCTTGGTTACGAAACTCCTGGGAGATATGTTTTGATAAATTCACAAGCTTATTATGAACCCTTATTAAGGGAATTAAAAAAAATTCCCCTAAGAATATATGTTAGAAAGTAGATCATGAAAAGCCTAGATTGATGCCTATAGACTCACGATTTAAGTAAATGAAAATTTATTTATAAGTCATCAACTTTTGTCTTTCGATTACCCTTTATGTGTTACCCCTAACTTTCCTTTTATTCTAGCCAATGGCCGGTAATAGGAGGACTCGGGCTAACAACCGATATGAAGATTAGTGTGATGACTGTACTAATGAGATTCCCAATCCAATGGGAGTGGGAAGCACGAACTTTGTCACACTTCTCTCTCAGCTAACACAATATTTGAATAGAATCACAGGTCAAGAGGAAAGTTCAACCCCCCTAAGAAAGAACACGTCTCTATCGAGAGCTTCATGAGACAAAGTCCTCCTACTTTTAGTGGATCATCCGATCCCACGATCGCTGGACAATGGATCAACTCCATTGAAAAGATCTTCTCCATCCTTCAATGTTCTGAATAAGAGAAGGTTCTCCTGGCCTCTTATCATATGGAGGGTGAAGCTGATCAATGGTGGACTTTGATCAAAAATACAAAGCCTGAGGAGGAGATCAAGGCGTTGGAATGGAAGGATTTCCAGAAGATGTTTTTCGATAAATATTTTCCGCGCACCCTCCGGTTTAAGATGGAAAGGGACTTCCTTTCCCTCAAGAAAAAAGATGAAGAATCTATTGGAGCGTACGAGGAAAAATTCACAAGGCTTGCACGATATGCTTTCGGATTTGTTTTTCCCCCTGAATGTGAATTTGACCACTTCTTTGGTGGGCTGAAACCTAGCCTACGAAAAGCATTAGTGATCCGTGAATTCGACAGCTATGAGGAAATTGTCCGATGTGCCCTCAAGGTCGAAATGGAGATTGGGGAATCCCAAGGGTATCATGGGGAAAAGAAGTGTATTGTGGACTTCAATTCTAGTGGTCCGATGGATAAATCCAACGGTGATAAGAAGATCCAGCACCCCACTTTCCAAAAGTGTAGAAAAAAGCACCCTGGAAATTGCCTCAAGGGGATGAGGAAATGCTTTAGGTGTGGAAGAGAACGGCACCTAGCTGATTAAATATAGGAATAAAATACTCGAAGCTATGACAGAGGATAGGAACACTCCATTTGAACCTCAACGTGTTGTTCATTGCTACAACTACAAAGAACTGGGGCATTTTGCAAATCAGAGCCCTAATCCAAGGGTTTTCGAAGGAAACCAACAACCTCCAAGGAAAAAAGGAAGAGATTTTTCCATCACTTCTACCGAAGTGAACCCTAACAATGAAGTGGTGACAAGTACGCTAGTTATTCATTCAATAATAGAAAACATACTTTTTGATTTAGGTTCTATGCATTCTTTTATATCTCAAAGGTTTAGTAGAACAATCCCAGCACCACCACAAATCATGGAAGTGAAGATGTCGGTGAGTATGAAAAATGGGGAAATCATTTCATCCCATGAATATAAGTCCTACCCTGTTATAATCTGTGGATTTAATTTCCTATAGAACCTCATCATACTCCCTCTGGTGGAATTTGATGCAATTCTTAGCATGGATTGGCTTTCCTTATATAGATCCATCATAAATTTTCGGGAAAGGGAAATCACACTCGATATAGAGAATCGATCCCTGATTCTTTACAAGTGTAAGGATAAAGATGAATCTACTTTAGCTCCATCATCTCAAGAATGGATATTACTTCCCTATGAGCACGCATATCTGGCTCAGATGATTGAGTCTAAGGAAGAAACCATCCTTGAAGAAATGCCTATTGTGAGGGAATTCGCTGAAGTGTTTCCCGAGGAACTGCCTAGTCTTCCTCCTAGAAGAGATGTTGAATTATCAATTGAACTTATACCAGGGGCTCTACCAATATCTAAGACTCCATATAGAATGGATATCATGGAGCTTGAAGAGCTGAATAAACAACTACAGGAGAATCTGGATAAAGGTTTTATACGCCCAAGTGCTTCACCATGGGGTGCACCGGTCCTCTTTATCAAGAAGAAGGATGGGTCAATGCACCTTTGAATCGATTATAGTGAGCTTAACAAAATCAAAATAAAGAAAAAGTATCCTCTTCCATGGATCTATTACTTGTTCGATCAACTTTGTGGAGCACAATACTTCTCCAAGGTAGATTTGCGGTCGGGATATTATCAAGTAAGGGTGAAGAAGGAAGATGTCCCCAAGACTGCTTTTCATACAAGATACGGGCACTATGAATTCATAGTAATGAATTTATAAATCACTAATGCTCCAAAAATCTTTATAGACTTGATGTGTAACAGCCCAATCTTCCATGGTACGCTTCTGTTTTAATAATGCAATAGCTTGTATTGTACGCAAGTTCGAGATTCTAACACACCACGACCAATCAAAGTAGCCGTTATGAATAGTAATACCAACTTTTTGAAATTATAGAAATTTTATATTTCAAAATGGACTTTATTTTTGTATTCGTAATATCGAAATTATCCTATGTTTAAATTTTGGTATTTTTCTGAGAACTTCCAATTTTCAATGAATAGTAAAAATTACTTAAAAATAAATTTTTTAATAAAAATAATTTATAGTGATAAATTATACAATTGAGTGGTTTTAAAGTATAATTAGAATATAATTTTACCATTTTATCCAATTGTGGTCATTATAATTAATTTCATTTTGAAATTGGACATAAACAATTGTCAATATTTTGATTAATATTGTTTCTTAAAAACACGCTATTTGTTTTGACAACGAGAATTAATTATAAAATTAATTAATGAAACTTATATGTTTGGAATTTTGTAAAATAGACATCTTTTTTTAATTCAGAATATCAAATATAGCTTAGGGTGAATTTTTGGTATTTTTCTGAAAAACTTCAATTTTTGACGAATAGTGAAACCACTAAGTTGTAGTTAAAAAACTAATTTTTCATTTAAATGAAATTTTACCGCTTCTATGAATTTAATTTCTAAAATCTGACATACATGGTTGTAATTAGGAAGTAAAATTTGGTTCAATGGGATGAAAATAATTTTTGGTGAATAGTAACTTTTAAGTTTTATTAATCGCGATTAAAGGTAATTAGTGTAATTTAAGGTAAATATAATGTTATAATAATATAAAATTACCTTTAAACTTGTCCTACCCTTATTGGATGAGTCATGGTCGACCAATAAAATCCATGGGTCAACTTGAGGACCCCATGGAGCCACTTGGGTAAGAAAATGACATTAATAACTTTTTATTTAAAGTAAAAATAAAATTGTCACAAACATGTATTGTTTTACTAAAACAATTATTACATGGGGTTATATAAGTTAAATTTTATACTATAAATATTAATTAGAAAGATAAAAAGATTTAATACATCATGGTATTTTTTTATAATTTTTAGGCATTAAATAAATATATTTATTTATGACACCATGATGATGTAGTGATTACCTCATTAATGAACAATTTAAATAAAATGAAAAGATAAGGTAAAATCTAAGACTTAAAATTGTCTAAAACCTATTGGATGGGTATATTTAGAAACCTTATCACTATATCCTAGAAATATATCATTGTGGGACCTTTAAAATCCGAAAAACATTTCATAATAAAGTAACATTTCATGACTTTCCAAGAGTGTCCCTCCTCTCCTCTTATAAAAGGCCCCCACCTCTACCACCTTATTCACACATTAAAAGAAATTTGGCTCGGAAAAACTCTGCCCAAATACTCTTTAAACTTCCCTCTATTACTCCTAGAAGCTTCACTTTGGGCAGAAGTCTTCCCAATGAAGCCTTTGGCTCAAATAAAAAAGAGTTACCCGATTTTAAGGTAATGTATTCTCTTATGTTCTTTTGTTTTATTTTGCTTCTAAAACCCCATAAAATCTTTTTATTCCATTATTTAGTAACAAAAACAGTATAGCAAATATATTAATATGTTTTTATGAGAAGTATTTTATTTACACTTACACACACCTTCATCTAATGGTTAAAGAACATACTGTTTCTGCGGGTGGTGAATTACTGCCTCACGAAACAATGATTGTTCAATATTCTTTTAACACATATCATGGTGGTCATTAAGATGTCACTATATTTATATATTATATATATTATGTTTATTTTTCCTTATTCTTCTGTATTTTTCATTTATGTCATACCTTTATGATTTCCATTATGGGTAAACGCGATAATTTCATTTTAGGAAGTGCGGACTACCGCCCCCTCAAAGTGATTTGAATCGTTAATGCCAAATTTGGGTTGTATAAAGGATGGAGTAAATGATATTATATATGATATTATACTGGAATTATAATATACCTTTATATAATTATGGTTTCATTCCATTAAATACGAAATAGAAATGAAATTAGCGTTCATGCGTACGTACGGCTTACCATCTCCATGAATGGTGCATTTCATTTCTTACCTCTAAATGTTATGTAATATTATAAATGCATGTATATAATGGATATATATGATATATATGATATCTAAATCATTAATATAATTCTTGATATAATGGATATTTCACCACATGAACAACTTGTAATTATAAGAAGTTTATTTTTGACTCAAGTACCAAAGATCGATAAAACGACCGTTATTAACTTAAATAATTATATAATGTTCATAACATGGTAATAACTGATATAAAAGGAATAATGAACTTTAAAAATGTTTTAATCAAGTATAAATTAACTCTAGTTTATTATTCAGGATATTAAAGAATGATCGAGTCAAGTCGGACACGAGGTAAGGGTTAATTCTACAACCTCTTCATTATTCAAGGTTGTTCATATGTAATTATCTACTGGGAACTCTTTATCATCCACATCCATGTTTCTTAAAAATGACTTTCAAAAAAATTTTACTATTTATTAGACAATGGGTTAAATTAATTTATACCCTTATTTGAACTTTTACGTTTTTGAAAGGAATCTTTCCGTCATTTTCCAAACAAGTTACTTTTTGACATTTTCGACAAAATTAAGGTAAGAATGTCTTTTTTTAACTTATACGGAGGGTGCGGCTATTTTATGCTGTTATAAAATCATTGAAGCTTCCCTTACAAGCTTATAAGAATATTTTCAAAGTAAATATTTTATTTTAAAATTATGTTACTTTTAAATGATTTTAAAAAAAGATATTTCTCTCAATTTGTTTTGATTTAATCTATGTCAACATCCTTTGATGGATTTTAAGCTTATTTGAAGTTGATTTATTATGATTCAAAACTTTCGTATTGTATTGAAGGTTTTGTGATATGTTTGAATGTGGATGTGTTATTTTTATACCATTCATGATTTATGGAGAAAGTATTGACATTTCGTATGATAGTTTTAGTAAGAATGTTTATGTTATGTTTAAACCTGTTCATATGAGGAATGCATAGGACTTAATAAGTGATGGGTGGAGCCCGCAATAGCTCCTAGATGCATAGGTAGGTCTCATGAGACAAACTAGTGTCTTGGCATGAAGCCTTGACAAAATATTATTTGTAGTCTTGGTACGAGGCATTGGCTACGTGGTTATGATAGTCTGGAATTATGCATTCCATCATTATAAAAGTGGTTATTGATATTGTATGTGATTATTCGACTAGTAGAATATCCATGTGAATAAGTAAATGGAATTATTTCATTTTATTTTTTTCCATATTATGCTAAATCTCAAGTCTAAAAGGTTTTTGTTTTAGTTATACTTTGCCTTAAATGTTTATGTTTTTTTATGAAAGTTTCCTCTATATTGTTATCCTTACTGAGCATCTGATCTCACCCCCTTTCTATGTTTTATTTTTCCCATGATGTGGCGAAATATTTTGTGACTGACCTGCAGGGATAGTCTGAAGGGGATATGAGTGTGGAATATGGAGACTATGTTATTGTAGTTTTCACTTTATGATGTAATGTAACATTTATGAATGTATCTAGTGTTTCCAAGGCTACTAAACTAATCGGTCTTTTGAGACTTAATATTTTGTGATCATGCCAATGTTACATAATAATGCACCGACTCTGGGTAACTGGGGTCAGGGCGTTATAGTTGGTATCAGATGAAATTTAGTACTAACCTTGGAAGCTAGATTTAGAAAAACTATGATTAGATCACATAGCCCTAAGATATACTTTAAGGATTAGTATATAAGAACTTCCTAGAATTTTGGTAAAGTATAGATTTTGTGTATTTTCCAAAAAATACATCCTTTTCTAGATACGAGCAGGTAGAGGTGGCTCTGGCACAGATGTACCTTGGGGTAATACCCAAAAACACCGCTTTGAGCTAGACTCGAATGGGAACTGGTGCACGACAACGGGCCTTGCTGCACTCTTGGTTACGACACTCCCGGGGGATATTCTTAGGATAATTTCCATTTTCTTTAAAAACCATTATAAAGGATTTATGAGTATATAATTCCTCAAAGAAAACATTTTTATGATTATGGATTATATCCATAAACTGTTCAATTTATGTTAAGTGTTTTACAAGTATGGAATTATGTATTTCGATTCATAAACTAATCTAGTTTATGACATTGTTTAGAAATGGTGCCTAGTATAAGGAATAGAAACTGTATCAATGCACGAACTCCATGTAGGGATTTCTCTCCTGCTCAAGATAATTATAATGGAGTTGGTGATACATCTGGTGCTGATCAGCTTATCACCATACTGGGACAACTCACTCAGGTTATGAATAATAACCTTACTCATATGGAGCACCCTGATCCGCAACGTGGAGGATCAATGTTAGACTGCTTCATGAGGCAACAAACACCAACATTCAATGGGATTACAAATCCCTTAGTAGCTGAGCAATGGATATATTCCCTAGAGAAAATATTTCAGGCTATGAGGAGTAGTGAAAGGGAAAAGGTTATCATGGCAGTTTACCACCTCAATAGAGATTCTAATCAATGGTGGTCATTAATAAAAATACAAAGGAATATGATGAAGTATCAAATATGGAATAGAGGGATTTCAAAGAGCTTTTCTTAGAAAAATACTATTCTCGTGACCATCGAGCAGATATGGAAAGGCAATTTCTGAGTCTGAGACAAAAGGAGGATGAGAATGTCGCAAATTATGAGGCCAACTTTACAAGGTTAGTGAGACATGCTGCAGATTATATACGTAACCCAAGAAGTTAGATTGATCGTTTCTTTTATGGGTTAAAACCATTTCTCCATAGAGCTTTAGTATCACAATCCTTCTCATCGTAAGGAGATATTATCTCGTGTGCTATCAAGACAGAAAAGGAATTCTCTATGTCTTATGACAACAAAGTAAAGAAAGAGAATAAGAGAACATTGGAACATGAGATAGATAAAGGGAAAAAGGGAAAGAAGGATTTTCCATTATGTGATAATTGTGGGAAGAATCACCCCAGTACTTGCCTAAAGGGAATGTGAGTTTGTTACAAATGTGGAGAAAAAGGTCACCATGCTCGTGATTGTAAGGGAAAGAAAGAGGATATCAATGTTGAATGCTACAATTGTAGAGAAATGAGGCATTATGCAAATGAATGCCCTAATCTCCAAGGAATATTACCTCAGAAAATTCCAAGGGAGAAAGGCCAAGATTATGCTGTTACTACAGATGAAGTTGAATAATTATTGTATTTGTGTTTTTGGACTCAAGAACTATATTATGGTTATAAGAATAATGTGATATATATAAGGATTATACTACAATACTTTTTGTTTTCATTAAGGTTTTAATATGATGAAGGTAATCAAAATTTTAGTATGTGACAATAAGAGAAACATTACATTGTTTGGGGAATCTGATGTTACAATTGATTTTGGAATTTAGAGACCTTTTAGAGAAAGTATGGACAGAGGTATTTTGGATAACTATAAAGGTTGGGGTGGATTAGGTTTATATTTGGATAGTATTTTTTAAGTTTAAAACATTTATGAAGATTATTTTTGGAATATTATAATACTATAGTTTTAGGAAAAGGACAACCTGCAGGTTGGGGGATAACCCGTCGCGTCAGACAAAGCTGTAGGAATTGAACCCACAACCATAGTGAGACAAGACTTTATTACCTACCACTATCCTACAGGAAGTCCCTGGTTATTACAAAATAGTTTTCCTGATCTAAATGGTATGTTTTAATATTTGGAACCTTGTACGATTAGGATAAATACAATATTTTTGAGTTTTATTATCTTTTTGAGTGAAAGATGAGTTTGTAGTAGAAATTAGTTGAGGGTAGAAACTCTACTTGTCAAGTATATATATATATACCTCTATCTTATTCTATGAATAAATTAATTATTAAAATTTAGTGAAGGGATATTAAAACAAAAATTTGTTATCCTAATACCTTATGTTTTGTTGAACTGATGATATTTTCATCATAGATTGATGGCTTTGAGGCCCTCAATTTTACACTTGTTTGTGATTGATGACCTCAATAAATCCCTATAAATATTTACGTTTTCCCTCTAATTATGTGTATATAATTTCCACCAATGTTCTCCTATTTGAAACCCTAATTTGGTGGTGACTTTCTCATTTTCATTTCCCTCTTATTAAGAATAAATTTTATTAACCCTATTTCCGATATGGGTTTTCCACAAATGTATTTTCTATTTTCCACCATTTATTTTCGAAGAACAATTTCAAATTGTGAGGAATCAATTTATTGAAGGAGGTGAGAATGTAACACCCCAATCTTCCATGGTATGCTTCTCTTTCAATAATGCAATAGTTTTCATTGTATGAAAGTTCTAGATTCTAACACACCACGACCAATCAAAGTAGTCGTTATGAATAGTAATACCAACTTTTTGAAATTATATAAATTTTATATTTCAAAATGGACTTCATATTTGTATTCGTAATATCAAAATTATCCTATGTTGAAATTTTGGTATTTTTCTGAGAACATCCAATTTTTGATGAATAGTAAAAAAATACTTAAAAACAACTTTTTTAATAAAAATAATTTATAGTGATAAATTATACTATTGAGTGGTTTTAAAGTATAATTAGAATATAATTTTACCATTTTATCCAATTGTGGTCATTATAATTAATTTCACTTTGAATCTGGACACAAACAATTGTCAATCTTTTGATTGATATTGTTTGTTAAAACACGCTATTTATTTTGACAGCAAGAATTAATTATAAAATTAATTAATGCAACTTATATGTTTAGAATTTTGTAAAATAGTCATCATTTTTGAATTTGGAATATTAAATATAGCTTAGGGTGAATTTTTGGTATTTTTCTGAAAAACTTCAATTTTTGATGAATAGTGAAACCACTAAGTTGTAGTTAAAAAACGGATTTTTCGTTTAAATGAAATTTTACCGCTTCTGTGAATTTAATTTCAAAAATATTACATACATGGTTGTAATTAGGAAGTAAAATGTGGTTCAATGGGATGCAAATAATTTTTAGTGAATAGTAACTTTTAAGTTTTATTAATCGCGATTAAAGGTAATTAGTGTAATTTAAGGTAAATATAATGTTATAATAATATGAAATTAACTTTACACTTGTCCTACCCTAATTGGATGAGTCATGGAAGACCAAGAAAATCCCTGGGTCAACTTGGGGACCCCATAGAGCCACTTGGGTAAGAAAATGACATTAAATTTTTTTTATTTAAAGTAAAAATAAAATTGTCACAAACATGTGTTGTTTTACTAAAACAATTATTACATGGGGTTATATAAGTTAAATTTTAGACTATAAATATTCATTGGAAGGATAAAATTATTTCCTACATCATGTTATTTTTTTTATAATTTTTAGGCATTAAATAAATAAATTTATTTATGACACCATGATGATGCAGTGATTACCTCATTAAAGAACAATTTAAATAAAATGAAAAGATAAGGTAAAATATAAGACTTACACTTGTTTAAAACCTATTATATGGGTACATTTAGAACCCTTATCACCTTATCCTCTAAATATATCATTGTGGGACCTTTAAAATCCGAAAATAATTTCATAATAAAGTAACATTTCATGACTTTCCAAGAGTTCCCTCCTCTCCTCTTATAAAAGGCCCCCACCTCTACCACCTTATTCACACCTTCAAAGCCATTTGGATCGGCCAAACTCTTCCCAAATACTCTTTAAACTTCCCTCTCTTACTCTTATAAGCCTCACTTTGGGCAGACGTCTTCCCAAGGAAACCTTTGGCTCAAATCAAGAAGAGTTACCCGATTTTAAGGTAATGTCTTCTCTTTTGTTCTTTTGTTTTATTTTGCTTCTCCAACCCCTTAAACTATTTTTATTCCTTTATTTTGTAACAAAAAAATTATATTAAATATAATAGAATGTTGTTATGAGAATTACTTTATTTACACTTACACACACCTTCATCTAATGGTTAAAGAACATACTGTTTCGGTGGGTGACAAATTATTGCCTCACGAAACGATGATTGTTCAATATTATTTTAACACCTCTCATGGTGGCCATTAATATGTCACTATATTTATATATGATATATATTATGTTTATGTTTTCCTTATGCTTCTGTATTTTTCATTTATGTCATACCTTTATGATTTCCATTATGGGTAGACGTGATAATTTCATTTTAGAAAGTGCGGACTACCGCCCCCTCAAAGTGATTTGAATCGTTAATTCCAAATGTGGGATGTATAAAGGATGGAGTAAATTATATTATATATGATATTATACTGGAATTATAATATAAATTTATATTATTATTATTTCATGCCATTAAATATGAAATAGAACTGAAAGTAGCGTTCATGAGTACGTATGGCTTACCGTCTCCATGAACGGTGCATTTCATTTCTTACCTCTAAATGTTATGTAATATTATAAATGAATGTATATACTGGATATATATGATATATATGATATCTACATCATGAATATAATTCTGGATATAATGGATATTTCACCACATGAACAACTTGTAATTATAAGAAGTTTATTTTTGACTCAAGTACCAAAGATCGACAAAACGACTGTTATTAACTTAAATAATTACATAATGTTAATAACATGGTAATAAGTGATATAAAAAGAATAATGAGCTTGAAAAAGGTTCTTAATCCAGTAGAAATTAACTCTATTTTATTATTCAGGATATTAAATAACGATCGAGTCAAGTCGGACACGAGGTAAGGGTTAATTCTACAACCTCTTCATTATTCAGGGTTGTTCATATGTAATTATCTACTGGGACCTCTTTATCATCCACATCCATGTTTCTTAAAAATGTATTTCAAAACATTTTTACTATTTTTTAGACAATGGGTTAAAGTAATTTATACCCTTATTTGACCTTATACGTTTTTGAAAGGAATCTTCCCGTCATTTTCCAAACAAGGTACTTTTTGATATTTTCGACAAAATTAAGGTAAAAATGTCTTTTTTTAACTTATACTGCAGGTGCAGATATTTTTTGCCATTATAAAATCGTTGAAGCTTCCCTTACAAGCTTATAATAATATTTTCAAAGTAAATTTTTTCTTTTAAAATTATGTGACTTTGAAATGATTTAAAAAAAAGATATTTCTCTCAATTAGTTTTGATTTAATCTATGTCAACATCCTTTGATGGATTTTAAGCTTATTTGAAGTTGATTTATTATGATTCAAAACTTCCATATTGTATTTAAGTTTTTGTGATATGTTTGACTGTGGATGTGTTAATTTTATACCATTCATGGTTTATGGAGAAAGTATTGACATTTCGTATGCTAGTTTTAGTACGAATGTTTATGTTATGTTTAAACCTGTTCATATGAAGAATGCATTAAACTTAATAAGTGAGGGGTGGAGCCTACTATAGCTCCTCGATGCATTGGTAGGTCTCATGAGACAAACTAGTGTCTTGACATGAGGCCTTGACAAAATCTTTTTTGTAGTCTTGGCACGGGGCCTTGGCAATGTGGTTATGATAGTCTGGCATTATGAATTCCATAATTATGAAAGTGGTTATTGATATTTCATGTTATTATTCGACTAGTAGAATATCCATGTGAATAAGTAAATGACATTATTTCATTTTATTTTTTTCCATATTATGCTAAATTTAATGTTTAAAAGGTTTTTGTTTTATTTATACTTTTACTTAAATGTTTATGTTTCTTTATGAAAGTTTCCACTATATTATTATCCTTAATGAGCATTCGAGCTCACCCATTTCTATGTTTTATTTTTCCCAGGATGTGATGAAATATTTTATGACTGACCTGCAGGGATAGTATGAAGGGGATATGAGTGTGGACTATGGAGACTATGTTATTGTAGTTTTTCACTTTATGATGTAATGTAACATTTATGAATGTATCTAGTGTTTCCAAGGCTACTAAACTAATCGGTATTTCAAGACTTGATGTTTTGTGATCATGCCAATGTTATGTAATAATTCACCGACTCTGGGTAACTGGGGTTGGGGGATTACATGATGAATAGATTATTTAGATATTACCTTGACAAATTTGTGGTAGTATTTATAGATGATATTCTAATATACTCCAAAACCAATTAGGATCATGAGGAGAATTTAAGAACTGTACTAGAGACTTTACACAAGGAGAATATCTATGCAAAGTACAACAAGTGTGAGTTCTGGTTGAAGTAGGTCTCGTTATTGGGCCATATCATCACAAGAAATGGGATATCTGTGGATCCCTACAAAAAAGATGCAATTTAGGGATGACCGAGGCCAACATCGGTTAAGAATATCTATAGCTTCTTGGGGTTAGATGGATATTATCGACGATTTGTGAGAATTTCTCACGATTGTACAACCCTCTTACCAAGATAGCTCGAAAGGGAGTAAAGTTTTCTTGGAGTGATGAATGCGAAGAAAGCTTCAAGGAGTTTAAAAGGAGGCTTATAACTGTGCCCGTGATCACTTTACCCACAAGTGGGAAACCTTTTGTGATATTCAGTGATGATTCAAAGAAGGTATTAGGATGTGTGCTAATGCATAATGATAAAGTGATATCCTATTCCTCAAGACAGTTGAAAATCCATGAGTGAAACTATCCAACGCATGATCTGGAGTTGGTGGCGGTGATCTTTGCCTTGAAAACTTGGCGGCATTATCTCTATAGGGAGAAATGTGAGATATATACTGACCACAAGAGTTTTAAATATATATTCACACATAAATAACTTAATATACACTAGAGAATATGGATAGAGCTCATCAAAGATTATGACTGTTCAACACATTACCACCCTGGGAAACCAAACAAGGTGGCAGATGCCGTAAGTAGAAAGGACCCAACGATTCTATCAATGATGAGAATTGAGAAGGATCCAATCTTCTTAGACTTGATGAAGATGGAATGGGAATCATAAATAAAGGAACATCATCAATCCATTCCCAAATGATTGCTCAACTGTCTCTTTTGGAAAGGTTAAAGGATGCTCAAAAGGATGATGTGGGGATTCAGGAAAAAGTGGAATCTATCAAAAAAGGGAAATCCTCAGAGTTTAATGTTAATGAAGAAGGAATTGTGCGATTTGGGTAAAAACTATGTGTTCTGTCAAGTCCGGAGCTGAAGAAGGAATTTTTGGATGATGTACATAGTTCAAATTTCTCTATTCACCCAGGGAGCACAAAGATGTATCGAGATCTCTGAGAAACTTTTTGGTGGGATAATATAAAGAAGGAGATCACTGTATATACATCAAAGTGGCTGGTGTGCCAGCAAGTGAAGGAAGAGAGGAAAAACTCTAAGGGGATGATATAACCATTTCCCATACCAAAATGGAAATGGGAGAACATAACCATGGACTTTGTCACTGGACTTCTGAGGACATTCAAAGGCAATAATGAAATCTGGGTTGTGGTGGATCGTCTTATAAAGACTACTAACTTCATTGCTATTTGAGAAGATTTATCATTGGATCAACTGTCACATATATATATCAGGGAAGTGGTAAGGATGCATGGAATACCACTATCTATTGTGTCTAACCGAGATCCAAGATTTACCTCTAAGTTTTGGAAGAGTCTTCAACATGCTCTGGATACTGAACTGAACTTCAGTATGACCTATCATCCTCAAACTGATAGCCAATCCGAGCGGACTATCAAAACACTTGAGGACATGTTGAGATCATGATCAATGGACTTTAAAGGAGGATGAGATCAACAACTCCCTCTGGTTGATTTCTCTTATATTAACAGTTTCCACTCGAGCATCCAAATGACACCTTATGAAGCTTTTCATGGGAAAAGGTGAAGAACACTGGCATGTTGGGATGAGGTCGGTGAACGTAAGCTGATTGGACTAGAAATGGTCGAAGAAATGGTGGAGAAGGTGAAAACCAATCAATAGAATATCAAGGCATCCCATAGTCGATAGAAGAGTTATGTAGATAACCGTCGACGAGACCTTGAGTTTAAAGTTGGAGACATGGTTTTTCTATGCATATCTCTGTGGAAGAAGGTCATGAGGTTTGGAAAGAAAGGGAAGTTAAGTCCAAGGTACATCGGCCCCTTTGAGATTATTGATCGTGTTGGGGCTGTGGCCTATCGACTAGCACTTCCACCTACCATGGCCAAAGTACATGATGTCTTTCATGTATCCCTCTTAAGGAAGTACATACCGAACCCTTCACATGTACTCTCTTCTGAGGTGGTACAGTTGGAGGATGATCTTTCTTATGAGGAGAAACCAGTGAAGATCTTAGATCGTAGAGAAAAAGTCCTACGAAATAAGATAATGCCCCTCGTCAAGGTGTTGTGGCGAAACCACAAGTTTGAAGAAGCGACTTGGGAATAAGAGGAAATGATGAAGCTGAGTTACCCATATCTGTTTTAGTGCGGGAAAAGAAAATTTCAAGGGAGAAATTTCTTAAGGGGGGAATATTGTAACAACCCAAAGTTTCATTAATGGAAATCCCTCTTGATATAATTAAATATCTCTTTATGTAAAATGTTTATATAAAATGTCAACTTCTTTGGTTTTATGTTATGAATTGTGACCGTTGCTTTTATAGGCATTGAACAGTGATCATATGATTAATATAAATATAGGGATTTAACAAATCCAATTTACTCAGACAAAGGAAGTGATGGCCTCATACAGTAGAATTTCTCCATACGAAGCCCATTTTTTAGAGCTCAGAAAAGAGGTGGTGTCTTTGGGATTCGATCTTGACCAATCCCAAGCTGAGCTTCATCATGTCAAGCTCGAACAAGACCGTCTATGGGAAAAGTGGAAGTTGATAGAGATTACCACTCGAGAAATGTTATCTGAGCCACCCCAAGAGTCTGTCACCATCACAAACCTTACCCTTAGGTCTTATGCGAATATTTTTAGGGGTTATGTAACAAATATCTAGTACTATGTTCATGTACATTATTTTTCTATGTAATAATGAATATACTATCTTTTAATTATTGATACATTGTAAATAGTTTTTAAATTATAAGTAGTGTTCTTAGTTATTATTTAATTAAGAATTATATTTTATTAAATTAAGGGATTTTTTAATTAAATAATATTTTATTAAAATATTACTATTATTATTAAATTAATTTTTATCAAATATAAATGATCTTATAATTTTATGAATGCAATTGTAATTTTTATTAAGGTTTTTTCAAAACCCGTGAATTTTCGATAAATGTTGGTTTTTATTTTAAAAGTGAAAATTAACATATTTATAAAATTATTTAGATAAAATAAATTTTATTTCTAGAATCAGGATGTTGAAATTATCCAATGGTGAATTTTTCATAATTTTCTGAGACAGTCAAATTTTTGGGTAAAAATTAAATACTGTTTAAATATATAATGTGTTTTATGATATCATAATTACCCAATAGTGATGTAATAAAATACTATAGGATTTATGTTCGGCCAATAAATGTTTTACCATTAAAATAATTTGATTTTGGGATTGTTTGACTTACTTTTCAAAGAATTAATGGACCCCTCAAGACTTATTAAACATATTGTCTTTAAATTATTTTCCATGGGAGTGTGACTCACCTACACATAAGTAACCCCATTATTTTAATAATTTAGGAATTTTTCCTTATAAAATATTATTTTCCTATTCACTTTTCTAAAAAACATGGGCAAAAACCATGATCTTATTTGTGGTTTGGATTAGTTTAACGCAAGGGGTCCCAAACCTAAATAATAAAGAATTCACTCACCTTTCCTATATAAACCCACCCAAGCTCCCACTTCCTCCTCACTAAAAGCCTTTGGAGTTCATACAACCTCTACCCTACTCTCTGTAGAATCCTCCCAAGGTTCCCCAATCCCCCATGAAGCCTCTCTCAAGCCTTGGAAGCACACATCCAAGTAAGGGTTTTTTTTTCCTTTCACTTTTTTTGTCCAATTTTCTTAATATTGTTATGCCCTTTTAATTTCAATTATAAATGTTGGGGTATGGTTTCTCACCTCCCCCATACTTCCCTATTGTTGTTTTAATTATGGGATACCCCTTTCTCTCTCATTAAATTCCTCCCATGTACACCCGTTACTATGCCGAAATTCCTAAAGGAACTTCTCTCTCTTCATTTACATTCAAGAAATACTTTTGTATCATGAATCTAAATTCCTTTAAAATTGTTTGAACATGTATCTATATAAACCTATTACTTTCCATTTCATTTAAATATTATGAGACACCCCTTTCTCTCTCATAAACCTTCTTTTATGAATTCTTATGTCACGCCGTTACGCTGCTGAAATTGCACCGATTTTCTAAGCCAATGCCTTTGTGTAGTGAATACCATGCCCATTTCTCCATCAAGAGTATTCACCTTTATGCACATTTACTTATTGATTATAAATTTTCAGGTATGTATTCTACATTCCTTATCATGGAATAAATTATTATGTTTAATGAATCCATGTTTTATGATCCATGTGGCACACTTATGCATGAAATGAAATGTTTAAGAAGGGTGCGCCCTTATAGCGCTCCAATGCATTGGGTAAAGTATAGTATCATGATACATCATGTGCAATGATTCTAGACTAATTATAATTCAAGTGCATTGAGGGTTTACTCATGCTTCATGTGCAATGAGAATTTACTCATGCTCCATGTGCAATGAGCCTTGGATCATGCTAATTCCATGTTAAGTGTTGTTGCCACATTTCCATGTTATGATTATCATGCTTTATCATGCCTTTATGTTCATGTTTCTCTTATGATCTATTGATATGCCTATTGTCTAACATGTATTTTACTCCTCATGTATTCCATGTTTATTCCCTTACCGGAATTTATAGGTCACCCCTTATCTTATGCATGTCATCAGGTTATCCCATGCAATGCTAAGTACGAGGGAATGTAGTGGTCATGTAAAGTAAGTTTTCAATAAAGATGTTGTATTTAATGTTTTAAGTTGTTATGTAATGATCCTAAGCCCCAAACACACTAGAACTCTCGATCATCCATGTTGTATCAAGTTAATAGTTTATGAAATAAATCACATTTAAGTTTGTAATAAAAGCAGGGTTTTCATACTAGTAGCATGAAGCTGGTTCTGTACTTTATTACATTGACATAGGATACAAGGAATAAAGTCATGACAGACCATATATTTTAGTAGTATTGGTTAACTAGATACATATATGAGTACCATATTACATTTGAATACACAAATTAGAACATAATTTTTTTAGAATAAATTTATTTTATCTTGAATATCCCAACATATTAGTCATAATTAACTTTATGGAATCTTGGAGAAATGAAACAAAATAAGGGTGAGATGAAATGCTCATTAAGGGTTAATTACAAAGGAAGAAACCATGAATCAATAAGAATAATCAATATTTCAAGGAAAATAACTGAACACAAATTCCATTTAAATAACTTTAATTCAATAATAGATAAGGCATAATCAATATGGGAAGGTAAATAACAAAACACACATGCCATATAATCAATAATATTAGAATAAAATGAATCCATAAATAATATAATTGTGAAAATCATCTATATAATAATAATAATTAAAATAAAAGAAAATTATTAGTTATCCAAATTCATTATTTCCATGAACAAGATACCTTTACCATCATGATATATCCTCAAGATAGTTTAAAACATACTGGGTGAAAACTAATTTAGTTGAGGACAACCAATTGATTCATCCCATGAGACTACTGATGTATCAAGAGTATTGTATTAACTGATTCCAAAACCATGTACTTCATGTGTAAAGAAATCAACATATATTTAATAATCAATTTAATTCCTAAACAACGTTCCTTATGAAATATCCATATTGAGCAAAGGATACAAATTTGTCAATATTACCCTTTATAATAAATAACTTTAAATGTATTAAACCATATGTATAAATGATATATGTTTTAATAAATACACAAACCCTTGATAAATAATATGGATATTTAGGGTAAATTTAACGTAAAATGATCAAATAAAGTGAATATTTTAGGGGGAATTTAATGATTACAAAAACGAATCAAGGAAGTGAATGTCAATACTATCCTTGATCAAAAAATAATAAACCATCCAAAGGAAGAATAAGGATAGTATCAATTCAACATATATCCATTTGAGATTTAATAAATGGTTATTGTTATTAAAGACTATTAATACCATAAAATAGAACGTTAAAAATTCTTGAGGGAAATATCGTTATCATTTTTATTTTTTTTGAAAATACTTTTCTTTGAAAATCATATTTAAAAAAATTTTCTTTAAAAAGATCCTCATAAAATTGAAATAGAAGCTTCAATTAAATGATATTCATTATTGTTCGTAATTATTTACATTATATAAAAGTAAAAATAAATTCCTTTTGCACTATAAAAAGGTTAGGAATGTGACTTGTTCAAAAAATGACAAGAATATTCCTTTCACATTTTCAGTAAAATAAAAATAATCATTGTTTTGAAAAAGACATGAGATTAATTTTAATTTTTTTTGTAAATATTAAAAAAATGGAAGAAATTTATTTTTTTCAATAATTTTGAAAAGGTTATAAACACGTTTAAAATATTTTTAGAAAACATGTTTTTAGAAGATAATATATTTTCGACCGATGAGAGAAATAAAGATGGATTTTCTTAGAAAAAAATTATAAAAAATTTAAAAACCAATGAGTGGAAAAATGGTAATATTACTTTAAAATATCATGAATAACCAGATGATAAGTAAATTAAAGTGATTAATAAACAATAATCAAATAATTTACTTCAATTGAAATTCTAGAATGAATAATATCGACTAAAAGGAGATTGTGAAGTAAACCCTTGAAAAGATTATAACGTTGAAGTGAGAATCAAGAAATGAATAAATTATTTGTATCAATGGAAAATAAAAATAAAATAAGTGCATATAAAACATAAGGTAATAAAAAGTAATTATAAACATAATCTTATAATGATAAAATCAATGAAGTAAAAGGTTTACCCAATGAACAAAAATTGAGTTAAGAATTCTTTTGCTTCACGTTTCCCTTTGGGTGAACATCCTTTAAACCTAAATTTAGAGGTTTTAAACATGTTATTAACTTATAAAATAACCATATTAATATATATAATATCATTTATGATTATTTTATAATATATTATTACCCTTTTCTTAATAATCCTTCATTATTTTCATTGTTTGAGGTGTTAATTTCCTTGTTTCCTCTTGTGTGTTTCATCACAAAAGATCTAGTTCTTATTCATATTATATAATTATATCATCTATAGAATAATAATAATTACATAATTATCATATTTTTACACCAATTTTATTTTCAAACCAATCATTAAATATGGTTATGAAAAATTAATTACGTTACAATCATGGAGATGGTAGGTTGTATCTACACATGAGCAACGTTTCCATTTTTCAATGATTATTATGGAAAGGAGGTAAGTAATATTTTAACCTTATATAATGATAATAATATCATTAATACCTTATTTTATACTTATATATATCTTCCATGTGGTGTGGTGATGAAAAGGGAGTCACATCGCTTCATGAAGGTGGTAGTACACACATACACAAATAATGTTATCATTTTTACGTGAGTGAAAATGAAATAAAAAAATGAAATATATTATCTTTATATAATAATAAATATATTATTAATATCATTATTATTTCATTTATATCATTTATAATCTTTAATTTTATCTTTATCACATTCCACGTGAAGTGTTAGTGAAAGAAAAATCACATCGCTTCGCAAGGCGGTAGTCCATCGTACACATGGGTGACGTTATTATATCTCCTACAAAATGGAAGGTAAAAAGATACATATTATATAATTACTGAATAGGTATAAATATTTTATAAATATCATATATATAATTTATATCCATCATCATTCCCAACCTATAGAGTTAGAAATGAAAAAATGAACAACATTGGTTTGCGAGGTGGTAGTCCGCCATACACATGAACAATGATTTCGTAACCCATTTGATGGAGGTGGAGATTCTTGTTGCTTCTGAAATTAATATAAATAGATACCATTAGTTTTAATATATTTATATTAATATATCATCAAGTTATAATAAAAATTTAAGGAGGTGGGGAAATAATTAAAATAATGACACTTTTTAAAGAACATTACCTCGTCTTCAGGTATCTTCTTTATGTTTTCAATAAATCCTTAAAAGGTTTTCTTAATTCAAAAAATATGGATGATATGATTAGTGGAGTGAATTTATAAATTTATTTAGTCAGGTTTTGGTTGATTCAAATGTCTTGAGTGGTGTGAATAAGTGATTGGAGTGAGTTACCTTTTATAGTTGAGGAGGAGTGACACTTTTGGAATACCCAAAAGTATTCTCTATTGGGGGGTCAATATTTCATAAATTTTATTAAATATTTATAATTAATGGGGGTGTAAGGATGATATGGTATATCCACATATCTACAACACAATAAAACACGTGTTTTATACATTTTTTTTCTTAACTTATATGTTTCTTTATTTTTATCATTTTGGATTTTCACTACGGTAACTAGTTTTCTAACCTAGGTAATTTTTCCATTAAGAATAAATTAAATTGATAATTATTAAATAATTTGTAAAAATTTATTATACATATGATATCTAATTTATGAAATATAAATTCTATGTGACTTGGAAATTAATTTTAACACAAGTGATTGTAACATGAAAACACACCGCTTTAACATTAACTACGCTAACATAGTTTTTACTATTTAGAGATTAATATAGTCATTATAAAAGATAAATTGGACCATTAGTGGAATATAGTTAATATTTATTATAATTTAAAATTCACTCAGATGAATATATTATTTTTATTATTTTTAAATAATTTAATAAGATATAATTTATCATAAAATAACATTAATGTCAATTTTGATATTGTTCATTTAAATAGAATTTAAAAATATCAAGAAAATGATGAAATTTAAATATATCATTTTAAAACTAATGTAAAATTATATATTCATATAAAAAAATAATATATAACTATAATTAATTCAATTTATTTCACTTATATTATTCTTTTCATCAGTTATTTTATTTTTTATTAACTAAATAATTATTATGTTGGCATCTATTAATCATTTTAAGTAACTTATTCATCTATAAAAATTAAAGATAAATTATTATGATAAAAATAATAATTTATCATTCAAAATAATATGTATAACCTTACCAATGTTATTTTTTCCATATACCAAATCATTATAGATATTAAAAGGAAGAAAATATCTTTTTTATCATTTTATTTACTTAATCTATTATACGAGTTATATTTGGAGAAAAGTGGACATTAATTTCCATATTTTAGATAATTTCATGTAAAAGGAATAAATAAATTCATTAATTGATATTTATATAATATTTTAGTTCATTTTCACTTTTATCACTCTATTTTAACCCCATGGTAAATCTATTTTTACCTTAACCGCGGTAATTAATTTCTACTTCCTTTACTATTAATTTTGTTAAAAAAATAAATTGAACTTATTATTAATTATAAATTATTATGATTAAATTTTTTAAATCCATTTTTATAAATTCAATCCACATAAGTGAAAAAATTTATTTTAAAACTAATCACGTATTCCTGATGAGGAAATGAGTTTTTAAAGGGAAAATATACAAATATTTATAAAGATTTTATATCTAAATTTAAAATAAAAATGATTCGAATAACCTAAATTGAATTAATTGATATATAATTTAACTAATTTTACTTTAAAACCAATTCAAAAAAATTAACATTATAAATAATTTGAATGAAAAGGCTGTTTTCAACTAAAATTCAGTATTTTTTATTATTCATCAAAAAATGAAACCGTTTAGAAAAATCCCAAAAATAAACCCTAAGAAAATTTCGGTATTATAATTTAAAAGTAAATTTTATATTTTCAAATAATTTTTCTAAAATTGGTAAAAATTAATTTTATATTATGTGAGCAAAGCACGATTAATGCTCCTTTTAGAAAAAATACAGTTTTTTAGAAGACATTTATTTTTCTTTAAAGTGGTTCTCATTTTCATTTCTAATTAATTTGAAACTAATGAATAAATTATATATAAATGTTTAAAACATATTTTCCTAAAAATGTTATTCCTATTTATGATCTCTATTCCAACAGTTAGGCGATAACTGTCATATTAAATAATAATATTAATAATATATTGTTTGTTAAGTAAAAACTGATCTTTTGTGTAATGAAAGATATCAATGAAATTAATTATTGAATGTAATTAAAGATAAATCAGTATTTCATGTAATATACAATATCTAGTAAAATTTTATTCTTTTATAATTTTTAGGGTGTTAAATTCATAATTTTCCAAGACAGTGAATTTTTTGGGTAAAAATTAAATAAGGTATAAATACAAGGTATATATTATGACATCATAATATCCCAAAAGTAATTTAATACATCTTATAAAATGAATAAATGAATTTTTTCCCATTTAAAATATTTTTTTAATGTCATTTGATTAATTTTATAAACCCTAAATGAATCCTCCAAAAATCTATATTATATTTTATGGTTTTAAAATAAATTCTTCATAAACAAGACTCACTTACACATAACCAAGGGTATTATTTTAAGGGATTCTATTATTAGATGTAAAAATATAAAAAACTACTCATATTTATAAGAAACCATAGGCAAAAACCACAAGAAGGTTTTTGGCTTTGATTATTTTATTATATAGAGTCCAAAACCTAAGTTTAGAAATTAATAAACAATTACCCTATATTTTTATATAAATACTCACCCAAACTCCCACCCATATTTACTCAAAACCCATTTATCAAGAATTTACTCTCTATATCTCTCTCTAAACACATCTAAAGGTGTTCCCCGACTCTTAAGAAGCTCCTCCCAAGCTTTTAGAAGCCCCATCTCAAGGTAAGGGATTCTCTTTTTTCTCATCTTTATTCAAGAAAATTCTTTATATTATGACTTTTTTATTTCCAGTTGTTCCTATTAGAATATGTTTTTATAAACCCATTTAATATACTTATGATTATAAATTAATGATATACCACCTTTTAATATCATCAAAACCTTCTATGAACCTTTATTTACACCTATTACATTGCTGAAATTATCTTATAATTTTCTATGCCAAATATTTATGTTGTGTATTTCCATCCTAATTTCCATTGAATGGAATTAACATATATAAAACCACCATTCATTTATTGGGTACTTTAATTTATATAACCCACATTAATTAATTTTGAGATTAAAGTTAATTAAATATATTATTATGTTTTATTATCTATGTGGCACACAAATTTATGTACATGATATGAATTTGACGGGTGGGATTGAAATTATATTTCCCTCCAATGCATTGCATATTTTTTTTCTCATGATATACCATGTATGGTATAAGTAACCGACCTTAAACATTATATAATATTGAATTAAATGAATAATTCACATTGAGGATCTTTTCAGGTTTATATTTTTAGAGAATTAGGACATAACTATTACATCTCAAAAGATTACAAAGTAGACACTTCTACAAAGTTTCTATTTTTTTACAAAACATGAACTATTAAAAAAAGAGTCATGTCTTATTGCATGTTTAAGACAACATGAATTTTCCTTGATCCCATACTTGACCCTATTCCATATTATGTCCTGTAAAAAACATTTCAAAAACTTGGGATGAGCATAAAAAGCTCAGTAAGGGATACACAAAGAAGGAAAACTGTTAGTTTTTCAAAAAAAAAAACAAGTAAACAATGAATACTTTAACATAAGTAATAATTTTCACCTTTATGAAGTAGAAATACTCTTCACTGAATAAAATATCATTACTTACCATTTTTTAACCAAAATATTACCATAAAACACATATAAAGAATAAATAACATATAAAGGTAACTTCAGACATAAACATACTTAAATGGAATAACCATATGGTCAACTTCCACACATATCACTAAATGGAATAGCCATATAGCCGACTTCCATACCCAATGAATTAGAGGTTATAACATAACCACCAGTCCTGGTATTCACGGCACCACCCGTCATTTGGTTTATCACGTAACCACCCGTCAAATGTCCAAGTACCATTATAAAATCATAACACATAAAACAATTATAAAGGAAAGAAAAAATTTCCACATTTCAATCACAATATATCAATTAAATATATTTACATAAAAAATCCATTATCAAATCCATTTTCAATACCAAAATACATAAAAGATTATATGGTATTTATTTACTTTTAAAAACATTACGGCTTGTTGAGGAAGCCAAATATCAAATAATACTCACGGCAGCAGAAAAGGTTGTTGTCACCACGTACGTTAAAAGAAACATTACTTTTTGTCATTTAGTAAAATGATTCATAGAAAATATTCCCTTTTAAATTTCAATGGTGTTTATACAGTGTATAAAAGAAAGCCATGTATTAAAACAAAATATGCCTCAATGAAAGGAGATTGAGACGAAGTCCCTTACCTTGTGTCCGACTTGACTCGATCATTCTTTAATCTCCTGAATAATAAAATAAATTTAATTTCTAATTGCTTAAGAACCTTTTTCAAGTTTATTATTCCTTTTATATCACTTATTACCATGTTATAAACTTTATGTAACCATTTAATTTAATAACGTTCGTTTTGTTGATATTTGGTACTTGAGTCAAAAATGGACTTCTTATAATTACATGTTGTTCATGTGGTCAAAGGTTCATTATATCCAGAATGATATTCATAATTTATATATCATATATATCATACATATCCAGCATATACATGTATTTATAATAGTATATAACATACGAAGGTAAGAAATGAAATGCACCGTTCATGGAGACGGTAAGCCGTACGTACGCATGAACGCTAATTTCATTTATATTTCTTATTTCAATGGAATTTAAACATAATTATACATAGGTATATTATAATTATAGTATAATATCATATATAATATCATTAACTATATCCTTTATACATCCCACATAAGGCATTAATGAATCACATCACTTAGAGGGGGCTGTAGTCTGCACTTCCTCAAATGAGATTATCGTATTTACCCACTATGGAAACCATAAAGGAATGATATAAATGGGAAGTTCAGAAGCATAAGGAAATCATAAATATATTATATATCATATATAAATACAGAACCATCATAATGGCCACTATGAGAGGCAGTAAGATGTAATTGAACAATCATTGTTTCATGAGGCGTTAGTTTTCCATCCACAGAAACATTATGTTCTTCATCCATTAGATAGAGGTGTGTGTAAGTGTAGTTAGAATAATTCTCATAAAAAAATCCTAGTATATTGAGAATAATGGTGTTGTTACAAAATAAAGGAATAAAAAGAGTTTAGGGGTTGGATAAGTAAAATAAAAGAAAACAATTTAAGAGAAACTGTTACCTTTAATTTGGGTAACTCCCTTTGGTTTGTACCAAATGACTTCTTGAAGTTCCTTCTGCCTACGGTAAGGCTTCTAGAGGGAGGAGAGGGATGTAGGGAGATTAATGGGGTAGAGGTTGGATGAGCCAAATGGCTTTAGAGGTGTGAGGAATTGGTTAGAAGTGGTCTCCTTTTATAAAGGGGAGGATGATCTCTTTAGGAAAGTGTGAAACTATTATTTTATTATAAACTTATCTTTGGTTTAATAAGATCCAAAAATCATTAAAGATGAATATAAGATGAATCATGGTCGAAATAAAATCATCCAATCTGAATTGGACATGTTTTGTATAATATTTTAATCATTATAATCTTATTTATTTAAATCATTTATTAATGAGGTAAATACTACATCATTATTGTGTCATAAATAATTTAATTTTTATGATGTCTAAAAATTATAAAAAAATACCATCATGTAGGAAATATTTTTAGATTTTCAATTAATATTTATAGTCTAAAATTTAATTTATATAACCCCTTATAAAAATTAATTACTAAAATATTTTCGTTAATGTCAATTTTTTCTTTACATTAAATTAATTAATCCAAATTGTTATTATCACTACCAAGTTGCTCAATGGGGTCCCAAAATCGAACCAAAGATGTCCATGTTCGTAAATGACTCAACCAATAAGTTTTGGACAAGTATTAAGGTAATTTTGAATTATTATAATATTCTTTTAACCTTGAATTACCCTATTCACCTTTAACCGCGGTAAATAAAAGTCAAAAGTTACTATTCACCAAAAAATTATTTTCATCTTAATGAACCACATTTTACTTCTTGATAAAAACCATTTATGTAGGATTTTTGAAATTCAATTCACAGAAGTGGTAAAATTTCATTTAAATGAAAAAGTCCGTTTTTTAACCACCACTAAGTGGTTTCACTATTCATCAAAAATTGAAGTTTTTCAAAAAAATACCAAAAATTCAGCCTAAGCTATATTTGATATTATGAATTCCAAAATGATGTATATTTTTGAAAATTCAAAACATAGATGTGTCATTAATTAATTTTAAAATTAATTCCCATTGTTAAAACAAATAGCGTGTTTTTAGGAAACAATATCTATCAAAAGATTGATACTTGTTTATGTCCAATTTCAAAGTAAAATTAATTACAATGACCAACATTGAATTAAATGGAAAAAATATATTTTAATTTCACTTTAAAACCAATTAAAAAGATAATCTAACCATATAAATAAATTATATTAAAAGGAACTTTTGAATTAAAATACAATATTTTTCACTATTCATTAAAAAATGAACATTATCGGAAAAATTCCAAAAATTTACAAAGTAAATTTTGATATCCCCATTATAAAGAAGGATTTTATTTGGTCATATATAATGTATTAAAGTGAACAAAACTAGATTTAAAAAGGGTTCCCCATTAAAAAGAGATAAATTGGCCTTTTAATGTAAATTATGCTTAAAATTAGATTCATTCACATTTTTAGAATATAAATTTTATTGGATAAATGTATATAAATTTAACTAACATGTATAATCATATTGTAGTTAGTTTTGTTCATTCCCGCCAATAAAATTACTAGGAGTTAACTACCATTTAAAATAATAATATTATATTATTAGTGTGCAACGTAAGATTTCAAAGAAACCCGTTGTTGCGTATCAGGTACGCTATCGAACATAGAAACCCCTTTAAAGTAAAACTAATATTTAATTCCAAAATATTAATAAATATGAAATATGTCTTATTCTTCATTTACCTGGGATGTTACATCGTTCCCACATTTTTGAAATTGCGTCCTTTCAATTTTTATTCACTTATCAAAATAAGTGGGAGTATTTATCCCTCAAAGAATTTTCAGATTCCCACATTGCCTCTTCAATCATATGGTTTTTCTACAAAACCTTTACGTGGTGAATTTCCATATTCTGCAACAATTTCTCTCTACGGTCAAGAATCTGGAATGGTTGTTCTTCATAAGAGAGATTCTCTTCCAACTGAACTATCTCTGGGATCAAAAAATGAGATGGATCTGGTATATAATTTTTCAACATCGAAACATGAAACAAATTGTGTACCTGGAATAAACTTGGAGGTAAAGCCACTCTGTATGCAACTGATCCAACTTTCTCCAAAATTTCATAAGGTCCAATGAACCTTAGACTCAAATTTCCCTTCTAACCAAAACACATCACACTTTTCCATGGAGAAACTTTGAGAAAGACATTATCACCTACCTCAAAATAAATATCCTTCCTCTGGTTATCTGCATAACTTTTCTATCTGCTCTGAGCTGTTCTCATGTGATTCTAAATCAACTGAACTTTCTCTGCCATCTCTTCTACCAATTCTGGTCTCATTAACTTCCTTTCACCTACTTCATCCCAAAAAGCTGGAGTTTGACAATGATTTCCATATAATTACTCAAATGGAGCCATCTTTATACTAGAATGAAAACTGTTATTATATAAAAATTCAACCAAAGAAAGATGTTGGTCCCAATTTCCCTGGTAATCCATCGAACAAGAACGTAACATATCTTCCGAGGTATGAATTGTTTGTTCTGACTGCCCATCTCATTAAGGATGAAAAGATGTACTAAAATTTAATTCAGTACCCAATGACTTCTGAAGGCCTTTCCAAAATTTGGAAGTAAACCTGGGATCACGATCAGATACAATGGAGAGGGGAACACCATGCAACCTGAATATCTCTTTAACATACAACCGAGCAAGTTTATCTAAAGACAAAGTATCTCTAATAGGAAGGAAACAATCATATTTAGTCAGTCGATCAACTATAAACCATATTGCATTATTACCTCGATATGTCTTTGGTAATCGCACAACGAAATCCATGGATATATTTTCCTATTTCCATTCTGGCACTGGTAAATGATGAAGCATTCCTTTCGGTTACTATCCCACTGCTTTAACTTGCTGAAAAGTCAAACACTTCACAGTAAAATCAACAATATATCTTTTCATTCCATCCCACCAGTAATACTCCCGAAGATCTCTGTACATCTTAGTACTACCAGGATGAACTGAAAACGGGGAACTATGAGCTTCACATAACAAATCATTCTTTAACTATGAATCACAAGGAACACATGATCTCTTCCCAAATCTAAAAAAATAATCATTATCAACGTTAAAATCAGATAACTTACCCTTCTAAACCAACTCCACCTTTTTCTGCAACTCACTATCTTCCTTCTGCACTTACTTAATTCTGTCTGATAGAGATGATTTCACTGACACTTGAAACAAAACAGTAGAATTTCCTGCACCAACAACTTCTATGTCAAATTTTATCAAATAAAAAACTAAAGGATCTCATTCCAAACGTAACATGGTTAACGAATCATTACTTTTTCGACTCAAATCATCAACCACTTTATTTGATTTTCTCGGATGGTAATGGATGGTGCAATCATAATCCTTGATTAATTCCAAACATCTCCTCTATCTCATGTTCAATTCTTTCTGAGTGAATATATAATTCAAACTTTTGTGATCAGTATATATTTCACACTTTACTCCATACAAATGATGCCTCCAAAATTTTAAAGCAAAAACAACAGCAGCTAATTCCAAATCATGTGTAGGGTAATTTAACTCATGAGGTTTCAACTGACGTGAAGCATAAGTAATTACCTGATCATTCTGCATAAATACACATCCAAGTCCTTTCAACGAAGCATCACTGTAGATAACAAACTCAACATTTCTAGATGGAAGTGCCAATACAGGATCATTCACCAATCTTATTTTCAATTCCTGAAAACAAACATCACATTCTTTTTTCCAGATGAACATAACACCTTTCCAAGTTAACTTAGTCATTCGACTAGATTACCATGAAAATTTTTCAACAAACCTCTAGTAATAACCTGCCAAACCAAGAAAACTATGGATCTCGGTTATGTTTTTGGGTCTTGGACATTCTTCAACAACTTTTGTTTTAGCAGGATAAAAAGTTATGCCATTTTTTGAAACAATGTGACCAAAGAAAGAAATTTTTTGTAACCAAAACTCACGCTTGCTGAATTTCCCATAAAGTTTATTTTGTTTTAATGTTTTCAAGACAACCCTTAAATGAATTTCATGTTCATAGTTACTTTTGGAATAAACCAAAATATCACCAATAAACACAACAACCATTTTTCACCTGAATTAACTAAGCCATCACTGCAGTAAACTATTCAATTCTTATTCTGACCATCTCAGGATGCTAATTTGGAAGGTCATTTACCTCTGTATGAATTCCCATCACAACTTACCTGTTTCCTCTATGAAAAATCATTCTCAACACAGAAATATCTTCGGTGAAGTAACATGGTAATCTGTAAATGCTATATCATTAACATAAATTAATTTATGGATGTTAATTTAATAATACTCTAACTCCTAAAGTTATCTAAACAGACATCTGATACCAACTATAAGGACCTGGCATTAAACCTTACATAATATTGAATTAAATGAATAATTCACATTGAGGATATTTTCATGTTTAGATTTTTATAGAATTAGTAAATAACTATTACATTTAAAAATATTGCAAAGTAGACACTTCTACGAAGTTTCCATTTTTTTTACAAAACATGAACTCTTGAAAAAAAGAGTCATGTCTAGTTCCATGTTTAAGACAACATGAATTTTCCTTGATCCCATCCTTGACCATATTCCACATTATGTCCTATGAAAAACATTTCAAAAACTTGGGATGAGCATAAAAAGCTCAGTAAGGGATACACAAAGAAGGAAAACTGTTAGTTTTTCAAAACAACAAGTAAACCATGAATACTTTAACATAAGTAATACTTTTCACCATTATGAAGTAGTAAATACTCTTCACTGAATAAAATATCATTAATTACCATTTTTGTAACCAAAATATTACCATAAAAACCATATAAAGAACAAATAACATATAAAGGTAACTTGGGACATAAACATACTTAAATAGAATAGCCATACGATCGACTTCCACACATATCACTAAATGGAATAGCCATAAGTCTGTCTTCCATACCCAATGCATTGGATGTTATAACATAACCACCAATCCTGGTATTCACGGCACCACCCGTCATTTGGTTTATCATGTAACCACCCATCAAATGTCCAAGTACCATTATAAAATCATAACACATAAAACAATTAATAAGGAAAGAAAACATTTCCATATTTCAATCACAATATATCACTTAAATATATTTACATAAAAAATACATTATCAAAACCATTTTCAATACCAAAATACATAAAATATTATATGCTATTTATTTACTTTTAAAAACATTACGGCTTGTTGAGGAAGCCAAATATCAAATAATACTCGCAGCGGCGGAAAAGGTCGTTGTCACCGCATACATTAAAAGAAACATTCCTTTTTTTAATTTAGTAAAATGCTTCATAGAAAAATATTTACTTTGAAAAGTCAATTGTGTTTATACAACATATAAAAGAAAGCCATGTATTAAAACAAAATATGCCTCAATGAAAGGAGATTGAGACGAAGTCTCTTACCTTGTGTCCGACTTGACTCGATCATTATTTAATCTCCTAAATAATAAAATAAAGTTAATTTATACTTGATTAAGAACCTTTTTCAAGTTTATTATTCCTTTTATATCACTTATTACCATGTTATAAACATTATGTAACCCTTTAAGTTGATAACGTTCGTTTTGTCGATATTTGGTACTTAAGTCAAAAATGGACTTCTTATAATTACAAGTCATTCATGTGCTCAAAGGTTCATTATATTCAGAATGATATTCATGATTTATATATCATATATATCATATATATCCAGCATATACATGTATTTATAATAGTACATAACATACAAAGGTAAGAAATGAAATGCACTGTTCATGGAGACGGTAAGCTGTACGTACGCATGAACGCTAATTTCATTTATATTTCTTATTTTAATGGAATTTAAACATAATTATACATAGGTATATTATAATTACAGTATAATATCATATATAATATCATTAAATCTATCCTATATACATCCCACATAAGGCATTAACGAATCACATCACTTTGAGGGGGCAGTAGTCCGCACTTCCTCAAATGAGATTATCGTATTTACCCACTACGGAAACCATAAAGGTGTGATATAAATGGAAATTTTAGAAGAATAAGGAAATAATAAACATAATATATATCATATATAAATACAGTTCCATCATAATGGCCACCATGAGAGGCGATAAGATGTAATTGAACAATCATCGTTTTGTGAGGTGTTAGTTTTCCATCCACAGAAACATTATGTTATTTATCCATTAGATGGAGGTGTGTGTAAGTGTAGTTAGAATAATTATTATAAAAACATCCTAGTATATTGAGTATACTGGTGTTGTTACAAAATAAAGGAATAAAAAGAGTTTATGGGTTGGATAAGTAAAATAAAAGAAAACAATTTATGAGAAACTGTTACCTTTAATTTGGGTAACTCTCTTTGGTTTGAACCAAAGAACTTCTTGAAGTTCCTTCTGCCTAAGGTAAGGATTCTATAGAGAGGATATGGATTTAGGGATATTAATTTTTCAGAGTTTCTTTGAGACAAATGGATTGAGAGGTGTGAGGAATTGGTTAGATGTGGTCTCTTTTTATAAGGGGGAGGAGGGGCTCTTTAGGAAAGTGTGGAACTATTATTTTATTATAAACTTATCTTCGGTTTGAAAAGGTCCAAAAATAATTAAATATGAAGATAAGATGACTCATGGTCGAAATAAAATCATCCAATCAGAATTTTACATGTTTTGGATAATATTTGAATCATTATAATCTTATTTATTGAAATCATTTATTAATGAGGTAAATACTGCATCATTATTGTATCATAAATAATTTGATTTATATGATGTCTAAAAATTATAAAAAAAATAATATTATGTATTAAATATTGTTAGATTTTCAATGAATATTTATATTCGAAAATATAATTTATATAACCCATTATAAGAATTAATTACTAAAAGCTTTTTGTTAATGTCAATTTTGTCTTTACATTAAATTAATTAATCCAAATTTTCATTATCACTACCAAGTTGCTCAATGGGGTCCCAAAATCGGCTAAAATATTCCCATGGTCGTAAATGGCTCAACCAATAAGGTTTGGACAAGTGTTAAGTTAATTTTGAATTATTATAACATTTTTTTAACCTTGAATTACCCTATTTACCTTTAACCGCGGTAAATAAAAGTCAAAAGTTACTAATCACAAAAAAATTATTTTTATCTTAATGAACCAAATTATACTTCTTGATAACAACCATAAATGTTGGTTTTTTGAAATTCAATTCACAGAAGTGGTAAAATTTCATTTAAATGAAAAAATCAGTTTTTTAACTACCACTAAGTGGTTTCACTATTCATCAAAAATTGAAGTTTTTCAGAAAAATACCAGAAATTCAGCCTAAGATATATTTGATATTTAAAATTCAAAAATGATGTCCATTTTTCAAAATTAAAAACATTGAAGTGTAATTAATTAATTTTAAAATTAATTCCTGTTGTTAAAACAAATAGCGTGTTTTTAAGAAACAATAACTACCAAAAGATTGATACTTGTTTATGTATAATTTCAAAGTGAAATTAATTCCAATGAACAAAATTGGATTAAATGGTAAAAATATATTTTAATTTTACTTTAAAACAAATTAAAAAGATAATCTAACCATATAAATAAATTAGATTAAAAGGCACTTTTGAATTAAAATACAATATTTGTCACTATTTATTAAAAAATGAACTTTATCGGAAAAATTCCAAAAATTTACACAAAGTAAATTTTGATATCCCCATTCTAAAGAAGGATTTTATTTGTTCATATATAATGTATTAAAGTGGCCAAAACTATATTTAAAAAGGGTTCTCTATTAAAAGGCGATAAATCAGCCTTTTAATGTAAATTATGCTTAAAATTAGATTCATTCACATTTTTAGAATCTAAATTTTATTGGATAAATGTAAATACATTTAACAAACATGTATAATCATATTGTAGTTAGTTTTGTTCATTCCCGCCAATACAAAGACAAGGAGTTAACTACCATTTAAAATAATAATATTATATTATTAGTGTACAACGTAAGATTTCAAAGAAACCCGTTGTTGCGTATCAGGTACGCTATCGAACATAGCAACCCATTTAAAGTAAAATTAATATTTAATTAAAAAATATTAATAAATATGAAATATGTCTTATTCTTCATTTATGTGGGATGTTACACATGGTGCATTATATATTATCCTAATTATACTATTTAATGACTTTTAAATGGTTAGACTTAACTTATTCTTATGCTGTCTTGTTTTATATTGTTTCCACATTTCTATATTTATTTAATGTTATCACATTATATAATTATTCGATGTTCATGTTTTTTATTCTCACCCTTTTTTCACCTTGATATTCCTCTTGACTCACATGTTTTACTTTCATCATGTTAGGATTTGATTATTACCTTACTAAGCTTTATAGCGCACACTTTTCTTATGCATGTCCCCAGTTTATCCTGTGCAGTCTTAAAAGATTAATGTATTTTAAGGTCTTGTTATGGAGTTTTAAATATTTTACTTACATCCTTATTTTCAAGTTAATGTTCTATTTATGTAATTTAAAAACACACATGGACTCAATATTTTTGGATGGTATTATGTGTGTATTTATGTAATAAATCATGAAATAAGTTATATAAAAATATGGATTGTCTTATCCATCCTTATTCAAGCATAATGGTTGGTTTAATATTAGATTGAGGTAGGTTATTTGAGAACCCTCCTTAATTTTGTGTATAATGTGGAAGTAGTTTGTTTTACCTTTTTTAGGTTAATGGTAAGGATTAACCTAATGATGATAATGAATCATATTAAAAGTAAATTGGTGTTAATGGTGTGATTCACATATTTTTACATGATTCCTAGATATTTCTTTTGATAAATGTCCCTTTGTGGTTACTTCTAATAATTATTTTTTATGTTATAGATTATATTCCTTTACTGTAATTTGATTATTAGAATCACATTTAATAAAAAGGATAATTACTTAAATATAGTAATGAAGCAGTTGTTTGAGAATTGAAATTGTCGGGTTAGGTTTAATTTAATGATAATCTTTAATATAAAAAAGGGAATTATGTAATTGTTTTATAGCTAGAATTGATTATTATATGTTTTTTATATTCTTATTTTTGTTTCCATGGTTTGTGTGACTGTGATATTGGATGGTTTTGGTTGGTATTTGATTATTAGAATCACATTTAATAAAAAGGATAATTACTTAAATATAGTAATGAAGCAGTTGTTTGAGAATTGAAATTGTCGGGTTAGGTTTAATTTAATGATAATCTTTAATATAAAAAAGGGAATTATGTAATTGTTTTATAGCTAGAATTGATTATTATATGTTTTTTATATTCTTATTTTTGTTTCCATGGTTTGTGTGACTGTGATATTGGATGGTTTTGGTTGGTATTTGGATTTTGGGATGAGGTGTGAAGTGGGTGAAATGGTTGGGTTACTTTGGTTGGCATGGGGCAGTGTGGCTATTAATGTGGAAATAGTTTATGAGAAGTTGTTTGATATGGAAATGGTATCATGGATGATTATGTAGAAGGAGGAGGTGGTTTTTTGGATGTTTTGGTTATTTGAATGTGTTATGGGGTATTTTTTGTGGTAGTTAGTTATGTGATGTGGGTTTTTTTCTAAAGTTACCTGATGAAAACGGAATATGTTTAGTAAAGATGAATATGGTAAGTGGTGTGGTATGGAATAAAATAAGCTATAGAATTCTAATGAAATGATAATAATTGGAATGAATGGGTAACAAAAGGAATAAATGTGGTTGATGGATAAATAATAATTAACCATTAAATATAGAAAATTAATGGATAAATAAATCTGATATGGATGGTAAAATGATAAATATAAAAAATGGTTAAATTATGTGATTACATAAGAAATTTTTAATGGGTCTTGTGTCTATTTTTTATGATAAGTGGGGTTGGTTTGTGGTTTAGTGATTGGAAGTGATGGTTAGTGTGTGATAGTGATGGCGTAGTTGTTTTTATGGGTGTAAAAGTGTTGCCTTTGAATAGAATCATAGGTTGGGATTGTGTTTTTGAATAATTTTATATTATTATTTCCTTTTAATTTCTTACACAACCCACTTTATTCAGGTAACCTTACCAATACCCAAATGTTTTTAATTTTATTTTTTCCCCAAACATCTAGGTTGGTGAGGAAAAAAATGGATGAAAAATCTATCTTCTCAATTAATCCTTCAAGGTGTAGTGTGGGATATAGTGGTTCATGGTAGGTATATAAAATGATATGTAATAGCTTAAAGTTATAGTCTATAATATACTTTCTAACTTTGTTATGTGATTGAGATACTGATACATGGTGGGAATCATATATGGTAGGAGGAGGACATGAGGTAGATGTCCTTCATGTTCATGATACCCTACTATAATGAAAATGTGATATGACATTAGGATATAATATTTGGTGGAAGATATGTGATGATAATGATTTTTCTATGATATGTGGCATGGTTGTGATTTGAGATGTGATCTCTTGCAGCATAGATGTGGAAGAGATTGGGAGCACTAATAGGTTTTTCATTTGGGAAAGAGAGAAAAAATCCAGTGTGAAAGTGTTTTTAAGGTGCCTTTTGAATATATTATTATGATATTATGTTGTTATAGTTGGATATGGTATTGGGTGAGCATGCTTTCATTAGTTCAAGTGATAGTTAACCTGGTAGATGTTTGGTGGTTCTACTATTTTCTCAGTGATTCATTAGTACGATTCTTCTACATTTTCTTGATTGGTATTGAGGAGGAACCTATAGAGTATGAATTTATTTCACCCCTATATATATATTAATTTTAGGTTTTTGGGATATATTTAGAGATCTAGATGGAAATTATTAACTTGGATCATAGATATATGATTGAATTACTACTATACGAGTTTTAACTTTGGTATTAATTTTTGGGGACATGTATTTGTATAAATTTAACAAAATTATAGGATATTAGTTTTATTTTATATTATGGGGATGATCAGTGGTTTTCCTTATTTTTTCCAGGAATTTATGATGGTAATTCCTCCCATGTCTATGTTTTATATCCTCAGTGATAATTTCCAACCCATATCTTATTGGAGATGGGCTTTAAGGGATCTTCTTACCTTCACTGTAGGCCATGGTTGGGCTCCAAGTGGGGTCAGGTTGTGAATGAATGGTATTAGACCTATGGATAATATTTAGGATGGAAAATGGAGTAGGTAATTTTTAGGATGCATGGGTTTATTTGAGAAATAATGTTAGTTGAACTTAGTGTGTGATGTAACAAAGGAGCCAAATTAAGACACTAGTGATTTGGGCCTCATGTGATCCAATGAAATGATTTTAGGCTTACTAAACACCATGGTGAGATAATACTAATTATAGGTTATATAATTGATAGAGTTACAAACATCATAACTTTTTTGTTCTTGTGTTTGAATTGGGATGATAATGAGGAAATTTTAAATGAACCTATAAAATGATATTAAAATGAGTTCCATGACTTAAGGATTAAATGTTTCCTTTCTTAGTCATAGAAAAGTCCCCTGTACATCATCTATAAGTGGTTCAGGCTAGAAAGGTGCGGTAGGACGATCTGGTTAACCAAAATAGGGTTAACCCTACCAAGGAGGTGAGTTTTAGAGGAGGTAAGTATGTGAGCTCTAGGGACAGGGTTGGAGAAGTGTGAGGGGAGTGTATCAAAATTAGAAATAAATCATTGGTTGGAGGATCTAGTGATCTCTTTCTTCTTGATCTACATCTGTTCAGAATATCTTGTTTTGTGTTCTATTATTAATATCTAAGTAGATATGTGCTAGTGATGAATTTTATATATTGGATAGTGGAAATAGGAAGGGGTTTCATGGGATTATTTTAGAAGTATGTTTGTGTAGAGTTTTTTTTCATTAATGATGAGGGAAGTTAATAGGTAGGAGTTTCTCTCTCTCTATCATAGAAAAATGACCTTGTGGGAGCTTAAGATAAGTTTTATAGATCTTCTTTATTTGTCCCCTAAACATTTTCCCAATGAAGAGTCCCAAAAATGATGTTTAGAGGAGGTGTTACACCCAGTTATTTGGTATGTTGTTACGCTATTTCCATTTCCTATGAATATAAAGGCATATAATAATAAATATGTGATTGAAAGGATGAATGAATAGTCATTATTTTATTGAGAGGGGACTCATCAAAGCTTCATGAGGTGAGAGATACATATCGAGGGTCTCAGAAGTTGGGGTCATCAGGGTTCTGACCATCCAGGGGCCAACCTCAACAATTTTCTTCTTGTTTCTCTTGGGATAATAGTTATCATGCACCAATAAGGGATCTATTACTATGTGATTATCATGTGGAGTTCATGTTTATCAATGATTCAAGTGCTTAACCATTCTTGTGAACTAATGCAGCGATGGTAATCGATTTCCATTTCGTCCTCAACGATAGTTTCCTTAGAGGACTTATCTGTAGTTAGATCGGTATATATTTGAGTATCCAATAAGAGATAGAGTATACAAAGGATAACCCCACGATGTCACCTTACTTCAAGGAAATATGGATGATCATCTCCATGGAGGTGGTTTTTATTAGGGGAAGTGAGGTATAGGAGTTGGGAACGGTCTGTTGTACACCATAGAGATTCCAGTGTTGGATGTGCCATGAATTGTTCAAGGAATCATCTATTTAAATTTTTCCCTCAATTATTCCATATTTTATTATGGATAATTCAATTATTTCCTTTCAACCAACTAGTTCCATTCCTTGGGACCCATGGTAAAGAGGCTTACAATGCCCTTCATTTTGACTATACCAGTTGAAGGTGAGTTGAGTTTTCATGATATGTGTTGAGGTTATGAGCTAATATTGGGGAAATATTAGTCAGTTGGGGATTTCTTCTTGTAGTAGATACAACCATCTGTTATCATCCTCAATATATATTTATTATATTATATTCATTTATTCATTGAATACTTTCGAAGGAGAGTTTAATTCTATTATGTGGAAGGCCATCATGTAGTGATCATTGGTGATTGGGATAATAAAATTATTTATATTCATTTAGGGAATCTTCTGTCTTGATTAGAATATTTTTCATTGTTCTTGGAAGAGGAGTTAGTGGTCGAGTATCCTAGAGTCATATAATAATTTTTTTGATGTTTTCCCAAAGATATTATAACCCTACCCCCATGGTATAATATCATGTTTGAGATATAGTGGCATGCTAGTGCCACTCTGATCTCAATAGACCCTTATTATATGGAACCTTCTGAGCTGTGGGAGTTGATGATTCAGATTGATGATTTTATACATAAAGGTTTCATTTGGTCTAGTGTATCACCATGGGGATATCAAGTGTAATTATATATAAATGAAAATGGTGGTCTAAGGTTGTTCATATAATACCATTGATCTGATCATGTAGTGGTCAAGAACCATTATCCCCTTCAAAGGATACATTTTTTGATCAATTGATGGGATCTAGATGGTTTTTGAAGAATGATATGTGGTCTGGGTATCATTATATATGACTGAAGGGGGAGGCATAATGAATAAATTCATGTGTCATTACAAACACTTCGAGTTCATATTTATTTCATTTAGTGTCACGAATGCCTCAACTATTTTCATAAGACTAAAAAATATATGTTTCATGAGTTCCTCGACCAGTTTATGATAATGCTCATTGGCGACACACTCATATACTCAAATTCAGAGTATGATAATTTTTATGATATTATGGCTATTTTATAGGTCCTTTAACACCATCATCTCTATAAAAAGTTGTCAATGTTAATGTTTTGGACACACAATGTTCATTTTATTAGTTATGTGGTGTCCCGGTAAGAAGTTTCAGTCGATCGTTCAAAGATAAACATATTTTTTATTGGTTAGAAACAAATAATGTTGTAGGGGTTCATATTTTCCTTTTCCTTATAGGATATTATTAGAGGTTCATGTCTGATTTCTCTTGGATTTCAGCCCCATTTATATCCTGGACAAGGAAGGACAAACATTTCATATGAACTGATCAATGCTAGGTGGGCTTTGATTACATAAATAGGCAGCTAATTAGTTATCTATTCCTTTTTTTTCTAGATATGGGAGTGATATTCATGGTTTTTTATTATACCTATCATCTTGGTTTAGGTTTTATCCAAATGTAATAAGGGCATTTCTCACATATGGGTCTAGGTAGTAACATGATCTTGAGATAGTAACAATTTTGTTTTCTCTAAATCTATGGTGAAATTACCTCATTAGTGATCTATTTATGGTCTTCACATATCACATTATCTTGAGTTATATGTTCTCTCATCATGATATGAATCTACATCAAAATAAGTGGATATATTTATTACAGGACTAACATTGTCATCTCTTACATCCCATGAAAAGGGAATGTAGTTGTTATTGTTCTAGGTAGGACATCACAAGGAGATATCATTTGATAGTCGAGTGATGCTTGGATAATGACATATGAGGTTGTGGTGATTTATCTTGTTATGGACCAGGTTGGTGGTATGGGTTTCCTATATTATATGACAATGTAATAATATTTTTTGTAATGGGTGGAAGAGTTTTAGTGGTGATGCTCAAAGAGATAGGTTATATAGGTTCACATACTTCATGATTATACTCCTAAGTGATAGTTAGAGGATGAAAAACATCATACCTTGTTTTAGGGGATATAGTTTGTTTTATTAGAAATGCATGATGAGGTTCTTAATGAGTTTTATAGCTCACACTTGGTAGTGAATCTTAGTATATCCAAGGTGTATCATACCTTGAGGAGTCATATATAGTGTCCATGGATGAAGTCGAATATATTGGAGTTTTTATTTTTGTTTTTAGAATGTCTATAGGTAAAGGCATAACATCATGTTTTGAGTGATTTTTTATAGCCATTAGTTTTACCCTAGTGGAAGTGGGAGGATATTTTTATGGATTCCGTTACCAGTTTTCCTCAAGAATAAATAGTATTTAATGATATTTGGGTGACTGTACATCAATTGATTAATTTGGAACATTTATTGGTGATCAAGGAGTCAGTTGTTTGTGTATTATCTGTAGAGGAGGTATATAGATGAGATAGTGAGGATTCACATGGTACTGAGAACCATTATTTGTGATCAGGAACCACATTGTACCTCATTATTATGGGGTGGTATTCAACCTGATTTTTGATCTCACCTACGCTTTAGAATATCCTTCCATCCTTAGATGTATGGTCAAATGTAGAAGACCATGCATACATTGGATGATGTGTTTGGTGCATGCATCTTGGATTTTGGTGGATAATGGGTGAATCACCTACCTTTGTTTGAGTTCACCTATAATAATAACTATCTTTATTCCATTACCATGGATCTAATCTTGGTGTATGGTAGGAATTTTTGATCCTTATTGTGATGTACTGAGGTTGAGGAGTCAATGGTCCTTCAACCATATCTAGTGCTGAGCATAACAGAGAAGGTATTGATGATTTGGGAGTGGATTAAGGTAGTCACTTTAAAAATTCTTATGCATAACATAGGAGGATACCTATGGATTTTGAGGTTCGTAACCTTGTATTTTTTAGGTTTTCCCCTCATCAGGGAAATTAGAGGTTTGGATATAGGATTTTAACCTAGTTTAATGTTCCTTTTGAGGTGTTGGGCACATTGGTGAGGTGGAATATTAGTTGTAATTCCCTCTATAGTTATAACATATCCACAATGACTTTCATGGGTCGAAACATCATCGATATCTTAAAAAACACTCCCATGTCATTGATTAGGTATATTTTTATGTATAAGATGAAACAAAATTCATGGAGCAACTAATTGAGATTTAGGATCATTAGGAGAAGGTGTTGAGTTGGGTAGTTATTACCTTGTATTGTGTTTTATATAGGTATAGTGGTTTAGAGGAAATGTATATGGGAACGCGATTCATATATGTATATGCAGTATATTGATATTATTTGATATTTGTTTCCAATTAATAATCATATGTTTGATTTGATGTTGAATTGTTTGATATTGTTTGTTTTCTGTATTGTATTAAAAATTTTATTGAAATTTTATCTATTTTGTAGGTGTCTCCCAGGGGAGTGTCTAGGTTGGTGGTTGTTAATTCCTTCTAGTATTAGATTTGGTTATTTTGTTTAAGAAAAAATTGAGAGGTATCTAATGTGATGAAATAAACATTTTTGGATTTTTAATTTTCATTCTTTGGGTGGTGGACTTATTAGGAAGAGGTTGGAGGAATATTGGATCTATTATAATTAATATTTATACTAAAAGTGGGTGTGTCATGGTGTAGAGGTATTAATTTCACTGTTAATGGTTGATTTGGAGTTTAACATCTGTTTGGTTGGTGTAGATAAAATGTTTAGGCCTTATAGTGTATTTTTGATAAATTAAGCACATTATGTTTTTCTATAAAAAATTAAATGTGTATTTAAAAATATTATGTATTATATTTTCCATTTTATTGGTTATTAAATGGTATTTATTATCATAGAATAGATATGTGAGAGGGTTTTCTCATGGTTCCTCTATTTTGGATGTCACTGCATCATAGTGCTAGAGCCACACCATAGAGATCTAGTAGTTGAATTTCTTAACTCTATCATTTTGGGGTCATTGCACACATATGCCTCAGTTTCACTATGAAACTTTCTTGGATATATCAGATCAAGGAGTTGATTGAGTTTTAAATAGGGCAAGATATGGAAATATTGATGTGGTTTATAGAGGGTTGTTTGATTTAGTCATATTATGGAGTGTCCATTACCCATTGTGCTATGGTTTTGTGAAGTTCTAACACCTATATAAATTTAAAATTATAGATAAATTCATCTTATTTACTTCATTTTCCTAAAAAATTAGGTGACCATAGGTGTGTTCTTAGAGACTTTTGATCACTTTATGATTTTTTATCCCTTCACTTTCAGATATTTATTTCTTGTGATCCAAGGTGATTTTCTGCACTCTTATCCCTGGTTCTCCCTTATTTTTTCTTATTATAAGTTTTTTGTTAGTACTATTAGTTAAAATTGGAGTTTTTGGGTGTGTTATGATTGAGATAATTATGTTATATGTTTTAAAAGATTTGTTTGTCCTATTTAGGCCTTGAGATCTTCTCTCCTTCCTTGTTCAAGTGTAGCAGTTGGTTGAAGCTTAAATTGAGGTAAAAGATTTGATAAATCTCCATAATTTTGTTTATAATGTGGAAGTAACATACTAGTTATTGATTTGGGTGAATGTTAAGGATTAAAATATTAAATATAATGAATCATAATGAAATAAAATTGGTTGTAATGGGGAAATTCATATGTTTTTTCATGATTCCTTAACATTTACTGTGATAAATGGTTGTTTGTGGCTGTTTTTGAGAATTTTTGTTGATATTGTGGATCAAATTCCTTTAGTGTGATTTTATTTTCGAAATCACCTTATATAAAAAGGATTATTTCTTAAATATGGTAAATAAATGGTTATATAAAAACTATATTTTTTGTGTTATCACCCATGAAAGAGTGGTTGAATATAACATGAATGCATAATATATAAGGGGGATTGTGGAATTGATTTATTATTATAATTTACTATTATATGTTGTTGGTATGATTTCTATTTTTTCAATGATTATTGTGTCCATGACATTGGATCATTTTGGATGGTTTTGGGATGTTGGGATGTGGTGTAAAATGGGGGCTATAGTTGAGTTTCCACGGTTTTCATGGGTAGGTGTGGCTATTGATGTGTAAATGGTGGATACATTTTTATATGACATGAAAGTGATAATTTTTTTGATTATGTGGATTGAGGGGGTGGTTTTATGGATGTTATGGTTATAGGTATATGTTGTGGTATGGTTTGTAAAATGTTTGGTTTTTAGATATGGGGTTGTTATATAATTTCATGATGGAAATGAAATATTTTTAGTAAATATGATTGTGGTAATGAGTGGGGAATGGAATTTAATAAGCCATGGGTTGTTAATGAAATGTCAATATTTGATATATATGGGTAATAGTAGGAATAAATGTGGATATTATCTAAAAAGTGTTTTGTGATAAAATATAAAAAATGAATGGATTAATAAATGTTATATGGATGGTAAAATGGTAAATCTATAAATAATTAAATGATTTTATTGAATGAGAAATTGTTAATGCTTTTCTAGATATTTTGTGTGGGAAGTGGGACTAGTTTAGGGTTTAGTGATTTATAGTGATGGTTAACATGAGATAACGGTAGTGTGGTGGTTATAATGGGTGTGTCAATGCTGTTTTAGCATGGAATCATAGGTTGGGATTGTGTGTGAGCCTAATTATATATCGTACTTTCCTTATGATTTATTATTCAACCCACCCAGGTTGGGAAACATTATAGATTCCCAAATGTTTTGGGTTTTAAGGGTTTTCTACAAACATTCAAGTGAGCAAGGTATAGATAACTAACTAATCCTTCTTCTATACTACGCCTTATAGGTGTAGTACGAGTTAGGATTTATCATGGTAGGTATTATCAGATGAGTTGTAATAGATCAATGTTATGTTATATGATATACTAGTTTACTTGGTTACATGATTGATATGATGATATATAGTGTGGGTCATGCATGGTAGGAGGAGGGAACATGGTTTTCATTCATCAAGTTCATGATAACATATTGTAATGGAAATTTGATATGTGGTTGGGTTCTATTTTATTGTGGTAGATATTTCATGATGATTATGTGGTTGTGATATGTGGAATTTTTTTAATATGAGATATGATATGTTATGACATACTGGAAGAAGTGATTGGGAGAACCAAGACATTTTCTACTAGTGCATGTGAGAAAAAAACCAATGAGGAAGTGGTTGAGAGGATCCTTATTGATATATTATTTTGATATTTTATTATTATACTTGGATTTGGTATTGAGTGAGCTAGACTTAGTGATTTTGAGTGATAATTGACCAGGTATGTGTTTTTTGGTTTTTCTATTTGTTCACCAAAGCATTAATATGTTTCTTCCACATTTTCATAGATGGTATCAAAGAGGATATAACTAATTATGTATCTATTCTACCCCTTATATATATAAATATTCTTTCCTAGTTTTTGGGAGGAATTTGAAGATAGAGTTGGAAACTAATAGCTCAGAGCTTGGAGCTATAGTTGGAGTTGATGCCTTAAAAGTTCTCATTTTGGTATTTATTTTTAGGGAATCGTATTTTCAATACCTTTACATGAATTATAAGATATTGGTGTTGTATTATATAATAGTTATGATTTGTGGTTTTAATTATATTTTCCTAGGATTTTTAAGTGTGATTCATCCCATGTGTATGCTTTATACCCTCAGTTCTAGTATATAACTCATGCCTTATTATAGGTGGGATTTAGGGGTCACTCTCACCATCATTGTAGGTATAGTAGAGGTTCCCAATGAGGGTAGTTTGTGAAACAACCAATAAATCCCAATAACTCAATAAACCATATATAACCTGTATACCTATGTTTTTTATGAAACAACACCCAAATACTATTCTCCCACTTTTAAACTTGGTCATTAGGCTAACATCATCCAACAACTCCAAAAATACAATCCTATAAACATATATGTTAAAGGAGGGGTGAGTATATCCATACACTCAGGTTCCTATATCCTATTTATGAATAATAAAGTTAATATTGTGCATTCATAATAATCAAAGTAATAAACTCACAATAAATTTACCTTTCCATACTAGACAAGATCACCTAGGAGTAAAATAGGTCAAAATTCAACTAGTGAATTATCCTATCAAGAGGTCTCATCATATTATACACATAATTATAATTCATCTAGAAGTATACAAATAATTATCATTAAATATATTTCATCCATATTTTTTACCCAAGATCACCACAAACATAGTTCACCCAAGAAAAAAGTGTGTATAATATAAAACATATGATTAAATATTTACATTACCCCTAAAAACCAACTCACATAACTAGTGTTCACAATTGTAGGATTTAACATCATATCACCCACCCACTATCATAACCATGATACATCAACCTATATTCTAGAGATAAACCATATCATAATAAATCTATATCTAGTCCATATCTAGTCTATACCACTTGACAGGGTGAGAGAGGGAATACTAGTTTTACTATTTGATCTTTCTACCTACCAATCCTGATATTGGGTCACACCAAAGAAAAATTCTCTTAGGCATAGTTTTATAGATAATGGTACTCTAATATATGAATTAGTAACAAAAATATTATAAAAAATATCTAAAACAATACCATACCCATATGAGAGATACTAACATACATTATCATCATATACCAACTCACAAACATCATTAAGTCAAGGTACTACTTCAAATTATCACATCATTATGCTCTATCTTGGCATATAAATCTACAAAGGATATGAAACTTTTCATCATCATAAATAATCCCCATAATCATTATAATGAATGTATCAAAGTGAAAAACTCTCCAAGTCAATACCATATAGTAAAATAAGTTGGTTCACATCACATCAAACTAATGTCAATTATAAGAAAATCATCCAATAATTATTGAAAAAAACCCTTCAATAATTTCCAAACCTATCAATAAAACAAACTATGTTTATACTTCCCTCATATAATTGAAATTAATGAGTGAATGAACATCGTAATGTGTATCATAACATCATAAAACAATTTTTAAGTATAAATTCAACATCAATTTATATCCTACCATAATTATGAATCATAATAATGCCTGAATCAATGTCATCCTCATATCGAGCCACTACTGGAATTCTAGTCTATAATAATAGACCTATACCAATCATTTTAACTAACTATTGGTATAGAATTCAATTACTTAAAACTAGCATGACCCACTCCATTTAAATTCACAATTCACACTTCCTTATGTCTATTTTATCCCTCTCCTTTAATTCCCCTAATTATTCATGTATTTTTGATCATTTTGAATCTATTTTTTTGCTGAAATCATCATGGTATATGTTGTTACACTTAATAATCTCTCTTATTTTATTCTTTTATTTTTTTACATTTTCAATCCCCAGATTGCAATGGTAGGATAAGGTTTGATGTTTCAAAAATTTCATTAGTGTTTTTTTTTATTTTTAGGGTTTAAGAATATTATTTAAGTATTTTTCTTATTTCTCATGATGAAAAAACGTTGGGAATCATTGGATTTGTAATTTATGATAGGTATATCTATATAATTCTCTTTTTTTACATGACCATGATTGATTGTATTAATTTATTTTTATTTTTATTGATTAAATTTCATTTATTATTGATGATGAAATGGTGATAGTAATATATTGAGTTTACTTTGGTGTTAATGTGATAAATTATAATTTTACATTAAACTAAACCAATTGAATGTTTAAAATAATGTACAAACAAGATTCTTGATAAAAATTCAGTTTCTAATCAAATAATTTAGGTTGTTTCTATAAATTATTTTTAGGGTATTATAGATAAGGAGTTTAATTGTTTTGATAGTTTTCCCCAAATATCAATAATTGTTTTGACTAATATCAATGTTGTGGGTGTTAATTAATAGAAATAATTATTATGGATTATTTATTAATATTGTTGTTATATTGTGTTATCCAGAATTATACTAATTAATATAAATGTTATGGGTTGTATGTTCCAAATTTATATAATTATTTATAGGTTGTTATAGACATTGATTTTTTTTAATTATTATAAATTGGTTTTTTGATTAATATCATGAATTTTTTATAGGGTGTTTATTTATTTTACATAAATAGTGAATGATTTTTTCAAAGTTCACAGAGGGTACCAATATTTATAATTATGAAGATAATGTTATAGAGGTATTTTTTCATGTTCTGTGGAAATGATTTTCTTCTTTAATAATTTTATTCCATGATAAAAACATAATTGGGGAATATATTTTTAAAGATATGTTATGGTAGGTGGTTTCAAACCTCTAAGTCATTATTTCTTCTTAGTAGTGATAATATAAATGCATTCTTTAACCTTAACCCTCACAATCAACCTCCATTTATCCATTTTCACTTTTATTTTCTTCAATCATCAAATTATAGCATATATATTGATATTTTATTTGGTCTAGTTATCCCATCACTTAGGAGTGTCTCAAATGCATAATGCGACCTATATATATAGATGTTGAATATTGTGTCATAATATATATTAAAATGATTTATTTTTGTCATGAATTTTCTAATTATCGTATACTATATATATTTTAATAACAATTTATTTTATCATAATGGATAAAAGTTGGATTTATGATACTAATCACATATCAATAGATTTTCAAAATAAGTTGTATATTTAGAGATTTTTTATTTAATAATGCTTCAAATGAAAAAATTATATGCATCCATTTTTGTGATTTTTTTGGAATACATTGGTTATATATGGTAAAAATGAGTTAGCATATCACAAAATTTATTTTTCCTATTAAATATAATGTATGATATCATAATAGAGAGGACAAGCACGAACATGTTATTAATAATCAAAATGAAATGAGTGGAATGAAGAATTTGATATTTAATAAGTTTCCATTTATGCATCATTATAATAAAGAAGTTATTTTAATGTAAGAAGACAATGGTACGAGTACACATGATACAACTAGCTAAAATCATGATGATGTGTAGAGTGAAAAAATTGATGGGTGATACAAGGACTCCAGTGTATTAGGTATGTTATAAAATGAAAAAGCTGTAATTTTTAAAGTAACTGTATCATAATAAAACTAGAAGGATATATATTTACTAATTCCTTTATACATATGATGTATTTTGGTCAATATTATTGAGTTTTATATAAAAATTTCATATGATATAAGATGATAAAGATGAGGGTTTGTGATATACCTTTGTTTAGGAATGTCATTTGGTACGTTATGACCATATCATAAGGACATACCCATGAAATCATATTCTATGATTAGGAGTAGTTATAAAGGTATTAAATATGATTTCATTCCTATTCCCTTAAAAAATCATAAAATATGATTTTCACTTGTTGTCTGGTGGCACTACCATGCAGTCATAGTGTATAATGTTTTATATCACATGGAATGGTTTATATGCCGATGTATTTGATATTCATGTCATCTATGTTGGTTGTGTCTCCACTAGAAATGTTATTTTTAATTAGGTTGTGACTCCCCATAATTTTTTTTGTATTTTAGTGGGTGCCATTTCTCTCGGGGATGGAGATATGTGAAAAGTAGATATAGAATCACTTTTATTAAAATTATTTTAAAAATACCTCTGTGTATTTTTTTCAATTTACTAATTATATTTACTCTGATAAATAATTAATATTTTATAAATACTTCAATCCACCCCTCTTTACTATTAGACCACATGACCTTCTAGGAAAATAATTAGGACACAAATGTTAGTTTTGGAATTCATAGATGGTATATGTGATCTAGTCACTCCCATTATATTAGTCAATTAATATAAAAATTTATTTTTTATTTCATAAAAATTATAAAATATTCCACATTATTATCTTTCATTGTTGGGTAACAGGTTCAATGAATAATAATGTCTAATTATTCTAGAAAATATCCTCTATTTTTTCTTTTATCTCCCTAATACTAAGAATAATCCTTCCTTGAAGTGAAAAACTAAAAAAAATATTTCAAAAAAATTATCTATTTTTTAATATACATATTTGATTATGATTTTAGGTTTATATCCCATATGTATTAACATATTCCTTTGAGTACTTATTTTCTACATTATATGGGATAAATTGATATGAATACAATACAATAATAAAATTATTAAATTTGAGATATTATTCTCTAGATGATAGTAATAATGAAGATTTATTATAATATAAATATAATTATATAAGAATTAAATTCAAAACATATAATTTTTTAAGTCCCCATAAATATTTTGAAAACATAGTCATCATTATTAATGGTATTTCATAATAATAATATGTTTTCTTAATAATTTAGCTAAATCATTCTCTATATGAACATGCAAGATTATATGGCCTACCATATTTACCATTTCTATACAAAATTCATTGAAATATTGAGATATAAATTGACCATAATCATCAATACTTAAACTTTTGATGATTTAATTAGACAGTCACACTCTTAATTTAACTATTTGAGCATAATATTATAAAAAATACTATATTTCATGTTTAGAGTGAGATAACATGTGGCCATATACCATATTCATCTATCAATTACATATAATATTTAAATAGTAAAATAATTTGATAAATTATTCCTCACATTTCCCCATTAATTTATTTAATTGATGAAGACAATATATCCTTAATCTTAATTGGTAATGGTTTATAATTTATTTTTTAAAAGAATCCTCACATGGAATTTTTATTATTGGAAGTGGATTTTGGATATTTATTGAATGTATATGTGTATTTTCAATTAATATTCACATATTTCACAAACCTGTAAGACCTAATCAATCAAGCTATAAATTTATAGTTTTTATTAATTTTTTAATATTATATTTTCTATATTATTTATTATATGTATAATGAAATATAAATGATAATTTTTTAACTTTTTATCATAATTTTTTTCCTTATTTATTAATGGATGAAAACCTTTATTTTTCATTCACTTTAGTTAAATATTGAGTATTATATCAACATTAGTATATATCATTAAAAACAAAATAAGTTTCTCTTATACTTAAGGTAAACAAATCATTTACAAAGAATATTCTCTTATTGGGTAAAATAAAAATTGTTTCCCTAGTAAGGAAACATTAGAGGGGGGTGGGGTGGGGTTTTTAATTGATGATTTACTAATCTTATGAAATAAATAGCTCTTAAAATATTATATCTAGAATGAATCTTTGTCAGGTGAATACAAAAAATTTATAGAACTATTATAATATATTGTAAATGTAAAAAATAGTTTATGTTATGTAGTAAATCCAAAAAAATTAAATACAAAATAAATAATGTAAAGCTATTGTAAATAAGAAAATGTAAAAATTGTTAATAAGGTTTTAGATAAAAAATATGGAATGATATGGAACTTTAATTTAGTAGGATATTAAAGTTCCTAACTATAAAAAATATTCACTTTTATTAAAAATACATAGGGGATCAATAACCTAAAATGGATAAACAAGTTCAAAGTTAGAACCTATTAAATAAATTAAAAATAAGGAAAATAACCTTTTATTCATATCTTCTTCAAATAAAATGATCGATAACACCAATTCCTTACCTTAGGACTTCTTTGATCCAAACATATCCCCAAATAAAAAAAATGAATATGAAAAGTCTCATGCCTTTAAAATAAATCATAAAAAAATGGATTCATAAGAAGAATGAATTAAAATATTAAAATAATGAAAATGTTCTCACAATTATGCACAAAAATCATGGTCAAAGTGTTTTATATGAATTTGGGATAAGGATTCTACTTCTAGGGGAAGTTTCATAATAAATGTTAGAAATTGGTTACCTAGAATGATTATTTTATGGTAGGGTTGGACAGTTAGAATTTGTTTAGGGAATTATTAAATAAGGTAGCTACTATTTGGTAGGAACAAAAATTAGTTTTATGTTAGGCTTCTAGAGGAAGATCTTGTAGGGTTAGTATTGAGGACTTAGGTTCTATGTCTCCAATAGAGTTCCTCCTCTTCTTAAAATCTTTCCTTTATTAATTTTGATTTTGTTTCACTCTTCATCTATATTGTGAATATTCTTACTAGAGAATAATAGAAATCCTTTTTTTCAACTCTCCCTCCCTCTCATCACCCTATAAATTGGTTCTCTCATTGAGAGAGATTCTTGAAAGATAATATCTATCTGGGAGATATGTTCTTGATAGAGGAACTTAGGAAATATAACCAACAAAGCATTTATTTTCTTAGATAAATCAATGAGACACAAGTTAATGTGAAAAATGATGCCTTCACAATAGTATAAAATGACTCGTTGTAGACATTGTTGGTGTTGTAGACTATATAGGAACAATAAGAACATCATGCACATATGGTTCAACTAAAATATTAGTTCAATGGAATCATGTATGAATCATCTATTTTATACACTGGATGAATTTTTCATAGAGTTGAAATATATACTAGACCAATTATTGATTAGGCTATAATGCATGGAGATCCAAATGTAAGAATTGATAGCGATAGTGAATAAACTCATGAAAGGTAAGGTGGATTTTTCGAGCTGAATCAAATACAAAGGGAAGTCTATCAGTAATGTGGAAGATGAAAGAAGTTTTATGGAGACCTTGAACCCAGTAACCCAGAGCTGGTGCTTGATTTATTAAATTGGAATAAGATACACAGAATGAATCCTGATGGAACAAATAGTTTATAAGTCTTAATAAAATAGGTATATACATGATTCCCATATTATATTTGAAAAAAAAATCATAACATATTTTGTTTCATGAATAATATTATACCATATAGAATATATTTCCACATCAATCCTAGTACACTTCATGGATTTCTAGAAAATGAAAAAAATAAGCATTAGATCAAATTCCCAGTAAGGGTTAAGTATAGTAGAAGCTATCAGAAATCAATAAGAATAATCAGCATATAAAGTTAAATAACTGAATACACATTCCATTTAAATAACTTTAATATCATGATCAGATATGGAATAATCCATATGGAAAGGTATATAACTGAAAACACATTCCATGTAATCAATAAACTGAGAATGAAATGAATCGAGAGATATTATCATTGCCAAAATATCATAGATAATAAGATAAGGAATAATAAATATGGTAAGGTAAATATCTAAAAACACATTCCATTTAATAAATAAAATGATAATTAAATACATCTAGAGATAATATCATTGTGAAAATCTCAGGTATAATAATAACTGAATTCCTAATGAAAGAAATAAATAATAATTTGGCATAATATCTCAGAGACATGATACCTATACTATCAAGACCTTCCTCAAGATAGTTTAAAAATGTTTGGTATGTATAAAATATAAACCCATTTATCTAAGGCTATCTAACTGATTCATCTCATGAGAATACTGATGTATTTAGGGGATATATATAACTAGACCTCACCTTTATCTTCATATCCAAATCATTCCACATATATTGAATAATATATTTAATTCATAAACAATATGTATTACCATTAAATATTCATATATTAGAAATAATATGGATTAATAATATTTTCCTATTTAATCAAACAAATTTCAAATAAAAACACCATATGTAGAAATGAGATACAGTTTAAGAAATAAGAATATCGATGATAAATAATACTAATATTTAAGATAAATTTAATGTCCAATGATCATAGTATATAGAATAATTAAATGGAAAGTCAATTACTAAAAAATTGAATCAAATAAGTGCATATCAATATTATCCTTGGTCAAAATAATCATAAAACATACAAAGGAATAATAAAGATAGCATCAACATAGTATATCCACAGTAGAGTATATATAAAATAAAGGGGGTTTCCATTCATTAATAGATATACCATAAAAGTATTTTTAAAAAATTTCATGAGGAAAATATCCTTTTAAAACTAAAATATCACAATTTTTTTTGAAAATAAATATTAAAACTTTCAAAGTAATATTCAAAACATTTATTTGTCATGATGGTAGAAAATTCCAAACATTTTATACATGTTAAAAAAATATTCCTTCAGCTTTTTTGGTAAAATCCAAATAGGAATTATTTAGAAAACGACATGGAGATTCTTTTAAAAAAATTAAAAAAAATTAAAACCTGGTTAAAAATTCCTTTATTAAATAATTTTGATAAATGTTAAAAAAAATTCGAAAAATGTTTTTAGAAAACATCGTTTTGGAAGAAAAAAGATTTTCGATTGAATAGAGAAATGATGTCAGATTCTAATAAAAACATTTTATCAATAATTTTAAGTATACAAAAGAGAGGGAAAATAGTAATATTACATGAAAACTTCATGAATAAACATAGGATAATAAAATTAATTTGTTTTATTATAAAATAATAAAATAATTTCCTTTTATGGAAATTCAAGTATAAACAATACTGATTAAAATGAGATTGTGAAACAAACCCTTACAAAGATCATAATGTTGAAGTGAGAATTAATAAATGAATCAATTATTTGTTTCAAAGGAAAATACACAAGAAACAAGTGTAAATATAATATAATATATTCAAAAGTAATTTTATACATAATATTATAATATCAATGAAAATAAAGCAATAATATAACCCAATGAAAAGAAATTGAGTTATGCAATTCTTTACCACTTGGTAATTCTCAAGTAAAAAACCATTGAATGAAATAATTAAAATTGAAACTTAAAATAATAATCTTTATTAAGGATTCATGATATAACTTGTAAAAGTTTTATTATATACACCATATGAGAGAAATTATGGGCATACCATTCCAATATTCCTTAATAATGGGAAATTGTGACGAAGTACCTTACCTCAAAATTTATTTTAGTTAAACATGATATAACCTCCTGTGTAATGGTTTTAAGAATTTTATTAAATTTAAAAATAACCGTATTCAAATTTATCATATAATATAGGACTTTATTATAACATTTTACCACCCATTTTATAATAATATTTCATTATTTTCATTGTTTCGGATGTTAATTTCCTTATTTTCTCATTCATTCTTTGTCATGAATGTTCCATTTCTTATGAATATTATATAGTTAAATCATATAAAGAATTATATTAATGGTAGAAATCTATTTTTTTATTAGATTCAATTTTATAATCACTGTTGAAATTTTATTATGGAGAATGGATCACATTGCTTTGTGGAGATGGCTGACCGTACATATACACGAGCAACATTATCATTTCCTTAATGGGTGAAAGGGTAAGTAAGTGAGTGATATAATAATATTTTATAATCAATAAAATATCATATATATCACATATATTAATTAAATATATCCTTATTATGTTCCATGTAATGGATCATTGAAAAACAAATCACATCACTTTGTGGGGTGGTAGTTCACCATACACAAGGGCGTCATTATCGTATTTTAAACAGAATGGAAGGAAATAAGGTATATGTGTTATTATAATTATATAAGTATAATTATATAATAAATAAAATGTAAATGTGTTAAATCCATAATTATATCCATCCTTTAAATGTAACACCCCAAGTGTTTTTAAAAAAAATAAATATAAATGCATGGAACTTTGTTTTAAGTAGATATTTATAACTAGCTTTTTAACATAATTTTTCCACTTCTATGTTTTGAATTTTAAAAAACTGTCATCTACAATTGTGTTCAGTATGTTATTTGGAGTCTATTGGAACCAACTTGTTTTTTTGGTGAATAGACACATACCCTAATTAATAGTAATATGACCCTAATGAATAGTAAATTTTATTATTATTTTATTTTACTTAGGCTAGAAGTTAATAACATCTTCGTTAATTTTTCATTGTGATAAAGAAGTAGTTGTAGAATTAGAACTGTTAATTTTTGAATTAAGTATGATTTTATTTAAATATTAAATTAATAATATTTAGAAAATTATTTTCAAAAAATTGACATCATTTTTGAAATCTAAACGTTGATAAATGGTTAGGGTGAATTTTTCTGAAACATTTGATTTTTCAGTGAATAGTAAAAAATACAGTTTTTTTGTTTCGGTGTGTTAATGACATCATTAATGATATAATAATGATGTCATAAATATGGTCGACTTGTGTATAGTTAAATAAGTTGTGATGTGTCCCAAGTGGCTTATACCATGAGCAAATACCATGGGAAAGCCCATGGTTTTGCAAATACCACCCACGAGGTGTCCCTTGAAAATTATTAAAATAATCCCTCACTTTTCCTATAAATACCAACTCTTCCCTTCATTGAATTCATTCCCAATTCTCCCTCAACAAATATTTATCCTCCTTACCTTCATAGTGGTCCTACCAAGGTCTACTCAAGCCCCCAAGGTCCCAACCTTCATGTTCTAAGGGTTACTCTACAAGGTAAGAAAATTCTCAATTTCTTTCTTTTTTCCTTTCAAATTATCTTTTATGTGTTATAATTTTCAAGTTTCCATACCATGTTATTATTTCCTTATTATTATTGATCTTATCTATATTATGATTCATTTCTGTATGTGTTACCATTTTCCCTATTTTTTTAATATTTTCTAAAACCATGTTGCGTAGCCGTTAGGCTGCCGAATTTTTGTAAGCGATTTCACAATTTTTCTTTTATTTTGAGTTCCCTCCTTATTCTTTCTTCATATCTCCATACCCAAGAGGCATGGATTATCCATAAATCATGTATACTCTGGATTTTATCATTTTTATGAAAAATTACTCATCTTTATTCTTATCCTCTCCCACTTATTTAAAGAATAAAAAACATTGTCTGTTTGTGTCGAATTACTGACATCATGGACAATGTGATTTCAAAATACATTAATTCTTTCAATTCTGGTCATTAAACCATTTATATGGTTGAACCAGGTTATTATACAAGTTTTATGACTCACCAATGGTTCTGTAATTCTTTTTTACTCATGGTTATAATTTATAAGAAAAAACGAGGTTGTTATAATCAAAGAAACACTAAAAGGATCTAAACGAACATCATTAGTGTTATAACTTATGAATCATCTTAATGTAATAATTCAAAATGATAAATGGAATAATTTATGTTACTGGTTATATGAAAATACTACTCCATTCCAATTATGTAGTTTCACTTCCAATCGAAAAGAATTTCCACCATGAACCAATCATAGAAATCATGTAAGGAATTCAACCAAAAACAGTGAAAGGGGAAAAATACTAATAATTAAGGGTGAAAAGATGTTATTAAATGATCATATAAGATTTTATAAACATGAAAATGTTTCTGTAAAATATTAATAACACTCTTTTAACCATTATACAGGAGGTTTAAACAAGTTGGAAGTAAGACAAACCCGATTTCCATTCTTTGGGTTAACATTCTACTTCATCATTTATGTGGTATTTAAATTGTTTATGTGATGACTTATGATTATAATATGTTTAAAAATTTGTATTTTCACAGTATATACATAATAAATCCACTCTATTATGTCTCACTTCAAGTATATGAGGAACTTTTCTTCTAAAATCTTCTTTTAAAATTCTATTTTTACAAAATTCAAAAGCAATGTTTTTATGCTATGATTCATGTTGTATGATTATGTTTTGGTTCTTGGGAATTGTTTATGATGAAGGGTGGGACCTATATTTCCCTCCAATTCATTGGGTATGAGTAATTTGGAGGTCGTCCGTATGGTTACTCCAAGTGTAACTACGATGGTTACACAAAGTAAGGTGGTTGTGAGGGTTACAAATTTTAAGGTAGCCAAGATGGTTACAAGATTATGTAAGTAATGACCCAAGATACCTCTATGATTATATTTATGTTTTCATGTTCGTGTGGATCTTGTGTAAATCTCATGTTACATGAATTAAGTATTTTTGGGTGAAAAGCATGTCTTTTGAAAATGCTTTCATACGTTATGAGTATTCATGGACTAATGTAATTTTTCCTTCTTTTCTATACCTTACTGAGATTTTGTGCTCATCCCAAGTTTTTAAATGTTTTTTCACAGGTTAATGGATGTGTAACACAAGTAAAGAAGACACGTTAAATGTTTAAGAATTGTTAAGGTGTCTTGTTTTAAGTTTTAATGTTTTATATTTTGAGAAAAATGAAAAATGTTTTTATGGTATCCACTATGTAACAATGTGTAATGTTATGAATGTTTTGTACCAATTATCTAAAGATATAAACTTGAAAATATACTCAATATAAAAAGGAAGTTTTTTCCTGACTAAACTCAAGATTATGTATGTAATAAGGCTGGGTCCTTATAGTTCGTATCAGAGGATGGTTTAGATAACTTTAGGTGTTAGGGTGATGTTAATAGAATACCATAAATGATTTTCACTCTATGTTTAATTTGAAATGTTATAGCATTTAAAGATTACCATGTTGTTTTATCTAATACTTGTTTGTTCAGAATGGTTGTCCGTAGAAGGAACATGGATGCTGAAGAGGAGAGGCACCGACAGAATGACATACTTCCTGAACTACAACCCGGAATGGTAGAGATTGGAACTGAGCAGTTTGTGACAGTAATGGATCAGCTAACGTAGGAAATAAATGGTAGTGGGATCCATGAAAGAGAACCAATAGAGGTACCACAACAGAACATGACAGTGTTGGAACAATTTATGAGACAACAACCTCCTGCATTCAATGGATCTTCTGACCCACTAGCTACTGAAGGATGGATCAAATCCCTTGAAAAGATATTTTATGTTATGGGATGTTCAGAAAATAAAAAGGTAACTCTTGCCATTTATCGTTTTGAAGGGGAAGCTGATCAATTGTGGTCAATGGTAAGGAATATCAGAGGTAGAGAATATTTTTATTCCTTAGAGTGGGATGAATTTAAAAGTATTTTACTTGAGAAATATTTTCTTAAGGTGGTGAGACATAGAATGGAGAAGAAATTCCTTGAATTGAAATAGAAGGAGGAAGATTTAGTGGCTGTGTATGAAGAGAAATTCACCTGACTGGCGAGGTTTGCTCCAAATCTTATTCTGGATCTCGATAGAAAAATCAACCGCTTTTACTTAGGATTAAAGCCAAGGTATCGAAGGGAGTTGGCCTCCCATGAATTCAAAAGTTTTGAGAAACTTGTTCGATGTGCTGAGAGGGTAGATATGGAGTTTGCTGATGATCATGTGCATTTTGGAAACAAAGAGATGAAGAGGTCCAGTTGGCAAGTAATGGGTAAGAATCAACCAAAGAAATACGATGGTGAGAAAATCCAATTTCAAGTTTGTGAAAAGTGTGGCAAGAAGCACCTTGGGGAATGTCTTAGTAGAACTAGGAAGTGTTTTAAATGTGGTAAGTTTGGACATATGGCTCAAGATTGTAATGAAAATGATCCAAAAACTAATCCTGATAAGCAAACTGTAATGTGTTTTAACTGTGGTGAGATGGGTCACTATGCAAATGTCCACCCAAAGAGATTTCCAAATGATGCAAAGAATCCTGAATACAAGAAGAAAGGTGTAGTGAGATCCTTTGCAACTACGTCAACAGATGTTGGGCCATCCAATGAAGTTGTATCATGTACTTTGTTTGTTCACTCAGATTTTTCTAAAGTTTTGTGTGATATAGGGTCTACACATTCCTTTATCTCTGAGAAATTTTCTAGGAAATTGGAAATATCACCTCAAAAAATGAGACCAGAACTTATTGTTAAAAAAATAGGGGGAAATGTTATAGCAAAGAGTAATTATAAAAATCTTTCTATTATGGTCTGTGAAAAGAATTTACCTACAAACCTTGTTGTTTTACCCTTAGTTGAGTTTGATGTTATTCTGGGGATAGACTGTCTTTTTGATTATCATGCTAAGATTGACTGTAGAGCTAAAGAAGTTGTTTTTCAGAAAGAGTTTCAATTTTTATACAAGAATGAACCCATACAATTGATAACATATCAAAAATCTGAGAAATTATTGAAAGATGTAAATGAAATTTATCTTGCTCATATTGTTGAAAATAAGGGAACTATTCAAATTAATGATGTGCCACTGGTAAATGAATACCTTGATGTTTTTCCTGATGAGTTACTCAGTGTCATACCTGATCGAGAAGTCAAATTCACAATTGACTTAGTTCCTGATGCTAAGCCAATTTCAAAACCCCTATATCGTATGGCTCTAATAGAACTTCTTGAATTGAAAAATTAGTTGTAGGATTTTCTTGAAAAATGCTTCATTCATCCTAGAACTTCACCATGGGGAGCCCCTATTTTGTTTTTTAAAAAGAAATATGGTTCCATGAGACTTTGCATTGATTACAGAGTATTGAATAACATCACTGTTAAAAAAAAGTATCCTTTGCCTCATATTGATGACCTGTTTGATCAGCTCCAGGGAGCTTAGTACTTTTCCAAGATTGATTTGAGATCTGGATACTATCAGATAAAGGTGAAGGAGGATGAAATCTTGAAAACAGCCTTTCGTATTATATATGGGAATTATGAATTTGTTGTTATGCTGTTTGGATTAACTAATGCACCTGCTGTATTCATGAATCTTAGGAATAGAGTATTTCATGAGTTCTTGGATAAGTTTGTGGTGGTATTTTTTGATGACATTTTGGTATTTTATAAAAATAAAGAGGAGCATGAAAAACATCTAAGGGTTGTTTTGAAAACTTTAATAGAAAATAAACTATATGGAAAATTCAGAATGTGTGATTTTTGGTTGCAATAGATTTCTTTTCTTAGGTATATTGTAAATAAGGATGGAATAACAGTCGATCCTGCCAAAACAAAAGTATTTGATGAATGGACAAGACCTACAAATGTTACAGAGATTCGTAGTTTTCTGGGCTTAGCAAGTTATTTCTGATGGTTTGTTTTGAACTTTGCACTGTTATCTAGCTTGATAACTAAGTTAACATGTAAAGGTGTTAAATTTGTTTGGACAGAGGAATGTGATGTTTGTTTTCAAGAACTAAAGTAGATATTGGTGAATGCTCCAGTTTTGGCCTTACCTTCCCGGAATGGTGAGTTTTTCATATACAGTGATGCTTATTTGAAGGGACTTGGTTGTGTTTTGATGCAGAATGATCAGGTAATTTCCTTTGCTTCGAGACAACTTAAACCTAATGAGCTAAATTATCCAACACAAGATTTATAATTGGCAACTGTGTTTTTTTCTTTGAAAATATGGATGCATCATCTATACGGAACCAAATTCCAAATATATACTGACCATAAAAGTCTAAAGTATATATTCACTCAGAAGGAATTAAACATGAGGCAGAGAAGATGGCTAGAACTAATAAAGTATTATGACTGAATGATCAATTACCATCCTGGAAAAGAAAACAAAGTGGAAGATGCCTTAAGTCAAAAACATCATGCATCTTTAACCATGCTACGTCTGGAACATGATCCCTCGATTAATGATTTGAGGAATTTTGGCTTAGAAGTTATTGGTGTAGGGAATACATCTGTTTTGTTTCAGATTTCAGTGTAGTCTTCATTGTCAGACAGAATTAAGCAAGCACAGAAGGAAGACAGTGAGCTATAGAAAAAGGTAGAATTGGTTAAAATGGGTAAGTTTCCAGAATTCAATCTTGATAAATATTGTGTTTTAAGATTTGGAAAAAGGTTGTGTGTGCCTTGTGATTCCTAGTTGAAGAAATAATTGTTGTGTGAAGCTCATAGTTCTCCATTTTCTATTCATCCTGGCAGTACTAAGATGTAAAGAGACCTTCAGGAGTATTATTGGTGGGATGAAATGAAAAGAGATATTACTAATTTTACAATGAAATGTTGGACATGTCAGCAGGTTAAAGTAGAGCAGCAGTTACCGAAGGAGATGCTTCAGCCTTTTCTAGTGCCAGAGTGGAAATGGTAGAATATATCCATGGACTTTGTGGTGGGACTACCAAAGAATTCTCGAGGAAACAATGCGATTTGGGTTATTGTTGATTGACTAACAAATTCTACACATTTTCTTTCTATTTGAGATACAATGACTTTGGATCATATTTCTCGATTGTACCACAAAGAGATTGTTAGGTTATATTGAGTTCCTCTTTCCGTTGTGTTTGACCGAGATCCCAGGTTCACTTCTAACTTTTGGAAGAGACTTCAGAAGTCATTGTGTACAGAGTTAAATTTCAGTACAACTTTTCATCCTCAATCAGATGGTCAGTTAGAATGAATGATTCAAGATTTTGAGGATATGCTTCGAGCGTGTTCAATGGACTATCAGGGAAGTTGGGATCAATATCTTTCTTTAGTTGAGTTTTCTTATAACAATAGTTTTCATTCCAGTATTCAGATGGAACCTTTTGAGGCCTTGTATGGAAAGCGGTGTTGGACTCCATAATTTTGGGATAAAGTTGGTGAAAGAAAGTTGATGGGGCCAGAATTAGTTGAAGAAGTGGCTAAGAAAGTGAGGATGATCCAGAAGCACCTGAAGACAACTCAGAGCAGGAAGAAAAGTTATACAGATAACATAGGGAAAGACTTCTCTTTCGAGGCAGGTGACCATGTTTTCCTTAAAATCACTCCTTAGAAAAGTGTGATGTGTTTTGGTAAGAAAGGAAAACTAAGTCCACGGTTCATCAGTCCTTTTGAAATCTTAGAGAAATTTGGAACAATTGCATACCGCGTAGCTTTGCCTCCGAGATTGTTTCAGGTTCACAATGTTTTTCATGTTTCGATGTTGAGGAAGTATGTGCCAGATTCCTCACATGTCTTGAGCCCAGAAGTAGTTTAGATGGAAGAGAACCTTTCTTATGAAGAGAAACCAATTCAGATTCTTGATCAAAGGGAATAGGTATTGCGGAATAAGGTAGTCCATAAGGTAAAGGTTTTGTCGAGGAACCACATGGTTGAAGAAGCAACATGGGAATCTGAAAATGCTATGAGAGAAAAATACCCCCAGTTGTTTAATATGTAAATAAAATTGCGAGGATGCAATTTAAAGAAGGTGGAGATAATGTAACACCCCAAGTTTTTCTAAAAATAAATATAAAAGCATGTAACTTTCTTTTAAGTATATATTTATAACTAGCATTTTAACATAATTTTTCCACTTCTATGTTTTGGATTTCAAGAAACTGTCATCTACAATTGTGTTCAGTATGTTATTCGGAGTCTATTAGAACCAACTTGTTTTTTGGTGAATAGTAACACACCCTAATGAATAGTAATATGAATAGTAATGTGACCCTAATGAATAATATATTTTATTATTATTTTATTTTCCTAAGGATAGAAGATAATAACATCTTGGTTAATTTTTCATTGTGTTAATGAAGTAGTTGTAGAATTAGAACTGTTAATTTTTGAATTAAGTATGATTTTATTTAAATATTAAATTAATAATATTTAGAAAATTGTTTTCAAAAAATGGACTTAATTTTTTAAATCTACACATTGATAAATGGTTAGGGTGAATTTTGGGAATTTTTCTGAAACATTTGATTTTTCGATGAATAGTAAAAAATACAGTTTTTAGTTTTGGTGTGTTAATGACATCATTAATGATATAATAATGATGTCATAAATATGGTAGACTTGTGTATATTTAAATAAGGTGTGATTTTTCCCAAGTGTCTTATACCATGAGCATATACCATGGGCAAGCCCATGGTTTTGCAAATACCACCCATGAGGTGTCCCTTGAGAATTATTAAAATAATCCCTCACTTTTCCTATAAATACCAACTATTCCCTTCATGGAATTCATTTACAATTCTCCCTCAATGAAGCTCTGGACTCCTTACCTTCATAGTGGTCCTACCAGGTCTCCTCAAACCCCCAAGGTCCCAACCATCAAGTTCTAAGGGTTACTCTACAAGGTAAGAAAATTCTCAATTTCTTTATTTTTCCTTTCAAATTCTCTTTTATGTGGTATAATTTTCATGTTTCCATACCATGTTATTATTTAATTATTATTATTGATCTTCTCTATATTATGATTAGTTTCTGTATGAATGACCCTTGTACCATCTCTTTTTAATATTTTCTAAAACCCTATTGCGTAGCCGTTAGGCTGCCGAAGTTTTGTAAACGATTTCACAATTTTTCTTTTATTTTGAGTTCCCTCCTTATTCTTTCTTCATATATCCTTACCCAAGTGGATTAATTATCCATAAATCATTTATACTATGGATTTTATCATGTTTATGAAAAAATTATCATCTTTATTCTTCTCCTCTCCCACTTATTTAAAGAATAAAAAACATTGTCCGTTTGTGTCAAATTACCGACATCGTGGACGACGTGATTTCAAAATCCATTAATTCTTTCAATTATGGTCATAAAACCATTTATATGGTTGAATCAGGTTATAATAAATATTTTACGACTCACCCATGGTTCTATAATTCTTTTGTACTCATGGTTCTAATTTATAAGACAAAACGAGGTTGTTATTATCAAAGAACCACTAAAAGGATCTAAATGAACATCATTAATGTTCTAACTTATGAATTATCTTAATGTAAGAATTAAAAATGATAAATAGAATAATTTATGTTAATGGTTATATGAAAATAATACTCCATTATAATTCTGGAGTTTAACTTCCAATCGACAAGAATGTCCACCATGAACCAATCATAGAAATCATGTAAAGAATTCAACCAAAAACAGTGCAAGGGGAAAAATACTAACAATTAAGGGTGAAAAGATGTTATTAAATGATCATATAAGATGTTATAAACATTAAGATGTTTCTTTAAAATATTAATAACACTCTTTTAACCATTATACATGAGTTTTAAAAAAGTTGTAAGTAATAGAAACCCGAGGTAAGGGAGTTCTTAACCCGATTTCCATTCTTTGGGTTAACATTCTACTTCGTCATTTATGTGGTATTTAAATTGTTTGTGTGATGAATTATGATTATAATATGTTTAATAATGTGTATTTACATAGTATATACATATTATATCCACTTTATTAAGTCTCACTTCAAGTATATGAGGGAATTTTCTTCTAAAATCCTCTTTTAAAATTCTATTTTTACAAAATTCAAAAGCAATGTTTTTATGCTATGATTCATGATGTGTGATTCTGTTTTGGTTCATGGGAATTGTTTATAATGAAGGGTGGGACCTATATTAACCTCTAATGCATTGGTTATGAGTAAGTTGGAGGTCGTCCATATGGTTAGTCCAAGTGTAACTGCAATGGTTACACAAAGTAAGGTAGCCGTGAGGGTTACAAATTTTAAGGTAAGCATGATGGTTACAAGATTATGTAAGTAATTCCCCAAGATACCTCTATGATTATATTTATGTTATCATGTTTGTGTGGATCTTGTTTAAATCTCATGTTACATGAAGTAAGTATTTTTGGGTGAAAATCATGTCTTTTGAAAATGCTTTCATATGTTATGAGTATTCATGGACTAATGTGATTTTTCCTTCTTTTCCATCCCTTACTGAGATTTTGTGCTCATCCCATCTTTTTAAAAGATTTTTCACAGGTTAATGGATGTGTAATACAAGGAATTCAGACACGTTAAATGTTGATGAGTTTTCAAGGAGTCTTGTTTTATGTTTTAATGTTTTATATTTTGATAAAAATGGAAACCGTTTTTATGGTATCCACTATGTAACAATGTGTAATGTTATGAATGTTTTGTACAAATTCTATAAAGCTCTAAACTTGAAAAGATACTCAATGTAAAAAGGAAGTGTTTTCCTGACTAAAATCAAGATTATGTATGTAATAAGGTCGTGTCCTTATATTAAAGGTGGTTATGGAAAAAAAATTAAAACAGTTTCCCATGCGGTAGTCCGCCGTACACATGATCGATGATTTCATATACCATTTGATAGAGGAAGAGATGCATAAATATTATTCCATAAAAATAATAATATCTCATTATATGGGATATATTTTTGTTTTTATATTGTAAGTGTTAATACATATTTTAAGGTGAAAAAATAAGAAATAAAATAAAAGTTATTCGTTAAGACAATTACTTATTTTAAGAGAGACCTCCTTTTGATATTCTCTTAAGGACCCTAGGGTTGGTAGTTTGTGAAGAAAAATTTCTAAAAATGTGTAGATTTATTATGGTAGGTTTTTTTTGAGAAAAATGGATTTATAGGTGTATATAAATGAATGGAGTTAGTCCCCTTTTATAAGTGGGGAAAGGGAACCCTCTTGGAAATTACTTGGAAATTTCCCAAAAGAATCCAAAATGATAAATTAATTCATAGGAGAAATGATAAAAAATGAAATTAGATTCTAATTTGGAATTTCTAATGTTGAAATATGGCCATAAAATAATATTTTTACAAGTTGGTAGGTTGTTTTAACCCTTATATTTTTTGTTTAACTCCCAATAAACCCATTTTTTACTTTATTCATGGTAAATAAATTTTACTGTCTTCACTATTAATTTTGTTAAAAAAATAATTTTAAATTATTATATAATATAAATTACCATCATTAAAAATATTTAACCCATTTTTAAAAATTAAATTAATATAAGTGGTAGAATTCAACTTAAAATTATACCCATGGACGCGATGAAAAGTGGATTTCCAAAGATTAAATTTTCACAAGTATATAAGATTTTAATATCAAACAACCATATGAAATTAATTCAAAAGAAATAAATTAGTTAAATTTTAATTTAATTGAACTAATATTACTTTAAAAACAATTTAAAATTCACTTTAACTTTATAAATTATTTTTACAAACATGCAGTTTTCAATAAAAATTAGAATTTTCAGTATTCATAGGAAAATTAAATATTTTAAAAGAAATAAAAAATTCAACCTAAGATAATTTTTATATGATTATTTCAAAAATTAATTTAATTTTAACAATAATTTTTCTATAATTTCAAAAAATTAATTTTAAATTATTTGTGAAAAGTGCTATTAAACCATCTTTTAGAAAACATATAGTTTTTTATAAAACATTAATTTTTATTTTAAAATATCATTATTTTATTTTCAATAAATATATAATAATAATTTTCATAATTTAGTTATTACTATTCATAATCTCTAATTTAATGGTTATTTTATAATAGTATACTATATTATTATATATTTAGACCCGAGGTTGCGTGTTCCACAAGCTATCGAAGAGATTAAATTTAAAGAAATATATTTAATGGATTGTTTAAGATCAATGTTTCATCTATCATAAACTATCAAATACAATGTTACTTTTTTATAGTTTTTGGGTGTTAGATTCTCCCCACCTTAAATAAATTTCATCCTCACAATTTGATATTGGGCTCATAAATCAAGGGTTTATATTTGAAAATTCCTTTATTGAAGAAAACCACATCAAAAAAGGGTTAATAAAAAATACTATTTATAAGAGAGAAAGGGAAGTAAAAATATCATATGTAATAACACATAACTAGGTTTAGAAGTTGGATAACATTGGTGGAATTTGTAGATATGGACATGGAAGAAAAGTGTAAATAATTACATAGAGTGGTGGTGGTAATTGATCACAATAAAGTGAGTGATCGATGGAAAGTTAAGGACTATAATAACCATAAATATGGGATGATTAAAATACCAATTTATTCGTTGGATATGAAGGTAATATGTTATTTATTTTCAATAATCTTTTCCTAAAGTTGATGAATTCTTTTACTATCTCAGAATATAAGGAAATATACTTGATATCTTTTTATTTCATATGAAAAACTTCATTATTTGGTTGTAATTTGATTAATTTACACTTAATATCACACTCCTTGAAATAAATATCCAAGAATGAATTTTTTTATTCCTGAAGAAATAAAATTTACTTTTAATGGATTTTAAGATCCATAAAAGAGTGAAAATTATTTCTATGCATCCCTAACAATTTTTTGAAATAGATTTGGTTAGCACAAGTTATCAAATATAATACAATATTATATAGACCTTAATAGTGACATCACTAGTTCATCATTAATTTTAATTTGTGAAATAATTTAAACAAAAAATGAAATATTAACTAGAACATCACGTAGGATAGTGGTAGGTTCCAAACCCTTATCATCCTATAGTTTTTGGTTTATGCCCTGCAGCCTTACTGAGCGTGATGGTTTGTCACCTGACATGTTGGTTGTCCTTTTTAAAAATTCTATTAATATAATTCTTATAATGTTCCCAAATTTTGGTGAAACATAATTAATAAAACATAAAATATTAGATAATCCTTAAAGGTTACCAATACCTTTAATCTTAAGTCCAAAAAATGTAATGGGATTATTCCCAAAATAACTATTTTATATACTAATCCAATAGGTTCTATTCCTATTTTTTTCCAAAAATATATTTACTATTTGAAATGTACCATCACATAAAACCTAAAAATGGGTGTTTAAGACTTTGGACTTAGGATTAACCTTAAACTCATAACCCATGATGGTATCCAAAACTCTTTTGTTAATGAGGGAATATATACTCCCAAAATTCAACATAATCCTTAAATGTTTCATGATTCTTATAACCAAAATACCATTCATAAAAAAATGTTTTATAATTTAATTCTTGAATCATTGTACATAAATTATTTATCCATTTTTTTTCAATATAGGTCTTTTTTTATTCAAGGGGTAAACCTTTTGGATATGGAATTTACTCAGATAATTCCAAGGTTCCCCACATTTTAGACAACTAATTATAAATGGATCCCTAAGTTGAAATCTATTTCCTTATATTATACTCTTCATTCTTCCTTATAAATTCACCGCTTTACGTCCTTTTTTCTATAAATGAAACATTTTACCATTCATTTGAGACACTTTATTGGTTTTCAATTTCCAAATTTCTAAAATGAAGGAAATCAAGCCTTATTTCCTCCATGGTCTCCACCACTTGACCTTGTAGAGAACTCCAACCTCCTCTTCTTTGGTGAGTCCAAGTTTTGTATAAGGTATAGGTTTTTAAACATATTTAGAGATAACTAACTAGAAATAATAATAATATATTTCACTCCTATCATCACCCCATTTGGTTTCTCATAGTCACCACATTTTCCTTCATATTCAATGTTAAAACGATTCCTTCGGGTTTCATCCATTGACTAAATCAAAAAAACACTATGCGAGAAATAATAACCACAGTGGAGAAACTATAAAATAATTTATAGGATGTCAAAATATGAACACCTTATTTTTAATCTAATACCTATAAGGTATAAACTAGGTTATTCATTATCATCGTCCATGAAAATCCTTCATAATAGTTTGTAAATAAAATGTTAATTTTTCAAATCAAATATGATGAGTGTAAAAATAGGTATGCAGTAAGGCCCGTTGTCCTAAACAAGGTAATGATTGGGTAAAGACCAATATTCCCTTTTTAAAGTCATTACCCCTATGTAAAATTATGTCAGTTTTACGCCCATTTTCCATATCTATAGAGGGATGTATTTCCAAGAAAAACCAAATAATATATACCTTACCAAAACATTATGATGTTCTTCAATACTTATCATAAAAGGATATAATTGGGTTATGTTCCCCAATATATATTTTCCTAAATCTAGTTCTCATGTTTTCTAACAAAAATCCTCTAATACCAACTATAGCCACCTGAACCTAGTAGCCTGAAACTGATGTACAATTTATTGTATTGGAATAAGATACAAGGAATATCATCCCAAAGGAACGAATAGTTTATTAGTACTAGTAAACTTAATATATAAAAGATTCATATATTATATTTTAAAACACAAATTACAACATACTTTTTTTTGAGAATACCATTATTCCTTCTAGAATATCTTTTTATATAAATGATAGTACACTTCATAGATTCCTTATAAAGGGAAAAAATAAGAGGGAGATAAAATGATCTGTAATGGTTAAGTATAATGTAAGATATCATGAATCAATAAGCATAGTCAACATGGAACGAAAAATTACTTAACACACATGCCATTTAAATAACTTGAAAACCATGATAATATAAGGGATATGGAAAGGTAAATAACTAAAAACAAATTCCATTTAATCAATAATACAATAATGAAAGGCATCAATAGATAATATTATTAATAAAATATCATGGATAATAAGATAAGGAATAATGAATATGGCAAGGAAAATAACTAAAAACACGTTCCATTTAATCAATAATATAAGAATAGAATTCATACATATATAATATCATTTGGAAAATATCATGGATAATAATAATCGAATTCTCAATTAAGTAAATTCTATATCATTGGACATCATGATCTCAGGCATATTATACCTCTACTATCATGAACTTTCTTAATATAGTTTATAAATGATGGGTATGTATAAACTAGAAACCCATTTAACTAAGGATAGCCAATTTATTCCTCTCATGATACTACCAATGTGTCAAAAGGTAATCTATAATTGGTCCCCAACCACAAATTCATGTCCAAATCATTTTTCACATATTGAATAATCGATTTAATTTATGAAAAATATGCCTTATAATTAAATATATACATTTAATAAATGATATAGAGTATCAATATTTTCCTAGGAAATAAAATAACATTTAAAAACAAAACATTAGGTATTAATGAGTTATAATTTAAGAAATAAGAATTTCCATGATAAATAATATGGATATTTAGGTGAAATTCAATGTCCAATGATCACATGAGAGTAAATAATTCAATGGAAAGTTAATTAATACAAAAATAAATCGAGGAGGTGAATATCAATACTATAATCGGTAAAAATAATCATAAACCATACAGAGGACGAATAAGGATGGTATAAATAAAAAATATCCCTATTAGAGTATATTTAAAGAAAAGGTCTTTTTTCATTGCTGAATATAAATACCATAAAAATATCTCTAAAAATATTCTCAAGGAAAATATTCTTTTCATTTTAAAAATCACCTATTCAAAATAAAATATAAAAAACCTTTTTAAAATAATTTTATTTGAAAATAAACTTTGAAACTTATAAAATAATTTTTAAAACATTGAGTGGTCATGATGGTAGGAAATTATGTACATGTGGTCCACATTAAAACAAAGATTCCTTTCACTTTTTCAACAAAATAAAAATGGGAATTGTTTGTAAAATGACACAAAGTTTACTTTATTTTTTAAAAAAAGTAAAACATGGGTAAAAATGTCTTTAATAAATTTTTTTGAATAATGTTAACAACTTTTTTTAAACATTTTAAAAAAACATGCTTTTGTAAGAAAAATGATTTTAGGCTGAAGAGAGAAATGAACTCGAATTTTACTAAAAACGTTTTCTCATTTATTTGAAGTACCAAAGAGTGGAAAAAGGTACTATTACCTTAAAAATTCATGAATAAATAGAGGATAATAAAATGAATTGGGTTTATTAGATAATGATAAAATAATTTCTTTTAATGTAAATTCAAGTTTTAACAATCCCAATTAAAATGAGATTGTAAAATAAACCCTTAAAAAGATCATATCATTGAAGTGAGAATTAAAAAATGAATAAATTATGTGAGTTAAGTTTAGATCCATATAAAATAGGTTTAAATAAAAAATAATATAGCCAAAATTATTTTTTCACATACTATTATAATATCAATGAAAATGAAGAAGTTATATAACCCACACAAAACGAAATTGAGTTATGAAATTCTTTATAACTTGGTAATTTTCATGTCAAATCCCCTTGGATGAAATAATTCAAATTAAAAATTAAAATAATATTAATTATAAATTATTCATGATATTACATCTTAAAGGTGGAGTATATACACTATATAAAAGAAATTACTTACATAACATTACAATATACCTCAATAAAGGGAAATTGAGACGAAGTCCCTTACCTCAAACTTTAATTTAGTTAAACTTGATTTATCCTCTAGTATAATAGGTTTATGAATGTTATTAATTTATACCAGAACATTATTAATATTTATAATATCATAAATGATCCTCATATAACATTTCCCACCCATTTTATGATAATATTTCATTATTTTCAATATTTTGGGGGTTAATTTCCTTGTTTTCTAATTCATGATTTGTCATGAAAGTTTCAATTATTGTTAATATTTTATAGTTACATCATATCCATAATGATATTAATGTTATAAGTTTTTTTATTATATACAATTTTAGAATAATTATTGAAATTTAAACATGGAGAATGGATCACATCGCTTGGTGGAGACAATAGGACGTGCGTACGCACGAGCGACATTATTATTTATTTAATGGGTGAAAGGGTATGGAATTGGGTGATTTATTAATAATTTATAATTAATATCATCTCATATATATCACATATATTCATTAAATTTATACTTATTACTTTCCATGTAAATCATAAGTGTAAAACAAATCACTTAGTTTTGCAAGGTGGTAGGCCTCCACACACAAAAGCGACGTTATCATATATTAAAAAGAATGGAAAGTAAGAAGTTATATGTGATATTAGAATTATAGAAGTATAATAATATCATAAATATCATATACATGTGTTAAATACATCATTATATCCTTCATAGAAAGGTGGTGATTGTAACTCCTTAAGATTCTAAAAGAAAAATATTGTATTCGATAGCGTACGTGACATGAAACATCAATCTTAAACAACCCAAAACATATATTTCTCTAAATTTTAGCTCTTAAATAGCTTGCAGAACATGTATCCCCATGTCTAAATGAATTGTAATACGATATAACATTATAACCTAACTGTTAAATTGGAGGGTATGAATATTACTAACTAAATTATGAAAATTATAAAGTTTACATATGTAAAAACATTTATTTGTTATATGTTGATTAGGAGTAAAATAAAAAATATCTCAAAGAAAATAAAATGTTTTCTAAAAAAATGTATTTTTTAAGGAAGATTTAGTAGCGCTTTGGCACATAATTTAAAATTAATTTTTACCAATTTTAGAAAACTTATTTTAAAAAATAAAAATAATTTTTTAGATAAAAATATCAAAATTTGAATAGGGTAATTTTTTTGGGATTTTTCTGAAATGTTTTATTTTTTGATGAATAGTAAAAAATACTACATTTTAATTTAAAACTTCCTTTTAGTTTGAATTATTTGTAATGATAAATTAAATTTATAATTTTTTTAAAGAAAAATTAGTTTAATTTTATATCTATTAATCCAATTCAGGTTATTAGAATCATTTTCATATTTAATTTTCATATAAAAACTTTGTTAACTTTTGAACATTTTCTCTTTGAAAACCCACTTTCTCATCACATTTGCATTATTGATTTTAAATTATGTTTTTTTAATTATATGAATGGAGTTTTTAAAAATGGATTCCATAATTTTAATAATAATAATAATTTATATTAACTAATAAGGTAAAATTATTTTTTGACAAAAAGGAATAGTGAAAATAATAAAAATTATTTACTACGGTTAATGTAAAAATGGATTTACTGGGGGTTAAAGTAAAAAAAGGTAAGTGTTAAAATGACCTAAAAACTAGTATAAAATATATTATACGACCATATTTAGACTCTTTAATTTCTATGGCTCTAGAATATTCTAATTTGTACCATTTTGGCACATGAAAAATGTGGGTACACCTTTTTCTTTTCAAAAATTACCAGTATGTCACTCTCCTCACTTATAAAAGGAAACCAACACACTTCTCTTATTCACACATTCAAAACATTTTTGTTTGGATAATACCTACCCAAAACACATACAAAATTCCATAACCTTTTTCTAGAAGCTTTAGATTTGTTAGAAATCTAATCTTTGAAGGCTTTGGTTCAATCCTAAAGAGGTTACCCGAAGAAGAGTTAACGTTCTTCAATGAGTGTTTTTATTTTATTTCTTCCTCCACCTCCTTAAATTATTATTAAAAAGAGATAATATAATAACCTCATAATATTCAATATAATTATATTTTGTTATGTTAGGTTCATGACCCACAACCTTCTCCACTTCAATCAAATGAGTTATGAAGTCATTATTCTTGTGTAGAACGGACTACCGCCACACGAACTAATGCCATTCATTTTTTTTATTACCACATCTCATGGTTGGGTATTATGATGAATTTAAAGTATATATATGATATTTATTAAAAAATTATACCTGTTGAGTCATTTTATCATATATAATGTTTTTTACTTTCTATTCTGTAGGGGATACGATATTATCGTTTGTGTGTACGGTGGACTATCGCCTTGTAGAAAGGTGTGTATTGTTTTTCACTAACACTTTACATAGAATGTAATAATAATTATTTTAATAAATATATATGATATATATGAAATAATTATGATATTAATTACATATTTATCATTCTTAAAAGATAATATGTAATTTTATTTCTTACCTTTTCACTCACATAAAGATGATAACATCATTAATGTATGTGTAACTGTCACCTTCACGAAGCGATGTGACTATCTTTTCATCACGCCACAAATTAAATTATATATATATAAGTATATTTAAGAAAATAATATGATATTATAATTTTGTCATGTTACTTTTGTGGGGTATGACAAAAATAATAATTCCTATGTTAAAATGCAGTATAGTGGGTAACCTAGGTTGTCTCCAAATAGGAGATCACAATAATAAATATGTCACCTTAAATTTGAGAAGGAAGAGGAGATTGTTTTTGAAATTTTTTGAGTTATAAAACAAACTAAGTAAAAAAAACCAAATAAATAAACTAATAAAAAATATTGAAAAAAATTGATAAAGAAAATGATTTAAAACAATGATATGGATTGAGTAATCAGGTCAGGATCAATTTTCCAATTTCAATATTATCATAGTTCTAATTTAACCAATCCTATTCTACTAAACCAATTAAAGTGAGATTCCATGATCGCTTCCTCTCAATCCATTGGTAAAATGGTGATGTTGAGAGTAAATCTTGCCAATATCTCAGCTCTAACTACTCTCATTTCTATGTGTGAAAGAGTTATAGTGAATACCCTCAATTGACTTAGGCAATTACTGATTGGGTCTTATTTATCCCAAACAACCATGAATATACACTACCCCTCCCACATGTACCGATGATATCAAAGTACTTAACTATGAAGAAATGATCTATTAAATTGTATATAGATAATAAAATAGTATAGGGAGAAAATTATCATTGACCAAAGAAACAAAAACAATAGAATCTAAAACCAAATATGACCGTACTTGATAATAATAGCCACTATAAGAAATTAAAACCAACTTTGGAAAAGGGAGAAAATATTTTATAACATTAAGTTCATGAAATAAAAAATTACAAAAGGAAAAACCTCTCCTTCAACAATAACTCATAGTATTACCACTCTTTGTTAAGGGAATCCAGGAAGATAGAAGAATAATAAGACCTTACAAATCTAAAAATAAAGAAAATAGAGAAAAATAAAAACATAAAATTTATCCTCTTGAATCATTATATTGAAAATTTTCTTCTGTTATTCCTATAAGAAATCCTAAAATAGACAAGGTTCGTTCTTAAATGTTGTTATAAATTGAGTTTTCTATCGACTCTCAAAATTTAAAAGTTATTGGATATGTGTGTCAAACGTTATGTTTGAATTATAGAAGTTAACGTTTTATTCCCGAGGAGACTCTTCAAATCCCTACTTTTTTGTCACATGAAATGAATTCCTTAATGAATAAATTTATTTATGAAATTTATTGTGAAGATGTTTCTTGGAGTCATATTTCTATTTCATATGGAAACACTTTGGAGTTATTGAGTATGAGATATTCTTCATTAACTGAGATGGAGTCCATTCTATCGACCAGAAAATAGTTTACATTTGATTTATTTTTTGGGCCATTGGGTGTCGAATTGGATATAGGAATAGAAGAAAAAGTTTAATAAAATGAGTAAGGGAAGCCTATAAAAAATGAATCACTTTATTTTTATCAAAATTTTAAAATATATGAACAAAATACAGAAGATCTAAAAAATTGTCAATTTTTCAGAATTATCGTATTTTCACAATTAATCCCATAATTCAACCAAAACATTAAAATGTTAAAAATAAGACCAAATTGATTAATTGGTAGAGTTTAAATCATTGAAAAACACCTAAAAAATAACAAAAATATTATCTCTATTAATTCCCCCTCACTTATCACTTGGACTCTCAGATAAGTCAAAATGAAAAATCGAATCAATGCAAATTCAAAACACATGCTCATGAGATCCACCAATTCCAAACAAATAAACAAAATATATCATGCCTCATAAACAAAAATTATTTTAAGTTCTCCATTTAAATCATTCAATATTTTTCCTCTTCATTTATCCTCCATTGCACACAATCCCCCAACCTCACATGAATTTTCTCTCATCTCACAAATATCATTTTTTAACAAAGATGTTATCATCCAAACCAATGAAAGAGTCACCATAGGATTGATAAATTCCTACATCTTCACCTTATGCGAGTCAAGGAAATGTGTTTATTGTGAGGACTTTTAAGGGTTTTTCTATGGATTTCAGTTGGTAGTATTTAGATGCTAAAAATTATGAGGTAGAATGAGGAGGGCTTGGCTCTTTCTAAATAAAAATTGAAAGATTCTAATTTTCACTCAAGTATGCTCTCCTAATCACTGCCCTTGGAAGAAAATAAGATCAATCATCATAAAAAATCAAGGAATTTTTACAAAATTCCACATTTATGCAGCAAAATTTTTAATCATTTCAAACAAGATTTTTTTATAAAACCTCTAGAAATGGAACAACTTTAATTAAAACAGTTTTTTTAGTAGAAAACACATCTCTTCAGCATTTTATTTTCAACCAAAAGTTGCACCAAATGAGTTAGCTCAATATTAGATAGCTTACCACCAAACATCAGTTCAACTAGATCATGAAATTTCACTTCAAAAGCATGTTGGATAAGAAAAATTGGCTTGTTATGTGGCTAACCTAACAGGCATTTCATGGATTCTAATGGATAAATGGATAAAATGTATAAGGAAAGACAAAATGAAAAGGATTCTATTGAAAAGGTGGATTTAAAACCAAATAAATTCCTCAATCATTTAAAACACAAATACCTTAAACCCTCAAGTTTTGATAGGAATAAATTAAATTCTAGTTAAAGCAAGAATGGTTTAGTTCCCTCAAGAAGTGTGGTGAATGAAAATAATATGAAAAAATGGTTCAAAAGAAAAACAATAAAGTGGTTGAAAAGATTAAGATAGTGAGATGTGGTATGAGATTCAAAAACCAGAGTCCTTTTTCATTAAATTCCCAAATAATTGATCTTAAAAAAAGTCATTTTCAGTATTCATTTAAGCTCAGTTTCATAGAATAAAATGTTTCACTCATTAAAATGGGTTTTAAAAATAGAAATGATAATTAATTCATCTCAAAAGTTTCAAAAACACACAAATAATTAGAGAAAAAAAGAAACACACAAAAATTTGAAAATGGATTTTTTTTAAAAACAAAAAATAAATGAAAATACTAAACTAGAAAGGTTCCCTCCCCCACACTTAAATGATGCAGTTTCCACAATTAATTCAAATGGATTTAACATGTAAGTAGAATTTTTATTTAATCACAATAATAAAGAAAGTGTAATGGAGAGGTAAAACCTGGCTTATTGGTAGTACAACATTGAGTTAAGCTCCTAAGTGTTGTGCACTAAAAATCTACAAGAAAAAGAATAAAATAAAACATGATATATTTATTTAATGAAATGAAAATATAAAATGTATGAGAAAATAAGGATAGATATTTTTTTAATCCCCCATGTGGGACCTTGGTTTCACTACCTCTATATGGAATGTTTAGTTGGTTATCCACAATCTGATGGCGGATTGAGTTTCTTTGTGATGAACCAATAAAACTTATTCTTTACGTAATTTGATTAATCATTTTTGTTGAGGATTCCATTAGTATAGTACAAAAAATCGACTAATAGAAAAATAATGTACAACCTTCTTGGTTGTGGTATGACAAAGAATGAGTCCTCATATTTCTTGGTTTCCACTTTCATAACATCTTCTTTATTCTATAGTGGTTGCTGAATGTATGCTACATCAATAGAAAAACCAATGGTAAATTCAGAGCTTAATTCTATTTGGATAAAATTAAAGCTTGAAAAATTAATGAAAAATTATTTCCTTTAAAAGTAAGAAACTTTCATCACTTTTTCCTCCGGGAAATCCACTTTGGTATCCTATTTTACACCCTCTAATAAATAATCAACATGTTCAGGGAGATTTATATGTTCCTCTTCAGGTGAATCATCTCATTCATTATATTCTTCCAAGGAAAAACAAGAGTTGTTTGAATATGAAAATTTCAACCAAGGGGTGGTAATACTCAATTTGGTTTCAACAAAATTAAAAGACAATGAGTTCAAGAAAAAATCACCTCCCTTAATTGGATCAGCTTCAATTACTTCTTCAGTGAGAAGTGCTTCTTTGAGTAGAGTGGTTATAGATTGAGGTGGTTAGTCAGGTTCCTATATTTGAAAGATGGGTGGGGAAATCACTTCCACCACTTGTTTTTATTCTAGTTTAGGTTGAGTAACTTGATCCAACGTAAGTTATTCCTTGTAGTATAATACTTGATAATTAGTTTTAACTTGATTAACAACATCTATCAGTTCTTGAAGCAAGATACCTGTGACATGTCCATTCATCATTTTCTTACCCAAAACATAGAGTTCATCAATCTTTTAAAATAGGTTCATCTAATCATTATGTACCATTCCTCCTTGTACCTGTGAGTTATCAATCCAAGAAGAATAATTTCAGTTTTCATACATCATGATTTTTTTAGTTTTTTTAATAAAAGAAAGGAAAATATTACAAAATGTTAGCATTAGATTGTTGGCATAACCTCCATGGAAATGATGACAAGTTTTGACACGTGACAATCATGGGGTGTTACAAAAACCAATAATTACTAAGTTAAAATTTAGTGTTGTGGGTATCCTAGGTTGTCTCTATAGAGGAGCACACAATAATCAAGCTGTCACCTGAAAATTGAGAAAGAATAAGAGACTGTTTTGAAATTGTTTAAGTTATAAAAAAACTAAAGTAACAAAAAAATAAGAAAAAATATTGAAAAAAAATCGATGAAGAAAATGATTTAAAAAATTTATATGGATTGAGTAATTAGGTTGGGATTAGTTTTCCAATTGCAATGTTATCATAGTTCCAATTTATCCAATCCTCTTATACTAAACTGATTAAAGTGAGATTCAAAAATTGCTTATTATCACTCCCTTGGTCAAATGGTGATAGAAAGACTAAATCTTGATAATATATCAACTTGATCTACTCTCCATCCTACATGTGAAAGAGTTGTAGTTAATTCTATCAATTTACTTAGGCAATTCCTGATTGGGTCTTGTTTATCCAAAACAACCAAGAATATCAATTATGACTCCTATAAGTAATAACGATCGCCAAGTACCTTACTACTAATCCATGATATATTACATTTTATATAGATCATAAATTATTATAGGGATAAAATGATCATTGAAAAAAAATAGAATCTAAAACCAAATATGATCATACTTGATAATAAAAGATGTTATTATAAATTAAAACCAACATTGCAAAAGAGAGAAAAGATTTTATAACATCAAGTTTAGGAAATAAAACAATACAAAAAGAAAAAAATCTCCTTCCCAGAGGATTACCACTCAATTTTAAGGGAATAAATGATGAATGGGTAAGAATAAGACATTAAAAATCTAAAAAGAATGAAAATAGGGAAAATGAAGAACAAAAAATTTCTCGTCAAGAATCCTTCCACAAAAAGTTTTCTTCTATTATACCAACCAAACCTCCGAAACATGACAAGGTTACTTATTAAAGGATGTTATAAATTGAGTTTTTTATAGAATATAAAAATTTAAAATATATTGGACACATTTATAAAAAGTTATGCTCGACTTATGAAAGTTCACTTTTCCTTCCCGAGGAGACTCTTTAAATACCTCCTTTTTGGAGCGTTTAATGGATGTATTAATGACGTAATTTCATTATAAAATTTAATATAAAGATGAGTCACCGATTAATATTTCCATTCCAGTAGGAATAAATACATTTTATGTTAATGAGGCTAAGATATATTTAATTAACTGAGGTGGGGTCTATTTTTTTAGCCATCAAATGTTTTACACTTGATTTATTTTTCTAGGGCATTAGCTGTTGAATTGGATCTAGGATCAGGATAAAATGTTTAAGCCCACGAGAAAGGGAATCATAAAAAAAAAACGATTCACTTGATTTGGATCAAAATTATAAAATATATTATCAAAATATAGAATCTCTAGAAAACTCTCATTTTTTAGGAATTAACCAATTTTTACCATTAAGCCCATAATTCACTAAAAACATTAAAATGATACAAATCAGCCCAAATTTATTATTTGGAAGGGGTTAAATCACTGAAATACCCATGAAAAATAATAAAAATATTATCTCTATCAATGATCATTAATTAAACATAAAATATTCCTTTCCTCCTTTCCATAATGATCATTGAAAAATGGAAACGTTTCTCATGAATACTTATGACCTACCGTCTCCATGATCAAACATAATTCATTTATCAAAAACAAGATTCATGGTTATTTTTAAAGATATAATTTATGTTTAAATATGATAATTATATCATTAATATTATTAAGGAGATCATGTAACTATATACTATGTGTAATAATAAGATATTTTATAACAAAATATGAATGAGAAAATAAGGAAATTAACACCAGAAACAATGAAAATAATGATAGATTATTAATGAATGGGTTATAATATTTCAAAAATATCATATATACTAGATATTAATATTATTATTGTGTAAAATAATAACATGATTAAAACCATGATACATGAGTTCAAATCCCATTCAACCAAAAGTAAGCGCAAAGTAAGGGACTTCATCTCAATTTCCCTTCATTGAGGCATATTGTAATGTTTTGCACCTAATTTCTTTTATATGGTGTATATAATTCCCAGTTTACATGTAATAAAAATATTCCTTAATAATTCATGGTATTTTAATTTTAAATTTTAATAATTACATCCAAGGTTATTTGAATTGAAAATTTCCTAGTGGAAAAGAATTTCATAACTCAATTTATTTTCCATGGGGTTATATTACTTCTTAATTGTATTTGATATTCCATGACTATGTGTGTAATTAATTTTTACAATATTATGTTGAATATCCTCTAATTTTATGTTTATTTACACATTACACACATAATAAATTCATTTGTTAATTATCACTTCAACATTATGATTTCTCCAAGGGTTTATTTCATAGTCTCATTTTAATTGGGATTATTTATGTTTGAATTTACATTGAAGGAAATTATTTGATCAGTGTATATTAAACATAATATAAATTTTTATTCATAATGTTTTTAAGTAATCTTAAAATTATCCAATCTTAGAAACTTAAAATAAATGATAAAATGTTTTTAAGAAAATACGGCTCTATTTTTTCCTTCGTTCAGAAATCCATTTTCTTCCAAAACCATGTTTTCTAAAAAGTTTTCAATTTTTTACCCTTTTACAAATGATTTATTAAATAAAATTTTAACTATTTTGACTTTTTAAAAATGTTTTAGAAAGTAATATTCATTCTATTTTCAAAACAAGGCCTATTTGGATTTTACTATAAATTTGAAAGAAATATTTGTTTTAATGTACTCAACATGTATGGTATTTCCTATAATTTTGATTAGTTAGTGTTTTAAATAATACTTTTTATGTTTAAACGGTTTTTTTCAAAAAAAAATTACTTTTAAAATGTTATTTAAACTTTTAGTTTTAAAAATGACTTTCAAAATTAAAATTATATTTTCCTGAATAATGTTTTAAAGATCTTTTTATGGTATTTCTCTTCTTCATTGACAACTACCCTATTATTCTTACTCAAATGGGTATCTATTATATTGTTACCATCCTTGTTCTTCCTCTAGATGGTTTATGATAATTTTTACCAAGGAAAGTATTTATATTCAATTTCTTGAATCATTTTTTGTAGTGATTAACTTTACCTTGAATTATTTACTTTCCCATGGACATTAAATTTACCCTAAATATCAATATTGTTGATTATTGATCTCTTTATTAATTAATCCATATATTATTTCAACATATTGTGTTCTACATTGAAAATTATTTTCTTATGTGGATAAATATTTATAAATTCATATTATTTACTAGATACAGAAAATTAATGATAAGACACGTTTTTCATGAATTAATTCAATTATTCAGTATATAATGATTTCCCTGGTCATGTAGACATGGTTCGTGCATAGTTATTGATATCCCCTTGATGAATAAACATGTCTCAGGAGACGAATCCGTCATATAAACATAGTTAAATGGGTTTAAACCCATCAGTTTTGAACTATTTTAAGGATATATCTTGAAACTAGGGGTATCATGATGCCTGAGATCATGGTGTATAATAATTAAGTATCCACTTCATTGATAATTCTGTTATTATTTTTATCCACAATATTTTCACAATTATATTACCTATAGATGCATTTTATTCTCAGTTTGTTGATTTTAATTGAATACATGATCAATTATTTTCCTAGATATACTGATTACTACTTATTCAATTATGATAATTATTTTATTGATTAAATGAGATGGGTTTTCATTTATTTTACCTTTAAATTTATTAGTATAATTAATTATTTAAATGAAATGTGTGTTAGGATATTTACCTTCCCATATTTTCCATTATTTAATATTTTTACTTCATTTATTTAGGATATTTTTCACTATACATAACCCTTATTGATTATTTTATCTAACACTTATTATAAGGCCCTGACCTTCAACATCTCTTAAAATTGAATTAAATGAATAATTCACATTGAGGATCTTTTCAGGTTTAGAGTTTTAGAGAATTAGGACATAACTGTTACATCTCAAAAGGTTACAAAGTAGACACTTCTACGAAGTTTCCATAGAATAAAAAAACTCTTAAAAAGAAACATGTCTAGTTCCTTGTTTTATATAGCATGACTTTCCCTTGATCCCATCCTTGACCCTATTCCACATTATGTCCTGTGAAAAACATATCAAAAAAAAAACTTGGGGTGAGAATTAAAATCTCAGTAAGGGATACACAAAGAATGAAAACAGTTAGTTTTTCAAACATCAAGTAAACCATGTATACTTTATCAAAGTAATACCTTCACCTTCATGAAGTAGTAAAAACTATTCACTAAATAAAATATAATTACTTACCATTTTGTAACCAAAGGATTACCATAAAACCAATATAAAGAACACATAACATATAAAGGTAACTTAGGACATAATTATACTTAAGTGGAATAACCATATGGTCGACTTCCACACATATCACTTAATGGAATATCTATACGGCCAACTTACACACATACTTAATGGAATAGCCATACAGCCGACTTCCATACCCAATTCATTGGATGTTATAACTTAACCACCCATCCTGGTATTCACTGAACCACCCATCATATGGTTTATCACGTAACCACCCATCAAATGTCTAAGTACCATTATAAAAATCATAAGACATAAAACAAATATAATAGAAAGAAAAAATTTCCACACTTTGATCACAATATATCACTTAAATATATTGACATAAAAAATCCATTATAAAAAACCATTTTCAATACCAAAATACATAAAAGAGTATATGGTATTTATTTCATTTAAAAAAAAACATTACGGCTTGTTCAGGAAGCCAAAGACCAAATAATACTCGCGGCAGCGGAAAAGGTCGTTGTCACCGCATACGTTAAAAGAAACATTCATTTTTTTCTTTTTTTAAAATGCTTCATAGAAAAAGATTCCTTTTGTATAAAAGTAAAAGTCAAAGGGGTTTTTACACTGTATAAAATAAAGTTGTGTATAAAATGAAATATGCCTCAATGAAAGGAGAATGAGACGAAGTCCCTTACCTCGGGTCCGACTTGACTCGATCGTTATTTAACGTCCTGAATAATAAACTTGAGTTAATTTCTATTTTCTTAAGAACCTTTTCAAGTTAATTATTTCTTTTATATCACTTAATGCCATGTTATAAACATTTTGTAATCATTTAAGTTAATAATGTTTGTTTTGTCGATATTTGGTTCTTAAGTCGAAAGTGGACTTCTTACAATTACATGTTGTTTGTGTGGTCAAAGGTTCTTTATATCCAGAATGAAATTACTGATTTGAATATAATATATATCATATATATCCAGCATATACATGTATTTATAATATTAAATAATCATTTAGAGGTAATAAATGAAATGCACCGTTCATGGAGACGGTAAGCCGTACGTACGCATGAACGCTACTTTCATTTATTTGTCATATTAATGGAATTAAAACTAAATGAGAGGTATGTATATTTTAATTCCATAATTATATTAATAATTTAGATGTATCATTCATCATATATATCCATTATATACATGTACTTATAATAGTACATTACATTTGGGGATAAGAAATGAAATGCACCGTTCATGGAGACGGTAAGCCGTACGTACGCATGAACGCTACTTTCATTTCTATCTCATAATTTAATGGAAAGAAATAATAATGATATAGAGGTATATTATAATTCTAGTATAAAATCATATATAATAACTTTAAATCTATCCTTTATACATCCCACATATGGCATTAACGAATCACATCACTTTGAGGGGGCTGTAGTCCGCACTTCCTAAAATGAAATTATCGTGTTTACCCACAATGGAAACCATAAAGGTATAACAAAAATGAAAAATAAATAAGCATAAGGAAAACATAAACATAATATATATCATATATAAATAGAGTGACATCTTAATGGACACCATTAAAGGTGTTTAAAAGAAGATTGAACAATCATCGTTTCGTGAGGCATAAATTCGCCAACCACAGAAACAGTATGTTCTTTAACCATTAGATGTAGATGTGTGTAAGTGTAGCTCGAAAGCTTCTTATAAAAACATCCTAGTATATTTAACACACTGTATTTGTTACAAAATAAATGAATAAAAAGAGTTTAGGTGGTTGGAGAAGAAAAATAAAACAAAAGAACACAAGTGAAGACATCACCTTAAAATCGGGTAACTCTCTTATATTTGATCTCAAAGGCTTCCTTGAGAAGACTTATGCCCATTGTGAGGCTTCAAGGAGTAATATAAGGATGTTGATAGACAAAATGGGCAGGGTTTGGCCGAGCCAAAGGCTTTGGAAGTGTGGGTAAGGTGGTAGAGGTGGGGGCCTTTTATAAGAGGAGAGGAGGGGAACTCTTGGAAAGTAAAGAAATGTTACTTTATTTTAGAATGAGTTTCGGATTTTAATGGTCCCAAATTGATGTGTTTATAGGATAAGGTGATAAGGGATCTAAATCCACCCATCCAATAGGTTTTTGACATGTTTAGGTCTTAGATTTTACATTATCTTTCCATTTCATTTAAATCGTTAAATAATGAGGTAATCACCGCATCATCATGGTGTCATAAATAATTTAATTAATTTAATTTTTAAAAAGTATAAAAAAATACTATGATGTTTTAAAGCCTTTTACCTTTCCAATTAATATTTATAGTCAAAAATATGATTTGTATAACCCCATGTAAAAATTGTTTTAGTAAAACAACTCATGTTTGTGACATTTTTATTTTAACTTTAAATAAAAAGTTATTAATGTAATTTTCTAACCAAAGTGGCTTCATGGGGTCCCAAAGTTGACCCATGGATTGTATTGGTCGGCCATGACACATACAATTAGTTTAGGACATGTTTCAAGATCATTTCATATTATTACAACATTATTTTTACATTAAATTACACTAATTACCTCTAATCGCGATTAAAAACTTAATAAGTTACTATTCACCAAAAAATTATTTTAATCCCATTGAACCAAATTTTACTTCTTAATTACAACCATGTATTTTGGATTTTTGAAATTCAAAACACAGAGGTGGTAAAATTTAAGTACCACTTAGTGGTTTCACTATTCATCAAAAATTGAAGTTTTTCAAAAAAATACCAAAAATTCACCCTAAGGTATATTTGATATTACAAATTCAAAAATGAAGTCCATTTTAGAAAATTCAAAACATTTAAGTTGCATTAATTAATTTAATAATTAATTCCCGCTGTTAGAGCAAATAGCGTGTTTTTATGAAACAATAAGTATCAAAAGATTGACACTAGTTTAAGTCCAATTTCAAAGTGAAATTAATTCCAATGACCACTATTGGATTTAATGGTAAAAATATATTCTAATTTCACTATAAAACCAATTCAAAAGATAATCTAATCATATAAATAAATTATATTAAAAAGAGGTTTTGAATTAAAATACAACATTTTACACTATTCATTAAAAAAATGAACTTTATCAGAAAAATACCAAAAATTTACACAAAGTAAATTTTGATGTCTCGATTCTAAAGAAGATTTTTATTTGGTCCAATAGAATTTATAAGAGTGAAAAAAACTATATTTAATGAGGTTCACCATCAAAAGGCGATAAGTGAACCTTTAGTGAAAACTAGGGAATATACGCCTAAAATTGAATTTTTTCCGTATTTTAATCCTTTATCTTTTATTAGATAAAAGTAAAAACATTTAAAAAACATATATAATCATATTTTAGTTATTTATATCCATTACCGCCAATACAACGACTATGTGTTAACTACCATTTAAAATAATATTATTTTATTACTAGTGTGCAACGAAAGATTTCAATGAAACTCTTTGTTGCGTATCGGGTACGCTATCGAACATAGCAACCCTTTTAAAGTAAAATTAATATTTAATTCATAAATATTAATAAATATAAAAATGTTTTATTCATTATTTACCTGGGATGTTACATCCTTCCCCCCTTTTTGGAATTGCATCCTCGTAATTTTATTCACTTATCAAAATAAGTGGGGGTATTTATCCCTCATAGCATTTTCAGATTCCCACGTTGCCTCTTCAACAATATGATTTTTCCACAAAACCTTTACCTGGTGAATTACCTTATTTCGCAACACTTTCTCTCTTTGGTCAAGAATCTGGACTGGTTGTTCTTCATAAGATAGGTTCTCCTCCAGCTGAACTACCTCTAGACTCAAAACATGAGATGGATCTGGCATATACTTCCTCAACATCGAAACATGAAAAACATTGTGTACCTGAGATAAACTTAGAGGTAAAGCCACTGGGTAAGAAAATGATCCAACTTTCTCCAGAATTTCATATGGTCCAATGAACCTTGGACTCAGCTTTCCTTTCTTACCAAATCTCATCACACTTTTCCATGGAGAAACTTTGAGAAAAAAATGATCACCTACCTCGAAAGATAGATCCTTCCTCCGGTTATCCGTATAACTCTTCTGCCTGCTATGAGCTGTTCTCATCTGTTTCCGAATCAACTAAACTTTTTCTGCCATCTCTTCTACCAATTCTGGTCCCATCAGCTTCCTTTCACCCACTTCATCCCAAAATGCTGGAGTTCGACACCGCTTCCCATATAATGCCTCAAATGGTGCCATTCGTATACTGGAATGAAAACTGTTATTATAAGAAAACTCAACCAAAGAAAGATGTTGGTCCCAACTTCCCTGATAATCCATAGAACAAGCTCGTAGCATATCCTCCAAGGTCTGAATTGTTTGTTCTGACTGCCCATCTGATTGCGGATGAAAAGCTGTACTAAAATTTAATTCAGTACCCAACGACTTCTGAAGGCCTTTCCAAAAGTTAGAAGTAAACCTGGGATCACGGTCAGATACAATGGAGAGATTAAATCCATGTAACCTGACTATCTCTTTAAGATACAAATGGGAAAGTTGATCTAGGGAAAAATTATCTCGTATGGTAAGGAAATGAGCAGATTTAGTCAAGCGATCAACAATAACCCAGATTGCATTATTACCTCGAGGTGTCCTCGACAATCCCACAACGAAGTCCATGGATATATTCTCCCATTTCCACTCTGGCACTGGTAAAGGCTGAAGCATCCCTTTCGGTAACTGCCGCTCTGATTTAACCTGCTGACAAGTCAAACACTTCACAGTAAAATCAACAATATCTCTTTTCATTCCATCCCACCAGTAATACTCCCGCAGATCCCTGTACATCTTAGTACTGCCAGGATGAACTGAAAATGGGGAACTATGAGCCTCACATAACAACTCATTATTCAAATGTGAATCACCAGGGACACATAATCTCTTCCAAAACCTCAAAACACAATCATTATCAATGTTGAATTCAGGCAACTTACCCTTCTGAACCAGCTCTACCTTTTTCTGCAACTCATTGTCTTCCCTATGTGCTTGCTTAATTCTGTCTGATAAGGATGATCTCACTGATACCTGAAACAAAACATAAGAACTTCCTGCACCAACAACTTCTATGCCAAAGTTCATCAAATCAAAAACCAAAGGATCTCGTTCCAAACGTAGCATGGTTAATGAAGCATTACTTTTTCGACTCAAAGCATCAGCCACTTTATTTGCTTTTCCCAGATGGTAATGAATTGTACAATCATAATCCTTGATTAATTCCAGCCATCTCCTCTATCTCATGTTCAATTCTTTCTGAGTGAATATATACTTTAAAATTTTGTGATCATTATATATTTCACACTTTACTCCATACAAATGATGCCTCCAAATTTTTAAAGAAAAAACAACAGCAGCTAATTTCCAATCATGTGTAGGGTAATTTACCTCACGAGTTTTCAACTGACGTGAAGCATAAGAAATTAACTGATCATTCTGCATAAGGACACAACCAAGTCCCTTCAACGAAGCATCACTGTATATAACAAACTCACTATTCCTGGAAGGAAGTGCCAAAACTGGAGCATTCACCAATATTCTTTTCAACTCATGAAAACAATCATCACATTCTTTTGTCCAGATAAACTTAACACCCTTCCAAGTTAGCTTAGTCATTGGACTAGATAACTGTGAACATTTTTCAATAAACCTTCGGTAATAACCTTCCAAACCAAGGAAACTATGGATCTCAGTTACATTTGTTGGTCTTGGCCATTCTTCAACAACTCTTGTTTTTGCAGGATCCACAGTTATGCCATCTTTTGAAACAATGTAACCCAGGAAAGAAATTTGTTGTAGCCAAAAATCACACCTTCTGAATTTCCCATACAATTTATTTTTATTTAAGGTTTGAAAAATAACCCTTAAATGACTTTCATGATCCTATTTACTTTTAGAAAACACAAAAATATCATCAATAAAAACAACCGACATTTTTCACCTAAGTCAACTGAGCCATCACTGCAACAAACTATTTAGTTCTGATTCTGACCATCTCAGGATACTAATTTGAAAGGTCATTTCCCTCTATAGGCCTTCCCAGAAAATCTGTTCTATTTCCTCTATGAAAAACCATTCCTAACACAGAAATATCTTTGGAGAAGCAACATGGTAATCTTCAAATGCTATATCATTTCAATCATACATTAAATTAATTTATAATTTAACAATTTTCTAACTCCTAAAGTTGTCTAAACTGACCTCTGATACCAACTATAAGGCCCCGACCTTAAACATCTCTTAATATTGAATTAAATGAATAATTCACATTGAGGATCTTTTTAGGTTTAGAGTTTTAGAGAATTCGGACATAACTGTTACATCTCAAAAGGTTACAAAGTAGACGCTTCTACTAAGTTTCCATAGAATAAAAAAAACTCTTAAAAAGAAACATTTCAAGTTCCATGTTTTATATAGCATGACTTTACCTTGATCCCATCCTTGAACCTATTCCACATTATGTCCTCTGAAAAAAAATTCAAAAAAAAAACTTGGGGTGAGCATAAAAAGCTCAGTAAGGGATACACAAAGAAAGAAAACTGTTAGTTTTTCAAACATCAAGTAAACCATGTATACTTTATTAAAGTAATACCTTCACCTTCATGAAGTAGTAAAAAATCTTCACTAAATAAAATATCATTACTTACCCTTTTGTAACCAAAGGATTACCATAAAACCCATATAAAGAACACATAACATATAAAGGTAACTTGGGACATAAACATACTTAAGTGGAATAACCATACGGTTGACTTCCACACATATCACTTAATGGAATAGCCATACGGCCAACTTCCATACATACTTAATGGAATAGCCATAGGGCCGACTTCCATACCCAATGCATTGGAGGTTATAATGTAACTACCCATCCTGGTATTCACGACACCACCCGTCATATGTTTTATCATGTAACCACCAATCAAATGTCCAAGTACCATTATAAAAATCATAATACATAAAACAAATATAATGGAAAGAAAACATTTCCACACTTTGATCAAAATATATCACTTAAATATATTGACATAACAAATCCATTATAAAAAAACAATTTCAATACCAAAATACATAAAAGTGTATATGGTATTTATTTCATTTAAAAAAACATTACGGCTTGTTTAGGAAGCCAAAGACCAAATAATACTCGCGGCAGTGGAAAAGGTCATTGTCACCGCGTACGTTAAAAGAAACATTCCTTTTTGTTTTTTTGTAAAATGCTTCATAGAAAAAGATTCTTTTGTATAAAAGTAAAAGTCAAAGGGGTTTATACATCGTATAAAAGAAAGTTGTGTATAAAACGAAATATGCCTCAATGAAAGGAGATTGAGACGAAGTCCCTTACCTCGAGTCCGACTTGACTCGATCGTTCTTTAACATCCTGAATAATAAACTTGAGTTAATTTATATTTGCTTAAGAACCTTTTTCAAGTTCATTATTCCTTTTATATCACTTATTTCCATGTTATAAACATTATGTAATCATTTAAGTTAATAATGTTTGTTTTGTCGATATTTGGTTCTTAAGTCGAAAGTGGACTTCTTACAATTACATGTTGTTCGTGTGGTCAAAGGTTCTTTATATCCAAAATGACATTCCTTATTTGGATATCATATATATCATATATATCCATCATATACATGTATTTATAATATTACATAATCATTTAGAGGTAAGAAATGAAATGCACCGTTCATGGAGACGGTAAGCCGTACGTACGCATGAACGCTACTTTCATTTCTTTGTCATATTAATGGAATTAATACTAAATGAGAGGTATGTATATTTTAATTCCAGAATTATATTCATCATTTAGATGTATCATTCATCATATATATCCATTATATACATGTACTTATAATAGTACATTACATTTGGGGATAATAAATGAAATGCACCGTTCATGGAGACGGTAAGCCGTACGTACGCATGAACACTACTTTCATTTCTATCTCATAATTTAATGGAAAGAAATAATAATGATATAGAGGTATATTATAATTCCAGTATAACATCATATATAATAACTTTAAATCCATCCTTTATACGTCCCACATATGGCATTAACGAATCACATCACTTTGAGGAGGCGGTAGTCCGCACTTCCTAAAATGAAATTATCATGTTTACCCACAATGGAAACCATAAAGGTATTCCACAAATGAAAAATAAAAAAGCATAATGAAAACATAAAAATAATATATATCATATATAAATAGAGTTACATCTTAATGTCCACCATTAAATGTGTTTAAAAGAAGATTGAACAATCATCGTTTCGTGAGGCAGAAATTCGCAAACCACAAAAACAGTATGTTCTTTAACCATTAGATGTATATGTGTGTAAGTGTAGCTCTAAATATTCTTATAAAAACATCCTAGTATATTGAAGATACTGTAGTTGTTACAAAAGAAATGAATAAAAAGAGTTTAGGGGGTTGGAGAAGCAAAATAAAACAAAAGAACACAAGTGAAGACATCACCGTAAAATCGGGTAACTCTCTTAGATTTGAGCTCAAAGGCTTCCTTGAGAACACTTATGACAAACGTGAGGCTTTAAGGAGTAATATAGGGATTTGGAGAGACAAACTGGTCAGGTTTTGGCCGATCCAAAGGCTTTGGAAGTGTGGGTAAGGTGATAGAGGTGGGGGCCTTTTATAAGAGGAGAGGAGGGACACTCTTGGAAAGTAAGGAAATGTTACTTTATTTTAGAATGAGTATCAGATTTTAATGGTCCCACAATGATGTGTTTCTAGGATAAGGTGATAAGGGTTTTAAATCCATCCATCCAATAGGTTTTTTACATGTGTAGGTCTTAGATGTTACATTATCTTTCCATTTTATTTAAATCGTTAAATAATGAGGTAATCGCTGCATCATCATGGTGTCATAAATAATTTAATTTATTTAATGTCTAAAAATTATAAAAAAATTCCTATTATATAGGAAATCGTTTTACCTTTCCAATGAATATTTATAGTAAAAAATATGATTTTTATAACCCCATGTAAAAATTATTTTAGTAAAACAACTCATGTTTGTGACATTTTTATTTTAACTTTAAATAAAAAGTTATTAATGTCATTTTACAAACAAAGTGGCTTCATGGGGTCCCCAAGTTGACACATGGATTTTCTTGGTCGGCCATGACACACCCAATGAGGTTAGGACATGTTTCAAGATCATTTCATATTATTACAACATTATTTTTACCTTAAATTACACTAATGACCTCTAATCGCGATTAAAAGCTTAATAAGTTACTATTCACCAAAAAATTATTTTAATCCCATTGAACCAAATTTTACTTATTAATGACAACCATGTATGTTGGATTTTTGAAATTCAAAACACAGAGGTGGTAAAATTTCATTTAAACGAAAAAGCAGTTTTTTAAGTACCACTTAGTGGTTTCACTATTCATCAAAAATTGAAGTTTTTCAGAAAAATACCAAAAATTCACCCTAATCTATATTTGATATTCAGAATTAAAAAAATTAAGTACATTTTAAAAAATTCAAAACATATAAGTTGCATTAATTAATTTAATAATTAATTTCCACTGTCAGAGTAAATAGCGTGTTTTTATGAAACAATAAGTATCAAAAGATTGACACTAGTTTAAGTCCGATTTCAAAGTGAAATTAATTTCAACAACCACTATTGGATTTAATGGTAAAAATATATTATAATTTCACTTTAAAACCAATTAAAAAGATAATATAATCATATAAATAAATTAGATTAAAAAGAGGTTTTTAATTAAAATATAACATTTTACACTATTCATTAAAAAAATGAACTTTATCGGAAAAATACCAAAAAATTACACAAAGTAAATTTTGATGTCCCGATTCTTAAGAAAAGTTTTATTTGGTCCAATAGAATGTATAAGAGTGAACAAAACTATATTTAATGACGATTCGCCATCAAAAGGCGATAAGTGAACCTTTAGTGAAAACTAGGGCATATACGCCTAAAATTTAATTCTTTCCGTATTTTAAGCCTTTATATTTTATTAGATAAAAGTAAAAACATTTAAAAAACATATATAATCATATTTTAGTTATTTCTATCCATTCCCGCCAATACAACGGCTATGTGTTAACTACCATTTAAAATAATATTATTTTATTATTAGTGTGCAACGAAAGATTTCAATGAAACTCTTTGTTGCGTATCGGGTACGCTATCGAACATAACAACCCTTTTAAAGTAAAATTAATATTTAATTCGTAAATATTAATAAATATGAAAATGTTTTATTCATTATTTACCTAGGATGTTACACTTATCTTGTTTCCTTTCTATAGGATTGAAATAAATTTTAATACGGTTGATGTTCATGGGTATAAAAGAGGGGATAATGTTATTCTGAAAAAAAATTATGTTGGAATTAATGTTTTCAAATGTAACATTGGAATCATATATGTGTCTTGTTTACGAACACTACTAAACTATTCGAACCTTTGGTATGTTATTCCTTGTATCTTATTCCATTTTAATAAATCAGAATCAACATAAGGAAATTTGGGTCGAGGTCTGTATAGTGATGAACTAATTAATTACATTGGTTCGTAATGCGGTAGTCCACCGTACACATGATTGATGATTACATTTCTCATTTGATGGAGGAGGAGATAGATAAATATTATTTCGTCAACATAATAAAATATCATTAGAAGGTATATAATTTAGTTTTTATATTGAAAGTGTTAAGACATAATTTAATGTGGAAATAAAAGAAAAAAATGAAAGATATTTGTTAAGACAATTACCATTTCTAAGAGAAACCTCTATTGTATCTCTTCTTAAGGACCCTATGGTTGGTCATTTGGGAAGACAAACAACTCTATAATGTTTTTAAGGATTTATTTGTGTTATTTTGTAAAGTTTTAGTTTATACAAATGGCTTTATAGGTTTGGGGAAGTGAATAGAGTGAGTGGCCTTTTATAAGTGGGGAAAGGGAACCCTCTTGGAACGTACATGAAAATTTCGCAGAAGAATCTAAAATGATAAATTCATTCTTAAGAAAACTACCTAAAAATAATGTTAGATTCAATTTTAGGATGTATAAGGACTAAATATTTCCATCAAATAATATTTTGTAATTTTTGGTAGGTCATTTTAACCATTATCTTCTTAGTTTAACCCTGCCTCTATAAATACTTTTTTACCTTAATCATGATTATTATTATTTACTAGATTCACTATTAATTTTGGAGAAAAATAAATTTAACCATATTTGATAATATAAATTATTTTGATTCCAAATATGGAATCCATTTTTCCAAACACAATTAACAAAAGTTGCAGAATTAATTTTAAAATTATACCCATTGAAGAGATGAAAAATCGAGATTCCAACGAGAACATTATTATAAGAATAGATGGTTTTAATATCAAAATTAAATATTAAATAGATAAAAATAACCTAAATTAGTTAAATTATCATATAATTTAACTAAAATTAATTTTAAAAAAATTTAAAATATAATTTAACCATGTAAATTATTTAAATGAAAAGGCAATGTTCAACAAAAATCAGCATTTTCACTATTCATTGAAAAAATTAAATCTTCACAAATATACCAAAAATACACCCTACAATAATTATGATATTATTATTAAAAAATTAAATATAATTTTATAAAATTATAATTTTAATTTTTTTAAGAATTAATTTTAAATTATGTATGCAAAGCGTGACAAACCCATATTTTAGAAAAAAATACAGTTTTTTCAGAACACATTTCATTTTTCTATTAAAATATTATTATTCTATTTCTAATAAATATATAAACAAAAACTTCATGTTTTATCTAGTAATAGTCATACAAAAAAATTTAATACATATTTTATACTGATATACTATATTACAGTTTATTTAGACTCGGGGTTGCTTGTTCCGTAAGTTATTAAAGAGATTAAATTTAAAGAAATATATATATTGGGTTGTTTAAGATAGGTGTTGAGTTTAACATAACCTAGAAATAATGTTTTATTCTTTTAAAATTTTGGGGTGTTAAAAGGTTAAGGTCAGGTATTGATGGATAAGGGTGGGCTTCCACATAGGTGGATGGAAAGAGAATGTTTGATGTTGAGTAGGAGTGACACACACTGACGAATCTGTGGTAGGTGTAAAAAAATGTCAAATCCTTACATAGTATCGTTGATTGAAAACATGAGGCTTATTAATTGACATCATTTAATGAGATTACCTTGCTAAAGAAAACTTTTGTGATTCTAGTTTCATAGCAATCATTTTTCAATCCCAAAAAACTGAGAGGAGTTCTTAGACAGGAAGACTTGGTCTACATTAAAAGAATCCTTGGGGAGATTTGTGTAAGAGTTGAAATTCCAGTCTCATATATTTTTTCAACTATGATGGGGAATTTGAGAATATTTTACATAGAATAGGGAGTTGTGAATTATTATTTTGTTATTCTAAAAGTAATTTTTTGGGAATCATTGGGGAAACATAGGGGGATGGGAACCACCGCACTAGAAGAAGACTTACCAGGGGAAGACTTATAGTACATTTATAGAATAAGTGGATGAAGACTATTTTGATGTATCCAACATTAATTCATCCATTTTATTCAATTATAAAAATAATATGAGGGTATTTAAACTAATGAAAATCTTTGTATTCTTAGTGGGATAATACAAGATATGATAGAATCTATCCACAATACCACCATCAAGGAAACACTACGGAGGAAGAAATAGATGTATCAACTTACAAAATAGTGGAAAAAACCCAAGAAGATCATAATGTTTTCCACCTTGAGTAAAAGGGGGTGTTGAAGTAGGGTAAATGACAGGTACATGGTATTGGGTGCTATTTACATGGGAGGTTTTGTAATAATTATTAGAAAGTTGTTATCTAAAGGGGTTGTTATATGGTTGGTTGGGACTATTTGAAGAATATTTGGATATATTAAATAATATTGAAAATATTGGGAGGGTTAAAAATTAGTTTGGAGTAAGGATTATAGCAAATTATCTAGGAGGGTTGGGCTTGAGGCCTTAGGCAATACATCTCCCAGGGATTTCTCCCTCTTCTTTTTCTCCTTAATTTTATTCTTATTTTAATTATGTTTTATGCTTTATCTATTTTGTGGTTATTATTATCAAAGAATACTATATATCCTATATTTCTTCCTCTATCTCACTCGACATTGTATCAGTGTTCAATAGTTTATTTTCATCTCGAGCATCAATATATATTTATAGGAATCTTTGAAATTAACCATTATAATTACCTCTCTATAAATTCCAATTATCAGCTATCTTATGATAAAAATTATTTATTCTTTATAGGAAGTAAAAATTTAAAATTCCTTTATTTATATTTTTCAACTAAAAAACATAATGTAAACATTTTTGAAATAGTTAATGTGTATTGTGATTCATTAATACATGGATCTAGAATATGTTATTTATAAAAAGACTCAAAAAATAATGATTAACCAATCCCTTCTATCAGATCTACATGATATGATATATATTTTAAGATATAATTTTATAGATTTTATAATAGAGAAATAGTTTCTATTTTTAATATTTATGTGTGTTATTCCATTTTTTATGTGAATATATCCCTCGCATGAACCCATTTTTGTAATTTAGTTTAGTGATTTAATGTAATATAATAACATTAATAAAAATACCAAAAGTAATTTAAAAAAATTACAAATTACAAAATAAAAACTATAAAATTTCACTTTATTAATCTGAAAAATGTATCATAAAAATTAGATAAATCCTGAAAAATAAATTATTAGTGATTTGAAGAAATCATATTTTCAAAAACACAAGTGAAGTCACCTACCACAAGGTTTGTCAATTATTAATTGATGGATATTGGTTCCCATTTAAATTCACATTTTTTAATTCCATTTATGAGATTTATTACAAAAATTTTCTTTAGTTTTCTTTGTTTAATAAAATAAATTTTTAGTTTTCATATGTTCCTTGGTGTTAGATAGATTTTGGATCAATGTCCATTGGTAGGAAATCTGTAGAATTAATCTTCAAGATTCTATAGAGTTTGTGAGATGATCTTCCTTTTATTCAAATATTACTTATATCACAACCCAGATTATATTCATGTTCTTGGACATACCTACCACCAAATGAAACATGATAACTATACCTTCCACCTTTACTTAATCCATTATTATTTTCATAGACAATAACATTTTCTTCCGAAAGTGGTACTACTAAAATAGTAGTAAAAAGTAAGCGAGTCTTAATATTTTTTTTCTTCTTTTCAACCATAAGTAATAATAATATATGGTTAGGATACACTACATATCCTTGAAAATGATTTTTTTATTATAAGTATATATGAGATGAATGAAATGTTATATAGTTATTATCAAGTATATAAACACCTATAACATCAATTCTACCATACGATCAACAAGATAGAATAAAATAAATGGTTGAATGATTTTTTTAATGCATTTAAAATATTAGAATAAGTGAACATTATAGTATTAAATGATAATAGCTAGTACAAATTCATTTTGATTATAAAAAATTTATTTTAAACACTTATAGTATTCCATATATTTCTTTTCATGTGAAATTTTAACTTTAATCTAACCTCGATATAAACTAGGGTGATTTTTTTATATTTTGGGTGGACTGCTCCATTATAACTAATTAATTTATTGAATACTATGAAGATGAATATGATTAATTTGGATCAGGATTTGACATGTTCTTTAGTAATTTTTTGAGGAACATATCTATGACTGATTCATTATTAAATGGGAATACATATAAGATAGACAAGTATAGATTGGTACCTTAAAAGAGACAATGATCAAAAGTGAGGGAAAATATTATGGGAGATTGAGAAGGAAATACTATTATTAGATGGATTTTAAATATAAAATGGGGATCGTGTTCGAGATAAAATGAATAAACATTGGGATAACCATACTTGGAATTTGAATATGTGAATATATAGGTAAAGTGAAAGAAAAAAATTCAATAATTCCAGGATAATACAGATATATGGATTATTCTTATTCAAACAGTGAAGACATCTATTAGTTTAACATCTTATTATTTTCTTATACTCATGTATGTTTCTATTATCATGATGATTCTTGAATAATGTACTCTGATAATATATCATGGGTAAAAAAATTGATAAAGATATTTTTACGCATGTTTACACATACAAAATCACTTTGAGTTGTCCTTAATTATATTTTATAAAATTGATTATAAATTTGATTTGGAAAAATGTTTTCTATTCACTGTTAAAGATTAATTTAGATCATTTTATATTGTTTATAAAACTAGTAAATGATTTTTTCAAGAATAATCCTATTTTATTATTTTCATGATTTCTAATTTTTTTTATTTATGGTTTATCTTGATGATAATCTTTTTCGTAATTGACACTTGAAAAAGAAAATTATGACCGAATTTTGATGGTATTATAGTGTACAATAAATAAAATAATATATGGATAATTATAATATTCAAAATTAAATTTTCAATGTGAGTTAAAGGTGGTTTAAAATAAAAAAATAATTTAAATGACATGAAAATGTTATTATAATGATGGTTAAGTATTTTAAATCATAAATGTAAAACATTTGATGATAATGATTTATTTTACATAATAAATAACTAATGTTTCTCCTTTACCACATGAGTATTTGATATCCTACTTATAGTTTATTTTGAATATACTATATCTCTTTGTGTCACCTATTTATCAAAAAATTTCAACCTCATTGATATAATATTTCATCTCACACATAATATCACCAAAAAATTATATTGTTTCACATTTATTTTAAGATAAGAGTCAGATTGAAATTGTTTAAATCCATTTAAACACAAAACCTATATTAGTTTATACCCTAACCAACTTTACTACCCAGTATTTAGTGTAAGTTTATAAAATTATATTTTAATAGTTGTGATAACTACCATTAGATGAAATTTTAGAACAATTTTCATTGAATGAATTTTTATTTATTTAGGATTATAATATATTTTAAGTGATTGATAAATTTATACACTATTTGTGAACATAATTAATGTGGAATATATATTTTTTAGATGGACAAATCCAGTTTTGGGGTGTTTTAGAGGTTTTGGGGATCAAGTTTTTTTAATAGAAATTATTTTATTTTCATGAATTTGATGTTTTAATTAAAACACATTAATTTTATTGAAAAATTTTACATTTTTGGTTTTAAACAGAGAAAATGTTCAAGTTTTGATTTTAAATTCATTTAAGAAGAACATTTTTTTTGATTCGACATTGAAAATTTATTTTTCAAATATTTTTGATTATTTTTAATATCTTGAATTAATTTTTTTAATTTATTTATTTTCATTTTTAATAATTTTTTTGTGGGAAATTTTTACATTAAAATTTGATCACTTAAATTGTTGTTGGAATATGTGATTTTACATTCAGAATTTTTATTGTCACTTAATATTAAAATATATGTGTTTTAGGATTTTCTTCTACAATGAATAGTATTTGACAAATGCAAGATCCCATGCTTGTAAGTAAATAATTCTCCATCCCATATTTTCATAAGAACAAATTTTTATTCTTCCATGAAGAGGAATATATAATTCCATGACGATCACTTATATATTTTACATAGATCCCTCCATTTCTTGAGAAATATTTCATTAAACGACCTTTTATGAGATGTTGACATTTGTGAAAGAGTTTGGAGTCATAACCCATTAAAAATCCTACATTTTTTTAACTTGGAGACATAAACAAAGACCATAATTATACTACCTGGAGGCACAAACCAACATACCTTTTTTAAGGGATAGTATAACCTAAAAATCCTTCTTTTGAATACAAAATTATAATTAAATAATAACTCATAAAAAAATATATGAAGATATAACACCAAAAAAGAAAGTTTAAATAGTTAAGTTATAAATGTTGAGGAAGAGGTATCTTTGATCTTTTTTTATAATGTGGACTTTCACAATTGAGTTTATCCAAAATAATCAAACAGTTAAAGTAAAAAGTTAACATGTACAACACTCAACAATCAAGAATGTTTTTCTCACATATTGTATTATTTCTATAAAAATATATTTATAGAGTTTCATCATACACAAAAAATTTCAACGCAATAGTCATATGAATATCCACAATGTTTTTCAACAACACATATAATTTTTTCTATTTTGAATAATTTCCGCCCCACACATGACTGGGGTGGTAAGGAGGGAGGGTTTTGGGGCATAGGTCATGAGGTCGAGTCCCCTGACCTATTTCTTTATATGCATTATGTGCTGTCGTTGGAAGCTATAACCCCATTTTAAAACAACTATTCAAATACAATAATCAAAATAATAAAATTTTAAACAATTATTACTCCCTTTAAATATGGATTAATTTTTTTAATCATCCTTAAATACTTTTTATAGCTACAACACAACCACACTCAATGGATTATAAGAAATACATGGAAAATTAAAATTTTGAATGTACTGGTATAAATATAAATCATAAATACTAACCATGCTTCATCTATTATGATTGTAATTTAATAGTGCATAATACACTTCAAAACTAATTTTAATATAATTAAAATAATTAATAAGGAATTATGGAATCGATAAATCTTGAAAAATATGCAACATAAATATATAGTTGGTCAAAATAAAAAAACTAGGGCATATTTTTTATTTTTGAAAAAAATTATTGAACCTTTTCTTAGGGTATAATATATTTAAAAGTTTCAATATCCATGTAGAGTATAAGGTATTCATATTGTTCATTATCACCATAGGGTACATTCAACATAGGGTGCATTCTTCCTAAGTTTCATTTTAAATATAGGGTCATCCTTCACATGGTATATCCTTCATAAGGTTTATTTTCAATATAGGGTACATTATCTTTGTAAGGTTCAATATCAACATAGGGTACATATTTCTAAGTTAAATTATTTAAAGTGTTCATATTTTATAGGGTATAATCTCTTAATATGGTTAAATACTTACCAAAACTTATTACATTGTATTGTTTATAAATATCATAATATAAAAGGTTGTCGGGTATATATGATCTTCGAAGGAAAAAACACTTTAACAAAAAACGCATTCCGATGGAACAACTTATTCTTTATAATTTACAATACTTTACCAAAATTTTGACTTCATATGGTACAAAAAAATATACTTCATATAGTATAGGTATTAGAAAATTTCAAAAACTAACTACAGGATAGAAAACATATTAAAAATAACAAAATAGAATAATAAATATTAAGAATTTATAATTACTAACCCTCATTATTTTCTTATAAAATAAACAAAATATTAAATAATTTTCCTTTAGTCATGTTATAAATAATAAAATGAGGATTCAATAAAAAAATAAAGTGGTAACGAGTCTCTTCAAAAGTCATCCTATTTTGGGAAATTACAAAAATGTACATAATAAAACCCCCCCATTTTGTAATTAATCAAATAGATTAAAAAATGTTTAATTTTTATCCTTTTATGGTCATAATACATTAGTAAAATTTTTATAAAATTTTAGTTACAACATTCTCAATAATATTTAGTTAAGATATATCCCCCATAAAATCATGAATGCTAAAGATAAATACCAACTAAAATAAAAGTAACTAAAAAAATAAAACATCCTCTTATTTTTATCTTCTTCAAATTTAATAAATATTACTTTAAAATATAATTTTGAATTCAATGTTCAAAACTCTACCATTATTAAGACTTTAAAAACCTTAAGTATCCATTAAAACAAGTTGAAGCATTCAAGGAATAATATAATGATATGCAATGAATTAAATAATGACCAACTATCATAGTTTTTTCCTATAATGAAAATGATAAAAAAATTCTCTTGCTCACAAGAAAAAAATAAGAAATATATTTATGTGCATTTTAGTGAACCATAATATAAAAGGATATTATGAATGTTTACTAATCAATGATATCCTAATGTCACAAAAATTATTAAATCCAAACTAATAGAGAAGATATGAATTGGTATTATAAAAATAAAATAATTTTAACCTTTGAGAAGGATGTTTAAATATCTATATAGGCATGATAGCTATAAAAGGATAAAAATTCATACTATACCTAGATAAAATAGTGTTGAAGTTCCATCATACTAAGTTCAAATGTATGTTTTTCAAAGTTACTTACATCCAAAGAATTAGTACAAATATCTACTAGTCATTCATCAGTTGGAATATTTTACAAACAAAATTCTCTTTTTTACTCATGATACATAATATAATGATATCTAACTTATATATGATTAATTTTTTAATGTTTCAATGTATTATTATAAATATCAATATTTGATGAGTTATCATAAAAAATAGACAACTTATCAAAATAAATATTAAAATAAGTTAAAATTTGTTTAATATATTGAGATTGAGAAAACAATATTGTAGTATTTATATATTCTAATTTAGTATTAGATAAATAAACATAATTCAATTTCATTGAAATTTATGAAACCATAATTTTTTTAAAAAAATTACAAATTCTTATGGTATTTTTTTATCTATTTTACAACTTCCAAAATCAGAATCAGAATAACTTTTCAAATCAAATTCAAATATATCAGGATAAAATAAACTAAGTTTCATTGAACCCTCAACATATTAAATAATTCTATTAACAAATTTCAAGTTAATTTCATTAAGTTAATCTCAAAATTTTACATATAAACTTACACTGAACATTACATTTGGTCTAGAAAAAGTTAAATATAATAAACTACCAATAATTCCTCAAAAACCATAATTATCCACTGATTTTTCATATTTATCACAATATATTTTACAAGATGTAATAAGGGAGTTTTTTTACTCTTATTTGAGTCAATTAAAAATATTTTAATTACGCTTTTGAAAATTTTTATCATGTCTTTGAATAAGTTCATGTTTAAGAAATAATTTCATTTCTCCCATAAGACTCATGTCAAATTCAAAATTCATCAAATTTTAAAATTAATTAAAAAAGAATTAACATGAAGATCTAAAAAATTTCCTCAAAAAAAATTTGAACAATAAAATATCATCCGAGTTATAATAAATAAATAAATTAGGGTTCCTATTCCCTATTATAAAAACATTTTTTTAAAAACTTGATATAACCTTTCATAACATGCTTTATGGTCTTGTTTTTGTCTATTAAGAGATTCTAAAAGTTTTAAAACATGATCAAGTTTCTATTAATTCTCAAAACCTAGGTTTTGTTTTACATACACATATCTAGATATTAAATGATTATTTTTTATATCAATGTGAAAAAGTTTAAAACCATGATGATTTGATAAGATAATAAAATCCTAATTATTTACAATTTTGAAACCAGTGAAAAATACTCATCATAATCAATACCTTTTTCTTAATTATAGTTGTTGGGTCCCAATTTAACATTTTTTATAGAAATATATCTAGATTAATCAATATTATTTCTAAATATCAATTAAGTACCAATATTTTTTGATCTATAGGTTGCTCAACTAAATTATAAACCTTATTTCTAGACTACTGTATTTCTTTGACATGTATAGAAAAATCCAGTTAGGATCATTTTATGCATCAAAAATTTCATTTGAAAAAAATTAAAAATTTAAGAATTGTAAGTACAATAATTTATTTAATAATTTATGGTTCAAACTATTTTCTAAATATCTCTAAGAACTAAACTAATAGGATGATCACAATTCATTTTCCAAGATTTTCAAGAGGATGAAGCTCATTTTTAATTTGTATCTTGAATTTAGGATTTACTTTTTCCCAAGGTTATATTTTCTAAAATCTTATTCAAGATGATTTAATTCATAATTATTTTCTTTTAATATATTCTATTAAATATATCTATAATTAAAAAACATACCTTTCACTACCCATACTTATTGTGTGTATAATTACAAATAAGGAAATATATATTAGTTCAAAATGATTTATAGTTTTAACCTCTTTAAAATATTTCAATCTCTCTCTACATTGTTTACCCTTCATGAAAGATTCATAAACAAGGTTTTTTTCCATTGTTAACTTGGGAAGCTGGAGAATATGTTTTTACTTTGAAAATATGGGTAGAAGAATAAAATTTGAATGAATGATCCTAAAATTCCATAGAATACTATCTGATTACAAAATATTTATTCACACACTAATCAATTTTATATATTGTTAAAATTAATATCATAGAAGTAATATTTTTTGTTAGAATAAAAAATATTTATCTTTAAACATACCACACTTATAGTTTTTTAATTTAACAAATATATCATCATCACATGTAATGATATGTCAATTAAATTATGATTCAAACATTCAACATATATAAATTCATAAATATTAGTTGTTTTAAAAATACCTACTTCTCTAAATCCTTTTACCTTTTCTTAAGGGTTGTCCCTAAAAGTAATAATATCTCTATCACATCTATTAAATGATAAAAATAAATTCATGCATCTTTGATCATATGTCATGGGAAACCAATTTCTATATACCATGTCTTCTATTGTGACTTACAAGGAATATTTTCTATAAAAACATATTTAATACATGCTTGGAACTTATGCATAATTTAGTCCAATCTAGTTAGAAAAGGATTTTTTTTGGAACCCAAAGATATTAAATATAAATATCCATGGAAAATATTAAGGATAAAGATTTATAAATAAAAGATTATGTGCATCCAAGATATTGGGAATATATTAAATAACACTCACTTATAATATTATATTTCCTTCTACATTTAAAATATATATAAGTAGAATTAATTCCATTTGATATTTTTAGAAAGAAATCCTTACACATTTTGTATAAATAATTATCATATACTAGTCATATTTTTATCCATTTTATTCATACTCATAATTTTATCATCATTTTCTCTACCTTGAATATGATGGGACATATTATGATATATGTTTTTAATTTAATTTTTATATATTTAATTTTTTTCTAAAACAAATTTACAATTCCTTTCATCAGTTAAATTATTTTTATAGAGAAATATTTATCCTTATAATTTTCTTGTGTGATATTATATTTTTTGTTGGGGGTGGGTTTTTTATTTGACATACACATTATTCCTTCCTTTAGGTTGTTTTTTTAGTTCAAAAATCTTATTAATATCATTTTTCAATCATTCAATTTCAATATATAACTCATCATTATTTGGAATTTCAGAATCAAACTCACTAGATTCATAATTAAATTCTCTAACCTAATTTGTTAAAGTAATGAAAAAAAATTGACTGATTATTTTTATTTTCCAGATTTATAACTAGAATTTGAATCATTGGTAGAGCTCTAACCAGATACAAGAGGTATTTTCTCTTTCTTATTTATCCTCTTATTATTTAATTTTAGATTTATCCATTCCGAATTTATATGTTACATTCTTAACTATTCAAAAAACATTACCTTAGAAGCATAATTTGAAATTATTTTACCTTTCTTGTATCCTTTGTGACCATCTCTAGGAAAATCTTCTAGAATATCATTTATTTCTTTTTTGCACTCATTTTTTCAGATGATAAACCTTATCACTTTCATTACACTATAACTAATAATTTTAAGAGTATGTTTTTTTAAATAGGTCGGGGGGGGGGGGTGTAACCCTCTATTATTAAAACAAGATAATAAATACCCGTTTTAAATTGGGTAAAGAGTGAACCCAATACATGTACCATAAGTCCAATGGCACGTAATCCTATGAATACATGGACTAAAGGCCCAGACATGGTCTAAAAGACCTATTGACTCATAGGCCCAGAATATTACTCTCATGAAGTAGGTAAACTAAATACCCCAGAGATAGTATGTGTCATTCCAAGCACTGGTTGAATATATCTCTACTCCCTTCAAAATTTGTTGCACCTGTGATTCCCATAAAAGATGTTGCATTTCCCCCTACCAAGATCTATTCCTACTAGTCTGACACAATATGGCTATGGAACCCCTAAATCCCACATTGGTGTGTGGGGGAAGACTAGATGATAGGTTCCAACACACCTATCTCTCTTTTAATCCTCCCACCTGAAAATAATGTACCAATGATTTCATCAAGAGTACACTCTTTGAAATTATTACATTCATCAGTTCTAACATTATTATCATTCCATTTGATTGGTAAAAATTTATTTTATCTTACAATAAGAACCATCTTATCTAAATATTCTACTAAAGAATTTATACCATTTTAAATACTAGTAAATGAACCCAAATTTGGTTCAAAATTTCATTTTCAACCATCATTCATTTTTTAAATTTATCCCTTAAAATTCGGTGTTCACTTATAATTAATTTATCAGAACCATAATGAGTAGTTTGTAAAATTATCCACATATCATGAGCAGTTTTACAAGCTAAAATATGTATGAAAAAATTTCTATATATATAAAAATAATTTAAATTCAAGATTTTTTATCAATAAAATATAAAATAGTATCAACTCTAGTAATATATTTTTGATCTATTTCATGAATGTTATAGGGCTTCACTAATATAGTACAATGATCGATACATAGTTTAAGATAAACCACTTTTCATGTTTTACAATATCTATAATCATTTCTATTAAAGATGAGTGGTATTTGTAGAATCCAACCATAATTAGAATTTTAACATATCATTTTAGATGATATTTTCCCTTTATGGGTTAAGTATATAATAAATGTTAATATATATATATATATATATATGAAAAATTTAAGAAACCTTTGAGGTTTAGGAGTTTATATAATTTTTTTGAATAAGGTGATATGGGTGAATGTTCAAGAGGGGGATGAATTGACCTCTTCATAAAATTTTAAAGATTTATCAAAGTTAATATAATTATAAAACATAAAAAATGGACACAAGTATTTTTATAGAAGTTTATATCAAAGTGATCTTATATTCACTCTTTACCCCTCTTGATACCTAAGAGAAATGGAAGATAATAAAGTACTTCCTTTTTATAGGGAGTTCCAACCTAATTAAAATGACCTTTTCTAGTAGTGGGATGGCCAACACACCTTGCTTTAAATGGTGATTCACAACTTCACTACTGGAATTCTTCTTAATTGTGACAGACTATTTGCGATGGGATCCTATCACAAATAGGCTTTAGCGACGAGGTTTCATCGCAAATAGAATGTTGCAGAAAACGCTATCGCAAATACAATTATTTACGATAGGCCCATCGCAAAAACCTTTATTTACGAAGGGAATGTTTCCCATCGCAAATAAACTATCAATGATTTGTATTATATATACATAAATGTTTTTTGATATGGTAACGTCGCAACAAAGTATTTGAGATAGGCTTACTTACCCGTCGCAAATATGTTTTTAAAAATATTTAGTTAGACTATTTGCGACGGGGTCCCGTCGCAAAAGGCCCCGTCGCAAATAATATATTAATTTTTAAAAAACTAAAATTTAATAATATTAAGATTGATGAAAAAATAATAATATTATTATTAAAACAATAAAAAATAAAAAATATTAAAATTCTCAATATTGATAAAAAAATATAAAAAATATAAAAAAATATAAAAAATTAAATTATGTAATATTTGCACCAATATAAAAGACAGAAAATGTAAATAATCCATATTACAATTTTAATTCAAATGTTTGTAACATAAAAAAGTCACTGGGGGTGTCGTCTGGAGGAGGTGGAGGAAACTCGATCCCTAAACTACGAGTCAAACTGCGCATGTACTCCATTTGCTCCTGATGCTGCTGCTGCCATCGGCAGGTCTACTCCTCGTAATGTTTCTCCTGCTGCTACTGCCACCGACACATCTCTTCTTGCTACTTCTGCAAAGTCTCTATATGCTCAGCTTGAGCTCGCAACTGCTCCTGATACTATGAAGCAGAAGATGATGCCTCTTCACGAACTCCTCTCGAGCTGGACGCCGACATCGCAGTAGTACCATAATAGGTACCAGGAGTCAAATGAGAGCCAATTCCAACTACTCTACCCTTCTCAAATCCATACTGAGTCGCCTGCATCCATGCCACCTCAATGAAATGGTGAGCACTGGTCTGCTCAGCCGTCTCGTCCTGACCCTCAGCCTATGTCTAAGAGGTCGCAACCTCATATGACTCCTTCAATTCCAATTTAAAATTAAAATTGTCAAAATATTATATGCAGTTAATTGTTAAACTGAAAAAATAATAATAACCACAATCTGACGCTGGTGATCACCTCTAATCTATCCAGTGGATGGATCACTATACATCCTCAGATAAATGTCAAACTCTGTAATATCGGGATGCTCGAATGCCTACAGAAATATAAAATAAAATGTTTATATTTATACTTATATAAAATATTTTAAAAATATACTTCACAGATTCTCTTTATGAGAAATGAATGTACAACTACCAGCTCGATGGGTCACCTCCCGTCTCCCCCGGTTTTGTCGTCCCACTGAAGATCTCCTCTGAAATCCACCACCCAGCCAGTGTAAAAATAATCCATCCCAAACGTGAGATGACATGTACTCTAGTCAGTGGGCTCTACACGACTCATCAAATTCTATCACCCCTGCTTTCTTAATGGTTATCCTTCTCAAATTGTGCAAAAACTGGTAGAAACGGTCACGCATAGAAACCTGCCATGCCGTGTGGATAGCACCGCGCAAGCTATCATCGATAGGATTCCATAAACCCTACAAATAATTTATAATATCAAGTTTTTAATAAAATTAATTTCAAAATAAATATTATTTATTTATGTACCAGCCAATGATGGAACATGTCGCGTCGTACATCAACGGGAATCTATTCCCATGTGATCCATGGCTGAGAAAAATAATTGCGCAATATAGCGCTCCCCTGTCCAATAGCTACATGATGAAAACTGTGAAAAAAGAATAAATAATTAAAAGCATTAGTATATATATAAATAAATTAATGAAATCTAAATAAAATATATAGGTTACCATACCTCAGTGTGTGTGGATCGAAACCAAGATGTGGACGTCGCTCGGGGATCGGGTCAGGAATCATCAGTCACGTAAGACCGTGCCCCCTCTGCGTACCTCCTAAACCACCAGTAGGCTGAGGGTCAGATGATCCCACATCCTCATCATCCAAAGGTAGCTCAGCCTCCTGAAACTCATGAAATAGATCATCGTCCATCTGAAACACAAAATTATTATTGTTAGCAGATAGTTGAAAATAACTATTATATATAGATATATATTAGTTATGATTATAACCGTCATTTAATTATTTCAATTTGCATCTTCATCCTCTTCTCCATAGCTATCAATGTCAATGTGTTCATCTTCCTCCTCAGCATCATCAATATCCATATGAGTTTCAGTTTCATCATCTCTTGTCATTTCAAATTCATTTGTAACATCATTAACTTCTTCATCATCATCGATCCTTAATTGTGGGGTGTCATCGTCGATATTCACATATCTTTGTGAATCAGATGGATTTTGAGTAGTCTCTTGAAAAATTTCAATTCCTTCCACTTCAGCAGAACCACATTCAGTTTGAGTAAACTAATTTTCCAGAGATTTCATTTTTATTATGGTCCAACAATCGCTCAAGTCTCTTGAAGTAGCACAATACTTTGCATAATAAATTTGATGTGCCTGTTGAGCTAGTAAAAATGGTTCATTTACTGCAAGAAGACTTTTATATTTAATATCGATGATTCCATGAGTCGGATGAACACACAAACCACTTTCAGTATCCAACCGCCGACATTTAAGCATTGTTATGTAATTTTGTCCTAGATAACACAGCTTAATAATTTCATCCAAAATGCCATAAAAGTCAACTTCAGTTTCTCTATGATGTGATCCTCTCAAGAATACTCCACTATTCATTGTTTTTTTGATTCCCCGTATGCAAGTGTATGAAATCGAAAACCATTCACCACATATTCATTATAAGATTTAACCATTTTGGATGGTGGGTTACTCAAAATACACAGTTTTTTGTCAATTTTATCAGCATATTGAGACACCTGAAAATTTGAAAAACAATTATCAAAATAATAAATAATAAACGGAATTGATATTAAACCATCAGTAATTTATATTACCAATTTTTGAAACCAGTAAGAATTTTTTTTTGTCTGCGTTCTTTAAGAGCAACTACTGTAATTTTTGGAAGTTGTTTCTTGATATGATTATCATATAACCTAAAAATAAAATAAGTTTAAATACTGTAACAAAATTATAGAATAAGTGATAGAAGAACTTACAGGAAAATTATTTTATTTCTTCACAGTTAAGAAGAACGTATGTTTGAGCTCTATGATGTTCATCGTCTGAAATCCATCATTCGTGAACTCCACCGAAACCAAGATTTGGTTGATTAAAAACTGTTAATTGATTGTCCATTTTATCATTAACATTCCCCTCATTTCTCCCCATGAGATTATGTTTTGAGGGATATTGAGATTCAAAATAATGAGAGCAGAAAAAAGAAATGTCCTCATATAAATAGGCTTCAACAATTGAGGCTTCAATTGATTCTTTGTTACATATTTTTTTCTTCAATTTCTGCATGCATCTATCGAATGGGTACATCCATAGAAACTGTATTGGACCTCCACATTTAGATTCATGTGGAAAATGTAATATTAGATGTTCCATTGAGTCAAATAAAGCCGACAGAAGGATTTTTTCTAGTTTACATATAATTACAGAAACATCTTCTTCCAGTTTTCTTATCGCATCGTAGTCTGTTGTCGCTGCACAAATGTCTCGAAAAAATATGATATGTCTGTTATCGAATCCAAAATCATAGAATTCAACAAACCTCTGAATCCAATCGGCATAAGTCTTTCCATTATAACATGACAATCATGACTTTTTAATCCAGTAATATAACCATTCTTAACACATCTGCCCAAATTGGAAGCATAGCCATCTAGAATTCTCAAATCTTCAATACACTGCCAAAATAATAAGTGACTCTCTTTGGAAAGTGTATAAGATGCTTTTGGCTTCATTAACCTCTGTGATCTGACATTTTCAAATAATTCAAGTTCTGGTCGCCTGCAAATTTGGGCGACATCTAATCGTGCCTTTACAGTATCTTTGGTTTTACCTGGTGTATCCATAACTGTATGAAATAAATTATCAAAACAGTTCTTCTCAATATTCATAAAATCCAACATGTGGCAGACCAACAAATTAGACCAATACGGAAGATCCCAAAAAATTCTCCATTTTAACCAGTTATGTTCTTTCCCAAAGCCATGAATTTTTTGTTGGTTTACTGTTGGTCCAAATGTGATGGAGGGTAAAGAAAATACAACTGATTTTAACTCTCTACTCAAGATCATCTTTGGAAGTTCATCTCTTTCAATTATACCTTTTCTGAAATGAGATTTGTTCCTCCGAAAATGATGATCGGTTGGAAGAAATCTACAGTGACAATAAAAATAGCAAGGTCTTTTCGCATTAACCAGTATGAAGGCTTTGTTTTATTTCATACAGTAAGGACATTATTTATGACCATGTGTACTCCAACCAGATAACATGCCATATGTCGGAAAGTCACTAATCATCCACATCAATGCAAATTTTAATTTGAAATTTTGTTTCGCAGGAACATCATATGTATTAACACCATCACTCCACAATGCATTTAACTCATCAATAAATGGTTTCAAATAAACATAAATATTCTTTTTTAGATGTACTGGGATTAATAGTGTCAAAAAGATATAAGGCTCCTTCATCAACATCCATGGAGGGAAATTGTACAGAGTTATAAAGGAAGGCCAACATGAATACTGACTACCATAAGAAGCAAACGGACATAAACCATATGTAGAAAGACCCAATCACACGTTTAAGGATTCTATAGAAAAAGACGGATGTAGACAGTCAAAATGTTTCTATAAATCACCACCAGATGGATGATTCAAGATTTTATCAGTTGAAATCTTGGTTTTGTGCCATGACATCATTGACGCTGTGTTTTGAGACATTAATAAACGCTGCAACCTTACTGTAAGGGGGAAATATCTCAACTATTTTATTGAAATCAATCTATACTTCCCTGGTTGAGTTTCTTTATACCTCGATTGTCCACATATGAGACAAATATCCAATGAATCATTTTCACCATAATATAAGATGCAATCATTTGGACATGCATAAATCTTCCGATAACTAAGTCCCAAATTACGAATCAGCCTCTTGAACTCATAGTAATTTTCAGGGAACACATTTCTTTCAGGTAACAGTGTTCTAACCAATGAAAATATATGATCAAAATAGTTGTTTGACTTTTAATTATCTGATTTAATAGCCATAAATTTTACAACTGCTTCTAATTTTCTTATCTTACAACCAGTATATAATGCATCCTCATTAGACCTCAACAACTCATAAAATTTGGATGGTTCCAACTCAGGAGGTAAATCAATATCATCCTGAGTTTTTATTTGTTGTACAGATGGACCTGCAACATCATGTACTAAATTTAGAAATCGTGATGGATCTAGAATCAATTTATTAGAATCATCTCTGGAACTACATTAACCGTGTTGATACCAAAAAACATAATCTGGTTGAAAACCAAACCGCAAGAGATGTCCCCCAACTTTATCAAATTTTTCAAACATTCTCAGAGCACATTTTTTACACAGACACTTAATTGTTCCATCTGAAACATATTCTGGTTTTGATGATGAAAATTCTATGAAAGCTTTAACACCCTCAATATAGACAAGATTTAAACCAGAACCATTTGGATTTCTGCACTGATTTATCCAAGTTCGATCATCTAATAATGACTGATGTCAACTTCATTGTTCCATATTTTTCTACATAAATTATAAAATCATCACTGTTTTTGAATAGTTTGAAATTATAAAAACACTATCTAAAAAAGAAGATAAATAATTACAACTACGTAATAATTATCATTAATTAAGGATGACAAAATTTTCAGTGGATTGAAGACTACTCTTTTTTCTGACATCTCATTTAATTGCATCTTTCTCACACTTATTATTTCTAATTTAAAAATACTTAGAAATACTTAGAAAAAAGAAAACTATTTGAATAATGAAAGGAAATTTAGTAATCATCATTGTGGAGATGATTACAAATTTTCCCTTCATTATCCTTGAAGATTTCATTTTCTAATTATTCCTAATCATTCCTAACTATTCCTAATCATTTCTAACTATTCCTAATTATTCCTAACTATTCCTAATTATTCCTAATTATTGATAATTATATCTAATTATTGCTAATTAAATCTAATTATTACTAATTATATCTAATTATTGATAATTATATCTAATTATTGCTAATTATAGCTAATAATTGCTAATTATAGCTAATAATTGCTAATTATAGGTAATAATTTCTAATTATTCCTAATTATTCCTAATTGTTCCTAATTATTTCTAATTATTCCTAATTATTCCTAATTATTCCTAATTATTGCTAGTTATTCCTAATTATTGCTAATTATTCCTAATTATTGCTAATTATTACTATTTATATCTAATTATTACTATTTATATCTAATTATTACTATTTATATCTAATTATTACTAATTATATCTAATTATTACAAATTATATCTAATTATTACTAATTATATCTTATTATTACTAATTATATCTTATTATTAATAATTATATCTAATTATTCCTAATTATATCTAATTATTCCTAATTATATCTAATTATTCCTAATTATATCTAATTATTCTTAATTATATCTAATTATTCCTAATTATATCTAACTATTCTTAATTATATCTAATTATTCCTAATTATATCTAATTATTCTTAATTATATCTAATTATTCCTAATTATATCTAATTATTCCTAATTATATCTAATTATTACTAATTATATCTAATTATTACTAATTACATCTAATTATTACTAATTATATCTAATTATTACTAATTATATCTAATTATTACTAATTATATCTAATTATTACTAATTATATCTAATTATTACTAATTATATCTAATTATTCCTAATTATATCTAATTATTACTAATTATATCTAATTATTACTAATTATATCTAATTATTACTAATTATATGTAATTATTCCTAATTATATCTAATTATTCCTAATTATATCTAATTATTCCTAATTATATCTAATTATTCCAAATTATATCTAATTATTCCTAATTATATCTAATTATTCCTAATTATATCTAATTATTCCTAATTATATCTAATTATTCCTAATTATATATAATTATTCATAATTATTACTAATTATTCCTAATTATTATTAATTATTCCTAATTATTACTAATTATTCCTACTTATATCTATTTATTCCTAATTATATCTAATTATTCCTAATTATTACTAATTATTCCTAATTATATCTAATTATTTCTAATTATATCTAATTATTGCTAATTATATATAATTATTGCTAATCATAACTTTTTATTCCTAATTATATCTAATTATATCTATTTATTCCGAATTATTGCTAATTATATCCAATTATTACTAATTATATCCAATTATTACTAATTATATCCAATTATTACTAATTATATCCAATTATTACTAATTATATCCAATAATTACTAATTATATCCAATTATTACTAATTATATCCAGTTATTACTAATTATATCCAATTATTACTAATTATTACCAATTATTACTAATTATATCTAATTATTACTAATTATATCTAATTATTACTAATTATATCTAATTATTACTAATTATATCTAATTATTACTAATTATATCTAATTATTACTAATTATATCTAATTATTACTAATTATATCTAATTATTACTAATTATATCTAATTAGTACTAATTTTATCTAATTATTACTAATTATATCTAATTATTACTAATTATATCTAATTATTACTAATTATATCTAATTATTACTAATTATAACTTTTTATTGCTAATTATATCTATTTATGCCTAATTATATCTAATTATTCCTAATTATATCTAATTAATAATAATGATAACTAATTATTTATAATTATTACTAACAATATCAATTACTTAGTAAAACTAAATATAATTAAAAATCAATTGAAATCTAATTAAATTAGAACTCATTAACAACAATTAAAATTAACATAAAAAAATATAAAAAATATAAAAAAATATAAATACTTTAAACTTTGATATTCAGAAGATATTGACGCCCTCCGATTGCTCTTAAATAAAAAAATTTAACTAAAAGAAAATTTCTCTTTGAAACTGAAAAATGAAGAGAGAGAGAGAGCAAGATCTGAATGATTTAGAAAAAATGGATGGGGGTATATATAGGTTAGATTAGTTGCGACGAGGTTATTTGCGACGGAAAGCCCGTCGCAACTGATGGTATTTGCGACGAGGCCCGTCGCAATTACCCTCGCCCGCATTAATTACAGTCGGTGGTTAAAAGGTTATTTGCAACGTGACCCGTCACAAATAGTTCCTGCCGACAGTCTTTTAGCGACGGGACGACATCCCGTCGCAAAAAGTTATTAACCACTGCCGGGTATTTGCGACGGGACCCGTCGTAAATAACCCTGCGCGGTTTGGCGTGCAAGCCGCGCGGCTTGGCGGGCAAGCTGCCCATACTTTTTGCGACGGGAGACACCTCCCCGTCGCAAATAGTTTTCGTGCGGTTTGGCGCGCAAGCCACGCCAAACTATTTGCGACGGGAGATGAAACCCCGTCGCAAATAATTAGTTATTTGCGACGGGCACTTCTCCCCATCGCAAATAGCTTCCTGGACTTGGTATTTGCGACGAGAATAAATCCCGTCGCAAATAGCCCGTCACAAATAGAGATTTTTCCTGTAGTGCTTGTTACAAATAAGGCATTTTTCACACCATATAGGAACAACCCAAGATCATTCTTTTTCTACCAAGAGGGAAAACCCAACATACCTTTTGTAAAGGGTATTATAACCCAAAAATCTTGTTTTTGAAAATATAAATGAGATAAAACGATATTATTGAATACTAATATCATCTAATTTTATGAGGATTTTGAAAAATACTTGGGAATTGACTATGAGATGACATATTTTTATATTATGGATTAAATTATTTTTTTATCTAATTAATATTTATGTAGATGAATAAGATAAAATATATCTTATAGATACTGTTACACTTTACTTATATGGGTCTCTTTATAGTAGTATATATATGAAAATACTTGAAGGATTCAATACACCTAAATCATTAAAATATAATTCTATAGACATATATTATATTAAATTACTAATATCATTTTATTGATTAAATAAATATGGTTGTATGTGGTATGATCTCATAAGAAAGTATTTATGTGATAAATAATATAAAAAAATTATTTTATTTCCATATGCTTTTATTAATTTTTTAGACATTTAATCACTATTCTATATGTTAATAATCAAAATATTAATGGGTCTCTATAAGATAACCGTGATATAAATAATTACTTTAAATAATAATTTGAAATGAACGATATATATGAAACAAATTTTTTTCATGTTTTAGAAACTGATCACATTTTATGGGACATATTTTTTTCATTAGTTTGTTTATGTTAAGAAATTCTATTCCTTAGTTTAATAGGATACCTTATGTATCTTTCTATTTACACTCGACTGGATATAACATTTCATATGGTAAAGACACAACCTAAAAAGATATTCCTTAAGAGGTATTTAACATCTTTCCCACTCCCAATGACCAAACCATTAATAGAACAATTATCCCCCCATGTAGTGTCCTTTCACCCTTTTTATAACCTTCACCTCAATATGGGCCCCACATTATTCCCACACATATTCTGTTTATAACTCGCATGATGAATAAAAGTACTTACTAAATATACTTCTATAGCCAGCTACAATCTCTCATATAGGGAACCTTATAACCCATATAGAAAAAGCATTCCATGCTATGTCCAAATATTTATCGCTATCCCTATTGATTTTTTTTTCTTATCCACAATAATGAAGAGATAAAACCAATTTTAATTGTTCAATTAAATTTCATCTGTAGATATCAAGAACCCCCCTTGATATGGTACCCATGATATTATTTCAACCGAATTAAGAATTTATTTTCCAAGATATAATTCTTATTATATATCCTCTCTAAAAATCCTACATCAAATCCACAATGTGTTCACTTATATTATATTTAACTTATGAAACAATAAGAAAACCAACTATTTTTCAAGAACCAATTATCTAAAAACTTTCTCCCACACGTAAAGTTTTACTTATAATATCAATCCACCACAACCTAAGAGAAATCCAATCAATTCTGATAGTTTATTTTAGTATAGGAATGGAATGAAACACCACACCCATATTCACTTCTTATAATACAAGAGCAATAGATTCCATAGACAAAATCCATAATATCATGGGGTCTTGAGAAGTGCTTCCTTTCCCAATATTCCTTGTTCCCACCAATATAAATAAATGATCTTGATTTGTATATATATACTCTTTTTTATCCAAATATTAATGAAAAATGAGGTTCATACGTATTAGAGACACGACATTCAATCAACTTATGTCACCTTGATTATCTAAGGTAAAAATATAAATATTACAAACATTAATTTTTTGAGAAGACTACTACAAGATACCCATGCTTCAAGTAGATTTCCTTCATGATCCATCACCTATACAATTTCACTTTCATACCAAACCTATATTCATGATCCATAAGGATAAAACAATTATTTTCTATGAGTAAGATGACAAGAAAGTAATAATATAGGATATAAATTTTGTGTTTCTTTATGATTCAACCTTTCATCTCATACACTCTAATAAATTTCCCTGATGTTTATCTTTGATTTATAGGATCACTTTGGAGATGTGAATTTTTAGGTAGACCTTCATATACCACTCCCCATCTTGCCATCTTATCAAGGTCTGGTCTACTACTTGATGTTGAGTCACATATAGTGACTCAGGGTTTTGTAGTCCCTATACAACACAAATTCCTCTAAACTCTCCAAAAAATAGGTTGAGAAGTATATGGAATTCTTTATTCACTAAGATACTCATTTTCTAACATTTCCATACCTTTTACTTGTAACCTTTATAAACAAGTTTGCGTAATTTCATTTCCCAAATTCATAGGATCATCATCAATTCAATATTAATATTGATGAAGCACATCCATCTTTATTCCTATCTAGAAGAAAATAATAAAAGATTCAGTTTGAAGATTCTTTTATTTTCTTACTCTAAAATTAGAAACAAATTCCTTAGTTGTTAACACCAATAATAGTGGGGGAAAAATTCATTGCCTTACACCCTTAATTACTATGTTATTCCCCATTATGTACCTATAATCTCTACTTATAATATTAAAGTTTCTATTCACCAAAATTCTCTATAAGATTCTTAGTGAACATATTCCCTATTACATTTGTATGGTCTATTTGAAATACGATATAACAGTTGACAGTTTTTCCTTTCATACTTAGTTGGGAAAGTGACACCTTTATATTCTCTGTTTTGTGATTGATACAAAACATTAATTCAGTTATCACGATCTTGCACATTGGATCCTTAATGTAAAACATTCATATCCATACATGACATGTTACTATATGCTTGTTTTAGTCATCTTCAATGTGGATAAATGATGACAAATTGTTCGGACATTTATCCCCAATATCTATCATCTCCAACCCATGTGACTCAAACTATTTCATAAAAAATGATGGGTTTTCTTTATCTTGATGCATTTTTCCACCATTTATTTCATAAGTCTAGAAATATACTTACGAAATTTGATTCGTTCCTTTGTATAGTTTTCCATATCTTTACATTGGAGCTCCCAACTCTACTGGTTTTGAATGAGGTTCTACATTGTTGATTCTAATTTATTAAGATATTTTTTTCCTTAATCTAATTGTTATTACATATTTTACATATGTGAACCCATCCCTAATTTTTTCCTCCCTCTATAGTAAGTATAATTTCTATAGAATGAGTGATTTGTAAGTGACCTCATCATTAAAAAGTTTCTCTAGGAAGTCTGACCAATGATAAAAAAATGACCCAAAGGATACTAATTTTATATTAAAATAGGAAAACTAAGGTTTATAATAGTGAGGAGAAGGATATTTTTATTTCATATTTCTATAATTATCGGTGGAGGAATAATGAGAAATATAGAAGAGGAAAGATATTTCCTGAGAGGACTTACACCTCTCACCTTAGAACCATGGTTGAACCCTTAATAGAACAATTACCCCCTTATAGTTTCCCTTTCTCCCTTATTTATAACTTCCACCTACCCATGACCCCCTCAGTATATTCCCCCACATATTCCATTTATTCCTTACAATCCAACAACAAACTTCTCCTAGAAAATAAAACTATATCCAACTGCAATATCCCATATAGGGACCTTTATGACCCTTCTATAAGAATATTTCAAGGATGCATCCAAATATCTATCATTATACTAATATATTGATAATAATAAATTTAAATCCTATATAAATAAATTGTAATTTAACTAAACCAATTTTTTATTATATTTCTAGAACTATTGATTTTATTTTATTAAAATATATAAAATCAAATAAATTGTATATTTTTCAGATAATGGTTATTTATCATATCCACATAAGGTGATATCATAGAATATATATATATATTTTTTCATGACTGGAGGTATTGAGATCACTTGGTGGTTGAAAATAAAAATTCCAATTACAACATCATCTGATCATACATAAGTGATATAACTAGATGATTCATATAGAAAATGTTCATGGTTATGATCTATAACACAAAAAAATTCAAAAATTGTTTATTAACTATAAAATCAGACTAATAGTATTATTTAATTCTAATTATGTATATGTTAAAAAAATAAAGAATATGTAAAAAATGATCAGATAATGAATATCCCACTAAAATTCTTCACCTTCACCCAAGTTTCAATAAACAAAGAAGACATTGACATGTAATATATTTAATCAAGTAAAAATGTGGAATATATATTCATGAAGGTACTATAAAATTCCAATTTTTGGAAATGTATACATGATAATGAGATATATAGATTAAAAAATGTGATATTTTTCTTTAATTTAATTTTTAGTTTAGTTTAATGTGATTGTACTCCTTTCACTATAATGATTTTTGTCACACTAGGTTTTTTGGGAAATGATTAGTAATGCAAAATATACAAACACATATGACTCAATACACCATAAATTATGGTGGAAATTGAAGAGAAAGTGTTTAAGTGAATCCATGTTCATGAGAACCACATATACATGATAATAGTTCTGGATAGGAGGATTATAAAGAAATAAAGAATCCTACGGTGTCTATAAGTACACATAGAGAATCAATCCAGATACCTCCCACAAGACCCATAGAGACACGACCACTGGGATACACCATAGGGGTTTAGAACCACATATATATGATTTCACATGGTTTTCAAATAGAATATTGATAAATTATGGTATTGAAATCCAACATCCACACCCATCTTAGAAAATAAAAATCAGAAAATCCCTATTTTTTCATAACATAGAAAATTGAACAATTAATGAAATATAATAAAACCCTATTGGATTCCATTCTCACTATTTTTTTAAAACAAAATTAAAAAAAAACAAAAAATATTTAAACCTAATTAAATGGGTTCAGATACATGTATCAAATTATTCTAATTATCTCTATTAAATTCTCACCCATTTCTTATTCTTTATATTTTGTTTTATTTTATATCTACCACATTTCATATTAAACTAAATTATTCCCATTCTTTTCACAACACACATAAAATCACATTTATTCATATTAATATCTATTTATTTAAAGATTTTATTATTTTATATTTATATCACAAATATATATATGTATGCAAGCATATATATGTGCGTGATTTTTTATTTATGTGTTTGTATATATATATATATATATTATAAATTATATTTATTTTTGAATTCACATTGAATTGTAAAGGTATAATTCTAGATAAGATTAAATAAAACTTAAAATTATGATTATTTTATTTGTAGTTAATTATGAATTTTAATTTTATAAATTTACTAGATTGAGTGATGATTTAGAAAATGGAAAATAATTACATTTATGTAAATAAAGAGTTTTGAAAAAATTTATTTGACTATCTAAGATCATTTTATAAATCACGAAATATTAAAATATTAAAGTAATTTTAATAACGAAATATTAAGGTTCCTAAAATTGAGGAATGTGGGTTAGAATTAGTTTTTCAATCCTTAAAGTTTTTGAGAATAATCAAAAGAGTATCTAACCTTGAAAAAGTGTAGAAGTGAGAAAGAAAAAGTGTATAAGTTATTATGTAATACATTAAAAGTTATTTTTAGGAATAAATGAAATTAATAACATTAATATTTTACAATGGATAAGTGAGAATATATTCCAAGATATCATGACCTACCCTCACATAGACTCCACCAAAGTAGACTATGAGTTTGAGTGTAACCCCTAATGCCTACCTTTAAAAAGTAACTGGTTGGAAATAAACACTAAGGGTATATGATAAAATATATATGGAATGTATTACTAATTATAAATGATAACTCTACATAAAAATAAATAGGTGTAATGGATTTTCTAACCAAAATATATGAATAATGTATAGTTAATACATATCATGGAATACACAATGAAGCCAAAAGTGGAATAGAAACCGAAAATTCTATCATCCCTTTTATAACTATAACGAGATATAATTCAATACTACTCCACAAATATGTCTCTTTTGTTTAGATCTAAGATCTATTGACACCACCATAGTCTCTATCTAGATAATCTAAAAATGGTTTATATAAAGTTTGTGTACTCATATAAATATACATATACATATACTCAGTAGGTTGCTCCCTATAATTACTATGTGTCTATGTGAATTTATAATGAACATGAATCCATGAATGAAGTACATGAAACAAAATAATTAACCTTAAAGTCCTAATATTAACCATTATACCATGTCCATACAATGACTCATAACCATCACAATTTCTAAATCACAACACCTTCCCTTGGTTTCATATCACATACCTCCACTATAAAAAAATTTCATATCTATTTCAAAAATCATCACTTAATTTTATATCCATTTCAAAAATAATAACATATCCATCTCCACTAAAATCCACCAATAAGGTATATTCCAAATTTGAGTAGTTTTTCATCCATAGATACCTCAACAAAATATCTCTATGTAGATGGTTACATAAAGGGATGATGCTACATTATTTATATCAATTCAGTATTTGTTTAGCAATAGGTACTATCACTATTTCTTGGTGTCTAACCTTAGGGAATATCCCCACCACAAACCACCACCAACTCTAAAATAAAAATCCACTATGTTTATAAAATAATAGCATTAAAGCTATCCACACACACGAACTATCATTGTTTTATCTTGTGTAAAACAACATAGACTCTTCCCTCCTCAAAATTTATCACCACATATATATAAATATATCCATATTTTAGGTAAGTTTCTGTGATAGGAATCAAGTTTGTAGTCCAACTACATTTCTTATACCCCTAATTTTACACATGTACTAACAAAATAGGGGTCATAAAAGTAATTTGGATATAATTTTATTTAGTTACGCTTATATGGAGTGAAAATATCTATATAAGGATTGTATGACATCAAGATGAAGTATTTCTAGTCATTTACATGGAAGGATGTTTAAATAGAGCTATCATAGTGGAGAATTGGTCTAATCAATCTTTCTATTCCAGTTGTATGGAAGGAGAAAATGAGTTATTCACTCTAAGATTTATTCCTTTTTATAACTATTTTATTATTTCCCACTATTATATTGATCTATTTCATAAATTTAAAGTATGATCGAATCATTTATATCATCAAGAGGATTTTAGATAACCCCTATGATGGTGGTGTGGAATATTGAAACTGGATAAGTGAAGTTTGGGATTTTTGATGATGCAAATAAGGATGGATAGTAGGATTAATGTGGGTCGAATAAAAATTCAAAAATTTATTGAACATATTTAAATATAAGTAGTGGGAATGTGGCTAAAAATTATGTTCAATACAAGAAAAACATAGAAATTTTTTTTTTCGTACAAAATGAGAATAACTAGATCATACATGATCTAGTTCCAAAAACTAAAGAACATGGATCTATTCAGATGCATAATTTATAGGAGTAAATAATTTATAGTATCAAGGGGTTATAATTTTATACAAAATAAGGATCAGGTTCTAGAAAGTATAGAATGGAATCTTTGATTCTCTTTAGAGACTATGGATGTGGAAAAATAGACTTCAGTAGGGGAATAGGAGGAATCATTATGTCTAAAGTGAGAATATTAGAAGAATGAAAAATACCATGTCAAAGTGTATAGAGATTTCTATGATCTTAGGGGAGGGTCCATACAATAAAAAATTGATGACTTAAAACAAAAGGGACTATTATTCTATTGTGGTTATCCTTTAACTCAAAATTATAGATGTCCTGAACAAAACTTAACGATTTTGGTGTAAGAATTGAAATATATAACTGAAAGTAAGTGAAGAAATACATACATAATAGAGTATAAAGAATTGTGGTTCATGGGTAGAAATAAAAAAAATAAAAAAAATATGGATTATATTAAATAATTGGTGGAATTTAGGTGTATGGGTGAGGTGAGAGATGACTCCTTATTGTTCTCAGGTCGCATATCAGAAGTAACAAAATTTTTACTCATAAATATTATGGAAAATCATAAATTCATATCTATAACTCAACCCAAAAGAGAAAACCTTGAGTTTTTCATGGCTAGAATATTTATAATTAATATGGGAAATGGTTTTCAATAGTTCTATTAAAGTGTTTATCAAGAGTTTGTGATTAGTTTTAAAAATTTATAATTATAGTTGTGGTCTATGTTTTCAACACTAGGAGACTGGATTTGGTACTTGAAATTAATTTTTTGGTTAGTTTGGGATTTTTATTAACTAAGTAATATAAAAAAACTAGGGCGTTCGTATTAAAATGAAAAATAATTCATGGGGTTACAAAAATTATAAATACTCCTAAGAGTTTTTGGAATTTTTTTTTTCAAGAGCATTGATTCTAGTAGGGTGGTATTTATAGATTCAATTGAAGTTTTTTCACACCCTTGTTTTAATGATAACAAAATCAAGATTATTATATTATTAATGATTTTTATGGTTGTTTTTTATAATATATGGAGGATTAGAAAAAATTTCTATAGGTATTGGAAGGACTCACCATTGAAGATTAGTCAGCACCAGACATGACTCACCATTGAGGAAAACTCACCATCTGAATGAGAATTTTAATTTTTTTTGAAAACACCAACCATCAGATATGATTCGCTGTTGAACTAAGACATTTTACTAAGTATTGGAAACACCTATGATCGAATACAAGTCACCATAATTATGAAATTTTAGCTAAGTATGGAAAAGACCTACCGTCAGCAATGAGTCACTCTTAGGATGGAAAATTAGTTATGTATAGAAAATACTCAAAGCCAGGGGATGAATCACCGTTAGAACTTATTAACTTTAAAATTTGGAAAAGTTTTGAGATGAAATACCATTGAGAAGACTCGTCATTGAGATGAACCACCATTTTCATGAACCCCCACCTGATTAAGTCACCGCTAGTGTTGTGTCACAATTTAGATGAGTCACCACCAATATTTCAGTTTATTTTGAATTAAATATTTATAAAACCTATGTTATCAAATTTAATTCTGTTACTTATTTTAATGATTGATCTTGAACTATTCAATATATGGAGTGTGTGTTAGTTTTTCAGTATGAGGTGAAGAGGATGCATATGATTCTTCTTGCAGACTGCTGTTAAAAGAAGTAGTAGACTCCCTTGTGTAGAGACATGTAGTGAAAAAAGAAAAGTGATAGAGAGATATTAATGCACTTTAAAAGAGAGCTAGAACTAAATTGAATGAAAAAAGAGAGTGAAGTGAAGTGTGACTTACATGAAGTATCCTTAATTTCAATCAAATGTGGAAGTTTGATTCACATCACACGTCCTTTTCCTTTTTATAGTCAAAATAACAAGAGATATTACACCACTCTATTATACTTCCTTTTTTAGAGACAAGACTTGAGATCCAATTAAAAATACATATAAGGAGTCATAAGATTTAGAGCACATTAGACTAAGAAAAAATATATTCTTTACATATTTTATTTTCTCTGTCTATTTATTATCCTTACATTAAAAGTAGTGTGTGTTTTACTCTTTATTTTAAACATGCACACTATCTTCTGATATTTAACTGGAAGATAATTGATTCCTTTTCTACTGCCTTTACTTATGTTTTCCCACATGTTTTGGAAGAGGTACCTATGTGGCATGTATAGCTAGTTCTTTTTTTAAACCCAATATAGGCTATGTATGAAAGATTTTATTATATAATATTCATGGAAGTGGGTGATTTCCAAGTGAAGATGATTAGGTATCAGCTTGAGACTGAACCTCTTTTATTTATTCCATTTTGTGTTTTGTTTTTTTCATATTTATTTACTTTATACTCAATCTATTTTAAACTATAAACAAAACATTACTTTTATAGTTAGTCTTAATTAGTGTTTATATAAAATATTAATTATGTAAATTTATTTCAACAATTAAAGTAATTTCTATTTGTTATTTTAATTGAGACTTAATTAATCTTTGAGAAATATTATATAGGATCATCACTTTTATAGATATGTTATTTTGATTAACTGGGATATTTTAATGATTTGGGGGATTTTATTTAAACTTTTTAATATAAATTTTTATTGTGTACTCAATTCACCCCCTCTTGAGATACTCACTCCAACCATCATTTGGTATCAAAGGTTTTTCAAAAAATATTTTCAATTGTGATTTTAGTTATTATTTAAAGATGTTAAATTTATATCAATTATAAGTTTATCTCTTTAAAAGTATAATAGAAAAGAATCTTCTACTACCAATATATATTCTTTCTTTAATGTAAATAACTATGCAAAATGGAAAATAAAAATAACAATGCATATTGAAAGCACGAGGTTTGAAATTTGGTCTACTATAGAGGATACATATGAGTTACCTAAGACTGCTAAAAATAATTAGGATGATGGAACTAAACGAGCTTATAATAAAAATTAAAAATAAATTAATTCTCTTTACTTTTCCTTAGGAGATGAAAATTTTAATTGGATATATGTTAGTAAAACTATTTTTAAAATTTGGGATACCCTAGATATTTCCCATGAAGGAACTAATAATGTTAAAAAAATAAGAATGAACAATTAAACAATTAAATATGATACATTTAAGATGAAACCTGATGATCTGATTTTTGATATGTTTGCCAGTTTTAATGAGATAGTTAACCCAATATGCTACTTAGGGAATACAATGTCAAAAAAAGATCAAATTATGCATATGCTTGGATATATTACAGAAATATAGATAGGGAAATCTATTTTAATAATCTAATCTTGTGACATAAGTAAACCACCTATACATAAATTGATTGGGATATTGATAATGTATGAGGAAGAGCTTAAGGTTAATCATGAATATGATGACTAATTGAAGAGAATTTATTTTACCTTCAAGAATAATGTATCAAAACATAAATAAAAAGAAAAAGTTCAAGATGAAATATCCAGTGATGATGAATCACTAGCCGACAGTGATGAGGAAATGACCAATCTAGCTAGAAGGATTAATAAAATCTAAAAAAAGAATAAATTCTTACAAAAACTGAGCTACAAGGGAAATTATAATAATATAGGGAATTAAAATAATGATTGGAAAAATAGCTAACAACTAAAATGATTTTACCTGTTATGAGTAAAAAATAAAAGGACATGTTAATGTTTACATTCCTATGTTGAAATACAAGAAGAAGTATGAATATAAGGATAGAAAGTATAATAAAGCTATGATAACCACATAGAGTGACTATGATGAATGTTTTAGTGACTTAGACTCAACACATAATGAATTAACTGATAAAACAAATATGTGTTTCATGATAAATATATCTAAGGTACTTGTTGTATCTAATGTACTTAATTTTGATAATTCTAAAGATGAAAATTAAGATGATATGTCCATAGAAGAAAATTTTATATACTTTAATATTCTTGAAGATACTTTTAATAAACTAAAAGATAAATAAAAATTTCTACAGAGATAATACATTTTATCTTCTAGTGTTAGAACTGATCTTACTATAGACAAAAAGAATAATGCTAAACTGTTGAATGAAAATAATGAATTGATATTATCAAATGGAAAACTTAAGAAATAATTAGAGATATTTACAAATGGAAGAGTAACTATCAGTAAAATTCTAGGAAAAGAAATTTCCCCTAAATATATTATTATTCTAGGTTATCAACCTAGAAAAATAGGAGTTGTTTCAGAGAAATTTTGTTCTTATGTCTAATATAGAAATTATGATGTATGATTTTATTCAAGTGGACCTAATAAAGTTTTTATTTAAAAGACATTAGAATATGAGTATAAGAAACCAATCATGAAAATAGGGGTTCTTAAGGCTCTAATTACTAACATATGGACCCACAAAAATCTGGGTACTGAAATCATTATTGGTATAAACTTTTTTTGTAGGATAGTTTCTTGAAGAGATCCTATAGAAATATATAATACCTAGAGAGCTGATGTTCTAAGAATATAACCATAGATTAATCAAGCTTAAAGAACCTGACAATGTTTGATGGTGGTCATATCACATTTGGTTAAAATTATAAATGAAAAAGATCATTAGAAATGGGAAAATTGATAACACTAATTCATTTTTAATATATAAAGTAATTTTAAATGGTAGTTTAGAATATAAAATTCTTATAATATCATAATTATTTGATGATGGTTTCATTTAAAATTTGAAAATAATTCTTATAAATTTTAAAATTATAAAAATTATTTAGTATTTACATCTTTAAGAAATGATAATGTTTATATTGTTAATCTCAATTCTTTAATTTCTAAAAATATTTCTTGCTTATGTTCCTTTAATAGAAAATATTTTCTTTGGTACAAGAGACTAGGACACTATAACATTCACTCACTAAAAAATCTTACAAGGAAAGGGTTAATTAGGGATCCTCCCAAACTTTTATTCCCAAATGAAAAAGTCTATAACCCATGTCAAAAAGAGAAAAAACACAAGATATCTTTTAAATTAAATAAATATGTTTCAACTTATCAACCTCTTGAGTTGGTTCATATGGAATAGATTGGTCCATCCATATTTTCTATATAAAATGGGAATCATTATTTATATGTACCTATGGATGAATTTTCTAGGTATACTTGGGTGTTCTTTTTATATAACAAAAGTAAAAATTGTTATTATTTTACTACGTATGAAAGATCTATTGAAAACCTAAGTGGACATAGAATTAAGACCTTAATAAGTGACCATGGCCGTGAGGTTTAAAATCAAGACATTGAATCCTTTTTCTCAAAAAATGTATATAGTCATTCCTTCTATAATCCTAGGTAACCTCACAATAATGGAGTTATAGAAAGAATAATTAGAACACTTTAAGAGATATCCCTGACTATGTTTAATGAATATATCTTACCTGCCTACTTTTGGGTTGTGGATGTGAAAAAAACCTACTATATACTTAATAAAATTTTAATTAGTCCTATAATAAAGAAAACCCATTTTTAACTTTGGAAAAATATAATTCATATGGTTCATTACATTATATTTTTCTCTAAAAAGTATTTATTCTTAATACTAAGGATAATCTTGACACATTTTCCTCAAAAAGTGATGAATTAATATTTCATGTTTATTCATCTTCTAGAAATTCCAAGAGAGTCTTCAACAAAATAACCAAGAATTTGGAAGTGTCTATCCATTTCAAGTTTTCTGGGATAGGCCCACATGAGCCTTATACCCCTTTAGAAAACCTTGAGGATGATTTAACTAACATGAAATTAAATTCCAAACCTTTTGATTCTACTATAAAATTTGTAAAAAAACCATCTAGTTTTGAGGAAAATCCAAAACTCGAACCGGTAGAGGACTATTAGGTGACCAACCCTTTTTTTCTAGAGAAGTTAGGTCTCTTAAATACCATCCTTTAGATAATTTGTTGGATATTTAGATATAGTTACACAAACTAGAGTTTCTCTAAGAAACTAGGTTAAACATCAAGAAATACTTTCAAAAATTTAACCTAAGAACATTAACGATGTAACCAAAGATGAATTCTAGGTAATGGCAAGGTAAGAACTTAATAAATTGTATATAAATAAAGATTTGGAACTTGTTTATAGACACAAAGACTCCTAGACTATAAGAACTAAATTGGTTTTTAGAAAAAAAGTTGATGAATTTTGGTCAATAGTGAGAAATAATGATAGATTAGTTTCATAAGGGTATAGTTAAGAAGTGGGTATAGACATTGAAGAAACCTTTGTACTTGTAGACAAAATTGAATCCATTAGAATACTTCTTGCCTATTTAAGACATAAATATTTCAAATTACATAAAATGGATTTCAAAAGTTCATTATTCATTGGGTATATAGTTGATGTTGTTTTTGTTGAAAAAACCACTAGATTTCAAAATCCTCATTTTATAAATCACGTTTTCAAGTTAACAAAAGCTTTATATGGTTTAAAACAAGATCTTAGAGATTGATATGTTAGGCTAAACTATTTTCTTATTTCAAAAGTATTTTCATAATTCATAGGTGATCCTACTCTATTTATGAAAAGAACATAAAAATATGCTTTATCTGTTCAAATTTAAATAGATGATATTATTTTTGGATCTTTTAAAAATTATTTATCTACTGATTTTTCAAAGATGATGCAAAATGTGTTTGAAATGAGTTTAATGGGTGAACTGAAATTCATTCTTTGTTTTTAGATTTTTCAAAACAAATAAGGAATTATTTTAAATCAGAGTAAAATACTAAATATATTTTAAAAAATTTAATTTTGATATCACTAAGAGTTGTGACACTCCTATGAGTACCACCAGTAAATATAATATTGATGAATATGAGAAATCAGTGGATCAAACTAGTTACATTGGTATAAATTGAAGTCTTCTCTACTTAACTACTAGCTAACCTAAAATTATGTTTAGTGTGTCTTTGTGTGCTCATTTTCAAAAAATAAAAAAGGAAAAAACTTAGTTTCTATAAAATAATTTTCAAATACCTAAAGTATACAACCAATTTAAGGATGTTTTCTGTAGAGGACAAGCATCTAACCTATTTAGTTATTCAAATTCTTATTTTAGTTGTCGAAAGTTAGATAGAAGAATCACCTCTATAACATGTCATATATTGTAAAATTCTTTAGTTTCTTAGTGTATTAAGAAACAAAATTCAGTTTTACTATCTACTACTGAAGCTGAATATATAGTTCTAGGTAGCTTTTGTGCACAAATTTTGTAGATGGAACACACTTTGTTTGACTATGGATATCAATTCAGACATATACCTACAAATTGTGAAAATAAAAGTGCTGTAAATTGTTATAATAAAGCTATATCTCACTCTAGAACAAATCACATTGATGTAAGACATCACTTTTTTAGAGACCATTTTCAAAATAGTGATATAATTATTGAATACATTGGTACATAACATCGTCTTGTCGATATTTTCACTAAGAATTTGAATTATGAGATAATGAAAAACATAATACATGAATTAGGTATGAATAATCTTGTTTAAACTTAATTTTCTAATACCCACTATTGGAGTTTTACCCACAGTTCAGTTTTACCCACCATTGGAGTTACCCACCATTAGAAACAATTTGCTGTTGTCAATTTCATATATTTAATTTTTAAATCCACCATTTATAATTTTTTTGTGAGTTATTTATTTTATTCTTATATAATTCAAATTTTATTGTATTTTTTTATTTTCAATATCCAAATTACTAAATCCATAAATGATGTAAAATTTCACAACCATATAATTCTCAATTCCCTCACTCCCTCACGCCTTGGTCTCAAACCGCACCACTACCCTTTTCTCTCCTAATCATTGGCCTTTTCTCACATTTTTCCAAAACATTCAATATTATCACCATTGTTAGAGTGAATATATCCGCTAAATATTGTATAGACAATATGAATCCTTCAGAGAGGCAGAAAGGGGAGTCCATTCGTATAGATATTGTTAAGATGGCGAATCTTGAGCTTACAAAGGGAGTTGTGGTGACTAAAAAATAATTACATGATGAATGGTTAATTTCAAGTAAGTATTTGGTTATTATAGTTCTACAAGACCAGGGATGGGTGGAATGTTTTTATTCTAACAAGAGACCCTTTAATCCTAGGTTAGTTCACTTGTTCTGTCAATATGTCAAGTTAAGTTTCTAATAGAATGAATACTTGGTAAGAAGAAAAATAAACTGATGAAAAGTTGTATTCTCTTCAAGTCAATGAGATAGATGTTTGAAGGTTCCTCAAGAAGAAGTTTCATACCAATATCAAGGAACTGTTCCAAGTGATAGTGATACCTTTGTTTATGAAGAATATTTGGAAGAGTTAACTGTAGATGGAATTGTAAGAAGACCAATTGCTACTGATCTTGATATAGAATGTCACTTGATTTTAATGTTTATCTAGAATATTCTATGACCAATGAAATTTTATTTATTGATAATGAGGTATCAATATTTTTATCTTATATGTCTTATTAAAATAAGAGAATATATAAATCTATGTAAATAACTGATGACTCGTATGATGTTGATGTGAAAGCCATATTTGAGGTAAAACTCCTTTATTTATGAAATGTTTATTTTGGACATGCTTGAGGCCAAGGGACTAGTTGGTAAAGGAGAAGAAACATTAGTTAAGTGTGGAGGATTTTGTATCACAAGGGTAATTTGTAAAAGGATGAAGATTATTTAGAAACCCTTGGAAGAAATAGTGGGTTGATGATAGTGAAAGGCTTTATGAATACTTCAATCAAGTTGATCATCCAACTATATCAAGGAATCTTGTGGATCTTGGAGTAGAGCTAGATGAGGTGGTTGAATATTCATATGAGGATGTAGAAGGAGGATACTACCTCAAGAGATAAGGGACAATAATTTTTAGTGGATAAAGGTAGTGGCCTAGACTTACCCAGAAGTTATCCTGATATATCTTATGGTGGACCTAGTCCACCTAGGTCTCTCCTTCCCAAAGAGACTATCTTAAAATAAGAAAGTGAGGAAGATGAATCTGAAGTTTCTGGTGAAGAAAAATTTAACATCACTTATAATTCCTGTAATGAAAATGGAAGTGGTGAGAATGGTGATGAAGATGAATAAGAAGGAGGAGAAGATGAGGAAAGTATAAATGGATATGAAAAAGGAAATTAATATGAAGATAGATATGGAGATTAAAATGATGGAGTTTCTAACCTTGATGATCTTACTAGACATATTAGAGTTGAGGATGTTGAGATTCCCCATGCACTTATCTCTTATCTTGGATTATTAGTTGTCCCAATATTTGATGATAGATCGATCCTAGTTGAAGATGTTGATAGAATAGTCAGAGATAAGAATGAAGCATCAGTTGAGGTGGAGGGATCCCCAATCCTGGATAGTCATTCTGTTGACCCAAAAAATGGTGTTTATAGGGATCCTACAACTAATGTACATAGGGTTGATGGCCAAAATATTGTTGAACATTCAGATATTGAGTAGTGGGATGGAGATACCATAGTTGTTGAATCTATAGTTTCTGTATCTTCTATTATCAAGTCCCATGGTATGATTTATTACTGATTAACAGACCCAATGCTTGAGGAATGGGATAAGTTCCTAGGGTATGTCAAACTTGGTATGGAATAATCAGATTCAGATGATGAGAGGTCTGATATTCGATAGGAAATGTATCATAAGGGTTTTTTTTATTTTCATAGATAGATGTTATAAGATTGTTGCATAGATTTTCTTCTGACGAAACTTCCATATATGAGCCTACAGATGCACCTACTATTTCATCTATGCCAATGGATGTTTTCATTAGAGGTGTCTTAGAAACTTTCAAAGAATACATTCTTACTGATTTTTTATTGATTTTGATAAATTAGGTACCTCAGGTCACTAAGTTGAGTGAAAGAGATACGAGTTATCTATTTGAGCTTGTGATACATCATATTCATCCAAAAACAATATATCACATTCAAGAAGTAGAGATATAGAATAGAATGTTAGAAAACCAGTTGTAAGATTTGAAATATACTATATATTAAATGATATATTCTTTTTATGACTCTATAACTGCTTTACTAGATACGGTACAAAATATTTATTATATGAATTATACTTCCAATTCTCATACTTTTGATTTTGATGTTGAGTTGATCAATAAATTTTTTAGAGAAGAGATTTTTGCTATTTCAGGTGATGTACCTGACCTTCAATAGTATTTTTTTTAAGAAAAATTCTTCATAACCATGATCATGTGAATATGAGGGTTTGAGAGTATATGAATTATATTAAAGATAATAGGGAGATAATTACAAAGGATATATAGTATTATTTTTAATGGATTTATACTAATCATGATCATAAATCCCATTTCAAAATCCTTACTGATAACCTAAGGATGCCTCATGTCACTCAAGCCTTTAAAGAGAAAGTTAATCAGTTAGAAGTGATGAAAGTAGTGGTCAAGCTATTTATTAAGAAGAAAATGGATCCATTTAGTGCTATAGAAAGTGGTGGAAACATTATTATGGACTTCATAAATTTTATGAAACCCTTTATCTATTTTTTTACAACTACAATGGTAGATCAGGTTTCCATCCCTCTTACTACTCATCTCACCCATCCAACTTCTATTCCAGATATCTTTAGGCCTGGTGCAACCAAATATCCAAATGCACCTTTACCTTTTCATTTCAAGGCTTTCAATATTACTACTGGATAACCATTCTAGCATCTCATGACAATCATTATCCAAGATACTCCTTCTCTACCAGCTATCCCTACATCTATACCTTCTATTACCTCAACCTCAACTATTGAACCTTCTACTTCTGAAAAGGGGAAATGAAAGGCTCCACTCGATACTTCTGCCCAGCCTAGAAAACATTGATATTAGACTTTCAATCATTGAGGGGTGTATTTTTGTATCACTTTTTGTTGTATATTTTTTTTTGTAATTCAATTGACTTTTTCAATATAACTTATCTTATAATTATTGTTCTTTTTCTTTACATTTTTGATTTTATTCTCACATTTTATAATACCAAAAGGGGGATAATGAATATATAGAATTTATTTTATTTAATTTTATAGAAATATTCCATTGATACCATTATATTTCACTCCCTTTGATACCATATGTATTTAATTTTACCCATCTCTGATACTATTTCCTTTTTACTATATTTGATACCATTTCTATTTTAAGATGCATCTATTTTCACACTACAGTTTACTCTATTCATGTTTTATAAAATTCCATGAATTGTGATCATCAAAAAGTGGGAGATTATTGGAACCCTAATTTTATTGGTAATAAAATCATGTTTATTATTTTATTAATGAGTTTTATGTTTTATGGTATAATTTTATAATATAAGGAAAATTAGTGTACATTTGGGTACGTGTTGGAAAGACTCACCATTTAAGATGATTCACCGCCATACATGACTCACCATTGAGGAAAACTCACTGTCATGATGAAAATATGAAAAAATATTGAAAAAAACTACATTCCCATATTACTCACCATTGAACCACGAAATATGACCAAGTGTTAGAAACACTTAATGTTAGAGATGAGTCATCATCAATATAAAATTTCATCTAATTTTGGAAAAGACCTACCATTAGTAATGTGTCACAGTTATGATGGAAAATTGGATAAGTATGGGAAAAAATCACCACCAGATAGTGAATCACTATTATAACTTAGTGACATAAAAATTTGGAAAAGGGTTGAGATGTCCTCTTATTGAGAAGACTTACTACTGAGATGAGTCACCATTGGCATGACTCACCAACAGCCTAAGTCACCAACAATGTTTTTTCACTATTCATAAGAGTCACCAACACTGTTTTAGTTTATTTTCAATTAAATATTTCTAATGGATATATTGTCGAGTTTAATGCTGATACTTATTTTAATGATTGATTATAAACTATTACAAAGATTTATTAAAGTGTTTTTTAGTCATCCAGTATGAGGAGAAGAGGACCCAAATGACTCTTCCTACATGATGTTTTTAAAATAAGTAGAAAACTCCATCATGCGAAGTTATATAGAGAAAATAGACAAGTGATAGAGAAATATATTCACTCACATGAAAAGAGATATAGAACTAAATTTCATGAAGAATAGTGTTCAAAGTCTTCCTTACATGAATAATTATTAACCATTATCAACTGTGGAAGTTTGAATCAAATCACACATCCCGTTCCTTCTCATATTCAAAACAAGAAGAGAACATATGACACCGTGTTTTACTTACATTTTTTGAAACATGACTCAGGATCCTATTCAAGCTAGATATAAGGAGTCATAAGATTTATATAACTTAAAACCAAGCAACAATATATTATTTCTATATTTTATTTTCTTTGTGCATTTATTATATTTACATTACAAGAAGTGGGTGTTTTACTCTATATTTTAAACATGCACACTATCTTTTAAGATTTAACTGGGAGATACATGATATCTTCTATACTCCCTTTACATATATTTTCCCATATATTGTTGAAGAGGTCCCTATGTGTCCTGGATATCTATTGTTTTATTGTATACCCAATCCAGGTTGTGGATCAAATATTATTTTATATAATCTTATCAGAAGAGGGTAATTTCCAAGTGGAGAGGATTAGGTATCAACTTTATACTATACCTCTTGTATTTATACTATTGTTGGTTTTTTTGTTATATTTATTTACATTAAACTGAATTGGTTTTAAAATATAAAAAAACCACTACTTTAGAAATTTCTGATCCTGATCAAGTTGATGAAGTGGCATTGATACGTTATTCGCAACAATCATACTTTCGTCGAGAGATTATCAAAGGTACCATGCGAACTCAAATACATAAAACAGTTATTTGGAAAATTTTTCAAGAAAATACACATTCTCCTCTTTTTTTTTCCAAAAAATGTTTATACTTAGTTAGTGTTTATATAATATTTTGATGAATTAAATTGATTTCAAAAGTTAAAGTAATTTACATATATTTTTTTAACTGAGTATTAATCAATATTTTAGAAATATTTTATAATATAAAATATTATATCGATCTACTATATTGATTAACTTGGTTGTTTCAATTATTTGGGTGATTTTATTTAAAAAAATTTAATAAATATTTTTATTGGGTACTCAATTAACCCCTCTTAAGATACTCACTCTGACTGAAAAAGTTTCCTACAACAAAAGAAGGCCTGGGAATAGAGATATAAAAACATCTATAATAAATTACTCTAAGAATTTTGGTCTCTATTTAATGAACCAAATGGTCTATCACCAAGTAGATTGATGAATAATGTGAAAACATTGGTCAAATAGTATTTTCAAGTGAACATATGGGTATATAAACTAGCTCACTACATAAAGTATGTGGTAGAAGAAATTGTTTTTGAAAAGTTTTAAAGTCAAATTATTATACACATAAACATCACTTATGATAGTACTTTTACTCTTGTTAAGAATAAGTATTTAATTTAAAGAATGTGTGAAAACTATAGGTCCCTTAATAATCTCATTGTTTTAAATAGATTTTAATTTATGGTTGTTAAAAACTTATTGGATGAATTAAATGGGGGTTAATTCGTAACTAATATAGACATGAAATATTGGTTACATCAGGTTTGGGTATGAATTGAGGATTTTAGGAAGTCCATGTTCAAAACACATGTGGACCATTAAGAAATTATTATGGAGCCTTTCAGTCTTATGAATTTTCCCAATAAAATTCCATTCCACCATGAACATGGTGATTATAAATTTCTTATGGAAGTATATCTTGGTATTATTTGGGGAAATCCACATTTATAACAAGTCATGGACAATAAAATTTGCTTATTTCAAATTTGTGATCCAGTTTATGCAGACCAACTGGATTAGAAGTAATATGAAACATGTTTTTTTCTTCAGAAACTATTCGGGTACTTGGGAAATATCATCTATGGGGATAAAGCTTCAATAGAATTAAGGAATATTTACTATGTTTTGTGTTATCCTAATATGTATACTATTAAAGGAATGAAATGGTTGTCTTCCATACTAGAAATTATCAAAAATTAATTAATAGTTATAGAAATATTTCCAAAACATTAGACAAATTAACTAAAAATGATATATTCTTATTGAATTCATAGGTCAAGCATGCATTGGAGGAGCTAAAAAATGTTTTGTTTCGAATACACTACTATATATACTAAATTTTCAGAATCATTTAATTATCAAATTTGATTCATTAAGGAGATGGGTGGGTGTCATACTCATTCAAGTAGGCCAATCTATTTCTTACATTAGTAGGGATTTGGATGAGGTAAATGTATCTAAATCATATTATGAAAAAGAATTCATGGAGCTAGTTTTGGTGGTGATACATTAAAGGTAATATTTTATAGAAAATAATTTGGTCTTATATACAAACCATAAGGCACTAAAACATGTGATTAGTCCGAGTTTTCATAGATTTAACATAAAATTATTGTATGAAAAGTAATTGGGAATGGATTTTAAGGTGGTCTATAAGTCTGTAATAGTTAATTAGGTTGCAGAATCATTACGTTGGATAGAAGACAAGGAGGAGAATGGCTATTTCAATGATAAGATTCTAGGGTCAACTGTTTTAAAACTATTTTAGATTGATGTTACTACTGTTAAGAAATAACTAGAAAAAGATCTAGATCATTTGAGTTTCATTTCCAGATTATTTTAGTACCTCAACAACAAATCTGGGTATAATGTCTGTGATTAGTTGTTGTTTTATTGAGGGTGACGGGTTTTTTCTCAAAACTCAAACCTCACATTGATATTCCTCCATTAGTACCATTCCTCTATTTTTCGGGGGTCAGGCATGTTTCTTTATGACTTACAAAATAATTTATTCAATGTGAATGATGTAATGAGTTTTTATAATTTTATAGAGAATGTGTTATTTTTTGGTCGAAAAAGTATCATACTAGGTCTTTAAAAGGTTTTTTGTAGCCTTAATCTATTTCATATTTGGTTTTGGACTAAATTACTATAGAATTAATTTTTTATTAACCAAATTATCATTATTATGTTGTGATAATTGTCATTGGGAATATTCTATCCAAGTTCGTACATTTCATACTATTACTAAGTTTGTATACCATAAAGGTACTGAATGAGATGTTTGTTAAGAAAATAATCTAATTTCAATATTTTCCATATTATATTCTCTATGATAGATACCCTATATTTGTCAGTGTTTTATTATAGGAACCTTTTTAGTTTGAATGATCCACATAGAGAATGAGGTATTCAATCCATCCATAGATGAATAGACAAACTAAATTATAAGAAAATATTTGGAATCTTATATATGTTTTACTTATAAGAGACCTCTCTCATGGTAATGTTTGGTCCCTTTGGAATAACACTACCATAATAATTTTACCCCTTTGTTAATCTGAATATCTAGATTTGAGATAATTTATGGCTGAAAACCACCAAATATAATTTCTTTTTGTAGACAGGGAGACACCAACCACTTTTCTCATAGAGGTTCCAATGGAGTAGGATTCTAAGTTATCTCATCAATAGCATAATCTTTGGTGAGCCAGGATTTGATGATTTGGTATTCCAATAAGAAAAAGTGGGATGTGATTTATAATGTTGGAAAATTTGTATTTTTTAAACTTATACCGAATTTCCTAGCATCAAAATCTCAAAATCTGAATCCTATACTAGCATCTTGTTATTGTGGAACTTCCAAAATTGTGTATAAGGTGGGAAATGAAACTTTAAAAAATTACCTATTTGAGGCTTCATGACTATACCCAATGATCCATGTTTCCCAACATAAGTGTGATTTTAGTTAATAATATTTTCATTCATTAATATTTGATTTTTTAAGGAAATTGATCATTTTTATAGTGTTAAACTTGTAGAATTATTGGGTGCCAAGAGGGTTACCAAGTGGCCATAGAGCTTATGGATTATCAAGTACAAATGGAAGCCAATATTGTATTCTACCTGGGAGGTAGATGATCAAAAATTTTTATGGTTTTATGATTATCACCCTAGGGAGAAGGTGTATTTTGATGATGGGAAAATGATAGGGATCATGTAGCTGGACTAGATTCTAATTTACATTATTTTCACAAACTGCATATTTTCCACTAGTACAAATAAATGAGGGGTTATAAGTGAAATTTAAATAATGTGTAAGTTAGTTATCCCAACAGGGAGTGAAATCTATAATATAAGGGCAATATAGTCCCATGATGGGTCACATTTAGTCATTTAATTAAAATGGTATTCTAGCAGTGATGTTGTAGTGGATAGGTGGTATGTCTATAATATTTCTCTCCAAATAGAATTTAATGAAGAAAAAGAGATGGTATGTCCTTGGTTCATTCCCCACTTTAAATATATTCTCATTTATATTTTTTATGTAGACTTGTTACAGTATAATAGAATTGGAATATACAATTTTTATATCTTCTTATAACTCACTCTTAAACTCTCACTTTACAAACATTCCACCTGTAAGAACTCTCATCATAATACTAGGTGACAACCCATAGATACTCTTATATCCTCAAATATAACAATCACCATTGTACATCAAAAACAAATACCACATATCACAATATAACAATGTAAAAGTAGACACATCATCATTAAAATCATAATCTTGTATTTACAATGGATGTAGACCCCTAATATCCATTTTATCTCTCACTTAGTCCACGACACCTAAAAAAGTCATAGAGAATATATTCACATCACATATATATACCACACTCCCACCTAATTCTCCACCAATATATATTACAGGGAGTAAATTACTATATCACTAACATTATACATACTATTCAAAAAAATGTTTTTAAATTCCACATCACTATACAAAATATATCAGAAACCCATCTCAAAAAATCTATTTAAACACCAGAACATTTTTATATTCACACATGTTTATATGAGAGCTCTAGATTTTTATATAAGGTTTTATAATAGATTAAAAATTCATCACCAATATCAATTCATTCTACAAGATCAACTATAAACAGTAATAATAGTGTAAGAATGAGTCAAGGGGTATAAATTATATTGAATAGAGAACAACCCAATATAGATGTTTCACAACCCGTATAGAATCTACACCACCCTATTTTATGTCAATAGATAAAAATAAACTTACTCTAGAATGTCGTTGGGCAAAATATTACACTATATAACCCCAATGTAACTTACTAACTTATATTCCAATGTCAAAACATGGATAAATGGAAATATTATCAGTGCATGACATGACCCTCATGCCAATTAGGAACAACCTATGGAAAATTTATTAAAAATATAATTAATGCAAATTAAATATTTCCATCAACCCATATAATATCTTAGTCTCAAAATCTACTCAAATTATTTATATAATAGTCATGAAGAAACATAAAAATAAAATTTATCACAAAAACATATTAGAATAATCTCTCTCATTAAATATTCTCAAAATTCAATATTGTTTGGAATGTGGATATGTGGGGTGTCAGTGACAAGAATGAGTATGGGTTGGGTGTGGCTCTCTCTATGTAGGAATTATTTGTAAATAATTTAAAAGTGGTAGTATTTTATTTTTTTAGTTAATAGTTTTTTTGGCTAGCTATATTAGGTTGATGTAGTTGGTAGTATGTTGGGGTAGTAAATAGTGGATATATTTTTTGGGAAGGGGATACAAATATTTTTTCATTTTAGATCGGAAAGCTAAGGGTTTAGACTTTATCTTAAGGGAGTGATCTTGTAGGGATAGTTTTCTTCTTTGCGTTCTTTTTTTCTTCTTCTTTCTAATTTCATTACATTACCTATAATTATTTATTAATCATTACTAATAGAGAAAAGTATCTAAATATATATATTGATTGATATTTCTTATACCTAAATTTTTCTATGCGATCAACTTTTATATGGATTTTTATCAATTGGTACCTTCATTGAGAGTTTTATCATTGAGACTCTATTATTAATATTGAGATCATTTCTAGTCAATTTAAGTGAGGTTGACATGATCACCTCCTTGATTTTATATAGACATGAATGGGAAACATATTCAACTATATTTAATTATCTTTGAAGAGTTAATTATGAAGCTCTGGGAAGAGGTAGTAAGAAAATTATCAGAGGGATAAGGCAAGAGATCTGACATTGTTAGCCATATAATCATGTAAAAATATTATTGTTCAAGGAAAAGATGATTTCCAATTATTTAGACATGATTGAACATGGTAGTCCATGTAAAGAGTCACTTCAGATGTAAGAAATATAGGACCAAATGATATATAACATTAAGTAGAATGATATATAGGTGGAATGTGGTTTAAATTCTAGAAATCAGAGTAAGGTAGCGACAATGTTTACAAAAAAAGTGCAATAAAGAATGAATAGGTCATTGGGGGTTAAAGAGGAATCCTAATACCATATGTTTTCACTTTGGTTGATAGATTGAGGAGTGTGTTGTAGAGATTTGAGTTAACTTTGTTTTTAGGAGAGCATAATTTTTGATGGATCAAAAAATCATAGTCTTATTTCCCAGTAAGAAAGATTTCATATGATTCCAAGCTACCGCTAGTACATATCTATACAGAGAACACAATACTTTTCATGTTTTTATCTTGGAAGAATACTAATATTGGTTTGAATTGGATGCATCTAAAGGTAGTGATTATGGAGAGATATGGGAACAAAAAGGAGTATATCAGTCTAATTGTTTAATGTACATGAAAATATTTTAAGGAAAAAAGATAGAAAATATTTCAATTGGGATTTGATAACCACAGAAATGGTTGATTCTAGTTTAAAACTTGATGAACATATTGAAGATAAATTTAATTACATTATGAAGGAATAAATATCATCATGATTGAGGAGTTCGTATACTGGTCAAGAAATGATCAATATTAGTGCGCTTTAAGAGAATATTGACTCTAATAATTTTCAGATGAAGGTGTAATATTATAATAAGTTCCTACTGATATCAAATTTTTAGTGAGTTCTCACAAGTTGTATAAAGGAATAAATCCTACAGATTAAATAGATGCATTGTGTGTATGTCTAATACTATGGTATTATCCCTTTTATATTCCTTGGGATTCACTTCCCACTAGCAGTTAGAGGGTTACCATGAATGTGTATCAAGAAAATGACCAAACAATGGAACTTAAATGGAATATGGAAGTATAGAACGTCTATGTGAAGTTACACATAAAACATCAAGGGAAGTTTTAATGATAAGATTATAAATGTGTAAATAATAATTTAGTTATAGATAAAGTGAAGGATAATATATTTAAAGGATATGTATCTTCTAAAATCCCTTTGGAAGGGGTTGACTAGATCTATACATATCACAGTCAACAAAGATTAGCTCTAGTAGAGGTAAATGCTTCTTGCAAGTTTTTGTGAATAACTCATGTTTTGGAAATTATTAAATTTTCATCTAGTATGCATTGATAAAAACTAAAAATAGATTCTACCGGGAGAGGACTAATTTTTTTTTGGTATATGATTCTAGATTCACACCAACACATGCACTATTTTCATTAGTGGAAAATCATAGAACATACACTTAGCTGACATTTTCCTTTGATGCAACACTAGTGAAATTTATTCAGTCAGAGATAAAGTAAATGAAATAAGTATGATTGAGTACTTATTATTAACAACATTATTTGATATTATTACTATGTTACATGATCTATGAATTATTCTTATGAGTTTTATAGTCAATACCAAGTTGTCCCCAAATATTTTGATAATACACGTACTATTATTTACCTAGATATACTGATTATTCCTTATAAAATTATAATAGTCATTTTATTGATTAAATGAGATATGTTTTCATTTATTTACCTTTAAATTTATTATGCTAGTCAATTATTTAAATGAAATGGGTGTTAGGATATTTACCTTTCCATATTTTCCATTATTTATTGTTTATGCTTCATTTATTTATGATATTTTCCACCACACATAACCATTATTGATCATTTTACCTCACACTTGTCTTGTTTCATATCCATATGATTCCATAAAGTTTACTACGGTTGATTTTCAAGGGTATATAATATGGGATAATGTTATTCTAAAAAAATATGTTGGAATTCATGTTTACAAATGTAATATTAGAATCATATATGTGTCTAGTTTACCAAAACTACTAAACTATTCGAACCTTTGGTATGTTATTTCTTTTATATTATTCCAATTTAATTAATTAGAAATTGAAATAGGTAAATTTTGGTCGAGGTCACTATAGTGATGCCAAATGAATTACATTAGTTTACAATGTAGTAGTCCTCTATACACAAGATTTATGATTTCATTTCCAATTTTATGGAGGAGGATATGGATAAATATTATTTCATCAACATAATAAATTATCATTATAAAGGAGATAATTTAGTTTTTATATTGAAAGTGTTAAGACATTATTTAATGTGGAAATAGAAGAAAAAAATGAAAGAGATTTGTTAAGAAAATTACCATTTCTATGAGAAACCTCTACTATATCTCTTCTTAAGGACCATATGGTTGGTTATTTGGGAAGAAAAACATCTCTATAATGTTTCTAAGGATTTTTGTGTGTTATTTTGGAAGGCTTTGGTTTATGAAAATGGATTTATAGGTGTGGGTAAGTGAACATAGTGAGTGGCCATTTATAAGTGGGGAAAGGGAACCCTCTTGGAACCTACTTGGAAATTTCCCAAAAGAATCCAAAATGATAAATTCATTCCTAAGAAAACAACCTAAAAATAATATTAGATTCAATTTTGTTATGTATAAGGCCTAACTATTTCCAAAAAATAATATTTTGAAAATTTGGTAGGTCATTTTAACCCTTATCTTCTTAGTTTAACCCCCTCCCCCGATGAATCCACTTCTACCTTAATAATGATAATTAATTTTTTCTACGTTCACTATTAAATTTTGGAAAAAAATAAATTTAACTATATTAGATAATATAAATTATTTTCATTACAAACATGGAATCTATTTTTCTAAGTTCAATTCACAAAAGTGGTAGAATTAATTTTAAAATTATACCTGTAGATGAGACAAAAAAGAAGTATTCCATAGAGAAAATTATTATAATTATATAAGGATTTAATATCAAAATTCAATATTAAACTGATAAAAATTACCTAAATTACTTAAATTATAATATAATTTAACTAAATTTACTTAAAAACAATTGAAAATAGAATTTAAACTCATAAATTATTTAAATGAAAAGGAAATATTCCACAAAAATCAGTATTTTCACTGTTCATTGAAAAGATAAACTTTTTAGGAAAATCCCAAAAATTCACCATAAAATAATTATAATATTATTATTTAAAAAATAAATATAATTTTATAAAATTATATTTTTAAAATTTTTAAGAATTAATTTTAAATTACATATGAAAATCTAGACAAATCCTTATTTTAGAAAAAATTGATTTTTTTCGAAAACATTTCTCTTTTACATTAAAATAATGTTATTTTATTTATAATAAATATATAATTTTTTTTTTCATATTTTAGATAATAATATTCATTTACAAAAATTTAATGGATAGGTTATAATGATATACTATATTACGGTTCATTTAGACTCAGGGTTTCTTGTTCTGCAAGTTATCAAAGAGATTAAATTTAAAAAATATATATAATGGATTGTTTAAACTCAGTGTTGAGTGTCACATAACCTATAAGGTAAAGTTTTATTCTTTAAGAATATTGGGTTGTTACAAGGTTGAGGTCATATGGTACTGATGGATATGGGTGGGATTCCACAGAGGTGGATGGAAATATAATGTTTGATGTTGAGTAGGAGGAGTGGCACACACAGATGAATCTGTGGTAGGTATAAAAAAATTTCAAATCCTTCTATGGTATCACTGATTAAAAACATGCGGTTTATTCTTTGACACCATTTCTTGAGATAACCACACTAAAGAATCAATGTGTGATTCTAGTTGAATAGAAAGCATTTTTAAAACCCAAAAAACTATGAGGAGGTCTTATACAGGAAGACTTGGTCTGTAATACAAGAATCCTTGGAGAGATTTGTGAAGGAGTTGAAATGCCACCCTCATATATTTGTTTCATCCATGGTGGGTAATTTTAGGATATTTTAAAAAGATGAGGGAGTTGGGAATTATTATTTAGTTATTCTAAAATTAATTTTTGGGAATCATTATGCAAAGATAGGGGGACAAGAACCACCGCACTAGAAGAAGATTTCCCAGGGGTGGACTTCCAGTACATTGGTAGCATAAGAGGCTGAAGACTCTTTTGATGTATCCAATATTAATTCATCCATTTTATTTAATAATCAAAAGAGGATGATGGTATTTAAACTAACAAAAATCTATGTAGTCTTTGAGAGATAACACAAGATGCGATAGGATCAATCCATAATCCCACCATCAAGAAAACACTATGGAGGAAGAAGTGGATGTATCAACTTACAAAATAGTGGAAACAACCCTAGAAGCTCATAACTTTTTCCACCTTGAGGAAAAGGTGGGTATTAAAGTAGGGGAAATGATAGGTACATGGTATTGGGATGCTATTTTGATGGGATATTTTGTAATAAGTGTTAAAAAGTGGTTATCTAAAAGGTTTGTTATATGGTTGGTTGGGATTGTTGGAAGAATATTAGGAAATATTAAATAAGAGTGACATTATTGGGAGGGTTAAAAATTAGTTTTGAGTAAGTATTGTTGCAAATTATCTTTTATTGTTGGGCCTGAGGCCTTGGTCACTACATCTCCCATAGATTTCTTTCTCTTCTTTTTATCTTTAATTTTATTCTTATTTTAATTCTGTTTTAAACTTCATCTATTTTGTGGTTATTCCTATAAGAGAATACTATAAATCCTCTATTTATTCCTATATCTCACTCCACACTATATTAGTGTTCAATATTTTTTCTCCATCTCGAGCATCAATATACATTTATAGGAATCTTTTAAATTAATCATTATAATTACCTCTCTATAAATTCTAATGATCAGTTATCCAATGATGAAAGACTTCATTCTTTGGAGGAAGTACAAATTTAAAATTCCTTTATTTATATTTTTCAACTAAAAAACATAATGTTAACATTTTTAAAATAGTTAATGTGTATTGTGATTAATTAATACATGGATATGGAATATGTTATTTATAAAATGACTCAACAAAACCTGATTAACTAATCCCTTATATCAGATCTACACGATATGATATATTTTTTAAAATATAATTTTATAGATTTTATAATAGAAAAATAGTTCTCACTTTTAATATTTATGTGCCTCATTCAATTTTTTTATGTGAATGTACCCAAAGCATGAACCCATTTTTGTAATTTAGTTTAGTGATTTAATGTGATATAATAAGTTTAATAAAAATACCAAGAATTTATATAAAACAATTACAAAATACAAAATAAAAACCATAAAATTTTAATTTATTAATTTGTAAAAAGTCTCATAAAATATTAGATAAATCATGAAAAATAAATTATTAGTGATTTGCAGAAATCATATTCTCAAAAACATAAGTGTATTCACCCTCCCCAAGGTTCGTGAATTATCAATTGATGGTTTTCGGTTCCCAATGAAATTCATGTCTTTTTTAATTCCATTTATGATATTTTTTACACAAATTTTTTAGTTTTCTTTTCTTAATAAATTAGTTTTATTGTTTTCATATATTCCTTGGTGTTCGATAGATTTGGGATCAATATCCATTGGTATGAAATCTGTAGAATTAATCTTCAAGATTCTTTAGAGTGTGGGAAATGATCATCCTTTTATTTAAATATTACTTCTATCATACCCCAGATTATATTCATGTTATTGGCTATGCCTAACACCAAATTAAACATGATAACCATGACTTCCACCTTCACCTCATCCTTGATTATTTTCATAGATGATAAAATTTTCTTTAGAAAGTGGTACTACTAAAATTTTAATAAAAAGTAAGCGAGTCTTAATAAAAATATTTTTGTTCTTTTCAACCATAAGTAATAATAATATATGGATAAGATACACTACTTATCCTTGAAAATAATTTTTTATTATAAGTATATATGAGATCCATGAAATGTTATATACTTATTATCAAAAATATAAACATCTATAACATCAATTCCACAATACTATGAACAATATCGAATAAAATAAATGGTTGAGTGATATTTTTTAACTCATTTAAAATATTAGAATAAGTGAACATTCTATTATTCCATGATAATAGGTAGTAAAAATTCATTTGGATGATCATAACTATATTTTAAACACATATATTATTCCTTAGATTTCATTTCATGAGACATTTTAACTTTAATCTAACTTCGATATATACTCCGGTGATTTTTTTATATTCTAGGTGGACAACTCCATTATAACTAAATAATTTGATGGAATAGTATGGAGATGAAGATGAATCATTTAGATCAGGATTTGACATGTTGTTTAGTAATTTTTAGAGGAACATATCTAATACTGATTAATTATTAAATGGAAATACATATAAGAGAGACAAGGATAGATGGGTACCTTAAAAGTGACAATGATCAAAAGTGAGGAAAAATATTATGCGATATTTAGATGGGATACAACTATTAGATGTAGTTTTACAAATACAATGGGGACCATGTTTGAGATAAACTGAATAAATATTGGGATAACAATACTTAGAAGCTGAAGATGTGAATATATAGGTAAAGTGAAGGAAACAAATTCAATAATTCTAGGATAATGTAGATATAAGAAGTATTATTATTCAAATAGTAAAGACTTCTCTCAGTTTAACATATTATTATTATTTTCTTATACTCATATATGTTTCTATTATCATGGTGATTCTTTAATAATATACTATGCTAACCTATCAGGGGTAAATAAATTGATAAAGATATTTTTTACTTATGTTTACACATAAGAAAATCACTTTGAGTTTTCCTTAATTATCTTTCAAAATATTGATTATAAATTTTATTTGGAAACATGTTTTCTATTCACTATTGAAGATTAATTTAGCTCATTTTATATGGTTGATAAAACTAGTTAATGATTTTGTCAAGAATAATCCTATTTTCTTATTTTCATGATTTCTAAAATTCTTTTATTTATGGTTAATCTTGATGATAATATTTTTCGTAATTGACACTTTAAAAAGAAAATTATGACCCAATTTTTATGGTATTATAGTGTCCAATAAATAAAATCATATAAAATAATTATAATATTAAAAATTCAATTGTTAATGTGAGTTAAAGTAGGTTTAAAATAAAAAAATCTTTTAAATGGAATGAAAATTTTATTATAATGATGGATAAGTATTTTTAATCATGAATGTATAACATTAGATAATAATGATTTATTTTACACAATAAATCACTAATGTTTCTCCTTTACCACATGAGTATTTGATATCTTTCTTACAGTTTATTTTGAATATAATCTATCTCTTTATGTTACTTATTTATCCACAATTTTAAACCACATTGATATACTATTTAATATCACACATTATATCACCAAAAAAAACAATTGTTTCACATTTATTTTAGGATAACAATCACATTGAAATTGTTTAAATACATTTAAACACAAACCCACTCTTAGGATATACCCAACCCAAACATACTACCCTGTATTTTGTGTAGGTTTATAAATTTACATTTTAATAGTTTTGATAACTACCCTTAGATAAAAGTTTAGAACAATTTTTATTGAATTAATTTGTGTTTTATTTAGAATTATAACATCTTTTAAGTAATTGAAAATTTTCTACACTATTTGTGAATATAATTAATGTGTATTTTTTTTCAGACGTCCAAATCCAATTTTGGGGACTTTTATAGGTTTCAATGTTTTAATTTTTTTAATGGAAATTATTTTATTTTCATGAATTTGTTGTTTTAAATATAACACATTGATTTTATTGAAAAAAATTACATTTTTTGTTTTAAATAGATCAAATCTTCATGTGTTGATTTTTTATTCATTTAAGAAGAAATTTTGTTGATGATTCGACATTGAAAATATATTTTTTAAATAATTTTTATTATTTTTTAAATCTTGAATTAATTATTTTAATTTCCTTATTTTCATTTTTAATAAAACATTTTGTGGGAAATTTTAACATTAAAATTTGATCACTTAATTTGTTGTTGGAATATGTGATTTAACATTCATAATTTTTATTGTCACTTAATTTTAAAATCTACATGTTTTAGGATTTGGTTATATAAATAATAGCATTTTACAAATGCCAGATTCCATGCTTGTAAGCAAAGGATCATCCATTCCATATTTTCATAAGAACAATTTTTTTCTTCCATGAAGAGGTCCATATACTTCTATGAGGATCACTTACATATAATACTTAGATCCCTCCATTTCATGAGAAATATTACATTCGACAACCTCATGTGAGATATTGATATTTTTGAAAGAGTTTGGAGTCACAACCCATTAAAAATCATTTCTTTTTTACCTTGGAGACATAAACCAAGACCATACCTATTCTACCTAGATGAAAAACCCAACCTACCTTTTTTATGGGGTAATATAACCAAAAAATTCTTCTTTTGAATACAAAATTATAAATAAATAATAATAACACAAAAATATATATGAAAATATATAACACTACAATATAAAGTTTAAATAGCGAAGTTATAAATTTTGAGGAAAAGGTATATTTTATATCCATTATGATTTGGAATTTGAAAATTGAGTTTATCCAAAAGAATAAAACAGTTAGAGTAAAAATATCACATGTATAACACTCAATAATTAGAAATATTTTTCTCACATATTGTATTATTTCTATAAAAATCTATTTCTAGAGTTTAAATATACACAAAAAAATTTAATGCAGTAGTCACATTCATATTCTAATTTTTTTCAACAATGCGTATAAATTTTTTATTTACAATTATTTTCCCCCACACACGACTGAGGTGGTAGGGAGAGAGGGGTTTAGGGTGCATGTCATGAGGTTGAGTCCCCAGACTTGTTTCTTTATATGCATTATGTGCAGTTATTGGAACTATAACACCCTTTTAAAACAACTATACAAATAAAATAATCAAAATAATAAAATTTCAAACAATTAGCACTCCCTTTAAATATGGATTAATTTTTTTAATCGTCCTTTAATACTTTTTATAACTACAACACAACCACACTCATTGGATTGTAAGAAATACAAGGAAAATTAAAATTTTGAATATACTGGTATAAAAATAAATCATAAATATTAAACACACTTCACCCATTATGATTTTAATTTAATAGTGTATAAAACACATAAAAACTAAATCTAGAAAAATAAGTAACATAAATATACAGTTGGTAAAAATACAAAAACTAGAAAATATTTTTTATTTTTGAAAAAACTCTTGATCCCTTTCTTAGGGTACAATATATTTAAAAGGTTCAATATCAATTTAGGTTATATGGTATTTATAGTGTTTATTATCACCATAGGGTAGATCCAACATAGGGTGCATTCTTCCTAAGTCTCATTTTAAATTTAGGGTCATCCTTCATAGGGTATATCCTTGATAAGGTTTATTTTCAATAGAGGGTACATTATATTTGTAAGGGTTAATATAAATATAGGGTACATATTTTTAGGATACATTCTTTAGAGTGTTCATAGTTTATTAGATATAAAATCTTCATAGGGTAAAATACTTATAAAAAATTGTTACATTGTATTGTTTATAAATATCATAAGATAAAAGGTTGTAGGGTATATGTGATCTTCAAAGGGAAAAACACTTTAACAAAAAACACATTCAGAGGTAACAACTTATTCTGTATAAGTTACAATACTTTACCAAAATTTTGACTTCACAGTCTACAAAAACTATAATTTATAGAGTATCAGGCATAGAAAAATTTAGAAACTAACTAAATGATAGAAAACATTTTTAAAATAGTTGATAAAATAATAAATATTAAGAATTTATAATTATTAACCCTAATTATTTTCTTCTGAAAATAATGAAAGATTAAAGAATTATCATTTACTCACATTAGAGGGAATAAAATGAGTATTCAATAAATAAAAAAAACAAATAAAGTGGTAAGGAGTATCTTTAACAATCATCCTATGTTTATAAATTACAAAAAATAACATAATCACAACCCCCCCATTTTGTAATTAATCAAATAGATTAAAAAAAATGTTTAAGTTTTATCCTTTTATGGTCATAATACATAGATACAAATTATATAATGTTTTAGTTACAAAATTATCAAGAAGATTTAGATAAGATATCTCCCCCCTAAAATCATTAATGCTAAAGATAAATAAATACTAAAATTAAAGTAACTCAAAAAAAATATAACACTCCCTTTTATATTTATCTTCTTCCACTTTAATAAATAAAACATTAAAATATGATTATGAATTCTATGGTCAAAGATACATCATTAGTAAGACTTTAAAAACATTAAATATCCATTAAAACAAGTTGAAACATTCAAGGAATCATATAATGATATGCAAGGAATTAAATAGTGACGAACTATCAAGTATTTTACTATAATCAAAATGATATAAAGATTCCCTTACTCAGAAGAAAAAATCAAAAATAGATTTAAGTGCATCTCAATAAACCATAATATAAAAGGATATTATGAATTTTTACTAATCAATGATATCATAATGTAACAAAAATGATGAAATCCAAACTAATACAGTTGACATGAATTGGTATTATGAAAATGAAATAATTTTAACCTTCGAGAAGGATTTTTAACTCTATATAGAGACATGCTAGCTATAAATGGATAAAAATTAATACTCTACCTAGGTAAAATAGTGTTGAAGTTCCTTCATACCTAGTTCAAATGTATGTTTTTCAAAATTACTTACATCCAAAGTATTAGTAAAAATATCTACTAGTTATTCATCAGTAAGAATATTTTACAAAAAAATTTGTCCTTTTTAGACATGACCCATAATATAATGATATCTAACTTATATATTATTAATTTTTGAATGTTTAAAGGTATTATTATAAATATAAATAGTCTATGAGTTATCACATAAAATATGTAACTTATCAAAATAAATATTAAAATAAGTTATACTTTGTTTAATTTGTTGAGATTGAAAAAAAAATCTTACAATATTTATATATTCTACTTTAGTATTAGACAAAGAAACATAATTTTATTTCATTTAAATATAATAACCAAAATTGTAATTAAAAATTTACACATTCTTATAGTAATTTTTTTTATTAATTTTACAACTTCCAAAATCAGAATCCGAATAAAATTTCAAATTAAATTCAAATCTATCGGGATAAAATAAACCAAGATTTATTTAACCATCAACTTATTTAATAACTCTATTAACAAATTTCAAGTAACTTTCATTAGGTTCATCTCAAAATATTGCATATAAACTTACACTAAACGTTAAATTTGATCTATAAGAAGTTAAATATAATAAACTACCAGCACTTCCTTGAAAACCATTATTATCCACTGATTTTTCAGATTTATCACAATCTATTTTACAATATGTACTAAGGGACTTTATTACTCTTACTTGAGTCAATTAAAAATATTTTAATAACACTTTTGAAAAATTTTATCACATCTTTTAAAAAGTTCATGTTTTAGAAAGAAATTCATTTCCCCCATAAGACTCCTGTCAAATTCAAAATTCATTAAATTGGAAAATTCAATACAAAGGAATTAATATAAAGATCCAAAAAACATCCTAAAAAATAATTTTAATAATAAAATATCATCCTAGTTATAATAAATAAATAAATTAGGGTTCACATTCCCTATTATAAATACATTTTATTAGAAAAAATTATACAACCTTTTATACTATGCTTTATGGTCTTGTTTATGTCTATAAAGAGATTTGAAAAGTTTTAAAACATGATCAAGTTTCTACTCATTCTCTAAACCTATATTTTGATTTATATATACATATCTAGATGTTAAATGATTATTTTTTTATATCAATGTGAAAATTTTTAAAACCATGACGAGATGATAAGCTAATAAAATCCTATTTTTTTTTTAATTTTGAAACTAGGGAAAAATACTCATTATATTCAATAACTTTTTCTTAATAATAGACTTAGGGTAATAATATAACATTATTTATAAAAATATATCTAGATTCTTCAATATTATTTCTAAATATCAATTAAGTAACAATATTTTTTTTATCTATAGGTTTTTCAACTAAATTCTAAACCTTATTTCTAGACCACTGGATTTTTTTGACATGTATAGAAAAATCCAGTTAGGATCATTTTATGCTACAAAAATTTATTAAATAAAAAATTAAAAATGAAAGCATTATCAGTAAAATAATTTATTAAATAATTTATGGTTCAAACTATTATCTAAAAATATCTATGAACTCAACTAATAGGAAGATCTCAATGCGTTTTCCAAGATTTTCATGAGGAAGATGCTCATGTTCAATTAGTAAATTCAATTGATGATTTAAATTTTCCCCAAGGTTATATTTTTTAAAATCTTATTCAGGATAATTTAAATCATAATTATTTTCTCTTAATGTATTCAATTAAATCTATCTATAATAAATAAACATACCTTTCACTACCCATACTTATTATGTGTATAATTACAATTAAGGAAATATATATAACTTCAAGATGATTTATAGTTTTAACCTCTTTAAAATATTTGAATTTATCTCTATGTTGTTTACCCTTCATGGAATATTTAAAAACAATATTGTTTTCCATTTTTAACTTTGTAAGATAAGGAATTTGTTTGAAATTTTTAAACCAGGGTAGAATCATTAAATTTGAATAAATGATCCTCAAATTCCATTGAATACTATCTGATTACGCAATATATATTCAAATACTCATCACTTTTATATATTATTAAAATTAATATCATAGATGTTATATTTTTATTTAGCATAAAAATATTTATCTTTAAACATAGGACACTTATCATTTTTTAATTTAACAAATATATCATAATCATATGTAATGAAATTTCAATTAAATTATGATTCAAACATTCAATATATTTAACTTTATAAATATTAATTTTTTTAAAAAATACATAATTCTCCAAATCCTTTAACCTTTTTTATGGGTTGTCCCTAAAATTAATATTATCTCTATCACATCTATTAAATGATAAAAAAATCTATCCATCTTTTATCATATGTTCTGGGAAAAAAATTTCTATATACCAAGTCTTTTGTTGTGACTTTTTAGGATTATTTCCTACAAAAACATATTTAATACATTCTTGGCACTTATAAAAAATTTAGTCCAATATAGTTAGAAAAATATATTTTTTGGAACCCAAAGAGATTAAATATTTATATTCATGGGAAATATTAAAGATAAATATTTATAAATAAAATATTTTATAGGTCCAAGATATTGGGAATATATTAAATAACACTCACTTGTAAAAGTAAATTTCCTTGTATATTTAAAATATATAGAAGTAGAAATAATTTCTTTTGATATTTTTATAAACAAATCCTTGTACATTTTGTATAAATAATTATCATATCCAATCCTAGTCATATTTTTATTCATTTTATTTATACTCATAATTTTATCATTGTTTTCTCTACCTTGAATAGTATTGGTAAGATTATGATTTATGTTTTTAATCTTATTATAATATCTTTAATTTTATTCTAAAAATACTTTCTAATATCTTTCATCAACTAAATTATTATTATAGGGAAATATTTATCATTCTAATTTTATTATTTGATATTATTTTTTTCTTGGGGGTTGGTTTTTTATTTTACATACTTATTATTCCTTCCTTTTGGTTTTCTTTAGTTGAAAAATTTTATGTATATCATTTTTAAATCCTTAAATTTTATTATTTAACTCATCATTATTTGGAATTTTAGAATAAAACTCACTAGAGTCATAATAAAAATCTCTAACCTAATTTGTTAATGTAATGAAAGACAAATCAACTGATTATTTATATGTTTCAGATTCATAACTAGAATTTGAATCCTTCATAGAGATCCAACCAACTACAGGAGGTATTTTTTCCTTCTTGTTTATCCTGCTGTTATTTCCTTTAAGATTTATGCATTTAGGATTTATATTTTCAATTAATATCTATTAAAAAAACGTTACAATCATCATTTGAAATTATTTTACCATTCTTGTATCCTTTGTGACCATCTCTTGGATAATATTCTAGAATATCATTTATTTCTTTTATACACTCATTTTTTATATGAGAAACTTTATCACTTTAATTTCACTATAACTCAGAATCTTAAGAGTATGTTTTTTAAATAGGTTGTGGGTGTAACCCTCAATTATTAAAAAAAGATAACAAATAACCTTTTAAATTGGGTAAAGAGGGAACCTGATACATGTACCATAAGCCCAATGACACATGAGCCTATGAATACATGGCTTAAAGGCACAAACATGGTCTAAAGAACCTATTGACTCATAAGATCAAAATATTACTCTCATAATGTAGATGAAATGAATACCCAAGAGATAATATGTGTCATTCCAAGAACTGGTCAAATATATCTCTTCTCCCTTATAAATTTACTTCACTTGTGCAAACTGAAAAATATGTTGCATTGCCCATACCATGATCTATGACTACTGATCTGAAAAAATATGGATAAAAAACCCATACATCTCACATTAGTGAGTGGGGAAAGACTATATGATAGGTTCCAAAACACCTATCTCTTTTCCAACTACCCACTTAAAAATAATGTACCAATGAGTTCATCAAGTGTACATTCATTGAAATTATTAAATTCATCAATGCCAACATTTTTAGCATTCCATTTGATTGGAAAATATATATTTTCTCTTTCAATAAGAACCATGTTATCTAAATATTATCATAAAGAATTTATTCCATTTAAAATAATAGTAAATGGACAAGAAATTTGGTTAAAAATTTCATTTTCACCCATCATACATTTTTTAAATTTATCCATCAAAATTACGTGTTCACTTTTAATTAATTTATCAGAACCATAATGAGTAGTTTGTAAAATTATCCACATATCATGGGTAGTTTTACAAGCCAAAATATGAATGAAAAAATTTCTATGTATAGAAAAATAATTTAAATTCAAGATTTTTTATCAATAAAATATTTAATAGTATCAACTATAATAATAGAATTAGGATTCATATCTGGAAAGTTATATGGATTCACCAATATTTTCCAATGATTGATACATAGTTTAAGATAAAAAACTATTAAAGTTTTACAATATCTATAATCATTTCTATTAAAGAAGGGATGTCTTTGTGGAATCCAACCATAATTATAATTTGAGCACGCCATATTAAATTATCTTTTCCCATTGATGGTTAAGTCTATAATAACGGTTAATAACTATATATATATATATATATGTAAGTTAAGAAAACTTTGAGGTTTAGGCATTTATATAAATTATTTTCCAACAAGGTTAGATGAGTGAATAGTGAAGAGGGGGACGAATTAACCTCTTTATAAAATTTTAAGGATTTATCGAAGTTAATATAATTATGAAATAAAAAAATATGGACATAAGTATTTTTATATTATTTTTTATCAAAGTGATCTCAAAACCACTCTTCACCCCTCTCGATCCCTGAGAGAAATGGAAGATAATAAATTTCTTACTTTTTATAGGGATTTATAACCCAAATATAATTACCTTTTCTAGTAGAAGGATGACCAACACACCTTCCATTCAATGGTGAGTCACAACTTTTTACAAATAATGCATATTTCACACCCTATAGGAACAACCCAAGACCTTTCTTTTTCCACCTAGTGGGAAAACCCAACATAACTTTTGTAAAGGGTATTATAACCCAAAAAATATTGTTTTTGAAAATAAAAATGAGATAAAATTATATTATGGAATACTATTATCATCTAATTCTACCAGGAATTTAAAAAATACTTCGAAATTGATTATGAGATGAAATATTTTTATATTATGGACTAAATTAATTTTTTTATATAATTAATATTTATGTAGATGAATAAGATGAAATACATCTTATAAATACTACTACACTTTACTTATATGGGTCTATTTATAGTATTATATATATATGAAAATACTTGAATGATCCAATATACCTAAATCATTAAAATAAAATTCGAAAGACATATATTATATTAAATTACTAATATCATTTTATTTATTAAATAAATATGGTTTTATATGGTATGATTAGATAAGAAAGTATTGATTTGATAAATAATACAAAGAAATTATTTTATTTCCAAGTGATTTTATTAATTATTTTTTAATATTTAATTATTATTCTGTATGTTGATAATCAAAATATTAATGGGTCTCTATAAGAGATCCATGATACAAATAATTAATTTAAATAATAATTTAAAATGATGGATATATAGGAAACCAATTTTTTTATGTTTTAAAAATAGATAACATTTTATGGGACATATTTTTTTCATTAGTCAGTTTATGTTAAGAAAGTCTATTCCTTAGTTTAATAGGATCCCTTATGTATCGTTCTATTTACACTTGACCAGATATAAAAAATTATATGATAAAGACACAACCTAAAATATACCCATTTCATATTAAAATGGAATTAATATAGAATATAATAGGGAGGGGAAGAAGGTGGATTTTCTATGCCTCCAAGATTATGGATGGAGGAAGAATGAAAAATAGAGAATAAAAAGGTATTCTATAAGAGGGATTTAACATCTTTACTAATCCCCATTACCAAAACATTAATAGAAAAATTATCCCCCCTGTAGAGTCATTCCCCCTTTCTATATCCTTCACCTCAATATGGACCCCAAATTATTCCCACACATATTCTCTTTATAACTCACATGATGGAAAAAAACTACATACTAAATATACATCTATAGCCAGCTACAATCTATCATATAAGGAACATTATACCCCTTATAGAGGAAGATTTCAAGGATTTTTCCAATATTTATCACTATCCCAATTGATTTTTTATCTTTTCCATAATAATGAAGAGATTAAACCAATTTTATTTTTTTAATTAAATTTACTTTGTAGATGTTAGGAATCTCCATTGATATGGTACCCATGAAATTATTTCCACAAAATTAAGAATTTATTTTCCACAATATATTTCTTATCATATACCCAATATAAAAATTCTACATAAACTCCACAATGTGTACAATTATATTATCTTTAACTTATCAAACAATAAGAAAAGAAAATATTTTTCAGGAAACAATTATTTAAAAACTTTCTACCTCATCTAAAATTTTACTTATAATATCAATCCACTAAAACATAAGATACATCCATTCAATTCTGATAGTTTCTTTTAGTATTGGAATGGAATGAAATCCCACCCCGTGTTCACTTCTTATAACACAAGAGCAATAGATTCCATAGATTAAATCCATAATATCATGGAGTCTTGAGAAGTTTTTTGTTTCCCAACATTCCTTGTTCCCACCAATATAAATAAATGATCTATTTTTGTATATATAAACTCTTTTTTAGCCATATATTAATAAAAAATGAGGTCCATACGTATTAGAGACATCAAATTCAATCAATGTATGTCACCTTGATTATCTAAGATAAAAATAAGAATAGTACCAACATTAATATTTTGAGAGGACTACTATAAGATACCCACACTCTAAGTATATTTCTTTTATGATCCAACACTAAGATGGTTTAAATTGCATACCAAACCGATATTCATGATCTATAATGATAAGAAAACTATTTTTTCTATGAGTAAGATGAGAATAAAGTAATGATATAGGATATAACTATTATGTTTTTTTATGATTCAACCTTTCATCGCATAAAATCTAAGAAATTTCCCAGATGTTTATCTTTGATTTATATGTTAACTTTGGAGATGTGAAGTTGTAGGTAGACCTTCATATAACACTCCCCATCCTTCCATATTATCAAGGTATGTTCTACTACTTGAAGTTGAGTCACATCTAGAGACTCATGGTTTTGCAATCACCATACAACAACACTTCCTCTAAACTCTCCAAAAAATACGCTGAGAAGTATATAGAATTCTTTTTTCATGAAGACACTCATTTTCTAACATTTCCTTATCTTTTCCTTGTAACATTTATGAATTTTTTTGTGTAATTTAATTTCCAAAATTCAAAGGATCATCATCAATTCAATATTAATATTGATGAAGCACATCCAAATTTATTCCTATTTGGAAGGAAATCATCAAATCTTCAGTTTGAAGATTCATTTATTTTCTTACTCCAAAAGTAGAAAGAAATTTCTTAGATGTTAAAACCAAGAATAGTGGCGGAACAAAACCACTATCTTACACCATTACTTCCTATGTTATTCCCATTTATAGACTTTTTATCTCCACTTGTAGATATTAAAGTTTTCATTCTCCAAAATTCTCTACAAGATTCTTAGTGAACTTATTTCCTATTACATTTGTATGGGCTATTTAAAATACGGTATAATAGTTGATAATTGTTCCTTTCATACTTAGTTGGGAAAGTGACACCTTTAAATTCTCTAGTTTGTGATTTATATAAAAAATTAATTCAGCTAGCATGATCTATCACATTGAATCCTAAATGTCAAACATTAATAGTCCCAAATGATATGTTATTATATGCTTGTTTGAGTCATCTTTAATGTGGATAAAAGATTACATAGTGTCGCAATATTTGTCCCTAATCTCTATCAGCTCCACCCCATGTGACTCAAACTAGTTCATAAAAAATGATGGGTTTTCTTCATTTTGATATAGTTTTTCCTCCATGTATAGAATATGTCTAGAAATATACTTACGAAATTTGATTCATTTCTTTGTATAGTTTCCCTTCTCTTTACATTCGAGCTCTGAACTCTAATGGTTTAGAAAGAGGTTCTCCACTGTTAGTTCTAATTTGTTAAGAGATTTTTTGGATTCATCTAATATTTATAACATATTTTTCATACGTGACACTATCCCTAATGTTTTCCACCCTCAATAGTAACAATAATTTCTCTATAATGAATCATTTGTAAGTTATTTTATCATTTAAAAATTCATCTAGGAAGTCTGACTAATGATAAAAAAATGACCCAAAGGATACAAGTTTCACATTAAAATAGAAAAAATAATGTTTATAATTGGGAGGGGAAGGATAATTTTATTTCATATATCTATAATTAATGGTGGAGGAATAATGGGAAATATAGAATAGGAAAGATATTTCATGGGAGGACTTACCCCTCTCACCAAAGAACCATGGTTGAACCCTTAATAGAACAATTACCCCACTAAAGTGGCCCTTTCTCCCTTTTTTATAATTTACACCTACCCATGTCCCCCTTAGTATATTCCCCTACATATTACATTTATTCCTCACATGCCAAAAACAAACTCATCTCAAAATATAAAACTATAGCCAACTAAAATATCACATATAAGGACCTTTTTGACCCTTCTATAAGAAGATTTATAGGGTGTAGCCAAATCTCTACAATCATAATAATATATTGAAAATAATAAATTTAAATACTATATAAATAAATTGTAATTTAATTAAACATTTTTTATAATATTTCTAGATCTATTTATTTTATTTTATTGAAATATATCAAATCAAAAAATTGTATGTTTTTCAGATACTGGTTATTTATCATGTCCATACAAGGTGAGATCATAGAATATATATTTTTTCATTAATGGAGGTATTTAGATCACTTGGTGGTTGAAAATAAAAAATCCAATTACAACATCATCTGATCATTCATAGGTGATAAAACCACATGATTCATATAGATAATGTGTATGGTTATGGTCCATAACACAAAAATATTAAAATAAAAAGTGTATTAACTATAAAATAATACTAACAATGTTATTTAATTTTAATTATGCATACTTTACAAAAAAATGATATGTAAAAAATGGTCATACAATGAACATCCCACTAAAATTCTTCACCTTCACCCAAGTTTCAACAAGCAAAGGAGACATTGACATGTAATATATTTAATCAAGTAAAAATGTGGAATATATATTCATGAAGGTACTGTGAAATTAAAATTTGAGGAAATATATACATGATAATGAGATAAATAGATTGAAAATGTGATATTTTTCTTGTAATGTATTTTTTATGGTAGTTTAATGTCATTGTAATCATTTCACTGTAATGATTTTTATCACACTAGGTTTTTTGGGAAATGATTAGTAATGTGAAAATATAAAAACACATATGGCTTAATACACTATAATTTATGGTGTAAATTGAAGACAGAGTGTTCAATTGAATTAATGTTCATGAGCTGACAATAGTTCTGGAAAGGGGGATTATAATAAAATAAAGAAACCTATTGTGCCTATAAGTACTCATAGAGACTCAATCCTAAGACGTACCACATGACCCATAGATACACAACCATTGGGATACAACCAAGGAGTTTAGAACCAAATATATATGATTTCACATGGTTTTAAAATAGAATATAGATAAATTGTGGGATTGAAATCCATCATCAACGCCCATCATAGTTAATAAAAATCAAGGAAACCCTTAATTTTTAATAACATAGAAAATTGAAAAGTGAATGAAATATAATAAAACCCTATTGGATTTTATTCTCACTAATTTTTTAAAACTAAATTAAAAAAACAATAAAAAATTACTAAACATAATTAAATTGGGTCAGATATATGAATCAAATTATTCTAATTATCTATATTAAATTTTCACCCATTTATTATTCTTTATATTATATTTTATTTTTTACCTACCACATTTCATATTAAACTAAATTATTCCCATTGTTTTCACAACACACAAAAAATCACATATATTAATATTAATATCTATTTATTTAAAGATTTTATTATTTTATATTTATATCACACACACACACATATATATGTATCTATGTTTATATATGTGCATGTTTTTTAATTTATCTGTGTGTATATATATAAATTATATTTATTTTTGAATTCACTTTGTAACATAAAGGTATAATTATTGCTAAGATTAAATAACACTTAGAATTATGATGATTTTAATTGTATTTAATTATGCATTTGAATTTTTTTAATTTAATATATTGAGTGATGAGTCATAAAATAGAAAATAATTACATTTATGTAAATAAAGAGTTATGAAAAAAATCTATTTGACAATTAAGATCATTTGATAAATCAAAAAATATTAAAATATTAAATGAATTTTAATAATGAAATCTTAAGGTTCCTAAAATTAAGGAAAGTGGGTTAGAATAACATTTTCAATCCTTGAAGTTGTTGAGAATAATTAAAGGAGTAGCTAACCTTGCCAAAGTGTACAAGTGATAAAGAAAAAGTGTATAAGTGATTATGTAATACATTAAAAGTTATTTTGAGGAATAAATAAAATTAATAACATTAATATTTTACAATGGATAAGTGAGAATGTAGTTCATGATGTCATGACCTTCCCTCACATAGACTCCACCCAAGTAGACTATGAGTTTGAGTATGACCCCCAATGCCTACCTTAAATAAGTAACTGGTTGGAAATAAACACTATGGGTACATGATAAAATATATATGGAATGTATTACCAATTTTAAATGATAACTCCATAGAAAAATAAATATGAGTAATGGATTTTCTAACCAAAAATATTTGAATAATGCAACTTAAATACAAATCATGACATACATAATGAATCCAAAAGTGGAAAAGAAACCAAAAATTATATTATCTATTTTAAAACTATACTGAGATACAATTCAATACTACTCCACCAATATGTCTCCTATGGTTAGATCTAAGATCTCTTGACATCACCATCGATTCTATCTAGATAATCTAAAAATAGTTTATATAAAGTTGGGGTAATCATATAAATATTCATATACATATACATATACTTAGTAGGTTCCTCCCTAAAATTAATATGTGTCTATGTTAATTAAGAATGACCACAAATCCATAAATGAAGTACATGAAACAAAAAAAATTAAACTTGACGTCCTAAGATTAACAATTATACCATGTCCATCTAATGACTCATAACCATCACAATTTCTAAATCACAACACCTTCCCTTGGTTTCATATCACATACCTCCACTATAAAGAAATTTCTTATCTATTTCTAAAATCATCACTTAATTTTATATCCATTTCAAAAATAATAACATATCCAGCTCTACAAAAATCCACCAACAAGGTATCTTCCAAATTTGAGTAGTTTTTCATCAACAATTACCTCAGCATAATATCTATAAGTAGCTGGTTATATAAAGGGAAACTGCTATATTATTTATATTGATTCATTATTTGTTTAACAATAGGCACTCTCACTATTTCTTGGTGTCTAACCTTAGGGAATATACTGACAACAAACCACCACCAACTCCAAAATAAAATCCACTATCTTTATAAAAGAACAACTTTAAAGCTATCCATGCACATGAACTATCATTGTTTTATCTTGTGTAAACATACATAGACTCTTCCCTCATAAAAATTTATCTCCATATAAATATAAATATATCCATCATTTAGGTAATTTTCCATGACATGTATCGAGTTTCTAGTCCAGCTACATTTCCTATACCCCTAATTTTACAAATTTACTAATAAAATATGGGTCAGAAGAGGAATTTAGATAAAAAGTTATTTAGTTAGGATGATATGAAGTGAAACAATCTATATAAGGACTGGATGGTAGCAAGATGAAGTATTTATAATCATTTATTTGGAATGATTTTTAGCTAGAGCTATCATAGTGGAGAGTTGGTTTAATCAACTTTTCTCTTCCTGTAACAAGGAAAGAGAAAATGTGTTATTCACTACAAGGTTTATTCACTTTTATAACTATTTTTTATTTCCCACTATTTTATAGATCACTTTTATGAATTTAAAGTATTATTGAATCATGTACATCATCAAGAGGATTTCAGAGAACCACTATGACGGTGGTGTGTAAGACCGAAACTAGATAAGTGAAATTTGGGATCTTTAATGATGTAAATAAGGATGGATAGTAGGATTTATATGGGTTGAATCAAAATTCAAAAATTTATCGAATATATTTGAAGATAATTAGTGGGACTATGACTAGAAATTATCTTCTATACAAGAAAAACATAGAAATTTTTTTTCATACAAAATGAGAATAACTGGATCATACATGATATAGTGCCAAAAACTAAAGAACATGTATCTCCTCAGATGAATAATTTAGAGGAGTAAATAATTGATAAGAACATGGGGTTATAATTTTAGATAGAATAAGGATCAAGTTCTAGTAGGTAGATAATGGAATCTTTGATTCTCTCTAGAAACTGTGGATGTGGAAAAATGGAGTTTAGTGGGGGATTATGAGGAAGAATTATGTCGAAAGTGAGAATACTAAAAGAATGAAAAATATCATGTAAAAGTGTATAGATATTCCAATGATATTAAGGGAGGATCCTTACATCAAGAAAGTGATTATTTGAAACAAAATGGACTATTCTTCTATTGTGGTTCTCCTTTTTCTACTATATAAAGATGTCCTGACAAACACTTAATGATTTTGGTGTATGAAATGGAATATATAACTGAAATTAAGTGAAGAAATAGGTAAAAAATAGAGTATAAGGAACTGTGGTTCATGGGTGGAAATAAAATAAATACAAAATATGGATTATATTGGAGAATTGGAGTAATTTAGATAAATAGGTGAGGTGAGAGTTGATTCTTTATTTTTCTTAGGTAACATATCAGGAGTAACAGAAGTGTTCCTCGTAGATATTGTGGATAGTCATAACTTCATATCTATAACTCTCACTAAAGTAGAAAACATTAAGGTTTTATTGGCTAGAAAATTTATAATTAAGATGAAAAATGGTTTTTAATAGTTTTCTTAGGGTGTTTATCAAGATGTTGTGATTAGTTTTGAAAATTTATAGTTATTGTTGAGGTCTAAGTGTTCAACACAGGGAGGCCAGATTTGGTGCTTGAAATTACGTTTTTGGGTAGTTTGAGATTTTTATTAAGAAATTAATATCACAAAACCAGGGAGTTCATTTGGAAAGTAAAATAAAATAACAGGGTTACCAAAATTATTAATATGCCTAAGAGTTTTTGGAAAGTTTATAGTCAAGTGCATTGAATCTAGAAGGGTGGTATTCATAGAATCAATTGATCTTTTTTCACACCCTTGTTTTAATGATCAAAAAATCAATCTTATTATATTGTTAATTATTTTTATGGTATTATTTTATAATATAAGTAGGATTAGAAAAAATTTGGATAGGTTTTGGAAGAACTCACCATTGAAGATGATTCATCACTAGACATGACTCGTCATTGGGGATGACTCACCATCTGGATGAGAATTTGAAAAAGTGTTAAAAAAACCAATCATTATATATGACTAGCTGTTGAGCCAAGATATTTTAATAAGTATTGGAAACACCTACGATCGAAGACAAGTAACTATCCGTATAAAATTTAAGCTATGTATGGAAAAGACATTTCATCAGTAATGAGTCACTGTTAGGATGGAAAATTAGCTAAGTATATAAAATGCTCACAGTCATAGGATGAATCAACATCACAACATATTCACTTTAAAATTTGAAAAAGTGTTGAGATGACATATCATTGAGAATAATCATCGTTTAGATGAGACACCATTGGAATGACTTACTGCCAGTCTATGTCACCACCAGTGTTTTTTCACAATTTATAAGAGTCTCCACCAATATTTCTATTTATTTTGAACTAAATATTTCAACGACTATTTTATTGAATTTAATGCCTATACTTATTTTAATGATTGATCTTGACCTATTAGATAGATGCATTAAAGCGTGTTTCAGTTTTCCAGTATGAGGAGAACATGATGCATAAGATTCTTCTATCAGACTACTGTTAAAAGAAGTAGTAGTCTCCCTTGTGTAGATACATGTAGAGAAAAAATAAAAGTGATAAAGAGATATTCACACACTTGAAAATAGATATAGAACTAAACTACAAGAAAAAGATATTAAAGTAAAGTGTAACCTACATGAAGTATCCTTAATTGCGATCAACTATGGAAATTTGATTCCCATCACACATCCTTTTTATTTTCATAGTCAAAACAAGAAGAGAGATTACGATGTTCTATTTTACTTTATTTTTTTAGAAACAAGACTCGAGCTCTTATTGAAACAACATCTAAGGAGTCATAAGATTTATAGAATATTATAATGAGAAAAAATATATTCTTTATATATTTTATTTTCTCTGTCTATTTATTATCATTACACTAGGATTAATGTGTGTTTTACTATTTATTTTAAACATGCACACTATCTCATAATATTTAACTAGAATATACTCGATACCTTCTCTACTCCCATTACTTATGTTTTCCCACATGTTGTGGAAGAGTCCCATGTGGGGGCTGTATAGCTAGTTTGTTTTTTTAAACCCGATACAGGCTATGGATCAAAGATTATTTTATATACTATTCTTAGAACTGGGTGATTTTCATGTGAAGAGGATTAGGTATCATCATGAGACTGAAACTCTTTTATTTATTCTATTATGTGTTTTTTGGTCATATTTATTTACTTTAAACTCAATTTATTTTAAACTATAAGCAAAAACACTAATTTTATAGTTAGTCTTAATTAGTGTTTATAAAAAAATATTGTTTATGTACATTGATTTCAAAAGTTTATGCAATTTACATATGTTATTTTAATTGAGACATAATAAATCTTTGAGAATTTTTTTAGAATATAATAATTTATATAGAGATGATATTTTGAATAACTAAGATATTTTAATTATTTGGGGGATTTTATTTAAAAACTTTTAATATAATTTTTTTGGGTACTCAATTAACCCCCTCTTGAGATACTCACTCAGACCAACATTGGGTATCAATGGTTTTTCAAAAAATATTTTCAAATTTTATTTTAGTTATGTTTTAAAGATCTTAAATTTATACCAATTATAAATTTAGTTCTTTAAAAGTATAATAGAAATGAAGGTTCTACTAACAACATAAATCCTTTCTTTAATGGAAATAACTATTCTAAATGTAAAATAAAAATGAAAATTTATATTGAAAGCATGGGGTTTGAAATTTGGTATACTAAAATGTATAAATATGAGTTACCTAAGACTACTAGAAATAATTGGGATGATGTAACTAAACATGCTTATATTAACAATTAAAAATACATGAATTCTCTTTACTATGCCTTAGGAGATGAAATTTTTTGATTAGATATATGTTAGTAAAAATACTTTTGAAATTTGGAATACCCTAGTTATTTCTCATGAAGGAACTATTAATGTTAAAAAAATATTATTAAACAATTACGAAATTAAATATAATACATTTAAGATGAAACCTGATGAGATGATTTCGGATATGTATTTCAGTTTCAATGAGATAGTTAACACAATGAGCTTCTTAGGGATTCTAGTGTCCAAAAAAGATCAAATTATACATTTGTTGGGATGTCTTCTTGAGTGATGGATTAGGAAATCAATTTTAATAATGGAATCTTGTGACATCAGTAAACTACATATCAAGAAATTGATTGGGGTATTAATGATATATGAAGAAGATCTTAAGGTTAATCATGAATAGGATGATGAACTGAGGAGAATATTTTTTACCTTCAAGAATAATGTATCAAAACATAAAGATAAAGAAGAAGTTCAAGATGAAATACAAGTGATGTTGAGTCACCGGCTGACAGTTATGCGAAAATAGACCATCTAGCTAGAAGGATTAAGAAATTATACAAAAATAAGAAATTATTCAAGAAACTAAGCTACAAGGGAAATTATGATAATATAGGAAATTGAAGTAAGTATTGGAAAAGAGATGACACCTCAATCGATTTTACCTATTACAAGTAAAAAAGAAAAGGACATGTTAAGGTTGACTGTCTTATGTTGAAATACAAGAAGAAGTATGAATATAAGGATAAAAAGTATAAGAATGCTGTGAAAACCACATAGAGTGCCGATGATGAAAGCTTTAGTGACTCAGACTCAACACATGAAGAAAATACTGATAAAATAAATATGTTCTTCCAGAAAAATATATATGAGGTACTTGTTATATCTCTTATACTTAATTCTGATAAATCTAAAGAAGAAAATGTAGATTATATTTCAAAATAGAAATTTTTTGAATATTGTAATATGCTTAAATATAATTTTAATAGACTTAAATATGAATCAAAATTTATAAAGAGACAATATGTTTTATCTTCTAGTGTTAGAACTGATCTTACTGTAGAAAAAGAGAAGAATTATAAATTATTGATAGAAAATACTAAACTGATATTATCAAATGATAAGCTAAATAAAGACTTAGAGATATTTAAAAACAGAATATAAACTCTCACTCAAATTCTAGGAAATCAATTTTCCCCAAAATATATTTCTAGTCTAGGTTATCAACCCAGACAAATAAGAGTTGTTAAGTAGAATTTTGTTCCTAAGTCTAATATATAAATTATGTTGCATGAATTTATTCAAGTGGACCTAATAAAGTTTTTATTTCAAATACATTAAAATATGCTTCAAGGAAACCAATCAAGAAAATTGGGGTTCTTAAGGATTTAATTACTATCAAATCTAGACCCACAAAAATATGGGTACCAAAATCATTCTTGGAATAATTTTTTGTAGGAAATTCTATTGAAGAGATCCTATAGAAATATATGGTACCTAGATAGCTGATGTTCTTGGAATATGATTGAAGATTACTAAAGTTTCAATATCCTAAAAATGGTTGATGGTGGTTATGTCACTGTTGGTGAAAATTTTAATGGAAAGATCATCAGAAATGGCCAAATTCGTAACACTAATTCATTTTTTAATTTATAAAGTAACTTTTAATGATGATTTAGAATATAAAATCCTTATAATATCATAATTATGTGACGATTATTTTCATGTAAAATTTGAAAATAATGATTGTAATTTTTTTAATTCTAAAAATGATTTAGTATTTAATTCTTTAAGAAATAAAAATTTGTATGTTGTTAATCTCGATTCTTTAATTTCTCAAAATGTTTCTTAATTAAGTTCCTTTCATAGAGGATATTGGATTCGTCATAGGAGACTAAGAAATTGTAAAATTTACTCACTTAGAAATCTTACTAGGAAAGGGTTAGTGAGGGATCCAAAAAACTGGTATTCCCAAATGAAAAAGTCTATCACCCATGTCAAAAAGGGAAACAACACAATATATCTTTTAAATTAATAAAAGTAGTTTCAACTTATCAACCTCTTGATTTGGTTAATATGGTCTTGTTTAGTATATCTAGAGTTTCTATATAAAGTGGGAAGAACTATTTATATATACTTTTAGATGACTTTTTTAGGTATACTTGGATTTTATTTTTAGATCACAAAAGTAAAAATTGTTATTATTTTACCATGTATGCAAGATCTATAGAAAACCTAATTGGACTTAGAATTAAGACCTTAATAAGTGACCATGTCTCTGAGTTTGAAAATTCAGACTTTGAATCATTTTTCTAAAAAAATGGATATATTCATAACTAATATACTCATAGTTACCCTCATTATAATGGAGTTATAGAAATAAGAATTAGAACACTTCAAGAGATATCCTGGACTATGATAAATGAATATAACTTACCTACCTACTTATGGGTAGTGTCTATGAACAAAAACTACTATATAATTAATAGAATTTTAACTAGACCTATCTTAAAGAAAACCCATGATTAACATTGGAATAATATAAATCCTATGGTTAATCACTTTATAGTTTTGGCTGACAAGTCTTTATTCTTAACACTAAGAATAATCTTGACAATTTTTCCTCAAAAAGAAATGAATGGATTTTTATGGGTTATTCAACTTCTAGTAATTCCTATAGAGTTTTCAACAAAACAAACAAGAATTTGGAAGTGCATATCCATGTCAAGTTTTATGAGATAGACCCACATGATCCTAAGACCCCTTTAGAAAACCTTGAGGATGATTTAACTAACTTGAAATTAAATTCAAATCCTTTTGATTCTGCTATAAAACTTTCAAAAAAACCATCCAGTTTTTAGGAACTTCTAGAACCTGAACCTATATAGGACCATTAGGTGACCAAACCTTTTTTTCTAGAGAAGTTATTTATCTTAAATACAATACATTAGATACTATTGTTGGAGATTTAGATATAGATACACAAACTAGAGTTTTTCCAAGAAACTAGGTTGAACATCAATAACTCTTGTCAAAACTTGAACCTAAGAACATTAATGATGAAATAAATGATGAATTATTGGTAATGGATAGGGGAGAACATAATTAATTTTATATAAATAATGTTTCGGAACTTTTTATAGAGCCAAATACACCTTGACTCTAGGCACTAAAAGGGTGTTTATAAACAAGGTTGATTAATATGGTGAAATAGTGAGAAATAAGGATAGATTAGTTTCACAAAGGTATAGCCAAGAAGAGGGTATATACTTTGAAGAAAACTTTATACCTATACCCAGATTTGAAGCCATTAGAATACTACTTTCCTATGTAAGACATCTATATTTTTGATTACATCAAATGGATTTCAAAAGTTCATTCTTCATTGTGTATATAGTTGAGGATGTTTTTGTTGAACAACCCACTAGATTTCAAAATTCTCATTTTCCAAATCATGTTTTGAAGTTCACAAAAGATTTATATTGTTTAAAAAAAGATTTTAGATCTTGGTATGTTAGGATAAACTATTTTCTTATTTCAAAAGGATTTTCATAATGCATAGTTGACCCTACTTTATTTATGAAAAGAACTTAAAAATATTCTTTATTTGTTCAAATTTATATAGATGATATTATTTTTGGATCATCTAAAAATTATTTATATACTGATTCTTCAAATATGATGCAAAATGAATTTGAGATGAGTTTAATGGGTGAACAAAAATTATTTCTTAGTTTTTATATTATTAAAAATAAAGAAGGAATTATTTTAAATCAAAGTAAATATGCTAAATACCATTTGAAAAATTTAATTTGGATAACACTAAGAGTGGTGACACCCCAATGAGTACCACCTGTAAATTGGATCTTGATGAATCTGAGAAATCAGTGGATTAAAATAGTTACACATGTATGATTGTAAGACTTCTCTACTTAACTAATATATAACCTAAAATTATGTTTTGTGTGTGTATGTGTAATAATTTTCAAACAATTCAAAAGATACATACTTAGTTTCTATAAAATTATTTTCAAATACCTAAAGTATACAACCAATTTAGGGCTGTTTTACCCTAGAGGACAAGCATATAACTTATTTAGTTATTCAGATGCTGATTTTGGTTCTTGAAAGTTAAATAGAAAAAATCACCTCTATAAAATGTCATATTTTTGGAAAGTTTCAAGTTTTGTAGAATATTAAGAAACAAAATTTAGTTTCACTATCTACTACTGAAGATGAATACATAGCTTCAAGTTGCTTTTGTGCACAAATTTTATAGATGAAACACACAATGTTTGACTATGGATTTCAATTCCGACATGTACCTATAAATTTTGAAAATAAATGTGCAATAAATATTTCTAATAAACCTATATATCACTCTAGAACAAAATTCATTTATGTAAGACATCAATTTTTGAGAGACCATTTTCAAAAGGGTTATATAACTCTTGAATACATTGGTACAGAACTTTAGATTGCTGATATTTTCACTAAGAATTTGAATTATGAGATAATGAACTACATAAAACATGAATTAGTCATGAATAATTTTGTTTAAGCTTAATTTTATAGGACCCACCATTGGAGTTTTACACAAAATTCAATTTTACTCACCATTGGAGTTACCCACCATTGGAATCAATTTTCTATTGTCAATTTCTTATATTTAGTTTTCAAATCCGCCATTTATAATTTATTATTATGAGTTATTTATTTAATTATTATATAATTGAAATTTTATTCTATTTTTTGATTTTTCAATCTTTAAATTACAGAATCTATGAATGATATAAAATTTCATAACCATATAATTCTCAATTACATCACTCCCTCATGCCTAGCTCCCAAAACACACCACTACCCTTTTCTCTCCCAATCATTGGACTTTTCTCACCTTTTTACTAACCTTTCAAGATGATTGACATGGTTAGAGTGAAGAGAGCCGATGAATCTTATCTAGACAAGATGCATCTTTGAAAGAATTAAAAAGGGGAATCCATTTGTACAACTGATGTTAAGCTGGTGAATCTTGTGCTTACGAAGGGAGATGTGGTTCTTGAAAAAAAAATTTCATTTTGAATGGTTAATTTCAAGAATATATTTGGTTATCAGAGTTATACAAGACCAAGGATGGGTGGAATGATTTTCTTCTAAGGGGAGACCCTCCAATCCTAAGTCTGTTCACTTATTCTATCAATATATCGAGTTTAGTTTTGGAGAGGATGAAGACTTGGTAAGAAGAAGAATAAATAGATGAAAATTTTTATTCTATTCAAGACAATGAGATAGATTTTTGAAGGTTACTCATGAAGGAGTTTCAGAAAACTATCAAGGAACTGTTCCAAGTGACAGTGATACCTTTTTTATGAAGATTCTTTGGAAGATTTGACTATAGATGGGATGGTAGGATGACTAGTTTCTATTGAGATTGATATAGAACATCACTTAATTTTAATGTTTTTCCAGCATATTCTATTCCCAGGGAAATTTGATTTCTCGATAATTAGGTATCAATAATTTTATCTTATGTGTCTTATTAGAAAAAGAGAATAAATAATTCTATGTAAATATATGATAACTCATATAATGTATATGTGAAAGCCATATTTTAAGTAAATATTCCTTATTTATGCAATATTTATTTTGGAAATTCTTGAGGCCAGGGTACTAGTTGGTGAAGGAGAAGAAAAAATAGTTAAGTGTGGAGGATTTTTTATCATAAGGGTCATTTGTAAAAGGATGAAGATTAGTTAGAACCCCTGGAAGAAATACTGGGTTGATGATAATGAAATTCTTTATGAATACTTCAATCAAGTTGATCATCCAACTAGATCAAGGAATCTTGTGGATCCTAGATTAGTGCCAGATGAGGTGGTTGAATATTCAGATGAGGAAGTATAGGAGGCTACTACCTCAAGAGATGAGGAAAATTAATTATTAGTGGACAAAGGTAGTATCCCAGATCTACCCATAAGTTATCTTGATATATCTTATGGTGGTACTAGTCCACCTAGGCCTATACTTTCCTGAGAGACTCTCTTAAAATAAGGAAGTAAGGAAGAAGAAAATGAATCTTCTGGTGAAGAAGAATTTAATATCACTTATAATTTTTATAATGAAAATGGAAATGGTGAGAATGGTGATGAAGATGAAGAAGAAGAAGTAGGAGAAGATGAGGAAAGTAGAAATGGATATTAAAAAGGAAATTAATATGAATATAGTTATAGAGATGAAAATGATGGAGTTTTTAACCATGATGGTCTTGCTGGCTGCATTAGAGTTAAGGATTTTGAGATACCCCAAGAAATTATCTATTCTATAGGCTTATCAGTTGTCTCTATATTTGAAGATATATAGATCCTAGTTGAAGATGTTTATATAATAGTTAGAGATAAGAAGGAAGCATCAATTGAGGTGGAGGGATCCCCAATACTAGATAGTCATCACATTGACCCTAATAATGGTGTTTATAGGGAGCCTACAATAGTTGTACATATGGTTGATGACCGAAATATTGTTGAACATTTTTATATTGAGTAGTGGGATGGTGAGACCATAGTTTTTAAATATATAGTTTTTTTCTCTTCTTTTATCAAGTCCCACGGTATGATTTCTAATAGATTAATGGACCCAATACTTGAGAAATGGGATAAGTTCCTAGGGTATAACAGACTTGGTAAGGAATAAATTGATTTGGATGATGAGAGTTCTGATATTCAATAGGAAATTTATCTTAAGGGTTTTTTTAGTTTCATAGATAGATGCTATAAGAGATCTGCATACATTTTCTTCTGATGAACCTTCCATATATGATAATGTAGATGCACCTACTATTGCATCTATGACCTTGGATTTTTTTCACCATAGGTGTCTTAGAATCCATCAAATAAAATATTCTTACTTATTTTGGTTTTATTTTGAGAAATTAGGGTCTTCAGGTCACTAAGTTGAGTGAATGAGATTCAAGGTATCTGTTTGAGCTTGTGATACATCATATTTAGCCAAAAATGATATATCACATTCAAGAATTAGAGATATAGAATAGAAGGATTGAAAATGTATAGGACTCTTTGAAATATACTACATATGAAATGATATATTCTTTTGTTGACTTTATGGATGATTTACTAGAGATGGTGTAGAATATTTATTCTATGGCTTATACTTCCAATTCTACTAATCCTGATTTTGATGTTGAGTTGATCAGGAAAGTTTCTTGAGAAGATCTTTATTCTATTTTAGGTTATGCACCTGACCTTCCTTAGGAATGTTTGAGAAAAATTCTTCATAACAGTGATCATGTGAATATGATGGTTTGAGAGTATATGAAGTATATGAAAGCTAAGAGGGGGACAATTACAAAGGCTATGAAGTATTATCTGTAATGGATTTATACTAAACTTGATCATAACTCCCATTTCAAAATCCTTACTAAGAACCTAATGATTCCTCAAGTCACTCAAGCCTCTAAAGATAAAGTTAATAAAATAGAGATGATGACACCAGTGCTCAAGCTATTTATGGAGGAGAAAATGGATTTATTTAGTGCTATAGAAAGGGGTGGATACATTATTATATAATTCAAAAAATTTATGGAACACTTTATCAATTATTTTACAACTATAGTGGTAGATCAGGTTGGAATTTCTCTTACTGCTCATCTCACCCCTTAGGCTTCTATTCTAGTGATCTTTAGGCCCAGTGCAACCAAATATCCAAATGCACCTTTACCTTTTCATTTCATGGCTTTTAATCTTACTTCTAGAGAACCAGTCCAAAATCTAAAGACAATAATTATTAGAGAGACTACTTCTCTACCATATATCCCTACATTTATCCCTTCTATTACCTCAACCTCAACTATTGAACCTTCTACTTTTGAAAAGGGGAAAGGAAAGGATCCACTCAATCCTTCTGCCCAGCCCAAAAAGTATTGATTTTAGACTTTCAATCTATGAGGTGTCTATTTTTGTAACACATTTTATTATATCAATTATGTAGTAATTCTATTGGATTTTTCAATAGAACTTATCTTATTATTATTATTCTTTTTCTTTACATTTTTTATTTTATTCCCACTTTTTTATAATACCTAATTGGGGAGAATGAATCTATAGAATTTCTTTTATTAAATTTTATAGTAATATTCCTAATACCATTCTATTTTACTCTCTTTGATACCATATGTCTTTAATTTTACCCACCATTGATATTATTTCCTTATTACTATCTTTTATACCATTTCTATTTTAATCTATAGCTATTTTCACACTACAGTTTACTCTATTCATGTTTTATAAAATTCCATGTATTGTGATCATTAAAAAGTGAGAGATTATTAACACCCTTGTTTTATTGATAAAAAATCATGTTTATTATTTTATTAGGGAGTTTTATGTTTTATGGTAGAATTTTATAATATAATGAAGATTAGTGAAAATTTGTGTAAGTGTTGTAAAGACTCACCATTCTAGATGAGTCATCGCCAAACATGACTCACCGTTGAGGACAACTTACTATCAGGATAAGAATCTAACAAATTCATGAAAAAAACTATAGTCCAATATTACTCACCATTGAACCAAGAAATTTGACCAAGTGTTGGAAACACCTAATGTCAGAGATGAGTCATTTCCAGTATAAAATTTCAACTAATTATGTAAAAGACCTACTATCAGCAATGTGTCACTGTTATGATAGAAAATTGGCTAAGTATGGGAAAACATTACCACTAGATGCTAAATATATATTAGAACTTAGTAACCTAAAAATTTGGAAAAGTGTTTATATGACCTCATAATGAGAATAATTACCACTAAGATGAGTCGCCTTATCATGGATCACCAATAACCTAAGTCACCAATAATGTTTTTTCACTATTCAGAAGAGTCACCGACACTATTTTAGTTTATTCTGAATTAAATATTTCTAATGGATATATTTTCAAATTTAATGCAGATAGTTATTTTAATGATTGGTTATAAAATATTACAGAGATGCATTACGGTGATTTTCAATCATCCGGTATGAGAACAAGAGGAGATAGATGATTCTTCTACCATGATGCTGTTAAAAGAAGTAACAAACTCCATCGTACTAAGACACGTAGAGAAAATAAACAAGTGATAGATAGAATATATTCACTCTCATGAAAATAGAGCTAGAACTTAATTTCATGAACAATATTGTGTAGTGAAGTGTTCCTTACATGAAGAATTCTTAACTATTATCAACTTTGGAATTTTGAATCCAATCACACATCCTATTCCTTCTCATAGTTAGAACAAGAAGAGAGCTTACAACACTGTGTTTTACATTCATTTTCAGAAACATGGCTCAAGATCCTATTCCAGCTACATATAAGGAGTCATAAGCTTTATCGAACATAAAACCAAGCAACAATATATTATTTACATATTTTATTTTCTATGTGAATTTATTATATTTACATTACAAGAATTGTGAGTTTTACTCTATATTTTAAACATGCACACTATCTCTTGTGATTTAACTGGAAGATACATGATATCTTCTATACTCCCTTTACTTATATTTTCCTATATGTTGTGGAAGAGGTCTCTATGTGGCTTGGATAACTATTTTTTATTGTATACCCAACCTAGGTTATGGATCAAATATTATATTATATAATCTTATTGAAAGAGGGTGATTTCCAAGTGGAGATGATTGGGTCTCAGCTTGATACTGGACCTCTTGTATTTTTTCCATTGTTTGATTTTTTATTATATTTATTTAAATTAAACTAATTTTTGATTTAAATTATAAAAAACCACTACTTTGATATTTATTCTTAGTTAGTGTTTATATAATATTTTGAAGAATTAAATTTATTTCAAAAGTTAATTAAATTTATATATATTTTTTTAACTAAAACTTAATCAATCTTGGAGAAATATTTCAAAATATCAAAACTTATATTGATCTACTATATTTATTAACTAATTTGTTTCAATTATTTAGGGGATTTTATTTAAAATATTTTAACCAATATTTTTTTGAGGTACTCAATTCACCCCCTCTTGAGATACTCACTCAGACTGAAAAAGTTTCCTACAACAAAAGAAGAATTGGGAATAGAGATATAAAAACATCTATAATAAATTACTCTATAATAATTTTGGGTTCTATTTAATGAATAAAAAGTTCAATCACCAAAATGATTGAAAAATAATGTGAGAAAATTGGTCAAAGAGGATTTATCAGTGAACATATTAGTATATAAACAAGCTCACTACATAAAGTATGAGGCAGAAGAAATGGTTTTTGAAAATTTTTAAAGTGGAATTATTATACATAGAAACATCCCTGATGATAATAATTTTATTCTTGGTAGGAATAAGTATATAATTTAAAGAATGTGTGAAAACTATAGGTCCCTTAATAATCTCATTGTTTTATATAGATTTCAACTTTTGGTTGTTAAAAAGTTTTTGGATGAATTAAATGGGGATTACTTTTTTACTAATATAGACATGAAATATTGGTTACATAATGTTTGGGTATGAATTGAGGATGTCTCAAGTCCATGTTAAAAACACATGAGGACCATTAAGAATTTATTATGATGCCTTTTAGGATTATGAATTCCACCAAAAACATTCTACTCCACCATCAACACAATGATTATAATTTTTTTATGGAAGTATATCTTGGTATGCTTTGGGGAAATCCATCTTTATAACAAGACATGGATTTTTTTTCTTATTTGAAATTTGTGATCCAGTTTATACAGACCATCTTGCATAGAGGTAATAGGAAAACGGTTTTTTCCTAAAAAATTATTCATGTACCTTGGAAATATCAGCATTGGGGATAATGATTCAATGTAATTAAGGAATATTTATTATGTTTTGTGTTATCCTAAAATGAAGACTATTAAAGGACTGAATGGGTTATCTTACATACTAGAAATTATAAAAAATTAATACATAGTTATATAAATATTTCCACAACAAAAGAAAAATTAACTAAAAAGGATTGATTCTTGTTGAATTCAGAGGTCAAACATGCATTGGAGGAGCTAATTTTTTTTTCAAATACACTACTAGAAATAATAAATTTTCAGAATCATTTCATTATCTAATTTGATTCATTAATGAGATGGGTGAGAGTCATACTCATTCAAGTAGGACAACCTATTTCTTACTTCCGTAGGGCTTTGGAAGAGGTAAACCAATATAAATAATTTTATGAAAGAGAATTAATGGAACTAGTTTTGGCGGTGATACATTAAAGGTAATATTTTATAGAAAAGCATTTGGTGTTATATACAGATCATAGGGTACTACAACACTTGATTAGTCATCATTTTCATACATTTAATAAAAAAATATTGTATGAAAAGTTATTGGCAATGGATTTTAAGGTGGTATATAATCCTATAATAGTTAATTAAGTTGGAGAATATTTACCTCCGATGGGAGACAAGGAGGAGAAGGTCTATTTCGATGATAATATTCTAGGGTAAACTATTTTAAATCTATTTTGGATTGAGGTTACTACCATTAAGACACTACTATAACAAAATCTAGAGAATTTGAGTTTCATTTTGACATTAGTTTAGTACCTCAACATCAAGCCTGGGTATAATGTCTGTGATTGGTTTTTGTTTTATTGAGTGATACTAGTTTTTTCTCAAAACTCAATCCTCACAACAATATTTCGTTATTAATACCTTTCCTCCTTTTTTGGGGGTTAGATATGTTTCCTCAAGACATAAAATATAATTTATTCAATGTGAATTTCATAATGAGTTTTATAATTTTATAGGTAATGTGTTATTTTAAGGTGGAAAAAGTATCATACTATGTATTTGGAAGTTTTTTTGTAGCCTTTATCCATTTCAGATTTGGTTTAGGACAAAATTCCTATGGAATTAATTTTTGATTAACCAAATTATCATGGTTATGGTGTGATAATTCTCATTTTGAATCGGGTATCCAAGTCTGTACATTTCCTACTATTATTATATTTTTATACCACAAAGGTACTGGATGAGATGGTTTTTAAGAAAATAGTATAATTTCATTATTTTCCATGTTAAATTATCAATGATAGATACCCTGTATTTATTATTTATTTATTGAAGGAACCCTTTTAGTTATAATGAACCACATCGAGAATGAGGTATTCAATACATCCATATATGAATAGAAAAAATAAAATTATAAGAAAATGTTGGAAAACTTATATACGTTTTACTTTTGAGAGACCTCTCTCATGGTAATGTTTGGTCCCTTTGGAAGAATACTACAAAAACAATTTTACCCCTATGTCAATATGAATATCTCCATTTAAGGTAGTTTATGGATGAAAACCACCAAATATAATTTTTTTATATATGGGGAGAAACCAAACACTTTTTTATATAGGTTCCAATGGAGTAGGATGCTAATTTATCTCAGAACCAGCAAAATCTTTAGTTATCCAGAAATTGATGATTTGGTATTCCAATAATAAAAAGTGTGATGTGATTTATAATGCTGTAAAATTTGGTTTTTTTTAAACTTAGATCCAATGTTCTATCATAAAAATCTTGAAATATGAATCCTAAGTTGGCATCTTGTTATTGTGGAACTTCTAAAATTGTGTCTGAGTTGGGGAATGCAACTTAAAAACATTCCTTATTAGAGGCTTCATGACTATACCAAATTATCCATGTTTCCCAACATAAGTGGGATATTATGGAATTAGATTTTAATTCATTACTCTATTTTTTTTGGAAATTGAACCTTTTTATAAGGTTAAAATAGTGGAACTATTGGGTACCAAGAGGGTTACTGAGTGGCCATGGAGATTATAGATTATCAAGTGTAAGTGCAAGTCGATATTGGAGTCTACCTGGGAGGTATATGATCAATTTGTTTATGGTTCCTTGATTATCACCCTAGGTAAAAGTGGGTTTGGATGATTGGAAAATGATAGGGATCATGTAGCAGGACTGGATTCCAGATTACATTCTTACCCAAAACTACCAATTTTCCACTAGTACAAATGAAGGAGGGGTTATAAGGGGAATTTTGATAATATGTAAGTTAGTTATCCAAATAGAGAGTTAATTCAAATATATAAGGGTGACATTGTCCCGGGATGGGTCATATTTAGTCATTTACTTAAAATGGTATTCAGGTGGAGCTGTCGCAGTGGAGATGTGGTATGTCTCTAATTTTTCTCTCCTCATAGTATGTAATGAATAAAAATAGATGGTATCTCCTTGGTTCATTCCACACTTTAAATCTATTCTAATTTATCTTTTTTATATAGACTTGTTACTATATAGTATAATTGGAATATACATTTTTTAGATCTTCTTATAACTCACTCTTAAACTCTCACTTTTATAACAATCCACCTGTAAGAACTATCATCATATTACTAGGTGACTACCCATAGAGACTCTCCTATCCTGAAATAGCATAATCACTAATGTACATAAAAAAATACCACATATCATAATACAACATTTTAAAAGTATACACATCATCATTAACATCATAATATTGTATTTATAATGGATTTAGACCCCCACTATCTATTTTATGTCTCACTTAGTCCACCACACATAAAAAGGTCCTGGAGAATATAATCATATCACATAGATATACCAAACTCCCTCCTAATTCTCCAAAAATATATATTGTAGGTATTAAATTACTATATCACAAACATTCCAAATACTACGCATTTTTTTTCAAACACCTCATCACTATCCAAAAAATCTCAGAAACCCCTCTCAAAAAATCTATTTAAACACCACACCATTTCTATATTCACAACTTTTTATTTGAAAACTCTAGATTTTTATATATGTTTTTATAATATATTAAAAATTCATCTCCACTATCATTTCATCCCACAAGATCCACTATAAACCTTAATAATTGTGTAAGAATGAATCAAGTGGTATAAATTATGTTGAATAGCGAACAACCCAATATTGATGTTGCACAACACGTATAGAATCTACACTGCCCTATTTTATGTGAATAGATAAAAATAAACTTACAATAGAATTTGGTTGGGCACAATATTACCCTATATAACCCCCATGTAACTCACTAACTCATATTCCAATGTCAAACCATGGATAAATGGAAATATTATCAGTGCATGACATGACCCTCATTACGATTAGGAACAACCTAAGGAAATGTTCTGAAAAATACCATTCATGAAAATTAAATATTTTCATCAACCCATCTAATATATTAGTCTCAAAATTTACTCAAATTATTTATATAACAGTCACAAAAAAACATCAAAATCAAATTTATCACAAAAAATATATCAAAATAATTAAATAATGTGCGCGTGTGGTTTTCCTGAAAAAGTGGAATAACTCCTGAATGGGTGCTCGGATAAAAAATCTGAGGGCAACATTGCATTCAGAACAACGTTTTTACCTTAGGAGAGGCCTAACATTGGTCGGCACTGGTCGGTGGTGAAATCTAGTTTTGGACATAAGAGTAATAAAATATTTAATAAAAATATTTTATTTCTGCAGTGGGATTCTATTAAATATTTTGCGGCGGATATCTTCCTTTTAAAGAAAGGCTTGCGTAGGGTCCAGGGTTACAAACCTCATAACCCTGAAACCCTTGGCGGCTCTGAAGGCTCTAGAGAAAACCTCCCGACGCGACGACGACGACGCGGCGACCAGATCTTCACCAACAAACACCGCAGAAAACCAAGTGGGATGTTGTTGTGATTTTCTTCTCCATTTTTGATTTCCATGACGAACGTAGACTAATCCACGAATAGATTATCCCGCGGATCGATCATTCTTGCAGGAGGGGATATTTTCGGGAATCGTGGGATTTTTATTCTTGAGTTGTTTTGGTTTTTTCTCAATCTTCTAATGGTGATGAACCAAGATCGACACAAACATCGATCTAGGTTCATCCCTCTCGATTGCTGTGTTTTTCTCTCCCGATTTCAATGCATTCTTCGTGAGTGTTCTTTGTGTTCTTGGGAAAAAAACGATCGTTTCACATTCGTTTGTCGGTGAAACGATCTGAAATCAAAGATCCAACATCGGGATGACCTAACGGAGGTGTGACAGTGATGGCGGCAGACAAATCGACGTGGTTCGGAAGTTCCCGTTCTTTGAGCGTTTTCATGCGGATTGATCAGGATGCATTTTCAGGGTAGATCGGAAGCCCGAAACTGATGGAATCGGTTTTGTAGGGGCGGTACGACCCCAAATCCGGAGTTTCGTGATGATCGGGCGGTTGGATCAAGATCCGAAGGATTAGCCGAGGTGCGCGGAGGAAGACGACGCTTCTGGAAATTTCCCGAATACACGCCGTGTAGTATGGGCTACACAGCGTGTGTTCATCAGAGGGATTACATAATGTGTACTCCGGGAGTACATGGACATGGGCAGGGTACATGGTCAAGGACACGCCATGTATACCCCTCCCCGGCTAGACCCGGCTAGATACACAGGATACCCTGTGTACTGGTACACAGGAAGGCGACACGGACACGGGCATAGACTGTGTACGGGCACATGACCAGCATACACAGAGTGAGCCCAGGTGCTTGGACACGTCGTGTACCTATTCTACACACAGTGTAGATTCTTTCTACCCAACAATCCAAATGACATAGGCCGTTTACACAGGCAGAACCCGGGGTCAAGGAACACGGCGTGTACCTTTTCTACACGCCGTGTAGTTTGGTTTTATATGGCTTGAACGAATGACACAGGCCATTTACACGGGAAGTACCTGGGGTCATGGAACATGGTGTGTAACCATACTACACGCCGTGTAACCTTTTCTTCATGGCTTGATCCACTTGTCTTCTGTGACTTGGACTAGCTTCTTAGGGTTCGTACCCATGGGTTTTCCCCTGAAGGTTTTGGTATCATTTCCTATATACGGGAGTATGATCCCTTTAGTGGGTCTTCCTGAATAGAGTTGTTGGAATCCCCTCTGTGAGATGTAGATCCAGATCCTCTATTTATTCCTGGAATCCTATGTATAGTTCTTGATATCAACGTGACCAACTTTACCTGAGCGCCGATCCTCTGCTTAGCTGATTAGCTCAGACTGAGTTGTCGAAATCACCCCATGGCTTTTGGTTGTGAGCCTCATCTGAGAATCATGTTCCCAAGTACTTGTGGAGTGTGTTCTCATAGAACGAGTACTTCGTATCTCTCTCTTCATACCTAGGAGTGTGTTCTCCCAGTTGCATACTTAGTGGAATCTTCGAGCTGGATCATAGTGGCAGTATCGCGATGGTCATTTGTGTATGAGTATATCTGGATATTTCTTATTATATATTCTATAGACATATACTGTGTAGAGATGACTATATATTTCCTTTGTGGTATTTTCCCTTGTTGAATTTCCTTTGGGGTTTCGGGGTGTCCTACTGGGTATTGTTATACTCACCCCTGCACGGGCTTTGCCCACACATGTCGTGTCTTGTGCAGATGAGCAGGCCTTTGACATGAATCTTGGTGTACTAGGGTCGTAAGGCACTCGGTGAGATCAGGTGGGACGAGGAGTGTTCCTACGACTACAGATTGCAGTCCCAGTACCTTTCCTTACAGGTTGGACTTTGTTAAAGACTTTCTTTTTGGTGGGCTTGTACTTTTGGACCAGGGCTTACTTTCTTGTACTTTACTTTCCTGTCGTACTATGTGGTTGGGTTTTTGGGTATGCATGCATATTTTCCATTCTTAGTAGTTTTTAGTTTTTCCTTTATGGGCTTGGAGATGTGTGTGCATGTCTACAGGTTTATAGGAAATGCCTCCCATGTTAGTATCATGCCTACTCAGTGCTAGTCACTAGCCCCTGGCCTATTGGAGGCAGGCTTGGGGAGTTGCAGCTTGGGCCCCACTGGTATGGGTCGTGACAGAGTGGTATCAGAGGTGGTCAGTTCTACCTTAGTACCGAGAGTCTGTGAGTTGGTTTGGGGAAACAGTGTTAAGTGTTTCGAGTTCGGCTTCCAGGCAAGGGACCCTAGTGTTGGTGCGGGCAGCTAACGTATCCATACAACAGGACTCTAATAACTTGCTTATCGACTCGAAATGAGAACACTAGTTGTAGGGAGAATAATGGTATATGCATAATATAGGAATGGGTTGTGGTTTCCATGTCCTTTTTGAGTCAGCTCTCCAGATATACTCACTGACTGAGATACATCTTGATTCTTTAAATGAATGTCTCCGCGATGCGCACCCGCTAGGATCCAGTAGCTCGATCATGAGGATGACCCCCTCAGTTATAAAGCCTCGATACAGGGACATGATCCCCCAGTTTTACAACCAGGTGGTGTGCCAATTATCCCACCACCTTTGGAGCAGTGTTTAGTGCCTGCTGTACCAGTGGAGGAGGAGCGTAGGCTGAGCGCACTCCACGAGTTTCAGAGACAGAGACCCCTCGGGTTTCGAGGCGAGCCTGACCCTCAGGCAGAAGAGGACTGGCTTGAGGCGGTGACCAGAGTCTTCCATTTGGTCAGGACACCGGCAGACCAGATGGTGATCCTAGCAGTGATCCTTCTGCAGGGCTCGACAGGATGATGGTGGAGTTTGGTTATCCAGACTCACGACGAGGCAACACTCTCTTGGTCGGAGTATGAGCATCTCTTCAAAGAGGAGTTTTCACCGGTTACCCTGAGAGAAGTACGCATACAGGAGGTTCTTCAGGTTCAGTAGGGAACCATGACGGTGGATGACTATTCATCGAGGTTTACTGACCTATCGCGGTACTCGATGGATATGGTCAGAGATCAGTACTTTAGAGATTGGACTTTTGAGCGAGGCTTGCATAGAGATATCCAAGCTAGTATCATCCCTATGATCATTCCTACTCATGCTTGGGTGCTCGAGCATGCTCTGGTTGTCGAGAGCTTCTTGGTAGAGCAGAGACAGCCGACAGATGTCAATAGTGGGAGAGCTGGAGCAGAGACCTCGGCAGTAGGGAGCCGATGTCAGGGACCCAGGAGTGGGAGACGTTTTCAAAGGAGATCCCAGGACAAGGGATCTACCATACAAGGTTCGCAGGGTGCATCCAGCCATCCTCGAGAGAGGAGATGCTACTCATGTGATGGCAGGGGACATCTCGCTCGGGATTGTGTGACCCACCATACTACTGACACGGGAGCAGTAAATGGACCACCAAGGCAGAGGTAATGTGTGGAATAGACGGATCTGTGGGGTGGAAGACGTGGTAGGGGAGCTGGGAGAGTAGCTGGTGGTGGTCGGCGTTTTGACCCTTTTCCACCACCACCCCCAGGAGGTCCACCCTAGGCCCAGGGAGCTGGTGGATAGAGGCAGGGACAGTTGCAGGCGGTAGAGGATTATGACCCAGGTACTCCCAGAATGATTAGAGGTACGATCTGTGTCTTTTCTACTTTGGTTGCCGTATTGATAGACATAGGTGCAAGTCATTCCTTTCTGGCCACTTATCTTATTCGAGACCATGGGATTCCAGTTGATCCGTTGACTCAACCCTTATTCTTAGAAACACCGACTGGAGAAGATTCAGAGATCACACACCTCTGTAGACAGTGTGACCTGGCCCTTGGAGGTGAGAGTTTTGGTTGGAACCTCTTGGTGGTAGCGTCAAGGCCTTACGATGTCATTCTTGGTATGGATTGGCTATCCACAGTTCATGCCCAGATCGACTGTTTTAGGACAAGGGTGCGGTGTGTCCGCAGTGATGGAACGAGTTTCTCTTTTGTCGGTGAAAAAGAGACCCAGGCAGCACAGGATGGACTCATGCATAGGAGGGCACAACCAATTTCACATCAGTTGGCAAGCCTAGCCCTTGGTGCGGAAGATGTTACGAGGTTCCAGTTTCTAGCAGTAGTGGCTGAGTACGAGGACATCTTTTTGGAGGATGTCCCCAGGCTACCTCCCCATCAGGAGATAGATTTCTGCATTGAGTTGCAACCTGGGACGACACCGATATCAGAATCAGCATGTCGGATGGCTCCTGGAGATCTTCGTGAGCTGAGGGTGCAGCTGGACGAATTTCATAAGAAAGGCTTTGTGAGACCCAGGGTTTTGCCCTGGGCATCCCCAGTGCTGTTTTCCAAGAAGGCGAACGGGAGCTTGAGGCTATGTGTGTATTACCGGAGCTTGAATCAGGTGACCATAAAGAACCGGTATCCACTACCGAGGATCGATGACCTCTTTGACTAGTTGAGAGGGGCAAGATGGTTCTCGAAGGTTGATCTACGATCAGGCTATCACCAGTTGCGAGTACGGGATGAGGATATACTGAAGACAGCTTTACGATGTCACTACAGTCACTATGAGTACTTGGTGATGCCTTTCGGCGTGATGAATGCCCCGGTAGTGTTCATGGGACTCATGAACCAGATATTTCAGCCCTACCTAGACCGATTTGTAGTGGTCTTCATCGATGATATCCTTGTGTACTCTGCGTCCGAGGAGGAGCACGCAAGACACCTAAGGATGGTTCTAGACACACTCTGAGAGAACCAGTTGTATGAGAAACTCTCGAAGTTTCTGTTCTAGTTACCGGAGGTCCACTTTCTAGGACACATTATCATAGCATATGGTGTAGCAGTGGACCCAGCCAAGGTGGAGGCAGTACTAAAATGGGTACCACCCCAGAGCGTGACGTAGGTGTAGAGTTTCCTTAGGTTGGCAGGATACTATCGGAGATTCATCCTTGATTTCTCCAAGATTGTAGCACCCATGACATCTTTGAACCGAAAGGGGCAGCCTTTCGTGTGGACCGAGAGATGCCAGTAGGATTTCCAGCAGTTGAGACAATGTTTGACGAGCGCCCCGATCCTGAGATTACCAGAGGAGGGTGTCAAGTACGTAGTGTTCTGCGATGCATCAGGAATCGGGCTTTGTTGTGACCTGATGCAGAGGAAAGTTGTGATTTCCTATGGCTCAAGTCATTTGAGGCCACACGAGCAGAACTACGTGACCCATGATCTTGAGTTGGTAGCGGTAGTCTTTGCATTAAAGATGTGGAAGCACCATCTGATGGGTGAGAGGTTTACCATCTACTCTGATCACAAGATTCTCGGATATATCTTTTCTCAGAAGGATCTGAATTTGAGACAGAGGCGATGTCTTGAGTTCCTCCAGGATTACGACTTTGAGATTGTTTATACTCCTGGGAAGGGGAACGTGGTGGCAGATGCTCTCAGTAGGAAATCCATGTCACTATTGTAGGATGAGTCAATGAGGCAGTCAGACTCTTTATAGTTATCCTTCATGGATGGAGATGAGGGAGTTTACCTTCAGTTTATGTTTGTTACCCCTCCACTCTTACAGCATGTCAGGGACACACAATGTGAGGATGCTAGCTGTGAGACTCTACGTGCACAGATATCCACAGGTAATGTTGCTGATGGATAGTCAAAAGGTGGGGAGCACGTTGTTCTTTTTAGAGGTCACACAGAAGTACCAGTGATGTTGTGGGAGGAGGTTTTGAGGGAGTTTCATACATCCCATTTGGTAGTGCATCCAGGCATAGAAAATATGTATCAGGACCTCCGACGTCAGTTCTGGTGGCCAGGAATGAAGAAGGGTGTGGCCGAGTTCGTCTCTTGGTGCCTTACTTGTCAGCAATTAAAGGCTGAGCAACAGGTGCTAGCAGGTTTGACTCAACCCCTTGAGGAGATAGAGTGGACGTGGGATGGGATATCCATGAACCTCATGACGTGTCTACCACGTACGTCCAAGGGACATGATTCCATCTGGGTGATCGTTGATCGACTCACTAAGTCAGCCTAATTCCTAGCCATATGGGAGCAGAGTTCAGTGGAGAGATTGGGATGCCTATATGTGTAGGAGATAGTCCGAATTCATGGAGTTCCATCCATGATCATCTCATATCGTGATGCTCAATTCACATCCCGGTTGTGGAAGGGATTGCAGGAAGCTTTTGGGAATCAGTTATGCTTGAGCACAATGTTCCATCCCCAGAATGATGGTCAAATAGAGCGGACCATTCAGGTCCTAGAAGATATGATTTTAGCTTTCATACTTTACTTTGGTCTTAGCTATGAGGATCACCTACCGATGGTGGAATTCTCTTATAACAACAGTTATCATTCCACTATTGGTATGGCACCATTCGAGGCTCTGTACAGGTGACCTTGCAGGTCGCCACTTTGTTTGACTGACCCAGGAGATTCATCACTCATGGGCCCAAAGATGGTAAGATCTACTACAGAGAAGGTGTAGTTCATCTAGGAGTGGATGAAGACTGCACAGAGTCGGAACAAGTCGTATGCCGATAGGAGGTAGAGGCCCTTGGAGTTCGAGGAGGGAGACCATTTGTTCCTTCAGATCTCACCTCGACAAGGATTGTATAGATTTTGCCAAGGCGGCAGGCTATCTACGAGGTTCGTTGGCCCTTTTTAGATTCTGAGTAGAGTTGGTGAGGTGGCTTATCTCTTGGCTCTACCTCCTCAGATGGACCGGGTACACAACGTCTTCCATGTATCGCAGCTGCGGAGGTACGTGCATGATCCATCGCACGTCATCGACTGGGGCGAGCTGGACATCGATGATGGAGAGACCTTTGCTGAGTACCCAGTGGAGATCGAGGATCGACAGGAGAAGATCCTTCGTGGGTGAGCTATTCCCTTGGTGCATGTCCGGTGGTAGCAAAACGATCTTCAGGAGAGCACGTGGGAGTGGGAGGCTCAGATTCACATGTAGTACCCACATCTTTTTGAGTAGGATTTGTTTTGGCTTTTTGGGGATGTAAAATCCATAAGGTGGGTGTGGTGTAATGTCCCAGATTTCTCCATGTATTATTTTAATATTATATGGGAATTAATTTGAGACTAGGCTCTAAGGCGGCGTGTAGTTCCGAGGCCCGGTGAGCCCAGAACAAATGTTTGAATTTAATTTAATAATTAAATAATGCGCGCATGTCGTTTTCCTGAAAAAGTGGAATAACTCCTTAAAGGGTGCTCAGATCAGAAATCCGGGGGCACCATTGTGTTCAGAACAACTTTTTTACCTTAGGATAGGCCTAACATTGGTCGGCGTAGGTCGGTGGTGAAATCTAGTTTTTGGACATAAGAGTAATACAATATTTAATAAAAATATTTTATTTCTGCAGTGTAATTCTATTAAATCTTTTACCAAGGATATCTTCCTTTTAAAGAAAGGCTTGCGCAGGGTCCAGGGTTACAAAACTCATAACCCTAAAACCCTTGGCGGCTCTGGAGGCTCTGAAGAAAACTTCCCGAAATGGTGACGACAACACATAGACCGGATCTTCACCAACGAACGCTGCGGAAATCTAGGTAGGATGTTGTTGTGATTTTTCTTCCCTGTTTTTGATTTCCATGATGAACGTGGACTACTCCATGAAGATATTAGCCCGCAGATCGATCGTTCTTGTGGGAGGGGATATTTGTGGGAATCATGGGATTTTGATTCTTGAGTTGTTTTGGTTTTTTCTCAACCTTCTAATGGTGACGAACCAAGATCGACATGAACATCGATCGAGGTTCGTCCCTCTCGATTGCTGTGTTTTTCTCTCCCGATTTCAACGCATTATTTGTGCGCGTTCTTCACGTTCTTGGAGAAAAAACGATCGTTGCGCATTCATTTGTTGGCAAAATGATCTAAAATCGAAGATCCAACATTGGGACGACCTAAAGGAGGTGCGACTGCGATGGCGGCGGACAAATTGACGTGGTTCAAAAGTTCCCGTTCTTCGAGCGATTTCATGCGGATTGATTGGGATGCATTTTCAGGGCCGATCGGAAGACCGAAACCGATGGAATCAGTTTCATAAGGGAGGGACGACCCAAAATCCTGAGTTTCATGTTGATCGGGCAGTTGGATCAAGATCCAGAGGATTAGACGAGGTGCGCGGAGGAAGATGACGCTTCTGGAAATTTCCCGACTGCACGCCGTGTAGTATGGGCTACATGACGTGTGTTCATCGGAGAGATTACATAACATGTAATCTGGGAGTACACAGACATGGGCATTGTACACGACCAAGGACATGCCGTGTATACCCCTCCCCGGCCAGACCCGGCCAGATACACGGCATACCCCGTGTACTGGTACACGGGCAGGCGACACGGACACAGGCATAGACCTTGTACGGGCACATCGCCAGCGTACACGGAGCGAGACCAGGTGCCTGGACATAGCGTGTACCTCTTCTACATGCCTTGTTGTTTCTTTATACCCAACCATCCAAATGACATGGGCCGTTTACACGGGCAGTACCCAGGGTCAAGGAACACGGTGTGTACCTTTTCTACACGCCGTGTAGTTTGGTTTTATACAGCTTGAACGAATGACATGGGCCGTTTACATGGGCAGTACCCGGGGTCAAGGAACATAGCGTGTAACCATACTAAAATCTGTGTAACCTTTTCATCATGGCTTGATCCACTTGTCTTCTGTTACTTGGACTAGTTTCTTAGAGTTCGTACCTATGGTTTTTCCCCTGAAGGTTTTGGTATAATTTCCTATATACGGGAGTATGATCCCTTTAGAAGGTCTTCCTGAATAGAGTTATTGGAATCCCCTCTGTGAGATGTAGAGCCGGATCCTCTATTAATTCCTGGAACCCTAGGTAGAGTTCTTGGTATCGACGTGACCAACTTTACCCGGGCGTCGATCCTCTGCTTAGCAGATTAGCTCAGACTGAGTTGTCGGAATCACCCCATGGCTTTTGGTTTTGATCCTCATCTGAGCATCATGTTCCCAAGTACATGTGGAGTGTGTTCTCCCAGAACGAGTACTTTATATCTCTCTCTTCAGACTTAGGAGTGTGTTCTCCCAGTTGCATACTTAGTGGAATCTTCGAGCTGGATCCTAGTGGTAGTATCGTGATGGTCGTTTGTGTATGAGTATATATGGATATGTCTTATTATATGTTCTATAGATATATACTGTGTGGATATTAATGTATCTTTCCTTTGTGGTATTTTCCCTTGTTGTATTTCCTTTGTGGTTTCAGGGTGTCCTGCTGGGTATTGTTATACTCACCCCTACACGGGCTTTTCCCACACTTGTTGTGTCTTGTGCAGACGAGCGGGCCTTTGACAGGATTCTAGGTGGACCAGGGCCAGATGGCGCTCAGTGAGATCAGGAGGTCCGAGGTGTGTTCCTATGACTAAAGATTTCAGTCCTAGTACCTTTCCTTACAGGTTGGACTTTGTTACAGACTTTCTTTTTTGTGGGCTTGTACTTTTGGCACAGGGCTTACTTTCTTATACTTTACATTCCTGTCGTACTTTATGGTTGGGTTTTAGTGTATGCATGCATATTTTCCATTTTTATTAGTTTTTACTTTTTCCTTTGTGGGATTGGAGATTTGTGTACTTGTGTATAGGTTTATAGGCAATGCCTCCCATGTTATTAGCTTGCCTACTCAGTACTAGTCACCAGCCCCTGGCCTATTGGAGGCGGGCTTGGGGAGTTGTAGCTTGGGCCCCCCCTAGGATGGATCGTGATAGTTGGTTGTGGCTCTCTGTGTGTAGGAAAAAGTTTTAAATAATTTAAAAGTGGTAGTATTTTGTTTTTTAGTTAATATTTTTTTGGATAGATATAGCAGGATGAGGTAGTTAGTAAAAGTTTGGGGTAGTAAATAGTGGATATAATTTTTTGGGAAGAGGATACACATATTTTTTCATTTTCGCTTGGCTAGCTCTGGGTTTAGAATTTATATCAAGGGAGTGATCTTGTAGGGATAGTCTCCTTCTTTGTCTTATTTTTTTATTCTTCTTTATAACGTCATTACATTACCTAAAATTATATATTAATCATGACTACTGATGAAAAGTATATAAATGTATAGATTTATTGATATTTCCTATAACTAAATATTTATATGTGATCTACTTTTATATATAGTTTTAACAATTGGTACCTATATTGAGAGTTCGATAATTTAGGATCTATTATTGTGATTGAGATAATTTCTAGTCGATTTAAGTGAGGTTGACATGATCACTTCCCTTGTTGTATATAGACATGAATGGGAAACAGTTTCAACTCCATTGAATTAACTCTGAAGAGTTAATGGAGGAGGTATGAGAAGAGCTGGTAGGAACATTATCCGCGGGATAAGGCTTGATATCTGACATTGTTATCCATATAGTCATGTAAAAATATGATTGTTCAAGGAAAAGATTATTTCCAATGATTTATACTTGATCGAACATGGTTATACAAGTAAAGAGTCTCTTAAGATGTGAGAAATTAAGGACCAAATGATAGATAAGATTAAGTGGAGTGATATATAGGTGGAACATGGTTTAAATTCTTTAAATCAGAGTAAGATATCTATAATATTTTCATAAAAAAGTGGAAGAAATAATAAAGAGGTCAGTAGGGGCCAAGGGGGAAGCCCAATACCATATGTTTCCACCTTGGTAGATGGATTGATGAGTGTGTTGAAGAGAGTTTAGTTACCTTTGTTTTTAGGAGTGTATACTTTTGGATGGATCAAAAAATCATAGTTTTATTTCCCAATAAGACAGATGCTAGAATATTCAAAGCTACCACTAGTACATATCTCTATAGAGAACACGATACTTTTGAGATTTTTATCTTGAAGAATACAAATACTGGTTTGAATTGGATGTATATATAGGTAGTCCTTATAGAGAGGCATGGGAACAAAAATGAGTATATCAGTGTAATTGTTCAATGAATATGAAAATATTTTAAGGGAAAAAAGAAAAAAAAAATCAATTGGGATTTGAGAAAAAAGGACATGTTTGAGTCTAGTATGAAACATGATGAAAATATTCAAGATAAATTCAATTACATTATGATATAAGAAATAACATTATGATTTATGAGTTTGTATAATATTAAAGAAATGATCAATATTAGTGAGCTTTAAGAGAATATTGACTCTAATAATGTTCATATGGAAGGGGTAATATTAGAAGTAATTCCCAATGATGTCTAATTTTTAGGGAGTTCTCACAAGTTTTCTAAAGGAATAAAACCTATATATTAAGGAGATACATTTTCTGTATGTCTAATAATATGGTATTATCCTTTTTATATTCCTTGGGATGCATTGCCCACTAGCAGTGACAGGGTTACCAGGACTGTTTATCAAGAAAATGACCAAACAGTGGCACTTATATGGAATCTGGAAGTATAGAACGTCTATATGAGGGTAAAAATAGACGATCAAGGGAAATTTCAATGAAAAGAGTATCAATGTGTAAAAAATACTTTTGTTTTAGAGAATTTAAAGGCTAATATAGTAAAAGGAGATGCGTATTCTAAATTTTCTTTGGTAGGGGTTGACTAGATCTATACATTTCTCAGTTAAAAAAGATTAGCACTAGAAAAGGAAAATGCTTCTTGGAAGTTTTTTTGAATGACTCGATTTTTAGAAATTAATAATTTTTCACCTTGTATGTAGTGATTACAACTAAAAATAGATTCTAAAGGGAGAGGGACTAAATTTTTATTGGTATATGATTCTGGATTTACACCACCACATTCACTATTTTCATTGGTAGAAAATCATAGTACATATAATTAGCTAACATTTTCCTTTTTTGAAACACTAGTGAAATTTATTTGGTCCAAGTGGAAATAAATGAAAGAGGTATGAATGTGGAATTATTATTAACAACATTATGTGATATTATTTCTATATTACATGATCTATGAATTATTCTTATGAGTTTTATAGTCAATACCAAGTTGTCACCAAATATTTCGATAATATGTGTACAATAATATATGAGGGATGTCATTTTTTAATGGCCTAAACATTTATAAATTATTTTTTAAATTATTAAATTTATTATTAAGAAATGAAGCTAGAGAAAAAACCTGCAGTACTATGTTTATTTTATTCCATTATACAGTCAGTCAAATTTAAAATACTATTATGCCTTTTAACTATTGATAATATATCCATTGTGTATAGTATATTAAGATTAGCATACTAAGGGTTATAATATTGTCCATTTGACATAGAAAAAGTAATATATGGACCTCAATAGTAGGATCAAACCCTATGAATCCCATTTATCAAAGATTCTGAGGGTGACAGAATCACTAGAATTTTTTCTTGATAAATCCCAAGAAATGATTCAATAACTAAAGTATGAGTGAAACCATTTAAAAGAGAAGTTCAAGATCATGGAGATCACAAATAAAACCATATTTGTCGAACAACCAATGAAAATATCATCATCACACACCATACCCTTAGGGAATTCGCTGGTGTAATAATGGTCTATGTATTTAGATGCTAACAATATGATTCTATATATTTTATTTTAAAATATAATTATTATATTTATCCCCTTTTAATATTAAATTTTAAATGATTAAATAATGAGTTGGATAAAAATTAAATTTTGATATGATGAAACACAAATTTTATTTTTGGGAAATATAGTCTCAATCAAGACACTTTTTTTAAATAAATTCATTTTTTAAAGTAATGAATTTTTTATAAAATATTAGTACAAAATAATATTTTTAAATATAAATAATACAAATATTTTATAAATTCAAATTCAATTTTTATATGGACCATAAAACCATTATTTCCAACAAAAATTATTTTTCAATAAATATGAATTTTTCATTTAAAAGTGTAAATATTAACATTTATAGAATTATTTTTATAAAATAAATATTATTTTTAATGTAATTACATCAAAATTATCCACCATGGAATCTATCATAATTTTTTGTGCCAGTTTATTTTTTGTGTAAAAATTAAATACTATATATATATATATATGGTATTATGACATCATAAAAGCCCAAAAATTATATAATAAATAATATAAAGAATATTAAAGAACAAAATTATGTTTCACCTTTAAAATAACATGTTTTTAGGTTATTTTATTAATTTTATAAACCCTTGATGAATCCTACAAAAGCTGTATTAAATTTTATGGTTTTAAAAATAATTCTTTATGTGCATGACACACTTCAACAACACTAAGGGTGTTATTTTTATTATTTAGATTCTTAGCCTTATAAAATATTGATAGTCACTCCCATATGGTATAAAAATGGGAAAAAATATTTGAATATTTTTGGTTTTGATTATATTGTCATATAGTGTCCAAAACATATGTTTATAAATTAATATATTAGTCCTCTCTATTTTGTTATAAAAACCCAACCAAAATCCTATTAATATTAAGTAAAACTCTTAGATAATGAATTTACCCTTTTTTCACTCTTTATATCCCTCCTAAGGTTCCCCCAATTTCTTAAGAAGCTACACCGAAGATTTTTAAAGCACCCTCTCAAGGTAAGGGATCCTCTCCTTCTCCTATTTATTCAGGCACTTTCATTATTTCATTAATTTTTATTTCTAATTTTTCAAGTTGGGATATGTTTTTAAACAATAGTCTTACCATCCTCACAATTCACAATTAATTATATTCCCATTTATCACTCATTAATCCCTTATATAAACCATTATGTATACCTATTATGATGCTGAAATTATCCTATGATTTTCTATGCCAAACGTTTTTGTGGTGAGTACCCATATCTTTTCCCACTCATGGGTATTCACCTCATTGCAACTATCCTTCATTTTTTAATTTTCATGTATAAAACCCTGAATCCTTAATCGTGGAGTTAAAATTGATGAAATAAATCCTTAAGTTTTATGATCTATGTGACAGACTTAAACATGTACATGATATGAATGTGACTAGTGGGACCAAAATTATATGGCATTATAATGCATTGGGTTATGTTTTTAACTCTTGAGATTAAATTTATAGTTCATGGTAATTTATTCTAATAACATTATGTTATGTTTTCTTAGTGGTTATCCTTGATATATGTTAATGATTTAATGTTTTATGCGGTTTCTATATTCCTATGTTGCCTTTATGTTATCATGTTATATCATGCCTCGTTATTTAAGATTAGGATTATCACCTCTTTTATGTTACCTTGATATGCCTATTGGATCACATGTACTAGTCTACCTTATTATAATTTTTTTATTACCTTATTGGGATTTATATCTCACCCATTTCTTATATACTTCCCAAGGTTATCCCATGCAGTTTTATAGGATCCAGGGAATATAATGGAATGTTTAAGATTTTTAAAATAATGATGTGCTACCCATTTTTCAAGTTAATTCTCTATATACCTAATTTAACAAATACACTAAGAATAATGGTCTTATGTGGTTTTATTAAGTATATATTAAATAAAAATTCACGAGATAATGTGTATTAAATATATAGGTTTTCATAGTTGGTATTATAGAAAAATATATTTATTTTGGGGGATTAGGATTAAAAAAATCTAGTGAAATACTTACAAATATGACTAAAAATAAGAAAAAACAACTAATTTTTTGGTAATGTATATTGTAAGTGGTTTCCACATAAATAAATTCATATTTGTTTATTAAAAGTGTATGTGGATCTGTTATAGTTGTACCTAGGGGTAATAATCCCAAGCTTATTGAGTTCGACAAGATCATTATATGGTGCATGATAACGAGCCTTGTTGCACACTTGGTTTGACAGTTCTAGGGGATATACTTTGGTAACTTTTAACACTCATTATGAACCATTATTAAGTTAAATTAAATTACCATAAATTTTTATATTAGGGAATAGATCATGTATTGAAACCTAGAAAATCATTGGATAAAAAATATTTGAGTTATCCTTTTATTATTTATAGTTTCCTTTTTATATGACTAATATTTTGAAAATACCTATCCTTGATTATATTTTTAAAAAATTAAATGATTAGATCCACAATCAAATATTTAAAGGCAGCATTATCATCCATGGTTCTATTAATTCTTTCATATCGCACAAGTTTTGTATAACTATTCAAACATCACCTCAAAATATGGATGTCAAGCTATTGGTGAAGAAAAAAATGGGTTAATTATTGCATCCAAAGAATATAACTCATCCACTATCAAAATTTATGGGTTCAAGTTTCCATAAAACCTTGTGATAACACCCTTAGTGGAATTAGATTTTATTTTGGGCATGGATTGAATTTCCTTATATATAGACAACAAAAATTTCTGAGAGAAGGAAATCTCCTTTTATATTGCAAATCAACCTCCAATTATATACAATTGAAATGAGTAGGATGAATCATATTTGGTACCAATATCTAAAGCATGGATTTTATTTCCTTGTGATCCAGAATATCAGGTTCAAATTATTGAGACTAAATAAAAGATCATCCCTATTGAAATGCCCACTATAAGGGGATTAACTGATGTGTTTCTTGAGGAATTTATTAGTCTTTCTCCAATATGCTAGGTTGAGATCATAATTACCCTCATACCAAAATATTTTATGATATCCAAGACTCTATATATAATGGTCATTTTTAATCTTGTGGAGATGAAGAAAAAATTATAGGAGAATCTGAATAATGGGTTTATATGACTAAGTGCTTCACCATAGGGTGAACCAGTCCTCTTCATCAAGAAAAATGATGGGTAAATGAGCCTATTAATTTAATATTATTGTATCAAAAAGATGTTGATAAATAATAGGTATCATATACCATGGATTGACGACTTTTTCAATAAGCTATGTGGAGCCCAATATTTCAATAAAGATGATCTTAGGATGAGATATTATCATGTAAAGGTGAAGAAAAAGGATATCCCCAAGACTTATTTTTATAAAAGGTATGAGAACTATGATTCTATAGTGATTCCATTTGGATTCACTAATATTCTGACAATATTTATTGACTTAATGAATAGAGTCTTTAGGGATTACCAAAATTTTTTTGTTGTAGTATATATAGATGATATTCTTATCGACTCCGAATGCAAGGAGGAATATGAGGAGTATTTAAATTTTGTACTGAAGGCCTTATAGAAATAAAATCTATACAAAAAAGTACAGTAAATGTGAGTTTTAGTTGGATCAAATAACTTTCTTGGGGATTTTTATCTCCAATAAAGGTGTATCTATGGATCCTTAAAAACAGATTTAATCAAAAGATAGCCCATACCAACATTTGTGATGGAAATCCATAGTTTCCTTGAATTATCTAGGTACTATAGTCGATTTTTCGGAAATATATCACAATTAACTAGCCAAAAAATCAACCTTACTTGGAAGGGAGTCTTGTTTTTTGGACATATGAATGTGAAGAAAGCATTAAGGAGTTGAAGAAGTTGTTTCTAACTTCACATGTGCACACATTACCCACTAGTGGAGAAGGATTTGGGATCTATAGTGATGCGTACAAAAATGGATTGGGATTCGTACTCAGAAAATATGATAAATATAAATAATATTACTCTTGTTAATTAATGATCCATGAATACAAATACCCTACACATGATCTATATTTGGACGTAGTGATCTTTGTATTGAATATTTGGAAACATTTTCTCTACTAAGAAAAGTGTGAAATATATATGGATCATAAAATCCAAAAGTATATATTAAAATAAAAAGAGATTAATATGATCCAATGATGGTGGTTAGATCTGATCAAGGATTATGATTTTTCAGTCCATTACCATCCTAGTAATGTGAATAAAGTGGAATATTCTCTAGGTAGAAAGGATCCTACAACCCTATACATGAATATAATTTCAAGGGATCCAATCTTCTCAGACATGAAAAGGATGGAAATGGGAATAATAAAAGGATATTTATATTACCTTTACAAAATAACTTATCAACCATATATTCTTGAGAGGATAAAAGAGGCCCAAAAAGATGATGAGTTTCTATAGAGTATGGTAGAAAATATTCATGAGTTTAAATGTGATGAAGACAGAGTTATGAGTTTTGGAACACAAATATGTGTATCATAAAAACTAAAAAATAAGAGGAAAATTATAGTTGATATTCATATCTCAACCTTCTCTATTAATATAGGAATCACTACGATATATAGTTCTTTGTAACAAAACTTCTGGTGGGATAACAAAAAGAGGGATATTGCAGAGTTTGTATCTCAATTCTTGGTATGCCAATAAGTTAAATAAGAATGATATAAGACTAAGGGTATAATGTGTTCATTACCCATAATAGTATGTAAATTGGAAAAATAACCATGTATTTATGCATAGGACACCCTAGGAAAAATAAATACAATAACACCATATGGGTGTCAGGCAATCTTCTTATAATGATAACACATTTCATTGTTATAAAAAAAGATTTCTCTCTTAACTAACTCTCTAAGATATACATAATGGGATTTTTAAGAATGAATATATTTCCATTATATATTATATTTGATTGAGATTTATGGATTCATTAAAGGTTTTGGAAAATCCTTTCGTAAGCCTTGGATACAGAACTGAGCTTCAAGACTACTTATCACCCTCATATGGATGGCCTGTCTGAAAGAATTATTCAAACTATAAAGCATATGATGATATCATTTTAAATCAATTTCCAATGATATTGAGATCAACATATACCCCTACTATATTTCTCATATATCAATAGTTTCTATCATATAATTTAAATGGAAGCTTATGAGGCTCTATATGGGAAGAGGTTTTAGACTTCAAAATGTTGGGATGAAGTTGGAGAGCTGAAACAAATGATACATGATCTTATCCAAGATATGAAAGAGAAGGTTCAAACCATTCAGTTTCATATGAAATAAAAAAAAATTATTATAGAAAATTTATGGAGACACTCATCAATAAAATATGGGGTTTGAGGTCAGAGATAAAATGTTCCTTCATATATCACCACAAAATAAAGTCACGAGGTTTGCGAAGAAGGTAATGTGTATTCCAACAAACATCTACTCCTTTTAGATCCTTAATAATCTATAGGATCATTGATGTATCAACTAGAACTCTCACCTAACCTATATCAATTACATAATATGTTCTTTGTATCCCTCCTGTGGAAGTACATACTATACCCCTAAAATCTACAAAATCTGAATATGGTACCATTAAAGAATGATTAATCATATGAGGAGAATCTACTGAAGATCTTAGATCAGAAATGACAATCTCTATGAAGTAATACCACTCACCCATTCAATGTTTTTTGGGGGAACCACAGATTTGAAGAAGCAACATGGGAAATACAATAAGTGATGAAAAAAAGTACCCTAATCCATTTTAGTGTATAAAATGATAATTTTGGGGGATAAATTTATGAAGGGTTGAATAATGTAATGAACTAAACATCTATACATTATTATTTTTTAAATGAGTAAATGCCTTATTAATAAATGAAGTTATAGATAATACATGCACTACTTTGGTTATTTTGGACCGTTATATGGACTTTCAAATTTAAAAGACTGTTAAGGATCATAACCATTGATAATATAACTATTTTATAGTGACTACTATGATTATTATAATAAGGGTTATAATAAATTATATTTTACACAAACAAAGGAATAAATGAACTTGACCAGTAGGATCATACCCTATAGAGCCCATTTATCAGATCCTTAGAGGGACATAACATCGCTAGGATTTTCCTTTGACCAATCCCAAGTGAAGGTTTAAAAACTGAAGCACAAGATAAACCATTTATGAGAGAAATTAAAGATCATGAATATCACAACCCAAACCTTTTTCACTGAACCAACCCATGAAAATCTCATCATTTCATGCCATACCCTTTGGTAATTCATGGGTGTGATAAAGGGCTATATATATGTACCCTAATAGTATCAATTTAAATATTTTATTTTAAAAATAAAATGACTATATTTATCCCTTTTAAATATTTCTTTTTATTTCATTAAATAACAAGTTTGATAAAAATTAAGTTTTTGATATAATTAAACAAAAATAGTATTTTTTTATAAATATATAGTCTCGATCAAGACACACTTTTTAATGAATTCAATTTTTTTTGAAACATATTATATTTTAATAAAATATTAATATAAAATAATATATTTTAAATATAAATTATAATATAAATTTTAAAAGTCAAATAAATGTTTTAGAAGGGTCATAAAAATGTTATTGAAAAAAAAAACTATTATTTTTCAATAAATAGGGATTTATGAGTTAAAAGTGTAAATTTTAATATTTAAATAACAATTTTGATAAACAATATAATTTTTAAAATTATTAAATCAAAATTATCCAACAATTAATCTTTCATAATTTTCAAGATAGTTTATTTTTTTGGTAAAAATTCAATACAGTATCAATATATGGTACTATGATATCATAAAAGATCAAAAGCGATGTAATAAATACTCTAAAGAGTATACAAGACCAAAATTGTGTTTCCCATTTAAAATAATGTGTTTCTAAGTATATTTAATTAATTTAAAAAATCCTTAATGAATCCTCCAAAACCTGTACTCTATTTTTAGGTTTTAAAATAAATTATTCATAAATAGGAGTCACTTCCATATCACCAAGGGTGTTTTTTTGATGATTTTGGTTATTGGACTTATAAAACATTGAAAAAAACCATTATTTTGTAGAAACCATAGGTAAAAACCATTTTTAGGTTTTGGTTATGATTATTTTATCATGCAGAGTCCAAAACCTATGTTTAGAAAATAATAAAGTATTCCCCTCTATTTTTCTATAAAACCCACCAAAATTCCCATTCCTATTCACTCAAAAATAGTATATCTTGGATTTACTACACTCTTACCTCGATAGATCGCTCAAAAGGTTCCCCAATATCTCAAGAATCTACTTCAATGATTTTAGAAGTTCCCTTTCAAGATTAGGTATCCTCTCCTTCTCCTCTTTTTTCAAGCACATTCATTATGTCATGCCTTTTGAATTTCAATTGTAAAAGTCAAAATATGTTTTTAAACATCTATATTAATTCCCTTATGATTACAAATTAATTATATACCTATATATTTCTCATTAAACCCTTATAAAACCATTATGTACAACCGTTATGAAGCCATAATTATCCTTTTATTTTCCATGACAAACATTTGTGTAGTGTATACCCAACTCCATTTACACTCAATGGTATTCACTTAGTTGTATATCCTTAAATGCTTTCGTATTTTTCTGTATACAACCCACACACCTTAATATTGTGGCTAAAATCAATAGAATTTATTCATATGTTGTATGATCTATGTTCCATACTTATGCATGTACATGATATGAATGTGATGTGTGGGTCAAAAATTATATAGACCTCCAATGCATTGGGTAATGTTTTTAACTGACAAGATGACATATATAGTGATTGAGAGGTTATCCTAAGCACACTATGTTATATTTTATTGGGATTTAGAGTTGAATTATGTTTATGATGTCATGTTTTATGTTGGTTCTATATTCCTTTACTATCTTTATGTAATCATGTTTTATCATGCGTCATTGGTCAAAGTTATGATTATTTACCCTATTATGTTACCTTGATATTCCTATTGAATCACATTTACTACTTTACCTTATTATATTCTTTTTTATTCCTTTACAATGATTTGTAGAAACCCCTTTCTTATGTATAAGACTAGGTTATCCCATGTATTTTTAGAATATCTAAATAATATATGGGCATGTTTTGAAGTTTTTAATAATGATGATTTACCCATGATTCAAGTCAATATTCTATATACCTATTTTAAAAAAATAAACCAGGCCTTATGATCTTAATAAAACATATCATAGATAATACATGGATATAATTGAACATAAGAGAATACAAAATACATGAGAATTGAACTTATCCACCACTCAAGTCATTGGGTCGCTAATGTTTTCCATCTTACACTCTTTCTTCTTGTCCATTCTCCTAAAATACTCAGTCCAACATAAAATCCCCTAAAAACTCTCATGGGGACCATAAAAATAGTACCTATTTTTTTTAAACAACAAGATACTAAATATTCCCTTATGTATCCATTTACCCTTTAGTAATAAACAATACATATACCAGGAGCCTCATGAGTACTATCACTAGAATCACCTTGAAAATCATTTTTTCCTCAATAATGGAATATATAAATTAATTATGAAGGAATAATTTTTCATCCAAGGTTGTGTATTAAGCTAACTTGACTTTCCTCTTGACCATTCACTGAGGGAGGGTGATATTATTTTTCTAAATAACTCAATGGAATAAGAATTTATCAGGTTCACCTCCATTGGTAAAATATTATGCTAACCGTGGAGGTAATGTAGACTACAAAACAAGAGTTCCAATGAGATTATTAAGTTACAAAATAGGGATAACCAGAGGGAGTCATCCTTTGGGGGTAAATATATATGGTAATACACTGGAATAATCTATTTAAACACACGAAACATGGAATAAATATTAGTGGATAATTTCTAATTTATATGCTCAGAAAGTGACTGTTGGTGATGGGGTGTAGTTTGAGGTAAACCTGATCCCTAAAGTTGAATGAAACATCTTGATGATTATTGTCTAAATGATTCTTCATATAATTTTATACATCAGATAAATGATTTTATAACTAGGTATGATCCTCATCATTCTTGAGTAATGTCTTTTCTATGACCTCCACTTTAATCTCATTAGGGAGATAAATGAAAATAGTCTGGAGATTCTGGTCATACACCACCTAAAAATGAGTGGTAGAAATGGATTAATTCCATGTGTTATTGTGAAAAAATACCATCCAAGGATACAAAAATTATGTTTTTAGGATTATCACACACAATTAACCACAAATAAATTTCTAATCTATGACTAACCACTTTCTCCATTTGGGAATGGTTGGTGGAACTCATATTCAGTTTCATCATGTGTAACTTGAATAGTTCATTCTACAAATTAATGAGAAAGAGAGAGTCTCATTTATAAACAATAATCATGGGAATTTTATAAATACAGATATCATTATGGATAAATATGTTGGAAACTCCCTGAGAAATGAAAGGGTGATTTAAACCAAATAAGTAAGAATATTTTGAGAGTATATATATGATTACTAAGATAATATTAGAGCCATTCGATGCTAGAATCCCCATAATGAAATCAATAGAGATATCTTCCCATACTAATTCTAGTTCTAAAAGGGGGTGTAATAAAAAAGTGTGAGATAGTACATAATATTGAAATCTTTGACATGCCACACACTATTGGATGAAGTAAAGGATTAATTTTTGCATGAAAACTGAATATAAATTTTCATCAAACTTCTGATAAGTGTGGTAATACTCCAACTATACTCAATATGGAGAGTTGTGACACTCATTAAGTAGTTGGGGAATCCATTTTTAGGTGGTATGGATCACTAAATAAACCTTGTAGGGTATGTTCCCTTAGATAAAAGTATGATCCCACAATTTAGTGGTATTGGACTGGATACTATGGATGATATCATTATATTATGGGACAGTCAGTATGTCTATATGAAAGTTGTATCCATCCTTCTAATATGAAAATTATTGATAGATCCATAATTCAGACAAGTCCTCATAGTGGGAAATATAATTTATCATGATATTAACTATATTAGGTTTATAATTTATATCAAAGTGGAATCCATGAAGTAGAAATCCATCCTTGATGATTGGTCATGGTAATGTTTTATTAGAGTATAAATTTATGACTATGTTGGTTTAGATAAATGATTAAAGGTTGGCCCTAGAGGTATGATCACTAATGTTTGATTTTAAGACTAGGTCCATGATTTCTTTCTTAAAGGTGAAATTTGATATTGTATTTTAGTTAGATCCTTACTAAAATAGGTGATGGATTCGTGGTCTTACATGATAATGAGTTCCACCTATCTCTTAAAAGTATATCATCATACATATTATAGTTTATAAAATTTTTGTAAATCATGAATTGAGGCTTTTTAATAGGGTTTTTAATTATTAAAATGAATTTTGAATCTCCATGATTCAGAAAATATCATTCTTTCAAGTTAGAGTAGTGATTGGATTGAAAATATTTTTATACCCCTAGATAAAGTAGTGGTTGTATCTATTGAGGCATAATCTCACCATATTGAAACATCAACATATGAAATAATATGACATATATAGTCCATATAACATTGATAAAAATTATATTTCACTTTGTTAATGAGGAATTGGATGACCTTATTGACATAGAATATAGTTCTCAAGTGTTTCCACTAGGAATCCAAGCCCTGAATATAAACTAGAATATCATTAAAAAGAGAGAAGAAAAAAAATGGTTTTGATGCTAGAATAAGTCATTCATTGTTTCTTTGAAAGTGGAAGGGGAATCAGTGAGGCCTAAGGGAATCCTTAAATACTCATAATGGTCATTAAATAAGTGGAAATAAGTCTAATATATATTCTACCACCTTAGAAGCTTATGGTACCCACATTTAAGAATGAGAATGGAAAATTTGGTTTCTCCATATACATTATCCAATAGATCTTTGATAATGTGAATATGAAATTTATCATGAATTGCAACTCTATTAAGTGTGAAATATTCCACACACATCCTCTAAGTATCATCTTTTTTAATAAAAATTAAAATAAGACTAAAATTAATGATGAATCTATCATTGATGATATTTATGTGAACCAGTTCTGGTATCTTACTTTAAATACCTTTTTTTAAATGTGGGTATTGGTATGGTCATATAGACACAGTTCTTTACCCAAGGACCAAAAACATTTTATGTGTATTTTTTTATCAGGATGGTAACCCATGGGTGCTCAAAACATTGTTCCAATTATAGAAAAGATCAATTGGAGTGATTTTCACCATTGGGAAGTTAAGGAAGATTACAGGTGGTTCGGTAGCATGCCCATCACCAAATGGTAAAAAATACTGGATTGGTAGGTCAACCCATGTAAAGGAACTACTTACTAATTCAAATGAACTTCACCATCTCTTCCTAGAACTTTATGGTCTTGTTTTCTAGTATTTCATTATTTCCCCAATAGTATACAACTAGTAAATTATTAATATTAAATCTGAAGCCAAAATGTATAGAATGTGATCATCGACACTATAGACATAATTTCCCAGAATTAAGTTCAAGTTCAAGTATAGTTTGATAGACTAAAGCCAATGTCAATAACCTAGTTTCATGAATAGTATTCTAGTATGTTGTGCTGATAAGACTAGGAACATAGTTAATTTAGGAGATAAAATTGTGGGTGGAACCATAGTCCGACAAAACTAAAATGGTAATTTTTTAGACTTGACCCTAAATTATCATAAAAGATAAATCATCCCAACTATATGTGGGTTAATAAAAAATAATGTATAATTAATCTAATAATTAACATTTGACATCATAGGATGATCATTTATCTATCTACACTACTACAAAACTGGCCTTTTATAGCGCTAGAAATTTCATTTATCAGTGCTTGAAAAGTGCTAACAATGTGAGCAATATTAAAATCCCATTAATTTTATCATCACTGATAAAAGTGTCATTTATCAGCAGTAAAAAAGCACTAATAAATAGTATCTTTGTAAGTTCTTTTAAAAAAATGGATAAAATACCCATTTATCAATGCTTTAATTTAGCACTGCTAAATGAACCCTTTATTAGCACTTTTTGGAGGTGCTGATAAATGTAATTTTTTATCAGTGAATTTAAAAGAGTAGGTAAAGTTTCTATTTATCATCAGTTTTAAAAGAACTAATAAAGGTCCATATTGTAGTGTTCTATTACAGAACATTACGGCACCAGAAACACATTATATATCAACAAAAACAAGTCGCAATACACAATTTGAAGGAAATTAAATTTACAACAAAAATACCAGAAAAACGCTATATTATAAACATTTCGAACAGTAGTTTATATAATTACATAAATAAAAACTATTAAATAAATTAAAAAATAGTCCTAAATATCAATTTTACCATGATTTCCATTGACTTTATTTGTTGAACTACCAACACTACTTGAGTTGTTTTTAAAAAAACCACCTCTACTCAAAGAAAAATCACCTATATAAGAAAAAAATTATTATGATTAATACTAAAAAGAAAGAAATTAAACCTAAATATGAAATAATACATTAATTATAGAGAAAAGTATTTTACTATGAAAATATCATGATTACCTCTGTGATTGAGTAGAGGAGGGAAATTGAAAGAAAATCATAAATTTCAACACTACATGAGTGAAGGGTTTTGTGAGAGAATAATTTTATCGATATTTTCCTATATAAAGGGTTGAATGTTGGAAAAATCACCCCCAACTCGAACAAAATAATCCACCTATATAAAAAAATAATTATTATGTGAGTAATACTAAAATTAAACAAAATAATTATACATATGAAACAATACATTTATTCTATGGAAAATGATTTTACTGTTCATGCATTAATATTACCTCTGTAATTGTGTAGAGGCAGCGTCATTTCTCTTCCTGCAAAGGTAGTGGAGGTAACTTGAAAGAAAGTGATAAATTCACCATTATAGGGGTGAAAAGCTTTTAAGGGAGAAATATCAAGAAATTTGGACAGATCACCGCTAACTCAAACATAAGAATCCACCAATATAATAAAAAAATTATTATGTGAGTAATAATACTAAAAAAATAAAATAAACATAGATATGAAACAATACATTAATTCCATGGAAAATTATTTTATTGTGAAAATATCAAGATTACCTCTGTAATTGAGCAGAGTCAGCGTCATTTCTCTTCCTACAAAGGCATTAGATTTAACTTGAAAGAAAGTGATAAATGAACCACTTCATGGGTGAAAAGGTTTTAAGGGGGGAGGAGCCTGAAATTTGGACATATAACCCCCAAATCAAACAAAAGAATCCTCTTATATAAGAAAAAATTATTAATGGATTAATACTAAAAATAAATAAATTAAACATACATATGAAGAATTATATTAATTATATGAACAATGATTTTACTGTGAAGACTTCAACATTTCCTCTATAATTGAGAATAAGTTGCATAGTTTCTCTTCATGCAAAGGCAGTAGAGGTAGCCTTATAGAAAGTGATAAATGTACCATTGCATGGGTGAAAAGTTTTTAAGGGAGAATAAGAATGAAAGTTAGAAAGAGAACCCACAACTTGAACAAAAATAATCCACCTGTATAAGAAAACAATTATTATATTAGTAATACTAAAAAGAGAAAAATTAAACATACATATGAAACAATACATTAATTATATGGACAATTATTTTACTATGAAAACATCAGGATTACCTCTATAATTGAGCAGAGACAATTTCATTGCTCTTCTTGCAAAGGCATGACACATGTAAAGAATTCTTCTAAAATAAATTAACTCTACAAGGAATAACGAAATTTAAATCAATGTTCCATTATATAATTTTTTTTGGTAAAATATAGAAATTATATCATACCATTACCTTTTCATCTATCCAAAGGTTTTCTTTATTGTAGTTGGTTCTTCTAAGGGATTGGTAACATCCTCATGTGCAAAATACATTGTCTGCATGAGTAGTCAAAAATTTAATTTAGATTATGTTAATAAAATAGAGAAAATATAATATTATGATGAAAAACATAATATATTTAAAAAACTTTTACCTTCTCATTTAAATCACTTTTTTAAAGGTTTCAAGGATTTGGTTACTCTTTTGAGAATCCAAATACCCTCTTTTTGGTCCCATCTAAGTTACAAGACATTGTCTACTTTGGGACCGACATGAACTGATTGTGATGCCTCAAAGAAAGTGTTATCCTTGATTGAATTTTTATACAAATAAACATATTTTTTAGTCTCCATATGTAAAATCAAAAAATTATTTTATTTTGGATATGAGACATAAAAAATTTGCACTACTTGTGATGCCATTAGGAACTGCTTGTATTTCCCCCCTTCTATACTAAAATTCACCTTCATAAAGACCATTTATTCAACATTAAATCCATTTATTTTGTAAAACCATTTGAAATGGAAAAGAGGCACTTGAAATTATATATATTCTAACTCATATATTTGTTTGATAATGCCAAAATATGACATATTTTAAAAAATTGGATTTCTCTCCTTAGAACCAAATATGTGCATCGCTTCAGCCACAAGCATAACACATTTTTTTTCATCAAATTGAATCCACCATGTTATTTTTTATATAACATATATCCATTGATTACAAACATATTATATTATATAACATTTTCATTCGGTCCTTTGGCTAGCCATTGAAGTCTTTAAACAATTGAATTTGGATTTTTAGATAACTCCTTATAAATTTGATCTTTGAACCATCCTATAAATTATTTATTATGTGTATCTGATATCCATATTTTATCCATTAATAGATTCAAATCTATAGTAATTTATTTTTGGACCTTAATGTATTGATCATTGTATTAATTGTTATGTAATATGTAAGTATTTTATTACTCTCGTTCTATCAAGGTATTTGTAACAACATCAATTTTGGAAATTATTTCACCCATAAGGGGTTCAATGTGACGAGACTTTGGGAGACTAATGCTTTAAACATTTGATATGTAATCAGTACAGAATTCAATAGATTCTTCAACAACATATTATTCTATAATAAAACCTTCTGGATGACTTCAATTTTTAACATATCATTTCAAAATCTTCATATACCATTCATTGGGGTAAAACCATCTATAATTCACACTACTACATAGTTAAACCTCTCTGACCAAGTGAACCATATGGTGGACCATTATATAAAATAATAATGATGGTAAAAATATTTCTAATTCACATAATATGATTGAAATATCATTATCCATGATGGGAAACTTCACCATGTAAACAACTTTATTGCATATGGATTTGAAAAAAAAAGTGGAGTCTGGTTATTATATGTCATTCATTTTGAGGAAGAATGAAATGGAAAGCAACATATATTAAATCTTGAATAAAAACATGATAATAGTGTGATTTTATTGCTTGTAAATTCAAATTATTCATTGACATGACATTCTTGATATTTGATGAATACCCCTATGGAACTTTTACACTCATAAAGAAAAGGAAAATTTTCAATTTTTCTTATCTGGACAGAGTGTAAGATATTGGAGGAAGACAATTCTTCCTTTTACCCTTCACTGGTGCCAAACCTTCCCTTATCCCCATTTCAATCAAGTCTAACCTAGCCTTGATTCCATATTTCATTTTACTAGGAACATTTAGTAATGTGCCCATAACACTATCACATATATTTTTTTCTACATGCATGAAATCAAGAATATATCTAACATACAAACCATTCCAATATGGGAATTCAAAGAAAATTTATCTCTTCTTCTTACTTAATTTTGAATGGTTTTTTGAAAATGGTTTTCTAAAAATAGTGTCAATCTTTTTTAATTTTTTGTATAGTTGATCAAATTTTGATAGATATGTTGTTGTACCTTGTTCGATATTCCCATAAAATTATGTTTTACTGGATCAATATTTTTCTCATCGAGGTAAAAATTTTCCATTTTATATGAACATAGTCTTTTATGAATGTTTCATCCAAACCGAGTATGAGTATTTTTCTGAAATAGGATAACCAAACATGCCTTTAATTCTATAGCATGATAAATTTCCATAAGTGGGGAAGCCATTTATTGTTCTGTACAACATAGACCTCATTGTGAATTATTTAATTCTATGAGCACCATAAACTGTAACACCAGTACCCCATATTAAATTCAGATCTTCGATCAATGGAGCTAAATAGACATCAATATCATTACCATGTTTCTTTGGTCCAGATATAAGCAGAGTCAACATAATGTATTTTTACTACATGTATTACCATGGAGGAAAGTTATAATTTACCAACATTATGGGTGATATACTACGAGTACTACTCTTTACACCAAAAGGATTTATTCCATCTTTAGATAACACAAGATGAAAGTTTCTCAGCTCATTTCTAAATTTAGGAAACTCATAATTAATTTTATTTCATTGAGGAGAATCTATTGAATGATGTGGGTTCCCATCATTAATTCTTGTATCTTAATGCCATGTTAATTGTCATATAGTTTTCTGAAATACTTATAGTTTTCTAAATAGTGGAATGATAGAAAAGTACCATACATATTTTGAAGGACTTGATTCATTTTTCTTGTATCGATCTATGCCACACTTAGGGAATTTGATGACTGATTAATGGTACTTATGAAACAAAATGAAATCATTTGGACAAAAATGTATTTTTTTTTGAGATCATACCCATTTTATGTAACATTATTTTAGTATCATATGTTTGTCATGGTATTTCATTTTCTTCCAGTAGCATATCATTCAAAAGACCAAGTAGTTTTGTAAAGCTGGTGTCACTCCATTTGTTGGCAGCTTTAAAATTATATAACTTCAATACAATTGATAATGTTTTGTATTTAGTAAAAATGGTATATAATGGTTTCTTGAAATATCTTCTTAACTCCTAAAATATCTCTATACAATCACGAAGGTCATCTTTAATTTCTATTTTCATTTCTTCCATGATATCTCCACCATCTTTTACAAAGGTATTCATATCAAATGATTTATAAACTATAGTATCATCCCAATTGATTCCCACATTCATTTTTCCACATGTTTAGTCCAAAATTTATAGCTTTGATCTATTTCATGACAAATCAAATGTATTTTCAACTATTCCAGACTAATTTTTCTTGAATACCAATAATAAAAACAAAGAAAGAAGATTTTAGAAGGGTCGTCTGCATGCTCTCTTACAAACTTGATGAACTCTTTAACTCCATATTCATATTTTTTTGTCAAATGATTAACTTGTGTCCATTTTTAATTCATATCCATACTATTGGGTTTAAAAAATCTTAATTTTATATAATATATGAATAAATACAAATAAGATATTCATTATGAAAAGTAAAAGTTGTAGACAATTCTAATAAGGGAAATATGGATCATTTCAACTAGAATATCCGAGAAACTAGATATTCCAAATCCAATAATAAGGGCTGTTGGAATTTTAAAAAATAGAGGAAGATAAAGTAAGATAATAAATTATATTATCACTAAACAATATAGGTGTAAACCAGAAGATGAATAGTGTAATGATCCAAGCCTAAATTACCCAAACAACACCAGGTCAGAGAATCTTATGGCCTTTAACACCCCTCAAAGTCACTACAAGATTGTTTAAGATTTGGGTGTAAGAAACCATAAATGGGAGGTACCCCCCTATAAATAGAAATATTTAGTACCAAAGGGAGAACAAACATCTAGCATGACCCTTTGGGTCAACGAACCTGCAAACCCAAAATCATCATTACTCAATATAAGAATAACTATTAGACCAAAAACTATGTAAATAAATGATGTAGAAGCTATATAGGCATAGATACATGTCACACTAGTATAAAAAATCACTCAATTAGTGTCTATAATAAATATAAAATAGATAGAAACCCGATATTACAACAAAACATGAACTAAAGGCACCGTAATGATTCAAAAAGTGAAGTTAATGGGATAAAACATCATGTGCTTAACTGGGGATGAACCCTTCAAATATGATCTATAAGAAAACTAAGGGCCATAGTGAATTCTAAGAGGAACTAGATCCCATGAAATGTATAAACAATAGAGGAATATACATCACTCCACAAACATGGTTCCTAAAAAATAACATCTAAAAATGCATGTCCACTAAGGTGTCCATGAAAGGTGTCAGAATATATATAATCGTTAGGGAACCACCAATGTGACTCAAATTGGTAGTCAATAAAAGAGAATATACATGAAAATTTCTACGCATTTATATACATATATGAAAAAATTATTTAGTAATAGATATAAAACATAGTAGTAAAACAATAATGAATAAATCTATGGTTCAATGTCAGATATAAATAACAGATCATACATCGGTAGTCAACATAAACAACGAACCAAAAATTATTCCCTAAAAAATAGATCACAAACAAATCATAAACAAAAGACCAAAAAATGTTCCTTAAATAATAGATCACAAAAAAATAATAAACAACACATCATTAACAATGGATAATAAAAAAATAATAGAAGAATAAATAAAAAACGAAACCAAAAATACACCAAGAAAATCAGAAGGCCTACCTCACTAGGTTGAATAAAATATGAGACCCTCTTTATATGTCAGATGAGATGTTCAAAGACTATTTATTGGTGTGATTTGACCTTTGATTCTCCAAGGATGAGCATCGATAGTGGTTGGCTTCTGCAGAAAGCTTCTATATCGCAATGGGTTCACAACTGGTGAGGGTTTTTAAAATATATCAGGATAATTTTATCAGCGATTAAAAATAGGCACTGATAAAAGGATTATTTATTGGAGCTATATTTTATTTCACTAATAAATATTAATTTATCAGTGCTTTGTTTATCATTGATAAATCCTCCTCTTTATCAGTACAAAAAAGCACTGATAAAGATTCTTTTATGAGCGCTTATTATTGAAGCATTGTTAAAAGATTTATAATTATAATTATAAATAATTTTTTTAAAAATATTTATACATAATTAATAAATAAATATAAATATAAATATGGTAAATATATTCCTTTTTAAATATATTTATTATAATTTTATAATTATTTATTTATAATTATAGAAATATTTTTTAAAAATATTATATATATATCATTATATACATTTATATAATTATATATATATATAATAAATAAATATAAATATAAATATAGTTAATATATTAATTATTTTAGTAAATTTATAATAAATTTAAAAATTATTTAAATATAAATAAATAATTATTTATAAATATATAAATATATTTAAAAAAATATTTATTTATTTATAATTGTAAATATATAATTGTATAAATATAGAGAATGAAGATTTATAAATATATTTATTTATAATTAGTTTTTTACAGATATATTTTTAAAAGTATCAATGAATATCTAATTTTGAGTGCATGAATATATGCACAAAATGAGTGAAATTGAATAAATTAAGAATATAGTTACACTTTAACAATATTGAAAAAATGGATAAGTTCTCTATGTGTGCATATTGTATATAAATATCCATTAATTATATGTATATGTGAAATCAATATAACACACATTTGATCTATATTAAATTTAAAAATCAAATGTAATTCAATTATATGTCAAGTACTATGCAATTAGTCAATATTTTTTTAATTCATATTAATTTTTAATTATATACCATTATTCAATAAATATATGAAAATTTAATGTAAAGCACATAAATATTTTCTAATATATAATAATATTTATATACATTAATATATATCTATATATTTAAAATATACAATTTAATAACATTAATTACCCTAAATATCTAATTAATAAAATGGTTAATATTTAATAATGTATAATCAATCAATTCATTTTTATCAATAATTATTTAATTAATAATTTTTTTAATATTTTTTTTAAATAACACATTCTTTATTTTTAATTTATTTAATTATTTCATTTTATCAGTGATAAAAACACATTGATGAAATAAATATTCATCAACACTAAAAATAAAGCACTGATAAAGGATGTCGTTTATTAGTGCTAAAAATCAAGAATTGTTAAAGTTTTCCTTTGTCAGTGATAAAATAAAATCACTGATAAAATTTTTAATTTATCAGCACTTTCTTTATCGCTGATAAATACTCCATTTATCATCATTTTCTTTTAGCACTGATAAATAATAGTACTGTTAAAGGCAAGTTATTTAGTATTGCTATGAAACATCCCCCAATGGTTGTGGTTCATCAACTTGAGGGGCTTTATCACCCCTTAATAAAATGTCTCATATCTTATAGTATGGTAATTTATATAGGGGGACTGAAAAGAATCCATCATTTAAAAAAACCCACTTTAAATCATTGGTCCTACCATTTCTTGGTGGTCAAATATTAAATAATCCTACCTCTTGGGGATGTATACCTTAGAGCCATTCCTCCCATATTCCCCAAATTATTTCATAAGGAGGATCACGGGAAACTATTGGTGGAGAAAGATGGATCATGGAAATTATTGTTAGAGACTATTTTAATGCAAAGTGGAGGCCCTACCAAAATTAATAGTCATCTCTGTGGATAACATCCGATTCTACATATCATGTGAGCCACATGGCCTAGATCTAGGAAATAGTGTTATGTATACGAACCCAACTACAAATCACCTCTTACAACACATATAGAAAATAACTCATATACTGTGGCTCTAGATGGAAAGATAGTAATAGACCCATGTATTAGTACAAATCAATATAGTCCAAGATGGTCCCTATATATTAGTAGGGAATTTGACTCGTCATACATATTTTTAATACACAGTCCATGAAAATGTTCCATCAACACTATTTTAAATGTTTTTAAGTTATTTGAGTTAGAAATTATTCTATGGAGATGAACCAATGAATAATAAAACCTTCCATACTTACGTGCTCCAAGGATACCATTGAGTCCCCATAAGTATGGTGTATATGAAAAGAATTTTTCAAATACATGATCCAACCACACATATCCATTTCATCAAAGAAAATAAACTATTTGCAACATGTAGCTAAAACTGGTTGTGAACAATACTAGCTAGTGGGGTGTCAAAACTGGCATTTTCCCCAACAATCCAGAATTTCCAAAAAAGTGTGTATTGGACTTTCAGTAGGCCTGTCATCAAATAAGGCATGTTTATTTCTTGTGGAAACAACCGATTGAGCTGTTAGACCTGGAAAGAGATATATTTGGCTAGTTCAGGGCTCTCATTGTCCCATTTTTTGGAAATCCTGAGTAAACACACTCATAGTCATGAATAACTTAAATATTGTTGTTTCAAGAATACATATATTCTACTTTATACCATCCATATGGGTTTATTTTAGTTTTCTATGTTTCATTGTGAACATAGGTGGGGGATAGAGAAGGTTAGCTAATCTGAACAAGTGATAAGGGAAAAAATACCCCAGAAGACCACCCTTTATGAAGAAAAAATAGTACTGAAAATACTGGAATATAATTGAAAAGAGGAGAAGAGGAATTACCTGAGAAGTTGGATTCTCCACTTCCCAATCCATTTGGACACTACTATTTTTCACTCTATAATCCTTTACCCATAATTTCCCCAAAAATAATAATTCCAACATAATAATCCCTAAACAATATGTCATAAGGACTATATTAACCTCCCCCAATTGTGTTCTCGGTATCATCTATATGGAAAATAGTGGTTCAGATACGGACGGTTCTCGATTTTTTCCCCATAAAGTGTCAACTTCACCTCAATGGGAAACTTTATTTATTTTAAAAGGTTATTTAAGAGATATAAATTATTAAAATAATTAAAAAGGTAGGATAAAAAAGTGGGAAACCAACTAGATTTACCAAAATTAAAATCCTTGATGTATCTATTATTCTAGGGAATAAAAATAATATAAGTATAGTTTAATAAAATTATTTCAAATTTGATTCTAAATATCTATTTAAGATAAATAAAATATCCATGTACAGATGAAGAGTAGAAAATATACTCTTTATCCAATTCATCTAGAAGTAAATTAGAAAATATTATGTTCAATGGATTAATGGGGTCAAAGAGATAGGGTTAGTCTGACTATGACAATATTCAGATATTCATCATGATTTCAATTTAAGATAATGTGTTTTTTAAGAGGAAGAAAATTTTTGTATTGTGGATGTGTCAGCTGTTCGTGATAGGAATGAGCATGAGGCTGGTGGGGATGTCTATGGGTGGATAAGATTAGTAAATTACTAACATGGGGTAGTATTTTATTTTTTAATTAATAGTTTTTTTTCATTGGATGTAATATATTAGGTTAGCTGGTTGTGGGATGGGGTAATAAATAATATGTAACACCCCAAGATTTCATAGTGTGTTATTTCTTCAAAATAATTCAATAACTTGCACTACATGCAACACCGAGTTCTAACACACCATAACTAATCAAAATAGCCGTTATGAATAGTAATACCCACTTTTTGAAATTATATATATTTTATATTTCAAAATGGACTTCATTTTTGGATTCAGAATATCGAATTTAGCCTAAGGTGAAATTTTGGTACTTTTCAGATAACTTTAATATTTTGATGAATAGTGAAAATTACTAAATTTTAATTAAAAACAACTTTTTTAATAAAAATAATTAATAGTGATAAATTATGAATTTGAGTGGTTTTAAAGTATATTTAGAATATATTTTTACAATTTAATACAATGTTTGTCATTGGACATAATTTTACAATTAAACCGGACATAAACAAGTGTCAATCTTTTGATAATTATTATCTCTTAAAAACACTCTTTTTGTTTTAACAACGGGAATTAATTTTAAATTAATTTCTGCCACTTCTGTGTTTTGAATTTGAAAAAATGGATTCCATATTTGGAATCTGGATTTAGATATTGTGTAAATAGGTAACTTTTATTTTTAGACATTTTGAATAATTACTGCGGCAAATATTTTATTTACCATGGTTAAGGGTAAATCCGGTAAATAGGGGTTAAAAAATAATATTATAATAATACTAAATTACCCTAAAACGTGTCCTAACCTTATTGGTTGATACATGTCCGACCATGGTCATCTTTGGGTCGATTTTAGGACCCCATGGAGCCACTTGTAGGTGATATGGACACTTTATTTTAATTAAGTTAAAATCAGTACAAAAATGACATAAGCATATATCTTTTAGAAAAACAATTTTTACATAGAGTTATATATGTTGTATTTTCTATTATAAATATTCATTAGAAATATAAAACAATTTCCCACATAAGGATATTTTATTTATAATTTTTAGACTTTAAATATGTTAATTTATTTATGACACAATGATGATGCAGTAATTACCATAATAGTGACAAATTATAATAATTGATATTATAAATACCCAAATAAATATAATTTGAGACTTTTAATGAATTAAACAAATTTTATATGATAATATGACATATTAGGATTGATTTAATTGACTTTTTCCGAAGTAATAATTCTGTTATGAGTTTCACAAAAATCAACTATTGAATAGTGTCAAAATTGACATAAAAGAGTTTTTAAAACAAATATTATATTATTAATTGATATTAAATTCCTAAAAATCTAATTTTTGGCCATTATACTTATATCATGATAGGTGTATTATTAATGGACCACTTTGGGGTCTCTTGGATGTATATAGTATTTTTATTAACTGTATAATATAAAAATACAAAGTGACATGGTAAATGTCATACTAATTAACTAAGAGTTAAAACTAAAAGATAAGGTTAATATAATGACCCAAACCTGTCTTAATTCTATTGGTTGAATGGTTTTCAACCTATCCCCACCTTAAAATTTAAATAATACAATTTTGAGCCATTAGAAACCGAATATGAATTTATTATAAATTAATATTTCTAGCTTTTCCAAAGGTGCCCCTCACCCCTCTTATAAAAGGCACTCCTCCTTCTCATTTCTTCACACCTTCAAAGACTTTTGGTTCGGCAAAACTCTATCCAAATACTCTCCCAACTTTCCTAACTACAACCTAGATGCCTTAGTTTGATCATAAAGCCGACCTAAGGAGCCCTTTTGATCAAATCAAAAGGAAGAACTCGAAGAAGAGGTAATGATTTCACCACCCTATTTCAAGTTCCTTTATTCTTCCACTTCTTCTTCCTTTGTTGTTAACATTATAAAATAATAACTCCAGTATCATATATATAATATTGTTTTATTATAAATATGGTACAACCATATTCACTATTCTATCCATCCTTTGAATAACATGTCACCATACGTGCGTACGTACGGCTTACCGTCTCCACGTTGTGGTGTAATTGTTATTTAATAAATTATTATTTGGATGGGTATAAAAATGATGTGTAACTCATGTAAATAATAAATATAACATGATAAGGATTCTGTATATATGATATACCATCCAATTATATATTATTTTAATATCAAAAGAATGATATTATCGCTCGTACGTACGTACGGACTACCGTCTCCACGAACGCGATGAGATTCATTCTCCATCGTATCCATTCAAGTATAATTTTCAATTGATTGTTAATAATAGTATCTAAGTAATTGATATCATTCTTGATATGAATGAGATACAATCTATCAAATACAAACATGTCTTACGTAACAAAACATATAAAAGAAAACGAGTAAGTTAACACCCGAAACGACGATAATACTAAGATATTATTATCAAATCAATATTAAAAGATCATATATGATATCATATTAATGTATATGATTCTTGTATAATTTAATAACAATTATTTCACCATTATACAGGAGTTTAACCTACCCCAACCAAGGAAAAGTACAAGGTAAGGGTTATTTCACAATCTCTTCATTATCCGAGGTTGTTTATACGTAATAATCTACTAGGATCTCTTTATAATCCACATCCATGTTTCTTAAAAATGAATTTCAAAACATTTTTACTATTTACTAGAATATGGGTTAAAGTCATTTATACCCCTGTTTGACTTTTTATAAGAGGTTTATAAAGTAATCTTTCCGTCATTTTCCAAACAAGGTGCTTTTTAACCTTTTCGAGAAAATTAAGGTAAGAATGTTTTTTTAACTTATACGGCGGGTGCAGCTATTTACCGCCGTTATAAAATTGTCAAATATTCCCTTACAAGGTTAAAAGGATATTTTCAAAGTAAATGTTTTATTTTATAATTATGTGACTTTAAAATGATTTCAAAATGAATATTTTAAGAATTTCGGAAAGATACTCTTTATCGAAATCAGAATTTTAAATGTTTTAAAGATTTATCTTTCTAATTATTTTTAATTAATGTCTATGTCCTCAAAATGGTTTTTAAGGATTTATTTATATGGACATGAATGTTTTTAAAATGTTAATTCCATTCAAAAGTTTCAAAGTGGTATGGGACACTTTGATTAAAAAATATCTTTTTAATTACTTCCTTTATAAATGTGTGACTTTTAAATGATTTCAAAAAAAGGAGATATTTCTCTCAAATAGTTTTGAGTTCATCTATGTCAACATCATTTGATTTATTTTATGATTATATGAAGTTGATTTATTATGATACAAAACTTCCATAATGTATTGAAGGTTTTGTGATATGTTTGAATATGGATGTGTTATTTTTATACCATTCATGGTTTATGGAGAAAGTATTGAAATTTCGTATGATAGTTTTAATACGAATGTTTATGTTGTGTTTAAACCTTTTCATATGGGAGTGCATTGGACTTAATATGTGACGGGTGGAGCCCGCTATAGCTCCTCAATGCATCGGTAGGTCTCATGAGACAAACTAGTATCTTGGCACAAGGCCTTGGCAAAATCTTATTTGTAGTCTTGGCACAAGGCCTTGTCTATGTGGTTATGATAGTCTGGCATTATGCATTCCATCATTATGAAAGTGGTTATTGATATTGCATGTGATTATTCGATTAGTAGAATATCCATGTGAATAAGTAAATGGCATTATTTCATTTTACTTTTGCCATACTATGTTGAAGTTGAAGTTTAAAAGGCTTTTGTTTTAGTAATGCATTGCCTTAAATGTTTATGCTTATTTTTGAAAGTTTCCACTATATTGTTATCCTTACTGGGCATTTTAGCTCACCCCTTTTCTATGTTTTATTTTTCCCAGGATATGAAGAAGTAAATTATGAATGACCTATAAGGATAATATGAGGGGATAAGAGTTTGGTCTGTGGAGACTATATTGTTGTAGTTTTCATTTTTATGATGTAAAACTTTATGAATATATCTAGTGTTTCCAAGGATACTAAACCAATCGGTCTTTCGAGATTTGATCTTTCTTGTGATCATGGCAATGTTATGTAATAATGTACCGAATCTGGGTAACTGGGGTTGGGGAGTTACAGTTGGTATCAGAGGAAGTTTACTACAAACATTGGAAGCTAGATTTAGATAAACTCTGATTAGAGCACATATATTTAAGATGGACTTTGAGGATTAGTACAGAAGAACTTCCTAGAATTTTGGTATTGTAGAGATTTTGTGAGTTTTCCGAGCAATACATCCCTGTCTGGATACGAGCAGGTAGAGGTGGCTCTGGCACAGATGTACCTAGGGGTAAAACCCAAAAACACCTCTTTGTGCTAGACTCGAACGAGAACTGGTGCACGAAAATGGGCCTTTCTTCACTCTTGGTTACAACACTCCCGGGGGATATGCTTAGGATAATTCTCATTTTCTTTACAAACCATTATGAAGGGTTTATGAGTATATACTTCCTCAAAGGAGACATTTTTATGATTATGGATTATATCCATAAACTATTTAATTTATGTTATGTGTTTTACAAGTTTGGGATTAGGTATTGTTATTCATAAACTAATCTAGTGTATGCCATTGTTTAGAAATGGTGCCCTGTAGAAGGAATGAGAATTCCAGCAATGCACATGATCCAAAGAGAAGGAATGATCATATCTTTCATGGTCTTAAGCTAGAATTTATAAGAGAAATAGTCTCCCATGTATTATCATCTTATGAAGAAATAATATCATGTGTTGATAAGATAAGTAAAGAATTTACTGAGTCCTATGGCTTTGAAGGGAAGTAAGAGAAGAAAATGATGGAAGAGGGAAAGATGGATAAAGGGAAGAGGGAAAAGAAGAATTTTCCCATATGTGATAACTGTGGGAAGAAACACCCTGGAACTTGCCTAAAAGGAATGGGATTTTGTTATAAGTGTGGAGGAAAAGGGCACAAAGTACATGACTGCAAGGGTAAGAAAATGGTTTCAAATGTACAATGCTTCATTTGCAAGGAGTTTGGACACTACGTGAACCTATGTCCCTCTCATTAGACTATGCCGCAAATGATGCTATTGGATAATAATCAAGTTATGATACTACCACAGATGAAGAGGAATGATTAGAGTTCTTGTGTTGATTATGTCATTTGAGGGTTGTATCAACAATGTACTTGTTATAATAATTATGGAGTATATAAGGATTGTACTGCAGTACTATTTTATTAAGGACTTGAGATTGTGTGGAACAAAGAAAAGTGACTCAATAGGCGGATAAATTTTTGGAAAATATATAGTTGTGAGAATGATAAACCATAATATAGTTCTGATATTAAGGTAGTGATTTTGGAATAATACATGATTGATTTGGATAAATTATATTGGATATTCTTGACTACCTTAAAACTGAATAATGATTTGTATATTCCATCATTGTTGGAGTTTAAAAAAAATTTGGATTGAAGGAGTATATCTATTATTCTTTAAGGAATAAGGGGTCATGAATGTAATCAATACGGTTTTATGGTAATTCAGGATGTTGCAGTGTTTTAAAAGAATACATGATGAAGGTGTTCACATGTTATTACAAGGAAAAAAGGATCTTTATTTTTTTTACCTTCCTTATAAATTTTGGACTGAAGTATTTTGGATAGTTCTAGTTTGTATTTTTTTGGATTTCCATAAAAGGACAACCCAGAGGTCGGGCGGCAACCCGTCGCGTCCGGCAAGGCCGCGAGACTTGAACCCACAACCGAAGGGCGACAAGGGTGTATCACCTACCACTGACCCACGTGATGTCTGAAATTAAATAATGTAGTTTTTTAAAGATCTGGTAGATGAAATTATAAATTCGTTTTTTAACCCTATACGAATAGGATAAATAAAATATTTTTTACGTTCTATTATCTTTTAGAGTGAAAGATGAATTTGTGGTAGAAATTAGTTAAAGGATGAAACTCTAATTGTCAAGAATATATTTTTCTTCTTCTCTTATTCTATGAAGAAATTAATTTTTATACTTTATTTAAGGAATCCTAAAACCAAAAATGTGTTATCCTAATACCCTATGTTTTGTTGAACTAGTGGTATTTCAAATCATCATAGATTGATGAATTTAAAGACCTCAATTTTACACTTGTTTGTGATTGATGAACTCAATCACTACCTATAAATATTTAATTTTTTCCTCCAATTATATGTATCTAATTTCCACCATTGTTCTCCTAATCGAGATCATAATTTGGTGGTGACCCTTTCATTTCTCTTTTCCTCATATTAAGACTAAATTTTAGTAACCCAATTTCCGATGTGGGTTTTTCAACAAAGATATTTTCTATTTTCAACCTTTTATTTTTGAAGAACAATTTCAAATTGCGAGGACTCAATTTATTGAAGGAGGGGAGAATGTAACACCCCAAGATTTCATAGTGTGTTATTTCTTCAAAATAATTCAATAACTTGCACTACACGCAACACCGAGTTCTAACACACCATAACCAATAAAATTAGCCGTTATGAATAGTAATACCCACTTTTTGAAATTATATATATTTTATATTTCAAAATGGACTTCAAATTTGGATTCGGAATATCGAATTTAGCCTAAGGTGAAATTTTGGTACTTTTCGGATAACTTTAATATTTTGATGAATAGTGAAAATTACTAAATTTTAATTAAAAACAACTTTTTTAATCAAAATAATTAATAGTGATAAATTATGAATTTGAGTGGTTTTAAAGTATATTTATAATATATTTTACCATTTAATACAATGTTGGTCATTGGACATAATTTTACAATTAAACCGGACATAAACAAGTGTCAATCTTTTGATAGTTATTATCTCTTAAAAACACACTTTTTATTTTAACAAAGGGAATTAATTTTAAATTAATTTCTTCCACTTATGTGTTTTGAATTTAGAAAAATGGATTCCATATTTGGAATCAGGATGTTCATATTGTGTAAATAGGTAACTTTTATTTTTAGACATTTTGAATAATTACTACGGTAAATATTTTATTTACCAGGGTTAAGGGTAAATCCGGTAAATAAGGGTTAAAAAATAATATTATAATAATACTAAATTACCCTAAAACGTGTCCTAACCTTATTGGTTGATACATGTCCGACCATGGGTATCTTTGAGTCTATTTTGGGACACCATGGAGCCACTTGTAGGTGGTAGGGACACTTTATTTTAATTAAGTTAAAATAAGTACAAAAATGACATATGCATATATCTTTTAGTAAAACAATTTTTACATAGGGTTATATATGTTGGATTTTCGACTATAAATATTCATTAGAAATATAAAGATATTTCGTACATAATGATAGTTTATTTATAATTTTTACACTTTAAATATGTTAATTTATTTATGACACAATGATGATGTAGTAATTACCATAATAGTGAAAAATTAAAATAATTGATATTAAAAATACCCAAATAAATATAATTTGAGACTTTTAATGAATTAAACTAATTTTATATGATAATATGACATATTATGATTGATTTAATTTACTTTTTTCTAAGTAATAATTCTTTTATGAGTTTCAAAAAAATCAACTATTGAATAGTATCAAAATTGACATAAAAGAGTTTTTAAAAAAAATATTATATTGTTAATTGATATTAAATTCCTAAAAATCTAAGGTTCGTCCAAGAGACTTATATCATGATAGTTGTATCATTAATGGACCAATTGTGGGTATCTTTGATGTATATAGTATGTTTAATAACTATATAATATAAACATACAAAGTGACATGGTAAATGTCAAACTAATTAACTAAGAGTTAAAACTAAAAGATAAGGTTAATATAATGACCCAAACCTGTATAAATTCAACTGGTTGAATGGTTTTCGACCTATACCCACTTTAAAATTTAAATAATTCACTTTTTAGCCATTAGAAACCGAACATGAATTTATTATAAATTAATATTTCTAGCTTTTCCAAAGGTGCCCCTCAACCCTCTTATAAAAGGGCACTCCACCTTCTCATTTCTTCACACCTTCAAAGCCTTTTGGTTCGGCCAAAATCTGACCGAATACTCTCCCAACTTCCCTCACTACAACCTAGAGGCCTTAGTTTGATCATAAAGCCAACCTAAGGAGCCATTTTGATCAAATCAAAAGGAAGAACCCGAAGAAGAGGTAATGATTTCACCACCCTTTTTCAAGTTCCTTTCTTCTTCCACTTCTTCTTCCTTTGTTGTTGCCATTTTAAAATAATAACTCCAGTATCACATATATACTATGATGTTATTATAAATATGGTACAACCATATTCACTATTCTATCCATCCTTTGAATAACATGTCACCATACGTGCGTACGTACGGCTTACCGTCTCCACGTCGTGGTGTAATTGTTATTTAATAAATTATTATTTGGATGGGTATAATAATGATGTGTAACTCATGTAAATAATAAATATAACATGATAAGGATTCTGTATATATGATATACCATCCAATTATATATTATTTTAATATCAAAAGAATGATATTATCGCTCGTGCGTACGTACGGACTACCGTCTCCACGAACGCGATGAGATTCATTATCCATCTTATCCATTCAAGTATAATTCTCATTTTATTATTAATAATATTATCTAAGGACTTGATATCACTCTGAATATGAATGAGATACAACCTATCCATTACAAACATCGCTTACGTAAAAAATCATATAAAATAAAACGAGTAAGTTAACACCCGAAACGACGATAATTCTAAGATATTATTAAAAAAGAAATGTTAAAAGATCATATATGATATCATATTAATGTATATGATTATTGAATAATTTAATAAAAATTATTTCACCATTATACAGGAGGTTAACCTAACCCATCCAAGGAAAAGTTCAAGGTAAGGGTTTATTTCGCAGTCTCTTTATTATCCGAGGTTGTTTATACGTAATAATCTACTGGGATCTCTTTATCATCCACATCCATGTTTCTTAAAAGTGAATTTCAAAACATTTTTACTATTTACTAGAATATGGGTTAAAGTCATTTATACCCTTGTTTTACTTTTTATAAGAGGTTTATAAAGTAATCTTTCCATCGTATTCCAAACAAGGTGCTTTTTAACCTTTTCGACAAAATTAAGGTAAGAATGTTTTTTTAACTTATACGGCGGGTGAAGCTATTTACCGCCGTTATAAAATTTTCAAAGATTCACTTACAAGCTTACAAGGATATTTTCAAAGTAAATGTTTTATTTTATAATTATATGACTTTTAAATGATTTCAAAATTAATATTTTAAGAATTTCGGAAAGGTACTCTTTATCAAAATCAGAATTTTAAATGTTTTAAAGATTTATCTTTCTAAATCTTTTTAATTAATGTCCATGTATTCAAAATGGTTTTTAAGGATTTATTTATATGGACATGAATGTTTTTAAAATGTTAATTCCTTTCAAAAGTTTCAAAGTGGTATGGGACACTTTGATTCAAAAATCTCTTTTTAATTACTTCCTTTATAAATGTGTGACTTTTAAATGATTTCAAAAAAAAGGAGATATTTCTCTCAAATAGTTATTATTTCATCTATGTCAACATCCTTTGATGTATTTTATGATTATATGAATTTGAGTTATTATGATACAAAACTTCCATAATGTATTGAAGGTTTTGTGATATTTTTGACTGTGGATGTGTTATTTTTATACCATTCATGGTTTATGGAGAAAGTATTGACATTTTGTATGCTAGTTTTAATATTAATGTTTATGTTATGTTTAAACCTTTTCATATGGGAATGAATTGGACTTAATATGTGACGGGTGGATCCCGCTATAGCTCCTCGATGCATCAGTAGGTCTCATGAGACAAACTAGTGTCTTGGCACAAGGCCTTGGCAAAATCTTATTTATAGTCTTGGCACGAGGCCTTGGCTATGTGGTTATGATAGTATGGAATTATGCATTCCATCATTATGAAAGTGGTTATTGATATTATATGTGATTATTCGATTAGTAGAATATCCATGTGAATAAGTAAATGGCATTATTTCACTTTACTTTTTCCATACTATGTTGAAGTTCAAGTTTAAAAGGCTTTTGTTTTAGTAATGCATTGCCTTAAATTTTTATGATTATTTTTGAAAGTTTATGCTATATTTTTATCCTTACTGGGCATTTGAGCTCACCCCTTTTCTATGTTTTATTTTTCCCAGGATATGAAGAAGTAAATTATGAATGACCTGCAGGGATAGTATGAGGGGATAAGATTTTGGTCTGTGGAGACTATATTGTTGTAGTTTTCATTTTTATGATGTAAAACTTTTTGAATATATCTAGTGTTTCCAAGGATACTAAACCAATCGGTCTTTCGAGATTTGATCTTTCTTGTGATCAGGCCAATGTTATGTAATAATGCACCAACTCTAGGTAACTGGGATCGGGGTGTTACATAAGAAAGATATCATAATGGAAGGTTATATGAATTTTTTTTTCTTTTACTCGGATGGATGGGTGGTTTGGAACATGGGAGGTCTCAGCCTTACCTCCATGTAGTGGTCTTCCATGGAGTGTATTCTTCTCCATCCTCCCCCTCTTCTTCTCCCTACTATATTTTTTACCTCTACATATATTGTAATCATGACTATTATTGTTTAGTATAGAAATATATATATTAATTGAGATTTCATTTACTTAAATTAATCTATCTGATATACTATTATATGGAGTTATAACCAATAAAACAATATCAAAATTTATAATAATTAAATTTTATTGTCCTATAATATATTTTCCAATATATTTCCATATTAATTTTTAAACTTTTTATCAATTTCCATATATAATTTTCCATATAATAATTTATTTTCATTTATAATATATAATGAAGCGTAATCCCATCATCTTAATATTTTAAATTTGGAAATTAATTTTTTTCTTGGGTTACTATGAGGTACCTACCAACCATATCAGTGAAAAAACATCATAGATTCATATAGATGAATTATAAATAAGATATTTTAAATACTTTTTCATCAATTCCATAACAATCATTAATACCCAATTATCTATAATCATTAATCTATGCTTGTTTCCCATTATCATTTATCATTTCCACCGATGAATTGAAGGGTTTTCCTATTGATAGGAATGTTAGGGAAGTGGTTGTATTTGAAATGGATGTATTGGTAACTATTAATGGATGTAATGTAATCAACATGGATAGTTTTTGGGGTAGTTTTTCATAGGAAGAGGAATTAAATATGGTGGTAGAATATTGGGAGGGGGACTTGGATGTTTTTTGGATTTCAACATGGCTGATTGAGAGATATCAACCTTGGCTTCAAGGAGAATCTTCCTTAGGGATCTCCATATTTTTCTACTCTTAATTATTCTTCTATAAACTATAATAGATTCTAATATTTTCTCTACTAAGAACTCCATGATCCTATCATTTGATGCTTTCATTGAGAGATTCATGGATTGTGAAGAAGGATCGAGGATATTTGGTGAATTCTTTCTAAAAATAAGACGAAAACTATATTATGGGAAACATTGAGATAAAATCTATAATGAAACCTACAATCACTAGAAATTGATATAGAGGACCTTTACTAGGGGAATTTTTATCCCACAAAGAAACATAATGAGCTTTTGAGTTTTTTTATAAAAATGTTAAGGTAAACAGGTTTGGAAGGAACAAAATATGTTTTATTATATTCAAGATAATAGAATAAATAACTTGAAAATATTTATTTTTGAAGATCTCAAAATTGATTCTTATGAGTCACTTCTGAAGATCAGTTCACATGTAGTTGGTGAAAAAAAATTATGGAGAATATTTTTTCCATGGGTGAGGGAATGTATTATGTGTGTAACTTATCATACTCAGATGCCACTCAACAATACCCCAAGACTGATGGGTCATAAGTTCTCAAGAGATTCTCCCAAGATTCTTGAGGATGATGACTAGTAGTGAGGGACTAGGTGTGTTAGTGTGGATATTATTCCCTTATCACTATAGTATACACAACAAAATATCAATAACATACAAATAGTGGAAGAAAATAAAAAAGCATACAACTGATAACTAAACAAGACAAGAATATCTAAAACAAAGCTAGATGTGTCCTATATACAATCATGATGATGACACATGTATGAAAAAAGCATCCAAAACAAGTACGTCAAAGTACAACAAAATACAAGTATCTAGAAATATAAAATACCAAAACGTCTCAATGCCGCATTAAAAGTCTCAGCATGGTCCGATGATCCCCTACTCTTATGTAGTAATCAAAAACCTATATTTGGGTGCTTGACCTTATCAATACCTTCAACCATATTATCTGTTTGGGTCCCCAAGGGTGGTCCAAACTGGGTGTGAGACAACATGCTAGTGGTACATCACCCAAATGTCTACACAATTCCATTATTTGAAATATAATAATCTAAGAAAAGTGTAGGTAAACATGTAAGAAGGTTAGCAGTAAAGAAATGTAAATATCCCATGAAATGTCCATTACTAAGAAAGTGATACTAACTAGACTCTCTAGGATCCTGACAAAACAAGTATCAAGATACTAACAAGGAAGCCACAAGTAAAAAAAGGATGTAAGTTTCATGACCTCACCGTACAACTATAGTTCCATAACAACCACGATCTTGTTGTACAACCTGAAGTTTCATAAGCATGGATGACCAAGTAGTTCAATCAAACTTGTCATAAATATCATGGTCGTGCTGTAAGTCAAAGAGTTAGACCCAGAAGGGCTAGATCCAAGGATTTGAAGACTTAGACAACCTTGTTGATTTCCATGATCATCTCAAAAGAAACTCGGTTAGACACTGATTGGGGTCTTAGGAGTATTTCATTATGGACATATCCTACATGAGTCCAAGAAAGATGGAACTAGGGGGTAGAAAATCCCATGGAACCCCATGGAATCAAGACCCAAGTATCATCTCTTTCCACGACCTCCACTACTGTATGCCATATCCAAGGAACGTATAGAAGCAATCTGTTAATACATTTACCATTCATAGAATTTATCATTTCAAATAATATGAGAATACCTACTCAAGTAACCACTTCACATTAAAAATATCTCATGAGTATACCAAATCCTATATCAAATTTTCCAATTTAACCATTCAATAAATTTCAAACAACCAAATGAGTATTAACACTAATTTAACAATTAATATTTAACCCCTTTAACTAATTCTATCATGGAATATCATATAGATTTAAAAATGAGGCAGGAAATATCCTAACAAGTAATTCAAATCCATTTAATTACAAATGGTCTTCTTAAATCTAGGAAAGATTGGGAAATCACCCCTTTTGGTGGTTCAACCAAGGAATAAAAACAAATTCCATAAGGAACACCGCATTAGTGACAATGATTTGGGAAAAAACCACCAACACATCATAAAAAAACCTAAAGTAATCCCTAAAATAACAATTTACTCTAATTTAATTAACCTGTTCAAAATTAGGGTTGTGTTGAAAAGTATGATGTGTGGGCTAATGACTGGTATCCTAATAAAGCACCAAAAATCAAGTAAGTTATATAGACCACCCACCATAGCTCAGTAGTGGAGTGTTCATCCTATATCGAGTCCTGATTCAACTCATATCAATAGAAATCTAAATAATGGATGAAGAACTAGAAATTAGGGCATATGAGCCTAAACCCAAATAGTGTAGCTGAGAGCCAAAAGAATGAGTAATGGATAAAAAGGAATTAATTACTCATCAATGTGAATCCAATGAGATATTTTGTGCTTGAATCGAACATCAGATGGAGAAACCACCTGAAATCCTACATTAGGAGTCAAAGAGAGCTTCCAAATATCAAAGGTGATGTGCTCTAGAAGAAACCCAAATTAGATTTATAAAATATTTTAATTTAATTTTAAATTTATAAAATTTACAAAATATCAGAGGTCCCATGGTTTATGTGCAGAATTTAACAAACCGTGCGCAAATCATGCACTATCTACTGTAGGCAAGTGGAACCCAAATAGTTTTCCAACAAGGTCTGACTAATAGTGAAAAAGCTGTGTGAAAATCCACTTTAAAAATTACAGAGCTGGATTCATAGAAATACAACCTGATTTGCATGGTTTTTATGAAACTGTGAAGCCTGTAGCTCCCCTATGTCTATCCTTACACATTTTGTTCTAACTATGCAGCATTTTCCACATATTCTGAACTAATCATGCGCTAGGATATTTTTAGTCCAAAACTTGGGTTCTAGGCTCCGAAAAAGCCACAGATACCACAAAAACCTATATAACCTCAAATTGCATTCACATTAAGAAATATTTAAACATTTAAACTCAAATTAAAGGATCTGTACCTCATATAAAAACCCTAGTTCTTATAACCCCCCTAAAGAAATTCATCCGCGAATTTCCCTCTCAAGGGTGGTCAAGATTCCTCTGAGAACAACTATGGCCACTAATCATGTACGCCAGCCTCCTAATACCAATTCTCATCCTATAAATAGTTGTGCTTCCATAGCACCTGCACTAGAGGAATTGACTGATGTTAGAGGACCTTCGTGCTCTTGTAAACTATATGAATCAGATACTCCTCAAAGGATATTCCAACCTGTAACTCATCCTACTCAAGCTGAAAAGAATGAGACAAGTCTGAGTGATAGTGTAGAAGCTAAGATATGTGGAATACATCATGCTTGGATCATTACCTCTATGGTAACTGAAACTGATAGGCTAACGACTTGACTATCTCTGGAATCTCGAATGACCTGACATATCATAGAAAACTCTTACCCTATCTATTGATTCTACTGTGTACTAGTCTCAAAGAAACATGTAAGAAAACACAATCCTAAAACTATAACTCTATAGGTCATCTATGGAAATCAGTGTATGATTTCAGTTGATACTATTCCATATCCATCCACTTTTGAAACAACTATACCTATATAGAATTCTCTTACATGAGATGTGGTCCAAGTAAAGCTACCATTCCTACCTCCAACAAGAAAAGGGGTGATCAACATGGCCTACCGTACAATGCCTCATAAAGTTCCATATGAATAGTCACCTAATAACTATTATTGTAGGTGAACTCAACTAGTGGTGTATGATTCTCCCAAGATCCCCCAAAATCCAGGATGCTTTCTCGTAACATGTCTTCAAGCACCAGTATCATATGCCTCAACATGACATTAGTCTGAGGGAGGTATGATGTACTCAGAAGCACCAAAGTACCCAGTTGCCTTTGAAAAATCTGCTAGAAATGAGTCATAAAGAGGGTGTCCCTATCAGAAATGATAGTGCATGGAGCCCAGTGGAGTCATACTATCTCCCAGATATACAACCTCACATGATCATCCACATTTAAGTTCTCCTTTATCGGCAATAAATGAGTAACCCTTTTGATCCTATAAAAAACAAACCACACAACATCATTATCTTGAAAAAACCATGATAACCCAGTCACTGAATCCATTACTACATCATCTTATTTCCTCAAGGGAATAGGTAATTGATATAAAATTTTGGTTGATCTCTGATGTTCTGTCTTCACCTACCGACAAGTGGTACACCTCGTAAAAAAACATGTTACCCCTCATTTCATACCTGACCACCAGTAATGACAGTGCATGTCACAGTACATCTTGGTGATTCCATGGTGCACTAACGAAGCCGAGACATGAAACTCCCACATCAACTCTTCTCATATGACCACTGTAACCCACACACATCCATCAATATTCATGATCTCATCCTAACCTAACATCCAACCAGGAGGTGGGTCATCACCTACTACACTTTCCCATACAACTAGGCCCTTTAAATCTTATATTTGGCTTATCCTCACTCTATCTAGTATGGTAGAGGTTACAATTAAGGATGATCGATAAGTTTTCCCCTGACTATCGTTCACGAGAAAGTGCATCTTAGAGAAAAACTCTATAAGCATCCACTCACTACTAGCCTACTAAACTACCTTTATCTAAGCCCTCTTACTCAGTGCATTAGCTACTACATTTCCTTTACCAAGTGTGTAGGATAGCTAAAAGTTAAAATATATTAGGTACTCCACCCACCTTTTCTGCCTCAAATTTAGATCATGCTAAGTTAATATGTACTTGAGGATTTTTTTTGGTTTGTGTACAACACAAAATGCTCTATTATTAAGTAATTTCTATAACAACACAAATCATGAACAACTACAGCTAATTCGAGATCATGTATCAGGTATTTACTCTAATGTGGCCTTAATTGTCGAGACCCACACACCATGACTCTTTCTCTCAACATCATCACTGCTCTGAGTTGTATACTTGATGCATCACAATACATGGTGTAGATCCTTCCCTTATATGGAAGTATTTGGATTGGTAATGATGTCAATCTACCTTTTAGCTGTTGAAATACCATCTCATAAGAATATAACCATACAAACTTTACACCCTTCTTAGTCAAGCCAATAAGATATGATTCCAAGAATGAGAAGTACTATATGAAATGATTATAGTAAATATCTATCCCTAATAAACTCCTTATGTCAAAAAATTTCTTGGGGAATTCCTAGGAAACCATATCTCTCACCTTCTCAAGGTCAACTAATACTCCTGTCTCTGAGATAATGTGACCCAGGATGTGAATCTTGTCGATATGAAAGTGGAACTCTGTGAGAATATCATATAACAGATGCTATCTCAGTGTTTCCAAAATGATATAAAGGTGCTTGACATGGTCATTTTTATTATTAGAATACACCAATATATCATCCATGAAAACCACTACAAAATAATCTAGGTAAGGATGGAAAAATCATTTCATCAGCACCATGAAAAACACTAGTGTGTTTGTGAGACTGAACGACATACCCAGATACTCCTATAAAACATAAAATCTATGAATGTATGTATGAGGGATGTCTATGGGTCGAACATGTAATTGGTATTATCTATACCTATAATAAATATTTGAGAAAACTCAGTTTCCTTGAAGCTGATCAAAAATTTTATCTATCTGTGGCAAGGGACATCGATTATTATCTACAGACTGGTTTAGTTTTTTATAATCCATATATAGACTAAGATTTATATATAACTTTTTTTTTCAAAAGGATCAATGAACATGATAGAGAAGTACTCGGTTTAATAATCCCTTTTTCCTCCAAATCCTCTAGCTGCCTCTTGAGTTCCTGTAACTCCATCGTAGCCATCCTGTAAGGAGGAATGGATACCGGTGTATCTCCTGGAACAAATTCGATAGAGAACTAAACATCTCTATCGTGGGGAAAGCCAAAAAAAATCATTTTGGAATACATCCCTAAAATTCTCAAAAACTGGAGGAAACTCTTTATTACAGGCTCCTTGATCATCTAGATAGAAACTAGAGATCTGGGCAATCATCCCACAAAGCCCTTGATGTTATTGTCCATCTCGTCTTACTTGGACATACCATTAAACCTTGTGAGTATAAAATGAACCCTAAGGTTATGGGAAAGTCACTCTCTATAGATAGAGGTCAACATATGCTCGATAAAGTACAATGTAGCGTATCATGAGTATGACATCGAACCCTGTCATCTCAAGGACATACAAATTCCAGACGAAGTGACACCCACCAACCTCAAGGGGAAACTCCCTGTATTAGTGTAAACCCACTTTTATAATTTCTAATGGATTATCTAGCATTATAATTATATCAGAATAGAAAACAAAGAGACCATGGATTTTCACAATAGGTGTAGATATGAATCTATGATATGCACCTATATCAAAAAGAGAAGATGCAATAGTAGAGACTACTAAGATCGTACCTCTCATAGTAGATGGTATGGCACCCTGATCCTTGGGGGTATGATGTAAAAAAAAGATACAGAATGAACCACAACCTTGTGATACAACCTCACTGCAAAGAGTAGGCCCACTATGATTCCTTGGTTTAACTGGTGCATGAATGCCTCATCCACAACCACCAATACCTTGTACTGATCGATCGACAATACTCCAACTCCTTGTATGACGTGGTGCTGGGAAACCTTCTCCTGACCCTGGCATCGAATCTGAACCCATAACACTCATAGCTGGAGGGAAGGTCCTGTAGAAACATTGTACATGACCCATCCTTCCACAAGCTCATCACTCGGCTGGGTCATGATCAAACTGATTCTTCATGTGAACCTATCTTCAACACTAATAAAAGAACACTGAGCTACTAGTACTCACATCCTAATAAGAACTCATCTCTTAGTAAGCCTTAAAATGATTCTTTCGACCTGAAGACACTGAACCATAGGGTCAAGAGATGATACTACTATCCTCTATGTGCCCAGCTTCTCTTAGGCTTCATTCTATAATCAGCTCCTGATTCACAATCTCAGTGATAGAGGTAAATCTGAACACATTGACCTGATATATGATATCATGTCAGAGACATTACTTAAAGCTTATCACATAAGATATCTCAACAGTGAAAAAGGATTCAACTTTTAAAAGTGTGATGAGTACTCCATAGTCGTCATCATTCCCTTCTCTAGATGCATGAAATCACTAGCCCTCTCTACCCATAGAGTCTGAGGGTAGAAATATTCATAGAACTAGGTTTGTAAAATTGCCCAAACCATATCTTGTAGCCTTCCAATCTGGTTCAATACATCCCACCAGTGGTTTTCTACCCCATATAGAATATATGTCATGAGATTTACCCTTCTATTAGGAGGCATCTCAGGATGATTGAAGATTTCTAACATAGTCTCTTTCTACAGCTAAGCAGCCTATGGACCTCCATCCCCTGAAAATCTGGGAGGATGCTACTGCTGGAACACCTAAATCAACTCATCCATAGACAAGGCAGGCTGCGGTGCTCCCTAAAATGTTTACATGAAGTGACATAACGCCTCATGAAAATCTGCCTCATAAATTATTTTTGGAATGAAAAATGGTTCCATAGCTATCGCTATCAGAGGGTCCATAAAAATTCGATGGAACACCACCTCTAAAACATGGTCATTTCCTCCCTCCTGGCATACGACTAGTGTTCGTGGTGGTGGAGTGCCTATACAATACCAAACACACTCCTTATAAAAAATGATATCAAATTTCATAGATGAAAAGAAAAGGATAGGTCAAAACCCTCCTAAAACAAGGTAATACAATATATCCTACTCCTAAATCTAGGACCATAAAATAATAGTCACAAAAAATGAACAGAGAAACTGCATCTTTCCCACTCAAAACTCGGGTCTCGATCAAGTCTCAATTTCCAGGTTCACTTTTTAATTTGAACTCATATTCATTTAACATTTAATATTAGAATTCAATTTAAAATGTTAATGCAATGGATTACCAAATTATAATCCATGAGGGCCCATACACCTCATGAACCAAAGTGTGGAACACATAAAATCCATATCATATCATATTCAGTTTAACCAATTGAAACAAAAGGTGTTCCTCTTTCTAGTCCATAAGGGACCATACTCATTATGAACTGAAAATGGTGTAACATTACTTTATAAACATCAAAAAATATGTCATAACAACATGTATCGCTATCATAACACCTATCATACTTGTATTCAATGTGTAATGCATCCTAAATGACATGACATAATGCATGGCATGTGATCTCTAGTAAGTGTCTAGTATGATGTATGAGAATACATACCCTCATCTCATAGGGTTGAAACAAAATAGAACCCGTAGTCATATCAATAGTAACATCACAATCCAAGTGCATCACCCAATGGTGAAATATAATAAACTATAATAGCAAAAATCCATAGAATAACAATTTTATTTGAGGCAATTTGGCTTTCCTTATACGTGGGGAAGATACTATTGGTAGTATCTTATTACTAAACTTCATTCCCTTAATATCCCTATCTATTGTCACCAAAAATTAAAGAAAACCCTAAAAGAAGGATTTTATACAACTTTGTAACAACCCAGACCTAGATGCCAGTCAATAGTGTCGTGAGCCTAGTTGGTCACTAGGCCTCAAGTGAATCTCCCCAAACACCTGAGGCTACTGACTAGAAGTGAGGATCAAGGTGTGTCATTGGGGAGACTATGCCCTCATCAGCTGAGTATACACAGTGGAATATAAATAAAATACCAATAGAGTAATTAGATAAAAAAATTATAAAACCAATAACTAAACAAGATAAGAATATCTATGACAAATCCATATGTGTCTCATATACACTAATGATGAAGATACATGTATCGAAAAAGAATCCAAAAAAAGTACATGGAAGTATAATAGAAAAAAATTATCCAAAAATCCAAAAAGGCCAAAATGTATCCCAATAGAATCTCAAGCCTTAGATCTATCCCATGCTCCCCTGCTTCTATTCGGAAATCAAAAACCAATATTAGGGTGCTTTTCCTTATCAATACCTACAACACCGTGATTTTTTTGGGTCCCCATGGGTGTTCCAAATAGAATGTGAGAAAATATCCTAGTAGGCCACCTCCTAAAATTCTATAAAATCCCACGACATAAAATATAATAATCTTTAAAATGTGTAGGTAAAAATGAAATTGGATGAGTAGTAAAGAAATGTAAAGAGACTGTAGCCCGTCCAATACTAAGCAATTGATACTAACTAGCCTCTCAAGGATCCCTGTAAAACAACTGTCAAGATTATAGCAATCCATATACAAGTAAAAACAAAGTAAGTGTCACGATCACACCATATAACCATAGTTCTATAACAACCATATCCTTTTTATACAACTTATAGTGTCAGAAGCATCTATATCCAAGCCATTGAGCAAAACTTGTCATAAATCATACGAACATTATAACAAACCTACTATTTATTAAGTTTAATTCATGATTTATTACATAAAATTACACTTAATACAACCCAAAATATTGATAAGTCTAACGTCTTTTAGAATTAGTTACATTTCAAAAAATCTTGAACATGAGATATAACAACATTATTAAAAACCTCCTTAACACTCTTCTAAAATTTCATGGATTTTTAAAACTTCATGGGATAAACTTGGGAAAAAATAAGAAAGGGTGAGCTATAAACCACAATATGGGAATAAACAAGGAATAACATGAAGAATATGAAACATGTTAGACAATATGAATATCAAATGGGAATAAAAGGAACATTAATAATAAGTCATGATATTGCATGATAATCATAACATGGGAAATGTGGAAATAACATAAAACAATTCATCATTAACATAGGTCAAGACTAAACACATCAAGACTTCTTGCAGACAAAGTAACATAAAGGAATTAGGTTTACATCCAATACCAATGTGACATATCATGATACTAAACATTTCCCAATGCATTGGAGTGCTATAAAAGTTTGGGCGCACCCATCTCATTCATTTTATTCTAATGCTTAAGTGTGCCACATAGATCATAAAACATGAATTCATTCCTTATAATAATTTATTCCATGATAAATGAATACGCAATACATAAATTTATGTCTACAATAAAAGGTATGTTTGAATAAATGTGAACACCGTTGATAGGAAATGGTTATGGTATTCACTAGAAAAATGTTTTGGCATGGAAAATCATGATGATATTTCAACAGCATAACGATGTTGCTTAAAGAAGCATAGAAATTAGTTGATGAGATATGAATGGGTATATAATCACATAAAATACAATGGTAAGTAATAGGGACTTTAAAAAACATATCCCATCGTTATAAATTTGAAATATATTCATAACAAAATGAATAAACTTGAATAAAGAAAAGAATCCTAACTATATTTTGACATGGTAACATGTGTACCTAAAGAATCATGGGTGGATTAATGAGAGTTAAATCGGGATATAATCATTTATACATTAAATGGAAAGTAAGTATATTATTTAAGAACATATCCAAATATAATTAAATATAATTCATGAGGCATAAAATAAAATAAGTGATTGAATTGAAATGAGAAGAGAGAGATCCCTTATGGAATTTTAGCATAGTAATGGATTTGGTAGCGGTCAAAATGAGAGAGTATAAATGAAATATCATAAAAAAAACAAAACTTTTATAGTAAAATAAAGTTTATAAATGAACTAAATTTTAAAAAATTGAAGTTAAGAAGAAAAATTCCAAGGACGGTGCCTGAATTGAAAGGAGGAGAGGAAGGTCCCTTACTAAATTTTGGCATGGTAATGGGTGTACATAAAGGTTCATGGGGGGAATAATGAGAGAGAAAGGGGTATATAATAACAATTAAATAAAAATTATATTAATAGGGTATTAGGAAAACATAACTAAATAACCAAAAATTGAAACAATGAAGCGTAACATAAAATATGTTCTTGAATGGAAATTAGAAGAGAGGAGCACCTTACAAAATTTTAACATAGTAATGGGTGTACATAAAGGATAATGGAAGGATTAATGATATTGAAAGGAATATATCATTATTTATAAATAAAATTGATAGTAAGTGGAATATGTAATAACATATCCCAACTTAACCAAAGGAAAATTAGAGACATAACAAAAAGAAGTGCTTGATAAGAAGATGAGTGGACGATCCCTTACTTGATTGTTTGAATAAAAAAGATTGGAAGGGTATTATTGAGAGATAGGGGTTACCTTGGGATGAATCTAGATATTTTTGGGAATATTATGGAAGTTATACAATTAGTTTTAGTGAAGATAAATTGGATCTTCGGTGGGTTTATATAGGAAAAGAGGAGGATTTTTTATTATTTAAGTTTTGGATTCTAAATAATAATATAACCAAAACCAAAAATAATACCATGGGTTTCCCATGATTTCTTTCGAATTAGAGTTTTATTTATAATTTTATAAGGCAAATTTCTGAGAATATTAAAATAATTCCTTTTCTTATGTGGAGGTGATTCACACTCTTAAAGAAATGATTTTAAAACCTTAAAATATATAATATGTTTTGGATGATTCATAATGGATTTAAAAAATAAATAAATTAAACATAAAATCATATTATTTTAAATTAAAAACATATATTTGGTTGTGTATACAATTTATAGTATTTATTATATCAATTTTGGGTCATTATAATGTCATAATACACAAAGTATATTTATACGATATTTAATTTTTACTCGAAAATTTCATTCTCAGAAATTTATGAAAAAACCGCCATTGGAAAATTTATATGTTATAATTCAAAAAATAACATTAATTTTATATAATATATTTTATAAATACTTTAATTTTCACTTTTAAAATAAAATATACATTTATTAAGAAATGTTGGTTTTTTGACTACAACCGTTTTTGAACCCTTATAAAACTCACATTTGACTATGTGATCATTTCTATTTGATAATATTTTTTCATAATAATATTAAAATATTATTTATTTAAATAAAATTCTTTAATTAATAAATAAATTAATTTTAATTTGAATATTAACCAAAAATACAATTTTTACTTTATTGAATCAAAATAAAAATCATTTACAAAGTATTAATAATAGGATGAAAATATATTTTTATTATAAAAAAATGTATATATTAAAATTTATAGGGTCTTGATACATATACCTTTAATAAATTAGTGTGTTCCCTAAGAGTAAGATGTGTTATGGTGGGGATTTCAAGGGTTGTTAGGTGAACATGGTTTGGGTCATGATCTCGTTTAGCTTAAACTTCTCCTGTAAACAGTTTCAATCATGCTTAAGTTATTGGATCTCAAATATGGATTGGCCCAAGAAAAATACCAGAGATGATATCTCCCTCATAAGATCTGATAAATGGGCTTCATAGGGTATGATCATACTAGTTGAGGCCATCACTTCTTTTTTCTGTTTAAAATGGATTTATCAAAACCCTATATTTATACTAATCATGCCATAACTGTCCAACAACTATATTATCAATGGTAATGATACATAATGGTAATTTAAATAAAATTGGATATATTAACACAAAATAATTTCATGATTTTTCTGCAACCATAATACATAATAATACATTTAATTAAATTAGAAGGGAAATTTTATTTGTAATATTTTGGGTCCTTACAATCTTCCCCCTTAAGAAATTTATCCCTCGAAATTTTCTTTTCCCACACTAAAAAAGATCTGTCAAACTCTGATTCATCACCTCCTTAGGTTCCAACATTTCTTCTTTAAACATTTGGTTTATCCACACACTTTTACAAGGTTAATTGTATTATTTAGTAGATATTTGTCTCTAACATATTTGATTTTCAACGACTGTTCCTCATAGAAAAAATGTCATTCTCTCATGGTACCACAACAGGATTGAGTACATGTGAGGGGTATGGTATGTAATTTATCAAGAGGGATACATGGAATACATCATGTTATTGAGATATGTTTGGTGGGAGTGCTAGTGGATAGGCCACCACTCTAATGCGATCAATGATCTCAAAGGGGGTGTTGTATATTGGACTAAGATTTATCTTCTTCCCAAATCTCATCACCTTCTTCCATGGAGATATGAAGAGGAATACCATGTCTCCAATATCAAACTCTTGGTCTCATCGATGATTTCCAAAAAATCTCTTATATCGACATCGAGTATCCTTGTTGTACTGTTGATTTTTTTTAACATTATCCACCATTTCCTTAACTATTTCAGGACCTATTAGTTCATGTTACTCAACTTCATCTCAACATGTCGGTTTTCTATACCTGTCCCCATAAAGGGATTCATAGGGATACATTTGGATGCATGAGTGGAAACTATTTTTGTAAGAGAAATTTACCAAAAAAATATATTGGTCCCATCGTCCTTTGAAGTCCATAGAATATATTCATGACATGTCTTCCAATGTCAGAATAGTCCTCTCATATTGGCCATCAGTTTGAGGGTGATAAGACGTATTTAAGTTCATATCAGTGTATAGAAAATGTTGGAGATATTTATAGAACATATAATTGAATCTTAGATCTCCATCGGATACAATATATAGTGGTACTCCATGTTTCCTCACCACTTATATGATGTATATCTATACAATTGGATCTAGTGAGAAATCCTCTCGAATTGCAATGTAGTATGCATTATTTGTAAGAAAATCCACAACAATCTAGATTGCATTGTTTTTGTTGGATTTCTTTGGAAGTCTTATGACAAAGTACATGGTGATATTTTCCCATACTGACATACCAAGCACATCGATGTATATTCAGAGATCTCCTTTTTCATGTTGTCCCACCAATAGTTCTCTTGAATATCTTGATATATATTTGTTCATACTATGTGTATGGAGAATTTCAAACTATGTGCATTATCAAACAGTTCATTACTTAGGATTTTATGGAACACATAGTCTTGACCCAAATCTCACAATTCCTTCTTCATTAATTTTAAACTCTATGGTTTTCCCCTTTCTCATGGATTCCACCTTTTTCAGAATTTACACATCATTTCTTTAAGAATCCTTTATGTTATCCATGAGGGATGGTTGTTCAATAATTTAAGAAAGGATTATTGATATTCCTTCCTTTATGATTCCTATGTCCATCCTTTAAGGTCTAAGAATATTAGAACCTTCTCAATTCTCATCATTGATAAAGTTCCATGAAATTTTCTACTCAGATAATCCGCCACCTTATTTACTTTACCCAGATGGTAGTGGATTGAGCAGTCATAATCCTTGATGACATCTAACCATCTTCCCTGGAACATATTAAGTTCTTTCTATCTAAATACACATTTTAGGCTTTTGTGATTGGTATATATTTTACAATTACCCCCATAGAGATAATTTTTGAATATTTTCAATGAAAATATCACAGCTTCCAACTCTATATCATGAATGAGATAGGTTTTCTCACTAACTTTCAACTACCTTGAGGTTTAGGATATCACTTTATCATTTTTCATCATTACACAAATTACGACATTATTTGAAGCATCATTGTATACAAAAAAAAGTTTCCCACTTGTCATTAGTGTGAGCACTGGTGCAATGATAAGCCTATTTTTGATCTCTTTAAAGCCTTCCTAACATTATTGCATCTAGAAAAACTTAAATCCCTCATGAGTTTTCTTGGTAATATGGTTTTGAAAATAACAATAAATTTATCAAAAATCAGTAATAATACCCAGATAACCCATGGAAACTATGGATATCTATTACAGATCTTGGACTCAACCATACATCAATTGATTCCATCTTTCAAGGGTCTATATATATCCCATTTCTTGTGATGATATTCCCAAGAATGAAACTTCCTTCAACCAAAACTCACATTTTCTATACATGGTATATATATTATCCTTTTGTAAGCTCTTTAGTATAATGCACCAATTCTCATCATCATCCTCATTTCTTTTAGAGTATATATGAGTATCATATATGAACACTACAACAATTTTTTCGAGGTAATCTCTAAAGGCTATATTAATCTTGTCCATGAAGATTACTATAAAATTAGTGAATTTTAATGGAATAACTATGAACTCATATTTATTGTACCTTATATGAAATGCAGTCTTGGGGATATCTTCCTTCTTAACCTTTACTTGATAATATCCCCATTGAAGATCCACCCTGGAGAAGTATTATTCTCCATGTATTTAATTCAAGAATTCACAATTTGAGGCATAGGATAATTTTTATTAATAACAATCTTGTTGATCTCATGATAATCAATGAAAAGGCTCATTGAGCCATCCTTATTCTTGAAAAAGAGGACCGGTGCACCCCATGGTGAAGCACTTGGGTGTATGGACACCTTTTCCAGATTCTTTTGTATTTGTTTATTCATCCCCTCAAGTTACACTATAGACATTCTATATACAGTATTGGATAATGGCAATGACCCAAGTATACGATCGATAGAAAATTCAACCTCTTGGCTAGGAGAAAGACCAAACAATTCCTTAGGAAAGAAATTAGTGTATTCCCTCACAATAATCATGTCATTGATGATAATTCTTTCCCTATTCTCAATAATTTGAGCTAGATAAAATTGCTCATAGGGTAATAATATCAATGATTAAGATGATGATGAAAAATAAAATTCAACATCCTCCTTGCATTTGTACTGAATTAGGAGTCAATTCTCAATATGGTGAGTGATTTCCATATCCTGAAAATTTATATCGACTCTATATAGAGAAATCCAATCCATGACCAGAATTTCATAAAATAGAACCAAATCTAGTATGAAAAGGTTACCTAGAAATTTTAACCCAAAAATTATTATAGGGGAGGAGTAATATACATGGGATGTAATAATTTCCCCCTTTACTATTTTCACTAACAAATCTACTTCCATACTTTTTGGTGTTGTTTGAGTAGTTCTACTAAGATTTCGTGATATGAAGGAATGCATAGATCTAGAATAAAAATAGATTCGTAATTCTTGAATAAATAACTAACTTACCTCTTACCACATCATTTTGGGGATCCACTTCAGTGGTATTTATGGAAAAATTTATCCCTTTCTACCTTGGAGGTTGTTGGTTGTCTCCAAAAAACCCTTGGTTTAGTGCATTGGTTTGAAAAGTTACCTAGTTCCTTATAGTGGAAGCAGTGGACAATGAGATGAGGCTTTACCAAAGTATTCCCTTCCTCCATTTCATTAGTGGGTTTCTCTTGTCCGTAATTGATAGCTAGGTTTCCATCCTTCCCATAAAAAAAATCATTTCTTTGTATCACTTAGGCAATTATTGGGGTTCTTCTTCATGCACCATTGATAAGTGGGATGATGAAATTTCATGAAAATGTTTCCTTTCTCCATTGGACCACTAGAATTAAACAACACTTTAGACTTCTTATCCCTGTGATACCTGAAATATTCTTGAAACTATAGTGACCCTAGCCTTTTACACATAACATCACATGATTTTAAGCACAATAAAACTTCATATTACAAGACAAGGATCGTAAAGTCTAGTGTCTTGGAAGACTAGGTACAGGAAACATAAAACATGGACAAAAAACCACTTATTTATTTGATCTTAAAAAATGGATCCTAAATTTCCTTGATCCCTTACATCAGCATAGGGTACCCTGGCGATCACATAAATGAAAGGATGAGTTAAAAGACCAATAAGGGAATAAACATAAGAATAAGGCTTTAGCACATGGGTCAGAGATCATGACATAAAGATATAAAATGGCATATAGAATCAAAAAAATATAAACATGAGATCATATAAAAATTGAATCATAGGAATGTTATAGAAACATAAAATATGACTTTTACATGATTCAAGGATCATTTCACATATAATATCACAAGTCAAGGTTAACCACCATGATCATTTCACATGGTAGCATGAGTCAAGGCTAACCTCCAAGACCGTTGCACATAATGTATCGTGAGACTAAAATTTACCCAATGAATTGGAGCACTATCTAGGTAAACTCATATTAATATTTTAATGAATACATGTTCCACATTAAGAATCATTCATAATCAATCAAACATAAACATAAGGATACCTATGGAAAGAAATGGGTATCATAATCATATCATAAAGCATAATGAATGGCTGTATCATAAAACTGTCCATGAAAGAAAGGAATTAAAACATAGATGGGAATTAATAGGTTAAAATAAGAACATATAATGGTAAGTTATGTCAAACATAATTTAACACATTTAATAAGAGTATTTAAGATATTTTTTCATTAAAAATTTTTAGTGTGATTTTAAGGAAAATAATAATGATAATTTAAAATAAAAAAAGGGAATAATATTTTATATAAAACCATAAGTGATCCAATAATCTTTTCATAAATAAAAAACTGGTTCTATAAAACAATGGTTGCTTAAAACATATGGTTGAGTGTACTTGAAATTGGGTACAAATTCAGGAAGTTTCCTTAAAATGGATTTGCTTATTATGAAGTATTGAGGATGGAAACACTTAAAAAATGTATATCCCCAAAAGAGAATGGATAATGGATCTTCATACATTATTTTGGACATATAAATAGAAATATTTTATTTCATTTGGGTAAAAAGAGGGTAATAATAACCCAAAGGAATAATGGATGTTCAGGTAGAATCCCTTACGAAATATTGGCATTGTACCAGTTGTACTTAGGAAAGATTAATGAGATATAAAGGGATTTATCTTCTTTTATAAATAATGAGAGAAGTATGGGGTGGGTTTGAAATCATACCCTATAATTAGTAACTACACATAAAAGGACATAACATAGAGGAAATTCTTGAATAAATATGAGAAAGAGAGGATCCCTTACCTTAGGTCTGATGGCGTTCTTCTCTTGATCTTAATGGCCTAAATAATCAAATTAGGTTCATTAATTAATAATTAAAAAACCTCCAATACATGTTTTTGATTAATTATAACCTTATTAAGTTCATCCATGTCCTTTTTTCTGGGTTAAGATGTTTAATTCAATTGTTTGGGAGTGTTTTCTTCCATGGATTTAATGATCAGTTCACTTATATTCATGTTCGAATAAACATATATGATGAGAATGGTCGTCCAGAATTGAAGTTATATAAAATTAGTTAACATAAAAAATATTACATGGTTATAAATATCCATTTTTTATTTAGAGTGAAGTTTAATCATTATATAAAACATTAATGACAAACACTTGGATTAATTTGGAGATTTTTCTCATAATTAACTTGTTTTGTATTATTATTTTAAATATTGTGAGAAAAAGGATTATAAAATATAAGAAAAGATGAAATAAATATTTAATAGTTTGATTCAACCATAAAAATGTTTTAATTACCAGAATTAAAGATGGTAATAGAAATTGATAACCCGTCGTCCTTGAATGTGATAAATTAACACATCTCTGACTATGTTTTCATTTCTTTCGTATAAAAGAAGTGGAAAGGAGAGATGACAATTAATTATCCCATTAGCATAAAAACATTATTGTACATGTATGGTACTGGATTTTTCATTAAATATTTATGAGGAGAGGTTAAGAAATAAAAAAAACAAAGGAACATGAAAAGAAAATGAAAGAAAAGAAAAGTTGAATTTACCTCTTGATTTAATCTTTTTTGAGAGCCTCTTAAGTGGAGGGGATTTGGTATTTTGGGGAGATCAAGGGATGATAGATGTAGGGGAGTATCTTGGGGATAGATTTTGGAAGAATTTAGGTATGTAATAAGGATTTATGGGAGTGAAGAGAAGAGGGGAATGTTGTTGGGTTTTATAGTGGAGGGGAGGAGGGTGTTCTTAATATTTTAATCATTACATTATTATTTCTACATAAGAAAAGAAATAGTGATGATTATTGTGATAAAAAATAGTAATATGTGAATGTGAATTTTAACCGAAGGCTCTTACATCATCCATGACTCAATATATAATGTATTTAACATATAATGTATATATATGGTAAATTACCATATTAACTATTCCTAAAAACCACAAGTATTTCAAAAAAATCCCAAAAAATTACCCTAACAATTTTTTGACATGTAAAATAAAAAAAACCCCATTTTTCAAAATTAATTTTCTAAATATGATTAATTTATTTTTTAATTAAAACCATTATTTTCTTGAAAAATAAGGATTTTAAAACTATAACTGATTTTATAATGTTTTCAAAATATACATAAGGTGTTATAAAATTATCTTAAAACCATAAGAAAAAAAAATTAATGTATGATCACCTTTTAGAAATTTAAATTTTATTTTAAATTAACTAATTAATTGTAGTTTATTATTTATGACTTACAAAAGTACAAATACTTTTACTATGGTCATATTATCTCTTATAAGATTCCTAAATTTTATTTATACATTCATGGGAATGGTTATAATTAATTTGAAAGATTTACTATTTATTAGGGTAAAATTAATATTCATAACGGTAGGTTAATATTCATAAGGGTAGGTTACAATTCACAAAAAATTAAGTTTGTTCTATATGACTCCAAAAAAACACCTCGAACACAACTATGTATGTCAGGTTTCCAAAATTCAAACCACATAAGTGAAAATATTATGTTTAAAGGTCAAATAGTACTTATTAGTTCATTATGTTATGATTTCATGTGATTATATGACATAATTACAATAAGTAAATTTCCATTGATTAAACTTTGGGTCATTACATTATTCCCCTTTATGAAATTTTTCCCACAAAACATCATTTTATATTCTAAAACATAAACAGTATAGGTACTTTTCCTTTATTACCTCCTACAGTTACCACATTACCTCTTCATACTTATGGTTCTGCCATATTACTTTGATCAGGTGAGTATTTTTGTTATGTAGAACTTTATCTCTATGATAAATGATCTTTACTGGATGCTCCTCGTAAGAAAGATGATTCTCCAACTATACAACCTATAAAGAGAGTACATGTGATGGATTTGATATGTAAATTATTAAGAGGGATACATAGAATACATCAGGTGCTTTAGACATTATAGGTGGAAGTTCCAGTCAATAGTCCATAGCCCTAACATGATCAATAATATTAAAGGGTACGATTTACCTGGGACTTAACTTTCCTTTCTTCCCAAACCTCATGAACTTATTCCATGGATATATTCTGAGAAATACCATGTCTCCAACTTTGAACTCACGGTCTCATCAACGATTTTCTACATAACTCTTTTGTCTACTTTAGGCTACCTTGATGTGTTGTTGAATGGTTTTCACCTTCTCTATTGTTTCTTCAACCATTTTAGGTCCTACCATCTTACTTTCACTGACTTTATCCCAACACACTAGTGTTCTGCACCTTTTCTAATAAAGGGATTTGTATAGTGCCTCTTAGATGCTTGAGTGGAAACTGTTATTGTAGGAGAATCCAGACAATGGAAGATGTTGGTACCATCCTCCTATGAAGTACATAGAACAAGATCTCAACATGTATTCCAGTGTCTGAATAGTTTTCTTAGATTGGCCTTCAATTTGAGGATGATAAGCCGTACTGAAATTTACTTCAGTTCTTAGATCAGGTTGATGGATTTTCTAGAACCTGGAGGTGAACCTTGGATCTCTATCAGATACAATATATAGTGGTACAACATGTATCCTTACCACTTATTTGATATATATTAATGAAATTTGATCCAATTTGACGTCCTCTCAAATCACTATAAAGTGATTTTTCTTTATAAGACTATCCACAATGATCCATATAGAATTGTTTCCTCTGGATTTCCTTGGAAGTCTAGTGAAAAAGTCCATTGTGATTTTCTCCCACTTCCATGTTGGTATGGGTAGTTTTTTCATCATCACATTATAATTCTATCTTTCATCCTTCATTTGTTGACATATGAGGAACTTTGATGTATACTCAAAAATCAATTTCTTCATATGGTCCCACCAAAACTTCTCTCGAAGATCTCGATACATCTTTTTGCTCCCTGGGTGAATAGTGAAGGTTGAGCTAGCTACGTCATTCAAAATCTCCCTTTTCTCTAGATCGGATGGTACACATAATCATGACCCAAATATTACAACTCCTTCATCATCAACAATAAACTCAGAGGATTTCCCATTTCTAATGGCTTCCACCATTTTCTGAATTTCCACATCTTTTCTTTGAGCATCCTTTATTTTCTCCATAAGGGGTGGTTGAGAAATAATTTGTTAAAGGATCGATGATGTTATTCCATTAATTATTCCCATTTCCATCATCTGTAAATATAATAAGATTGTATCCTTTACAATTCTCATCATTCATAAAGATGCAAGATCCTTTCTACTTAGAGTATCCTCCACCTTGTTTTCCTTGCTGGGATGGTAGTGGATTGAGCAGTCATAATATTTAATGAACTCTATCCATCTTAATTGGTGAAAATTAATCTCTTTTTTTGTGAATATATATTTGAGACTATTGTGTTCAATATATGTCTCACACTTCTCCCCATAAAGATAAAGCCACCACATTTTTAACGCAAAGATCCCAACCGCCTACTCCAGATCATGCGTAAGATAGTTTTTCTCTTTTATTTTTAACTTCCATGAGGCGTAGGCTATCACTTTATCATTTTTCATTAGCACACAGCCAAATCTTTTCTTTAAATCATCATGATACAGTACAAATAGTTCTCTACTTGTTGAGACGGTGTGTGTTGGCGCATCGATAAGAAACTTTTTCAAATCCTTAAAGTTATCTTAACATTCTTCATCCCATAAAAACATTACCCCCTTTTGTGTTAGATTGTTAATTGGGTTTGAAAATTGTGAAAAGTTCTTCACAAATCATCAATAATATCGGACTAAACCCAGAAAGCTATGGATCTCTGTTACAGATTTTGGCCTGGACCACTCTTCAATTTCCATTATCTTGGATGGGTCTACAGATATACCTTTATTGGTGATAACATTACCCTATAATGATACTTACTCTATCTAGAACTCACATTTACTATACCTTAAATATAAATTATCACTTCATAATGTCTTTAGAATAGTATTCATATGCTGCTCATGTTCCTCCTTACACTTAGAGTATATCAGAATATCATCAATAAAGACTACCACAAATTTTTCAAGGTAATATCTAAATACTCTATTAATTAAATCCATAAAAATTGATGGAGTATTAGTGAGTCCGAATTGAATCACTATGAACTCATAGTTTCCATACAAAATTCGAAAGGCAGTCTTTAGAATATCTTCTTTTCTCACCTTTAGTTGGTGATATCCTGACCGGAGGTCTACCTTAGAGAAATAACTGGCCCCAAAAAGCTGATAGAATAAGTAATCTAACCATTGCAGGGGATACTTTTTCTTTATCATGATTTTATTGAGATCTGATAATCAATACATAGGATCATTGATCTATCCTTCTTCTTGATGAAGAGGACTGGGACACCCCATGGTGAAGCACTCAAGCGTATAAAACCCTTCTCTAGATTCTCCAGTAACTGCTTTTTAAGCCCTTCCAACTATATAATGGACATTCTATAAGGTGTCTTTGATATAATTAGGGATCTAGGAATAAGTTAAATTGAGAACTCAACCTCTCGATCCGGAGGAAGATGAGGAAACTATTCATGGAATTCATTAGTGTAATCACTCACGATGGGCATGTATTCGAGAATGATTATCTCCTTTGTCTCAATCATTTTAGTTAGCCATGCTTGCTCAAAAGAAATTATTATCCAAAATTAATAAAATTATTCTAAATGAGATTAATATTCCTCTTACACTTGTAATGAATATGAGGATACTTTGGGATGTGAAGAGAGACCTCCCTTTCCTGACAGTTGATGTTGGTTTTTTTGAAGACAACCAATCCATGCCCAAGATAACATCAAAATCTACTAAATTAAGTATGAAAAGATTTGTTGGGAGGTTCATCACACAGAAATTTATTGAGGAGGAGTTATAAAACTTGAACACGATAATTTCCCCATTAATTGTTATAATAGAAAACATATCATCTAAATTTTGAGGTGGTGTTTGAATAATTCTACTAAACATGAAGGATATGAAAGAATGTGTAGAACCATAATAAAATAGTATGTTTTCTATTCTTGAATGATTAAATGGAGTACCTATCACCACATAATTTTTTGGCTCCACATTATTAGTAGTGATATCATAAGACCTTTTTTCCTTGGAGGTTGTTGTTGATTTCCTATAACAACCCTTAGCTTATGGAAATTGTTCACATAATGACCATTCTCCTTGTAGTTATAACACTACACCAATGGCTCAGAGTTTATTTGAACCTTCTTTTATTCTTCAAAATTATAGGGATTCTTCATATCTTGTAAGAATTTTTCTTCCAGATGTCTATATTTCCACATTTGAAGCAAAATCTGGTTCCCTTTAGATAGTTCCCTAGATGCTTCTTCCCACAATTTTTACATGTGTGATGGTCAGGCTTCTTTCCATCATGGAATTTATTTATGGAACTTCCCACATTCGATTACATTTTCCTCCTTTTTTCATTGGGCCCATGATACCACTAAGAGTCTATAATATCCATTTCATCCTTAAGGGAACAATGGACAATCTCCTCATACCTATCGAAGTCTCGAATCTCCAACACTTTTCATATACTTAGATTTAGTCTACTAAATAAGTGATCCACATTTCTTTCAGTGTTCATGACAAGGCCAGAGGCATACCTTTCAAGCCTTGTAAATTTTGATTCATACTACCCGATTAAATCATCTTCCTTCTTCTTGAATCCAAGGAAATCTCTTTCCATCTTGAGATGGAGGGTTCGTGGAAAATATTTTTTGAAAAACATTATCTAGAATTTCTCCCAATACATGGAATCAATTTCCTCTTGGGGATTAGTATTCTTGATCAGTTTCCACCACTCATCAGCTTCCCCATCAAAATGATAGACCACTAACACAAATTTCTATTCTTCTAATCCCTATGGGATAGATAATATCTTTTCAATGGAGTTAATCCACTATTCCGTGAGGAGGGGATCATAATATCCACTGAAAATTGGAGGTCTTTCCCAAATGAAGGATTCTACATAAACATTATCTTTCAATGGGGGAGGAGGGAATTCCACATGATTCAAGTTATTATTCTTAACTTGAGCCAACTGAGTAAGTACTATCATGATGTTTTGTGAGCCCACTCCCAACATTTTTGGGATATCATTAGGGAAAACTTCACATTAACTATCACATTGATTGTTGGCACGTGCTCTTCTATTTCCTGTCATTAACCAAGAAAAAGAACATACAATTACATGACTCAAATACTTATCTATTGAGTACAAAAATAAAAATTTGAACATAAAAGGATAAAATTGTAAAGGAGAAGTATACCCTTACTTGTGATTATATGGGATTAAAACTAGGTTATCCTTGATCTATTTCATAACTTATATTCTTATTGGATTTTTATTCCCTTAATAATGGTTTTTAATATTCTTGTGAATTTACAAAATCATATCCCCTAGGAGTGTCAAACTAAGAGTGCAATAAGGCTCATTGTCATGCACTATTTCCCGTTCGAGTCTAGCTCAAAGCGGTGATTTTAAGTTTTACCCTTAGATACATTTGTGTTAGAGCCACCTCTTCCTGTTTTTATCCAAACATGGATTTATTTTCTTGATAAACCATTTAATCTATAATTTCCAAAATTTAGGGGTGTTTTCTTATACTTAGTCTCATCCTTAAGGTTCTTTCTAAAGTGATCTATTTTTAATCTCCAAAAATAACTAGACCATCCACTGATACCAACTAAAGCAACCCTAAAATTTTAAACATAACATTACAAGATTATAAGCATAATAAAACAACATATTTCAAGCCAAGGATCGTAAAGTATATTGTCTTGGAAGAATAGGTACATAACACTTAAAACATGGGACTAAAAGAACAATTCTTTATTTAATATTCATAAAGTGATCTTAAATTCCTTTGAGCCCCTACATCTGCATAGGGTACCCTGGGGATCACATGAATGAAGGGATCATCTAAAAGCCCGTAAGGGAATAAAAATAAGAATAAGGCTTTAACACATTGGTTAGAGATCATGACATAAAGACATAAAATGGAATATGGAATCATGACATATAAACATGGAATCATATAAACATTGAATCATAGGAATGTGACAGCAACGTAAAACATGAATTTATTAAGAGTCAGGGCTCATTTCACATAGAGGAGCACAAGTTGAGGATAACCTCCAAGACAGTTTCACATGGTAGCACGAGTCCAGGCAGACCACCAAGACCATTCACTACTACAAAAATGGGCAAGGGAAGCACTACCCTTTTATCAGTGCCAAAAAAGAATTATAAAGGGGGCCTTTATTAGCACTAAAAAAAGTGCTGATAAAGGGGGGCCTTTATCAGTGCTTTTTTTAGCGCTCATAAAGGTACCCCTTTATCACCAATTTTTTTAGTGCTGATAATGGCCCCCTTTATCAGAGCTTTTTTTTAGCGCTGATAATTTTTTTTAAAAAAAAATCATGAAAAATAAATTATTATTTTATAAGTATATTTATATTGATATAAATATAATATATATATATATATATTAAATATGTTTTAGATATGTATAAATGAACTATTACATTTAATATATAAGAAATTTAGTGAAAATGGCTTTAAAATATTTTAAAAAATATTATTAATTAATAATTTGCTAATTACTATTGATTAAAAATAATTTAATAAAAATTTGAAGATACAAAAAATCAAAGCAATTAATTAAAGATCTAAAATTAGTTGAAAATGTAACTCAAACATCAAACGGCTATAAATTTTGATCGAGGTGTCCGTTTGAGCTCTACAACATATCAAATCGAAGCCTGCGACAAACTCTACGCGCTAGTGACCCAAGAAAAGCTTCTGCCACATTTTTTGAGGCCAAAAGGCCTAGAAGGCCTCCAAAACTATTTTTTTAGTCTGGATATCCCAATTTTTTAACATTCAAACAAGTATAACTTATGATCAAGATGTTTTTTAGGTCTTTCCCACATATCATATCGAATATTGTTTCATTTTATTGGATTTGATTGGTTGTGGACTTGAAACAAGCTTTTGGATTATAAGTTATGGTCATTTTAACATTCTATGGATTTTCAAATACACATATATATGTATTTATTCGTAAAAATATTTGTGTCTGTGTGCGTGTGTGTCTGTGTCTGTGTTTGTGTATGTGTGTTGTATATATGTATGTATGTTTTTATTTATTTATTTATTTATAAAGACACATAAAGAACATATTTTTGCATAAATGTATTTAAAACTAATCTTATAAGTATATATTAATATACAAATAAATATACGGATAAAAAATTATAACTAAATATATATATATATAAATAAATATTAATATATATTAATATACTAATTAATATATATATACTAATATATGAATAAATATATTTATATTAATATGAATCTATATCAATATACAAATAAATATAACTATATATAAATATATAAATATATAAATAAACAGATATATCATTTAATAAAGAAAAAAACGAAATGGCTTAGTGGTAAAGGTGCAGCTGCGAAAGGAGGGAGGTCACAGGTTCGAGTTCGGGTAAAAGCAAAGGGCTACGCATGCATGTGAGGATGCACGGGAAGGGTAGTGCGCGGGAGACCACCTAGTGCTGATAAAAGGGGGGCCAAGCACTGTTAAAATCTTTCCCCACATTATATAATTATTTTTATTTTTAATTTTTAATTTTTTTGACCTTTATAAGTTCTTTTTAGAGAACTGATAAAAGGGACCCCCTATATCTGCACTCAGCTTTACAGTGCTTTTTAGTGCTGTTAAAGCCCGTTTTGAGCACTGATAAAGCCTGTTTTTTGTAGTAGTGATTGCACATAACATCTCACAAGACTCAACATTACCCAATTCATTGGAGCGCTATCTAAGAACACACATCTTAACAAGTTAATGAATATGTTTTCCACATTAATAATCATACATAATCAATCATACATAAACATAAGGGTACCCATGGAATGAAATGGGTATCATAATCAAGTCATAAAGCATAATGAATGTGTGTATCATTAAAAGTGTCCATGAAGGAAAGGAATTAAAACATAAATGGACATTCATAGGGTAAAATAAACATATATCATGGTAAGTGTTGTGAAATATAATTTAAAACATGTAAGAAGAGTATTTGAGATATTTTAGCATTAAAACATTTTAGTTCTTTTTTAAGGGAAATGCTAAAAATAATTTAAAATTGAAAAGAAAAAAATATTTTATATAAAACTAGAAGTGATCCAAGAAGTTTTTAATAAATAAAACACCAATTTTATAAAACAATTGTGGCTTAAAAAATATGGTTAGTGCACTTGAAATTGGGTATGGATTCGGGAAGTTCCCTTAAAACGGGATTGATTATTAGGAAGTATTGAGGAGGGAATCACTTAAAAGCAGGTATATCCCCAATATAGAATAGATAATGGATCTAGATACAATATTTTGGACATATAAATATAAATATATTATTTAATTGGGTTTAAAAGAGAGTAATAATAACCCGAAGGAATAATGGAGATTCGGGTAGAATCCCTTACAGAATATCGGCATGGTACTGGGTGTACTTAGGAGGGATTAATGAGAGAGAAAGTGGTTTAAATTTTTTGATACATAATGATGGATATATGGGTGAGGTGATAAATTATACTCCATCATTAGGAACTACACATAAAAGGACATAAAAAAGAGGATATTCTTGAATAAATGTGAGAAAGAGAGGATCCCTTACCTAAAGTCTGATGGAATCCTTCACTTGATCATAATGACATGAATAATCAAAATAGGTTAATTAATTAATAATTACAGAAAATCCAATACATGTTATTGATTTAGTATAACCTTATCATGTTCATCCATGTCCTTTTAGATGTTGTAAGATATTCAATTTCATTGTTTGAGATCGTTTTCTTCCTTGGTTTTATTGATCGGTTCACTTATATTCAGGTTCCAATAAACATGTATGATGAGAATGGTTGTTGATAATTGAAGTTATAAGAAATTATTGAATATATATAAGATTATATGGATATAAATTTCATTTGATTATTTATAGTGAAGGTGAATGATTATATAAAACATTAACGATAGACGCTTTAACAAATTTGGTGATTTTTCTCATAATTAACTTGTTTTGTATTATAATTTTACATCATCTGGGAAAAAGGATTCCAGAAAATAAAATAAGATAAAATAAATATTTGATAGTATGGTTCAATTAAAAAAATGGTTTCATGACCATAATGGAATATGGTAATAGAAATTGATAACCCGTCGTCCTTGAAAGTGATAAATTAACCCATCTTGGATGGTGTTTTCATTTATTTCGTATAAAAGGAGGGGAAATGAGAGATGATAATGAATTATCCCACTAAAATAACAAAATTACAATACATGTATGGTACTGTAGTTTCCATACCATTTGTATAATGAGTGGTTAGGAGACAAAAGGGAACGAAGGAACATGAAAATAAAATCAATGAAAAGAAAATAAGAGTTTACATATTGGTTTAATCTTCCTTGAGAGCCTCTTAAGGGGAGAAGATTTGGTCTTATAATGATAAAAAGGTATGTTGGAAGTGGGGTATGATATTGGGGATATTTTTGGGTATAATTAGTTAAGGAATAAGGCTTAAGACGAGTGAAGAGAAGAGGGGAGTGTGGTTGGTTATTATTGTGGAGGGGAGGAGGGGTTTCTTAATATTTTAATCCTTACTTTATTATTTTTCCATAAGACAAGTAGTAGTGATGATTCTTGTGACCAAAAAAAATAATATGTTTATGTGAGTTCGAACCCAAGGTCTTTACGTCATCCATAACTCTATAAATATTTAATTTAACATGTAATGTATATGTACAGTAAATTGTCATGTTTTACTATTCCTAAAAAATTCATGTATTTCCAAAAAATCCCAAAAATTCACCCTAACCATTTATCGATGTGTTGAATAAAAAATGAACTCCATTTTTTTAAAACAATTTTCTAAATATGATTTACTTAATTTTTAATGAAAATCATAATTTATATGAAAGATATTTTTTTATACTAAAATAGATTTTATAATGTTTTAAAAAATTGAATATGGTCTTATAAAATTACCTTAAAACCAGAAGACATAAAATTTTTAATTTATGAAAACATTATATGAAACTAAATTTTCTTTTAAATTATCTATTTAATTATAATTAATTATTTATGACATAAGAAAATACCAAAACTTTTACTATAGTCAAATTATCACTTATATGATGCCTAAATTCTATTTATACATTCATGGGAGATGTTACAATTATTTTGGAAGATTTACTATTCATAAGTTTCATATTACTATTCATAAGTGTAGGTTACTATTCATATGGGTAAATTACTATTCACCCAAAATTATGTTTGTTTCAGCAGACCCAAAAAATCACCCAGAACACAATCGTGTTTTCCATATTTTTAAAATTCATATCACAAAAGTGAAAATATTTTGTTTAAAGGTCACATAGTACTTAGTAGTTCATTGTGTTATGATTTCATGTGATTATATGACATAATTTTAAGAATTGAATTTCCATTGATAAAACACTAGGTCATTACACAACCTTAATATCGAATTTTATGACACATCAGACAATTTACTCATAGCCATCAAAGACACATAATGCCAGGGATTTTAATAGACTAGGATTTAGCCCAACAAATAAGAAGTCAAACCTACATTCATAGGTAATGAAAAATACAGATGTGTATCTTTCAAGTCTTCTGATTTTTTCCTAGTACACCCAAATAGATTAATTGTCTTTTTTACTTTAGGGTGAGGAAATACCTTTCCATTTTATGTCAGAGAGTGTGAGAAAAATATTTATAGAAAAATATTATCTAGAAATCCTTTAACTTCATTGCTTTGATATTTTCCTTAGGCCTTTTATTCTTGATCAATGATCACCACTGATCATCTTATCCCTTCATAAAATAAATATCCAGTCGAACCTTCCCTTTCTTATATGATTGAATAATGGAGAAGATATTCTCAATGTAATTGATCCATTAATCTCTCGATTGAGGTTTTTTCTCTTTGGGGGGGGGGTGGGTGCTCCTTGTTCGATGTTTCTATGTATAACCTAGGTCATCTAAGATAGTATTTTCATAGAGTTATTTATTCATATTTCTATCGAGTTGGGAATCTCATTGGGGGAAGTCATCACATTACCCATCGCATTGATTGTTTACCATTTTCATCCTATTTCAGTTCACTGTCTAGAATAATTGAAAAATTAGGTATGATTATTTTTAAACTGTTAAACACATAAAGGTGAATCCAAATGGGAAAACTTATAAATTACATTAATTTCATTAACTTGTGAATTTATAGTCTTTAATCTATTTTATCCATGATTATTTTCCAATCATTTATTTTTTATGGTAATTTTTTTTCCAAAAATAATGGTTCATAATTAGATTATGAATTTACTAAAGAATATTCACTAGAGGTGTCAAAAAATATTCTTAGTAAGGCCCACTATCGTGTAGAAGGTTACCCCGAGTTAGGCTTGAGACACATTTTCAGAGTTGTTACCCTTAGGTATATCTATTCCAGAACAACATCCACTTGTAATATCCAGACATGGATGTATTTTTTTGATAAACCACTTACTCTATACTTACCAAAATTTAGGGATGTTTTCTCATGCTAGGTCTTATCCCTAAATCTTTCTCTAGAGTTTTATAATCCTAATCCCAAAAATAACTAAACCTTTTCTCTGATACCAACAATAACAACACTTCTATTTATTACACTTTAAAACATGATTTATTACATAAAATTACACTTAATACAACCTCAAAGATTGATAAATTTTGTGTATTTGGGAATTAGTTACAAACCATAACATATTGAAAATGAGATACAACAACATTATTAAAAACTTCCTTAACATGCTTTTAAAATTCCATGGATTTTTAAATTTTTTTGGGATATCCTGGGATAAAACATCAGAAAGGGGTGAGATATAAAGCCCAATAAGGGAATAAACAAGGAATAACATGAAGAAGATAATAAATGTTATACAATATGCATATTAATGGGGAATAAAAAGAAGATGAATGATAATATTAACATGGGAAATGTGGAAACAACTTAAAACACTGCATAATAAACATAGGTCAAGCCTAAACCTACCAAGTATTCATGGTTGAAAAATTCCCATAAAATAATCAAGTTCACTCCCTATCCCAATGTGATGTATGATGATACTAAACATTACCCAATGTATTGGAGTGCTATATAATTCTGGCCGCACTCGACACATTCATTTCATTCTCATGCTTAAGTGTTATAGATAGATCATAAAACATGGATTAATTCAACATCATAATTTATTCCATTATCAAGAAATGTGGAATACATATGTGTAAGTCCCTAATCAAAACTATATGTGTATAAAGGTGAAAAAACTTGATATGAAATTGGTATGGTATACACTACAGAATTGTTTTGGAATGGAAAATCATGGTGATATTTCAACAGTATAATGACATAACTTAAAGAATCATAAAAATTGGTTGATGAGAGATGAAAGAGTCTATAATAACAAATATATCCAATGGTAATAAATAGGGACATGAAAAAATATAGCCCATCATTATAAATTTGAAATATATTCATAATTTAATTAAGAAACTTTAACAAAGAAAATTATCCTAACTATATTTTGGTATGGTAATAGGTGTACATGAAGGGTCATGAGTGTCTTAATAAGAGTGAAAGGGGGATACCATAATTTATACATTAAATGAAAATTATGCAAATATTTATGAAAATATACCAATATAATAAAATGGAATTCAAGATATGTAACAAAAAATAATATCTTGAATAGAAATGAGAAGAGAGAAATCACTTACGAAATTTTGGCATAGTAAATGCTTAGGTTACAGTAAAAATGAGAGAGGGAAAATGATATATCATTAAAAACAACTGTATAGTAAGAAAATTTTTATAAATGAATGTAATTATAGAAAATTTCAACTAATAAGACAAATTACAAGGAAGTTTCTTGAATTGAAAGGATGAGAGAAAGGCCTCGTACTAAATTTCGGCGTGGTAACAGGTGTACGTAAGGGTTAATGGAGGGAACAATGAGATTGGAAGGGGTATATCATCACATATAAAAAAATAACTATAATAGGGTTTTAGGAAAACATAACTAAACAACCAAAAATTGGAACTAAGAAGCGTAACGTAAATGAGGTTCTTGAATGGAAATGACAAAGGATGAGTCCCTTACTAAATTTTGGCATAGTAGCAGGAGTACACAAAGAATCATGGAAGGATTAATGAGAGTGAAAGGAAGATCTAATAATTTATAAATAAAATTGATAGTAAGGGTAATATGTATGATCATATCCCAATATAAGAAAAAGTAAATTTAGACACATAATGAAAAGAAGTTCTTGATAAAAAGAGGAGAGTTGAAGATCCCCTACTCGATTATGTGAATCAAAAAGATTTGAAGTGGATTATTGAGAGAAAGGGTAGAACTTGGGAGGTCTATATAGAGTTTAAGGAAGAGAATGGACATTATCCAAGGAGTTTTATTAATGATAAATGGGATCTTGTGTGGGTTTATATAGAAAAAGAGGGGGATTTCGTTATTTTTTTTGGTTTTGGACTCTAAATAATAAAATAACTGAAACCAAAAACCATACCATGGTTTTGAAAATTATTTCTAATAAATTGGGTTGTTTTTTTTATTTTATAAGGCCAAGTACCAAACTTATTAAAATAATTCCCTTTCTTATGTGGAGGTGAGTCACACTCTTAAAGAAATGATTTTCAAACCTTAAAATATATTATAATTTTTAGGGGATTCATAATGGCATTAAAAATAAATAAAAAATATATAAAATCATATTATTTTAAAGGTAAAAAATATATTTGGTCCAGAATACCATTTATAATATTTATTAAATAAATTTTGTGTTATTATGATGTCCTAATACACAAAGTGTATTTATACGATATTTAATTCTTTCTCAAAAATTAGATTGCCTCAAAAAATTAAGAAAAATTAACCATTGGATAATTTTAGTGTTCTAATTCAACAAATACTATTCATTTTATCTATATAATTTTCAAAATATGTTAATTTTCTCTTTTAAAATTAAATCAGTATTTATTAATAAATACTGGGGTTTTTACAATAACTTGTTTCAAGCCCTTAAAAAAATAAATTTGACTATATGATAATTTATATTTGATATTTTTTTAATAATATTATTAAAATATAATTTATTTAATAAAAATACATTAATCCATTAATCCATTAATTCAATTTTAATATTAACAAAAAAAATACAATTTTGTGTTTTATTGTATCAAAATAAAGATTATTTATGAAGTAACAATAATAGGATGAAAATATATTCATTATTAGATAGAAAATAATCTAAATATTCATATTTCTATGGTATTGATACATATCCCTTTAAATACACTAGTAACAATCCTAAAAGTAAGGTACGCGTTGGTGGGGATTTTATGGGGTGGTTTGGCGAATATGGTTTGGGCCTTTATCTCGATAAACTTTGACTTCTCCCATAAATAGTTTTTCTCATGCTTAAGTAGTTGGATCTTATATTGGGTATGGTTAAGCAAAAATCCCAATGATTATATCTTTATTATAATCTCCAATAAATGGGCTTCATAGGGTGTGATCCTACTGGTTAAGGTTATCAATTCTTTCATCGGTTTCAATTGGATTTTTCAAAACCCTATAACTATACTTATCATGTGATCAATGTTCAATAGCTATATTATCAATGTTAATGATACTTAAAATTTATTTAAACACAATTATATATAATGAAACAAAATAAGTGCATGAGGTTTCTATAACCATATTATATAATAATATATTTAACTAATTAAAAAGGGAAATTTTATTTATAATAGTTTAGGTCATTACAACCATGTCGTATGTTAATGAGTCTGACCATAAAGGGATGAATCAATGGAATTGAAGACTAAGGCATACTCATAAATTCCTAGGACCGTCTCAAGGAAACTCATCTAAGAATTGGTTAGAGTCCTAGGAGCATTCCATACAGAACATGTCCTACACAAGTCCAAGAAAGTTAGATCCAGGGGTTGCAAAGCCCATGGAATCCCACAGAATAAAAACCTAGGTGTCATATCTATACATGGAATCTATTCATACATTTATCATTCATACCACTTATCATTTCAAACCATATGAGTATACCCATTAACATAACCATTTCACATTCAAAACATCTCATGAGTATTCCCACTCATATATCTCATTTTTCAATTTAACCATTCAATAAATCTCAAAAATCAAAATGAGCATCTCCAATCATTTAACAATTAACATTTAATCCATTTAACCAATACAATCATGTAATATCAAATATAATTAACCAAAAAGGCATGACATCTCCTAAAAATAAATTCAAGTCCCTTTTATTATAAATGAGATTCCTACATCTAGGAAAGAATGAGAACTCACCCCTTTGGGTGGTTCAACCAAGGAATAACAAAGTAATTTCATAAGGAACGCCCCATGGGTGACCATGATTATGGAAATTACCACCAAAACATCATAACGTAACATAAGGGCATACCTAAAAGGTCTAGTTACTCTAATTTTATTAACCAGTTGAAAAATGGGGTGGCGCTGAAAAGTCCAATGGGTGGCCTAATAGTAGGTAGCCTAATAAATCCCAAAAACTCTAGGAAGTTGTATAGAATATCGACCTTTTTTGGTAGTGGATTTCTTATCTATTATCGAATCCTAATTCAACACATATCAAGAGAAATATGAATAACGTATGAAGAACATGAAATTACATCATATGAGCCTAAATCTTAATAGTACACTCGATAGATAGAAGAACAAGGAACAACTAAAAAGAAATAAATTACTCACTGATTCAGATCCAAAGAGACATTTTGTGATTGAATCAAAGATCAGATGGAGAAACCACGTCATGTCCTACCTTATGTGTTAAAGAGATCTTCCAAAGCTCCAAGGTACTGTATGGGAGAAGGAAAAAAATTAGGTTTATAAAAAAATTTAATTTAATTTTAAAATTATTAAATTTCTAAATAATCATGAGTTTCATGATTTATATTCACAGTTTAAAAAACTGTGTGAAAACTGTTCAAATTCTTTTTTAGCAAGGGGAACCCACACAGTTTCCCTGCATGTTTTGACTAACCATGAACAAACCATGTAAAAATCCACTGTCAAAATTGCAGATCTGGATGCATGTCTGTGCAACTCAATTCAAATGGTTTTTCTAAAATCGTGATACTTGTAGCTCCCCTCTATCTAGACTTGCATGGTTTATTCTAATTGTGTGGCCTTCCTTTCACAATTTTAACTAACCATGAACCATGCCATTCTCATCCTAAAACATGGGTTTCAGGATCCAACCAAGCCCTAAAAAACCACAATACCTCCATGACCTCAATGGGAATTCATATTTGGATATATTTAAATATTTAACCTAAAAATAAAGGATCCTTACCTCATACAAAAACATGGATTCTTACAATTTGGATCATGTTTCAATTAATGAAGAAGTAACTTTAAAAAGCTATCAAACTATAAAAAAAAGGTTTGGTAAGGATAAGATGGTTTCCAAACCAGTTCGGTAAAGAGAGGTAATCATATATCCTAGATATAAAATATAAAATATGGATATAAAAGTTTCTAATGATATCAAATATGAAATGAGTGTTCCCAATTTAGAAAAGGAATTTATTCCTTTACCAAATGGAGATTCACAATTTCCGAATCCAATTACATAGGGATGTTCCTTGCAGAATCCATAAGATGCATTAAACACTAGTAGTGAGAGGACATCTTGATATGCATATCATGAAATTAGACAAGTTATGGATCATGATTTTAATGAAAACATGGATGATTTTATAATCTAGAAATACACTATTTTTTCAACTACAATGGGGGGTGTACGGAATTATTATGCATCTGAGGGTGTTGAGAATAATTTATTAGTGATTGTACTCATAGATTCCAAGAATCATATAGAAGAACGAGGATTAATAACCATAAAATTGAAAGGATAATAATCATATTCCTAACACTATTTCTATAGAATAAGTGAGGGTTTTTTACTTCCTTCATTATGAAAAAGGATAAAGGAGACTAAAATAATAATTATTTCTTACTTTCATAAAGGTGATAAGGTTAGTATTAAACCACTTGATTTAGAACATCTACTTAAAAATCTGTAAAATCATGAATCTTTAATTCGGTTATTTTTATATATTACAAATAATCCTAAAATTTTATAGGTTTTTATTAAGTTTAAGAAATATTTTTAAGATAATTTTGATGGTTCAGTCAGAGCTGATTAAAATTTTTCTATTATTTGACGCTTTTGTGAACATTTATCCAATGGATGTTCCATCTTTCATGTGGCTCCTATTGGTGAAATTGCTTAGAATTTTTGGGTGCATATTTGACCGTTTTTATCAATCAATTTAGAATTGGTAGAGAACAGATCTATTTGAATATATAAATAGAAAACCAATTCTTTAGATAACCTCATAACATTTGGGACTCTTATAGCATGTCTTCGAATTAATGGCATGTGTACCCTAGGGTAAAATTTCTACAGAAGAAGAGTATGAGGACCACTAAAATATATGTTATAGTATAAAACTCCTATTATTAAGATAATATAAGAAATATATCACTGGAAAAGATAAGGAATGATAATTTTTTAAGAAACACATTATAAAAAAGGAAAAATAATCTTTTTGTGTTTATAGAATAATAAAATAAACATTGACTTCCTAGAGATGTTTTGGAAAATCCTTACCAATGAATACACCTTGGGGAAAATGTGTCTTTTAAAGAGGGAAAACATTGTAGTAATGTGATGAAAGGGTTGTATGTGTGAGGGATAGGTTTATAAATTCCATGGGAAGTGTGGTAATTATAATAGAAAGTTGTCTGGGTATTCAATAGGTGTTTGGATTACATATGAGGTTTGGTAATGGGGAAGAGGATTTAGATATTTTTCTAGATTTTAGTTTAGCTAACTAGGAGGTCATGATCTTGGATTTGGGGAGAATCATCTTTGGGAAGATTTATCACTATCTTCTTCTTATTCATCTATAACTTATTATTGAATCTTCTGTTTTATATTCTTAAAAATCCATGAGCTTATTACCTATATTGAGAATAGATGAAACATTTTTGAAATGAAATTTTGGGATAAATATATTAATAATAATATTCAATACTTTATTATCTCACATCAAAACAATACCATACTTCCTAGAATATAATTTAATTTCACATTTAACTCCATTAATAATGATTTTGACTAGACCATGTGTAATGGAATGTTATTAATAAAGTATATGGATTTTCATTCCATGAAATTTTCCATGTAAAAGACAACATAAAATATCACCTAAAATAAATTATTGTTTTTAAAAAATAATCGATTAAAACCAAATTACTTAGTAAAAAACATTCATTAATAAAATACTATATCTTCCTCTTCCAAAAACATCTATGAATAATATCAACATTCACTATTTGACCCCCTTAACCTCCACCACTTGGTTTCCTAACTAACACTATGTTGGGTAACACAATAGATACAAAAAATATAAAAGGGCGGGGTGAAATTTATATATTTATTAGAATCAAAGTAACTTAAATAATAATATTTAATTAGGTGGATCAAATGTTTAATCAATTAAATCATAAACTAAGATGAAATATTGGATGTGTGAAGAGTTTAAGTAAAATTATAAACCATTGAACACAAGGAATACATAGTAGTTTAGATCAAAATGATCTTACATCTACTCTTCACTCTATCAACCAGTGAATATAGATATACACTAGATATATCATTTTATAAATGGTGTATACCAAACCCACACCTTCAAGGAGAAACCCAAAAAATATTTCTCTTTATTAGGTTCAATAATAACTTGTGAAAATGATTTTTAATCAGATAAGAGAATGAGAAAGTGCCTTTAACAGTGGTATAACTGGTGTGTTATTGAATTTATAGTTTAAAGAACTCAAGTATAAAATAACAAAACAAATAAATCACTATAAGTTGAAGATGAGGTGTTGGAATTGAAAAGTTATCTGTGACCCTTAAAGTATATAGATGATGAATCTTGAGTGTACCAACAATGAAAAATAAAATTAGTGTTAATAACATTGATATCAAAATTTAGAATCAAATAATTAACTCTTCATTGTTATATCTACTTCATTATTTCAACCCTTTTTTATAAAAAAATTCCAATGATTATAATCTCTATGATTTTATTTAACAATAAATGATTCCTTCACATGGTATTTCCAAAATTCTCTAAATAACATATAATTTACATTTTTCAAATAATTCAAATAAACACTCAAATAATCATTAAATCCTCAATGATAGTCTGAATTATTAACTTTGAATAACTTTTTTAATAACTTTAATTAGTATCCTTTAAAATTCCAAACATTCGAATTTTGAATCTAATAATCTAGATGACTAATAGTATCATACAATTGATAGTCAAGTTTTAGATGATAAAAAATAATCTATCATGACATGTACTGATGATATGTAAATGTATATCTTATATGTACTTAATAATAAAATAATTCTAAGATTATCTTTTGAAATTATATCTTATTATCAATGCATAAGATGATCATCCTTTTTAAATATTTGATACATAAGAAATTATATTCCCAATGATAATTATATATAAAAAACATCCTCATAGCTGATTCTTCACATATAACCTCATGCATAAAATTAATATCCCGACACATAAAGGTCCATGAACTAGAAAAATTTTAAATAAAAACCATACATAAATGTAATTCCAACTTCCAGAAAATGAGTAATAGACATCCCTTTAATGAATTCTATATATTTAAAAGTAATTCTCCTTCATAATATGTACATACATGTTTTAAGGGAATATACCTTTTTGGAATCTTTACATGATTCAAGAGTTGGAGGTTTCGGTAATATATTAGAGGACGACAGGTGTTGTTAGGATGAAGATTAGTACTGAGAGGGGGGGTGGTCTAGCATGGTTGGTTTGTAATTTTTAGGTAATGTTATAATGGATATTTGTTTTCCAATATAATTTAGGAGTCCATTTTGTGGCTTCATCAGTGTGATCATCTCTTCACCACCTTGTTCTTGTATAGTGGTTGTGAAGAATCAATTAATGAAGGGAATTAAAGAACTCTCTTTATCAATGTGTGAATTATGAAAATTTCATGCTTTAACATCCTTTGTGTTGATGGTAATGATATATTTAATAAATATAATTAATTAAACTCAAAATAAAATTAATAGGAATGGATGTTGTACATGTGTTTTACTTATTTCCATGATATTTATCATGTTATTGATGTCTATTAGATGCTATTGCTGAATTTTTTTGTTGATGGTAAGATTTATGTGTTATTTCAGTGGTTTAAATGCTAATATCACCATACATATAAGGTTAAATTCCTTAAGATGGAAAATAATTGGTTGTGTGAAATCTAGATTATTGTTCTATCACCCATGAAATAGATCCTAAAAATGAATATAGTGGTATATTTTTTAATGGGAAAGTTGGTGAAGTGTTTTTTGTTGGAATTTTTTTATTATGGGTCTTACTAATATTGATGAATTACTATTGTTGTGATTGTGTGATTGTGGTGTCAGATGGTTGTGGATAGTTTTTGGAAGGTGGTATGCATTGTGTAGTGGGGTTATGACTACCTTTCCGTACTTGGGAAGATGAAAGGTGATGTTTGGTGTGTAATGATGGTATGGTTGGTTGTAAAAAAGAGGAAGTGATGTGAGATTGATGATATTGTTGTTGTCATGAGATGTATGAAGGTTGTATGTGGTTGGTTTATATGCTTTGGGGGTTTATTATTGTTTCTCTGTTGGAATGTAATGAAGTTGATAATAATGAAAATGGTAAATGGTTGTGGGTTGAAAATTTAATAAACTATGGGATATAAATGGAATTTATAACTCTTTAAATAAATGGGTAATTATAGGATTAAATGTGGGTGTTAGATGGGAATGTTATTTTATTCAACATGGAATTGAAAATAATATTGAATATAATGTTCCATGTAAAACTAAAAACCTTGGAATAGATAAAATATACATTAAAAGGGAAAATAGATTTGTTATTTGGATAATTTATATGAAAATTGGAGCTAGTTTTATGAAATGTAATAGAAAATAAAGGGCGTGTGTGTTTTTTGAAATTATTATGGGTTGTGGTAGAGCTATTTTGACGTGAACCCTATAGGTTGGTATTTCATTTAGTTGTATTATAATTTTTTTTTCTTGTGATTTCATTACACACCCCACTCGATCAAGATAAGCTTACCAGTACTAAATTTTTTGAGTTCTGTATGTTTCCCTAACATTCAGGTTTGGGATGGATTGGATGGATGATTACTTATACTTCCCCACTATGCCTTCTTAGTGTGATGTAGTCAATTGGATTTTAGAAATAATGATAACACTCTGTGGGGTTCGTGTATGGTATGGGGAGGGTATGATTTTTCCCATCATGTTCATGAAACCATACTAAGATGGATATGTGATGAGGTTATAATTATTAGTGTAGATATGGATATATAGTTGTAGTTATGGACCTGTTCTAATGAATATGCTAGACCCTCATGATATTGAGTAGGTAGGGTTATAGTTTGACCCACATCAGATGTGACTTCGTATATACATTGTGTGGATATGGTTTTGATGACATAGAAGGGATTAAATCACTAGGAGGTATTTCATTGGAAGGTGAAAGTGAAAAAATAGTATTAAAGTATCCTGGGGTTCCCCTATTTGATATATTATTTTGATATGTTATTTATTATATTTGGAGGTCATATTAGATCATGCTGATTGATTTTCTGCCTTTTAGGAACTTATTGGTTCCATTCCTTTAATAAAGCATTAGTATAATTTTTCTATAATTTCACAAGAGTTTTTTATGAATATCCTACCATTTATATATGTATTGTCACCTACACACACACATATATATATATATGTGTAAATATATTTTATCAGTATCATAGAGGGATTTTGTGACTGTGTTGGGAAATACTAGCTTGGATATCAGGGTTTTTTTGGAGTTTTTTCCTTGGAGTTTACTTTCAATTTTTTTGGTTTGGAGATTTGTATTTGTATTATATTACATGAATTATGATTTCATTGGATTCATGGTTTTATTTTTATATTATGATGTTGATTGATGGAATTATTCTTATGTTCCTGGTATATATGAGCGCAATGTATCCCACTTTCATGATTATATGCCCAATGTTATTTTTCAACCCAGGACCTATTATAGGAGGGCCTTAGGAGTGACTCTCATCTTCGCTATAGAACAAAGATGGATTCTCAGTAGGGTAAGGTCATGAAGTGATGGTATTATGGACATGAATGATAGTTAGGATGTAATTTTTAGTTAGAAACTAATATTGATTTCATAGTATAAGTAGGAATACAATGTTAGTCTAACATAATGCATGATGTATCAAGAAATAACAACTAGGACATAAGGTATTATGACCCCATTTGTCTAATGCAAGAACCTTAATATTAATAAACCCACTAGAGGAGATAATTTTGATTATAGGTTAGAAAAATATGAGAGGTATGTGGATCATAATTTTTTTCATTTTAAATGGTGTTATATTAGATAATTTTAAATTATTCTAATTAAATTATTCCTAAATGAATACCTTGCTATCAAGCATTGGAGTTTTATTTTTTTCTTGTAGATCCACCTACTGAACATATTCCATTTTTGGTTCAGGTTATCTAGGTGAAGTAGGATGATTCGATTTACCATTAGAGTATTGATCTAGCCGAAGAGAATGAGTCTTGGGGGAAGATGCTATGTGAGTTTCAATGGAATTGGTGAGTGAAGTATGAGGAGAGTGTTTGATCTAGAGATGATATACCAGATAGAATATCTTGAGTTTAACCTTTGTTGGATTGAAACTTGGAAAATCATAAGGTTTTATTGGTACTTTTTTAAATACGAGGATTATCACACTAATGATGGATTCTATATCTTAGGGAGTGGAAGGGGAGATAAATTTCATGGGATTATATTTAGAGGATGTTTCATACTAATGTTTTTTCATTGATGATAAGGGTGGTGAAGAGGTGGGAGCTAACCTCTCCTAAATAGGGGAGCCTGAGCATGTCAAATAAAGATAATATTTAAATACTATATTTGATTCACCCTTGATCTTTTATCATATGATTTGTCTAATTTGTATTATTTGGAGGAGGTGATATATCTAATATTTTTATATAAGGTTATTACATGTACACTTCCCTTGAATTTGGTGGTGTAGAAGAATGATAAGGTGATTGAGATAAATCATTTACAACCAAGATCATCCTTAAAGGGGATTCATTAAAGTTATCTAAGGATCCAATTTGTTAGTTGAGGATGCCAAGTTTCTAGGATGTTGAGAATTTGACTAATTGGGAGCCAGGCTGAGAATTTTTGTTCCAAATTTTCAATAATTGGTGGTTCCCATAAATCCACTAGGAAATTTTCACCAATGTGTTTTTATAGAGGTCTTATTCATCAGTGATATAAGTTCCTAAATATTATTTAAGATCAGCATAGTGTAGGTGGTCAGTATCTATTCTAGTCTCAGAAATAGTTTCCTCTGATGATGTATTAGTATAAGGGACGACAAGGTTTTATTCTACCAATAGGAAATAGATATTTTAGAGGTCATCCATGTGATGTTACCCATACTTAGTTACATTATGATGAGTGTGGACAAGGAGGTAGTCATCTGCATTGAGGATAATGAGCTGGGTGTATAGTTATATGCTCTAGAAACATTAGTTCCATATAGAGAGGATATTTTCCAAGGAACTATTTGTTTATCTTTCACCCTAGATTATGATTTTTTTGATTTGGGATCATCACACCCCTTTATTTAACATGACTTGATTCAGTCATTGTGACTCAAGATAGGGATACTTCTAGTTACTCAGGTATTGACTATTATAGTAGGAGGTCAGATGAACATATTTAATATTTATCGAGGTTGTGAGTTAATGATGGGGAACATATGATTTTGGCTTATTTATTTATACTTCATATTCATCCATACGATGTAATTCTTGGAATTGAATGGTTTTATTTAATGAAAAAAAATTCATTTATTCTTTCTAGAGGTGTTTGGGGTTCTATAATGAGGAGGGGCAATGTGTGTCCTCATTATTGTGCGGGATTATCATATGGATCATAGGCCTTCAAAGCATCTTTTAAAATAGTTGGCAGTGTTTTCATCGAATTTGGTAGAGGTGCTATTGATGGAGTTTCCTAGATTCATCAAGGAGGTTAAAATGACTTTCTTGAGGAGGTTGTGACCCTATCCCATTAATGTGACATCGAGTTTAGGATAACATTGTAGCTAAGTGTCTCTTTGAATTTGATTTCTCCCTATCAAATTATTTCTTTTCAGTTGTAGGAGTTGAGGATCTAGATCTACGATTAGATTTAGATAGAATTTATCTAGCCCTATGTATCATCATTGGGTACTTTATTGTCATTCACCAAAAATAGGGATGATGGTATGATGTCACGTATAAGCTTCTAGCAACTAAATCAAGTGATGATCAATAAATGTTATCCCCTTATGAGTATTGATGATTTCTTTAAGTAGTTAAATGGAGATCTCTTGTTTATAAAGATTAAACTAAAATATGGATATTTCTTGATGAGGTTGGAGGAGGATATACTAATGAATTCATTAATGTGTCATTATGGGAACATTGAGTTCATGGTTATGTCATTCTATGTCATGAACACCCCATCAATTTTTATCATTCTCATAAACTCTATGTTAAATGAGTTTCGGAATCAATTTGTGATAGTTTTCATCATGAAAATTATCATATACATAGAGTTGATGGATAATTTCAATCATATTAGGGATATTTTTCATTCCCTTCAGCATCACTCAGTCATTGGAAAGTTTTCAAAATATATGATTTGGATTCATTAGGTTAATTTTCTTAGGCATGTGGTGTCTCATCAAGTAGCAGTTGATCCGTTGAAGACTGAGGTAGTTGTTTATTGAGAAGCTTCCAAGAATGTCATATATGTTTATAGTTTTTTTGGTCATATGGGAAATTATTGGAGGTTTCTGTCCTACTTCTCTTATTTTATATCCCCATTGATGTACTTGACCAGAAAGGAATAAGTTTTCATATAATTTGATTAATGTTAGACAAATTTTAATTATTTAAAGGAGAAGTTGATCAATTCTCTCCTTTATTAGTTTCCAGATAAGGGAGAAATGTTTGACATTTTCTATGATTATTCTAATCATGGTTTTGGTTGTATCCTAATGAAATATAGAAAAGTTATCTCATATGGGTTCAAGAAGTTATTTCCACATGAGTGTAACTATGTCACTCATGATCTCGAGTTTGTGGAAGTGGTGTTTTATATGAATTTATGAAGGTATTACCTCATTGGTGAGAGTTTTGTGGTCTTTACTAAGCAAAAGAGTGTAAGGTATATTGTCTCTCAACGAGATTTAAATTTTTGTATGATGTAGTGGATGAAGTTATTATAAGACTATGAATTATGGATCTCCTACACCCTAGGAAAATGGAATCCAGTTTATGATGCATTGATCACAAATTCAATAGTTGATGTTGTTTAGGGGTATTGTGATACATGAAGAGTTATGTAGGAATATACTGTGATGCGCCCTGATGAGGAGGATGTTGGTGGTAGATCATTCCAATACCAGATAGTCACCCATGATGCACAAATTGGATGAGTCTCAACATAGAGGCTTGAAGGTAGAGGTAAAGTCGGGTTATATTTTTCATAGAGATACTCCAGAGGGATGGTCAGAGGATGATCAAAAATAGATGTTGTTTAAGGTGAGGATATTTGTCCCATTTGTGATGCAGGAGGATGATATCCATGAGTTTCATCACTCAACTTTTACAGAACATCCCGGTATGTATGAGATGTACCATACCTCAAGGGTTTAGGTTTGGTGGCCCAGGAAAAGGTGGTTAGTTGAAATTTTTTTATAGTTATGTTTAGTATTATGTTAGTTAAAGGCTTAGAAACGTGTTTCTTGTGGTTCTTTGTGGTCATTGGATGTCCTCAAGTGTAATTTGGAGGACATTTTGATGGATTTCTTAACATATATACCAAAATTCCAAGAGTGGAATGATATTATTTGAATGAATGTGGATTAATTTAAATTTTTGGCTCAGTTATTGGAAATCAGGAAGATAGGTGTTGTCAATATTTTCATGAACCATTTTTTGGAAAGGATTTTTCAACTTCATGGGGTACCAAGAACCACCATCTCAGATCAAGATCCTTATCATACTTAATGAGTTTGGGGAAGTCTTCAGTGTGATTTTGGTTCTTAGATCAACCAAAACACAACATTCTATCCTTAGAATGTTGTATATATGGATGGTAACATTCACATGTTGTAGGATATGTAGCATTTATGAGTCTTGTATTTTGGTGAATTGTTGGAAAATCACTTACCATTGGTTAAGTTTTCCTATAATAATAATTATCACTCTTCTTTAGAATGGATATATTCAAGGAATCATATGGATGGCCTTTTCCATATCCATTGTTCTACTCTAAGGCTGAGGATTCAGCAGTCCTTAGACTAGTTGTAGTGTATATAACAACTTATAATGTTTAGATGATTTGGGAGTGGATGGATGAAGAGAAATACTGGTAAAAATGAATATTGGATGAGGAAACCTCTATAGTTCAAGCTAAAACCCTCAATAACACGTTACCACCAACCTCAAACTCAAAATACCTCCCCCCTTTATAAAAATAATAATCAGGATGAACCTATTCTTCCTTCAAATACTCTCAAATCATATATACCTTCTTGGTAGTGATTTGAACCACATCTGGTCTAAGAACCACTGCCTCCCCAACATTGGTCCAACATATTGGAGATCAAAAAGGATTCCCATGAGACACCTTGAAAGGAATCATTCTAAAGGAATAAGGATAACTATTTATTTAAGGAATCTCAACCAAGAGTAAGTGATTCACCCATGATCCACTAAAATCCAAGATGCAAGCTCGTGAGATATTTTCTTATTTCTGAAAATTTTACTCTATCTTACCATCTCTATGTAGATAAAAATAAAATATAATTATGGTCCAAAATAATAATGAATACCTCACTAAACTTAATAGGGAAAATGTTGATTCTGGTAGGATATTATGGTCCTCAGTACCCAATGATGTCATACTACCTTAAAAATATACCACCTCCTTTGGACATCTACAATACCTAACTCGTTGATCTCTAGTAAAGAATCAGAATTCATAATCCAATCAGAAATTTCCTATATAAAATAACATCCTCTATGGGATCATGGTAAATCATTGATAAATTTCATAAATATTTCCTCACATTTCTACTTGGTGGAATCTGATTCATACAAAAAGACATTTTGAACTTGTTGCTACGTCTTCACCTACTGATATATCAAGAATTATGATACAAACTCCACTACTGACTACTTCATCCATGAATAATAAAGCTGACCCCTAATGGAAAGATATTTTTTTGATGTACTAGGATTTATTTTCACTACTTATCTATGTATATCATGAAGATCCTCCTCACTCATCACTTAATGAACAGAAAAACTCAATGAAATATCATCTGATGTCAGTTATCCTTTGATTATCCATTTAAATAATCATTATGTAAGGCTTGATCCCACATCCCTTCCACCTCTGAGTCTCCCCACTAAGACTCCTCATCCTACCATATCAAATATGAATACATTTTCAAATAGTATAAGAAACCTTTTCCATTAGCCTCCTCTATATAAATATTAATCATTGAAATATCTTATATCCCTATAGAAAAATCCTCAAACTCTTGAACAATATCTCCCCAGGAAATCCTACTCAGTACATCAAAAAATATATTCTCTTTCCCCAATGTGTTGGAGATATCAAAAAAATATTCATGTGAGAACTCCATCCACAACTTTTGATTCATATTAATATCCTTTGGAGAGAAACTATGCCTCACACTCTTTTCATCTATGAATAATATAAAACACTTACCAATTACATATTGTTTTCATAAATTTACAGAAAACACCACAATCACTGACTCAAGATCATGGGTGGAATAATTTGACTGTGGGGATAGAAATCCATATAAAAATATGAGATCACTTACCTTTTATACATCAAGACACAACCTATATAGATATGGGAATAATCATAGAAAATATCAAACATCACTAGATCCTTTATCATTCGAAGAATGGGAGAACTGATAAACACTCATTCAGGCATTCAAAAGTATACTGGAATTTATTAGTCCATTAGAAAACCTAGTACTTAATATTAAAGGAAATAAATGGGGTTTTGTCCTAATAAAATTCATACACAAACCTATGATAGTATCCCACATTACCAAAGAAACTATGAACCTATGAAAAAATATTGGATTCTTCCAAAGAAATAATTGCCTTGAGCTTCGATGGGTTAACTACTAAACTCTATTTGGACATTACATGAATAAAAAATACAACACCTACATCTAAGGAATATACTTGGAAATCATTTCATAGAACTAATGATTTTAAAGGGCTTGAAAAATATCACTAATATTCTTGACTTTCTCCTTCCAATTTCCAAATATAAGAGATTTTTTATGATGAGCACTAGGAAAACTAATCCAGGAAATCAAATAATATATATTTAAATAGTAAAATGAAAAAATTAGAGGTATTCATGACCCCAAATAGTATAAAAATGAACTTCATGTGACCATATGGATTCTTTAAAGTAGCCTTTGGGATATACTCTTTTTTCACCCTCATCTGGTGATATCCAATCCATGGATCGATCCTTGAAAACTACTTAGAATCCTATAATTGGTCGAATAAATCATTATTCCTTAAAAGGGGATAAAAGTTATTTACCATCACCTGATTCAGTTATTGGTAGTCTATACATCAACTTAGACTAACATTTACCTACTTAAAGAATAAAATCAGAGCAACCCATGGTGGTACCTTGGTCTAGATGTGTAACATCTCTGCCCAAATGCCACTAAAATAGTACCCTAATCCAGCTGGTTATGTAAACTCAAACACACCTCCATGTATGACATAAGATTCCGTCTAGTAGTGAGGTACTTGGGTTTGATTGTGGGGAGACTATTCCATCATATTAGAGTAACAAAAAAATAGAAAAAGATAATTAAAAAAAATCAATAATTAAACAGAGTGTGGAAGCAGTAAATGAAAAGAAATAGAACATGATGTAATAGTGAATGAAAAAAATAAAATCCCAAACTATTATTCCATATATAAAATGATGGTCACCCATTGGGCTAACCATTAAGATACAAAAGTACAAATGAAGTTGAAATAATGTACATGGATCTACTACTTACTCCAAGCTACACAACATACCTAGCCTCTAAGAACTGTCGAACTGCACCAGCCTGAATAGAAAAACCCACATGAGTAGTTTTCTTGAAAATGAAACACTAGGCCTTGACCCTATACACCAAGAAAACCATGTTCATCCTAAAAATCAGACACAAGGTCTACACATACACCAAGTTTCACGTGAAGGGGTGATAAATAATCTCATTAGGCCACCCTGAAGATGAACCTATAAGTATGATACTATAAGTGTATGAAATATAAATCTTCTTAGCCTAGCTGAGACACAACTAAAATAAAAAGTGATTCTAATAAATGTGAAACCACATTCAATCCTTGGTATGTAATCCTAATCAACTAGGAAAGTTCCACCTTGGATGTGTATATATATATATACATGTATATTCCCATACATATACATATATACATAAATATGAATATTCATGAGTAAGTGAAATAAATAACATAAAACTAGACATCATTCGATCCTTGTGTTTATCATCCCAATCACCTGAATATTATATGGAATGGAATTGAGCTAGACGACCTATCACTCAAGATATGTATCCTTAAGTTGATATCTGGGTCCATAATCCCAATAAAAATTTACTTTCCTTGGACAATGCTAAAAAATATCTCTGAAAAAGCAATGCCACCACAGGGGGTACACTTCCTACACTTGGGGTTCACCCATACACACCTCTAATCACTGTAACAAACGATTCTAGGGAAGTACATTCGGACATCCAGAAAACGTTGACTAATCTAGATGCTATGTAAATACATTCCAATGTCTAAGCCCTAGGTCCCAGCCTATATGCAGCCATGACATTGAGACTCAGATAAACTCTAAGGTTCAGAACCTTAGGCAATCTATAAGGAGAGCTCACTAGTGAGATGTTATGTACACCCCTTGATATCCCATTGTGAATGTCAAATATTTATGTGAGATGTGATGCTAAACCACCTTGACAATGAAAACGGGATCATAAGCCTAATCCTAGAGAGAACATATGGAGAGCCTCATCATATGAAATTTTTTGGAGAGAGTAATCATTATCTATAAGACATAGGTCGAGGAGAGCATAATCATCCTCTGTAGACCACAAGTCGAAGAGATCTTAATCATCCACTGACAACCTCTGGTTAAGGATAACGTAACAATACTCATTTAACCCATGATAAGAGGAGAGCGTAACCATCCTCATCATATGACATCTTGAGGATAGAGGAATCCTCCTCATCACTCCGGAGAGTTAATCATCCATGAGTATCATTACTAGGGATGACATTCCCATATATCCCAGTAGTAGTCTCAACATTTAGATTCCGAGAAGAACCTCTTGAAATACCAATAATCTAACAAAAAATATACAGGCCTTCAAATCCTAAATCCTATATAGTACCTTTAGGTATACAAATAAACATATGAAAATAATATGGCTTAGAATATGGATCCCATGACAAACATACGGACATCCCAAATATACAGAAAGACACCTCACGCCAGGCTCAACAACCACCAACCAGAAAGCACCTCTAGTAACCATTATTTCATCATAAGTAACCAAGTGAATGGTATAAAAAAAATATGTGGTGGCTGAACACCTAAACCCAACACTACTTCAACATCCCCATGGGATTAATAGTTTTTCATGGGTTATAAGGTGACAACCACTACCATCTCTACCGAAACCCGACGTACTAACTCAAGGTCGGTCAAACAATGGGGAACCCAATGGGCCCCTCAAGTTCCAAACCTAGAGGCATCCTACATTGGATCTTCAAGGCATAAACCTAAGTGAAGGCATCCTATTTGGGATCCTTATCTAAAAAGGGAAGATGGGGAATCCTATAGGGGATCCTTGAATGATGAGTAAATAGAGGAATCCTTCAAGGGATCCTCGAAATAGTAAGATTAATTGAGGCATCCTACATAAGATCCTCAGAACAAAAAGTTATGGGATTTTATTAGGGATTTATTAGGTCATAAAGTAAGAAAAGGCATCCCATAGCGGACCCCTAATAATAGGAAGAAGGGAGGGGAATCCTACATGGGATCCTCTAGGTCAAAATGTAAATAGAGGAATCCTAAAAGGGTTATTAGGAAAGAATGATCTCTTGGACTTCTAGTTCAGAAGGGAACATATCACATGGGACACATCCTCATAGTAAATTCAATAAAGGAATTGGTTAAAAGAGATAAATCAAAATGCATCAATAGTGAAAAAAATGATTTACCATCTTTTTTTTTTCAAATTTTTCATTGGTTTTTAACCGACATCTATAAAGGGGATATTGGAAACAAGGTTTTCAATATTGGTTTTGGGAAATACGACACCCAAAATGAGAATTGCCTTCATTTTTGGCACTGGTTTCTATGAAAACCATTGTTGAAAACCCATCAAATTTTTTTAAAATATTTCGACATTTGTTTTGACTAAAACCAACACCGAAAGTTTAAAAAAATTAAAAAAAATTGTATATTACACCCTGAAATAAATCAGAATCAATGTAATTGAAAAAATAGTATACAACCATAAAAAAACATGTATCATTGACTAATTTTTTTTAATAAAAACAAACTTTTACCAAGTTTATCAAAAGAATATATACACATTTTTATTATAAAGATGATTTCAAAAACACATACCTAAAATTTACAACATGATAATTATCGTTTGATGTTAAAGAATTATTTTGAGATCATTATGTTCAAACAACTATTATAACAAAAGAATTATATTTTGAACACTTTATAAACATTAAAATACACATACCTTAAACTATAATCATACTTAACAAAGGGTTAGTAAAAAAAGATCAAAGATGGGTGAGTTCATATTTCATATAAGACTCAAAATCAATGAATTTATACAATAACATTGAAATATATAAGATTGAAAAACATAATACTATGAAAGAAAACATAAAATAATTAATATAACTAACCATATTAAATTCAATAGTTACCCTAATTGTGATTATCTCATACAAAAATCGTAGAACACAATAACCACATTCAACATGTCATTGTTGATGATGAAACTATGATTATAAAAAATTAACTTAATAATAAAAACCAATATATATATATATATATCAAAAAGTGGAATAACATCTAATATAAAAATTAATTATTGTTACTTTCACATATTGGACTGCATTTGGGTTCTTTAATGACTAGTGATCTTTGTTAAATTTTTTCCATGACCTGCATTTTCATATATATTATCCAATAATACATGTATATAAAATATGTATTAAATATAATAAACTTATAAAAATAATAAAACTTACCTATCTAACAAGGTGATATTTTTTTTACAAACATCACCTAATAAATTGAAAACCCAATATAATATGCCTTCACTTGGGAAGAATACACCTAACATCCAATTCCCCCCACAATACAAAACATTCAAAATTAATGACATTATAATTAACATTGGTTAATAATTATGTTTTTTTCTTACCCGTTAAGAAATATAGAAAACCAATACCCAATCTATATCTTTATTAATCTCTCACATATATATATGTAACTCTATCAACAATTTTCAAATATTTCACAACCGTTGAATTTTTTTTTTGATATATAAAACCATAAACATATGTGGCCTCATTTTGAAAAAGAATCGTGTGTAGATACCTAATTAAAAAAATAATATACTTTGTCAAATTACCACATATTTAATTATATAAATAAAAACGGACATGTCAATTTACTTACATGGAAAACAAAGGTAATACAAGAACACTAAGATCATTGAAATAAATTAGATCCATGATATATTTACTAAATATTCTCAATGGATAGTACCATCAACATATATCATATTTCATCTGAAAATCAATGATATTATTCAAGGAAGTAAAATCTTGAGATAATCGTTGTATATCATTAGAAATTTTTGAATAATAAAAAATCGTTTATCCCTAAACCTTTGGTTTCCTTTGTTACATGTATTTTGATATTATATACTCTTATATAAGTTAAACTTCAGAAAAAATTATAAATAATTTTCAATCACATGTAATTAATATTTAAAAAAAAGATACCTTTTATTAAAGATAATGAAGCAGTTCATATGGAAAAAGTAAAAAAGGACCCATAAAATTCCCAACTATAAGTAACGTTTTTAGTTGTAAATAGTAGTAGGGGAGTAGGATCAATAATATCATATACTAATACTCTAATCTGACCCATCTGTATAGGGTGGTGGTGTACTGAATCCCCCAAAAATGCATGACTCCGAACTCTATAATATTTACATGAGGATCTCCAGTATTCAACTCCTAGTATAAGGTTGGACCTGAGCGAGGAGGTGGTGGATGTAAGTAGGAAGCATGGTAAGGTTGGGCTGGCAGTGTAGGTAGGTCTGACTGGATGGTCTGTATAAGCTTCCCAACTAGCTGAAAAGGCTGGAAAGCTTGGGAAGGCTGTGCAGAATGTGACTGTCTCATCAATTGTTCTAACATTTCCTGCACTATTGATTTTTTTTATCACCCATGGGCCGTTTCATATCTTTCAACCCAAAATTTAAGGATTCTATTTATGGATCTCTTTCTTACATGGACAACCAAAATATTTTTGAATACTAACACCCACCTCATATCCACTATTATGGTCGGGGTGTTCTAGATTTCTTAAAGAATGGGATAGGATGTCCATCCTACCCTCAGGGATAAAAGTTCCCTATGAAGATCTCACCTGAAGTTCAACATGAGATAAATAATTAAAATGGTATATTAGTGCTGTTAATTTTTAAAATTGAAAAATTCATGAAAAATTAAAAATATTTACATACATTTATTTTAGCTACATCATTATATTACTTTGTAAGATAATTTTCATTATTTTTTCTTCTCACTCTTTTACATTTTTCATGGTGGGTGTGGGGAGATGGAGGACTGAACAGGACCTCATCAGAACCACTAGCAGACTGAGCTCTTAATGCTTTCAAATTTTACTCAATCATTTTTTCTCCAATAAATGATACCATCCACATAATAAGGTATGAATGTATACATTTTACAACTGAATTTCTGGATGGGATTTCCTAAAGTCCTATTATATAAAAGTTAATCTAATAATTAATTAGGTATATATATAATAAATTTTACAATATAATATAATTTTCATATTAGAAAGGCTTCATCATGCCGGCTGGAAACAATTTTTTTCTATGTCACTGAATCTAAAAACCCATACGTGAGGCATGGGTTTTTATTTTGTGTCTTACCAAGTACACAATTTTTGTCATTTTTTTAGAAATGTCTCTATCAAACCGCTGCTAAAGAAAGTTATATTTTCTTTATTTCTTTTATTTCATGAAAATTAAATGTCATCTATAATTGAATAAAATAAATATCAGTCATTTAAAATATATCATATTTGAAAAACCAGATAAAATAAATTAGTTGAAACATTTTTCTCTTATGACCTCCCAAAGATGATTTATCACCATCTTATCAACAAAATTGTAATCAGGATATAAAATATTAATCCCTCAATGACATTGGATAGAGATATAACTAATAAACTCTGTCGTATTTGGACCAATTGCATTATTATCATCATCAAAACTAATATTAAATCGCTCATTTCCATGAGAAAGTGATAGTTTTGGTAAATTTGTAATGCCACTTTTATGAACTCTAAAACTCAATTTCTTAAAATTAAAAGTAGAAGACTCCACTATTAAAGTCTTATCAGCAGTCCTTTAATTATTTTTTGAAAATTAAATTTTTTTTAAATAAATAATAATATTGCAGGAAATTTAATAATATGAAAAAAGAAAAATACCTTGATTCATGTTCCTCTATCTCTATATCTATATCTGTCATTGAAATAAGAAAATGTAATGAAATTTTTGTGTAGGTGCATATTATTAGGAAATTAAATAATTAGAAAATAGGTAAAAAATGTAAGTATTTAAAGTGGAATGTATATGTAAGTTTTAAAAAATAATTATGTATTAATACTTAACCAAAAAATATAAAATAAAAACTATTAAATATAAAAATTACTTTTGAAATGATAGAAACATTTATAACTTTAAATATCAGAGTTTAAAAAACTATTCTCATATGTGCAACTATATCCAAAATATAATAATGTATGATAGGTATGAAAATGAAATAATGTTTAACCATAACTGTAGAATATCAAAATTTAGCACAAAAAATCATATAAATAATCAAATATATATAATTAAATATCCAGTAGTTATTAAATAATACAATTTTTACACATGTAAATTTTAAAAAGAAAATATAATGTAAATAATTTCCAGATTAATTAGGAGAGTAATTTAGTGTTTTCCCATATCACATCAACATGATCATTTCTTACTGCATACACTATGTTTGAATTATAATCATTATTATATGAAAATTGTGTAACAATTGAAGAAGTATCATATAAATCAGTAGCATCATCATCATCCTCATCAGCCAAAATGGATTCTTTTCCCTTACAAAATGATGGACCACTAATCATTCAATGGATAAATGACATAAAATATTTATTTTGTGTGAATTTCCATGATAAATGGTTCCTCATTGGTACTAAATTTTTTCAAATCATCTAGTTTAAACCCATATTAATCATGTTTCACACAACTATTACTTGCAACCCAATTACAGTTAAACATGGTGACTCAAAATTTTATGTAAACAATTTCCCATATGTCTTAAAGAACTCCAAAATATGGAATTGATGCAAAAATTGAGTTTTTATATTTTTTCACTCAAAAAATACACTGCTTCAATAATGACCATTACACCACTATTTTGAACTATACTCTTGTCATCTATTTTTTGGGTAAAATTTGTACCCTTTAATATCAAAACTAGACCATGTGATCAATTTAAGATATGGTCATCCTAAAAACTATTTTAATGTTTCTAATACAGATATATCTATGATGAATTTATATTTAAACCATGAAACAAATGTCTTTTTATGCTCAATCATTATCCACTTTTCATTTATTTTCAGATGTCATAACTTTAATTTAGTAATCTGTGATTATATATATATATCATTGACTCTCATTTTTCTTGTTAAAAATGTATAAATGTTCCTGAATCACTATATCACATGGAATGAAATTTACCTTTTTTCTTCAAATCCCTATAACTTCACTATCAATTGTCATATGTCAAGATATAGGGAGACCAATATGCTCTACTTCATACAAATAATCAGTACAGAACTCAATCACATCTTCCAATTAATATTTTTGATAAATTGAGGCCTCTAGTCGACAATGATTTTTAACATATCCCGTAATTTTTTTATATATCTTTAAAAAATATACATTCATCATAAATAAATAGGTACACATATCCTTATCTCATGCAAAAAATGAATCACAAGATGAACCATTATATTAAAAAACTAAGGTGGGAAATACATTGTTTGTTGAAAAAGAATAAGAGAGGCTTCATTCTCCAACATATTTAACAAATTTGGATCAACAAATTTGCTACAAATGAATTTAATAAAATTACATAACCTGATTATATTTATTCTGAAAACTATTTGAAATATACCATTTAGTGTGAATCATTGGAGTTGTTACATCAATACATGAAAATCATGACATTTCATACCAATTAATTTATAACCTTCAATGACACCAAATTCTTCACATTTGAAGAATGACCACTCGGTACTTTAAAACCATGAACGCACTGAAAAAAATTCAACTTCTCAATTTTTCTTAATGTGTGACAAGATGAAGGTAAATATGTTTTGTTTCTTTTCATAGTGGGAGATAACTCTAAACATATTCTCATTGATATCAAGTCCAATCTAGTATGAAATCTATATTTTGTATTTCCTTTTATGTCTAACAATGTTTCAATCAAACTATCACATATGTTTTTCTCCACATCAAAAACATCAATGTTATGTTTTATCTCTATAAAATTCAATAAGGTGGCTCAGAAAAGATATATCATCTTCCAGATATTTTTTGAATATGAGAACTTATTTTCCTTCCAATTTTTAAATCAATATTTTTTCACTCAATCATAATATTCTTCAACTGACAATGGTCATGGTGGAAGATTATATTCATGTAAACCATTAAATAATTATTTTAATCTTTGGTAAGGATGATAAATTCATAAAAATCATCGATATCCCATGTACACTATCTTTATTTCATTATGAAATTGATAATACAAAGTCTCTTCTTCCAAATTGGACACACATTGTGTCCCTTAACACTGTATCCAGATGAGCTTCTATATGATGAAAATTCATTTATAGTGAACATTATCATCAGAAAAAGAAGAATATACTCTTTCTTGTATGCATCAAAAACATTAACACATGTCTTCCATAGAAGTTTAAAATCAACAATTAATGGTTAAATATACACATCAATATCATTTCGTGACTATTTTGGTCCATAAATCATTAATCTCATCATAACATGTTTTTTCTTCATACATATATGTGGGGATAAGTTGTAAATTCACAAAAATAGGCTATGAACTATGTTGGCTGCTTAGTCTCTAATATGGATTTATTCTATCAGTACATTATCCCATTCTGATATTTTTAACTTCACTTCCAGAATAACAATTTTTTTTATAAAATCTCTTCCACTGTGGTCAATCAGTAGGCTGACAAAAGTTTCCATCAGAGATGTGCTCATCTGAATTCCATGTTAACTATTTTGTATCAATTGAATTTTCTAATAGATGTTTCAAACAAGGAATTATTTGAAGGAACCAAATTGCTTTAGCATGAGATTTGATTCTGATACCTAAGAATGAATCACATTTGAATTATCGCAATTATATGAAGGAATTGTTGGATGAAATTATTAGAAAGTATACAAAATTGATTTTTTCATGAGGTTAGACGCAATTACCTGAGAATGAATTTGAATTTACCTTTTCATCCATCTTATTGCTTGATGTACCACATGTATGACAGTTTAATAAATATTCCTATTAATTCATATAAAATAAACAATAATTTAAGAAACCATGTATATTTTCATACTCCAATCCCATTGGGAGTAATATTTTCTTCACCTCATAATTGGAATATGGAAGCCCATTGCCTTCTGTATGTAGATCTTTTAAAATCTCAAGTAATTTATATAATCTTTTATTACTCCACCCATTTCTTGGTTTCAAGTTAACTAATCACAGAATTGATGATAATACTATATATTTATTGTAACCTGGGAATAATGATGTCTCAAAATCTATATTCAATCATTCAACAATTGTTGTTTTTTATGGTTTCAAAACTTATATCATGAATTAATTCTTCAATACAATCTTTTGCCTCATTATGAATATTTTCGTCAAGATTATACGTTGAATTTTTTGTTCTTTCACCATTCCAAATCCAATATGTATAATTAAAATAAAACCATATCAAATGAGATGAATCTTGGTTTCTCTAATGTTTAACTTTCTCATAATAAAACACTTCACACATGGAAAGAAAATCAAATCTATGTTTTTAATATTTTTCATAGAAAATTTCAAGAAACCATCAAGTCCATTTTCATATTCACTAGTGGGTCTTCATAAATTTATCCAATAAAAATCCACCCAATGCCTTATATTAAAATATAATCATTGAATAAATTACAACATATAAAAATTTAAATATATATATATAAACAAATAAATTGTAAAAATAAAAACATTTTTAAAAATGTTTGGTAATCTGATAGGAAGCATAAAAAATTATGAGTAATAAAATAAAAAATAATCTTCTAAAGGTAGTTATTTTTCATGATGTGTGTCATGTTGATCCAATTGACATAAAATGTAATGACCCCAATAGAAATTCCCAGAATAAAATCATGATTTTTTAAAAATGTTTATATTGAAATATGAAAATTTGAACATTTATTGTTTTGTAGTATTATTTCACAAGAATATGAAAATTAATTAATGATAATATATTAGTTCATATACAGAAATATCATATATTCTTTTAATAATTTAAAAATGGTGTATTTAATTTATTAAGTTCAATTAAAAAATGTAAGCATATTTTATTTTAAAAAAATACTATTGTAATATAAATTATATATCTTCTGAATTTAGAAATAGTAAATATTTTATTTTCATATTATATACAAATGGTTTATTGATATTTGAATTTAATTATTTTAAATAATTTAACATATATTAGATCTTATTACATAGTTGTTACATTATTTTGGTGTCATGAGTGTCAAAAGGTATTGAAGTTTGTTATAATTTAATAGGTAAATAATATGGAGTCATTATAGGTGACGTACATTATATTGATGAACAATGCCTCTATATATCATTGTTCATTGATTAATATCTTCAAGTACATTTGATAATTTCATTAAATAAAAAAATTATCAAAAAAAAATAGTAACAACAACATTTATAAATAAAAAACAACTATATTCAAATAATTGAAACAATAACTCAATAATATAACTAAATGATAAATAATTTAACTTTAAAATTTAAAAAAACATACAAAATTAAGAGTTCAACAAGGAAAATTGATCCTCAATTTGAACACTCTAAATTGAATTTATTTAAATAATAAACATTTCAATATCTAACAAAAATGTTTCTAGAAATGAAAAAAAACAAACTGCGGATGATGGTCCCCCAGAAAAAAATTTCCAAAGAGAAATACTTTTATGGATAATGAAACAATTATAGATAATGAATAATCAAGACCAAAGATCATGAAATTATTATAAAAATAAAATAAATTACACAATAATGGTCTTTGAGGATCATCGGGTCTCCATAAGGGTCACCGTGAGTTGAGAAAAAAGTTTCAAAGATCTAAAAAATGAGGGTTTCATGATCTTATTTTTTTTTTAAAATATTTTCAACATTCTTTTTTATTGAAACTAATGCCAAAAACTATTCTTTGATATTGATTTTTTTTGGAAAAACCGACACCGAAGATTAAAATTTTATAAATTTATCACATTGGTTTTGAAAAAAGTCGACATGATAAATCCATTCGCTAATATTTTTTTGTGAAAAACCGAGATTGAAAACTCAATATAATATTTTTTGTATCAATTTTTGTTAAAATTGACGCCCAAAAGTTTACATAGATACATTTTTTATTTCATTTATAAAAAACTAATGCCATAAATTTTATTTTTAAGCCACTATTTCCACTATTGCATCTTAGATAATGGGTCTCACTCTTAGGAGACCACTGAATTTGATTACTAGAGGAAGAACCTCTCTATTTAGGTAAGACCCCCAAAACAGCCATTAGGTGTTCTCAAATTATCCCAAGGGTTTCACCATCATGATGTACATGGAAAACTACGCAAAAAATAATACTCTTACATACATGTATGACTCCATCAAATGTTCTGGACATGTATTTGGCCTACCCATGTACTATTACATGGCATACAACTGAAACGGGGTCTGGCTGTGTACTCTAGATGACTATGTAGCTCTACACGGGTATCCTAGATGGGTACTCAACTACAAATCTAAGTCCAAGTACATGGAATGTAAACCCTAGTAAACTAAATGTACTTCAAAAACATCATCTTTGTCAAAGAAGAATAACACATGATGTGTTGGCCCAAAACCTCACACTGTGTAGATGAGTTTAACCAAATAGAAAACCCTCAAATCACCCTTACACAACAATTTTCACACCAAAATCAATAGATCACGCGATAAGAGTCTATAAGAAATAATATAAGGGGTTTTGAACTAGAAAAAAAAATATATAGAGATTTATAGTGAAAATTAAAAAGGCATACCTTTGGGCAGAATCTGCCCAAACTTGGCCCATTTCTCCAGTCCAAAGTTGCCAAACGATGATCTGGCACACCCTGACCTCCGCGATGGTCCTAATCTCCACCTATCTACCTATTTTATATTTTTCACATGAAGGTGGAATACACATTGAAAAATATTGAGATTCTATAGGATAAGGAAGAAATAAAATAGTAATATAAAGTAAAGAAAAAGAAAATAAAAGGAAAAGAAAAATAAAAATGAAAAGAAAAAGAAAAAGGTACTCATGATGGTCCCGACACTCAACTGAAGTTTATGACTAACCTAGGAACACTATGTGTTATGGACTTAATAGAATTGAAAAAATTTCAATCTGATGCTTTGTTTAAATGATATGACTGAACAAACCTTCTTGAATAAATTAATATTTGATTTATTAAATATTAAATGTTAATTATTCCACTAAAATTTGAACAGCTCTGAATTCCACCAAAATCCTATCCCAGGGTAAACACCCTATTCTGGGACCAAAGGAGTTGTTATAAACATTATCTGAAATTATATTCTATGGTAAAATTACCATTCTACCCCTTACAAGAATCCGAAATAAAAATTCAAATCTCTGCTCTAAACTCACGTTTGGAAAACCACATGACCATTGAATCTCCACACCATAACCCTCCTGGTCTCTAAGAAGCCTGGTGGTAAGACTAGTATCCATGATCTTAACATGGGAACCTACATAACCAGCTATTTGGACGATCCAACAACCATCCTCATAGAATCCACAACCTTCCCCCACATGGAAGACATTTAACTATGACTAATCTGGTACTCCTCACCATAGGAATACCCTTATTGTCTTCTCAAGACCTAACCCCGAGCTCAAAGTCTACATAAAATTCCTATTTAAAATAAAAAATGAGAGCCACCACCCTCAAATATCCAATGGTTCACTCTGCATCATATGTATTACGTTATATCGCTCCTCAAGCGCAACCTCAATAGGTTTCTTCATTTACCTTGGAAATTCATTCAATATAAAAGAAACTCATCATAGGGCTGATTCAGACTCATCATAATCAAGATGAAGTAAAGATAGATAATCTTCATCTCTAACCAAGAGTACACTGAGATTCTTTAAAAGGGAGTGTATAACTCCCTCGAACCCATGCTCAGAACAAAATAGGTTACAACTACCTTTAACCAACACCCGACAACACTTTAAATGAAAAATCATGTCTAGGTCCAGCCATGGGTTAGCCATATTATGGTATCCCATTCCTTATTGATGACTCCTATTCTATGAATTACATTCATCATTTAACCAAAACCATTGGGAAACTATTCCTAGGGAATTTCTTGAAAACATATTCCCTCAGATCTCACCCGATCACTCACTGATAAAGATTCAAACAATTTTACATGCAACCTAAATAAAACATTACCACCCAAATCATACCATAGTGACTCATCTATTAAAAGGATAAGATGGATTTTCTCTATGAAACATCAGTTTTACCTAGCCAAAATATTCCTAGTATCTCCTATTAAAAATCAGGCACCTCACATATGGCATTATTTAATCTATGACTACTCATCAAATAGATTTGTTCCACTAATGAGCATCAACTCATGCTATGAATACATTAGTGACAGTAGAAACCTTGGTCAAATGATCCAAGAACTCAAATCATTATTCATGACAAATCCAGTCTTGATACCCAATCACCCAACGTTTCTGTTAAAATATAAAGGCTTAAACATGACTATAACAAAAAAACTTGAGCATCTTTCATGCCTCAATACCAAAATGAGCATAAAAACAAGCTTTCGACCTAAAAAGGAATTCATAAACCTAGGAAAACCTCTCACATAGGTTGGCCTTGAACAAAATAGATGTCATCCTACAAGGGTAAAAACTAATAACATAGCCTAAAAGGCCCCTAATCCTCACCGAACATCCTCATAAATAACATATCCCTATATTTCATGATACTAAAATATAAAAATAGACTAAAATGACACTCATAAGAAATTTGTATATTGTAACACCCCCTATAGGTCCAGTTCACAAGGAAATTCATGGAATATGTTATCATCATACTCAACGATCTGAATATATAACCACAACCTGTGAAATAACACACTAAAAGGGGTACAAAAGAGAGGCATCACGTGCCATATCGACCTACTAGGGTCACTACACCTCTCGTGCATGAGTACTTGGTCATTAGTATCAACACCAATGACTCAACATAGATCCAAATTACCTTCCATTAGAATGATATATATATATATATGTGTGTGTGTTTGTGTGTGTGTGTGTAATCCCATGTGAATAGGCTTGAGTCATGTGTAAATAAACCACACACTATCTGGACTATATGATGTGAACCCTACACATTACTAATACTCCCGTCTACCATATCCCAAATAGTTAAGACCAGGAAAAGAATAGATTTGATACCACATTGTAACATCCAAACCCATATTCCACTAAAATAGGGCCACAATCAAATTGGTTATGAGGCCTCAAGCGTGCCTTCCCATACTCCAAAGACTACGGAATCACCGTTGGTAATCATCACTACATCATTAATAACCAAGTGAATGGTATAAAAAAAGAGACGGTGGATAAATTCCTAAAACCAACAGTACTTCCATAACCCCATGGTCTTACAAGTTCATCATGGGCTCCAAGATGACACCTACTACCATTCCTACCTGAACCCGATGTACTAACTTAATATCGGTCAAAAAACAGGGCACCCATTGGGTCCCTCAAGTCAAACACTAAGCGACATCCTACTTGGGATCCTCGAGTAATACGCATAAGAGAAGACATCCTACATGGGATCCTTAGACAAAAAATTTTAGAGGAGGAATCCTAGAGGGTATCCTTGAATGGTGAGTCAATAGAGGCATCCTATAAGGGATCCATGTAATAGTAAGCTAGACAGAGGCATCCTACATAGGATCCTCAAAAAAATACAGGTGAAGGGATCCAACTAGGGAATATCTAGGTCATTATGTAAGAAAAGGTATCCCATAGGGGACCCTTGGTAATAAGAAGAAGGTAAGGGCATCCTACATAAGATCTTATGGGTCAAAATGTAAATAGAGGAATCCTACAAGGGATCCTTGGAATGAATGATCTATCGTAGTCCATAAGGGCACATCTCCCAAGGGACATATCCTCACATGAAAATATACAAAGGAATTAGTCAAAAGTGAAAGATCATGGACCATATCATTTCAAGGTTCTCACTCTCAAGAGAAAAATAAATTATATTACTAGAGGAAGAACATACCAATTTAAGTAAAATACCTAAACAACCATTATGATCTTTAAAATTACCCCAAGGTTTTTAACATCATGATCTAAATGAAAACATACTCAGGAAGGACTAAAATTGTGTCCAAATATGACTCTAGGGTATAAAATTGGAAAAGACCCTCAAAGGGTACCTAAATTGGAGTACGTGGCATGTAAATACCAGACGTAGTGTGTACCCTTAGGGCCACACCTATGCATGCACTCTGTCCAGACATTGTACATAAAAAACTAAGTACATGATGTGTATGACAGGTATAGAGAATTCACCCTACATTGGATACATTCCCATGTTCCTAAAATAGCCTATAAATATATTTTTATTGGTCGTGTACTTCTATATGGTGTGCGACCCAAATGGGGTTTGGATGTGTTCTCTACACATCCATGTACCTCTTCACGGGTAACCTGACCGGGTACTTGGCTACATGACAGAGTCCCAGTACATAGCCTATACACCTTAGTACATGATCTGTACTTATAAAACTTTTTATTCCCAAAAATGGAAGAACACATGATATTTTTCCCTTACCCGTACACTATATATATGAGTTTTCTTGAATGGAAAACCCATGAATCACCATGAAACCCCCGTTTTTACCTGAAAAAGTAGTAGATCGGGCCACAAGGGGACATAAGCAAGACTAAAAGTGGATTTAAAATATAAATTGGAAATTATACAGGGATCTATGGCAAAAAAATTAAAAATTCAAACCTTTGGGTGGAATCAAGTAAATCTTTTCCCATTTCTACAGTATATGGTTGTCGCGTGACAATCTGACACGCCCCGAGCTTCGCAATAGTACCACTCCACCCCAAAAAAACTCTCTCTCCCATATACATATTTTCTCTCTATTGAATGAAGGAGGAATCCACATATGGAATTCATTAGAATCCATAGGATAATGAAAAAAATGAGGAAGGGAATGAAAATAAAAAAAGAAGAAAAATAAAAAAGAAAAAGAAAAAGAAAAAGGGGACCAGGTATGCCTTGATGCCGAACTCGAGTTTATGCCACACCTAGGAAAGAAAATTTGTTCCAGACTCAATGGAAGAGAAATAATCTCAATCCTATTCTTTGTTCAAAATATATGACCAAAAGAACCTACATAAATAAATTACTATTTAATGAATTAATTATTAATTATTAATTATTCTGCTAAAATTTGAACGGATTGAAATTCCACCAAACTCTTATCCATGGGTAAAAAACCTATTCTAGGACTAATAGAGTGGTTACAAAAATTATCCAAGATCATATTCTAGGAACAAATTACTAGTTTACCCCTTACATGCATCCAAAAGCAAAAAATTCCAATTGTTTCCCAAAATTCACATCTAAAAAAACACAGGATCTTACAAGATGAGAATATTTTTCATCAAATAATATATTTATATCTTCAAATAATATATCTTATAGAGGTACCATGATGGAACTCTATCTTGAACCCAATGTCACATCATGCGGGTTTGGTCGTAACGTCCTTCAGGAAGGCATTCGAAAAATATTTGACGACTTTGGTAAACTTCATCCCTACATGTTGTAAATTTTTATGCCTTATCCCATGTTTCTTAAGAATATATTACACTAGTATTTTTTTAATTCCATACCATTATCATTATGAAACATTATAATCTTCTATCAAAGAATCCATTTAGATTCCCTCTGATATTTTTTTTATGTAATTGAATACAACAAACTTGTGGGTAATGAAAAATACACCTGCCATCACATTGAAATAATCAATGAAAATAATATAATACCCAATCCCAATAATTGATCTTGGTGAGATAGGTCCACACACATCTGGATGCACCAATTCATGCACTCTAGTTGATTTTTATTCTTATACCTTGTATGTATTTATAAAAATCTTTCCTTTTTGACAAGCATTACATGTGTGAGTATGATTACATGATAGATTGGGAAGATCTTGAGTTGCATCGCATTGGGAAAGATATTCCGGGGATTGTTGGTATAAATGGGAAAGTTTTTTATGCCACAACATGTTTTATTTCACTTTTAATAGAAAGTACAAATATTATTTTTCACTCAGAAGGTATTGATTCCATTTTGTATTCTTTCCCTATAAAACAATTTCTCCATCTTTTCTATTTACAATACATAGATTCTTGGTAAATATTATAGCATGAAATGAGTTACATAATTGACTGAAACTTAGATAGTTTTGATTGAGACCTTAAATAAAGAAGACATCAGCATGAATCATATATTTTCCCCTAAATTTTGATTTTCCTAAGCCAACAATATTCAGTCCTCCATCATTTACAAACATAAAATCTCACTTATTTTCATATTTGATACCTATAATAAGATCATTATTTCTAATTATATGTTATGTGCATCCACTATCAATGATCCATACTCCTGTGTAAACTATTGCATTAAGATAAATCTCTACAACTACTACCAACTTAGATGTTTTCTTTTTGATCCACATCATTGAATTTATAATTGTTACAAATTGATAATATTGATCTTCCTTAGAGAATGATGGACTAACTTCATCTTACTAAGATGAAAATAAATTTTATATTTTCAACCCATTCATTGATTCATTGAGATAGTGCTTATGACCACTTTCGGTCTACTTCAGCACATTCCTATGAATTGTTGATGATCAATACCTGTCCATGTGTCCAAATCCTCCACACTAGAAACAATGACCAAAAATATTATTCCTATAATATTGAAATCTATGTGGCCACCTTTTTTATCTTATTCCCTTCAATATATTTTGACTATGGGACATACATTTTGAGAATATACCATCTCTCCACAACAATAACACCTGGTACAAGGAGTATTCCTCTATATTATTTTAGGAATGATTATTTCTTGGGTTCTATGAGTCTTATAATTTTGATTTAAACCCAAATAAATTGAAAAAAATCAAAGTGATAGCTTGTGATCAGATATCAATTAACAAAGATTTTTTTTCAATCAAGTCCCATACAAGCCTTTTCATTTGGATATGACTATTTCTTATGTTTTTTTAGATCTCTAGGATTAACTTTCATATTTTCTTTAAATAGAGAGATATTTTTTCTCAATGTCATATAGGATGTCAAGTGCCTCTCATGATATTCCAATTTTATTTATACGTTGAAAACATTATCTTCAATCTCATAAAAACATTTTATTTCATTTTTTACTCTGATAGTCAAACCATCAATATCTCTTTTCTATTTTTAGACTATGAGTTTGTAATCAAAGACCTTTTCTGAGTTCTATGACATTGAAAACTCAATATTTAAATTTTCTTCCTCCATCATAGACTTATCTTTTTCTTGTTACTACATATAATGTTTTCCATCATGAACCAATTCGTTTTACTTAATTGTTTTGAATCTGCAAACATCAATCTCTTCAAGAGAGGCTTCTAATTCTTCAAGGCGATCAATTACTCCTTAAACTTCTTCTTCATACTTGTCACATTCTTTCCTTAACTAAGATATACATACATCTACCATCATTTAATTTTATCCATTATCTTTATAGTTTTCCATATCTTCAACATTAGATTCTTATGAACTATCATTTTCTTGTGAAATAAGATTATTATTTTTGAATAAATTTATCATAAATGTTTTTTCCCTTTCACAAAGGATAAAATATTCTTCATAATAATTTAGAATTCATACTCATAATAATATTGAAACATCTGTGGGAACATTGATACATGATTTCCAACCTTTCTGTATCGAAAGAAAGAAAGTGGAAGTTTCCCATTGAACATTCCTTTTCATCTTTGTATATTTGAGGAATGGAATGATATAATCTCATTCATCTCATATTCTTACCAGCCATCATCAATAGTGAGATTCTACATGGCCTTTAATTCCACCTCTTTAGATATCCCTTTTCCATAGACTCAATATCTTCATTTCTCATCTCTTATTCAAGAAGAATATCATGCATGATATCTAGGGTCGGCTATTTCGGATCTTCATCTTCCATTATAATGTCTTTTTGATTGAATCTAATTGGAATTATTCTCAATATGATCTTGAAAATATTTATATTTTGAATAATTTCTTTTAGACCATGAATCTATTACATAATAACATTTACCAAGTAAAATAATGAAACAATACACTCATTGGGGTCCATTCTAAAGTCCTTATATTTGTTTTATAGAACCTGTAATTTATCTTATCTAACTTCTGAATCACCTTCATAGATATTTAACAATTTTTACCACATGTCATGTGTTGAATTTCAAGATATAACCTATGTGTATATTTCATTAGATAATGATTCACCTAATGAATTGATTCCTTTGGCATCAAAATCCAATTCCTTTCAGGCATCTTCTAATAAAGAACCATTTTCCACACTATACGAAATACCATGTATTGATGTTGTAAATAAATCCATACCTAAAGATCATAAGTAGTGAAACATTCAATTAATCCTTAATTATAAATTATTTACATCAATGTTCAGAATCCCATTATCGGTGAAAACCTCCTTTCAAACCCTTGGGAGAGAAAGACTGATATTAAACATTTCTCTATTACCAATTTTTAACCCAACTAGTTTAAATACCCTAATTGGGGGGGGGTGAATTTGGTTATGAAATATTAAGAAAACATACCCTTTGGATCTTGTTTCATTACTAAAAGATCTTCTATTCCGTTCCTATAGAAACGTATAAGAAGAAATTAAATCATGAATGAGACACAATAATTTTACTTGGTTCACCTATACTGGGATACATACAAGGAGAATACAAAAGAAATGTGACAATGTATGAAATACACTAAATCACATTATTGCTATAAGGTTCGGAGAATATGTACTACCCCTACCAGTTTACAACCAAACAAAATTTGAAATCTCACTGTTCTCTCAACTAAAGTTTGTTCATTGTTCCTCTAGAAGAATATTATTATGATTACTTGAATTAATATGTTTCAAAACACATTTGTCACATCATTAAATTCCACTTTCATCCACCAAATAAATACAAATTTTACCACATATTTACTAGGAAATTCATTCTCGTTCAAAAAACTCACAACCTTCATAAAGCTCACTACCTTCAAAAAACTATCCTATTATTAACAAGAATACACTGATTTCATGATTCTCCCAAATTTTATGAATCTCACATACTTTTCAAATCACACTACCATCATTATACTCACTACATTCTTGAAGTTAACTTAGCCTTCACGATGATCAAAAATTTTATGAAGCTTACATCTCATTTATAATTACCCTTTTCTCTGTGAAACAGATGATCATATGAAAAACATTACATAATAAAAATACTCCATGAAACACCTTTTTGAACCACCTTTGTGAATCAAGAGGCTTTGGATTTTCATTAAGGCTTTCTTTCATTCAAATAAGGTTTATCATTCTATTTATTGATGTATCCTACCCAACATTAAGCTTTCAACCTTTCCAAGTCCTTTTTAAAAAGATCTTAATAAATTATCATGAATCATTCTATCATTGTAAAACATCCAAGGAAATTTTCCCATTCATGAAGCTTCTTTTAGTCATATATATTACAATCATTCCTCTGAGATCATCCAGATTTTACGACGCTCCAAACTGTTACAAACCAGCAATCCTTAATGAAGCACCAGACCTTCACGAAACACCCAACCTTTATGAAATCCATTAATTTGAAATTTTTAATGATGAACCCATATAAATTACACTTTTTTGATGCTAGATCTGTCCTACAAGTTTTGGACCCCAAAATTTTGGAAAACATCGGGAAATGGAACCACCTTATATACACAATTTTCTATACCACATCTAGAAAATCCATTATTTTATCTTTAATCATTGTCAACATAACTTATCAAAAATATCTATGGAACTCCATAATTAATCTTGGAAACCTAATTTTTCAACAAACACAATCAACCCAAAACTGCTGGAAAGTTACCTTGAGAGATTTTTTCCTAACACATCTGAATTTAGAAACTAATGTAAATAAATATGATTCATGTACCTTTCATGGACCAAGACCTTGTAATCAGAATTATTACACCTATGGTGTTTAGTAAGATCAATATCCATGCATTAGATCATATGGGTCCATAATCGCATGTTTCCTAGCCTGTATCATTTTATACAACACACACTCTTAAACTAACAATGTTTTATTATTTATACCATGTTATTCTCATCAATTATAAAATTCAAACATCATCCTAAATATTAAAAATATCTTTGATACCACATTATCAAAACTGAACCCCATTGGAAACCCCTACAGGTCCTACAATAAAGATGAGAGTGACCCTCAAGGATCACCCCAATATGCCTTCGGTTAGTGACCATCACTGAGGGAATAAAACATGAAAATGGAATGTATTACCCTAATAAATATCAGGGACATAAAAAATAAATGCACCCATAAGCAGAATAATTTAATGTAAAACATATATGTCACCATAACCATAATGAAAAAATTTAATACAAATAATAATCTCCAAATAAATACCAAAGGTAAACTCTTAGGAAGCTACTACAATTATAATCACAAGGTCAATGCTTATGCAATTCAGATTAGTCACCAAATACCTCCTTGAAATCTATAAAAAAAATTATATATTTATATATGTGTGAGAACATATGCTTACTCATTAGTATCCTTCTAAATATCTATAATTTAAAAGTGGAAGAAGCATACTATTGTTTTGTGAATAAAAATAAGAACTAATAGACAATTAAAAAGGAAACTAACACTCATCCTCTTGAGGACTCTATCACTCAATAGTGCATATGATAGGAATACAAGGGAGGGGGAAGAAACTCCAGGGAGAATGTATCCCAATATATTTCAATAGGATGTTGACCCTGGCCTCCCATTCACTGTACTTACTAAAGGAGGGTTACTCATAAGTGTTGGATGGAGTGTGAAACCTAACTACTAGGGGAAGTTCTGTAATTTGGAATTCGAGTAGTTTGTCAGTCTAGGGGTATTAATAGGGATCTACCTTGATGGTGAGGGTCATTTTGTTATTTGGTTAGTTGGAAGGATACTCTCTTTGCCCCATAGAGGGAATAACTACCAAGAGGAATGATTGAGTCCCCTAGAAACCCCTAAGAATATGTTTTACATTGTAATTAAGATAAAAAATTAAGGAATTGTCTTATAATTTTGATCAATTACCATTATATAGAACAAATATCTATTAACATCCAAGTATAATAAAATAATATGATAGAATATAACCATGAGGGTACCCGGTAACACTTTCCCCCGCAAAATATGTACTAATTCACACACACACACACATGCACACACACACACACACACATATATATATATATATATATATCAATTCATATATGATGTGGGTAAAAATACAACCCCACACACCCCAACCCATACAAGTCCCACATAATCATTAGCACTAGTGTAAATACTCAGATTTCCTTCGATGTGGGTTGGAACACAAACCTACCAACCCCAACTAGCATAGAATCTAACATACTCATTGTCACCGTTCCACTACCAAAAATCACATAACTATATTCATCAAAGTAGGGTACTCTGAACATGAAGGACATCAACCTCCTTCCCTCCACCAACCACGCATGAACCCAACTATGTACAATCATAACACCCATGCCACATCCTAGAGAGGGAGTGGGGAATATAGATTAGTAAATTATCTGTTACCTCACTAACCGAGATGTTTGGGAAAAACACACGAGACCCAAAACATTTATACATTGGTATTTTTTTGATTTAGGTGGGGTGTGTATAAAATCCAAAGAAAATACATCATATAATATAAATATAATAAATCCACACATGAAAAACACCTAGTATGTTTAGATCAAAACAGCACTATCATATCCGAAAGACATCACCACACATCCAAAACCTTTCAAGAACAACTAATTCCACCTCAAACCTATCAACCCAACCAACTTCCAACATAAACAACCACAAAATTTATTCATATTTTCTTATATAAAATCAAAATTTAACAATTTCTTTATTTAGTATTTCCTAGTAATGTATCATTTTTAATCCATTTTATTCTACATTTTATAACAATCCATTATCATCCAATACCCTCATGTAAATAATCCATAACCAATTCAATTCATTTATTTGAATTTCATTCATAGTCCATGGATCAATTCAATTATAGAACACACCCATTACCATGTTAATTATTAACAATTATATTTTATTTCTTCTCATAAACAATAAAACAACTGATGTAAGACAACCAACTTCCACACAAATCATCCCACATCACAGGTAAAAAACCTATAAAATTTCAAAAAAACAATAAATTTCCCATATAACCGGCCTCACTATCATTAAATATTAAAAACCATTTCCTCTATTTCCAAAAAAATAAAGAAAACCATATCCCCACTACTTAATACATCTTTTCTCAAAAAAGAAACCACGAATTCCCATCCAAGGCTACATAATCACAAAAATAGTAACTTAATAATATTAGTAATCCACACAATAAAAAAAATCAATAATAATAACATCCACAACTTCCCTTCTCCAAAACATGAAACCACATTCATTTTAATATCTTTTTCATAGGTGATAACATGAAAATTAAAATTTCACCTAACCTATTATTAAGGTTATTTAATTAGTTATCCTTTTATAAAAGGTGATCCATAATTTAAATAGCATCAATAACACACAAATCTTAGCCTAAAAAACAATTTTCTACAGTATAAATGAACATGAATCAATCACATGGAAATTTTCATGGAAATATTAAAAAAACATTAAAGGATCTCTCGAATTTCATACCTCAATTGAGGCTATATAACCATTGTGGTAGATAAATGTGAATAATAGACAGTCACATGACCAATGTCAAGTAAGGGAATCCCAAAACATCTAGGACACATTAATCCCATAAATCCATATCCAGAAATTACACAAACCAAACCACCACCACTAACATGAACTCACAAGAAGGAAAATAAAGTAGATATAAGAGGAATAAAGATAATAAATCTCACATAGGATCATCTAAAACTAATCTAAAAAAACATAGGAAAATTTTAATTCAATTTATCTAAGAGATATAAAAAGTTTCACCTTATATTTCATATCATTTGAGAGAAAGGTGGGTATATAATAGGGATTCAAATTGGGTTTTGAATTTTCTTGGGTTATAAAAAATTATTAAGAACTTGAGAAAATGGGTGATGTCTATGCTGAAATGGGTAACACTTATAAAAATATCCAGAAATAAAATAACATATATTTTAATAGATTTTATTATCATTTTTAGTGGATTTCCTAAGATTTCACTATTTTTACCCCTGAATTTTTGTCATTACTATTTCACTTTATAATAAAATTTTTAATTTCCAGTCAGTATCCCATATTAAATATGACCAATAACTTAATCTGGTATAACTGAGGTAAGGACATGTTTCAATCACCATCTCCACATAAAGGATCCATAATTTCTGAAATGAAGAAACCATGGAACCCAACCATGACACAACACAAGATACATGACCTAGCGATATCCAAAAGGACTCATGGAACTCGACCTAAAAATCCATAAGGCATAGCTTAGGGATAACAACACAAGGTATCATAAAAATAAAGAACTAGGGAATCATGACCCCTATCTCAAAAAATAGCTCATAGGTCCATTCAATGAGTCTATTCGTGGAAGAATAAACAAACCCTAAAAACCATTACACTTGTAGTAAGACCAATCATGTTAGATCCCACCTTCTCCCAAAAATAATATCCATCATAATAGGTCATGTTTTCCTCCAACCTCTACCCAACACCTCTAACTACCAAATCATGAAATGTTATGGGGTGGAAATGTCTGATCCATTATAGATATTCTAGATTCATTTTTATGGAAACCCTATCGATTATGATCATGTGTGATTATATTATAATTATATATTGTTGTGATTTCTATACATAACCCACTTGAGTTAAAAAAAACTTAATAATGCTGTTGGTGGTACGTTTTCATGAAAATGTTAATGATCTTAAAGAATTTATACCTCAAACACATGAAAGAAAATTACTATAAAAATGTGATTAATCTTCCCTAAAACCCTTTAGGTTTTAAAATTTTGAGACCTATGTGTGGTACTTTCGTTACTAGATATTCTGCTCTAGTTTCACCTATGAAAATCACTAGAGAGATATACCACCTTCACATCAGGTCCTGAATTTTCCTATAAACCATACCCCTACTCTCCTAATTCTATATTTTCTGGTAGAAAAAAGATATCGTGGAGCTATGATCACCTATTCTATATCCCATGTCTTCAAACCTTTTAGGAATCTTATTCAAATCATATACCAATGGGAATTTACTAAAAGAGAGTGTATTGGAGTTCCCCAAAGTTCTAAAAGACAATGAAATTTTATGAGGAACAACTTCCTCCCAATTCCAAAGGAATCCTTGAAGACACCGTAAAACTAAGTAAAATCTTCACCCAAGTCATGTCACTTAGAGGATCACATTACCCTTATGTTTTTTATATAAGATCACTCACTCACCTTAGTATCACATGGTAAAATATATATCACTCTCCCGAGTATCACATTGGAAAAAATTATCACTATTCCTAGTATTACATTATTTATGTCTTAATTGAACACTTTTACTATTGTAAACCATACCATTTAGCTCTTATGGAAAGTCATCCCAGTAATCTTGGTTTTCATTATAGATATTTTCTTCAACAAAGATTCATATTTAGACCTCCAATTATCAAGGCCTCCATCAAATCCCCCAGATATATGGGATCATGTTATATATACTAGTACCCCCCTTTAGATCTTATATTGAATTTGTAAAAGGTGTATTCCATGTATCTCTCATAACATATAGGGTTCTTGGGGGTCTTGAAATCATGAAATCCATTGATAATGTGGGTTCTAATATCAAGGACACTAGTGAGAGTTCCCTTGACATATGTAGCAATACCTGGATGACCTAGGACAAATCTTGATTATTCTAGGTTCCCTATGGATGATTTATTCCACATGAGGAGAGAAGATTCCACAACTAGCATAATCCACACATCTACCCTCACTAGTGAAAAAATGATTTAACGTTTGTTTTTTTTCAATTTTAACCTTGGTTATTAACTGAATTCTATGCAGGTGATGTTGAAAACAAGGTTTTTGGAATTTTTTTTGTAAAACCAATGCCAAAAATGAAAATAACATTCCCTTTTGGCCATTTTTTTATTAAAAACTAACACAAGAAGCTCAGAATTTTTTTTTATTGTTTCGGTATCGGTTTTGATGAAAAGTGATGCCCAAAGTTAAAAAAATTAGAAAATTTTGATGTTTACACCCCCAAATAAATTAGAATCCAAGTACTAAAAAAATATTATAAAACCATCAAAAAACTTCTTTCATTGACTAAAAATATTTAAAAACAAACATACTTTTAACAATTTAATCAAAAAATCTACACATTTGTATTATAAAGAAGATTTAAAAAAACATACCTGAAATTTACAACATGATCATTATCAGTTGATATTGAAGCATTATTTTGAGATATTTATGTTCAAACACCAATTATAATAAAAGAATTAGTTTTTTGACACTATTTATTAGGAAAATGTAATACTAATCATATAAATTATAATATACATACCTAAATTTGTAATCATACTTAACAAATAGTTTGCAAACAAAGATCGAAGATGGGTAAGTTCATCTTGCGGATAAGCCTCAAAATCATTGAATGTGTACAATAACATTGAATGATATTATATTAAAAAATATAATACTATGATAGAAAATATAAAATAATTAATATAACTTTACTTATCAAATTCAGTAGTTACCCCAGATGTGATCATCTCATACATGAATCATAGAATCTAATAACCACATTCAACACATGATTGTTGAGGATGAATCTATTATTATAAATCATTGAATTGATAATAAAAACCAATATATATATATATATATCAAAAAATAGAATAACATATAATATAAAAAATAATTATCGTTACTTTCACTTGTTGAATTAAATTTGGGTTATTTATCGACAAGTGATCTTTGTTAATTTTTTTCCATGACTTAGATTTTCATATATATCATCTAATAATACATGTATGTACAATATGAAAAAAATATAATAAACTTAAAAAAATAATAAATCTTACATATCTAAGAAGGGGATAACTTTTTTACAAACATCCCCCAATAAAGAGAAAAACCAATTTAATATACCTTTACTTGGGAAGAATATGCTTAACATCCAATACCCCGTACAATAAAAAAATTTTCCCAATTAATTGAATTATAATAAACATTGGTTTATAATTATGTTTGTGTTCTTAACCAACAAGAAATTGAAAAAACCAACACCCAATCTCTATTTTTTTCTAATATATCACAAATATATGTAACTCTATCAGCAGTTTTCACATATTTCATAGTCGTTGAAATTAATTCAAGATCTATAAAACCATTAGATTTTATGGAATCATTTTAAATAAGAAGCGTGTGTAGATACCTAATTTAAGAAGTAATATAGTTATTTAATTTAAACAATATTTAATTAAATAATTTATCACCGACATTTCAATTTACTTACATGGAAAACTACTCCAACACAAGCATGTTGTGATCTTTAAAATCATCTATATACATGATAATTTTTTTTGAATATTCTCAATGGATAGTACTTTCCATATATATTAGACATCATTTGAAACTCATAGATATTATTCAAGGAAGAAAAAGCCTGAGGTAATATTTGTATCACATCAGAAATATCAGAAGTATCTATTGTTTTTTGTTCTTGAATCTATAGTTACCTTTGTTCTATTTATTTTGATATTATATAATCCTATATAAGTTAAATTTTAGGAAACATTATAAGTAATTTTAAATTATATGTAATTAATATTAAAAAACAGACACCTCATATGGAAGATAATAAAGAAGGCTAGATGATCAAAGTAGAAAATAACACGTACAATCCCCAACTCTGGTAACCTATTTAGTAGGAATTTGTAGTAGAGTAGTAGGATCAATAATATCATGTACTCGGACTCTAACATGACCCATCTACATAGGTTAGTGATGTATAGAATCCCTCAAAAAATGAATGACTATAAATGCTACGATATGTACATGAGGATATCTAGCATACAACTCACAGTATAAGAATGGGTCTCAGAAAGGAGGTGGATGATTTGAGTAGGAAGTCTAGGAATGATGGGTAGTCAGGTCCAGTTGGAAGGGATGTATAGGCTAAACAACCGGATGAAAATTTTTGGAGGGTAGTGTAGATTGTGAATCTCTCATCAATTGTTCTAATATAGACTTCCTAGTTGATTTAATTTAATCTCTCATGTACTATTTCATATCATTAAGCTCATCTTTTAGGATTTTATTTCTAGATCTCTTGTTTTCCTACTTTTATGACAAAAAACTTTCTAAATACTAACACCTACCTCATATCCATTTATGTGGCTGAGGTGTTCTAGATTTTCAAATGTGGTGGCTAAGATTCCCATCCTACCCTCAGGTATAAAAGTTCCCTATAAATATTTCTCCAAAATTTCATCCTAAAATGAAAAATGAAAATGGTATATTAGTGTTGTTAATTTATAAAATAGAAAAATTCATGAGAAATAAAAGAAAATATTTACTTAATATTCTTTCATCGACTTCTTTAGCTTTCTCTATAAGATATTTTTCTTTTTTCATTCTTCTCACTCTTTTCCATTTTTCATAGAGGGTGGGGGGGGGGGGATAGAGGACTAAACTATACCTTATCAAAACCACTAGAAGGCCAAGCTCTGAATTCTTCAAAAATTTCCTCAATCATTTTCCCCAATAAATGATACCCTCCATGTGATAAAGTACGAGGGTATACATTCTGCAACTGGATGTATTCATTAGATTTCCAAGAGGTCTATTCTATAAAAAGTAATTTAATATGTTATTAGGTATATATAAAAGAAATTTTACAATATAATATAATTATCATACCAGAAAGGCTTCATCATGTTGGATGGAAACAAATTTCTTCCATGTATCTTCATCTAAAAACCCATACTTGAGGCATGTGTTTTCATTTTGTCTCATTCCAAAAACTTAATTGTTTGTTAGCTTTGTTTTGAAATCTCATTGTAAAAATACCACTAAATAAATTCATATTTCATTAGTTGCTTTTGTTTCTTCAAAATTGAACATCATATATAATGGAATTAAATAAATATTAGTCATTTAAAATATTTCAATTTTGAAAAATTAGGTAAAAGAAATCAAATGAAATATATTATTGTTACAACCTCCCAAAGATTATTTATCATCGTATTATTGACATACATCCAATCAGGATATAAAATAATAATCTAGAAAAGACTTTGCATAGGAAAATAGCTGATAAAATGCATTTCATTTGGCCTAGTTGCATTATTATTATCGTCAAAACTAGCATAAAATTTCTCATCTCCATGATAGAGTTATAGTTTTGGTAAATGTGTAATTCCACATTTACCAAATCCAAAACTCAATTTATTAACTGTAAAAGAAGAAGACTCCACCACTGATGTCTCATCAGTAGTCCTGAAATTATTTTTTGTAAATTAAAATTCTCTTTTCAATAAATAATTATATTACTATATATTTAATAATATGAAAAATAGAAAAATACCTCAGTATATATTCATATGTATCAGTATATATATCTATAATTTAATTGAGAAAATGTATTTTAATTATTATATAGTGACATATTATTAGAAATGTAAATAATTTTAAAATAGTAAAATAGAAATATGTTAGTATTTAATGTGGAAAACATGTATATGTTTTTAAAAAATAATTATTTTATGATTCTTACAAAAAGATATATACAAGGTAAACTGTTAAATATAAACATTACTTCTAAAATGATAGAAACATTTATAAATTTAAATATCAAATTTATACGTAACTATAAAAAAAATATAATAATGTACATTAGGTATGTCAATGAATTTTTTTTAACCATAACCGTAGAATATCAAAACTTAACACAAAAAATCATATAAATAATCAAATATATATAATTAAATATCCAATAATTATTAAATAATATATTGTTTACACATGTAAATTTAAAAAGGAAATATAATCTAAATAAATACCATATTAATTTGGACATAAATTCAGTGTTTTCCCCTATCCCTTCTAAATGATTATTTCAAACTGCATGCATTATGTCTGCATTATAGTCATTATTATCTGGAAATCGTGTAATAGATAAAGAAGCCTCATATAAATCAATAACATCCTTATCATCCACATCACCCAAATGGATTATTTTACCTAAAGAAATGACGTACCATTGATCATTTAATGAATCAATGACATAAGAATTTGTTTTTTATGTGTTTCCATGATAAATGGTTCCTCGTTGCGACTAAATTTTTTCAAATCAACCAGTTTAAACCTGTATTCATCATGTTACACACAACTATTAATTATAACCAAATTACACTTAAACACACTAAAATGAAATTTTATATAATCAATTTCTCATATGCTTTTAGGAACTCAAAAATAATTAATTGATGTAGAAATTTGGATTTTATCTTTTTTCCTCGAAAAATGAAGTGCTTCAGCAACAACTATTACACCATTATTTTTAACAGTACTATTATCATCTAGTTTTTTGTGTAAAATGTGTACCTGTTAATTTCAAAACTAGAACATGTGATAACATTAATATATGTCCCCTACCAACCATTTCAATGTTTCTGATTCCAATATATCGGTGATGAATATCTCTTTAAATAATGAAAAAAATATTTTTATGCTCAATTATTAGAAAATTCACATTTATTTTCTGATATCATGACTTTAATTCAAAAATATTAGATGATATATATGATTAAACCTCTTTTATGTTGTTCAAAATCTATAAATGTTCTTAAATCACTTCATCATGTGGAATGAAATTTACTTTTTATCCTAGAATCCATTTACCTTCACTATCAACTATCATATGTGGATGTATAGGGAGACCAACATGCTCCACTTCATACAAAAAATCGGTACAAGACTTAATCAACTCTTCCAATACATATTTTTGAACTATAAAACCCTCTGGTTGATAATGATTTTTAACATATCCCTTTGAAATTTTCATATATCTTTCAAAAGGATACATCCAACGTAAATAAACAGGCCCACATATTCTTATCTCATGAACCAAATAATTCACCAAATGAACCATTATATCAAAAACTACACCTGTGAAATAAATTTCTAATTCAAAAAGAATAAGAAAATCTTCATTATCCAACACATATAACAAATTTGGATCAAAAACTTTACTAAAAATGGATTTGAATGAATTTCATAACTTGATGATATTCAATCTGATAGCTGTCAACAATATGCCACGTGGTGTGACTGGTAGAATTTGTTGTATCAGTACATGACAACCATGATATTTCTTACCTATTAATTTATAATCTTTCAATGGAACCAAATTATTTTCTTTTAAAGAATGATCACTAGGTACTTTAATACCATGAAGAAACTGAAAAAAACCCATCTTCTCAATCATTCTTAATGTGTGAAAAACTTAAGGTAAATATGTTATGTTTCCATTCATAGTGGGAGCCAAATATAAACTTATTTTAATTGATATCAATTCCAATATAGTATGAAAACCATCTTTTTTAATTCCTTTTATGTATAACAATGTTCCAATTAAACTTTCACATATGATTTTCTCAACATGAATGAAATTAATGTTATCATTTTTCTCTAAAAATTGATAATAAGGTAGTTAAAAAATGATAGACTATTTATTCCAGATATTTTTCTGAAGAACATAGCTTATTTTATTTCCAAATATCGAATCAATATTTTTCAGTCTGTCGTAATATTGTTTATTTGACAATGGTCATCGGGGAAGATTTTATTCCATTAAACTATTAAATGCCTTTTCAAATCTATGATAAGGATTTTAAATTCACAAAAATCCTTGATGTCCCATGTACAATATCTTTCTTCCATTCGGTAATTGATAACATGAAGTCCGTTGCTCACCAATTGGACATAATTTGTGTCCCTTAACATTATATCTAGATATGTTTCTATATTTAGTGAATCCATTTATAGTGAACATTATTATATCATGAAGAAAAAAATAATCTTTCTTGTATGCATCGAAAACATTAACATTTTCCTCCCACAGTAGTTTGAAATCAAAAATCAATGGTGAAATATACACATCAATATAATTTTCTAGCTATTTTGGTTGAGATATCATCATGATAATCATAAAATATTTTTTCTTCATACATATATGTGGTAAAAGTTATAAATTACCAAAACAATTGGCCATTAACTATGTTGGCTACTTAGGCTCAGATATGGATTAATTCTATCAACGCACAATCCCATTCTGATATTTCTAACTTTATTTCCAAAATCAAGAAATTATTTATTAAATATCTTCCATTACGGGGAATCACCATGGTTACACAAGTTTCTATCAAATATGTGCTCATCTTAATTCCATATTAACCACTTTTTATTAATTGAATTTGAAAAATAGATGCAACAAATGAGGAATTTTTGGAAGGTACCAAATTAATTTATGAGGTGATTTAATTCTGGTACCAGAGAATGAATCACATTTGAATTATCATAATTATATGAAGGAAATATTGGATGAAATTATTAGAAAGTATACAAAATTTAATTTTTCATGATGTTATATTATATTAACTGAGAATAAATCTGAATTGAATTTTCACCCATATTATAGCATGATGTCCCACATGTAGGATAGTTTGATAAATATTAATATTCTTTCTTGTACAATACACAATCATTGGGTATGGAAAGTATAATTTTATACCCAATTTTCATTGGGAATAATATTTTATTCTCCTCATAATTAGAATATGGATTCCAATTCCATTCTATAAGTAACACTTCTAAAAGCTCAAGTAAGTTATAGAATTTTTTTTCACTCCACCCATTTATTTATTTTAATTTAAAAAATCTCAAAACTACTGGTAACACTGTATATTTATTTTTACCTAATAATAATTCTTTCTCAAAATATCCATAAAATCAATCAAAAATTGTTGTTTTTTTATGGTTTCAAAACCTAAATCATGAATTATTTATTGAATACAATCCACTTCCTCATTATGAATATTCTCATCAATAACAGATGTTGAATTTTCAGTTCTTTCACCATAAAAGATCTAACATATATAATTAAGGATAAAATAATAGAAAATGAGATGATCATTGATTTCTATAGAGTTTAACATTCTCATATTCAAATACTTCAGACATAAAAATAAAATAAAATCTATGTTTTGAAGATTTCATTTAACAAATTCCAATAAATCATCAACTCCCTTTTCATATTCAACAGTGGTTCTTGGTAAATTTATCCAATTACGATCCATTCAATACCTTATATTGAAATATAATTGATGAATATATTACAACATATAAAATTTTAAAAAATATATAAAAACAGATAAAATTTAAACATAAACACATTCAGAAAAAATCATGGGTAATCAGATAAGAAGAATCAACGATTATTATAAATAAAATAAAAACTAATATACTAAAGGTTTTTATTTTGCATGATGTGTGTCCTAATGATCCAATAGGCTTCACCTATAATGACCCCAGTAGAAATTTCTAGTATAAAATCATGATTTTATAAAATATTTTTTATTGAAATATGTCCATTTGAACATTTATTTTTTTCTAATATAATTTAAAAAGAATATGAAAATTAATTAACTATAATATATTAGTTCATATATGGAAATATCATATACTGTTTCAATCATTTTAAAATGGTCAATTTAATTTATGAAGGTCAGTTACACAAAATGTGGACATATTTTATTTGAAAAAAATCCTATTGTAATATAAATTATATATCTTCTAAATTTTATAAATTGTAATTTTTTATTTGCATATTATAAATATGTGGTTTATTGATATTATAATTTATTTATTTTCAATCATCTATCATGTATTAATTCATATTACATAATTTTTACTGTAGTTAGGTGTTACGTGTGTCGAAAGGTATGGAAGATTGTATTAATTTAATGGGTGAAAAAAATGGTGTCATTACGTGTGATTTACATTATATTGATGAATGATGACACCATATATCATTGTTCATTTCATAATATCATCAAAAACATTTGATAATTTTATAAAATAAATAATTTATCAAAACAAATAAATATTAGCAACAAAATTTATAAATAATAATTAACTATATTAAATAATTGAATTAATAACTCATCAGTACAACTAAATGAAAAATAATTTTGATTATAAATTAAAAAACATTTAAAATTTAGAGTTCAAAAAGGAAATTTGATCCTTAATTTTAACTTTTTCCCTCAAATTATTTGGATGAATAAACATTGAAACATCTAACAAATTTTTTTTTATGAATGAACAATAAAAAAGAAGAAAGAAATAAAATCTAACCATGGATGATGGCCAGAAGAAAAATGATTTTTTAAGAGGAATACTTCCATGAATGTTGAAACAATTATAGAGGATGAAGAATCGATACCACATATCAAGAAATGATTTAAAAAATTGAATGAAATAAACAATAATGGCCATTGAAGATTAGTGGGTCACCATAGGGGTCATCGCGAGTTAAGAGAAAAGATTCACAGATCTATAAAATGAGGGTTTGGAGATCCCATGTTTTTTTAAATTTTTTTTGGAAAAAATTTTAATAGAAACCATATCCCAAAACTAATCTTGAGCATTGGTTTATATAAAAACCAATGCTGAAGATTAATTTTTTTAAAATTTATCGTGTTCGTTTTTGTAAAAAACCAACGCGATAAATCCATTCACTGTCATTTTTGGCATCAATTTTGTTAAACATTGATACCAAATAATGAATATAAATTTTTATGGTGTCAAATTATGTTAAAATTTATTCCAAAAAGTTCCCATATATAAAATTTTTGTTTTTTTATAAAAAAACTATGCCATATATTCGATGTTGAAGCCACTATTTCAAATAGTGCCATCTAGTTTCTTGGTTGAGAGAAGGCCTACTTCAAACTGATCTAAATGGGATGAATCTAAACTTTATGCTTTCCAATCACACATATCCAGTGGATGTGTGTTCCTTGATTATGTAATTTTTGAGGGTTACCTCCTTGGATCCTTCTGTCCTCCATTCCTATATGGGACGGGGTTTCTTAACACATAAGGCCCAAAATCAACTCTGAGCTATATGCCTTTAAACTATATAACACCACGTCCTTGTCACATGATAATAAAATGAATGAAAGTATCCTAAATTTAAGGCATTAAATAATATCCTTAACCTATGTGAAAAACCCAAGATACCATTCATCATAAGAAAATGATTTCTCTTGTACCAAGAATGATATGATTTCACACACTATATGGGATACCTTCTTATGTGCAAATACCCATTCAAGCCTAATTGTGCACTCTCATAAAATCTAGGCAATATTTCATTATCTCATTTTTTATAAAATTAGCATGAACATTGTAGGATCATAGATTAGAGTTTATCATTTCATTGGAATATTTAAGAATGGCCCTAATTTGGTCCTCTAACAAGGCATAATATCTAACTATTATCTATGGGTTGATTCATATCAATAATCCCCACTCAATCTTCCATCATCACATATTTCATGAAATAGAACTCCCTTCAAAATGATGTTAAACGGTGTATTCAATGTGTTTGTTTCATGATATAAAAAACAAAAAATAGATTTCAATACAACATGACATTAAATTTGGTGATATAATCTTTTCATACTAACATAATATATGTCACTAAAACTATATGAGGTTTGATTCTAGTTTCTATGGGATACACAGGATGACCCCCTAAGGTTCAAACAAAACATAATCAATCTTATATTCACATCCTCATTGAGCCATGATCATCATGATATTATCCACTTCCCTAACTCACTTGGATATATTACCATGAGTTTGAACATCCTTTTAATTAGGCACATACTCCCTATGGACCATCCTTTCAATGGGATATATTCTCGATATTAACATTCCTCCACCCAGAAGACCATATTTCTTCTGATTCTTATCATATCATCCTTGTCGATCTATTTTTTAGGTGAGGCCCATCCCAATAGGTCCTCATTAATTATAAGACCAACCCATACTCATTGTGGAATATTCTTATCAAGGTTAATTAGAAAGGGATTCTCAAGTGTAGGTCCCACATTAACCCTTACTTGTAATCATTCTTTTAGTCATCTTTACTACACGAAGTTAAAATTCATGGATCAATCATTATCATATGACCTTAAAAGATAAAATATACTTCATTAAGTGGAACTGAACTACATGGCTAGGCTCTCAAGAAAATGGTAGGATGCTTCATCTCTTCACCTGATTCCTTCATGCATCCAAGTGTCTTAGCCTGGTGGCATAACTTCTTGAAGCCAATGGATCTAATATCTCCCTCCTCCAGTGGGTTTGAAGCTTAACACAGATGGGTACTATATCTCAGGGGTTATGAGAGGAGGAGTGGGGTTTTCGAGATACCATTGGATTAGCCATCTTGGCGTTCACTACTCACTTTGGCTCCAGATCTTCCCTTTAGGCAGAGGCTCATACCCTCCTCAATGTCCTTTCACTATGCCGCTAGGGGAACATATCTATTTCTGAAGCTAAAATTTATTCCCATATACACATTAATTCCTTTCAAGGCACCAGGTCTATTCCTTGGTCAATTTCCTATATCATCAAAAAATGATGAGGTATTCTATACACCAATATTCAAATGGATCATACATAGAGTGAGGGGAATAAAGTGTAGAATCACCTAGCCTTTCTAGCGGCTCAGGACTCAGGAATTTCCTAGTTCTATATTCTGAATTTTTTATAACCTGATGAGGCTAACATTATTACAGGGGATTCCCTTGGATTTCACTATTTTATCCCATAGTTTTTTTTCGGTTTTCCCTTTCTTTTCCCTATACTTTCCTTCTCCCAATAAATAAATAAATGATGATTAGGATTCCTTTTTATGGGACCGATCCGAAAACCAGAAACATATACCATATTCCTTGACAATGATAAAATCTAAAGTTCCCAACTATGATTATTTAAAACATAGTCTACGGTAGATAATAATCATTAAGTAATTCTAACATAAATATAGGGATTTTATGATACATATAGATGATGTCATCGATGGATAACCTCTGAAACATATAGAATTTCACATCGATGGGATACCTATGGTATGTACAAACATTCAAATCAATACATTTTAATGACTAACTACTGGCATGGGGGTAACATATTCCCCAGTAAAATTTGGGACATATTCAAGAAATATGTCTTAAATCTATAAGAGATCCAATAAATATGTAAGAATCCCCATAAACAGGTGTGATGTTCGAGGCCTCCCACTCACTCAACCAACTCACATAACTAATAATCATTATTAATAATACCTTGGGGACCACCTAACTTCGAAAGGAATGTTTATGATGAAATCACTTGTTAGAGATATGGGAGTTATTGGGTGTTTCTAATTCTATGAATACATATTATCAGAAAATAACTAAAATAACAATGTTGAAACCAATGTGAATCTTTCAACTATACTATCCTTTCAAAACCTAACATCAAACTATTTTCACTCAGAATAAAATGGCATGACATGAATTATTTAACTATTAAATAGATTGGTTAAACATGTTTATTACTTGTGAGGCTACAATAATTAGTTTTCCTATTTGTGTTTGTTGGTCTTTCTAAGAAAAACTAAGAACACAATAACTCTAAATTAATTTATCATTTGAGAAAAAAAAATTCTTCAGTAATTATAGTTTTGGGGCCCTGTATGATCAAAATATGGTTTCAACTACTTAAAAACTTTAGCACTATGTGAAAAATTCACCGATTTAGGATTACTTCTTTAATAGTACAATCCAAAAACTATAACTTTCCTGAGAATACCTATTTTATACAAATCCTCACTGACATTTTTCTCAATTATGGGTCATTAAGAAACAAGTGGAACCTACCACAACATTCTACCATTTTAGGAGTCTCTCTATAGAACTATTTGATATTTCTCTCCCTTGTCTTATAGTGGTGGATCAAGAGATTATCTACAACCATACAACATTAAAGGAGTAACATTAAGAGTCTCCAACAAATATCCATCTTATTAGAATTGTAAGGCCTCAATCCCTCATTATCCCAATGAGGACATCAACTCATGTCCCTCGGATCTGATCACCCAAACTCAAGCATCATTGAGAGTTTTTCAACTGTGGGTAGCTTCCAAACATATAGATCAGTCTTATATCCAAGATTCCCTTAAAGTGAGATGCCAACATACTTAGTGTTAATTAGTGAACATTCACACATTCCTTTTCACACACACTAATATCGCCTATATATATAGACAAAAACTATAAAGAATGCACACATTTCTTCTCCCAAAAATTAAGATATTTCATCTATGACAGAGGAAACAAGAGACAAAAGATGTCCCATCTCCGCACTACTATCAAGGATTGAGAACACATTACCATTAAAATTTTATAATTCCCTCAACAAATTTTGGTAAAAAGGATGAGATGCATATATTCCTACTCATATTATAAAACAATATTAGTATATACCAGTAGTGGAAATAGAATATGGTCACCAGTATATCCCGATCTCCAATAGGGTGTAGGCACATATTCCCTCCTTCACCACTAGAGTATCTGTACAATATATATCAATTTTTGGAACCAAGGTTTTTTATGAAAAAAATGCAGTATAGTTTTTGTTTTTTTGTCAATCCTCTCATGGATGATCAAGGAGATTTCAAGGAAATAGATCATACAGTTCAAGCTGTAATCAGTATTGAAGGCGGTATCATTTCATTGTTTTTTCCAAATTTTTGGGGTCCAAAATTTGGAGAATGGAAAGCATTGGGAAAAGTAGTTCTTCTTGAAGGCCATATGAAAATATGAAAAAGGCATGAGATTTGTGATGGATCTTTGAAAAAAGGTAGCTTTGAATATCATATTTTAGTAGACTGGGTTTTTAAAGTGCATCAAATCAGGATTTCGATGAAAGAAAACTCTCATTCTGGTTAGAAACAAAGACTTCTTTGAAAATCAATTGAAGAGGCCTTCAAGTAGATAAACTAAGAAAGACTTCTCCCCGGGCAGTGAGAAAGGGGGTGTCCAAAAGAGTGTTTTGAGTGACATAGTGATCTATCCCTGTAATCTTGAAAAGGCAGCGAATCTGGTATAGAGTAACTAGGACTGGACCTCTATATTTCATAACTAGTAAAGATTAGTGTATTTTGGTACGACCAACACACTATCAGTGTATTCTCCTTAGATGTATCCCTTAGTGGTGAACCCAGTAAAAGTGTTGTGTGGTCTCTTTTCACATGAATGTTTGATTTCTGATCATATCCATCATATAGGTTTAACGATCTCCTACTAACATGGGATCAAGATCCATCGCATTTAAAGAAATAGTTGACACTTGGATTCACCCCTCCCCTCTCAGGGTGTCCTAGGTTCTTATAAGTGGTATCATAGAATAAATATTTATAGTGTTAAATATATCCTTTGCAATCATGGAGAATTTAGTCAATGTTAGGAGAGTCCCCCTCTTGGATGGAACAAACTTTAAATTTGGAAGAATATGATGAGATCTCATCTATGACCTCTTGGAATAGAAGTAATTTTTAATACTATACAAGGAATACAAGTAACTGATCCAACGAGTCTCTATATGATTGATATAGATAGAAAAATTCTTGATTCGGATGCCAAATAATAGAATTCTCTCACTACATAACTTTCTGATCAGATCTATCTAAAGGTTACGAGCTACACCTCTGCAAAGTCTATGTGAGAAAAACTCAAAATTATTTATGAAGGAGATAGTAAACTGATTTAGGTGAAACTCCAAGTTTTGTACAACAGGTTTGCTGATCTGAATATAAACCCTGATGAAAATGAATATTACTTATTCAATATAATTACTGAAGTTGTAGGAGCAATTAGTGGTCTTGGCAAAGAGATCAAAGACATTGATAGTGTAAATAAAATATTGATAAGACTTCCGAATATTTATAATACAAAGGTCTCAACTCTTGATAAAAGTGATCTATAAAAACATTCAATAAAATATCTTATGATAATCCTTGTGGAATATGCGATGAGAGTAAAACAAAAAGATGCAATGACTCGAGTAAATAAGTAAATGGAATTCAAAGCCATGGACAACTTGAAATTTCATAAGATAGTGCTGAGGAATATAATGAGTAAAACGAACGTATTCCTCTCATTTCTAGGAAATTCAAGATGGAAAAAGGAAAATTTAAAGGTAAGTTACCTTTGGCCTATTTTCATTGTGGTATAGTTGGTAACATTGCCTCTTAGTGATCGAGAATATTTGATGATGAAGGGAGTGAAGCTAGAAATAAGGAGAAGCCTTAGATAAGGTTTTCCAAAAAGGGATACATCAAATTTGGAAATAAATTACATAGAAAGTATTTTTCCGTGAAGAGGAAGATGAAGATAATGAATTCCTTGAGGAAGAAGAACCAAAATTTATATCTTGAACCCATGCTTCCATGATGGACACCATTGAAAAATCATGACCATCGAGAGACAAAACTAGAGATAATCAACTAAACACTGATGCCAATCTCCAGTTGCAAATTAAGAATACTGTTAGTAAGCTTGATAATTAAAGTAAGAAATGAAAAAAATTAGATGGATGTTTTAGAAGAATCATCATAATATGTTGACCAATTTCAAGATAAAATTGAATGAATCAACGAAATAGTGAATGTAAAGTCATAAATACTCAAAATAATAAAAGATGTTGTCGAACTAAAGCTCATAATTGAAGAACAAAAAGAGGTCATCAATGAAATTACCTATATAGTGGAGGAGAAGTCCAATAATATTGAGGTACTCGAAGAAGAAGTTGTTACACTTAAGAGTAAACTCAAAAGTGAATCTAATTCAAAAGAAGCAAAGATGAAAATAAAATTTGGAAAATTATCAGATGTTGAGTTACTGGAAGAGCTAAGTGTGGTTCTGATGATGTTGAAAAGATTTTGAATGATCAAATACCTCCACAAATGGTTAATAGTGAAATTATTTGTGATGCCGAGATGTCAAATTCTGGAAGTATGGTGAGATAAAATAAGGACAAGTTAAAGGTTGGACAGGTTTAAAAGTTAGTTAAAGTGATAAAAAAGGAACACTCAATTCAAACTAAATGTATAAATGAAAGTTATTCTCTGGCCTCCAGAAATGTTATGCAGCCAAACTCTTTTCCTAAATAATTATACATGAGGAGTAATATAAATGAGAAGATATATCCACTTATGAAATGTCAATTATATGGATATCTGGGTCATACCATGTCATACTTCTAAGAGGTAAGGAGCTATTTGAAAGGGAAAGATATTTGAAGTCAACAAAAGAGAAGGAATTCATATATTACTTCTTATAGAAGGAATAATTTCTATGGATATTGTTTTCATTGTTCTAGATTTATCCATAAAGTTGTGTATTACAGGTAGAGGAATGAAAAGAGAAATTCATACAAAACTTAAAGACATGTCAATATTCACCAACGAGATCATTTTGCTATTTAAAATTGGCTTTCTCTTTTGGAAGAAGAGTATTAATATAAAGAACTAATGAATGAGGATAGGATATATGAAAGTCCATACCAATCATCCTCTCAGTCTAATATTTCATGGAAGGAAAAGATGAAAAATGAAAAATCCAACCTTGCAGAAGTATCTCTCAAAGATACAAAGAACAATAGAACTTGGATTATTGATAGTGGGTGCTCATACCATATGATGGGAAATATAAAACTATTAAAAAATATTAATAAAAAGGTTGATATAATAGTAATATTTTGTAATGATGGTGATTTCAAGATAAAAGGAAGTGGATGTTCTGACCTATCTAATACATAGTTGAAGAAAACTAAATTCCATTAGGTTGATGGTTTGCATCACAATATCCTTATTGGGAGTAAACTCTGTAACTCAAGACTTATAGTGACTTTAAATCAAAAATTATGAACTATAAATGGAAAGATAGAAAATTATCTCATGAAAGGTTACAGAATAGATGGAATCTTGTACCAGGTTGATAGTAGAGGAAATATTTTCTAACTTTTGAAGAATAAAATGACTTTTGGTAGTGAAGGTTGGGGAAAATTAATCAACAGGACATAAAAAAGATATATATGATGAAGATAGTCAGGTATATCCCTAATCATAAACGAGAACAGAAAAATACGTGTGGTTCTTTAATATGAGTAATGTTCGTCTGGAGTTCATATTAGTTGAAGAAGAAAAGGGCATCAAATCTTCTCAATCTCATCCATATAGACGTATGTGGCCTGATAAATATTGTTGGAACACATGGAAAAGGTAATTTGTTCTTTTCATTGATGATTATAGTAGAATGTCTTGTGTGATAGTTATACATAAAAATGAAAAGTGCACTACTGGATGAAAACATATGGCTTAATCACTAATAATGATACTGGATGGACAATCAAAGTTCTACGGTCTCACAATGGAGGGGGAATACACATCCATTGTGTCTGAAAATTACCTTAAGAAGCATGGAATACAACATGAGGTGGCTGCTGTGAAAACCCCACAAGAAAATGAAGTTGTTGAGTGCAGTAATAGATAGGTAAACAATATGGATAAAACCATGCTGATTGAGAGTCATATCCCTCAACATTACTGGAAATAGACTGTTCAAGGTTTTGTGCATATTCAAAATCAAATAGGGATATATATGGGAGAAACCAAGATGTCGTATGAGCTGTGGAATGGAAGGAATCCCTCTTTGAAGCATTTCCATGTTTTTGTAAGTAAATGTTTTTTCTAAAACAAAAAAGAAAATATGGGAATATTTGGATATGCGACTGATGAAGGAATATTCCTCGGATATTCAATGAATAGAAAAGACTGCAAGTGTTTCAATAAGTGTCTCATAAAAATTATGGAAAGAAGTGATGTTAATATATTTGAAGATAATACAACAAATAACATGAGGGGATCTTACTCTAATGTTATTGAAGATGCAGAAGATGGGGGACATGGAACAGATTCAAATAAAAAATTAGAGGAAGGTGTTCAAAACATTAAAAGGTTACAAAATGATGTGGATTCAGATAAAGAATCAGAAGAATAAATTGTGGCTGAAGACAATTCTCCTGAACTGAATAGGAGAAATTTAAAAGTAGGAATTGATCAATCCAATATCAATGGGGATTGAAATACTCCCACACAAACAATTAAAATGAGGAATAATACACAATCTACATTCTTTTAGTTGTGGAACCATCCTCATTTGAAGAAGCTACATATGTTAAATCATAGGTTAAATCCATAAATGAATAGTTGGGCAAGATCTATAAGAACCACACATGGGATCTAATCAATAGACCAAAAAGGTCACAATGTGGTTAGTAAGAAGTTAGCTTTTAAGAATATACAAGATGAGAATGGTAATGTGATTATCGACAAGGTGTGATTGGTGTGTAAAAGATATTTAAAAATTGAAGGGTGAATGTTAAAGATATATTTTCTCTTATGGCTAGATTGGAGTCAACAAAACTTTTTTATTACCCTGGAAATTCAAAGAGGATACAAAATGTTACAAATGGATTTCAAACCCATTTTCTTAAATGGTGTTCTTGAAGAAGAAGTTTATATTAAACAACTGGTGGGTTTTATTCTTGGAAATGATGAAATGAAGTTCTGAAAACTAACAAAATATATTTATGTATTGAATCTGGAACCATGGTCATGGTACTCTCAACTAGATTCTGATCTGAAAAAGCTTTAATTAAAAATAGGAGGAGTTTATAATAATCTATATGTAAATAATTCTTAAAAGGACTAGTTTATGGTACTTGTGTACATTGATGATATTATTTCCTGTAGAAGCTGAAAGGGATCAGTGGATGAATTTTCCAATCACATGAATGAAAAATTTGAAATTTCCATGATTTTTGAACTCACATATTTTTTAGGGCTACAAGTGATTCAGTGAAAATACTTCACTTTTACCTCTCAAGAAATGTATACAAGATAGTTGCTGAATTAATTCAATATGCATGACTCTAAACCAATGTCTACTCCAATTGTGGTTGGAACTAAACTAGGAAACCATCAATATGTGACATCGGTATATCCAACACTATACAAGATAATCATTGGAAGCATATTGTATATGACTACAACATGACCATATATTGTATTTTTAACATGCTTAACAGCCTACTTTCAAAGTAATATGAACTAAGAACATATGGAAGTGGTGAAAAGAATCATGAGGTACATTCAAGGTACTAATAATTATGGTTTATACTTTTATACAAGAAGAGAAAGTGAACTATCATCCTTTTCAGATGCTGACTAGGATGAAGATATTTTGGACAGAAAGTACACCGATGGTGAATCATTCTATATTAGGAAAAAAAGTGTATGCTGGTGGAGAAAGAAATAGAAAATAACTTCTCTCAGTATTGTTGAATATGGGTATAACTCTTCCTCTAATGCAAGCACTCGACTACCATGGATGATGCAAAAAATGACAGACATTCGTGATGAAGTGAAACAACCAATGGTGATTCACTATGATAACAAGAGTTCGATTGATCTTATGAAGAATCATGTTCAACATTCTAAAAATACACATTGAAACCAGATATCACTTTATCAGGGAAATTTTGAACAAGGATTGATTAAAATGGATCATATGGGAATATATGAGGAAGTGGTTCATATTCTGACCAAGCCACTGGCAGCAGTAGTGTCTAAGAAATATCGGTTGAACCTTGGTGTTCATCCACCTCTCATTACATAAAGAGGCCTTTAAAGTCCCATCTCAATAGTTGTGTTATCTATTTTAATCTATTTTTGGAAGTTATGTAGGTTTATATGGGAGATAGGATCCAGGGGGTGTGTGTTATGAGCTCTAAAAGTCAAGAATATGTTGTTTGTGTTTATTTCCAATTTGGAAGAATTGATAAATTCAACGGCTCAAAGGAGGATAATGAAATGTTTTTCTAGTTTTTGGAAATATAGAGAATAGATAAATTAAAAAATACTAAAATGTGGGAGAATGATTAGTTTCGAAGGTAGAAAATGATCATGGAGAAAGAAATTCAGTGTTTTAAGGAGTTTGTTAACCATTACAAAGAATGAAAACCCAATTCATTCATCCATTATTGCTTTCTACACTGATAATTTCTCACTTATACATGCAGTGTTGGATTAATTGATTATTTTGTATCAATTTATTGTAGTGGCTACTGCTCTGTTGAATTTATCCTCAGATTTCCAACAAACCCAAAGGGAGAGATTGTTTGAACTAAGGCTATTATTTGAAAAAAAGGAGTATAGTTTGTGTTTTTTTGTCAATAATCTCATGGATGATCAATGATATATCAAGTAATGAGATCATAAAGTTCAATCCATAAGAATTATTAATGGTGGCATCATTTCCCAGTGTTTTTAAAAAATTTAGGGTCCAAAATTCAAAGAATGGAAAGCATTGTAAAAAGGGGTTCTTCTTGAAGGCCTTATGAAAATATGGAAATAACATGAGCTTTATGAAGATGGGATTCATGAATTTAGGTCACAAAAGATTAAATAAATCGAATAGAGTGATTTGTGGTTATAGTGAGCATCGCAAACGATAGCGAATTGGAGCGTCATGATCGTTGATGATGATCTCTACGACAATGAGATTTGGAATATTATGACGTTGTGAAGGGTTTTATGGAGAACATAACGACAATGTCAAATTTCAATGGTGCATTAAAAATGGAGGAGCACTGGGAAGACATTTTTGATTGATCTAGAAAATTCCCTGGAGGTGGTGGACTTTCTCAATTGGTCATGCCTATAAATAAGAGGCCACCCATCTTTATTTGTTACGAATTTTTTTAGAGAAAGTCCTGAATCACTCTATTTTCACAAAGAAAGAGGTGATCCATGAAACATGGATTTTATGAGAGATTGAGATTCATGAAAATAATATTCTATTATTGACCTAAGTTAATGATTCTAGGTATTGAGTTCTTCACGAAGATGGGTTTTTCCACACTGTCTCAGTGAGCTTTGCGAAGGAATGTTATTCTATGAAGGCAATGTGCTTCATGATGAAAGGTAGTTCTATAATGGTAAATATTCTTTGTGAAGTAGTGAGCATTACGAAGGAGTGAGATCTAAGATAGAGTGATCTTTGTGAAGGAGATTTACAAAAAGGTAGTTTTGAATATCACATTTTAGTTGATAGGGTTTTCACAGTGCATTAACTAATTCCTTCGATGCAAGCAGAGTCTCATGCTGGACAGAGAAAAGGAATTCAATGAAAATCAATAGAATATCCCTTCAAGTTGATAAAATGAGTAAGAATTCTCCCAAGACAGTGAGCATGGGGGAGTCAGTGGATGTTTTTCGAGGGACGCAGTGAGCTATCCCTACAATCTTCTAAAGGTAGTGAGCCTAACACAGAGTAATTGTGACCGAACCTTTGTATTCCACAACTAGTAAAGATTATTGGATTTTCGTATGACCGAAACATGGTTGAAATATTCTCCTTGGACATAAACCACTGTGGTAAAACAAGTAAAATAGTTGTGTCGTCTCTTTTAATGTGAATGTTTTATTACTGATCATATCCATCATACTGGTTTAACGAGTTCTTACCAACATGAGAACAAGTTCCATCACATTGAAAGAAAATGTTGACACCCTGATTCACCCATCCCCTCTTAGGGTGTCCCAGGGTCCTGCATAAATATCCTCTTAGGATTATGGAAACATTTATACTCCCATTAAGGATGATAATTGGAACATATTAGTGAATAATGAATAGTAGGATTGGTCACCAATTATCCTTCATACAAGAGACCAACAAAACAATTAAACCACCACATTCAGGAAGGAAAAAATCCTAGAAAATAGTTAAGGAATTTATAACATATGATGGATTTAATATAGTAGAATTAATATATTTGTTCTCCACTGAAGTGTGTGTGTTTTCATTAACATATTCTGATGATATCAAAGAAGTAAACACACATTCAAAATCATTCTGAATAATCCCATCTGACTAATCTGCTGGAAAAGAAAGGTCCATCCATGGAATCTACTATATATGAAATTCATTTTGTGAAGCACTTGAATATTACTAACCAAAAGAGAGAATATAAGAATAAATATCACTAGGGGAAACCCAAATATTTGGAGCAGACACATATTCCTTCCCTACTAAATGCTGGTGTTTTTGTGGCCATTAAACTCATTTATTAGTGGACTAATATTTTTTATGACTCATCATTTGAGAATGGAAGTAGGTTAAGTTTTGAATTTCCCCCAATAAATTTATAATAGAATCACTATAGGTTCCACCCAATGTATTTGAAATAAAGGTCTTACCGATGGAAATATTAATATTGATCATGGGAAATTGTCTTATGATATGGGCCATGAAAATCATCCTCATAGTCAAAAGATCAAATAGTAAGAAGGTTTTCCCCTATTAATTTTCCACCATAATGGTCCTTCCCATGGAATATTCTATAATAATAATATCTATTAATAAACATTAATCCATAATGGTATCCCCCCCTCACGGAATTAACTACAAAATTCAACCATATAGTAACATTTCACTTTAATAAGATGATCCTCCCTTTACTGAACCAATATAAAGAAAACTCTCATATCTCGATGAACATGATAGATTGAGGAGATATATAACAAGTAACCATTATTTGATGAGAGATGTTATTTCTCAACTGAAATAAAACCTAAAGTTTTGGTCACTTTCTATACTGCCTTTTAATCTCTTATATTTCTATATAAAATAGAGTATTTCTACCGATATAACTCTTCTCAGTAAGAAACATGGGAAGAGACTCCTCTGGTTAGATAAGGTTGTGCAATCCATCATCAGCAATGAATAAAATGAAGTAATTATGAAGAAATAAATGTAAAATTACAATATATCGGTCATGTTCTATCCCATATCCATATCTCAATATGAAATTATGTAGGCCTTGATAGTGGAATTCATACACCGTCCTCATTTTAATTTATAGACAACTTTTTTCCATATGAAGGTAAAACCTTTACCTTATGCGTAATACACAAACCAAATCATAGTAATAGAATAAATTCACCTTCAAATCCATCAATACACCCCATACATGAAATATGGAAACAACATATATGAATTATTTTTATTTAAATACATACTTTTTTAGATTTTTGATTCAGAAAAAGTTAAGTTGTGTAAGACACCAATACAATTATCTTGTGTTTATGCCTCCTCACCAGAAGAGGAAGGGGAATGAAAAGAAGTACCAAACAAGAGTGTGTATAAATTTTATAAATGGATGAATAGAAATAGGGACACCATGAACATGACATTAGCCGGACATAACTGAGTCAACTATCTATGACACCAACATCCTCTACAGTAATCGAACTAAATCTTTTAACACTTAAACATTATAAGAGTTTGTATTATAAAAAATAGAGCCACAAATGTAAAAATAATAAGATTATATAGGATGATATAATGTTGAGGCCTAATCTAGTTTAATCCATCTCAGACATTATGCCTCCATCACCAGGAGAATGGGAATCACCCCAGTAAATGGTTCAACTAGAATTAACACCTCAAACATAATCCAAATGAAAAGAATTTTTTTATTCATATCTATCAATTTAATTATCATGTAATATGAATTTGTTGAAAAAGAAGACACATGTGGCCCTGATCTCCCCTCTCACAATAATAGAGAGGGAGGATATGGTTATTGAGGTTGATGGGTTAGAGAAATATAAGGCTGATATGGATGCGAACATTTAGGTCACATACATGATGATACCAAGTATAATAAAGATATTGAAAACAGGAATTTAGATAGGTATAATAGGTGCATCAATCTATAATAGATTCTTCTATGACCTACTAAATTCCTATCATATTATAAAATCCATTAGAAAATTAGCGTTCATCAAGTCTATGTAAAAATGTGGGAAGGTCAACTTATCCTAACACGAAGATGACAATAATTATTTCTACCTATAATCAAGTAAGATAGATGAAAATACATGAAACTATATCAATTATTCCAAATACTAAGGAGCAGCCTCATACTGGGAAGCGTAGACCCCTTTCACAAAAGTATTTCATATTGAAGATTTTCTTTTCAGATGATTTATGTGATATTGGTTCTTCCATTAATGTAATGTCTAATTCTTTATTTTTATCTTTGAGAATAGGTTATCCAAATCCCAGAAGAGTGGTTGTATAACTAGAAAACCAATCCACTATTTTTCCAGTATGAGTTATGGAAGATGTTATAGTGGGAGTAGAAGGACTCATTTTCCCAGAAGACTTTTACAAAACCACCATTGAGAAACAAAATTCCCAAGATAATTCACTAGTAATTTGGGGAAGACCATTCTTTGAAAAGGAAGAAAAATATTTAATGTCCATGATGGATCCCTGACCAAGGAACTATGAGACATAAAGGTGAATTTCAATATCCTTGACTGAAAAATACACCCATAAAACAACCACTCCCTCTTTGAAAATTACCATAGAGAAGGTAGTGATCCCATTAAATATTCAGGTATCCTTTGATAATTCATCGATTTATAATATCATGCCATGGAAGGAGAAAATACTCAAAAAACTGAAAATTCAAAAATCACATCTAAATTCTTTGATAATTTGCTAGTAGAAAATTATATGATACCCTTTGTCAAGGGATTTTATGACTTTAAAATAGGAAATTGGAATATATTTTCATCTATATAATTACCACTAAGTCTAGAATTAAAACCCCTCCCAAGTAATTTAAAATACTTGTATCTATTGGAGGAAGAAAAGATTCTTGTTATCATTAATAATAATCTATCTGGGACCCAGGAAAAAAATATAATTGACCTTTTTAAAATAAATGATATATCCATAGGATGAAGTCTGGAGATATACTAAGAATTTAACTAAAGGTATGCTAAAAATGAATCTTTCTAGAAATGTAATATCATCCTATTAGGAAACTCTAGAGGAGAATAAACCCCACCGTCATAGAATTTGTAAAGAAAGAAGTTGATTTTTTTGGAGGCCGACATAATTTACCCAATTTATAACTCTCAATGGGTTAGCCCCATCCATATTATTCCAAAGAAAACAGGCTTGACCATTTTCAGAAATGAGAATAGTGAATTCATTCCCATTAGAGTCCAGAACAGTTGGAGGGCATGCATTGATTATAGAAGATGAACCAAGTCACTAGAAATGTTCATTTTTCTATCCCATTAATTTATCATATTATAGAATGGCTAGTAGGTAGAACACATTAATGCTTTTTGGATGGGTTTTATGGTTATTCTCAAGTCATGATTGGCCCATTAGACTAAGAGAAGACAACATTAACATATCATTTTAGGACCACTTCTGACAAGTAGATGCCTTTCAAAATTTTCAATTCCCCATGTACATTTTTGAAATGTATGGTAAGCATTTTCTCAAATCACATTGAATACTTATTGTAGTTATTTCTTTATAACATTACTATTTATAGAAATCTCTTTGATCAATACTTAGAGAATCATGGAAATGTTTTGAAAACATGCCTAAATAAATTCGGTTTTAAACTTTGAAAAATGTCACCTCATGGTTGAAAAAATAATAGTAATATGACATATAATTTCACAAAATGATATTGAGGTGGATAAATCTAAAATTTAAGTGATCAGTTCTCTACCATACCCCACCTATGTGAGGCACATCAGGTTATTTATAGGAAATATGAGATTTTATAGAATATTCATTAAGTATTTCAGTAAGATTTCAATTAAACTATCTATATTTATCATAAAATAGGATGAACTAGTTTTAAATAAAATTTTAGGAAGGAATTTTATGAGAGGAAGTATAATTTTATTACCCCACAAATAATTCATCCCCAAAATTTTGAACATCCATTTGAGTTACTTTGCGATGCATCAAACCAAGATTTAAGAGAAGTTATTTCCCATGAATTGAAGGAAAAAAAATCATAGCTTATGCTTCAAGAACCCTAGATGACACTCAATTATATTAAAGAAGCACTAAGAAAGAGTTTCTTGATGTTGTCTTTGCATTATATAAATTCAGGTCATATTTAGTCAGGACTAAATTTCAAGAATTTTATGATCATGAAGAACTCAGGTACTTGACGAATAAGTCCAATGAAAACCAAGGATATTTTTATGGATAATACGTTTTTTAAGAGTTTAATCTAGAGATTGAATACAAAAATGGAGAAGAAAACCAATTGTTTGATCACCTTAGAAAGCTACCCAAATATACTAAAACAACAACTCCAGAGTCGATCCCACTCAATGACTACATGCCTGAAGAGCATCTCTATAACATAAAAGATGAATTACCAGGGTATGATGACATAGTAAATTATTTTTCCACATCTCAGTTACCTTCTTACCTTAACTCCTATAAGAGGAAACAAATCAATGATGAATCTAGAGTTTATATCTTGGAGGACCCATTTCTTTTTAAAATTTTCAATGACCAATTCTTAAGAATATTTTGTCTTGTAAAAGAAATAGAATCAGTTTTTCAATTTTTTCATACACTTGATTGTTCAGGATATTTTAGACCTCAACGAATGACTATGAATTTTTTGGAATTTGGGATTTATTGTCCTACCATTTTTAAATTTGATCAAGTTTTTTGTAAAAAATGTGAAAATGTAAATTATTTAGACTCATTTAAAAGAGGCAAGATATTCCCCCAAAACCCATAATTTTTTTATGAAATATTTGAATTTTTGGGCATTGATTTTATGGGATACTTTTCCATGTCTTTTGGAAAATATTATATTTTACATGTTTTTTATTATGTATTCATATAGGTGGAATCCAAATCCAACAAAATTGATGATTCCAATGTTGTTTGTGATTTTTAGGGAAAACATTTTTTATAGGTTTGGAATTTTGAGATCCGTCATTAGTGACCAGGGGAAATTTTTTTGTAATAGAATAATAGAGCCTATGCTGAAAAATTATGGGGTGCACCACAAAACATCTACAACATTCCATCCCCAAACAAATGGATAAGATGAAGTGTCCAATTGCTAGACTAAAGAAACTTTGGAGAAAAAAATCAATCCAAACTGAAAGGATTGGAGACAAAGGCCTGAAGAAAATTTATGGGCATACCAAAAAACATACAAGACACCCATAGGTATGAAACCATACTAGTTTATTTAAGTAAAAATTTGTCATCTACCAGTGGAATTGGAGCACCAAGAATATTAGGATGTGAAAAAGTTGAATTTGGGTTTAGAGAGTGTTGGAAAAGGCAAAATACTTCAGTTATTGGAGCTGGAAGAAATCATAATAGAATATTTTTAAAATTAATGAATTTATAAAGAAAAAAACCATGATGTATTATGACAAACTCATTCAACGAAAGACCCTTCAACTTGGAGAACAAGTCTTGTACAACTCTAGACTAAATTTTATTCCAGGTAAGCTTCATTTTAGGTGGTAAGGACCTTTTATTTTTAATAATGTCTATCCTTTTTATGCCATTTATGTCAAGAATGAAGAGGGATGATTTCCATTCACTATTAATGGGAAAAGGTTGAAGAATTCCCATGGAAGATTACCTCAAGAATGGGTGTAGGATATCAAACTTCTCCAAACCATCTACTGATTTATTCTGTTGAAGTGAGTTCGATCCAATGAAAATTACCAAAGGCTCTTCTAGGATTCAAACTGCATTTCACCATTTTATTTGGATTTATAATTAAATTACACCCTATATAACACCCTTGATCTTTAATATAAATATTATGACATTTATTTAAGTGGTTCTTATTTATAAATAACGGTCATGGATGGAAACCACAAGGAAATCCCAATAATATGAGAAAGAATACCAAAATATTTATTTAAAAAGGTATTTTACTTTTTTTATTATATTTTAAACTCCCTTAATTTTTTGCGCAACAACATGTTTTGAGATTTAAAAATAAAATTACATGCCCACGCTCAGATTTATGCTTTACTTGGCCTATCTAGGATCCATGAATTTCTTAGGAATTATGTGATACCATGATTTTTATTTCAACGTTAATGAAATTTAATGAGTAAAAATAAGAATTTAATTATTAAATTTAAGCATGGATATTAAAATGAGTACTCTTGAATTAATGAAATTGATTGATTCATGTAAATAAAATTTCTCAACAATTTTTCAGGATTAGAATTTCAGAAATTTATGTGAATTTATTTTTTATTTTTAATCATTCCTTGAGTGATTTTACAATATCATATTCCCATTTCCAAGAGTATCTATAGACCATGTAATTCCTATTTTATTCATGAGAACATTTATTTAGTGATCTTTGGATAAATCACCTTCTATAACATGCATTTGAACTTATCAAAGCTACGACTATATAAAAAACTTTTAAAATGATTGAGGAATATTTTGAAAATCCCCTATCCTTTAAATACCACCTATACATCAATCCATCATCATCCCATAAAAACCATCAATGTCATTTCTATGGATGAGAAATGTTTCAAGACTTTTTTATCTATTCCAACTACCCTCTTATTAATTCAATGATATTTTAATGTTAGAGTGTGGGGGTGAATGAAATCATTGTAACTGAAATGATTTACATTTTAAGGAAGAAATGAGGGGGTGATTATAGTGGGAATGGTAAAATATTGTGGAATCATTCATTGTACTCTATTTTCCCCTATTAAATATTAAAAAATAAAAATGACAAAAAGAAGAAAAAAATGATAAAAATGGGTTGTGATTTGGGAAAGAAAAAAATCACCATTTTTAGACCTATGATTTCTATCATACATTGTTAGGTGGAGGATGTGGGGTTTATTCTAAATCACAACTTTCGAAAAATAAAAAAAATTAAAAATTTATTTAAGAAAGAAAAAAAGGTGTTATACAAACTATTTAAGAGAGGTAACAAATCAATCACTATGATTAAAATGATCATGATCCTTGCTCTGTGTTTTGAGGAAGTTTGAAGTTGTTAAAATTGGAAGGGGATAATGTCATTAAATGTTTTTACTTTGAATATAATTCCTTATGAATTAAGAGGTAAAACTCCTCCTCATGCATTAATTTTTTCAAATAAACATTTCCTACCATCCTTAAGCCTCAGATTAATTTGAACCATTATTGAAATTCCCCTTAATTTTATGTTTATTTTGTCTTTACAAAGTTGATAAAGTAGTTACTTTACAATCCTATGGAAAAGGATCATGTTATCATGATATGAGCATAAATCTACATGAATCTTGTTATGAGTGATGGGAGAAGATAATACATTGTGAGGTAGATCACGACTTGGCATGTTTAATAATAATTAATTGGGGAACTTAAATGAATGAAAATAGAAGTTACATAATTTTTCAAATGGGAAAAGTAAAATATACGATTTGATTAATTATTTGAAAATTTAGAAATTAAATTAATATTTTATGTGAATATTTGACAATTTGGCTTGAAATTGGTTTTTTTATATTATTACTTGTGAAATTTTAATATTAATAACATTGGTGTCCTCTTTAACTCAATGTTGAGATTTTATGATTGAGGAAAATCATAGTTTAAGTGTGGTGGAATTGAAAGACCAAATATTTTTAATAATTTTACTTTTAATTTCAATGTTTTTAATCCCAAATATGTGTTTTTAAGGTAAATTGTCAAATTTTATGGTTTTAGTTGTATTTTGTGCTTAATTGGGAAAATAAATGATTTTAGGATTTTACCTAATTTAAATTATTTATATATTTAGGCCATAAAATTTTATATACTTCTCTAAATTTTTTAATTCTTTATTTTTAGGATTATATGCATACTAGGTTTCATGTCTTCCATTTGGTCCAAAATCTAAATCCACCAGTTGGAGGCCCAAATCCATCTCCCAAGATGTGCCTTGAAAACTATTCATATATATGGATATTTTTTCGGTTGGGAACATTGAGACTTATTTTATGGTCCCAATATGATTCTATTTAGTGTGGAGATGTGAAAGAAATTTATAAAAAACTTTCATGAAGGATTACACATGTTAATTGACCGTCTTGAAGTCTATTAATGCTTGGGAAAACAAAGATGCTGAATATTCAATGTCTAACTGGTCAGAATAACTTATTAAAAATAAAACAAACATAAATATCTCTAAAAATATAAAATATACTAAAATTTAGATTATATATGGAGAATAAATTTATAAACAATTTTTATGAAGACATCATTACCTAATTAATCCATTTAATGGGGTACTACATGGACAGTTTCCAATGAAAAGTACAGCTTATAAAAGAATGAGATCCCCTCCTTCCCAAATCATTCCAATGCACCCCATTCCATCATGTGGAAAGAACTCACACTAGAAATAACCAAGGAAAAAAGAGGAAACTACCTAGGGAAAAAGAATCATCAATACACAAGGAGGAGGCCACAATACTTCGCCTTTTGTTTCCATTTATTTCACCCCACGATTCAATCTTCATATAATTCCATGACCCCTTCTTGCATGAAGGGGTAGAATCCTTTGTGATTCAGTGAAGGGAAGGGGGATTCCATTTTATGATGCCCGAATTTTATAAATCTTAAATTTAATGAATTATTCTATTTTAAAATAATGATATTAAAATTTAAATATTTTTTTAATGTAAATAAAATAATTTTTTTATTTTATTCCTAAATATTATATTGATTTTATTTGAAAATTATTCTACCCTTATTTAATTTACTTATTTCAATTAAACTGTTTGGTTTATTATTAATGAATTAAACTAAGGGAGTAGTTTAGTGATTTCTAAAACACATTATGTAATTAATATAGACCCGATTTATTATTCAGGGAAAGTCAATACCATATTTTGTTTTCCTTGAGTAATTCAATGTTAGTCCACCTAGATTTCTACCCATGGAAAATTATAAATCAAAAGGTGAATTGAAGAAAAAAATATTATTAAATTAATTAAATTATTTTAATTTAAAACCAAAAGAATCATTTATCAAGAATCTATGATGAAGTAAAAAATTGGGAAACCCTTACCTAAATCCAATCACATCTCTCTCATTTGAAATTCACCAAACCTCAAAAATCTATTTTTTATTAAATACTTCAATCATGTAATTTTTATCTACATAAGTGACACATATATTAAAACAATTCCCTTTGGAGATGATTTTTTTGTTACCACTTATACTAAACAATTAGGGGGATTTAATGTTTTTTTCACACCTCATGATAAGGGTGTGTCAGGACCAAGGAAAGGGTACTATTGATAAGGGTAATTATACTTCCAAAAGAAAGAAATTTTTTCTTCTAGTTTCATATTTTCCCATAAATCCAATTAATGATATCCTCAAACAGAAATTTATTCATCCTTCCGTTAGATATTGGAGTTCTAAGGTACTCTATTAGGATCTTCCTTTTTTGCAAGACATGTTTTTCTCAAATAACACTGCCTCTCCTCTTTGAACATTTATTAGAGATATGCACACTTCTCTTCCACTGATTAATGTGTTGTCTACTTAAACTTCCACAAGTTTCTATTATTTTTTTAAACATGTTCCCTAAAATTTTCCTTACATTTATAAAAAATATCATGTCATCAGCATACATCAAATATGATATCAAACAATTCCCAAAACTTTTAATTTTTTTGATCCTCTTGTCCTCAATACCCCACATGATATTTTGTCTAACAGCTTCTTTAGCCAATATAAAAAGGCAAGGTGGTATCATATATCCTTGTCACACACCAAAAAAAGATTAAAAAAATACAAAGAACCGTCCCATTTAGAAGATTTTGATCCATAGAAATGCATAACATCCAAATTTATTTTCAAAAAACCATTCATTAAACCCAAACCTTATCATGATTCTTAAAATAAAAGACTAGTCCAATCTATCATGTAATTTTTTATAGGTCAACTTTAATCATGACATTTGAATAATTGTATATTATATTGAGATCCTCCACAATCTATTTTTTAATGACGATCTCCCTATGGATTCTTCTTCCTTTCATATATCCATATTGCTCCTCTAATATTATCCTAATGAAAACATTAATGATCCTAGATCTAGTGATATTTTCAAGGATTTTGTAGCTAAAATATCATAATAATATCAACCTATATTTTTTCAAATAGATTGGATCTTTTACCTTAGGTATCAAAACCACCCATGAAGCACATATGGTTCCTGTAAGAGACACTCCTTTTAAAAAATATTGAATTTCCTCATTCAATTGATCATTAACAAAGACCAATGTAGCCATATTTGAAGGCATAAGTAAATCCATCCAGGCCTGGTGCAATATATTTTTTCATACTAAATTTTTTTTATTATTTCTTCATTCTTCAAGTTGAATGATTACCACCTCATTATTATGCTCTTAGAGCATCCTTGGAATACAACACATGAAAAAACTCATTCTCATCAGGCCTTGTAATATTGGAACCCAAACCATCTATATACCCCCCAAGAAGGTTCTTAAAATGATATAGGGATAATTTTACAATAACTTCCACATATAAGGAGATCCTGAGTGTATGTGGGCTTAGTATCATATTTATATAAATCTTTTACTTCCCCCTAGATATTTTCCTTAAAGAGTAGTCGAGAGTGTGTTATATAGTGGATGTTTTGTGCCTATTAATTCGATATATTATCACATTTTTTTCATTCATATATATTTGGTGGTGTGGAAGAAGGAATGGGTAATTGAGTAGATGAATTCATATCCGATATCAAATTGAGATGGGATTTATTAGAGGTCCCTAAGAGAAGGGCTATTGGTGGGTGATCCTAGGTGCCCGTGCCATTGGGGTTTTCATGGTGGGGTGCCAAACTCTGTAGTGTTCTTCCAATTTTAATAGATTAGGTATTTCCCATTCATCTATTATAATCTATATACTAGTTAATTTTATTTATGGAGGTCATATCCAATAATGACATTAGTTTCCAACTATTATTGATGTTCACTATGGTGTTTGTGGTCAATATCTATTCCAACCTCTCTAAAATTTTCCCCATAGGTCTTATTAGTAGTAGGGTTTTTATGACTTTATTCCATGGAGAGGATTTGGAATAAGATGAAAAAAACCATATGATGTTTCATTCCCTTAGGGACATAGGGATGATCATGTTCGTTGGAATTTTCACCAACAGTACGGTAAAGGAGATCGATGTAGACTATTACATGTTGTGGGAATGATAGTTCTGGATGGGCTAGATATTATCCAAGGTATTATCTATTTATTTTCCACATTTTATTTTTATTTATTTTATTCTATATAATCCAACTACTTTATTGAAACCACCTTGGTTTGTGTCTTGGGACTCAAGGTGGATAGTTTTTGAGTCCCTCTAGTGTTGACTTTGATAATTGGAGTTCATAAGATCTTTCTTGAAATTTCTAATTTTTTAATCTAATGATGGGTAAACATCAGTCACTATTGTATTTATATCTACTTCAGAGATAACTATATGAATAAATTATTAAAATTGATTTTTTTTATTCCATAATTATCTTCAATGATTATTTTCTGAGGGGAGTGGTTTTCTATAATGAGGGTACTTGATGTGTGGTATTTTTTAGTGAATGGTATTTTAATATGTGTTATAAGACTTCAGATAAAATTTTATCACACCTGATTTTGTTGTAATTGAATATAATGGAGGTGTAAGCGGTGAATATTTCTTGGGTTAATAAAGATTTCTGATATTTATTAATTGAGAATTTTATGACCCTACTCCCTTAATCTTACTTCTAGTCCTTGATGGAGTTGCATCTTTTTGTCTCTATAATTTGGATGGTTCCCTATCAGATAGAACTTTTTGAGTTGTGGGACTTGGGGATATAAATTGAATATTTAATATAGATTGGATTAATCTCACCTAGTGTATCACTATAGGTTTCTGTAATCCTATTTTCCAACAAGTTGGATGGTGATTAAAGGGTTTGTATGGACTACCAGTGGATTAATCAAGTGACAATCAAGAACTGTGATCCACATCAAAAGAATTATTATTTTCTATACTTTATATATGTATCCTCTTTATTTTTGAATAATAATATGCGGTCTGGATATCACCAGAAGATGGTAAAGGAGGAGGATATCATGAAAACTAACTTCATCTGTTTGTCTGGGAACTTTGTGTTCATATTTATATAGATTGTTTTCATGAATTCTAAATATATTTATATGTAACACATGAACTCTATGTTCCACATGTTCCTAGATCATTTTGATGTAGTGTTCATTAACAACATACTTATACACTCAAATTCATGAGGGGGGGGGATCGTCGAGAATCTTAGAGCTATTTTTATTTTTTTGGCCCTTCAACAATATTATATCAATGTAATGTGGTATAATATAGTTTTTTGGACTTTTAAGATGTATTTTCTTGGGCATGTGTTTCCCTAGTAGGGAGTGGATGTTCTTGTTTTGGAGATAAAGTTAGTTGTTTCTTTTAAAACACCCAATAATGTTTTATAGGACCACAACATCAGGTCTCATGAACTATAAATGGATTTTATTTTCCAATTTATCTTTGATTCTACTCCTATTGATATCCTTAACTATAAAATATCTATATTTCATATATTATACCATATATTATGATTCTTTTAACTACCTCATGTAGAAATTTACTTTTTTCTCTTTTCACTCTCTTTATAGAGGGAGGAGTGATGTCATGGGTTTTTGGTAATGCTTATCATTTAATTTTGGTATGTTTCCTAATGCAGTAGAGGACAAATATCTCATATGGGTCTAGGTATTTATATCCCCATGTTTGTAACTATTTGAATCATGATATTTAGATTGTGGTATTGATGTTTTCTTTGATATTATGGAAACATTACCTCATTGCTTATCACTTTGGGGTCTTAAAAAATCAAAATATCCTAAGGTTTATTTTCTTTTAGTAGGATATGAATTTGCATCAGGGGAGGTGGATGTAGTTCATAAAGGACTATATCGTTGATATTTCTAAAGTCCTCAGTAAATGGAATGTAGTTTCCGGTTCACTGAATTTAATTCAAGGGGATATGTTTTTTTGGTGTTGAGATTTTCTTATAGAGTGATGATAGAGCCTGTAGTGATGCATCTTCAGGTGGAGGATACCGATGTTAGAGGATCACTATACTAGATGATCATCAAATCAACATTGAAACAACATGTATTGGATTCTACATTGGGAGACCCATGGATCATTGGTGATGTGGGACCATTTATTCCTTGGTGAAGATTTGGATGGATGGTTAAAGGATGATATCTATGAGATGTCATATCGAGGGAGATTTTTTTTACTGTTTGTGATGATTGAGGATGTTATCTGTGACATTTATAGAAGAAATTTTTCAATTCATCATGGGTATATTCAATATGTATCGTGCTTATAGGATTCTTGTTTGGTGGGTCAAGATGAATTGGTTAATGGAATAGTTTTTTCACGATATTTTTTTTATAAGAAAGTAAAGTTAATGAATCATGTTCCTAGGGATTTGATGCAATCATCGGATGACCCAGAGTGGATATGGGATGATATCTCGATTGATTTCATCACCAGTTTACCATGGACCTAGGGAGGATGTGATTCCATTTTGGTGATTGGAGCATGTTTATGATGTTAAAACATTTCACATAAATTAGGGATTTGGATGTTGTGAATGTTATAGTGCGGTTGTATATTGAAGAGATCATGATGGTTCATGGGATTTTGAGAAATATTATCTATAATCACTATCCTCCCTTTACATTTTGAGTATAGAGAGGCCATAAAAATGATTTTATATCCCATTTGTGTATTATAACTTCATTCTATATTCATATGGATTGGAAGATGGAGTATACCATTTAGATTCTAGAGGATATATAGTGAGTATGCCTCTTGGATTTCAAGGGACCATGGGTGAAGCACCCGAATTACCCCAGAACACCCAGAGAGGGGAGGGGTTAATCAGGGTGTCAAATTTTTCATTTAAATTGTTGGATATTTTTCCCTCATTCATAGAAACCTATTAAAGCTATTTGAAGAGGAAGTTCAGAAAACAAAAAATCACATACAAGGATATGACATGGTAATTTTCCTTGGTTCACTACTAAGGGCTACGTCCAAGAAGAATACACCGAAAATGTGTCGGTCATACCAAAAACCACTATTCTTCATAAGTTTTGGCTTACAAGAAGTTAGCATAGTCACTCTATTCCAGACACACTTTCTTTATAAGTGTTTTGGGATAACAAACTATGTCCCTCAGATCACTTCCACTGACTCCCCCTTTCTCACTAAATTGGAATAATCTTTACTCGGTTTATCGACTTGAGGGTTGATTCATTGGTTTATCATTAAATCATGTATCCTCAACTGTAAATGGATGTTCTTTGGAAGTCCTGTTATCACCCACATATGTAATTTACTTTCCCACACACAGATAAGTTATGGAAATTAATTTTGCAAACTAATTTGGTCAATTTGTAGGCTTCCTTGGGTGTTCTGTGTACCACTTTACCTCCTCCACATACTGAGTAATATGTATGGTTTGTGGATCACCTTCTCCACATTACAATACTATTTCTATTTACTGTCTATCCCCTCTACGTACTGTACTACTCTATATACTCCCTTACTTTCTTGGAAATTTTTACTGCTCCACATACTGTGTGTGTTCCGCATACCAACTTTGTATACTACCTATGTAAACCACATTACACAAGGATCCCCTGCTTCATGAAATACCTATTCTATGCACAAAACCATAATTGTTATGTGTACTTCCTTTCTCCTCCGCATACGCTAAGAGCTTTATCCATAAACCGCACTCTCTTCTATAGACTTTTTTCTCCTTCGTATATAACTTCTTAATATGCAAAGCTTCTATCCCACAAACCACTATAGACTTCTCTAAATTTATCCAAGATTATTAATCTTCGTTAAATTATCTAAATAAATGGTATTACTTCTCCATATATAGGAAAAAAAGGGATCCTAAAAATCTTCTAATACAATATTTAGAAAATATTTGATTTGGTCCAAACTCCACCATGTACCAATCCTGTCTAATGAACCACAACGGTCATGTGAACCTCCAACATTCATCACACCGCACGCTTTCCCCACGAATCATCACTACAAAACATTTTTTGTTTTGTGAACCATTCCACGCATCATTCCTACTTACTAGTATGCAACCACGAACCATTCTTGGAACATCGTATGTGGTATGTCTTCCATGGTATGGAATTACCTTATTTTGAAGATTTTTTTTGTCGTTTCGCATACCATTCACTCCTATGTAAAAAAAATCTTTTACCACATCAACCTTCTATTTTGAGGCCCAAAAATTTGGGAAACACTGCGAAACTATTCCACCTTCAATACTACATTCTGACTCAATCATATGGTAACATTCCTTGTAATCTCCCTGGTCATCCATGTGCATATTGACAAAAAACTAAAACCAAACTCAATTATTATCAGTAAACATCTTTCGGTCTAACAACACCAACATTTGTTTGAGTTTACAAAAAATAACAATTATCACCTTATAATTGGTGTGGCTATAGTTAAGTCATTTTATGGGTTCCATTTTCAATATTTATGGTTTTCTATTGAGATTGACAATTTTTCAATTCTTGGACCTGATGTGGTGCAGAGTATGAAATAGAAGGCTTTGAATATTCATAAGTTGATGAAGGAAGAACCTATCTATTATAATCCCTATACTAACTATAGGATAATACGTTTGGAGAATGAAGTTGGTGGTCATTTAAATTTATAGTTTCCCCTCACCATGGGAGTAATCCATGTCATTATGTTTTTTCACCTTTTTAAGTATTACAATGCATTTCTGGGTGGAATATAGGTTGGAACTTCCTTCACCATGGGTCAAGGACAATGACCTATTCCACATGTCCCAAAATCATTGATATCATCATAATGATTCTCATATTATTCATTACGGTGAGTTATATAAAGATGATTATGTGATATATGTGGATTGGTTGATAAATATTCACTATTTTTATGAGAAGTATTGTATGGTGAGTTATCCTTTTTTTCATCTTATGGAGGCACAATGCTCATGAAGAGAGTATTTGGTAGTATTATTGATAGATTCATTCTCAGTATCCTGGCCTGTTTTGGGATTTTTTTTATATAATGTTTAATATGATTATTGATGTTTATTTACTAAGTATTTTTATTCCCATGTTTTACTTTATATCCTTTCGATGGTCTTTTCATTGTTTGAGAGATATTTCCTATGGAGATTTAAGATTGGAATATGTGGCTTCCTTGATGGGTTTTACAAGGAACCAACCTTAAAAATTACATAATGAAGTTCATTTAGACTAGAATTCATTTTCTTCATTACCAAATATCCTTTAGGTTTAGATTTTTAAAGAGTTAATCCATGACTCTTATATAACAAACCTATATATTATAAAGTAGATACTTCTACTTAGTATCTATTTTTCTTGCAATAATTTTTTTTAAATGAAAATTGTTTTCTTTTCATAAAAAACATCATTAATTTCATCTAGACTTCTTATTTGTTCTTAATAATCCTTTAATCTTGTGAAAATCATTTAAAAATATGGGTTGAGCATGAAAATCTTAGTAAGGGACGCAGAAGTAAGAAATATGTTAGTCTTTTTAAATAAAGAAAAAACCATAAAATGGTAACCTTTATTAAAATATTCTTTGAGTGTATGAAATAAATCACAACTACATGAAAAAGACAAAACTTTTTCTCAAATAAATCCTTCGAAACCCATAATAAGAAAATATAAACCCTTTAGGAATTTAGAATATTATATTCATAACATGTGTTAGAAATAAATGGATCTTTGATAAATCAATCTGAAAAACATTCCTAGTAAACTCCATTATTCTCTCTATTTAAGAAAAGTAACATTACCCAATGCATTTGAGTGCTATATCGGGCTCACCTATTATATTAGTTATATTAGTCTCACCCGTCATATAAGATGCATCGAGCTCACTCATCGTATATACTATATTGGAATCACCTTTCATCATATATAATGATCATGTACCACATCATGAATAATTTTTTATTAAACCATTTCCTTATAAAACCCTTGAAAAACTCTTTTTAACCCATATTCAAAACATTTTTAGATATTAAAATACTCTACCCATTTAAAAATAATTTTTCAAAATGAAAATAAATAACATAAAGGGAAGAAGGTTCTTTCTTTGAAGAAAATATTGAAAATTTTAATGAATGTAAAATATCAAATAAGGCTTGTGGTGGAGGGAAAATCTGTTGAATCCATATACATTAAAATTGAACATTCATGTTTTCCTTTTTTTAAATAAAGTGAAAAAAATCCATAAATGATATGTAAAAAGAATTTTTTTTTGAAAAAATCTAAAAGAAAGTAAGAAGAGACATAAAATTTTCTTTATAATTATTTTATGCACATTAAAATATATAAATAAAATAATTTTAAGAATATGGTAATGGAAGAAAACAATTTATAAAATAAAACTATAATTCATTTAAAAATGAAGTTTTATGTTAAATTATCCCTTACCTTGAGTCTGAATCATTTCACAAGTTATTTATATTCCAAAATAATAATTTTTTCTTAACTATTTACTTTATTAAGACATCAATTTTATTATTCCTTTTATTTTATTTATTACCATGTTATACTCAATTACTCAATCAATTATGTTCATTCCAGATGTTTTGATGTTATTCAACTCATATATCCAAAATGAGTTATGTAGGTTGAATATGGTCAAATATGTCATCATTATATTAAATCCCGAATAAAAATCATTAATAAAAATAATTTTTATAAATCAATTATAATTTTAAAACTAACCATGAAATATGGTTATGAAAAATGAATTTCATTACAATCAAGTAGACGGAAGGCTGTACATACGCATGAGTGAAGTTTTTATTTTTTTTAAAAAACCAATGGAAAGAAGGTAGGTATCATTTTATATTTTAAAAATGATTATTATATCATAAATAAAATTTTATATATTTTTATACACTTATATAAATAATCCATGTGACGTGGTTATGAAAAATGAATCACATCACTTCGTGGATGTGGTATTCCATAGGTATGCACAGACAATGTTATCATTTTTTAACGGATGGAAAGGTAAAGAAATAAAATATATATTATGTTTAAATAATTGTAATTATTCTATAAATATTATATATATATATATATATTAAATAAATTATTATATACATCCATGCAGGGTAGTTGTGGAACAAAATTACATTAGTTAACAAGGTGATAGTCATCCATACTCATGGATAACAGTTTCATTTTCCATTTGATAGAAGAAGAGATAGATATAAGTTATCAATTTAATATAATATAATTTTAGTATATGGAAGATATAGGTGTTATTATTTCAACGCATTTGAAGAATATTTGATAGAGTTAAAATAATAAATAATAAGAAAAATTATATTTAAGAACTATTCATCTTCATCGAACAACCTCTGTATGTTTATAGCTAAAGAAATCCTAGAAAGGTTTTATGACCCAACCATGGACTATAAGAAGTAGGTAGGGGTTTTATAGAGTTATTTTAGTAGCTATCATGAGACAAAATTATCTTGAAGTCTGAAGTGGAGAGGAGAGGAGTGTCCTTTTGTAAGTGCAGGAGAGGACAAACTTGGATTTTTAAAAAATATTAAAATACATTATTGTATTACATAATAAAAATGGCTCCAAAGTGGACCATTAAAAAAATTATATGATATAGGGTCTAAATATGTCCATAAAAGTGAATTTAGAAATTTTTTATGTTCATTTTAGCACTAATCCATTTAGTTTAACCCCTTGTAAGCTTGTTTTAACCATTACCAAGGTAACTTATTTTTACAATTTTTACCATTCATTATGGACAAAATTTAAGTTAACCATACTAAATAATATTAATTATTATTATTGCAAATATTAATTCCATTTTATAAAATTAAATTCACAGAATGGAAAATTTTTAATTTAAAATAAAATTCACAGAGCGTGAAGAAAAATAATTTTTATTTGAAAAATTCCATTTTATGGGTAAAAAGGTTTTTATATCAAATTTTTGTATAATGTTGATTAAAATGATATTAATTTTATTATAAATAATACAAATGAACTAATGTTACATTTTTTCATGACCCTACCCAATTTGGGGCTTGAGTCACAACTACCCTAAGACCACCTCCATAGGCCAGGGGTTTGAGACAAGCGCTGAAGGCACAAAAAACTCGGGAATCCCTTTACCTAAGAACCTATACACATTCACACAAAAAACTCAATGGAAAGGTGTATATGACAAGTATAAAAAGTGAAAAATGCAAAAAATTAAAGTAAACATGCATGAACCTCTAGACAATATAAGAGTACGGTAGTGTCACCTGAAAAGTAAAGGGGAAAACACATGCCCAAACAAGAAACCTAAAGGAAAATGAAAATGTGTAAACAACTGAGAGATCCCAGCTCTAGAATTCCATGCCACAACTACAGTTTGTTTTCTAAGAACCTCATATCCCTAATATCCTTTGAATTCATGATCATCCTATCCATTTTCTGCAAAAGACACGACACGTGTTGGGCAAACCCATACATGGGTGAGTATATACATACCCAATATCAAGCCCTGAAAAGTGAATGGGTGAGTAGTAAGAGATAAAACTGACAAGAAGCAGTATATATAACAAGGTATGGTAAAATAGAAATAGAAAGAGTATAATTCAACCCAACAAAGGATTGATATCTGACTCATATAGACACAAGAATCTTGAAATGGTGAGGATATGAACTCTTCGTCGAGTCTTCCATACCTATAGTCAGAGTGTAGACTCGTCCAACCAATAAATTCTTGACATCAAAAGCATATAGCATACCTCGTGCATCTTCGCCTATCCTGGAAGGAGGGTAACCAATACCCACATATTCGGTACTATAACATAATATATATATACTTATTCTTAGTCAAAGAAGTCCAAATGAGAGAGTAAGGGGATCTCCATCTCATAGCTCAGACCAAGAAGATGAGTATCCAAAAGTTTCATAATAAATCCATCTTGTATGCCTAGTACCTCACTTGTCTTCCCAAGAGATGCAAGTCAAAGGGGATCAAATCACCACACCTTGATATTATCCTCTTTTTCTGGCACTAACATGCCCTCATAATTTTAAGTTGCGTCACAAGGATGCCTCTTAGTGGGGAAATCACCCCTATTTCTTGTGAGTCCAAGGGTAAGTAAAACCATTCCTCACCACTATGTCATGTAGTCAAGGGTCTTCCCTGGAAGTTCATTGGGAACTAAACTGCCCAGACTAGTTGGAGGGTCATCTCAGAAGGTCATTAGGGACTACACTACCCAACTGAACTAGAGGGTCATCCTGAAAGGTCATCGGGGTCTACATTTCCCAGTCTAGTTGGAGGTTCATCTCAGAATCATCGGGGACAACACTGACCAGTCTAGCTGGAGGGTTAGAATGAAAGATCATCAGGGACTACACATCCCAACCCAGCTAGAGGGATAAACTAAAAGGTCATTAGGGATTACACTGCCTAGAATAGTTGGAGGTTCATTCTGAAAGGTTGTCAGGGAATACACTTCCCAACCTAGCTAGAGGGTTATCCTAGAATCATCAGGGACTACACTACCCAACCCAGTAAGAGGGTCATACCAAAAATACTCTAGTAATCTTGTATGATCGATGCCATCATCAAGTGTCTTATCTATGCATGCCAACATAGAATAGTCATGTCATATCTATAAATCTAATTGTAAGGACACCATTGCATTCTACGTGAAAAAAAACTCAAGATAGGGATCTCACAGGCCAAAATATGAGTACAAGTGAATGAGATATGGGGGTTTAAATATCCGTTGAAAGAGATCAAAAGTACACGACATGTGAGGGACCCACTTGATGTGTGGTCTTACTCCACTACCTAGTCGTGTCTTTGGTTGGTACATGGGTCCCATCCGTGTAGGGTTACATATTATGTAGGTGGAATACACGGTGTGTCCCACCAATCTGGGGACCTGGTCGTGTCTGCAAGCTAAGGTCATGTACACGGACCCTGTTTCCATGTACTCTGTTATAGATCATGTTGATCTACATGGGATGATGTCTGTGTATCCAATCCACATATGTGTAATCGGTACATGGAATGTGTTTGGTTCTATGTTACTTCAAATGACTTTCTTCACCCAAGAAGGTGGTACACAGCGTGTCAAGGTGAGTACATGTTGTTTTATCCTTATCTTCTCCACTCCCACAAGAGTTGATGCTAAACTAAGACATGGATTCTATTCACCAACATCAGAAGGATCTTCCATCTCTATTCCTTTCATGTTTCTACAGTTAATGAGATCACGAATAAGGCTCTGCACATTATAGAGAGAAGAACATTGGGAGGCCCTAAATAACGAAATGGATTACACCATTGTGATCCTTTCATAAAATGACATAGGATGGACTATTCATTTTTTCAAATCGGTAACTCACTAAAAAAGATACATTTCACTAAAACACGCCTAAACTGAGCTTTGTGGGGTCCATGATGGGATCTCGATTTATAATCTCAATATTGTTATCAAAACTTCTGCCACAATATCAGGGACACAAATTCATTGATGACTCCCCAATCTGATGTCGTATGGAAGAGTTACGACAGATGAAATGTTCCACAACAACAATAATAATAATAATATTGGGTGTTTTGTGAACCCAAGCCATGAACCTGAATTTAATATCGAACATTGGCCTTGAATAAACTATCTTAAACACAGATTCATGTTGCTTCTAATGAATCATCAATTGGACGTGGAACACATGAGTTATGGCGGGTCAAAGATTTAATAATAATATAAAATATATTATTTCAGGGGTGTCTCATGGGACCAAGACACAAGTCATAGAAAATTATCTAAAATAGTATTAAAATGACTGTATCGAAAACGTTTTCACATTGCCGCTTACATCGCATCAATCAGACTCCCTAAGTGAAAGTTATGAGGTTTTTATAAAATGAGTTAATAATAATAATAATTTTATTATTATTATCTTTATTTTATTCACTTATTTCTTTTAACTTACCTATTCCCCCTCTCCACGTGGTGTGTCACCTCCCTATAAACCCCACCTACCAGCTCCCCAATCCACAACCATCAAATATGATATCTCCTCCAGTCGTGTCGTCCCGACTGCCACGCCACTTGCCCTGACCACCATGTTGCTCGCCCCGGGAGCCGCCGCCTTACACCTCGGCCACCAGCTCAGAAGCTGCCCACACTTCCTTGACCCGCCCTACCTGAACCATGTACCACTACATTGCTCACCCGCTAGGCCACTAGCGACCTCTCCCTACTTGCACCAGCCAAACCCCTCACCCACACCATCTGAAGGGAGGTACCCTTGTTGTTCAATCCTCATCCATTATTTCCTTATTTGGTACTGATAGTCAGGTATGGACCATCCAGTATACTGAAGAAATGCCACCCGAGTGTCACACCTCCAGGTTTCCAAAATAAGTATAGAAACCCTAGAAGTAGACTTTGATCCTTTCCAAATTCCCATAAAAATATCACACATCGATTGATCATGAATCTGTGTCCGCATAAACAATCCAATGTCTCAAGGATCAGTTTCACATCGATTCATTATTGGATGTTTTCCAAACGACCGAAAACAATAAATGAATATGATGAAGTGAGGGAGAATGAATAAGAAAAGCATAATTAAAAAAATTTATGAATAACCTCAAATATTGTTTGGGTTAGCCTTGATTCATCATCGTTAGAATAATTAATGATGAACAATATCAATGATCAATAAAATCATAAAATCATTTTATTTCAATTTTTGGGATCATTCAAGGGTGAATATTGATGAAAAGGAAATAAATTTTCTCAATGATTATTTTGAGTCACATAAATACCAAGTATGAGTCCTACCTAAATATTGGATTAAATTTTGTTGAAGAACACATTTTCTGAGCACCGTTGCATTATTATCACTTCAATCCACCCAGTTCTAAGGTCCCATCATCATTCTTTATTCATCATTCTTTGAAGTAAATCTCTAGAGGAAGGAGGTTCTCTCAATGAAGAATTTATATATTAGGAACTAGCACTAGGCATATTACTATAATAACACATTTATAGGTATTTTTAGGTTATGTCAAAAGTCAAATAATTAAAAAAATAATTTTTTAATTTTTTAATTATTCACCCATGGTGACACATTAGACGAAGTCCCGATGTCGAAAAAGGTTATTCCCCAACTAGGGTGAACCCTACATTCTAAACTCTACATTGGTCCCATATTTCTCATTGAGATCCCATTCATGAGTTATTTGGGTTTGGGATATTAAAATAATAATTTATTAATTTAATTCATCCATTTAATGTACCACCAACGAGCCAGGGGTCAGAACATCTTGTGCAGACTCATTTTATGTCACGCCTAGGGTAAAAACCAAATTATAGACCCAACTTTAGCCTTAGAAATCTGATCTAATTAACCATTTGGGAGATATTACATCACCTTTAAAAATTTTCATGCACGCACTAAAAATATATTTAATATTTTTATAAAATTAATTCCAGGCACACCAGGCCGCATAACTGTGAATCGTCTAAGTGTATGGCTTCATAAATATTCATATAAGTATTCCAAAGTCTTATAGGTAAAAACTAGGGTCTCTACATCACTAACACATTTAAATATTTTCATCTTTGTAATGAAATATTCTTACCACGAGGAAAAGTAACAGAGATCTACTCCTGGGACTCCCACTCTAGCGAGCTCACAAAGGATTCTTGTGCTGCAACCAATAATGAACTCTGAGGATAACACCAAGGTTGAACCACTATTATATATATTATAATAATAAAACATCATGAAATATACATAAATATGTTTCCTCATCTACGAAATGTGGAAACACACTAAGATCCATGGTCCAATAATAGTTATAGGGTCTAGCGGTACACCACCTTCAATAACCTAGAACAGATACCAACAAAACCCCATAGTTCAAATCCACCCCTGGATGGATTGTTTTTCTATCTCCTCCTGCATCTTGTGTAATCGTCTGATGGTGACATGTGAGGTTACCAGAGAAAAAAACATGGTGGTCGACTCATAGAACCAATAAAACATAGACATAGAAAGCTCGTGGCATGCCTCACATGTCTTTTCCACTCATTGAAGTAGAGTAACTAATCCAGAAACACCCACTTGTGGCATCCCAACTAAGTATGAATGATATGAAACCAATATATATTATAGAAACAATGTAGGATCTAATTATACCATAAATGGATGATTATAGGAGAAGCTAACCACTTATCAACATCTCCCTGAACACACTGGTATGAGAGACTCATCCTCTAGGACCACTATTAGGAAGGGTCCTTCCATTTGTGGAATTCACACCATATGCTTGATCCAATCCTCTACCACATGAAAAAATTGATCCTATCTCCCCATTAATCCTGGGTGATATATATCTATGAAATTTTCTACATTAACTCAAACCATGTGTTTCATTTATCGGTACCTCTGGATCCATTATATGCTCTATATAGAGGAACGGTTTCTAATACAACCATGTAATCTTTTGGGGGCCACATATTTCAAAAAACATATAAACTACCTCACATCAAACCTCAACTGACTGAGGGGCTATTTCATCATAGAACCTCAGTGGTCTCTGTTGCACGAAATCAAAAAGTGAACTCAACCTATGCATGTCCTCAACTTGCTCTGTTGAGACTATCTACTACTCAATGGGTAGGGTGATACTACCCCCCCCCCCCACCGAGAGTAATGGGATCACACTATGGACCCTAAAATGAGGACTCATTTCTCATAGGTTCGTTATGATGTACCTTAGTTGATATCCTGGCAGGATATCATCACGGAGGCATATTGAAAGATATAAAAGAGTACCACGGTCATGTTGAGAACACACACACACACACACACACACACACACACACATATATATATATATATATTAATAACAACAATGGAGATCTGACTCTAGAAATATAGTCCTAGAGTAAATCCTATATAATGAATGTACCATTTTCCCTACAAAAATTGTCTCAGAGAGCCGGGTCGTCAAGAAGGTAATCATGTTCCTGGTGAATGGCTACGTTGGCCACCTGCACCATCACTGGACTCCCTAGCCCAAGAGCTACTCTCAAGACACATAAACACTATTTACTTAAACCCAACCAAGACCTTTTTAGGGAAATGTATGATCAACATCCCAAGGGCAGAACCTACTTCTGATACCACTCTGTCATGACCTAACCCAATTTGGGGCTCGAATCGCAACTACTCCAAGCCTGCCTCTAGAGGTCAGGGTTTGGTGACAAGCGATGAAGTCATAACCAAATCAGGGAGGCATTTTTCCTAAGAACCTGTACATAGGAACACAACCAACTCTATAAGTCCCTGACCCCAATTTCCCAGAGTTGGTGCATTATTTTATTACATTAGAATGATAAGAAGAAATAAAATCATGAAGGACCAATCAGTTTAGAAGTCTTGGAAACACTTGATACAAATATAATTTTTACATTACTTATTCAAATGAAAAACAAAATATTATCCCCTTTGAAAACTCTAATATCCCTTAGAATATCACTACATCTCAATCACAATAAAATTATTTGAATCTTGGGAAAAAATGAAACATAATAAATGGGTGATCTTAGATTCTCATTAAGGATAAAAAATATTGTGGACGCTATCATAAATAAGCCTAAACTTTTGAGGTGTGGTATAAAATAGAGACACAATCCTTTTCAACATAATATTTAGAAAAATATAGCAAGAATAGATCTAATAATTTCATTTAAACATTCACATGGATATTATAATAGTAATATAATCACATGCAATATTAATAACTAATCTCATAACGAGGGAATCCATAATGTCGAAAATCACAACCATACCGTCAGGCCCTTGTGCCAAGACCAAACACAATCATACCATAAACGCCTTATGCCAAGACACCAGTTTGTCTCATGAGACCTATCGATTCATCGAGGGGATATAGTAGGCCCCACCCATCACTTACTAATCCCAATTAATTCTTATTATGAAAAGGGTAAAACATGACAATAACATTCATTTAAAAACTAGCATACAAAATGTCAATAATTTAACCAGAAACCATCAATGTTATCAAAATAGAATATACATAGTCAAATATATCATAAACTATTCAATACAATATGGAAGGTTGTATCATAATGAATCAATCCAAATTAAGAATAAAATATAATAAAGGATGTTGACATAGATGAAAATAATCTAATAAAATCATTAAAACTCCTTGAGAGAAATATCCATTTTTTTATGGAAATCATTTAAAAGCCATGAAATTATAAAAGAAAACAATAATTTTGAAACTAAAATTATAATCATATAAGGTAATCATGAAATTTTAAGGAATAATAACAGCAGAAATTATCCACTCACACCGTATAAGTTAAAAAACATTCATTCCTTAATTTGTCGAAAAGGTCATAAAGTACCTCATTTGGAAAATGATGGAAATATTTCTTTAAAAATGTTTTATATAAAAAGTAAAATATTGGTGAAAATGTATCTAAAAAAATCTTTACAATATTTTGAAATAAATTTTAAGAAACATGGATATGGGTGATAAAGATTTACTAGTAGATACTTACATATAAATAACCTCAGATAATAATAAGACTGTGAAATTAACAATTACCTTGTAATTTCCTTTAGTCGAGGGTGAGATGACCTCATGTAAAATGGTTAAAGTATGTTATTAAATTCTACTAGAACCATATTCATATTTATTATATCATATATAATCCTCTTATATCTTTTTATTAATAATATTTCAGTATTACCATTGTTTCAGGTGTTAATTGCATTATTTTCCCATTACTATTTTGTCATGTAAGTCATATTTGTTATGAATAAGATGTATTTTATTATTATAATGAATTAAATTAAGGTAAAAATTATTATTTTTAGTCATCATATAAATTTTATAGTCATTCTTTAATGGTTAACATGGAGAATGGATCTCACCACGTCATGGAGACGGCAGACTGTACATTCTCACGAGTTACGAAGTCATTCCCTTGGTAGTTAAATGCTAGGGAATTGGATGCTATATTAATTATATAGAATAATTACCAGGTTATATTAATTATTTATATCCATTATACATATCATTATACTCATCCAAGTAGAGTTGTGTTTAATATCAAATTACACCACGACGTGGAGACGGTAAGCCGTACGAACACACACATGGTGATATTGTTTTTAATATGATGGATAAAATGAGGTGTATTGTTTTATGATGATTATAATATCTTAGTATATTGATGATAATGGATTTTTTATTTTTACATGGAAACAACATAGAAAGAGGAAGTATAATAAGAAAAGAAATTGAATTTAATTGGTAAAACAATTACCTCTTCTTCGAGGGTCTCCATTTGATTTGCACAAAAGGACTTATTAGGTTGTCTTTATTCCCCAAACATGGACTCTAAGATGAATTAATAGATGTTTAGAGGAGAAATGGGTAGTCTTTTCAGAAATAATGTGCTTTAGATGTGTGAATAAAAGAGAAGTAAGGGTACCATTTTATAAGAGAGGTGAGGGTCACTTTTGGAAGATCTTAAAATATTAAATTATTATAAATTGATTTTCAGTTTCAAATAGCTAAAAAGTAATTTATTTAAGGTCTAAGATAAGTATGGATATAAATAATATCATAAAATTATATTTAGACATGTTTTGGTCCCAAAATTAACCTTATCGTTTGGATTTAACCCTTAGTTAAATAGTTTAACTCTTACCTTGTTTACATATCCTTTTATAATATAGGGTTAATATAGTTACTATAAAATTCCAAAAGAAAACAAATTGGACCTTTCATGAAATTTTTAACATTATCCTAGTTATTTTTACAAACTTTATATTTTCATTAATTTTATAAAATTTAATAAAATATTATTTATTTTAAAGTATCATTTAGTTTAATTATTATACTATTCAAAATTTTCATTTTTAAAAATATAAAAAAACATGATAAATTCAAAACAATACTTCCATAATGTACGAAACATTTCTATGTTATATATAATATTAGTTTATGTAATTAATTAAGTGAAATTATATTTATTTTAGTTTTTTATATCATTTAATTAATTCTCCCTTTAATAATTCAGTTACTACATCAATATCGTGTCACCATATAATTTATCTATTTATTTCCTAAAATTATAAATAAATTACCATTATGTATATGATCATTTTATATTTCTGAATATTATTTATATTCGACCATATCTTTTATATATCATTATATTAAAAATAATATAGTTATTGAAATTTGAAAATGACATTTTAATTATTCTTTAAATAAATTAGAATAAAAGTAATAATATAATACAAGTGGCTTAAAAAAGATCATATTTTCATCCTAAGGTTGATTTTGGTCAGAAAAACTAATCCAAAGAAATTATTACATGTGTTAGGTTCATATTATATTATTATAATATCATTTTTACCATTAATTACCCTATTTACCTTTAACCGTGGTAAATGAAAATCAGAAGTTACTATTCATCAAAAAATATTTTGATCCTATTATAGCAAATTTTTAATACTAATTACAATAATGTATGTCTTTTTTTGAAATTCAATTCAGATAAGAGTTAAAATTATGTTTAATTCTAATCCGTAGATGTGTTTAGATGATGGGTAAAAGGGACGTTCAAAAGTTTAATAAAATTTTTATATCTAATTAAATTATAAAAATGATTCATATGAATTAAATTGGACTATTATATTTATTATGTCTCTATTGTTAATTTAAAATAAATTTTATGTAACAAAATTATTTAAATGAAAATTTTGTTTTTTCAACAATAATGTAGTATTTTTCACTATTCATAAAAAAATTGAAACTTTTAAGAAAAATACAAAAAAAAATCACCATATACTAATCTTGATATTCTGAATTCCAAAATGAAGTCTATTTTGAAAAATAAAATTTATAAATTTCATAACTTGGTCAATACTATTCATAAACTCTTTTTAAATGCCTAGTTTGATAGGTCATGGTGTGCTCGAAATCGATGTTACATGCAATAGAAGCTATTGAATATTTTAAAAGAAAGCATACTGTGGAAGATAGGGGTGTTACATTATTCCCTCCTTCAAAAAATATTTTCCTCCAAATTTCTTGAATATCACTTCATAAAATGATTTGGGGGGTTCTTCATTATATGTTCTTCAGGTTCCCACATTGTGTCTTCCATTTTATGGTTTCTCCAAAGAAACTTTACCAGACAAGTCGTCTGATTTCTCAACACTTTTTCTATGGATTCAAGAATCTTGATAGAATACTCACAATAAGACAGGCCATGTTCCAGTTCTAGTTTTTTATAGGTGACTACATGTATTGGTTCTAACATGTATTTTCTTCACCTTTATATAAGGAGTATATCATGAACTTTGGAGATACTTAAAAGAGTTTCCAAATGCTAAGCTACAAATCAAATTTTTTTCAGAATCTCTAAAGGTCCTATGTATCTGGGACTTAATTTACCCTTCTTACTAAATTGTATAACACTCTCCCATGGAGATACCTTCATGAATACATGTCCCACACTTGAAATGAAAAATCCTTCCTTTGGTTATTATCATATCTCATTTTCCTAATTCGAGCTGTTTAGATATGGGTCTGAATAGTATTTACCTTTTATGTGTTTCCTCAATATGTTCTGGGCCTATGAGTTTTCTTTCACCAACAATATCCCAAAAAGTCGATGTAAAATATCTCTTTCCATATAACGCTTCATATGGTTCCATTTACATACATGAATGGAAGCTATTATAATAGGAAAATTATACCATAGGTAAATACTGATCTCACATACCTTGAAAGTTAGGTGACCAAGATCTCAAAATGTCTTCTAATGTTTGAATAGTTCTTTCAACTTATCCATAAATTTGAGGGTCGTGGTAAATGCTTAAATAAAGTTCTATATCTAGGGACTTCTAAAGAATTTTCTATAATTTTTATGTAAAATGAGTATTTTGGTTAGAAAAAATTAATAGGGGTGCACCATAAAGTCTTAAAAATTCATTAATGGAAAGTCTTACTAAATGTTCAAGTGATAAATCTTCTCTTATATCAAGAAAATGTGATGATTTGTTAAGAATATTAATAATGTCCTATATCACATCATTCCTTCTCAGAGTCTTTTATAACCTCATGAAAAATTCCATCATAATATCATCCCATTTCCACATATGTATAAGAAGAGCTTGCATGACTCATCTAGGATGTTGTCTCCCAGCCTTCACTCATTAACAAACAAAACATATCGACCAATAATCAGCAATCTCCCTCTTTATGTTGTCTCACCAAAAAAATGTTCCTTCAAATATATGTAAATCATATTTCCTCTAGGGTTTATAGAGAAATTTGAGATATTATAACAATCCAATAATTCCATTTTTTGATCAAGTATATAAAGAACACAAAGCCTCTTCCCAATTTTCAAAATATCATATTCCAATACGAAGACAAATAGTCTGCCATCATTCGCATCTTTAATTTTCTTTTAAAACTCCTCATAATCAGATTGAGACTTTTTAACCTTTCCAATAAAGAATTTTGGAAAACTATTTGAAAAATTTGTGATGTTTCACCTTCCATGATAATTCCCATATCCATATTTACTATATCCATGAACATAGGATCCTTTTTAAATCTCATTTGGTTTATAACTCCATGGTCCTTTATACTCAAAGCATATGACACCTTATTTTTCTTCCCTGGGTGGAAGTTTATTATGAAATAATAATCCTTGAGTATCTCAAGACATCTCATTTTGTCTCATGATTATTTATTTCTATGAGAAAATATATTTAAAACTCTTGTGTTCATTATATATCTCACATCTTTCACCATAGAGATAGTGTCTTTATATATTCAAAGAAAATATTATTGATGCTAACTCAATATCATGATTTATATAGTTTTGTTTATGAATTTTTAATTCCCTTTATGCATAATAAAAAACCCTATCATTCTCCATAAGGACACAACTGATTAATTTCCTTGATTCATCACAATAAATCAGAAACCCATCATTTCTAGATGGTAATGTCAAGATAGTATCATTGAATAATATTATCTTCAATTCCTAAAAACATTCTTCACATTCTTTTTGCAAACAAATTTAATACCTTTACATGTGAGATTGGTGAATAGGTTTTCCAATCAGGTAAAATTCTTGATGAAATACCAATAGTAACCCTTTAAACTAATAAAATGGCATACCTCAGTTATACTCATTAGTGCTAGCCATTCTAGGATTACCTTTATCTTTTCATGATCAATGGATATTCCATCCTTGGAGACAATATGGACAAGAAAAGAAATTTTCTAAATCTAGAATTCACACTTGCTAAATGTCCAATATAGTTCATTTCTTCAAAGATTATATAGAACAATCCTCAAGTTGTTTTCATGGTCTTCATTGATTTTTGAGTATACCAAGATATCATCAATAAATACTATGAAAAAATCATCATGTTATTACTTGAACAATATTTTTTTAAGGACCTGGCCTTAAAACATTACTTAATCTTGATTTTTACACAATACCATACATTATTACACATTTATGATCTTTTCGGGTTTATATTTTTAATAATTAGGATATCTTACATATATTACATACCACATTCATACAAGAGGATACTACTAAAACAATATCCATTTTTTTTCAAAATATATAACATTAAAATGTAAAACATGATTTTTTTAAAACACTCCATATAAAACATCACAAGTCTCTTATTTATCTTACCCATACTTTTATCCTATGATTTTTTTTAAAAAAATGGGATGAGTATAAAACTCAGTGAGGGATATAATGAAAGAAAGCGTTAGTCAATTGATAACATAAACACCAATAAAACTCGTAATCATAGAAATTAATATGCATAGAAACATCATGTAGTTGACTTGGGACATATTTACCATATCACTCTTACGTTCACCCTTACACATGAAATAACATTTTGGTCAACTTCCATCTTTGGAGTACCAAATACATTGGAGAGCTATAATGGGGCTCACCATCATATCTTGAGCAATAATGAGCTCAACCCAACATATCTTGAGCTATAATGGGATCAACACAACATAAATAATCCCCAAGGAACATATAATGGTAATAAGGTATATTTAAAATCATAATAAACCACTCATTCCACATACATATAAAAAATCCTTTTAAAATTTATTAAAGAGAGTTTTAAATGGATTTTAAAAAGAAAGACCCTTAAAAAATAATTGGAGTGAGAATTAATAAAATTGAATGGATATGTGTATAAAAATTAAATACACATATTTAAACATAATATTAACAAAAAATCATTACACTAATAATCTTAATACCACATAATGAATAAAGAAGAAGGTTAACCTAAAGAAAGGAAATTGGGTTAAGAATTCCCTTACCTTGGTTATTTTTTACTTCAAAAGTATTTAAAACACCTTTATAATGGTTAAAATACTATTATTAATATCTTAATGAAAAATATTAATGTTTATAACCCCTTATATTATCATTTTATGACATCATTTGACAAATTTATTACTAATATTTTGTTATTTACATTGTGTCACGTGCGTTCTTTACATGGTTTCCATGATCAGTTTATGTTGGATATTCTTATCAATTGGAAGTGAAACTATAGAATCAGAATTGAATGGTATTTATATATTTCCATAACCATAAATTATACCATTTATTATTTTGAATTCAGAAATGAGGAGGATTCATAAGTTAAAACATTGTTGATATTTGTTTAGGTCATTTTGGTGATTCTTCGATCATAATGAACTCATTTGTTTTATAAATTAATAACATGTGTATAAAATGATTTCAGAACATTATATAAGATATAATACATAAATTATAATCTGGTTCAACTATAGAAATGGTTAAATGATCAGTCTTGAAGAATCTAAATAAATTTAAAATCACATCATCCATGATGTCGGTAAATCGAAACATCACAAACGGTGTTTTAATTTCTTGAATGAGTGGGAGAGGAGAAGAAGATTGATGAGGAATTTTTCCAGGAACATGAGAAAATCCAGAATATACAAGATTTTGGAGCATTCATTCCTCTTGTATAAGAGGAGTGGAAAAGGGTATAATAAAAGAAAAGTAAATAAAAGGGAAACACATGAAAATGAAAGTATATTCTTACCCCTTGATCTCTTCTCCTTGAGATCTTCCTTAAGCCCCTTGGTTTTGTCCATTTTATGAGACCTGTAGCTCAAGGACGTGTAGAAGAGCCTTGGGAAGAGTATTTGGAAGTACTTAGGAATGGATCAAGGCTTGAGAGGTGTTGGAGGAATAGGAGAATGAGGGCGGTATTTGTACTGGGGGAGAGGAGGTATTTTACATTATTGAAATCATTATTATAATATTTTCAATCAAGACTATGAATAATATTAATTCATGTGACCCCAAATAGTAATAATGGCATGTGAGGTTGAAATAAGTGGTCTTACATCACTTATGATGTAAAAAAATGTGTATTTAATTTAAAATTTGAATATTCGGTATTTTCTTGTATTTCACTATTCATGAAAAATTCAATAATTTTAGAAAAATTCCAAAAATTCCCCACAACCATTTACCGATGTGTACAATTAAAAAATGAACTCTATTTTTTGAAATTAATTTTCTAAATATTATTAATTTAATTTTTAAATAAAATCATACTTAATCTAAAATTTTACAATTTTAACTCTATAACTGCTTTTATATCACATTGAAAAAGTAACCAAGATGTCATTATCTTAAATCCTTAAGAAAATAAAATAATAATACAATTTACTATTCATTAGGGTCGTATTAATATTCATATTACTATTCACCAAAGAATGAGTTGGTTCCATAAGAGTCCAAATAACTCACTAAACACAATTGTATATGGCTATTTTTTAAAATTCAAAAGATAGAAGCAACAAAATTATGTTTAAAGGCTAGTTATTAATATATACTTAATACAAAGATTCATTAATTCCATTTATTTCATAAAACCTTCGTGTGTAACATTATCCCCAACTTCTAGAAATTTCATCCTTGCAATTTTATTTACTCATTAAACAAGTGACGATACCTTTCCCTCATAGCATTTTCAGATTCCCATGTTGCGTCTTCAACCATGTGGTTTCTACACAAAATCTTTACTTAGTGGGTTACCTTATTCCTCAATACCTATTCCCTTCGATCAAGAATCTAAACTGGTTTCTCTTCATAATAAAGTTTCTCTACCAGCTGAACTACTTCTAGGCTCAATAAATGAGATGATTTTGACACATAATTCCTCAATATCGAAACATGAAAAACATTATTTACCTAAGAAAAACTCGAAGGCAAAGCTACTTGATATGAAACTAGTCCAACATTATCTAGGATTTCAAAATAAATAATGAATCACAGACTTAGCTTTACTTTCTTACCAAAACCCATAAAACATTCCCAAAGAGATATTTTATGGAAAACATGGTCACCTTTCCTTCCTTCTATTATCTGCATAACGTTTCTACCAAATCTGAGCTGTCCTCAAGTGTTGTTGGATCATCTTAACTTTCTCCGCCACTTCCTCTACTAATTATAGTCTCATCAACTTCCTTCCCTCGACATCATCCTAAAAATCTGAATTTTAACACCGCTTCCCATACAATGCCTCAAAAGGTGCCATCATTATACTAGAATAAAAATTTTTATTATAAGAAAACTATAATAAAGAAAGATGTTGATCCCAAAATCCCTGGTAATCTATTTAATAAGCTCGAAGCATATCCTCCAAGTTTTGAATTGTTCATTCTGACAGCCCATCGGATTGAGGATGAAAAGCTATAATGAAATTTAATTCTATGCCCAACGACTTTTAAAGCCCTTTCCAAAAGTTATTAGTGAACCTGGGATCCCGAACAGATACAATGGAAATAGTGAGTCCATGTAACCTGAAAATCTCATTGAGATATAGTCGAGAAAGCTGATCGAAATACATTGTATCTCTAATAGAAAGAAAATGTGCATATTTTGTCAACTGATCAACAATAATCCAAATCACATTGTTACCTCAAGAAGTCTTCGTTTGTACCACCATGAAGTCCATAGATAGATTCTCCCATTTCTACTTTGGCACTGGTAAAGGCTGAAGCATCCCCTTTGGCAATTGCCGCTCTACTTTAACCTATTGACATGTCAAACATTTCACAGAAAATTCTCTAATATCGCATTTCATTCCATCCCACCAGTAATACTCTTGAAGGTATCTGTACATCTTAGTACTTCCAGGATAAATAGAAAATGGATAACTATGAGCTTCACACAACAAAACATTTTTTAACTATGAATAAAAAGGCACACCCAACCTTTTTCCAAATCTAAAAATACAATTTTTATCAAGGTTAAATTCTAGATACTTTACCATTTTGACTAATTATACCTTTTTATATAGCTTACGATCTTCCTTCTATGATTTCTTAATTCTGTCTGATAAAGATTACTACACTGAAACCTAAAGCATCCTACATTGACAAATTCTAAGAAAAAATTCAACAAATCATTAATCAAGGGATCATGTACCAAACATAACATGGTTAATGATGCATGATTTTTCAACTCAAGGCATCTGGAACATTGTTTTATTTTCATGTACAGTAATTGATCGTGCAATCATAATCCTTTATCAGTTAAATAAATCTTATTTACCTCATGCTTAATTCATTCTTAGTGAATATATACTTCAGACATTTATAGTCAGTATATATTTGACATTAGCTCCGTATAAATGATCCCTCTAAATATTCAAAGAAAACCACATCTTTCAATTCCCAATCCTACGTGGGATAATTTAACTCATGAGGTTTTAGTTGTCTTGAAGAATAAGCAATTACATGATCATTCTGCATCAGAACACAACCAAGTCCCTTCAATGAAGCATCTATGTAGATGAAAGACTAACTATTTTTGAAAGGTAAGGCCAAATCTAGAGAATTACTCTATTTCTTATTTAGTTCATGAAAAAAAACATCACATTCTTCTGTCCAAATAAATTTAACCCCTTTTCGTGTAAACTTAGTTAACATGCTAGATAACCGTGCAACGTTTTTAACAAATCATTGATAATAACCTACTAATCCAAGAAAACAATGAATATTTGTAACATTTTTAGGTCTTAGAAATTCATAAACCACTTTTTTTAGCAGGATCAATTGTTATTGCATCCTTATTTATAATGTTCCCAAGAAAAGATCTCTGTTGAAACCAAAAATCACACATCCTGAATTTTCCATATATTTTCTTTTCTTTTAGAGTTTGAAAAACAACCCTTAGATGTTTTTCAGGCTCCTCTTTACTTCTAGAATATACCAAAATTTCATCAATAAACACAACCACAAACTTATCCAAGAATTCATTAAATATTATATTCATAAGATCCATGAATATAACAGGTTCATTAGTTAACCCAAGAGGCATAACTACAAATTCGTAATGAACATATCTAGTATGGAACATAGTCTTCAGGATGTCTTCATCCATTAATTTCAACTGATGGTACCCTGACCTCATGTCAACCTTCAAAAAATACTATGCTCCCCAAAGATGATAAAAAAAACCATCAATATGAGAAAAATAATACTCTTTTTATTATTAATGTCATTAAAGGCTTCATAATCGATGAAAAGCCTTGTTGAAACATATTTTTTCTTAACAAACTAGATAGTAGTTCTCCGTGGTGAAGTTTTAGGTTAGATGAAGCCTTTATCTAAAAATTCCATCAACTTTATTTTTTATTCCAGACGTTTCATTTGGGCTATTTGATAATGGGGTCTATAAATTGGCTTAGCATCAGGAACTAAGTTAATAGTAAACTCAACCTATTGATTAATAATAACACTGGAAAAATCATCTGAAAAAACATCAAGGTATTCATTTACCATTGGTACATCATTATTCTAGATAGTTCCCTTATCTTCAAAAATATAAGCAAGAGAATTTTCATTTTCATCCTTTATTAGTTTCTTATCTTCCTGACATTTTATTAATGGTATGAGTTCATTCATGTATAGAAATAGAAATTTTTCTAAAAAACAACTTCTTTTTCTCTACAATCTATCTTACCATGATAAAAAAGAAAGCCAAAATAACATCAAAATCAACTATAGGAAAAACAACAAGGTTTTTAGGTAAATTATATCCACATACATGGATAGGTAGATTTATATAAATTTTTCCACAATATTTCCTCTAGGTGTTTTTAACATGAGATCTGGTTTCATTTCATGAGGTTTAATTCCCAATTGTTCTGAAAATTTCTCAAAAATGAAGGAATGTGTAGAACCTGAATCAAACAACATATTTGAGAAATCTGTAAAAAAAATTAATGTACCTGAAACCACTTCATTTGATGGATCAATATCTTCTGAAGTGGTTGCAAATGATTTTCCCTAACCCTTCTTCTTCCAATATGGAATATTCCCTGCTTGAGTAACTACCTTTGGAAAAAAATTATCAAAATGACCCAATTCTTTATAGTTAAAGAATATCACCATCGGCTTCTCATTAATTTTTTGGATCATTTTACTTGCACTCACAAACATGTGTCCAAAACATCCTCATCAGTAGCATTTCCTAGAATTTAAAAGTCATTAACTAGGACGCCTTTTACCACACTTTTCACAAGAAGGGAAATTCTTTTTTTTACCTCCAGACTTCATTAACGAGTTTGTACCCATTTCCTTCCAACCTTCTCGCTTCTTATTCTTATCATAACGAGGCACATATGTGTCAATAATCTCCATCTCATCTTTTCTAGAACAAAAAACAATATTCTCATTTCTTTTAAACTCTAGTGAAGCCAAAGCTCTTCACAAAAATGGTTTCAAACCAGAGTAAAATATATAAATTTTACTTTCAAAATCTAGAGTAAAATATAGTACATACCTAGAGAGCCTTGTAAAATTGTCTTCAAATGTTTCCACATAATCATCATCTTTCTAATTCAGTTCCAAAAATTGTTTCTCCGTTGTGAGTCAAATAGTTTTGGGAAAATAGTTTTCCAGAAAAAGCCTCTTAAAATCATCCCATTCTAGAATATTAAGATCATCTCTTTCTCTCATATTCTTAACCAGATACCACCATTGATTGGCTTCAGATTCCAAGTGATAAATTTATTGTATTACCATTTGACATTCCAAATATTCCATGATATTAAATATCTTTTATAGTGCATTGATCCATCCTCTGGCTATCACTAGATCTACGGTTCCACTGAATACTGGAGGATGTTGCCTCATAAAATTCTCTACAAAGGACATGTTTCTTCATGGTAGATCATGTTCCTCTATAGAATTGATACTACCACCATTTATTTCTTGATTTCAACTGATCCATTTCTATCACAAACTATTCAGTTCTGATTCCCACAATTTCGTGTTGTATATTAAGATAGACATCGGCCTCTTGGTGCCTTCCTACTTTAGCTTCCTAGTTTCTTCTAAGGACAACCATTCTAAACAAACACATCTTATTTTAAGCAACATGGAAATATTTAAATTCTATAACATTTCAAATTAATTATTGAGTGAAAATCATTTATGGTATTTTGTTAATATCACCTTAACCCCTAAAGTAATCTAAACCATCCTATGCTGCCAAATATAAGTACCCAACCTTAAAATTTTACTTAATCTTGAATTTTACACAAGACAATAAATTATTACACATTGAGGATCTTTTCGGGTTTAGAGTTTTAAAGAATTAGGATATCTTAAGTTCATGACATACCACATTCATACAAGAGTATACTACTAAAACAGATCCATTTTTTTATAATACAATACATTTAAACTTAAAACATGATTTGTTTAAAAACACTCAATATCCACCATCATGAATTAATTCTTTCTCTTACCCATAATTATACCCTGTGAAATATTATTTAAAAACTATGGATGTGTATAAAACCTAGTAATGGATATAAAGAAATAAAGTGTTTGTCAAATGATAACATAGAAACCAATAAAACACATAATCATAGAAACACATATTCATAGAAGCATTATGTAGTTTACTTGGGACCTATTTACCATATCACTCTTACATTCACCATTACACATGGAATAGCCTTTTGGCCAACTTCCATCTCTGGAGTACCCAATGCATTGGAGAGCTATAATGGGGCTCACCCGTCATATAATGAGCTATAATGGGCTCAACCCAATATATATTGAGCTATAATGGGCTCCAAAAAACATAAATAATATCTAAGCAACATATAATGGTAATAAAGTATCTTGAAAATCAAAAGAAAACACTCCTTCCAAACACCTATAAAAAAATCCTTTTGAAATTTATTAAAGTGAGTTTTAAATGTATTTTAAAAAGAAAGTACCTTAAAATATAATTAGAGTGTGAATTAATATAATGGAATTGATATTTTTATACACTATAAATACACATATTAAAACATAATATAAACAAAAAATCATCACACCAATAATCTTAATACCACATAATGAAGAAATTAGAAGGTTAACCCAAAGAATGGAAATTGGGTTAAGAATTCCCTTACCTTGGGTTCTTCTTATGTGAACATTGTCTAAAACTCCTGTATAATGGTTAAAATAGTGTTTCTAATATCTTAATGAAACATAGTAATGATTATAACACATTATATAATCATTTTACAACATCATTCAACACATTTATTAGTAATATTTTGTAATTTACATTGTCTCAAGCGCGTTCTATACATAGTTTCCACGATCAGTTTCTGATGGATAATCTTGTAAATTAGAACTGAAAATATAGAATTAGAATGGAATGGTATTTAAATATTTCAATAACCATAAATTATTCCATTTATCATTTTTAATTCTTAAATGAGGATGATTTAGAAGTTAAAACATTATTGATATTCGTTTAAGTCATTTTTGCGATTCTTCGATCACAGTGAACTCATTTGTTTTATAAATTAATAACATGTGTATAATATTATTCGAGAACCTTATATAATATATAGTACATAAATTATAATCCGGTTCAACCATATGAATAGTTTCATGAATGTTATTGAAGAAATAAAATGAAATTGAAATCACATCGTCCATGATGTCAGTAAATCGACACATCACAGGTGGTGTTTTAATTTCTTGAATGGGTGGGATAGAAGAAGAAGATGGATGAGGAATTTTCTATGAACAGGAGAACTTACAGAATATACAAGATTCTAGATCTTTAATTACTCTTTTATAAGAAGAGGGGAAGATAGTATAAGAAAAGAAAAGTAAATTAAAGGAAAACACATGAAAATGAAAGGAGATTTTTACCCATTGATCTCTTCTCCTTGAGATCCTTTTTAAGGTCTTTGGTTTTGGCCATTTGATGAGACCAGTAGATCTTGGACGTGGGGAATATCCTTTTTAGGAGTATTGGGTAGATCATAGGTAAGGATCATGTCTTGAGAGGTTTTGGAGGAAGAGGAGAATGAGGGTGGTATTTATAGTGGAGGAGATGAGGTATTTTTCATTATTTAAATCATTATTATAATTTTTTCGATCAAGACTATGAATAATCTTAATTCATGTGACCCCAAAAAGTAATAATTGCATGGTAGTTCGAACCAAGTGGTCTTAAATCACTTATTATGTCATAAATATTTTATTTAATTGATAAATTGAATATATAGTATTTTAAAATATTTCATTATTCATCAAAAATTCAAGAATTTTAGAAAAATCCCAAAAAATTCACCCTAACCAATTTTTGACATGTAGAATTTAAAAATGAACTCTAATTTTTTTTGAATAATATTCTAAGTATTATTAAATTAATTTTTATATAAAATCATACTTATTTCAAAAATTAACAATTTTAATTCTATAACTGCTTTTAAATCACATTGAAAAATTAACCAAGATGACATTATCTTAAAGCCTTAATAAAATAAAATAATAATACAATTTACTATTAATTAGATTCATATTACTATTCATATTACTATTCATAATGGTATGTTACTATTCACCAAAAAAAAAGTTGGTTCCATCAGACTCCAAATAACTTACTAAGCACAATTGTATATGACCGTTTTTTGAAATTCAAAATCTAGAAGCAGTAAAATTGTGTTTAAAATAATTGTTATAAATATCTACATAAAACAAAGTTTCATGAATTTCATTTATTTTTTAAAACCTTGGGTTGTTACACTATTTATTAGATCCATGAAAACATAGTGTGCATTAGTTAATCCGACTGGAATTACTGTAAACTCATAATGTCCATACCTGGTTTAGAATGATGTCTTTTGAATATCTTCCTTATTTACACACAACTGATGATATCCATAATGGAGGTCAATCTTGGAAAAATATTGAGCTCCATGAAGTAGATCAAATAAATCATCAATGAGAGGAATAGGATACTTGTTCTTTATTGAAACATCATTGATTTCTCTATAGTCAATGCATAGCATCATTGATCCATCTTTATTATTAACAAAAAATAACTGGCGATCCCCATGGAGAAACACTATGGAGAATAAATCCCTTATTACTCAACTCCTCTAGTTGTTTATTCAGCTCTAATAATTCCATAATAGCCATTCTACAGGTATTTTTTGATATTGACCTTGCATTCGAGTTTAAATCAATAGTAAACTAAACTTCCCTCTTTAGAGGATGTCTTGGAAAATCCTTTGGAAATATATCAAAATATTCTCTTAGAATAGGTACATTATAAAATTTATTATTTCTTTCTTTATCCCTAGATGTTATTTCCTCTTCCTCCAAAGAAATCTCATTCAATAAAGTTACTGGGGTGGATTTTGATAAGAATCTAATGATGATGTTTCTGATCTAATGATAATGGATTCTACATCTTCCTAAAAAATCACAGGTTCCTTCTTCTTACAATAAATTTTAACATCATATTTATATATCCAATCCATAACTAGGATTATATCAATTTCAACCATAGATATGATGATAAATTCAATAGATAAATCATGTTTATATGCCATAATGGGAACTTAATGACACATAATTGTTGCAATGAGACTTCCCTTAGTGGTTTTGACTGACAAATCACTTTTTAATTTGAATTAGAAATATATAATTTTTAGAGAAAACTCAGATGATGTAATGGAATGTGATGATCCATAATTAAATAATGCTTTGGATAAATTTGAGGAAATGATTAAAGTACCTGGAACCACATCATTAGGAACTTCAACCTCAATAGTTGCGATCAAAAAAGATAGGCCTTTCTCTCTTGGCCTTTTCTAGGGAAAATTTATTTATGATTAGGATAGTAATTTTAATAATGTCCCATATCTTTAACATTTTATCACTAAATATTGATAGCTTCTTTATTCCCCTTAAAATCATGAGCTTGGTGACCGTTTTCTCCAAACATGTAACAAAATCCCATCCCCTTTAAGCAAGTACTAGTGTGTTTCATCGCACAATTACTATTATGTGAAATGTAATATTTTCCATTATTATCCTAATTTACTTTTCTAAAGTATTCAATAGATCTCTTCTTCTATTTATTTCCTTTAAAGTAATAAGACATAGAGAATTCATTTTCAATTTTGATATCACATGAGACTATATCTTTGTATGATGAGAAAGATTGTGAGGATGGTTCCCATTAGAGGGATGGTTTTAACGCATCAAATAATTGATAAATATTACTTATTGGGTTGCATATGAAGTCTTAAACATACCTTTCTATCCTCGTAAAGTTAGCTTCATACTTTGAAACATTATCATCCTCCTTTTGCGTTACACTAAGAAATTGCCTCCCCATATCCACTCATAGATCACAAAGAAATTATTTTTCTAGTAATATTTATTTGAATTCACAAAATTCCATATTTGTGACCTCTTCATCCTACTTCATGTCTTGAATTAATGACCACCGTTGATCTGAATCTCTTAATAGATGATATACTTCCATAAGAAAGTTTTATCTTTCATTACTCCCAAAAGTAAGAAACATTTTCTATAAGGAGATATCCACTTCTCGGCTACAAAAGTATTGGTAGTCAAATTTAATGTTTGTGGTTGTTTCCTCATGAAGTAGTCTAATATTGATCCTCCGTGTTGTGGATCAGGATGCTCCATACGGGTAATGTTATTATTCATAACCTGAGTAAGTTGTCCTAGTATGGTTATAAGTTATTCAGCACCAATTGTATCACCAGATCCACTATCATTATCATTCATAAGAGGTTAATCCCTACATGAATTAGGTGTTTTGATACAGTTTCCATCCATTCCACTAGGCACTGTTTCTAAACAATGGCATACACCAGATTAGGTTATGAACCATAATGCATAATTCCAAACAAGTAAAATACATAACATAAATTGAATTATTTATAAATATATAATCCATAATCATAAAAAAAAATATTTGGGGACATATTTAATAATAAATACATCGTAATGGTTTGTAAAGAAAATGTGAATTATCTTAAGCATATCTCTAGGGAGTGTCAAACTAGGTGTGTAGTAAGGCCCATTTTTGTGTACCAGGTTACCCCGAGTCAAGCACAAAACACCATGTCTGATTTATTATTCCTAGGTTCATTTTTTTAGAACCACATACACTTGTAGTATCAAAAAATATGTATTTTCTATGAATACCCACATAATCTCTATATTACCAGAATTCTAGGATGTTATTCTATATTTAACTTCAAAGTCTATCTTAGGGAAATATTCCCTAATCAAGGTTTTTCTAATTCTATTTTCTGAGGTTTATACAAAAAAACCTCTGATACCAACTATAACACCCCAAACCTAGTTTCCCATAGTAGGTGAATAATTTTATTTCATCAGAATGATCACAATAAATCAAATCCTGAAGGAAAAATCTGTTTAGTATCCTTAGAAAAACTAGATACAAACACATGTTTTACATTACATCTTCAAATATAAAAAAAACATATTATCATCTTTGAAAATTCTAAAATCCCTTATACTATCCCTACAGGTCAATAATAATATATTTCTTCACATCTTGGGGAAAATTGAAACATCATAAAAGGGTGATCATATATTCTCAGTAAGGATAAACAATATTGCACAATCTGTCATAAATAAGCATAAAATTTTAAGGAATGGTATAAAATTGAAACACCAGACTTTTAAACATAATATTCAGCATAATATGGAATTAATAAATAAAATAATACCATTTAAACTTTCACATGGATATTATACTAGAAAAAAAATCACATGCAATATCAATACCTAATCTCATAATAAGGTAATTCATAATGATAGACATCATAAGCATATCGTCAAGGCATCATGCTAAGACCATACATAATAATACCATTAAGTCCATGTGCCAAGACACAAGTTTGTTTCACGATATCTACTGAAGCATCTAGGGGATATAGAGGGCCCCACTCATCACTTACTAAGTCCAATGCATTCCTCTTATGAAAGGGGTAAAACTTAACTTTAACCTTTGAATAAAAACATGGATATAGAATGTTAATACTTTAACCATAATCCATGAATGGTATCAAAAGAGAACATCCATAGTCAAATATATCATAACAACTTCTGTATAATATAGAATATTATATCATAATAAATCAACCTCAATAAATCATAAAACCCAAAAAAGTATGTTGACATAGATGAAAATAATCTTATAAAATCATTAAAACTCTTTGAGAGAAATATACCTTATTTACATTGAAATCATTTAAAGGATATGGAATTATAAAGGAAAATATTACTTTTGAAAATAAACTTGTAATATTATAAGTAAAGCCTGAAAATTTTAAGGTTTCATAAAGGAGGAAAATAGTCGCTCGTGCCGTATAAGTTAAAAAAAAATTCTATAATTTGTCAAAAAGATCATAAAGTACCTCATTTTGGAAAAAGACTAAAAGATTCCTTTAAAAACATTTTATATAAAAATTAAAACATAGGTAAAAATGTATTTCAACAAATTTTAATAAAATTTTGAAATAAATTTTATTAAACATGGACATGTATGATAAAGATTTCCTAGTAGATACTTATGTATAAACAATCTTGGATAATAATGAGATTGTGAAATTTACCCTAACCTTGTACTTTCCTTTAGTCAATGGGGAGTTGACCTACTGTATAATGGTTAAAGTATATTATTAAATTATACTATGACCATATCCAGATTTATGATATCATATATAATACTATTATATCCTTTTTGGTAATAATATTTTTTTATTACCGTTGTTTCATCTGTAAATTGCTTCATTTTCTCATTCATGGTTTGTCATGTTTTTTATTCATAGGATGTATTTTATTCATATAAATAATGAAATTATGTTCATAATTATTATTTTTATCCATCATATAAATTTTATAATCATTCTTGGATGGTTAATGTGAAGAATGAAACTCACCGCGTCATGGAGACGGAAGGCCGTACGTACACACGAGCGATGATATCATTTCATTGATAATTAAATGGTATAGAATTGGATATTATATTAATTATAAAGAATAATTATAATGTTATATGAATTATTTATATCTACTATACTCATAATTATACATATCCAATTAAATTATTGTTGAATAAAAAATTACACCACATTGTGGAGAGGGTAAGTTGTATGCACACACGTATGGTGATATTGTTATTTGTATGATGAGTAAAATGAGGAATATGGTTGTCCCATGATTATAATAAAATCTATGTATATGTATGATAATGGAGTTATTATTTTGATATAGAAAGAAAATAGAAATATGAAGAAGAAGAAGAAAATAAATTGAATTGAATTGGTAAATTTTTTACCTCTTGTTCGAGATTCTCCTTTTCATTTTCCCAAAAGGACATCTTAGATTGAATTTATACCCAAATTTTTTACTTTAATATTAATTAAGTGAAATTTGGAGGTTAAATTGGCAGATTTTGGCTGATATAAAGGGATTTATATGTGTGAATCAATGATAAGGAAGAGTGTCCTTTTATAAGAGTTGTAAGGGGATCTTTTAGAAGATCTTAAAATATTAATTTATTATAAATTTATTTTCAGTTTCAAATATCTTAAAAAGTAATTTATTTAGAGTATAAGATGATGATGGGTATAAATCCTCTCATTCAATTATTTTTAGACATGTTTAGGTCACAAAATTAACTTTATCTTTTGGATTTAACCATTAGTTAAATAGTTTAGCTCTTACTATATTTACTAATCCTCTGATAATATAAGGTTGATATAGTTACTATAAAATTCCAAATGGGCCAAAATTGGATAATTTAGCACATTTTTTAAATTTTTATACTTATGTGGACTAAAATTTAATTTTTATGAATTTTAAAACAATTAAATAAATATTATTTATTTTAATGTATCATTTATGTCAATTTTGATACTATTAAAAATGATCATTTTTTGAAATATCAAAACAAAATTATAACATCTAAAAAATACATAAAATATGTCACTGAAATTTATATATTATCTAAAAAAAATTATATGTCATTAATTAAGTCAAAATATATTTATTTTAATTTTTTTTGATTTCTTTTAATTTATTCTTCCTTTAATAATTCAATTAGTACATCAATATTCTGTCACCATTTAATTTAATTATTTATTTCATAAAATTATAAATAAAATACCATTATGTAGATAATAATTTCATATTTATAAATTCTATTTATAGTTGACCATATCACTTATATATCCTTATATTAAAAATGATATATTTATTAAAATTTGAATATGACATTTTTAACTCTTCTTTAAATAAAATCCAATAAATGTCCTAATATTACACAAGTGGCTTCAAAAGGATCATATTTTTTACCTAAGGATGATTTTGGTCAAAAAAAACTTATCAAATTAAATTAGGACAAGTGTTAGGGTCATATTATATTGTTATAATATCATTTTCGCCTTTAATTACCCTATTTAACTTTAACCATGGTAAATTAAATTCAAAAGTAACTATCTAATAGAAATTATTTTGATCTTATTAGACAAAATTTTTCATATTTATTACAACCATATATGTACATTTTTTTTAAAATTCAATTCAGAGAAGCTGTAAAATTGAGTTTAATGCTAATTCACAGATGTGGTTAGAAGGTAGGTAAAAGAGACATTCAAAAGTTTAATAATTTTTTTTCTAATTCTATTATAAAAATTACTCTTATGACTTAAATTGGTCTAATATATTTATTATGTATCTATTATGATTTTAAAATAAATTTAAAGTAAAATAATTATTTAAATGAAAAAGTTGATTTTTGAACAATAATGCTATATTTTTCACCATTCATCCAAAATATATAATTTTCATAAAATATAAAAAAATCACCAGAAGCTAATTTTGATATTTAAAATTAAAAAAATGAAGTTTATTTTGAAAAATAAAATTTCATAATTTCATAATTTGGTTAAAACTATTTATAACTGCTTTTTAAACGTCTAGTTTGATAGGTCATGGTGTGCTCAAACTTGATGTTTCCTGTAGCGCAAGCTATTGACTTATTTTAAAAAAAATGTACCATATAAGTTTGGAGTGTTATAAACTCTATGAAAAAGTGTAAAGGAAAAAATAGAAAATTTGAAAACTACTATAAAGTAAAGTGAACATGCATGAACCTCTAGACAGTACAAGAGTATGGTAGTGTCAATTGAAAAGTGTATGGGAAAAACACACACCCATACGAAAAAACTAAAGGAAACTAAAAGAGAGTAAATAGATGAGAGATCCAAGCTCCAGAATCACAAGCCATGACCACCATACATGGTCCAAGAAACCCATATCCCTAATATCCTTTGAAGTCACGATCATCATGTCCATCATCTTCAAAAGATATGAAATGTGTTGGGAAAATCCCATAGAGGGGAGAGTATATAAAAAACTAGCAGAAGACCCCAAAAAGATGATGGGGGTAGTAGTTAGAGATAAACTAAAGAGAATCCTTATAGAGAAAAAGGCATGGTAAAAGAGAAACATAAGGAGTATAACTCAACTCAACAAGAGAGTGAATGTAGACTCATAAAAACATAATGAGATCTAAATGGTGAGAAGATGAACTCCTAGATGAGTCTTAAATACCTATAGATGGAGAGTATACTCGTCCAACCAAGAGAATCCAGACATAAAAAGCACATGGAATACCCCCCATGTCTTCACCTCATGGAAAGATAGTAATCCAAGACCCAAGGAGTGGTTACGGTCACATGATAGATATACATATGATTAGTAAATGAAGCCCAAACAAGAGGGTAAGGGGATATCCAACTTACATCTCAGACCAAGAAGATGAGTAGCCAACAATTCCAAGGTAAATCTACCGGGGATTCCTAACACATCATGAGTTTGCTCAGGAGACACAAGTCAAAGGGGATCAAATCACAAAACCTCAATACTATCCTCTTTGGGTGGAACATACTCACCCATAGGGTTTTAAGTCACATCACAAAGAAACGTCTTGATGGGGAATGTACCCCTATTTCTCATGAGTCCATGGGTAATTAAAACCATGCCTTACCATTGTGTCACATAGTTGAGGGTCTTCCTTGGAAGGTCATTAGGGGACTACATTGCCCAGCTGGAGGGTTATACCAGAAAGTCATCAGGGACTACACAGCCCATCCCACTAGGAGGGTCAGTCTGGAAGGTTATCGAGGACTATACTTCCCATCACAACTGGAGGGTTAGTCCAAAATCATTGGGGACTATATGGCCTAGCCTAGATGTTGGGTCATCCCAGAAGGTCATCGAGGACTACACTACCGAGCTCAGCTAGAGGGTTAGCCTGGATGGTCAATGAGGACTGCACTATTGAGCCCACCTTGAGGGTCTCCTGGAAGGTCATCAGTAACTACACTATCTCTCCCAGCTCGAGGGTCAGCCCAGAATCATCGGGGACCACACTGCCCAACCTTGCTGGAGGGTCATCCCAAGACTACTCGGGTAAACCTGTTTGATCACTGCCGTCATCGGGTTCCATCTCTATGCATTCCAACCCAGATAATTCATGTCATATCAAAAAATAGACTTTTGAGGGAACCATTGTATTCTACATGGAAAAAACAAATAGGATAGAATACCACAGACCAAAATCTCAATCTAAACCAAAGAGATACGAGGGATTAAAAATTGCTCATAAGATCTCAAATGTACATAGCGTGTGAGGGACCCACACGATGTGTCGTCCTATACCACTTTCTGGTTATATCTCTAGATGGTATATGTGTCTCTTCTATATAGGCTTAGAAGATTTTTAGGTGGACTACACGGTGTTTCCCACTGATCTGAGGATCAAGCCATGTCTAAAAACTGTGTCCATATACTCGGACCCCATGTCTCTGTACTCTGGTACACAACGTGTTGATCCAAATGGGATGCTTCCCACGTAGCCAATCTAAATCTATTTAATCAGCACATCGTGTGTGTCTGGATAAGTGTTCCTTCAAACAACTTGCATCACACTAGAAGGTGGTACATGGTGTGTCAAGGTGATACATGTCTTTTTATCCTTATCATCTCCACTCTCCCAAGAGTTGGTTCTGTCCTAAGATGTGTATTCTTTCCAACTATATCTGAATTATCTTCCAACAATAATCCTTTTATGCTTCCACATTTAATGACACCATGAACAAGCCTCTTTACATCACAACGAGAAAAAAATTGGGATGCCCTTGATAACCAAACAGATCATGCTATTTTGATCCTTGTGGGAAACCACATTGGACAGACTATTCATTTTTCCAAATAAGACACCTGGTGAAAAAGTTACATTTCACCACAACATGCTCAAACCATGATTCATGGGGTTCATGCCTCGATCACGATTCAGAATCGTGATATTTGTTTCAAAACTTCTATCTCAATATCAGTGTCACAAATCCACTAAAGACTCACCAATCTAATGATGTATGGAATAGTTACGACAAATGAAAGGTTCTGTAACAACCACAAAAACAACAACAATAACAACAACAACAACAATAATAATAATAATAATAATTGGAATTTTGTGGACTAGAGGCAGGAACCTAATTTTAATATCCAACATTGGTCTTCAATTGACCTTCTTAAATACAGAGTCACATCACCACTGATGTCACATCAATCATACGTCACATTTAAAAGGTATGGTGGGTCAAAGATTTAATAATAATATTAAATCTATTATTTCATGAGAATTTCATGGGCCCAAGTCATGGGTTAAAAAAATTAACTAAAACATTCTGAAAATGATCATATCACAAATGGGGTCATGCTGCTGTTGGATGCGCATAATATGACTCCCCAAGTTAGAGATATGTGGGTTTAAAAAAAAGATTAATTATTATTATTATTATTATTATTATCTTTATTTTTTCACTTTTTCTTCTTTTTTACATATCTCTTCCCCCTCTCCACGTGGTGTGATGCCTCCCTGTAAACACTAGCCACCAACCCACCAATCCACATCTATTGGATCCATCGCCACCTCTGGATACACCATCCAAGCTGCTGCACCACTTTCCCTGGCCGCCGCACTGCTCTCCCTAGGAGCCGTCGCCTCAACCACCTTCTCGGAAGCCACCCATGTTACCTCGACCTGCCCTAATTGAACCATGCACCACGATTCTAGTAACCCAATCATCCTTCACCCAACTTTCCCTTCTCTTACCAGCCGAACCCCTCTGCCTCTCCATCTATAGGGAGGTACACTTGCTGCTCAAGCCGCGACCACTACTGCCTAATTTTTTGTCGATGGTCAGATCACGACCATCCGATCTTCCCTGGAAACGCCACTCGAGTGTCGCACCTCTGCCTCACAAAAATGAGTATGAAAAACCTATAACCAGTCTTCTATCCTTTTTCAAACTCCCGTCAAACAATATTCCACCTCGATGTATCACGAATCTGTGCCTCATAAATGATCCAATGTGTTAAAGATCAGTTTCACATCGATTAATTATCGGGTTTTTGTCAAACCTATAACCACAAAAAATGATGTGAATGAATGGAGAGAGAATAAAGAATAAAATCACTACTAACAAATTTGACGAATAAACTTGGATATTTTTCGGTATATCCCTAATTAATCGCTACTAGAATGATGAACGAAGAACAATAGCAATAATAAATAAACTTATAAAAGCTGTGTGTTTCAATTTAAGGGATCATACAAGGGTGTAGTATGTTGAACACGAGATAAATAAGCTTAAAGTTCAATTAGAGGTGTAAAAACAATATATACCAGTCCTACCTAGATATTGGATGGATCATTGGTGAAGAATGTGTTTACTGAGCTCTATTGCATATTTCATGCTTCGATCTACCCAGATCTGAGGTCTCGTTGTCATTCTTCATTCATCGTTCTTAAAATGAAATCTCAAGAGGGAGGAGGTGCTCTCACAAGCATATTCTGAAACTACAAGACATCCCAAGGAATATTACCAAAATAATACATCAATAGGGATTTTTAGTTTTGTAAAAAATCAAAAAATAAGAAAAATAAGAAAAATAATTATTTAATTATTCACCCACAATAGAATATTAGCTGAACTCCCATTGCCGACAAAGGTTATACCCTGACTAGGGTAAAATCTATGTTCTAAACTCAACGGTGGTATCATATTTCTTATCTGAGACCCCATTCATGAGTTATTTGTGTTTGGGCTATTAAATTAATAAATTAATAATTTAATTCATCCATTTAACGTACCACCAACGAGCGAGGGGTATGAGCATCCCATGCTGACTCACTTTACGTCATGCATAGGGTAAAAAAACATTCAGAACCCAAACATATCCTAGTATTTCCAATGTTATCAACTTTTTATGATATATTCCATTATATTGGAAATCCCATGTGCACATATTAAAAATATATTTAATATTCCTATAAAATTAATTCTAGGAATGTTGAGCCACAGAATCGTGTACCGTCTTAGTGCCTGGCTTCTGAAATATTATTATAAATATTTCAAAGTATTATAGGGGAAAACTAGTCCCAATACACATTTATATCATTTTAAAACAAACTATAAATTTTTAATTATTTGAAACAAAATTATAGTTTTCAATAAAAATATATATTTTTCACCATTCATTGGAAAATCATTTTTTTGGAAAATTCTAAAAAATTCAGCTTAAGATAATTTTTACATGATAAAATCAAAAATTAAGTTCATTTTTTCAAATTATAGTTATTTAATATAAAAATCCATATTTTAAATAAAACCATATAATTCATGAAGCCCCATTTTGTTAATAAATAAAGCATTTTCCTTTTGAATGAAAATTTACATAATATTCTTACAATGAATATAACTATATAATGTATAATTAATGAATATTAATATGACATGAGAAATATTTATATTAACATTATCAAGTTTTTTACATTCTCTCCCCTTTTAGAAACTACATCCTCACCATTTTTTTCATTACTTAAACAAGTGGGATTATTTTTCCTTCATAGCATTTTATGGTTCTCATGTTGTTTATTCAACCATATGTGTTTTCCAAAAAAATATAACATAATGAAGTAACATGTTCAATAATACTTTATCCCTATGATCAAGAATTTTTACTAGATATTTCTTATAAGAAAGTCTTTATTCCAATTGAACTGCTTTAGGGATGAAAACCTAAGATGTATCTATAAGGTATTTTATTACCAATGAAACATGAAATGTTTTAAGTACATTAGATAAACACAGAGGCCAAGAAACTCGATAAGAAACTGATCTCACTTTCTCCAAGATTTCATATGGTCTAATGCAATGTAGAATCTTCTTCCTTTTTTACCGTAACACAAAAAACCTTTCAATGTATATAATTTAAAGGAAAAATGATCACCTACCTTGAATGAATGGTCATTCCTCTAGTTACCCACATACCTTTTTTCTTTCTCTAATCCATCCTCATATTCTACTATATCATATTTACCTTCTTGGATATTTATTCTACCTACTCCAAATGTAAAAAATTCCTTTGGTATACTTTATCCCAACAAGATTTGTCATGACACCACTTTCCATATATTTCCTCAAAACATGTCACCTGTGTACTGGAATGAAAAATGTTATTATAAGAAAACTGAACTAATAAAAGGAGTGTATCCCAAATTCCCTAGTAATCCATTGAAAAAAGCATGAAGCAATTACTCCATGGTATGAATCACTAACTTATACTATCCATCAGATTGAGGATGAAAATTTATATTAAAATTTAATACAGTTCCCACTAAATTATAAAGGCCTTTCTTAAAAAATTATATGAAAAAATATGATCACTGTAAGATATAATAGAGAAATGAAGTGCATGTAACCTAACTATTCCCTTGAGGTACAATCGATAAAGCGGATCTAAACATATAATATTTTTAATGAAAATAAAATGTGGAGATTTAGTTAGTCGGTAAAAATGACCCAAATAAAATTATTACCTCAAAATGTATTTGGTAATCCCTCTATGAAATCTATAGATATATTTTCCAACTTCCACCTTGCACTATAAAAAGCTGAAGCACCCCCTTTGGTAACTTCTATTGTACTTGAACCTATTGAAAGGTAAAATATTTCATGGAAAATTGAAAAATATCTATTTTCATTCCATACCACTTGTAATAATCACAACAGTATCTTTACATCTTAGTTCTTCTAGGATTAATGGAAAATGAGGAGCTGTCAACTTTAATAAATAATTATGTGTTATACTAGGAATCCCAAGGAAAACATAATATCCTTCAAAATCTAAAAACATCTTCTTCATTAACATTAAACTCTAGAATATTACCCTTCTCGATAGATTGTACCATTTCCTATCAAAATTGATCCTCCATAAAATATTACTAAATTATATATAGAATTGTTGGCATAAATGAAACCTTAAAAAAATAGAGGAAGTTCCTACAAGAAGAGTCTCTATGACGTCATTCATTAAATTTTTTATTAAAGAATGATGTTACAAATGTATCATGGTTATTGATCTGTTATATTTTCAACTCAATGAATATTTTTTTCCCTTTCCAGGATGGTAAAGAATCATGTATTCATAATATTTAATCTATTTCATCCATCATATTGACATCATGATAAGGTCTTTCTATGTTAACATATAATTAAAACTTTTTTAATCATTAAATATTTCAAACTATACTCCATATAAATTATGCATCTAAATTTTAAATAAAAAAATAGAACAACAAATTCCATATCATGTTTAATATTATTTCTTGATGTTTTGTTTGAAATTATGTTTAAGAAATTAACTAATCATTCGGCATTGTAAAAAAAGTATGTCCCTTCAATGAAGAATCATAGTAGAAGAAATATTCCCCATGTCTATAGGATATGGCCAAAACTGGATAATTTAAAAATCATCTTTTAGTTCCTAGAAATAATCATCACAATATTTTATCCTGATGAATTTAACTATGTTTCAAGTTAACACATTTAGCGGGCCAGATAACATAGAAATGGTTTAAACAGACCACAAGTATAAAATAAGTAATCCAAGACAAATATGAATCTCTATGAAATTTTTATGTCTTGTCCACTCTTCAACATTTTTTGTTTTAGAAAGGTAAAATGTTATTCCCTATTTATAATCAATATTTTGAAGGTAAAAAAATATATTTCAACCAAAAATCACACATACTAAATGTTTTATATAGCTTATTTAATTTTAAGGTTTTCGAAACAATCCTTCAGTGTCTTTCATGAACCTTATGATTTTTTGAATTTACCAATATATACAAAACTAAAAAATTATCCAAATAGTCATGGAAAACTCCATTAATATGATTTATGAATATATATATATATAGTGAATTAGAAAACCCAAATGGCGTAACAAAAAACCCAAAATTCCCATATCTAATCCAAAATATCATCTTCGGTCTATCTTCCACCTTCACCATCAACTGATGGTGCACTGACCTAATATCAAACATAAAAAAATATTATACTCCTTGGAGTTTATCAAAAAAATCATCTATATGAGGAAAATGATACTTTTTATTAACAATTATGTTATTCAATTATTTATAATCAATGTAATGTCTAATTGAATAATCTTTATTTTTAATGAATATTATCATATCACCCTATGGTGAAGTACTAGTATTAATCCTTTATCTAGAAACTCTTGAAACTTATTTTTCAATTCCAAAATTTCTACTCGAGCCACATGATAAGGTATTTTTTAAATTTTCATAACATTAGGAACTAAATAAATAATAAAATAAACCTCCCAATAAATAATAACACTAGAATATTCATCAAGAAAAGCATCCATATATTCATTCACTACTATCACATCACTAATGTGAATATTTTATTTCCTTTCAATAATATGATCTTAGTAACTTTCACTACCATATATAAATAATTTTTTATCTTATTGATATGTTTTCAAAGGTATGAAATCATTGAATATAACTTTCTTAGTTCATATTCAAGATACATTGAAATACAATCCATACCCAAAATAATATCAGAATCTACTATGGGAAGTTGAAAAATATTTTCAGGAAATACCATCCCATTGATAAGAATAAGAAGATTATTCTAAATATTATTTTCTTTAATACTTCCACCCCGAGTTTTCATGAAACTTTCTATCTTTTTTTATGAGGTGATATTCCAATTTTACTTGAAAAAATATCTTAAAGGAAGGAATTTAAAGATACATAGTCACACAATACATTGATATTACTTTATAAAATAAGTATTATACCATTCACCACTTCATTCGATGGTGCAAAATCAAATATAGTAGTAGATAATAATTTTTAGACACCTTTTTTCTTTTAGTATTGTTGATTTACACCCTATGTCAATAAATTTGGACACAAGTTAGAATAATTTAAAAAATCTTTATAATTATAATATCTCTCCATTGGTGGGCTATCTATTACCCCATTCTTTAATTATTTTAGACTCTTATTTGTATTCATGATCCGTATGGCCATACTTAACCTATTGGAAATAGTTTCTATATCCTCTAAAACATTCCCTATTTTTTTACCATAGGTGGAACATGTGGGGGGATTACCTCTATAATTATTAATTAAATATTTATCCCTTTCGTTCTACCTTGACCACTTATTATAATTATTATATGGAGGGACATAAGTTTCAATAAAATTCATCTCAATTTCTCAACACAACAATCAAATTTTTTATATGTTTTAAAATCTCATGAGGATAATGCTCTTTGTAAACTTGGTTTTAATCCTGAGTAAAATATATTAATTTTAATATCAAGGTACTGAATAAAATTCTGTGTGTACATATCAAATATTATAAAAGTTTCCTTATATTTATCTACCAAATTGTAATCTTTTTACCTCAATTATAATATTTATTTATCAATAGATATCCAAAATTACTTAGTGAAATATTTATCCAAAAAAATATTATTAAAGGTATCCCATTCCATAGAATCCATATCACATCTTTGTGGTTTTATTAACTAAAGACCACCATCAGCTAAATTCACCTTTAAAATGATAAATTTAAGGAGTTGCCTTCTAACATTTTGAATATCCCATGACTTCACATATCTTTTCATGTGCATGATCCATCAATCAGATAAAATTTGATCTGTGGTTATACCAAAATCTACTGTGTGTTGTGTCATGAAATTCTCAATTATAAATATTTTTCTATATGGAAAATATATTTTCTCTCCAACATGGACACAACCACCATTTTTAGCCTCTATCAACTGAACAACACTAAGATAAATTGTCCAGTTCCAATTCCAACAACTCCAAGATTTTTATTTGGAAATAATTTTTTTATACCTTCTTACTTTATATTCCTTGTTTTATCTATATAAAACTATTATGAATGGACATAAATTATATCAAAAAACATGATAATAATCAAAATATATATAATTTCAAATTAAGTATAAAGTATAATCTCTCAAGGGTATTATGTTAACATTATACTAACCTAAAAATTTTTCTAAAATTTTTATCTAATACTAACTATAATGAACCATCATTAATCATTACATATTATAGTTCCTTTATAATAGAAGTTACTTCTTTTCATTCCAAAATTCATTTTAGTTTTATATTTTTAGATAATTAATCCCTAACCCTTACACAAACAACATGTATATTAAAAAGTGGAAAGCTATACTTGGTATCTATTTTTCCACAATATAAAACATTTAAAATGAAAAAAAATTTCATTCCATGAAAAATATACATGAATTATAAAATAAAATTTCCTTTTTTTTACTTGTCCTTAAAACTTGTGAAAAACATTGTAAATTATGGGATGAGAACAAAAATATTAGTTAGGGATAAAAAAGTAAGAAATATGTTAGTCCAATAAAAAAATTTAATACTTATAAAATATTTACCTTTATCCTGCTATTTTTTAATTGTATGAAATAATTCATAATCACATTAAGAACACACAATTTTTTTCAAATAAATTATTTAAAAGCCATATAATGTAAATAGAAACACTTTTAGGAAACTTAGAGTACTATATTTATAACCCGTGTTAGAAATAACTATAAACCAATTAAATAATTTGTTTAAACCTTCTAGTTTAACACGTTTATCCATTACATTGATGAAAAAAATATTACCCAATGCAATGGAGAGTTATATCAGGCTCACCCAAGAAATAAGATTTCTCAAGATCTCACATTGTATAAGTTGTACAAAGATATTTCATCATATAAGTTGTATCAATATCATTCGTCATCATAAATAATGGTAAAGTACCAAATCATGAATAAAACATTTTATTCTTGTACTTTTTCATTAAAAAAGCCTTTAAAAATCTTTTGAATCAAGATGAAAAAGAATTTCAAATATTGAAATACCCTTTCTTTTTAAAACCCCATTTTAGAATAAAAAATACCTCAAATAAAGGGTAAATTTTTTATTTAAATATAAAATGGAATCTTTTAATGAAATCAAAACATCAAATAGTGTTTAGGGTAGTAGAAAAAAACATTGGTGTTGTATATGTTAAATTATAACATTCCTTTTTTTTCTAATTGTATAGAAAGTAAAAAAAGTCTATATAAAATATATAAAAAGATTATTTTTGAAAACCTTTGAAATGAATTAAAAAGAGACATAAAATATAAATTATAATTATTTAATGGACTTATAAATACATTCAAAAAATAATTTTAAGAATATTTACAGGAAATAAAAAAATTAGAAAATAAATCGATAAATCTTTTTAAAATTATGTTTTAAGTTAAATTGTCCATTACATTAAGTCTGACTAATCATTTAAGTTCTTTATCAGTATTAATAATAATATTATGTTGTTTTTTTACTTTATTAATAACCATTGAAAATTATATTATTCTTTTTATTTTATCAATTACCATGTTATATTAAATTACTAAATCTATTTAGTTCGCATTGGACATTTTGAAGATATTTGGCTCATAAAACAATAATTACTTTACTATGTTGACTATAGTCAATGAGGTAATTAACATATCATCTCTAGAATAATAATCACCAAATAATAATAATTTTTATACAAAATTTAATCTTTTAAAACCAACCATGAATTATGGGTTTGAAAACTGAATTATGTTACAATCATGGAGACGGTAGGTCATACGTACACATGAGTAACATTTTCATTTTCAATGAAAATATTGGAAAAAAGGTAAATATAATTTTATAGTTAAATAAATATTATTATATAATTAATATAATATGATATATTTAAATCTATTTATATAGATCATCCATGTGATATAGTGATGAAAATTGAATCACATCGCTCTGTAGAGGTGGTTTTCAACACAAACACATGAATGGAATTATCATTTTTTAATGGATTTAAAGGTAAGAAAATAGATAATATATAATTTTTGATTAATTTTAATTATTTAAATAATTTCATATATATATATATATATATATATTAATTCCATCATTAATTAGATACATGATAGGTAGTGATAGAAAATGAATTACATCAATTTGTGAGAGAGTAGTCCACCTTACACAAGAATGAATATTTCGTTTACCATTTGGTGGAAGAGGATATGAATATAAGTTTATATAATAATATAAACACATTATTGAATATTTATTATTTTTATTTCATCATTTTTTAAGAAATTTTTATGGATGTAGAAAAATAAATAAATTGAAAAATCATGGTTAAGAAATATACCACTTCTTCAGAAAATCTCTTTAGGTTTATACTAAATCCTTACTAGGTAAGTTTTATGATCAAGATAGGGAATCTAGGAATTAGTGATGAATTTTTTAATTTATTTTTGTGTGGATGTTTTTTACCAAAAGATTCTTTAACTGTGGAGAGTAGATGGGAGGGGTGTCCTTTTATAAGTGTGGGAGAGGACACACTATGATTTTTTAAAAAGATTAAGATATATTACTGACATACTCTAGAAAAATGTATAAAAATATATCATATTTTAATATTATATTATATAGGGTCAATATATTTCTATCCAATATAATTTAGATAATTTTTAGGTCATTTTAACAATTATATCATTAGTTTAACCCCTAATAATCATATTTTAACATAATCATGGTCACATATTTTTACTATTAATTATGATAAAAAATTAAGTTAGACTTATTACCTATTATTAATTATGATGATCCGAAATATAAAATCCATTTTTTTCAAATTAAATTAATATAAGTGTAAGAATTAAAATTAAAATTAAACCTGAAAAACAAGATAAAACCAACATTGTAGAAAAATACCTTTATAATTATGATTTTTTAAAACTATATTGAATTATAATATTGATTAAAATAAACTTAATTGGATTATTAATAATATAAATGAACTAATTTAATGTTTAAAACATTTTAAAAAAATTAATTTTTATATTCTTGAAACTAAAAATAGGTTTTAATAAAAATCATTATTTTTCTCTAATAATTATAAAATAAAACATTTCATAAAATTATAAAAACATAATAATAAAATAGTTTTGGAATGATGAATTCAAAAATGAATTATTATTTTTTAAATTAATATATTGTAATTTGGAAATAAATAATTCAAATAAAACCATATAATGCATGAAAACCCAAAGAAATAAATATTTTTTTCTTTTGAATGAAAAAATTACTAATATTATTTTAATGAATATAAAACTATAAAATCAAATTAATTAACATTAATAAGATAGAAAAAATATTTATGTTAATATTACATAGGTTTTATAGGTTTGGTTTTGATTTTCATTGATGAGAATTGTTTGATAGGTATCTAATGTAATAACCTAGACCTTTCTAGCATGTTCCATTAAATGATTCAGGTATTGGAGTTGATGGTAGGAGTTTAGAAGAAAGGAAGTTATATTAGATTTGTTTTTCTAGTTGTAAAGTCTGGTCGTATCGTGGTCATCTGAGTTATGGCATGAGGGGTCAGCTAAAATAGAGTGGTTTATATACTGATTAGTATATTGAGGTGCAGAGGAGGTATCAAAGCCTTTGGGTGTCAGAACCATTGTTGGTCTTGGTGATTGAAGTTTGGTTATAGTGAAAATAATCCAAAATATCTACGTAATGAACCTTACAAAAAATGTATGACTCTAACGAAGTTTCCTTTTCTTTTTTTGGGTCATTTCATGGGGATTTTGTCACAATGCAAGAGTTCCTAGGTAATTAATGATATTTTTTATAGAGGTGCTTTGCAAAGTGTACATTGGATATCTTGAAGAGGTGTCTCAGGGTTAATTAATAGGGTTATGTTAGTTTATTTTTTGGGGAACATCCATCCTTGGAATGAACTAAGGTCTTGGAATATGAGTATTAGTGGTTCTATTCTGAGTCATAGCATGCCTTGGATCATTTTTTATAGTGAAAAAATTCCTCATTCATAACAGATTAGAAAGTTGATTGATCTTAATAGGGAGAGGTATGGGGGAACAAAATGTGATTTTTATAGGGAAGTTCATGATATATATTTTATGGAATGATGGTGGAATATCATGATTTGATTTTTTGTTTTCTATCTTAGGATTAAATTCATGAGCTTCCCCAAATATCACTCCTTTAGCATTGTTTCTCTTAAACTTGGGAAATTTTAATTGCTTTTTTGGGATTCCTTATTGTTCCCTTTTTCACCATTGATTCTTATATTCTAGAGATATACTAGTGGTGATCTGAGGTTAGTTACCCTTCATTTTTTCTTTTTTTCTCTCTACCCCTTATCCCATATTGGGAAGGATGTGTTTCAATTTTTGTTTGCGACTATTTGAGTGATTGATTTGGGTTTATTTGCTCTAGTTTTTTTGGGCTTAACTTATGCAGTTAGGGTATTGTGATTAACTATTATATTATTATTTTTAATAGAACGATGGTTAAATCTTTCATTGAGGATGTAGATTCTATAAAACTCATTATTTATGTTTGAATTGTGGATGTTTTAGGATTTTTCATTCTTTAGGTGGATGATGTGGATTTCATTAATAATTATAGTGAATCAATATTAATAAAATTGATTGTACGGGGTGATATGTATGTGCGTACTCGTTTTCTATGGATTTATTATGTGATTTTTTAATACCAAATTTTATTTTTGAAAATAATTTAATAAATATATTTTTATTGTTTTTTTACTTAAATTATGGGATCACCTTTTATAAAACTATAACCACTAAAATAAATAAATTTATTGGTTGTGTGAAATATGGATTATTATGTATCACCCATGAAAGATATATTAAATGAATAAGTTTTCATGTTTTGTATGGTGGTAATTTAAAATATTTATATTACAATAATTTTTTTTATGGATTAGTATTATTGTTTTTATTATGTTCTTGTAGGGGAGGATGTTTATGTATAGTTTTGGAATGGTGGAATGTGTTGTATAGAAGGGTTGTGGTTTCCATAACAAAGTTTTATGGAGTTAATGAGGTTAATGAAGTGTAATGGGGGAACACATATTTTTGTGTTAAAGGAAGAGACAATGGGATATTTTTAAATTTTCCCAATAAAAGTGGAATGTTATTTGTAATAATGAAAATGATTAGTGGATTTGGGATGGAATTGAAAGTACTTGAAATTAATGGGTAATTACTAGATTAAATGTGGGTATTATATGAGATTGGTTTCTTCATTAAATATGTAATTGAACAACATATTGAAAATAATATGGTAGGTAAATGTTAAATATAGAAATTGTTGATTGATGTGTATAAATTGTCATAGAGATTGGTTGTTGTTTCTGTTTGGTATAGAATATGGTATAGGTTTTGTGGTATATAATTAGAACCATTTTCAATGTGTGGTGGTGGGGTTATGGTGATGATTATAGGATATGGTATAACTATTTTAATGTGAACCCAATCAGTTTGTATTGTGTGTAGTTTTATTATACTTTTATTTTCTTTTTATTACTTTATTTCCTCTACCTAAATTTGATAACCTTACTGATATCAAAATGTTTAAGGCTCTAGTTATTTTCCCTAACTTCTAGGGTTATAAGGGTATAGATGGATAACTACTCCCTCTTCCCATATCCCCCTATAAGTGTGGTGAAATGGAATAGGAATATGGATCTGGTGATAATAATTTGTTTATTTTATGATAACATATGAATAAATCTATGGACTTCGTATATGCAATTTAAATTTTTATGTAATCAATTTTTTAAACTATTTCTTATACTGTATATAAATCTTCAAAAAGAATATACTTTTTTCTAATGATTATTGAAAATTCAATCAAATATTTTCATAGAACCTTTATTTTTATATATAAAATGTTAACTAAAATAATTTAGACTATATAGTTGGAATTATTGAAAGGGAGAATAAGATTATATATTAAATAATAATCCAATAATTATGTTAATCTTGTAGTTAATACGATTAGAATATTTTTTTATTTAATAATAATAAAAGTTAATGATATGTTTGAGTAAGAATTTGTGTTTGGTTTTAAATACTATATACAATTAACTAAATTTAACAAGTTACAAAACATGAAGAGTTTGATCATAAATGTTGTCCTTTTAGGATCTTGAATCACGGAAAATGATTAATGTGAAAAAATTGAATTACTTTCCCTTTAATCTAATGTTGATGAGATTATTTATTTCACCTAAAATCATAATATTTATGAAATGGAATACAATAAAAATAACAAAACTAATAAATTAACTAACCTTATTGATTCTTTGGAATATAACAAGTTAGATCCTAAATAATGAAATTTTATGAGGATAATCATAATATATAACTTTTTTCGACAAAAAGTGGGTTAAAACTTTTGAGATATATAGTTTCTTAAACCTATAGTACATGTTCCATAGTGTTGGTTCCATACATCCTTACCTGATGATTATATATGAGACAATTATTTGTGAGAATTTACAGACTTATTGATAGATATAGAGGACATAGAGATAAAATTGATGTTTATGACTAACCAATAATAGATAAAATGAAGTAATTGTGTGTATTTATTGTGATTTATTTTGACTAAGTAATAAAAATTTTATACTATGAGGAACTTCGTTATAGAAAATTAATTATCTCCATGAATATGTACATTTTTCAAGCTAATGTATAAAAGGGAAATTTTATTATCATTGTTTTAATAAAATTAAAAATAAATTATGTCTTAAGAATATTTTAATGTTATCTAACATTATTAAAAACACTTTATTTATCTACTACAAAGGTTCAAAAAATATAGAGTTCCGTTTTATGGGTCATTAAACATGAACTAAACCATAATTCACAGTAGAGTTTCAGCTTTTATCACATTTTGACCTAATGATCCTTATTAGAATATATGATTTTCAAGATATTTTTAGATTCTTTAGTTCCTTATATCCTAAAGGATAATAGAATGTATAGTTATAATTGAAATAAGGGAAATAATTTCTTTAATTTTTATTATAAGAATGAAAAACTTTTAAGGAATAATTTAATTTTTAGGCATATTAAGAATTTTTTATGATAATTTATTATGGAAATTTTAGGATATCAATAGTAAATTAGAAGATAGTGTCAATTCATACTTTCATTTATAAGAAATTTTTTAATACAGTATTTTCACTTGCATTTGGGTGAGGATAAAATGGATGAATTTCTTATTATCCAGTATATAGTGAATAAATAAGAGAAAAACTGTTTTCTTAAAATTTTGAATATAGTAAGGTGATTGGTAATTTTTATACTAATGTTTTTAAAAAAATTGAATGTGAAAATATGTCATTAAAAGGTTTTAAGATCATGATAAACACATTTTTATTCAACAATTAAATAACATTTTAAATTTTTATTATGTTTCTTAAAATATTGTTGAGGGTTTTATTAATATTTCAAACATTATTATAAATATTTTTTCAAAAATTAACCAATAGATAATTTTTAAAAATAACTAGATCATATTTTACTAACAATACTCCTTTTGGAGAATGTCTCTAAATGTTCATTTTTTGATCTAATGGTCCCCTTGAATGTATACCTAATCAAATGAGTCACTAATAATGGTCCTATCAAATTCAGAGTGATATATCCCATTATTTTAAGCTGGAATACATTGAAATTTAATATATGTATGTAATAGAGCTCATCCTAAAGAATAAACAGTAAAGGTTTATTTTAAGTATTAATGCACTAGAATCTATATTGAAAATATTTATAATATTGAAATTAAATTTTCTAAACTATACTATATTTATAAAGGATTAATTAGATAAGTAACATAATTTAACATGTAAAATGGAGAGTGAGTTCAAGATCGTGGATAATTAATAATAAAAAATAAATCAGTTATAATATTGATATATTTTTCATATAGTTAAACTATTATTTGTTCCATTCTCATATATAATTTAATCTTTAAAACATTTTATTCTTTAATGTGGCACACATATTGATGAATTAGAATAGTTCATTCCTTATGTTGTCGTTTATCAAAAATAAAAAAGTGTATTTCAACTAATTTCATAGGTGATTTAATACTTATTTGTGTATATGTATATTTATATATATATATATATTCATCCATTATTAATTAAAATATTCAGGTGAAATAGGAAAAACCTCATGTTATTTAATTATGAGAAATTTCAATGTTAGTAACTTTATTGAATTGGGTGAATCTATAGTAACTTGTTAATTAAACTATTTAGTTGATTGCCCATTCATTATAGTAATAATTTTCAAGTATATTTATGTATATGGATTCTAATTTTGAAATAGTGATACTGATTTTAATCAAGAAATTAAAAAAGTATTATTGATAGTCATTCTCTCTATATAGGTAATTATTTTGGCCAATTAAATGACATCACAAATGTTTTATATAGTACTGGATTAAAAATTTATGTTATTAATGTGAAGAAAATTCATTTTTGTTCATGGAAGTAAAATAAAACAATTATAGTTTACATTTGAAATTTTAGTAATATATTGTATGAAGATAACTGAGTAGGAAATGAATTCATTATGTTGGCAATGTAAGCAGAATGTGTTTACTTTATTTTCATGTCATCTGATTTAAGTTAGAATTTTTTAGTGAAAATGAATATTAGGGGATGTTTCTTATTCAATTTTAGAAGAATGAAATTAATTTCTTTATTAATAAAAATCATGTCCAAATCAATATAGTATTATTATATGAAGATATAAAATGGGATAGGGAGGATATTGAATAAGAAACCGTTTATTTTCATGATCAATAAATGGATACTTCTTGGTGATAATTATTTAGTGAAGATACCATTTTCCCTCCAAGTGAACATGGATAACTTGTTCTATTTACTAATTATGCCTATTGGTGTTATCATTTATGTACACATTTTGGTGTTTATTGTTATGTTAGAAGATAAGTAACTAACATTTTATAAAATTTAGTATAAAACAACCAGGGTTGATGATAGGATGAACATAGGATAAATGATTAAAAGTTTTTATATAATAATTGAGTAAATAATGGGGGTATTGGAATTGATTTTGTTTTATTATATTTCTTATAAATTAATTCATAGGTTCTTCATTAGCACACTCACTCATATATTCCAAGTGACTTTTCATGTCACTATTTAACTTCTTAATACAAATATAGTTCCTCAATAGTTTTCATGTGATAACTAAAGAAAAATAATTAAACTCTCATGGTCGATGATAAATTAATGCCTTAGCCTCTTTAGAAACTCTTAGGCTTCAAAGAATTATTTCCTTAATCCAAGTTCATTATATTTGATTTCAAATATTATTCCTTTTCCCTCTCCCCAATTTCCATCTACAAGTTTATTGATCTAAAAAATCATTAAGAAAATAAGTATAATATAATCATAATTCAATTCATTAAATCATTAAGAAGTAATACACAAATAAACCACTCACTCCTAGACCCCACAATAAGTTTAGAAACACATGATTATTCTAAAATATTTAAAAATTAATAAATTAGAACAAAATTAATGAATAGTTGATGTGGAAATAACTCAAATGGTTGTTCTGCATGATTTAAAATATCCTATCCCAAATTATTGATCAATATTATGAAAACATTCTACTTTTTTCATGGTATCTTCATTGGGTTATTTATATGAACTTTTGTGATTAGTGAGAATCATGGTTTTTCAACAAGAATAATAACATTCACTTCTCTTTATTTATCCCAACTAACATGCCCATATTGATTATGTTTTTCAAAAAAAAGGATTGGAGGACACATTGTAATGGCCCGGACCTCTATGGCCCATTCTGTTGTCAAAAAAAAAGGTCATGAAGTGTTCTGGAGGGTAAAATTGACTGTTCCCACACTTTTCAGAATTTTGTAACTACAAGCCGTGTAGCGTGAGTACATGTCGTGTACCCCCTCTCCAGGTATACCACATGTGTAAGGTCGTGTCCTTGCCATGTGAGATAAATGAGTACACACCGTATAGCCCATACTACACGCCGTGTAGTCCCTCCCCGCGTACGCGTTACCCTCAAACAGTGTGTTGACTAGTCAACGGTCATGTTCCCCTGTTGATGTCGTGTCCTTGACATGTGAAATAAATTAGTACACACTGTGTAGCCCATACTACATGGCATGTAGTCCCTCCCCGTGTACGCGTTACCCTCAAACCGTGTGTTGACCAGTCAATGACCGTGTGCCGTGTCGAGGGTCGTGTTGGAAGTTGTGTGGTGACCGTGTGAAATGGCCGAGTACATGCCATGTACTAGGAAGTACACGCCGTGTACTTTAGTTTTTCTATCCTATAAAAGGAGGGGGGGCTCTTTTCCTTTTCAAATCACTCCTCTCCTCCCCATACCCTCGAGCAGAGCTCCCCCAAGAGATTTGAAGGCTCTTTTCTTCCATAACTTCTTCGTCCGAGCTCCGATTTACGATCTGTTAGTGACCACGAGATCGTAAAGATGAGGCGGAACTTCTGAGCTTATATCTGTTGTCTTCCCTTTGGCCTTTCCTTCCCAGCTTCCACCTGAGTATGTTTTTCTGGGATTTGACAAAAGCGACGGACGCCGACGAACGTCTTCTAATGATGATCTGAGGGAGTGTTGTGATCAGAACCTGTAGAGGTAGGGATCTTACCTTCATATCTCAAAATTGTGCATCATGATGGGTGGGTTTCCTCTTGTTTACATGAAACACATTTGAACCGGTTTAATAAAGATAATAACTGGCTTAAAGAACAGGGATGGGGAAGTTATTATGTTATCTTTATTTATCCTATTGTTATTTTGTAAATTGAATAGGATTATGCCTACTGAAAATCACGGTCATTGGGGGCCTTTGATTGTGCAATTAAATGTTTCCCTATTTTTCTTGACCATTTATGGGTGAAAACTTTGTGGAATGTGGGAATTGGTTAGTCACGTAAAGTTGGCTGATTAAATGAATAACCAGAACCCTTGTGTGATCACCCCGGTTAAAAAAAATGAAATAATAAACATGTGGGTGCTGGTTAGGGTTTATTTATGTAATGGGAGTGTTTTTTGGGTTGTTGTGGATCGGGTGAGTAGTGGGGTTGCAGTTGGCTTGGTTGTGGGTTGATATGAATTCTATGTTGGTGATGGGCAGCGGGGCTATGATAAATGGTATCAAGGGATGATGATGTACTGGTTTCGGTGTGTTTGTGGTTATGGTGTTGGTAGCGGTCCTGCAGGGATGGGTTTGAATGGGAACTAACTATGGGTTGTGAATAATAAATAAAAGTGGAAGATTAAATGAATGGTGGGGCATGGTAATAGAATGCGAATAATAATAAATATGGCTGGTTGGTTAATAAGAAGGGACTTGCTTGTGTTGCTTGTGTTTTCCTAACTTGATTTATGGATGGCATGGATATGTTTAAGAACAATTGATATGGTTGGTTGTGGGTAATTGCCCAGTAGTTAAGGAACTAATAAACTAATTCTGTTGAAGCATAAAAACCTAAATTGGGTTGGGGTTGTTTGTTTTATTCATGCTTCGACATATCAGTGTCGAGGTACGTGCTCAGTTTCTCTGTTTAGAATCCATCGGTTGGGCTGTGTGTTTGGTATATATATATATCTGTATATTTGTGTTTTGTCTCACCCCACTCATGTTGAGCACTTAGTGCCGAAAAATCCCATTTCACGGGAGAGGGTGTTTTCTTCTTAGTTACTACCTCATTACTTCTCCTTCTTCCATAGGCTGTGATGGATTGAGGTGACCTTACACTTAAGACTCTTCTGGTAGGTTTCGATTGGGGTGGTATTAGCCCAATACTCTTCAGGCAGGTTTACTATTTCCCAAGAATCTTTTGGATGAGGCCTAGGTGTTTTTAGGAGAGATATGTGGTTGTGAGGCCCAGGTGTGTGTGGGCGGGATATGTGGTTATGAGGCCCAGGTGTGTGCGAGTGGGATATGTGGTTGTGAGGCCCAGGTGTGTGCGGGCGGGATATGTGGTTGTGAGTCCCAGGTGTGTGCGGGCGGGAAGAGTGTGGTAGTGTCAGGACATTCGCCGTTAGGAAGAGAAAATAACTAGTGGGAAATGGTGTGGGGTACCCAATACTCTTGTTCTTATATACTAATACTACCTATTGTTTTGTGTTTTGGTGAGCGTGGCTGGTGAGGTTGGGTGGATAGAATTCCTTGATAGGTTTTGGTTTCTTCTGTTGTTATCACGGGACATTAGGATGTCTCCCCACTTGTGCATGAGAGATTTAGGTTTCCCTTCTGAGTATACTTGTATTCTAACCCTACATTTACTTTTAAGATTCCAGGAGGACTACCAGGTCTGTGTGGGACCCTACTAGTTGGGACAGTTGGAGTTGTTGCAGTTTTTTGTACTCTTGTTTCTTATGGTATTGTACTTTTGAGCTTTCTTATACTTGTACCTTGTTTCAGAACTATTTAAACATGCATGTGGGATTGGTTTGGGTTTATTTACTTGTCTTTCCTTTCTTTTTCTTTTGGTTTTTGACTCATCCTATTTCCTGATCTTAAATAAATAAAAAGGGTAATGCCTCCCATGTTGTGAAAAAATCATACCCTTGGTGCTAGTCGCCACTCTTGGGCCTACTGGAGGTGGGACTCGGGGGTCATTATCTCCCTTCCACCATTGCCAACTCAGGAGGGGCATCTTTGGTGGGACGGGTCATGATAGAATGGTATTAAGGGTGAAGGTTGAGAGATAGGATGGAGTTTGGAATTAGGCACATTGAGGATTGCATGGGATGGTAGGGAAACAGTGTTGGTTGATCTTGGTGCATGACATAGGCCAGGGAAGACCGGCTAGGACACAGGATTTTAGGGCCCCCCGTGATATGATGCAAGGACTATGAGACTACCGAACGACCAAGTTAGACTACATTGATTGTAGGGTAGGGACCCTAGGTAATGTACATGCATCATCATGATTGTGTTTTATGTGATTTTGGTGTTCAGGGAAAGGAATTGAAATAAAAATGATAAAATGAAACCTTGAGAAATTTCTTTAATACTTGGGATTAGGCGATATTTGTTTACCATATAGCTATGGCACCTGGATGTCATCCCCGGGTGGCTCAGACATCTAAGGCCCATCAAATCTAGGCGGTCGATTAGTTGAGGATTAACTGAGAGGAGGAAGATAGCTAGTTGTAGAAGAATCTTCGTTCTTTCTAGTGACAAACCCTCAAGAAGTACGAGGGTAGTACTTCGGATATGGAGACGGAGGGGTGGCTTGAGGTGATAGGGATCACTTTTACTTTGATCTGTGCTCTGAGGGAGTACTGGTTTCCCCTAGTAGTCAGTTAGCTGATAGGTGTGGCGCATTAGTGGTGGACGCTCTACCTTGGGGAGAGGTCAAAGGCAGAGGTTATGTGGGCTGACTTTGAGAAGGAATTCCGAGAGGAATTCCTTTATTCCATGATCAAGGTGGAGAAGTGGCAGGAGTTACTCACCCTTCAGCAGGGGAGTATGTCAGTATGAGAGTTGGGGATCAAGTTCAAGGATCTTCTATGCTTTTCTCCAGATCTCTTTCTAGATGAGGAGTCTCGGACGAGACGTTTGGAGGAGGCGCTTCGTCCTTTGCTTCAGTATGTTGTCACCCCCTTCACTCTTCCAACGTACTTGGCAGTACATAAGAAGGAAGATGTTGTATAGAGGATGCACTCGTAGGGAGGTTCACCACGTGAGGGGATCCAGCCAGGTTCATCAAAGGGGAAGGTAGTCAGCAGCAGGTCTCCTGCGACAAGATCTTCTAGATTCAGGCTAGTAGGGAGCAGGCCCCAGTAGTTCCAATTCAGATCTTCGGCTCCTTGTCCATTTTTCACGAGCCTAGGACCGAAGTGTTTCTCTTTTAGAGGTTTCGGGCACATTCAGAGTCAGTGCCCGACCCGAGCTTAGTACAGTTGAGGTGGGCAGGTTCACCACCCGCCTCATCAGCACCAGTTTCCAGCTAGGTCCTTCCAGCAGCAGCAGGACCCTCCTCCTCTGAGGGAAAAATTTGTAGGAGGAGGCTGACCTCAGGGTGCTCCTCAGGGACCTCTACTAGGACATGTTCAGGGAGGTGGTCGACATTAGAGAGGCAAAGGAGCTGGCCGTGGATAGTTGCACATAGCATATTTCATAACTCTGGTAGGACCAGAGGTGGTGCAAGGTACGATTTTTTTATTCATCACTCTCATTTCTGCTTTGTTCAATTTAGGAGCTTCACACTCCTTTATTTCACCTAGTCTAGCCCATGATTTGGGTCTAGACATAGAGAGTCTTTCCATACCCCTGGTGCTGAGTACACTAGTTGGAGGCTAGACCAGCGTATCTTGTGTTTTCTGGGGATGTGGGATGAGGTTGGGACCACATTGATCTAGTGGGGACCTCCATTTTCTACAGATGCAGCCATACGATGTCATCTTAGGCATCGAATGGTTTTTTTCTGTTAATTCCGTTATCGACTGCTTCCGAAGAAGGGTCATGTTCTCCGACATGGATGGGCAGCGTGTATCTTTTGTTGGTGAGAGGAGCTATCAGGTGGGATGCTGGCATGTGAAGCCCCCCCTTTCCTTGTTAGGTGGGTTATCAGTGGTTTCTGCTGATACAGAGATGATGGATGTCCTAGAGGTTTTTGGGGAGTTCCTTGATGTTTTTCCTGAGGAGGTTGTGACTCTACCCCCCCCCCCCCCCCGACGTGACGTTGAGTTTGGGATAGACTTACATCCTAGTGCCTGTCTGATTTCGATGGCCCCTTATTGGATGACACCTTTGGAGTTGCAGGAGTTGTGTATTCAGATTGACGATCTAATAGAGAAGGGTTTTGTTCCACCCATCGTGTTGCCATGGGGTGCTCCAGTTTTTTTTAAAGAAGGCAGATGGTGGTCTCAGGTTATGCATAGACTACCGAAGGTTGAATCAGGTAGTAGTCAGGAACCATTACCCCCTTCCAATGATAGATTATCTCTTCGACCAGCTGAGGAGAGCATGTTGGTTTTCTAATATTGATCTACGATATAGATATCATCAGCTGAGGGTAAAGGATAGTGACATATCAAAGATGGATTTCAGGTGCAGGTATGGACACTTTGAGTTTGCAGTGATGCTGTTTGGAGTTACAAATGCACCATCTGTGTTCATGGGACTTATGAACCTTGTCTTCTGAGAGTTTCTGGACCGGTTCATCATTGTGTTTATCGATGACATCCTGATCTACTCAAGATCAGAGGAGGAGCACATTGAGAATCTCAGCACAGTCTTAGAAGTCCTTGGACACCACTAGCTTTATGGGAAATTATCGAAGCGTATGTTTTTGACACAAGAATTACATTTACTTGGGCATATAGTGTCTCAACATGGAGTTTCAGTGGACCCGTCGAAGGTAGAGGAAATTGTTTCTTGGGCGGCACCCAAGAGCATGGCAGAAGTTCGTAGTTTCCTGGGGTAGGAAGGTTGTTATTGGAGGTTTGTTTCGGACTACTCTCAAGTTTCTGCTCAATTGATGGCTTTGACTAGGAAGAACCAGGTCTTCCTATAGAGCAAGGAGTTCCAGAAATCTTTCGACTACCTGAAGGAGAAGTTGGTCAGTGCTCCCATACTCAGGCTTCTAGAGGAAGGGTTGTTGTACGAGGTGTTTTGTGATGCTTCTGGCGTTGTTTTGGGGTGCATACTGATGCAAAAGAAGGGCGTGATCTGTTATGGGTCTAGGAAGTTGCGCCCTCACAATCATAACTATGACACCAAGACCTAGAGCTCATAGCAGTAGTGTTCGTACTGAAATTATTGTGACATTACCTCTTTGGGGAGTGCTTTGTGGTCTTCTCAGATCACAAGAGCTTACGTTATATCTTCTCCCAGTGTGACATGAAGATACGGCTATGTAGATGGGTCGAGTTTCTTCAAGACTATGACTTCGAGATCTCTTACACAGAAGGTAAGGGAAACATTGTGGCTGATTCCCTAAGCAGGAAGTTACATAAGGAAGTGGTTCAGGAATCCGCTAATGCTTGGAGAGCGATGGGAGAGTTGGCTCCCTTGCACTTGGATGGAAGGGTAGAGGGTGTTAGAGGCTTTTTGCTTCAGATGACGGTGCAGTCCTCCTTGTTGCAGCAGGTGGAAGAGTCTAAGTGGGGAGACTTTGAGGCACAATTAATGTGGTATCATATCGATCAGGGAAACGCTCCAGAAGGATGGTCAGAGGACAGTCGACATCAGATGCTTTTTCATGAAAGGATGTTTCTTCCAGAGGTGATGCATGAGGGAGTTCTCCGTGAGTTCCATAGCTCAGCCTTGGTGGTACATATAGGGGTTTCAAAAATGTACCGAGGCCTGAGGGAACAATTTTGGTGGCCGGGAGTGAAACGGGAAGTGGCGGAGTTTGTGGCTAAGTTCCTAGTGTGTTAGTAAGTGAAGGATGAACACCGTGTTCCCAGTGGTTTGTTTCATCCTTTAGATTTCCTCGAGTAGAAATGGGATTACATATCAATGGACTTCGTCACAGGACTACCCAGAGCTCAGGGTGGTTATGATGCTATCTAGGTAGTGGTGGATTGACTGATGAAATCAGCTCACTTCTTTGCAATTAAGGAGTCAAGCCCGGTGAGTACCTTTGCACAGAGGTACGTAGACGAGGTGGTGTGTTTTCATGGAGTTCCGAATAATATCATCTCAGATCGGGATACTCAGTTTACCTCATGATTCTGGAGGGGGTTACAGCATGCTTTTGGCACCTAGTTATGCCTTGGCACTGCTTTCCACCCCCATACTGATGGGCAGACAGAGCGGACTATCCAGACATTGGAGGACACGCTGCGAGAATGTGTTCTAGATTTCAGTGGGTAATGGGTGCGACACTTTCCTTTAGTAGAGTTTTCCTACAAAAAAAAACTTCCACTCTACTATTGTCATGACACCGTTTGAGGTTCTGTATGGAAGACCATTTCGTTCACCCATTTTTTAGGCAGAGGTTGGTGAGACAGGTGCTCTTGGGCCAGAGGTAGTACAGAGAACCACAGAGAAAGTCCAGCTTGTGTGTGAGAGGATGAAAGCAGCTCAGGACCGACAGAAGTATTATGTTGATCCCGGAGGATGCCCTTGGAGTTCAAGGTGGGAGATCATGTGTTCTTGAAGGTTTCCCCTCAACGGGGGTAGTAGAGGTTTGGGAAAGGGAGTAAGCTCTCCCCTAGATTCATTGGACCTTTTGAGGTGTTGAGGCAAGTCGGCGAGGGGGCTTATCAGCTAGCCCTACCACCTCAGTTAGAGAAGGTTCATGACATATTCCATATCTCCCAGCTCTGTTGGTACTTACACGATGACTCTCAAATTATAGAATGGGGAGAGTTAGATATGGGAGACAATGGGACCTTCGAGTAACGACCAGTCAGAATCGAGGATCGTAAAGAGAAGGTGCTCCATGGATGAACCATCGCCTTGGTTCGTGTGTTGTGGAGGCATGGAGACCTCAAAGAGAGCACTTGGGAGCGGGAGGCTCAGATGCATGCTCAGTACCTGGAGTTGTTTTGAAATGTGTTTTTCTTTGTTCTTCTGAGATTTTTTTGATGTTATACTCTGTACCTTTGATATATGAAATTCTTGGCTTTTCGGTTGTGAGACTTTTGTTTCCTTGTTCTCTGGAAGTTTGTAACATGTCTGGATGTGTGGGTAAAGGGAAAAACCTGATCCTTAATCGAGATGCATTAATTCGGATGTGATTGAACCCATGCAGGCGAGTTAGTGCTGCCTAAAGAGGATAATATCTCGACATAGGAGAAGGAATTTCCCCAAACCACATGTTTGGGCAGTGTGTTGGTTGTACGGTGTTGGGGGTAGTGCAAGTTGAAAAATCCTAATTTATGTAAGTATGAAGACCCAATTCTTAATCGAGACGCATTAATGAGGATGCTATTAAACCCATGAAGGTGAGTCAGTACCACCTAAAGCGGATAATATCTCGACATAGGAGAAGGAATTCCTAACACATATGATTAGGGTTGTTAGATGGGTTCCTATTATAATGAGACCCCTAAGAGGTATCTCGTTGGGTTTCTCTGGGTTGGATTTTGAATTCTCGGGGATGATAATGTTTTAAGAGGTATCTGATGTAATGGCCCGGACCTCTCCGGCCCATTACTTTGTCAAAAAGAAGGTCATGAAGTGTTATGGAGGGTAAAATGGACTTTTCCCACACTTCTTAGAATTTTGTAACTACACGCCGTGTAGTGTGAGTACATGCCATATACCCCCTCATCGGGTACACCCCGTGCTGAAGGCCATGTCCTTTCCATGTGAGATAAATGAGTACACGCCATGTAGCCCATACTACACGTTGTGTAGTACCTCCTCGTGTACGCGTTACCCTCAAACTATGTGTTGACCAGTCAACGACTGTGAGCTATGTCGATTTTTTTTCCTTACCGTGTGAAATAAATGAGTACATGCTGTGTAGCCCATACTACACGCTGTGTAGTCCCTCCCCGCGTATTCATCACCCTCAAACCGTGTGTTGACCAGTGAATGACCGTGTGCCGCATTGAAGGCCGTGTTGGAAGCCGCGTGGTGACCGTGTGAAATGGATCAGTACACGCTGTGTACTAGGAAGTAAACACCGTGTACTTTAGTTTTTCTAACCTATAAAAGGAGGGGGCCTCTACTCCTTTTCAAATCACTCCTCTCCTCCTCATTCCCTCGAGCAAATCTCTCCCAAGAGACTCGAAGGCTCTTTTCTTGCATAACTTCTTCGTCCGAGCTTTGATTTACGATCTGTCAGCGGCCATGGGATCGTAACGACGAGATAGAACTTCTAAGCTTGGATCTATTGTCTTCCCTTTGTCCTTTCCTTCCAAGATTCCACCCGAGGAGGTTTTTCCGGGATTTGAAAGAAGCGATGGATGCCGACGAACGTCTTCGAAAGTTGATCCAGGGGAGCATTGTGATCAGAACCTGTGGAGGTAGGGATCTTACCTTCGTCTCTCTAAATTCTGCATCATGTGGGGTGGGTTTCCTCTTGTTTAGGTAAAACAAATTTGAACCGGTTTAATAAAGATAATAACTGGCTTAATTAATGGGGATGGGGAAGTTATTATGTTATCTTTATTTATCCTATTGTTATGTTGTGAATTGAACAGGCTTATGCCTACTGAAAATCACGGTCGTTGGGGGCCTTTTCATGCACAATTAAATGATGCCCTATCTTTCTAGAGCGTTTATGGATGGAAACATTGTGGAATGTGAGAATTGGTTAATCACATAAATTTGGCTGATTAAATGAATAACTGGAACCCTTGTGTGATCACCCCGGTTAAACAAAACTGAAATAATAAACATGCGGGTGCTGGTTAGGGTTTATTTATGTGATGGGGGTGTTTTGTGGGTTGTTGTGGATCGGGTGAGCAGTGGGGCTGCGGTTGGATTCGTTGTGGGCTTGTGTGAATGCTATGTTGGTTATGGGTAGTAGGGCTATGATAAATGGTATCAAGGGATGATGATGTTGGGGTTCGGTGTGTTTGTGGTTATGGTGGTTGGCAGCGGGGCTGTAGGGATGGGTTTGAATGTGAACGAACTATGTGTTGTGAATAATAAATAAAAGTGGAAGAGTAAATGAATGGTGGGGAATGGTAATGGAACAAGAATAATAATCAATGGGGCTGGTTGGTTAATAAGAAGGGACTTTCTTTCATTGCTTGTGTTTTTATAACTTGATTTGTGGATGGCAGGGATATTTTTTATGAACGATTGATATGATGGGTTGTGGATAATTTCCCAGTAGTTAAGGAACTAATAAACTAATTCTGTTGAAACATCAAAACCTAAATGGGGTTGGGGTTGTTTTTTGTATGCATGCTTCGACAAATTAGTTTCGAGGCACGTGCTCAGTTTCTCTGTTTAGAAGCCATCTGTTGGGCTGTGTGTTTGGTATATATATATATATCTGTATCTTTGTGTTTTTCCGCACCCCACCCATGTTGATCACTTAGTGCCGAACACTCCCATTTCATGGGAGAGGGTGTTTTCCCCTTAGTTACTAGCTCCTTACTGCTCCTTCTTCCATAGGATGTGATGGCTTGAGGCAACCATACACCTAAGACTCTTCAGGTAGGTTTCAATTGGGGTGGTATTATCCCAAGACTCTTCGGGCAGGTTTACTATTTCCCAAGAATCTTCGAGATGAGGCCCAAGTGTGTGCGGGCGGGATATGTGGTTGTGAGGACCAAGTGTGTGCAGGGCGGGAAGAGTGTGGTAGTGTCGAGACGTTCGCCATTAGGAAGAGCATCTAACTAGTGGTAAATGTTGTGGGGTACCCAATACTCTTGTTCTTATATACTACTATTACCTGTTGTTTTGTGTTTTCATGAGCGTGGCTCGTGAGGTTGGGTGGATAGAATTCCTTGATAGGTTTTGGTTTATTCTTTTGTTCTTACAAGACATTAGATTGTCTCCCCACTTGTGCATGCGAGCTTTAGGTTTCCCTACTGAGTATATGTGTATTCTCACCCTATGTTTACTTTCAGGTTTCCATGAGGACTACCAGAGCCGTGCAGGACCCTACTAGTCGGGACAGTTGGAGTTGTTGTAGTTTGTTGTACTCTTGTTTTTTTTGGTATTATACTTTTGTGATTTCTTGTACGTGTACCTTGTTTCAGAACTATTTAAACATGCATGTGGGGTTGGTTTGGGTTTATTTACTTGTCTTTCCTTTCTTTTTCTTTTGGTGTTTGTCTCATCCTATTTCCCGATCTTAAATAAATAAAAGGTTAATGCCTCCTATGTTGTGAAAAACTCATACCCTTGGTGTTAGTCACCACTCCAGGGCCTTCTGGAGGTGGGACTCGGGGGTCATTATCTCCCTTACACCATTTCCAACTCAGGAGGGGAATATTTGGTGGGAGGGGGTCGTGACACACATGAACCATTGAAGAAGGATTATCCAAATTGGTTAGACAAGTTTGTACAAATATTTTTTTTGGTCCCCACATCCCATGAATATGATCCATAAAGAATATCTATATAAAATTGAAACCAATGATCTATATACCTTAATTACTTCTTTATTAAATCATTGGAGAAGTTTTCCATTGATTTGGGGTCAATCAAATAGTTCTAGTATACTTCAAAAACACGACTTGTTGATTTGCAAAAAATTACAAAATTAGAACCTGGAGAATGTTTTGGAGTTAAAATAGCCTATTTTGCATCCTAACATTATGTTGGATAAACAAATTAGTTTCAAATTAGTGTATGGGACTCCTTTGGAGTGCTATAATAACCTTCATATGGAATCAAATATTTCATTTCTGTGTGAAGGTATTCTCAAGGAATGATACGGGTTGCATTGGAACTAGAATAGCCTTAGAGTGTAACATGTTTCGAATTGTCTTATAAATATAATCTAAGCCTCACAAATTTTCATATTCCCATAAATGCAGCATTGAAATTCGGAGGGTGTATTATTGAGTTCTTATCATGTTTTTTCTCTCCAGAATATACTGAATCTTAAATGTAATATGTGTTCTCCTCGATGATAAAAACCCCAAGTGTTTCCCCATGATATGATATAGCTAGAATAATCCAAGTAATTTGATATAATTTCCATTGATGATTAGGTGTATCCTCATTATGATGAATATAATATTTATTTGTATAAACATCATACTCTAAAACTCATAGTTATGGTTTTATTGGTCCATAAGGATGCATCATGTTACCACATTGTGTTTCTTATATAGTTAATCTCATGTATCATATTTCCCCTTGTATTTATTCTTCTATAGTGAATTTGTTTCCCATTTTACTCTCATGTATCACATTTACTCCTTCCATTTACCCATATGCATATTAATTCCTTATGTGAAAACACATCTAAAAATTAGTGGTTTACCTTAAAAACAACAAGATTCAAAAAAAATATCCTAAATGGATACAAATATATGTATGAATTTATACATTTAAAATCTTATTTAAAAAACCCCAAATTTCCCCAACTATCATATTATATCCATAAATCAATAAAATTCAATGAAAATAAAAAAAAATCCAAAAAAATGATATAAAAGTGAAATGTGATTACCTATAACTTTCTTATAATTTATATTTATAAAATTTTCACTATTATTTATATTTTTATGAACTAATAGTAAAAAAATCCATAAATTAATGTCATTTCACTTTTATAAATGTAGATATGTCATAGGGAACATTATTTAGTGGTGATGGCATGTATGCTTTTAATTTTATATCAAATTATTATATGTGTGTGTATCTGTGTTTTACTATTATATATGATATTAAAATAAGACAATTATTTTTTTATAATATTATAAATTTTTATTGAATACTATTCAATCAGTATTTATCCTAATGTATGAGTTTGGTAAAGTTATTTCTTATTCAAACTCTAGTACTCAATTTTAGGTACTATTTGATGGCTCATTTCATCTAGTAGGATATGGGGAAAATATTTTTATTGTTTGATGATTCATATCATAAAATACCCCACCAATCTATCTCAATGAATCAAAAATGTGAATCATTCACTTATGTGGTGATTGAAAAACTGGGGGTGATTCTAATTTTTTTAGATTATAAATAATTATTAAAACTAATCACCTTTTTTTTGTATTTAAAATTTCTGTATCCCATCAAGATTAATTTCAAATGGATTGTATTTCAAAATTATGAAAAATGTGAAAATATTACAAAGTATGGTTTTATAGAGATAACCAAACATTATATGAGAGTGTAGTAGATATTTTATAGTGAATCCCTACTATTTTTCTTTCCACAGAGTGAAATGATTGTTTTAAAAAATAGGCAAATGAGGATATGATAATATGATAATATGATATCATGAATTAAATATTTTGAAATGATTAATAGTAAATATATATAATAAGTAAATTATTGAATTTTGGAAAATATAGGTTGTTATTCACATAATCAATCGCAAAAGGGGATGTGTCATACAATTGACACTCAACATGTGTGATGGATTTGACATGATATGCGTTTAATATTAATTTTTATTCAAATAATTAATATATTACTCTATAAAATGAATATAAATGTGGAATTATTATTGTGTATTTGTATTTATTCTTATGAGGTGAGCCCACTGATCAAATGTCAATGTGGATGAGGGCTTATCCGGCCAGTGATCTTGAATTTTCAAATGTTTTAGTAAGGAAAAAAAAATTTAAAGATAATATTTTTTTATTATAAATATTATAAATATTTTATCATTTTTCTATTATATATATTCTACAAGAATTATTTTACACAGAGTTAGAATAGCTTCTAATATATCAAAAAGCATATTATCTCACATAAATATGAAGTATTATAGTGTTTTTTAGTCATTATGGACATGTTTATTCATTAAAGTATAACATCATTGTCCCATGACCTTTAGTTGTGTGCATGAAGGTAATGAGTGTGTGTATATAGATACAGTGATGTGCCTAAATATTGATTTAAATTATATGATTTAATTTCTGAATCCTGAGTCAAATTATCAGTCTATAAAACTACTATTGAAGTATAATGAGAGATATGTGCATTTGGAGGAATTCCCAAAGGAGGCGGATGTGACACATTTTAAACATATACATGCACCTATTGATATAGCACTGATACCGGTCTCATGAGTAAAAAACATATAAATTAATATTAATAATTATTAACTATATTTAATAAAAATAAATAATATATATTTAACATAGGATCCAGAGGAATCTAGTGTCTATCCCCATGAGTCAATAGGTGAGTTTACACATGATAAATTGGGTGTATGAGAAATGGTTTCTCACATGCATTAAATGGTTGAAACCAAGAAAATAATATCTTTTTTCAGGAAATTATTTGACAATTATTATTTATTAAATTTTGACCTATAGGATTGAATGACACATCAATTTGATATGACGTGTGGTAAAAATGAATAAAAATGTGTTTTTATATATTTTAAATTATTTAAAATAATGCATCAAATAGTAAAAATTGAGAAAAAAACTCCTATGATTATCATAAAATATAAATAAAATAATTATGAATTAACTTATTACATTTAAAAAATAATGAAATGTCCATTTGGTAAGGAAATCAATTGGAATGACTGAAAGTATAGATTTTATTTAGATGTGATTCAAAGAGTGAAATTATCTAAGGCAACCTTACATTATCAGTTTATTGAAAAATTATATTAAAATTATATTTTATTAATATATAACATTTAAGAATAAATGATATGTCAACATGAATTACATTATGGATAGAATGGATCAATGTAGATATTTATAGATTTTAAACCATTTAAAAGTTCACATAAAACATCTAGAATTACATCAATGCCCTATGATTATGAATAAATCCTTGGAAAATGAATTTAACGTAACCCTTGACCTAATGGAATGAATGATTCATCAATATAACGTGTAGGGTGGTTAATATTTCATAAAGTAAATTTTTCTAATTAAAAGTGACAAATAATGTGAAACAAATTATCAAATCCATGAAAAAAAATTAATCATCATAAAACCCATTGAGTTTTTTTTATTAATTTTTAATATATACGAATGAATTTCATATCAATATTATGTGAAATTCAATAAAAATAGTCAAAAGTAGGTTTAAATTAAAAAAATGTTAAAATAAGTGAAATGGTAAAAATGAGAAAATAAATTCAAATTATAGTAATATACTTAGAAAATGATCTTTGATTAATTTGATACTTGTAAGATTTAATGAAAAATAATTAAAATATGTATTAAGGTCAGAATGAACAATTTTGTTTTAAAAAAATCAATTATTAAAAATCATTCATTAAATGATTAAAAATAAGAAAAATCATTTATTAACTTGAAATCCAAGAAAAATACTATTATATTAATTTTTTACATCTATGAATGAATTAAATATCAATCATACATATAATGTGGTCAAAATTATTAGATGTTAATTTTATATTAAAATGTGATTAAAAACGTGAATCAAATGGTCCAAACCTAAAAAATAAAATATAATTATCCTACAAATTATAAAAAAGAAATAAAATATTAATTTTATGTAAAGTACTTTTAGACATTTAATTTAAGAAATAGTTTTAAATTTAAAAGTGAATAAAATAAGTGAAGTGGCTAAAACCAAGAAAAAAAACTCATATTTCTAAAATACTAAAATACTGATATTTAATTAAAAAAATTATTTGAAGGAATGAAGCATCAATAAAATCTGTAAAGTTTTCAGAATTATATAAATTGAATTATATATATTTTTAATAATTTAAAAATGTGTGTCAAATGATTAAAATAGAGAAAATGGATTCTAATCAATTTGAAATACTTGGAAAATAACAATTAAATATTTTTTTACACGTAGGATATTAGGTATCATCGATCAAACATGTGGTGAGATAGTATTTAAAAAAAACCATGTTTTTATTTAAATGTTATTAAAAATGCATGTTGAATAATTAAAACCCTATAAAATACCTTTTATTGTCATGAAATTATATGAAAATGGATGTCAATTACATTATGATAGGTATTACTATAACACCCACAAATTCTAAAAGAATAAAACTGTATTTTATATCCTATTTGACATGAAACAACAATCATAAACAACCCACAAAATATATTTCTTTAACTTTAATCTTTTCTATAGCTTCTAAAACATGCAACCCTGAGACTAAATGAATCGTAATATGGAATAACATTATAACATAGCTGTTAAATTGGATGGTATGAATAGACCTAACTAAATTATGAAATTATATGTTTTACATATGTTAAAAAATCATAGTTTATCTATTAATTAATAATAATAAGAATCACTTGAATCAAAAAGCAATGTTTTCTGAAAAACTGTATTTTTTTATAAAAGTCAGTTTAATTATTAGTTTAACAAATAATATAAAATTTTTTTGAACCTATTTTTGAAAATATAGTGAAAAAATAAATATTACTTTGGAAATATGAAAATCAAAATTAACTTAAGTTGATTCTTTGGTATTTTTTTAAAATTCTTCATTTTTTGATGAATTGTGAAAAGTACTGAATTTTAATTAAATAATTAATTTTCATTTAAATTATTGATAATGTTAATCTATATTTTTAAATTTTTTTAATATAAAATTAGTTCACATATATTTTTATTAATCCAATTTAAGTTATTGAAATCATTTTCATATTTAATTTTGATATAAAAACTTTGTATACTTTTGAACATTTTCTTTTTGAAACCCCACTTTCTCATCACGTCTTCCTTATTAATTTTTGTTTTATTTTTTACTTCTATGAATATAATTTGTAAACAGTTATTCCATATTTGAATTAATCATAATTTATATTATCTAACAAGTTCAACTAACATTTTGACCAAAATGAATAGTGAAAATAGTAAAAAATATTTACCATAGTTAAGGGAAAAATGATTTTATTGAGGGATTAAACTAAAAGGATATGGGTTTAAATTACCTATAAAACTATATCAAAAATATATTTGTAGTATTCTTTTGACCCTATAATGTATAGGTACCTATAATACTCAATGTTTTACCCTTAGGTCATATGAAAAACGTGGGTACACATTTTTCTTTTCCAAAATTACAAATGTGCAACTCACCTAACTTATAAAAGTCCACTCGCTCTCTTATATTATTAACAGCATAAAATCATTTTGGTTCTGAAAATATCATTCCAAATAATTTAAAAACCACCCTACCATTATCCTAGAATCTTTATATTGTTTATAAATCCGACCTTGGAAGGGTTTGGTAAAAACTTAAGGGAATTACTTGAAGAAAAAATAACATTATTCAACGTGTGTTTTTATTTTATTTGTTCATCCACCAAATTCAATTTTTATGAAAAAATTATGATTTAATTACATTATTATATTCCATATAATTATATGTTTTTATTTTATGGTCATAACCTATAACCATATCTACTTCAATAAAATGTTTTACGAAATCATAATTCATGTGTTCGGCGGACTACCACCTCACGAAATAATGTTATTCGTTTTTACATTCCACGCCACATGGTTAGGTATGATGATAGATATAATGTATATATGTGATATTTATAATATAATTATACCTATTGAGACATTATATTTTATATAAATATTTACTTTCCATTCCATAGAGGATACAACAACGTCGCTCGTGTGTATGGAAGACTACTGCCTAACAAAGCGACGTGATTTGTTTTTTCAAAGGCACTTTAAATGGTAGGTAATATGAATAAATTTAATTAAAATATGTGATATAAATGAAATAATTATGATAATTATGACATATTTATAATTCTGAAAATATAATACATCATTTTATTTATTACCAATTCACTCACTTAAAGATGATAGCATCATTCATGTATGTGTGGACTATCACCCTCAGGAAGTGATACGACTATATTTCCATAACAACACCACATGGATGATATATATAAGTATATATAAGTAAATATTATTATATTATGATAAATATGTAAAGTAAAGAAATTACTTAACCCCTTTTCATAATGATCATTGAAAAATGGAAATGTTACCTATGCGTATATACAAACCACCCTGTTCATGATTGTAACATACTTCATTTCCTAAAACCATCATTCCTGATTAGTATTAAAAATATAAATGATGTATAAATTTGATAATTATTTAATGAAAATTATTTTTAATATTGTGGAACTCTATAATACATTTAAGAACCAAATCTTTTATGACAAAACAAAAATTAGAAAACAAGACAATTAACACCCAAAACAATGAAAATTATTAATGATTATTAATGAAAAGGTCATAAGAAGTTAAAAAATGATAATATAAGATATTTATGAATATTATTATGGTATAAAATAATTAAATAATTAAAAACATTATATAGGATGTGAAATCACATTCAACCAAAAATAAGCATGTGGTAAGAGACTTCATCTAAATTTCCCTTAATTGAGGCATACTATAATTTTATGCACATAATTTATTTTATCTGGTGTATATACTATGACTTTAAAATGAAATATAATAATTCATTAATAATTAAATTTATTTTAAGTCTCAATTTGAATTATTCCATCTTAGGTAATTTGACGTGAAAATTCTCATGAGTAAAAAATTTCATTACTGAATTTATTTTCTATTAGGTTTGATTACTTATTCATTATCATTGGTGTTATATGATTATGTGTGAATTTACTTTTGAATATATTATTTTTCATATCCACTTATGTTATTTGGATTTTATTTTGACACATAGAATCAATTCATTGGTTAATTCTCCCTTCAATGTTATGATCTTTGCAAGAGTTTTTTCACAATTTCATTTTAATTGAGATTGTCTTTGCTTGAATTTACATTGAAGGAAATTATTTTATAATTGGATAATAAACAATTTAATTTTATTATACTATGGTTATTCATGATGTTTTCATGTAATAGTTTCATTTTTACTCTATTTGGTACTTGAATCAATAGAGAAAATTATTTTTTGAAAATTTGACCTTTTATCTCTCTTTAGTTAGAAATCCTTTTTCGTCTAAAACCATGTTTTATAAAAATGTATTTAACATATTCCAAATAATTTAATTAATAATATTTTACCTATTTTTACTTTTTTAAAAATATTTTGAAATGAATCTTCATTTTGTTGTCAAAACAAGGCCCATTTGACTTTTACCTAAAATGTGAAAGGAATCTTTATTTTAACGTACTCGACATGTACATAATTTTATACTATCACGAAAAATCAATTTTTAAAGATTACATTATAAGTTTTATGATTTATTTTCAAATAAAATTAATATCAATATTTTTTGTGACAATTTCGTTTTAAAAAATTATTTTTAAAATGAACAGTATATTATCCTCAAAAATGTTTTTAAAGGTCTCTTTTATGGTATTTTTATTCATCAATGAAAAAATCCCAATATTATGAATACAATGCACATATATTCTATTTATAAAATCATTATTATTACTTTGTATGGTTTATGATCATTTTTAACAAAGAATTTATTGAAATTTTCTTCATTGACTAATTTTGGTAGTTATTAACATTCCCTTTAATTACTCACTTTCTTATAGACATTAAATTTCTCAAAAATATCCATATTATCTATCAAGGATATATTTATTTCTTAAACAATATATAAATTATAAATATGTTTATATAAATTGAAATTTATCTATTTATCTGGAAAAATACTGATAAATCCATATTCTTTATATAATACACATATTTGAAGATAATACGAATTGTTTATGAATTAAATCAATTATTCAATATATGATGAATGATTTGGACATGTATACATGGATAAGACCTGATTATAGATATACCCCCAATGCATCAATAGGTCTCATGAGATGGATTAGTTGGACAACCATACATAAATTGGGTTCAACCTATACATCCATGACATTAAAACATTAAATAATCTTAAGTTATGTCAAGAATTTGACTTTTATTCTTAGTTTTGATCTTTTTATGTTTAATGATATATATAATTAGGTCATAAATAATATATGAAAAAAAATACAAATTAGACACTTCCAAATATTATCCATTTTTTACATAATCTAAAACATTTAAAATAAATCTTGATCAATTTTTTGAAAACACTTTCCAATATTCAACATGTCACCTCCAAATCCTTACACATCCTTAATTCTTATTAACAAAATTAATGAAATGTAGGACGAGCATAAAAATATCATTATGGGATATAAAAATAAGGAAATCATTTTTCCAATGATAAAAATTAAAACCCATGAAAATTTTATCATAAAGTAATACTTTTGACCCTTAAAAAGTAATAAATACTTTCCTTTAAAAATAAGCTAATTATAACATTAATTGTAATAATAAGAGTACCATAAAACCAATAACAATCATAGAAAATAAATAAATTTAAATTGGGAAATAATTATACCTAAATGGAATAGCCATGTGGATGAATTTCATACATGTCACTCTTAAAAATGGAATAGCCATACGTCTGACTTTCATACCTAATGAATTAGAGGTTATAATGTAACCACCAGTCCTTGGTTTATCGCGAAACCACCCATCATTGGTTTATCACGTAACTCCACATCAAATGTTCAAGTATCATTATATAATCATAACATATAAAAGAATTTAATTTTCAACATGTTACATTTAAAATTTCATTTTCACTCATAGGAAAACATTTCATGTGATAAAAATAATCAATTTATTTTCCGAACCCATTTTTAATAACAAAATACCCATAAAATAAAAAGAGTGGTTTCTTTTATAAAAATATGAATTATTTTAAATGAATACATATATAAAAATAGACATAAAAAAATTTATAACTCTTTTATATCTATATAAATAAATATGTAAAATAATATCCTCAATATTGAAATAGAGAAAAAGTTATGAAAATTAAATCTTTAAACATTCAAAGTATCCCATACCACTTTTTACATTTAAATCATAAACCACATGAAATAATAACATTTAATAAAATAATAAATAACATGATAATAGATATAATATGGATATATAACGTTAAAGGGACTGTAAATAAACTTTATAAAAGAATAAAGGTGAATATCATCAAGAAATGCCTCAACAAAAGGAGATTGAGATGAATTCTCTTACCTTGAGTACGATTCATCATGTATGCTCTTTATATTAATAAATAAAAAACATAGTATAATTATTTTCTTTATCTAGAACATTTTAAAAGTTTTTTATTCATTTTATATAACTTGTTATCATGTTATAAAAATTTCTTAATTATTTTTGCTCATGTTGGATGTTTTGACAAAAATTTGGTACATGAGTCCAAAATGAATTTGGTATGATGACAGCTATAAAAGTTGACATAATTCTATAATATAACGAATAATATCCATGAAATAATAATAACTTTTATACATAAATTATATGTTTAAATATAAACATTTATATAAGGTTATGAAAAATAAACAACGTTACAATCATTGAGATGGTAGGTTATATGTACGCATGAGTAAAATAACAATTTTTCAATGATCATTATGGAAATAATATATGTAATTTTTTATATTTCTATAATTACCATAATATCATTAAATATTTTATTTACAATTTAAATATATTTATATATATTATTCATGTGATGTGGTGATTACAAAATAATCAAATCACTTCATGGAGGTGATAATTCACACGTACACATGAACGACGTTTTCATTTTTATGTGCCTGGAAGGGTAAGAATATAAATGATATTTTATTATTAAATAATGATAAATATGTCATTAATATTATGTATATATATTAATTCCATCATTACAACTATCCTTGAGAGATGGTGATGGAAAATGAATTATATCAATTTGTGGAGGAGATATTTCACAGGTATGCCCGAACAATTATTTCGATTCCCATTTGATGAAAATGGAGATGGATTTTGGTGATTATATTAAAATAATAAGATATTTGTATATAGATAATATGGTAGTTATTATTTCATCATAATTTAATAAGATTTAATGTTTTTGGAAGAAGAAATAAAATGGAAACACAAAATTAAAAACGATACATCTTCTTCTGATGACCTCCTTCGATTAACACATTAGAACCATTAAGGTGAGTGTTTTTTATAATGTAAGAGATCTAGAATATGGGGATGGATTAAATTAATGTGTTTAAGAAGATATTATCCAAACCAAAGTGGTTTTGTGGTACGAAGAAAAGATAATAATGTATTCCCTTTTATAGGAGAGGGGAGGAAAAATCATAGAAATATTCAAAATATTAACTTAATATAAATTAATTTTATAATGAAAATGGATCTAAAATTACTAATTTCAATGATAAAAAGTTTATTTGTCAATATAACTACATACAATAAAAATTATATAAGTTTAGATTCATATTTTCAAAAAATAAAAGGGAACTATTTAATAAATTTTGACCTTAAGAATCTAAATATGAAATTAATTTTTTTAATTCAAAACACTGAATTGGTTAAAATTAATTATAAATTAATTACGAAGACCGATCAAGAAAATGAGTTTTTAAAGTAAAAATCATTCAAAAGTTCACAATGTTTTTATATCCAATTTCAATTTGAAATTGATTCTGATGACATAAATTTAATTAAAATAAAAAAAAGATAAATTATTCTTTAAAACCAATTAAAAACATAACTTAACTATATAAATAAATTGGAAGAAAATTAGTTTTGATATAATATTTTGTATTATTCATTATTCACAAAATTATAAATGTTCTTAGAAAAATATAAAAAAAATAATTCTCAATAAATTTTTATACTCCAATTATAAACAATAAGTATATTGTTTCAAATAGAATTTATAAAACTAGAAAAAACTAGATTTAAAATGCCTTTTCCAAAGGAAGAAAAACTATATTTCTTGAAAAACACTTCTCTTATGAATAAAATTAAATTTGTTCTTATATAATATCTAGAAAACATATGGGATAAATTTTAATCAATACATTTAATAATATATATATATCATTAATAAAACCAAATAATAGTGATTTTATTATTATGCAAACACAATTGTGCGCATTTAAATTTCTTTTAAAAAAAATAACCTTTTATTTTTTAAAAAGGGTTTTATTTTCATTTATGATTAATTGGTCACCAAATAATTAATTATATATACATGTGTAAACCATATTTTTATATTTCAGTTAATCCTATTCATTCTCGTTGTTCTAACAAGTATGTGATAACTACCATATTAAAATAATAATATTTAGTTGTTCGTTTATGCTCTATGTGGTCTATCATGTATGTTATCGAATATACAGTCTCCTTTTAATAACTCATAATGTTATATTATCCCCCATTTATTAAATTGATTCCTCACGATTTGAACTTAGGATAAAAAAACATGGGGTTTCACTTTTCAAAATTCCATTGTTGAAATCCCACACCATAAAAATGATTACTAACACTACCACATTAAAATAAAGAATGAAAAGTATAAATATTACCAAATATAACATATAATATGGTTATATATATGAAAACATGGATTTGGTAGAGAAAAATAACAATACAATTCTGATTTAGAGTGATAAAAAAATTGTCAGGGGAAAATTAACTACCACAAAACCATAAATCTTCAATGGGTTAAAATGAAATTGATTTATTAGTAAGAAATGTAAACAGAAAAAAAATTTCCTTCAAAATAATTTTCCTAAAGTTGATAAATTTATTTACTATATAATAACATAAGTAAATATACATACTAGATTTATTTATATTTTATAAGAATAATTTTATATCTAAAACATTCTCAGATTATGATGTGCCCCCTAAAAATAACCTCAATCAAATATCATATAAACCCTAAAGGTTATTAATAACCTAAAACTTAGGTAAAAAGGTAAAGTCATGATTCTCAATAAAATAAAGCCTTACATAAACATAAACCCAACTAAATATATCCCTAAAATTATTAATCACTTTATGATCTGATCTCTTAAAACTTCAGAAGGTGTGAATAAAACCTTGAACATAGGGCTAAACATTCAAAAATAATGAGCTCTATGGAGCTTCCATCACATCACCAGATGTCTCAAAATTAACAATAGTAGTTGGAAAATATTTTCCCACACCTTTTTGTTTCTGATCATGATGATTTCCACCCTATGTAACTAACTTTAGACACACATTAGAATAATTTCCCAACTCATTACAACTAAAAATATATTACCATTGGATTCTATTTACTTTCAAGATCATATCCTTGCATTCATGAGCCATACGAAAAACAAATACAACATTAAAATCACTTCCCTATCTTTGAAATACATTCTCCAGGATTCTTTTTACCACACTTCTCACAATATGGGGACTTTTTTCTTAACATAAATCTTATCTAATGATTGATTTCTAATTACATACCAACTAGACCAATAATTTTTCATATTTTCATGGGACACATGATCATAAGAAAACTCTATTTCTACCTTATTAACACATCAAACACGTTTCTCATATATTTTTAACTCATAAGAATCTAATTCCCTTCGGTATCGTAGCTTCAATCTTGAGTAAAACTGATTTATCATACTACCAAGACCCTAGATAAAATTTGGTACATATTTTTCCAAATGGGTGATGTTTTCTTTGTATACATCTACCAAATATTTCTCTTTTTTTCTCAATTCTAAGAGTTGTTTTCTACCCTAAGTTGAAGAATCTTTGAAAAATATTTCTCAAGAAATATATTATTAAATTCGTCTCATTCCAAGGCATCGGTCTCTTCACTTTATCTGATATTCTTAATAATTTACCACCATTAGTAAACTTTAAATTCCAAATGATAAATTGTAAGTCTTTCCTTTTAGTGATCTGAAAAACCCATGATATGAAATATCTTTTTTATGGATTTAATCTATCCTTAAGCTATCACGAGGTTAGATGATCCTTTGAATGATGGGGGATGTTGACTCATGAAATGTTCCTCTATAGAAATGTTTCTTTATCGTACATTAGGATCTGTTATAGCATGGATACCAACACTATTTATATCCTACGTTAACTGATCCATCACTACAACAAATTGTTCTCTTCTAATTCCAACAATCTCAGGATTTTGACTTGGAAGGGTATTTTCTTCTTGATTCCTTCACACAACTGCTTCCATATTTCCTTTATAGGAAACCATTCTATGAAAAACTAGTTTAGATGAAGTAATAAGGTAATCTTAAAATTCTACATCATTTCAAATTAACAAAAAATTAAAATATTAAAAAGGAATCCTATTAACTCAATCATAACATATAAAGTTCTGTAAACCTCCCATTGATACCAACTGTAAGGCACCTTCCTTAAAACATTACATAATATTGACTTAAATGATGAATTTTAATTTCTTTAACATTGAGGATATTTTTAGGTAAAGATCTTTAGAGAATTAGGCCATAACTCATACATAACAAAACCATAATAATACAAATTAGACACTTCCAAATAGTATCTATTTTTCCCATAATCTAAAACATTTAAAATATGGCATGATCACTTTTTTGAAAACTCTTCACGAAAATAAACTTGATATATCCAAATCCTTACTCACCCTTAAGTCATCTGAAAATCAATAAAAAACATCGGATGAGAATAAAAAACTTATTAAGGGATATAAAAATAATGAAACCATTAGTCCATTGATAAAAATAAAAACTCATTAAAACTTTATGATAAATTAATACTTTTCACCCTTAATAAGTAGTAAATACTTTAATTTAAAAATAAGATCATTTTTTATTTTTTTGTAATCAAAATATTACCATAAAATCCATATAAAGCATAGAAAATACGCAAAGGTAACTTGGTAAATAATTATACATAAATGGAATAACAGTGTGGTCAACTTCATTACATGTCACTCTTACAAAAGGAACATCCATATGGATGAATTCCATAACTAATTCATTGGATGTTATAATGTAACCACCCATCCCAGATTTATCACAGAACCACCCATCCTTGGTTTATCATGTAACCACCCATCAAATGTCCAAATACCATTATATAATCATAACACAAATAATATGTTAATTTTCAACATGTTACTCTTAAAATTTAATTTTCCCTCAAAAGAAAAAATTTCATGTTATAGAAATAATCATTCCATTTTAAAAAACCATTTTTAAGAAAAAATACAAAGAAAAGGAAAAGAGGGTTTTTTTAAAAGATGAAGGATTATAGAGGAATCATGATTTCAAAATAGATATAATTTTTTTTATAATCCTTTTATTTCCATATAAATAAATATTTAATATAATATCATGAATATTGACTGGAGAAAAAATTATGAAAATTAAATTTTTAAACATTATTAGTGTCTCATACCACTTTGAACATTTAAATCATCAGCCACATGAAATAATAACGTTTAAAAAATATTAAATAACATAATAATATTTATTATATAGATATAGAATGTCAAAGAATTTTTATATTCAATTTATAAATTAATAAAGGTTCATATCATCAAGAAATTCTTCAATTAAAGGATATTAAGATGAAATCTCCTATATGGAGTCTGATTCGTCATGTATGTTCTTTATCTTCATAAATAGTACAATTATGTTGATTATTTACTTTTTTTGAGAAAATTTTTAATGTTTACTATTCGTTTTATATAACTTATGATTATGTTATGAAAATTAATAAATTATTTAAGCTCACATTTGACATTTTGACAATATTTAGTACATGGGTCCAAAATAAATTTGGTATGATGTCAATAGTCAATGTGGTCAAAATTCCATCATCTCTAAAATAATATTCATGACCTAAAAATAACGTTTCTACATCAATTTTAACATTAAATCAAACCATTTACATATGGGTATGAAAAATGAACAATGTTATAATCTTGGAGATGGTTGGTGTAACAACCCAGGTACTTTTAAAATAATTTATTTTCAATCTAGAATTAAATAGTTAAATTCCTAACAAATGTATAATAAAATTATTGGTATTTATATAAATTAATTAATATATACAAATAGAATAGTAATCTCACCTATGAAATAATGAAAACAATTTATGCATCTTATAAGTGGAAATATGATATATTTATATCATTGAATAATTAAATAAACATTTAAAAAATGTCAACTTATGTTTTTGTATTTTTACGACACGTAAATTTTTATTTACAATTTTATTATTAATATAATGACTCAAAAGATAATTTATCTTCATAAAATAGATTCATAAATTAATATTTTTCTTTCTTATGATTAAATGATATTTTTATCAGATATTAATTAATTTTTCAAACTGTAATAAAATTATTTATAATTATAAAATTGGTATTTTTGGACTATGTAATGATTTTAATTAGAAATTGAATTGTTCATATTTAAAAAATTATTTTAAGAAAATGGAGTTCATTTTTTTATTCTACACAATGATAAATGGTTGGGGTAAATTTGGTGGATTTTTCTAAAATACATGAATATTTGCTGAATAATAAAATACTGTAATTTACAGTATTTAATAAAAACACGATTTATTGAGTCTAAGATGATGTATGTCTAATGAAAACCCATCATATTAAACTATAATTAATTATTTTAAAATATTTTTTGATAATTCAAAAACTATTCATAGTCTTTATACAAAATAATAAACTAATGAATTAAATATTCAAAAAACACCCCTACCCTCCACTATAAATACCACCCCTCACCATAATTTCTTCTTATACTTAAAATCCATGTATATTTGTTAATTAATACCCAATTAAATTCTCAATAATATTCCCCACTTCCAATACCTTATCTTCTCACAAAAAAGTCAAAAACCAAGTTCCTTAAGAAGGTTCTCAAGGAGGATAATTCCAGAGGTAAAATTCTCTTTCTTTTTCTTTTTTTTTCTTTTCAATCTATTTTATTTTTATATTATCTCCTCACCTCCCTTAATTCATGTGACATGATAAATAAATTATCTTTAAAATAATATAATTATATTTTGTTAATGTAATATCCATCATCAAACCTATCCTCTTCTCCTCTTATTGAAAAAAATGAAAACATCGTATGTGATATGTCGATTTACCGACATCATGGACGATGTGTTTTCATTTTCCTTTACCGGATTCAAGTTTGGTCATAAAATAATTATTATGGTCAAATAATATTTAATTATACCTATTATAAGTTATATAATGTTTTTAAACAAATGCATTAATATGATATTGAAAAAAATTATATAAGTTCATGAGGGCCGAAAAAACTGCCAAAATAAATTAAATCATTTTCATTATAGTTTTATCTAATGATTCATCCTAATATCATAAATAAATTATATATGGTATCATTTAAAATTATGTAAATATATTAACACCATTTTATTCCACTTCTAAATTTTTTCTTCCATTTGACATGAAAATCCAAAATAAACCAACCATAGAAACCATGAAATAAATGCACCCGAAATAATGAAAATAACAAAATATTGTAAACAAATGGGTGGAAAGTTGTTATAAGAAGATAAAATAAGTTATTATAAATATTAATATGGTTCTTTAACATATAAATATCACTCTTTAAACCATTATAATTGAGTTTTGAACATGTTTTATTTAACAAAAACCCGAGGTAAGGGACTTTCCTTTAAAAATCCAATGTTAAATTTATATGTTTTAAAAAATTCCAAAGGAATGTTTTTGTGATGAAATTATTCCTGATTTATGATTATGTTATGGTTATTGGGAATTATTTATGATTAATGGTGGTACATATATCTCCCTCCAGTTCATTGAGTATGTTTATGTTGGAAGTTGACCTTATTTTTTATTCAAAGTGTAACCTTGATGGTTACATCATAAGGTAGTTGTTAGGGTTACACAATAATGTAATAATGAGGGTTTCACTGTAAGGTAGTCATGATTGTTAAAAAATTTATGGAATACACTAGGGTTAAAATATAAAGTAATTAATTCCCCAAGTTACCTATATTGTTTTATTTAAGTTTTCTATATTTTATGGAATCTCATGTTTTTACAAAGTAAGTATATGATTATTTACAGGTGAGATGTGTATCTTGTGAAGATGGTTTCATATGTTTATAATTATTCCTGAAAAAATGTTATATTTCCTTCTTTTATGTACCTAATTGATATTTTTATTCTCATTCCATGTTTTAAATGTTTTTCATAGGGATTAAGGATGGGTAAGAGAAAAGAAGACGTAATGATGAATATTAGGAATAATGCATGTTTTATTAAAATGTTTTTTATTATGGAAGAAATGAACACTGTTTTATTAGTATCCACTTGGTATTCTTGTGGGTTATTATTTATTAATTATGACCTACTTATCTAAAACATTAAACCTAAAAGATCTATGGGAATATAATAATTTAATTCTTAAAGAATTTACTAGATTATATAAGGTTTATGGTCGAGTCCTTAGAGTTGGTATCAGAGAATGGTTTGGTTAACATTAGTTGTTAAGATAATGTTAATAGATAACAATAAATTATTTTTACCTTCTGTATATGTTTAAGTGATATAGAATTTAAATATTACCACGTCTCTTCATCTAAGATATGTATGTTCAAAATGGTTTTCTATAAAAGAAACACAGAATTTGAAGCAGGAAGGAACCGAGAGACTGATATCATTTCGAATACACAACCTAGAATGGTGGGGACTAGAACTAAGTAGTTTGAAATAGTTAGGGATCTATTGAAACATGACATAGATGTTGGTGGAATCTATGAAAGACAATAACCAGAGTTACCAAAAAGAAACCTAGAGATAGTGGAACAATTTATAAGGAAACACACACCTACTTTTAGTGGATATTCTAACCTAGTGCTAGCTGAATGGTGGATTAAAGTCGTTAAAAAATATTTGATATCATGGGGTGTTCAGATAATAAAATTGTTAGTCTTTATATTTATCTTTTTAGAGATTAAGCAGACCAGTGGTGGTCAATGGTCAAGAATATCAGAGATATCATGGAGATTGATTCCTTGGAATGTGATGAATTTAATAATATTTTCGTTGAAAACTATTTTCATAATGTGGTTCAACATAGGACGGAAAATAAATTCCTTGAATTGAAAAAAAAAATTGGTTTATTTAGTGGTTATTTATAAAGAGAAAATCATTTTATTTGAAAGTTATTCTCCAAATATTATTTGAGATCTTGATATTAAAATAAATCAATTTTATTTAGGATTGATGCCAATATTTCAAAGGTAATTTGATTATTGAGAATACAAATGTTATGAGAAACATTTTTTATGTGATGAGATGGTAGAAATGGAGTTTTATAATTATCATTTGTACTTTTAAAACAGGTAGAAGAAAAGGTATAGATGGAAGACAATGGTTATGAACCAATAAAATAAATCATAATGTAGGAAAATACAGTTTTCAATTTTTGCAAAGTGTAGTAAAAAGAACCCTAGGGAATACCATAATGTAATTGTGAAGTGTTTTCAATGTGGTAGGTTTGAACATATGACCTGAGATTTCAATGAAAAAAATCTTTTTGACGGTATGTTTAATTTTGATAATAAAACTGTAAAGTGTTTTAAATGTGGTGAGGTGGGTTATTGGGAAAATAACTACCCATAGAAAGATCTAAATGATGGAAGACAACAAAACTATATGTAAAAATGTGAAACAAAATCCTTTGTGACTACTTCACCAGATGTTGGGCCATACAATGAAGTTATATCGAGTACATTGATTGTTTACATAGATTTTTCTAAAGTATTATTTCATCTAGGGTTTATAAATTCATTTATTTCTTATAAATTTTCTATTAAATTTGAAATTTCACCTCAGGAAATGAAACAAGATCTTGTAGTTAAAACACATTGTGGAAATATTAATGAAAAATAGTATTATAATAATCACTATGTTGTTATATGTGGAAAGATCAGCATTTTTCAATGATTTACTCGAGATCCATGTACCATCAGTTAATGGTGAGGGGGGATGACATTCCAAAAACAACTTTTTATACTAGATATGGGAATTATGAGTTTTTCGTTATGCCATATGGTTTGAAAAATTCCCCTACATTATTTGTGGACCATCTAAATAAAATATTTTTTAAATATTTGGATAATTTTTTATTATTTTTATTGATGATATTATATTATTTTCAAAAAAATTATGAGGATCATGAAAAACATCTAAGTATTTTTCTAAAAACACTAAAAGAAAAGAAGTTATATAATAAATTTATAGAATGTGATTTTTGGTTAAAACCGATTTATTTTTTGGGAATATTATAAATAAGGATTGAATTATAGTTGATCCCACAAATACAAAATTGTAGGATGAATGGATAAGACCTACAAATATTACTGAGATTTGTAGTTTTCTTTAATTAGTAGGTTATTTCCAATGGTTTCTTAAGAAGTGTGCATGGTTATCTAGCCCGCTAACTATGTTAAGAATTAAAGGGGTTAAATTTATTTGGATAGAATATTGTGATGTTTATTTTCAGTAACTGAAAATATTATTTTTAAATTCTATAGTTTTTCCCCACCTTCTAGAAATTGTGATTTTTTCTTCTATAGTGATGCTTTATTAAAGAAGCTTGGCTGTTTTTTGATGCAGAATGATCAGGTAATTGATTACTCTTCAAGAAAACAAAAATATCAAGAGTTAAATTATCCCACACATGACTTGGAATTATAAACTTTGGTTTTTGATTTAAAAATATAGATAAATCAATTATATATATCCAAATATGAAATATATAGTGACCATAAAAGTTTTAAATATATATTCACTCAAAAGGTATTGAACATGAGTTAGAGAAGATGGCATGAACTGATTAATAATTATGATTTCATGATCAATTACCTTTCAAGAAAATAGAACAAAGTGGTTGATGCCTTGAGTTAAAAATAGCATGCATCATTAATTATGTTACATTTTAAATATTACCCCTTGATTAATGGTTTGATGACTTTTGTCTTGAAAGTTGTTGGTGCAGGAAATTACTTTGTTTTGTTTAATTTATCAGTGAAATCATCTCTACAAAACAAAATTATTAACATACAGAAAGAAGACTATAAGTTACAAAAATAGGATGAATTGATTAAAGAAGGTAAATTTCTAGAATTTAACATTGATAAAGATTTTATTTTAAAAGTTAGGAAGAGATTTTGTGTGTCCTATGAATCAAATTTGAAGAAAGAGTTATTATGTGAATCAAAGGGTTCTCTATTTTTGGTTTATCCTGGTAGCACTAAGATGTAAAGAGACCTTTTGAATTATTACTGGGGGGGTGGAATGAAAATTGGTATTGCTAATTTTATCATTAAATGTTTGATTTTTGAAATGGTTAAAGTAGAGAGGCAACTACAAAAAGGGATGATTTAGCTTCTGATAATGAAAGAGTGGATATGGGATTATGTGAATAGCAAAGACTTCTTGAGGTAACAATGCAATTTGGGTTATAGTATATTGAATGAGTAAATCTGCACATTTCCTTCCTATTTGATACACTCTTTCTCTATATCATCTTTATCAGTTATACAACAAATTGATTTTCAAGTTACATGGTGTTCCTCTATCCATTTTATAAAACCACTATCCTAGGTTCACTTATAACTTTTTTAAAGGCCTTCAAAGGCCGTTAGAAATTCAATTAAATTTCAAAAAAACTTTTCATCCTTAATCTGATGGATACTCAAATAGTACTATTTAGACATTGGAGGATATGCTTAGAGATTTTTCAATGGATTATCAAGGAAGTTGGGATCAACATATTTATTTAGTTGAGTTTTCTTATAATTACTGTTTTCATTCCAGTATACTGATGGTACATTTTGAGAAATTATATGTGAAGAAGAATTGGACTCTATAATTTTGGGATGAAGTTGGTGAAAGGAAGTTTTGTGGGACCAGAATTAGTAGAGAAGATATCTGAGAAAGTGAAAATGATCTAACAACACATTAGGATAGCTTAGATCAGGGTGAAAAGTTATGCAGATAACAAAAGGAAAGAATTTTCTTTTGAGGTAGGTGAGCATGTTTTCCTTAGAATATCAATATGGAAAAGTGTTATAAATTTTGGCCAGAAAAGAAAGCTACATCTATGGACCATTGGACCATATGAAATCATGTAGAATGTTGGACCAGTTTCCTACTGAGTAGTTTTTCCTCCAAGTTTATCTTATATGTACAATGATTTTCATGTTTTGATGTTAAGAGTATATGTGCAAGATTCATCTCATGTTTTGATCCCATAAGTAGTTCATCTAGAAGATAATGTTTCTTATAAATAGAAACTTGTTCAGATTTGTGATCATAAAGAAAATGTATTGCAAAATAAGGAAATTTTATATGTTAAGGTTTTGTAGAGAAACCACATGATTGAAGAAGAAACTTTGGAATATGAAAACACAATGTGGAAAAAATATACTCACTTATTTTATTAGTAAATAAAAATTGTGAGGAAATGAATTCCAAAAGGCAGGGAGAATGTTACAACCAAGGTAATTAAAAAATAATTTGTTTTCAATGCTAAATTAAATAGATAAATTCAGTATAAATTATAATAAAATAAGTGGTATTTATAGAAATTAAATAATCTATACAAATAATAGAGTAACCTCTTCTATGAAAGTATAAATAAAATTTACGTATCATATAAGTGAAAATATGATATATTGATATCATGGAATAGGTAAATAAATTTTTTGAAAGTGACAAATTAAGTGTTGGTATTTTTGTGACACCTAAATTTTTATTTAAAATTTTATAATTAATATAATGATTTATATGAAAATTTAACTCAATAAAATATATTCATAAATTAATATTTCAATGTATTATGATTATAGGATAATTTTATGTGACTTTAATTAATTTTTCAAAGTGTTAGAAAATCATATATAATTTTAAAAATGATATTTTGAAAATAAATATTGATTTTAATTAAAAATAAAAAATTTCATATTTAAAAAATTATTTTCATAAAATGACTTTTATTTTTGAATTTTATATGTCAAAAAATGTTTGGGATGAATTTTTGGGTTTTTTTTCTAAAAAATATGAATTGTTTGTAAATTATAAAATATGGTATTTTATGATATTTAACAAATACCTGATTTATTGAGCCATAGATGATGTATGGATGATTTAATCCCATAATATCAAACTATCCTTCAATATTTTATTATATTTTTTGGTAATTCTCAAACTATCCATATTCTTGTGAAAACATAATAAACTAATGAATTAAATATTCAAAAAACACCACTCTCTGCCACTATAAATACCACCCCTCACCACCACTTCTCCTCAAATTTCAAAGCCTTGTATCTTGTTTAAATTATATTAAATTATCTTCCCAATACACATACCCATATTTGAGACCTACTATTATCAATAAAATGACAAAACTATTTACCTTAAAAAGGTTCTCAATGGGGATAATGGAACAGGTAAAATACTCTTTCTTTTTCTTTTATTTTCTTTAAAATTTTGTTTCTTTTTTTATTATCTCCTCACCTCCCCACATATTAGGGACATAGAAACTAAAATTTCTTAAAAATACTATAATTATATTTCTTTAATGTAATATCCATAATCGAACCTCTCATCTTCTTTTATTATTCTAAAAAATGAAAACATTGTCCGTGTTATATCAATTCACCATCATCATGGACGTTGTGTTTTCATTTTAATTTGCTGACATCAAGACTTGTCATAAAATCATTATTATGGTTAAATAATATTTTATTATAGATATTATAAGTTATATAATATTTTGGAACCAATATATAAACATGATATTGAATAAAATTATATAAGTTTTTGATGCTCATAAAAATAACCAAAATAAATTAAATCATTTTCATTAATGTTTTACCTAATGATTCATCCTCATATAAAAAATGATATATGGTATAATTTAAAATTTTGGAAACATATTAACACCATTTCATTCAAATTATTGACTTTTTATTCATGATGAATAGAAATTCCATATTGAACCAACCATGGAAACCATGCAATAAATGCCCCGAAAACATTGAAAATAACATAATATTGTTCATAAATTGGTGAAAATGTGTTATAAGAAGATAATTTAAGATATTATAAATATTAATATGGTATTTTAAAAAATTAATAAAACTCTTTAAACTATTATACCAGTGTTCTTAACTTGTCTAAAGTAAGATGAACTCGAGGTAAGGGACTTTCCTTTAAAAACATCTTTTAAATTCCTATTTTTACAAAAGTCTAAAGGAATGTTTTTATGCTGAAAGTATTGATGTTTCATGATTATGTTATAGTTCTTGGGAATTATTTATGATAAAGGGTGGGACCTATATATCCCTAAAATTTACTGGCTATGTTTATATTAGAATTTGATAATATTGGTTTTTCTAAGTGTAACTGCGATGGTTACACCATAAGGTAGTTGTGAGGGTTACATCATAAGGAAGCCTTGATGGTTACATTGTAGGGTAGTCATGAGGGTTACAAATCATATGGTATCCATGAGGGTTAAAATATTAAGTAATTAATTCCTCAAGTTACATATATGGTTTTATTTAAGTTTTCTACGTTTTATGGAATCTCATGTTTTCAAAAAATAAGTATATGAGTCTTTATAGTTGAGAAGTATATTTTGTGAAAATGATTTCATATGTTTATAAGTATTCATGGAAGAAAATGATTCATTATTTTGGTGTCCTTTATTGATATTTTTGTGTTCATACCACGTTTTAAAATGTTTTTTATTGTAATTAAGGATGTTTAAGAGAAAAGAAGATGCATAGTAGAATATTGTGAAAAAATTGTGTTTTTTTATGTTTTCTATTATGAATTAAATGGACATTGTTTTAGTAGTATCCACTTTTTATTCTTATGGTTTTTTATGTATGAATTATGACATAATTATATAAATATATAAACTTAAATGATCTTTAGGATTTTAATAATTGAATTATAAAACAATTCACTAGATTATGTAATGTTTAAGGTCAGGTCCTTATAGTTGGTTATATGTATGCATGAGTGACATTTTCATTTTTCAATGATCCTTATGGAAATAAGGTATGAATTATTTTATATTTATAGAATTATAAAAATATCATTAATATAATATTAATAATTTAAATATACTTATGTATATTATTCATGTTAGATGGTGATTAAAAATGAATCGCATCGCTTCGTAGAGGTGATAGTTCACACGTACATATGAAAGATGTTGTCATTTTTTGATCATGGAAAGGTTGGAATGTAATTGATATATTAATATTAAATAATGATACATTTCTCATGAATGTGATATATAAAAATTAATTCCATAATTAAAACAATTCATGATATATGGTGATGGAAAAGGAATTATATCAGTTCATGGTGGTGATAGATCCCACGTATGTGCGAACGATTAATTCTTTTCTCATTTAATGGAAGTAAAGATTGATTTAGGTGGTTATATTAAAAGAATAAAATCTAATTTTAAAGAGGATACTGGAATTATTATTTCATCATTTTTTAAGAAGATTTAAAGGTAGTGGAAGAAAAAATAAATTACAAACACTTAATTAGAAACAATGACTATTTTTCAGATGATCTCCTTTGATTAACAACTTAACATCTATAAGGTGAGTGTTCTGTTTAAAATAAGGAATCAAGAATGTGGGGAGGGATTATATGAAAGTATTTGGGTATATATTGGACTAACCAAAATGTTTTTGAGGTGTAAAGAAATGAAAAGAATGTGTGCCCTTTTATAGGAGAGGTGAGGAGAAATCTTGGGAAGCTTTAATATATTAAATTAATATAAATTAATTTTAAAATCCAAATGGATCTAGATTTTTAATTTAGAATAAATTAGGATTTTTATTTGAAATAAATTTATCCAACACAAATGATATATGTTTTCACTATTTTTCTAATTCTAAAATTTTAGCTTTAACTATTAGTTAACCATTTTAATTTTTACCATTATATCATGTAGTTTACACTTTAAGGGTTAATATAATTAATATAAAATGAAAAAAAAGACTAATATACAAGTCATTTATGAAATTTTTAGTCTTATAAAATTACTTTTATGAATCTTTTATTTTTAAAGATTTTATAAAATTTAATAAAATATTTTATATTTTTAAATACCATTAGTGTCTATTTGGACACTATTCATTTCCTGAAATTTTAAAAATCTCACAATAACTTTATATCATCAAAAAAACTCAATTAAATAATAAATAAGATGTAAAATTCATCCATAAAATTCATGGATGATATAAATTATATCATTGTATATTTATTTTATTATTTTTAATATCATGTATTTTATTTTTTCAATAATTTAGAAATTTATGCATCATCATTATGTCAACATTTAATTTAATTATTAATTTCATAAAATTTATAAATAAATAATAATGATGTAGGTAAACATTTTATATTTAAAAATAGTATTTATAATATGAAATATCCCTTATATAACCCCATATTAAAAATATTTTACTTGTTAAAAACAAGAGTGTGACAAAATTAAATTTTCTTTGAATATAATATTATAAATGTCTTAAAGTAAAAAAAGTGGCTCCAAGAGCTCATAAAATTAGATAAAGGATTATTTTGGTCCAATATAACTCATACAATTAAATATGGACAAGTTTTATTGTAATTGTATAATAATTTATAATATTATTTTTACACGTAATTACCCAATTTACCCTTAACCGTGGTAATAAAAACAATTATTAAAGTTACTATTCATATTTTCCAAAAAATTAAAGGGACCTAATTAATAAATTTGGAACTTATGTTTCAAAATATGAAATCTATTTTTCAAAATTTAAAACATATAAGTGAATAAAAATTAATTTAAAATTAAAAATTTGGACATGTTGAAAAAATTTGTTTTTAAAGTAAAAATGTTCAAAAGTTCACTAAGTTTTTATATCCACATTCAATGTGAAATTGATTTCAATTACATAAATTTAATTAAATAATAAAAATGTAATTTAATTATAATTTAAAACCAATTAAAAACATAATTTAACTATAAAAATAAATTGGATGAAAAAGTAGTTATGAACTAATATTTTGTATTATTCATTATTCCTAAAAATATGAATGTTCTCTGAAAATTACAAAAAATTGAACCAAAGTAAATTTTTATACTCTCTATATAAATAAGAAAACTATTTTTTTAAATTTAATTTATAAAAGTGACAAAAACTAGATTTTAAATGGGTTTTCATAAAAAGGTTTCAAAACTAGCTTTTTTTAAAAACGCATCTTCTATGGATAAAATTCAATTTGTTCTTATATCATGTATAAAAAACATATAACCTATATTTTAAACATTATATTGAATATTATATATAAATGTATATTTAATTTATATAACCCAACTAGAGAGATTTTATTATTATATAAACACACTTGTGCACATTTTAATAGTTTTTTTAGAAAATAAATCCTTATATTTTTTAAAATGGTTTTTATTTTCATTTATAATTAATTTTTCACAAAATAATTAATTATATATACATATGTAAACTATATTTTCATAATTTAGTTAGTTTCATTCATTACCTCCATTCTAATGACTATGCGATAACTAACATATTTAAATACTAATTTTTAGTTGTTTGTTTAAGTTCTATGTGGCATATGATGTAAGATATCAAACATAGTATTTCTTTTTAAAAAATTAGGATATTACACTACCTATATGTTTTAAACTATCTTAAGGATAGATCTTGATGGTAGAGGTATCATGAGTAAGGAGATCATGACATCCAATAATTAAGCATCTCCTTCATTGAGAATTGAATTATTATTATTATCCGTGAGATTTTTACATTGATATTATCTCTGGATACATTTCATTGTTATGTTATTAATTTGAATGGCATGTGTTTTCAAATATTTTCCTTTCCATGTTGATTATTCCTTATTCATTTATGATTATCATGGTATTGATTAAATGGCATGTGTTTTTATTTATTTACCATTCCATTTATTATACAATTCAATTTTATAAATGGCATGCATGTTAAGGTATTTACTTTACCATATTGTTCATTTCATAGCACTACATGAAAAAGACCTTTTTGTGATGGTTATTTTTGGAAATGGTGGTAGTTTAAACTGTTGGAATATGATTCTATGGTAGTTTCAAAAAACTGCCGATAAAGTGCGTGTCAGAATACAATACGTGGAGGTTTCCTTGATTTAGCAGCGGTTTATGGTAACTGTCATAGTGGGTGGATTTGGTGGCGGTTTTTACGTTTTTAGCAGCAGTTTTTTCCAATAAATTGAACTATTTTTTAGTGTCAATTACAACCACCACTAAAAAATAAATCATTTTCTCTGGAATAAATGGCCACTAGAACCATAAACACCACTACAATATAATAAAGGAATATTAAAACTGTTTAGCAGTGGTTAAAACTACCGCTAAATTATTATCCATAGCGGCAGTTTTAACCACCGTGGATAGAAAAATACCATAATTGTAGCTGCGGTTAAAATTGTAGCTAAATATATTATATTTATTTTTCAGTGGTTAAAACCACCACTAAATCCATATTTAAAATGAAATGCACCTGAAACTACAAGCCCATTACCAATGCCCTGAAAAAAAACCATTCTAATTGATATAACATATAACACTTCATAACCACAACACATCGCAACCAGTCCACATCAAAACCACCCCACATCACCAACACTACACATCATAACCACTACAAATCACAACCACCACGAACAATTTAGTTTCAATAAAGATTTTTATAATAACTACTAAATTATTATGAAGGTTATTCACACAGAAATACAATATTTAATGGAAAACCAATTTAGTAGTTCGATATATATTCTTAGTCATTTTCATATGTAGCGAGGTTATATAAACATACAAAGAAAGTTTTATAAAAACCAAAACAACACTCTATCTCAAAATAAGTCATAATGGGAAAACCATGTAAGTGTGGCCATATAAGAATAAATAACAAGAATAAGTAAAAATCATGTGATTTCATCCTTCCCATTAAAATTAAATTATGCTTGTTCATTATAATTATTAAGATGAAATGTACTATTTAACCAAATAAATTAAAATGAATGATATTTCCTAATGTACATATAAATAAGGGGAGATGAAGGATCCCCAACCTTGACTGAATCTTCCAGGAGAAATGAACAAGAACCAAGGATAAACCACCACTAATCTGAATTAAATCACTATTGAATCCAATGAATAATAAGAATACATCAAAAACCACCAAAAAATAGGATAATTACAACCACAATGAACTATTGAATATAATAGAAAGATAATAAATGAATATTGGGGAAATATAGGGCTACCATGAAACAAATAACTTCAATCTAAATGATCCAATATGATCCAAGTGGTTTATAACACAAAGGGAGGTGACTGGGGAGGGGGAGGATGAGTACGGGTCCACCAAGAATTGAGGGAACGTATAAAATTCAAATCAAGGAGGTAATAAAACACCTATTTATAAGTGAATCACACTAGACTCTACTAAAACAAGATTAATATCCAAAACTCATGTGGTGGGGTTGGTAAAAGTGTGATCTAGAACCCTCATTGTCGTTTTATTTTTTTCCCATTTTAAAATGGAATTTGGCCTACCATAAATGTAAGAACATTGGGTGGTCTAAGACATAGTGGTTCTTCTATATTCTTCCATGTACAGAATCCAGGACGTAGTTCCCATTTACTAACCATTTTACCCTCACCATGTGCAAGGCTACAATGTGGTGAGCTTGGGTTTCCGATTTTGGAAGTGTGGTGCTTCGATATTCCATGCCCACCCAAGGGCATTTCATGATTCTCATGGTGCATAGGAAAACCACTAGGACAACCCGCATAACACCATGACATCCCCATGTCATGGTTATATATCCCATGTCACACAAGAGCATGCCCAACATAAAACTACCTCCTTCATATCCAGACAAGTCATTATATAAGTTATGGTGGCATTCAAAAGGCTAAAACACCACCTCAAAATCACCACAAAACTCTCCCTAAACATCCCCAAGACTTGATAATGCACAAAGGGAAGTTGAAAAAGGTTATGTACCATTAAAGACATTCTATTTATTTTGTTTTCCATATTATTTCTCAATTTTAATTCAAGGTGATCATATTTTCCACAAAATTATAAGAACTATGTGTGGATTGATTCCTATTTTTACGAGATACATTATGATTCCTAGATCTCCAATCTTAAACCCAGCTAAAAACTGATATCAAATCCCCCACTTTATCTTAGTGACTGGGTTTCTTCATTCACATTGGTTTTCCATCCTCAGGGATGGCACCAAGACAAGTTCATTTCATTTTAAAAATTAGTTTAAACTACATTAAACCTCATATAATAAGGTATTTTTCATTAGATCTTAATCTATAGATTATTTTAGTCATTTTCACATGATATTAAACTATGTGATACATGGTCCATCTTGTTATACTTAAAACTTCATAGATTAGTATACCTTGTAAGACTTATATTCCTCTATATATTATCCAAATCTACATAAGGATCCTTAGTATGTGGTTCTTTATCCATAAACCTATGTTATTAAAAAATAACTCTAACCCTAGTAAATATCCTAATATACATAGGGGTATTAAATAAAAACTATATGTGTATTGATTCATGATGTTTGAATATATGTAATGATATTGGGATCTCATATAATATGCCTCAGTGAAAATTATAATCATAGTGATTATACCATAAAGGATAGACCCTTCCTCATTCAAATAAATTTGTTTATTTATTTATCACATAATGGATCCCATACATCTAATCCTTCTCCCCTTATACATGAGACGAATTTTTATAGAGGACCTTTTCCAAGAATTATGAATGGATTGATTCATGTTACTATAGGATATGTTTTTGATTGTTCATCCTTGGGTAACAATCCTAATAAATTTAAGAAAAATTAATCATAAAAAATGATTCATGAAAAAAAAAGAATATATATATATGGTGAATACCACACTCGAGAAATCAAGATATAAAAGGAAACATCCAAAATAAATAAAATACATAAAAGGAAAAATGAGAAATCAATAAAATTTTAGGTCATGAAAATATTTGGTGGAAACTATGTGCCACACATGATACATATAAAAACTTATTATTACCATATTTGTCCAACATATCAACAAAACAACTAATCACGGTCTAATGATGAACAAAGCTCATCACCCTCTCCACCTTCATCTCTACTACCTGCTACCACCTAAAAGAACATTATTTTAAAAATTTAATATTATTGTATATTTATATTTAATCTTAAAAACCATAAAAGTTTTCAAACTAAATGATTTGAATTTTTTTTATTTACCTTCTCACCACCAGTCGATACAATACCACCAGAGGTAGATCTGTTCATCTTTTGATATAAATCAATCAACGCTTTCTGCGAAGCTGATATCTGATCCCCCTGGTCGTGAATGGTGTTTCTTAGAGATACAATATCTATATGAGTATCTCAGGGTATCAAAGGAATAAAATCAGGAGTAGATGCAACTGCAATCCCTGTTGGCCTGCCAAAGACCTCAGATGGTATGGGTCCCAAGCCCATCCCGCACACTCTATCAGGATGCTCCTTCCCAAGGACTTTAGCAACTGGGTCATCCTGGGAGACTTAGTAGGACTGCACAGGATGGGCATCCCACAGTTCATTAATTTTAACCTATAAATAAAATAGCACTCATATTATAATAAATATATATTAACATAGTAACTACTGATAATAAGTTATTATAATAAAAAAATGATTTCATACCCCAACATCTTTGGTAGGATCATTAACAAAACATCCATCAGATTTTTGGTGAACATTCAACCACACTTCTGTTCAGGATGCTTCGTGCCCTAAAATCTATGAATGCATTAAATAAACATAAATAAAAAATTTAATTTATTAAACAAATAATATTTTCTTATAAATATTGGAACAAACGAAAATATTACCAGAGTAGATTGGCTTCTAGAAAAACTATTTCACCTTGTAGTGTGAGGGATGACCTACTTAGCCTGTCTTGATGCATTCTTTCATGAAATATCCTAAAATAAATAAAATGAAATTTAATAGTAATGTATTAAATTTCATATTCTCTTAATATACATGTATACATTTAAAATGATATTATTATTGTAATATATATTTAAATACCATCTGCTTCTCATCACGATGTCGGTCAAAATAAAAACTTTATTTTGCCCTTTCGGTACCCCATCAGGTAGATTGTCATACATCTGTTGGGTAGTCAATGACGTATCATTGACATATCTCCACAATATCCATTTAAAGACTTTCCATTTCTTCCATGATTTTTCAATGTCCACTTTCGTGATATCACATCAGCAATCATAAAGTGGAAAACATCTATACACAGAAATTGATTTTGAAAATATTAATAACATGAAATTCAATTACACCATAATGTATTAAAATTAATTTAATTTGGGAATCAAGAACTTCATTTTTACAACTTTTAGGCATATAAATCCAATCATCATATAAAATAGGAAGGGAAATGGGCTTCGCGGCTAGCTAGCCTAAAATCTGGCCAAGTAATCCAACGGCGTCATCCATAGGGACCCCATATGAATCAAATGGGACAACTATCTTCTCTCCAGTTAGATTCCATAAATCTGAAAATTTTATATTTTTCTCCACAGTTTCACTGTTTCCATATATAATGAACAAATATTTGCTATAAAAAAAGTGCAATAAATTTATTCATTATAAAATTTGTACCTATAACAGTCACCCTCAAGTATCCCCGTGAAGAACAAAAAGTGGTGCACCGCTCCCCCACTACTGGGGCTCCTAAAGCAGGAGGCGACGACTGAGCTACTGAATGGATGCCCACATAGGTTGTGAGAGATGGTGTAGGGGGAGATGGTGTAGGGGGGCAATCGGATGGTGGCTCAGATGTCGTAGGGAGGGAGACAGATGGATCACCATTTATCATAGTGGTCGATGAAACTATATATCGCTTCCTCCTTGGCATTCCTATCATTTAATCAAATAGAAATTAGTTCAGAACATATATTTTAAAAAAAAATTATGTGTAAAAAAATTAAAAAATATAACAGATGCACAGTACTAACAAACAAAATTTACATAAAAATGATAAATAATTATTGCACAAATGAAATAAGTGGTTGCTAAATGAATACATAATTGTACATACAATCATTTTTTTCCTTCTCCATTACTTCATCCACTTAATTAATCATTGATAGACTAATATTTTCAATATCATGGTGGGAAAATAATTCTGATTCTTTTTGTTGATGAGATTCAATGTCATAGGTCAAATCTTTCACTTTATCACCAATATCATACAAATCTTTTTTTCTAACGTGAGAAACTACACTCCAACCTTAATCCACAACATCATTTACATAATATACCATTTTTTCTTATGATGATAAAATATATGGATCATGAAATTCATGATCACCAATATCCATCAAGCGAGAGAAGTTCATAGAAGTAAATTGCATGGAATATTTTTTAACACCTATGATATTATCAACCCAATTGCATTTGAATAAAAAACCTAAAAATGCCCAAGGTAGTTTAATTTAATAATATCAGTCAGCTTTCAATAGTATCCCATGTTAGAAAATGTAAATATACCACTATTCTGTGTTTTCTAACCCTCTTCTCGATTGACTGTACGAAATATAAAGTCATTCACATTGTAAGCGCCAAACATTCTAACTTGTTTTAGAGGACCTCAAGCAAGAAACTTCAAATCTTCTGACAACTCTTCTCGAGTATCAGTATTTCTGATCTAAAACAATAAATATACTTTATTATAATTAAAAAATATATTTATCAATCTAATATTTGTATTATTGCAATATTTATGAACTCACACGTCGTGAAAACTATTCTACAAGCTCTTTATTAACAGCTTTCATTATATATTTATCATTATGTGTTCGGCCTCTCATTCGTCTCTTTCATTGCATACTCAACTCTTAAATAAATGGATCTAAAATTTAAATATTCAACAGCACATATCTATGTTCCGGTAATAATTATATTTTTATCAGTGTAACATTTGAGGTCCTCCCAATTGATCGGCCAATAAGAGGAAATATTTTTCATTTCCCATGTATTTGAGATTAAGTCTATGTGTCGTCAACACGTCCAACTTGATTAAATATTTTCTAAATATCATCCATGTATCTATAAAAAAAGTTAATACACTCTTCTACCAAATTGCCTTCAGTAATAGAGCATCTTGGTTGAGCTTTATTTCTCACGTATGATTTCAAATGACAAAGATATTAGTGAAATTAAATAAAAAAACATAATTCTGCATTTAATTGAGTGCCAATTTTTTTTTACTTAACTGAAAAACATATAAATAAAGTACCTCTAAATTGGATACATCCATCGATAATGAACCAGGACTCTTAATTTAGCTTCCTCAACCAAATGTACAGTTAAATGCATCATGACAGTAGAAAACGATGGAAGAAAGGTAATATTCATTGCACAAAGTGTCAATAAAAACCCCTCCTAAAGGTTTTCAAACTCAAATGGATGTAACAATTTCTCACATACTTTCCTAAAAAATGTGCATAATTAGAGTTCAATAGTAGTAACTTTTTTAGGTAATAATGTATGCAATGCCAATGGTAGTAACTACTATAACAAAATATGTGAATTTTGACTTTTCAATACATGTATCTTACGATTATTTAAGTCAATACACCATGAGATGTTACTTGAATACCCATAAGATACTTTCACATGCTTTAAAATATAAAGGAATTTATCTTTATCCCTATTTTTAATTGCAAAAATTTATAGAGCATAATTTTTATTCTCATATAGCCAAAGATCACATTTTATGTTCTTTACTTGTAAGTCTTTCTGAACATTAAGATGATCCTTCATCTTTCCATTATCATTAAGAAATGTGAAGATCAAATTGTCACATTCAATATTCTCAATATGAATCACATAAATATTATGTCGTAACAAATTAAATTCCTAATATGGAAGTTTGAAGAATATAATTTTTTTTTCTTCCATTATTGTGTTCTGATTTCACTTGACGATGCACTTCGAACCCGTTTCCCATTATCATTTAAATGATAAGGCTTACCAAATTCTGTTTCAAATTTTCCAAGTTGTTTCAATATTTCAGAACTAGTTAATAACTTTGTAGGTGGTCTATGATCAATTAAATAGATAAATTTTGATCTTTTTAGCTTAAATCTATGAGATGCATCGAGAATTATTTGATGGAACAAGAAGCACCATTTTCTACTATGATGTATCCACTTGGTCTCAAAATCAATGATACAAATAGGAAAAGACAAACCCATATAAGTGTTCAAAATAGATAAATTCCCAAGCCTAGGGAAGTTACTAATAGTCCATATTAAAGCAGCAAGCATTTTGAATTTTTTTTAGAATAAGCATCAAATGTCTCAACAACCTTGCTCCATAACTCATGTAATTATTCAATTAATGGATACAAGTATATATCAATATCATATCCATGCAATTTTTTTTAAGAATAATCATCAAAATGATAAAATATATTTGTTTCATACACATCTACGGAGGAAGATTGAAAGGAATCAAAACAACTAGACAAATTCTATAACTAGTACTCAAAGTCCCAAATGGGTTGAATCCATCGGCATCCAATCCCAATCGAACATTCCTATGATCAGCTGAGAAATATGGATGTAATGAATCAAATTTCTTCCATGATTTTGAATCTCGTGGATGTCACATTAACCAATCATTGTTATTATCAACAAAATTCCTCTTCATGTGTTCGATGGTTTTCGATGAAATGAATAATCTTTTCAATCAAGGCTTTAAAGGAATGTAACACAAAAACTTTGAAGGTGTGTTCTTTTTCTTATTCTTCATGGTAGTATATTGATTTAAACTTCCAATATCACCCATTTGCAATCCAGACTACTTGAATCCTCTCGCCAATAAAGTGTACAATCATTGGGACATGCATGTATTTTTTTATAATTCAAACCAAGCCTGTTAAAAACTTTTTTCATATCATAAAAAAGATTCATGAATGTTTTCTTTAGAAATTTATCATGAAAAAATTCCAATATCATGGACATTTCCTTATTTTTAATTCAACATAGACATTTGATATGGTAAAACATCAGCAAAAAAAGAATGTTTTGAATATTTCAAACATCCACTCTAAAATTCATGATTTCCATCATCAACTAAATCATGAATTAGTTGGGGTTTGTCTTAGTGGTAAGCACCCCGTAATGCTACATGAAAAATTGGGGTTCAAAACCCATGGGGAGTAGGTACTGTAGCAGTACTGTAGCGTACTATAGCAGTGGCGGGTACTGTAGCAACGGCGGACACTGTAGCTGCGACAGGTCACTATAGTGGCGGTAGGGTACTGTAGCGGTGGAAGATACTGTGTGGTACTGTAGCAGTGTGGGTACTGTAGCAGTACTATTCATAGAATGGGCTTTGGGCCATAAATTTGGGCATACGGGTCATGTAATGGGCTAAATACCCACTGGGCCTTCGGGTTATGTAATGGGTCTCCCTCTACCCTGTTAAAAGATGTATTTGCTTTGATTTAATAGTAAATGAGGCTTCGGCCCCAACCTTTAAAAAAACTAAATCATGAAACATATTTTCATCAGTGACGTTTTCTCCTAAATTAGTCTCTATATAATCAAAAGGAGGATCCACTCATATATTACAATATTCATCTGGTTGTCCGAATGTCTCAAAAACATCACTAGTCACGTTGCTATTTGTAGCACCCTCATATGGTTGTTCTAAAATGTTTTTATGATGATGGTGGTGTCCTGTAGTGACAAATGCATCATTTATAAGGTTTTTCATTTCATTTCCCATTATTGATGAAGTTGGGAGCTCATTCTATGGATTAACATTTGTAGTCAACCTTTCTGTAATGTTCGATTCTCTGTGCCAAATCCAACACAAATATTGACCAGGGAATTGATTAAATATTAAATGTTCATAAACTTCATCCCTCTTCAACTATCTTCTAAATTTACATTTGGGACGCATACATCTTATTCCCCCTTCAATAGATCTATTGGAAATTTCAAAATCTAGAAACTCCTACAAACACTTAACATACTAAGTTGTGTTCCTTGGTAATGTGATCTAGCTTTTATCCATGTATATCCCAATGTTCCTATAAAATATTAAAAAAAATTAAAACACATAAATATTAATAAATAGGGAAATATATTACTATATAATAGTTGAAAAATATATAAATATGTTAAATATTTAGAAAAAGTCTAGGATTAGATTAAAAAATCTTCAAATACACTTTTTCCCAACAGCCCATAGTATCTTAAGGAACTTTATAATGATATTTATCCAAGAAATTTCTCATAATATACCCATTAAGTCTCAAAAATACTATCTCCTGTCTACCAAGACATCCCAAACTATATTGTAATTTCAAAGAAGATGCATGAATGCCTTTGATACCAATTTTTCCCAAACCAATGTAGATAACCTACCTAAGTGGCATATTATATGGTTTCTATGTAGATCAAAGATTTCATGGATGAATAGATAAATAAAAATAAATAATAATGAGGTGGAGAAAATAGAGGCATATTATTTTCTTTAAGATATTCATGTGTGACAAAGGTTAGAGATGGAGGACTCATGGAGGAAGGGAAATAGATGTTGGTATGAAGGGAATGTGTGAGAGGTAGAGGTAGAGGAATGGACACAGGGAGAATGATATAGAATATTTTTTCATATTTTAGAAAAATCACCCATTTAAAATTATACGTCTATAAATGCACCTTATATTGGTTATGTAGGAATGCAACCAGAACCAAATGTAATGATCCATCCCTAGTAAGGATAAATTATATTATCATGGGATTCTAAAGAAAATTTTAGGTTAACATAACCATTTTATTAGCTATATTAATATCCCTCAAAATATATGGATCAATATAGACATCAAAATTTTGTATTTATAAATATAAGACATCCATTTTGGGTAGTAAACTTGGTAGGCCAATTTTTGGTGATTTAATGCAGTTTGTATAAAGTGCCTACCAAAATACCATCAAATGATTTGATGATTATATTTTCTATGTTATTTGAGTGAAAAAAATATATCCATTCAATAAGAATATCCAAGGTAATTGACATGATGTTAATGGGGATCAAAAAACAACATCTCAAATATCAATTCATAAAAAATAATCATAATAAATTCAAATTCTTGAAAACCTGAGGTCACTCAAGACTTGAGGAGAGAAAGCGCCCACAAGGCCCTCCCGGAACCTACCTCTTGATTTTTGATAGATATAATTTAATTTATACCAATATAACCAAATAACAGTTGGGAATTATAGAACCTAGGTTCTTACGGTATCTATGGATCTAATACCATTTGTAACAAACCATCCTAAAATACAACCAAAACTGACACAAACCCAATCCATCACAATCCTGAGGGGTGTTCCTGATCAACATAGGATAGGAAAAAGTTCTTGGTCATCATGAAACACTACTTTGGTAATAATTTATCCATTGAATAATAAATTAGCATTAATTAGAAGTAAATACTATATAAACATTTAAATCATTAAACAAATAATATATATATAGTGAGAAATAATTAAAACAAGAGAAGGATAAAAGTGAAAATTAATACAATAACCACCAAAATGAAAAACCAAACCCAAATCACATTGTGATACCTTATCTATGAACCAATGATTTATTACCTCATCCCACTAATCATCAAGGACCCAAGATAGATACCCATTCTAGAACATGAATCGAAACATAAAATATTTATGTAAGCATCGTGACCCCCTAAATCTATGAAATAAAATTCATTAAGTAGTTCATGTTTTCAAGTTTAGAATATAAACTCTATAGGGTTTTAAATTCATGATATTTGAGTAAAAGAAAATCCTATATTTTATCCATTTAATGAAATGGGTCCTTCAAATAAAAACTTATTTGACATCCTGAGAAAGTCAAAAAAAATTATTTTTCCCTAAAAGAAAACAAAACCATTTCCCTAAAAAAATTAAAATAATATTTTTAAAACATATTTGAATCCAATTGAAAAAAATTAATATGAACACCAAGGTTAAAGAAAAATATATTTTGGTAATCCTATGTTTATAGAAATCAATGAAAATAAAAAATGAAAATGGTGTCACAAACAACACAATCAAAGGGAAAATAGTAATTACTTGATGAGAATCCCCAAAAGTGACTATTGATAAATGATTAATAATCATTATATCAACCTTGGTGTTTTGATAATAAATTATAAATTAAAAAGTACTTGAGGTTAGTCATTCACAAACTAAAATAATAAAGAGAGTAATAAGGGTTGATGTTTAGGAGTCAAACATTCTTGATGAAAAAAAATATGCAACATAAACCCAGTGGATGAGAAACATCAAGAAAACAATTTTATTATCTCAAGTAAACTAATATATTCAAAAAATGAAAAAAGGATGAATCATTGTCTAAATACATGAATGAATTACTATATCAAATTGAAAATGACAAGACATGACTGCTTTTTTAGAGGTCAGATGATCAAAAAGGCATTGAATTAAAATAGTTGTTCAAGAAAAAACAAGATGAACATTGAAAGTTGATATGGGATAAGGCATGGATAACATGTAAAGGATATTAACATGTGTAGTTATTTTATATTTAATAAACATTCACACTATTTTCATGACTTTAATCATTTGTATTATTATTATCAGTGGAAATACAATGGATATTCAAGATATACCAAAACGAATTAAAGGTATCATTTTTTTAATGGAATGAGAAATTAAAAGGTCTATATTAAAAAAATGATTGGATTTTAATTTGATGATGATGAAAAAAACGTATGGAGTCTTAAGAAGTATCTATATGGATCGAAATAAACACCTCTAGATTTTTATGATCAATTGAATACATACTTGAAGAAGATTTAATTGAAGAGAGGTGGTGTTGACTGTAATATTTATATGTATGTATTCAATGAGTAATAATTCATAACCCTCATATATGAAAATAAAATCATATTTGGAAGAGATAATAAGGAACTAATTTAGAAGTTTACTAACTTGATGAGTCTATAGATTCAAATATCTATGATTAGAGAAATCATATATTTTCTTAGGCTACAAGTGAATAAAAAAATTGATTACATATTTTTCTCTCAAGTTGAATATACTAATAAGCTTATAAATAAGTTATATATATAATATTTTAAGATAGTTTAAACTCTAATCATGGTTGTAACAAAACCTAGAGAATTTGAGAATGAAAATTATATTAATCAAACACTATTAAAGAGAATGTTATGAAAATTTATTTACTTGAAGTAAATATAGATGAAAATAGTTTATGCAACATAATTAGTGGATATGTTTCGAATAAATTTTGAGGAAAAAACCCTATCAAAGATGAACTTAGGAAGAATCAGCAAGGCAGTGAGTGGCTAGGGATTCCGGGGTTTCCAGGGGGATCTCGTAGGGGTTGGGGGAAGATAGGGGTCTTAGGGGGGGGTGAAGTGTCGATATTGAAAAAAACGTTTTAAAGGCAGTTTATAAAAAACTACCCCTACATCATTAATAAAACAATTATTAGTGGTTTAGTAAACTACTACAAAAAAACTACCAGAAAAGGCTATTAATATTGTAGTGTATTGATCATTATTCATTAATCATAACAGTATCCAGGGCACTTAACCCTTAATGAGAATTTAAGCTCAAACTTATTTGGTTTCATTTCCCAAGGATTCTATAAAATTTAATTTGATTTATGTGAATGGATATTCAAGAGAGGATAATGTTATTCTCAATGAAAATAATGTTTCAATTTTTATTTTCAAATGGAATAAAATAATATTGTATGTTTCTAGTTTACCAAGACTACTAAAATATTTAGTCATTTTGGGTGTGATTCTTTACATCATATGACAATAAAACAAAACAGACAGTAGCTCCAAGCTACTAGGTCATGGTTATTATAGTTGGTATCAAATAAAGTATAATAGAATCATTGGGAAATATATTTCAGGAATCATATATTAGGGATCATAACCCTATGATAGACTTTAAGGACAAGTATGGATGGACATCATAAATTTTTGGTAAGGTATAGATTGTGTGGGTTTTCATGTATAAAATCAATTTCTAGATATTACAAGTGAACATTGTTCTATCACAAATATACCTAATGCTAATAAATATGAAAAAGGTGCATTGGGGTTGACCTGATCATCACTCAATGCATTAAAGAGAGCCTTAAAACACACCTATGTTTACACTCTAAAGGGATATGCTTAGAATAATTCAAATTTTCTATACAAAACATTATGAAGGATTTGAATAGATGATGATAATGAATGAACCATGTTAAACATAAGGTGTGTTATATAGAAAAAAATGTGTGTTGATTTAGACATCCTATATATGATTAAATGGTTTTCCTACTATGATTATTTTTTCTTATAGTATACTTTTTGGTTTTAGTCAATGGTTGGAACCAAAAGGAATTAAGATAGCATTGAATGTGATCGAAAATGTGGTGAATAAGATAAATGAAATGGGATAATGAAATGAGTGAAAGATATTATGATTATTCCTAATATATTATCCAAAAATATGATTAAAAACTTATACCTCAACCAACTATTGGAATCACTAATAAAGAGAAGTATATATCTTTCTAAGAGGTTTTGTAGTAGAGAGAATTTGGGAGATAAGGCTCAATTTCCATCTTGTGAGAAATGTGGTTGGAGAAACTCATAATACTCTCTCAATAGAACAGGAAAATTATTTATGTGTATAAAGGAAGTTAATAAATTAATGAATTTATGAGAAAAAATGAAGAGTATTATAGAAGGAAGTAAATCTAATCTTAAGGATCTATCTATAGTCGGTTGTCTTAAATGTGGAGAACATGGAAATTATACATGTAAATTCCGTATTATAAAGGATAAAACCTAAACCAAGGAAGGACTTATGTTGATATAAAATGGTTGACGTATTTATGAGTTTAGAATAAATAATTATGTTCTAGAAGTATTTTACTAATCATATTTTTGTTATAAGAATCTTGAAACATCTAAGGATTGTGTAAAATATTAGAAGTATATATGTCTTCATTAACTGAAGTGTTTTGGATACCATGATAGTTTTATATGTTTAAGATTGATCATAATTTCAACATCTTAAACACCACTTTTAGGTTTTATGTAATGGGTGTCTACCAATATTAAAGATATTTTGGAATAAATTTATGGTAATATAACCCATTGGTTTAGTATATGTTTTAGATAAAATTTAATTAAAGAATTTGTTGGATTGAAATGTTTATATAGATGAAAAAATAAAAGAGGGGGTGAATTTTAAGTTTAAAAATTTTCATTTTTAACCATAAAAAGAATATTTTTTTAACAAGATTAAACAAATAATAGTCAAAACACCTCTTATGTATTTCAACTATAATCATACTTGGCCCTCTGGTATAATGATAAATGATATTATAATCACATATATTTTGATAACTACTGCATAGGACACTAAATGAATTTATATTTACAATGTATATAATCATATTCAACATTTGATGTTAATGTAAATAATGTTTAATCATATTCAGAGTAGAAACAATTTATCCAAGTATTCAAAAAAAGATTTTATCCGCAATGGTTGTGATAAATCATAATATAATAAAAAGCAATGATTCTATCTTAAAGTGTATAGAATCATATTTAGAGTAAAAATTCATTTACAATTTAATATAAAGTAAATAAATTGTATCGTAATTAAAACTATTATGATAAATGAAATATAAATAGAAAAGTGAATATAAAAGTATTGCTTTCTATTAAATATAGAAAAATTAAAAAGGCTTATAGTAAAATAAGTAATACAAATGAATAATATTATTTTAACCCAATTATAATGGTATCCAATAACCTAAGATAATGGTACCTTGTTTTATACTTACAAGTAAGTCTTTCTTTCTCTTACCAGATAAATCCCTTAATAAGGTGATCAAATATTCTCTGTTTGCCTATCCTGACATCCCTCAATAGGATGATTAGATATGTCTTGCTATCCCCATAATCCCTCGATCATGTAAATCATATTATTTCTTCCTAGTCACAGAATCCCTTGATTATAATCATAATAGTTGGAATAACACAAAGCAAAGCAAACTCTAAGGTTACAAGTACAAGGAACAAGCAGTTCACTTTTGTAAACTTCCGAGCTCTTTCATAGTATCAAAATTCATAGAGCTCTTACATAGTGTCTCTATGTGAGTTTATCACAATTCATTGTGAATTATTCAAATGACCTAGTCTTTATTGGAAAGACTTCCAATGGTTATCTTGAATTCCAAAGGTATTATTTTCTATGAGATTTTCAGAAGGACCTGGAAACCTGGCACTTCAATGGTAATATTATAACTAAATGAACGACATCTTTTTGTTCCACAAAAATTATAATAGAATGCATGACATCGTTTTGTTTTATATATTTTTAATGTAGAAGGTATTCCATTACAATAGATTTTTCCCTATTAAAAATTTATCCTTTGGTAAATCTGATGGATTTACTTACAAAATGTTATTATTATTTTCTCAAAGAGTGTAAAACTAATGATATTGGTTCCAATTTCAAATCCAATTAATAATTTTGTTAGTTCAAATACGAAACAGAAAGTCTTTAGAGTGTTTTGATATGGTGAATCCAATCATAATATGATCTATTCTTATTATGATAATTGTAATTAATAGATTATATCTAAATTCATTAATTCTTTTAAAACTATTCTAAGTATGGTGTAAAATAAATATTTCCTCAAAAAAAATTAAACACATTGGACATGAAACAATTAGTTAATTAACTATATAATAAAGAGTGTGTGATTTCCAGAAATAAAAGGAATGGAAAAGTCAAAGAGGGATTTTGAAAAAAAAATCTATCCTTTCTTCGAAAAAACAAACCAAAAGACTTACATTTAAAATAACTTTGAAAACATAGGTCCAATATTCTTTTTATGAACTTCCATATTCATAATTAAAAATAAGACATGTCTCCCTGTGAGTTTATAATTTATTTTAATACAATATTGAACACGACTAATTCCCCCTTAGTATAATAACTTCCCTAAGGATCATATTCTCTTATTTTTTAAAATTATTTATCCCCCTTTATTAAATAATCTCCCCTTACAATAACATTATCTCATTTTGTATATAACTCTCCCCCTTTCTGATTTTCAAAAAATGAATGGGAATAGACATTGAGGTTCTTGAAATTTTTATTGAAAAAACTATACACAAAAAAATACTTTATAATCTAAAATTAATGAATGAACATTCAACAAAAAGAATTGGAAGACTTTAAATAAAATTATATGTAGATAAAAAAGTGTTTCATTGATAATTAAAACATCAAAATAAAAAAAAGTTTTATGAAATTAGATCTTTTTTAGGGGAATCAATGATCTGAAAATTAACTTTAACTTCTTAAAATATTTCTAATCTTATTCAAAATTTACAAAAAAATCCTTATGATACTTGTTTTTATTTTCAAGATCTTATGTTTTTCCTCTTAAATATGAATTCTTTCATACAATTCCTTTAACTTTTCTTACTTGATATTGAAAGATTTATTCCAAAATTTTATTCTGATCCTACTTGGATTTGATTATTTATAAGAAAACATTATAATGATTCTTCAAAGAAACAATTTCATCTCTATATACTTTGAATATATTAATCTCCTTGAGCATAAAATTCAAACTTGGTTGTAAATATGAGATATATTTGTTTTTTTTTCTCAGAATCGCTTTTAAAAGTTTTAAAATACCTAACCCTAGTGGACATATCTTTTGTAAAACTATTGAAATAAATATGCGTTTCATCCATTGAATTCCTGAATTTACCCAGATTTTCATCATGAATCTTGATGTCTTCATCAATTCTATGAGACCACTTCATCACCTTATTAAAACTCTTTTTTTGAGATGCAACATTTTCTTTAAAAACATTCAAATCTTCCTCTAAATGTATTAGATTGTATGTCCAATATTTCAATGAATCTGAATATTTTTATTGGTTCTAGACAATAAAATAAACTTTTCTTTACAATATAGGAAAATATGGAATAGTTTTCTCCAATATAATTAACATATGATAGATTTAATCAATACCTTGAGCAGTGATGGTATTCAAAGATTCTAATTCTGACAGATTAGTTATTTTTTGGTTCTGATTTCTTATTGCATTGAAATTATTTTCTCTTTCTTTGAGATCAGTTTGTCAACTCTTTTCTCACCATTATTTCCATCATATATTTCAATTTCATACACAACAACATTATTACTTCTTTCAGCCTTCTAATTTTGATTTTTTTAATCACATTTAGAAGGTGATTCAACCTCTTGAGAAGATGGGGTATTTTTTTCTTTACTAATATAATTCTTTTTTTTATTTCCTAAATAATATTATTATTTTTATGAGGATTGAGAAGTCCTCATTGAAAGCTTCTCCAAATTATATTCCTTATCTTTATCTTATGAACCTTCTTTATCTTAACTTTCTTCATCATCGTCTTCTTCTTCTTCTTCATTATCTTTACCTAATTTACCTACTTGAACTTTTTTCCTTCATACTCTTCTATTTGTTTGAAAATGAGTTCTTCCTCAACACCTTCACCACATTTCTTCTAATCTTTAATAAACTCTTTATGGAGTTGAGACTCTACTATCAAATCATATTTTCCAACAATTACTAATTCTTGGACAACAACAAATTATTTTACATTATTTTTTATAAAGAGGGAATAAACAAGAACAATAGACATTTCTTGTAAAACTAAACCAACTTATCGAATTAAAACAATTTTTTAAGAATCATCCTCAACTTCTTACATAACTTTTTCAACCAATTGATATTCTAATAACTTCTCTTACTTCTTTTCTTTTACTTGTTTTCCTAAAACATCCTCACAATAAAGCCGTACTACAAAATATTTTTTCTAGGTCAATTCTGAATTGTGGATATCATTATTATATTTCTGCTAATTTCTTCTACATTATTTTTCAAACTCATCAGAAACTATATTTTTCTTTTTTTCTTTCATTGAAGGAAGAGAATAATCCTTTCTATTCTTCTTTTCTTTCTAAACATTCATTATCGAAGAAGGTTCTACCTTCGATGTAGAAATATGAGTATTATTAACAAAATATTTTGATTTTAAATAATAAAACACCATTATCTTTATTGTATCATCACTTATTAGTGTCATATTTTCTCAAACTGGATATTTCTTGATTACAAGAATTAAATACTTCATTCCTGATAAAATAAATTTACTAATAACATCTAGAAATAGAATAATCAGAGAATTTATTGATCCATATTTGATATTCTTGATAGTAAAAATAATTAATTCTACCAAGTTTATATTCCTTATGTTCACTATGTAATCAAAAACATCGATGTCCGGTAATTCTAAAGTGTCTCTATCTACACTTTTTGGAATTAAAAAACCTTCCATCCAAAGGGACAAAACTCTATTTTCCATGATTATGTGAGTGAATTTTCTTGGATCTTCCTCTAGTGAATACATAAACAATGATTTCTCTGATATTTATCCTTTAAAAATTCTTTTAAATTCCTGTAACATGGGAGGTAGGAAAAAAAGAATCTTCGTCATCATAAATACCTAGAAAACAGATAGCAGCCCTGGGAGTCATCTTTTATTACTTTTCATAAATATGAAAGGATAAAATTTCTCTTCCATTATCTTTAAAAACATAAAATCTTCTAGTAGTTATGATTAAAATGAAGAATATGAAAAAAAAAATTAAATTTGAAAATTTTTCAAATCCAATTTTAAAACAAAATCTTGTTCAAAAGATTAATTATAATTTTTATTATAAAATTTGCATTTTGAAATGAAAAATGTTTTTGTAAAAAAATAATATGCACTCCACCTATAAAAAGTAGTAACATAATGTAAGGAAGTGGGATGAAAAAGAAGTATATATTAATTATTACATTACAATGATCATTCTTATATTTTGATTAATATATTAAAATATATTGGAAGGTTATTGTTTTGTATAAATATTAGCACATTTTTATCATGTTCCAATGAATTATAAAATGATGTCTCCTTTTTTTGTGTGATACCTAAGAAAGTGATGACTAAAATCTATTTGGTTTTCACAAGAGTGATGTGCAAGAGTTTTACATAAGTAAAATGATCTAGTGTTATCACATAATATTTGAGTTTTAGTAAAAATCATATCATAATTAGTGAGTATGTGTTGCATCCAAAAAATATGAGCGCAAAAACATTCAACTGCCACATATTCTGCTTTAACAATGAAAAGTGCAACCAAGTATTGTTTCTTACAATACCAAGAAACTAATGATTCTAATAAGAAAATAAAATTTCTAGAATTACTTTTTCTATCCATTATACAACCACCAAATTCAGTATCCAAATTTTTTTTAATTAAAAATAATTTCCATAAGAAAAGAAATGTCCTCAATCCATAGTTCCCTTTATAAAACACAAAAAATAATTTTATAACTTTTAAATGGGATTTCGTTGAATTTTCCTGATTCTTTATACATAATAAAAAATAATACATTTTGTATGGGAGATTAGATGTTAATTATAATAGACTTCCTATCATACCTTTGGAAATTGGTTGATCAACTGGTTGGCCAGCTTCATCAGGATCAACTATATTTTAGGAACCAATTGGTGTAATAATACTTTTAGTATATTTATATCCATACATTTTATGAATAAATTTTATATAATTATGTTGAGATATATAACCACCTTATAGTTTTTGAGAAATTTAGAAACCAATAAAAATGTTAACTCACACATCATACTCATTTAAAACTAAAATATTATAATATTCACAAAGGAATCTAATAAAGATTTCTGATTTGATCCATATAAAATGTGATAAAAATATATTTGTACAATCATAATGTTTTCATTTACATTATTTACAAAAATAGATGGATCAATATTTCCCTTAACATAATTATTTTTTAAAATAATGCATGTTAATCTGTCATACAAAGATCTAGGGGTTTTTTCAAGGACATATAAATCTTTATAAAGTTTATAATCATATTTAGGATGGTTTTTATCTTAAAACCCAAAATTTTTTTCTACAAAATACATCCTCTTGTATATAACCATTAAGGAAATCACACTTCACATCCATTTGATAAAGTTTGAAATTGAAGAATACTAGAATGGATAATTGAATATGAATAGATTCATGTCTAGCTACAGAAGAATAGGTGTCTTATTAATCTATTCCCCCTTATTGATTTTATCCTTTAGAAAAAAAATCTTAATTTATTTCTAATAATCATTCCATTTTCATAAAATTTGATTCTAAAAACCCATTTTATTCCAATTACTGATGTTTCTTTAGGTCTTTCAACCAAGATCCATACTTTATTCCTTTTGAATTCATTTAGTTCATCTTGCATTAACTTAATCCAATCATCATAACCTAAAACCTCATCCAGGTTTTTAAGATCAAATTGGGAAAGAAAATAAATATTTTCAACTTCATTTCTTAAAGAACTTATATTTGTAATAGCTTGATTAAAATCACCAATGATATTATCACTATGATGATTCCTAAGAAAAAAATGACTTGGGTTTTGTAAAACATGTTCGTCAACATAAGGTATAAAATATTCTTAATTAAATACTTCAGAAACTACTTCTTGGGTATTTTTCTTATTAGAATAATCTTCAACCAAAGGTTGAAAATCAATTTTGTAAAATACATATGAGGATTTTGGACGGGTTTATTTAAAAAAAGGATCAGTTTCCTCAAATTTAGTATGTATTGTTTCGTCAATAGTGAAATAATTTTGGTCTGAAACTCTATATGCCTTAGAAGTAGTGGAATAACCTAAAAATATACCTTCATCAGATTTGGTTTAAAATTTATGTAAGTTATCTTCCATGTCACACCCCGAAATTTTGATTTTATTATTTTTTATTATTTGTTGGCTCTGAGTCCTTGCACTAATGTCTATGTTGGGTCTGAATTTTAAATTTTTTTGTTTAATTTTTTTATTGGGTTTCAGACCCGTACGCGGTGACCACACGGTGGGAAGTAGTCGCACAGTCAGCCCGGGTGCCTGCGCAAATGTCTAACATTTAGAATACATAAATATTTATGTAGATAAAGTGAGTTGAATGTTTAAATTGTAATAATAATAATATTTTTATTATATAATTAATAATATTATTATTAATGAGGTGTTATTATTGTTATTTTTATTATTTTTATTATTAGAACTTTTATTATTATTATTGTTATTATCGTAATTATTTGTATTATTATTATCATCATTATTATTATTATCCTTTATTTTATTATTTTTACTATTATCATGTGTATTATTATTATTATATTTGAATAAAGAAATAAAATAATAACCCTAGCTACCCGCTTCCCCCCTTACCTTCGATGCGCGCAACGCTCCCCAACAGCCACCCCCCCCCCTTCCGTGCTCTCCCTCCATATTCACCTTGCCCCTCGCTTCCTCTCACCTCCATCGGACCCCACCTTTGTCTGCCCTCTAGGACCACTCGTCGCGCTCAACTCTCACCCCCAGCGGGTCCCTACCGCCTTCACCCTTGCATCAGACCATGCCCAGGCCCTCCACCTCCAGCCTTCCGCTCACACATCGGCCTCCGCACCCAAGCCCTCCACCTTCTCCCTTCACCCTCTAATACTCTAGCAGGCCACCATGAACTTCCTCTCCACTCTCGTTCTAGGCCACTACCCCCGACTCCCCTGGTTTGTCCTGGCCTCATGCACCCGGCTAAGACCTCCACCCTTCACCCCTACAGCCGAGCCCCTACACACCGCCAGCCAGGCCACACCCCAACCCTCTAGCCTTCTTCACCCCATTCAAGTATCAACAAGCTATCCCCCTTTCACCCTTCGATCTAACATGATTCCAAAGGCTACCCTCGACTCCACCTATAGCCTCCATCCTCCTTGCTCCTTGTTATGGCCAGCGGTACATCCAACCCCCTACTCTCCTAGTTCTGGCTAGCAGCGCATCTAAACCCCCTACGTGGTGCCTCTACCTTGCTCCGGTGTGGCCGTGTCCCCCATTTATAGTGATCGTTTCCTCCATCAGTATATTTATTAATTTATTTTTTTCTTCATTCCATATTTGGTGTTATTTTTTTAGCTAAATTTTAATACCTTGAGTTAGGTTCTACATGTTTTAATCATTGTTTTAGGTGTGCTGTTAATCCATAGGGTGTTGTTGTTCCTCCCACTGAAGTTTCTTTGCATACGCTCTTGCTTTGAGGTAGGTGTTTTCAGAAATTTTCCTTTCACACACGATCTATTAAACTTGTGTGTTTCAAATTAATTTTCAAATACCATTCGCACCTCCATAAGTATTGTATATAATTCATTATGGATTTTTTTTAGTTAAAAATTGTTACAAATAGCTTTTGAAATAGTTATCCTGTTATTTGTAGGTAGTTTTTCATATAAACATGATTGATAAATGATTTTTCCCATCTAATTAATTTAACATGTTCTGTAGTCAATTTATTTGGTACAAACTTAGTTTTCAAGGAAGTTTAATATGAGTGATTTATCATTGTAGCATGTTGTTTGATATTAATTTCATTATTTTATGAAAACCCATAGTTTTTCCTCTACTAGTGTTTTTATGAACTATGAAACTAGTGTATTTAATAGTGAAAGGACTGAAATTTGTGTTTTAGTGTGGAGTCGATGTTTATTTGGTCACAAAAGAATATTTGAGTGTGTTTTTTGTGTTTTGAACCATGGTTTTCTTCCTAAAATTATTTAATGATTTTTTATAGTACTTTAGTTAATGGTGAAATTGTTTTCTAAAATTGTGAAAATGATTATTTTGGTTGTTTAAGTTATGAGAGTTAGTTTTTTTAATGGTGTGAATGTAGTTTTCTTAAGTGTTTGGGTATGCATTGTATTTAAAAATGGAATTTTCATGTGAACTTGGTGAGACCATGATAGAATTATTTGTTTAGACATTTTGAAATGTTTTACAAAATAAGTGAATGATTTATTAAATGATTTTTGACATGCGAATCATGAGTGCAACGTGTTTCGATGTGCGTTTAGGTTTTATTTGAAAGGGAGTGCTAAGTTAGTGAAAATGATTCTGGATTTCTAAATAACTTTGGATTTTTTGTGTGATTTCTGAACTGGTTTGAAATGAAATCATTGAGCATATACCCATTTGGATTTGTAAAGGAAAAAAGTGGGGTTTGTGTGATGTTTTGGCTAATAATTTTAAACATGTTGAGTTAAATTTCCATTTGGAACTTTTAACCCAAGGGTAATGTTTGTACTAAATTTTAAAGAAGATTGCATTTTGGAGAAAGTGTATGCGAGATTAGAATCATTGAACATCTTATAAAATGGTTTAAATGTTAAATGGTGTGACGACCTGGTTGGGACTATGATAATGTGAAATGATTGAATGTGTATTTTGGGATGCTCCTATCTAGGGTAATCCTTAATGGGTGAATGCATAGGAAGCGTCCATTTTTTGGGGAAGGTAAATGTGGTGAGATGAGGCACACATGCGAGGTCCTTCCTTCTTACATAGTATTATTATAACCATCATGGGTTCTTGGGATTCTTTTAGATGAACGAGTGACAGTTTCTGATCAACCCCAATTAGACGGGTTTGTACCCCCTGGATTGGTTGTTAGGGCAGGCAGGCTTTGCCACTGGATTGGTCATTTATAGTGCGGACAGTTGATTATAGACTTAAAAGATTCACCATAAGCCTATATTTGGTTCCAAAACCGAGTATGTCGAGGGGTATTCTAGGGATGTTTTAGATCACCCTAGGTTACTCGATTATTTTTATTTCTGTTCACTTTTTCTTATACCATTTTATTTCCATCTTGCACTGTTTACCAATTCTACTTTAACCTAGCTTTGGTATACTTTGTTTTGGATTTAGTTTACAAAATGTCAAATGATTTTGGAAATGGTGTATTGTGTGTGTTATATTTTTAAATGATAAATTCATGTTGATGATTTTAAAATGTGAAAATCTTACTTTTATTTTTGTATTTCAACTTGTGTTAATTGATTGTTTCATGAAAGGTGATGTTGTATTCTGTGGTTTATGTTGTCAAAAATACTGATAATTTTTAATGCTCATGCCTTTTTTATCATTTCAGTTCTAGGTCTCTTTTTTGGATTTCTCATTATGAGAGAATGGTTTACCTTTGGTTGGGTGGTGACCTTGAGGGTCGCGTGGAGGTATGTTGAGTTATTCTGTTTATTTCTTTTCCACTATGAGAGTTCAGTTTTATTATTTTTTTTATTCTTGTTTATTTATTTATATTTATGGGAAAAATCATTCCCAATGATTAAATTTTGATGCTCGACACTAGTTTTTATCCCGTGGGGATTGGGAACACCCATCGGGCCTTACCGCGAACCAGCTCGGGTGACCGGTTCAGGGTTGACCTGGGTTGGATCATGACAAAATGGTATCATAGGAGTCCCTTGTTATTTGGGGTGTCTGGTAGATGTATATTAGAACTATCAGGACTTGAGGGGTAGGTACGGGAAGGACATCATGAACTCTCACCTGTTCCAAACCTCGAGTTTCTCAAGGTAGTTTGGGAATTGAGTTTTGGTCTCGTTCTGGGTTGTTTAAGATTGAGGGATGAAAATGGAGGCAAGATAACATTACATTATGATTTCACATGGAGTAGTGACCCATGTGGAGTCAAAGTTACATGTTTTATGTTACTTCTAGTGGTTGATGCTTACTTGGGCCATGGACCACTACCATGTCGCTAGATTAAGCATGAACACTAGTCCCTCCCTCCCGTATTTTGATGCATGTTGAGTGTCGTCTTGGTTCTAGTTGGTGTAAGTGAACTTTTGAAAATGAAAAAGGGGTTTTTAAATGAGAAATATTTTATTTAAATGGATTTAAATTTGTGAAATGGGTTTTTAAAACCTAAAGTTCTTTGTCTAAAAATCTGGTGTTTTCTTGGAACTGGTAGAGATATGGTTTGGTTTCAACCTCAAGTAATCTTAATGAATGTTTTCACATGTGAGGGAATGCATGAGAAGTGTGTATTGGTGTTTATGGATGAAAAAGGATGAAGTCATGTGCAACAGTTCATGGGATTACTGGGGTGTGTACTAGAAATCAATGGTTTGACCTTGTTTTTCTAAAGTGATTTTCAAATGGGGAAATGATTTTTGGAAATTGAGTTTGGTTTAAAAATTGGGTTTGGTATTTGTAAAGTGGACTTTAAAGTAGGAGGTTTTGGAATATAAAATGAAAAATGTAATTTTTTTTGTTGTGTTAGTATTTGTTTGGTTTTTGGGATGGTTGTTTTTGGATGAAAGTGATTTCAATGATATTTCTTCGACATGATATTGGTCTCAGCTCTGTGTTTTATATGTTGTTTATAAAAAGATTCCAAGAAAGGTCCCTAAGGTTTCTAATAATTCAAGATCAGTTTTGGTACTTTTCAGATGTTTCCTTTCCTTCATAGTGATTGAGGCCCATTAGAGGTAGCTGAGTGTCTTGAAGAGGTCGAATTCACCTTCAGGGTATTGAGAACTCCCTACGCTATTAGAGTGCATGCCATTTTGGGTAAATTTGATGGTCTAGTACTATATGAATGGGAGTTATTTCCCTTGCCATCAATGAAATTTGGGATGATGTGGGATGTCTTTAAATTTTACTTCATTTGATGGTTTATACCTGAGGAGGTGAAGACAAATAAAAGGGAAGAGCTAATGAGTATCCAACAAAGCCAACGGATGGTGAAAGCACATGTTCACCATTTCAAGGAACTTGTGTCATTTTATTTGGAAGTAGCATTTCATAATTTGATAAAGACTTCCCTCTTAATTGGGGGTCTTTTTCTAGGAATCAAGGAGAGGTCCTCCTTTCTAAAGACCATAATTTCGAGAAGTTGGTTGATGAGGCATTCCTAGCTGTGTTGATCTCTGGAGTGTAGATGGTTGGAAAACTAGAATATCCAATTGTGTGTAAAGGTTCCCCATCTGGTGCGCAGGGTGTACCAGAGGGACCTGGTTCTAAAGAGTCATCTACAGTGGTTCCATATTTTAGTTTTTCAGGCCATTCATTGGTGTACCACCAGTGTCGCCCGTTTGGGCACATAAAGCCGTCATGTTGTGTCCCTCCAAACACGTGTCATCGTTGTGGATGTCTGGGTCACTTTGAGAAGTTTTGAAGGAAGCGTCACCTGAAGAAAAATATGTGACCAGAGTAATTCTAGTGCCTAACTGTGAGGAAAGATATTCTTCAGCCGTCAGAGCCCCAACCTCTGGTCTCGGGGTGAAGCTCGCACGTAGTCAGGAGAAACCAGGGGTGTGAAACCTTGGTCCGGGTTTTGTGTTCCAGGTTGGTAATAGATCATTTAATGTCTTTCTGTTCTTTGTTTTTCTGCTGTTAAAGTTTTGACGTCATTTTAAGTCCATTATTTCATTGTGTAGTTATTATGGGCATGTTCTATTATAATCCAAATAGTTTTGTTTTTCTGATCATGGTTTTCTAAATAATTCTCTTTTCTTAAAAGTGTGTTTGGTCCCTATATAGGTTGATCTTGGTTTAGTGGTGTTCATTTGGAGATGTAAGTTCTTATAGAGGAGTCAAGTCTTGTAGTAATGCTCGGTTTTACTACTAGGATTACATTATTCTCGATGGTTTTTCTCTAGTGTTCGAGGATTTTGGTTTGGGGTGTGAGTTCCAAGTTCTAGAAGAGGTGTTTTTTCGCTCATGATATAGAAGTTATTTTTTACTAGTTAGAAGTTATTGCGTCACCCCCCCCCCTTCTAGGGTGTGTGTTTGAGTGTTAATTTTTAGCTCTAGTTGAGTTCTTGTGGTGGGGATAAACCTCTCGTGTTCTGTCATTCTATTTTATTGTTGGTTCTTTCAGTTTCAATCGAGCGTGAATTCTTGTTTTGTCTATTGTTTGGCTAGGTGACTTTCTGGGGGATGAAAGTTTCTGTGGTGGGGAGAATTGTCACACCCTGACCTTTTCATTTTTTTTATTTTATTATTTCTTGTCTCTAGGTCCTCGTGCCAAGGTCTGGGTTGGGTCCCAGTTTAATTTTTTTGTCATTTAATTTTTTTAGTGGGTTTCATACCCAACCGCAGTCACTGCAAGGTGAGTGGTAGCCATGCAATCAGCCTGGGTACCCATGAAAACATCTAACGTTTAGAATCCACATTTATTTATGTAGATAAAGTGAGTTGAATGTCTAAATTGTAAGAATACTAATGTAATTATATAAATAGTAATATATTTATTAATGAGGTGTTTTTTTGTTATTATTTTTATTTTTATTATTCTTATTATTGTAACATTAATTATTATTATTGGTATTATCATTATTCTTTAAATTATTATTATCATTATAATTATTATAATCCTTTTTTTTATTATTTTTATTATTATCATTTGTATTATTATTATTATTATTATTATTATAGAATATAAAATAAGTAACCCTAGCTACTAGCTTCCCCCTTACCCTCGTTGCGTGCAGCGCTCCCCAGTAGCCACCATCCCCCCTTCCGCACTCACCCTCTGCGTTCACCTCACCCCTCACCACCGCTCACGTCCACAGGACCCCACCTCCATCTACCATCCAAAACCCCTCACCGCGCTCACCTCTCACCCCCTACAGGTCCCCACCGCCTTTATCCTTGCAGTCGACCACTCCTAGTCCCTCCGTCTCCGGCCTCCCGCTCAAGCCCTAGCCTCCATGCCTAGGCCCTCCGCCTTCGACCACGCACTCGCACCCCAGTGTCTACGCCCAAGACCTCCACCTACAAACTTTTCCCTCTCCTACTTCAACTGGCCACCCAGCATCACCTCACCCCTCCGGTTCCAGCCCGCTACCCCCACCTCCCCTGGTTCATCCCTACCTCCCACACCCGGCAAGGACCTCTTCCCTTCACCCCTGCTGTCGAGCCCCTATTCACCACCAGCTAGGCCGCACCCTGGACCTCCAGCCTTCTGCACCCTGTTTATGTTGTCAAAAATACTGATAATTTTTAATGCTCATACCTTTTTTATCATTTCAGTTCTAGGTCTCTTTTCCAGATTTCTCATTATGAGAGAATAGTTTACCTTTGATTGGGTGGTGACCTAGAGGGTCACATGGAGGTATGTTGAGTTGTTCTGTTTATTTCTTTTCCATTGTTAGAGTTTATTTTTATTGTTCTGTTTATTATGGTTAGTTTATTTATCTTTATAGTCCAAATCGTTCATAGAGATTATGATTTGATACCCGACACTATTTTTCAGCATATGGGGATCGGGAATACCCTTCGGTCCATATTGAAGACCAGATCGGGTGACCATTTGAAGGTCGACCAGGGTTGGTTTATGACATTTCATATACAGGATGAATAGTTTTCTTTCAAACATTCTAAAGTAATAATATTTTGGTTTTCAGCCTATCCACAACTCAAAAAATGTTTTTCAATAAAGGGTCAAATTAAACCTAGATTTATTGTATAACAAGAAGTACTAACCACTTAATCCCAAAACAATTTACAATTATGTATTCATTCAGCATGGTTCTTGTTATTTCTTAAATAATAAGATTTCTTATTTCAAAAACACCATTTTTTTGGGGAGTTATAAGAGATAAAAAGATATGTGTAATTTATTTCTTACTATAAAATGTTTTAAAATATGAATTTATGAATTCTCCACCATGATCACTATAAATAGTTATCAAGGGAAGGTTTTTCTCAATTTTAACCCTGGATACCAATGTCTTTAAATAAAAAAAGGATTCATATTTATTTTCTTGAAAATAGACCCATGTGTATCTAGTGTAATCATCAACTAAAACAAATACATAATACTTTCCTCCAATAAATCTAGTTTGTGTTGGACCAAATAAATCAATGTGAACTAACTATAAAGTTCATAAAGTTGATACTTCACTAATAGATTTAAAACAAGACTTATATTACATATTGTATTGACAAGGGTCAAATAATTTTGAATAATTTAATTTATATTTTGGTAAAACCATAACAAGCCTCTTCTTAGTCAATTTACATAAGTTTCAAATGATACGGTGTCCTAACCTTCTATTCCATAACCATGATTTATCATTCATTGCATTAAGACATGGTATGTCGTGGCTCCTAAGGTCTTCTAGGTTTAGTGTGTATACATTCTCATGTTGATGGGAAGAAATAAGGAATTCATCATTGGAATTTTGTGTTGAACATTTATCATTCATAAAATTCACAAGGTAACCTTCATTACACAATTGATATATTCTTATAATGTAGTTCTTAAGACCTTTAACAAATAAAACATTTGAGATTAAATCTTTTCAAAGAAGAAAAATATTACCTATACCAACAATTTCTATATTATAATTATCTACGAAAGTAACTTTTCCTCCTTATATATTGATAATAATTTCTAAGAAATCCCTGTTACCAATCATATGTTAGGAATAACCATTATCCATGTACAATGTATTACTGTTGTTGGTAGTTTTGTTTTCCTAAAAACAAAAAATATATATATTTCTGGAACCCACATCTTCTTAGTTCCATAAATTTCAGCAAGTAAAATTTTTTGAATACATATTTGTTTTGAAAATCAGGTTTTATGGAAACATAGAGATTGATTTTTTTAAAGAATTTTTTTTCCAATGTCCTCCACTTTGACATTTTGTGAAAAAATGGGACATTATTTTGAATAAATTAATTGTAAATAAAAATGGGTTTTTGATGGGTATAACCCATTCCAAAATTAGTACAATGAGGATGAATTTTTTATACATAATATCAAAATTATCTTTTCCAATAGAAAATTTTGATAAGTGTTTGTTTAAAAAAGAAATTTCATATTTTAGTTTAATAATTAAATCTTTCTCCTCATAAGAATATATTCTATAATTGAGTTTTCCTTCTAAAATATTTTTATTAGAAAAAAATTTCAAAATATTTAGAAATATTATCCTTTTCAAAATTATATTTTTCATGATTTTTAGTAATAGTATCAATTACAAATGATTTATTTTCACGATATTTGGAATGATCTGATACATCCTTTGTCAAATAATTTATTATAGAGTTTTCCTTTCCAAATTTCTAAAAAAAATTACAACTTACATTTTCAATAAATTTAGGAAATCTAGATAATTCATCGTATGAAGGTAATGTATTCTACTCTACTAAGGAATATTCTTCATCCCAGGATTTATAAATTTTCTCATCAGGTTAATTATAACTTAATGATAATTTTATAGGGATTATGTAGTGTGTACCTTTTCCATGAAGTATTGATTTTTATAAGATATTCTTGAAAAGAGACCAATATTCTTGTGTCTAGATTTTTCATTATTAGAAAAATCATTTGAAGAGTCTTCTACACTAGAACTCCATGAGTCATTATCTTTTAGGAAATCCTTCCCTATTGACTTGTAATACATTTAATGATTTCCCTAATAATTTCTCTACCATATATCTTTCCTTTGGATCTTTGGATAATCAAGTCATATATGTCATGCTTTAATTCATTCATAATAAGTAACTTTAGAATATTTATTTTCATTCTGGTCCTCATTACTTTTCTTCTAAAGATACTGAAAATAATTTTTAACAATAATGTGTATCATTTTTCGATCAATATTAGCCAATTAATTTTTAGAATGTTCATAATCACTTCAATCTTATTGAACAACCCCTTTTTTATCTTTTTGAACTTGAATTCTTTTTCAGGAGTTCGATCTTTTGGAGGAACTGTAGTATAATTGAATGAAACTCCACCATTTTTCTTTTTTTCTTTCTCAGTGTCTCTTTTCAATGTATTATCACATTGGACAAGAGTACCTAGTAAATCCTAAATATTTAAATTTTCTATCTTTCATGATTCATCTATAGTTGTTCTCTTAGATTAAAATTCATTAGGAAATATGTCACTCTAAAACATTATCTACCATAGATTATAAAATATTAAAAATTATCATGAACCTTTTTGGTACCTTTACAATATGTTCTCCATAAGGAAATTCAAACACATGATAGTCATCTCTAATAATTTCTCTTCTAGTCTCAAATACATTAGAAGTTCCAAAATGAGTAATATCTAAATTTTTAGAAATATTGTTAGTATCTTCAGATGAAGAAATTTGATACTATATATTTCTTGTCAAAGAACATAAAAAGGTATTTATTACCTTGAAATTAAACTAATATTCATACTTTTCTTGATTGGTAATGATTCTGACTTCATTATTATGAATTTTATAATCACTTGTTAGCATAACAAAATTTTTAACTCCAGTGTTGATCACAAAATTCTTCATTATATCTCTACAATATTCATAATCATTACCATCAATGATTGGTGGTATTGTGGGGTTGAGGTTATCAATTGATCTGATATATAGTCCTTCCATAATAAAATACAAAAAAAATATTTTTCCACAATACACATTAGTGTAACAAGTATTAGAAACAAAAATTTTATAACAAAATTCAGACTAGCATGAAAAATAAAATAAAATAATAAGCATGTGTAGGTATTGAAATCCTGTATTTGATACTAATTAATGGTATCAATATTATTGAGATTTGGTTATAATACCTATTATTGGTATTATTAATATAGATTCCATGATCTAATAACAATTATTAGATCAAAATGTATATAAAGATGTTAAACTACAAGAAGGGGTGAGTTGTAAGTTTTAAAACAATAATATTCAAAATTAAAATAATATTTTTTAACAATATTAGACAAATCGTATTTAGATCACCGCTTAAGTATTTAAACTACAATCGAACTTGGACCTTGGGTTCTATGCTAAAAGATATTGTAATCAAGTAGATTCCAATATGTATTCTATAGGTAGAAAAATTATTCTTTCTTTATAGCGTATAGAATCATATTCAATATGTGGTGGTTACATAAATATAGTTTAATCGTATTCACAGTAAAAAATGATTTATCAAAGTATTCAAAAAAAGTATCCTAATCACAATGGGTATGATAAATTAGAGTAGTACAAAAATTAATGATTCTATCTTAAATCTTATAGAATCATATCTAGAGTACAAATGTATTTACAATTTAATACAGTGTAAAAAATTGTATCTTAATTAAAGATATAATGATAAATGAAATAAAAATAGAAAAGTGAATATGAAATTATCACTTTCTATTAAATATATCATAATTAAAAATACTTGTAATAAAAAAACTAATAAAAATGAATAAAATTATTTTAACCCAAATAGAAGGTTATCCATTAACCTAGGATAAAGTTACCTTATTTTATACTTATAAGAAATTATTTCTTTCTCTTACTAGAGAAATCCCTCGATACAATGATAATATTTTCACTGTCTACCTATCCCTAACATCCCTCAATATGATGATTGAATTTACATTGATATCCCTATAATCCCTTGATCAAAATAATTAGATTATGTCTTCCTTATGTCGTAATCCCTCGATCATAATAAAAAAAATCATAATCACACAATGCAGAGTGAACTCTAATCATATAGGTACAAGGAATAGAAAATTCACTCTGGTAAACTTCATAGCTCTAGCATAGTAAAAAGTTAGTAGAGATGTTGCATAGTGTCTCTCTGTGAGTTTATCTCAATTTATTGTGAAATCTTAAAATGAACTTTTATTTTTAGGAAAGCCTTCCAATGGTCATATTTTCTCCAAGATTTTAAAAAGGACCTAGACACCTGGAACTTCAATGGTTATATAATAACTAAATTAATGGTATTGTTTTGTTTCAAAAAAAATATAACAGAATTCATGAAACCATTTTTTTATACATTTTCAGTATACAAGGTATTCCATTACAATATAGATAATCTATTCAGAATTTATTATTTATTAAATCCAAGGGATTTCCTTACAAAATGTAGTAAAAAGTTTCTCAACCAGTGTAAATATAATGATATTTGTTATGGGTAAAATCTGATTAAGACTTTTTTCAGCACTAATACTAAATTAAATGTATTTACAATGATATGATATGGTGAATCTTATTATGATTAGATATATTATTATAATGATTGTTTTAATGAAATGATTATACTTGAATTCATGAATACTTTGAAGAATATTATAAGTTTGTTAGAAGGTTATGTTTTCTTCAAAAAAAACTAAAAAACTTTGTACATGAAAGAATTTTTTAATTAATTATTTAAGAAAAAGTTGGTGATTTCCTAAATAAAATGAATGGAAAAGTTAAAAAGGGACATTTGACTCAACAGAATAATTCTTTTATTTTTTGTACTCATGTTCTTAATGGTATTGTTTAACTTTAGAGTTTATATTAAATTTTATATTGAGGTAATTCTGGATTATTACACCCTTAATAATTTTATAAGAATTATATAAATATGGTTTTATAAAAAGGACAAATCCCATACCAGGGGACAACCTATTGTGTCTGGAAAGGCTGTGGGGATTGAACTGATGACAGAAGGGAGAAAAGGGTTTAGAGCCTCCCATTGACCTAGTTGTTGTCCTATAAAATATGTCATTTTTTAGGTTAAATTATTTAATTAATAAATATTAATTATTAACCATTTGGTGTTAGTTTTGTGGTTGAGATATTAATTTATTATTTTTTATAAATTATTCTAACAATATTTTTTCTGTAAACTAGTTAAAGACATACAAAAATACTAGTCACTAATTAATAGACATTAAAATAAATTAAAAGTGAATTTTAGTCCTTTAGGTTTAAAAAATTCATTTTGGATATTTATTTCATGGGCTAACTAATGAATTATAAATTGACCAAAGCACACTTATAGGATGAAATTTGGAATATAAAATAAAATATGTATCATGTAAGTATATTTCCTTATATTAATAGAGTGTAAAAAAATTTCTCAATGTTAGTGAAATGATATTGAAATAAAAATGTTATCCCAATAATTTTATACATAATTCCCTTTAATCCATGTCAATAATAGCTCAATTATTAGGTTACCAGGGTACCTATGATGGTTTAAGTAAAATTCATCCCCTCTTTATTTTTTTATGATGCCAAGTGCTAGTTTCCAGCCTTTGGGGATCCAGAATGCCCTTTGGGCCATGTCAATACTAGCATAGTTATAAGGTTTCTAGGGAACCATGGATGGTTTTTAGAAAAGTGGTATCAGTGATCTGGGTTGATCTTCTTGTATTGAGATCATTATGCTTTGTGTAATCTTGATGGGACAAAGGAGTTAATTATTATTGATTTCCTAGATAGATCTCCCCATAAAAATCCTTCGACCCCTAGGGGTGGTTAGTAAAAGGTTTCTTGAGTATTAGTTCTAGTTTGTTCCATAATTTTATTTAGATAGGATGAAATCCATATATTGTGTTCTTATCTATTGGGATTGATTTCCCTTATTGTTTTTTATTGTTAATCCCATTTCCTCATTATTTTATGCTGATGTTGTGTAGAATCATGAATCTTAGAAGACATGAGAATATGATCCAGAAGGATTCATCTACTATACCTCAGCAAGAAAACGCTTTTGTGGACCTGAATTTGGTTGAGGTGATTGTGCATAATGTTCATGCTCTGGGAAAGGAAATACCAACTGTTCTCATTAATGCTCCAGCTATGGAACCTCAAAGGGATGATATCTAAAATCTTTATTAAGAATTTCTTTTACAAAGGATAGAATCATTCAAAGGCTCAAATAATCCTCAAGAGGCTAAGGAATAGTTGAGAAGGATGAACCAGTTTTTGAGTTCTTGGAGACACTGGATGAAATCAAGTACAACTATTCCACCTTTATACTGGAAGGACCAAACATAAGATGGTGGGAAACAATGGTGACAGTGAAGAATCATGAGGGATTATATTGAAGATACTTTAAATTTATTTTCAATAACCCATTCTACCCATAATCAATTATGTTTGAAAAGGATACAAAGTTTTTCAAACTTGATCTGGCTGACAAGACCATGAAGAAGTATGAAAACCATTTTGTTGAGTTCATTCATTTAGCATTTAATATAGTATCGAATGATTATATGAAGGATTGGAGGTTCGAGTTGGGTCTTCAACATGATATTCATTCATTGGTTTCCTCATTCAAGCTACCTTCTTATACTGATGTGTTGGATAAAGCATTGATGGTTTAAATAGACCTGGCTATAAAGTCAGGGTTATTAGGAGTTTCATTCTCTCCTTGTGGAATTCTGAGTTCCTTTAAAGAAATAAAAATCACGATGAATCTCATGTTAGTTCTCAACAGCATGGTCATTCTAGACCTCCTACAGTACCTCTGAGAGGCCTATTTATTTTCTAACAGTGTGACAAGATCAGGATTTCTATGAGGGTTCTCACTGAGACACCCAAGGTATGTGGTTCTACTGGATGTTTAGGTCACCTATAGAGGTTATACCATATATATTTCACCCCAAGTAGTTATCATTGGATCATCATCTCCTTTTAAAATTTCAAGGTAATCAGATGCTTCAAGGATAAAGGGTTCCATCCACAAGAATCTAGAATAAAGCATCTTCACACAATAGAAGAGTATCTAGATGAAGTGGATACATTTATAGTGACTATGAGAGTTACCATTACTATAACTTCATTATTAGTGGCTACTCTATTTGATATTATTGAATATAATTCATTCATTTCAACCTGTATTGTTAATCATCTAAATTAACCTACAAAGATTTTATATTATGTTATAGATATTACTACACCCCTTGGAACGAATAGAGAAAAGGGTATTCATAGTCTCACATGTGTCTTCTCTTTATCAGATGCCATAATTTCATGGATTTTTCTAGTTCTCAACATGAAACTAATTGACATCATATTCAGGATGGATTGGCTCATTTCCAATGAATATCAGATTGATTGTTATCTTTGATGGGTCTTATTTAATGCCCTTAATGGTGTGTCTCAGGTCATTCTTGGAGAATGGGACACAAGGTGGAGTAGAGATAGACCTTCTTATCTAGAGTTGGGGAAATTGATATCAATTGTTTCCTTTGATCTAGTGAAAAATCATTGAGATTTGATCTCCCTCCAGTTTTCATTGATATTCCTAATGTGTATCCTTTGGAATTTTATGGTTTTCCACGAGTAGGGGAGGTATATATCTATATTTATTTAGTTCCAGGTACTAAACCAGTTTATATTCCCTCTTATAGCATGAATAAAGCTAAAATAAAAGTGTTGAAGACCCAGTTTTATGATCTATTAGAGAAATTATTTATATTACCAAGTGTGTCACCTTGAGCAGCACTGATTCTCTATCTTAAGAAAGTTGATGGTTCAATCCACCTTTATGTTGATTAACACAAACTCAATCGATTTATGGTAAATAAAAAGTATCATTTAACAATGATTGATGAATTGTTTGGTTAGTAAAATGAGGAAAAGTGGTTCTCAAATATCGAAAATCAATCTTGTTACCATTAGTTGAGGATAAAAGAATCTAACATTTATAAAACCATATTTCAATGAAATTACAGTCATTATGAATACCTTTTCAGAACCTTCATTTTACCAAATCACTTTCAGTCTTTATGTATATAATGAAATGTGTTTTCTATGATCATCTTTAATCCTTCATAGTTTTCTTCCTGGTTGAAATTATCATTTACTCTATGACTAAGGAGGATCATGTGTATCATATGATAAGAGTTCTATGCTTTTTGAGAAATCACCAACTTTATAACAAGATTTCAAAATGTTATATCTGGATTTTGGAAGTGAAATTATTAGGACACATAGTGTAAGAAAATGGTATTTTTGTTCTTCCTAAAAAGGTAAATGTTGTAATGAAATTGGAAAAACCACATAATGTTTTTGGGATTAGAAGCTTCTTGGGTCTTGCTATGTATTATCACCAGTTCATTAAGGAGTTCTTAAAGTTGAATTCTCCATTGAAATCCTTAACTCAGAAGGAAGTGAACTTTACTTGGGATGATAAATGTCAAAGTTATTTCTTTGAGATTAAATGTCTTTTGACTACTATTCTATTGTTGACCCTTCTAGAAGCTAATTAGGGCTATGTGGACTTCTATGATTCATCAGGTTTAGGTTTGGGTTGTGTACCAATGTAATGTGACTAGGTTGTTGCATATGGTTCTCATTAGTTTAGGCCACACAAGAAGAACTATATGACCCATGAATTTAAAAATGCATCTATGATGCATTCATTTAAGAGTTTGAGGAATTTCCTTTACAGAGAAATGGTTACCATGTTTTTAGACCACAAGATCTTGAGATATACCTTCTCTAAAAAATATTTCTATCTTAACCATAGGTGTTTAGTGGAATAAATACAATATTTTAACTTTGACATCACCTATACCTTGGGGATAGGGAATGTCATCCCAGATGCCTTCAGTAGTAAACATATGACCAAGACTATGAAAGAATCTTCAGAAGAATGTAATGTTATGGATCTATTTACATAATTGAATATTGGAGTCCAAGAATCTTGGGCTAAGGGTTCATTGGCCAGTGTTCAGTTTACCCATTGTATTCTTAAGATGATTCTTCATGAAAAATATTTTGATGATGAGTTATATAGCATTAGAGAATCTATTTATGGTGGGGAGACTGTTGCAGAGTGTTATTTCTTTAAAGAGGGCATTATATTCTTTTAGAATCAATTTTTCATACTGCTAGATGTATAGAAAGCTATTATCTGATATTTCAATAATTCATAGTGGTTAGTTCACCCAGAAACACAATAATTTCTTATGACATGCGACATTAATTCCAGTGACCATATATGAGAGATGGAATCATTGAATCTATTTCTCATTAGTGTATGTTCCAACAGGACAAGGCTAATCACCAAAAACCATCAGGTTTTCTTTATAAAATTTTATTCCCTACGTGGAAGTGAGATGAAATCTCTATATAATATTTGGTTGGGTTTCTACATACACAAATAAAAAAATTGATATGGTTTGTGATGAACTGGATGACCTAATTGACCCATTTCATACCCATTCCTGATTCAACCAAGGTTGAGTAGTTATGAAATATCTTAGGGAAATATATTTTTCATTTTCATGAAGTTTTTTCTGATATAGTCTCTGATAGGGATCCTCAATTCTCTTATCTCTTTTGGAGAGGCCATCAGGAGGCACTGATATATCACATTCATTTGAGTATGGCCTACCATACATAGTTGGATGTCCAGATAGAAAGAGATATACATATTCTTGAGGGTATGCTCTGTTCCTATGTAATCGACTTTTGTGGGGCTTGAGATGATCATTTGAGGCTATTTTATTTTTCATATAACAATATTCACCCGTATGAAATCAGAATGACTCCTTTTGAGGCCTTTTACAACCATCCTTACAGATATTCATTATGTTGGTCAAAGATTGTTAAATTTTCCTTGGTTGGACCAATCTTAGTACATGAGATGAAGACAAATATTTATTTTATTCATGATAAAATATTGATGGCATAGAGATAGTATATGTCTTATGCTAATTTTCATCATCAGTTATTGGATTTTTCAATTGGTGACTAGGTATTCTTGATGGTTTCACCTCAGTTGGTTCATTGATGACTTGGGAGGTGAGGGAAAATTTACCCTCACTTTATGGGACCCTTTGAGGTTTTTGAGTAAGTGGGGACAATTTCTTACCATTTAGTACTTCCACCATAGCTAAAATCAATAGATAAAGTGTTCCATGAATCTCAGCTATGAAAGTATCTATCTAATCCATCCCATGTTCTGAGATGGCTTGATCTTGAGGTTTAACATGATTTTTCCATGACTGAATGGCCTACCACAATATTTTATTCTGAAACCAAGGTACTTCATGGGAGTACGATACATTTGGTTAAATATATATGGAAAAGGGGTTCTGAAATTTATGATACGTGGTAGAGGGAGGTATTTATGTGAATGAAATGGCCTCATCCTTTTTTCATGGATGCTTTTGAGTAGTATTTATGGGGACATAATGTTTCTATGGTGGGGAGTTTGTAACATATGGTTACTCTCTTAATTTATTTCAAAATACAATTTTACCATGATTTTGTTGGGTTTATTTTGTTTTTATTTTGGTTTAAGACATTAAATGTTTTGAAAATTTAGGGCTGGTGTACTATTGGTGCACGCTTATCCCAAACTGTGCACCTTCTCAAGGAAAACCACGAAAACCTGGGAAATGGGGTTTTTCATGGTTGGAAAATGGTTTTTCAGTCTTTATTCTCTCTTAAGAGACACTGTACAACCCATTTAAAATAGGTTCATGTCCATGCCACATAGTTTGGGGAAAATATGTGGTTTTCCAATCTAATCATGCAAACAAAATTTAATTAATCTTATTTTTTTCTAAAATACCTAAGACCCACTATTTTGACACCAGATGGATATGTAAGACCCCTTGATGAATTTTATTCTAGGGGATCTAACAAGTTCAATTTTTGGCCCCTCATAACCCTCTCAGAGACTGATTAAATCTAAATGAAAATGGTTTGATCTTCTCCCAGTTAGTTTCCTTTTCCTGGTTTTTTTCTCAATATCTCTATTCTCCTCCCTATGGTTATGTGGATCCCCTTTTTTGGATCTAGTACCCTCTATTTTGGGATCTTAAACCTAGGTTTGATTCACATTTCCATTTTCATTGTTCTTCATCGACAAATCTTGATTAGGGTTTGGTGTTAAGATATATATTGATCCTGATGTAGGTGATTCCATCAGGAAGCCCAATTTTTTTCTAACCCAAAATTACTTTATTTCATTTTAATTGTTTGAATTAAATAAAACTTCATTTTTTTAATTATATTTTATTCAATTAATTTTTGGGAAAAACCCAATTCCATTGAATTAGGGTCTTTTAAATGGGATTTTGGCATTAAATTGGGAAAACACCCAATTCCATTGAATTGGGGTGTCCTTGTAGAAATTAGTGAAATTTAAATTTTTTAATTTAAATTGAAAAATGGTTTTGATGGAAAAATTATGAAAACCCCAATTCCAATGAGTTGGGGGTTTTTTGTGATATTGATGGAAATTGTTTAAATTAAATTGTTGAATATAATTCTCAAAGGGAGTTGTAAATTGATTGAAAATTCCAATATTTGAAAATGGAATAAAATGGTTTGATAAAAACCATTAGGGTATTTATTGGTAAAAGGCATGGTTTTGATTAAAAACACATTTTTAGTTTTAAGTGAAAAATTAGCATTTTGTAAATGGGGGAATATGATTTATTTATATTTCATTGTTTCTTAAAATAAATTTTCTGTCATTGAATTGAACTAGAGAACATGAAATCCTAGGTAATTAGTGAGTTATTGGGACAAAAAAGCTATGTTGGAATTTTCTTAGAAATGGATTAACGCTTTAAAACACTAACAAAACATTGGCTATAATATCCTACATCCCTAATGGGAAAGAGTTAAGGCATCTCTTTCTAGTGTTGTGGGATGTATGTACACATTGTGGTTTATTAGATGAGTGTGTGAGGATCCCATAACCTGTAACTCTCATATTTCTTGGTAGAAGACCATGTTTCTTGCTTATTTATATTTGAGATATAAATGTATGAAAATATTGTAAACTATTTTACATGACTTATTATTTATCTAAATTCATTTATATAGAAGTTTTGATAACTAATATGTTTAAATGAATTTCTATTATTTTTAAATGTGAGGCATGATTTTATAAACTATTTCCATCATTTGAAATGTAAATCATCATTCTTTAGATATACTTTTTAAATTACAAACCTATTTATTTAAAATTGAAATCACTTTTTGGTAAATTTGATATTGGAATCTATTATCGAATCCTTTGTGAGACCCTACTATGATTTTATCTCACACCCTACCTATTCCCTCTGGTTTTTGTATATTATATCCTTCCAGGTTTGAGTGGGGTTAATTCACCACTTGGAGGTGGTTCTAGCAGTTGATTTGTGGACTTGGAGAGTTTTGTTCATTGGTACTTGGGCAGTTTTCCTATTTTCTAGTAATTTTCTATAGTACTTTGGGTTTTCATTGATTTTTAAATTTTGGTACATTTATCCTGGTGGGTTTTTATTTTGGATGCATACTGATTCATTATCTTGATTTCTCAATGTTTTTGGAAGATTTGTTCACTATTTCTTTTTGTATGATGCTAAGTTCTAGTCACCAGCACGTGGGGATTGGAATTCCCTTCAGTTCATGTCAGTGTCGGCTCGGTTATCGGGTTACCAGGGTACCCAAGCTGGTATGTGGAAATAACTACCAAAATAAATTCCTGACTTCCATCCACTAATCTTATAACCCTTATTTTTTTCATAAATCCAATCTTGGAAGGATCTGGTGAAAACCTAAGGAGGTTACCCGAAGAAGAGGTAACATTATTCAATAATCATTTCTATTTTATTTATTCTTAAAAATACTTAAATTATAATTAAACCATGATGGTATAATAACCTATGTATAATCATTAAACCAATATATTTTTATGTTAAGGTATTAAAACCATCCCCACTTCATTTAAATGGGTTATGAAATCATCATTCGTGTGTACAGTGGACTACTGCCTCACAAATCGATGTCATTCATGTTTCTGTTACCACCTCCAAAGTTTGGTTATGATGATGGATATAAATTATATATATGAAATTTATAATATATATTTATACCTCTATATTCATTGTCATATTTAATTTTTTTAATTTCCATTCCATTGGGGTTATGATAATGTTGCTCATGTGTATCGCGAACTACCACCTCGTGAAGTGTTGTGATACTTTTTTCCCTCAATCTTTACAAGGAATGTAATAAAAATAATTATAATTAATATATGTGATATAAATAAAATAATTAGGATATTATTGACATATTTATCCTTATGAAAAACAATGTATTTTTTTCTTACCTTTTTACTCACTTAAAGATGATAATATCATTCATGTATGTGTGGACTAACACCTTCATGAAGCGATGAGACTCTATTTTCATCACCACACCACATTAATTATTTATATATGTTTATTTAAGGAAATGATATTATACTATTATCATTATATAAATATAAAATATTACATAACTCATTTCTATAATGATCATTGAAAAATGGAAATGTTACCCATGTATATATATGGTCTACCATCTATATAATCATAAATTTATTCATTTATAAAAAAAATAATTCCTGATTAGTATTAAATGTATAATATTTTATTAAATATGATAAATATTCAATTATTATTATTCATGAGATCATGGATCTTTATAATATGTGTAGGAACCGGATCTTTCATGACAAAACAAGATTACGAAAACAAGGCAATTAACACCCAAACCAATGAAAATAATTAATTATTACTAATTAATGAGTGATATGATGTTATAAAAGGATAATATATGATATATATAAAGATGATTGTGGTATAAAATAATAACATGCTTAAAATTACTATACTTGAGTTCAAAACATGTTCAACCAAAATGAAGCCTGAGGTAAGGGACTTCATCTCAATTTCCCTTCTTTCAGACATGTTTTAATGTTATGCACCTTATCTATTTTATATGGTTCATATACTATCCCTTTTAGAGGTAATTTCATGATTCCATAATAATTAATGGAATTTTATGTCTTAATTTTAATTATTCCATCTAAGGGGGTTTGATTTGAAAATTACCAATTGGTAAAGAATTTAATAACTCAATTTATTTTCCATTGGGTAATATTAATTCTTCATTTTCATTTATATTATTTTAAAATATGTGTATTTAATTTGGAATATATTATGTTTTATATCAAATTATTTTATATGGATTTACGTTTTACACACATAACAAATTCATTGGTTGAATTGTCACTTCAACGTTATGATCTTTTAAATAGTTTACTTCATAACCACATTTTAATTTCAATGTTTTATGCTTGGATTTCCATTGAAAAAAATATTTGATCATTGGATAAAAAAAACTAATTTTATTATCCTATGGTTATTCATTAATTCTTCAAGTAATAGTATTGTTTCACACTATTTATTACTTAAAATAATTTAAATTTTTTTTAAGAAAATCGGACTACATTCCTCTATTTATCCAGAAATATATTTTGTTCAAAAAATAATTTAGATGTTTTTATAAATGGATTTATAAATTTCCAAATGATTTATTAAATAAGTTTTTAACAATTTCTGACTTTTTGAAAAAAAAATTCAAAGGAAAAGTCATGTCATTTTCAGAACCAGGCCTGTATGGATTTTACCTATAATTTGGAAGGAGTCTTTTATTAGCATAATAAACATGTACATAATTTCTTACCATACTAAAAAATAAAATTTTTAGAATTATATATATTTATATTTCATAAATTTTATTTTCAATGAAAATTATTTTCAAAATGTTTTGTGAACTTTTACTTTAAAAAATTTATTTTCAAAATAAAAAGTATATTTTTCACAATAATGTTTGTAAAGATATTTTTATGTTATATCTATTCATCAATGAAATTAAACATGTTATTATTACAAAAATGGGTATATATTGTATTGATTCTATATTTATTCTTCCTATGGATGGTTTATCATCATTTTGACCCAAGAAAGTATTGACATTCACTTCCTTGATTTATTTTTGTACTCGTTAACTTTACCTTGAATTATTCACTTTCTTATGGACATTAAATTTCCCATAAATTTTCATATTATTTATCATGGATATATTTATTACTTATACTATATATCATTTCAACATATAATTTTCTATATTTAATGTTATTTTTTATCTTTATAAATATTGATAAATCTGTATTCTTTACTAAATATGATTGTTTAATGATAAGAAACTTTTTTTATGAATTAAGTAAATTATTACATATATGAGGAATGATTTAAACATGAATACATGATTGAATACTGGTTATAGTTATACCCTCGAGGCTTCGACTGGCCTCATGAGATGAATCAGTTCTCTAGCCTTAGTTAAATGGGTTTCTACCCGTGAATTTGAAACGGTCTTGAGGCTAGATGTTGGAAGTAGAGTTATAATAATTCATGATATCATGATGTAAAATAATTAATAATACACTTCATTAATAATATAGTTATTAAAATTATATATGATATTTTATCAATGATATTATCTTTGGATGCATTTCATTCTCGGTTTATTTATTTAAATGGTATGTGTGTAACATCCCGAAATTTTATGAAATATCTTATTTAAAATTAATTTAAATTATTTAATAAATTTTTTTACATGAAATAAAAAATATATATTGTGTTATAAATGACACAATATTTATCTTTTATAACCTACAACATCAAATTTCTCCGATAATTTGTGTTACAAGCAAGACAATGTTTTACTAAAAAATATACTTTTAATATTTAATATTAAAGTTATAACTTATCCATTGAAATGGAATAAATGAATAGGATTAACTTAATTATGAAAATATTGTTAATATATATATATATATATATAATTAATTCTATAGTGACTAATTAATTGTCAATTAATATGAAAACCAATTTAATATAAAGGATCTGTTTTTATGGAAAAAAATATTTGTATACCCACAAAGGAATAAAATCCTAATAAATTAAATTAATCACTATTAGTGAAAATTATTAATAAATTGTATATTTTATGTATTCAATAAAATATTTTTCAATTCATCCAGTATGTTTTTTGGGCATAAAATAAGAATAAATCAAATTTTAAGCAGAAAAGTTGAATTTTTTCAAATGACATAGAAACTTATCCAAACCCATTTTCTAGAACTTTTTAGACCATATCTCATATTTCTTAGAATTATTTTCATTATTGGGGGAACTCTATGAATGGGAGACCTGAAAATAGAGTTGATCCATTTATATTTACAAGAAGATCACTCCTCCACTATAAAAAGGTACTCACTCCCCCTACTTGTTCACAAATATCAAGACGTTTTCTCTAATAAAATCTAAATCAAAATTAATTCCCAGAAAAAAATTATAATCCTAAAATCATCACTTTGGGAATAAATAAAACCAGTGAAGGCCTTTGGTTCAAATGAAAATGAGTTACCCAATGAAGATGCAACCTTCATCAATGAACATTTTTTGTTTTATTTATTCATCAGAACTCTTAAATTATTTTTATATAAAGATTATATAATAACCTAATTATCTTCAGTATGATGGGATATTTTTATGTCAAGGTTTTTACCTACAATTACACACAATTATATCAAATTGGATACATAATCATCGTTTCTGTGTAAAGAGGAATATCGCCTAGCAATCCAATGTCATTTTTTCTTCTATTTCCACTTCTCAAGGTTGGAAATAATTATGTACATGATGTTTAAATATTAAATATATATGATATTTATGATGTAATTATACTTATATAATTATTATATAACACATAACTTTATGATTTCAATTTTTTTAGAATATGATAACGTCGTTCATGTGTATGAGGGACTGTTTCCTCAAAAAAAGATGTAATTTGTTCAGGATTTATATGGAATGTATTAAGGATGATTATAATAGAAATATATGGTATATAAGACATAATAATTGTACTTTAATAATATATATATAATTTACTTTTATTTATTTCAATATGATAATAAAATGGAAACATCATTCATGTGTACGTACGCCCTACCATCTCCACAAACAGTGTATTTCATTTCCTATTTCAATATTTTATAGATTATTATAAATACATATATACTAATTATATATGATATTTATATTATGGTTAAAATTATGTAAATTATGAAATCATGATTAATGTAGGAGGAAAAAAATAACAAGTCAAACTATATACGCAAAAGCGGTTATTACCCGAAATATAACTCTAACATGGAATTATTAATAAATAGGAAATATAAAGTAATGATAAAATATTATATGGTATGATATATATAATTATAACTATTTTATATATTTATAATATATCTATATTTATTATACAAAATGAATGAAAAAGTATGACGATATTCAAGAGTTATGGTAAGTGGATTTCTAGTCTCACATTTATTTATGCAAGACTTATGTCATATTCGCCACTCATTTATTTTTTGTAGTGTATATACATCCCTATGAAATTTTGTATCATGAAATTTATTTATTTAATGATAATAAAATTTTTAACTGATTTTACTCTTTAAAAAATTTCACGCTTCAAAATTTACTCAAGTGGTAAGGGTTTTTCTTTACTCACTTTAATTTCTGTGAGATACATTCCATATTCATCACTTATTTTTGTTCTGTAGTGTATATAATTCCTGTTAATATATTGTATGATTATTATAATTATATTTATGGGTACATAGAGATCCATTTTATGGTATCTCCTTCTTATAATTTCTGGTCTAAGAGTTACCAAAGTGGTAATAGAGTTTTGTCATAATTTGTGTTTTTGAGGTTTAGGTCATGTTATACACAGGTATTATTTTATAAGGTGTATATATTTATCCTATTACATTTTATATCATGAATATACTAATTTTAACTATATTATAAGTATCATTTAATTTAATCCTTTCATGGAGATTACAATTCATGTTACCCATGTGGTAAGGGTTTGATATTACAATCTCATTGATTAACGAGATTGTTTGTGATTTAGTCTCAAATGTTGAAATATAATAATATACCTCTAAATAATTCTTTTTTATTTTTTATCCGATGATTGGGTCATGGGAATAAAAAAATTTCATTCGTTTTCCTCTCTCTAGGTACTCAATATTTCAAATGAATGTTTTTATGAAAAATCATATTTTCTATCCAAAGTACATTTTATTCCAAAACCATTTTTTCTAAAAATGTTTTCAAAAAATATTTAAAAATTATTCTTCAAATAATAAATGTTATTTTCCTCATGAAAAACTTTAATTTATTTTTAAAATATTCATCTCTAATATTTCAATGTTATTTTGAAATAAAATTATTTTCAATATGATTTTTCTATTAAAAGTGATTTTCAAATTAAAAACAGTTTTTTCATCAAAATGGGTTTTTGATATTTTTAAATAATTTTCATCCATGTAATAAAAAAATCTTTTTGTTACTTATCCAAAACTGGGGATATTTCATATTAATACTATACTCTATAATTCTATGGATGGATTATGTTTGTTTCTAAGAAATTGTTATAAAACCTATTTATTTTCCACAATTTATTTATGTTTCAAAATAATATTATAGAACCCATTTCATTTCCATGGGTTAGCCATGTTTTAAAGAGATTTTTGTGAGCCTCATTTCTTTTCCATGGGTTAATTATGTTTCAAAGAGATTATTATGTTATACATTTCATTTACATAGGATAACCATGTTGCAATGAGATTGTTATGAAAACCATTTCTTTTCCATTGGTTATTCATGTTTCAATGAGATTATTGTGGAACATATTTCTTTTCAACAGGTTAACCATATTTCAAAGGGATTATTTTAGAACCCATTTCATTTACATGGAATAATCATGTTCTAAAAACAATAATGGTTATTTCCATGAGTTATGATGAAATTAATTTCATATGTGCTTTATTCATTATTTGTCTCTTTGATATTGTAAATTATGGTTGCACCTAGATAGACTCAGGTGAGACCATTATTTCTTAAACAATGTGTCCACGCAGATAACAATCTAATTAATTCAGTAATAATTATTTTATTTGAAGAATTATTTTGGAAGTCAGTCGTATGTTTATTCCAATTTTTAAGGGTTCTACAAGGGTTCAATAAGGGTTATATAAGCATTAAATGAGATGATGTTCCAAGATACTGATATGTTTTATCTACGATTTCTATGGGTTTATAATGTTTCCATTGATCAAGATTGATATAACATGGAAAATTATTATTGATTCTTATTATTTTTTACTTTGTTAATGTCTCATTCAATGTTTTCATTTTTAAAAATCCCAGTATTGATGGGTATTAATATTCATATGTTATACTCATGCGCTTTGATTATTTTATAATACCCTTATTCTCTTCTTTTCCTCACTAATAAAACTCATTTGTTAATTTTTATGGTTACCCTTACTAAGAAATTGAGCTAACCAATCTTATGTTTCATTTTACCTAAGTTTTAAAGAATTATGTTCAACTAGCTCTGACTAGAAGTAAATTCACATGGATGGCAATGATGTATTAATGTGAAAAAGAAAATTTGGGTTAAGTGGTAGAAATGATCATTTAAAGACATGTGATTTGTTTGTGTCGGAATTTTTCATAATTCTTCAATACTCTAAATCTAAATGGTACTCACTGTTTTAAGTGATCCAATTTTTACTTTTGATGTTTTAAGGTTAATATAAAAAATGGGTCCTAATTATTGGTATCATAGATGGAAATTTAATATTTAATATTTTAGTACCAGACCCGGGAGTATTGGTCCAAGGCTATAATAGTTGGTATCAAAGGTCAGTTTAGTTGAATTTTTAGATTAGGTAGTTTTTATATGAGGTTAAGATAAGAGTTATGGATACCATCACATGAATTTAATATTATTGGTTTTCATATGTTCATAGTCTTGATACACCCCATATGGGGTTTTGAAGTAGAAAAACTTTTGTGGTTATCAATGATGCTTTTATTGACATTTTTTTAGGTTGAGTTATTTATAACCCCTAGGATCAACCTGAACTGTTTTAAGAAGGATTTGTTTTCCATGATTAGGAAAAAAGGGGGACAACCCATATGTTCGGTGACCACATATCGCATCTAGTGAGGTGGTGGGTCTTGAACCCATGACTAAAGGATGATAGGGGTTTCACACACACCATTGGCCCATGTGATATCCTATTTAGTAATAAATTCTTAAATTAAAGTATTATTTTATTATGGAAATAAATAGTATTTTATTTTAGGAATATAGGGTTATTAATCTGGGAAGAATATATGATCAAATATTTATAATCCTGGGTTTAAAACTTAGTCAATAAATGTTCAAAGAAATTCAAGGATAGTTATTTATAGAATAATTTATTTTCAACTTTGAGTAATTCTTTTGAAAAACTAATTTATAATACCTAGGTTAATAATTTTGGGAATTATCTTACCTTGTGATAACAATTTTTTTGGTTAATGTCTAAAGATATGTTTAATAGCTTGACTGACCCTTTTAGGGTTATGAGGTAATTAAAGGTTCATTTTAGGGCATTAGGTATTAAAAATTTATCTTTAACAGTCATTATTTGAAAACAAATATGAGATTGTAGTGGAAGTTGATTAAAGAATGAAAATATACTAACCAAGTAATTACATTTTCATATTCTCTTATTCTAGATTTTATGAGAATTCGTCAACTCGGAGAAAAAGGATCTTGAAATAAAAGTATTATCCTATAAATTTCAAATCTGATGAACTGATGGTATTTTGATCATCATAGATTTAACGTTTTGAGGCCCTTTACTTTCCCTTATTTATTAACTCTATTGTGATATATGACATCAATCACTCTCGATAAATATGTACTATTTTATTTTATTGCCGCCAATGTTCTCTCTATGTAGAATCCAAGTTATAAGTATCTTCATGTGATCTTTATGTTTCCCACATTCCCTTTTCGTGTGATGTTTTCTTTATTTCATTATTATTATTATTATTTAATAAATTAATTCTAAAAATGTTAATCCTTTGATAACCAAGGCGAATTTCGAGGGTGGAATTTATTTTAATGGGGGTATGATACAACATCATGAGATTTAACAAATATCTTCTTTAAAATTAATTTAATCTATTTAATTTATTATATTACATGAAATACACATTCTATATTATGTTACATGAAATAATAGGTAAATTATTTTAGTACATGTAACATTGAGTTTCTTTTGATAACTTGTGTTATACACACGACTGAGTTTTACCGGACATTAATATACTTTTAATATTTAATATGATAGTTATCACTTAGATGTTGGAATGATGGTAATGAAAAGGATTAACTGAATTATGATAATATGGTTTAAAATTTTATATATAATGAATTATTTGGTGACCAATTAACTATAAATTAGTATCAAATCCAATTGAATATAAACAATGTGTTTTTATAAAAAAAATATTTTTATGCCCATAAAGGAGTTTCATATTAATAAATTAAAATAATCACTATTAGTGGATAATATTAATTAAATTTATATGTTTTAAATAAAATAAAATATTTCTCAATTGATCCAAAAAGTTTTATATGTATGAAATAAGAATAAATTCAATATTAAGCATAAAAATATATATTGTTCAAAAAGGCAGTTTCTCCTCCTTTTAAGAGAAGAGATAACATAAAAATAAATTTTAAAACTTTTATAAATGTTATTTTACAAAATAAATTTATCATTTTAAATAGTAATATAAAAATTTAATTTGGATGAATTTTTGGAATTTTTATCAGAACTTTATTATTTGGATGAATTGTAAATAATACTTTATTTGAATTTAAAACTGACTTTTCATATAAATAATTTATAATGTTAAATTAAATTTGGAACTCGTTTTAAAGTCAAAATATTTAAATTATACATCTATTAATCCAATTAAGGTTATATGGATCATTTTTATGTGTAATTTTGATATAAAGGCTTAGTAAAGTTTTGAACATTTTTACATTAAAAACTTGTTTTATCATCACTTCTATGAAATATATTTTGAATTAATTTCTATCAATTTTGTGAATTGAATTTTAAAAAAAGGATTAAATATTTATAATGATAATAATTTATAATTTCTTGAATGTTCAACTTAGTTTTTGACCAAAAATATAAGTGAATGAAATTAAAATTAATTATAGTGATTAAAGGAAAAATAAGTTTACTTAGTGGTTAAGCTTTAATATTATGGGGATAAATGACCTAGATACTTTTACAAAAAAAACCTTGTATGAAAATATTTATACCATATACGTTATTTTATCTAATTTTTTTCATTATTGGAGGAATATGATGAAAGGGAAACCTTCCAATAGTGTTTACCTTTTTTTATTTACATTAATACCACTCCCCCTTCACTATAAAAGGGAGCTAACTCTACCCACTTATGCACATATCACAATCCTTTTTAATAATCAAAAATCTACCCCAAAAAATTAAAAAAAATTGCCTCCTATCATCCTATAATCATCACTTTGTGCATACATAAATCCAATAAAGGCCTTTGGTTCAAGCCAAAATGATTTACTTGGAGAAGATGTGGTGTTCATCAATGAACACTTTTATTTTATTCCATCCTAAAACCTCTTAAATTATTTTTATATAAATATTATATAATAAGATAAGTATATTAAATATATGGAAATTTATTTTGGTGAATGTTATTACTTACAACATCACACACTTCCATCAAATGGGATACACATTCATCATTCGTTTATACAGTGGACTACCACCTCACAAACTGACATCATTCATTATACAATTACCACCTCTCAAGGATGAAAATAATGATGTATGTGCTATTTATATATTATATATGTGATATTTATTATCTTTTCCATCTTATATAATTTTTATATAACACATTCCTCCATGCTTATCATTTTTTGAGAATACAATAACGTCGTTCGTGTGCACAATGAACTTCCACCTTGCGATGTGATGTGATTCATTCACGATTTACATGAAATTTTTTAAGGATGGGTGTAATAGAAATGCTTTATATATAATAAATATCAATTATTCTATAATAATATATATATATATATGTAATTTACTTTTCATTCTTTCAATACGTCAATAAAATGGAAACAACATTCATGCGTACATATGACCTACCATCTTCATAAACATGGAATTTCATTTCTTATTTCTATATTTTGTAGATTGTTATCAATATATATATATACTGAATATATATGATATTTATATCATAATTCAAATTATTTAAATTAGTAATTAATAATCAAAGTAATAGGACAAAAAATAACAGGTCAAAACATATACGAAAAACAAAGAAGTTATTACCCGAAATGTAACATTAACATAAAATTGTTAATAAAAGGGTAATATAAAGGCTTGATAAAATAATATATGGTATGATATATATGATTATGGTTCTATGATATATTTATAATAAAATTACATTTATTATGCATGATTTTTGAACAAGTATGATGAGATTCACAACTCAAGGTAAGGGGATTTCTAGTCTCAGTTTTATTTAAGCTTTACTTATTTTATATTCACCACTCATTTATTTTTTGTGGTGTATATACATATATATCATATGTTATATATTTAATTTCATTTATTTAATGATATTAAAACTTTAAATATATTTTATTACTTCACAGATCTCATTATTCAAAAGTTACTGAAGTAGTAAGATCTTTCTTGTCTAACTTTTATTTCTTTGAGAAACATACCATATTCAAAACTAATTTATTTTTATAATATATAATACATATTAATATATTATATGGATATTATATTTATATTTATGTGCATTTATATATCCATTTTATAATATTTCTTTTTTATCATTTATGGTTTTAGAGTTACCACTGTGGTAAGGGATTTTTGTCACAATTTTTCTTTTTTGAGACTTACGTCATGTTAAAAACCTATATTATTTTATAAGTTGTATATACTACAACATTGACATGTTATATAATTAATAAAATTATTTTAATTATATTATATGATTCATTTAATTTAATACTTTTGTGGTTATTACAATTCTAGTTTCCAAAGTGGTAAGAGTTTGATATTACAATCCCATCGATTAGAAGGATTGTTTTTGATGAAGTATCCCATGTTGAAATGTTATCATATAACAATAAATAAATAATATTAATTTTATTATATTAGTATTGTGTCATTAGAATAAATTTTCCCTTTATTTTCATCTCTTTATGTAGTCAAGATTTCAAAATAAATTTTTTATGAAAAATGATCTTTTTGATCGAAATCTCTTGTTCTTCTAAAAATATGTTCTCTAAAAAATTCAAAAAAAAATTAAATAAAATAGGGAAATTTCCATCAAGAAATGTTTTAAATTATTATTAAAAGATTACTTTATAAAAATTCAAGGTCATTTTAAATAAAATGTTTTTCAAAATGTTTTATGTTTTAAAAGTGATTTTTAAAATGAAATGGGTGTTTTACTCAAAGGTTTTTTAATTATATTTTAATGTAATTCCATCAGTTAACATCGACAAAAATTTTTTAATTATCCTCCACTGGTTATATTTCATATTGACACCATCCTTTTCCTTTATATAGATTGATTATTTTTGTTTCAAATATATTTTTATGAATCCCATTTATTTTCCATGGGTTAACCATGATTTAAAGAGATTGCTTCGAAACACAATAAGTTTCCATTGGTTAATCATGTCTCAAAAAGATTTTTATGGAACCCATTTCTTTTCCATTAGTTAACCATGTTTCAAATATATTTTTATGAAACTCATTTCTTTTTGACGGGTTAATCTTGTTTTAAATATATTATTATGCAACCTGTTTCATTTTCATAGTTTAACCATGTTTCATATATATTTTTATAAAAACCATTTCTTTTCCATGAGTTAATCATGTTTCAAAGAGATTATTATGGACCCATTTCTTTTCCATAGGCTAAAAATATTTCATAGAGATATTTGTGGAACTTATTTCATTTCCATGGGATAATCATGTTTTGAAAAAAAAATTGTTTCAATGAGTTATGTTGAAATGAATTCTCTATGTGATTTATTAATTATTTAGTTATTAGACACTATAAATGTTGGGTGTTCCTAGATAGTGATGGGTGATACCATTATATATTAAATGACCGGTTTTCCCAGATATCACATTAATTCATTGGGTAATGATTTTGTTCTCAAAGAATTATATTAGAAGTCGGTCGTATGTTTATTCTCCTTTGTAATGGTTCTGTAAGGGTTCTATAAGGGTTCAATGATATTATGTTCTAGGATACCAATATATTTTATCTATGATTACTATGGATTTATAATGTTTAATTTGATCAAGATTCATATCTCATGGCATGTGATTATTGATTATTATGAAATTTTCATTTTAATTCCTTGTTACATGTTTTCATGTTTGATGGTCCATGTATTTATTATAATTAATATTCATATGATATAATCATTAAATTTGATGATTTCATCATACCCTAATTCTTTTCTAATTCTCACTGATGAAATTAATTCGGTAATTCTTATGTTTACCCTTACTAAGCATTTGATCTCGTCATTATTATGTTTACTTTTTCCTAGGTATTAAATAATTTTGTTGAATGTGTTATTTCTAGACGTGAATTAATGTGGATAATGATGATGATGTACTAATGTGAAAATGAAATGTTGGGTTAAGATGAATAAATAATCATTTAAAGACTTTTAATTTTTTATGTATGATTTTTACCTACTTCTAAAAAACTAAAAACCTAAATGGTATACATGGTTGTATGTGATCAAAATATTCCTTTTGATGTTATAAGGTTTAGATTAAAAAAATGGATCACAATTTTAAACATCATAGCCGAAAATGTAGATTTTTCGATTTTAGAATGGGGCCTGGGAGTATGGTCCCAGTTCTGTTATAATGTATGTTTAGTTATTTATCTTTCCATATTGATTATTACTTATTCATTTATGAAAGTAATTTTATTTGTTAAATTTCCTGTTTTTTAGTAATTTTCCATTCCATTGATTATGCTAGTCTATTTTTTAAATGGCATGTGTGTTTAGATATTTACCATTCAATATTGTTCATTCCTTGTTGATTATAATTCAATTATTCGTGATATTTTATCATTTACTTAACATGTAATAATAATTTTAGCTCACAATTATTTTTTCCCATTCTCTAGGATTCCATGAATTTTACTGTGATTAATGAGAAATGATATAGAAGAGGAAATATTTTTGTTATAAAAAAATTGATGTAATTTGGGTTTTTAAATGTAATACGTGAATAATCTATGTATATATTTTACAATGACTATGGAACTATTTTGTCCTTCAGGATGTGATTCCTTATATATTATGACAATTTAATAAAGTAGACATTGACTCTGGGATACTAGGTTTGAGGTTACTACAAATACCAAATGATATGTCAATTTTATGTTTTGTGTGGTCAGAATGGCTGATATGTAGTTTAAGGATAAAAATAGAGTATAAACTAGTAAACCAATCAAATCTAAGAAAAATAAATCATATTTTCATGAAATAATAATTAACATTCATCGATTATTTTTGACCTAAGGGATTGAACAACACATCAATCATACATGCATTGTGATAAAAAAATGATCTAAATTTATTTTTTAAGACTATAAACTATTTAAAAACACTTTTCAAATGGTCAAAATAAATAATATCACAACAATTTATCATGAAATACATGGAATGTGATAATTGATTATATTTTTCTATATGTGGATTAATGATATGTCAATCTATTGTATAATGTTGTTGAAATAACCAAAAGCGTATCTTTAAATTTAAAAGTTTTTAAAAACATGTGAAATCTTAAAAAATTACAATAATTAAATTTTTTATTTATTGGAATGAATGAAATTTCAATCCAACATGTGATGTGATATAAATATCTGAAAATTAATGTTTCTATTTAAAATTTATTAAAAAAGTGAAAAACTAAAAATTAAACAAAGAATATCATTTGTTTTAAAAATAGTAGATAAATATTTTTTATTAATTTGTGGACTTTAGAAATTAAATACATGTCAATTCAATATAAAATAGGTGTATAATGGCTAAAATTTCATGTTTCCTTTTAAAATTGATTAAAAATATATTTCTAGCAATAAAAACTAATAAAATGACCTCAAATTTGTTTGTATAATTATGAAAATGATCCTCGATTAATTTTTTGACATGTATTAATTAATTACATATAAATCTGACATGTTGTGTAGTTATAATATCTAGAAAATTATTTATATTATAAAGTGATTTACAAAACATTTAAAGGAAAAAATTGAGCAAATGATATTGGATTGTCATAAAATTTATATACATTTAACAATAATTAAATTATGACTTGTATGAATGATTGAATTATCAATTCAATATGTGGTGTGATTTTAATGAATTAAAGTGAATTTTTATGTTTTTTATGTTTTTTAAAAAACATGTGTTTAATGATTTTTAAAAAACATGTTTTTAATGATAGAAATGGGTAAAATGACCCATGATGATAGTGAAATCTTGGAAAAACAATAATTAATTGATCTTTGACATGTTGAAAAAATGACACATCAATTTAATATATGGTGTGTTCAGAATAACTGTAATGGTGTTTCTCTTTTTAAAAGTTATAAAAATAAAGAAAATAATTTAAAATAAGAAAAAAATCAAAAATAATTTTTTAATTAATATAAAAAATCATTGATTAATTTGTGACTTATAAGAATGAATATAATTTCAATATAATATAAAATGTGGTGGTAAATCTTGGAAGTATGTTTTCTAAAATGTGATTAAAAAAATAGCAAGTATTCAAAACTATGTAAAAACCCCCTATTTTCTTGATATCTGAAAATAATGATCAATTATTTAAAAAAATCCTTATAAGAATGTTGAAAACATCTACTTGATGTGCAGTGTTTTTTAAATGGTTGAAAAATGATTTTATATATTTTCGATAGTCTATAAACATACATCAAATGGTTAAAATTGAGTAAACCACAGTATATTGTTTTTAAAACCTAGTAAAATGATAATTAATTAATATATAACCTATAAGAACGTATTCCAGGCCAATGTAATACAGGACGTGGTCATAATGAATAATTTGACATTATCAATTTTAAATACAATTAAAAACATATGCGAAATAGTTAAAACATTTAAAAATAAATTATATTTATTTTAAATCCTAAATAAATTGTATTTAATTTTTCTGTTAGGTATAGTATTGAATGAATCATTAATCAATAATTTGGTGTGGTAGAAAAAATAACTTAAGAAATATGTTTAGATTAAAATGTGAATAAAACAAGTAAAGTGGTAAAAACAACTCATTTTATATGAAATCCTAGGAAAATAACCATTGATTAATTTATGAAATATATAAATGAATGAATCTATAATATGATATGTGGTCTGATCTAAATGACTAAATGTGGGATATACTATTTACAAATGAAAAACACGGTTAATTATAAATACCTATAAAATGATCATGAATCATCATGAAAGTTAAGGATAGTTATATTTGATTAATTCTTGACTTTTAGGAAGGAAACTAACATCAATTAGACAACAGTTGTGATCATAAATGATAAATCAATTTTTTTTGTAAAAAATGATATTTTTTATAATATAATTGAGAATGTTTTTCTAAATATAATTTAAAAATCTTTTAACTAGTGTGATCATGCTTAATATCTTTTTTATGAATTAGTGCATTATTATCGCCTTTTTTATTTTTCTATAGAAATTGTTGTATGATGTATTAAAAACTTGAAAAACATATATTATTAGTGATATAAATAGAGGTCACTAATTGTGATATGGAAACCACCAATCATGCTGCTAATGTATCACGGAAATAATTTTTGAGGACCATTATTGGAATCTAATTAGCAATCACTAAATAATTTTGTGAGAAACCAAATGCAACTTCCTTTTATATGTTTTAGTATTTTTTCTAAAGGGATTTTGTGACCACTTTTGGTGGCTTCTAAAACCCTTTATTATAATAGTTTTTGAAAAGGAATCTTTGGAATTTAATAAAATATAACATAAATATTATTTATACAAATATTTATTATAATATGTTAGAAATATGTAAATTATATTAGAAAAAAATTAAATGAAAAAAAATGCTAAGATATAATAATCATGGAATATGATTCTTTTACACAAAACACATCCTGAAAAAAGAAATAAAACATACTATGTTATGACAATGATATTTGGAAAACATATAAAATATAATAAAAAATTATAATATATTTTAATTTTAAAAAATATAAGTTAAAAATATAAATTAATTAACAAAAAAAAATTATAAAAATAATAAATAATAAATAATTAAAATGACTAAAAACATTATGTTTGAATACATTTCAATCATACATTTAAAAAATATGCACATAACATTTATCACATGGAATCATGAAACATTTCATGCTTATAATATTAAAAAAAATTATATATTAAAAGGTAATTTAATCATATATAGACTATATAACAAATATCATCAATTGAAAATAACTAGATAAAATTAGTAAATAAAATTTATTTAATTTTTCATAAAACATAGTAAATTTTCATAAGATATATTATAGTTAATAAATATAATATTATTTTCAAAATTTATTCAGAAAATTTATTATTATTTTATTATTCATAAGTATATTATTATAAAAATTAAATTATTCTTATTAATTAATTATTGTTTTTTTATTATTAGTAACATGATACAAAGGAATAGGGTAATGGGTCACACCTTTAGCCTTATTGAGGTATTGGGATCAAGTCTCATTAGGTGTGTATGTGAAGGGGGATAATTCTCTAAATTTAGAATATTTAAAACATATATTAACTCAAATATAAGGATTTAGTGATGGGAGGATCATTCCCATTGGTAAAGGATATTTCCATCTCATTTTTAAATCTAATTAATAATGGTATACTACTTATTATTCAGGATTTTATAACCCATGTGTATGGTTTTTAGAAATCTACAATTTGGAAGTAAACTTCAAACCTCACTATCATAAGCACACCAATGCCCATATTTAGTTTAGTTTACATGTAACTAGTTGGGGTTTTTTTGTTAGAGAATCCATATTTATAATGCCTCATGCATTAGATATCCTTAAAAGTTAGACAATAATTCCTTGGAAGTAAATCTTAGGTATTATAAAAGGGTACTAGTTGATGATGATCTTCAACATCCTTTACCTAAAAGAGTTACCTTGGTGGTCAATAGTGATAAAATTAATGTGGATTTTTAATATAAATTCATTATATATTTTTGAAACTACTAGAATATAGTTGTCCACGATGTTACTAATTACCAAAATGTTCATAAATTAAAGCCTAAAAACTCAGGTCCCCTAAATCAGAAGTTTACTAAGAAAGTGAAGAAGAAATATAGAATGTAGAGGACCATAGAGACCTATAATACCTCTAAGTCCCATGATTCTTTGAACAATACTCATTATTTTATGATTAATTTATTTTTTCAATATCTTAACTCTAGTTATTCACCTATTTCCACTCATTTTTTTAAAAAAGTGGAAGGATTCTATTATTATTGAATTCCTTTGGGGAATATGGATTTAGTTGGTAATAAATGGAGTGATGTGGTTAAAGTGGACTCCATCCTTTATTTGGAAAAAAGTATATTTTATTTGGTGTAAAGTGATCAATACACTATAAAGAGTTGGAGCCTATAACGTAGAATATTTCTCATGAACATGAAGATAATGAGATAAGTAGTCTACCCACCAAAGATAGCGGATAAGAATCTAATAATGTGTAAAATATACAGGCTTATTCTTTCTTAGTCTCTAGAAAAGAGTCAATATCCTCCCACACTTCTCAATAGGCTATGAATGGAAGATTAAAGTGATAAACTAGAATGAAAAAACCATATTATAGTTTCAAGAAGTGAAATAAAATTATGATTAAAAAATGACTATTATTTTCTTTAATTATTAAGGGTTGAAAAAAGAACAAAAGTAATAGTAATTTAAAAAACATCATTTTAAATAACCACTCATTCATGCTTTTAATTGTTAAACCCATGAATTATAACAACTCATATAAATTTATTAAATTTTATACCCTTCGATACAATATTATTGGGATTAACCACTAAATTTCTATAGTGGAAACCCTTTGGGTCCTTATTTATAATAATGCGATTGAATTTACTATTAATAAAATTAGATAAAATATTTTTACTTATAACAAAATCTTCGAAGGTATTATACACTATTATTATTTCATCTATTCTTAGAATAACTATAAAGTTTTTATAGAACTCGATATAGAAATTGGAGATCTATAGAATTCAATCCAAGCCCCCGGTATCATCATATGGTGCTTTAATTTTTTTTATTAGAACCCAAGAATGGGATAAGGATAAATTTTTAGTTATCTCTTATAGAGAGTTTAAGGATTTCATTAACACCAATGAATTGGTGGAATTAAATTATCATGGATAAAAGTATAACTGGTATATAAAATATATTAATATAGTTATGGAAATAAATATATACATGTAATTTTTCAATTTTTATGCTGTGTATATATGGGAAGAAGTTCAATATTATACTCTTTTGAATATTAAATATAATAACCATATTATTCTCACTTCTATATTAAAATAAAATGAAAATTCATCCTTCAATATTTATATACCACAATACTTAGGTGAAGAATCCTAAAGACAGAAGAATTATCTTGGAAGTATGGTTGAGAATTGAATGTTGTAATGAAATGTATGCCTATATACTAAAAGTTAATAAATTGAAAATGAAGATTAGATCATGGGGAAAGTAATCTTATAGTACTCTTTAGAATGAGTTTTTTCCCTTAGAAAATAACATGTGAAACTTCAAAAAATCCAAGAGGATGATTTTAATTTCCCTATCTTCATCATGAAAGTTAATATTTCATTTAAATTTAATTATATAATCTCCCTCAATAAATTTTCTTTATTAAGTAAAATTCATGGTCAAATAGCTCTAGGATGGGGGTAATAATATTTCTTTCATTAATAACATTTAGGATATTAATAAGAAAAAAAACCCATATCCTATGTAATAAATTGAATTGTAGTTATCTATTAGAATAAATAGCTTAAAGATTATATAGTGGATTTTTTTAAGAAGTTTTCAATTCTATGATAAATGTGAATGACAAAGTCCTATGGAATTTCATGCCACTAACTCCTGAGATCTAGGTACAAAAAACTTGTCTCAAATTCCTAAACTGGAGAAGGTTAAGAATGATTCCTTTTTTCTATTAATCCTTTATGTTATCTAGGAACTTATGGTTTTTCAAATATATTATTTCAGGATTTATGAGATATTATTCAAAATTATTTTTTGAAAATGATCCCTACATTCTTTAGAAATTGAATTATTCATATAGGAATGATCTCGTTGTTCATTTTGATGTTATGTACAAGTAAATATACTAACTCTCTATACATGATCAAACTTTTGTATCTTGAAAATGGTTTATATTTGATTATGAGTAATATTCTTACTAATAATATCTCCTTTGTAAATGGGAAACTTGTCTCTAATAATTAGTTTTTCTTTGTTCATGGGAAGGGAATATAGGATTTACAATTCACAACCTAAGAGTGAATAAATATTTTGAAGACAATATGTATAAGTGGTATTATACTCAAAAGGTAGATGTTAGGAAGTATTTTGATACTACAGACATGGAATTCATGTTTAAATTTTATTACAAGTATGGGTTCCATGAAACATTCTCTGGCTGGTTGAAACATTTCTTCAACTCTATCAGTCTATCCATTATCATGAATAAAAATTCATAAGGTTATTTCTATTTATTATTTGGGGTCAGGAAAGGTGACCCACTCTCTACTGCTACATTTAATAAGACTATATCATTATATCCATTTTGAATTTTTTTGAGTAGGGTTTGATCATGTATATCCAAGATGGAAGGGGTTTTTAATCCCCTAGTGAACTAGTTAATGCTAAAGACCTTATTATTTTATGGTAAGGGGATATGTAATATTAAATCAATATAAGAACCTTTATACAATTATGGGAAAGCTTAAGGGATTTTTATAAGAAAGAGAGGTATAATCCTATTTTTCAGTTAAAACATAAAAAGTTAGAGAAGAACTCTCATCAAGATACACATAAATATAGATTAGGGGGATCTTCTATTTATATATTTTGTCATTTTTCTATTTTGGGACTGACAAAAAAATACTTTATTCAATGATATTATCTATAAAATCAAGAGTTAACCTATCTCCAAGATATTATAGCCTCTATCTCAAGCTATAAGGATCTATCGGGTTAAGGGTATTGTTATTAAAAAATATTTCAACTTACTCATGGTTTATAAATGTATTATTTCACTTTTTAAGGGTATGAATCTGTTTATTTGAAACATTAGCTAGATTGGAATCATATTTGATAGAGAATATATCTATATTAATTGGAGACTATGTTCAAACATAATATAGAGGTAGGAATATGAATCATGAATCCAATGTTAATATCCTTCCTAAATTCAGCTAGATACAATTAAATTTTGATCCTAAATTGATTTTTTTCTCAAATCATATAATATTGGATGTCTTAGCTCTATAAAAATTCATTATTTTCACTCATTGTTCCATATATCTCATAGGTATGTATTTAATATTGTTATGAAAACTTATATATGTATTTATTTTTTAAACTATGATCTCTCTTTCTATTTTAATAACTGCTTCAGTTGACCAATGGTTGATCGGTTCGATTGTTATATACTTATTCTTAATATTATGATAATGAATAATATTAAATACCATCTAGTTTAGCTTCCTAGTTCAATATGGGAATTAATTAATGGGTATAAATTCTTCCTCGAATGTGACATGCTAATATGGGAACTAGTTAGAAATGTGACACTCGCCTACATAATATATTATCATTATTTAACGGTTAGACATGATAAATGTTTAAAATGGATTAATAAATAGATAAAGTCCTAGATTACCCCATAAAGGTGTTATTTTATTTAAAAATCCATATATTCTAAATTTATAAGTGATCTACTTGATGAAATCTGGATTTTACCTATATCCTTTGTATACAGATTAAAAATAGAGGGACTTTTATCTTCTGAATGTATTTTAAAATACTAATTTTCTAGTGATTTTTAGAGTTTTACCATTAATTTATTTGAAATAGATAGCTCTGGGGATATTTCAATGGGTGTATTATTTGTTGTTTATTATTTATTTTTTTGGTCATGTGTGACTTTTTAATTCATTCAAGGTGGTTCTAGATGAATCCTTCCTTATGATCTATAATAATAAAAACCTATCATGTTTATATGATCATGATATCATTCTTCAATATATCATACAGATTATTATTTATTCCATATGTATAGTTTCACCTATGTAGTATGGTCTTACTAGGAACACCATCAATGAAATGAAATTCTCTAGTTGATTGGGATTCTATAGAAACTATATAAGGTATAAAAGATTTATTTTGGTTATTTGAAAAACATCCTATGAAATTTAGAACAAAATTTTCTAATTAAGTGCAACTAATGGTATCCCATAACATGTAGAATGCAGAACTAGTTTTATAGATCCTAATGGGGGAGGTCAATTGTTTTTTAAAAAATATTTTGGTTTAGAATTTTCTTATTTGTCTGAGATGGATGGTGTCAATCTGTTGATCTAGATTACATGATAAAATCAATTGAATAATCTTTTTCTTGATATTTATTCCACTTTCAATGTAAAGGCTATCAAAAATAGTACTAACCCTCTATCATGGGATCTTTTAGTGTCTTGGATGGATAATATATAATAATTTAAGAGTATTGAATATACAGAGTAACATAATTTCAAGGTAATATAGTTAATGAATTTTTTCACCAACCTAGGTGTGGGATCTAAGGATTATTTTTTTAATTCTATTCTTCTTGGAGAAATTGAGGAAAAATAATTCATAATATTTTTAAAAATCTATGTTTACTATTCTTATAATATTTTAAAATTCCAATAATATTACTTGTGGGTGATATTTACTCAATTAATATTTTTTGGGTTTGTCTATAGACTACTGGTTATGGATTCTATAAAGCATTCAAGAGGTTTGAGGTTTGAATCTTGGTGGTGGGAAATTTATTGATTTTACTATATAGGTACAATAGTAGGGGAATGTAGTGGTGCTATTGTAGTGTCATTATCGTAATTTCATTATAGATCTGAATTTATTAGGATATATTAGTAATATGATATTTTTTCACTATAGTTATGAACTATGTGACACTTATAACAACAAATTTAGAGAATTTATTCATATTTTGTGTTGAACATTAGGTCACTATCTTTCTCAAAATGAGTCTAGGTTATCCCTTCAGGGGGATTTAATAATGGTCCAATAAGGTATAGTAGGTTGATATTTTTTATGGCTTATATCCTAAAACCTTGTAGACATTATTAATAATTTTATCAACGCTATTATTAATTTAAAGTATAAATCGATTTAATTTAGGTTGATTGATCCATGTGATGGAGAAAGTGACTAATGCTATTTTTTTGTATATAATCATTGATTAATGAAAATGGATACCAATTTTATTGAATATAATGATATTTTATCTCATTGTGGTTCTCATTACTATGAGGACATTTCAAAAATTTTGACTTCACATCTTGTTAAATCCGTAAATAATGTTATTCCTTAGTATTTTCTTAATTTTTCTATTTATTTTTTAAATATAATGATATGAAAAATAATTATTACAAAAGTAAATGAAACAATTATGCCACTTCTACCTAGTAATAAATTAAATAAATAATCAATCATGGTATATAAAATATTAATTATACAGTTTTCTCCAAAGATATGGGAAACCCTAGATGATTAATATCTTAGTGAAGTAAATTAATGTAATTTTGAGTTTTACTAATTATAATATGAAATAAATTATCCAAATATTATTATACATAATATTCCCCTTGAATTAATTAATATGATGTGGCTAGGGCCTTTTTTCTCATCCACTTAAACAAGTTACTCTCCAATTTCAAGAATGAAACCCTAGTTATAATATTTTTAAATTTCATAAATGACTAGTGTAAATTTGGGTGATAATTTTTAGGCTTAGTTAAATTACTTAAAACCTAAAAATTATACATGATTTAACTATAAATATATATAATCATTCCAATTAAATTTTATAGATATAATACATTATCTTGATATGGTTAGTTTTCCAGAATTATTGTTTAAATTGATTTATTTTCACCATTTATTAAAACTTTCATCCATTAAATAGTTAATAATAATATCAATATGAAGGTTTAATATATGAAAATTCTAATATATGGTCTTGAATATAAAATTATTGAACATGAAACCATTTATAAATGAATAAAATTCAAAAAATTATAATATTTTTTCCAATTTTTGTTAATATAAGGGTTTATATTTCCCAAATAGTTGGAGAAAGATAAATTATTTTCCGAAAAAATGGAAGTCTGCTATTGAGTATCAAAAGGGAAATGCGGATGTTCCTTAATAGAATTTTCATTTATTTTGATCAAATAAAGAATAACATAAATACATTAATTTGGGAAAGAAAATAATTTTTAGTGAGGGTAAAATAAATTGTAATAAAATTTTGGGCATTCAGACAGTTATCTTCAAATCACAACATCAATTTGAAATTTTTCATGAGAACACTAGGGTTTGATTTCTCTTGTTAATGTGGTAAATCCAAATGATATCGATTCTCCGTAAGAAAAAAATAATTAAATGAATAATTCCTCTTATAATGATTAAAAAATGGTAGAATTACATAATGAATATGATATTTAGTATTAAAATACTCAAACCATATCACAAATACAATGAGGAATAATTCTTCCTATACTGTTCAAGAAATTAAAAAAAAATCATATATATTTATGTTTTCTAAACTACTAGATCTAAATAATTAATAACACATATATATTATAATGGTTAGGATCTTCTTGGACCTTTAATTTTGTAATTTTAAGTGTTTAAGGTGAATAGAGTTAGTTAGAAGTTGAAAGGTGGATGAATAGTTACTTTTTAGATTTTTTGAGGAAACCACAATATTGCAGAGTTATCAATAAACCATGGTGGTATTGATTTATCATTATTTTTATTTAAATCATGTTAAAAATCCTTGGTTTATGTGGCTAAGTGTTGGAGTTGAGTATGGTCATTTCCTGGATGAATATGCATTATGGTTTTTCCATTATGATATGGTTAAAAAAACAACAATTTTTTGGGTTGTAGATTAGAGGTTTTTTTAGTGAACTCACTAGTGACCATAGGGAGTATAGAACATATTAAAATACATCATGGTTTATAAAATGGTGGTGTTTATAGATCCATCTTTCATCGTTCAACCTCATATATTGAGAATAAATCAAGGTACAACAAATAGTTTACATATCCATGTTGTAGTTTTTTCAAAGTTATTTTACCACATTTTATGAAATAGAATAGTTTATGTGTTAATATACCATGGTTATATCTTATTTATTAAGGTTAATTCAAGGAAAAAAATTATGGTTTACTTTTCCACATCCTGGTTTTAATCAAATAATTTTTTTATAAATGAATCATCTTGAGAAAATTAAGTGGATTAAAGGATTAAGATACGATATTTTTCAAATAACCATTTATTTGATTAAACCATGACTTGGTTTAGGGAACCAAGTCATGGTTTGGTCCACCTAAGTTTATTTATAATATATAGGGTTTATATAATCCTTATTCAATCATATTATATATTTTTTTTGATCCCATGTGGTAGAGAGGTCTTTATTATTGATATTTAAGTTCTCCTTATGTAATATTGAGCCTCATTCTATCTAAGATCGAAGTAAAATTCATCAATGATGTTATTTTCTATTATATTCTTTTATTTATTTATTTTTATAGCTTTTATGGATGCGATTTATGTGTCAGTGTGATTGGGGATATATGTTATTTTAAAAACATTATATTCATAAGAGAATCTTCTTGAGAACTTGGAATTCTTATAAATGTGATTCAACATTCAATGATGTAATGATTTATGAATTGGTCGAGGTTGGATTTTAGGAAACATTACATTTTATTATTTATTATAGAGTTTATTTATCATTATTTTGTTTTATTTGAGTATTATATATATATATGTATGTATGTATGTATTTATGTAATTCTGTTACAACATTTATGATATAAATGACTTGTTATTATTTTATAGATGAAATGATGATGTCTGTCGGAAAATATTTTTTTATGATTTGGTAGTGAGGTTAACGTGGTAAAATTTAAAAAATTCATATTTATGGTATTAAATATGAAGATACGTATAATATGATCTTAATTATGAATAAATTAGTGAAATTATAATATTTAGATATTATATTTTCACAAAATTATGTTGTATATTGACAATGTGAAATAAATTTTTTTAATGGAATATACAATGTGGAATAAATTACATAATAGGATTGAGTTATTTTACAATGAATTTATATTATTTAGAAGGTTTGTAATTTTTCATGAAATGAAAAGTTTGATATATTAATTGATAAGCTTAATAAAAGGATTGCCATTATTTATTTTTGTTATTAATGTTTTGGTAATGCGATGAATTAGTGAAATGATAATGTAATTATGAAATATGTGAATTAATCTTTATGTTAATGAATTAAAAATGCACTATTAATGTAATTTAAGAATGAATTTAGAAAATATTAACACATCATGTAATTAATAAGATGAAAGAAGTGTTTAAATATTAATTTATAAAATTATTCTGTTAATAAAAGTGGTTAATGGTGAATAACATGGAATTAGTAATCAATTATGATATGGGAAGAAATGTCTGGTAAAAGGTTGATTAATTATGTGATTTTAGTGTGGTTAGTGGTGGTATTAAAAGTAGTTTAGTAGTAGAGATATGAAATAATTTATGTTTTGATGTGAGCTAGTAAATACACAATATATTTATGAATGGTGGTATGAAGAATGATGTGATAATTTTTCACTAATAAAAAAATAGAGGAATATGGAATTTTTTTGTTAAAATGAAATTGTGAGATTTATTTGATGAAATTAATTGGGTGATAGTTATTGTAGTTTTTTGTTTTTGTGATGATGTTGGTGATGGGATATGGTTGTAGATTTTTAATTAACATAAATGATCCCTAGGATAGTATTTCATGTTATTATACATCCTTAAATAATTTTTAATTACTTATGTACTAAAAAAAAGTTAGATAATCAAACTGATTCCAATATAATGTTTTTAGGTATTTAGAGAACCACCACCATTCTAGATGTAATGGTAATGTATTATTAAAAACTCCACCTCTGATAAATCCCCTTCCGACCATAGTGTCATTACATAGATTTGGTAGTGTTTTTGGTTTATCACAAAATTAGTTATACTTTATGGTTTTAGTATGTGGTTAAGGTATTCAGTTTTTGTATGTAAATATGGTATGAGATAATGGTATTTATTTTTGGTATGAGGTTTTGATATGTGGAATGGTAAGGGATAAAATCGTTGTGAAATATTCCATTTGGACATGATGATGACTAGAGTAGTGGGGATGTGGTTGTAGATGACCTAGAGTGGGGTATTATTCAGTTTTGTTATTTATTCTTTGGAGCTTTATCATTATTCTTTAACATTGACAAGATATTTTTTGGGGTGGTACATATTATTTATAATTATATGAATACCCCTATCCTATATACAATTTTAATATAATATAGGATAATGATGGTGAATAAGATTGACCATATTGTCTTATGATGTGGTGATTGGTGGATTTTGGAGCAGTCAAAATGTTCATTCACTAGGTTTTGAATTTTTGTCACATTTTAATTTTACATCATTCCATGAATATTCATACTGAAGGAGATATTCCCCAAATTCATTTTGCCTATAATTCATTTGGACATAATTTTTTCTAGGAAAATGTGATATCATAACAAATGTTTTTATACTACTACCCAAGAAATTCATATAGCATGACTAGCTATATCATAAGGCATAGTATGAGATTCCATGTCTCTACCATCAATTGTTATTTTGGTTGAATATTAGATGTTAAAATTCATGTGATCATCCATGTTATCTATCATTAATAATCATTTCATGATATAAAACATTTAGGATGTAAATACATTCATGCAATGAAGGAATGGACAAACAAATGGAATTTACTCATGCATTGTAACACATGATTAAAATCATCTTCACTCAAGACTTTTTCTCAAGGGTTTTATATGAAGATTACATACATAATAAGTGGTTGTGAAAGAATATTGTATGTAGTTTATTGAAACTCCATCATCCTGATGCTCTCTAACTTATCTTAATTTTCCTTAAAGGGGAAATATATTATTGTCAGTGAGGAGAGGATATTGATCAAGTGCCTCCTGATTCAGAACAACTCATGGATACTTCCATAGGAGGAATTTCATTGAGATGATTATCATGAAATCTTTGTCAACATAATATGGTTAATATGGATGGAAAAATGTTATGGCGTATGATAGACATCGTTGAATCATCATTTTAAAGTATCTTGATTTTTGGTTTCTTTCATAGACGATTTGGGATTTTGGTTTCTATTTTTTCCTTCCCTTTATTTAACTAGTGTTTTTGATCCCTTTAAACCATGAAGTGGTATTGAAGAATTATCAAGTTTTTATATATAATATGTTATTATGAATGAATTTATTAGATGTCATAATAACTATCATATTTTCTATTGGTAAATATAATTGATTTTTTTTATGGCTCAGTAAGTCTTGGAATAAGATAAGGGATATCATAGCATTGACTCAGTAAAAATACATCTATTTATTTTTAGTGATAGAATAATACATCAAGATATCATATTCAGTGATAGTGATATGTCACGGGTTCAGAACAATGAATAATATCACCTTTGGGATAACATTGTTAATCATAAAATTTGATTGTTATATAAGTTTTTAAGTGCTGATATGTAAGGGTTATCCCACTACCGCACTATAAATGTACATTTCTTGGTTTTCCCATACAAGTGGAATAACCTTACACACGTCTTTTATCATAAGTGGTGAGAGGATTACTAGTAAAAAAATATGAATAATATAACATAAACTATATAAGGATGAAAAACATATCAATCGCATTCTATGATTCAACATATATCATTAAATAGTATTCTATGATAAAAATTGATTTTTCTCATAATTAAATTATCTATTGAATTATATAATTTATAAATTATTTATAAATTATATTGAATGTTGATTTTGAATATCTATTAGTTTATATTGTTTATAAAATAGTTAATTATAAAGTGTTTATAATAAAATAATTAAATGTCTATAAAACATTTATTAATAAATATTCAATAATATTAATAATTCCCCATAACATATTAAACTTATAATTACATTATTTATGACAAGGGTCTCCTGTTCTTATATTTAATGTATCTTTTAGGTTTAAAATTTTCAATAAATAAGGAAATTATTACATTACGCAGGGAGTATTGAAATAGAGTTTCCATCTTTTGTTTTCCTCAAAATAGGATTCTTAAATTTAAACTCATGTTTCATTCATAAAACTTATTCATATTTTAAGACTAGTAAATATAGTGGAAATATTGACATTTATATAGTTTATACATATCCTTAAATCTTGTGAAATCATTTTAAAATAAGGTATGAGAAAATGATGCTTATAAAGGCATATAAAAATAATGGAATCTCATTAGTCTAGTGAAAAACAATAAAAGCCTTGATAATGTTTATGTTATTTACAATAAAACTTTGAGAACATAAATAAAACATATACACATGAAAAAAACATTTATTAATGAAAACATCCTTAAAATGATTATAAATAATATAAAAAATGTGAAATAATCTTCAAAACATATCTTAGAAAAACAAACCTTTCACCTTTAAAAGTTTACAAACATTTCTTACCATATGAAATTAAAAGATTTCAATAAAAATTATTTTTAAAAGAATATTATAGGTAGATAGGAACATAATTTTCAAAACCCATTTTCACTCATATTTAACCCATGTTAGAAAAAAAATAATTCCAGGTATATCTATAAAATTAACCATTAGATTTATTTCCCTCATTTTCGCATTCAAATATAATTCATTACCGAATGCATTTGAGATTTATATTGGGCTCACCAATTATAATGATATATATCAAGCTCACTCATCATTTTATATAATGATAAAGTACTATATCATGAAAAAAAATGCATGATTAATATTTTTCATAAGAAACTAACTTAAGAGACTAATCTGATCCCATAAGTAAAATACTTTCCATTTTTCCATAATCCAAAGGAGGAATATCCTTTTCCAAGAAAATCAATAAAAACTAAAAATTTCAAAAAATATATGAAATTTAATTTAATTTCCAAACCCATGAAAATTTTTGTATGAATATTAATAAAAAATAAAGGGCATGATGGTGGGAAAATTGGACTGTTCTATATACGTTAGAAAAATATTCTATTTTCACTTTGGTAAAAGAGTCAAAAGTAACCCATATGAAAACATTAAAATCATTCCTTTTTAAAACATTTTAATTAAATTCAAATATAAGTTGAAAATAAAATTTAACATCCTTTTATATATAAATACTTATATTATTAGAACTCTTTAAGGAGCATAGATATAGAGTATAAAATGTTTAAAACATTTAAAATAATGATTTAATGGAAAATCCCTTCTCTCGAGTCCCGACTTATTTCATTCATATGTATACCCTTATGAGTAATGAAACTATATTGGTTTTTATACATGATTAAAAAACTTATTCATGTTCATTAAATTATCCTTATTCAGTTTATTTTATTTATTAACAGGTTTTATTTATGTACTAAAATTACTATGTTCACGTTGGATGTTTTGAGGATGTTCAGTTTATAACCTCAAAATTACATCAATTCATTAACTATGCCCAAAGGTCATATGGTTTCATTAACTCAATAATATTAACCATTTTACAATAGTAATATTTATAAATTAGATACAATTTTAAAACAAAACAATTAAGGAATTCATTAAAAATGAATAATTTCATTTCATGGTGATAGTAGTCTCTAAATAGATATGAATGGAGATTTCATTTTTAAAATTTGTGAAACATAAATAAAGAAAAAAATTTAATTATTTTAAAATCACAAATATTTTATATAGTTTATATTTATTCAATAGATGCATCCAAATAACTATCCATGTATAGTAGATATGAAAAATGAATCACATCGTTTCGTGGAGGTGGTATTTCACACGACTGGATGAATGACGTTATATATTTTCAATAGATTAAAATCGTAAGAATGTAGGTAATATATTATCTTTCAAAAATCATAAAAATCATAAAAATATAATATATATTAATTTTTTTCATGATTTTAACAATCCATATGATGTAGTGATATGAAATGAAACACATCGTTCTATTGAGGTGGTATTCCACACGTATACACAAGCGATGTTTTCATTTCTTATAGGATAAAAAAGAAGATAAAAAAGAGCTATGAAATTATAATAATAAAAATTAAGTATATAAAAAATATGGATGTTATTATTTTATAATGGTTTAATGATATTTTAATGAGGTAGATGAAGAAATAAACATGAAACACATGATTTAGAATTATACCACTTCTTTAGAAGACCTCCCTTGGCTTAAACCTTAACCTTTCTTAGGTTGGAATTTTGGGGAGAGAAAGTCCTATAAGATTTGGGTTGTGGAATTGGGGAAATATTTTTCATTGTATTCGATGAGATATTGTTCTAAAAAGGGGTGACAAATAGGCAAGAGGGGGTTCCCTTTTCTATGTTAAGAGGGTGGAAAATGTGTAAAGATGAAGAAATTTACTATATCATAAATATCTTAATCATGTCATGTGAAACAAAATTGACATAATTTAAAAGTTAGTACATGATAATGTCAAAATATACTCACTAAAATATTATACATGTTTATTTTTCATTTTAAACCATATATTTTTATTTAAACCCCTCGTTTATTTATTTTATCTTTAATTTAATATAATTTTTGATAATCTAAGGTAATTAGTTTATGTAATTTATATATTTTTTTAACATGTTAGGGATCAGGACCCTAATTTATTAAGGGAGTAAGGAAATATTTTTAAATTTGGATAAGAGGAAACCTAACATGACCAAGAGGTCCAGAGAACCGTGAGATCAACACATTATAGATAAAATCCTTAGGGGCCAAAATTCCTATATATATAACTAAGTTTATAAGTTAGTTGTTTAAATTATGTCATATCAATGACCAAATCTCACACCTCCCCCTATACCAATAGTCATATCACCATGATCTTAGTCTAAATGTTTCATTTCCCTTGAAAAAAATGTCACATCATACTGGATTGACACAACATGTAAGGGAACCCATCCATCCATGGTGCGTGAGGTGGGCTAGATGATAGGTTCAAACAAAACCATCTATCTTTTGAGTTTTCTTTCTTATAGTGCCTCTATGGAAATTATCTTGCATCACATGAATATTTATCAGCATCCTCAGACTGATCCCAAGTGTAGATTGTCACATGGTAGGAAATCCCTCCATCTCACTCTATGGGGATAGAAATATGGATAATAAGAATTATCATTCCCTTCTCTATAATTCATGTTTCCCATCTAACGGTGTATGCCTGCACTAACTTCCCATTATATGGAGTTCTTCAGCTGGTCTATGTCACACCACCTACTTCTCACTAGTTATATCCCTAGTTTTACATGGACTAAGGGCTGAAACTTACATGGATGAAAGGACCACAACAAATAGAAATAAGAATACCTATAAAAAAGAATCCATCTTCCCCCCATCATTGTTCCACCACTTGATACATTCCAAGAATGTTCTTTCCAAAGTATCCCCACCCCAATCTAGTTCCATGAAATCCCACGCTAATAGTGACTACTAAAAGTGACCGATCTAGCCACTGACATGCTAGTGATAAAATATCTTTCCACCAAATCATCTCCCCTTACAAGTTTAGTGATTAGAATCTCGTGCCACTAATCTGATCAATAAAGGTAAAGCCTCCATATAAGTAACTGTAAAGATCAACAATACTATTAAAAAATATATCTATGATGATGTTCATATAATCATCCATTATAATATCCACACAAAATGGAGCCTCTCCTAGAATTTCCCTAGAACCTAAAGCCAAATCTCATTAAATCTGAATAAAAAACCAATTGAGGGATATAAACCGACCAATCAATGTCCCAATGTTAGTAAATTCCCACAAGTGTATTGGGAGTTGATGAAATCAAGACTGATAAGAAGGTAGATGAAAATAGAGAGCACCAACAGACCATATAAAACATTATATCATACATTATAGGAAGGATCCTCTCTAGATATTACTATTAATGGTTCATTTCCGAGATGAAAGTAGCAAATATTCTCATATGAGATTTTTATACCTCACCAATGATTCTTAAGAAAAAATCTAGTTGGGTAAACCTTAATATAATATCTTTTAGGAGATAAAAATCAGCATCTCCTATTCAAGATATTTCACTAGACGGCCCAATACAATGGAACAAGCCAAATCCACATTCAAACTTTCACTCTTTGTGGTGAACAATTAAATTTCTATTGGTATTTAGGCTTTTTCCACTAGACTAGACTATCCAATGAAATCTCATGAACATGAGATGATTATGGTCCCCTAAGAGCACCACTATAAAACTTCTTTTAATAATTAATATTGTAATATCATTTTTATTCATATTTGGAACATATGGTTGATTAAACCATTTATTTATTAATGATTATTTTAAAGAAATTGTATATACCTTTATTTAATTCTATCCTATTTTATTTATTTCAAATACATTACTATTTTTTGGGACCTAACTGATTTTAATAGACTTGATTAGAATTTAAATCATCTATCTAAATTCAAACCCAAGTCTAACCAAATTTAGACCAAATTATAGCCTTATAGTATTTGAGTCTTAGTCAATAATAGCTAAGATAATGATTTTTCTTCAGGATGTGAATCCAGAATCCTCAAGAACCTCTAAAATATGAAAATAAATATCTATTAGAAACATTATCCCCTTAAAATCACACATTCAGTCTCAAAATGTTATTCTAGAAAAGAAAATGGATTGGAAGTGGTTTATAACTAGTCAATTGTTAGTGTGTATATTTGTTCTATACAAATTATACATTTTTTTTCATGGAAAATGATAGACCAATTTATCCTCATTCGGTAAAATATTTAATTGTAAACATGTGTTTTTATGTTGTTGAAATATTGGGTCACGTTTGGATAGTTATTATTGGTCAAGAACAAATCATTTCTTAAAATTTGTGGGATGTAATTTTAAAAGTACCACAACAAGTTGAGTGGGAGGAATATAAAAGTTTTTATCCCACCAATAATCCATATTTCAGGTCTAAAATAGACTTGTAAGAGATGGAAGGTAATATAATTCTGAGAAGTCATAATGATGTTGAGTTCAGTGTTGAATACAGGTTGTTGCTCAAGTTTATTCAGCATGCAATTTTTCCCAAAAGAGAGTATTTCATTATTTTCAACAATCAAGACCTATTCTTTATTTATCTGATGATAAAATGAGTGATTATAAGTCTTCCAATATTTATTATGAGGTATATTAATGAGTTGACAATTACTTCTTTTTAGTTTAAGTACTTACCTTATCCTAATTCTATTTTAACTCTACTGTAGATAAGGGACCTGTCCCTCTAGGGTATGAACAGTCAAACACATCAAGTGAAATTTGAAAAAAATAAATCACATTAAAGAGAATGAATATTGGTTTTAACCCTTGTAAAATAATGTGGGTTGAAGATGATGAGATGTTTTATGAGAATTAAAATTGTTCAATGAATCTAACCAAACAAAGAGATACCATTGATCCTAGTTTGAAAAATGATAAAGTGTTTGAGGCTGATTATTTTTAAGATGATAGTGATGATGATGTGGAGGAAAACATTAATGAGGAAGATTTGAAGTATTATGAAGAAATATTGAATTAATTTCTAAAATATGAAATAGTTGGAGGACCCATGGTAGGAGTAGAAACGCTTGAAGGGGAGGGTACTCCAAAATATTTCCTTTGTGGACTTATGATTATAGCTTCTGGGAGTGATGATAATGAGCCTTTGATTGGTGATAGTCCACCTATTTTTTATATATGATGTGAACTTATCATTAAATATTGACCTCTTATAGTGGAAAGGTCTCTTGAGACCTCTATCATTAAATTGGATATACCTACATCTAGTAGTGATAATGGGGATGACTATAATGTTTAAAATCCACGAAAACCTAGTAGACATACAATATCTTATTTTTATCAAGCTCTAGAGAAAATTGATCATGCTTATTTTACATATGTTATTAATGAAAATGGAAATACTAGCCTCTCAGTTGAGGTTGTTCTCTAGAATATATATTTTTTCAAATCATATAGAACTTTTTAAGAATTAATCACCAGTTTTGGATTCAGACATCTCTATCCATGGTGATATTTTTTTTGATTAATATCCTTGAATACAAATTATACTTATATGAGATTTAGATAGTTTTATTTAGGAGATTTTAAATCCTAAATTTGAATCCTTGGATGATGAAAGATCCACATTGGGATCCCAAAATTTGGTTTTCAGTGAATCAACACATATCCCTGCTCCGTATAAAATGAATTCTTATTATTATACTTATGTTATTACTTCAGTTTACTTTGTTCAAATTAAAAATAATATTTTGGAAATTTTTGAAAGTGTTATTTCTTATTTTGGGTAGTTTTGGTGAAAATGGTGGGAATGAGGATATATCCTTTACTATTTCAAGTGTTGTTTCCCATATTTATCTAAATTCATTTCCTAAAGTAGATCACATAGATCACGAACATGAAGGTTTTAGAGTGAAAATGGGATCTCTAATGGTCGATATGATAGACGTATTGGTTAATTAGGAATATAAGTATCTTAATGTAGTCACAATTTATTCCAGAACACCACCTACACCTCCTCATATACCTATGATTATACAATTATTCATGAAGAAATTAAAACTAGTTTGGATAGTTTCAAATATGCAATGAATTTTATTTATAAGGGCCTTATTGATCATATTGAGAAGTCATTAAATATGGTTAAATACAAGAGAGTTAATACTACCAAATATAAGGATGTTTGAAGGGTTATATTATTTATTATCTTCGTTGGGTTTTCACAAAGTCAGATTAAAAAACCATATTTATGTATTTGTTTAGAGATTTGAAGATGCCTCCTTTAACAAATACCTTTAATTCAATTGTAGAAAATATTCTAGTAATAGATCCTTTTATAGATCAGTTCATGAATGATAAGGATGAGTTCATGAAAATCATTAAGCCTAGATCCAGAGCTATGTTTGAAATTACTCAGATTTTGGAGGCCTATCTCTTCATAATAAATATTTCCATATTAACTTCTCCAAAAATTCTTAGGACCATTGCTTCCACATATATATCTATATCTTATATATCTATTTCTACTCAATTTAGTCTTTATATTCCTTAAACCATCAATCAGATCAGGCCAATAGAAAAATATAATCTAATTCTTGGAGCATATCCTACACCTTAGCATTACCCTATGCCTAATCCTTCTCCATCAAAGGACAAACTGAAAGCACCAATTAACCCTTAAAAATTAGACACCCTTTAATTATAATTTTTATTATGTCCTTTTATTTGGTTATATTAATTATTTATAACTTTTTCAAAGTCAATTCAATCTATTTTATTCATTATTATCTCTATTTATCATGTTTTTTTTTGTTTTTATAAATCTTTATTGAATCATATAATGTATTTTTTATGACTTCAATATCATTATCAAACTCTATTATGTAATCTTTTTTATAATACCAAAAGGGGAAGTAAATAATATATGAAATTTTATGGAAGAATTATTTATTTAAATGGTTTAATAAGTTCACATTAGTTATTTATTTATTCCATGATTTGTGATCATAAAAAATGGTGAGTTTTTTGGATCAGGAAATTAATTTCCTGTTTAAATGATTTAATTCATGATTATTTTAATAATAATGAATTATGGGTATTATTTTAGAATTTTTTTTCTTATTTATTAAAATATTACTAAGTTTCATAGTAGATTTGAATCCATACAAGTGACCATGATTTAGAAATGTAAAATCTATAAGTGCTAGAGTGACTCTAAAAGTACTCAATAAACCTCACGAAGGAATAGATCAATCACAAGAAGAAATATAGAACATTGTGAAATTTTATTAAGGGTTTAATTGAATTGAATACCAAGTAAATTAACTGCATGCCAAATCAATAATCCAAGGTGGATTTTTCAAAAACTATTCAACCAATTGTAAGAGTAACAATGAGAGATAAATTTCAAATAGATCAAACACATACCTAATAAATTGATCATGGTGAATTTTTTGCAAACTCCTCAACTGACTACAAAAGTAACCACATGACCATAAGGCCAAGTGAAGAAACCATGGGTTATATCTTTTTTTCAAACCAATCAAGTATCAGAGTGACCACATGACATTTCCAATTGACTGCATTATGATGTGAAGATACCATATGACATAGTTGGAATTTTGGAAAATTATTGAAGCAATAGTGTAACAACTAGAATTATTATAATTAAAATTCCCCTTTTGATTTACTTAAATTTTTCTATTAATTAATATAGTCATAAAAACACATGCACTTCTAATTTTTTATTATATCCAATTAGATTTAAATGAACATTATATATCTTTACCATTGATAATATAGTTATTGAATAGAAATAAAATGGTTATTATAAATATAGGGTTTTAACAAATCCAGTAGACATAGAAAAAGAAGTGATGGCCCCAACAAATAGGATCGTACCATGTGAAGCCCATTTTTTGAATGTTTAGTGGGAGATAGCATCTCTAAGGTTTTACCTCGACCAAGCTCAATCTAAGATCCAACAACTTAAGCTTGGTTGAAACTCTTAATGGGAGAAGTTCAAGGTCATTGAGATCACGACTCAAACCATGATCTCTAAACTACCCCATGAAATTCCTACCATAGTGCACCCTACTCTTGGAGAGTTTTCTAGTGTATTAAAGGGATATGTATCAAGACCCTAGAAATACTAGTATTTACATTATTTTTTATGGAGTGATGAATATTATTTCATCCTATTATTTTTACTTTATATTTGATTTTTTATTTTTATATAATAAAACACAAATAGTATCATTAGGTAATATTCAAATTTAATTAATAAATCTATTTTGATGAATTAATGTATTTTAAAAAAAAATATTTTAATAAAATATTATTGTTATATAATTTTTATTAGATATAAATGTTCATATAATTTTTTCAAAGTTAAATTAAATTTATATTAGGTTATGAAAACTGTTATTGTAAAAAAACCAACATTTCCTAATAAATGTAATTTTATTTTAAAAGAAAAAATTTCCAATATTTAGGAAACTATTTAGATGAAAATATTTTTTTCCAATCTGAACATCCAAATTATTCAATGTTGATTTTCATTATTTTATGAGAGTCTAATTTTTAGGTGAAAATTAAATATCCTATAAATATACTTTGGGTATTATAAATTCATAATGACCCATAAGTGATTTAATAAATACTATAAATTGGATCCATGACCAAATTTACGTCTTTGATTTCAAATATTTTTAAAATAATTTTATTATATTTATTTTATAAATCCATTATGATTCCTCACAAACTATTAATATATTTTAAGGTTTTAAAATTATTTCTGTAAGAGTATGAATCACCTCCATATAAGAAAGGAAATTATATAATTATGTTTATCCATTCCCCTTATGAAATAATAGAAACTGCACTCATTTGGAATAAAAAATATATAAAAACCATTCTAAGGTTTTTGGTTTTGTTTATTTTATTATGTAGAGTCAAAAACCTAAATAATTAATAAATCTCCCTCATTTCATATATAATACCTCCTAAGATCCCATTTATCTTCACTAATTCTCCTTGAAGCACACCCATACTCTTCCATAATTTATCTATAGTCCTCCCAAGTTTCCCCGAAGCCCACAAAAATCCCCTCCTAATCCTTTGGTGTTACAAACTCATGTAAGGCATTTCTCTCTTCTCATTTCCATTCAAGAACTTCTTTTATGTTATTTCTATCAAATTTTATTTTCTTATGTTGGAATACATTTTTACATTTTCCCCATACATTCATTTTATTTTTTAATTGATGGTACCCCCCTCTAACTCTCATTAAGCCTTCCATGATCCTTTATGTTTACTTGGTATCATGCCAAAATATAGTTAGGATTATTTACTTTTTACAAGTGTCTTAATTAATTTATACCTTATATTTAAAATTTTGTAATGTTGGGAAATTTTTTTCTATATCATTATTCCTGAAATTTTTTTCTCTTTGTGATAAGATTCCCCTTTATCTATCATCAACCCAATTTTATATATCTTTAAGTGATTTTGTTATGCTGCTGAATTTTCATCGGGATTTTCTATGCCAGAACAATTATGTAGTGAATACGATACCCATTTTCTATCAAGGGTGTTCACCTTTATAAACATATGTTTTTTTATTTTTGTATTACATATATGTATTCCAAACTCATATATCATGGAATATATTATGATGATGAATGAATACTTGTTGTATGGTATATGCAGAACACTTAATCATGATAATTAAATGAATTTGACTAGTGTACCTAGAATTATATAACACTCCAATGCATTGAGAAATATTTAGTATTACGATACGTCATGTTAGTATTGCGAGTGAACCTTATTCATTTATGGGACCTTTTCCATACTGATGTCTTTGAATTTAACCTTGACCCATGTTTATGATGTAGTATTTTATGTTGTTGCAACGTTTCTTAGGCTTCCTTTATATTATCATGCTATATCATGAATTATAGTTCATGTTTATATTTACCATTCCTTTTTATGACCTAATTATTTTCCTTTTCTAACATATATTATTCCCTTTATGTTATACCATTTTTATTACCTTAATGGGATTCATATGTCAACCCTTTCTTATGTATGTCCCCAGGTTATCTCGTGCAGTTTTAAGTGTGAACATGTTAATGAAGTTTTCAATAAAGCAGTTGTTTTCCATGATTTAAACTATTATATAATGTACATAATTTCCAATAACACTGTAATTATAGATCTTCTTGGTTTTATTAAATGTAATATTATGTAATTAATTATGAATTATATTGTAACAAAGAGTACAATTTTTGTAGTTTGTATGAAAGGAAAAGTTTAGTTATTATTAGAATTATAATTAGAAAACTTTGTCAGAGGACTTTGGATAAGACTACCTATAATAAAACAACCCTAAATTTTGGGTTAGTATATAGTATGTTTTTTATCAAGAAAATACATCCCTATCTGGATACTACAAGTGGGCCTGGTTCGGTCATAGATGTACCTAGGGGTAACAACTCCAAAAAGGTGTGTCAGGACTGACTCGGTGTAACATGGTATTTGACAACAGGCCTGACTGCACACCTGGTTTGAAACTCATGGGGGATATTTTTTTGGTAAAATCAGAATCTAATTATAAACAATTATTAAGGGTATAAACGAATCCATAAGAATATTTTTTTATGAAATTGATCATGGAAAACATAGATTAAACTTATAATTTCATAAGTTAAGGAAATACATGTAATTTATAAGTTATATATTTAATGTCATTATATTTCAATTAATGTATTTAATAGATTAAAAAATTCTCATCCCTAATTTTTCCTTTTATTCTCTCCAATGACCAAAAATAGGAGGAACTACGTAAACAATCAATTAGATGGAAAATGTGATTCTTACCCCAACAATATTCCAAACCTGATGGGAGATGGAAGAAATAACATCATGGAAACATTCTCTCAACTAAATAATTTTATGAAGATAAACTTGGATCAAGAGGAGTGACCAAATCCCCCTAATAAATAACAAGATTCAATTTAGTCCTTTATGCGAAAAAGGCCTCTAAATTTCAATGAATCATACAATCCCTTAATCATGGAACAACTGATCAACTCCACTGAGAAGATCTTATCCATCATTTAATGTTATTAACTAGAGAAAATTCTAATAGATATTTATTATATAGAGGTAGAATCCATTCAGTGGTTTGAATTGATAAAAAATGAATCCTGAGGAAGTGATTAAAGTGATGTTGTGGAAGGAATTTTGGAAAATGATTTTCGATAAATATTTTCCTCACAACCTTTGAATAAAAATGGAAAAGGGTTTTTTCCCTCAAGAAAAAAGATGACAGATCCATTGGGGTGTATGATTAAAACTTCATAATACTAGAATGATATGTCTCTAGTGTTATTGTTACACATGTATTCAAGGTTGACCACTTCAATGGTGGGATAAAACCTAGTCTATGAAATTACCTAGTTATTCATGACCTTGATTGCTATGAGTAAATTCTTTGATGTGCCCTCAAAGTCAAAATGGAGATAAAAAAATATCAAGGGTATCATGGGGATAAGAAGAAGAAAGTGAAGTTTAATTCTGGTGGTCTGATGGATAAATCTAATGGTTGCATGAAATTTACAAATCCTAGTTTTAAATGGTGATAAAAGAAAAACCTTGAAAATTTCCTAAGGGAGACGAGGTAATGCTTTAGCAGTGGGAAAGAATGGAACCTAACTAATGATTACCGATATGAAAAAACCCATTAATGTGAAAGAGGAAAGGAATTATTTTTTTAAACATCAATGCATTATTCATTGCATCAACTACAAAGAACCATGGCATTTGGAGAATAAATTCCCTAATCCAAGGGTTTATAGAGACAACCAACAACCTCCAAGGTAGCAAGGGTGAGATTTTTTCATCACAACCACATAGGTGGATTTTGATAATGAAGTGGTGAAAGGTATTCTATTTATTCATTCACTAATATAGAATTTACTTTTTTATTATGTTTTTAATAATTTCTTTATATTAAAATTTTTTACTATAACTATTCAAACACCTCCAAAAAGCATGGAAGAAGAGTTTTCAGTTAAAATAAAAAATGGGGAAATTATTGCATCCCATATATATAAATCCTCATATATTAAAATTTGTGGGATTTAATTCCCAATTATCCTTTCCATTCTACATTTGGTGGAATTTGATTCAATTCTAGGTGCATATTGTCTTTCCCTATATATATATTCATCAAAAATTTCCATGAGAATGAAATCACACTATGTATTATAAATTGACCCTCGATTCTGTACAACTGTAATGAGGTGGATGAATATTCTTTAGCACCATCATCTCAACCATGGATATTATTTAAATATGATAAATATTATCTTAATCAAATTATTGAGTCTAAGGAAAGAAATATCTTCCAATAAATTCTTATTTTGGGGGAATACGCTGATGTGTTTCCCAAGGAATTGTCTAGTCTTCCTCCTAACTGTGAGGTTCATGTTTTAATAAATCTTATACCTAGGGTGTTACAATTATCCATGAATCTATATAGAATGGATGTTGTGGAACTCAAGGATATGAGAAAAAAACTATACGATAATCTGGATAATGGTTTCATATTCCCTAGTGCTTCACCATGGGATGCACTAGTCCTCTTTATCAAAGAAAATGGATGGGTAAATGCACCTTTTCATTTATTATCATGATCTCAACAAGATCAAAATAAAGAAAATGTTTAATCTACCACATATTTATGACTTATTCGATCGAGTACATGGGGAAAAATAATTGTCTAAGGTGGATCTTCAGTTGGGATATTATCAAGTAAGGGTGAAGAATAAAGATATTCCCAATAGCACTTTTCTTACAATGTACAGGCATTGTGAGTTCATAACGATTCCATTCAGACTCACTAATTCTCTGGAAATCTTCATCGACTTGATGAATAGTGTCTTTAGATATGTCCTCAACAAATTTAGGGTGGCCTTAATATATGATATTCTTATATAATCTAAATGAAAGGAGGCGCATGAGGAGAATTTGAGTATTGAGATAAAGATGGTGCGAAAATGTTAAGATTTATGAAAAGTACTTAAAATGGGATTTATGGTTAAAGGAAACCTCATTCATAGGGTATATCATCAAAAACAGTGGGATATATGTGGTCCATTCAATAACATAAGTAATTAAAGGACAGTTTAGGGAAACATTAATGGTAGATATCCCTAGTTTCCTTGGATTATATGGGTACTATCATCAATTTATGAGAAATTTCTCACAATTTTCAAACCCTATTACTAAGATAACTCGTAAGGGAGTCATGTTTTTTTATAATAATGAGTATTAAGATAGATTGAAGGAGTTTAAAAGAATTATTATCATTACCTTTGTGATCACACTACTGAAAAGTGGATAATTTTTTATAGTATTTAGTGATTCCTAGAAGAATGGATTTGGATGTGTGTTAATACAAAATGAAAAATCGATAACCAGTTCTTAAATTAAATTGAAATTTCACGAACAGAAATACCTGATGCATGATATGGAGTCTGCTATAGTGATCTTTACTTTAAAAATATGTAATCATTATCTCTTTTGAGAGAAGTGTGAAATATATATATATAACACAAAATCCTCTAGTATATATTTGCACATAAAGAGATGAATATGTGCCAATAATTTTGGTTAGAGTAGTTCAAGGGCAATGATTTCTTTATCCACTACTATGCTAGTAAATAGAAGAAATTTGTGGATTATCCAAGTTGAAAGTATCCAACAATTCTATCATTAATGAGAATTAAGAGTGATCTAATCTACTTATATTTTAAAAGTATGGACATGGGAATCTTAAAGAAAGGAACATAATCAATCCTTTCAAAAATAACTGATCATCCATCTCTTTGGGAAATGTTTAAGGATTCTTAAATAGATAATGAGGGAATTCTGATGAATGTGAAAATGACATGGAAAGGGAAATACATGGATTTTAGTGTTAATTAAAGAAGGAATTGTGGGATTTGGGTCATGGATATGTGCTCCATGAAATCATGAGTTAAATAAGGAAATATTAGATGATGTGCATAGTTTGAATTTCTCCATTCACCTAGGAATCAAAAAGATGTATCAAGATCTATATGAGCACTATTGGTGGGAAAATATGAAGAAGGATATTTCTGAATATAGATCAAAGTTCCAAGTATACCAACAAGAAAAGGGTGAAGGGTATAAGTCAAAGGGAATGATGAAACCATTACCCATACCAACATAGAAATGGGAAAAATCACCGTGGAATTTGACATCGTAATTCTGAAAAAATATCGGGGAAATAAATCTATAGGGGTTTTTTCGAAACGTGCAATAAATACAACTCACAATATCACAATTTTAGAGGACTTATCACAAGATCAACTTGTATGCAAATACATCAGAGAAGCGGTGGGGCTATCTGAAGTACCCCTATCGATTGTATTCGATCAATATACAAGTTTCTCCTCTAAATTTTGGAAAAGTATCCAATATGAACCAAATAATGATCTGAAATCTAGTACAACTTATTACCCTAAAATTGATGTCCAATTTGAGCGGACAATTCAAAAAATATAAGACATGTTGAGAGCATGTTCTATGAATTCAAAGGAGTATGGGACCAACATCTTCCTATGGTGGAGTAACCATATAATAACAGTTTCTGCTCGAGCATCCAAATAGATCCCTATGAAGCCCTTTATGGGAAGAGGTGTAGAACATATACCTGTTGGGATGAAGTTGGGGAATACAAATTGGTATGTTCTGAAATGGTTAAGGAAATTGTGGAAAAGTTTAAAACCCTTCAGTATAACATTAAGGCTTCTCAGAGTTGATAGGAGAGCTATGATGACCATCATCGATGAAACCTAGAGTTTGATATTAGAGACATGATATTCCTCTACATATATCCATGGAATAAAGTGATGAGATTTTTGAGTAATTCTAAAGTTATTCTAACATACATAGGTCCCTCTGAGATCCTCGATAGCATCTGAGTGGTGGTCTATCAGCTAGAACTCCCACCAAACTAATAGTAAGTAGAAGATGTATTCTATGTATACCTCTTGTGGAAGTACATACCAGACCCCTCACATGTACATAGTCTAGAGGTGTTACCATTAGAGATTTATCTTTTCTATAATGTGAAACTAGTAAAGATATTAGATTATATGGAAAAATTTCTATGAAATAAGACAATACACCTTGTCAAAGTGTTATAGAGAAACCAAAAGTTTAAAAAAGAAACATGTGAAATTGAGGAGGTGATGAAAGGGAGTTACCCTCGTTTGTTTTAGTGTGGTAAAGGAAATTTTAGAGGGGAAATTTTAATAAGTTGGAATATTGTAATGACCCAAACTGTTATATATAAAATTCCACATTTGATTTAATTAAATGTTTTATTACGTAATATGATTATAGAAAACACATGAACTTATTTTTTTGTTATATAAAATTAGATTTAAAAAAACTTTAAGTATCTTTTCCTTCAATAATATAGATTTTGAATAATGATCGCATTGTTATAATAAATATAGGGTTTTAACAAATCCAATTGATAGATAAAAAATAAGTGATGGACTCAACTAGTAGGATCATAACCTTTTAATCACATTTAACGGAGCTTATGAGGGAGATAGAATCTCTAGGTTGTTCCCTTGTCCAATCCCATGTTTATATCCAACAACTTAATATTGAGGGAAACCATTTATGAGAAATGTTTAAGCTCACGAATATCATGACCCAAACCAAGTTTGTCCAACCCCCCATGAAAGTCCCAGAATCAGACACCTTACTATTAGTGTGTTTTCTAGTGTATTCAATGGATATGTATCAAGACCCTAGCATTATGAGTATAAAAATTATTTTTTATATATTTATGAATATATTTTCATCATATTATTATTACTTTATAATTTTTTTTTATTTAGATATAATAAAACACAAATAATATTTTTGGGTAATATTAAAATCCAATTAAGGAATTTTTTTTATGAATTAATATATTTTTAAAAAATATATATATTTTAATAAAATTGAATATTATTTTTGGAATTAGAACATTAAAATTAACCAATAGTGAATTTTTCATTATTTAATGACTCAATCGAACTTTCATGTAAAAATTAAATAAAATATAAATATAATTTGTGTATTATGACAACATAATGAATAAAGAATGATGTAATAAATACTAAAAATTGTATTCATAACCAAATATCTATTTTCCCTTTAAAGTAATTTGATTATGATTTTATTTGATTTCTTTTATAAATCCATTTCAAATCTTCTAAAACCATTAATATATTTTAATTTTTTTCAAATCATTAATTTGAGAGTATGACTCACCTCCACATAATAAAGGTAATTACTTTAATAATTGATGAACTTGTGCATATAAAACAATGTAAACCACTCCCATTTGGAAGAAACCATGTGAAAAATCATGTAAAGTTTTTTGGTTTGGTTATTTTATTGCGTTGAGTCCAAAACCTAAATAATAAATAAATCCCCTCATTTACTATATAAACCTACCTAATATCTAAAATAAAAATCCTTTAATAAAATCCATACTAGAGTCCTCCAGATGATCCACCAAGCTCTCAATTATCCCCTCACAATATTTTGGACTCAAGTAATGGATTTCTCTCTTCTCATTTCCATTCATGCTCTACTTTTATCTTATGTATCTTAAATTTGATTTTATTATTATGGGATAAGTTATTATATATTCCTATTTATTTCCATTTAGTGTATAAATGATGATATCCCACTCTCACTATCACTAAGCCTCCCATGATCCCTTATGTTCACCAATTATCGTGCCGAAATATAGTTAGGATTCCATTTTATTCAAGTTTCTTCATTACCTTATGCCTTCTATTTCCAAATTTATAATGATGGGATATGTCTTTAAAATTACCTATAACTTAAAATCTAATTTATATATTATGATATACCCATTTATCTCTCATCAACCAATTTTTATGAATCTTTATGAGACACCATTATGGTTCCAAATTTTCAGTATCAGTTTCCATGCCAAAATAATTGTGCGGTGAATACCATACCCATTTCTTATCAAGGGTGTTAACTGTTATGAATATATAAATTCTGATTGGGGTATGACATGTATATATTCCACACTTTATTTTTATGTAATAAATTATGATTCTGAATTAATCTATGTTTTATGATCTATGTTTCACACTTAAGCATGAGAATGAAGTTAATGTGACAGGTGTGCCTGAAATTATATAGCGCTCTAGTGAATTGGGTAATGTTTAGTATCATGATATTTCATGTCAGGATAAGGAGTGAGGCTGATTCCATTATGGTACTTAGTCCATCATGATTTCTGGATAATTAGCCTTGACCCATGTTTATGATGTAGTGTTTTAAGGTGTTGACACATTTCCCATATTGCCTTTATGTTATCATGTCATATAATGTATTATCCTTAATGTTTGTGATTTTAATTCCTTTTATAACCAATTGATATGAATTGTTTAAAATTTATTATCAACTTCATTGTATTCCATGTTTTTTCCCTTACTAGGCTTTATATCTCACCCCTTTCTCATGTATGTCCCTAAGTTATCTCATGCAATTTTAAGTGCAAGCCTGTTAAAGAAGTTTTCAATAAAGATGTTGTATTTCATGTTTTTAATTATTATTTAATGTAACTAATTCCCAATGACACTATAATTCTTGATCTTCCAGGTTGTATTATGTGTAATCTTATGTAATAAATTAGGAATTAATGTGTAATAATGATCATGGTTATTCTAAACTGTACGACTTTGAGTGATTTCATGTTTAGATGAAGCTATAATATTCTTGATGGATTAACCAAATGGGGTGTCAAGGGAATAAATAAGAGTATTTATCTATGTTTTAGATTGATCATGAGTAATATTGTTGATTTGGCACACTTCAAGAGGCCCTGTCAATGTGGAATTATACTTTAATAATATATATTCTAATGACCCCTGTTCAGGATTAAATAATAAGTTAGAAGAATTTAATGCCACAAGTATTTTTTTCAAGTGTGAGGATCTAAAATTATCATTCGTTAATGGATATTTTTAGATGAATATATATTTTCAAATATAATATAGTAGATAGAAAATATTCATGATCAAAATACTAGAATGTGTGTACAATTTCTCTATTGCAAGAAATTTTGACAATATGTTTTCATGTGTGCTACCCAAAATGGTCTAATTTTTTTTCCAATACCTACATCTTCACATAGAACTGATGGAAGACATCATGATGAGAATATAACACTATAGAATAACTAAAATTTGATATGTTTCAAAAGATGCATTGAATATTCATCTCTCTCAAATACTCTCTCTCTCTCAGTTTTCTGTTACCTTTGTGTTTTGATTGAATGTATTTTTATACCTATCAAAAAACATACTTTTATATGTCATATAATAATACTCTAATACTCATTCATTTATTTCATTCATTTATGAACTATTATGACAAATATAGAAGATATTATGTGATATCCTAGACAAATTTGTGTTTTGTTGTAATCTATATAACTAATCTAGGTTGTGAAGCATCCTTTTTATTTTAAATTAAAGTTATTTTAATGGGTTACTTTCAAGTAGATAGGGCTGGGTATTAGTTCTTACTATTCTCTTGAGAGGTTATTTCAAAAAAATAAATTCTATATATCTAATGTATTAGTTGGCAGTGTTTTTTTTAATTTCCATATTTTATTTTTAAAAAAAAATTTAAATGAGAAATTTATTGGATGATCAATTGACCGCGTATTGGGAAATCCACTAAAACTAAAAAAAACTTTTTTCTATTCCAATGAAAATATATTATAGATATTTAAATAAAGAGAGTGATGTTTTTGTAATTATCCTTTACATAAAATAATATAATGGTTATAATCAAAGGAAAGTATAAAAAAATCACAATTTTGAATAATGGATATTTATGGTTGAAAAAACGCATCCAATAAAATAAATATAGGTTTTAGGGAGACATGTAGGCCTTATCTTGTAGTTTTAACCTCGTTTTACCTATTTTTCCCTTACTGTGGTGAAATTTTTTTTCTAAGGTTGTTATTCATAACAAAAAAAATTAAATTTACCTCAATAATAAATTTTAAATTAATTATTCCAAATTAGGAATCCATTTTCATAAATTTAATTTTTACAATTGAAAAAAATTAAATTTAATATAAGTTAAGAAAATGAAATGAAAAACAGTTTTTAGATAATTGTGTTTTTAAGGGAAAACTTGAATTTATAAAAAAATAAAATATAATGTTTATTCATATATAGTTTCATAGATAAAAATTAATTAAATAGATCTCAAATTACTTTAAAAACGAATAAAAAACATAATGGGACTTTTCAATTAAATCAAATGATTGTTTTATGAAAATTGGCATTTTCTATTATTCACTCAAAAATTAATCATTTCAAAAAAATAAAAAAAAATATCCAAATATATATTTGATATAAATGAAATAAAAAGTAAATCCTATTAATAGAATTCAATTTTTTTTTAAAAAACTAAACAAAATATATGGAAACTACTTTTATAGAAAAATGTCCTTTTAAAACAGTAAGTTCTCCTAATCTATTTCATATAAATTACCCATTTTCTGTGTGTTTTGAATTTTATTATTTTTAATTTGTTATTAGGAAAATATATACTAATTGGAAATAAATTTACATTTGAGTTATATGACTAATGTCTATATATATACATTTAATATCTATCTCATAACCATATATATATAATGATCATATTTTTTTCCTATATACATCTTTATAGGATTTACTAAAACATATTCATTTAAATATCTCCCATTGTGTATAACATATTCCTAATTCTTTTCCATATTTCTATAGTTATAGTCAGGGTCACATCCTTTATGGTGAACCATGAGGATAATAATTTTATGTTTCTGATATATATATATATATATATATATATATATATATATCTATGTGTGTGTGTGTGTTCATTTACTCCACCTATATGTTTCCTCATATTGATTCATATTTCAACCTTATAATTTATTATTTTTATCTTTCATTATAATAATTCATCTCAATAAAATCATATTGATTCATCTTAGTTTGATGGTATGTATATAACAAGTTGTAAAACACAATATTCATTTAATTTAGAAATGTGTATTTAAATATTGGGGTATTACATTTTTTCCCAATTATAAAAATTACATCCTCGTGATTTTAATTTGTTCTCTATATAAGTAATTGACCATATTAATAAAATCCAATATAAATTTATCCAGAAATTTAATTTTTAGGTCAAGATGAAGAATCTTATTATTAAATAAAAGAATATACCTTCATAAAAATCATATATATATATGAGTTTATAAAATCAAACCTTGATAGTTAAGGGTAACTTTTTAAATAAGGATTAATAGATTTGAAAAATTATTTTACCATTAACATATATATTTAAATAAAATATGCTTAGATGAATGTTTTATACTATATTATAGTAATTTCAACCTTCATTTATAGGTCAATCAATTTCCACTTCTATCACATCTCTTATACCATGTAATAAATATTCAAGATAAATTTTTCAGGGATAAAACAAAAACAATCATCTTTTAGCAAATCACAAGATATAAAAAAAGGATCACAAATTATTTCTCTAGTTTTTATATGTTAATTAATAACAAGAATGGTTATAACATATTAATATAATATTCAAAATGAACAAAAAATCATATGTATATATACTACATCAGTCTTTGATGCCTCAATAATAACACCCAAATATAAACTTAAATTATTCCATAAGTAACTAAACATGCAAATCCTGAAAATATTCCTGAATAAGTTTAAAACCAAAAAAAATATTTTATCACATATTATTCTGAGGTTAATTGAACATTTATCTACAAACATAATTAATCACACAAAAATTTACATACCAAAAATTAATATTCCCTTTCATATAATCTTCCTAATTTAATAATATTTCTCCAAAATAACCAAAATCATTATAATACAATAATAAAATCATATATTCATCTAAAAGATAACTCAACGGTTTATCCACAAATAAATTCTCATATTTGGTAAAAGTATTTCCATTTTGCTTAATCATATAATGTTCCCAATATAGTGTACTTTTATAAAAATAACATTAATCAAATACTCCCAAAATCACTTTTCAATACCATTGTTATCTATATAATAAATCATATATTACCAAAAAGTAATAACCTTTTTATACCAATTAGCTATAATTACCTCAATATAAAAGATAATATTAACCATAAAGGATATCAATAAATATTTTCTTCTCTCCACTAAATATAAAAGTATTATTCCTCAATCAACCTTTTTAATACAACATAAGTTAATATTTATGGATATATATGTAAATAATTTATAAAAAAACAATAAATATTTTTCAATGTACTACCATCACATTAAATCTCAAAAGTGGTATTTATTCTATATGATCATCCTTAGAGTTATTAACCCATGATGGTACTTAAAACTCTTAAAATATCTTCATATGAATCATCAAACCCTCTAAATTTATTTAAAATCCAACTTTGATACCAACTATTACAACCTATAACATATTCAATTGATAATTACATGATTTATTGAATAGTGTGTAGTTTCTTACATTTTGAGTCCCTTTTCAGTATAGAGTTTTAGAGAATAATGAAAATAATTACTTATATAGGTAACACTGAAATAAAGGGCCCATATTTTTTTAGAAAAATATGATTCTTAAATTTAAATTCCTATTTCCTTCGAAACACTTCTTCATCTTTTAATTTGTGTCACCATAGTAGAAATATTTACCTTGATATAGTTTTTACACATCTTTCTATCATGTGAAAAAAATTTAAAACATGGGATGGAAAAACAATCTTAGTAAGTGATATAAAAATAAATTAATCCTATTACCCCAGTGAAAAACATCAAAACCCCATGATAATATTTACCTTTTAAACAATAAAACATTTAACACATAAATAAAAAAATCTAAAAGTTAAAAAAAAACATATCTTAATGAATACCGTTGAAATCTATTATATAAAATTTAAAAAGCATGAAAGAATCATGAAAAATTTTCATTGAAAAACAAAAAATTTAACAATAAAATTTCACAAACATTCCTTATCATTTGAAATAAAAAGATTTATGAGAAACCCCTTTTTGAAAGCATAATATTGGTAACTTGGAGAATCATATTCATATCCCCTACCCAATCATGGTTAAACCATGTCAAAAATAATTCAATCCCACTTAATTACATAGGAGTAATTATCCTGATTGTCTCCCTCATTTTTTACATTCAATGATTATTCGTTACTTAATGCATTGGAGAGCTATATGAGGCTTACCTATCATCATGGGCTATATCAGGATCACCCATCACAATTTATAATGATCCAGTTTGACATTAAAAAGAGAAAATTTGTGTGATTGAACCTTTTCATTAGTTATCCATTGATAAACTCATGATAACCCGTAAGAAAATTACATTCAATTTTCACATAATTATAAGTAGAAATATCCATTTTATTTAGAAACTCTTAAAAATGGAATATTTTTAAAAACAATGGTTAATTGAATTAACTTTTATAAACCACAAAATATTTTATAATATTATTAAAACTATATATTGGGATTTATATGAGAATTATTTTCATAACATATAAATTAAAATCATTCTCTTTGAACATTAGCAAAAAGTGATAAAAGTGACCTTTACGAAAAAAATTTAAAAAATTCATTTTCAAAAGAAAATTAAAAAATTAAAAAATATTTGTAAATGAAATTTAATAGAATTTGAACAATAAATAATAATATTCAGGAAATTTTTAAAATAACATGGATATGGATTATAAATAATTTAAAACATTTAAAACCATATTTTAATGGAAAATCCCTTACTGCAAGTCCCGATTCATTTTGTTTGTATGTATACCCTCCTGAGTAATAAAATTATATTCGTTTATATAATTTATTAGGAACCATTTTAACGTTAAATTCATTATAATTATTTCATTTATTTCATTTTTCTTCATGTTTTATTAAGTTAATAAAATGGTTATGTTCTTGTTGGATGTTTTGAGACATTTTTTATATAACCTCAAAATTACAATGGTGCATTGACTGTGGTCAAAAGGGTTACAGTTCCATTAAATCCAAAATATTAAACATGTTATAATTATTCTATTAATACATTAAATAGACTTTTAAACCCAACCATGTAAGGGATCCAAAAAAAATAAACCATGGTCTTCCATGGATATGATAGTCCAAGTGTATAAATGTATAATGTTTTATTTTTTCTAGTGGGTGAAAATGAAAAAAAAGTTGATAATATTTTACTTTTAAAAAATAATAAATATTTTATATATGTAATATTTCTTAATTAGTATTTTTATTTTCACTATCCTTTTAATTTGGATGTGAAAAATTAATCACATCACTTCTTGGAAGTGGTATTCCACATATACACATGAGCATCATTATCAATTTCCAATGGATGGAAAGGGAAATATGATCTGTAGTATATTTTACTTCTAGAATCATAATTACATCCTAAATATCATGTATATATATATATATATATATATTCATTTATATATAATTTTAACCTACCATATGATTTGGTGATGAAAAACCAAACACATTGCTTCATGGAGGTGGTTATCCACATGAAAGATCTTTTCATTTCGCATTAGATAAAAAAGAATATGAAAAATTGTTATAACATTACCATAATAAAATCTCAATATATTTAAGATATATATGAAATTATTTAAACATGGTTATATAATAAATTAATGAGGAATAAGAAAAATTAAACACGAAACACTTGTTTTTGGATTATATATATTCTTTGGAAAAAAATCCATTGGATCACGCGTTAATCCTTCATAGCTTGGTATTTTGATGAGACCAAAACCTATAGGGGATGGGGATGGAAATTTTAGAGAGATTTAAATATATATTTTTTTGAGATATATTACACAAAAATTGAGAGTAATTGTGGAGAGGGGTGGACTTTTATAAGTGAGGGGAGTGTCATAGTTATACATATCAAGAACATTAAAATATAATAAAATCATAATCATTTCAAGTGGAACCAAATGGATAAAATTTAGAAGATATGAATTTATAATTTATATATAACTATAACTGATAAATGTTATTTATGTTTGTGTTTCATTTAAAACCTTATATTTTGGTTTAACCCTCTCATTAATCATTTCAAACTTTAACCAATGTAAGACATGTTTCACTATTTAATGGTTATAAATTTAATTATGTGGTAGAATATGGCTCAAAAATGTTCCATAAATAAAATTTTAGATAATTTATCATTATAATTGTCCTATATAATTTTTTAATTTTTAATTAATTTAATAAAATATTATTTATCATTAAATATCATTAAAGTCATTTTTTTTAATATTCATCTTATTTGACATAAAATACATCAAGGAATAAATTTAATTCAAATATAAAAACATTTGAAATAAATTATTTTTTATAATGACCTATAAAATTTGTGGAACAGTATAATTAATACAAAACATTTTATTTTTATTTTTTTAAAATAATATACGTTGATTTTTCTACTACTTGCAGAAGCACTATAACGATTTTGCGTAAGAGTTTAAGGTAATTATATCATCAATAAAAATTAATTATAAACTAATATATAAAAAATTGTATTTATATTATAAATAACCATTAATAAATTAAAAATAATCTTTTTTATCCTAATGAAAATATTTTAGAGATATTAAAATCTAGAAAGTGACATTTTTTGTAATTATTATTTATATAAATTAATTTAAAGATTAAAATAAAATGAAAGTGGTAAAAAATTGAAGTATTTTCAAATGATGGATAGTTAGGGTAAAAAATATTTTAAAATAAAATAAATACATGTTTTAATGATATTTTTACGTCTTATCTCATTTTCTTAACCTTATTTTACCCATTTTACCCTTATCATGATCACAATATTTTTACCAAGGTTTTTATTCATAATGACCAAAAATGAAAATGAAAACATTAATAAATTTTAAACTAAATATGAAAAATATAGAATCAGTTTTTCTATATTAAATTTTTAGAAGTGTTAAAAATAACTTTTAATATAAGTGTTCAAAACTCAAAGAAAAAGAACTTTTAAAAAAATTCATTTTTCAGCATAAAAATTAGTGGATACTAAAATCCAATACAACAAGGATTCATATGGAATTGTTTTGATTATTTATAATTGAGTGGATCATATTTTTCTTTAAAATCTAATAAAAAGTTTAATATGAATTTTAAATTACTTGAAATGAATGTTTTATCAAAAGTTCCATTTTAAAAATTCACTCAAAAATAATTAATTTTAGAAAAATATTGAAAATTCACCCTAATATATATTTGATATGAAGAAACCAAAAATCGAAAATTATTTATTCAAAATAAATTTCAAAAATTGAGAGATAAAAATTCTAAAATATATATAAAAATGAATTTTATAGAAAAGTGATCTTTTAAAACATTATGTTATTTTAATATATTTCATATAAATTAATGATTTTATTAGTGTTGTGAATTATATTTTTTTATAAAAAATTCATAAAATTATATAACAATTGTAAAAAAATTCCTAATTTGCATATATATATTGACTATATATACAACATCAATAAGTATAAAAACTATACATATAAAAGTTATATACATTCCTTTATATTTTTTTGAGTGGGTTCCCTAGACCCAACTCCTATATATACTTTGATTAATATTACAGGTCTATAGTTTGATATATATACATATGATTATCCTCCCAAAAAATGTACAATTACTCCTTGTACTATGTATTATTTAATTTCATTAGATTAAATATTATATCAAATGGTTATAGTAGTTCCTATACTATGATGTGATCCTATAGATAACATGATAGTAATCATAAACTTATGTCTTTTGGTCTAGATACATCATGGTGGAACGACATAGATGATGTGTGGCTGTTAGGTGTTGGAGTATCTTAAGCATTGATACTTCATCCCATGATGTTAGCAATTGGTGATATCAAGTAGATGAGATCTAGAGTACAGACATACCAATAGGAGCACTACATGTTATAGGTGTCATTGGTAGTTCATATATGAAAACTTGTGTATTGTTCTCTTGAATTGATATTATTATTAGTATATAACATTTTTATGTACTTTTATGTAAGGAAAATCAATTAAATATATGTTGTGAGGAGTTATCTTGCATTGGGTGTGACATTAGGGTTATTACAATGATTGAATGATAAAGATAGAATTTGTCACTTATTAAATGAATTTATATCTCAAGACTATTTGATCAGGATGATAGAACATTCACTAAATCCATGACCATTATAGAATAATTTATGTTCCTCCTATAAGGTATGTTAATAATAAATTAATAATTATTGATAACACAAAGTGTGAGTCCTAATTTATGAGAAATTAGGATATAAAGAGAAAATATTAAATGGATTGTGTTCATAGGAGTGGTATTCATTGTTAGGAAAATTACTTATTTGTGTAGATGCCTTAACGAGTATCTAGACTTTACTCTTGGTCTATGATTAGTACTTAATGTTATCGAGATAAATTCCTAGAGGGTCACACACTTTGCATATTCAAAATTCTGTGTTTATTCTTATGAATATGAGTATAGGTTATGGTGGTCCCTACCATGGGTTATGAGAGCTTTCCATGATTTAAATATCATTATTAAATAAATAAAAGCATATATTTTAGTTTAGAATAATTTCTATTAAATTTATTTATTAAAAATATTTACAAGTTATATAGTTAATAAAAAGAAAATATTTAATGAATGAATATTATTTTATGATAAAATGTTAGTTTAATATTTTTGGGAATAACAAGTTAAGTTGATGACTCACTTTTATCACTAATTATATTTATTATATGAAAATTACATGATAAAATTATAAATAAGATTCATGATCCATTAAATAGATCATAAGAAGTTTTTATGTATTATTTACTAAGCCATATATATTGAGGGTCATAATGAAAATTCTGAATATTTTAACACCACTATATCAACTGGATCAAGCTAAAAAATTAAGTCTATTAATTTAATAGAATTTGAGAAATCCTCACTTATCTATCCCACATCTGTGACGGTGAATCTTCTCATTCCAAGATCTAAACAAGGATCCCCTTTGTAGATATAAAGAAAAGTGTTTTTCTACTTTTTGAGATATTAGAGGCACCATCGATTCACCATGAAAAAACCCCGATATTGACTATTAGTGTACTAAAAAAAATTAAAGAATGTGTGGATGATTTAGAGGGATCTGACATTATCCCCTTCGATAAGTGTTCAATAATGAAGAGAGATATTCCCCGGTGTATTCAAATCAAATGAGGTATTTGTTTAATTTGTTTTTGTGCTTAAATTATTTCATGTGGGATTCATGGGTTTCTTATAGGGTAGATTCTAATCGATGATGATGTTTTTATGTTGAATTAATGATAATGTTTTGAAAACCAATGTCTATATGCTTCTTCTACGCATCTAGTACTAACAATTGGTATTATAGTGAATACAAGATCTTTTAAGACATGAATGGATTAAATTTTCATTAATATTTTTGTGGGGGGCATTGTAATAGTCCCATTTTAATCTACCATTCTTCAATTTGAACACATAAATCCATGTTACTAGCATATGAAGTTTTAAATTAGATCTAAGTGGGTGTTTAAAGGTTTAAAAAATTCAGAAAACACACACATAGATAGATATGTGTGTGTGTGTGTTATAATTTAGTTGGATTTGGTGGGTGGTGGTGGTTTATGGTGAATCCTAATTTTGTGACAATATTTTGGTGGATGAAATAGTTTCTAGGGGAGGGATAAAAATTACACACAGTTGTAGAATTTCTAAAATAATCCAATTGCCTAAAATAGTGGCTTCAAAAAAATTAAGGAATATAAAAAAAATGATATAAGGGTGTATCTAAGCTACCCCAGTTGAAAATTTGTCTTCCCAAAAAATTATGGTGGTGCACATTTGACAACATTCATCATTTGTAATATGTATTTTGTATAAAAAACATTTCTTTTTTATGTGTGTGGAAGCAATGGGCATTACTACCTTCCTCCACCACTTCTCTAAGTGTTTGTGTGAGGGGTACCATTACAGTCTGACCCTGATAATTCTAGGCCAAGCCCTTTCTGGCTTTTCTAACCCCTTTATGGCCCATCAATGGACCATATCCAATTTTAAGGGGATTTATTAGCCATTAGGGGCCAGGGAAATCATAAAAAATTCTCAAAAAATATGAATTATTTACAAAAAGTTATCAATGAAATTTCATGCATAGTCTGGTTTATATTTTTTGAATGAAAATTATATAATATTATTTTCCATAATTTAAAAAAAATTCAAGTAGAATTTATTTCATGATTAATTTTATATAACATGTTCATCTCTTACTAACAGATATTGAGCATCAACTGACCAATGTATGTCGGGATTTTAATTTATTTAATGTATTATTATAATGGTGTGAGATTATTGTAAAATTAATTTATTTTATATGGACTTCGCATCATATTTTCATGTTTTATAAGTATAAGGGAATGTGTGTTCGTGTGTATTATTATACATGTGCTTTTTGAACCCATATTTTTTTTGTATAATATGAAGAACTATATATGTGGCAGACCACAGTGAGAATTGATGACATTCTACACAAGTCATGGGAACATTAGACAAGGGTGTGAGTTACAACACGATTCAGTTATGAATCAAATATTTTCAATTAGTGTCTTTGTTAATATATATATTCTCAGTGAATAAACTAGTGGAAAATGGTCAAGATCAATCACATTATTTATTTAATTTATGGATGGTTTTTTATTGTTTTGGGAATATTAAGGTTTATGTAATCCCTACTATAAAACTAGATTTTAATAGCAATAAAAATCCCTTTTATCATTGTTAGAAAAGTGCTGACAATGTAAATGGTGGTAAAAGCTGAGGACGTTTATCAGTGCTGAAAAAGAACAAATAAATGGGTCATTTATCAGTGCTAAAAAGAGCTAATAAATAAGACCTTTATCAGTGCTTTTAAAATCATTGATAAATGAACCCTTTATCAATGCTTTAATTTAGCACCGCTAAAGAAACCCTTTATCATATCTTTTAGAATCACCGATAAAGGTCATATTTATCTGCTCTTTAAAAGCACTAATAAAGGTCCAAACTGCAATATGCTGTTACATCACACTACAGCACCAGAAACATGTCAGATATCAACAAAAACAAGTCCCAATACTGAATTTAATGAAATGAAATTTACAACACAAATACCAAAAAAAACTATATTATAGACATTTAAAACATTGGTTTATACAAGTACATAAATAAAAATTAATATATACATTCAAAAAAATCCTAATTTTCAATGTTATGATGTTTTCCATTGGATTTATTTGTCGAACTAGAAACATTGAATGAGGAGTTTTGAACAAACCATCTCAGCTCGAAAAAAATAATCAATCTGTATAAGAAAACAATTATTATGAATAATACTAAAAAGAAATAAAATAAACATAAATATGAAACATTACATTAATTATATGGACAATGATTTTACTATGAAAACAAAAAATTTACCTCTATGATTCAGCAAAGGTAGTGTCGTTTCTTTTCCTACAAATGTAGTGGAGGTAACTTGAAATAAAGTAATAACTGCACCACTTTAGGGTTAAAAAGGTTTTAAGGGAGAAGGAGTATGAATGTTGGACATAATACCCCAAATCGAATAAAATAATCCCCCAGTATAAGAATACAATTATTATGTGAGTAATACTAAAAATAAATAAATTAAGCATACATATAGAACAATACATTAATTTTATGGACAATGATTTTACTTTAAAAACTAAAATTTTATCTCTATGATTGAGTCGATCCAGTATCGTTGTTTTCCCTACAAAGGCAGTGGAGGTAACATGAAAGAAAATGATAAATGCACCACTATAGTGGTGGGAAGGTTTTATGGGATAAGGAGCATGAAAGTTGGAAAAAGTACCCCAAATCGAACAAAATAATCCAACTGTATATGAAAAGAATTATTATGTCAGTAATACTAAAAATAAATAAATTAAACATAAATATGAAACAATAAAGTAATTCTATAGATAATAATTTTAATGTGTAAACCTCAATATTACCTTTATTATTGACCAGAGACAACGTCATTTCTATTCTTGCAAACGCGTAGAAACATGGAAAGAAATATTATAAAATAAACAAACTCTATAAGGAATAATGAAAATTAAATCAAAATCCCATTATATAATTTTTTTTAAAAACTTCAAACATGACGCTTGGGTTCAATGGACATGCAGACCAAAAATCATCATTACCTGATATAGGCATTACTGTTAGACAAGAAACTATGGATATAAGTGATGCTACAACTATATAGACACACATACATGCCATGCCTATATAAAAAACTCTCCCACTTATAGTCTATAAGAAATATCAAACAAATAAAAACATAATATTCAAACATAACTTGAACTAAAGGAATCATAATGATTCAAAAAGTGAAGGATTAATGTGATAAGACCTCATGTGCTTTACTAGGGATAGCCCCTTTGAATATGCTCTATAAGAAAACTAAGGACCATAGTTAATTTTAATAGAAACTAGATCATATGATACATATTACCAATAGAGGAACATACATCACTCCACTAACTTGGTTCTTGAAAAATAGCATCTGAAGCTGCATGTCCACTAAGGTGTCCCTGAAAGGTGTCAGAATATATATAATTATAAGGTGCCTACAAATGTGCCTCAAATTAGTAGTCAATAAACAGGAATATACATAAAAATTTCTACACATTTAGATACATATAAAAAATTATTTAGTAATAAAATATAAAACATATCAGTAAAAATTAATGAATAAATCCAAGGTTCAGTGTCAGATATAAAAAACAGATCATAAATCGGTAGTTAATAAAAATCAAAGACCACTAATCATTCTCTAAAAAATGGATAACAAAAAATCATAAACAAAAAATTATAAACAAAGAATCGTAAACAAATTATAGAAGAATAAATCAGAAACAAAACCAAAAATATACAATGAAAATTAGAAAGCCTACCTAACTAGACAGAATATAATATGATACCCTCTTCAAATGTCAGATGAGATGTTTAGAGGCATGTGAGTGGTGTGATTCGACCTTCGATTCATCAAAGAGGATCACCGATAGCGAGTGGCTTCCATAGAAATATTCTATATCGTAATGAGTTCGCAAATGGTTAGGGTTTTCAAAATAGATTATGAAACTTTTATCAGTGCTTACCAATAAGCATTGATAAAGATCCCTTTTATCAGCGCTAAACTTATAACACTAATAAATTTTTATTTTATCACCTCTTTGTTTAGCACTGATAAATCCTAATCTTTATCAGTGTGAAAAAAGTTGTGTTAAAAATTCTTTTGTCAATTCTTATTATTGAAGCGATGTTAAAGGATTTATAATTATAATTATAAATAAAAAATTGTAAATATTTATAAATACTTAACAAATATATTAAATATATTCCTTTTTAAATATATTTATTATAATTTTATAATTATTTATTTATAATTATAGAGATATTTTAAAAAAATATTATTTATATCATTAAATATAATTAAATAATTATACACACACATATATATAATATAAATAAATATAGTAAATATATTTATTAATTATGTAAATTAATTATAAATTTAATAATTATTAAAATATATAATTATTTATTTATAATTTTATAATTACTTTTAAAAAATATTTATTTATTTATAATTTTAAATATATAGTTGTATAAATATAGTGAATGTAAATTTATAAATATTTTTATTTATAAATATTTTTAACATATATATTTTTAACATTATTAATAAATATATGTTGGTCAGAGTAGGACACTCAAGAGGGGGGTGAATAGAGATCCTATAAAAATTTAAGCTAGTTAACCAAGGCAGTAAAATTACAATAGTTTGACCATTCAAATAGTTTCTCATAAGATTGATTAATTCTCAGTTATAACAATATGAGATACTGATATAACTTTTGAAACTACTCTAATAAGGAAAAATAGTTATAAATACTATCCAAGAATAACTATCAATGTAAAGTTTAGTTTTCTGAAATATAAGTTGAAATTGGGAAAAACTAAATTAAAAGACACAATGGATAAAAGAAGTGGTTCAGTCTCAATCCGAGACCTAGTCTGCTCCACTTGGTGATCACCATACACCAAGTAATATATATATAATGCTTTGATCCATACCCTTGATCATGGTTAACAACAGTACACCGGACTATCTAGGTCACAAGACCTCTTCCACTATTATGTGTGAGAAAACAAACAACCTGGTCACATAGGACCTCTTCCACTGTTATACGTGGGTGAAACAAAGTGTATAAAGATATTTGAGTTAGGATATCTTGTATTATCTAGTTTAATGTGGGATACAGTTTGTGTTTTAATACAGATACATAAACTTCTCTAAATGTAATAAATTAGTTCACAATAGATCAAAGAAGATGAGAAAGGAATATAAATGCTCTTAGTGTTGTTTTATGTATATCTAGACTAATAGGACATAGAAAATGTAACTTTTGAGTCTTCTTGTGAAAATAGAGTATCACGAGTCTCATGTTCTGGTTTCCAGTTCAATGAAATTTTCTTTGTAGCTCTTTTTCTTCTTAGAGTTTCTACTGGAAGAATGTTTGAGGTTCTGATTCACAAATTTTCAGCCATCAAGAATCGATATTTCATCATGTTTTCTTTAGTATATGTGTTCTGCTCTATTTTTTTCATGCATTAAACTTCATGAACTCTTAATGTTCCACTTTCATGCATTTCTCTTTATTTCAAGTGTATGTGTTGGAGATGACAAGAACCACAATTTCTATACATCATACCTCGTACTGTCAAGTGACATGCCTACAAAAAAACATTAATTATTTAAGTGTCATTAAATGACTCAAATATAACCGTTAGAAATACATTTTAAATTTAATTGAAAAATATTTTAAAATGGTTAAGTATAGAATAGTGTCACACCTATGTTGAGACAGTCACGGTGAGACAGTCATGGTGAGATAGTCACAGTGAGATAGTCATGGTGAGACAGTCATAGTTCCACTTAGAATGGTGTCTTCTCCTTTTCCATTGAGTGGTATCACTAGATATGTGTCTTATACTTTGTCAATTGTGGAACCGGTAGCAATTTTTTGGTGGCAGATCCTTTGTGAAATTTGAAAAAAGTAGCAAGACTATAGTTTCAAGTAAATGGTGTCTAGTCCTTTGTCCAAATTCTGAATGGTTTCTTATTACAATGTTTTGGAAATGGTGGAAAGGAAATCGTGTGAGGTCCTTTGTGAATATCTGGAATCGGTAGTAGACTTATGGTGTCACAGACATAGCCAAATATCTATAAGATATTTTAAGAAGAAATATTCATAGAATGGATTTAGATGAAACATAGTCACACTGAAGCATAATAGAACAAGTTGAAACATAGTTTATAAGATTCAAACAAGATTTCTGATATGATATGAATGATTTGTGAGCATTTAAATATGATTAAAACATTAGATATTTGAGTATATATATGTCTTGTCTTATTTCTACCCCTTTTCAATAAATGTAATCATAAATTATTTTTCTTATTTCTCCCCCTTTTGGTATTTTCATAAAGAATAAATAGAAAAAGAAAGACTGAATAACTGAAATTAAGATAATAAATAACAAAAGTTCACATTTGATTGAATAGAATGATAGAGTTCATTACCACAATAATGAAAAATATGAAACATACCTATCAAAATACATCCTTCACTCCACTTCAGAGCCAACAGTATTTTATTTTCCCTTAGCAGAGACATCAGGAGGAGCCACAGAAGTAGAAGTGGAAGTGGTAGAAGGGATTGATCCAATGGTGAGAGCAAGAAAATGCACTCCTTAAATGACATAGGGTGAAAGAGTTGGTTTGGTTGAATACTGAGGCAATGGTTTTCCAAAAATAATAGGTCTGATCTGGCTCATATCTTGAGATACAGACATGGTTGTAGGATCAAAGGTAGTGGAGGAGGAAGGGGTTGAACAAGGTCACAAAGGGGCAGCTGCAGGAGCCAAAATGGTAGTACATTGCACATTGAGATAAGGCTTCAACTACTTAATGAATTTGGTGATGATCTCACTTACATACTGCATATCCTTCTCAAATTCATCTTAGTTTTCCAAAAACTTGTCTAATAGATGAGTGAATTATTTCAGCTTCTGAACTTTAGTCTTGAAGGCTTGATTGATATGAGGAATTTTCAAATTCTCTACAAGATAATTGAAGTGATTGTTCAGATCATGCTTAGAATAAATTCTGTTAAAGTAGAATTCCACTTTCTTATAAATATATTCTTGAGAATCATTGGAAATATTTGAATAGAACCTCACAAAATCAAGAACTTGGTCACTATTCTTAATGACAATAGAGAATCCTTCCTTAACAACACCACTCAACACTGACCGAAGCTCTTCTTTAAAAACTGCTCTGATTAGTTCACTGTCCATAGGCTAATATGGATGTATAGAGGTTTTTAAAGCTATAAGAATAGATGTGAGAGACTTGAGTTGGTTTAGAACTTTTTGTAAACATCCCTTGTATTCATTGGTCTGGTTATTAAGTCTAACAACTAGTGCATACATCTCATTGACTATCTTAGTGTTGCTCTCAACCAATTTTTCATTTATTGTAGTCATGATTGGTTGAATTAGATATACATATTTCAGTGGGATTTGATCACCAAAATCCTCAATAGGATGAGCAATAGAGGCTTGACCATTTTTCAATATTTTTTGTATATCTTTAACCATATATTTTAGTGACTTCACATTATCATTCAACTATTTATTCTCAATTCTAAGTTCCTATATTTCATGAAGCATTTTTTGGCTGAATCTTCCAAATAATTTTCTCTAATAGAAGGGAAGCATCTCTTTCACTATGATTAGTCACTATGGAAGGTTGTAACTTCATGATATTTTCAATTATAGATAAAAAAAGTGTTTCCAAAATATTTTAGATCACTATGACTCACAAAATCAGAAGATTCTTGAGTAGGTTTGAGAACAGGAACTGAAACAGGTTCAAGATCCATAGAAGAGGTTACTTCTATGGCAGAAATTGGTTTCAGTTGAAGAACATTGGAAATATCTATGCATTTTACGAAGGCCTCTTAGGTATTATCCACATCATAATAACTGGGAAACCTATAACAGGTATTCACAGGTCTTTGGTCAACATGATTGGAAATTTGAACACTTTATAAGCTGGGGTGTTGGTCCCCCTCAATAGGTGCATCTATTCTAGGACTAAGAGAATAAATCTCTTAACTCATTCCCAAATTCTCAGCTCTATCATGAACACCCATCTCTTTTTTAGCTATCTGAAAATCATGTTCTATTCTTTCTTCATTAGATATAATAACATCAGTTTCAAGCTATTTTCTAATTGTTCCCCAGTAGAAGCCTCTTCCTCAATAATAAGTTGTTCCTAAATAGAAATCTCCATAGGTTATTCTAAATGTTCCTTAGGAATAGCTTGTTCTTCCACACTAGAATCTAATTCTTGTTCAGCAACATTTTTTCCATCATCTACCTCTTAAGCAATTACTTTTTGTGGAATAGGTAGGCCACTATTTTCTTTTTCTAGGATAGTTTCTTCCTCTGGTGTAGTTAATGGATCTTCTACCTCTTCATATAAATATTCAACAACTTCATCAGGTTCTAGACCAAATTCAGATACACTCTTACGTCTTGAAGGGTTTTCAACTGGGTTGAACGTTTCATAAATTATTTCATTATATTCCACCCAATATTTCTTCTATGGGTTCCAACTAATTTTCATTATTCTAACTGTATCTTTTAAGGTAAAAATCCCATAATATTCAATTATTTATTTTTTTAGAACAACTATTCCATTGTCAAGAAACATTGCATAAATTAACCTTGAATAAAACAGAGAAGTTTATTTCGAAGTTTTCTTGATCATTTCACACATGTGAAGTATAATATACTTCCACAGATAGATCTTGTTCCCATTCTTCATAATATGTATCAAGAACACATCTAGATACTTAAGGGAATAAAAATCCCATTTCCTTTGACAAATAATATGTTGAACAAACTTGAACAGCAGCCTTGTCTCACCATCTAACTCAACCAGAATTTTCATTCTCTTCTTCTTATTTCCAATCAAATTTCCATGAGCCTATTTTATGCTAAACACATCACTAGGTGGAGGATGATCTCTTTTTTAATCCTCAAAAATTACTTTATGAGTTATTTATGCTTTTAATATTTTCATAACGTATTATATACTCTCTTTAATTATTTTATATGAAATGTGCATAATTTGTGTGAAATACTCATGTTTTAATATCAAATGTAATTTTTGAGCATTATTTTAATTAATCAAATCGAGTCGGTTTACTATTTTACGTATAACTCTCACCCTAATTATCTAAATTTCATTATTATTTCTTTTTAGGGTTCCTTCCCTGAATTTAAATATTTCATTAGAAGGGACCTTTGGCCAAATCATCCATTTGGAGGGTCATAAGGTCTACACAAGAAGACCCAAATAATCTATGAAGAAACTGGACCAACCATGAAGATTGAATTACTAGGCTAAATCCAAAATTCAAAACTAATTTATTCTCCTCAAACATTCTGATAACAACACATGGATTCCTATATAAAAATTTCAAGTCCCAAATCCAAAAACAAAGGGGCCAAATGAAGCATTGAAGTCCAACCCATAATTCTGTTTGGGAATTGGGACCAACAGAAAAAATTTGATATTTCTACTAAAAGAGACATCTATTTGATCTAGGATTTTGCAGTTTGAAAGTGAAGATATAGGAGGATTACATGGTTGAATAAATAATTCATATTTGAAGGAATATTACTATTCAAAAATCCATTCATATTTCAGCAATCGATAAAGCATGGTTAGAAATGGATAGTTTAACATTGTTTATGAAAACTGCCATAACTTTGGATCCATAATTCCAAATGAATCCAAATATTTAGAGCCGACTAAAAACATTAATATATAAAAATTTGAAAAAGAATATTTCTCCATATTCGGCTATCTAAAATGTAAAATTGGATATTCAAGTGGAGGGTAGTTTTGGAATTCAAACTACCACAACATTGGGCAATAAAAACATCCCCCTCCTCTCCTTGCAAGAGGTTGGAATTTCAGAAGAGAGGAGCACATATTGGCACAAAAAAATATTTTCTAAAGGCTGGGAAGGACCTTCCATACTCATGTATTCACTTGATACACCCTTCCTACTCTCTTTGTTTTCATTTACTTTTGTGTTCTTCTTTGTTGTAATCTTGTAAGTCTTTGTTTTGTAATTCTGTTTTAGTGCAAGTACCTTTCCCATTAACTATTATTATCATCTACCCTCTATTCTGAAATTTTAATGTTCTTTAAATTTCTTAAATCGTGTTAAAAATAAATCTCTTATTTTTCTTTCTCATTCAATCAAATGTATGTGTTTAATTCTCTTCACTGTTCATGTGTGTGTGTTCGATGCACAACTCTTTTCTTATCCCATTCTTTTTTGTTCTATTTATAATTAATCACCATAAACACACATTACCAGATTAATAACCATATTAATGGATGAGTAAATCTACCATTTGGGTGAGTCATTATTGGGGGATGTTATGTGATTGAGATCTTTTTCTTGATGAATATTCTTTAAATTAACATTGTGTAAGTTAAACATAAAATGAAATGGATTAATGACATGATTTGTTTGAAGTGTAGTTGACATGGATTATTGGAACTATAAATACACTACCATAAACAATATTTGATTAAGATTAGAACCCTAAGTTAATTTAATACTTAGATTAAATCTCTAACACTAAGTAATTATAATCAATGTAATCTTCTGAAGTGGGTGTTAATCTAATGAAATATAAAGAAAAGATCAAGGATATCACAAGATTAACTCCCTAATAATGAACTAACCCAAATCTTTATAAAATTTTTAAATCAAACACCACCCATTAATCACTTCATTTATGATCTGCAGACAACCCCCCCCCCAATAAAAATACATTCAACTAAATTCAATCAACTATTAAAAAGTATCATCCCCTAGAATTCAACCCAAGTGCTGCTATACACATTAGCAGAGCATCAGAACCTTGAAAGGTCTATAGGCGACAAGCGTTCATGATTTCAAATGGAATCATTTCTGGGGATGGTGAAATTGATTAGTCATTAGTTTCTGGTTATTGTAAAAAGACAAAAAAATACAAAAAAAACTAAAAAAACACATAAAGAAAAACCAGTCTTCGCATAAAAATCATAAATAGAAAACACACAAAGAAAAATCTGCCTTCCTCAGACTTTCCAAAATCTCTCTGAATGCCTTGTAGCCTCCCAAAAAATCCCTTGTATTTGTTTGACCCTGAAATTGAGCGAACACTTCTCCAACTTAGGAGGAATATTAGGGAAAATCAAATAATTCAAGAACCAGTCCGTGTCCAACCAATTGAATTAGATATGACTAATACTATGGAACAAACACTTAAAAAAATTTATGCCCCTAATATTAATTACCAACCCCTTTTTATTAAATATTCAAAAATATAGGATGACTTAGAACTCAAATCGGGTTTGATTTATCTTCTTCCTCATTTCCACAGGCTAGTCGGTGAGGATCCACATCTTTATCTTAAAGAGTTTCAAGTGGTGTGCTCTACCATGAAGCCTCAAGGGGTTTCTGAGGAAACAATCAAACTTTGAGCATTCCCTTTTTTCTTAGCCAACTCTACCAAGTCATGTATTTAATACCTCCCTCCTAGTTCTATAACCACATGGAATGACATGAAGAGACTCTTCATAGAGAAATTCTTTATTTCTTCTCGTACTGCTACTATCTAAAAGGAAATAAGTTGTATCCGTCAATTCCTAAATGAATCACTCCATTAGTATTAGTAGAGGTTCAAACATCTTATGGAAACCTTCCAACATCACCAAATCCCTAACCAACTCTTGATCCAATACTTCTATGAGGGGTTATTGGATGGGGAGAGAACCCTCATTGATGCCACAAGTGGAAGTGATCTTTTTAATAAAACTCCTGCAGCTACAAGAGATCTCATAAGTAACATGGCTACAAACACACAACAATTCTGTACTCGAGCACAATAAAAATTACAACAATACCAAGATAGTCAGTCGATATAGCTGAACAAGATGAGTGAGTGGATGAGTGAACTTACAGGTCTCGTGAAACAACTAGTTGTGGCTGCCAAATCCCCAACCACATCTTCTCCACAATCTTTGTTCCCTAGACCTATCAAGAACTGTGGAATATGTATCTCCCCATCGCATCCAACTGAATCATGTCCATAACTTCAAGAGGATCAATCCAATTCATTCGGACCAATGGACCACAATGCAACATATGCTCAGAGGAATACCAACACTCAATAATCATTTTAGTTCATTAGAAACTTCAACCAACCCCACTCTGAGCCCTTATCTTCTACCTTCAGCCAAGGATTGAGGTATGGTAATCTCATTTCTCATCCCCCTCAATTCCCTCATAAAAACCAGAACTAATTCCAATATGGTCAAGGTTTTGGTAACTTCCAACAACCTTACCCTTTTGTTCCTCAACCTAAAAGGATCAATCCTCCTATTCCTCCTCCTGGATTCCACCATTGTAGTGAGCCTTCCCAATTCCCAAACTTATACAATCGCTTTCCCCATATCCAAAATAAAGGTAATCCCAATTCAGGAAAAGCGTCTTCTTCCAAGAACCCATGGGAAAGTGCAGCGGAAGATCTTTCCTTCTTCACCCATTATATCCTTAAAAACATTGAAACACAAATTGGTCAAGTTGCATCCCACCTAATCCAGCAACAACAATCAAATTCTTCCCTACTCCCAACTCAACTATTACCCAACCCCAAGGGTGATGTAAGTGCAATTTCACTTAGATCTGGGAATCAAGTTGTTCTGCCTCAAGATAAGTCCTCCAACCCCCCTCTGAATGTTGACCTAGAAAATGAAAATAAAAAGAAACATGAAAAGGAACCTGAATACATTCCCTCAACTCCTTCCATTATACATAGGAATCCAATTCCTTTTTCTTCAAGATGTTTCTAAACCAAGGAAGTCCTTTGATCCTGGTCCTGGAATGTTTGACATGTTTAGACGTGTTTAAGTCAACATTCCCCTCATAGATTCCATAAAACAAATCCCTAAGTATACCAAGTTTCTTAAGGAATTGTGCACCCACAATAGGAAACTTAGGACCTTCGAAAATGTTTCAACCCAGCAATCTATTCCCATAAAGTGAAATGATCCAGAGACCTTTACGGTTCCATGCCAAATTGGAAGTTCCAACTTCGATGATGAACTCATAGTCCAATGATCCTCAATTAATTTCATGCCCAAATCCATCTTCTCCAACCTTGGTCTATGTCCCTTACATCCAACAGGTGTTGTCATTCAATTGGTCAATAGAAGCACTGCTAGTCGTGAGGGTATAATTGAGTATCTCCTTGTTCGTGTGAATAATCTTATTTTCCCTGCTAATTTCTATGTCCTTGACATGGAAGGTGAGATGAAATCTTCTCGATCTCCCCTAATTCTAGGAAGACTATTCCTAATGACAGCAAGAACCAAGATTGATGTCCATTTAGGCATCTTTTCCATGGAATTTGGTGACCAACTGGTCAAGTTCAACATTTTCCAAGCCATGTGATACCCATATAAGGATCACTTGTCATTCTCAATTCATGTTTCTTAGGACACTTCTAAGAGTCAATTAAGCCCCAATCCATCATGTTCCTCATATTCTAATGATAATGGATCCTGTGAAATATGCACCATGATTAACCAATTCGTAAATGGTGTAATTGATGTGGACATTTCATTCATAGACTTCATCAATCAAGAGAAACTTGAAAACTCTCTTGAATCCAACATCAACTCTGATTTTTGCTACTCCACTTTGGACAGTATTAAGAAAAATGAATTTTAAGCAACTAAAATCTCTTCCTCCATTCCTGAGTTGTCTAACCCACGAATGAAAGGTGATAATGATGTAAAACCGCTTCCTAAACACCTGAAATATTCATTCATTTTCCATGATCACTCTTATCCCGTCATTATCTCCATTTCACTTACCAAAACTGAGGAGTTCAAACTTGTTCAGGTGTTAGAGGAAAACAAAAAGGCCTTAGTTTGGACCTTAGATGACATAATAGGAATTAACCTTTATCTTTTCATGCCTCACATCCATCTTGAGGAATCATCCAAACCAATTATACAATCACAAAGAAGACTTAATCCACTCATACTTGAAGTAGTTAGGGAAGAGATCACTAAGATTATTCAAGTAGGTATTATCTACCCAATTTTTTATAGTGAATGGGTTAGTCCAATTCAAGTTGTACCTAAGAAGGGTGGGATAAATATTGTCACAAATGAACATAGGGAGGTAGTCACAACTCGAGTAAAGACAAATGGAATGTGTGCATCGAATATAGTAAATTGAATGTTGAAACATGAAAAGATCACTACCCTCTTCATTCCTTGATCAGATGCTACAACGATTATCCCGAAAGTCGCACTATTTCTTTCTTGATGGATACACCGGCTACTTCTAAATCCAAATCGCACCTCAGAACCAAGAAAAGACTACTTTCACTTTATCCTTTGGAACATATGAATATAGAAGAATGCCTTTTGTCCTTTACAATTCTCCTGTAACATTACATAGGTGTATGATGAGTATCTTTTTTGAATTCATTGAACACCGTATGCAAGAATTCATGGATGAATTTACCATTTATGGTGAGTCATTTGAATCCTTCTTGAATTCACACTCTCTAGACCTTGAGAAGTGTGTCAAGTGTAACCTTGTGTTAAATTTTGAAAAATGCCACCTCATGGTTTCAAATGGGATAGTTCTAGGGAACATAGTTTAAAAATATGGTATTGAAGTTGATCATGACAAAATTGAAGTGATCCAATCACTTCCTGAACCCACTTTTGTTTGAGACATCCGTTCATTCCTCAGTCATGCCGGTTTCAACCGGCGGTTCATCCATAACTTCAATATAATTTCTCTCCCACTCACTCGGTTTCTCTAATATGATTTCACTTTCCATTTCAATGAGGTATTCCTTGGTAGGAATTTCACAACCTTCATGAAATAGTAAACCTTTGAAATTTTACCCAACTTATTACTACAAATTCATCTTTAGTATTGAACAAAAACTAAACATAATGATAAAACACAAAAACTAACTTCAGATAAATGGGTATTTTCCCTTTTTCAACCAGTCTAACCATACCTTCTCATCCAATACTAAAAAGACAAGTGACTTACTTGTCAGCAGCCACTTCAGGCAGACTTTTTCTCTGGCACTACTATTTTTTCAGCAAAACCTGGATTCAGCGGTCCCTTAGGCATTACTTTCAGTGAATTTTTCACATTATTCTAAGACCTTCACTTCTTAGGAGTCGATGAAGAAGGACGCTTAATCTTGGGCATCCAATGTGGGTTTGAGAAATATGAATGGTTGAAATAGGTCTTACAGTTTGAGAGATAAGGGTTTAGTTTTTAAGAGAAAAGATCTTTAGTGAAGAGAAGAGTGAAAATATCATGTTTTTATCATTTAAGGATTTCAAACATCACAAACACAAATACATGGAATAAAACAATAAAATAATTGATGTAGTGATACAGGAAAAGAAATTATAAAATTAGAAATATTAGATATTATGGTGAGACCATAACAGGTAGTCATAGTGTAATCATTACGGAGTGACTTCAAATGGTGCAACCATATCTTTGAGACAATAAGTATGAGACCATAACTGAGAGATAATAATTGTAATATCGTAAGTGTGAGATAGTAACTTGTGAAATAGTGAAGCATGAAACCATAAACTATAAAACAGTAAACTATTCACTTAAGACTTACACTACTACAAAAATAGGCTTTATTAGTGCTCAAAACGGGCTTTAACTGTGATAAAAAATCATTCTAAAGCTCAGCGCTGATTGGGGGTCCCCTTTATCAGTGCTATAAAAGCACTGATAAAGAGAGTCTTTATCAGCACTAAAATGTGTTGATAAAGGGAGCCTTTATCAGTTCTAAAAAGACACATATAAAGGGATTCTTTATTAGTGCTAATAAAGCGCTGATAAATGTCATGCCTGTTGTAACATAAAATTCTGCAGTAGCACACCTAAATAAGATATGCAAAAAATCAGCATATCAACAAGTATACCCAAACAAAATTAACATATAATTCATAAGGTAACTACAACAAGTATACACATAAAACAATTATACCCATACAACAAGTATACCCATACTCCATTAACACATAATTCAAAAGTTATTTAAATATATAAAGAATTCAATTTAGAATTTTGGGGGTTGGGGGATGTTCAGGGGTTTGGGGTGGCTATCCAAGGGGGGGTTTGGAGTGTCCAGGGGGTGGGGGTGTCTGGGGGGATGGGGGTGGGAGGCTATCCAGGGTGGTAAGGGTGGATATCCATGGTGGTGTCTAGCAGGGTGGGGTGGTGTCTAGCAGGGTGGGGTGGTGTCCAGGGGTTTGGGGGGCTTTCCAGGGGGTGGGGTGTCTAGGGGGTTGGGGTGTCTAGGGGGTGGGGGTGTCCAAGGGGGTGGGGGTGGTTGTTCATGGGGGTGGGGGTGTCCAGGGGGTGGGGTGTTTAGGTGGTGGGGTGGGGGCTAGGAGGGGTGGGGGCTATCTAGGGGGTGGGGGCCGTCCAGGGGTTGGCGGTGTCCAAGGGGTGGGGGCTATCCAGCATGGTGGGGGGGGGGGCTGTCCATGGGGGTCTCTAGGGGGTGGGGTGGTGTCCAAGGGGGTGGGGGTGTCCTGGGGGTGGTGGTGTCCCAGGGGTGGGGTGGTGTCCAGGGGTTGGGGGAGTTCCAGGGGGTTTTGGGTGTCGAGGGAGCTGGGGGCTGTCCAGGATAGTGGGGGGGGCTTTCCATGTGGGTGTCCAGGGGGTGGGGTGGTGTCCAGGGGGTGGGGTGGGGTCCAGGGGGTGGGGGCTTTAATGGAATGAATTTAATGGACTTTAAGATCATTAGTATTTCTAAAATGGTTTTGGAATAGTGTTTATTCCCATATTATGTGTTTCTTTAAGAAAAACTGAATGCTTTTGGTGTGTATGGTAAGAAGGGGGATTTCTGCACGTTAGTTGTTGTTTTCACTTAAAATTCTGTCCATTTTAAACAAAAGATACACTTTGAGTGATACCAACTACATCATGCCTCAGATTGAGATGGGGTTGACTCGTACACATCAAAAATGACCCATGGATAATTCTCCAAAAGTCTCAACACAATCTGAATGCATTTGGTTATATTTTTTTACGTCAGTTGTTGTTTTCACTTAAAATTATGTCCATTTTAAACAAAAGAGAGACACTTTGAGTGATACCGGCCACACCATGCCTTGGATGGAGGCTAGGTGTATTTTTAGATGTCACATATGACCCATGTATCTTTCTCCTAAATTATCAACACAATATAAATGTATTTGGTCAGATTTCCGTACGTCAGTTGTTGTTTTCACTTAAAATTTTGTCTATTATAAACAAAAGAGAGACACATTGAGTGATACCGGCCACACCGTGCCTTATATTGAGGCATATTGGACACATTCACATCAAAAAGGACCCATGTATCATTATCCTAAAGTATCAACACAATCCTAATGTGTTTGGTTGGATTTCCATACGTCAGTTGTTGTTTTCATTTAAAATTTTGTCCATTTTTAACAAAAGAGAGAAAAGTTTAGTGAGACCAGCCTCATCATACCTTGGATTTAGGCAGGGTTGACTCGTACACATCACACATGACCCATGGATCATTCTACTAAAGTATCAACACAATCCTAATGCGTTTGGTTGGATTTCTATACGTTAGTTGTTGTTTTCACTTAAAATTCTGTCCATTTTAAACAAAAGAGAGACACTTTGAGTTATACTGGCCACACCATGACTCGTATTGAGGCGGTGTTGACACATAGACGTCAAAAATGACCCATAAATCTTTCTCCTAATGTATGAACACAATCTGAATGCGTTTGGTCAGTTTTACGTACGTCAGTTGTTGTTTTCAATTAAAATTCTTTCTATTTTAAACAATAGAGAGACACTTTGAGTGATACCAGTAACAAAATTACTGGTATTGAGGTGGTGTTTACACATACATGTTACAAGTGACCCATTTATGGTTATCCTAAAGTATCAAAACATTCCTAATGCGTTTGGTCGGCTTTCTGTATGTCAGTTGTTGTTTTCACTTAAAATTTTGTCCATTTTAAACAAAAGAGAAACACTTTGAGTGATACCAGCAACACCATACATCAGATTGAGTCAGGGTTGAATCATACATGTCAAAAATGACCCATTTATTATTCTACAAAATTATCAACAAAATCTGAAAGTGTATGTTCTGATTTACGTATGTCAATTGTTGTTTTCACATGAAATTTTGTCCATTTTAAACAAAAGAGAGATACTTTGAGTGATACCAGACACATTGTGCATTGGATTGAAGAGGGTTTGATGCGTACACATCACCCATGACCCTTGAATCAGTTTAATAAAGTATCAGCACAATCCGAATGCGTTTGGTTGGATTTCCATACGTCAGTTGTTGTTTTCAATTAAAATTTAGTACATTTTAAACAAAAGAGTGACACTTTGAGTGATACCATCCACATCGTGTCTCGGATTGAGTAGGGTTGACTTTTAAATGTCATAAATGGCCCATGGATATTTATCCTAAAGTATAAACACAATATGAATGCATTTGGTTAGATTTCCATATGTAAGTTGTTGTTTTCACTTAAAATTCAGTCCATTTTAAACAAAATAGAGAAACTTTGAGTGATATTGGCCACACAATGCCTCAAATTGATGTGGGGTTGACTAATAAACGTCCCACATGACCCATGTATCATTATCCTGAAGTATCAACACAATCCGAAAGTGTTTGGATAGTTTTCCATACGTTAGTTGTTGTTTTCACTTAAAATTCTGTCCATTTCAAACAAAAGTGAGACACTTTGAGTGATACCAGCCACACCGTGCCTTATATTGAAGTATTGTTGACTCTTACATGTTAAAAATTACCCATGTATTGTTCTCCTAAATTATCAACACAATATAAATGCGTTTGGTCAGATTTCCATACGTCGGTTGTTGTTTTCACTAAAAATGGTGTCTATTTTAAACAAAAGAGAGACACTTTGAGTGATACCAGACACACCATTCCTTGGATTGATTTGGAGTTAACTCTTAAATGTCAAAAATGATGCGTGGATTGTTTTAGTAAAGTATGAATATAATTCTAATGGGTTTGGTCAGTTTTCCGTATGTCAGTTGTTGTTTTCACTTAAAATTCTGTCAATTTTAAACAAAATAGAGACACTTGGAGTGATACTAGCCACATTGTGGCTTGGATTGAGGAATTTTTGACTCATACACATAAAAAATGATCCATGTATAGTTCTCCTAAAGTATAAACACAATACTAAGGCTTTTGTTTGGTTTTACATACATCAGTTGTTGTTTTCACTTAAAATTTTGTCCGTTTTAAACAAAAGAGAGACATTTTGAGTGATACCAGCCACACCGTGCCTTGGATTGAGGTGGGGTTGACTCTTACACGTCAAAAATTACCCATGTATCATTATCCTAAATTATAAACACAGTTAAAATTCATTTGGTTGGTTTTCCATACATCAGTTATTGTTTTTATTTAAAATTCTGTCCATTTTAAAACAAAAGAGAGACACTTTGAGTGATACCGGCTACACCATGCCTCCGATTGAGGCAGGGTTGACTCTTACACGTCACAAATGACCCATGTATGGTTATACTAAATTATTAACAAAATATTAATGTGTTTGGTCAGTTTTAGGTACGTCATTTGTTGTTTTCACTTAAAATTTAGTCCATTTTAAACGAAAGAGAGACACTTTGAGTGATACCGGCCACACAGTGCCTTGGATTGAGGTGGGGTTCACTCGTACACATCAAAATTGACCCATGGATCATTATATGAATGTATCAACACAATACGAATGTGTTTGTTCTGTTTTCCATATGTCAGTTGTTGTTTTCACTTAAAATTCTGTCCATTTTAAACAAAAGAGAGACACCTTGAGTGATACCAGCCACACCATGCCTCGGATTGAGGTGGGGTTGACTTTTACATGTCAAAAATAAACCATGGATTATTCTCCTAAAGTATCAACACAATCCAAATGTGTTTGGTCATATATGAAGGTATTATGGAGATTTTATTGGTTTTTCTTATCCAAACCCAAAGAAAAGTGGTTTATCATTATTGCATGTTATTGGTAAATTTCATATGTTAAAATGGGAAAATGACTCATTGTAGAAAGGATGTTTTATTTAATATCAATTAAAATTCTATTATTAACATTTACAAATAACAATGTTTCATATTTTGATCTTTTTAACCCCTCTCAGAAATAGCTGTTAATTGTACACGTCCCCAAGTCAGATCTTTATTCTATTTGTGTACAATCTTCCATCACGTATGTGGCCCACTCATTTCTGAATAAATTTATATCATCTTGTATATATGAGGCTTTTCTATAGTATTATTAGTACTGAAAAATATATAAAAAATAATTAATAAATAATTTAAATGAAATGGTAGTTGTTTTTAAAAATAACTCTTTAGGGATGCTAGTTTGTTGATGGAAAATGATCTCTCTCAAAAATTTACAAACATAATAACCACAATCATTATTGTTTATTTGTTTTGGACACTGAAAAAACTTATATCATTAGAATATTAAGTAACTTTTTTGGATATGTGTTTGGATAGTGAAATTGTATTATATATACCCTGATATTTGTCCAGATGTAGTACTTGATCACCTCCTTATGGTTAGCCTCTGTCCTCATTAATTTTTTAGATGATATTTATACACCATCCTATCATAATATAATCCTTAGTAAAAGATAATATAAATTCTATTACTTGATTTTTATACCTGAAATATAGTATGTAGTGTCTTACAGATTCAAAAACTCCATCATGTGTGTTCGGTTTGTTGGATATCCTTTCATTGAATTCAGAAAATAAATATTTAGAGTATCAAAGTTCACTGAAATTTGAATCCAATGTTTTCTAAAAACAAAAAAAGGAATAAGTAATAAAATAAGTGAAAATATAATTGATATTATTTAATTATAGAGTTTTACCCCTGCATGGTTGGTATTAGGAAGAGTCTGTCATCTGTAATCTTACTTTTAAAATTTTTTCAGCAACCCTTACACTATTTCATCCTTTTTTTATGGCTATAATTTCTTTAGTTGTGTTGATGTGGTATAAGGACTAACGAGTCCAAATTTTGTCTCATTGAAAAATGTGTTCAATAGTTTTTTATATATACACTTTCCAATTATATAAAATTCATTTAGTCATAACTAGAACATTATATCATCTTTTAGAAAATAAATTCATGAAAACATACCTCATATATAAATTTATAACTATAACACCTAGACAGTCATATTCAAGTGTCTCATTTACATTTTCAGCAGTAACAAAACTTGAATTTCTTCTTCGTGTATATTCTTTTCAAAAACCACTACATGAATAATACCACTTTTTAGCTTCATATCCACATGAGTCTTCAATGATAGTAAATGTGGATAGAGAACATGTGGTGTTATTGTACTTTCACTGGCTCTCTTGGATTAGTTGGTTGATCATTTAGATGCTTTTGAGCCCACATTTCTTGTCTCCCCCTTCCCTTTCGCTTTCTATAAAAACATTCATTGGTTTAGACCTTTTTTCATTAATTGATAAAGGTTTAGCTTGAAAAAAATGGAAATAAATACCTCTTTGTCCACATGTATTCTTACAAGTTGTTAAGGGCATGTAATGAATGTACCAATAGCCTTTTGGCCGTATGAATATCATCGTCATCATGTAGGATAGGTAGCTCTGCATTTGGCTCATGAGCTACAATAATCGTCACTTTCAGATGATCTTTTGGAAGTGATCTATTATGAAGCTTCTCTGGGATGTTGAACACCATAGCCCTCACTAAAAAATTATAAGTGGGTGTTGACATATATAAATCATAGTCATTATCACCCTGTAAAATATCGGTACAAGAAAAGTATCAGTGTTTATCTGATTAACATTCCATTGGAAAAATTATTATATTATTGATTACCACAGCTAAGACAGCTCTTTGAGGGGAATGGCTCACCTCAAAGCTGGTGGGGGTGGGGTGGGATCTTCACACGCTGGTTGTTCCTAAGTTGTGTCCTCTCCTTGCTTCCCACCCATAAAAGTTTCTATCAACTCTCATTACCATTGAAATCGTTCTTCAAGAGTTTCTAGTATTTATCTTATTTGTTTCATTTCTTCATTTCTATCAACTATTTGTTTTTTTCTAAAAATATACTTGGGGTGCCACCCCAAACCCCGCACCTCTGACACCACTATATTTTTATGGGTACTTCAAAGTCATCGATAATAGGTCTGAATCCGCTATAAAAGTAGCTGATTCCTGTGACTATCGAATATAAAAAATTAAGTAATTATTATTATGTAATCGCAATTTAAAACAAAAAAAATTTATCATGTCATACTTACACATATTTCCCACACTTTTTGTGTGTTTTAATCTACTAGCTTCCCTTATTTATTCACACATGCCTCCTTCCATAGAACATGACGTGGGATAGAAGTGATTTTTTCTTTATACTCATCAATCTATATATAAATATATAAATATAATTATGATGTAGTGTCTTGTAACCTAACAATATTACTAAAAATTTAAAACACGTACCATTTTCTTTTCTAATGAAGCATACCCCATCCTTACTTTACGATAGGGGTATGTTGGTTTTGATACACATTCCTTATTTTCAGTAATGAGTTGTTGTTTTGTAAATGAAATATTGACAGTCAAAGTGATGGATACCCACATACTCAAGCAATGTATTATCAACCATAATGTACCTGAAACTTATCATCCCCACAGTGGTCAATAAATGTATCCCATGCTTCTTAGGATATCAGGTGAGCGTAGACAAGGGGTGGGTGTAGGTTTATTTGACCTTTGAAATCTTTCAGGTGGTATTTTGTTAAAATAGTGCGAAAACCTCGATGAATCCTTCCTGCAAGCTTTAGTACATAATTCTTGTGTGAATTATCTATTATAAATGTACTCTTCAAGAGATTGAGAGGAGTAAGACATTGTTTCATTATTTTATTTTCTATTAAATTAAAGAAATAATATCATAATGTTATTGTAATTTCTTCCCTGATCATAGCCTTCAGCCCGGACACAACTTGGTTCCATGAATTTATGTCAATCGGCACACGTTTCCGAGTGACAATTCCAATGTAACTACTAAACATAGACTTTTTGGGATTCACATTTTGTCCTCGTGCATTCCACCCGACATCAAATTTTTTGTCTTTTCTTTTCACCTTAAAAACTTTGGCTAACACTGTCAAACTATGATGAACCTATGTTTTCTACGACATCGGTCCTTCATCCCTGACCATTTCATTGATATCAACATCATCTATATGTTCATCTAAAATGGTAGCAATGGCATGTGCTGATGGTTGTTGGACCTTAATACTAAGAGCAGCAATAGGTTCATAAACTTGTTGTTGCTCTGCACTGTGAGATACAGTAGCAGTAGCATCTTGAGAGACTTATTCAGCCTTGAGGGTCAAAGCACCAGAACGTACAATAGTAATTATCTACAAAAGTGGTTAAATAGTTAATTTAGATTACATAAATTCAGTAATGATAAGATAATAACATGAGATAACAAGATCTATATTACAAACAAAATATAACCTACATATTGAACTCATTTTTTTTTCAAATACTGAAGGGATTTTACACCACTATCGATTATCCAAATATTTTCATTATAGTCTCCTCTAACGTACAAAACATCATCTACATTGGGACCACTGAGAAATGATTGTGACGTACCACTGAAAGGATCATCCTCAACTAAATTTTTATCAGACCCTTCAGTAGTTTTGGATGATAATAGAACAATCGACCACTTTTAGTTTGCGGGATCTGGAACCTAAAATACTTGTACTTATTGTGATTCCATTATAAATTGTTCATCATTGTACACTTCTTTAGTAAAATAAACTTTCACAAATCCCAATTCATCTATTTTTACAGCATTTTTGTTATCAACCCAGTTTCATTGAAAAATAGGCAATTGTAATATCATATAATCCAACTCCCATATTTGTGTGATAATGACAAAGTATGAAATATTCACATAAATTGGATTTCTGTACTTTCTATTAGAAACATGCATCACTTCAGCCACAAGTGTAACTCTACTATTTTTCATGGTACTATATTCATCATGTTCATCTGTATAGAATGTAAAACCATTAACTACATAACCATTTTAAGATAATATATACACACTTGAGGGATAAGGACCACATCGACCATCCCTACCCAAAACTCAAACCTCCTCTAAAACCTCCTCTTACTAACTGTTAATACCTTCTATAATATTAATACCTACCATAAATAAATTATTTCCCAAAAGTATGACCTTTAGATTATAAAAATTCCTATCCATTTAGGTAATATAGAAATATGATTCTTTTTTTCTTATGAATTATTAAATTTGGACAAACACACTAACCAACTCAATAAAATTCATATTTTCACAGGAGTTTGAAGGTAAAGAGAGATAAATAATTACATTGAAAATAATTCAACTAAATCTTTTAGTATCAATTTAAAGAGGGTATTTGTTAATAAAGGGATGAGTTTAATAACTTAGGACATAATCGTGCCAAGACTCTCAAACCAAACTCACCACATCCCAAAATTTTCACAACTAAAACATGACTATCTGAATAAATAAAACTACACTTTACTAAAACCAAGAAACACTATGAATCATGGGGAACTCATACTACTGATTCCCCACTGCATCATCGTTGAAATAGATCAACTATACAGTTATGGTAATCCTTGAGATACTCAACCCTAGAGAATAATCCCCACCCTGCATATAGAAAATGTCATCACTCCCTTATTTCTCATTCCATTTGGACCACAACTCAAGGCACCATCTTTTTCCTTCTATGAAACTCAAAGAAAAACACTCTTGATAACTTCATAAAAATCCCTCATCTACAACCAAAACCTCAAATATAAACTTGTAACTTTCCTCAGAATCTCTAACCTCAAAGATGACTCAAAATTATAGGATTTCATTTATTCAGCAAACCAAGTGTTCTAAAAACTAGACCATCAATGCAAAAATGTTAATCCGAAGGGAAATCACATTGTATTCAGCTTGATTGAATTCCATGATATTCTGTATACACACATTCTTCTATATCTAGGGAATAAAACTCTTCTTAAAACCACTTTTGACTAAACAGGATTTTCCTTCCATCATTCTCAAACCACCATTAAAAGTAATCCCACTACTAAGGAAACCCATAAATGAGGTAGAATATTTTCCAATTCAAAACCCTCCTCAACTGCTTCTAGACAATACTTAACCTTAGGACCCAACACCTAGACAATAAACATCAACACCTCCTACTATTGAAATTTTAAAAAAGTAAATCCCATGTCTCTTTCAACTTCCTGCGTACTTTACCATGATAATGTTTCAACATGTATAAGAATAAAAATTAATAAATTTAATCCAAAAAATTAAATAACAAAATAGCACCAAGGGATACTCTTCCACACTAAAAGAATCATATATACCCCAACACTTATAAACTACAAAACAAATTCATAATCCATTACAAGATATTATATTCCTATCAAATCATCCCCAAATATCAACTTTGGGAAGCCAAGAATCAAACCTGATCGAAAGGAATCCCAAACACTTGATGTAGGGTTCGTGGGGAGTAGGGTCTAGCAGGGAGAAGGAAAAATAGGGTTTGCGGGGAGGAGGATCCGTAGAAGGGGTTAGAGGGGGAGGATAAGGATAATGGTTCCCGACAGAATAGGGCTAGTGGTGGAGTAGGGCTAGTGGCAGTGGAGGTCTGGAAAAGAGAATATCAACGGAGTGGGGCTAGAGGTGGTAGAGGTTCGGCAAAGAGAAGAGCGGCAGAGTAGGGCCAGTGGTGGTGGAGGTACAACAAAGAGAATATTGGGGGGAGGGGAGTTGTCACAGGGGTACATTCATGCGGGAGCTTTAGGGTGCGATAATCAAAGCGTACTGTGCACCCCATTTTATAAAAAGGGACTATGGTTTTATCAGTGCTAGAAAATCACTCATAATGGGTGATCTTTATCATCCCTTTTCTAGCACTAAAAAAGAATACTTTTATCAGGGCTAGAAAATCACTGATAAACTGAATTCTTTATCAGTGCTAGAAAAACGCAGATAAATGGAACCTTTATTAGCGCTTTTAATTAGCACTGATAAAGAATAACCTTTATCAGTGCTTTTTTATTAGTGTTGGTAAAAGGTGGTGCTTCCCTTGCCCATTTTTGTAGTAGTGTTATCATTATTAACTCATGTATGATGTAATTTATTCTTTCATAATTTAATGGTGTAGTGAATATATCATCAAGATGATGTTCAATTCCAATGAATTCCAATTTGATATCCCCTTTTTGATAATGATATCTCAAAAAGTGATGTCTTATATCAATATGTTTAGTCTTGGAAAGTGAAACAAGATTCTTTGAAATTTTAATATCACTTGTATTATAACAATTAATAGATACATGTCTAAATTGATATTCATAATATATTAAAGTATGTTTCATCCAAAAAAATTGTGCAAAACAACTACCAGTGGCCATATATTCAGCCTTAGCAGTTGATAATGCAATTGCATTTTTCTTTTTTACTACACCATGATATTATAGAATTGTTTAAAAAGATACATGTTCTAGAAGTGATTTTTCTATCTAACTTACAACTACCAAAATCAGAATCATAATAGCTAACTAAATCAAATTATTTTCCAATATGATAAAATATTCATAAATTGGTTGTATGTTTGAGGTATTTTATAATTATTTTTTAACCTTAAGAAGATATGATTCTTTAGGATTTTCTTGAAAACAAGCACACATACAAACACTAAACATAATATCATTCCAACTAGAAGTTAAGTTGATTAAACTTCCAATCATTCCTTTATTAGTGATTTGATTAACATATTTACCATTTTTATCAAGATCCATCTTACAGGTAGTAATCATTGGAGTATCACATCTTTTAGTGCTATCCAAGAAAAAACTCATTATGATATCTTTTGTATATTTTATTTGATTTAAGATAATACTTTCCTTATTTTGAAATATTTGAAATCCAAGAATAAATTTTACTTCCCCCATTAAACTCATTTTAAATTCATTTTGCATCATCTTTTAAAAATTTGTACATAAATAATTTCTTGAAGATCCAAAAATAATGTCATCCACATAGATTTGAACAACTAAAATAACTTTAGAAAATTGTTTTATAAAAAGAGTAGGATTAGCTATACCTTTTCTAAAACCTTTGGAAATAAGAAAACTACTTAATCTATCAAACCAAGCTCTTGGAGCTTTCATTAAACCATATAAAACTTCTTTTAATTTAAAAACATGATTTTGAAAGTGATGGTTTGTAAAACTAGTGCTTGTTCAACAAAAACATCCTAAACTATATAACCATTTAGGAATTCACTATTGACATCCATTTGATATAGTTTGAAATTTAGTTGTGCTGTATATACAAGTAGTATTTTAATGGATTCAAGTCTATAAATTGGTGCAAAAGTTACTTCATAATCAATTTCTTTTTATTTACTATAACCTTTTGCAACCAATCTAACTTTTTTTCTAACTATGTTACTAGCTTCATCAACTTTGTTCCTGAACAATCATTTAGTTCCTATGGTCAAGGTGTCTTTGGGACTATCCAAAAGTTTTCAAACATTATTCCTTTCAAACTGATTTAACTCCTATTTCATATCCATCACCCAAAATTCATCATTGATTGCATCATTGATGTTTTTAGGCTCAATATGTAACAAGAAAGCTTGATGTTCAACCTAATTTCTTAAAGAATCTATAGTATGAGTTCTTTTATCTAAATCTCCAACTACAACATCTATAGGATGGTTCTTAAGAGTTCTAATATCTCTAGAAAAAGAAGTGCTAGTTATTTCAGGTTCTTCAATAGGTTCAGTTTCATTATGGGTCAAATCTGGATAATTTCTAGAAAAGGAAGTTTTAATAGATTTTTTTATAAGATGGTTAGATGATTTATTATTCATGTATGTATTTGACATATCATCCATAGGATTATATAGGGAGGTGTTTTGTTCAAGTATATTTGTTTAATCAAATTTTAGATGTACATATTCTTCCACACATTTGGTTTTTAATTAAAGACTCTATAGAATTTACTAGAGATTTAATATCCTAGAAAAATTCCTTTATCAATCTTGGAGGAAAACTTCTCAAGATTATCCTCAGTGTTAAGAATATAAACTTTTCAACCAAAAACATTGAATTAATTAACCTTGGGATTTATATTGTTCCACAACTCATAAGGAGTTATTTTTAGAATTGGTATAATTAACACTCTGTTAATAATAAATCATGTTGTATTGACAGCTTCATCCCAAAAGTAGATAGGTAGGTCATACTCACTAAGTATTGTTCGAGAAATTTCTTGCAAGGTTCCATTTCTTCTTTATATAACACCATTTTGTTGGGTGTGTCCTAGGGGCAGAGAAATTATGACTATAACCATTGTGTGAGAAAAATGATTCAAACTCTTGATTTTAAAACTCACATCCATGGTTAATTCTTAGAGATTTAATCCTAATTGAAATAAGATTTTATACATTCCTATCATACTTGGTGAAATGAGATTAGGATTCATTTTTGTGAGATAATAAGTAAGTCCAATTATACCTATAATAGTCATCTACAAGAACATAAACATAGTTCTTCCCATTAAGAATTGAGACTCTAGAAGGTACAAACAAATCCATTTGAACCAACTCTAGATGTTGAGAAGTGGAAACTTATTTCTTTAGTTTGAAATATATTTTTTGATGTTTACCCTTTTGACAAGGATTACATACTTTATCATTTCGAAAATCATGTTTGAGTATATCCTTGACTAAGCATTTCTAGTAAGATTAATAATGGAGTGTACATTGAATTTTCCTAGTCTTCATTTCCAAATACAAGAATCTTGGTGAAATACACTTAACCATGAAACATTTTGAGAAAATAAGGAATATAAGTTAATAATATAAGGATTTTCATTTCTAAATAAATAAAATATTAGTTCATTTTTAGAGTTAAAAACATTACAAGCATAATTTTCAAATTTATCATGAAATCCATTATCACATAACTGATAAATACTAAAAAATTATATTTTAATCTGTCAAAAAAAGAACTTTAGAAATTAAAGCTGAGTTAGAGTTACTGATATAGCCTAATTTAATTATTTTCCCTTTAGGATTTTCACCAAAAGTGACATGCCCACAATCAATATTTATTAAATTATTGAAGTAAGAGCAATATCCTATCATGTGTCTTGAACATCCATTATCCAAGTACCATAAGATTTTATAGAAGCTCTTAAAATATATTTCTTACAAAATAATCAAACAAAAACATATTGTGGTACCCATATTTGTTTGGGTATAGTAACATTAGTAATAAGTGCTTTAGGAACCCACATCTACTTCATGGGTTTCCTATAAGCATTATATAACATATTTGAAAAATAGACTTTGTTTGTTCCAGAAAAAATAGAGGTAGTAAAAGACTTTATAGAACTGGAACTAGTAGTAGAATTTTTAATTTTAGGTAGAAAAATAGATTTTCCTTATTTAGTTACAAACTTGTTTTTTGTGATATTTCTTTTCCCATGTTGGTATCCTATACGAATAGTGCATCTAAGGGAAATTATTTTACCAAAAATATATGAAAGATTATTTTTTCCATTGGTAAATTTCTCTCAGTCCTTTTTTAATAGTTCATTAGATAAAATAAGTTAATTTTTCTTCTTGAGTAATTGAACATTTTTTCCTTTCTATACAACAAGTTCAGATTTGATAGTAGTATTCAAGGCATGATTCTTATTTAATGGTTTGTAATTATCTTTCAACTAATTAAAAGTGTATTCAATCATAGTATAGTTTTCAAAAAAATCTTCATTTTTCATTTTTTTAGAATCACTCTCATCTCCAGAATAATATCAATTTTGTAAACAAGACTCAAGGGTTACCTTAGATGTGTTTTTCAAAAAACACATATTGGCCTTGTCAAAATTTTCATCATGGGAAGCTTCTGATTCACTTGAATTGTCCTCAAAAGCACTCTATGTTTCCTTCATTGCCTTTTTATACATTATATATTTTTCCTCATAGTTATTCTTTCATTTCATCTTAGGACAATCAATCTTTACATGTCCTTTTCTCTTGCATTCAAAAAAAATTATATCATCATTTTTGTCACTTCTTTTCTAGTCCTTCATCTAGTTTCTCTGGTGATCATATCTACCTTGAAGTTGGTATTTATAAAAAATATTTCTCTTTTATATAACGTCTTAAATCACATATATAATTGACCCATTTCTTCATCACTGTCTGGTGATGATTGTTCACTACTGTAACTTTTTTTACGGGTGTTTAATTTCTCCTTTTCTTTTTCTTTAGTTTTGGAAGTAGTGGGTTTTAAGGACACTGACTTTGTATTTGGTTCATATTCCTCTTCCTTATTGGATTTTAATTCTTCCTCATACATCATAAACTTTCCTGTACACTTCTTTAATGGTATATTTATAATATCACAAGATTCTATAATTGAGACATAGGTCCCTCTCCATCTATCTGGTAAGCATCTAAGTACTCGCATAATGTTCTCCTTCATTGTAACATCTCTTCCCAGTGAGATCATAGTGTTCAAAATTTCATTGAACCTGAGATACATGTTAGAAATAAGCTCACTAGGATTCATTTTAATGTTATCATATTTAATATTATATGTGTTAATTCTCATTTCGTTAATACTGGAGGTTTTTCTAGTGAAACAGATAATGTATCCCAAATTTCATGGGCTTTTTTACATAAATAAATTCAATTAAACTCTTCTTCTCCCAAAAAACAATATAAGTCATTCATGGATTTGGAATTATTGTTATAGGTATCCTTGGTTTGGTCATCTCAAGTATGACTACCGGTAGTATGAATCTTATATTCATATATAATGGAAGATTAAATCTCAAAACCCATACTTTCTAAGTGAATTTTAATTTAAATTTTCCATTGTGTATAATTTGTTTCATTAAATAATGGAGGTCTGTTGGAAGTAGGACATTTCAATCTATTGTCCCTACTAAAGAAATAGGATTTTCAAGAACTAGATATTTATAACTAATAGAACTTTAGAGATATTTAAAACTCAAGTAAAATCACAGTTGAAAAGGATTTAAAAAATGATTTAAAATTATGAAAATAGGGGTTTTAGAAACTCATTTGATACCAAATGTTGGTCAGATTAGGACACTCAATAGGGGGTGAATTGAGTTCCTATAATTTTTTTGTTAAAATGGTTTATTTAAAATATTCTTTCAACTTAAATTAAAAATAGACCAGTTAACCAAGGTAATAAAAGTATAATAATTTCTCATAAGATTGATTAATTCATATTTATAACAATATGAGTAAATGATACAACTTTTGAAACTACTCTTATAAGGAAAAACGTTTATAACTACTATCCAAGACTAACTACCAAAGTAAAGTTTAGTTTTATGAAATATGTGTTAAAAGAGAGAAAAACCAAATTGATAGATGCAGTAGATAAAACAAGTGGTTCAGTATCAAGCCAAGACCTAATCCACTCTACTTGGTGATCACCTGCCACCAAGAAATATATATATAAATATTTGATGCACACCCTATATTTGGGTTAACAATATTACATAATATTGTACATGGAATAAGACCCCTTCCACTATCCTACATGGGAAAACAAACAACAAGGTCACACAGGACCTCTTCCACTTTTATATGTGGGTAAACCAATGTGTATAAAGATATTTGAGTGAGGATATATTGTATCCTGCAGTTTAATGTAGAATAAAATGTGTGTTTTAATACAGATACACACAATGCTTAAAATGTAATAAAACAATACACAATAGATCAAAGATGATGAGAAATTATTATAAATGATCTTAGGGTTGTTCTATATTGCTATGGAATTATAGGATGTAGAAAATTTGAATTTCCTCCCCTCTTGTGAAAATAGAGTATTGTGGGGGTCGTGTTCTGGTTTCTAGTTCAATGATATGTGCTTTGTAGCTCTTGTTCTTCTTAGAGTTCATGCTATGTTAATATTGGAGGTTCTGATCCACAATTGTTCAGCCATCAGGAACCAAGAGTTCTTCATGTGTTCTTCCGTATATGTGTTGTGATCTTTTTTTCATGCATTTAACGTCATGAAATCTTACTTCTCTAGTTCCATGCTTTTCTTTTTATTTAGGGTGCATGTGTTGGAGACAATAGGAAGAATTATTTATACACCTCATACCTCATACTATTAGGTGGAATTCCTACAAAAGAACATTAATTATGTCAGTTCCATTAATTGACTCAAATACATGTCACAGTTACGATGAGACAGTCATGGTGAGACAATCATAGTGAGTCTATCATGATGATACACTCACGATGATACAGTCATGGTGAGTCAAATCCAGGTCCACTTTGAATGGTGTCTTCTCATTTTCCTTTGAGTTGTATCACTACAGCGGTGTCTGATCCTTTTTCAATTGTGGAGCTGGTAGCAAGTTTGTGGTGTAAGATCCTTTGAGAAATTTGAAACCAGAAGCAAGACTATGGTGTCGGGTAAACGACATCTAGTCCTTTGTCAAAATTCTGAACGGTGTCTTGGAAGTGGTGGAAAGGAAACGGTGTGTGGTCCTTTGCAAAAATCTAGAACCGGTAGTAGACTTACGGTGTCACTAACTTAGACAAATATCTTTAAGCTATCTTAAGAAGCAATATTCACAAAATAGATTGAGATGAAACATAATCACACTGAAACATAAAAGAACAAGATGAAACATAGTTTATAAGATTTAAAAATGATTTTTGATATGATATGCATGTTTTGTGAGCATTAAAACATGATTAAAACATGAGGATTCAAACAATATCCAATTTTTAGTGCATGCATATATGTAAAAAATGAGTGACATTGAATAAATTAAGAATATAGTTACACTTTCACAATATTGAAAATATGGATAAGATAGTGTGTATGCATATGATATTTAAAAATGAATTAATTACTTATATGTGAAATCAATATAACATACAGTTTCTCTATATTAAATTGAAAAATCAAACAACATTCAATTATATGTCGAGTACTATGCAATTAGTCAATATTTTTAATTCATATTATTTTTTAATTATATACCATTATTCAATAAATATATGAAAATTTAATGTAAAGTGCATAAATATTTTTTAATATATAAATCATATTTATATATATTTATATATATTTATATATATTTAACATATAAAATTTAATAACATTAATTATCATAATTATATAATTAATAAAATGTTTAATATTAAATAATGTACAATAAATCAACACATTTATATCAATAATTATTAATTCAAAAAATTTGTAATATTTTTTTTTCAATAAACACATTTTTTATTTTTTTTATTTTTTATTTTTTATTATTTCATTTAACACTGCTAAAAACGTGTTGATGAAAGAAATATTTATCATGGAAAAACAAGAAGTGTTGATAAAGAGTAAATTTTATCAGTGCTAAAAATTAATCACTGATAAAAGGTTAAATTTATCAGCACTTTGTTTAGCACTGATAAATATGCCATTTATCAGAATTTTTTATAGTGCTAATAAATAATAGTGTTGTTAAATAACTTTTTTGTAGTAGTGAATCATATAAAATAATAATAAAATGTATGGATTAAAACAACTTATATCAATGAAAAATTTCAATTTAAGGAATTGACAAGTTTTGACTGTGATCAAATAGTAAAAGCACATTAAATAAAAAATTATTTCATTTCTTAAAGATGTAACACAATACCTCAAATATATATTAAGTCACAAACCCTTCCATAAATTGAATTTGAAAAAAATTGGGTGTACGAGGTGACTGTCAATCCTAGTTGAGGGCCCCCTAGTAATATGCCATTCATACGAAAGAGATGTGATTATTTAACTAAATATGAAAATAAATTAATTAATACAACTATATTTCTTCATATTTATAGTCAAAGTGTTTAGTAAATCAATTTTTTTATTCCTAGATGTTGGGAATTCACTCAACAATTCAAGTATCAATGATTCAATGCAGTTGGCCAATCAAAATATCACCCCAAAATTCTCTAGGTTGTAGAAAAACCATAGTTTGGACTATAAATAGAGGTTTAAAGGTTCATTTCTTCTATAATAGTCAAGATATTGGGTATTCTGAATGAAATAGTGAAGGCTAGTTGGGTTTGATAAAATAATGGGAGGCATTTAAGGGTTTAATTAATTGATAATATCTAATTGGTTATCAATACAAAGTAAAAAATTTGTAAAATCTATTTTATGTAGATAAAATGGAAATCACAACCACCAGTTCAATGTCAATAGGATCTAAATTGGATTAAGATAATATCCTGACTATCCATAACATCCAAGAATGGTATTGGTGCGTATGCATTATACTATGCCAAGTGAGGAAGAATTATGTGATGAAATCCCTATATCCTGTTAAAACTTATCAAGTATCAAGAAAGGAAGATAATTATAAATATAGTAACCATATAAATGATTTATGTTTATTCAATTCTTTACATTTTTTCCCATCCATTTTGGGAAATTTATTGTGTATTTAATTCTTTAAAATGTCTTAAATTGGTTAATTATTATGTTATGATCATTTTTTATATTAATAATAAATATATGAATTCTTTTTAATTATGTGTGTTTCAATTCATAATTTATCATTTTCTCATTTTATTAATATTATATTTTATCCTCTTTCCATTTTTTAAATAGTTAATTTTAAGTGTTTTTTTACTTATTTAATATTATCTTTTGTGTTCTTTGATCCTACTGATTCTTAATAAATATCTTTATAATTTAATGTTTAAAATTTTCTTGAAATTTTAATTTATAGTAAATTTATTTTTAAATTTATATATCTTTCGATATATTTATTTATTTAATTAATTCCTCATTTTGTGTGTGCAAGAGAATCCACATGAGAGAATTTTTTATTTGCGGCCACATATCAGAATTCTATGTAGCCATTTTCTATCATAGTTCATGTAGAAAAATAGTTATATAATAAAAAATTTGGATAATTCCATCATGTATGGATTTATTTACATCTACATAGGGGGATTTTGGAACCAATGACATAGCCTAATTTTAAAGATCATGTGTATCCAAATGAGCATAGAGCCGATTACCCATTTTCACTACCCAGTTCATGTAACCAAATCATGACATATGTAAATGTTATCCATACCACATACCGATTTATTTAGATACATGAATACTATATACCCAATTCTCTACTATAGTCAAAGAGAAGAACCTGAGGTTATGATTGATTATATAGGGATACAAGTTCAAATGAGTTCAATCATGGGATAGTTACTACCGATCCTATTGAAGAAGCTAAGATATTTTGAGTTGGTACCTAATGGTTGCGCATGATTTGAGGAGGATCATTCTTAATTTTGTTATAACTATTTAATTTTATTTTAAATATCAAACTTGTATCACAACACCACTTGATTTATGATAACGTTTTTAGTTTACATTCCAAACTTTGTCAAAGATGAGGAGTTTAAATCAGTCAAATTAGGTTCTCGATGAAGAGGTTAGGTTGATGCTTATTTTATAATAGAATCAAAACCTCATGATCTTTATGCTTGAATAAAGTGTTTCGAAGGCTTAAAATGACCAAGCCAGTTCTTCAACATGAGCTCAAGTGAACTAAGATCTAGATCTACCCAGCTCAAAAGGGAGAAGATTATGTATGATAAACCCGATGAGTTCTACTAAGTGTGATTTGAAGAATATTTCATATTGAGAGGAATCAGGTACATCAGGAATCTAAAAAATTAAATGATCCAAGGTCGGGGGAGTAGATATTGTGTCACTAGTGTTTTGTCGATTATTTCATGGATGATGTAGAATATTATTAAAGAATAAATCATGAATCATGGATTATGGATTCCCTTAAAACACCAATTCCAAGATTATGAAAAGTTATAAACTTAATGGAACCAACATGGTTTCGATGGTCACAATGGATGAAGGTTCGAGCATAAATTTTTAAGATGTTTAATTTATTGGAGTTGTTTCATTTGAAGTGTGATCTTGAAAATAAATGGGGCATCTAGGGTTTGTAATGTTATGGACCAGGTTTCATTGTTGAACATGCAATAGATGTTAATAAAATTGTCTATGGGAGTGGGAGACCATTTATGGAAAATTGAAGTTGGACAATACACATTTTTAGTGTAGGTGATTGAGAGTTGGTTCAAGTTTGTGTTACAAGGAGGATTATATTGAGTGTGTTTTTGGAGAACTCTTGATATGAATTTGGTTGATTGGGTCAATTAATGGAAATTTAAAGTGTAGGGAATAGCTTTTTGACATGTGGATTTTTGAAATAAATCACTTTATATTGAAAGAAGGAGCAATTATAGTTTTATCATTGGACTATATTAGTTAACAAATTTTACTATAGTTACAAGATTGTGGGAAAAGGTTCATGTTTTAAAAAATGACACTTATTGAAGGGTAATGATATTTTCAAATGAGGATAGGAAACATAATTTGATGGAATCCGATATTTAATGTTGGACTACCATTTTCTCAAGGGGATAGGAAGGAATAACTTTAAGATGGGGGATCAAAGAGAAGCTATCTGAAGTGAAAATGGTTCATAATAAGAGAACACTATCAACTCAAGAGTTTAAGGTTATCGAGATAAAGAAAGAATAAAACTTCTATATAGAATCTTAATTTATGATTATTCTCTTCTTGTATTACTAATTTTAGGTGAATTATCTAAATAATTTTGTTTTTTATCTTTTAACATGAGCACTTAACATTCTTTAGGGGTATCATTTGGAATGAATAGATATTTTTCAAACTATTTGATTTAGTTTTTATGATTTTTGTAATGAAATAATTGTACAATGAAATTATTTTCATTCTTGATGAGTGTAATTTCTATACTATACTATGTATCGATGAGTGAAAATTGTGAATCCTTAACCATTGGCCATTATATAAAGTACTGAAAATTAGAAAAGGATGATGACTCACTTCTCTATTAATGAAAAACTTTTTACCCGAATTTTAGTAGATCAATCATTATTTTGGAGAGTTCATTATAGTATGTCGATCTCCTAATGATAGTTAGGTGTTTCAAGAAAACTTCTTTACAACCACTAGAATAGTTGTGTTTATTGAATTTGATTCGTGAAAATCATTTTTAATAAATATTGACTAGTTTGGTCCTAAAAATTTTCATCAATCCCCATATCATTTATCTTATTTAAAATTAACCCTCCCAGCAACATTTACGAAAGTTTACGGGGCCCGTAGTGGAAGCTGGTTGGTCGGGGATTTTAAAAAAATTCATCAATGGGTCGATGGAACATGGAAACGCTGATGATTTGAGCCTGGTAGGGTTCAAGGATCTCTCGTAAATTATACCGAGCACAAAATTAAAAATTAAAACATATTGTTCTAGGTCTGAAGGAGTAATTGACTAAAACTCATCATTGGTAATCACTGATTGAAGAATCCAACATAGGATCACTATATATCTTCCACACATGCTTCAAAAATATGTTGGAACATCGATCGTCAAATTCTAGGTGCTAGAACGGCAATATGATGATGTCCTTGACAACCCGATGATCACCGCATCGAGATCCTTTTGATGCTTAGGGGAGATCTTGATCCATGTTCTTGGATCAACTGATTCTCTCTCTAGGAAGTGGGAGGAGAGAGAGGATCTCAATTTTCATTCCATGAAAGTGAATCAATCGTTTGAAGAGCCACACCAGAGAGAGATCATCCTCTTTTATTTATAGTGGTGTTGTTAAATACATGACCGGGCTCCCTAGCCCTAGTTTATTTCAACATCCACTATAATAAATAATAATGACGAACTAAACTGGGCCAATACTATTTATTATTTTATCACATACTTGTAATATATATAAAATATATTACATGATAAAAACTGATCCATTTAACTCGACTCTCTATCCCACTTAATATTGAAAAAACCTTTAATATTAAAATAATATTTTTTCGATTAATATTCTTCTCATATTTACTATAGTTGTAAATACATTAAATAAATTCAATCCCAATTATTCATAACTTGAATAATAATTAATTAATTTAATTATATTGTTGATCAAAATCATGGAAAAAACTTGGACCCCATGGTGGGTCCCACCTTGTCTGCATACCTATTCAATTGAATAGTGTGGATTCATGAATAAACTATTGTGTTTGACCCTATATTCCATTATCTCAATAGGAGTGAATAAAATCCACAGACCAAGAGTGGATTCTAGCAACACATCATGGCCCAAAAAGAGAAAAGTATTGTCATAGCAACAACAACCAACCTACAAACATTGATTGTGTACTATAATTTCATTGTCATTAAATATCTCATAAAGAAGGACTCATACTTTTGTCATCATCCTTTCTTTGATTTATTATTTTTTGATCAATCGGGATGGATTTTCCTTTCGACTACTTCGGCCAAAGACTTATGAAGGCATCACCTTCCTGATCAACCAGGTCTTAGATATACAACTTCCTAAATTTAGAAGCAACAAATCCTTTCTTAACCATTCAACCAATTGCATACCACCAAAAACACACACAACACTAGCTACCTCGCCACAATTTCAATATCATGGTTTTTGCCTTGCATCATATTACGCAATAAAATGGTACACACTGGTAATGATCTCAAGTTAGGAGACCAATACACATGTTCATAGATAGGAACAACCAATGACACCCAAAACATGTGGTGTTCCAATTAGCATGTTATTCTTATGATCTCACTATTGGAGATCACTGAGTGTGAACTTCATGAGGAGAATTCTCAATGATTATCAGCCCCCAACACCTGATAGTCAGACATCTACTTTATCCAGTCAGTAAGATGCATCCAAACCATAGAACATATATTTAATATTACTATCATAGTATTTTGAGTTTCTCATTATAGCATGGGATCTTCTATAACCTCTCGACATGAAAATTAATCTCTGTTCATTACCATTTCAATAGTGGAGGTAGAAAAGTCTGCACTATAATGGTAAGATCACTTCATGTATAACTAACAGTACAAATGATGTGGTAATAAAAATTACCGCATAGTTGGGTCTAGGGAACCCCCTATTTCAACACTCCCACTTGCACAAGAGCCAACTTGCTAACCGAACTTGTTAGCTACTCACATGATAAGGATAATGCTTCTATTGAGTTATGGATTTAACTACTGGGCCTGCCATGTTTTCACCGCATGGAATATCTGTTGTATGCGGCCACATTTCCTTAAGTAAAACTTATCATGATAAGGTATCCTCAAGTATATCAATTTTTTCCATTATCATAACTTGAAAACTTGGCTAGTAATAATATCATAATTTAAATTATGATAATACTTTTATCACTAGGTGTGATTCTAAGAACTAGAACAAATCGTTGCCATTTATAAATTCTTCTTGGCTTCTTTAGAAGCTGCAACATACTCTGTATTTGTAGGTATGGCTACCACTATCTTTTATGAGATTGACTCACTCATTGCCTTACCATAATTGTGATACTAGATCAAATTAATCTATGGAACACTATTTTACGTCCCACCATAACTATTATTCATTCTTCTCAACTTACCTGGTATATATCATTTGTACTTATCAGAGTACAAGATGGTAGTTCTGATTTCTTCACTTACAGTGCTCCTAGAAACAATTTATATTTGCCTAAAATAAACTATATTCTTACAGTATCAATTCTTGTACATATTATAGAATATGGGATTGATCCATCGCTAGAGCTTATGAAACTCAACTCACAACTTTAATCTATTCCCATGTTCTAAACATGTCATCCTAGAGAGATTATTCCATGTGACATTGGAAATAATTCGAAACTTCAATTGTTCCAAATTTTATTTTTCAATACAATTCCATTGTATGTAAAATTGACTAGGTCCAAGAAACCATTAGATCTACCTCAATATATCATGTTCCCTAGAACATAGGTTTCTACGTTAAGTCAATCATTGGAGAAGTTCTTTTTATCTAGATATTATCTAAATGTAAGATGAATATATGTTTTTAATATGTCATTGAACATATTTCTCTTGAAAAACTTTGGTGTTCCCACTAACCTTTGGCAGACACAAGTAAAAGATTCATTCAAATTGAATGCTCTGAGATCTTGTCTCTTACTTTAATCCTAAACTAGATTTTAGTAACATGAATCCTTCATTGGAATTTGATTGTGTCAGCATCCCTTTATGGTTGCATTGTATTGACACCTTCCATGAAAGATGAACTTGACATCTAATAACCAATGGAATGATCTTAGAAGTTTAGCAATAACAAGTAAAATTCTAATGGATTTATGAACAATGACTTTGTAAAATCAAACAAGCATTATTGGTACTAGGATTGTACCGTCCATGTATCATCTCATTTGAATACCCACCACAGTATTCAATTTATAATCCCCTTTTGAATTTGATATATGGAATCCATTAATTAATTTTTAATTATCTTTTTAATCTTAGATGGTTGCTATATACTTCTTACTGGTACGATTTATTATTATCAATAAATAATTTATCACTAAATGCGGTGAATATAAAAACATCACCATGGTTTCATCCTTCATACGCAGTATGTGTCACTAGAACATGCCTATTCCACGTACTTGTATAACTTGTTCCTATTCCAACCATTTGGGAATCTAAAGAATTGACTAAGTCCAAGTCAATTCAGTTCCCATTGTCTCTAATAGCGATGTGTACCCATATATAGAAATTAATTCTATCACTTTAATCACATATTTTCTATCTTATGGATTTACATAATATCCTATGCAACGTTTAGAATATTTACTTAGATGCACCATGTGTTTAGCTTAATGTATGTTTGTTTAAATCATAAACAAATTCTTTGAATCTTTAACACGTGTCCTATGAAATAATTTATTTTCATCGTACTTGGACTTGTATGATATCCATTTGTCATTTTAGTTGGCATATTGGTTATATATTTACACTGTTATCTCCAAAGAACATCTTGAAATATGATGTAAGTTACTACAGATGGTAACATTGATACTACTTACATCATAACTCTGATGTATAAAATGTGCATTTAGGAATTTCTCCACATTACATTTTGTTGATCAATGTTAATATATATAATCGTCATCAATCCTATTTATGAACATCAATATCGTGATTTAGATAAGGTAACATGCATTTAAGAATTACTCCATGCTACGTTATCATGATCGATGAATGTTTGGTCAAGATATTCTTCAGCATGCCGATCTGAAGCAACTCATATCTTCTGACCAAACATATACTTCACTATTACATTCCTTAATAACATAAAGGAATATTATGAATTATGCTTACCTCTAGATTTCCTTTGGAATAGTTCACTCTCTCTTGTTGAACTAACCCTAGAATCTTTGTTGCATACCTTTATTTCTAAAGGTTTCTTGGTCTAAACTAAAGATGTCAATAATACCAAAGGTATTTAGCTATTCCAAGCCTAAATAAAATACTGGGTATATTCTTGATGTCCAATTTTAGTTTTACTTGACAAGAATGGAAACAATTGGGTAAGTATTACATTTTTTACATTGATCATGTATTGCCTTTTATTCATGTATGTCTGAACTATTTGGTGAGTATGTTACACCACAAACAACATTCATTCCTGAACTTGGAATAACGTCTCATTATGACCAAAAGGGAAATGTAAGATAAATTTTTTGGTCATACTCAACAACTTGTTCAATTAAAATCATTCACTTGGAAATTAGAAGTTATGTGTTTCTCACCACTGACATAGGAATCACCCTTTCTCAGCTGCTTGGAGAAGACACTTTACTTATTATAATGTTCCTATACTTACTTGGTTACTGTATTTAAATAAACATATGTCATTGGCATATTGTATTCAATTCCAAATAATTATGTTATAAACATTAATTTATAATGATGAATATACCTGAACAAGAAGCGGGTACTTGCCTCTAGTATTTTAGTTCATTGCATTTTAAACTTCAATAAATTTATTTCATTATGTGATGAAAATGACCTCCTATTAAATATCCAACCTCTTTTCTTTGAAGGAAATCACAAAGGTGCCTTTGGCGTAACTTTCCATAGGCCTATTCTCTTTGTCATTCAATTTATTCTCTGTAAGAACAAAGAATGGTACTATCTTTAATATTCGTATTACTTGGAGAAAGTTACCTTAATGGTAATGAAGCACTTACTCTATACCATTCATTTGTATCCTTAAACTAAACTAGAGTAATTTGTTGTAAAATTTATAAGAATGATATGACATGAAAGATTTTTATTTTTCTTTCACTTTACACAAAGCAAGTGCAATCATCACATTCAAATCTTTCTTAGCTTTCTCCTTGGAAAATTCATAGAGATGATACTGCATATAACATCATCCCTGTCCTGATGTAGCGACTACAACTAACATCAGACATTGATGATAGCATTATGATAGAACCATCATATGCTTGATTCATGAGTCTCCTGTAAGCAGTTTTACACTCTCTCTTCCTGAGGTGGCTTAATAGGTTGGGACACAAGCACCTTGAATTTCTGTTCTAGTAGTATTGTGAACATGAACCTATACTACACATGGAATTTCATGCTAGTTTGGAAATTACCTTTTTCCAATAGTAATCACATTATTTATTAGTGGTATTACTTCCCATTTTCCTACAAAAATAACCTTTTGTAGATTAGTACTTTTTATGTTGCTTACCAAATGTGACATTACTAATTAATTTAATCATTAAATGTCTCCCACTAATTTTTGGAATTCTAGGAACCCTCTGTAATAGAATAGGAATACTCTATCATTTGAGTATTCTAGTGGAAATGATCCATGAACCTCCCCTCAAAGTCTAAAAACTGTGGCTACATCACTACTTGGAGGGTTCAAGGTAGGCATTTGGCTGGCCAACCGCAGTAACCTGTGATTCCTTGATCTGTTTAGTGAAGACCCAGCTTCTAAAATCATAATCTGATTTACTCAAAGATTACCTCTAAAATTTAAAACAAAAATCTATTTGTGGCTATTTATTTGCTGCAATTTTAGTTAAGTCACCCTACAACCCTAATAAGAACTCCTCGATAGTAAGAGGCACCCTCAGCTAGGGAATGACCAGGACCCCAAACACCCGGTTTTGTTCAAAATTGAATGATGGAAGGATATGGTGAATTAATATATCATTTTTGGTTTTATTGGTTTCTCTTGAAGAATGTGATCCATTTATTTTAGTCTTGTTCATCTATGTTGTCGAGCTCAGAATTGAACATTAATAGAAAAACATACGCCACTTCTTTATTCATTTTATTATCTATTATTTCAGGAATTTTCCAACTATTTATAAATGCATAAAATAATAAATAAATTCATAAAGGTTAACTACTACCTGACTGGTCTTGAGAATCTAAATGACCTAAGGGCATCGTACTTGAGTCAAAACCTGACTAAGAGTGTAGCTTTCCCCTGCCTTGTATGTTCACTTCTCTTCTGAAGTATCACCTCGTCTTCGAGGGGTCCACATCACGTCTTAGAGTACCACCTCAACATGGCGGGATCCACGTGTCGTCTTACACTATCTTGATCAACAGACTACCTCATGTTGGTGGGGTCCATGTCATTCACCGTCTTCATTTGTAGTATAAAAATACTCGTGCGCAGGTGAGGGGAACTAGGGATATAAATGTGCAACAGGTAAAAAATTTGGCATGCAAGACCATATAAGTTTTAACCGATAAGAAAGACGATGTGAATACCATCTATTTAATTAATTACAATCATTACACACAATTAAATAATTAAATAAATAATGAAAGAAATGTAGACATACAAGGGGTGGTGCTTAAGACCAGCAGACAAGTAAAATCCATGCACGATAAAATTAAAATGAATTAAATAAGGGTGAGGGTTATAAATTAAATTAAATGAATTAAATAATTCAAATAATTTAATTAATTATCGTTCTTTTAATTAATTTAGTTTTAATCCCAAAATTAAATTAATTATTTAATTTAATTTTTAATTGAAAAAAATTAATTTATATCCCCGGGTATTAAAATAATTAACCAAAAGTAATTTTTAATTAATTTAATTTAGATACTAAAATTAAATTAATTATTTTTTATTAATTTAAATTGGTTGGTCCCCGAAAAATCACTGTAGGGCATGTGTGGTTCAGGCCAAATCCGCGGCCCTTCCAGGCCGTGTGGGGCCAAACTAGCCCGGACTGATCCATCCAAACCAGTTCCGGGTTGAACAGATCGACCTGGACCATTTTAACGACAATTTTTCCATACCGAAAATAACTTGTAGGCAAAAGGGGTACATCCTTTGTCTAGACCGGAGGCAACGATGATGGAGCTGCAGACGGACCTCGGGAAGCAAGAGGGCAGTGTCCAGGAGAGGGCAGAGCGAGCAGGGCGCAGGCAAGGTTGTCACGCAGCTAGGTGTTCGTCGGCCGACTGTGCGGTGAAGCCCAGTAGTGCCGGTGCGGTGTGCTGAAGGTGTCCAGAAGGAGAGCTAGGGCAGCGGCCCTGTGGGTCGGTCGTGATCTAGCCATCCACGTTCGGCCGACACGGAGGTAGCCAACCGAATATATCCATAGTATGTGGCCGGGAGGAGGTCGAAGGCCGGCGTAGGGCGGCGGCCAGGTGAGATGACGAGACTACTGGTAGTGGGGCAACATGCAGTTCCGATCTGAAGCAAGTTGTGTCGAAGGCCGCCGGAGTAGAGCCGGGTTGTGCGGCTTGGGCGGTCGGATTGTGGTGGAAGTAGGCGGCGTCTTGAGTAAAGTGGGACACCGTAGGGGGGAGAACAGAGAGCGTTGGGAGCCAGGATGATTGTGTCCTAGAGCATGGCTGAGAGGCGAGTCGCACGGCGACCTGGGAGAGGAGGTGGGACCGCGGTCTGGTGCTGGGTCAAGCGGGTGGCGGATCAGCCTCAGGGCGAGCTGGTAGGGAGACAGGGTGCGGCCTCGATGGTACGATGGTGCTTCTGGCATGCCGAGGAGTGGAGGCGGAATGATGGGACCATGGTAGTTCCAGGAGCAGCGGACCAGCGAGGTCCTGCGGGTGTATGTGTTGGGCGGCGCCCCTTTGTGGCATGCGGAGGAAGGAGCGACTGAGGGGGTCCAAGCGGCCCCAAAAAAACGCTTTTTTTTTTTTGTTTTTTTTATAAAGTCTTCTTCTTTCATTTATTTAAAGGTCTTCCCCTTTTTTTAATTAAGTCTCCTCCTCTTTAAGGCCACACCTCATTTTTTTAAAAATCCAAGTCTCCTTCAATTTATTGCAAAGGCCAAATAGCATTTAAAATAATAATAATAAATTTATTATAAAATAATAATTTATTATTATTATATTATTATTATATTATTATAATAAAAAATAAATATCAATATAATAATAAAATTATTTTGAAAATTACTAAATTATAAAATTATAATTTTCATCATTAAGATTATTTCTAATGAACTGATCAAAACTTGATCGGTTCAGTTGGATGAAATAAAATTTTAGAACACAAGATCAAACCGCATATTTGATCAAATCTAAAAATTTAAATGGCCATAACATGGTCATTAAAGAACAGATCGATGCATAGTTTGAACCGTTGGGATAGTTTTTTAACCCTCTACTTAATTTTATGCAACTTAACTTTATTTGGATCAAAAAATTTATGTTATCCCTATGATACCACTAAAAGGTTCTGGGCCCGCAACAAAAGCTAGTGGGCTAGAGATTTTAAAATTTTTCATCAAAAAAACTTGTCGATGCCAATGATCCCAGCCCTGGTAAGGTATAAGGATCTCATGTAAATTATAAAGAGCACAAAATTAAAAAAGAAAACATACCATTCCAGATCCGAAGGGGTTCTCTACTACAACTTGTCGTTGGTGATCACTGCTTGAAGAATCCATAGCAAGATCCATCTAGATCATCCACACATGCTTCAAAAAATGGTTGGAACATCCATCGTTGGCACGACGATCCGACGATGTCTTCCTTGTCTCGACGATCACCACATCGTGATCCTTTCGATGCTTGAGGAAGATCTTGATCCAGGTTATTGGATCAAATGCTTCTCTCTCGAGGAAGTAGGAGGAGAGAGTGGCTCTCAATTTTTTGTCCATGAAAGTGAATGAATTTTTAGAATATCCACGCATGAGAGAGAGCATCCTCTTTTATTTATAGCGGTGTTGCAAAATACTCTGTTGGTTTCCCCAACCCCCATTTATTTCAACATCCACTATAATAAATAATAATGATGAACGAAACTGTCCCAATACTATTTATTATTTATCTCATACTTTTAATATTTATAAAATATATTACATGATAAAAACTGAGCCACTAAACTCGATTCTCTATCCCACTTAATATTAAATGAACCTTGAATATTAAAATAATATTCGTTCAATTAATATTTTTCTCATATTTAATAAAATTATAATTACTTTAAATAAATCTAATCCTAGTTATCATAACATGAATAAGACTGAATTTATTTAATTCTTTTGGTGATCGAAAACTTGGACAACACTCGGACCCTGTGGTGGGTCCCACCATGTCGATATACCTATTAAAATGAATTGGGCGGATTCTTGAATATGCTATTGTCTGTGACACTATAGTCCCTTACCTCAATATCAGTGAATAAAATCCCAAACCAATAGAGGTGTCTAATAACCCAACATGGCCCCTAAAGAGATAATGATTCTCATCGAAACGACAACCAACCTACGAACACTAACTATGTACTATAATCTATTTTTCATTAAATATCTCATAAAGCAGGATGTACACATATGTCATCATCCTTTCTATGGTTTATTATTTGTTGATCTATCAGAATGGATTTTCTTTTCGACTGCTTTGGAAAAAGACTTATGAAGATAGCACTATCCTGATCAACTAGTCCTGAGATATACAACTTCCTAAACTTGGAAGCGATAAATCCTTTCTTTACCATTCAACCAATGTCATTCCACTAACAACGCACCCAACGCAAGCTACCTCGCCACGATTTCAATACCATGGTTTTTTTATTGTAATAAAGTATGCAATAAAATGGAACACACTAGTAATGATATCAAGTGAAAAGACCAATACACATGTCCGTGGATAAGAACAACCAATGACACCCAAAACATGTGGTGTTCTAATTGAAGGGTCTGTCCTCATGATCTCACTACTGGAGATCACCAAGTGAGAACTTCATGAGAAGAAGTCTCAGTGCTTATAAGCCCCCTGCACCTGATAGTCAGACATGTACTGTGTCTAGTTATTAAGATGTATCTAGACCATAGAACATATATTTAAATTTAATGTCACTGTATTTTGAGTTTCTCATTATAGCCTGGTAACTGCTATAACCTCTCGACACGACAATTAATCTTATAAAATTACCATTTCAATAGTGGATGTAGAAAAGTCTACACTATAATGGTAGGATGATATCATGTATAACTAACTGTACAAATGATATTGTAACAAAAAGTACATCATAGTTGGGTCTAGGGAACCCACTATTTCAACAATTTCCACTCTTTTCATATTGTTTTTTTGGATTTTTTTATTTTATTTTTTTCTCACACTTATATTTCTATCATAGTGAAAACTATTCTCTAACACATTCTATTCTAGTTTTAAGTGGGATTTAAAAATAATTACAATTGACCGGATTCAATGATGCCCACAATCAATTTTTGGTACTATTTCCAAGGAGGTATGTATGTATTGGTGACTCTTCATTTTAAATGTCAATTTTATTTAAAAAATAAATAATTAAAATAAAAAACAATGATGAAACCTCATTGATAAACAAAATACATGATAGTGTTTATTTCTTATTAAACCAGGGAAAAAATTTAGATTTTATGTGTAGCATATTTTCATAGACTCATTGAAGATTATAAGGAGTTGAGGTGACCTACAATGGAAACCTTCGGAAAATGACATAAATAATTTTAACACATTTTCTCTGGGTTTTAGGTATTATAGGTTTAAAGAGAAGAACTCCACCCTCCAAAATATATGGAAGGGGTTGATGAGGCTAAAGAATGGACGAAAATAGAAGATCCTTATAAAGAGAATTGTTTTGAGGGTTGGAAGGATATTAGACACAATTAATTAGATAAATATAGACATTTAAGGGATAATAGTTTTCTTTCTAGTGATCAATGTGATTATTTATATTACACTAAATAGCCTTTTGATTTTTTCTTACTTGAACAAATAAAATAATTCAATATACCAACTCTTTTCCAATGGAAGACACCCAAGATGAGGTGTTTCATTTTGAAGAGTTCCTATAGGATTTTGAAAACCTCATCCCTGCCTTGAACTTTGTCTCAGTGGACCTATATAATTTATATGAACAATATATTGAACGTTATCATTTAGTTGACATCCTTTTGGAAGAAATTATGTTAATTTTTTATTTTGATTATTTTAATCCTGATATTATTTTTAACTTCTCCCTTTGTAGATGTGGAAGATAGAAATTAGTTTATGAACTCTTGGAGTGTCTAGATGAATTAAAACCTTCCTATGTTAAGGAATTTATGATGCTCTTAAAACACATTGAACATAATTTTTTTGGAAATTCTAAAAATGAAGATATTGAGGCCACAATAGATGTGGTGATTGGTGAGGAACTAGTTCTCCCACAAAATGGGGTTATCACTCCATACTAATTTCTTATTTTTTTTATTAATTCAATTCTAATTTTTTGGTTTTAAAAAAAAAATTATTTTGTGTGAAAACAAGTGGCGATACATTCCACTGCTTGAAAATCCATATTGGGTAACTTCTTTCCCACCTAATAACTAATTTGTTGTATCCTTACACCATTAACATTTAAAAGATTAAATTATTATTATATTATGAAAAGTAAATGTGACGTAACAGTACATAATATTGTTACTCCTCCTTAATTTAATAATGCTAATTAAATATCAAACATGCCATTTTCTAATATTTCTTAACAGTATTTTATGTCTTCAATAGAGAATAAATGGATTTCATTTTAATGTCTATTTTATATGTGTTTCTGTGAGTATAATTTTTCATCATATTGAATCATAAATTCAATTATTTTCAAAGATCAAATGGAGCTACAAGATTAAGATACATAAAATTAAATTTTTCTTAACTCCAAACTCATATTTAATTAATTTTGAACATAAAAATTATGGAATTTAATTCTTATATATTTCCATTTAGTGGATCTAAAAATGGGAAATAAGAGGGGATTATTTTAAAGAGAATATGATAGTGTTTTTTATGAACTTCAAAACCTAAAGCTTCTTAACAAGGGGAGTTAAAATTTAAATTCAGCACTTTTAATTCTTCGTAAACATAAAAAATATTATTTATATTTAGAGTGAATTAAGTCATCAAGATTTTTTTTTAAATTTATTTTTTAATCTGAAATTCTATTTTTTAATTTACTTATTGTTGTAATATTTTTTACTACCATTGTTTATTGAAATATTGGTTTTCATGTCTGTTTCAACACTTTGCTGAAAATAATTGTTGAATTTAAAATGTTAACATGCATATTCTAAGAAAATATTGAATTTTTAAAAAAATTATTTATGTAGTAATTAGTTAGAATATTTCATGCATGCTTTGGTATAGTTACAAATTTTGTGGGGAGATGATTTTTGAATTTTCATGTAACCTTATTAACATGATTTATGAACTACTTATTTGATAAATATGTTTTGATCTCATTTTATTTTAAAATATTTCTCACACCACATAATTAAACATTGGAAACTATTTTATGTATTATGTTCAGGGTAGGGGTTTAATTTGACAAAAAATTAATTCATTGTGAACCCATAACCCCCCCTATTTTTTGATCTAGTGAATTTTTAAGAATCACTTATGAGTTTTTAGTGGATGATAATTTTTCTAAAAATAGATGGTTCCCATGCCATATTTAGGTGATTGATCTTTAAACCTTGTGTATTTAATTGGGTTAACCATTTTTCTTTCTCTCTATAAAAAATGGATTATGTAAATTTTTTGGGAATGTTAAACAATCATTATTTTTCAAACTTTTAACATGAATTTTACCCGTAAAATATGCATCCAAATGAATTATTAAATGGAAATCCTAATCCACTGTGAATTTATTTTTCTTTTATTATTTTATTCTTTATTAATAAACTATTGTATGATTTATTTATTCCATCAATAAATTTTCACTCTATCTCATCCAATGGAGTGTCTATGTATTATGAGCCATTATCTTATGTGAGTTTGTTCTCATGGAGGTACATAAAAGTTTGGGCTTCCAATTTGATGCAAATTTATGTTTCTTAAATTCATTTTAAAAATTTAAATATTAATAATTTTTTTAAAATAGTAACTAATTTTACACTTATGAAATTTAATGCAAGAGGGAATTAAAAAAAATTTTACTTGAGAGAATCCATGAGGGAAAATTTTTATTAAATAAATTCTTTGTGGAATTTATATTATTCTATTTTGATATTTATTTTCTACCATTTAATTTGATTTAAATATTTCTTGAGTATAAGTAGTATGATATGTGTGGGGAAATATTTTATGGAATTTTTTCCTATGTTTTACCACATATTTTTTATTGAATAAACAGTCAATTTAATTTTAAGATAAATATTTTTTTCATTAATTATCTAGTTGTTTTAAAATGGTTGTTTAAATATTAAATTTTGGAATTTCATGCTTAAATGTGATTTTTTATATTAAAGTTATTAATTATTTAATAGTTTAAATTTTTTATTTTTAAATTTTAATATTTAATGTTATTTAATTATAGAATATTATTAAATTTTATGTTTTTATTTTTATGTTTCTATCAATTTATAATGAATGTTAATTTAATTTAATATATAGTTATTTCATTTTATTGTTTTATGTATTTAAATTTTGATCAAGATAATTAAATTATTTTTTGTTCTCAACAACCCATGTATCTAAATTCCTTCACCCCATTCATGCACCAAAATCATAATGTATGAGAATGATATGTAGACCACATATCCATTTATTTGGGTATGTTAACACCAGGTGCCCTATTCTCCCCTACAACCATTATGAGGAATTAGGACAATCCATTTCCAACCGATCCATAACTATAAAGAATAAGACCCTAACTAAATTTTAGTATGACCAAACCATTATCAATGACTTGATCTCATAAAGATATGAGATTAAGATTCCCATTGAAGTCGTAACTGGTGATTTCATGAGTTCAATCAAATTTGTGATTAATTTTAAACCTAATAAGGCTTCGATTAAGAGTGATATTGGTGAAACACTACTGGAAATTTAGGCTATAGACATGGTTCTAAACCATGGATATAGGCCCAAAAACCATTTCTATAGGTTATAGCCACGATTTCATGAACCATGGATGGTATTGGAGTGGCTATAGGGCTGATCCTATAGCCATGGTTTGAAACCGTGGATATAGGGTAAGCCATATAAATGCCAATAAAGGCCACGATTACCGTGGATAAAGCCCTATAGCCACGGTTTGAAACTGTGGCTAAAGACCTATAGCCACGGTTTAAAACCATGGCTATAGGGCTTTCCACTGCATTAAAAAAACTAGCATGGTGAACCGTGCTGGCTGTTGGGAGGACTGCACCAGCACCCCCCACCCCCTTCTCATACACACCTCCCCTGCCCCACCCCCTACACCTTGCACCCCACCCCCCTGCCCCCTCCTCACTGCACACCCCCTCCCCCTAGACCACCCCACCTTGCACCTGCACCCCCCATACAAGGAAATCCAAATCCCATGGAACCACCACCTTCTTCGGAAATAGCCGAACCAACACAATTGAGTCGGATTCTACTTCATCAATCTCCTCATTGAAAATATTACACAGCATAAGGCATGTATTCATCGCACTCCCCATTGGAGGAACCCATTTAGTAAAAGGAATTGAAACACATAATCACCAAGACCATATTGTTCTAAACCAACCCGCCTCCCCTCGTCTCCCCCGAAATACACGATCCATCCACATTCAATTTTAATGTTAAGCCCCTATTGTTCTAAACCAACCCGCCTCCCCTTATCTCCCCTGCAATACATGATCCATCCACATTCAATTATAACTAGTACTCCGCCTGTGCGATGCACGACACTATAAAATAATAATAATTATTAACTATAGATTACTATTTATAAAACATAATAGTTTATATCAATTATGATTAAGTAATATAAATAGTGAAACATTCAAACCGAAACAACAACTGTTTCAGAGTTGATTTTCAATGGAACACATGGAAACAAAAATGAATTGTTTGGATACATTGTTTCTTTAGCAAAGAGTTGGGTGAAAAATATTATAGTAACAGAATACTGTAATAGTATATGGTGTCCCCTTTGGAATGAAACTAAATTCAATAAATTGTGTTAGTAAAAACCTTCCAAAATTGGGTTCTCGTGGCACTACAGTAGACAAGTATTGGTGGTTGCTGGTTGGTATTAATCTGGTACCTGCACATGTTTGTAGAAACAGGTTACAAATGTGGAAAACATTTTTAGATATCATACATACACAATAGCACCACTTTCTGCCTCTACTATGCTTGAAAAATCACATGACCATGCAAACAGAGATAGGGAAAATGATCCTGAAAATTAAACAAACCAAAAAATTCTGCCATTTGAATCTCACCATAATTTCAATTAGCCTCATTTCGAACATAACATGAAAAATCTAAAAGCTAACTAAAGTATTTTTAATTGTAGGAGCACAAAAGCACCAAAAAAAAGACGTAATACACAACTCTAGCAATGAGTAAAAATGAAGGCAATGACAAACCAGCTTAACCAAAAGTACCCATCCATCCATTAAATCTCTTCAGTTGCAATCTAGTGGACTCATGCAGAAACTACTGAATAGTTAAAACTTGTTACATTTTAATAACAATAACACACTATAATGAATTCTTTCAATTACGAAATATGCATTAGAGAATATCACCAATAACCTTACAACATTTTTTTATTGTAATCATAAAATCATAAGTATAAGATAGACAATATTCATGTGTTGTGTAATGTTATTCACATAAACCATCCAATGAGTCAATTCAAATGTAATGCATAACATTAAATAAGAACGTACTTTGAATATCTGTATGGAGTTCCTTGCAATACACCCCCACCCCAGGTTGATATTGAACCTACACAGAGAAGTTAAAATTAGGGAATTGTAAAATTAATGGTTAAGTGATTAAATTTCACTAACAATGATCAAAAAACATGTATATAACAATCCCCACATGCATATGCTGGTTGATCATTCTTATATTTCAGTCACCAATGTAATAACCATAAATTTGATTCAAAAACATTACACATGTCTAAATCGTAATGTCAATACAATAACATTCTAGTAACAATTATAACCACATTCTAGTTTAAAGAAAACCTCTTTGGGCTGAATTGAAGATGGATGAACGTGTCAATGCCCTCAATATTGGTGTGGAAAAAAACTAAACTAACCAAACACACTATCCCCCTCCCCCACCCCTCCCCCATGCCCAACACCATCCCCCATGAGGACCCTCTCCCCTGCCCAACCACATCCCCACCAGCCCCCTCCCCACTTCTCCGCAGGCCCTGCCCTCCCCCCTCCCCTCCCCCATGCCTAGCCACTCCCCTCCCCTTTACACACCCTGCCTAGTACCATCCCCCACCAGGACCCTCTCCCCTTCCTAGCCACATCCCCACCTGGACCCTCTCCCCTTCCCAGCCACGTCCCCACCATCCCCCTCCCCACTTCTCCACAGGCCCTTCACTCTCCCCCGTCCCTCCCCTCCCCCATGCCTTGCCGCTCCCCTCCCCTCCCCCCTAACCAGAATAATCTCCCACCATTTCCCATCACCCCCTCCCCCCTCCCCTCTCCCATGCCCAGCTTGTCCCCTCCCCTGATTCTCCTCCCACCCCTTCCCAACACCTCCCCCTCCCACCTCCTCCACCCCCCTGCCCAGCCCCATCCCCCACTAGCCTCCTCCCCCATTCCCATACCCTTCCCCCACCATCATTAAAACACATAAATTGACAATTGATATGTAATTAAAGAAGAAGAAACTAATTTCATAAACAGTAAGACAATAGTTATAATATAAAAACAATGACATTATATAGAAATAATCTCTAAGGTGTTCATATTATTAAAGGTAAAGAATTATTATTAATTAGAAACATGTTAAAGGAGTATACATAAATTTAGTTTTTTATAATAATAATGTACTGTATTCATTTAAAGAAATAAAATTAAAAAACTATACATAGTGGAGTCAATAGTGAAAAAAATTACGTGCATTCATATGTAGGATGAAAGGGAGGGAGGCTAACTCCACAATTTTAGGAAAAACTACCTGAATTCATACAGTGTGTAAATACAAATAAAAAATGATGGATAAAAGGGAGGTTAATTCCATAATTTTAGGAAAACACACCTGTTGCGGAGATCTGGACATGTAGAATATTTTAAGAGGGTTTTTAGTGCATAAAAAACAATATATAGTGGAGTAAATAGTGAAAAAAATCACATGAATTCATATGTTGGACGGAAGGGAGGATAAATTGATGATTTTAGGACAAATTACCTGCCTTCATTTCCAATTCATGTTTCTGTATTCACATGCACTGAGAAAACAATTAGAAAAGAATAAAATAACTGTAAATATTTTACCATGTATATAAAGGAAAAAATTCATTAAATGAGGATAGAACACCTTCTTCACAGATCTTGATTTATATAAGTTGAAACTAAGGCATTGAAATTGAAGATGAAAAATCAAAACCTTGCTTGTTAAAAAAAATAATAGAAATTGAACATTAGTGCATAGAAACAAACAAACAAAACAACCCAACCTGCCCATTGTAGCCAAATTCAATTACTGTCAAGAAAAATTCAATAAGAACATGATTATTGAACCGATACCTTCCTATAAAAATACATGTTTTCCGATGCAAACTGAACTCCTGAAATCAAAAGAATCCACACATCAGAATCTGTAAAAAGAAAACAATAACATTACTTTTCTATTAGTGATCCTACATTGAGACACTGTTCCAATTAAAAATTAAAGATATTTTTCTAGTCCTGGCCATTGGCGCACCTACACTGATTCTACAGTTGGAAGAGTTTTCTAGGTCAATGCAGCTTCCTCGTCTTGAATCGATATCTGCATATCACTAACAATTTTCATTATACTCATAGCTCCAAACATTTAAACATGAAAACACTTTATATGAACTTGAAGTTTCCATAAATATTCCAAAGAATAAGATTCAAAAACAGTGGCAGCAACCAACAAAATTTATCATAAAAAACCAGCGATATAACTTAAGGCAATCATATTAAATCCTTTACAGTGCAAGAAAAGCATAAAAAATACCTGATTAAGATCCTACAAATTCTCTAAAAAATGAAATACATTCATCTATCTAGAACCACTTAATCAAAATCACTGCAAAAGAAGATTCATACAGTATACTGTAAGAACAAAACAAATATGAACCTATATATTAAATTGGTATCAATTATAAAAAATGTACTCTGAAAATTTTAAAAAACAGTATACTGTAAGAACAAAAAAATACGATTCTATATGAAAAAAAGACCGTATTGAAAAAATATGAACAAATGTGAAAAAATATAAACCTATTAAAAAATTTGAATCTATATAAACACAAAACTCACCATTCTATCAGAACATAAACACGTCCACCATAGTATATTACACAAGTTTTTTGAATCCTAGAGAGAACAAAAGCATGGTTAGAAATACTTTCATTATTTTGAAAAAACAATATAGATAGGAATATAAATATAACATAGGATATAAATAAAATCATTGTTTCCATTAATTTAAAATCATTTATAGAAAAAAATAATTAAGATCAAAGAAAAAAAAAATTGTTTAGATTTGATTTGGGAGAAAAGAATAAGGGATAAAATGAGAATTTCTCTCTGCCCCCTGCCCCCCCCCCCCCACCTGCACACCCCCCCGCCCCCTCTCCCTGCCCCCTGCCCCCACCTGCACACCCCCCTGCCCCCTCTCCCTGCCCCTGCCCCCCACCTGCACACCCCCTCCCCCTGCCCCAGCACACCCCCTACCCCCCACCTGCACACCCCCATTCCCCCTCTCCCTTCCCCCTGCCCCCCACCTACACACCCCCCCTGCCCCCTCCCCAGCCCCCCCAGCTGCACACCCCCTCCCCCTGCCCCCCACCTGCACACACCCCCTCTGCCCCATCACACCCCCTGCCCCTTCCCCCCACCTACACACCCCCTACCCCCCACCTGCACACCCCTCTCCCCCTACCCCCCCACCTGCCCCCCCCCCCCACCTGCACCCCCCCTGCCCCCTCTCCCTACCCCCTGCCCCCCACCTGCACACCCCCCTGCCCCCTCCCCTGCCCCCCACCTGCACACCTCCCTCCCCCTGCCCCCCCACCTGCACACACCCCCCTGCCCCAGCACACCCCCCTAAATGAGATCCTTTCAAATACAACAAGGTTTCATTGCTTTCCTATATGGGCCTATGAAACCCATTATGACTATTAATGAAACTGACCAGACCATTGATGAATACCAAGAATTTCCCCCAGGTATACTTGTTATCCCACCTTACTGCCTATTACTTTACGTTGTTGATAATGCCCTTATAGAAGTTTCTTATGATTCTACCACTGAGGGAGTTTGGCTTAAACATGAAAAATTATACATGATTGCATCATTTGTAGGAAAAATTTACAAGAAACACTGTATATTGACATTCAAAATGAATCTTAGTACATCTATAAAAAACCATTTAGATGAGGTTAATAAATTCATGTTAGATTTAGACAATATTAATGTGTATGTAGATGATGAGGATCCAGAAATGATCACATTAATCACTCTTGAAAATAGATATAGAACACTTGTTACGACCATGATGTATGGTTGAGTCTATTTAACAATAGAAGATATCAAATCAGCCCATCTATATAAGGAATTGCATTCTAGAACAAAAATAAAAGGTGAGGATAAGAGTTTTTCACAAGGGGGAGACATTAAACTAAAGGTAAGAAAACACAATTCAGTAGGGAAAACAAATAAGATTAATAAATAACCCAAATCTAGGACAAGATCTATGGATAGAAAAGTAATATGTTTTCACTATAGTAAACCTGGGCACATTAAGCCCGAGCATAGGAAACTCATGCGTGAGTTAGAATCCAAACATCCCACTAACCTGTATTTTCTAGTTGATTCATGCTATGAAATTTGTTTAAATCATGAATGTGTCCATTTATACACTCAATCAAGAGTGGGTCCTAGACTCTAGTTGTTCTTTTCATATTTTCCAACAGAGAGAGTCATTTTTAGAGTTGGTCAAAAAGAGAGAAGTAGATGTATTCTTAGGAAAAAATAATAGGTGCAAGGTTGAGGGAATATGATCCATTATTATAGAGTTAGATAATCAATCCATCACCACCTTACTTAATGTATGGTGGGTACCCATCATTTAATGAAACATAATATACTATAGCATATAAGATAGGGAATTTTAGCTCCAAAGTCTTAGAGGAACAAAACAACCAAGGGCTATTGAGTAACATCAAAACTATAAATCTTTCATTTTACAGAGATTGTGTGATGGGAAAATCCAAGAGGGTGAGTTTCAATAGGTCTTATTTCAATGTCGCCATCCCACTTGAATACATACACTCAGATTTTTGGGGGATAGCCAGGAGTAGTTCTTGTGTTCAAGGATCCAATTTCATCATCTTTATAACTAAAATCTCTAAGAATGTTTGGATTTATATAATAAAAAGAATATGATGCATTCCAAACCATTTAAACCTAAAAAAGATTCAATGTAAAATCACACTATAAAGATTATTAAGATCGAAGAATAGATAATGGTCTTGAATATCTTTCTATAGAGTTCATTCAGTTTTCCTAAGACCAAAACTTCCACCCCTGACAATAATGATCCAGTCTATGATAAGGATGTGGAACATGAGCCCTCATATCATTTTTAGGCTGAGGATTAGCCTATTCCACCACCTCCTTAGCCCACTGATGCCACTGATTCTATGTATAGATCTAGTTCAGATTTAGATTCTAAAAATTATACTACTCATAACGATTATCAATTGACCTATGACAGGAAAATGAGAGTCCCCAGACCTCCTTCCTGATTCTTCTAATATGTTGTGGCTTCATATGCCTTTTTATATGGCCTAAAATATTATTATTGATGAACCTCAATCACATATATAGGCTTTATAAGAAAAAGACTCAAATAAGTAGGTTTTTCTGATGAATGAAGAAATTTAATAGATAAATAAGAAACATACATGGGATGTTTGTAACAAACCAACTAATTCCAAAATAATTGGTTATAAATGGATCTTTGAAAGAAATGAGGACAACACTGCGGGATGTAAATAAAATAAAAATCTAGGCTAGTTTTCAAGGGAATCCTTCAAAGAGAGGGAATTGATTATGATGAATTATTTTGCCTTTTTTCTTAAGCATTATTTCATTCATCTTTCGATAGATTTTGAAACTTATAATGAATTTCATATAGAGCAGTTAGTTTTTAAAAATGATTTCCAGCTTGGTGATTTGAATGAAAAGATTTATATGATACCTCTTGATGATTATCCTGCTGAGTTCAAACCAAAGAAAGTATGCCATTTAAATAAATCTTGGTCTAGACTGAAACAATCCTCATGGAAGTGGTGCTTCAATTTTGATTCATTTTTTTATAGGTAATAAGTTCATTAGCATTCATTATAATTCCTTCTTTTATTTAAACTCAACTAAACACTACATCATTTACCTACTATTGTATATTGATGACATGCTCATAATTTTAAAAGACATAAATATGATCTCTATTGTTAAATACCAATTGAAAATTAAGTTTTAAATCAATGACTTAGGTATAGATAAGAAAATCCTAGGTGTTTAAATCATTAGGGATCATTAGTGATAGAATGCACAAACTACTTTATCTATCTTAGCATGCTTATATTTTAAAATCTATAAATAGGTAAATGTTGGAATCTCTCAGTCCTATTAATTTCCTTCTTGAACAACATTTTAAATTGTCCTTGAATCAATCACCTACTGTTGAAGTTGATGTTGAATTTATGTCTAGAATTCCTTATTTTAACATTGTTGGTTGCATAGCGTATTCTATGATTTCCTGCTTAAACAACATTTTAGTAGTCATTCTCATTCCCAATAAGATATGGTAAATATTAATGATACTGATCAAAAAAGCAGTGTAATAAGATGCATGGAGCTCGTCATACATTACCAATCCAAAAATATAATTTACATCAAAAGTGTGTCTCAATATCAGTATCATAAGAATCATGATAACCCTCATCCACACCTCCTACAGAAACACCATTACCACCTATCACACCACCAACATCATCATCAGCATCTACATCCAAACCAGAACCAGCACCGGGTCCAGCACTAGGTCCGGCTCTGGCTCTGACAGAAGAATCTACATTAGCAGACCACATCGACATAAAAAAGGCATCAACTGTTGCTGTGGATTCTGGTGGAAGTGTATAAGAAAGGGAAGACATAAATTTCATCATATTTGCAGTTATTGCCTGTTCTAATTTTTTACTTGCTTCTTTGATTGCAGCATTCATTTGTTCCACTGTGAAAAAACCAGAACCAGTATGTGAAGAAACGTTAGTAGACCAGTATCGAGATGGTACAATCTTCTTCCCAGGTCGACAACGCACTCTACCCTTATGTTCATCTCTTAATACCTGGTGTAGATGATCGTTTGGGCCCAAATTGTTAGGTTCTTCTTCTGCCAATGCCTCTAAAGCATTCTTTTGATTGATATATAACATAAATTAAAATGATAAAATAATATAAGGAATTAAATTCAGTAAAAATCAATGAAATTGAAATATACTTACAATCGCCTTCTCGGTGTCTGTATTTGGCACAATACCATCTTTCTTTTTCCGGCTTGTACAAAAAAAAGTTGAGCGAGGAACGCGACCCTCAATATTCGATGAATTTTTCTGAAAAAAAAAAGAAATAAATCAAAATTGGAAGTTAAGAAAATTACAATAAACAAAGCTAAATATTTTAAATGTTAAATTACCCGCTTTTTCTCATGATCTGGTAATGAAGTGTGTCCGCGAGTATAAATGTGTTTCATTGAACTCTTGTTTGTATTATTTCTGTTTGATTTCTCCTATAAAAAAATAATTTTATAAATTCATTAACATAAATAAAACAAGTAATTTAAAATCATTTTCAAATAAATAAATGAATATATATATAAATTTAACAAACACCTTAAACGTTGGACTCTTCCAATAGTTGATCATCTCCTTATATTGTGATATTGAGAAATCTTGAATCAACGGTACTTCTTCAAGCTCTGTACCAACTCTGTTTTTCCAACCAAGCTATAAATCGTACTTTTAGGCTCGCCACATTTCACCTAAATCAATTATCCTTGCAGCCTTTACATTTTGTCCATCAGGAAAATTATATCGAAGCTGCAATGGACATAATATTTGTTAAGAAAATATTATAAATTAATATATATATAAAAGGGGATTAACATTACTTACCCAAATCTCTGCCCAGGCTTTGTCCTTTATTTGTTGTCCAACTGCCTTCCAACTTATCGGTTGAACCGGAATGATATTGCTGCGTCTAGCAAGTGTTCCCATAAAACTTTTACATTCTGTGCCATTTTTATTAATTATAGCATTGTCCTCATTGTAATCAACTATGATTTGCATGTGCCAATTCCAAACCTCGCGCATTTTTGTGTGGCCTCGTCGTTTGGTAGAGGCTGGAGCTAATCATGAAACAAAAAATAAAAGAAAATAATATATATGAATTTATCATTAATCAGTAACAGTAATGTTTAAACAAATACCAGTAGATGGGGGATCTACTGACCCCTGAAGTGCGGCGTCTGGAGGGGGGGCAACCTCCATGGTAGGTGAGATATCTACAGGAGTACTATGTATAGTAGATGAAAAGTGTACTGATGGAGGCATAAAACCCGATGGATAACCCTGTACAGATGAGGGTGGATATGGATATGGATATGGAGGTGGGATATATGGGGGAACATTCCCCTGTACAGTGGATGGTGGGAATGGAAAATGAGGGATGGGAGTTTGAGAACTACCATCTGATGTGGGTGTGGGCAAAAAGGGATATGGAAAAGGTGGGTATGGATAATATGGAGGTGACATAATGGGAGGATGGCCTCCTGGTGTCTCAAGAGGTATAGTAGTAGGCTAACATGTAGAATCAATACCCCCCTCCACAGTATCATCCTCAGTGGAATAATCCAAGCGTCTCCTTGACGATGAAGCCTAAAATAACATAGATGATAAAATAAAATGAATGATAACAAGATAAATAATATGAATGACCATAATATTCAAACATAATTTGTACTTACATTGTTTCCAGGAGGAGACCTACATTGTTCGTTTCTCGGTATTCTTCTACTCCTTCTAGTATCATCATAATCAGACATTTTGACCTGGAAATTTAAAATAACATTCTCAAATAAATAAAAATAATGAAAAATGTTAAATAATACAATTGTATCATAAAATAATGAGATACATTTTTAGGTGTGATATTTATATTGATAAAATATCAAGACTTTTCTATGTTCAAGATTTACTAGAGAAGTGGTTAAACATAAATTAGTGAGTCTGTTAATAGTTTTATATTCAATAATGGTACAAAATATACTAGTTATTTTGAAATCTTGTATGGATGTTAAAAAAACACATACAATATTGAGATAATATCATGTAAATATTTACAAATGTGTCAACGCTATGTGGGGTCTGTGACAATTTTTGGTTCACAATCTGTTCTAACAATTGCATCATCTATATCATCAAATGCAATATTCGAATAAATACCAACATGTTCATCCACAACATCATTTTCATCCATGCCTTTTTCAAAAATATGTCTAGGAATAACATCAAAAATAACACCAAATTGTGGTTGTAACGGGTCACTTACATAAAACACCTGTTTAGCTTGTGACGCAAGAATATAAGGTTCATCGGTACGAAGTTGGCGGTTCATATTAGTCACTCTAAATCCAAAATTATCAATATGCATTCCCTGTCGTGTCATTGAATCAAACCACTTTGATTTCATCATTACAACACGACCATGTGCATAGTAATCTAATAAAATGATTCTTTCAACAACATCGTAATATGATATATTTTCTGATCGAGGCTGCCTATCTGATGCACTCGCATAATAATATGTTGTGGTGATTATCGTGACACCGTCATGCTGTGTTTCCATTTTTTTGCACAACAATTTATAACAAATTTAAATCCATTGACAACCATTGACTTACAATCACGTACCACATCGTTTGGACCAAAGGACAATGCTTTTATTTCATCTGATACTTCAATCATTGGTAGAGTTAAAACCTAAAAGATACCAACATAGAATATTAAACAGAGACATGTGATTATGTTATGAGAAGAAGAAAAAGAAATCTATTACCTTTGACTTTAACCAGGCAACAAATTCTTTGCTATGCAACAGTTCCTTCCTCTTAATAGATAGAGAGCGATGTATCTTTTTTATAATTTCTAAATGTTCTCTACAGATATGAAAGCATTAAAATGTTAGAAGATATAAAGAAATCACAAAATGAAAAAATACATATTTATTAGTTTACTTACTTGATATAATCATCAAGCACACCATAATTGAATAATACTATGCGATGTGCCATTTCCCACACTTCCCTGCTTAAAGTACACAACGAGTACGATCCAGATATCCCCCCTATTTGGGGCAGTGAAGGAAATGCAGGATCAATGGGATCATATTGATCATCTTCAGTTCTCATTAGTCGATTAGACCTCACAGTGACATTATCCAAGTACGATGAACAGGAATCCATGCATTCTTATGCTAAATAGCATTTCACAATAGAGCCTTCAGGATGATATTTATTTCTCACATAAGATTTCAATGTATACATCATTATTTCGGTAGGATATATCCACTGACTCAAAACAAGATCACCAAAGAGAACTTTCGTGGGAAGATGCACAGTAAAATGTAACATACATGTGAAAAAAGACGGTGGGAAAATTTTCTCCAAGTCGCAAAGAATAATCGGTGCATCTCTCTTCAATTTCTAAACAACACTTCTGTTCAATCTTTTGGCACAATGATCTCAATAAAATTGACATAACTTTATCATCTCAACTCTAACATTATATGAATGTAAATGGCGAATGGTAATGGGAATCAACTCATGTAACAAGACATGGTAATCATGGGTTTTAAGAGATTTGAGTTTCACATCTTGTGTATTCACCCTTTTCGAAATATTACTTGAATAACCATCCAGAACCTTCAAACTTTACAAGACCTGAAGAAATTGTTTTTTCTCGACATTTGTCATCGAATAACAGGAAACAGGGACTTTCCACTTATTTTGACCAATTAACTCAGGATTAAGTCTTGCTTTTATACCCCAATCCATCAAATCATGATGACACCACAAATCTTATTTTGTTTTTCCTTTGACATTTAAAATAGTAGCAAGTAACATCTCACAAATGTTTTTCTCGATATGAATTACATCTAAACAATGATGTAATAAATTTGATGACCAATATGACAACTCATAGAATATGATTTTATTTCTCCAATTTCTATTGGAATTAAAATTAGCATGCTTTCACTTTCTGATATTTGATTGAATTTTGCCAAGAACATAATTCAAATCAGCAAGTTCTTTAACAATATCAGTCCCTGACATTCATTGAGGTGTCTCATATGTCTCGATGGAATTATCGAACTGTCTCCAGTTTTTCCTGTATGGATGATCCATTGGTAGAAAACGTTGATTCCCTATGAAGTTGAAATTTTGTAGAAACTTTAATATTCAGAAACGTGTATTTTTTATACAAATATGACAGGATAATTTCCCTTTAGTACTCCAACTAGACATCATTCCGTAGGTAGGGAAATCATTTATCGTCCATAATAAAGCTGCATGAAACATAAAGTACTCCTTTATGAATGCATCATACGCTTGTGCACCAACAATCCAAATCTCATTTAACTCCTCTATTAATGGCTGCAAGTATATATCAATATCATTTCCAGGATCACTAGGTCCAAATATCAATATACTCCGGATAGTGAATGGCTTCTTCATACACATCCATGAAGTAAAGTTATAAATGTGAATGAAAACAGGCCAAGTACTGTGTGCAGTATGCATTTGGAGAAATGGGTTGAAACCATCACAGGATAATCCCAATCTAACATTTCGTGGGTCGGCTGCAAAATCATGATGTAACCTATCAAATTTCTTCCAAGACAACCCATCTGCAGGATGCATTATTTCATCGTTATCCTTATTTCTTTCATCTTCATGCCATCTCATATTCTTTTCCATTTGTTCTGACATAATTTTTTTTGAATCCTGGGAATTAAAGGGAAGTGACACATCACTTTCTGTGGTATGAATGATTGAGATCCATCTTTATTAGTCTTACACCTTGATGTGCCACACTGTTTTCACTGACTCAAGTCTGCATTCTTCTTCCAGAACAAACAACAGTCTTTGAGACAAGAATGAATCTTACTAGATGAAAATCCAAATTTGTCAACCAACTTTGATGGCATGTAATCATTTTCTAGAATACATGCATCATCAGGCAGTAAATCCTTAATAAATGTAAGGAGATAGTCGACCGCAGTATTACTAAATCCATACATTGTTTTCCCATGATATAATCACATTAAAAATTCAAGTTTGCTCATTTCCCCACATACTTGATATACTGGGGTATTTGCATCTTCCATCAGATTTCTAACACTCTCAACATCATCATCCTGATTAATAGCTGAGAACTATGTTACAGTATTCATTTCCTCTTGCACTGGTCTACATGAGGAGCTAGCTTTAGAAAAAAAGGAAACCGATCAGAAATCAGATTTTTCATACCAATATTTTCCGCTGAATCGATGTCATTCAACACTTGAGATTTTTCTCCATTGTGATACCACACATGATAATTTTTTTGGAAACCACTTTTAGTGATATGGTAACTCAATTCCTCATGAGTTAACCAAGGTCTTCAAACACAATCAAAACACGGGCATCAAATCAATCCGCCATCAGAATCATTAGTGAATGCAAAGTCCAAAAAATATTGTAACTCCTTCTGAAATTCATTAGTGATCCGATCAATGTGGTACATCCAGTATCTATCCATTCTAAGGCAGATAAACATACATTAAATAAATAATCTAGAAAATGAATTAACATTATATGTATTGTTTCATAAGATATTAAGTAATCATCAATAACAAGTTAATAAAAAAATCATAACAAATATATTAAAATTCTGGTTTAGGGAATTAATAAATGTTTTAAATTATAAAAATTCACAAATAGTTATACATAAGTTCCAAGAATAAGGATTGATTATAGTAAAAAGAGTTTATATGAAATCTAAGAGATAATAATAATCAATTCCCAAAAGTGTTTGGGTTAATTCATAACGAGTTGTAATGTTTTGTATTAAATCTACAAAGATTTATTGAAATTTAGAGACATTTTGAAAATATAAACCATATCATATACCAAGCATTAATATTAAAGAATTGGCTGATAATTACAATGGTAAGAAGATGAGAATAATAACTAGTGTCTGAATCTATACTTTAATGATGGTGGTCACCTTAGAAAAGGGATATCCCATCAACTTGGTTGTTCCCACCCTTGCTCGTATCTATGAACTATTGGGTCAAATAAAGGAATGAAGATCCCCACATCACCTCAGTGGTCCATTTCAATTATTTTATGGATGGGTGGTGAAGTGCTATCAATGTTATGAGTACCAGTACACTGCAATAGTCCCCCACTCTAACTTTAATCCTACCCTACTCTACATTGTTGTCATTCTACTAAAATCCTTGGGAATTTCTAGTGTGGTTGAGTTGTTTAGTGATTTTTATAAGTTTTCTTTTATTCATTACCCCGCACCCCATTGAGTAGTGGTAGATGACAGAAAATATAAACCATATCATATACCATAGTGTAAGGACGCGACGTCATTCCATTGTTGACTTTTAATCATGGAGTATAACACTGCATCATGGTGAAGGAGATTGAAAACTCTTTATAATCTTCTTTTATCATACCCAACAACCAAAACAAACCAACTTACCTTTTTCACACTTGAAGGCACAACCCAAACACCTACATTTTTTAGGGATGAAGTAGAACCTATGAACTAATTTTTTTCCTAGGTTAGCATAACCAATACACTACCTTTTGATGGAGGCACAACCATGTGTGAGTTGAGTGATTACAACTCGATAAAACTTTACACCACAAAGTAAATTCATTATAATGAATATAGAATAATTAAACCAATAAAAGTACTTGAGAATTATTACTATTGTAGAATAACTGGATTTGTACCTTCACATGGTAGATATAGAAAAATTTAGCTTGGGCATTCTTTCAAGAGAAATGAGTAGATAAGAAGCATTAAAACCCATTGGAAAAATGCATTTAACATTGATTATCTAAATAACTGTCATTAATTTTTTTATGTCAATTATAAAATAACTGTCATCTAAATTCGAATATGAAATCCTATTTTTGTATTTGTGTTGGTACTTAAAAGAATGCTCCTCTAAATATCCAATCTCTAAGAGTGTATAGCTTTTAATCAACCCAATACTAGTCAATTCCCAAAAAATCCATTGTTAAAAAGGCACTTGAAGTATAAGGCATAAAGTTTCATGCCCAGTAAGGTGTTAATGTAGGGTATAAGAATTTATATACTCAATAAGGAACCAATGACATACCTCAAATAACAAGTGAATAACCATGTGTAAGTGTGAACATGTATACTAATTAGCATGTTTAAATAAAAAACGTTTTTAGGAAAATAACCAAAATAATATTAAAATAATTGAAAATAGGTAGTTGAAAGACAAATACAAGTTATATCATGTAACTCTCTATACTAGGAAAATTCATATTAGAACTTACCTAAGTTTATATTCTTTAATGGGGATCGTTATCGATGTCAATCTATAGATATAGAAATATTGTAAGACATCTTGTCTAGGTTAGGTGTAGGGAAATCTTATAGGCCATCCCACCCAGGTGCAGGTGCACTTCTAGAGTTAGGTCCTAAGCCCATCCCATGGAATGGGGAAGGATTATACAAAGTGGAGGCCTCATCCCATCCCATGGAATAATTAAAGGGGTATACTCATTTATAACTCAAAATCACATCCCACGTAATTTACATGTACATAAATGGATAGAAAACATGCTTAACAATATATAATAAAAAGGAAAAATATAAACATACCATTTATAGCATGATCATAATCATATACAAGGGTATTCTATGAATATGGTTGATATAAAAAGGTAAAAATTGGATAAGTAAGGTTCTTTACATAGTGAAAATCCTAACTTTTGGAATTTATGACTAAAATTTCCAACTTTTGAATTCTGTAAATTTTAGAAATACAAAGTCTATTACACAAAACACTTAGAATCAGATTAATAATTACATAATAGTAAATAGAAACATAATAATTCTAGAATAGTAAATAGACGACAGAATAATAAACAAATTAAACAATGAATACCAGAATACTAGATTAATTATGATAATTAGAATGAAATATAAACCATGAAATACCAGTGAATAACAGTCGACCGAATACTAGTCAACACACAAGAGCCACAAAACAGGAAATAAACACAAAACCCTCCTTGAACTCCTCCTGCAAACTGAAAAGTTCCTAAACATAATAAATACTGCAAAAAATATTCAAAGAACCCACAAAACAAGAACCACAAAATAGAAAACGCACCGAAAGGGTGTGGAGGATGGGAGGAACCCTTTGACCAATGTTTCACAGAATGGATGAGGAACACCGAAATAAGGGTATGGAGGAGGGGAGTACCGCGCGAGGGATGGAGCAACCCCGAATGGAGAAGCCGAGCCGCGATTGGAGAATCCGAACTATTGATAAAGGAACCGCGATGAGGGATGGAGGAACTGAAGCTAGTGAGAGAGGTCATCGGGAGGAGGAGCGGTCGTCGGGAGGAGGAGCGATAGTTGGGAGGAGGAGCAGTCGTTGGGAGGAGGAGCGGTCGTTGGGAGGAGGAGCGTGTTGTGTTGAGGGTTTCAAATCGGGGAAGGAGGATCCCGACAGGAATCGAAAAAAAAACAAAACGCAATGTGTAGCCACGGATGGAAATTAAACCGTGGGTATAACCAAGCTATAGCCACAGACTTATAAAACCATGGATATATGTCCGTGGATATAGCTTAAATTTCCAATAGTGTAAATTTTGAAGAAATATTGACTGAGCTATGATTGTGTAGACCCATTGAGTTTGACCAAAGTAAGCTCAAACTGAATCCAAGATATATTGGAGATTTTAATATTAAACACAGTAATTATGGAGAAAACATAAGGAGGACCTGATATTAGATGAAGTGGGTTTGAGTGAGATATTTAGTTTAGAGTGTGACTCACTGATTCTTTCAGAAGCACTAACCAAACTAAAATGTCTATTACTAATGGTTGAAGATGACATGAAAAGTTCGAATCTATTAATGTTTAAGAAGAACACCATAGATTTCCCAAGGAAAATTGAATTTTAGGAACTAAGAAAAATCAAATATATTTTGAAATGATATTTCCTTAATCAAAGTTAAAGTTTATCCTAAGGATGTCCATTGTTTTTCACCATTAAAGAATGGATTTATTCAGGTGAAGAAGATGAACCTAAATAACCTTATCTTAGATGATGAGGTGATAAGTTGTTTCAAATGATTTTCACCATTGGAGATAATGGTTCACTGAATCATGGATGGAATCCATATGTACTAGTTTTTATTTCCTATTGTAAGTTAGTTCAGAAAAAATGATGGTCCTTTGAAGTTGTCCATCACTATTGAATTAGGATTGGAGTTGACTTAACTGGTCTTTCTTGGTAAATTACTCAAAGAGATCGAGTTATGTATTAGCATTATGGATGGTGAAAAATTACTTTTGGTGAATAAAACTACTAATGAAATAGAGTGTTGATGAGTTGGGATTGATGGATTAATGATGATTATTATGTTTCCCATCCAAATTTCTCATTTATTTTGTGAAGTGAAATAAAGGGGATTGGGGATGGGAATTTTATTCTTAGAGATTGAACCAGATAAAGAATGTGGTTTTGTCCATTTATGGATTTAGAAGTTGGAGAACTAGGTTTTATCTGATTGGAGAGTTTGACTGAAAAAAATTTGTCTTGTACCCCAATGAATTAGTTGAGGCCTATAATTATTATTTTGACACTACAATCCTAGGAATTTAATGATAGGAATTTATGTAATATTTGTTTCACATGTGGGATCAGTGTGATAAGTTGAGAAGTTTTATTAGATTCATTATAATATAAATGGGATAAGATGTAGAACAACCTCAGGGCATTCTATATAGATTTGTTTTGTGAGTTATTCTATATTGTAAATATTTTCGACTTTCATCATTTAAATATGGGGGGCCCTAACATCACTGGGGACATTGAACTATCATTCTATCCCCAAATAACTCAATCTCTCTCTTATTATCATTATCTATTCTATTTTTCTCAATTTTGTTAATAAAAATTGATTTTATTGTATTTAAACTCTTTATTATGATCTCAAACCTCTAGTCATAGAGGTCTATTTTAAAAATCCAGTTCTAAGATATGATTCTATATTGTTTCCTGGAGATCAAATATCTTGTTGTTTGTTGTTTCTTTTTTCACTCTTAGTTGGTTGTGATCATGAACTAGGGATATGCAATGACATAATCATTTTCAAAAACAGTTTTCCATTTCCATTCCTTAATATTTTTTTTCATATTCTCTATTTTATTCATTTGATGTAGAGAATTTAATTTATGAAGTGTGATTATAATTTTCTCATGAAGATCACTTCTTCTAGAAAGACATTTGGTGATGACTGATTGGATCCTACCATTCTTTTCGTAGTTTGGAGAGTTCTCATATATACAAATACATCTTGTGCGTGAGTGTTCACTATTTTTGTAGATAATGGTAAATTTATTCAAGTAATTTATCATTCGATATAGTAAAACTCAGTGGTAGTGATACTATACTTTTAGGTTAATGGTATGTTTTAGAATGGTTAATTAACCTAAAAGTGGATTTTATTCTCACTAATTTGTTTTCTCAACTAATGGATCTATTTTCCATTAAATTTATGATTCTTGTTTTCATTTCAATATTTTTATCAATATTTATTACTTTATTTAATTCATTAAAGATTAAAATAAAAAACAAATTTTTGAATAGTAATTGAGATAAACACACCACATCATTCAGATCAACACCCTAGTTATCCACTATGTTATATCTGGGGAAATATAAATGTATATTTGATAATAATATGAAAATATAAAAAAAAATCAATACTTAAGTGGGAATTTTTTTTACATTGTATGTTATAAAATATTTTTAATATTGGTAGTGAATAAAATTCTTAATAGTCACAGGTCAACTAAAAAATTATTATACCACACAATAAAAATAGTTTGAAAATTTCTAGCATGTAAAAAATACCAAATAATAAATAATTATCAAATCAAGAACATTATAATAGATTTTATGAGATGATACGTGTCAAAATTTATCGTTCAACAACTATTTTCATTAAAACATTAAATACACATGCACACCAAAATTTCAGCCTTAAAAGGTAGTTAAAAATGTTATAGCAACCAGTCGATTTAACAAGATGATTTCAAAATGTATTTCACCATTTAAAACAAAAATATAAATTATTTTTTTAATGGAAAAAATAGTATATTTTAGAATTTAAAATAGAACAAAACTAATAGAAATAAAACTGAAAGACCCATGTAATAGAGCTTAAACACATGAATTTCAACAAGATAAACCTCCACTTTTTCACTTCTGTAAGTCCCTGTGGTAACCCTAAATTAAGATTATACAAGATGAGAAGGCCAATCCTTAAAATCAATAAATAAAAATACAAACAAAATAAAAAGAGAGATAAGAGTTATAGAAATTGTATCCAATTTTCTCTAAAAATAAGCTCTTCCATCGTTGATTCACACCCAAACACTTCCAGGGATGTACCAAAATAATTAAAAGGAAAGTAATCAAATCCAATATTGAAAAGTGATCAAAATAATACCATTTATAAATAGGGATAATAGTGGGAAAGAATGGGGAGCATCACACAACTAAGTATAGAAATTTATTCAACCTGAGGGAGAAATATAAAGGCTTAGAAAATCATGGGTTTCCCCTATTTTATTTCTAAATATAATGTCATAAACCAAAATATTCCCCCTAATGTGTTCTATCCATGATCATTAAATTTGTAATAATTTTTATTAATTGAGGCTTCGGTACTGTGTTTGGAAAAAATAGTAATTTCACTCAGGACATTAAGTAGTTCAACAACTTGAAGAATTATCCCCCCAAAATAAAAAATTCTATGACTAATCCTCATTCCCCCAGTAGCATCAAGACATACACATTCATTTAAAGAATTCAAAAAAGGATATTAAAACATAGAACTATGCCCAAAATGACAAACCACACTACTGACATACTCACCCACACTCTCCCCCACACTATATATATTCCTAGGTTTAGAAATATATGCAATTGTTTTTGCAACCTTCTCTCTATGAACCTAAAGATGACTCGCCAAAACAACTTACATGCAGTAATCAGTGGAAGAGTCCCTAAGCTCATCTAAAAACTTATGAAATTCATGGAATAAAATTTCATTATCCAAATAATGAAAATAAGTAGGGATATACTTTCTATCCATGTCTGGTAAAATTTCTAAAATACTCCTCAAATTGATTCTCAAATGATTTTAAAAACATATCATCAAACCAAAGATTAACAAAACAGTCTAAAAACTCAACCAAATATTTAAAACATTATTTTTATTTAAAATAATCATGATTAATTGAGTAACACTACTTAGGTACTAAAGGACATGCATAAGAATTAGGTTTGAGAATGTAAGAGGGTTTGTAAACTTTGATAAACTAGTTGAGAAACAATATCAGCAAGAAAAGTTGGTCTAGGATAGAACACTTCATGTTCCTGAGAAATGTATTTCCTAATTTTTTTTATCAATTCTATACTATCTTGCCATATTAATTGTGGACTTAGATTCAGTTTTTTTAATCAAAATGTTTATTAACAGTCTCACTGATCAAATTATCAAAAGGATCAAAATTATACCTTATTAATTCAACTCTAATCACTTACTAAAAAATGTATATCAGCTTATAGATCACTAAAAGGGGATATTAATTGAAAAAATTGAATTCTTTTGGATCCTCATTGTCCTGAATGGTCACATTTCCCTTAGAAACATCAATAACGTCCCCACATATGGCTAAAAATGGTCTACCTAAAATGATTAGAACTTAATTATTTCATTCAATTTAAATTATAAGGAATTATGTGGGTGAAAATTGTTTCTCTATATTGAATAATAGGTCATACACCCTCCCATAATGATAGGAAAGTTACCTGTTAGCTAGATATTGAGAAACAAATGTTAGTTTTAGATCCCCATGACCTAACATTTTGAGTAAGGAGTAGTATATAAGGTTAATTCATTCAGAAAAATCACAAATGTACCTAATCACCTCACTCCCACCAATTCTACAAGAAATGATGAAATTTATAGGGTCTTTCAGTTTAGGAAGAATATTATTTTGTACTATTGAACTACACTCCTCATTAATATTTGTTGTTGAACTCTCATCCCAATCACTTTTGCAATCAAAGAACCTTTTAAGGAATTTTAGATAAGGGATTTTATTTGAGGTTACTAGAGAAAAATATTGAAATTAAAGATCTTAAAAAACTAAAGAAACACCAAGTAATCAGGTCCATTATTCTTTTTGAGCCTTCATGAGAAATGTTTTGGGGGGGGGGGGTATACTTTTTCAAAATAGGCTTTTCATTCTCCCTATCCTCAAACCAAACATTCTTAATTCCCTATTTTATTATCTTCCATTTCATTTTCATTTTTTCATAGTATTTTTAAGGTGATGAATCATTTTTTTCATATTGGACATTTCATTCCATATTTAATGTTTTGTTGTTTTCAAAAAAAAGGTTCATATACAAGTTTAGGTTAAAATTCCCAAAAGTGTTTACTAACTTGTTCCTGAGTTTTTTAACTTTATTTGGTAGTAACAGTCATAAAATTATTTGGTTTATTATGTTCTATTATACTAGGGAATTTACATTTTTATCATCCTATTAAATACATATCTATTTTCCCATTTGAACTTATAATTTTTTTATACCAGATTGTTGATAATAAAATTTGGTAATAAATTTTTTTAATACTCTCTCTAGTAGAAAATTATAATTTTAATGTATACTGAAGTTTCTAAATTGATTCCATTGATGAAATGAGAAGCCATGTCCATTAAAATGTTTTAACACACTTTTATATCTCTAAGATAAGTTGGTATGGTTTTTGTAACCAGCATTGTATCAATTTGAAAAAGGGTCGTTGATAACATGGTTTCTAGATAAGAAGTCCAAAAATGGGCACTCTTTTCATGTTTTATAGAGAAATAAAATATTGTATAATAAGTTTGATTATAACCATATATACCATAATGACAACACTACTCCCCGTGTTAGTTTTAATTAAATTAAGTAGTTTGGGATCTCCTTTCAAACCTATGAATAACTCTTTTCCTTATGATTTTTTTGGGATTTTTTTTGTGAATTTTTGTTAAAGGATTGTGCGATTTCATCAGGTGTCATATCTGAGAAACCACCACCAAAAAATTAGTCCACAAGATTGTGTTTTTATAGTGTAAGACAAATATAGAAAATGTATATTAGGATATTCATATAAATATGGAGGTTGGTAAAATATCTAATAATTCCCTTAAGTTTTTCCTATGGTTTATAAAATATCTCCCCATCATCTCAAATAGATCTAGTGATTTTTGGCCTCACTTCATCAGCAATATTCCTTGGATAAAATTTCCATATAAACATTTTGAAAAGATGATCCCAAGTATCAAATATTTCCATCTCTATGTTATGGAACCAAATTATAGCTTTAATCATTAAAAAAATGTGAATACTCTCATCATAATATCCTCTTCACAAATACAATGTAATTAAAATTTGTTAATTGGGTTATAAAAATATCTAACGTACTCTAAATAATCATAAATGGGTTTTTTATTAATGAAGGGTAATGTAGAGACATAAGATCACTTTATCTCATAATTTATATAGTTGGTAAATAACTGTATGAAATATAGATTATTATAAATAATGGATAGATGGAAATCTATAATACAAGGCCTCTCAGTATTATTATTCCTCATTTGAGGTGAAAATAATTTTTTATTTTTTACTATAACACTCTGAATTTTATGATTTTGATTTACCATTCATCTTTCTAATTTTATTAATAGTTGAGAAATATATGCTTATTTTAAAGATGAAATGACATGTGTTGAGGTGATTTTATATAATGGAGATATTTAGATACAAAAGAGAGAAAAAAGGGAATAAAAAGATGATTTTAGGGGAAATTGGATATTAGAAATTGGTAAAATATCACTTCTAATTCTTAGAATCATTATCATAGGTACCTATATCCATACAAAGTTTTTTCCCAATAACCTCTCTTGATGAATGGAAAGTCTATCAATAAATTTAGAAAAAATAAAATTCTTCTTAGAGAAGTATAAAGTTTAACATTTTCAACTGAATTACATTGATTTATGTTACAAAAGATTAAGAATTTCCCACTCCTCACATTTCATTTATTGAAGTATGGTAGAAAATATGTTCAAAAGGAATTGAAATAAAGAGTAGACTATATAAAGATGTCACAATATTAACTTTGAAATATAATCCCAATAATATTTTTATTTAAAGAGAAGCATGAATTTATTTTAAAAAAACCTAAAAAAGTTAGACTCTAAATTCATTCATCCATAAATCTCTAGAGAATAATGAAAAATTTGGTGAAAAAATAAGGAAGAACATAGATCCCCAATAATTTAACTATGAATGAAAATAAAAAAGATTCAATATATCATATTCCAATTCCTATAAAAAAATTTTAGTTATGCATAACTGGAGAAACAACAGTAATTTACTTCAAGAAATATGTCATAGGAGTTTAAGAGAATGAAAAGAAATAAAATAATGAGGTAAATCTCATCTATCAAAGTCAATTTCTCCTATTTCTTAAGCTTCCACTAATTTTTTTTCAATTGACTTATCCATTCTATTCTTCCACCACAAGAATTTATTTCACACTTTAGAGATTTCTAGAAGATCATTTTCAGTAAATTTTTTTCTAAGATCCTATGACCTACTAAAGTAATTTTTTATTTATCTCTTATATAAAACATGTTTCATTTATTCACCACATCCTTTGGTCACTGCCTGATTATCTCATAAAAACATCCCAATAAAATTCCAACCACTTGCACAAGAATTTAATGCTCTAGTTGACACTAATTTAATTTAAAAATAAATATATTTTTGAAATATTCCAAGAAGAAACTCTTGGTTTCTTTAATTAGTAATTCAATTCATAGGTTTGATGAAAAATCACATCAACTCAGACAACCATGGTTCTATCCAAACATGAGAGACCATAGTTACTATGAATCACAATTTCAAATAACTCTAGTTAAAAATGGTTAAAAATTGAAACCAAAAAAAATAAAGAAGCATGATTCCTCATTTATCAAAAATTAACGTATCGAAGTGCTTAGATATTAACCAGTGATCGAAAAATATTCACTTGTATTAGAAATTGTAATCTCAATCACGATTCTATCTTCCTAGAATGAATTTACCTTCCATTAATAAACTCAAAAATGGATTTGGGATCCTTGAGATTAGACAACCAACATCTTCATAAAACTTATTTGTAATTCATTTTATTGTTAACAAGAATATATTCATTAATAGAGCTATAAATCCTTCTTGGAACACAAATACAGCTGAAATGAACTTTATTTCGACAAATCTAAACTTCAACTCACATGATAGAGTGTAAAATAAATCACATTTCTAGAATCATATTACTAGGAGATTAATATTGAAGGTTCTTCAATAGGAATCGGAAACCAAGATTCAACCAATTTCAGTTCATCATCCTTCGAATAAAACACTAAATTATCCTTCAAATGGTTCATCAGGCTCAGTTAGTCATCATTGAAAGGCAACAAAAACATAGATCATCTATCTTCGGTGAGTTTTTCATGACTCAGTAACTCCACCATGAATCAACACAAAAAAAAATTGGTATTCTTCCACCCTTTTGAATCCATGCTTAAGCATTCTTCCTCAAACAGAAAGATTGGTCGAGTTCTCATTATCTTTAGTTTTATTTTTCTTCAGGCTCGACTTTGATGAATATCAGGCTTTCAATCGATTCCATAAATCTTATTTGTAGGAAAATATATTGGGTAGAACTACTTCAATATTTTATCTATTCATGGATTCAGAAATCAAATACATGGGGGCCAAAACTAGTATGCGATGATTTTGCTACATCGGTAAAGAGTACCCATTCAGATACATGATAAAGGTTTTGTTTGGATACATGGGTGACACTTGAAAATTGGGATTTGATTCTTGAAATTTTGGGCTATGTGATTTCCAATTTTGAAATTTGGCTATGTGGATCTAGGAAAACTATAGGAATCTAGTTTGGATATGTGATGGTGGGTAGAAATTTGCTACATAAATTCCACATCCTAAAAATATGACTATGTGGTTTCTCATGGACAGAAAATTCAAAATAAATGAGAATTTATATATTAAAAATATTAAATTTGATTTTCAATGACTAATTAATTAATTTTTTTATAAAAATATAAATAATAAAATTTTAAAAAGTATTAAATTATAAATTAAAAAAATTATTTACATCATTAAAATCGTTTGATGAAAAATTTGATTAAACATCCATTAAATAATTAATTAAAAAACAAAAAATTGAAAACTAAATTAAAAAAACACAAAAAAAAGTAATGAAACTAGAAAATTAACAATTTAAAAGAAACTCAAAAAATAAATAAAAAACTCAAATAAAGAAAAAAATATAACTAAAACATAAAAATTTAAATTGATCATAAAATTCATAAATATACCAATTTACATAAAATTTTTCCAAAACACATTAATTAAAAAAATGTAATCATATCTTGACCATAAAATCAAAATTTAAACTACATAAGTGATGAGGAAAATGAAATGAATTAATGTAAAAATAAAATTTCAAACTCATTTACTTCACAAAAAAATATTTTAGGAGAGTAGCTGAGATAAACACACTACCTCTTTATGACTGGCCCATTGGTTATCCACTGTGTTATATCTTGAGAAATTTAAATGTATCTTTGATAGTATGGTAATAGCCTATCAAAAATTAGAGCAATTTTTTTACCTAGATTAGTTTCCTTGTAGTCATAAAACTGAGCACTCTCATCTTACTAAATGGGTAAATCAACGTTTAGAAAACATCTCTTAATATTCCCAAACTTGTAACAGTGTAGGAAATACTCTCTAAGTGTATTATCATTAATTATAGAATATTGAGAGCAGTTTTCACTCATATAGATGGTTCTTTTCCTAGCGTTTTTATGTTGAGATTTTTGAACCTTTTTATCAAAGAATTCCTTTAACTCCTTTGGTTTTTAATTAGAAAAATATTCAACAATAATTCTGAAATTTAATCTTTTATGTCATTGAATCCGATCAAATTTAGTTATTTATAAAACCAACTTAAACTAGTTTAATAGGATTTGGAGTGTCATATCTATCGGAAAGTCAATGTAAAAGTGTATAACCAAATGAAATAAAAACAAAATAAATAAAAGGAAAACATTGGAAATGTTTTAGGGATAGGGATTGTGAAATAAGATAAATGAGAGATAGATAGAGATAAATAGTTATAATTTATAAAAATTAGGGGGGAAGACACGTCAGAATTGATTAAAGAAAATTTTATCTATTTAAACTTAAATATACACAATTATTCTAGTGATTGAGATAAAGGTTTTTTGAAACTCATAATTTCATTAGGAAATATCATTAGTATATTGACCACTCTAAAAGAAAGATCAATTAACCAAAATTTAAGAAAATAATTATTCATTAGTGGTGAAGAGAGTCATCACCAATTTCTAATTTTTAGTACTTTAAATAATGATAAAAGGTTATGGATTTTGTATCAACACTTAAAAATAAAGAGTATAGGACAAAAATTATACTCATATATAATGAAAATAAGTTCACTTTATAATAATTTCACTAGAATGGTTATGAAACATAAATAAAATAGATTGATAAAAATAAATTCATTCTAATGTGATACCCTAAATAATGTTAAGATCTCATGTTAAAAGAGATAGAAATATAAATATTTAGATAATTCATATAAAAACATATGAGGAGAGAATAAAGAGGAAGGAATATTCTCTTCTAGAATCACCTTCTTCTTCTAGCTCTAGCTCCATAAACTTATGAGTCGAGAGAGTTCTTTTGTTTAGACCCATTTTTTCTCCAGAAATCTGATCTCTACTCCCCTATCCTAAAATTACTCCATACTTTAAATTGTTCTTCCCATACTGGAATGTATGTAACCAGTTATCAATTCATTGAATCTCACTTTTAATAAATGTTCAGTCCGCCATTCATTATTTTTTAAAAGTACTACTCTGGCCATCACTAACATAAAACAGGTGTCATTTCATCACATCATCCTTTGGCCATTAACTTGTTATCTTAGAAAAACATCACAATAGATTTTCACCCACATTCAAAAGCATTAAATTCTCTAATTGAAACTAATTTAATTTATTATAATTTTTGTTTTAGAGACAATATTTCTTGTACTTTTTGGGTGTTTCAATCCATAATGGATGTCACAATATGGATGAACAATTAATTTACCTCATAAAACTATGGTTCTTTCCAAAAATTGGTGACCTAAATTCAAGAATATCATAATTTATAACACCATCAGTGCACGATGGTTTAAAAATAAAAAAAATCTGAATGTGTGAGGCACAATTTTTCCATAATTCATACCTACAAACACTCAGAGATCAACTACTAAATGAAAAATATTCACTCATATCAAACATCACAAGATTGATCTTAATTAAAGCTTACTAGAATGAATTTATATTCTATTGTTAAAGTAAAAAATTTCTTCAAGTTCATTGATCTTGGACAACCAACATCTTGATTGAACTTAGAAGTAATTCATCCAACTATTATCATGGATACCATTATTGATAGATATCTGAATCCATCATAGAATTCATATCTAGTTAAAATAAGTTTTAGTTCAATATAGATTGGCATCAACTCACTCGATAATGTGGAAAATATATCATAGTCAGAATGTTATCTTCCTAATAGATATACATTAAAGCATCATCAATAAGCATTTAAAACCTAACCTCGACAAAATTCAGTTTATAATTCTTCAAATTAGACTCAAAATTATCCTTCAACTGGTTCACAGAGATCGGTTGGTCTTCATCGATAGAAAATGGAAACCTGACCAGTCAATATCTTGTGTGATATGCTTGAATCAGTCAGTCCAACATGATTCAATGTGAACCTCAAATTTTAATCATTCGCTCAAATAAATCAAAGATTGGGTTTCCTTCCTCAAACAATGATATCAATCAGTTTATCATCATATTCAGTTTCAGTTTTTTTAGGATTTATTCAAGAAAATTATAGGATTTAGATTGATTCCATCTGTCAAGAGTGCGGGTGAATATATTTAGTTAAAATCCTTTAATGTATGATCACTTCATAGCTTCAGAAATATCTTATATGGGGGATGAAACTGGTGCATAATGATTTGGCTATGTGGATAAAGATTACCCATTTAGATACATGAGAAATCAAGTTGATTGAATATGTGGGTACTGCTTTTGACATTGGTTACATGGTTCTTCCCAAATTTGGCATGTTTTGGGAAAATCAGAACAATTTAATTTGGGTATGTGAAGATGGGTAGGAATTGGCTATGTAAATTCTATAGATTGAAAAAATGACTATATGGTTTCTCCTACAAAAAAAATTCCAAGCCAAGGAGAATTAATTTATTGAAAATCATAAATTGGAATTTAAATAATTATTTAATTAATAAAACAAATAAAATATAAAAATATAAAAATATTAATTTCTAAATTAATGTTACAAATTATTAAATTATTAAAATAACTAGATTAAAAATTAAATAAATATTTAATTAAAAACAAGTAAATGTAAAATTAAATAAAAAAACCACAAAAATAAACAATGTCATTAGAAAGTTAATATTTTAAAAGAAATATAAAAATAATAGTAAACAACTCAAAGATGGAAAAGTTATATATTTAAAACCTAAAATAAAATTAATGATAAAATTAATTAATTAATTAATTTATATAATATTACTCACATTACATTAATTAACTAATTAAAGGAAAATTTAAAAATTGAAAGCATAATTTAAACTATAAAAGTGATGTGGAAAAAGATATGAATTAATGTCCACATAAAATTCTCCCACACATAGGACATCACCTTTTGTTAATAAATATTGTAGTCAAATTCAATGGTATGAAATAAATCGCAAAATAGAACAACTAAAATTCTAATAAGAATTTATTTTCATAATTTCTTTCCCTCATGGATTATAACAAGTATAAAAAATATGAATGCACTCTTGAATAAAATTTCATCAGGGAAAAATTGGTTAGTGTCTCAAAAAAATGTTCTGAATTGAAAATTTTAATGAGAATTTAAAAAACATCAATTTCTATTCAACTGAAATTCCAAAAATCACTTTACCTCAAGGAAAATAGAATAAAAAAATTTGACCAGTCATAATAAATATACACATTGTTGAATAATATGGAGTGATAATTTATTAGTGTAAAAAATAACTCATCTAACAGTTAATGAATAAATAATGAAAAAATAAAAAAATGAGTTCAGTGTATATTATTAATTTCATTGCATAATCCATTGGAATTCATAACATATGAGTTAAATTCTAATTAGAAGTTAAAAATAATTGATTCATGAATAAAATTCACACAAACTTTTACCGAAAACCATTTTTTTAAGAATTCAATAGAAAATCATTTACCGAATTAAATCTATAAGTTAATAAATAATAATCTTCTCAATGTTACATAACAACCATTAATTTGAAGAAATATTATCACCCTATGAAAATTTCATAATTGATTTAAAAAAAACATAATTTCAGAAATTATTTAGGGGTGTTGATTAGTTCTCAAAGAATTATAATATAGATCAAATTATACCCATACCCCACACTTAAAAACCAAAAATGTCCCCATTATTTAATCTTAATGTGGGAATAAATAATTTAAACTCTTTATGTTATAAATGATTTTGGAAATAATCAGTTATAAAAATGTTTCAGGTTCACAAGTTAGCTGAAACATTAATATTACACATAATACAAACAACTAGAAAAATTCATATCCTGAAAAAAAACCTATTGGATACTACTTAACAATTTAGGCACACCAGAAGAGATATTCAAAGAAGATTCAGGGAATCATTTGAGGTTTAATAATAATCTTCAATAAAATATTAAATTTGACATGAACACTAAAATTTTATCACAAAAGGAAAGTGAAAAAGGTATCAATAACCAAATGATTTAATATATTGATTTTATCATGAATTTCACCATTTAAAAAAAAATTCCATGATTTTTTACCCAAAGCAACAATCATATTTTTGAATTTAAAATAGAACCAAAGTAACATAAATTGGGCGAAACTCCCTTATAATAAAGAATTAACTCTTGAATTTCAAGATAAGAAATCTACCCATTTTGAACATGAGTAATTCCCTCTAGTAGCCCAAAACATTTCTCCCAAAAAATGAGAAATTCAAGCATTTAATTTTAGTATTTATATTTAAAACAAAAAAACATACAACCTAACTAGATATGTATTTTCTAATTTTATCCAAAAAGATACTCCTTTATCATTGATTCACACCCAAACTCTTCCATGTAAGTACCAAAAATACATTATATAAAAATACATTAAATTCAATCTTGTAAGGTCCTAAAAATTATACAAAGTATAGAGTAGGATAATGGTGAAAAAACGGATAGAAAAACACAACTGAACATGATATATTTATTCAAAATAAAGATAAAAAACAAAATGATTAAAAAATCCTAGGATTATGTTGATGTAGTGATAAATTTAAACCATTATTACATACTTTAAATCCATAATGTGTTATAACTATGATCAATAAATGGGTAAAAACTATTATTAATTATGTCCTTGATGTTATGATTGGAACTTTTAGAAATTTAACTCAATACTTCAAGTAATCTCGTATACTAAAAATTTATTTCGAAAAAATAAAAAATTATCGGACTAATAATCCTTCCCCCAATATCTTCAAGAGCCAATTTTTTATTTTAATAATCAACAAAAGGAAAAGGAAACTCAAAACTATTCCCAAAATTACCAACCTCACTTCTCACTTTCCAACCCACACTCTCCCTTCAAAAAATGTATCCACTGGTTCAAAAAAAGTTGCAATTGTTGTTACAACTTGCACACTAAGAACCTCATTATGACTCATTGAAAACAATTCCATGTAATAATTAAGTAAATATTACTCAATATCATCTAATAATGTCTCAAATTTAGGGATATAAAATTCATCATCTAAATAATGAAAATAAATATGGATAAACATGTTTTCCATGTCTGAAAAAATGTCTAGAAAATCCTCTAACTCACTCTCATCAAATTGGAAAAAATCATAATAAAAACTAAGATGAATTGAATTGACTATATACTCAAAATAAGACTTAAAAAATTTATTTTTAGTAGAAACAATCACAATTAATTGACTCATTATTTCTTGGTATTAAAGGACTGGAAGCAAAATCTGGGTTGGGAACATGGGAGGGTTATAAGCTTTAATAAATAGGTTGGTAAACACTATAAGTAAGAAAACATGTTTTAGGATAGAACTATTCATGGTCTTGAGTAATGTATTTGATATTTGTTTCTCAAAACTACCTATCATTTCCAACTTAAGTGTATACTTATATTGAATAAAATTTTCTTTTAAACTGTTCATTAATAGTCTCACTGATCAAATTATCAAAAGGATGGTGATTTAACCTTCTAAATTTAGGTGATAAAACTTTTTTAGAAACAAACATAAACATAAAAAACATCATAATTGGAGTATCTTTAAAAACATTGAATTTTTATTTATCCTCAACAGCATTAAGTGTCCCTGTTCCCTTAGAAACATCAATAATAATCCCAAATGTGGCTAAAAATATACAGCTAAAAATGATTGGAACATTTTTATCTCATTAAATTTAACGAATAAGGATTTCATTGGGAAAATATTATTTCCATAAATCAAATAATAGGTTATCCATACACCTATAAGGATAGTCAAGTGACATGTCCTCTAGATTCATAGAAACAAAAATTAGTTTCAACTCTCTAAGTCCCCATTTTTTGACTAGGGAGTAGTTTATAAAGATAATGAATGTACCTATGTCCGAAAGCAACCTAATATCCTCACTCCCATGAATTCTAAAACAAATAATGAAAATTTAAGTGTCTTTTATTTTCTAGAGAATATTTATTTGAACCATGTAACCATAGTCCCCATTAAGATTTATTATTGTAATCTCAGCCCAATCCCTTATGTTATCCAATAATGATTTTAAATTTTTTAGATAATATGGTATTTTATTTAAGGATTCCATAAAATGAATATTGAAATTATATATCTTAAAAAATTAAATAAATTTTAAGTAATTAGGTTCATTATTCCTATTGATGCTTTGTGGAAAAGGTATGTGAGGGTCATAACTTTTCAAAATAGGTTTTTCATTCTCCTCAATCCTCAAACCTCACCGTCTTATTTCCCAGTTTTTTTATTTCAAAATATAATTTTGCTTTTTTATTGGTATTTTTCTATTGAATATTAAGAATTTTATTTATTTTTTACATTTATATATAGATTTTAATATTTGGTGTTTTCTATGTTTTCATTCTCAGGATCATCTAATTTTTTTTTCAACTTTAGTACATTATTTACTAACTTTTTATTGAGTTTTTTTCCTAATATGGTAGTAACAACCATTCGATTTTCCTTAGGATAGTTGTGATAGGTAACATTACATTATCCTTAGATCATATATCTCTTGAAAGTTGGCACATTTATAGCTCATGGTTATCGATTTTTTAATCTGTATCTTTTCTTAATGAACTAATATCACCCAAAATTTCTTGTTTAAAACCCTTTAAGTCACCTTGAGAATTTAAAGAATCCACCTGATTAAATCGTTGTAACTGAGTTCAATATTATTTCTATATTCTAATGGTAGAAAAATATCTTAAAACTATTTTCTCATTTAAAGGAAATTCTTGATGATTCATATAACCTTTATTGAAATAATTGGAAAATGGATAATTATTACCCTAATTTATAGCCCTGTAGTAAAAAAAATGAGCACTCTCTGCCTGTTGAATGGGTAAATCAATGTTTGGAGAACAAATCATAATATTCCCAATCATTCCATAATGTATAAATATATATAAGTGTATTATCATTTAATGCAGGATCTTAAGAGTGGTTTTCACTCATATGGATGGTTCTTTTCCTAGTGATTAATTTTTTAGAGTTTGGATCCATTTTATTAAATATTTCCTTCCACTCCTTAGTTGTTTTATCTGAAAAATCACCACCAGAAAACTTTTCAACTATTTTTTGGTGAGTTTTGTTATGTTTATGAAATTATATGTTAATTTTATTTTCAATTAATTTCAAATTAACTCATGTTATTATTTTTAGTATTTTAATTTTAATTTACAACATTAAGATATTTTTTGTTCTATCATGTTTTTATTTATTTGTTTTTAATTTCCTTAATTTAATATTATAATTATTTACTAGTAGAAACATATCCAAAATTTCATATGACATTCACATATCAAAATTTATATGTATCCAATTACCTACCTAGATCATGTAGCCAATTTTTCCAGAACCGACATATCCAAATTATTTCACCCTATTAATGTAACCAATTTATGATGTATGTGAATGCTATAAACACCACACATCCATTTATTTTGGTATGTGAATCCAAAATACCCAATAATTTAAACTTGTATAAAGTTCCTATTGTGGGTGGTGAATACATATAGAGCAGATACACTCTAAATTGGAAGTGATATAGTAAATTTTACAAATTCCTTATCTAGATTGAAGTAGGAAATAATGTTATAAATGTCACTGGCCTCATTCTACCGAAGTATCACTCAGATCACAACCCAATTTTGGTAAACATGTAAAATAGTAATATAATATCTTCTGATATGCCTTTTATGTTCACCCACTTATGGATTTATGTTGCTTAATTTATATATATTATCTTAAATTCTTAGAATATTAATGTTGTTGGAATCTCAGTTACTATTCTTTCAAGAAATCTTATGAATTCCAAAAATGGTTAGAGAATAGAGCAAGAATTCTTTATGAAATTAAGAAAATGATACTAATTCTTCTGAAAAAAATATTTTACAATGTCAAAATGAAATTCAGAATTAGGATTTCCCTTCTATAAATGAGATTAAATCATTTTTTAAACATGATGAACTAATTACTCTCTATTAAAGGCTGGCCTAAAATCAATATATTATCATATGGCTTCAAGAGAGAGATAGAAATTATATATTTTTTCATTTTCTCTATAGGGAGAAGAAAATATGAAGAGGATTCAACACCCTTAAAATTAATTGATATTTTTTGAGTTATAAGATTGTGATCTCTAATGTGGTGGTTAGATACTTTGAAAACCTTTACTCAGAAAGAGGTTTTGAATTCAACTATAAAATTCATGACAAAATTACATACTCAATTAGCACTCTAAAAAATAGAATATTATTTGAGTTTCCAATGGAAAATAAAATCAATATTGATCATTTCTCTATGAAAATTATATTGTGTCAAGACATGATAGGTTTACAAAAGAGTTATTTATGTTGAATTGGGGTATTGTGAGTCCTGAAGTTATCAATTCTGCGAGTGAATTATTCAACCATTCTTATATGTTGTATGATGTTAAAGAAAACTTAATTTCCTTGATTACTAAAAACAAAAATTATCTGCATGTTAAGGACTTCAGACCAATTTCCATTGGGAATACTATTCTATAAATCATTAGTAAAATCATTGCCTTAATATTAGGGAATATTTCTAGAAATATCATAACCCCTAATCAATTTGGGTTTCTTCCTAGATGGAACATTCAAAATTTTCTTTTCACTCCATATGAATGTATTAAAATTATGAATAAGATGGTCTATGATGGATGATTTTACATCAATAATGAAATATCTAAAGCCTTTGATACCATTAAGTGGAGTTTTATCTTTTCTATGCTCAGAAAATATGGCTTCTTAGATTCCTTAATAATGTTGTTCAATGAATTTTTCAAGAGTATTAGATTCTCAATTATCATCAATGGATCCCCTAGATGTTACGTCCAATGATCTAATGGTGTTATATAGGGGAATCCCCTTTCTAGAATACATTTTTGATTCGGTTAAAGTCTTCATGAGTGTATCTCTTAATGATCTGGAATAGGATGGTTTATATATAAAAATAAAAGTGGGATAGTGTATTTTTACTCCTTTGAATATCCTTTATGTTGATGACATCATTTTGTTTTGGTCAAAAAGGTAATGGAAAAATAACTTATATTCTGAATATTTTTTCTCACTATGAAGAAATTTCTCGACATATGATAAGATTGAATAATTCTTTTGTGGTTTTTGGTAGTGGAATCATTATCTCCAAAAAAAATAAAATTTCTATAAAACATGGATATAAGAAATAATCCCTTTAATTTTAATTATAATTGAATACCCTTGGTCTCGGGTAATGATAAAAGATGATATCTTGAAAGCATATACTCTAGAATTATTACTTAGATGGCCATCTAGAAAGGGAAAACCATGTCTCAAGTAGGGAGAATTTTCTTTGTTAACTTGTTTATTACATCTATATTTTTTCATGGTTTATAAACTTACTATAAAATTTCAAGAGAACCACAAGTAGTTCATTAATGACATATCACTTATTATATAATTCCTTTGTCTGAACCTTATATTTTTATAATTATTATATCATTTAATAATATTGTATTTGTTTTAAAAACTCATTTATGTCAATTTTGAAACTATTTAGTATTTGGTTTTTTTAAGTAATAAAAACTTCATCACTTTGAATAAAATTTATTTAATTGACCATAAAATGTCATATTAACTTATAAAATTTGTGTAATGCATCAAATGTCTCAATTTACATTTATTTTAATATTTATAATATCAATTATCTTAATCTCTCATTAATAAGGTAATTACTGCATCATCATTATGTCATAAATAAATATAATTATTTAATGTCTAAAAATTATAAATAAAATAACATGTTGTAGGAAATATTTTTATATTTCTAATAAATATTTATAGTTAAAATTATATTATGTATAACCCTATATTAAAAATGATTTAGTTATTAAAATTTGAATTTAACACTTTTAACTATTCTTTAAATAAAATAATAATAAAAGTCCTAATCTAATAAAATTGGATAAAATGAATCATATTTTATTTATAAGGTTGATTTTTGTCTTAATAAACTTATACAATGTTATCAGGACATGTGTTAGGGTAAATATAATATCATTTTTACCTTAAATTACCCTATTTACTTTTAAACGGGGTAAATAAAATTCAAAAGTTACTATTCACCAAAAATTATTTTTATCCTATTGAACCACATTTTACCAAATGATATAAACTGGGTCTCTCATATTTTTGAAATTAAAATCACAGAAGCGATAAAATTACGTTTTACGCAAATTTGCAAATGTTCCTAGAATGTGGGTAAAAGACGTTAAAAAGTTCTATAAAATTTATATATCTAATATTATTATAAAATGAATCCAATTAATTATATTGGAATAATATATGTAATATATATCTATTTTTACTTTAAAATACATTTAAATAAATAATTATTATTATTTAAATAAAAGCCAGTTTTAAACAATAACGCGGTGTTTTTCACTATTTATTAAAAATTGAAAGTTTTCAGAAAAATACCAAAAATACACCCTAAGATAATTTTGATATTCCAAATTAAAAAATGATTTCTATTTTACCAAATTAAAAACATAAAAGTTTTATTAATTAATTTAAAATTAATTCCTATTTTCAAAACCAGAAAGTGGGTTTGTGAGAAGTAAAAACAATCAAAAGATTGATATGTGTTTATGCCTGATTTAAATGTAAAATTACTTCCAATAAACAAAATTGAATTAAATGATAAAAATATAATCTAATTAAACTTCAAAACCATTCAAATATATAATTTAACACTATAAATTATTTTGTTTAAAAAAGTTTTTTTCAATTAAAATTTAGTATTTTTCACTATTCATCAAAATATGAATGTTTTTAGAAAAACACCAAAAATTTATCCAAACTAAATTTTTATGTCCCACTTCTAAAGAAGAACAGTATTTTGTCAAATGTAATATATAAAAGTGTCAAATATTGTATTTTAAAAAGGATTCTCCATTAAAAGATGGTAAAATTGTATTTTTTGAAAAATACTTCTTTTATCTGAAAAACTGAATTTGTTCTTATATTATGTCTAAGAAACAAATAATATTGATGTAAAAATTATATATAATATATAAAATTCAAAATTCAGTTAATACTAATTCATAATATCTTTTTGAACGACTAGTTTGGTAAGTCATGGTGTGCTCGAACTTGGTGTTGTGTGTAACACAAACTGTTGAATTACATTAAAGAGATAACATACTACGGAATCTTGGGCCGCTGCAACATGAGCTCATATTAAGCGAGTTTGAGCTAGACCTTTGGTTCAAAGTGTGACTAGACGATGCCTTCCAGAATGAATTTTGAACATGAATATTAGTTATTGATTCTTTAAGATGACCCATGAAATTTTTTTACTTTTATGTTAAACAAGAACCCTTAGATTTCTTATGGCCGATTGAATTTTTAGAAATGAGAAATTCTATAGCTATTTTTAATGACATTTCATTAATCAAAGAAGATGAAAGAGTTTCTTATAATGTTCCTATGAGGGGAACCACTCACATGTTCTCTATATAGTTTCCTCTGGGCGATGTTGGATCCTAGCACTCCACATTGCTTCCATATCCCCCTATGTCCCCTCTTCCCAATTTCCAAGAAGCTTTGGAACCTTCATGTTGGGTATTATATGGATGTGTTCAAGGTTGGGATTAGTAGACATCGTCAGGTGCTCAGAAGGTTTGATTCATTAGAGTTAGAATGTGTTAGGGCTTTCATCTTTCTCTTGGGTCACGGCGAGGCCATAGGTGGCATACTTAAGAATGTTTGATTCTAGGGGTGTCCCCTTCCCATTTCTCATCTTGATCCTTTGGGTTTTTTCCTTAGTGTTTGTGTTTTAGACTCAATAGCATGTGGATTGTAGTTTCTTTCTTCTTTCTCTATTCAGCAATCCCCTAGTTCCATGTTCGGACCTATTTCAATCAAGTCCCTACCCTGTTACACTCTCATTCGATGGTTCTTCTAGAGGGATTTTGAGTTTTGGTTTATACATGTCCCTTATTTGATGTTGTTCGACCCCTTGTGGATTCCTTTTGTTTTACCCCAGATTGGATCCATCAATCATCGGTCCTCCTCTACAATTGGTCAGATATTCATCGATGCATGAAAATATACTGGTCAGGTTCCATGGTTTTTAGGGAAATTTGGGGTGATTTTGGTGGCTTCGGCGATGGTGGGTTGCTATCAGGGTTTCTACTCTTGGTCAGTTTTTCCTCAGTGATGCTTTGGTGCGGTGTTGGATCTTCTCTCCGAGTTTCTCCTGGAGATGGTTTTCACTGGATTCCTCTCTATAAACCTCTTGTTTAGATGGGCCACAACTATGTGGTTCGCATTTATGGCACTAATCTTCTATCTAGGTTCTGGTGTGTCCCGTAGCATGGTGCAGAATGGTGCATTGATGGTGGTTTCCAACATCTCCTGATGTGGTGGTGATATTTGGGATGTGTGTGGATCTATGTCTTTTTTGATGTGGTGTGGCATGGGTACGCCACTCTACATTTTTTATTTATTTTTTCTCATCCCAAGACAGTTTTTTCATTCCTAGACCACTTTTGGTTGTTTTTGGTTGGACTGTCTCATTCTTGTAATGGTGTATCCCCTTGGGCACGCTACTTATCTTATTGTTATGCCTTGTTTGTTTCTCACTAAAACTAATGTTTTTTAATCTATAAAATTCAAAAAAAAAAGTTTTGTGGTGAATGAATGGTTTCTTCCATTTAAGCATGGATTAATTTGAATGAATAAGATGAAATAAATGACCTTTATCTTACCCTATTAGGTGGTATGTTTTTTTAAATGATCATAACCATTTAAGATGATATTTCACTGAAGCAAATATCAAATCCATTGACAGTAATTTTTTTCTTTTGAGATTTTAGAAAAGAGATGATAATAGGGATTTGAAGTTCAATAGTTCTATGAAATTAGGTTTAGATTTTATTACACTGGTCATTCTTGGTAATATTACTCATAGATATTAGGTTGGGTATTAGCAATGTGGGAAGTGATAAATGGTTTTGGATAAATTACTAAAGAAATCTCGTGTTGATGAGTCAATCTCAATGGATTAATGTTGATATCGATTCTTTCCTGTGAAAACATTCATGGATTTTGTGATGATTAATAAAGGGGATTGAGGTTGGGTCTTTTCTTACTTGATCTCAAACCATATAAAGACAATAGTTTTGTTCATTAATGGATTTGGAAGCTGTAGAATAATGTTTTATTTGATATGAAAGTTTGAGTTGGTAAATAAGTCTTGGACACAAAAGGAATATTTGAGTCTTGTGAATATTATTTTTCCACAAGGGTCCGAGAAATTTAATACTAGTAATTTATGTAATAATTGTTCCACATATGGGTCAAGCACAATCCATTGAAGAGATTTATTGGATTCATTGGAGTATCACAAGGCTAAGATGAAGACCAATATTGGGGAATTCCATGTGGATCTTTATACAAGCTATTTTGTTTTGTAAATATTTTCATTTTTTGTCTTTAATATAATGGGGGATGATATCTCTAGGGACTTTAAACTTTCATTTCATTCCTGAATTTCTCTCTCTATTCTTCACCTCTTTATCTATTTTTTCCCCTATTTTGTAAATAAAAATTGATTGGTTATTTTTCTCTATCCTAATTGTGATCTCATACCTCTAGTCATGGAGGAATAATTTTTAAATATTGTTCCATAAAGTGAATATTTGATTCTACCTAGGGATCGAATATATTATAGATGGTCACTTCCTTTTATACTCTTAGTATATTGTGATCATGAAATGGGTAGTATGATGACACAATCCTTCATTGGAATGGATTACTACTTCCTTTCCTCGATTATTTCCATATTTTTTATTTTCATTTTTGGATGGAGGGAATTTAAGTGAGGAAGTGTGATCATAATTTTCTAATGAAGATCACTTCTACGTGTGAGACATTTTGTACTGGGTTATTGGGTCATGTCTTTTTTTTAACAGTTTATAGATTTCTCATGTATAGGAAGACATTATAGGAACTAGAATTTACTATATGATGATAGGTAGGTGAATTTAGTTGATGCATCAATCATTAACTTTTTGAAATTGAGTTTCACTTATTTTATTATTTTTAGGTTAGTGATAGGTAGTAGAGTGGTCAAATAACCTAGAACTTGATTTTTTATCACTTGTTTTCCTTCTCAAATTCTAGTTCTATTTTAATTAATTATTTTTATGTTATTGTTATCTTTAAATTCTTTTCATTAGTTTTTCTTGTTTACTTTACTACTTTAAAGAGAGAAAAAATACCCAAAAAAATTGGAAGATTCAATGAGATAAACACACTACCTACTTGAGATCACTGCCTTAGTTAGCAATTATCATATATCTAGGAAACTATACATGTATCTTTGATAGTTCAGATGAAAACATATCAAATTTTGGAATTGTTTCTAAAGAATACATGTGTGTATAAATAAATAAAACTATCAAAAAATTGAAATTATAATAATTAAAAAAATTATGACGCCCTAAAAATATGTAAAATACATCATATAAAAATAATTTTTACAAAAAATATTTTTCTTAAGTATTCATAGAAAAAAAACATTTTAAAAAATATTGCTAAAAAATAATGAAATTATGAATGATATAATTCTTATTAGGAGGTTCCTCCATGAACAAGTTATTTTAATGGAAAAATAGTTCGATAAAGTGGTTAAATAGAATATTTAGGGGATAGATTCTAAAAATATCTAGTTAGAACAAAAAGTTGAGAATTGTAACCTTATGACCAAAATTCATAGATATTTGATTATTTCACTTTCTCATGAAAAACATGTAGAAATAAAATTAATAAAATAAAGATTAATGGAGTATGGTAACTCTATCTAATATTTTGAGTTTCATCCTAAGTGTTTTATGGTTGTTAAAGCACAAACAAAAACAGTGGTAGAAAATGATGGTAGTGATTTTATATTTATGGTGTTTATTTTTATTGAGGTTGGAATATATGTATTTTATCATTTTTCAAAAACTCCTTTCCTTTTTTAATTTAAAACTATGGTAACTAATCTTGTTCTTCATATTGATAATAATTCAAAAGGGGAATCCATTTTTATTTTGAATTCAAAAACTACACCTGGAACTCTTTTTAACCCTCTTTTAGAACCTATTTGATAAATATTAGTTCATTACACCCCTTCTTCATATATTTTGTGGATGATTTTGAGAAAGAGAGTTGTGAGGTTAATGTTTTACCTCTAGGATAATCCATTTACCTATTTCCTCTTCATGAAAACTCTATGTTTTCAAAATATCAAACAAATCTATTTATAGAAAGAACTCTTTATAGGAGTAATTTTGAAGATTTTTTTTCCTTTAGTCTGGTTAATCCTTTATTGTTATAGATTGAGGCAGTCCTATCTTCTGAACATCAGAATGATTAATTTGAAATCGCTATGTTAGTGGGAATGGGCGGTGATTCTTTTTATCCACTAGAAGATTCCATTAAGTAGATATTTGATGAAAAGGGGTGTTCCCAAGGTATTTTTATAGTAATTGTGAAAATTGAGTGTTTGTTAAGTATTCTATCTACCCAAAATTTATAACTTTATGTTAAATGTTAATTGTAAAAACCAATGTTTTGTTTCATGGATGAAAAAAACATCATCTTAGTGTCTATGGTTAGTTCAAGAAGATCCCAACAAGGGACCTTAAATCGAAATCTGCAAGGGAGGAAACCCATGGTTTTAAATTTTTTCCTTAGTTTTTATTTTCAAAATAAATGTTTCTCATTCTATTCTATTCCAACTCTGACACAATCGTACCTCCATTTTTAGGGGTCTAATGATGAATTTTTTTTAAGTAGAAATATGACTAATATTCACTTCCATAAGGAGATGATTTCTTCAAAACCCTACTCCATGATCAATTAAATTTTTACTCTGGAAACATTATTTATAAAATTTAAATTATTGGGTTATCATTTTTCATATTTCCAACTTATAGGTAAAATAGTTTATTATATTGATTGATTTTTCATAAATCAAATAATAGAGTCTCTAGTATGCGAAACAATTAGAAAATATTCTTAATACTGGGGGCACTGGTTTTAATTGTTTAATTTTTAAATTCTTAGAAATCTTTTTATTTAATACTACTAGTTTATGTAGTTAATTGCGAGAAATTAATTTATTAAGTTCTTTAAAACATGATATAATATTTGTTAATACTATTAGTTATTGTATATTTTTATTTTTTTGGGCTACAGTAGTGCATGTGCATGATATTTTCTATCCTCTTTTGAAAATCATTGTTAAATTAATATTTGAAAGATTGCATCATTTCAAAATATTCAATTCCATGATGGAATTCTCTTACATGTCCTTTGAATTTTTTTTGCGCGTTTTTATTGCTGATTTTTTGCGCCATAATAATTATTTAACTTTAGTTGGACCTTAAATATGAATATTTCTTAGATGAATTGAAATTATTTATTTTACTTTAACAATCTTAAATGTTCTTCCACTATGAGTCTAACATTGGGGAAAATGTTGAGTTTTAAATGTGGTGGGAGTGGTCTAATTTATATAAACTATATTTCATTGAGGACCCATAATAAACCAATTCTTTTTAATTTTTTTTGTATTTTTAGAAAATGCTTAGGAATTTTTCATTGGGTGACAATTATTTTTAGAATTAAAGGTTTTTATAACACTTTGAGGAGATTAAAATTTTTTAAATTATATATTTGATTAGGTAAGTAATTTTTCTTTCCATTTTGAAAAGCATAGATTCTGGTAAAAAAATTTGGTGAATTTCACACAATAATTATATATTTTGAACTTTTTAATTATAATTTAACTCAAAAGATATTCATCAGAATGGATTATGAAATAAAAATCTAAATCCAAGTTAAACTCATTATTTTATTTTTTTAATTTATTATTCAAAAACTATTTTATAAGTTATTTATTCCACCAATAAATTTTCACTCCACCCCATTAAAATGTGCATATATTTATTATATATTCTTAGATAATGTGAGTATATACTCCAGGAGGTAATGAGAAGTTTGTAATTTAAGTTGGATGAAAATTGACATTTGTTAGTTTGTTTTCAAAAATTTTAATTTTAATATTTTTTTTTTCAAAACAGTAACCAATTTTTCACTAATGAAATTATATTAAAAATAGTATTCACAATAATTAGTTGAGAGAATCCATTAGGAAATGTCATTATGAAAATCAATTCTTAATGGCATTTCAAATTTTTTCTATTTTGATATTTATTATCTTCTACTAAATTTCATTAAAAGATTGCTTAAGGTTAAATAATGTCTTATGTGTGGGGGAATATGATGTGACTTGGATTATTTTCATTTTTCTAAATCCATTTTTTGAATTTATTATATATTTAATACTTTAATATATCTTAATTTGGTGAATTAGTGTGTTGATTTTTTTTTATTTTAATAAAAAATTTATAAATTCATTGTTAATTATTTCTATTTTTATGTTAAATTTATCATTTAATCACTTTGTTAATATTTGATGTCATGTTATTATATTTTTTTAATAGTTAATTTTAAATGTTTATTTATTCTTGCTACAAATTTAATTTTATCTTATTTGTTAATTATTTCTCCCAATTTTTAAAATAGTTTATTTTAATTTAATGCTTAACATTTTCTTGAAAATTTATTTTATACTTAATGTTTTTTAATTAATTAATTAATTTATTTATTAACTTCAATTTAAATTACTCTATTTTTTTTTAAGAAGGAGAATCTATGTTGAAGAATTTTCTAGTTACAACCACCTAACCAAATTTTAATAAGGCAACTTACTAGAAAAACTCACATAGCCCATTAGCTATGTAACAAAAAAAATTAGAGTGGTCTATCTTATATGGATTTATTCATATTCATGTATGGGAATTCTGGAAGTAGTAACATAGCCTAATTTTGAACATTCCATGTACCCAAATGGCTATGAAGCTAATCGCCATATTTTCATTACCATGTTCACATACTGAAATCCTAATTTACGAAAATTATATGAAAACCACATAACTATTTATTCATGTAAGTGAAAACCATATACCCGATTCTCCCATTAAAAAGAATAGAACCCAAGATTTTGATTTAAGATAGAGGTATCTGAGGCTGAACAAGATCAATCTTGGGACTATTTCTACCGAGCTTGATGAAGAATACTAGATGGGTTGATTCAAAACCTAATGGATGGAACTTATTTGAGGTGGATGATTATAGATTTTTTTGTAACTAGGGAATTTTATTTTGAAGATTATTCTTGTGTCATGACACCAATTAACCGATGTTGACTTCCCCAGTTTCTGATTCCTAACATCATCAAAGCTAAGGAGTTGGAATCAGTCAAATCAGGTTCTCAATGAATAGATTGGGTCGATGTTAATATTTCTACTAAATAAAAACCTCATCATAATTGTTCTTTAATGAAGTTTTCGAAATGTTTAAAATGAGAAAAATATTTCCTTGATGTGATATCGAATGAACTAGGATTTAGATCCACTGAGTTCAAAAGGGATAAGACAACCTCTAATGAACTATGATTTGACAATTGAGATTTTGTAAAAGATTATAGTTTGAGAGGAAGAATTAATTTCAAGATTTAATGAAATTGAAGGATCCATGGTTGGGGGAGTAGATGTTGGGGTGGTGGCATGAAGTGGATGATTCACTAGGTGAGGCCAAAGTTCTTTGAAGAAGAAATTAGGAATCAAGGATTATTAATTTTTTCCAAACAATGATTCCCTCATTGTTGAATGTTGTTATATTGATGGAACAACTTAGGTTTCGACGAACACAAAGTATGAAGGTTTGAGAGAAATATTTTTTCTGATTTTTCATTTACTATAGTTGTTTCATTTATATGATGATCTTGAAGATAATGTGGGAATCAAAGCATTGTAATGTTTTTCCATAAGTTCCATTGTAAAATGTGAACCATGTTTTCATAAAATTTTCTTTTTGAGTGGATTACCATTTATGACAATACAATGTTGGATGATGTTTATTTTTAGTGGATTTTATTGAGTGTCAGATCATGTTTTTTAAACTAAGAGGTCGAGTTTTAGATTAATTTGGTTAAAATCTTCCATGGAATTTAGTTGACTGGGTAAATTCAAGGAAATTGAAGGTGCATGGCATAGTTGTTTAAAACATATATTTATAAAATTAGGAATTTTATATTTATAGAAGTGAAAATTATATTCTCTTTAAAGATGATATTTTATGAAGAATTTTAGTATAGTTCCAAAGAAGTGACTGAAGGTTTTTGTTTGAAAAATGACACATGTTATAGGGAAGTGAAATTGTCATGTGAGGATAGAAAACATAATTTGGTGATATCAAATATTTTATAGGAGGACCACCATTTATCAAATGGTAGAGGCCAGGATAATTTTAGGATGGGTGAGAGGAGAGAAAATTTATTTATTTAAAATAGAGCTGAAGATGAGAACACACTACACTCAGGAGTTGAAGGAGATGGAGCTAGAGAAAAAAGGATGGTTAAACAAATAAAAATATTTTATCTTTATTCTCTTATAACATTCCTATATTGAAATGAATTGTCATAATATTTCTCTTTTCATATCTTTTAACATGAGCACTAAATTTATTTGGGATTATCATATTGGAATGATTTGATATGTTTCAATATATTTGATAGAGTTTTCATAATTGTGATAGTGAAATTATTGTAAAGTGAACTTATTTTAATTCTTAATGAGTATAATTTATGAGCTATTATAAATACCAAGAGGTGGTTATATTAAATACTTAACCTTTTATCATTATCCAAAGCACCAAAAATTTTAAAATGTTGATTATTATGTTATCCATTAATGAACAATTGTTTTCCTAAATTTCGGTTGATCAATCATTTTTAGGAGAGTTCATTAAACTATAGAGATCGATTAATGATAGTAATGTGTTTCAACTCAAATTATTCATAGACACTTGAAATTTATTTTATTTATTTGTACATAGATAAAATCATTTTTAATTAATTCTAACTATTCTAATTACCCTAATTTTATTAAAATGTCTCTATATCTTTCTCATTTCTCTTGTTTCGCATTCATTATCACAACAAAATTTCCTTTAATTGCATTTTGTTTTTTATTTGGTTTTATTTATTTTGGTCACACAATTTTACATTTCATTCCTAGTGGATAAAATACTCATACAATTTCAATACTAGTTTTATGTATATTTTAAAAAGAATCAACTTTTATGAGATTCAATTAAATTCACGAATAATGGTGCACTAGATGCATAGTGTATCATGTTTTCATTGATGTATAATGAAAAAAATAGAATGAATAAGGATGAAGATTCGAACAAGATGATATATAATCTATAAGAGTTATGCCAGGGTAGAATTCAATAAGAAATAGATTAGATATCAATTTCATTTTATAGTTATAGGCTAGCAGAAGTGAATAAAGGAGGACTTAATGTACTCAAGATTGTGGGTTACATTGAGAGACTAGAATCCTTGAGTTAAAACTAAACCAATAACTTGTGACATATATCATTATTTTCACTTTACCTCCCAACTTATAGCCTTTTTTAATTATAACAAGAATAACATGAAAACATAACTCCAATACGGATTGTATTTAGTTTGACAAGCTGATAAGGATATAAAAAAACCAACTCTTCAGTCCTTATAGTGAACATTAGGAGGAAGGGTCAGACTAAGGTATCAAAGTCTAAACCAAAGATGAAGACATTTATGTATCACCCTTATAAATTCTAAAGATACATATGGATAAAAATGAGTAGGAGGATATCTTCTATTCATTTTCAATGAAAGGAAACTAGAGGAAAATATTCATGTCTCAAAAATAAAAGCAAGGAAACACTTATACCTTAGGTATATTTTTTGTTGAATGATTTTTTTCCTTATCAACAAGTACTTTATTTGTTATAGTATGCGGGAACACATTTTTATCCATATATATGAACCAAATAGATTTCAAAATATTTCAAACAGTGAACTTGATATTGTGGTTAAAAATGGTGTGATTCCAATATACTTGGAAATGATAGATTATCATATGACTTTTTATAGTGTTTTGATTCTTATATTAATAACAATTATTATATTTCTTTAGAGACTATAGACATAATCACCATGTCGAGTGTGTACACCATGTGATTTTATTTCACGTTTAGAAATAAATGATGTCTCTTTTATAAAGATTATATAAGTTATTGTATGATTAATCATAATAATGGATTATATTTTCTTAAACTTGAAATCCATGTAATATAAATCAATAGAAAAATAAGAAAATATGGCTCATATAACACCCACCTATGGGACTTCAGGCATGGTAATGTAAACAATAATCATCCTCATAAATTACATCAAGTGAGGTATTGTGACCCTAGTATGATAAAAAAACATGCATACATGTCACACTTTTTTACATGGTAAAATGAACAAATAACCCTTTAATTGGAAAAGAATAAGGTCCATATAACTTCTGGAATTTTTTCAAACTAATGTGTGAGGTTCTTTTCCAATAGAGGAAATGGTTTTATTTCTATAAATCATTGTGTTTATCAATTAATATAGTTGGTGTGGATCTATCTATATAATGGAGTATAATTCATATTATGTTTAGGTGTTTAGGGAATACTAGCATGTAGTAGAAAACCATAGTGATATAAAATAGTAAGATACTATACTTAGACTGATGTGGAGATTATCTCAAACAGGCATTAATTGATCACTTAAAGGAGTGTGGGATATAATATCAACAAAATACTCTACCTAAACCTTAGTATAATGGTTTTAGTGAAAGTAGGAATCAGACCTTGCTTGGAATGGTTAGATCAATGATGAGTCGGGTAACAATTCTATTATCTTTTTGGGGATATGTGTTGCAAAAATTGACATATACCCTTTTCTGAGAAATAAATAAAGTTTTAGATGGTATTTAATATGATTCATGGTGTATAAAGAGACCTATTCAATCACACAAATTTTTATAGGGATTGAAGGATTTTTTCATAATTATACATAGTGAAAAATTTTCATCCAAAAGCACTAAGTGAATCTTTTTAGGTTATCATAAAGAAACAAAAGTATATAAACTATATAAAACTTTAGATAGAAAAGTGATTATTAAAAATAAATTTCATTTTCTATAAATGGAGCACATTTCTAAAGGAAATAATGGGATAATTATCAACATTGATTAAGTTGATGCTCCGGATTCACAAGATTTGGTACATGAAAAATCTCTACAAGATATAGTCTGTGATGGAGATTTTCCTATGACACAAGTAGTAAATTGGTCTACTCAAGATTTTAGAGAAATAGAGTGATGTGGTTTTCTTATCAATGATTCATGTTACATATTACTCATAGAGAGTGATGCACCTCTAACTAAAAATAATGAAGTATATTGAAAGGTTACTGTTAATTATAAAAAATACAAGCATTATAATATGGACTCCATGTATCAAAGTAATGTTTGGATTTTGGTAGACCCTCTAACTAATGTAAAATCTATTGGGTGTAAATGGGTATTTAAGAAAATTTTGGATATTGATGGTAAATTAAATTTTTATAAATCATGACTAGTTTTAAGGGTTTTAGAGAAATTCCATACATAAAATATGATGAAATCATCACACCAATTGAGATATTGAAATCTATCAGAATATAACTTTTTATAGAATCTTTTGAGGATTATTACATTAATAAAGTCGATATCAAAAAAAATTCTAAATGGGATGTTGGTTAAAGATATATATGTGACTCAACTTAAAGGGTTATTTATGTAAAATGTTAGAAATAAAGTATTCAAGATGTATATATCCACTTATGGTTTGAATTAACTATCAATATCATGAAATGTTTGTTTTTAGGAGGCTATAAGATAATTTGGTTTCATTAAGAATAAAAGTGATCTATTTTTCTGTAATAAGTTTTGTTTAAATTTGATCATTTTCTTAGTATTATATATTGACCATATATTAATTATAGTGAATGAAGTACAAGTATTAAAGTTAGTAAAAAAATATTTAAAATAATAAATCCTTATTAAATACTTATTTGAAGAAGCTTAAATTATAGGGATCAAGATCTATCTAGATAGATATCACTGGATTCTTGTGCCAATTCAATGTACATATACTAACAAGGTACACAAAAGGTACGATATGGAATAATATTATAGTGTATTGTTTCCAATATCACAATATATCAATATCTCTAAGAAAATGTGTCACCAAACATAGGAGGATATTGTAAGAAGGATTAGAATTACTTATGTTTCATCAGTGAGATTTATCATGCATGAAATGATGTGTATCACCTTTAATATTTCCTTTTCCTTAAGTACAGTGAGAAGATATGAAGCTAATATAGGAGATATACATTGGTAAAATATAAAAAACTATCCTAAATTACTTGTTATGTATAAAGGATATATTCTTAGTGTATGTAATATATGAGGAACTAGTAGTTATAGGATAAACTTATTTCAGTTTCTAGATAGATCGTGATTATCTTAAATTTTATTTGAGTTAGATGTTTTTCTTAAATGGTTGTGCGGTGAGATGTAGAAGCTCAAAAAACCCTCATTCATCATTCCAACAGTGGAATTTGAATATGTGGAATCTTCTAATCTAGATAAGGATTCAGTCTAGATACTCATATTTATATTCGATATTGGTGTTGTACATAGTAGTTTAGACTCTTTGTAGTTTTCTCTGATAATATTACAATAGTGGTGTGGACCAAGGATCGCATGTCATACTAGATAAAAAAGTATATACTTTAGAGGTTTCATATCTTGTGGGATTTTAATTAGATAGGTGAAGTTTTAGTTTGTAAAGTATCAATAGAGGATAACATGGTAGACCCCCTCCCCAAGACTAAATCCATATCTCTAAAGAATCATGATTTCCATATGATAGCTAACTGCTTGAGAGTTATCAATAGTTTTTTCTAGTGCAAGTGGGAGTATTGTGAGTTGGTTCCCTAGACCCAACTCTTATATATACTTTTATTACAATTACATGTATACATATTGATAAATATATGTTTTTATCTTACTATAATAGTATAATTATGTCTTCATGTACTATTTATATTTTAATTTCCTTAGATTATATGTTTTATGAAAATTTTATAGCAGTTCCCATGATATAATGTGAGCCTAGAGATACCAAAACAATAATATGAACCTGTGTATAATGATCCAAATCTATCTTGATGATAATATAAAGATAATGTGTAATTATATTGTGTTGTGGGAACTTAAGCAATGAAAATTATTCGCATGAAGTTTTTATGTGGTGATCTCTATTATAAGAGATCATGAGGACTAACCCAAAAATAGGGAAACAATATATTATATGTGTCATCATATGTTCTTATCTTTGAACACATGTATGAATATTTTAAATTGAAATTATTATTAGTGTATACCATTTTATTACATAATTTTATGTATGAAAAAATAATGAAATTTATATCATAGAGAGGTATCTTGTGTTGGGTGCGCCATTGGTGGTAAGAAAATGATTGAATAATCAAGATATAATTTCTTCACTTCTAAGGAAATTTATATCTCAAGCCTAGTAGATTAGTATGGTAGTATCATCACTAAAGAGATTTCCATTATAGGAGAAGGTATGTATGTCCAGATAGTTCAATGAATAACACAATAAAAAAGGATGATAAAAAAAATTCATCCTTATTTATGATATATCATGATAAAAATATATTATATTACATGGAATGTGTCTATAGGAGTTGTTTTAATTACTATTAATATACCTTATCTCTATAAGGTCCTTTATGGATTACTGGAATCCACTCCTGGTCTATGAGTAGTACTCACTACTATCTCGATAACGGACTAGAGGTTCACACACATAAGATATTAAAAAGTATGGGAATATCTTATGAATAGGAGTATAGGACATGGTGGGATACACTGTGGGGTCTAAAAGATATTTTAACCTAAATTATCACCAAGAAATAAATAAATTCATATTATTTATGTTTAGAATAATTGATACTGAATTTATTTATTAATAGTATTCATAAGTTATGGAGTGAATAAATGGAATATATTTAACAAAATAATATTATTTTAATATTAATAGTATGTTTAATACTTGTTGGAATAATGAGTTAGGTTAATGAATTGAATTTCTCAAAAAAATCATTATTTTAAAAGTATGTAATAAAAATATAAATTAAATTTATATCTCATTAAATAGTTCATAATATGTTTTTAAGGGTTCCATAGTAGGTAATATATATTCAGGTATATAGGGAAAATTTTGGGTATTATAACCCCACTATATAATCAAGAGCAACATCAAAATTCTAATACTATTCTTCCAATAAAATTTGAGAGCTCCTCTCTCATCTCTCTCGCATCCTATAAAGAGATGGTTCTCATTTCTAGAACTAATCCATGCATGCCTTTGTGAATTGATGTAACAACATTGCGATGATTGTTGGGACATATGAGAAATCATCAATTATCTATTCTAGAACCCAAATATTGACAATAAACATACCAATGGAATTTTGAAGCATGTGTGGATGATCTAGAGGGATTAAAAATCAGTTACTTTTAGTAGTGGTCATTTATGACAAGCAGTATTCACCGATGAATTCAAATCCAATTACATATATTTTTTATTTATTTTTGGGGTTAATTTCATCTACACGGGGTCCTTGGGTGTCTTAATAGAAATTGAATCATTGGGGAAAACATTTTTACATCAAATAGGAAATAAATTTTTTAAAACCCCAGACCGTCTTCTTCCATTATTTATTCGATTCCAACATATATAGCCTTACATGACTCAGTAAAATTTATTAATTGATTCCCTCTCATCTTGTCTATTATATTTATAATTCCTTATCTTGTTTCCATAGTCTCTGTTGGATCACAATTTTCTGGGAAAACCACAAAGATAAATATTTTATTCATTTTGTATTTTTATATATATTTGAATTTACACCACTTTTAATTTTCTTCATATTGTTTCATATTGTACCATCACAATGTATTGGTGTTTATATTTTGTTGTAATATTTTATCTAAACAAAATCATCATGGTTCATTTTAGTTTAATGTTGTGTTTATTAAAATATATCATAAAAATATTTATTTAAAGGGGAAATACATATTTAGATATCTATGTGTTACATTCTCCCCCAATTATAACAACTATTTCCTCATACATTGAATTTTTTTCTCTGAAATTAATTTATCATATTAATGAAACCAAATATATTTTTAATCATGAACTTTAACTTTTTGGTCAAGAATAAAAAAATTATTATTTCATAAAAAATATTCATATGTAAGACTCATACTTGTAGACAATTTTCAAAATTTGTACCTTGATTATTTAGTGTTACTTTCTGAATAATACTTGATACACTTTAGAAATTATTTTACCACTAACATTGTGATTTTAGGAAAATATAAATACTTGATTACTTTCTAATACATAAGTGAAATTTAATCCTTTATTTATGGTTCAATCATATCCCAATTCTATCAGATATCATACTCTATGAAAGGAATATTCAAGATTAATTTTTGATTCCTAAATATCCGAATTTAATATTTTATAGATCATAATATCCAAAAAACCATGAAAAAATGTTTTTTATGTTGTTATCCATTAATAAAAAAAATAATGTTTATCATAAATTAAGATAATATCTAATATGAATAATCCTATATATGAATAAAAATTACATTAACCTCCAAATAACCAATAATGACACCCAAAGTTCATAAAAAATCATTCCATAAGTAACTAACCTTCGAAATCATCAAAATATTCCAAAATAAGTTGAAAACCAAAAAATAAAAAATATTTGACCCCAAATTCCTCCATGATTAATTTAACAATTATCTCTAAAATCATTGATCACTTATAAAGTCACATATCAAAAATGTATATTACTTGTCATATAATATCTAAAATATGCTAATATTCCCCTAAATAACTTCAATCACTATAAATCCAGAATAAAAATCATATATACTTCTAAAAGATAACTCAACCTTTATTTCTGAAATAAATTCTCATATTTGATAAAACTAATTCCATTAACTTCAATCATGTAATGTTTTTAATAGAGTGGAATTATTTAAAAGTAAATTTAATCAAATAGTCACTAGATCACTTTTCAATACCATGGATATGTTTAGGATAAAACATATGTTACCAAAAATTAATTAACATTTTGTCCCAATTAAACATAATTACCTCATAATCAAATATCATATTAAACCTAATGGGTTTAAATACCTTTAAACTTATTCCCATATAATATAAAATCATTCTTAATCAAATAATATTTTCACTAAAACACATGTTAAACATGTGGGTTACATATATATCAAAATTAAAAAAAAACTCAATAAATGACTCTCAAAGTACTACCATCAGATATAACCTAAAAAGGGTTATTTATACCTTAAAATAAACCATATAATTATTCACCCATTATGGTGTTTAAAACTCTAAAAATAAAATCATATGAATCATCATAACCTCTAATGTTATTTATACCCTTGCTACAATACCAACTATAATAGCCCATAAAATATTCAACCAATAATTAAATGATTTATAAAAAAGGTTTCACTTTTTTATATTTTGAGGATCTTTCCAGTTTTGGGTTTTATAAAATTAAGAAAACCATAACATTATATAAGTAACATTGAAAAACATTGTCTATATTTTTTCACAAAACATGATTCATTAAAATTAAACTCATATTCAATACAAAACCCTTCTTCATCTTTTTAGAAAAGTCCCCATAGTGGAAGTATAGTACTTGAAATAGTTTATATACATCCTTAGATTATATGAAAAATATTTCAAAACATGTTATGAGGAAAATATATTGATTAAGAGATATAAAAAAAATTAATCACTTTATACTAGCACAAAACCATAAAAAACATCCTAATGTTTACCTTTTTCATAATAAAACTTTTAAAACATAAATAAATCATATCCACAAGAGAAAATCTAACTTTTATTAAAGAAAACCATTAAAAACCTTTATAAAACATAGTTAAACCCTGAAGAAATCATGAAAAATTTTAATTTAAAAAACAAAAATTTAACCTTTAAAAGTTCTAAAACTTTTATTTACTTATAAAATAAAATGATCTCCAAAAATATCCATTTTCCAGAATAATATAGGTAAATTGAATAATCATATTTATAACTTGTGTTCAATCATTTTTAACCTATATAAAAAATAAAAAAATCCCAATTATTTCATTATAAGTAACTATCCTTGTTATTTCCTTCATTTTTTATTATGAAGAAAATTCATTACCTAATGCATTGGAGAGATATATTTGGTGCACCTATCTGAAAGAGATATATCTGGATCACCCATAATCATCTATAATGTTAAAATATCGTATTATTTACAAAACATTTGTAAGATTCACTTTTTCAAAAAAAAACTCTTGAAAAAATCATTTCAACCTATAAGAAAAGAAATTTCCATTTTTATACAATCATAATGATAAATATCCTTTTTTTTATAAACTCATAAAAATATAAAATTTCTAAAAAAATGGGAAATTGAATTTACTCTATAAGATCATTAAAAAATGTATAGGGATATTAATAACAAATAAATAGAATAAATTTGTGAAAATAATTCCATACAATATACATGAACAAAACATTTTTTATCACTTTGGTAAAAAGATTAAAAATGACATGTTTGGAAAATTTAAAAACATCCCTATTTAAAAGTAAGTGGAATTTAGTTGAAAATATAATTTCACAGACTTTTAATAATAAATAGGAACATTATAAAAATTTTAAAATAAAATTTATAGTGTTAAATTGGTTTAAAACATTTAGAACAACATTTTAAAGGGACATACCTTACCTTCAGTTCCAACTCATTTCATAGACAAGGTAGTCTATATATACCCATGAAAAAGAATCATTCTTATAATGTGTTAAAAGGAAATAAATCAGGTAATATTTTACATTTAAAATTTAATAAATATTTTATACATGTCATATTTATTCATTAGTTCCATCCTTATAACCATCCTTTTAAGGTAGAGATTAAAATATATATCAGTTCTTAGTGGAGGTTGTATTCGACATGTATGCACGAGCGGAATTACTGATTTACAAAGAATGGAAAGGGGAATAAATTATGTAACATATTTTTTTATATAATAATAAATATTTCATAAATATTATATATATTCATTTTATCTATAATGTTAACCATCCATATGATCTAGTAATGAAAAATCAATCACATCACTTCATGGATGTAGTAGTCCACTTGTAAATGGGAGAGAGTATTTCATTTTCCATAGGATAGAAAAGAATATGAAAAAGGAGTATACCATTATTATAATATAATTTTATCATATTTGAGATAATTATGTAATTATTTAAGAAATATTAAAAAATATATTTAGGAGGTTGAAGAAGAAATGAACACGAAACAATCAGTTAATAATTATACCTTCTATTTGGAAAATCTCACTTGGAATACACATTAATCCATATTAGTATATTCATTTTGTGGGATGAGGACATTTAAGATGTGGGTATTGATGTTGGCGAAAGATTTAGGTAGGTTTTTTCCAAGCTATAATTCTAAAAAGTAGTGAGGAAAAGAGGATTTGGGGTTCATTTTTATAAGTGTGGGGAGTAACACAATTCTAAATAGAAAGAAAATTGAAATATAATAAATATCATAACAAGGTTTATTGAAATAAAATGGAAATAATTTTAAATTTAGGAAATGATAATTTTTAAATCTCTTAAACCAATAAAATTTTAAAATTTTTATGTTTCATTTTAAACCATATATTTTGGTTTAACACCCTCATTAACATTTTTTAAATTTAATAATAGAAACACATTTTTTACTCTTAATGGTTTAAAAATTTACCATTAATGAGGAAAATGGATCAAAAAATTTATAGGGTGAACTTTTTTACCATTTCAATACCAAATTTTCCTCTTTCAATTTTTTTAGATTTTTAAATCATATAATAAAATATTATTTATCATAAAACATTATTAAAGTAATTTTTGTACTATTAATTTAATTTCACATAAAAAATCCTAATATTAATGGAATTAGAATCTAATAAAATTAACTAATAAATAAAAATTATAATTAACTGTGAAATTTTTGGAATAAAAAAATCATCAAAACAATATTATTATTTTTAAATCATTTAGCTTTATTTTTATACGTCTTGAAAAAGCAGTATATCAGTGTTGTGTAATCATTTAAAGAAATTATTACCTCATTAAACATTTGAAAATAAATTTATATCATAAAAATAATGTATTAATTTTTATAATAACAATTTTTAAGTGATCATAACTTCTTTTATACTGATGAATATATATTATAGATATTTAAAGATAGAGAATTATATTTTTATAATTATCCTTTACCTAAAATAATATAAAGTTTATAATTAGTGGAAAGTGGGATAAAATTGCCCCATTTTTTAATAATGGATCATTATAGTCTAGAAACCCTAAAAAATAAAATAAATGCAAGTTTCAGTGTGATTTTATGCATTATCTCATAGTTTTAAACATGTTTTCCCATTTCTCCCTTACCATAGCGACAAATTTTTTACCGTGATTACTATTCATAAAGAACAAAACCTAAATTGAAATAATTATTAAATTTAAACCTACTGATTAAAAATATTTAATCCATTATTTTTTATTCAGTTTTTATAAGTGGTATAATTTACTTTTAGTATAAGTGCACAAAATGCAAGGGAAAACAATTTTTCAAAAATTTTATTTTAATAATAAAAAAGAACTTATACCAAATTAAAATATATTATTCATTCCTATATAATTATTATATTTTTAATCAAATTGATATTCTCTTACTTTAAAAATAAATTCTAAATATAATTCAACTATTAAATTACTTTAAATGATAGTTTTGTGAAAATTATTATTTTTCACTATTTACTCAAGAATCAATCATTTTCACAAAAATGACAAAAATTATCTATAACCAAAATTTGATATTAAGAAGTAAAAAAATAAATAGATTTAATGAAATTTAATTTATAAAATATAGAAATTTATTTTTTCCCTAAATTATACAAAAAACTACTTTTATTGAAAAACAATATTTTAAAACATTAAGTGCACTTAATTTATTTAATATAAATTAATAATTATATGACTATTTTGAATTATAATACTTTTAATTTGTTAAAAATAAATTATATTCTAATTAGAATTAAATTTACCTAATTAATAAATGTATAACATTTATATATATATATAATGACAATGTGTTTAATGACCATATATATAACAGTAATATTATATTGCTATATACAACGTTACATGATTCACTAAAATTTATTCATTTACACTTCTATTGTCATGTAAATTTTATTCTGAATTATTTTTCTTATTTTTATATTTTTTTGGGGTAAAAATATTCATGGAAAAGTACAAGGATATAAATTTTATGTTTTTAGTATTTATATACATATGTGAATTTATACCACATGTACTTTTATTAATATTTTTTCATATTTCTACCTCATAATGTATTAGTTTATATATTTAATTATAAAATATTACCCCAATAAAATCCTAATTTTTGAGTTTAGTTTGATTTTGTGTGTATCAGAATATTTCAAACATAATATTTATTTAATAGATAAACACATATTGAAATATTGGGTTGTTTTAATATTAATTATTAATAAAAAAATTCTTTTTAAATTATATGGAATTCCATATCTTTTAGAAATAAATTTTTTAATTAGAAATTATAAGGTTAATTTATAAAGTGTTCATAAATTAAAAATTATCACTATGTACAAAAGAGTTTGTAATCATTTTATGAACTATTTATAATAATTAATTTGAATTGTTTAAATAAAGGTCTTATTTGAGAAATTATTTTGAACACATCAAAAGAAGTTTTTATTATTAATTAAATCACGGTTTGAATAATGGTATATGATATTTTTATTATTTTAATTTTTTTACATAATATAATTGAAATATAAAATTTTTATATTTTATATCCAGTCATATATTTAAATTAAAATTACATATACTGAATAATATTAAAGTGTTTATATTTGAATGAATAGAATGTTTTTATATTCAAAATTATATAAAAAATTTAAATGTTACCTAAATTATAAGGTATTTACAATAATATTTTATTTGTAAATTGTTCATAAATGTTTTTCACATGTTGAAATATGTGATTTTTTCATTTATATCAGAATTTTCACCTAAATTATTCAAAGTTCTAAATTTTTGATCTTTTTAATGTTTGTATGGTTTAGTTTAAATTATTAATCCTCTTATATATATTATCATACATGCATCTATGGAGTTAAATTTTGGGTATGATAATGTATTTAGTTTTCATCTACATTGACCTCTATTTGTAATTAATTGTATTTTTTGAAATTGATTTGTTTAATATATTTTATACATATTAGGTATTATAATTATTATCAATTAAAACGTATCTTGAGTAATTTATCCCTGGTTAGATGGATCTTTGGTTTGAATTTACACTAGTCTGGAGGTTTATACTTTACCCTTTAAAGGGGAGGGATGGTTATATGTGTCTCTAGGCATACTACTATAAGAATTTCTAAATTATTATAATTCTAAACCATTATATTAAAAGTTCATGTACCTTATTTATATAATGAATTTGGATATATTTAAATTTATTTATCTTCTTTTTGGGTGTGAAACATAAATTTTGGTTCTGTAAAGTGTTACAGATTAATTTTGTTCGAACATATTGGTTTGGTGGAAGGAATAAGATTCCAAAGTATATAAATAGATTCTTTCATACATAAAAGTAATAAAATGATATCATATTTTGAGATTAATACACCTTAAAAAGTGGAACTTTTCATGACCTCGATCATCCAATTGATTAGATTCATGCCAAATATGGGTTCCCAAAAATTATATTCTATTAGGAAAACATGTAATGAGGTTTCCCTATGGTTAGCTTCCTTTTTCTTGGAATTTTATTTAGGATAAACATAATTGGGAATCCCTAATTTTAAATATACTAGTGGAATAAATTTAAATATATCCATTTAATTGAATGGGTAAAGAGTTGCCTTCACAACAATCCAAGAGTCATCTATGATATTATTGGGATCAAATTTAATATAATTCCATATTAAATATTTACAAAACATGATGCACATATAATAATAAAATCAATTATAGATTAATAACATTATTATCCTTCAAATTTACATTGATATCAATCATTTAAAGGAGAAGTTTAATGTAAGAAAATATTATGGATAATAAATTAAGAATAGTTCTTAAGTAAAATAAATGTTTATTTGTTATAGAAACCTCTTCATGAGTAATCAAATAATGATGTTTCTCAACACATTGAATATATATTTTTATGATAAGGATAGAAGGATTCACCAAATATTTTAAAAGAATCAGAGGAAAAATAACCTATGAAGTTTTAGTCCACATATATATAATTAATATGATTGGGGTTGTCAACTAATTATTGATAATAGATGTTTCCTTAAGGGTTTTCCTGGTTAATGAATGAATCATATTATAATTAATTTTAATGTTTTCAAAATGAAAATGATGTTTAAAAAAAATCCCTATTTTCTAGAAGTGTTTAGAAAATATATACTAGGCATGTGATAAAAGGGTTCTATTACTATATTGATATTATAATGGTAAAAAAATAAAATCATAAGATGAAAACTTTGTTAAAAAGTTAAACAATTTTTATTCAAGTATCTATTAAAGGTCGATCAAACCAAAAGATATTATCATTAAGGAGGTGAAATGACTCTATATAAAAAAATTACATAAGATACCTGAAGAATTTTTGAAACTACATGGAATTTAATTATTAAGTATCAATGTTACAGAAATAAATTCTTCAATTTTAAAGGGTATATAGTTAAAAATGTATACTTTAAAAATTTTATAAGTATACTTGATTTCAATATCAAGGGAATACTTGATATATCTCATAGAATTTTTTAATGCAATTAATCATAGAGTTGATAAATAAAAAATTAAATATAATGGAATATAGCAGGCACTGAAGGGTCTAAGTATATTAGTGTTATTTTTAACTCATTCATATTATATGATAATAGGATTTATTTTTCAATGATTCATTTTTATAAATATTGAGATAATGAATTCAATGAAAATGGTTTATGATTCATCGTATTATGAAATATAAATGAGATGAAGATAAAGATGATAATTATTTTCTAGTATAAAAGGGTTTATCTAAATTTTTGTTATCATATGAGGAATTAAGAATCCACCACCATCATTGAAATATTTTAGTGAAAAAAATAATCTATTCAGAAAAAAATATCTTCTTACATATAATTATATATAAGATATGGAAACAGATTTTTATTGGTTAAATATTCTTATTAACAAATAAGAATAATTTCCTAACACAAAGATGTTTTTTTGTATTAGAATGATATTATAAGATGATTATAGTTTCTAAGAGGATAACAAGAGTATAATTGAACTTATATAATTTTAAAATTATAAAATAAATGGTTATTATAGCTAAAAATCAGAATTAATTTTACATAATATACAAAAATGTTAGGGAATGACAATAAAGAGAAATGTAAAGTGTTACATTTAGTTACCACAAAAAATAGAATATAAATTTATCCTAAATGAAGTTTGGATGTTTGGTTAGAGATAATGTAAATAATTAAATTATATACTAAAATATTTAAAAGAAAATTTTGAAAAAAATAGCTTACAAGAATGATGATTATGTACATAGAAAGAGTTTTAAGTATATAATAGAAGTTTACACCATAAAATTTTATATTATAAAGTCAAAATTTTGAAAATTTTTAGGGATATAACATTTTTAATATGATCTATATGTCTTACCATTAATCAAAATAGATTACTTCATAGATATTTCTCAATAAATTGTTTAGGGTTTTATGAGATGGACACATAAAGACGTGCTAGAAATTTCATATAGATGTAATGAGTTTCCAAACCCCTAAATGTGGGGAAAATAGAAGGCCAATATGGAATTATATCTAATATGTTATGTTATATAGGTTCCTATGTATTTTTTTTCTTATGCATTCTTAAATGAGTTTCAGAATATAAAGTGTATCATGTTATGTAAATGAAAATATCCACTTTATCATTATTTCATATTTGATGCATATATATATATATTGATGTAAATTTTCTCATGTGTAATGATAATTGTTCTCTAAAAGTGTGAATTTGATTTATCCATAATCGATGATCGCCATGGAGTATTATAGTTTATGACGAAATACACATTATATGAAGTGTATGATTCATGTATCAAGATATAAAATATTCCCATGTGTCACAAAATGTTTCATGTACACCAGATAACCCACTAAGTATATCACATAGAGTGATATATATTATATATTTGGTATATTATAGGTTAATGCATCATATTTGGAGTCCCCACTATGTATGGTTGGTGATATAACTAGTATAAGAACCTTCATACTTTGATACTTTTCTTAATCTAATTGTATGGATTAGTCAATAAGGGTTGGTTGGTATGTTACAAATGAAGTCATCGATTATAGCTCAATTATGATTGGATTTTTCTTCTAATATGAAGAGTATGAAATTGATTATTTGACTATGTTATATAGAGGAAGTTTGATGGAATACTTATATTGTACATATAATGTGATTATCTATAAAGGTGAGGGGCATTTGATGTCCTCGTACATAAAGGTGAATGAAATAGAATGTATTTGTTTACTTGGTCTATTAATACTAATTAAATCAAGAACATACGTGTCAAAAATATGGGATTGAAATATTCTATGTCCCATTTTCACTTGATGTCTTAGAAAAAGAGATCATATGATAATTAATCTATAAATATGATACAACTGGTGGAAACTAGTATAAAGATACATGTGTTTAATATATATTTGACTATATCCCTTTTTATATTGAGTATCACTAATTCTTTTTTATATTACATTGTTGTCTTCAATTTATGGATCCAATTATTCATATTTATTTTTGATAATACAAAAACCCATGGGGTCACACTTTCTGGTTAACTTAATAAATCCTATGTTTTACTCTGAGAACTTCTCTATATGTGTTTTAGATTTAATCCAAAATTTTTTATGGATATTCACAAGGTATTCCATATAATGTGAAACATGGTAATTTTAATGATATTATTCTAAAAGTGTTTCTAAATATATCTAAAAGGTTTTTTGGATATAGTTTCACAAACTATTATCTATTATACAATAAAAGGTGAAATGGAACAAAGTATATGATGATTTTATACAAGAGGAAGATTAAATGTGATATTTACTCAATCTATTATATATATAATTCATTTTTCCATATCATATTTTATGGTAAGGGGATAACGTAAATAATGTTTTCATTCTACTTCCCATGAAAGTAATTTTATATGACTATGTATATTAAAAGGTATAATACCATATAATATAACACTATCTTTAATTATTATAGTGGATGAATGAGAAATGTTATTGTTTGACTGATTATCTATATTGTCTATCATTAATAATAGTTTCATGAGATAAAATTTTGGGGGAGTATATAAATACATGGAATACCTAATGGAATTTTCTCATCCATTGTAAAGAATATGTAAATTCATTTTTTACTATAGGATTATCCTAGAAGGATCTGTATAATTAGGTATTACCCATTCGATGGGTGTATAATACTATTGTATGTAGCTAGATGAAATTACCTCATCTCTGTGTTCTATATCTATTTGCCCATAAGGCCCTATCATGTCATGGGTGATGATAATATCCCTCTTGAACACTGATTGATTCAACACAGCTTATGGATACCCCAGAAGAGGGATATTGTTAAACTAACTCTTATGTGATCTTTATCAAATATAGGTCATGGAAATGGATGTACCATCACTATAGTGTATGGTAGAAATCATTATTTCTTCAATTTAAAGTAACATGATTTAAGTTTCATGCATTTCTCATGTAGGATTTATATTACCATTCTTAATCAAATATATTTAATGAGTGTAATTATATCCATTTAAATCTAGAACCTAACACTATTAAGATTTTATGTTTATATTTACTATTTTATTTCATGTTTATTAGTGGAATTATCTTATTTTTTTGAATTAAAAAGAGTAATACAATCCATATTACATGTTTATACCCTTGGTTCTAGCATTTAACTCAAGTTATATTAGAGGTAGGATTCTAGGGTTATTCTTATATTAATTAATAGATTAACAGGGGTCTTGGTGATGTTTTTTTGTGAAAGTGGTTATTCAAAATTCATGAAGACTATGTTTATTAGATATTTTTTTTATAAAATAGTTTTTTCCTAAATATATCTTCTAAGTAAAAAAAGGAAAATCTAAAGGACATTTTATTTTTTATAAAAGTTTATATAAATATTTATATGAATAAAATTATGAATAGGGTACCATTAATTGTATTAAATAAAAATTTATTATGAATAGAATTAATAATTATGTGATAATCATAAATCATTTGATCTCTATAATTAAAGATGATGTTAAATGAAATCTTAGTTTGGACTATAATATTTTAACATAGGAATAATCCAATGTTTTTTATCTGATCTATCTTTTGGTGTGATCTAGTTATGATTGTTTTCCTATCATGTTTCCAATTGAGTTACAGATATGTGTGTCTACTTTTTTATAGATAGGAAGGGGGTTATAACTAATTTCATGGATAATATATTTGGATTAAGGTAAGTTTTTTTCTATACTTATATTATTATTCTACTCTAATTCTTATTAAATTCTTGCAAATATTTCATATATTATATGTTACTATTATTGTGTTTTTATACTTTGATTGTGTTGAGGTTGGATATTTTTAGGATAATGAGTAGTGAAATAATGTAAATAACCAATAATTGTATTTTTTTCATAAGAGGATAATTTTTGATATAAAGATAAGTATATAAGATGTGATAAAAATTTTCTTTTATTATCGACACATATGTACAATTTTTAAATGAATGAATCACATTCGAACACAAGTGAATCATGTCGATTATTATGAGGTGATGTAAAGATTGATTCTATGAATATAATTGAAGGAGTTTTTAATGTATAATGTGATGTTTTAGAATATTTTTTATTGTTGAATAGAACATCATTCCATAATGATTCTGATCATTCCACAAGTTACTCTATATAAAATTAAATTCTAATGATTTAGGGTTAATCAGTTAATAATGGTGTTACTTATCCAATGATTCAAGTGTGAAATATTTTTAATTTTGAATTAGTCCTTCATGATATGAAGATCATTATATAATCTAGAAGCCATGTGTACTCTTTATTTGGTGTGGGAAAGTTGATCAAATCATAAGGGAAATCATTTCATTGTGAAGAGTATATTCAAATCATAATATAAGTTTCCATGTAAATATAGAGCTCCTATATATTATAAGATATATGGAGGTGAATCTATAGTGATGTTGATTACACCATGATTATCACATAAGAAAATGATTTTTTCAGTATGGGGAAAAGTGATTTCTGTTGTGAAGGTAAATGTTTCATTGTGAAACATCCAACCACACCACATTAATTAGGCAATGAAATATTAGTGTTATTCAAGATAAAAAGATAAAAAGGTATTTATAATATCTCTACACAAGAATAAATGTTACAAATCAATGGATAGATATTTTATGAATCATATAAATGATAACTATATGGCCACTCTATGAATCATATGGATGCAACATGTTGTGATGATCATGCCTCAATGATCCCAGTTACACAATGATTTATAATAATTTATATTATTCAGTTATTTATTGATGAAGATTAATTTTTAATTAATGTTAAACTCAAAATAAATTCTTAAATTACCCAAAACATAACGAGGGTGATAATAATATCTTGATTTATATAATGGATTTAAATGATGTTAGACAAGTTTAACAAAAAGTTATGTTTTTAAATTTGAAGTTGAAATTAAAATTTTAATAATTTATATTAAATAAAATTTTATGATAATTGATTGAAACATAAAATTGATAGAGTGTAGAGAGGAATACAACATAGATAGAACCAAATAAAGTAGATGAAAGTTTCTTACTATATCAATAAATATTCCTTTTGAGTGTGAGAATTGAAGAGGAAGAAGTAAAAAAATAACTTGATAGAAGCCTACTCCAGTCAAAGACTCTCTTTTTTTCTTGAATTACATATTTTAATATAATTTTTTCTATAGGATAATGTAATGTCTTGGATTTTACATACTTTTTAAAAAAAAATATATATATGGGAATTTATTTCGAGACCAGTCTTCGAGACGACGTGTAGTTCCGAGGCCCGGTGAGCCCGAAACAAATGTTTGAATTTAATTAAATAAATAAATTACGCATGCGTGCGGTTTTCCTGAAAAAGTGGAATAACTCCTGAGTGGGTGCTCGGATCAGAAATCTGAGGGCACCGTTGCGTTCAGAACAGCGATTTTACTTTAGGTGAGGCCTAGCATCGGTCGGCGCAGGTCGGTGGTGAAATCTAGTTTTTTGACGTAAGAGTAATAAAATATTTAATAAAAAATATTTTATTCTGTAGTGAAATCTTTTTAAAACTGTTTCAATTGATATCTTTTATCATTTTTAAATAAAGGATTGTGTAGGGGTCTAGGGTTACAAACCTCATAACCCTGAAACCCTTGGAGGCTCTGGAGGATCTGGAGAAAAACTCCCAATGCGGCGACGACGTTCTTGATGATTTTCACCGGCGACAACGACGCAACAAAAGGATCTTCTCCAATGAACGTCGCAGATCAAGGTAGGATATTTAATCTTGATACCTTTTCCCATTCATGATTCCTACGATTAACACTGACAAATCTATGAACCGATTAGCCTGCGGATCGATCGTTTTTCGGGCGGGTGTGATTTGGGGTTTTTATCGGGAGATCAAATACACGAGATTTATAATCTGTTGATTATTGGGGTTTTGATATAATGACAATGAACCCAGATCATTATGAACAACGATCGAGGTTCGTCCCTCTTGTTCGATTCTTTTTTTTCTCTCCCACGTTCTTCGTTGTGTTCTACGCGTTCTTGGAGGAAATTGATTTTTGTTCATTCATTTGTTGGCGAAACAATCCGAGATTGTAGATCAAACCCCAGAGCGATGTCACGGAGGTGCGACGACGGTTTCGGCGAACGATTCAGAGCATATCAAGAGATATGAGTTTTCTGGTGTTTTTCTTCGGATGGATCGTTCAAGGTTTATGATCTGATTTAAGGACCGAGAACACCCGTTATGGTGTTTGTATGATGAAATGAACCAACCCCTAGAGTATCAGGATGAACGGACAAGAAACCGCGGATCCAGAGAATCAGCCGCGACGTGAGGAGGAAGACGGTGTTTCTGGAAATATCCCGACTACACGGCGTGTAGTATGGGCAACATGGCGTGTGTTCTTCGGTGGACCACCTAGCGTGTACTCCAGGAGTACACGGACACGGTTTGTGTACACGGCCAAGGACACGGCATGTATACCCCTCCCCGTCCAGACCCGACCAGATACATGGGATACCCCGTGTGCTGGTACATGGGCAGACGATAGGGAAAGAGACCGTGTACGAGAACATGGACAGCGTCCACGGAGCGATCCCCAGGAGCTCGAACACGGCATGTGATTCTTCTATACGTCGTTTAGTTACTTTCTATCTGAAAAGCCGAATGACACAAGCTGTTTACACAGGAATTACTCGGAGTCAAGGAACACAACGTGTGATTCTTCTACACGTTGTGTAGTTGAGTTTTACATAGCTTGAATGGATGACACATGCCATTTACATGGGCAGTAACCAGAGTCAATGAACACAGCATGTAACCATACTACACACCGTGTAACCAATTCTTCATGGCTTGAGCCAGTTGCCTTCTGTGACTTGGGCTAGTTTCCTTAGGGTTCATCGCCTTGGTCTTTCTCTTGAAGGTTTCTGGTATCATTCCCTACATATAGGAGTATGATCCCTTCAGAAGGACATCCTGAATAGAGTTGTTGGAATCCCCTATGTGAGACTTAGAGATGGATCCTCTATTCATTTTCAGAACCCTAGGTAGAGTTCTTGGTATCAACCTGACAAACTTTACCCAGGCGCCGATCCTCTGCTTATCGGATTAGCTCAGACTGAGTTGTCGGAATAACCCCATGACTTGGAGGTAATCCTCATCTGAGCATCATTTTCTCAAAGTACTTTTGGAGTGTGTTCTCCTGGAATGATTACTTCGTATCTCTCTCTTTAGACCTAGGAGTGTGTTTTCTCGGTTGTATATTTAGTGGAATATTTGAGCTAGATCCTAGTGGTGGTTTGAAATGGTCATTTGTGTACGAGTATATCTGGATATTCTTGTTATATGTTCTATAGACATATGCTGTGTAGAGCTGACTGTATCTTTATTTTGTGGAATTTCCCTTGTTGTTTACCTTTGTGGTTCTGGGGTGTCCTACTGGTTATTGTTATACTCACCCCTGCACGGGATTTGCTTTCATGTGTCGTGTCTTATGTAGACGAGCGATCCTTTGACAGGATTCTAGGTGGACCAGGACCGGACGGTACTCAGTGAGATCAGACAGGCTGAGGTGTGTTCCTACAACTACAGATTGTAGTCCCAGCAGCTTTAATTACAGGTTGGAATTTGTTACGGACTCTCTTTTGGTGGTCTTGTACTTTTGGCCCAGGGTTTTAGATTTCTATACTTTACCTTCCTGTCATACTCTGTTGGTTGGTTTTTTAGTGTATGCATGAATTTTTCCTTTTTAGTAGTTTTTACTTCTCATCTTTGCGGGGTTGGAGATGTGTGTTCATGTGTACAGGTTTTTAGGCAATGCCTCCCATGTCCGTAGCATACCTACTCAGTGCTAGTCACCAGCCCCTGGCCTATTGGAGGCGGGCTTGGGGAGTTGTGGATCAGGCCCCACTGGGATGGGTCGTGACAGAGTGGTATCAAAGGTGATCGGTTCTACCTTAGGACTGAGAGTCTGTGAGTTGTTCTGGGGCAATAGTGTTAAGTGTTTCGAGTTCATCTTTCAGGCCAGGGACCCCAATGTTGGTGCGGGCGGCCAACGTATCCATACACCAACACTCTGATAACTTGGATTTCGACTCAGGACATGAGGACAATAGTTGTATGGGGGAAAATAATGGTAAATGCATCATATAGGAATGGGTTGTGGTTTCCATGTCCTTCTTGTGTCATCTCTCCAGATATACTCACTGATTGCGATAAATCTTGATTTATTACATGATTCCTCCATGATGTGCACCCGCTAGGATCCAACAGCTCAATCACGAGGATGACCCCCTTAGTGATGAAGCTTCGATTCAGGGACCAGATCCCCCATTTTTACCTCAGGGTGGTGTTCCAGCTATTCCACCACCTGCGGGGTAGTGTTTAGCGCCTTTTGTACCAGTAGAGGAGGAGCGCAGGCTGAGCGCACTCCATGAGTTTCAGAGACATAGACCCCTCAGGTTTCAAGGTGAAACTGACCCTTAGGCAGCATAGGACTGTCTTGAGGTGGTGACGAGAGTCTTCCGTTTGGTTAGGACACCAACAGACCAGATGGTGATCCTGGCAACGAGCCTTCTACAAGGCTCAGCAGGACGATGGTGGAGTTTGGTTATTCAGAATCACGACGAGGTGACTCTTTTATTGCCGGAGTTTGATCATCTCTTCAGAGAGGAGTTTCCACCGGTTACCCTGAGGGTAGTACATATACAAGATATTCTTCAGCTCCAGCAGGGAACCATGATGGTGGCTGACTATTCATCGAGGTTTACGGACCTCTCGCGGTACTCGATGGATATGACCAGAGATCAGTACTTCAGAGCTCGGACATTTGAGTGGAAATTGTGTAGTGATATCCGAGCTAGCATCATACCTATGATCATTCCCACTTATGCTAGGGTGCTCGAGCGGGATTTGGTGGTCGAGAGCTTCTTGGCAGAGCAGAGACAACCGACAGTTGTCAGTAGTGAGCGAGCTGGAGTAGAGACCTCGGTAGCAGGGAGCTGACATCAGGGACCCAAGCATGGGGGACGTTTTTTGAGAAGATCCCAGGACAGGGGATCTACCGCACTGGGTTCACAGGGCGCATCCAGCCAGCCTCAAGAGAGGCGATGCTACTCATGTGATGGTAGGGGACACCTCGCTCGAGATTGTCCTACTCGCCGTACTACTGACACGAGAGTAGTGGATGGACCACTAAGGAAGAGGCAATGTGTGGATCAGACAGATCTGTGGGGCGACGGACATGGTAGAGGAACTGGGAGAGCAGCTGGAGGTGGTCGTCATTTTGACCTTTTACTACCACCACCCCCATGAGGTCCACCCCAGGCTTAGGGAGCTGGTGGATAGAGGTAGGGACAACTGCAGGCAGTAGAGGCGTATGACCCAGGTACTCTCGGAATGATTAGAGGTACAATATATGTCTTTTCTACTTTGGTTTCCATACTGATAGACACAAGTTCTAGTTATTCATTTCTAGCTGCTTATCTTGTTCGAGACCTTGAGATTCAAGTTGAGCCATTGACTCGACCCTTATGCTTAGAAACACCAACTGGAGAAGATTCAGAGATCACACACCTCTGTAGATAGTGTGACCTGACCCTTAGAGGTGAGAGTTTCGGTTGGAACCTCTTGGTGGTAGCGTCGAGGCCTTACGATGTCATTCTTGGTATGGATTGGCTATCCACATTTCATGCCCAGATCAATTGTTTTAGGCGAAGGGTGCGGTGTTTCCGCAGTGATGGAATGATGTTCTCTTTTGTTGGTGAAAGAGAGACCCAGACAGCACAATATGGACTCGTGCATAGGAGGGTGCAACAGATATCCTATCAGTTGGCTAGCCTAGCCCTTAGGGCAGCAGATGTTACGAGTTTCCAATTTCCAGCAGTAGTGGCTGAGAACGAGGACGTCTTTCTGGAGGATGTCCCCGGACTACCTCCCCATCGGGAGATAGACTTCTGTATTGAGTTGCAACTTGGGACAACACCGATATCAACATCATCATATCGGATGGCTCCTACAAATCTTCGTGTGCTGAGGGTGTAGCTGGAAGACTTGCTGAAGAAGGTCTTTGTAAGACCCAGCGTTTCACCCTGGCCGACCCCAGTGCTGTTTCCCAAGAAGGCAGACGGGAGCATGAGGCTATGTGTGGATTACCGGCGCCTGAATCAAGTGATCGTAAAGAACCGGTATCCACTACCGAGGATCGATGAACTCTTCAACTAGTTAAGAGGGGAGCAATGGTTCTCGAAGGTAGATCTATGATTAGGCTATCACCAGTTGTGAGTACGGGATGAGGATGTACCGAACACAGATTTCATATGTCGAGAAGGTCACTATGAGTACTTGGTGATGCCCTTCGGCATGACGAACGCCCCGAAAATGTTCATGGGACTCATGAACCAGATATTTTATCCCTATCTAGATCAGTTCGTAGTGGTCTTCATCGATGATATCCTTGTGTACTCTGCGTCCAAGGAAGATCATGTGAGACACCTAAGGATGGTTCTGGACACACTCTGAGAGCACCAGTTGTATGGGAAACTCTTGAAGTGTCAGTTCTAGATACATGAGGACCACTTTCTGGGACTCTTTATCTCAACAGATGGTGTAGAAGTGGACCCAGCCAAGGTAGAGGTAGTGTTAGCATGGAAGCCACCCCAGAGCATGATGGAGGTTCAGAGTTTTCTTGGTTTGGCAGGCTACTATCGGAGATTCATTCTTGATTTCTCCAGGATTTCAGCACCCATGACAGCTTTGACCCGAAAAGGGAAGCCCTTCGTGTGGACCGAGAGATGCCAGCAGGCTTTCTAGCAGTTGAGACAGAGTCTGACGAGCGCCCTGATCTTGAGATTACCGGAGGTGGTTGTTGAGTATGTAGTGTTCTGTGACGCATCAGGAATCGAGCTTGGTTGTGTCCTAATGTAGAGGAAAGTGGTTATTTCCTAGGGCTCACGCCAGTTGAGGCCCCACAAGAAGAACTACATGACCCATGATCTTGAGTTGGAAGTGGTAGTCATCGTGCAAAAGATGTGGTGGCACTACCTGATGGGCGAGCAGTTTACCGTCTACTCTAATCACAAGAGTCTCAGATATATTTTTCTCAGAAGGATCTGAATTTGAGACAATGATGATGTCTTGAGTTCCTCCAGGATTACGAATTTGAGATTGTTTACACACCTGGGAAGGGGAATGTTGTGGTAGATACTCTCAGTAGTAAATCCAGTTCGCAGTTGCTGGATGAGGCGATGAGGCAGTTGGCCACCTTACAGTTATCCTTCGTGGATGGAGATGAGGGAGATTACCTTCAATTGATGGTTGTTACCCCTCCACTCTTATAGCGATTCAGGGAAGCACAACACAAGGATGCTAGGTGTGAGACTCTACGTGCTCAGATATCAACAGGTGATGCTGCTGATGGATATTCAGAAGGTGGGGAGCACATTGTTCTTTTCAAAGGGCGTACAATAGAACCGGTGATGTTGTAGGAGGAGGTTCTGAGGGAGTTCCATAAATATCATTTGGCAGTGCATCCAGGCATGGAAAAGATGTACAAGGGCCTCCGACGTCAGTTCTGGTGGCTAGAAATGAAGAAGAGTGTGGCAGAGTTTGTTTCTCGGTGCCTTACTTGTCAGCAAGTAAAGGATGAGCACCAGGTGTCAGTGGATTTGACTCAACCCCTTGAGGTGCCAGTTTGGAAGTGGTATGGGATATCCATGGACTTCATGATGGGTTTACCACGCACGTCCAGGGGCCACGATGCCATCTAGGTGATCATTGATCGACTCACCAAGTCGGTCCACTTCCTAGACATACGGGAGTAGAGTTCAGTAGAGAGATTATGACGCCTCTATGTGCAAGAGATATTTCGACTTCATGGAGTTCCATACATGATCATCCCATATAGTTATGCTTGTTTCACATCCCAGTTGTGGAAGGGATTGCAGGAAGCTTTTGGGACTCAATTATGCTTGAGCATAGCATTCCATACTTAGACTGATGGTCAGATAGAGCAGACCATCCTGGTTCTGGAAGATATGCTTCAAGCTTGCATACTTGACTTAGGTCATAGATGGGAGGATCACCTACCACTGGTGGAATTCTCTTATAACTATAGTTATCATTCCACTATTGGTATGGCACCATTCGAGACTTTTTATGGGAAACCTTGTAGGTCACCACTTTTCTGGACTGACCCAGGAGAGTCAGCACTCATGGGCCCAGAGATAGTGAGAGCTACTACAGAGAAGGTGTTTGTCATCCAGGAGCGAATAAAGATTGTACAGAGTTGGAAAAAGTCTTATGTCGATAGTAGTCAGAGACCCTTGGAGTTCGAGGAGGGATACCATATGTTCCTTCGGGTCTCACCTCGATGGGGATTACAGAGGTTTGGCCGAGGCGAAAAGCTATCTCCAAGGTTCATTGGCCCTTTCCAGATTCTGAGTAGAATTGGCGAGGTGGCGTATCGCTTGGCTCTACCTCCTCAGATGGACCGGGTACACAACGTCTTCCATGTGTTGCAGCTACAAAGGTACGTGCATGATCCATCGCACATCCTCAACAGCGGCGATCTGGACATCAATGATGGAGCGACCTTTGCTGAGTACCCAGTGGAGATCAAGGATCGGTAGGAGAAGATCCTTCATTGGAGAGCTATTTCCTTGGTGCATGTTCAGTGGCAACACGGGAATATCCAGAAGATCACATTGGAGCGGGAGGCTCAGATTCGTGTGCAGTACCCACATCTTATTGAGTAGCCTTTGTTTTGGCTTTTTGTGGACGTAAAAGCCCTAAGGTGGGTGTGATGTAATGTCTTGGATTTTCCATTCTTTTTTTAAACAAAAATATATATGGGAATTTATTTTGAGACCAGTCATCGAGACGGCGTGCAGTTCCGAGGCCCGGTGAGCCCGGAACAAATGTTTTAATTTAATTAAATAATTAAATTACGCGCGTGTGTGGTTTTCCTGAAAAAGTGGAATAACTCCCGAATGGGTGATCAGATCAGAAATCTGAGGGAACCATTACGTTCAGAATAGTGATTTTACCTTAGGCAAGGCCTAGCATCGGTCGGCACAGGTCGGTGGTGAAATCTAGTTTTTGGACGTAAGATTAATAAAATATTTAATAAAAAATATTTTATTCTGCAGCGATATCTTTTTAAAACCATTGCAACAGATATATTTTATCCTTTTTAAATAAAGGATTGCGCAGAGGTCCAGGGTTACAAACCTCATAACCCTGAAACCCTTGGCAGCTCTGGAGGCATTGGAGAAAACCTCCCAACGCGACGACGACATTCTTGACGATTTTTGCTGGCGACGATGACGCGGCGAACAGATCTTCTCCAACGAACGCTACGGATCCAGGTAGGATGTTTGATCATGATACCTTTTCCTGTTCTTGATTCCTATGATGAATGCGGACTAATATGCAAATCGATTAGCCCAGGAATCGATTATTTTTCTGTCGGGTGTGATTTGGGGTTTTTATTAGGAGATCAAATACTCAAGATTTATCTGTTGATTTTTGTGGTTTTGATCTAATAGCAATGAACCCGAATCGTCATGAACAACGATCGAGGTTTGTCCCTCTTGTTCGATTCTTTGTTTTTTCTCCCCCGTGATCTTCATTTCATTCTATGCGTTCTTGGAGGAAACTGATCATTGCTCATTCTTTTGTTGGCGCAACAATATGAGATTGTAGATCCAACCCCGGAGTGATGTCACGGAGGTGCGACGACGGTTTTAGCAAACGATTCGGAGTGGATTGAGAGATATGTGTTTTCAGTTTTTTTTCTTTGGATGGATTGTTCGAGGTTTATGATCCGATTTAAGGATCGAAAACACCCATTACAGTGTTCGTATGATGAAAAGGAACCCCTGGAGTATCGGGACGAACGGATGAGAAACCGTGGATTTGGAGGATCAGTCGCGGCGCGAGGAGGAAGACCGAGTTTCTGGAAAAATCCTGGCTACACGGAATGTAGTATGGGCTACACGGCATGTGTTTGTCAACAGACCACCTGGCGTGTACTCCGGGAGTACCTGAACACGGGTTGGGTACACGGCCAAGGACACAGCGTGTATACCCCTCCCCGGCCAGACCCGGCCAGATACATGGGATACACCTTGTGCTGGTACACGGGCAGGCGACACGGACATAGACTGTGTACGGGCACATGGCCAGCGTACATGGAGCGAGACCAGGTGCTCGGACATGGCGTGTGATTCTTCTACACGTCGTGTAGTTACTTTCTATCTGATAAGCCGAATGACACAGGCTGTTTACACAGGCAGTACCCGGAGTCAAGGAACATGGCATGTGATTCTTCTACACGCCGTGTAGTTGAGTTTGACAAAGCTTGAATGGATGACACTGGCCGTTTACACAGGCAGTACCTGGAGTCAATGAACACAGCGTGTAACCATACTACACACCGTGTAACCAATTCTTCATGGCTTGAGCCACTTGCCTTTTGTGACTTGGGCTAGTTTCCTTAGGGTTTGTCCCCTTAGTATTTCTCCTGATGGTTTCCGGTATCATTTCCTATATATAGGAGTATGATCCCTTTAGTAGGACTTCTTGAATTGAGTTTTTGTAATCCCCTCTATGATACTTAGAGATGGATCCTCTATTCATTCCTGGAACCCTAGGTAGAGTTCTTGGTATCGACGTGACCAACTTTACTCAGGCGCTGATCCTTTGCTTAGTGGATTAGCTCAGACTGAGTTGTCGGAATCACCCCATGACTTGGTGGTGATCCTTATCTGAGCATCATGTTCTCAAAGTACATGTGGAGTGTGTTCTCCCAGAATGAGTAATTTGTATCTCTCTCTTCAGACCTAGGAGTGTGTTCTCCCGGTTGCATGTTTAGTGGAATCTTTGAGCTGGATCTTAGTGGTGGTTTGAAATGGTCATTTGTGTATGAGTATATCTATATATTTTCATTATATGTTCTGTAGAAATATGCTAGGTAGAGTTAACTGTATCTTTCTTTTGTCATATTTCCCTTGTTGTTTTCCTTTGCGTTTATGGGGTGTCCTACTGGGTATTGTTATACTCAGCCCTGCACGGGTTTTGCCCGCACGTGTCGTGTCTTGTGTAGACGAGCGAGCCTTTGACATGATTCTAGGAAGACCAGGACCAGATGGTACTCAGTGAGATCAGACAGGCTGAGGTGTGTTCCTACGGCTACATATTGCAGTCCCAACACCTTTCTTTACAGGTTGGACTTTGTTACGGACTCTCTTTTGTTGGGATTGTACTTTTGGCCTAGGGTTTTACATTTCTGTACTTTACCTTCCTGTCATACTCTGTTGGTTGGGTTTTTAGTGTATTCATGCATTTTTCCTTTTTAGTAGTTTTTACTTCTCAGCTTTGTGGGCTTAGAGATGTGTGTGCGTGTGTACAGGTTTTTAGGCAATTCCTCCAATGTCATTAGCATGCCTACTCGGTGCTAGTCGCCAGCCCCTGGCCTATTGGAGGCGGGCTTAGGGAGTTGCGGCTCGGGCCCCACTAGGGCAGGTCGTGACAGATAACATCACACAAGTCAGTAATACACGTTATATATTATGAGTACAAGGACAATCCCTTCGAACTGTATCTAATATTTTGAAACCAGTGAATCATGTGTTCATTAGTTTTACTAGATAATGGAAAGGATATTTTCATTATTTTTGAATGGTGAACCATATAAATTCATTGTTTACTTTTGTGTTTATTACAATTATTGTTCATGGATAATTTTGAACATATTATAGTCAAACATACTAACAAGTGATGATGATTTTTCCTAATTGAAACATATAATAGGGAAAGGGTTCATTGATTCACCCCCTTAGTGGTCACTTAAGATTATGATTTCAATTTATTTTTATTTAATTCATGATCGATTACATCCTATTTAGTATGTATGAAATGATTATAACTTTATGATTGATGGATTTTAGTTAAAATATGTATTTTTTTATTTATATTTTTTTGTTCTATTTAGTGAGGATGTCGTGATTTCTCTTGGATTGATGTATATAATATGGTTTGATGATTTTATTTTTTGGGTCTTTTTTTGGTTTTTTATTTTGTAAAATGAATCATTTTTTAGTTGCATGTGTGGATTCTATTATTTTTTATACATTTATGGAGTTCTAGATGTTTCATTATAGAGTGATTTTTTTATGATGGTTCGGTACATATTTCACTATCGTTATCCAAAAAAATTGTTCATGTTGCCCCATTATATTTTTGATATGTTTTTGTCAAAAAAGTAGATATATAATGTTATCATGTACATATAGATGTTTTGATTTCCAAAGAGGCGTTATTGGATTTATTTATCGCAGTTTTAAGATTCACTATTCTATATAATGTCGGAGATTGATGACCATGAATATTGATGGGTTTTGGGATTGTGTTTTCTTGTGGTTTTCGTATTATTTTTAATTATATAATTTTACTACCTTTAAATTTTATTTTTAACTTAGTTAAAATAAATTCTCTCATACTATGGTCAATAATGATTTCATGAGATCGGAACCATCAAAAGTACTTTCTGATGAGTTTAATATAATGATAGAAATTAGGGCTTTTATAAAGTGAAATAGGGACTTATATAATTAGAATAATGAAGAATGGATTTATAGGAATTTTTTGGTTGAGTCATGGGATTCCTTAGAAAAAAACAATGATAATATGTACATTGTATTTAAATTATTAAACATTCAATATAAGGATAATCCATGGAAGTTTGGCGAGTTATTGAATCACTTGTTTGAGGATTGGTTTTTTGGTGGGTGATGGATAGATTCTATAGGTTATGGATTTTATAAATTTCTCCACCACTAGGACTTAATATTAAAGATTTCAGTTTGTTATTTTTTTTATTAATCCAACTATTTTTATGATTCAAAACTAGGATCAAAATTTTTACCCTATAATGGTTTAAAATTAAATTATCATAGTATAGATTTGATTTAATGGTTCTAAATTTTTCTTCCAAAACCCCAAAATTATTTGGGATATTTCCTTAATAGTGGGGGTTCTAAATAAGTATACTAGGGAAAAAAGTGGGCTGGGATATAAATTTTTTTGTAGGTGTATATTATGGTTGAAAATAGTTCTATTTTAATTCAAATAGTTATATTAGTAGCTGTTAAAAATTAGTTTTTTATTGAATTTATAATTTTACTTATATCCTATAAGTGTTGTAATTTTATTTGGAATGGTGATTAAAAATTTCATAGTACTATAGTTTGTAAATATAGAAAGAGGTGGGTCACATTATAGACATTTGAATATTTAGAAGAATTAAATAAAATTGTTTAACTAAGAACATGGATGGTTAGTACTTTTATACAGGTAATAAAAATGGTTCAAAGGAGACATTGAATAAAGATATGGTTGGTCGGAATCGATAAAATTATTATGTTTTATTTCCTAGTTCTTAGAGTGAGAAAATGGATGATCAACCCCAAATTATGGAGTTTTAAATTGAAATAAAAACATTTATTTTTCTAGATTCACATAGAATATTTCCAAAAGAGTTCATTGATTCTATGTGAAGCTATGGTATTAATATTTTTATACTGATATTATATGTTTCATATTTTGTATTATATATATTTATTTATGTTTATATGATTTTTTGAGAGTTATTATTCAAATTTTAAATGAAGGATTCACTATTAATTTTCGGCATGGTCTGGGTGTTTCTAGCTTGATAATGGTGTTTTTGTGTTCATTAATGATGTTTTCATTGATTTAAGATTCTTATTAGTGTTTCAAATGTTATTATATTGAATTTAATATATTAGTGTAATTATTATGATATTTAAAAATCTGTTGGAGTTTTTGTTGCGTTCAAACAAGAATAAAACTATTTTTTTATTACATGATTTAGTTTTAACAAGGTTGTATTTTTTTGAATGGGCATAGGTCAACCCTTTGCGGGATGTTGGAATAGTCAAATACGGTCTAGTGTGTGTGTATTATATATTACTTGTATCCAAACTATTAGTAGAACTTGAAAGTGATATTATTATTAAATAAATATTCATACATCAAAAAATTAAAGAATTCAAAAATATTCAAAATAAATAATAGAATTAAATAGTCTTTCAATACAATAATAATGTTTTTCTTTGAATAAATATTTTTATATATTTTTTAATAAAGATTATATCATATATAATAAAGTAGTTAGGAATTTTAAAATACCCATATGTTTGGGAAATAATTTTTTTAAAAACCTATTGTTTGGGAATTTTCTCCCCACACATTTCCCTACCAATCATTTAAATGTTTCATAAAATATGATTAACATGGTTGAAAAGGAAAGTAGCTATTTTGTATAAATTAATTTACCATATGAGACACAAATAAAATAATGTGATATAATATGAAATTGTTATAGATAACAATACTATGACTTCTTTATTATCCTCTCTACTCATTTACAATTATTTCACCTTTCATTAAAATTATTTTTTATTTAATAATAATTGTTTAAAATAGAAGAACAATGACTATGTTTCAATATTGAGTATTTTGATATTGATATACTTGTGTTGAATATGGGTCTAATCCACGAAAAAATATAAGTTGTCCTGAATAAAGTGTCTAGAATTTTATAGATTAAATCCCTCAAGACAAGTTTAGTGTAGTGAGAAAAATTTATAGAAAAAAGTTATAAAAGGAATTAGAAATGGAATATAAATAGAATGTAAAAAAATTACTATGAAAACCTCTTATAGTGGAATATAATTTAAAAAAAATTGAAGGAAAAAATATCCCCATATTATTCTCAAATAAAAAACCCTTTCCCAAGGATAACTTGTAGAAGAATCTACCCCGTTGCAAAAATATATCCCTGATCACATTACCCTCTCTATAGCTCCTCAACAACCTATAGATAAATATCATCCACCACACACCCTCACCCATGGAATACAATCACTCCTCATCCCACAAAAAATAACAAATATTGACCATTTTATTCCCTCACACACTATTGATCAGTGTGACCATCTTTCTTTCACTTCACTACTAAAATCAGTTCAATAATAAGGGCATTTGTCCACTATTGAATTTTTTTCACTAAAGTCTTTTATTTACCACCAAATGATGGAAATTTTTTACTATTCTCTATTAAAGGATATATGATATAAGGCCTAATAGATATGTGATATGTTATATTGACCATTGTAGTCCCTCACACACTATTGATCAATGTATATTAATTTGTTGGGATCCATTAGGACGTGGTCAATACTAAAAAGGGAGTGGGTGAATCAGTGTTGTATGGATTGAAAATAATTAAAAAATTATCCCTTCCTCACCTATGAACTTTTTTAGTGAACATATCTCTTCCTCTATCCATTCTTTAGTTTTCATGTATATAATGATAAATAGGATGACACAAAATAAAGGGAACCATGAACTTGTTACAATGTTTTTCTTCATGATGGATGACTTCATAACATATATATGGTGTTTGTTATCCAAATCACACAAAAATTATCTTTTATTATTAATAATAGATCTAAAAAATGGAATATCCTTGGACTTGTACTCTTAGAACCAACTAGGTACAATGAAAGAACTAACATTCAAATTCTTCAAATAATTATTTTTTCTTATACCCTATCAATGTAGTTAAGTAGTGATGTCTAATTTCCCTATTGGAAAGAATGAATTTGATCACCGTCATAAAACTAAAGCAATCACAAAATCTACTAGAAATATTTTCAAACCATACAATATATACATATTGTAGGATGGTATCCTCATAATGGTTCTTATTCATCCTATATAATGATAAAAAAATATTCGGTTGATATGTATTATTCTTATCTTTCTTCAAAACACTAAATAAAATCTCCACAGTTGGTTTGATTGTCTTAAATTCATCAGCACAAAAAATGTGGAACTTGACTACAAGGTTAGTACTTTCACTCTTTATTACACAAGGTTTTCAATGTGATGCATTATCATCTCCTCCTTATACTTTTATTAAAATGAAATAATATATGAAATAATTGTAGTTTCAGATCACATATTCTTATTCTCCTCCTACTATATTTATTTCCTTCAAAAAAGCACATTTATATGGTTTCCATATTAGAATATAGAAATCACAAATATTTTTAAAAGCATTATAATCTCCTAAAAACTCATTTAATACTATCCAAATATATCCATTTAAATTTCAATGAAAATTAGGACATATTATCAATTCAATATTTGAATAGATTATGGATTTCTTATTGTTCAAATATTTCATAAAAATATAGTCTCTTTAATTTCATCTATGTATGAATGAAAATTTGGTGTGCCTTCTTTTGCTCCATGTCACTCTCCTATGACCCTATTCATCATCATTTACTATGATGTAGATCTCTATTTATGATGTAAATCATTATATTTCATCCCATTAAATAACATAATTCTTCAACATGAATTATCTATTTAGTCTAGGCTTTAATTATGACTAAAACATCAAAGCATCATGATTATTACTATTTTAATTAAGAAAAAATCATCTTATATAAACTTATTTTTGAATTATTTATCCTTTAAATATATTCAAAATTTGTTAACTAGCCCATAAATATTCAGATAATGACCTTTATGAAATATAAAAGTCACATATTTCATTAGAGAAAATAACTATAACATTTTTCTCTATACATTCATGCCTTTTACATTTTTCATTTCAAATAATACTTCATAAGAGCAGAATGACTCTAACAGTATACAACCCAACCTTCACATAATTCTAAATAGATCTTAAATGAATTAGTGTTACTCTTATAATTTTCTAAATGACTCTTAAAGAAATAAAAATCAACCTTATGAAATCTCAAATGAACCTTATGAAAATTAAAATGAACCTTATAAAATATTCAAATGATACCTCTTTCCATGATATGAGTTTTCCATTTTTCATTTTAAAACTGTAAATAAATCATATGAAATAATATAACGAATATTATTCAATTCCAAACAAACCCATACAGAATATCAAATGAACCTTAAAAAATCTTCAGATGAGCCTTACCTTTATGAAATTAGTTTTTTATATTTTTTACTACCACACTATGTTATGATTATGAAAAAACATAGAAGACTCTTACAAACCACCAAATTACTCTTATAAATTTATTCCTTGTTCATTTCCCCTCCTTTAAATTAAAATTAAAAAATCATCTCCATTGTTAAAAAATCAACTCAAACAACATAAAATCACTTTGTAATATGTTAAAATCTACTTTTATTATTATAAAAATATATTCCAAAGATTTTTCATCTTATAAATACACCTTAGAGTATTTTAATGGACCTTATAGTAAAATGATTTTTCTCTTCTTACAAAGACATAAATATAATGTAGAAATAATCCCACCTTAATATATGTTATTCCCTAGTATTGAACTTCATAACCAGCATTATTAATTCCTAAATAGAAATATTAAAATTTTTAATCTACATATTCCATATAACTCTCCTACTTTTCATAAAATATGATTTAATAAATTTGAAATTTTAAATATTAAGCGATGCATCTTCAATCTAGGTCACCAAAAAAATGTTCTTCATGTAATATAAATATTTGTAGCTACTTAAACACTCTTTAATCCTTTTTCATATGTTAATAGATACTAATAATATATAATAATATCATCTAAAATTCTTTTTCATCTGATTAATTATAAGAAACTCTATGTATTTTCTATGTACATCCAAGATCCATGTGTATGTTCAATCCTGAGCTCAATCCTCATTCAATGATACATTTTTTGGGAGATCCAAACCACCTTAATTATAAAAAAATATTCTTACTATATATTAATATCATCCATATATCTTTTATAATTTCTGAATCTTAGTAATAACAAATAAAACACAACATAAAGTGGGTTAAAAAGTATCAGACTTTTTATTTTTTGTTAATACTAGTACTAGAAAATTCATGTCAATATGTTCATCCATTTCTCTCTCTCTCTAAATTATTGGAAATAAATACAAATAACTTAAGAGAGGATAATTAAAATTCACTTAAATAAATTTCCCATAAATTATTATAATCAAAGTCTACCTAATCAATGATAGATGTAAAAAAGGAAAGGGTTTAACAAAGATGAAAAAGTTGTCCATAAAAAAGAAAAATATGATACCCAACCAAAATTTCTATATTCAGGGTTTGTATTTATATTTTCATGTTGACACCGCTTGTTAAAAGTATTCTATCAAAAAGAATTTAATATTTATAAAAAATAGATTAAAAACCTTTAAAATAATAAGTGTGTTAAACTTTAGATATCAACCCTAGATTTTCTCTTTTTCAGGCCATTAAATATTTTAGATTCTCTCACTTAACCCCATACATCATTATTTAAAAAAAATATATGATAACACACATGCATAAATCATAAATTAATTATTTTGAAGAATCATTTAAATTAATCATATTTTTTTATAAATATAAGGTTCTTATTAAAACTTATATTTCATCATTAATATCCCTCTCAAGAAGATACTTTTACTCTACTGTAACATGGTTGGACACTAGATATGATTCAGGATAAATATGATAAATCACATAGAGATGATGAATTCTTTAATCAGATATCCAATATTGATACCATGCATATTTCCTTATGTATCCCCCTGAACACATGCATTACTAATAATTCCATATAAATAAATAAAAAATAAAACAGAAAGGATGAGGAAATTATGTGAAGATCCTTGGATCCCTGGTGAGAGGAACATGATTTATAGTTACATCTCTACCAAGGGACTCTATACTCTTTATCACCATATATAGGTGAACTCTTAATGCTTATCCATATGATTTTATAGCTTTCATTTAAATTTTCTTATTATGGTGTCCCTTGTTAACTAAAATTTATTAAATGGTAAATTTTTATTTTAATTATCCATTGAAGAACACATATCTCTTGAAGAGTGTATTATTTTATTGAGAAAAAATTATTGAACTAGTGTAATTATTAAACAATAATTAGAGTTGTATCTATTCCACTAGAATATATCACATTGTATTTATGAAAATCATAGGTCATTATTTATTTTAAACCTCTTATGAAATTTTATTTATTTCATGCGGAATTATTTATTTTATTTTATCAGTTTCCTTCAATTATGCTTCCATCATATTTATTTCCATTTTCAATTTGACTAGCCAAATTATGATGAATTCATTAATATAATGGTAAACTTTCATAGATCTTCCACATGTATTATTATCTATAATTTCAACCAAACCAATCCCCTTGTTATTATCTTGTACTATTCTTTTAGGCTTCTATTACTTGCTTCCATTAATACTAACACAAATGGAATATATTTAAACACCCATGGTGTTTCATTTTCTTTTTTAATGGAATTAGATATTTATTTTTGATTAATTATTCTTCTTATACTTTATAGGTATAATTTTCTCAAAAAAATTAATTTTCTCAAGACCCAAGGTAGAATCACCTTTATTCTTGCTTTTCCTTTCCATTGGAACATGTCGAATTATATATTTAGTAATTTTTTATACATTCTTGGTGGACTTATAGTAGTATGCTTCTTCATTGTGACCACTATCATTACAAATACCATATTTATTTTATAGGCTTCAATATCTATTAGAGATGAATAGTTTTATATTTTTATCATATGGAATATCATCAACCCATCCTTTCTACCCATTGATATATATTTCTATTATCTTACATGATTTGACATATTAATTGAATAATAAATAGCCTTGTACTCGAACTATTCATAGCAAAAGTAGTATAAAAAATATCTATAATTATTATCTAAAATCTTAATATATAAAAATTTGATTCCATGCAATTTTTTTGTAGAAAAAACATTATTTTTTGAATCATTTTTAGAAATAATTCTATAAAACATTCTTCCATCCACCATATTTGTTGTGTTGGGTGTCTCTCTAATTTAATTCACCTAACTTTATAAAAATATTATTTTCAAAATTCATTATAAAAAAAATTAGAATTAACAAAAACATAACTTCTTGATATGGGTGGTACTTTTTTTATGAAATGTGGAGACTAATCATTAAATAATTTTATAAATTGTTTTATAGTAAATATTTTTTTTTAAAATTAGAATCCTCTATAGAATTATGAGTGTAAGTTTCTCATATCTTAGATGCTTGTAAAAAGTATATTTGAGTAGTTTGATGAATTTCTAGATTAATTTCAAGATCAATAAATTTAATTGAGGATTTTTATATCATCCTAAAATGATTTAATTTAATCTGCACACTCTTTCTTGATGTTCATAGAAACAAAATAATACATTTTATTCTTGTCTTACATAAGATTGTAAACCTTTTTAATCTTTTTCAATTATACCTCAAATTATTCATTCTTGGATTTAATACAAGAATTTTAGTTTTCATATAATTTATACATAATTTCATTAAGGTTAATTTTGTATTCCTATATTTATTTAATTATATTTAGATTTTCATCCTCAAATATAAAGAATTTTTTCACTATGGTCTACATTAATTGTACATATCGATCCCACATCTTTGGAGAACATAATCACATAAACAATGTTTATTTCAAGTCTTTTTCCATACCTTTACACTGATCTTCATGTTTGGTAATATCCTCATTTATACTTAATTGAGATACAAATGAATGTGACTATTTTTCCAGGGTAATTATATAGGATGTAATTTTATTCAAAAATTGATTCATATTATGAATCCATAGAATTTTGATCGTCACCACGTGTACTTGTCTCATTATTTAGAAAGTTTTAGAAAGGGATTTCAATAGCCTCGTTATCACATAAATTAATTGAATATTCAAAGTTATAAACATTGTATATCTTATTATTAGAGGATCCAACACTAACATTTCATCTTCAACGATAGATCTATTTTCATCAAGTTTATAGGGTGGGGATATTGATTTTGCATTCAATTTTTATAAGTGAGGTGTATTTCCATCACAATATCTTGCAAGAGACAGATTGTCAATTTATATAACATGGTTATATATACTTGAATTACCTTTATCTACTATAGAACTATTTTTATCTTATTATTTTAATGACTATTTTCTCAAACTCATTATATCTCTTTTCTTCTCATTCATTTATATCATGATAGACATCTATTATATAGTTGATTTGATAGTACAGATAAATGATTATTCAAATTTATTTTTCAAAATACATTTACAAATATAAACTCAAATACTAAAATACTTCAAATCAAGAGATTGTTGATAATCTAATAAGTGGCGGAACTAATGATCTAGTACCAATTTATAGGATTAGTTGGGATATGTAAAACACTGATATAGGGGTGAATTAATGGTGGTTAACATACTACAAACTAAAATTTTATCATAGTTTTTATGTCTACCAATTTTAATAGAATGGGTCACTCACTCTTTTCCCCCATTTGTGTGTATTTATGTAAGAATAAATATACAAGAACAAAATAAAGGATATCAAGGTTTTTTAATCTAGTTTTCTTAAAAAATTTATGACTACATCTATGATGTATGGTTGTTATTAACCCACTAACACAAAACACCTCTTTTATTATAAATAAAAAATACATAATGGGTATATCCTGAGATCCATATTCAAAACACCTACTATGTACAATAAAATCATTAACTTTCCTTAAATTTTATTCTTTCAAATAAAGGATGATAAAATATAAATACATACCTGATCAATAAGTTCTTTTAAAAATATTCTAGATATTGTAGATTTTTTGGAAATATAATTTTTAGATGATAAATGGATTTATTCACTTGTCTCCCTCCCAAATAGACACTCTAACTACACTTCATCAAGGTTGATCACCAAATAATATTCAGGATATAAAACTATAGATCATATTATGATTTTTAATTCATCAATATACAATATAGTTCTGATATTATTCATATTTCCTCATTTATTCCAAAGAACACATAAATGAAATTCAATTCCCTATATAGAAATTATAAATAAAACATAGTCGATATAAGATTAATGTGAACTCCTTGGATATCTACCAAGTGAAACAAGTGTGCGAGTTTTATCTCAACCAATTAAATCTTTCTTTTTTATCTCTATGTCTTGGTGAAATCTTCATCCTTAGCACTTTGATTTTATAGTTTTTATTTTCCTTTAATGAAATTGTTTCTCTTACTATTTCTACCTCCTTTTGTGGGGCATCTTTCTTTACATTATCTATCAAAGTACATGTATCTTCAGACACATGAATAATTATCTTGAAAATCTCTTCATGAACTATTATAATTGTTAAATAATCCATTTAGTTTTGTCTCGCTTACTCATATCTCTAAAAAATTACATATAAAATTCTTAGGTAACAATTTATTGAAAAACACCCATGAAATTCGATTTCTTCATGTGAAAATACTTATTTTCATTTAACACTTTACTTTGCGAGACACACACACACACACACACACACACATATATATATATATATATATATTTAATTTTATAATTGGGATAGCAAAATAAATATGCATTTTTTAGTATCATGGTCAACTTTATTGGATCCTAATCATAGCTTCTCATTTATTTTTTTCACCAAAAAATCCCCATATACTTCTCATAGAATGTTCATCCAATCTTCTCTTACTTACTTCCATTAATACGAATAGACATGGAATATTTAAAAATTTAAATTGTGTTTCCTCTCCTTTTATAAATTAAGTGTATCTTCTTATTTTGTGAAACATTATTTTTAGAATTCATGGGTATAATTTTTTAAAATGTCTTATTTTTTTGATGACCCAAGCTAGGCCCTCCAATCTTCCTCCTTTCCTATTATTTAGAAATGGTAGTATTCTCTATTTATCTATTTTGACACATTATTATTGTATTAATTAAAACATTAATATTTATTGTAACCACTTTAATTGTAAATACAACCAAGATTCTATAATATTTCATATCTATTAGATACATAGATTTTTTTTATATGGAATTTACATCAACTCATCATTTATCGTCCTTGATATATTATTCATTTTTCTTATATGGGTTTCCATATTATGTCAAAAAGAAATAACCTTATGCATAAAAATTTCACAACACTAACAAAAACCAATAAAATTTTATTTATTCTAATAATATTTAATTTGGAAAGATTTGATAAAATATTTTTTCTATATAAATACCATTATTTTTTTTATTATTTTTGGATAAAATTATTCTCAATAGGATTCTATCCCAATTTTATTTATCTATCTCATTAGAAATTTAATTTTAAACATGTACAATGTAAAAAATAATAATTATAATAGATATATGTCTCTTTTATTAATGATACCCTTTTTGTTATATCTATATGGAAATTAATCATTAAATTATCTTAGAATATTTTTTCAACTAGGTAGACATATTTTGGAATAAGAATCCTCCTTGGAATAGTGAATGGTAGTTGTGCTTATATTATATTATTGTGAATAATCAACTTGATTATTTTTATGGTTCTATATTTGGATTTAAATATGAAGATGTTTTAGTTTTCGGATTATTTTATATTCCTCCATTAACTTTATTCTATATTTATACTCTTTCAACATTTTATCATAAATATCTTTATGAATTTTACTCTTTTATTTCAAAATATTATCAATATCTTTATTTTTATTTTATTTGACCACTAGTTGTATGTTTCCTATTTCAATGAATTTATTTTAGATTTAATCTAATGTAAGGATATTATTATCGAGTCCATTTTTGGATTCTCACCTTACTTAAATTATACTGATCCATTCATCATCAAATCTAGAGCATATTTCTTCAAGATCCACATTCATTTCCCTTGTGAATCCTATTTGTTTGGATAAATTTACACATGAGAACACAATTTTTTATAAATCATTATCCTTAACTTTAGACTCATAATAATTATGGGAAATATACACATACATATATTTAATAGATCAAAAAATTAAAGTGACTATTTCACCGAGAGAATTATACAAGATGTATTTTAAATAACATATTGATTCATCTAATGAATCTTAAATATTATAATATTACCCACTTATACTTGGGTCATCAATAAGATAATTTTTGAAATGAATTTTAGTTTCCTAATTATCACCTTAATACATTGATTATTTTGAGTTAGAAAGTATTTTCGTCTTATTTTTGGTGGATCCGACCACTAATTTGTCTTTTTACAAGCCAAATATTTCTTAATATGGGTTAAAACATAGGGAAAATTATTTTATACATGTTTTTATTATGAGGATATATTATTGTCCCATGTTTCTTTTAGAAATAGATTATAAAAAAATATAATTTCATGAAATCTATTTTTATTACCTTTAACTTGTAGAGAATAATTTTCTCATCTTTGTTTAATGTGGTTTTTTTCAACTTCTTTGCATCTATTTCATTGCTATTATTTAGTGCCATGGTAGAGATATCTTCCATAGTTTTTTATAGGTATCGCATAGGCTTATTCTAATATTTACTTCATATATCCTTTTCAAAGAGAATATCAAAACATACAATTCTTCAAATATATATATTATTGAAAATCCAATCAAAGATATAATCAAGGATATAATAAATTTTTTTTGGATCAGTTGGGATATGTAAAAACTAAATAAGGTTTGAATCGGTGTTGGATAATTTATTACCAATTAAAACAATACCCTTTATCTCATCACTTTTTAAGTGAATATATCTCTAAGTCTTTATATAATTTGGTTTCCATGTATGTAATGAAAAATAATAATAAATACAACAAATGATAGAAGGGATTGTTGATGAGGTTCTCCACCAAGATAGGTGGATACATACTTGATGTATAACAATTATTTTTCTACTTACACACATATTCTATTTTATTATAATTAATATATTAGGAAATAGTATATCCTTAGAACCATATTATTAACACCAACTAGGTATAATGCAAGTTCCAACATGTATCTCCTTGAAATAAAATATTTTCCTTGAATGAAAATAAAATAAATCAGTAGTGGAGTACAGTGTCCCTCTTGGGGAAAATTAATCTAATAATATTACTCAAATTTATGTAATCATAATGGCTACCTCAAACATCTTCAGACCTTATGATATTGGTGTACCATAGTTTGGTAACCTTATACTTCTTCTTCTTTGACTTGAATAATGATTAGTAGATAATTGAATAGTATCACTTTTACTTATCCTTCATCAATTCATAGGATAAATTCCACCCAATAGTAGTAATTATCTTCAATTATTTAATACAAATAATTCCCAATTAGATTATATGGTTTACACTTCCTCTCAAATATATTCAGGTTCTATAATACGATGCGGTATCAAATCATCCTTATACTTTTATTTAACATAAAAAATATATATATAAAAACATAGTAGTGATAGATCACATCTTCTTATTCACATTATTTAATATTTAGTATCATAAAAAATAACATTAATATTATTTCCATATTCAAATATTAAAATATTAATGATTTAAAAAAGTGTTATCTTCTCCCCAAGAGTCATTAAATCCCAGTAAAATATCTTCACCAAACATTCCAAAAAAATATGAATTTATTTTCAATTAAAACTTCTAAGAATCTTAAGTTTTATTCTTAATCAAACCTCTCATAATATTTCTCACCCTATTTAATTTACTCCATGAAAATATAAAAACATTTAGTGGTGTTTATAGTGTATTGTTTCTCTCCCATGAAAATATTTATCATCGTGCACTATAATATGGATCTGTATTCATGATTTAAAGAAAAATCTATCATCTAATTCTAAAATAATTTTTTTCTAAACTAATTCTATATTTAATCTATTCTTGAATACGGACTAACACATCATTATATTATGGTTTTTAATCACTAAATTCATCATAATAACATCACATTTAAACTTATTAATAATTATTTATCCTAGAAATCTTACTAAATTTTTCTAATTGACCCTTACAAAGTAAGTTAATAACACTAAAAAAGCTAGGGAATAGCCCTTAAAAAGTCAAAAAACCACCTATTTTATAATATTAAATGAATCTTTTGTTTTTCTCTATATTTCCTTGAATTTACCATTTTTAATTTTGAATGATACTATATATGTTTATAATGACTCTTATGATTTTCAACACGATTCTTATAAAATACCAAATTAATCCTTCTTGCATCAGACTTACAATTATGATTTTTAAAATAGTTCATATGGGATTCCAAGGAAACCTTATGGGATAAAAAATTAACCTCATAATATATTAAGATGAATGTTACATACATGAAATTTATTTTTCTATTATTAATTCCCCTACTCAAAATGAATCTTATGAAAAAATTATATGACTCTTATAGAATCCAAAATAGTTCATATGGAATGTTAAATTGACCTTATTAAATTTATAGATGAACCTTATATGTATGTAATTAATTTTCCATTATTAAGTTTTATACTATAAATGAATCTTATGAAAAAAATACCATGAAAATTATAAACTACCAAATGGATCTTATAGAATTCATGCCTTCATCATTTATCCTTTTTTAACTCAAAATTTGAAACCCATCTTTATTGGAAACAACTAAAACGAACTAACTACTAATCACATTGTAATACCTTCAAATAAACTTCAATTATTTGAAAAATATTTTTTAATTTCTATGGAGTATATAAATACACCTTCAATTATATAAATGGACCTTACACTTTGTTAACAACACCAATTATACTTACAATATCATCCAAATATAATATAGACACCAAATTTCTGTTATAAATTATATTCCCAAGGAAGAAATTTATAGCCATCATTTTCACTTCCTTCATTTAGATAATAAAATTTTCAATCTACATACTCCATGGAACATGCCTAATTTTCATCAATTCTACATGGTCAAATTCTACATATGAAATATCAAGAAATAATATCTTAAATTAATATTTTTAAATCATAATGTTCTTTATGAAATATAAATGTTTTATAAAACATAAAAAATCTTAATAACATTTCCATATGTGAATGGTTATCATGAATATCCAATGAAAGTATATTCTATCCCTTATCAAAATATTAATGAGAGGAAAATCATTAACTTTTTCATCTACTTCCAAGATCCAAGTGTATATTCAATCATTACTTAATCCTCATTCAATTACACCTTTCTTGGAAGAAAAAACCAATCATCATTGTAAAAAAATCTTCTCCAAAAATATTGAAATCAGACATATATACTTAATTATTATTAACACTTATTGACAACAAATACATCACAACAAAAAGAGTATTACATTTAATATGATATGAAGATATCTTATGACTTTTCTTAGTACATTCATTGTGTATGAATTTGTAAAGTAAAAAGGTGGTTAATAATATGTTTTGATTCAAGATTCATCTTATTATTATTTTATTAGTTGAATTTTAATTGTTTTCATTCAATTATCTTCAACATAAGATGAAATTAATCTGAATGTTTCATAATATAAAAAATATTCGAGGATCGATGATGCATTCATATAATGAATTGATAAAACATTAAATCACAAATTATTTAATGTATGAGTCATTTTATGAACAATCAGAATTGTTCTTATGGATGTATAAGTGGAAACTACCATTTAGATAGCATGTTTTTATGTTTAAATAATCTGTTAAAGCTTTCCCAAACTTGGACCTCTGATTCTCCACTAAATTTCTACAAAGAGGTACTATAAATCTATATATATGATGGAGAATACTACCTGAGCATTGGGTGATTCATATAAACTTGTGTATTCATCATAGAGGAGGTAATACTTGGGATACCTATAAATTATCTCTATCAAGTTCATGACTAAAGATGAAGTAGTGGAATTCATCAGGGAAAGGTGCACAATGTTCTTAATTTTATAAATATGTGTGTGATTTTTGTTTCTAGTATGGTGGATCTTAATATTGTGTTTCTAATTTCTATCAATAATTAGATTAAGTTTTAATAAATCCTTAAAAAACTTCAGAGAGGAATAGGTAAATATTTAACTGATTCTAGAGAACCATCACACATAAAAAATGATGAAGTGGGTCTTTGTAATCCAGAGATCCATTTTCGATGAAAAGAGTTTCATATCCCAAAGTGTTATGGTAATTAACTACATTGACAATTTAATATTAATTTCATATTTTAGAAGTTCATATGAGTTATTTGATCCCACATTTAGAGGTATTTAATCTTTACCATGCTAAATGATTCATTAAAACATTCTTTGAATAAATAATATGTGATATAGTATTAAATTTTAAATCTATATTATTAAAAAAGAATCAAATTTTATTTAGTGGATATATATAATATTATAATGTATAAAATAATCATTATATATGATATGAAATATTTTAACAAATGACATGTTTAATTCCTTTAGTTTTTTATGTTTTTATGATTAACAAATTCTATCAACACATTGATGAAAAAATTAAAACAAAACATAGAATATTACTATATTATAAAATTTAAAACATGTCACTAAGAGTTAAACTATACCTCAAAATAAATTTTATACTATAATAATGTATGGATATGTAAAAACCTTGTTGGGGGTGCGTCATTTTTGGAAGTGAAATGTAGTATATTTTTGATTATCATAAATCCTTTAGATGAGTGAATCATTTGTGTTTCTATAGTAGGAATCATTTATAAGTATGTGAAAGATTTTTTAGGAGTCTTTATAAAGAAACCCAAGCTTAAAAAATTAAAATGTTACATCACATTAGATAAATATTCAATATATATCACAATTATAAATTCATGAAGGATATAAAGGTTTAGTGTCTTCGGATACTATATAAAAATTCAACTCTTTTCTTAAATGATCTTCAACATATCCCACAAAAATAAAAAAATTACCACTCTTAAAGAAATATCATTCTTAGAACCTTCTAAATAAAACATGGGGAAGGAAAATATAACAAATAGTGAGAAAAGATTCTCAGTAATGTAAAACATGGGAGATATCAAATAATGGTATGATAACATAATAAAGTACATGTTCACAACTTATAATTTTTATACATAGAAAATAAGGGATCAAAAACTCCAAAATAAATTTATATCTATAATAATGACTAGTAAGGGTGTCAAATAACTAATGATAATTCAAGATTTATAACATAGAAATGTGGAATCATAATCAAAGGAAACCATAATATTGTGAACATATATATTCACAATCATGACCACTCATAATCTTGTAAGCATTTCTAAAAGATGTCATACTCATGCATAAAAATATAATTATATCCATTAAAAATCATGTACATGAAAAATATTTCAATCATAAATACAATAAATCATAATTACTCATTAAAATGTTAACATATCCATTCATAATCATGTCTACACATAATCTTGTGAATATAGATATAAATAATCATACTCATGCACCAAAATGTGAAAAAAATTATTCCCAATTATTTCATTGTTTACCATCATAATTTCATGAGATACAAATATAAAATTACCCAACTCTTTGGAGGTGTAATATGGACCCAACCATTATATAATCAAAATCCATTCATATATATACCACATGGTATTAAAAACATTTATCAGTTGGTCATAGAATATCCTGTGAAATGAAACTGGGTTTCATCAAGATTTTATCATCATAATCAATAAAAATCTAGATAGAAAATAAGGATGGTATAATTTAATCATGTCCCCAATGAAGAATATATTACACTAAAGGATGTTTTCAAAGATGAAAATATCTTAAAAGATCACAGGAACATTTCTTGAGAAAAATTCCCTTTTATTATTTAAATCACTTATTTAAAATTTAAAAAATTATAGAATATTAGGAAATAAAATTATGTAAAAAACCATGTAATCTTGTAAGGTAATATTAAAATTAAATATTATTCATGATGATGTGAAAATATGTTCATGTAGTATTTGTTAAAATAATGATTTCATTCACACAATTGGTAAAAACACCCCATTCAGGAAATGATAAAAGGATTCATTTTATTATTTTATAAAGTAAGATATGTGTAAAAAAGACATTAATAATTCATTATAAAAAAATAAAAAAAATAATTAACCATTTTAAAGTGAATATTGGCATGTAAGAAAACGATTCCTGACCAAATAGAAAATAAAGCATATTTTTATTAAAAGTATTTTCTCGATCATTTTATGTACCAAAGAGAGGAAAACCATAAAGTCACTAAAAAATTAAATTGATAACTAAATGGTAAGAAAATAATTTGGGTTTAAAGTATAATACCCATAAAATTTTATTTAACAAAAATTTAGCATTGAAATTCCCAAAAAGAAATGAGATTGTAACATAAATCCCCCACCACAAGTCTTATCTCGCTTCATACATGTTTGAAACTCCTATATAATAAATATTGATTTTTTATATATATACTGTATAACCATACTCATATATATATATAATACCATATATATTTTACTTATAACATATTATGATTCATTTATTAAAAAAAATTTACTAAATTTTTTATTTCTGGTGACAAATTTTTCGTTTTTCATGCATGTTTCAGTAATATATTCTTGATCCTTGTAGTTTTATCATGGTTACATAATATCTATATTATGTAACCATGTATTATGTACCAAATTTTACCATTATATATAATTTTATAACTATTTATATAAGGTGGTGATGAAAAAAGAATTACATCACTTCGTGGAGATGGTTTTCTATCTGTACGCACAAGTTATGTTTTCACATTTTGATGGATTAAAATAATAAGTATTTATTAAATTTTAAAAAAAATATAATAAAAATCAGATATATTATATAAATACATTATTATATCCATTAATGTGAAGTGGTAATGAAAAAAAGAAACACGTCACTTTGTAGAGGTGGTAATCCACACATATACACAAGCAATGCTTCCTTTTCCCATGGGATGTAAAAGAGGTAGTTAACTATTTTTAAATTATAATAATAATTCAGTAAATTGAATATAATGTATAATTTATTTTATAATGAATAAAATCGTTCTATAAAATTGAGAAGAAGAAATAAAATTTAAATTACTCTATTAAGAGTTATACCTCTTCGACGAGAAACCTCCTTTGGATTACAGCTTAATCCTTGAAAGAATGGAATTTTGAAAATACCAAAATCTATAGACCAAGGGGAATTAATATATGATGGTATTAGGGTAGGGATTTCTTGATATATAAGGATGAATATTTATGAATAAGGTATGAGAGGAGGTGTCCTTTTTTAATTGAGATAAATGAAACACTTGGAATTACTTAAAATATTAAATAATGTATATATCAAAATCTTATAAATTGGAACCAAGTAACCCAAAATTCAAATATAATATGTTTTAGGGTTGAAATAAACTCAATAACTTTTAGACAAGTAATGGAGACATTTTAATCATTTCCTTCTAGTTAAACTACATAAAACCCTTTTTAACTTTTACCATAATAACATAACTTTTTTCCATGATATCATAATTATATAATGAAAAATAAAAGGGGGAATATATATATTTTTGAAATTATGAAATTAAATTTTGATTCCATTTTATTATATTCAATTTATATAGGTGAAATAAACTACTTTTAATATACGAACAAAAAATTCATGAAAAATAGTTTTTAGGAAAATACATGATTTTCGAAAAAAATCATTTTATACTGAAATCAATTTAAAAAGTTCATTTAAATTTTTTAGTTATTGAATAAAAATTTAAGATTTTTATACTTTTGGATTGATATAAAACCTAATGGAATATTCAAACCATTCCATTAAATTTAATGACCCAAATATAATTTTTAATTAAAATAAAATACAAATTATCTTCATAAGATTCATGATTAGGTTCCAAAATTAAAAATTATTGTTTTAAAATACAAATTTTTAACTCCCTAAACATATATTTGGTCAAAAAATACTCATAAAATAGGATAAATTCATGATTTATGGGGATTTAAAAGTTCTACCTCATGCCTTTAACCCTATTTTACATGTTTACCCTTATTGAGGTGAAAAGTATTTACCATGGTTACTATTCATAAGAAATAAAAAATAATTTCATCAAATTACATTAGATTAATTATGGTGATACAAAATATTTAATCCTTTTTTAAAAATTCATATTCTTTTGGAGGAAAAAATACCTTTTAAAATATGCATACAAAACACAATGAAATCCATTTTTTGGACAGATTCATTTTAAGAATAAAACTAGATTTATTATTAATCCATAACTAGTAAAAAACATTATCTAAATAATAAATTTTTTAATTGAGTATATAATATATAAATTTCATTAATATCATTCATTAATCAATGTTATTTTAATTTATTATAATAAAAATATATTATGTGAATAAAAATAGTTTTTAATAAAAACATTTCTTTTACCTTAACATTCAATTATTTCCATTTATAATCATTTTAGAACCAATTAATTTATTATAAAATTGTTTTAAATAATAATTTTCCATAATTTATATATTCATATTAAAACTGAAAAATCCAATGGACAATATATTATTTCCAAATTAAATATTACCAAATTAATAGTATATGAGAGATAATTCAAACCCAGTGTTGCATGTAAAGAAATCTATAAAAAAATTAAATTTATTTAAAGTTAAATATATTATAAAATATTAGTGATTTTAATTTTACCCAATTATGGAAATTTTAGCTTTAAAATTAGATCATTCTGATTCAAATAACTAAAGATACATTGGCCTCATAACATTACCAGGTTCCCATGTAGCTTCTTCCAATTTTCTGTTTCCCCACAAAATTATTAATAGGTGACAAGTTTTATATTGAATACCATTCTATATTTTATATAAAATATCCACCAAGTTTTCCTAATAAGATAAATATTTCTCCAGTGATTTTTCATTTGAGTTTAGTACATGTGAAGGATTAAGTATGTACTTCCACATGACAAATACCTAGAACAATTCATGAACTTCAGAGATATTTGGTGGAAGTTCAAAATGATGAGAAACCATATCTATACGATTAATAATTTTAAATTAATTAAAATATATCAAGATCATATTTCCATTAATTCCAATTATAAAAATTTTATTTCAAGTAGATATTCATAAAAATTCATTTTCACCCACTTTAAACTTTATATCTCATCGATAATTATCATCACAACTTTTCTATTGACTGCGAACTTCCTTGATGTGATGCTGAATATATCTAGCATTATTTTTTATTTCCTTATATATATAAGGTTCCAATAGATTTATTTCTTCACATTTATATCGATATGTTGGATTTATACACTTCCTACCATATAGGGCTTTATACCAATCGATCAGAATGGTTGAGTGAAAGAAATTATTCTATAAAAAAACAATGAGAGAAAGGTGATGATCTCAACCACTTTTGAAATACATATAACACTCTCTTAATATATATTCTAGGGTTTTAATATTCATCTCATACTAACCATCTATATAAGGTTGATAATTAGTATTAAAAATGAATGAGGTACCCAAATCCTACTGAAGACTTCTTCATATCTTCAAGCTAAACATCATAAATTGATAGGATAAAATAGAATGTGGTACTCCATAAAAGCATAAAACATCATTAATTTATATCATTGAAATATTATAAATAGATAAATATTCTCAAATTATAATGAAATGTGCTCACTTTTTAAGGTGACTAACTATAACTCAAAAACAACTATGGTCATCTAAAATTTTGGGTGGTCCAAAGACAAAATCCACGGTCATGTTTTCTCATTCCTATTCTGGTATGGTTCATGGTTGTAATATTCCATAGGCTCCATTATCTAAAATATAACTTTTTTTACATAATACGAATCTAGGTACATACTCTAAAATATCCCTTTGTATATTATCTCTCTATAAATACTCCTTTAGATTTATATACATCTTCATATGTTCAGGATAAATAGATAATGATGAATGATACACTTCATCAAATAGCCCCTTAATTAATTATAGTATTTAAGGTACATATATTTCTACCTTAAAACATATAACTATATCACAATCAAGGTTGAACTTGTGTACATTTCTCACATTGTTTTTTAGTTCACAATCCACGTTTTTCACCTCTTTAATCCTCACATGGATAGAGGGTTAAACATTCATTTGAGAAAGATATGATTTGTCCCATTCCCTCATGATTTCAAGGTCAATATTCTAAAAATACATATGTATTAGATCTATTTTAATCCCCATCATGTATTTAGGAGCATGGTAATTGTAACTCATGGAATTAACCACAAAGTTCACCTTTCTAGGGTAGTATTTTAATTTTTAGTCATTATCCATAATCAATTCCAACTATCTCTTTTGATGTAGGTTAATGTCTACTTAAGTGAATATACACTTTAAAATTTTATGATATATATATATATATAAAATTTATTTCAAAATAAATATAATTCCTCTATATTTTCAAGTAAAAATTACTACCTCTATCTACAAAAAATAAGTTGGGTAATTTTTATCATGTATTTTCAATTGGAGAGAATCATATTCTTTCATCATATCATTATGCATTAGGACACATCCCAAACCCTTATTTTATGAATAAAAATATACCACCTACCCTTATCCACAGTAGGGTAGTGTGAGTATAGTTAAACAAACCAACCTTCTCTTCATCTCCATGAAATTTTTCTCACATTTATCTATCCATAGGAACTTGGCTCCCTTTTGTATAATCTTGGTTAATATATTTTATTGGAATGATAAGTCCCTCAAAAAGAAGATGTAGTAAAAAACTAAAACAAGAAAACCAAATATCCTTGTTACCATGGTTGATTTTAGTTTTTAGTCATTAACTTCCATATTTTAAGGAAATACCAATATACATTCAAATGAGATTATATAACCTAGGAATGAAACCTCATATAGAAAAAATTCTGACTTGGTAAATTTAGAATATTGTTTATCCTTCATAAAATTCTTTAACAAAATATTTAAATGATATTCATTATCTTATTTTGTATTTTAATATATAAAAATATATTCTTTAAATACTACCACAAATAGATCACTATAATCTCTAAATAAACTATTTATTAAATTCATGAAGATAGCAGGGGTATTGGTTAGTACAAATGGAATTAATATAAATTCATAATTACCTTACCTCGTAAAAAATTATATCTTCAGTATATCCACCATTATGAACATTAATTGTTGATATCCAAAACAGATATCAATATTTGAAAAGTATTCAACTCAATCAGGTCCCTTCAATATTGAGTATTTAAAATAGGTCTAGCACCATTTAAGAGTTTTATTGAAAACTCAACATCATTATTCATGGTATGACTTAGAAATTATTCAAGAAATACATTAGAATATTCCAGAACAATATTAATATCTTCATTTTTGAGTTTCTCCCTAACCATTTGAGATAAATATCCCTTATTAATAGGTAGTAAGACTGTCACGAACCAACCCGGGTCAACCCTGAACCAGTCACCCGAGCCGGTTCGCGACATGGCCCAAGAGGTATTCCTAATCCTCTTGGGATGGTGACAAGCACCAGGGCATCAACAGAGGTGGTGGGAACAATTTCGCCCAGTTAAAATAAATAAATAAAGCAGTTGAAATAAAACAGAGTAGCACAAAATAAATAAACAAAGTAAAGTAACTAAACAAGAACAAAAGAAAATGAAACTAACTGAAAGAGACAACCACAATCTCCGTGTGACCTCATGGGTCTCTCTCCAACTCACGACCAAACGTCGGCCAAGGCGAACACACCCAAGCTGTAGCCTGCACAAACAATAAAAATAGAAAAGAACTATAGGCGTGAGTAATAAAACTCAGTAGGAGTGCCAAACAAACGATTCCCAATGCACTACCTTTAAATAAAGAAATTTAATAATTCCAAGATTGAACTAAATGATATAAAATATTAGTTTCCACATGAAATTTCATTTCTAAAATAAGTAACAGCTCATTGCCCTTTTTAATTCAAAAAAAAGTTTAATGTTTCAAAGGAACAAGTGCATTGCATCTTAAAACATTTTTTTTGCAGAAAATTTAGAAAACCAAACTTTAGTTATTATCCAAAACAGAAAACTACACATAACACACAACACACACCAAGGGAAATGGAAAAAGTGGCACACATGGGCCATAAACCGAACTAGACCTATCAACCGTCCACCACATACAAAAAAGCACTAAAATAAACATGGGTCAAACCTAGGAGATCGTGAACAATCCAGAACATACTATACATGTGACTCATCCTGAAAGCATGATCTAACATGATGACGTCATAATTCCCTAACGCTTGGCATAGCCCTACATGGCCTAACCAAGGGGACCAATCCCCATAGTAGTAATAACTCTGTATTGCCCTGCTATGGGGCCACTAGCCAGTGTGTAATCTAAACTAGTGAATCAATCGTACTCAGAAGATTCACTCACTATGCCAGGTTCCCATGTCAACACATGAAATAAAAAGGGGTGCGTCCACAATGAAAGTCAATCAGTCAAGATGCAGAAACATCAAATATAGCTCACGCAATCAACGCACACCAAAGATCACCCCTGAGTTGGTTTTCCAAAATAATTTATTTTACTAAAGTTCCAAACAGGCCTTCACCAATTTTAAAGAAAAAAAATCATTTCTCAGAGACTCGTTCATCCTTCAGAAGAAATCATTTATCATTTAAACCAAAAATACATTTGAAATCCCATGAATTATGTTTAAAATCCAAAGGGGGCATTCTTTCTCTACTGGGTGTCCGTTCATCGGTAAAATATTTCAAGTGTTTGGTATAAAATAAATGTCTCTTTTTACACCAAATAATAATTTAAAAATTAATTATCTTATATTATTTCTCATTTATTAAAATTAATAAAACAACATGCAATTAGTAAATTCTAATTTTAAAGGTGAGTGCAGTGGGGGACCTACCTCAACTCGCAGCCCAATTATGACAACGATGCACATCTCACACTCGCGCTCAAGTACGCTCAACCTGCTGATGACCGCAACATCACAGAAAGCCTCACCAATGAACTGCAACAACACAAAACATCTAAAAACACACAAATACAAACCTAAAATAATCCTAACTAATAAAAAATGTCAAATAACCAGCTCGACATGTTTTCAAAACAAAGCTCGCATCGCCTGCACTATCACTAAACCACTTTAAGGTTTATGAAACCATCCCCAAAAAGTAACTCATAAATTTATACATCAAAACTAAATTATTTTAAAATTAAAATCACACCAAAATAAATAAACACAACACATGCTAAAATAATTATTTACCACTCGAACAAAAATAGCACAAACCTTACTTTGGCGCAAAGACGCGCTCGACCAGCGTTGTTGGGCGACCGTCGAAAAGGGGCGGCGAACCAAATGAAAGTGAACTCGCCTCATCTTCGATGGAGGACATTGTAAAAAGTAAGAACAAGACCCAAGGAGGTCTTCACCTACTCAAATGAGAGTTACGCGCTGAAGAGGGAACCTTCAAGGTCGCGCACGCCAGAGCAGGCCGCTGCCGGAGAAGGTGGGCGGTTGGAAAGGCAAGAACATCGTACTGGTAGGGCTAGAAAGAGCAACGATGATTACAATTCCGGTGGGTGCGCATCAGAAAGGAGAAAGGTGTGGCAGGCAGTCCGTGGGTGAAAATATAGTAAGCAAGAGGTTGGAGGTGTGGTTTACAGGTGGTCAGAGATGGCTGGATGCACGGGACAACGAGGGGAGGGCGGTCGAAATCCGACTGGACATGTGATTCCACATAGGACTAGGAGTGGGTCACACCGGACAAGGGTGGAACTAGACAGAGCGGTGGAAGGAAAGTACCAGACCAGGAGGGAAAGACCACGCCAGCGGAGGCCGTGCCGGAAGAAGCGGAGCGGTGGGAGGTGGCGGGGTCACCCGGGTGATGCTATGGGGAAGGAGGAGCCACAGGGGTCATGCAGGCTAAAGGGAACATGACTATAGGGGATAAGGCAGGAGGACTGGCGAAGAGGTGCTGGGCGATAGGGTGTCTCGGCACAAGGCGCTGGAATGCGACGTCATTGGGAGTGAGTAGGGAGGGCGACCGCGTATGGATCGTCCGTGGACTGGTGCAGCGGAGCAGGTCACGAGGGAGTGTGGATAGAGGAAGAGGAACCAGGAGGGCTGTGGTGCATCGATGCTGTGCAGGGCTGCTGGGCATTAGACCGTGAAGCAGGAGGGCTGATCGGGCTACAGGAGTAGGGCGATGTAGTTGGCGGTGAGCAAGCTGCAGGAGGGCGTTGCTGCAAGAGGCCGAACAGGAGGGGTGGCAGGCTGCTAGCGGAGGCCTGGCCGGAGCGCTGGATCAGCTGGTCACCACTTCAAGATGAGGGGAGACTAGGATGGCTGGGGAGAGGCCGCAGAGGAGGAAGTGGGAAGAGGCGGAGGCGCTGTGAGAGCAGAGAAGCGGGAGCAGGGGAGAGGGGACAACCGCGTGTAGAAAAAAAAGAAAGAGAGGGAGGTAGCTAGGGTTAGGAGGGGTGTGGGAATGGTTAGCTTTAGGGTCTTAAATATATATATATATATATATATAATAAAAATAATATGAATGATATAAAAATAATAATAGTAATAATATTAATTGCAAAATGATCATAATAATATTAATAACAATGAAAGGAAAATAATAATAATAAAAAACTAAATGATAAATAAAATGATAATTTAATAACGTTTTATTTTAAATAATAATTATATTGATAACAATTTAATGATAGTAGTATTATTACCAAATTAAATAATAATAATAATAAAAATTATCATCTGTGCAATAATATTATTTCGATTATGGGTTAAACATTAACCATGTTTTTTTATTATAAAATTTTAGTTAGCTTTGTTTTTCAGTCAATTTTAATTTATTCATCTAATTTTATTATTTATTTGAATGACTAGGCGACAACGCATTCACTACGACCAAATGCACGATCACCGCTAGCAGTGCAGAGACCACACACCGGCCCAAGGCCCACCAAAACATCAAACATCAATGCTTCAAATAAAAGCCAAACCTGGACCCAACGAAACTCTTCCCAAAGTCACAGGACTGAGAAAAGAATAAAGACATGGGCATTCGTGGTCAGGGTGTGACAATTCTCCCCACCACAGACACTTTCTGCCCCTATAAAGTCACCAAGACAATAGTTGACACAACTTGAGTTCATTCCCAGATAAAATCATAGAGAACCGTGAACTTCGGGGTAACCATTCCCAACAAACGTCACACCCAACCAATTCAAGAAAAACCAATGCCCAAGATTTAGGGGAGAACATGAGAGGGTTCTCCCCACCACAAGAATTAAATAATACAAAAACCCTTGAAACCCGAACAAACCATCTCCTGGGGGGACCAACACGGGAACTCCCAAACAGAACTCATTCGTTTTCCCCACATGTACCGAACAACATACCCGAGACTTGACGAAAATCTTATTACGGAACAATCCAGCAACTAGAGGATGAGAAATTAACTCAACACCTCCCATCATCTCCACAAAATGAACATTCCCCTATCGAAAATAACTAGGACCAACTCAAAAACAGCACATGTCCATTTATTCACAGGCCCACACCATTCAGAGATACCAAACAACTTAAGAACCACACTGAGAGCAGATAAGACAACCTGGATTATGGGGGAATGAGCTCATCATGCCACCAAAACAAGGATGAGCTTACAATAGCTATGAGAATAGAACAAGGGAAATTTGGGATATTTCCATTCCAAAGACAAAGAAATTTTTCTGGACTGAGATTCCACACACCCTCGGCAACTCCTGACTGTGCACGAGCATCATCCTGAGACCTGTGGCTAGGGCCCTGATGGCTGAAGCATCCCCTACCTCATAGTCAAGCATTTTCTCTTCTGGTAACTAACTCCTTCCTTTCGATGATTCCAACAACCATGATGGTCGTACACTTTCAAAGGGATGTAACATGATGACATAGAATGTCTGGACATGCCATACTAGTGGCGCACAAGAGGGTGGTCTGACAAACTAGGAGCCGGTACCGACGAGGATGATTTATTGGAGACAGGTTCCACCGACCCACACTCCTTTCATGATGGGGAAACTTTGTAGAAGTCAACCACCATTAATCACACCCAAAACTCTAATGGAAATGAGAAATTTCATCTTTACTAGTCCAGAACTGAACCCTCAAATAACTCTAGGGTGGTACGAACATTAACTACCCTGGGAGTTCCCAACAACCCGAAGACACACTATCTTTCAGATCTATACAACTACCTCTAATAGACTTCAATTACCTCGAAAAGCAAGAAACACAAAAAAAGGAACTAAGAACTGGGCATAACTCATTAACAACTTTTGGAGGCTTTCTGGGCAGCATACTCATGACAACATGAAAAACACCATTGAAACCGGCATCAATCCAAAACTTAGTCAAAGAAACAACATAATCCAAGGGGAAACAGACCCATAATCGAAACATATACAACACAATGAGAAATCACTTTTCCAAAACCATTATTTATTTGTAGTTTTAAAAACTCACCCATGGCACTTTATGAACCATCACATGTGCATTTATTCAATCTTGCTCACATCACCAGCGAACAAGTGCCCCCATGCATTTCCATACATACCCATGCACTTGTGAACCTCCATAAGGAGTTCCAATGTTCAAACACTTATTTTCATTACCAAATCCAAACACATACCAAGTTTTTTTTCAAACCGATTCACCTTATCTTTAAAAACCCACTTTAGTAATTTCAAAAAGAATTTAGAAGAAACAATTTTACATTTCAAAACCAATTTCACTTTTAACGCACAGTCAAATCAACCAAGATTAAAACAAAACACAAGAAATAATAACCCACTGGAATGAAGAACTAGTGCACATGTCTGACCCAACGACATGGTGGTGAGCCAAGCCCCATGTGAGGTAGAACACTAAGAGGACCTTAAATCGGGCACTTGGACTCAACATGGGTCACCAACCCATGTGAGTCCACAAAGTGAACCGATTCGCCTCCATTGTCATCCCTCAATCCAAAACGACCAAGGACAAGTGACTCAAATCTCGGACTAACCCTGGTAACTCAGGTCTTGTCACGAGTGGTGGTGATCAGGCACCGACCCATAACCTACCTCCTGAGCCTCAACTGTCCTAATATCCTTCTACTAAACATCCCAAATAACAAAGCGTGCTCTGAAAAGCAAGGTCCACTAAGAGCCAACCTGGATCTGATACCATTTTGTCATGAACCAACCTGGGTCGAACATGAACCGGTCACCTGAGTCGGTCCGCGACATGGCACGAGAGGCGTTCCCGATCCTCTCGGGCTGGCGACAAGTGCCAGGGCATGAACGGAGGTGGTGGGAACTATTTATCCTAGTTAAAATAAATAAATAAAGCAGCAGAAATAAAACAGAGTAGCACAAAATAAATAAACAATGTAAAGTAACTAAACATGAAAAAAAGAAAATGAAACTAACCGAAAGAGACAACCACTATCTCTATGTGACCTCACGGGTCACTCTCCAACTCACGACCAAATGTCGCCAAGGCGAATGCACCCAAGCTGTAGCATGCACAAACACTAAAAATAGAAAATAACTATAGACGTGAGTATTAAAACTCTATAGGCGTACCCAAAAAACTATTCCCAATGCACTACCCTTAAATAAAGAAATTTACTAATTCCAGGTCTGAACTAAATGATATAAAATATTATTTTCCACATGAACTTTAATTTCTAAAACAATTAATAGGCCATTGACCTTTTTAATTCAAAAACAAGTTTAATGTTTGAATGGAACAGGTGCATTGCATCTTAAAACATTTTTTTGCGAACAATTTAGAAAACGAAACATAGTTATTATCCAAAAAGTAAAACTACACATAACACACAACACACACCAAGGAAAATGGAAAAAGTCGCACACAATGGCTAGCAACCGAACTAGACATCTAAACCATCCACCACATACAAAAAAACACTAAAAGAAACATGGGTTGATCCCAGGAGACCGTGAAAAATCCAGAACATACTATACAAGTGACTCATCCTGAAAGCATGCACTAACTTGATGAAGTCATAATGCCCTAACACTCGGCATAGCCCTGCATGGCCTAACTGATGGGACCAATCCCCATAGCAGAAATAACTCAGTATTCCCCTACTATGGGGCCACTAGATAGTGGGTAATCTAAACTAGTGCAGAAATCGATCTCAGAAGATTCACTCACTATGCCAGGTTCCCATGTTAACACAAGCAATAAAAAGGGGTGTTTCCCCAATGAAATACAATTATTGATGATGCACAAACATTAAATACATCTCACACAATCAATGCACACCAAAGATCTCCCCTGAGTGGGTTTTCCAAAATAATTTCTTTTATTAAAGTGCCAAATGGACCTTCACCAATTTTAAAGAAAAACCTCATTTCTCATAGAAACCCAAAACACTCGTTCACACTTTAGAAGAAATCATTTATCATTTAAACCAAAACTATATTTAAAATCTTGTGAATTATGTTTAAAATCCAAAGGGGCATTCTTTCAATACTGGGTGTCTGTTCGTCGATAAAATATTTCAGGTGTTTGGTATAAAATAAATGGCTCTTTTTACACCAAATAATCATTTTAAAAGTAATTATCTTATATTATTTATCATTTATTAAAATTAATAAAACATCAAGCAATTAATAAATTCTAAATTTAATGTTGAGTGCAGTGGCAGACCTACCTCGACTCGCATCCCGGTTACGACGATGATGCACGTCTCACACTCGCGCACAAGTACACGCAACCTGCTGATGACCGAAACATCATAGAAAGACTCGCCAATGCACTGTAGCAACAAAAAACCTCTAAAAACACACAAATGTGAACCTAAAATAATCCTAAGGAATAAAAAATGTAAAATATCCTGCTCGACATGTTTTCAAAACAAAGCTCCTTTCGCCTGCACTATCACCAAACCACTTTAATATTTATGAAACCATCCCCAAAAAGTAACTCATAACTTTATACAGAAAAACTCAATTATTTTAAAATTAAAATCACACAAAAATAAGTAAACACAGCACATGCTAAAATAATTATTTACCACTCGAACAAAAATATTGGAAACCTTACTTTGGCGTGGAGACGCGCTCCACCAGCGGTGTTGCATGACTGTCGGAAAGGGAAGACAAACCAAATCGATGTGAAATCCCCTCATCTTCGATGTCGGATGTTGTAAAAAGAAATAACAAGACCCAAGGAGGTCTTTGCATAATCAAATGAGGGTTGCACGCTGAAGAGGACACCTGCAAGGTCGGACACGCCAGAGCAGGACGCTGCCGGCGAAGGTGGGCAGTCAGAAAGGCAAGCACATCGTACCGGAAGGGCTGGCCAGAGCAGCGATGGTTACAATTCTAGTAGGTTCACGCCAGAAAGGAGAAAGGCATGGAAGGCAGTCCGCGGGTGGCCGGATAGCAAGAAAGAGGTTGGAGGTGTGGTTTGCAGGTGGCCAGAGGTGGCCGAATGCACGTGACAGTGAGGGGAGGGCGGTTGAAAGCCGACCAGACAGGGGATGACGCACAGGACAAAGAGAGGGTCGCACCAGACAAGGGCGGCATCACAAAAAGCGGTGGAAGGCAAGGACCGGACCAGGAGGGGGGGACCGCACCAGCGGAGGCCATGCCGGACGAAGCGGAGCGGCGGGAGGTGGCGGGAGGTGGCGGGGTCGCCTGGGTGACGCTACGGGGAAGGAGGAGCCGCAGGGGTCCTGCGGGCCGAGGGGAACGCGACTACAAGGGAGAAGATAGGAGGCCTGGAAGAGAGGTTCTAGACGATGGGGTGGAAATGTGCAGGGCGCTGGAACGTGGGGTCGCTAGAAGAGAGTAGGGAGGGAGACCGTGCAGGGACCGTCCGTGGACTGGTGCGGCGGAGTAGGACATGCGTTAGTGTGGCTGGAGGCATAGGAAGTTGGAGGGTCGTGGTGTGGCGCTGCTGCGCGGGGCTACTGGGCGTCGGACAATGAAGCAGGAGGGCCGATCGGGCTACAGGAGGAGGGTTATGCGGTTGGCGGTGAGCAGGTTGCAGGAGGGAGATGCTGCAAGAGGCCAGACAAGAGGGGTGGCAGGCTGCTGGCGGAGGCCTTTCTGGGGCGCTGGATTAGCTGGGCACCACTACAAGAGGAGGGGAGACTGGGACGGCTAGGGCGAGGCCGCAGAGTAGGAAGGGGGAAGAGGCGGAGGTGCTGGGCGAGCAGGGAAGCGGGAGCAGCGGAGAGGGGACAACCACGTGGAGAAAAAAAAGAAGAAGAAAGAGAGGGAGGCAGCTAGGGTTAAGAGGGGGTGCGAGAATGGGTAGCTTTGGGGTCTTATATATATATATATATATATATATATATATATATAAAATAACAATAATTTGAATGATACAACAATAATAATAGTAATAATATTAATTAGAAAATGATCATAATAATATTAATAACAACGAAAGGAAAATAATAAAAAAACTAAATGATAATTAAAATGATAATTTTATTACGTTTTATTTTAAATAATAATAATATTTATAAAAATTTAACGATAGTAGTATTATTATCAAATTAAATAATAATAAAAATAAAAATTATCATCTGTGCAATAATATTATTTCGATTATGGGTTAAACATTATCCATGTTTTGTCATTATAAAATCTCATTTAGCTTTTTTTCAGTCAATTTTAATTTATTAATCTAATTTTATTATTTATTAGAACGACCGGGCGACAACGCATTCACTATGACCAAACGTACGAACACCGCTAGCGGTGCGGAGACCGCACATCGGCCTGAGGCCCACCAAAACATCAAACATCAACACTTCAAAGAAAACCCAAACCTAGACTCAACACAACTTTGCCCAAATTCGTCGGACCGAGAAAAGAATAGATGTGGGAGTTCATGGTCGGGGTGTGACAAAGACCTATACAGTTGATGTAACTTCCATTAGAAGTTGATATTCATCATCACACCAAAAGATGATAATAGGTTGTTTTAGAATATAAAATGTGACTTCCCCTCCTCATAAATAGATATGGGTATTTATAGTGAGAGAAAATACATGCCCAAAATCACATCAAATTTAACTAAAGGGATATGTACATGATTTTTTGGAAGCATATTCCTAAAAAATTCTATTATAGAGGATATAAAGTCCTGAGATATGATCGTTGTACTGTTATGATTTTTTTACTTCTAACACAACATATAATCACTGAGGATATGAATGAGTGTCTCTAGATACTTTTTATGATATAAATAAATTTATGAGAATATTCTCAAAAAATATACATTAATATTTGAGTGTTCCTCTCACCACCTTAACTTCATCATTCTATCTTCATTACCATAATAAAACAGAAACATTTAACATGAGAATCAAGCATCATAGTGATAAATCATATGATCATGAAAAATCATTCATTAGATGTATAAATCATGAAACATTATTTTTAATATATGATACCTTAGGTTCGACCTAGGTTATCCTTGACTATTATCATTTCAAATCCTTCATAATGGTTCATAAAGAAAATGACAATTTAACTAGGTATAACCCCTAATAATTTCTAGATATTTTTTAAGTCTTTGGCCCACTCATCATGCACCGATGAATATTCAGTTAAAAGTCAATCTTCCACTTTCCTAGTTGTTACCCCTAGGTGTATTTGTTCTATAGTCACATCCCCTTTCTAGTATCCAGATTGAGATGTACTTTCTAGGAAAACCATATTCATTTATTTACCATTATTTAGGATGTTATCATATACTAAGGCTTATACATGGGATTATCACTAATTTTTCCTCATCCCAGTTTAAAAAAATTGCTAAAGCTTACTTTGATACCAACTGAGTTGACCTAATCATAAAAAAATTAATTATTACATCATTTTAGAAGAATATTGAATAAATATCACAGATATACATATGTGAGGAGCATAAAGGTTTAGTTTATTTAGATACTAGATACATAATTAACTTATTATTTAAAATATCTTCAATATATCGAACAATGATATATATAATAGTACCCTCCTAGACATATCATACTTAGAGACTTCTATCAAAAATTGGGGAAGAAAAACAAAAGGAATAATGAAATTAGATAATAAATAAGGGAAATAATGGGTGACATCAATCTCAATAGAGTGTATTGTGATCATAAGTATATGAAAACATAATCATGTTTATGTTCTCAACATACCAGTTTTATACCTAGAAAAGATTAGATCATAAAATCCAAAATCAATTGATATATAAATAATGATTAGTAAGGGAGTTAAATATGTTATCATCATTCAAGAGTCATAACATAGGATTGTGGAATCATAAGTATAGTAAATATTAATCTTGTGAACATAGCTATTCTCAATCATTTCCACTCATAATATAGTGAGAATACCTAGAAGTGATTATACCCATTCTTCAAAAATGTGAATATTTCCATTTGAAACCATTTATACACATAATTTTGTGATAATTTCTTTAACAAATCATACTCATTAATTAAAATGTGATCATATCCATTCATAACCACATCTACATATAATCTTATGATCATAACTAGAAGAAACCACACTCATGCATCAAAAACATAACATATCTATTTTCAATAATGTCCATGCTTATCATCATCATCTCATGAGATATCAAAATAAAATTAGAAAATTCATTGGAGGGATATAATACTCAACCCTTAGTGACCCATACTTTTCATACATATATATTACATTGTAATAGATTATTTTTCAATAAAAAACTGTATGATCCATTCCTGAATCATATGGGTATTGTGTATTTGGAAACATAGATACATTAAAACTTTTTCATAATAGATCTACATCATATACCACTAATTTCTTCATAACTAACACCATTATTAAAATTTCATACATAAATATTTTTTTCATATCATATGGAATGTAAACATTATAAAAGGTGAGATAAAATGCTTAGTAAGGGGAAATAAGAGAGATATCAATGATCACTTATGAATAATATTAGAATAAGGGTATGATAACATGAGTTTAACATTTTAAAACCAAACCCAATATATCATATATTATAGTATTTAATCATGTAATAAATGTTGGTATTTTATAAGACATGGATCATAATGAAATCAACCAATAGGATCCATGAGATCATAACATTGGCATAGGAAATAAATTTTTTGAATACAAATAATTATAGAAAATCATTTATTTATTGAAGGATCACTGCCAATACAATCATAGCGGATTGGTTCCACTCCCCATCGAATAATTTCTTTATTCTAGGTTTACTCCCAAGACTATCACATTAGATAGAGTCCCATGTTTAACTGCATTCACTCTCCATTCTATTCCTTATTATCTCATGAGATATTCATATTTACGCAATTCGTTAGAGGACTATATAATTTGGGGCCCTCTTATAACATAATTAAAATTATACATATGTTTGTGAAAAAATATCATAAAACACTCATCATATCATATCCTATTAAAAGGAAATGGGTTTGATAATAATTTTAATAATTTACCATAACCCATAAAAACTAAATGGGTTTCATAAAAATATCATCACCATAAACCATCCATATAAAGAATAAGTATGGTATCATTGAATCGTAACCCCAATAAATAATATGTAACATAAAATAATGATATCAAAGATGAAAAATTCATTTAAATGATTACATAGAATATTAATGGAAGAAAATAACCTTTTTCATTTTGAAATCACTTCCTTGGAATATAAAAATATACAAAATATTATGAAAAAAACTCTTTCAAAATAATCCAAGAAAATTGTAAAGGAATATTTAAATAATTGAACATTCATGAAAACAAGAAATTCCAATCATTCTGTCTGTATTAAAACAATGGTTTCTTTCATGTTTAAGGTAAAATGTCTAAAGAGCGTCATTAGGAAGATGATAAAAAGATTTTTTTAAATATTTTTTAAAACTTTAATCATGTGTAAAAAATAATTTATTAAATCATACTAGAATATTAAAAAATTCAATAAATAGTTTTTAGAATACATATATATTAAAGAAAAATTATTTTCAACTAAAGAGAGAAATAATTCCTATTTTTCTTAAAAACATTATTTCAGTCTATTGAGTCATTAAAGAGAGGAAAATTAAAGGTAACATGTAATCTATATAACAAAAGGAGTATAATAAAATTAATGCATTTCTGGAAAGTTAGATCATAAGATTTTATCATCAAAAACTTATTCATAATATTTTTCAATAAATAATTAGATTGTAACGTAAATCTCTAACATCAAGTTTGACTTTCTTTGAAAGTGTTTGAACCACTAATATAATAAATTTAAATTTAATTAAATTCCAAAAAATATTCATGTACATAATTATAACACCATATATGATCCAAATATAACAATTCAAAACCCATTTATTAACTATTCCTTATAAAAAATAATCATTTAGGGGTCTTAACTATATCATATCTAATGAGAATTTCAGTTTAGTGATTTTGGTCCTTGTATATTGATAATAGTTACATCATCTAAAGAATGTTAATTAATATATAAATATAACATTTATGGATTATATTTATATATAAATATAATCATTCATAAATGATTGATATAGGAAAATGAATTTCACCATTTATGGAGACGGTAGGTCATACGTATGCATGAAGGTTGGTTTCACTTTTCAATGGATGGAATAAAAGAAAGATAAGTAATAATTCACCATTAAAGGATAATTTTTTATCATATATGTATTATATAATAACAAAATATAATCTCATTACCATCCATGTAAAGGTAAAATGAAAAATGAATCACTTCTCTATATGGAGGTGGTAGTCCTCACGTACACACTGAACTCCGAATGGCCCGAAGGCCTTCTTTTTTTATTTTATTAAGGATAATCCCCCTTTTAAGAGTTAAAGGGGAACCCGTACATGACCCGTAAGCCCAAGGAATAAGGCCCGACATGACCCGCAATACATGAACCGAAGACCCAGAGGCATACCATGCCCATTACATGACCCGTAGGCCCAGCCCACTAGAACTGCCCCTCCCCAGCATCTTGCATCACTAACCACCTTAGCTCCACACCTTGCATTGCTGATCGGCTAGAATTGCCTCGTACAAAGCTGCATAGTGCCTGGTACCAATGGTGGCTCCCATACCCTCTCATTCTTCCAATCTGGTTAGCTCTGCATCTGGTGGCTGCTACTCCTATAGCTCTAATCCTCTTCTTGGGCTTGTTCTGTGTGAACTGGGCAACTCCATCATCTAAGTGACCCAAAGGCCCTATGGCCCGAAGGCCCTATAGACCGAAGGCCCTATGGCCTGAAGGCCTTTGATGACCCGAAGGCCCTAGAGACCCATAGGCCCAAAACGGTGGCCCGAAGGCCCAAATCGGGTGAATAGTTACGACTGCTACAGTACCGAACAATACTGGTACAGTAACATCTACAGTACCCGGAAAATCGCCTCCACCCGGTTTTGAACCCAGGTCTCTTGGATGCCAAGAAGGAGCCCTTACCACACGGGTACAGGCTCGTTGGCTACACAATGAACTGAAAATTCATTTTTTATTTGATTTTGAACCCACTTTATGGTTGAGTGGTAACCCATAAAAGACATCACAATCCAAAATTGAACATAAAACTTGAACATGCTCTATCATTCCATATTGTTCCATGTGAACCTTATATTGTGTGATCACCTTGATTCGAGCACCCACCTCATGGTGTACACCTTGTCACATCGCAACCTCATCATCACTTCAGACCTAATCATAGGAAATCCCTTCTACCGAAGTCTATCATCGCCATCTTAAACAATTCACCATCTCTGACATCTTCAATTGATTTATTCGAGTCCTATTACCAATAATTAGCATCATGGGATACCATCATTGATATCGTCATCTTAACATCACTAACGACGTCATCGACCGAACACCCCTTTGGTTTCTAAACACCGTTAGAGACCATACTTATTAAAACACAATATGATTAACATAACACCATCATGAACATCCAAAAGCCACCACCACAAATAAAACAAGAACAAAACATTACTAGATACATAGATACAAATATTAACCATAAAAACCTCATACCGAGAAACCACCGAAGAATAAACAAACAAATGAAAACAAACCAAATCATGCCGCGCAATAAGAATCTTCAGTCGCCACATCCCACCTCCCAAAACCTTTGAGGAAACACTGCTCCAGATCTAACTCGGAGAGGAGCATAGGGTCTTAGGGTTAGGGAAGGGAAAAGAGAAGTTGATTACTAAATGAGACAACATAACACCAAGACTAAAACCTAAAACCAAAATTAAGAACAGACTGACATGGGAGCACTTGCAAATCCCTAGACCACCAAACCACATATCCTAAAACCACTGAGTATCCATCACTCCAGATTCGACCAAGAGAGGCATGAAGGAACATGAGGTTAGAGAGGGGAAGAAGTGGATGGGGGAATCAACAACCACCATCATCCCTGTTATAATAACACAAAAAATCTACACCACCTAAAATAAGAGATCGACGCCATAAAGAGAGGAAATAAAGAGAGGGATATATTCACACGTACACATGAGCAACGCTGTCATTTTCTAACGAATGGGAAGAAGGTGGATTATGGGGTTTACATCATAATTATATTAATTCAGTATATTGAATATAATAAATTAATTATTTAATTATGGATACAATGGATTTTTATAAGGTATAAGAAGAAATTAATTGAAATAGGTTGGGTAAGGCGATTACCACTTATTTTATAGGCCTCTATTACAATACATTTTAATGATAATTGGAATTCTATATTAAGAAGACTAAAACATATAATTCATGTATATATATGTTTAGAATATAATTGGGTAGAGTTCTTTTATATATAACGATGAAAAGGTGTGAGGAAGAGATTATATGGGGTGCCTTTCTATAAGTGAGGGAGGGATATTATTGGAATTACATAAAGTATTAAATTAAAATAAATTAATTTTCATGGTCAAGTCGGTCCGAATTGATTTATTTTGAACATATAATCAATATGAGTCCAAATAATTTCATAAAATAAGTGTTTATATGATTTTTAAACCCTTATCTACTATTTTTAAGCCCTCATTAACCCTTTTGATAATTATAGTGATATCCGTTTTTTTACTCTTTAGGGGTCAAGAAAGTTACTAAAAATGAAAAGTGACACATAAGATGATCCTGGTTTATATATTAAACCATAAAACATCCAATAAGATGAGTATATAATTTTTAAGAATTTTAGTTCATTTAAAAAAATTATTTTCATTATAAAATATCATTAATATCATTTTTTGAAATACATGAAATATTATAAAATAATATGTGTCTAAATAATATAAAATGATTCAAAAAGTTATATTATATGTAAAATAATAATTTTATGGTCTTATTATAATCCCATAATCAAATTTATATAAGTATAAATATAATTTTAAACCATATCTTTTGGTTTAACCCCTACTTTACCAATTTTAACATCAATCATGGTATTGAATTTTTCATTATTGAGGGTTTAGAATTTTCCTGATAAATTGAATTTGGGATCAAAAATAGAAAATAGTTGAAGTTTTAGACTATTTACCCTCTTAATTTTCCACTTCCTATATTTTATAATATCTAAATAATTCGGTAAAATATTATTTAACATAAAATACTATTAATGTCATTTTAAGAACTATTAACATGGTTTGACATTGAATACAACATGAAAATAATAGAATTTTAATATAAACCTTTAAAAAATATCTAATATGTTATATTTATCTTCAAAATTCTGGGGACACTTTAATTCACCAAAAAAATAATAATTTAGAGTTTTTAAAATTATTCACTTAATTTTTCTACAGCTTGAACAAGTACTATTCTAACATTGCGTCAGAATATTAAGTAATTATTACATCACTACAAATTAAAAAATAGATTACCATGATAAAAAAATTAATTATTATATAAAATAAACATTTATAACTAAACAAGAGTTTTTTTATCTTCCTCATAAAATATTATATATATTTAAACAAAGAATATGACATTTTATACATTATCTTTTACTTAAATATTATAATGGCCAAAAAAAATTTTAAATAGAAAAATAGTAATATTTTCTTTGATCAGAAGTTTATGAATGAAATATAATAACCCAATGAAATAATTTAATTTTTTTGAACTAATTCGAAGCATTATCACGTAATTTTTAACTATAATTAACCAATTTTACGTTTAATATTATAATAAAACATTACTTTGGACTCTATTCATATTGACCCAAAATTAAAGGGAAATATTCGACAATTTTTTAGTAGCTGATTCCAAAAATGGAATCCATTTTTCAATATTCCTTTTTAATAAGTGGAATAAATTACTTTAAGATAAAAACACAAATTGTAAGGAAAAACAATTTTTCATAAAAAAATGATTCTTTTTGTATAAAAATGTTTTTTACAATATTAAATCATAAAATTGATTCCAATGAACTTAATTGAATTAATCATAATATAATATAACTAGTGTTATTTTTAAAAAATAATAATTGGTACTTTGTTAATTCATGAAAAAAAATAATTTTCAATTAAATTTTTTATTTTTCACTATTCATTGAAAAATAAAACTTTTTAAAAATTTCCCAAAAAATAGCTCTAAGATAATTTTGATAATTTGATTTAAAAAATTATAGAATTTTTATAAAATAAAACATATAAATTTACTAAATATTTATTATAATACTCTCTCACAAAAATAAATAACAAATTTTTTTGAATGAAATGTCTTTTTAAGAATAAAATTAATTTACTATAAATTGAGTGTCGATTTACTAAGAATGTTTTAATAAATTTTTATTCAATAGGATATTTATATATATTATTATTATTATTCAATTACTTATATTAATACCTATAATTTCAATGGCTATGTTATAAATGCCATGAAATAATAATATTTCGGTGTTCGTCTAAGCTCGGTGTCATATGTTGTATACGCTATCAAAAAGAGTGTTTTAAAAAAATATTAGAGTGTTATATAACTATAACATGATGAGAATATATTTATATTTATTCTAAATTGTCTTGAAAATATTTATCATTTTGTTAATATCTTAACCCGTGAAAATAAAATATGTTTCATCAATATTTCATCATCATAATAAAAAACCATCTAGAAAATGATTATAGTTTTTTATTTTTGGATAATGTCCCTATTGTGGCATAAGTAACATCAAATGATTTTATCATAAATGAAAATACCATAAATTATTATTAAAACATTTCATGAGGAAAATACCCTCTTCATTTTAAAATCACTTAGTTAAAATTTATAAAATTCTAGAATATTAGGGAAAAAAATTCATAGGAATAAACCATAGGATCTTGTAAAGGATGCTTAAAACTAAAGAGCAGTCATGATGGCAGGAAAATTCATTCATGTGGTATACACTAAAATAATTATTCCATTGAAACCTTTCGTTAAAAATACCATGTTCAAAAAAATATTCTTTTAATAAATTTTTTTATAAATTAAAATATGGTTAAAAATTACTTTAATTCAAGAGAGAATAGTAAAAAATATTTTAAATATAACATGTATAATTATGAAAATTATTCCCAACCTAAGAAGAAATAATGTCTATTTTTATTAAAGAAGTTTTATCAAACATGTCAAGTTCCAAAGAGATGAAATTTTTACTATCACTTGAAAATCACATGAATAATTAGAGGATAATAAAATAGATAATATTTAAAGGATAATATCCATATAATTTCCTTTAGTATAAATTTATTATAGATAATCCTGAAAAGAAATTATATAGTAACACAAAACCCTTCCCTAAAATCTTTTCTTTCTTCGTACACATTCAAAACACCCATATAATAAATATACAATTATTATACATCCATTAAAAAAATAATCATAAATATATATTTAATTCTATATAGTATTTACACATAACATATTATCACCCATTTATAAACCATTTTTTGTTGAAATCGCTGTTTCAGGTGACATATGCTTCGTTTTTCATGCATGTTTTGGTTCTATAGTACCGATACTTGTTTATTGATCATGGTTCCATCATAAATATACTTATAACCATGTTATCCGTATCATATATAAGTATTCTATATAATTTTATAACTATTCATATAGGTCATTGATGAAAAATTAATTATATCACTTTATGGAGATGGTAGTCGATTCATACGCATAATTAATATTTCCACTTTTTGATGGATTCAACAAAGAAAATTAAATGATAATTAAAAATTTTAAAAATAAAATAATATCATATCTATCATATCTATCCTATAAATCCTTCATTCTAACCATGAATGTTAATCAATAATGAAAAATCAATCGCATCGCTTCATGAATTTGGTAGTCCACACGTGTTCATTAGCATTTTTTTCTTTTACCGCAGCATGGGAAGGAGGTGTAAAATTGTAAGGTCCACTAGGATGAATACCCTGAGAGGGGGATGAATTAGTTTATGACTAATTTAAAATTAAATCCCCTTCTGATCATGTTTCTCTATTAAGTAAAACACTCTTCTCTCTCTTTTTCGTTGAACAATATAAACATAAAGTAAAGCATGCACAAGACACAACAATTTTACTTGGTTCACCTTCACTGGGATACATCCAAGGAGCATACACTGGAAATATGCCGATGTACCAAATCCACTATAAGTACACTACTGTTTACATGGTTCGGGCTAGATCACTTCTATGCCCAGGCTCACTGCCTTTACAAGGTCTAGGGTCAACTCACTACTTTCCCAAGGGTCACTCCCTTAGTCTCTCTCTCTAGCTCACTACCAATAGAGAGGATAACGTTATTCCTCTTCCTTTTCTCACTACTCTGGAAAGGATCCACTCACAGTTTATAGACCTATTGGTCTCTTCATTATCACTAATGAATGCATCCTCCATTGTATGTAGATGCTCTATTGAAGTCCAACTTTCACCCGTAGATGAATCTCACATTGCAGTGAAGGTATTGGGCAATATTCCATATTTATGTAGCCCTGAATCACTTCCATGCTTCAACCAAACCTGGAACCCTTCTCCAAGCTGGCGATAAAGTCTTGGTGTGCAAGTTAAAACTGGCGTGCAAGTTCACATCAACCACTTGTGCGACACTATCTTCTGCAACTCCAAACTTGCGTGACTCACTCCCTTTTACGCACAAACCAATATTGGTGCACAACCACTAACTGACACGCTTCTTCAAAACCTGGCACGCAAGTGTCACCAAACCACTTTCACGACACCCCCTTCTTCAACTCAAAACATGGGTGACTCCCTTCCTTTCTCGCCCAAACCACTCTGGATGCACAACAACCAACTGGAGCTCAACTTCAACTTGTGCGACCACACCACCACTTGCGCGACCACCACACTTGCGCAGCGAGAGCTCTGATTTTCTCTAAGTGTTGAACTCCCACCGAATGAGGAGGGGTCAACCTTTATTTATAGGCATTTTGATACCCTGGGTGATGGCGCTCAAGTCTCCTCTCTATGCGCATGTCTCAGCACACAAGTCTCTGCCACACAAGTCACTTGCACGACCACCCCTAAAACTTGGGTGGACCTTTTCCCTTTTCCATATTTTGATGTTTTGATCTTGAAAAACATTTGGCATGCAAGTTTCCTATCCTTCAATACAACGGTGCACAAGTCCCTTTGCTAAAACCACTTTTCTCCATTTGTCGATTTTTAGGCCCAAAAATTTGGCAAACACTGGAAAACAGCACCACGTTGTATCTGCTCTTTTTGTACCATCTCCAGATCATCCATTACTTTTTCAACATTCTTGAATCAAACATGGATTGTTAACCACATCCCTTGAACTCGACATGCCACAAATAAATCCCATTTGTCAACAAATTTGTACGTCATGGTTTGCTTTGTCAACAATCACAACACAAATGTCCACTTTGTCAACAAACACAATCACCTCAAAAATGCTCCAATGATGCCTTGAGGGATTTTTTACCAAAAATATTGGTATTAATATCATCATAATAATAATATTATATATTTAAAATAATAAAATAATAATTTTATAATTGTTATGATAGGTTTAGAAGAGGTATAAGAAGAAATAAAATTGAAATTACTCAGTTAAGAGTTATACCTCTTCATTGAAAAAACTCAATTTTTATTACACATTAAACCTGGAAAGGATGGTATTTTATAAATAATAGAAGCTATATGAAATTTGGAAGGAAAATACTATGGTATTAGGTTTTTATTTTTTGATCAATAATTCTCAAACTCTATGAATAATGGAAGAGAGGAGGTTCCCTTTTATTAGTGAGGGAAAGGATAGGCATGGACTTAGTTAAAAGTTTAAATAATATAAATATAATAATATTTTCATGTGGAACCAAGGAACCCAAAATTAGAATATAATATGTGATAAGGTCTAAATAAACCCAAAAAATCACATTAGTAAAGTTTTGTATACATTTTAAGCCTTATCTCACTGTTAAACAACTTTAAACCCATTTTAACACGAACTCTGACAACTTAACTGTTTACCATGATAACATTAGTATATGACCAAAAAATGACTTATAAAAAAAGGGAAATTATAATTCTAAATTTTCAATTCATTTTACTAGATTAAATTTATATATGTGGAAAAAATTACTTTTAATATGAGAACAAAAAAATGAATGGAAAGGTGTTTTTTGGAAAATTCTAAATTTAATTGTAAAAAATTTTACATAGAAATCAAGTAAAAAGTTGGTTTCCAATAAATTATTTTTCTATTTAATATAGAAAATTCCTTATTTTTTTATGAATCTAAATGTTAATTTAAACTTCTAACCATACCATTAAATACAATGACACAAAAATAGTTTCTAATTTAAATGAAATATAGACTGTCTTCACAAAAATCAATCTTGAGTTACCAAATTCAAAATAATGTTTAAAAAAAAATTATTTTAATCCTCAATATATATTTGGTCAAAAGAACTCACAAAATAGGGTAAAGGTAATTATTGGAGATATTTTTAAGCATTTCCTTATAGTTTTAACAATGGATTACCCTTATCGAAGCGAAAAAACTTTACCATGGTCACTATTAAAATTAAACAAAAATATAGATCAAAATTTTACAATATATTCATTATTATGATTACAAATATAGAATCCATTTTAATTAAATTAAATTTCTATAATTAGAATAAATTAATTTTAAAATAAGTGGGCAAAAACCATTTTAGACAAATTAATTTTTAAGAAAAAAATGATTTATTATTATTCCATTACTAATAAAACCCATTAGATGAATATTAATATATATGATTGAAAATAGAATGTCCTAAATAGGGTGCCACATGTTGGTTCTCTAAGCTGGTTGGTTAATTGACCTCAGGAAGGCCTCCCCATACACTAGAGGTTACCGACTCATAGCGAGCGTCTGATATGTAATGTGTGGAGGCTATACCCTATTTATCAAAGCATCAAAACTGTAGAAATAAATAAATGATAGAAAGATGATAATAAATAATAATAATAATAATTTAATATAAATAAATATCAGTCATCACATGATAACCCAAAATAGGAAATCAATACCCAATCCAAATATGTAGATATGTCAAGTGTCAAGTGAATAACTGATGTAATGACACACTAAAAACTCCCAAGAGGGCCCTGATATCATATTTGATTCCCTCATCCATGCTCCATCCCAATTCATCCATCTAACATAGGTTTATTTCCCTTATATTTTTCTACAAACATGAATTCAATTCAAGTATCAATCCGGAAGCATGAGTAGGGTGTTAGTACAACTCAGTAGGCATCCACTTACAACTTCTATAACAATATCCAGTCTATAACAATACATTAATTTGTATAAATAATAAAGTAAAAAAATTTACTATAAATAATTTTCAAATGAGATTATTCTTTAATTAACAACATAAATCCCTAAGTTCACAATGAAACTTGAACCAACAATATCTACTTTGGCCCACACTAGATTCTGAATGATCCACCAAGGGATATCACATTTCATTCCCACATGGTTTTCCATTATTTATTTAATCTCAACTTCACATTCAAACTAATGGGGGCCTAGAGAAGTAGTCTGGCACCCCATGGGTATCTGGAGTAGTAGTCCCTATCCGCCAACTCAGGGATCACATGCAATAGATATATATATAATGAGGTTCTAGAACATCAATCTGGAACCCCATGGGTATTTGGGGTAGTAGTACTTATCCCACAACTCAATCATAATTATCGCATATCATGATTCCACATTCTAAACCCATTTATCAACCAATTAAATAATAAAATAATTAACAAATTTCATAATTAAATTATCAACAAATTTCATAATTTATAATCAAATCATATCAGCAAACCCCATGGGCCCCCACCAATTTCATAACCCATTAAACAATCAATTTCATAATCCCATTATTTACCAACTTCATAATCACATGTTTGAACAATTTCATAATCCCATGGGAAATCAATTAATTAATTCAATTTGGAATTCAATTTCTTTATGTGGAAATTTTAATTTCATAATTACATACACATAATTATTATCTGGACTACGAAATTTTCCAATTAAACCACCAACATCAAGGTCGTTGATGGATGTTCTCCAAACCAAAATCCTGAAATTGATGTGAAATTATCAAGATCACAACTACATGGAAGATTTAAGACCAAAATCTATGATCTAGATGTAGAAGATTGAGATTCATTAAAACCTAGATCCAATCCACTAACAAAGGAGAAAAAATCACCCCTCTTCATCAGGAAAGGGAAACATGCAATATAGATTACCAATCGAGTAAGAAAAAACATACCTTAGAGGATATGATCCTTCAATATGATCTGTAATTTTTCAATAAAGGGGTTCTATGAGCTATGGAACCATCTCGGGAGTTTCTAAAATTAGAGGAAATACTTTAGGGTCAAGTGTGGGATAAAGGGAATAAAAACTGGGGGTTTAGGATTTTTTTTAAAATTTTAGAAGAATTAAATCTTGCAAGCACAATTTCTTGTTCATGGGTGCACGATTTACCAAACCATCTTCCTTAACCATGAGCCTCACCTTAGGGGTCGCATATTTTATTTTAAGTGGAACATGGTTTGAAAACCTATAAACCAACTGTGGAAATCCACTCTATTTGAGGATTCACGGTTTGGGGAGGGAGGCCGCACGGTTTGGCCAAAATATGTGTTAACCATGCATGTCCCTTTTTTCTTCCAAACTACTACAATTTCACCAAAACAACCCCATAATAAATCCACACCAATATGTACGAAAACAAAGTTAAAAGAGTACCTGAAAATATGCATGAGGCATATCCAGGAAATTCATGATCTTATATAAAATATAATATAAAAATTTCATTAATATAACTCATTAATAGAGTTTAGTTTAATTTATTAAAATAATAACACATTTTATGGATGAAAACTATTTTTTATAAAAACATATCTTTTATATTAAAATGATTTTTTCATTTTTAACCAGTTGAAATAAAATAATTTCATACATGTGTAAAAAATAATTTTCATAATTTAGTTATTATTATTTATACCCTTAAAGATAAATACCAGGAAATAACGGTCACATTAAATAATAAAAATTTAGTCATATATCATGGTTTATCTAAACCTTATGTTTCTTATAAATAAATAAATCCATGAAATTAAATTTATCTTAAGTGAAAAATAACATAAAGTATTTTTGTATATCAATATCATTTATAGCCATGTCGTAGAGATCCTTTACGGCCACAAACAACCAATACGGTGATGGTCCCATGGATACCGAATGAGCAGTTTCATGGTTTACCTATAAATACTACCCTAACCTACATTTTTAGAGAGAATAAATTTTCTTGATAGTAGTTCTAAAAATAACACATAGTTAATAAAATATTCCTTTTTATAGAGTTTTTGAAGAATATCATAAGAAAAATTTTAATTTAATAATCAGAGAGTGGAGGCATACCATATAAATTCCTTATGGAGATTTATCTGATTAAATTATTCATAGAACTACACATATAAGTTACATTATAAGGGAACCATGTGTAATTTTTTCATATATCCATATAAATCTTATGTTGTGGAAGACATGATACCATTATAGTTTAATTGGACCCACCCACTCATATAGGGCCATAATCTTATGATAAATGGATTCCACCGAACGCAAATTTTGACCACTTTCCATTGGTTTATTAGAGGGAAATATTCAACCTATGATTATCCAATTCATGATAGGTCTCTCTTGTAGACATCTAACCCTCCTCGAGGTTCCTATCATTACTTAGGATACCTAATTAGGATAAATTCATTACTCAAATGACCTTATTTCCCATCTTTTTCCTAGTTTGAAACCTAGAAAATATTATTTCATCGTGGTTTACAACAAATACACATAATGTAAATGACCAATCCACCATGAAAATATTCATGATAAATATTGATTATTTAATCCTTTGATAGTTAGGATCACACACTTTATATAATATGTTCTATATTTTCCTCCAATTTAGGTAGGGTCCAAGAAACATTACCAAACATCTAAAATCTTGATAATAAGGGGCTTTGTCTTTAGACAACTGGGGAAACCACTCCTTACTTAAGTTACATATCCTAGTTATCACAAACTAGTTCCCATAAATTGAATGCATCTAATCAGTTTATTTATTTGAAATCAATGATCTAAAGACATGAATGATAATATAATTTTGTGTAATTCCCAACCATTTTTTATTGAACCACACCACTGATGAGTCCATTAATCCTTCAATTTTGGGTTTCCAATTGGAATAAAATAGTCCAAATTTTCCTTTAACCTGGTGTAATTCCTTTACATATCCTTTCTCATATATGTCCACTCATACATAAGTCACATTAAAAAATATTATAGGATTCATTCACCTAGTATTTGATTTAACATTACTTTAAAAAACATTTAAAGTATCTATGTCATATTAACTTAAATTATAATATACTATGGTTTTGTTTTCATGACCATAAAACACCTAGCATTGGTTCTAAATATAAGAACATAGAAGGAACTTCAATGTTCCATAAGGTGTGACCTTAAAAGGAACCTTGTGTGTCTTTGTTTCATGACCTTAAAAAACATATTATTGGTCCAAGACACATTACCTAAAAATAAAATTCTTCAGTCATGGATACATGACCTTAAGAGGAACCAAAATGGTAATTTTCACATGAAATTAAATGGTATGATGTGTATTTTCATGTTAAACCAAAATATGATGGTTTTGAATACATTTAGTAGGATATATAGATAACCCCTATTATGGGTGAAATCCTAAATCCTCCAAATATTCTACCTCCTTGGAATGTGATAAATTATAGAGTTCATGACTATATATATTTAAAATAGAGTATAATTAACCCATAATGTGAAATGTGGATAACCTCTCAGATATATTTATTTTTTCATCGATGCATTGTTTTAATCGATTAATTCCATATCTTAGCTAACCAATATAATTTTCAAGAATGATTTCACAAATAAAAATAAATCTATAATAGAATCCAAGACTAGGAAATAAAACCCTTCTTGGAAAGAGATAACTTCCCATACTTTTGACCTTGATGAACAATTAAATGTGAAAATAGGTTACCCTAACAATCACATGTATCTATAAATGTGTTCCATAACAAAACATACATCACAGTTAAGAATGTTTGGTGGGAATGGAAATAATGAACCCAACATGAAATTTGTCCCATATGAAAGAGAATCAATAATCATGAATTCTTCATTAGGATGCTACCTGGATGGGTTTATTGCTTGTATTTTTCACATTGATGATTTCTTACTACATTAAATGGATTGAGTAAAATCCACCATAAAATATCAATATTCTCATCCATGATGGGGGTAATTATAGGAAACATCATGCTACTATTCATCACCAATGAATAACCCAGATATATGTATAAATATCCCTATGTACTTTTTCCCTATGGCCTAGAAGGACCCTTTCACCTACAAAATGCCTTGAAAACTCTTTGGTGAATGTATTGGATCAATAGTATGAGAATAAATAAATTTTCCTCAATATGAATGTTGATCATTCCAACATTTATGATCTCAAACCATGTTGATCCTCCCACCAATGATAGGATATTAAAATGAAAATAGCTCTTATCATCACATTCAATCTCTTTGAAATTATTTCCCCATAGTATAAAAACACCTATCTTTCCATCCTAAGGGAGTTGGAGGAGAATATATAATACATTAACACTTATACTTGGGAGATACCTAAGAGGGATATTTATATCCATCATCCTCACCAATTCCACTCATACCTAACTCCTGGAGAATCTATCAGAGAAGTTAAAACTGATATTTCAAATCCTGTGGTAGGTTAGGGAACCTAGAAGGAGGACCTTCCAGGGAAAACTTTTCATTTGCACCTAGGATAAGGTCTATATATCTTCTACTGCTGATGTACCCAAATTTTTTAGAATATCTCAGTTATAAATCAATTGTCTCATGTGGGAGTTATCTAAGGAAAATAAGATGAAAATGGTAGGGGAAGATCTCCAACAAGGATGATACTCATATCCACAAAACAAATCATAATGTCTTTAAAATTGCTCCAAGATGGTTCCGGATCCTCATGGACAATAAACCACATGTATGTATAAGTTAATTAGTTTAAACCTTTCTAAATAATGAAGATGAAAATCACTATGAATATACTCCTTGTAGTTCCATAAGAGATAACTATGGATGACCTCACTAAAGAATTCACTATAGAGACCCTCCCATCAATACTAGAACCAATAACCACAAAGGTCCCCCTTATCATAGAAAATATAAAATTATTATCCTCTAAGGTTCTTTAAATGGCCATATAAAATCAAAAACTATAGAGGTCCTCTCTAGATAAATAATTTAGGATGTCCCCCCTATAAAAATATGATTATAAATCATGATATTACTCCATGTGATTCTAGTTACAAATTTACTTTCCATAATAAAATAATTGAATAATAATGAGTTCACACCTTCTCCAAATTTTCAATCATTAGAAACCAAGGAGTCCCACCCCATGATGTTAAAATAGAAATAGTCAACCTGGAGGTCCTCCACATGATAAATATTGAAAAATTAGTTATCAAATAGAACTAACTATGGAAACCAATATAAAAACTATAGAGGTCCTTATTTCAATGGTATTTCATGTAACAAAACATTCAACCAAATTAGGGTCCCTCCCCACAATTTAGAATCAAATACCAATAACCATGGAGGTTTTATATAGGTAATTCATTGAAAAGGTCCTCCTTACAGTGATGCACCTCTTCAACATTAAGGAACTCCACATGGTAACCAAGCTAGTAACCCTTTATTTCCTCTAGATGATATAACATATGACCAAATCAGAGTTCCTCCCCACAATAGTGAATTGATCAGTAATAAACATGGAAGTCTTATGTGTTTAATTTATTATGAAGACCATATATATAGTGACAAATCTCATTGAGACTAAGGCCCTCCTGATAAATAATTATTCTAAATTTATCATCATATTAAAAGGAAAATAGAAATCAAATGATGGTTATAAAAGAAATTTCATTGCATATTAATAATATTACATCCCATCAGTGGGAAAATCTATGGAAATGAACATCATCACTGCCCCTACCATATCAAGATCACTTGGATATAATTAATTGTTTTTAGAGTGATTGCACTCCCATAAATAAAACTATAAGAAAATAACTACTATGGTTAAACCATTTTGAATAATTAGTCAAAGATGATGAAGAAAATTCCCTCATTAAATGTGGTGAACTAGATAGGGAAACAATAAAAATCTTGTCTTAAACCATTCCACTTCTCAATATAGAATTAAAAATACATTAAAAGAGTATTTTTCCCCTGTATTCATTATAATATTTTGGATTTTTTTCATAGTCTCAAATCTAGGAGCCTTACCTATAAGGGATAAGTTGATCGCCTGAAGGAGTATCATAAATAATGTCGATACGTTGACCAAGACACAATTTCAATGGTCTCGAATCCAAAATCTAAAAACAAAATACGTGTATAAAATAATAATATCTTATGTATTTAAAGAGACTCACTCAAATTATAGTTGGTCCCCATATAATGCACACATCCATGGTTGGGATCAATATGTAGCTTTTTAAATCACTCTTCTTATAGGACAATAATCCTAAAGAATAGTATCTTCTAATGTCATATCCATAGTCATGTATATAGTTATTGATTTATATATAAAATATGGTTTCTTCAATGGAATACCATCTTCTTTAAATTTTATAATATATATACTTAATGAGAATGAGACATTGAAATGCTATTGAAATAGGTATCTGATAAGGTGATGGAGGAATATAATCCATATAAATTTTGTACCTCAAATGTTTAGAAACCTTAAATGGTTAATATTTCTCATATAGAGAAGCCATAGTTCAAATTTCATATACATCATGCTAGAGTTATTTTCCAATAATTAAATAGAGATGTAATAAAGGCTAGGGAGGTAACATGGGGCGAGGCCTAGCCCACATGTCTAAGGAAATTTTTACCTCAACAATGACCCCCATATCCATGAAGCATATAATGGGGTATAGTCAAGGTTAAACCTATTCTCATAGCAAAGGGGGTAATTTTATCTCCCCATCGTTTCAAGAGTTCAAATTTTCTAGACTAGGAGTAACTTCGTGAGAAGCCCCCATACCCCCTCCCTTAATCACATTATTGAAATTTCATGAATCCAATATTTCATTAATATCATGTTTAGTGGAAGAAATAGAGTAATCCCTCATTATTGGAATCCATAAACCATTTTCATGGGAATATCTAGAAGAAATGGAAACCATCATATGGTTATTAACCTAATGGGGTACTTTGAAAAGGAAAAGAGATTAGAGGATTGTGATTTTTTCCCTTTAAGTATATTCAAAAATGAAATTACAATATAATGTTACGATTCATATTTGTATTATATTATTGATAATTTATTCGTCTCAAATAACATTATAGAGGTAAATTATGTAGACAATGTGAATCATGATAGTAGTGCATAAGAACTTGATGAAGAGGTATTTCTTCAAAATGTGATTTGAACCCAACTTCATAAAGTGGGTGCAAGAACCAAAAATATAAGAAAAAATCAAGGATTGGGAGATAATAAAAATATAAAACTACCTTGAATTTGGTTAGAATCCCCAAAGTAAAAAAAGGATAATGAACAATTACATTTATTTCTCAGTCAGTTCTCAATGAAAATGAAACTATCTCTATTAAAGAGAATATTTCCCAATATAAATCTGAGTTATAGAACATGTGGTAGCTCAATATTAAATTAATAATAGGTAATATAATTTATAATTGAATCTATTAGGATGATATAATTATCCCACCACCAATGAATCTACATCAATAATAAGAGATTGCTCAACATAGATGGGTCGGGACATGTCATATGGCCAATCTGGGGGAAAGGAAATGAGTCAACCTTACCCTAACACCTATATATTGTCATTAATTACCTCCATTATAAAATTAATCACCCCTATATATTAAAATATAACCTTATATGACTTAATTAAATTTATAGCCACATTCATAAACAATTTTACCTTACCATGTTCTATAAAATTTATCCACTTAGGCATCATTCTAGGAGAAAGTGCCACTAAAGCTTCACGAATCCATTAAATCCATTATTTCTCACTTAGAAGCCATATAGGGATGATTTATTATAGTTAATATAGACATAAAACTATATCCTAATTTTTTTGGATATGACTCCTCTTCTTCCTAATTTTAGAAATCCCATATTCCTCACATTTCACGACATGGTTGATCCAAAAAATCATTCCTTGAACTTCATTTATCTTTGTGGCCCCATTATTAGATTTTTGGTGTAGTATGAGGAAAAACATATGTTTTTTTTGTGAAAAAAATTATAGTGAACAAGATTTTTATAGAATAAAAATAATCCATCCAGATCCATTTATAACTAAGAATTCTTCTTACGAATATTCCTCTTCCAATTCAACTCGGTGATGAAGAAAGAAAATGTTATTAACCTCAAAAAATTAAAAAAAATTAGAATGATAGGGTTAAATATTTCATTTATAGGTGGAATGGTTTGACATATACCCCAAATTAGAAACAAAAAATCAAATAATAATTAGAGATATTCATAGATAATATCTTATAATTTCTCTAGAACCTCCTTATTTCTTTAAATTCCACTAGTGGGTACTGTGAATTTAAAGTGGTAGAAAAGTGGAAAGAGTAATCCATTAAATACTCTAAAGTAATTTCTTAAAAAACACCATCAATATAGGGTATGAAATATATCCAATAATAAAGAAAAACTATTATACTCAATCCATCATGAGTCCCATCTCCAGCCTCTAAGCTAGATATGTAACACCCCAAGAATTCATAATGTGTTATTTCTTCAAAATAATTCAATAACTTTCACTACACGCAACACCGAGTTCAATTGCACCATGACTTACCAAAAAGCCATTAAAAAGAGGTTATTAATAGTATTAACTAAATTTTAGACTTTATATAGTCCTTATAATTTTTCTATATTATGAGTATCTTAGACATAATGCAAGAACAAATTCATTTTCAGTATTGCACTTTTATCAACTTTTAATAGTGAACCCTTTTTAAATACAATATTTTAAATTTTTTGACTAAATGGGGACATAAAAAATTTAAAATGAAACATCCCAAGCTTCCACGGTACGCTTTCTTTGAATAATACAGTAGTGTGTGTTGTACGCAACCTTGAGTTTTAACACACACCACAACCAATCAAACTAGCCGTTATGAATAGTAATACCTAATTTTTGAAATTATATATATTTTATATTTTAAAATGGACTTCATTTCTGGATTCGAAATATCGAATTTAGCCTAAGGTGAAATTTTGGTACTTTTCGGATAACTTTCATATTTTGATGAATAGTGAAAATTACTAAATTTTAATTAAAAACAACTTTTTTAATAAAAATAATTAATAGTGATAAATTATGAATTTGAGTGGTTTCAAAGTATATTTAGAATATATTTTTACCATTTAATATAATGTTGGTCATCGGACATAATTTTACAATTAAACCGAACATAAACAAGTGTCAATCTTTTGATAGTTATTATCTCTTAAAAACACGCTTTTTGTTTTGACAGCGGGAATTAATTTTAAATTAATTTCTGCCACTTCTGTGTTTTGAATTTAGGAAAATGGATTCCATATTTGGAATCAGGATGTTCAAATTGTGTAAATAGGTAACTTTTATTTTTAGACATTTTGAATAATTACTGCGGTAAATATTTTATTTACCATGGTTAAGGGTAAATCCGGTAAATAAGGGTTAAAAAATAATATTATAATAATACTAAATTACCCTAAAACGTGTCTTAACCCTATTTTTTGATACATGGTCGACCATGGGCATCTTTGGGTCGATTTTGGGACCCCATGGATCCACTTGTAAGTGATAATGAAACTTTATTTTAATTAAGTTAAAATGAATACAAAAATGACACAAGAATATATCTTTTAGAAAAACAATTGTTACATAGGGTTATATATGTTGGATTTTAGATTACAAATATTCATTAGAAAGATAAAAAGATTTCCTACATAATTATATTTTATTTATAATTTTTATACATTAAAAAATTTATTTTATTTATGACACAACGATGATGCAGTAATTACTATAATAGTGAAAAAATAAAATAATTTATATTATAAATACCCAAATAAATATAATATGAAACTTTTAATGAATTAAACTAATTTTATATGATAATATGATATATTAGTATTTATTTAATTGACTTTTTTCTAAGTAATAAATCTGTTATGAGTTTCACAAAAATCAACTATTGAATAGTGTCAAAATTGACATAAAAGAGTTCTTAAAACAAATATTATATTATTAATTGATATTAAATTCCTAAAAATCTACGGTTCGGACAAGAGACTTATATAATGATAGTTTCATCATTAATGGACCACTTGGGGGTCGCTTGGATGTATATAGTACGTTTATTAACCATATTATATAAAAATACAAAGAGACATTGTAAAAGTGAAACTAATTAACTTAGAGTTAATACTTAAAGATAAGGTTAATATAAGTACCCAAACCTGTCTAAATTCTATTGGTTGAGTTGTTTTCGACCCATCCTCACCTTAAACTTTTAATAGTCAACTTTGGAGCCATTGGAAACCGATTATGAATTTATTATAAACTAATATCTCTAGCTTTTCCAAAGGTGCCCCTCACCCCTCTTATAAAAGGGCACTCCTCCTTCTCATTTCTTCACACCTTCAAAGCCTTTTGGTTCGGCCAAACTCTGACCAAATAATCTCCCAACTTCCCTCACTACAACATAGAGGCCTTAGTTTGATCATAAATCCAACCTAAGGAGCCCTTTTGATCAAATCAAAAGGAAGAACCCGAAGAAGAGGTAATGATTTCACCACCCTTTTCCAAGTTCATTTCTTCTTCCACTTCTTCTTCCTTTGTTGTTACCATTCTAAAATAATAACTCCTGTATCATATATATACTGTGATGTTATTATAAATATTGTACAACCATAATCATTATTCTATCCACTCTTTGAATAACATGTCACCATACGTGCGTACGTACGGCTTACCGTCTCCACGTCGTGGTGTAATTGTTATTCAATATATTATTATTTGGATGAGTATAATAATGATGTATAACTCATGTAAATAATAAATATAACATGTTAATGATTATGTATATATGATATAACATCCATTTATATATTATTTTAATATCAAAAGAATGATATTGTCGCTCGTGCGTACGTACGGACTACCGTCTCCACGAACGCGATGAGATTCATTCTCCATCGTATCCATTAATGTATAATTATCATTTGATGATTTTAAAATGATTTTTAAGGACTTGATATCATTCTGGATATGAATAAGATACAACCTATCCATTACAAACATGGCTTACGTAACAAACCATATAAAAGAAAACAAGTAAGTTAACACCCGAAACGACGATAATTAAAAGATATTATTAACAAATCAATATTAAAAGATCATATATGATATCATATTAATTTATATGATTATTTAATAATTTAATAACAATTATTTCACCATTATACAGGAGGTTAACCTACCCCAACCAAGGAAAAGTACAAGGTAAGGGATTTTCTTATCTCACTTTCAATTCCGTGAGATTTCCATTGTTCGCCACTAAATTATTGAAAGTGGTATATTGTGTACGACCATTTGATATATATTATCATGATTCTATTTATATTCATGTTATTCTGTAAATCATTTGGTGGTTATTAACTTTTGGCCATACGACTCAGTTGATTAACGTGGTAAGGAGTTTCTTATCTCACTCTTAATTTCGTGAGAATTCCATTGTTCACCACTTAATTATTACATGTGGTGTATGTGTACTGCCCATGATTGTATTCATTGTGTAATATAAATTAATTTATGGGTACTTACATAGTCATGGTATGATCCTTCTTTCATAGTTGTATGTTTCGTAAGTTACCAAATCGATAAGGGAATTTGACATTTCAATTTCCACTCATTCGGCTTTACGCATATTTCATTGATTATATTACTCCAAGATTATGTGTGGAATCACTATTCATTTGATTATGTCATAATTTCCACTCCCCTTCCTGTGGATATACTTTTGATACACATAATCACTCTATTGATAATTCTCAAGTCATTAATATGAATTTGATAAGAGTAATTTTAACTCTTTCACCATTTGTTGAGTTAAACATCCAATTCGTTGGTGTTGTTTCTACGAGAATATGTGTGAATATCCTTTGATTGTTTTGCACTGAATATTAAATCATATTTAGTGTATTTATATTTTTCACACATAATTATGTCGTTGATTTATCCTTAACCTAAGGATACGGCCTTTATGAGAGATTTCATCTCAATTTACATTCAATTGGGACTTCTTTGTTGATATACACCAAATCACTTTTATGTGGTGTATATAATGTACTTTGAAATAGTATATCATGAATCCCTTTATTCTCATGATATTACAAAGTTTTGATTACCTCAATTATTTGTACTCAAGTGTCTCTCTTTTGGTTAGAATCTCTAACCAAAATACCATTTTAAAATGTTTTAAAGACTTATTCTTCTAAATCTTGCTCATTAATGTCCATGTTTTAAAAATGATTTTAAGGATTTATTTATATAGACATTAAAGTTTTAAAATTAAAACTCCTTTTAAAAGTTTCAAAGTGGTATGGGACACTTTGATTCAAAAATATATTTTTAAATGTCTTCTTGACAAATAGTGTGACTTTTAAATGATTTCAAGAAAAGGGGTATATTTCCCTCAAATAGTTTTGATGATTATTTTCATCTATGTCAACATCCTTCATTATTCATGATTGAGGTTAATGTGATACAATACAATCTTCCATATTGTATCAAATGAGTTATGTTTGACTGTGGATGTTCTATTTTTATACCATTCATGGTTTGTGGTTAAAGTATTGACATTTCGTATGCTAGTTTTAATACGAATGTTTATTTTATGCTTAAACCTATTCATATGAGGAATGCATTGGACTTAATAAGTGACGGGTGGAGCCCGCTATAGCTCCTCGATGCATCGGTAGGTCTCATGAGACAAACTAGTGTCTTGGCACAAGGCCTTGGCAAAATCTTATTTGTAGTCTTGGCACGAGGCCTTGACTATGTGGTTATGATAGTCTGACATTATGCATTCCAACATTATGAAAGTGGTTATTGATTTTTTCATGTGATTATATGATTAGTAGAATATCCATGTGAGTAAGTAAATGGAATTATTTCATTTTATTTATGCCATACCATGTTGAAAGTTCATGTTTGAAAGGCTTTTGTTTTAGTTATACATTGCCTTAAATGTTTATTCTTATTTATGAAAGTTTCCGCTATATTATTATCCTTACTGGGCATTTGAGCTCAACCCTTTTCTATGTTTTATTTTTCCCAGGAAGTGAAGAAGTAAATTATGAATGACCTGCAGGGATATTATGTGGGGATATGAGTGTGGATTATGGAGACATTATGTTGTTGTAGAAGTTTTTCATTTTATGATGTAATGTAAAACTTATGAATTTATCTAGTGTTTCCAAGGCTACTAAACCAATCGGTCTTTCGAGATTTGATCTTTCTTGTGATCATGCCAATGTTATGTAATAATGCACCGACTCTAGGTAACTAGGGTCGGGGCGTTACAGTTGGTATCAGAGGAAGTTTAGTACAAACCTTGGAAGCTAGATTTAGATAAACTCTGATTAGAGCACGTAGACCTAAGATGAACTTTGAGGATTAGTATAGAAGAACTTCCTAGAATTTTGGTATTGTAGAGATTTTGTGAGTTTTCCGAGAAATACATCCCTGTCTGGATACGAGCAGGTAGAGGCGGCTCTGGCACAGATGTACCTAGGGGTAAAACCCGAAAACACCTCTTTGAGCTAGACTCGAACGGGAACTGGTGCACGACAACGGGCCTTGCTGCACTCTTGGTTACGACACTCCCGGGGGATATGATTAGGATAACTCTCATTTTCTTTACAAATCATTATGAAGGGTTTATGAGTATATACTTCCTCAAAGAAAACAATTTTATGATTATGGATTATATCCATAAATAGTTCAATTTATGTTAAGTGTTTTATAAGTATGGGATTATGTATTTTGATTCATAAACTAATCTAGTGTATGCCATTGTTTAGAAATGGTGCCCAGTAGAAGGAATGAGAACTCCAGAAATGCACATGATCCAAAGAGAAGGAAGGATCATATCTTTCATGGTCTTAAGCTAGAATTTATAAGAGAAATAGTCTCCCATGTATTATCATCATATGAAGAAATAATATCATGTGTTGATAAGATAAGTAAAGAGTTTACTGAGTCCTATGGATTTGAAGGGAAGCAAGAGAAGAAAAGGATGGAAGAGAGAAAGATGGATAAAGGGAAGAGGGAAAAGAAGAATTTTCCCATATGTGGTAACTGTGGAAAGAAACACCCTGGAACTTGCCTGAAAGGAATGGGAGTTTGTTATAAGTGTGGAGGAAAAGGGCACAAAGTACGTGACTGCAAGGGTAAGAAAATGGTTTCAAATGTACAATGCTTCATTTGCAAGGAGTTTGGACACTACGCGAACCTATGTCCCAGTCATCAGACTATGCCGCAAATGATGTTATTGGATAATAATCAAGTTATGATATTACCACAAATGAAGAGGAATGATTAGAGTTCTTATGTTGATTATGTCAATTGAGTGTAGTATCAACAATGTACTTGTTATAATAATTATGGAGTATATAAGGATTGTACTGCAGTACTATTTCATTAAGGAGTTGAGATTGTGTGGCACAAAGAAAATTGACTCAATAGCAGGATAAATTTTTGGAAAATATATGGTTGAGAGAATGATAAATCATAATATAGTTCTGATACTGAGGTAGTGATTTTGGAATAATATGTGATTTTTTTTGGATAAATTATATTGGATATTCTTGACTACCTTGGAACTGATTAATTATTTGTATATTCCATCATTGTTGGGGTTTAAAACATTTTTGGATTAATGAAGTATATCCAGCATTCTATATGGAATAAGGGAGCATGAATGTAATCAATAAGGAATATGGTAATACATGATGAAGGTATTCATATGCTATTACGGGGTAAAAAGGATATATATTATGTTACCTTCCTTATAAATGTTGGACTGTGAGTTTGGACAGAAGTATTTTGGATAGTTCTAGTTTGGATTATTTTGGATTTCCATAAAAGGACAACCTGGAGGTCGGGCGGCAACCCGTCGCGTCCGGCAAGGCTGCGAGACTTGAACCCGCAACCGAAGGGCGACAAGGGTGTATCACCTACCACTGGCCCACGAGATGTCCTGGATTAAATAATGTAGTTTTTATTAAAAGATCTTGTAGATGAATTATAAATTCGTTTATTTTGGAACCCTATACGAATAGTGTAAATAGAATTTTTTTTACATTCTATTATCTTTTAGAGTGAAAGATGAGTTTGTGGTAGAAATTTATTAATGGATAAAACTCTAATTATAAAGTAATTATATCTCCTTATGATCTTAGCCAATCTCATAAATAAATTCCTCAACATTAAGAAAAGTAACTTAGAAAAAAAATGTTTTCCTAGATGGTACCTTAAATCATCACTAATTTATGGCTTTGGGATTGTTGGCCTTTTCATAGCCATGTTCTCTACCACTCTCCATCAGATAATTGATGGTTATATTTCTCTTCCATATCCATATTTTCCTACATGGAACCCTAGTATGTGTTATTTTCGGTAATCTTCATACTTTCCACTCTTTGTTTTAAATAGAGGCCTCATTAATTCATTTTTCGATGTGGGATTTCAACTAAGATATTTTGAAACGTCAAAAATGTGTTATCCCAATACCCTATGTGTTGTTGAACCGATGGTATTTCAAATCATCATAGATTGATGAGTTTAAGGACCTCAATTTTATACTTGTTTGTGATTGATGACCTCAATCACTACCTATAAATATTTATGTTTTTCCTCCAATTATATGTCTCTAATTGCCACCAATGTTCTCCTAATCGAGATCATAATTTGGTGGTGACCCTTTGATTTCTCTTTTCCTCATATTAAGACTAAATTTTAGTAACCCAATTTCCGATGTGGGTTTTCCCACAAATATATTTTCAACTTTCAACCTTTTATTTTCGAAGAACAATTTCAAATTCCGAGGACACAATTTATTGAAGGAGGGGAGAATGTAACACCCCAAGAATTCATAATGTGTTATTTCTTCAAAATAATTCAATAACTTGCACTACACGCAACACCGAGTTCAATTGCACCATTGATTACCAAAAAGCCATTCAAAACAGGTTATGAATAGTATTGACTAAATTTTAAACTTTATATAATCCTTATAATTTTTCCATATTATGAGTATCTTAGACATAATGCAAGAACAAATTCATTTTCAGTATTGCAATTTTATAAACTTTTAATAGTGAACCCCTTTTAAATACAATATTTTAAATTTTTTGACTAAATGGGGACATAAAAAATTTAAAATGAAACATCCCAAGCTTCCACGGTATGCTTTCTTTGAATAATACAGTAGCGTGTGTTGTACGCAACCTTGAGTTTTAACACACACCACAACCAATCAAACTAGCCGTTATGAATAGTAATACCTAATTTTTGAAATTATATATATTTTATATTTTAAAATGGACTTCATTTCTGGATTCGAAATATCGAATTTAGCCTAAGGTGAAATTTTGGTACTTTTCGGATAACTTTCATATTTTGATGAATAGTGAAAATTACTAAATTTTAATTAAAAACAACTTTTTTAATCAAAATAATTAATAGTGATAAATTATGAATTTGAGTGGTTTTAAAGTATATTTAGAATATATTTTTACCATTTAATATAATTTTGGTCATTGGACATAATTTTACAATTAAACCGAACATAAACAAGTGTCAATCTTTTGATAGTTATTATCTCTTAAAAACACGCTTTATGTTTTGACAGCGGGAATTAATTTTAAATTAATTTCTGCCACTTCTGTGTTTTGAATTTAGGAAAATGGATTCCATATTTGGAATCAGTATGTTAAAATTGTGTAAATAGGTAACTTTTATTTTTAGACATTTTGAATAATTACTGCGGTAAATATTTTATTTACCATGGTTAAGGGTAAATCCGGTAAATAAGGGTTAAAAAATAATATTATAATAATACTAAATTACCCTAAAACGTGTCTTAACCCTATTGGTTGATACATGGTCGACCATGGGCATCTTTGGGTCGATTTTGGGACCCCATGGATCCACTTGTAAGTGATAATGACACTTTATTTTAATTAAGTTAAAATGAATACAAAAATGACACAAGCATATATCTTTTAGAAAAACAATTGTTACATAGGGTTATATATGTTGGATTTTAGATTATAAATATTCATTAGAAAGATAAAACGATTTCCTACATAATTATATTTTATTTATAATTTTTAGACGTTAAATAATTTATTTTATTTATGACACAATGATGATGCAGTAATTACTATAATAGTGAAAAAATAAAATAATTGATATTATAAATACCCAAATACATATAATATGAAACTTTTAATGAATTAAACTAAGTTTCTAGGATAATATGATATATTAGGATTGATTTAATTGACTTTTTTCTAAGTAATCAATCTGTTATGAGTTTCACAAAAATCAACTATTGAATAGTGTCAAAATTGACATAAAAGAGTTCTTAAAACAAATATTATATTATTAATCGATATTAAATTCCTAAAAATCTAAGGTTCGGCCAAGAGACTTATATCATGATAGGTTCATCATTAATGGACCACTTTGGGGTCGCTTGGATGTATATAGTAAGTTTATTAACCATATTATATAAAAATACAAAGAGACATTGTAAAAGTGAAACTAATTAACTTAGAGTTAATACTTAAAGATAAGGTTAATATAAGTACCAAAACCTGTCTAAATTCTATTGGTTGAGTTGTTTTCGACCCATCACCACATTAACCTTTGAATAGTCAACTTTTGAGCCATTGGAAACCGATTATTAATTTATTATAAACTAATATCTCTAGCTTTTCCAAAGGTGCCCCTCACCCCTCTTATAAAAGGGCACTCCTCCTTCTCATTTCTTCACACCTTCAAAGCCTTTTGGTTTGGCCAAACTCTTCCCAAATACTCTTCCAACTTCCCTCAATACAACCTAGAGGCCTTAGTTTGATTAGAAAGCCAACCTAAGTAGCCCTTTTGATCAAATCAAAATGAATAACCCGAAGAAGAGGTAATGATTTCACCACCCTTTTCCAAGTTCATTTCTTCTTCCACTTCTTCTTCCTTTGTTGTTACCATTCTAAAATAATAACTCCTGTATGATATATATACTATGATGTTATTATAAATATGGTACATACATAATCAGTATTCTATCCACCCTTTGAATAACATGTCACCATACGTGCATACGTACGACTTACCGTCTCCACGTCGTGGTGTAATTGTTATTCAATATATTATTATTTGGATGAGTATAATAATGATGTATAACTCATGTAAATAATAAATATAACATGTTAATGATTCTGTATATATGATATAACATCCATTTATATATTATTTTAATATCAAAAGAATGATATTGTCGCTCGTGCGTACGTACGGACTACCGTCTCCACGAACTCGATGAGATTCATTCTCCATCATATCCATTAAAGTATAATTATCATTTGGTGATTTTAAAATGATGTTTAAGTACTTGATATCATTCTGGATATGAATAAGATACAACCTATCCATTACAAACATGGCTTACGTAACAAACCATATAAAAGAAAACAAGTAAGTTAACACCCGAAATGACGATAATTAAAAGATATTATTAACAAATCAATATTAAAAGATCATATATGATATCATATTAATTTATATGATTATTTAATAATTTAATAACAATTATTTCACCATTATACAGGAGGTTAACCTACCCCAACCAAGGAAAAGTACAAGGTAAGGGATTTTCTTATCTCACTTTCAATTCCGTGAGATTTCCATTGTTCGCCACTAAATTATTGAAAGTGGTATATTGTGTACGGACATTTGATATATATTATCATGATTCTCTTTATATTCATGTTATTCTGTAAATCATTTGGTGGTTATTAACTTTTGGCCATACGACTCAGTTGATTAACGTGGTAAGGAGTTTCTTATCTCACTCTTAATTTCGTGAGAATTCCATTGTTCACCACTTAATTATTACATGTGGTGTATGTGTACTGCCCATGATTGTATTCATTGTGTAATATAAATTAATTTATGGGTACTTACATAGTCATGGTATGATCCTTCTTTCATAGTTGTATGTTTCGTAAGTTACCAAATCGATAAGGGAATTTGACATTTCAATTTCCACTCATTCGGCTTTACGCATATTTCATTGATTATATTACTCCAAGATTATGTGTGGAATCACTATTCATTTGATTATGTCATAATTTCCACTCCCCTTCCTGTGGATATACTTTTGATACACATAATCACTCTATTGATAATTCTCAAGTCATTAATATGAATTTGATAATAGTAATTTTAACTCTTTCACCATTTGTTGAGTTAAACGTCCAATTCGTTGGTGTTGTTTCTACGAGAATATGTGTGAATATCCTTTGATTGTTTTGCACTGAATATTAAATAATATTTAGTGTATTTATATTTTTCACACATAATTATGTCGTTGATTTATCCTTAACCTAAGGATACGGCCTTTATGAGAGATTTCATCTCAATTTACATTCAATTGGGACTTCTTTGTTGATATACACCAAATCACTTTTATGTGGTGTATATAATGTACTTTGACATAGTATATCATGAATCCCTTTATTCTCATGATATTACAAAGTTTTGATTACCTCAATTATTTGTACTCAAGTGTCTCTCTTTTGGTTAGAATCTCTAACCAAAATACCATTTTAAAATGTTTTAAAGACTTATTCTTCTAAATCTTGCTCATTAATGTCCATGTTTTAAAAATGGTTTTAAGGATTTATTTATATGGACATTAAAGTTTTAAAATTAAAACTCCTTTTAAAAGTTTCAAATTGGTATGGGACACTTTGATTCAAAAATCTATTTTTAAATGGCTTCTTGACAAATAGTGTGACTTTTAAATGATTTCAAGAAAAGGGGGATATTTCCCTCAAATAGTTTTGATGATTATTTTCATCTATGTCAACATCCTTCATTATTCATGATTGAGGTTAATGTGATACAATACAATATTCCATATTGTATCAAATGAGTTATGTTTGACTGTGGATGTTCTATTTTTATACCATTCATGGTTTGTTGTTAAAGTATTGACATTTAGTATGCTAGTTTTAATACGAATGTTTATTTTATGCTTAAACCTATTCATATGAGGAATGCATTGGACTTAATAAGTGACAGGTGGAGCCCGCTATAGCTCCTCGATGCATCGGTAGGTCTAATGAGACAAACTAGTGTCTTGGCACAAGGCCTTGGAAAAATCTTATTTGTAGTCTTGGCACGAGGCCTTGACTATGTGGTTATGATAGTCTGGCATTATGCATTCCAACATTATGAAAGTGGTTATTGATTTTTTCATGTGATTATTCGATTAGTATAATATCCATGTGAATAAGTAAATGGAATTATTTCATTTTATTTATGCCATACCATGTTGAAAGTTCATGTTTGAAAGGCTTTTGTTTTAGTTATACATTGCCTTAAATGTTTATTCTTATTTATGAAAGTTTCCGCTATATTGTTATCCTTACTGGGCATTTGAGCTCACCCCTTTTCTATGTTTTATTTTTCCCAGGAAGTGAAGAAGTAAATTATGAATGACCTGCAGGGATATTATGTTGGGATATGACTGTGGATTATGGAGACATTATGTTGTTGTAGTAGTTTTTCATTTTATGATGTAATGTAAAACTTATGAATATATCTAGTGTTTCCAAGGCTACTAAACCAATCGGTATTTCGAGATTTGATCTTTCTTGTGATCATGCCAATGTTATGTAATAATGCACCGACTCTGGGTAAATAGGGTCGGGGCGTTACAAGATAATTATTAGATGGTACCTCTTCCTAATAATAATAAAATTAGTAGTACCCCATAGAAGACAAAACAAATGAAAAAAAGAAAAAAATCACCAGAATTTTAAAAATTGAAATTAAAATGTTAGTCTTTCTTAAATGATTAGTTATATGTAATTTTCATTACCACTTCGAGGAAAAATATTCACACTTCAAATGATAAAAAGTCCCAATTATGTTGGGGGAAATGACCACCCCAATTAAAACCCTTAATATAAGATTTTGGGATAAAATATTCAGGAATGTTTCATATTCAAAGATGTACTCTAGAAGATGATAGTCACTATAACATTGAGATGGGAAAACCCCTAGTTTATGTTACATGTGTCTTTATTGATTCAACTAAAGAATAAGGTGTGTGTAAAGAAGTGTCAAATATAAGGGTGAAAAAATTGTGATTTAATGATGAGAAAATTTGTCAAACACGAATACACCATCATTAGGGAATGAATAAATAAACCAGTTAAAACCCTAATTTCACTTGTAATGCCCAATATTAAACCTTCATCATAATAGTCCTATAAAATTTAACACAACCAATTTTGATAATGAAATTTTCAAAAAGAATATCACTCCACTACTAGAAATATGATCTATACTAAAAAACCAATACCAAAATATTCCAAATCTACTTTTATAGGCCACCTATTCTAATGGTTTAAGAAAATTATATGTTAGCACTAAATAAATATTTTTTAATTACCATTTTTATAGGTTTATTACTATAACCAACACAATTATCTAATTCCCATCCCAATTTTAACTTTCTCTATGGCAAGTTTCTCCAACCTATTTGATTCCCCTATGTCCTCATCTGTTATAGATCATTTCTATAATGATATTATGGTGGAATCATCAAGGTATATTGATTCCCTTATACTTCTATATTATTTTAATTTATTCATTCTTTTCATTCCCTTGATAATAGTGGTGGACTATGGTTTCATTTTTCATGAATTGTGTTTATTATCTTTTATTTTTAGAGTCTTTAAACCTCAAATTATGATTTTTTTCTATTATTGAATAACCTTAGGAAAAATTTGAATAATAATTTTTGGGAGGTGGATCTACAAACAACATTTGATTTACATAACCTTGACTACTATAATTAATTTAATTTGGTTTTCTGGAAGGTTAAATTGTGTTTGTTAATAATGATGAAATATTGATAGTAATGTCATGAATTTACATTGTTCATAATGTGAAAAATTATGGATTTTACCTTAAAATAACTAATCCAATTATTTAAATAATAGTTCACACATTTTTATTAAAGAATTTTCATTTTATTATGAAATAATTGATATTGTTTCTATAAATTATTTATGGAGTGTTATAAAAAATAATTTTCATGGTTTTGGTTGTTTTTTTTCAAAATATCAAAAATTATTTTGATTAATATAAATTTTGTAGATGTTTTTTATTAACAATAATTATAATGGTTTATTTAATTAATTTCATTATTATATGGTGTTATCAAGCTTTATTTGGATTGATATTAATATATGGTGTTTGTAGATGATAATTGTGTTGTTAACATTGAATTATTTTTTATTAATATTAATAAGTGTTTTGATTAATATAAGTAATTTATTTATAGGGTGTTTAGTAATATTATTTAAATAATGAATGGTTTTTTAAAATGTTAAAAATACACCTATATTAATGATTGAAAACATATTATCATCAGTGGTACTTTTCATGCTGTGTGGAAATAATGTTCTTATTTAATATTTTTTTCTTTTATAAATTTATAATTAAGGAAGTTCTTGTTAAAAATATAACATAAAAGGAGTTCTTAAACCTTTGATTTTTATTTTCTTATTCATATAGATGATCTACATGACTCCTTTCACCTTAACCCTATTTTATGACCTCTATTTATCCAGTATTCTTTAATGATTTCCTTTTATCATCAAATTTGAGCCAACAAATCTTTCTTCTATCTATTTTAGCACTCTTATAACTTGGTAGAATCACTAATGTATAAAGTGAAATAAATATATATATTAATTTAGATAAATAATTATTTTTTAATAATATTATATCTTAAAAATATTCATTATTATCATTAATTTTTTAATTATAGTCTACTATGTTGATTTTAATTAATGAAATTATAGCGTAATGGATATAAGTTGGTTTTTTGATATTGATTGAATCTCAACCAAGTTTCAAAATAAGATTGATAAACTTATATTTTTTATTTAATAATTATTCATAAAGTGGACTTATATGCTTCCATTGTTATAGTTTCATTTTATGACCTTTATTAGGTTAGGAATAAGTGAGCTAGCATATATAAAAAGTTGGTTTTCAAACTATATTTTTTTCTAGTATCAAAATAGAGAAAAAAATAATTCCCATATAGTTCATGATCTTAATGAAATGAGTGGAAGGAGAAATTTTATATTTTTTTTGTTTTTAATTATTCATCATCTTGAGAAATAATGTAAGCTAATGAATGAATAAAATAAAATGACTAAATTTAATGAACCTAATGAAAATGATGACATTGAGAGTGTGAAACTAATTTTGGATTATGTAAAGACTAATGTATATTAGGCATGTATTGAAATAAAAAAATAAAAAATTAATATCATTGTATCATGGGAAATCCATTTAATGAAGTCCTAGAACCAAAAATTATTATATTTTCACATCCTTGATGAACCTACTTTTTAATGGTTAAAATATTTCTTTAAATAAATATATTACATAGATGTTAATTGATTATCATATATTTCCAAAAAAATAAAACTATTTCTTCCACAAAATATTACAATGTAATTTTGGATGAATCCCTGAGCCTATATGAATTGAATGTGTTGCATCTCGATAGAAGGAAAATGAAAATAAAATACCATACCATATTACACAGAAATTAATTTGATGATTTCCATTGATTCATAGGATCAAAAATCATTTCATGTTTGATAAAATGTCAATAAATATGTGATGGAATAATGTCGAGAGAATTAAGGATAATGATGTGTTGGTTCATCCTATGGATAGATTATCATAGAATAATTGGATGTATAATATCATTATTTTTCAACATAGGTACAAAATTTAATGTTGGGCCTATAATGTTATGGTTTTAATTTGTTTGGTTATATTCTTACTTCAAAGATCATGCAGATAATTTTCATTCACATTTATATCCTTCCTCGATAGTTGTATATGAAAAATATTCAATTTATTAAGTATAATCATATATAGACCTTATAATCCTTTAAATAATATATATGTGTGTGTGTGTGTGTTTGTGTGTGTGTGTACTTGGAACCATTAATAAAAGTGATAAATGAACATCATAATGTGGGTGTGGACAACTATGATGCCTATTGGAAATAAACATTCCATATGAGTATTGTACATCCATAGAAAATAAATAATTTTCTTCGTTATGGAATGTTGTATATAAAGATAAAGAATGTTAGACAATCATTTCCTATTTATATTATGAATAAATGATCTAGAAGGATTAAATATAATCATAGTTACAATTTCATGGGATGTTATTGATTTTTTCTGATGGATTATCTATAACAGATTTTTTTGAAGAATTAACTATACTATTGAGAATAAGAAGCCACGTCATTTTATTTATAGAGTTAAAATTATAAATGACTTTAAATATATAAATTTTTTATTTAATAAATTTTATATTAAATTTATAAATAGGATTAACGTATCAAATAAATCCAATTATAATTGGTGAAAAAGTATTATATTTAATTCGGAATGTCAGTCAACCAATTTCTTTTTTGCATTGCTTATGGATAGTACACATTGATAAAAATATATGTGAAATGTTTCTTTCAGTCCTTATAAATAGATAGGGGAAGTTGAAAGATAATTTATGATATCAAAATAACTTGGTTGATTGGGGCATCAAACCAAAATTTTATCGAGAGTTTATTTTTCAATATAACTGTACTATTACTTATTCTTCTTAGGTGATGAAAAATTAAGAGATTTCTTTCTTCAAGAAGTAAAATAGATTTTTAAGGTTATTAATATATATTCAAGAAACATAATAAAATGGTTCAATGGATTACAGGTGAAACTAAAATCTCTAAAAACTCATGACTACCACATACATCTTCATGAATTGATTCACATAGAAATCAATTATTTACTGTTCTAAAATATTTGGTACAAGGTTATTTGATTATACAACTCTTGTAGGGATTTTTTTTAAATGTTTTTCCAAATGTTTCTTATAAAAAATAATGGAATATTCCTAATTAATTATGTGCAGGATAAGAAAAATTTTCGCTTTAACTTTTTACACTTGCATGATGTGTATAAATATACAAATTTTGACTAAAATTCTTCTTGGAGCCCTGTTCGTTTTTATTAGATGTGTCCAATTTAAATAAATATGTATAATGGATATCTATATCTCCCTTCTTAACCTTCAACTTTCCTTACCCAATAAACTTCATCTCATAGTTCCCATAATCACTTCTCACCTTGATATATGTATTCCACTCCCAGTTGTTGTATTGATCAATGAATCTTTTTGAAAATTAAGCATCCCCATGAACATAATAAGAACTGAAGCTCTTTCCTTATAAAAATTGTAAAGACCCGTAAATTTCATGGGAAAGTTTTTCTTAATTTTCTTTGGGATTTTATGAGTATGTAGTATCTGACGGCACCTGATTCCGAGGCCCGGTGTACCCGGAATCATTTTCCAAAGTTTAGCTCTGGTACGTTCAGTGAATGAACAAGCTGGTTTTCCTAACTTTTAAAATAGTGCTCGGAATCAAAATTTGAGGGAACTGATGAAACCATAGTGTCGGTTTTTTCTTAGGAAGACCTTTTATGGAGTTGCGTTTTCTCGAAATTAGTTTTTTAAAAAAAGGGATTAAGATTAAAGTGAAATAAAAATCATGTTACAATTTTTATTCCACATTATTAAGTCGTTTAGCTCATGTGAGGGAGTTGGGGTGGGACCCGTTGTTGTTTTAACACCCCTTGAGAGGATTTAAGATGAGGTGGGGCCTACACGAGCCCCTACCTTTTCATTTTTCCTTAACTCCTTTTTAAAATCTATTTTGTCATTAAAGTTTCCAACTTATCACTTCAATTAATTTTGAAAAGTTATGTTTAATTAAATGAATTGAATTAAATTATGAATGTTTGATTTTTAAAAGTGTTGGCAAAAGTAATAAAATAAGCCTAAAGCCTTATTTTATTTTGGTTGCTTCGTTGTGTCGAGAGAGGGAGAGTTCTACCATCGAAGAACTTCATCATCCTCCTTGAAGAACGTGAAGAACACCGATGCCCCTTCCTTAATTATTTTTCCCGCGTCAAAGGAAGGGAGATTCCATTTCACCTCAGAAAATCTCCATCAACATGTATGGAACCACACCCTGCGACGCCGTTTTCCGTGATGCCCATCGATCGTCAACTCGTTATCGAGGAAGGGGTTTGCTTTTATTCCTGAATATTCTTTGCTGTTCGTTGTCAATTTATTTGGGCCGCTTGTTATCAATTTAACGGGAGAAGTTCGGACCGCACGAACACAGCCGACCCCCCTCCCCCTTTGTTGTTGCGTTCGTTGTGGCTCAAAAGAAGGTGACACAGTGCAAAGGCATTGCGTGGAAACTTGGAAGAATGCGTCGAAGAAGCGCGGCGCCACCGCGCCACGCCGTTGAGACCGAAAGAAGCCACAGCCAGAGCGGGGCCATGACAAAGGGGGGCGGTGCCGTTGCGCTGCGCCGGAGAACCAAGAAGAGACCAGGGCCGGAGCAGGGCCGCGGCGGAGGGGCGCGACGCTGTTGCACCGTGCCAGTCGGACCAAGGCCGCGACAGAGTAGGGAGCGGCGGCCGGAACCGCCGGCGCGTCGGAGGGGCGGGACCGCGGGGTCCCGTGGCAGTGACACCGGCCGGCCAGCTGGGCCGGCCGTTCGGAGAAGGCTAGGGGTCGTAACCCCCGACTGGCAAAAGGAGCGGCCCCCACGTGGGGGCCACCGTTTCAAAATAGGGGGCAGAGCTCCCCCCCTTCCATGACAGTTCGGCCAGCGCCAGGCCAACCATCCGCCTAGGCCGGGCCTGTCTGTGCCCACCGGGCTAAGCCGCACCCTATCGGTCCAGACCCGGACCCGGTTCGGGCTGACCCAGGGGGTCTCGGGTCGTGTCGGTCCGGGCCCAAAACCCCCTAAAACCTGACAGGTTCGTTTAAATGCCCGTAACATGGGTTACGGACATCCGATCGACGCACCATCAGTTGCAATACAATCCTTGGATCGAGTATGTCGTTTCAGTATATTATACTCAAGGTTTTGGAGAACTTTGGAGTACAGACGTGTTGGTTCGAACAAAAAACCAACCGGGCCCTTGGAGCCGAAACGCTTATAACTTGAGCTCCGGACGTCCGATTGACGTGCCATCGACTTTGTTAGATTCCACTTAGTGAGAAGGACCTTTTGGCTTACTCCAATCGAGGTTTGGACGCAGTTGGAGTATGGCCGGGTTGGTTTTGACTTAAAAACCAACCGGGCCCCTAGAACGAAAAAGCCAATAACTCTCAGATCGGGCGTCCGATTGACGTGCCGTCCGTCGTGTGGAGTTCCTATCGACGAGATGGAACTTTTGGATACATCAACTCCAGACTACATGTCAGTTGATGCATCGACCCCTCTTGGATCGTGGAGTGGACCCTCCTGGAATCGAGCATGCTGTGTGCGGGAACCCTAGAGCTGGCTGCGACTGCGACGACGATGACGACTGCACTGAAAACCTCCATGGGTTCGGCAGCGATGACGACTGCACTGAAATCCTCCATGGGTTTGGCAGCGATGAAGAACGTACTTAAATCCTCCGTGGGTTCGACGACGATGACTACTGTTCTTGTATCCTACGTGGGTCCGGCAGTACTACTGTTCTTGTATCCTACATGGGTCTGACAGTTTTTGACTTTGTTCGTGTATCCTACGTGGGTCTGGCAGAGTAGCTGGTCTTATATCCTATGTGGGTCCGACATCTTAGCTAGTTTAGTATCCTACGTGGGTCCCAGCTTAGATGAATCAGTGGCTACATCTGATCGTCTCTATCACCTTAAGAAGAAGTATACCTGTGTGAGCTGAGTCTTGACTTTCAATCATTATCTTTGATATGATTGACTTGATTCCTATATGGATTGTGTTGTGCATTCCTGTGTGGATTGGGTTGTACTATCCTGTGTGGACGTGATCGAACTTGGGCATTGATGTTGGAGCCGAACTGGAATAGATGACTTAGGTATATGTATGGGAATATACCTAAGTAGTGTTTGATGTTACTTCATGATTGTATCTTTCTTTTGTGGATTATCCTTTGTGGATTCTGGGAGACCTTCGGGGGTCTCGAGGTCCCTACTCAGTTGCGTATACTCACCCCTGCACGGGCTATGCCTGCACTACGTTGTGTTGGATGTAGATGACGGACATCGCTGATTGTGGTTGAGGCTTGTGGAGCAGTCAGTACCTGGAGGTGGACCATTGGGCGGGACGTACATGGAGCGTACGGCTGGACCTGAGGAGCTGAGGAGGCTCTCTGTACCCACCCTTCAGGTGGGACTTCCAGTGGACAGTTCGACATTGCTGCTTTACTTTCAGTTGCTGTACTTTCTTTCCAGTTGTACTTTACTTTCAGTTTTGATTTGTATTCTAGCCCATTTACTTTTCACACTTACTATTGTACTCAGTTTACTTAGTGTTTACTTCTGCTGGCTTACTCTGTGGTGTTTGTTTAATTTATAAAGGCAATGACTTCCCCTTTTTGTTGGGATTTACACCTTGGTGCTAGTCGCCAGCCCCTGGCCTATGGAAGGCGAGCTTGGGGTAGTCACGACACGAGTCCTGAGGACGGGTCGTGAAAAATTGGTATCAGAGGAGTTCGGTTCTACCGTAGAACTCAGGACTCTAATCTTTCTTCTATGTGAAACAATAGTGTTAAGGGTTTTGAGTGTAGTTATCAGTCCAGGGAGTCTAGTGTTGGTGCGGCGGCTAACGTATCCGTAGACCAGGACCCTGCCTTCTGATTTCCGACTCAATGCACGAAAACATTGATTGCATGTGTGTTTCAAAAGTTTTCTTTATGATTAATTTGTGTCAGCTCACCAGGTATACTGTTTTGATCATGGAGTAGCTATTTCTTTTCAGGATGGCCCCACGATGGCAGCCATCTAGGGTTTAGATCTTTATGTGAGACGACAGCCCACCGAGCGACGAGGCCTCGGTGCAGGGCCCTTTTATAGCAGAGGCACCGACGGTACCTCTACCAGCCGAGCCACCGATGCCACCAGCCCTAGCCGCTGAGAGTGCACGTCGCCTTAGTGCACTGCATGAGTTTCAACATCAGAGACCACCCAGGTTCCATGGGGAGACGGACCCTCAGGCAGCCGAGGATTGGCTGGAGGTGGTTGTGCGAGTTTTCAGGTTAGTGGGGACACCAGCTGACCTCATGGTGATCCTTGCAGCGAGCCTCCTGCACGCGGCAGCAGGCAGATGGTGAAGCTTGATGCTCTAGGTGCATGATGATGCGTCTCTCCTCTGGACGGACTTTGAGATCCTCTTCTAATCAGAGTTCATCCCAGCCACCTTCCGTGTGGTGCGCATTCAGGAGCTACTACAGCTGCGGCAGGGCAGCATGACGGTCGGCCAGTACTCGGAGAGATTTACCGATCTCTCGTGCTATTCGACGGACATGGTACGAGACCCATTCTTCTGGGATCAGACCTTCAAGCAGGGACTGAGTCATGAGATCAGGGAATCAATGATCTCCCTCAGCATTCCGATGCAGGTAGGAGTACTGGAGAAAACCCTTCTCATAGAGAGATTTCTTGCTGAGCCTACAGCAGTAGCGAGGCCTACTATAGGGCGGCACGTAGCAGAGTCGTCTGCAGCTGGAAATCGACAGACGTCACAGGGGTCCTGGTGGACCAGACCATCAGGCAGATGACCTCAGGACACTGGCTCAGAGGTGAGGGGCACCCGGCGCAGAGCCAGCCTTCCGAGGAGTAGTTAGTGCTACGCATGCAGCGGGCAGGGCCACATGGCTCGTGACTGCCCGACCCGCTGTGCAGAGGAGCAGCAGACGGTTGAGGGGCCACCCAGGTAGAGGTAGAGGGTTAACCGTGGTGGTCCGCAGGGAGAAGGCGGATGACGCAGAGGAGCTAGATGAGCAGCTGGTGGTGGGCGACGCTTTGAGGCTCTACCACCACCACCACTAGGAGGTCCACCCCGACCACAGGGAGCTGGCGGACAGAGGCAGGCTTAGCTTCAGGAAGCGGATGCCTACGACCATGGTGCGCCAGAGATGATTCAAGGTACTATCTGTCTCTAATCCACCCTTAGTGCAGTTCTTATAGACATAGGAGCAAATCATTCTTTTATTACCACTTCCCTTGTTCAGATCTCAGAGATTCCAACAGAGTCGTTGGCTCAATCCTTACGGCTAGAGACTCCTATGAGAGCAGACTCGACGATTACGCACTGGTGCCGGCAATGTGAGCTCACTCTAGGAGGCGAGAGCTTCAGATGATATCTTTTTGTAGCATTGTTGAGACCTTACGACGTAATCTTGGGCATGGATTGGTTATCTACAGTCCATGCTCAGATTGACTGTATTAGGCGTAAGGTGCGGCGTGTTCGCACCGATGGGAGCAGGTTCACCTTCACCGGTGAGAAGGGAACCTTTGCAGCACAGGATGGACTCATGTAGAGGAGAGGACAGCCCATCACTCATCAGTTGGCTAGCCTCATCCTAGGAGCAGTTTATGTGCGGAGTCCGAGTTTTCCTGTAGTGGTGGATCAGTATGCTGACATTTTTCCTGATGACGTTCCAGGACTACCTCCTCGCAGAGAGGTGGACTTTTATATTGACTTTTACCCCGAGACAGCCCCGATATCCACTGCAACATATCAGATGGCCCCCGCTGAGCTTCGAGAGTTACAGGTACAGTTGGAGGACTTGTAGGGCAAGGGATTCATCCAACCCAGTGTTTCACCCTGGGCTTCCCCGATTTTGTTCGCCAAGAAGGTGGACGGGAGCTTGCGACTGTGTGTCGACTATCGTCGGCTGAACTAGGTGACCGTGAGGAACAAGTATCCCCTACCGAGGATTGACGACCTCTTCGATCATCTCAAGGGAGCACGGTGGTTCTCGAAGATAGACCTCAGGTCAGGGTATCATCATCTCAGAGTTCGGGATGAGGACGTGAAGAAGACGGCCTTCAGATTTGAGTATGGCCACTATGAGTTCTTGGTGATGCCTTTCGGCATGACTAACACTCTAGAAGTGTTCATGAGTCTCATGAGTAGGAAATTTTAGCCATACCTCGATCGATTTGTTGTGGTCTTCATTGACGACATATTGATATACTCGACCACTGAGGAGGAGCACGCCCACCACTTGCGGGTTGTACTGAACACACTCCGAGAGCACCATCTTTATGGTAAGCTCTCGAAGTGTCAGTTATGGTTACGTGAGGTCCACTTCTTGGGACACGTCATCTCTGAGGTTGGAGTTGCAGTGGATCCTGTGAAGATCGAGGAAGTGCTATCTTGGGAGCCACCCAGGAGCGTGACAGAGGTGCGTAGTTTCTTGGGGCTAGCTGGGTACTACCAGAGATTCGTGCCAGACTTCTCCAGAGTTGCGGCACCACTCTTAGCTTTGACGAAGAAGGGGAAACCCTTCATGTGGTCAGACAGATTTCAGCAGAGCTTCCAGGAGCTGAGAAAGAGGTTGAACAACGCACCTATCTTGAGGCTACTGAAGGAGGGAGTAGGGTACGTAGTCTACTGTGATGCATCAGGGACTGGACTCAGATGTGTACTGATGTAGGAGCGGGAGATGATCTCCTATAGATCATGAAATTTGAGGCAGCATGAGCAGAACTATGCTACCCATGACCTGGAGTTAGCAGCAGTGGTCTTCGCTCTGAAGATGTGGCGACACTATCTAATGGGCGAGCACTTTATAGTCTACTCTGACCACCAGAGTCTCAGGTACATCTTTTCGCAGAAGGACCTGAATCTAAGATAGTGGCGATGGTTCGAGTTCCTCCAGGACTATGACTTTGAGATAGTCTATACTCCCGGAAAGGGAAACGTAGTAACCGATGCTCTCAGCAGGAGGACGGGCATTCAACTACTTGGGGAGGCGACAGATCAGCTAGCCGCCTTCCAGATATCCTTCGTGGATAGAGATGGAGCAGCTTTTTTCAGTCACTCATAGTCACTCCTCCACTTCTTCAGTGGGTCAGAGAGGCACAACGTGGGGACGTTGACTGTGAGACGTGGCGTGCACAGATATCCTCAAGAAAAAAACCTAATGGATTCTCTGTAGGAGGGGAGAACGTCGTCCTTTTTAGAGGACGTACCATGGTACCACCTACTTATCAGGAGGAGGTTATGAGAGAGTTTCACACTTCCCCTTTAGTGGTACATCCAAGAGTGGCGAAGATGTACCAGGATCTCAGACGTCAGCATTGGTGGCCGGGTATGAATAAGGATGTGGCAAAGTTTGCTTCTTGATGCCTCACTTGCCAGCAGGTGAAGGCAGAGCACCAGGTACCAGCAGGCTTGGTACATCCCTTAGAGGTCCAGGATGGAAGTGGTATGGGATATCTATGGATTTCGTGACTGGACTTCCACGTACTTCCAGAGGTCACGACTCCATTTGGGTGATTGTCGAACGACTCACCAAGTCGGCCCACTTCTTACCCATTAGAGAGAAGGGCTCAGTAGAGAGCTTGTGACGTCTCTATGTTCGGGAGATTGTACGGCTCCATGGTGTTCCCTCATCTATCGTCTCCGATCAAGATGCTCTCTTTACTTCCCTGCTTTGGAAGGGGTTGCAGGAGGCATTTGGAACGCAACTACTGTAACGACCGAAAGTTTCATTAATGGAAAATCCCTCTTGATCTTATTAAATGTCTCTTTATATAAAATGTTTTTATAAAATTTCAAATTCATTGTTTTTATGATAAGAATTGGGACCGTTACTTTTATAGCCATCGAACAGTGATCACATGATTAGTATATTTATAGGGCTTTAACACATCCAATTTTACTTAGACAAGGGAACCAATGGCCTCATCCAGTATAATTTCCCCATACGAAGTCCATTTATTGGAGCTTGGAAAAGAGGTGGTGTACTTGGGCTTCACTTTTGACCAAGCCCAAGCTGATCTTCACCATGTCAAGCTCGAACGGGACCGTCTACAGGAGAAGTGGAAGTTGATAGAAATTACCACTCAAGCGATGTTATCCGAGCCACCCCAAGAGTCTTTCACCATCGCACACCTTACCCTTAGGTCTTATACGACTGTTTTAAGGGGTTATGTAACTAATCGATAGTACTTTGTTCATATACATTATTTTTGTATATAATAATGAATATAATTTCTTGTCATTATTGATACATTGTAAATAGTTTTTAAAGTACAAATGGTGTTTTTAGTTATTATTTAATTAAGAAATCTATTTTATTAAATTAAGGGATTTTTTAATTAAATAATATTTTAATAAAATAATAATAATATTATTATTATTAGATTAATTTTATTATATATAAATGATCATATAATTGTATGAATGCAATTATAATTTTTATTAAGGTTTGAAAGCCATTTTTGTCAAAACCCGTGAATTTTCGATAAATGTAGGTTTTTATTTTAAAAGTAAAAATTAACATATTTAGAAAATTATTTAGATAAAATAAATGTTAATTTTTGAATCAGGATGTCTAAATTATCCAACAGTAAATTTTTCATAATTTTCTGAGACAGTCAAATTTTTGAGTAAAAATTAAATACCGTTTAAATATATAATGTGTTTTATGACATCATAATGACCCAATAGTGATGTAATAAAATAAAATAATATTTATTTTTGGCCAATATATGTTTTAACATTAAAATAATGTGATTTTGGGTTTGTTTGGTTTACTTTTCAAATCATTAACGGACCCCTCAAGATTTATTAAACACCTTGTCTTTTTAAATTAATTTTCATGGGAGTGTGAATCACCTTCACATAAGAAACCCTAATATTTTAAGAAGTTCGGACACTGGCCTTATAAAATATTATTTTCCTCTTCCATTTTCCAAAAACCATGGGCAAAAATCATGGGATGGTTTGTGGTTTGGATTAATTTAATATAAGGGGTCCCAAACCTAAATAATAAAGAATTCCCTCACCTTTCCTATAAAAACCCACCCAAGATCCCACTTCCTCCTCAATAAAAGACTTTGGAGTTCGTCCAAACTCTGCCCTACTCTCTCTATAATCCTCCCAATGTGCCCCAAGCTCCCAATAAGCCTCTCACAAGCCTCTCTCTAGCCTTTGGAAGCACACTTCCAAGTAAGGGTTTTTCTTCCTTTCTCATTTTTGTTCAATTTTATTTAAGTTGTTTTTCCCTTTTAATTTTAATTATAAATTTCGGGGTATGGATTTTCACCTCCATCATACTTCCCTCTTTATTTTTGAATGACAGGAGACCCTTTCTCTCTCATTAAATTCCTCCCATGTACACCTTTTACTATGCCGAAATTCCGAAAGGAACTTCCCTCTCCTCTTTTACATTCAAGAAATACTTTTTTATCATGAATCTAAATTCCATTACAATTGTTTGGAAATGTATCTATATGACCTCCTTACATTCCATTACATGTAAATATGATGAGGAACCCCTTTCTCTCTCATCAACCATTTTTATGAATTCTTATGTCGCGCCGTTACGCTGCCGAAATCGCACCGATTTTCTAAGACAATGTCATTGTGTAGTGAATACCATGCCCATTTCTCCATCAAGGGTATTCACCTTTATGAAAATTTACTTATTGATTGTAAAGTTTCATGTATGAATTCCACATTCCTTTATCGTGTAATAAATAATTATGTTTTATGAATCCATGTTTTATGATCCATGTGGCACACTTATGCATGAAATGTAATGTTTAAGAAGGGTGCGCCCTTATAGCGCTCCAATGTATTGGGTAAAGTATAGTATCCTGATATGTCATGTGCAATGAGTGTTGACTCATGATAATTCAAGTGCAACGAGGGTTTACTCGTGCTTTATGTTCAATGATTATTTACTCATGCTCCATGTGTAATGAGCCTTGGCACATGCTAATTCCATGTTAAGTGTTGTTGCCACATTTCCACGTTATGATTATCATGCTTTATCATGCCTTTATGTTCATGTTTCTCTTATGCTCTGTTGATATGCCTATTGCCCAACATGTATTTTAATCCTCATGTTATTCCATGTGTATTCCCTTACTGGTCTTTATAGCTCACCCTTTTCTTATGCATGTCCTCAAGTTATCACATGCAATGCTAAGTTCGAAGGAATGTAGTGGTCATGTAAAGGAAGTTTTCAATAAAGATGTTGTATTTCATGTTTTAAGTTTTTATGTAATGATCCTAAGCCCCAAATACACTAAAACTCTCGATATTATTTGTTGTATCTGTTGGTCGGAGTGGATACTCAAGAGGGGGGGTGAATTGAGTTCCAATTAAAATTTTCTGTTAAAAACAATGTTTATTAAAATCCCCCTATTTCAAAAATAGATTAAACTGTAGTGAATTTATACAGATTATAAAGGTTCAATTAGTTTCTCAAAGATTTATTAGTTCTCAGTTAACTTAATTTTATGATTAAATTAACTTTTGAAACTAACTTGCTGGTTTATAATAAATATAAACACTTGCGAGTTTAACTATCAAAGTATATTTGAAAATAAATTATACTTCAATGTAATAGCAGCGGAATATGAAATAATTATGTAGTATGGATATAGTATGTAGCTACAAACACAGAGAATTAACCAAGAGGTTCAGTCTCAAGCCGAGACTTAGTCCTCTCAAAAGTTTATATAAAAATGATCCACACCCTGGATCGGGGTTAACAACAGTGAACACACTGTCCAGGTCACAAGACCTCTACAACAGTTCTGCGTGGGAAAAAAAACAATAGCTTAGAGATGTCCAGGTCTCATACGACCTCTACCACTATCCATAGTGGGAAAAGAAGTGTAAAAAGGTTTTCTGAGGATTTACAGATCCTCTAGTGAAAGTACAGGAGTCAGTGTGTGTGTTTAATACAGCAGATAACACACACTGCTCAAAATGTAAAACAAATGTATCACAGAGCAGAGATGTAGAGTTTAGAAATGGATCTGATGATTTCAGTGTAGCTCTGGACTCTTTTGTATTTGGTCAGAATTTATTCTGAGTCCTCTTCTCGTTTTTGTTTGAGAAGAAGAGTGTCGTATGATTCTTGTTCATAGTCAGTGAGATGTAGTCGATGAAGTTCTTCAATCGTTCTTTTGTATGCACAGAACTCTTCTTGAGTAGGGTTGATTGTGTATGAGGTTCTATCTTGCTTGGTTCTTCCTCCTCTTTCTTTCCTCTATATTCTTCTTGTGTTCTACTGTCAACTGAAAAACTCTCGTTCTCTTTTCTTCAGCAGAGTCTTCTTGTATTTATGTCTCGTGCTTCGAAAGACAGAAAAAGTTTCCTTTCCGCAGGTACGAGGTACGGTTTCCTGACATCCGATAACCTTTATTAATTAATTGTCAGAGCATTAAAATATAGCTAATATGACCGTTGGTTAGATTAAATAAAGATAAAGATAAAGAAATTCAAACAGTTGTTTATGACTATTGAAGAATCAAGTGATCGGTAGGTCATCAGCATTAGTGAGTAATGATCGGTGACTCAGATAGATCAGCATCAGTGAGTCATTTGATCAGTGAGTCAGTTTGATCAGTATCGGTGAGTCAGACTGCATCGGTGAGTAATTTTGATCAGCATCGATGAGTCATTTGCATCGGTGAGTCAGATTGCATCGGTGAGTCATTTTGATCAGTATCGGTGAGTCATTTGCATCGGTGAGTCAGATTGCATCGGTGAGTCATTTTGATCAGCATAGGTGAGTCATTTTGATCAGCATCGGTGAGTCATTTGCATCGGTGAGTCAGATTGCATCGGTGAGTCATTTGCATCGGTGAGTCAGATTGCATTGGTGAGTCATTTTGATCAGCATCGGTGACTCATTTGCATCGGTGAGTCATTTTGATCAGCATCGGTGACTCATTTGCATCGGTGAGTCATTTGCATCGGATCAGTGCAACCGTTGTCCTTTTATATTGGATCAGTGCTTCCGATTTCTGTTGATATTGAATCGGTGCTTTCGATATATGTTGATATTGGATCGGTGCTTCCGATGTATGTTGAAATTGAATCGGTGATTCCGATATATGTTGATTCCAGAGGACTTCCAAAATACTTTGTAAGTCAATAAGCATAGACAAAAAACATGATAACAGATTCATTAACAGATTGTAATTAAGTTTATGAGAAATCAAACCAGATTAAGCATTAATGGTATGTGATGATTTGTTATTATTAAAACATCAATCATAGACATGAAATCAACAATCTTCCAGAGGGCTCAATAATCTCCCCCTTTTTGATAATCACAAATCGTTATCATAAAATATAAATAATATGATATATCATTAATAAAAACATAATGAGAATTAAACCATAAAGAGAATAAATATAAAGAGATATATAAATCTCCCCCTTAATGTAAATTTCCCATATATATTATACAGATTTCTCCCCCTGAGATATATACATCGCTCATATATCTCTCCCATACATCTTTCTTTTCCCATATATCTCTCTTCTCCCATATATCATTCTTTTTCTTCTCCCCCTTTGGGATAATCAAAAATGAGGGAAATAATATTAGTGAAAGTGAAAGTAAAAGCAGTCAGCATAGAGTATAGAGAAAAAAGAATTTTTTTTAGAAAGTACAGAATATGATAAGCAGCACATTGTTCACCCTATCAAAAACAAGACACAACTATTTGTTGGGATACAAAGGGGCTTTGCCTTTGTCTTTGGGATCAATAGTGGGTAAGTTTGAAGGCTTGGAGGCAGGCTGGTCTTGGTGAATCTGAAGTGGTGGTAGGACAACTCGGGCAGGTGTAGGAGCAGGTGCCACAGAGAGTTGGTGGTGAGAAACAGGAGCTGGTTGAGAAGCTTGCTGAGGGACTGGTCTTAACTGAGATAGTGCTTGAGCAACAAATAGCTGATGTGGAGCTACATCAGAGTCACTGAGAGGTTCAGAAGTAGGAACTACTATTGCAGTGGTCTGTGTAGTCAAATAGGGCTTCAAAAGATGAATGAAGTCTTGAATGACTTCTGCCCCATACTTCATAGCTTTTTCAAAATCATCTTTATTCTCCATGAACTGTGCCAAGTAAGGGGTAAAATCTTGCAACTGATGAACTTGAGTTTTGAAGGCCTGAGTGACTGGAGGTAATTTCAGATTCTCTGCCAACACCTTGATGTTTGCAGCCATCTCATGTTTTGTATAAATCTTGGAAAAGTAATTATCAACTTTCTCTTTGATCTCTTGCAGAGATTTCTTAGCATCTGCTGAAAACATCAATGCCATCTTATGACTGTTATCACAAAGCTCTTTCATCTTCCTCAAGGATTCTAAATCAAGAATTTGTCTAACAGCAGCTAACTCATCATGCACAACTTCTCATAGAGCTTCTAGCTCACGGGTAGTGATCTTGGTTACCTTGCCTGTACTGGCTTGGCCAACTATGTGAGTTAACTCAGCTTTCAACTTCCTCAGGTCAGACTTGTTGAGATGTTCAATCAAATTTCTCAAAACTTCCATCATACCAGAGATGGTTGATCAGAATTCGCTTGATAGAGATACCAAGCCAGTGTGAAGATCCTTCATAGTCTGATTCAAAAAGGCTATGTGCCTGCCAATAAGTTCACCAGTATTGGACAGGTCTGGCTTCACAGCATTAGATACTCTTTGTGAGAAGGCTTCCAATGAATTTTCAGAAACTTGTAGAGACACTTGAGTAAGAGCATTAGAAACTTCTTCTCTAACTATGTTTCTCACAACAGTTAGCAATTCAATCTTAAACTTATCAAGATCAGCTTGAGAGATTCCAGAACCAGGTAAATTAACATTTGTAGGATCAATAGCAGGAACAGACCTTGCTTCTCTTGGGAGGTTCCTCTTCACAGCTGCAGCAGATCCTGGCATTTCTTCTTCTACTTCAAAATATTCTAAGCCCAACACAGTATAACCAGGGTAGTCATCCCAAACAGCAGCACACAGGGTGTATTTTGGTTTTTCATAGCTTGCAGTTCCACTGATTTTTGGTGAATCAACCTTGCCACTGATATGTATTTCTTGTACTGACTGAGGTGATTCTATTTGATATTCAGAAAGACCATCCACTGGTCTGTTATCACCATCAACAACAGCCTCAACATCATCAGTACGTCCATCATCACTCTTCTCAGAAGCTTCACTGTGATATTCTTCAGTATCAGAATCTTCTTCATCACCAAGAATAGGTTCTGATTCTGGTAGGGCTAAGGGTGGAATAGCAGGTAAAAATTCTATTCTTCTTTTGAGAATAGAAGTGTCAGGATCACTCCTATCATCAGGAGATGATATACTTCCTTCCTCAGTCGCAGCTTCTTTTTGCTCTTGGGCTTCGGTGGCCTCATTCTTTCCTTCTTCTTGCTCATCATCATCCGAATAAACTGGTTCCTCATTTGGTTTCAAGCCAGGGTCTCTTAAACCCTTTGGCCTCTTGCCATGATTAATGGGATTTTAGGCTTCATACAATTTATCTTCATCTGCAACCCAACACTTCTTCCATGGATTCAAATTGATTTTCATCCTCTTGCAGATCTCTTTGTTGAGACAGAAGGTATGATCTGTTTCCTCAGCTTCATCATCTTCATCAACACATTCTAGATTCTTGAGAATGGTAGATATCATTTTTGAATAGAATAAGGCAGTGGCTTTCTTGGACGGTTTTACCATTCCAGCTATGTGCACCATCACATATCTACCGAAATTGATTTTCTCATGTGTTTTCAGAAGAAACAATAGGAAAACATCCTGGTACTTTACAGCAGCAAAATCTCCTCTCCTAGGGAAAAGTTGGTGCTGAATAAACTTGAAAAGAAGTCTGCATTCACCATCTAATTCAGAAGCTGTGATTCTCCGTGACTCTCTGTTTCCGGTCAGAAGCTCTAGAGCTAATTCATAAGAGAAGTAATCAGATGTTGGAGGAATATTCCCAGAATAATCCTCATACCGACCTTCATGAGGTACATTCAAGCATTCAGCCCACTGCTTAGATGAGAAGGATATTTTCTTTCCTTTTACTACAGACGACATCTTGGCAGCCTCCACACCATTTAGAGTGATTTTCAGATTCATGTAGAACTCAAGTACCAGCTTCGGGTAGTCTATTCGAGAGTTGTCTGAAAACCATTATATCCATCCTTGCGATTCAAGAACTTGCAGCAACATCGACTTACTTAAAAAAAGCCACGCAGAGCTGACTTCTCTTTCTACAGCAACAATCCGAGTTTCCAGGTTCGGATTTACTGATCGTTGAGAGGTACTACTCGACTCACCTCGAGCACGCTTTGAAGGTACAGGGCTATCTGGTCCTTTGCTCGGTCTCTTTTTCTTAGCCATTCGAAGATTTTGGGAAGGCAGGAGTTCGAAGGTTCGAAGTAGAGGGGAAGAGAAGTTGAAAGGTTCGGCGGGAAATGAAAGGCCAAAGGTTTAGGGAAGATAAATAGCCGCGTATCATTAATTTTATCATTTAGGGTTCCCATAAAAAGTATAAAAGAATTTTACTAATTAATTACAATATATAAAAAAAATAAAATAGATCGGTTTCAAAGATCAGTTTCACAGATCGGTTTCACAGATCGGTTTCACAGATCGGTTTCACAGATCGGTTTCACAGATCGGTTTCACAGATCAGTTTCATAGATCAGTTTCACAGATCCGTTTCACAGATCGGTTTCACAGATCAGTTTCACAGATCTGTTTCACAGATCAGTTTCACAGATCAGTTTCATAGATCGGTTTCACAGATCAGTTTCACAGATCAGTTTCACAGATCGGTTTCACAGATCAGTTTCACAGATCAGTTTCACAGATTGGTTTCACAGATCAGTTTCACAGATCAGTTTCACAGATCGGTTTCACAGATCAGTTTCACAGATCAGTTTCACAGATCGGTTTCAGAGATCAATTTCACAGATCCGTTTCACAGATCAGTTTCACAGATCAGTTTCACAGATCGATTTCACAGATCAGTTTCACATATCAGTTTCACATATCAATTTCACAGATCAATCATACACAACTCTTGTTTCACAGATCCGTTTCACAGATCCGTTTCACAGATCCGTTTCACAGATCGGTTTCACAGATCAGTTTCACAGATCAGTTTCACAGATCAGTTTCACAGATCAGTTTCACAGATCAGTTTCACAGATCAGTTTCATAGATCGGTTTCACAGATCAGTTTCACAGATCAGTTTCACAGATCGGTTTCACAGATCAGTTTCACAGATCAGTTTCACAGATTGGTTTCACAGATCAGTTTCACAGATCAGTTTCATAGATCAATTTCACAGATCAGTTTCACAGATCCGTTTCACAGATCGGTTTCATAGATCAGTTTCACAGATCCGTTTCACAGATCGGTTTCACAGATCAGTTTCATAGATCCGTTTCACAGATCGGTTTCACAGATCAGTTTCATAGATCCGTTTCACAGATCAGTTTCACAGATCAGTTTCATAGATCAGTTTCACAGATCAGTTTCACAGATCAGTTTCACAGATTGGTTTCACAGATCAGTTTCACAGATCCGTTTCACAGATCGGTTTCACAGATCAGTTTCACAGATCAGTTTCACAGATCGGTTTCATAGATCAATTTCACAGATCCGTTTCACAGATCAGTTTCACAGATCAGTTTCACAGATCGCTTTCACAGATCAGTTTCACAGATCGATTTCACAGATCAGTTTCACAGATCAGTTTCACAGATCAGTTTCACAGATCAATTTCACAGATCAATCATACACAACTCTTGTTTAATAAATTTCATTCTTTCGAAACATAAAGGCTTTGTGAATATATCAGCTAATTGATGTTCAGAGCTAATAAATTTAAAAGAAATATCACCTTTTTGATAATGATCTCTTAAAAAGTGATGTCTGACATCAATGTTCTTAGTTCTAGAGTGAGAAACAGGGTTCTTAGATATATTGATTGCACTAGTATTGTCACAGTTAATTGAAACATGTTTAAGATCAAATCCATAATCCAATAAGGTGTGTTTCATCCACAGAATTTGTGCACAGCAACTACCAGTAGCTATGTATTCTGCCTCGGCAGTAGACAATGCAACAGAGTTCTGCTTCTTACTACACCATGATACTAGGGAGTTTCCAAGAAAATGACATGTTCCAGATGTGCTCTTCCTATCTAACTTACATCCAGCAAAGTCAGCATCTGAATAGATAGTTAGGTTAAATGATTTTCCTTTTGGATAAAACAAACCTAAACTAACAGTATACTTAAGATATTTAAAAATCCTTTTAACAGCCAGTAAGTGTGATTCTTTAGGATCAGCTTGAAATCTAGAACACATACATACACTGAACATAATGTCGGGTCGACTAGCAGTAAGATAAAGTAAGCTCCCAATCATACCTCTGTAATTGGTTTGATCCTCTGGTTTCCCAGCTTCATCTGTATCCAATTTACAGGTAGTACTCATAGGTGTATCACTTTCCTTAGTACTATCCAATCCAAAACGTTTTAAAAGATCCTTTGTATATTTACTTTGATTTAAAATAATTCCATTTTTAGTTTGAAAAATTTGAAAACCAAGAAAATACTTAAGCTCTCCCATTAAGATCATTTCAAATTCATTTTGCATAACCTTTGAAAAATCTGTACATAAAGAATTTTTAGAAGATCCAAAAATAATATCATCAACATAGATTTGTACTATTAATACATCTTTTGAAATCCTTTTTATAAAAAGAGTGGTATTAGCTACTCCTTTTGTAAATCCTTTTGAGATAAGAAAGTTTGAAATCCTTTCATACCAAGCTCTTGGAGCTTGTTTTAAACCATATAAAGATTTAGAAAGTTTAAAAACATGATTTGGAAAATGAGGATTTAAAAAACCTGGTGGTTGTTCTACAAAAACATCTTCAACAATAAAACCATTTAGAAAAGCACTTTTGACATCCATTTGATATAGCTTGAAATTCAGATGTGATGCATAGGCAAGTAAGATCCTAATAGCCTCTAATCTAGCTACAGGTGCAAAGGTTTCCTCATAGTCAATTCCTTATTCTTGATTGTAACCTTGTGCAACTAGCCTAGCTTTATTTCTAATGATGTTTCCAGATTCATCAACTTTGTTTCTAAACATCCATTTTGTGCCTATTGTCAAGGTGTCCTTGGGTCTTTCTACTAATTTCCAGACTTTGTTTCTTTCAAATTGATTTAGTTCTTCTTGCATAGCTATTACCCAAAATTCACCATTGATAGCATCATTGATATTTTTAGGTTCTAACTGTGAAAGAAAGGCTTGATGTTCAACCTGATTTCTTAGAGAAGCTCTAGTCTGTGTTCCTCTATCTAGATTTCCTACAACAGCATCTAAAGGATGGTTCTTTAGAGTCCTATATGGTCTTGAAAAGATAGGGCTAGAGATTTCAGATTCATCTATAGATTGAGGTTCAACAGAAGCAGGTTCTGGAGAATCTCCAGAGTTGGATGTTTTAACTATAGGTCTATTGTCTTTATCATTGAGATTCAAACTAGAGAGATCATCTTCAAGAGAGATTTTAGGTTCATGTGGATCAGTTTCATCAAATTTGATGTGAACAGATTCTTCCACACATTTGGTTCTTTTATTGAAAACTCTATAGGCTTTACTAGAGATAGAGTAACCTATGAAAATTCCTTCATCACTCTTGGATGCAAATTTGTCAAGATTGTCTTTAGTATTGAGAATGAAGACTTTGCAGCCAAAAACTTTGAAGTAGTTAACCTTAGGTTTCCTATGGTTCCACAACTCATAAGTGGTCCTCTTAAGAACTGGTCTGATCAAGACTCTATTAATGACATAAAAATCTATATTTACAGCTTCAACCCAAAAGTAAATAGGCAGTTCATATTCATTGAGCATAGTTCTAGCTATTTCTTGCAGGGTTCTATTCCTTCTCTCTACTACACCATTTTGTTGGGGTGTCCTAGGGGCAGAGAAATTGTGACTATAGCCATTTTGTGAGCAGTAAGAATCAAACTCATGATTTTCAAACTCACGACCATGATCACTTCTCAGGGTCTTAATCTTGAGTCCACTAAGATTTTCTACAGACTTGGAGTATTTAACAAAGTAATAACAAGCTTCACTTTTGTGAGCTAGAAAATATACCCAAGTATATCTAGAAAAGTCATCTACAAGAACATAGACATAGTGCTTCCCATTTAAACTAGAAACTCTAGAAGGTCCAAATAAATCCATGTGAACCAACTCGAGAGGTTGAGAAGTTGACACTTCTTTCTTTGATTTAAAAGAAACTTTATGTTGCTTTCCTTTTTGACAGGGATTACAAACTTTGTCTGCTGGAAATTCAAGTTTGGGTAGGTCTCTAATTAAGTTCTTCCTAGAAAGTTTTCTAAGTGAATGTACATTGCAGTGTCCTAATCTTCTGTGCCAAAGCCAAGACTCTTTATGAAAAGCATTTAAACAAGGAATATTCTGCTTAGCTAAAGAATCTAAATCAACAGCATAAACATTTTCATTTCTTAAAGCAGAAAATACTAAAACATTTTTAGAGTTAAAAACATTGCAACAATAATTTTTAAATTTCACATAAAAACCATCATCACACAACTGAGAAATGCTTAACAGGTTATATTTAAGTCCATCGACAAAAAAAACTTCAAAAACCAAGATTGAATCAGTGTTACCAATCTGGCCTAAGCCGATGATTTTTCCTTTTGAATTATCACCAAAAGTGACAAAACCTCCATCAACTTTTACTAAGCTCTTGAAACATGAAAAGTCTCCTGACATATGCCTTGAACATCCACTGTCTAAGTACCATAGCTTCTTGTGACAGCTCTTCAAGCAGGTCTCCTACAAAACAGATTTAGATGGAAGATGATTTTGGTACCCAGATCTTCTTGGGTCCAGACATGTTAGCCAATAATACTTTAGGTACCCATATTTGTCTAATGGGTCTCATATAATTTGTAGAATTAACATTATTTGAAAGATAAACCTTATTAGATCCATAACTATGAATATAACTGGTCGAGGCATATGAAGTTCCGGAATTAACTATCTTCTATCCAGATTTAGGAATGAATCTAGTTTTGGCAACTTTTTTTGTCCAGGTTGGTATCCTATACCAGTAGTATATCTAGGTGCAACTTGCTTTCCTAGCATTTGTGTTAGAGTATTCTTTCCATTTGTGAACTTATCTAAGTATTTTCTGAGTTGCTCATTAGACAATTTTAGTTTAGTATTCTCTTTAAGCAACTGAGCATTCTTTTCTTCTTCTATATCCAGATCAGATTTATGCTTAACACTTAAAGCATACTGTTTCTTTAAACCTTTATATTTATATTTAAGCTCATTACAGGTTTCTTCAAGCATATCACAATATTCAAACAGTTCATATTTAGACATTCTTTCTGAATCAGAATCATCTCCAGAATAATATGAATTTGAATTAGGAGTTTCTGATGTTACCTCAGAAGTGTTTTTCATGAAACACATGTTGGATCGATTCCTTTCAGAGTCTGAAGATTCGGCTTCGCTAGTGCTGTCTTCTGAAGCACTCCAGGTAGCCTTCATGGCTTTCTTGTACTTCTTGTCTTTGTAATCATATTTCTTTTTGAATTTTAGCTTTGGACAGTCTTCTTTGATATGTCCTTTTCGCTTGCATTCATAGCAGACATCTTCATCAGTTCTATCAGCCTTCTTCCAATCCTTTTTCCACTTGCTTTGTTGGTCATACTTTCCCTTGTAATTTGGTTTCTTATAGAATTTCTTTTTCCTATAATTTTTTTTGAATCTCCTGGCTATTTGATCCATCTCAGCATCACTGTCAGAATCATTCTCACTTTCCTCACTGCTTGAAATTTCATTGATAGCTTGAGGCTTTTCCTTATCCTTATTCTTTGAGGTTGTAGTCTTGAAGGCAATAGACTTCCTTTTAGGTTCATCATCCTCTTCTTTGTTTACCTTGAGTTCTTCTTCATACATCATCAACTTACTAATTAGTTTTTTGACTGGCATTTCTCCAATGTCACATGATTCTCTAATGGAGACAGAGGTTCCTCTCCATCTTTCAGGTAGACATCTCAAAATTCTCATGATTTGTTCTTTTGCAGGAACAATCTTTCCGAGTGAGCTCATTGTGTTTACTATCTCATTGAACCTGAGATACATATCAGAAATGGGTTCATCAGGATTCATCTTAAAATTATCATACTTAATAGTATAGGTATTCAATCTCATCTCCTTAACATTAGTTGTTCCTTCAGGAGAAACAGGTAAGGTATCCCAAATTTCATATGCAGTTTTACATGCAGAAATTCTATTAAATTCCTCATCCCCTAGAGCACAGTACAAGGAATTCATAGCTTTACAATTATTATTGTAAGCAGTCTTTGTAGGTTCATCCCAAGTAGATCTATCAGTACTGGGAATTTTGTATTCAGCTTCCATGGCAGTCCAAATATCAAAGCTCATACTTTCTAAGTGAATTCTCATTTTTAGCTTCCACTGAGCATAGTTGTTTCCATTAAATAAAGGTGGCCGGTTAGTAGCAGCACCCTCAAGTCTATTATCCATGATGTCACAAAAAGAATTTTAAAGAGATAAAAATTTAGAAATAACAGAAATTTTAAGAACTTTAAAATACAACTAAAATCACAGTTGAAAAACAGAGTACTTTAGAAAATATTTTCCAAACCTCTGATACCAAATGTTGGCCGAAGTTGATACTCAAGAGGGGGGGGGGGGGTGAATTGAGTTCCAATTAAAATTTTCTGTTAAAAAAAATGTTTATTAAAATCCCCATATTTCAGAAACAGATTAAACTGTAGTGAATTTATACATATTATAAAGGTTCAATTAGTTTCTCAAAGATTGATTAGTTCTCTGTTAACTTAATCTTATGATTAAATTAACTTTTGAAACTAACTTACTGGTTTATAATAAATATAAACACTTGCGAGTTTAACTATCAAAGTAGCTTTGAAAATAAATTATACTTCAAAGTAATAGCAGCGGAATATGAAATAATTATGTAGTATGGATATAGTATGTAGCTACAAACACAGAGAATTAACCAAGAGGTTCAGTATCAAGCCGAGACTTAGTCCTCTCAAAAGTTTATATAAAAATGATCCACACCCTGGATCGGGGTTAACAACAGTGAACACACTGTCCAGGTCACAAGACCTCTACCACAGTTCTGCGTGGGAAAACAAACAACAGCTTAGAGCTGTCCAGGTCTCATACGACCTCTACCACTATCCACAGTAGGAAAAGAAGTGTAAAAAGGTTTGCTGAGGATTTACAGATCCTCTAGTGAAAGTACAGGAGTCAGTGTGTGTGTTTAATATAGCAGATAACACACACTGCTCAAAATGTAAACAAATGTATCACAGAGCAGAGATGTAGAGTTTAGAAATGGCTCTAATGATTTCAGTGTAGCTCTGGACTCTTTTGTATTTGGTCAAAATTTATTCTGAGTCCTCTTATCGTTTTTTTTTGAGAAGAAGAGTGTCGTATGCTTCTTGTTCATAGGCAGTGAGATGTAGTCGATGAAGTTCTTCAATTGTTCTTTTGTATTCACATAACTCTTCTTGAGTAGGCTTGATTGTGTATGAGGTTCTGTCTTGCTTGGTTCTTCCTCCTCTTTCTTTCCTCTATATTCTTCTTGTGTTCTACTGTCAACCGAAAAACTCTCGTCCTCTTTTCTTCAGAAGAGTCTTCTTGTATTTATGTCTCGTGCTTCGGAAGACAGAAAAAGTTTCCTTTCCGCAGGTACGAGGTACAGTTTCCTGATATCCGACAACCTTTATTAATTAATTGTCAGAGCATTAAAATATACCTAATATGACCGTTGGTTAGATTAAATAAAGATAAAGATAAAGAAATTCAAACAGTTTTTTATGACTATTGAAGAATCAAGTGATCGGTAGGTCATCAGCATTAGCGAGTAATGATCGGTGACTCAGATAGATCAGCATCGGTGAGTCATTTGATCGGTGAGTCAGTTTGATCAGCATCGGTGAGTCAGACTGCATCGGTGAGTCATTTTGATCAGCATCGGTGAGTCATTTGCATCGGTGAGTCAGATTGCATCGGTGAGTCATTTTGATCAGAATCGGTGAGTCATTTTCATCGGTGAGTCAGATTGCATCGGTGAGTCATTTTGATCAGCATCACTGAGTCATTTTGATCAGCATCGGTGAGTCATTTGCATCGGTGAGTAAGATTGCATCGGTGAGTCATTTGCATCGGTGAGTCAGATTGCATCGGTGAGTCATTTTGATCAGCATCGGTGACTCATTTGCATCGGTGAGTCATTTGCATCGGATCAGTGCGACTGTTGTCCTTTGATATTGGATCAGTGCTTCCGATGTCTGTTGATATTGAATCGGTGCTTCCGATGTATGTTGATATTGGATCGGTGCTTCCGATGTATGTTGAAATTGAATCGGTGCTTCCGATGTATGTTGATTCCAGAGGACATCCAAAATACTTTGTAAGTCAATAAGCATAGACAAAAAACATGATAACAGATTCATTAACAGATTGTAATTAAGTTTATGAGAAATCAAACCAGATTAAGCATTAATGGTATGTGATGATTTGTGATTATTAAAACATCAATCATAGACATGAAATCAACAATCTTCCAGAGGGCTCAACAGTATCAAGTGATGTTTTATATAATAAATCATGTTTAAGTTGTAATAAAAAGCAGGGTTGTCATAGTTGGTATCAGAGGATAGGTTTGGTTATTTTTGGGATTAGGATTAGAAAACCCTAGTAAAGACTTAGAGACAAGACTAAGTATAATAAAAACATCCCTAAGTTTTGTTAAGTACTGAGGAAGTGGATTATCAAACAAATACATCCCTGTCTGGATACGAGCAGGTAGAGGCAGCTCTGGCACAGATGTATCCTAGGGGTAAAACCCAAAAACACCGCTTTGATCTAGACTCGAACGGGAACTGGTGGCCGACAACAGGCCTTACTGCACTCTTGGTTATGAAACTCCCGGGGGATATTCTTTGGTAAATTCACAAGCTTAGTATGAACTCTTATTAAGGGAATAAAAAAAATGGCCCTAAGAATATATGTTAGAAAGTAGATTATGAAAAGCCTAGATTTAAGCCTATAGACTCATGAGTTAAGGAAATGAACGTTTATTTATAAGTCATAAACTTTTGTCTTTGGATTACCCTTTATGTGTTACCCATAACTTTCCTTTTATTCCAGCCAATGGCCAGTAATAGGAGGACTCAGGCTAACAACCATTGTGAAGATCAGTGTGATGACTGTACTAATGAGATGCCCAATCCAATGGGAGCGGGAATCGTGAACTTTGTCACGCTTCTCTCCCAGCTAACACAAGAATTGAATAGAAACACGGGTCAAGAGGAACGTCTAAAACCCCCTAAGAAAGAACAAGTTGCTATTGAGAGATTCATGAGATAAAGGCCTCCTACTTTTAGTGGATCATCCGATCCCACGATCGCTGAACAATGGATCAACTCCATTGAAAAGATCTTCTCCATCGTTCAATGTTCTGAACAAGAGAAGGTTCTCCGGGAGGCTTATCGTATGGAGGGTAAATCTGATCAATGGTGGACATTGATAAAAAATACGAAGCCTGAGGAGGAGATTGAGGCGTTGGAATGGAAGGATTTCCGGAAGATGTTTTTCGATAAATATTTTCTGCGCACCCTCAGGCTTAAGATGGAAAGGGACTTCCTTTCCCTCAAGCAAAAATACAAAGAATCTATTGGAGTGTACGAGGAAAACTTCACAAGTCTTGAACGATACGCTTCTGGCTTTGTCGTTACCCCCGAATGCAAGGTTGACCACTTCTTTGGTGGGCTGAAGCCTAGCCTGCGGAAAGAATTAGCGATTCGTGACTTTGACAGCTATGAGGAAATTGTCTGATGTGCCCTCAAGGTCGAAATGGAGATCAGAGAATCACAGGGGTATCATGGGTATAAGAAGCGTAAGGTGGACTTCAATGCTGCTGGGCTGATGGATAAATCCAACGGTGCTAAGAATATCCAGCACCCCACTTGCCAAAAGTGCGGAAAGAAGCACCCTGAAAATTTCCTTAAGGGGACGAGGAAATGATTTAGGTGTGGAAGAGAAGGGCACCTAGCTGTTAACTGTCGGCAAGAAAGACACACGGCTGCGACAGAGGAGTGAAATGCTCTGTTCGAACCTCAACGCATTGTTCAATGCTACAAATGTAAAGAACCGGGTCATTTTGAAAATCAGTGCCCTAATCCAAGGGTTTTCAGAGGCAACCAACAACCTCAAAGGCAACAAGGAAGAGATTTTTCCATTACTTCTGCCGAAGTGAACCCCAACAACGATGTGGTGACTGGTACGCTAGTTATTCATTCAAGAATAGTGAACATACTTTTTGATTCAGGTTCTACGCGTTCTTTTATATCTCAAAAGTTTAGTAGAACAATCCCAGCACCAACACACATCATGGAAGTGAAGATATAGGGGAGTACAGAAAATGGGCCAATCATTGCATCCCATGAATATAAGTCCTCCCCTGTTATAATATGTGGATTGAATTTCCTGGAGAACCTCGTCATACTCCCTCTAGTGAAATTTGATGCAATTCTTGGCATGGATTGGCTTTCCTTATATAGGGCCAACATAAATTGTCAGGAGAGGTAAATCACACTCCATATGGAGAATCGACCCCTGATTATTTACAAGTGTAAGGAGGAAGATGAATCTCATTTAACTCCATAATCTTAAGCATGGATATTACTGCCTTATAAGCACGCGTATCTGGCTCAGATGATTGAGTCCAAGGAAGAAACCAGCCTTGAAGAAATTCCTATTGTGAGGGAATACGCTGAAGTGTTTCCTGAGGAACTGCCTGGTCTTCCTCCTAGAAGAGATGTTGAAATCTCAATTTAACATATACCTGGGGATTTACCAATATCCAAGACTCCATATAGAATGGCTATTTTAGAGCTTGAAGAGATGAAGAAACAACTATAGGAGAATCTGGATAAAGGGTTTATACATCCAATTGCTTCACCATGGGGGGCACCAGTCCTCTTCGTCAAGAAGAAGGATGGGTCAATGTGGATTTGCATCGATTATCGTGAACTTAACAAAATCATGATAAAGAACAAGTATCCTCTCCCAAGAATTGATGACTTGTTCGATCAGCTGCATGGAGCACAATACTTCTCCAAGGTAGATTTGTGGTCGGGATATTATCAAGTAAGGGTGAAGAAGGAAGATGTCCCCAAGACTTCTTTTCGTACAAGATACAATCACTATGAATTCATAGTAATGCCTTTAGGACTCACCAACACTCCAGAAGTATTCATGGACTTGATGAATAGAGTCTTTAGAGATTACCAAGACAAATTTTTGGTAGTCTTTATAGATGATATTCTAATATACTCCAAAACCAAGGAGGATCATGAGGAGTATTTAAGAACTGTACTAGAGACTTTGCGCAAGGAGAAGCTCTATGCAAAGTACAGAAAGTGTGAGTTCTGGTTGAAGGAGGTATCATTCTTGGGCCATATCATCACAAGAAATGGGATATCTGTGGATCCCTCCAAAATAGATGCAATTGAGTGATGGTCGAGGCCAACATCGGTAACGGATATCCGTAGCTTCTTAGGGTTAGCTGGATATTATTGACGATTTGTGAGAAATTTCTCATGATTGTCCAACCCTCTTACCAAGCTAACTCGAAAGGGAGTAAAGTTTTCTTGGAGTGATGAATGTGAAGAAAGTTTCAAGGAGTTGAAAAAGAGGATTATCACTGCGCCTGTGCTCACTTTACCCACAAGTGGGGAAATTTTTGTGGTATTCAGTGATGCTTCGAAGAAGGTCTTAGGATGTGTGCTGATGCAGAATGATAAAGTGATATCCTATGCCTTGAGGCAGTTGAAAATCCATGAGAGAAACTATCCAACGCATGATATGGAGTTGGCGGCGGTGATATTTTCCTTGAAAATCTAGCTGCATTATCTCTATGGAGAGAAATGTGAGATATATACTGACCAGAAGAGTCTTAAAAATATATTCACACAGAAAGAACTTAATATGCGCCAGAGAAGATGGATAGAGCTTATCAAGGATTATGACTGTTCAATCCATTACCACCCTGGGAAAGTGAACAAGGTGGAAGATTCCCTAATTAGAAAGGATCCAGCGATTCTATCAATGATGAGAATTGAGAAGGATCCAATCTTCTTAGACTTGATAAAGATGGAAATGGTAATCATAGATAAGAGAACATCATCAATCCTTTCACAAATTATTACTCAACCGTCTCTTTTGGAAAGGTTAAAGGATGCTAAAAAGGATGATGTGGGAATTCAAGAAAAAGTGGGAGCTATCGAAAAAGGGAAATCCTTGGAGTTTAATGTTAATGAAGAAGGAATTGTGCGGTTTGGGAAAAGACTATGTGTTCCATCAAGTCCGGAGCTGAAGAAGGAACTTTTGGATGATGCACATAGTTCAAATTTCTCTATTCACCCATAGAGCACAAAGATGTATCGATATATCAGAGAAAACCTTGGGTGGGATAATATGAAGAAGGATATCGCTGAATATACATCAAAGTGCCTGGTGTGTCAGAAAGTGAAGGCAGAGAGGCATAAGTCTAAGGGGATGATGCAACCATTGCCCATACCAGAATGGAAATGGGAGAACATCACCATGGACTTCGTCACTGGACTTCCGAGGACATCCAAAGGAAACAATGCAATCTGGGTTGTTGTGGATCATATTACAAAGACAACACACTTCATTCCTATTCAGGAGGATTTCTCATTAGATCAACTGGCAAGGATATATATCAGGGAAGTGGTAAGGTTGCATGGAGTACCACTAAATATTGTGTCTGACTGAGATCCAAGATTCACCAATAAGTTTTGGAAGAGTCTTAAACATGCTCTGAATACTGAACTGAACTTCAGTACAGTCTATCATCCTCAAACTGATGGCCAATCCGAGCAGACTATCCAAACACTTGAGGATATGTTGAGAGTGTGCTCAATGGACTTCAAAGGAGGATGAGATCAACATCTTCCTCTGGTTGAGTTCTCTTATAATAACAGTTTCCACTCGAGCATCCAAATGGCACCATATGAAGCCCTGTATGGGAAAAGGTGCAAAACACCGGCATGTTGGGATGAGGTCAGCGAACTTAGGCTTCTTGGACCATTAATGGTCGAGGAAATGGTGGAGAAGGTGAAAACCATTCAGCAGCATATCAAGGCAGCCCATAGTCGACAGAAGAGTTATGCAGATAATCATCGACGAGACCTTGAGTTTAAAGTTGGAGACATGTGTTTTCTACACATATCTCTATGGAATAAGGTCATGAGGTTTGGAAAGAAAGGGAAGTTAATTCCAAGGTACATCGGCCCCTTCGAGATTCTTGATCGTGTCGGGGATGTGGCCAATTGAATAGAACTTCCACCTACTATGGCCAAAGTACATGATGTCTTTCATGTATCCCTCTTAAGGAAGTACATACCAGACCCTTCACATGTACTCTCTTCTGAGGTGGTACAATTGGAAGACGATATTTCTTATGAGGAGCAACCAATGAAGATCTTAGATTGTAGAGAAAAAGTTCTATGAAATAAGACAATGCCCCTCGTCAAGGTGTTGTGGAGAAACCACAATTTTGAAGAAGCGACTTGGGAATTGGAGGAAATGATGAAGCTGAGTTACCCACATCTATTTTAGTGTGGGAAAAGGAAAATTTCGAGGGCGAAATTTCTTAAGGGGGGAATATTGTAACGACTCAAAGTTTCATTAATGGAAAATCCCTCTTGATCTTATTAAATGTCTCTTTATATAAAATGTTTTTATAAAATGTCAACTTCATTGGTTTTATGATAAGAATTGGGACCATTACTTTTATAGTCATTGAACAGTGATCACATGATTTGTATAAATATAGGGCTTTAACACATCCAATTTTACTTAGACAAGGGAAGCAATGGACTCATCCAGTAGAATTGCCCCATATGAAGCCCATTTATCAGAGCTCAAAAAAGATGTGGCATCCTTGGGCTTCGCTCTTGACCAAGCCCAAGCTGAGCTTCACCATGTCAAGCTCGAACGGGACCGTCTACGGGAGAAGTGGAAGTTAATAGAAATTACCACTCGAGCGATGTTATCCGAGCCATCCCAAGAGTCTGTCACCTTCGCACACCTTACCCTTAGGTCTTATGTAGCTATTTTAAGGGGTTATGTAACTAATCGATAGTATCAATTCATGTACATTATTTTTGTATATAATAATGAATATAATTTCTTGTCATTATTGATACATTGTAAATAGTTTTTAAAGTACAAATGGTGTTTTTAGTTATTATTTAATTAAGAAATCTATTTTATTAAATTAAGGTATTTTTTGAATTGAATAATATTTTAATAAAATAATAATAATATTATTATATTAATTTTATTATATATAAATTATCATATAATTGTATGATTGCAATTATAATTTTTATTAAGGTTTGAAAGCCATTTTTGTCAAAACCCGTGAATTTTCGATAAATTTTAGTTTTTATTTTAAAAGTGAAAATTAACATATTTGGAAAATTATTTAGATAAAATAAATTTTATTTTTTGAATCAGGATGTCGAAATTATCCAACAGTGAATTTTTCATAATTTTCTGAGACAGTCAAAATTTTGAGTAAAAATTAAATACCGTTTAAATATATAATGTGTTTTATGACATCATAATGACCCAATAGTGATGTAATAAAATACTATAATCTTTATGTTCGGAAAATATATGTTTTACCATTAAAATAATGTAATTTTGGGTTTGTTTGGTTTACTTTTCAAAGCATTAATGGACCCATCAAGACTTATTAAACACCTTGTCTTTTTAAATTAATTTCTATGGGAGTGTAACTCACCTCCAAATAAGAAACCCTAATATTTTAAGAAGTTCGGACCTTGGACGTATAAAATATCATTTTCCTCTTCCCTTTTCCAAAAACCATGGGCAAAAACCATGGTATGGTTTGTGGTTTGGATTAATTTAATATAAGGGGTCCCAAACCTAAATAATAAAGAATTCCCTCACCTTTCCTATATAAACCCACCCAAGATCCCAATTCCTCCTCACTCAAATACATTGGAGTTCATCCAACCTCTGCCCTACTCTCTCTAGAAAACTCCCAAGGTTCCCCAAGCTCTCAAGAAGCCTCTCACAAGCCTCTCTCTAGCCTTTGGAAGCACACTTCCAAGTAAGGGTTTTTCTTCCTTTCTCATTTTTGTCCAATTTTCTTTAAGTTGTTTTTCCCTCTTAATTTCAATTATAAATGTTGGGTTATGGATTATAACCTCCCTCATACTGCCCTATTTATGTTTTAATGATGGGAGAACCTTTCTCTCTCATTAAATTCCTCCCATTTACACCCGTTACTATGCCGAAATTCCGAAAGGAACTTCCCTCTCCTCTTTTACATTCAAGAAATACATTTGTATCATGAATCTAAATTCCATTACAATTGTTGGGAAATGTATCTATATGACCTCCGTACTGTCCATTACATGTAAATATGATGAGGAACCCCCTTCTCTCTCATCAACCATTTTTATGAATTCTTATGTCACGCCGTTACGCTGCCGAAATCGCACCGATTTTCTAAGCCAATGTCATTGTGTAGTGAATACCATGCCCATTTCTCCATCAAGGGTATTCACATTTATGAACATTTACTTATTTATTGTAAAGTTTCATGTATGAATTCCACATTCCTTTATCGTGGAATAAATGATTATGTTTTATGAATCCATGTTTTATGATCCATGTGGCACACTTATGCATGAAATGAAATGTTTAAGAAGGGTGCACCCTTATAGAGCTCCATTGCATTGGGTAAAGTATAGTATCATGATACGTCATGTGAAATGAGTGTTTACTCATGCTAATTCAAGTGCAATGAGGTTTTACTCGTTATTTATGTGCAATGAGGATTTACTCATGCTCTATGTGTAATGAGCCTTGGATCATGCTAATTCTATGTTAAGTGTTGTTGCCACATTTCCACATTATGATTATCATGCTTTATCATGCCTTTATGTTCATGTCCCTCTTATTATCTGTTGATATGCCTATTTCCTAACATTTATTGTACTCCTCATGTTATTCCATGTGTATTCCCTTACTGGGCTTTATAGCTCACCCTTTTCTTATACATGTCCTCAGGTTATCCCATGCAATGCTAAGTACAAAGGAATGTAGTGGTCATGTAAAGGAAGTTTTCAATAAAGATGTTGTATTTCATGTTTTAAGTTTTTATGTAATGATCCTAATCCCCAAAGACACTAAACCTCTCGATCTTCTTTGTTGTATCATGTGAAGTTTTACGTAATAAATCATGTTTAAGTTATAATAAAAATAAGGGTTGTCATAGCTACGTCTGAGCACCGCCTTTCACCCTCAGACGGAGGATCAGACGGAGAGGACCATTCAGACCCTCGAGGACATGCTCCATGCATGTGTCCTCGAATTTGGTCATAGTTGGGAGGACCACCTACCCTTGGTGGAGTTCGCGTACAACAACAATTACCACTCCACCATCGGGATGGCACCATACGAGGCATTGTAAGGCCGACCATGCAGACCACCTCTATGCTGGACAGACCCTGGGGAGTCAACACTTGTGGGACTGGAGATGGTCCAGGCCACAACAGAGAAGGTCCATGTCATCCAGGAGTGGATTAGGACATCTTAGAGCCCACATAAGTCTTATGCTGATAGGAGGCGGAGACCACTAGAGTTCGCGGATGGCGACCATGTCTTCTTGTGGGTCTCACCTCAACGTGGATTATGGAGATTTGGCCGAGGTGGCAAGTTATCTCTGTGCTTCATCAGATTATTCCAGGTTCTCAGTAGGATAGGTGAGGTGGATTATCGCCTGGCTCTACCACCTTAGTTGCACCGAGTGCACGATGTCTTCCACGTATCTCAGCTGAGGAGATACGTGCACGACCCGACGCATATCATCGACCATGGGGAGCTGGACCTTGACGATGGGGAGACTTTTGTGGAGGTCCTGGTGGAGATCAAGGATTGACAGGAGTGGGTCCTACATGGGCGTTCGATTCCTCTAGTGCACATTAGGTGGCAACACGGGAACCTTCAGGAGAGCACTTGGGAGTGGGAGGCGCAGATGCGTCCTCAGTCCCCTCATTTGTTCCCCTAGATTATGATGTATCTTTACGGGGACGTAAAACACTGAGGTGGGAGTAATGTAAAGACCTATAAATTTCAATGGAAATTTTTTCGTAATTTTCTTTGGGATTTTATGAGTACGCAGTATCTGACGACACCTGATTCCGAGGCCCGGTGTGCCCAGAATCACTTTACAAAGTTTAGCTTGGGTACGTTCAGTAAATGAATCAGTGGGGTTTCCTAACTTTTAAACCGTTGCTTGGAATCGAAATCCAAGGGCACCAATGAAACCGCATCGTCGATTTTTACTTAGGAAGACCTTCTCTGAAGTTTCATTTGCTCAGAATTAGTTGTTTAAAATAATGGATTAAGATTAAAGTGAAATAAAAATCGTGTTACAAATTTTATTCCACATTCTTAAGTATTTTAGCCCATGCGAGGGAGTTAGGGTGGGACCCAATGATGTTTTAATCCCCCTTGAGAGGATTTAAGATGATTTGGGGCCCACACAATCCCCACCATTTCATTTTTCCTTAACTCCTTTTTAAAACCTCTTTTGTCATTAAAGTTTCCAACTTATCACTTCGATTAATTTTGACAAGTTAGGTTTAATTAAATGAAGTGAATTAAATTATGAATGTTTGATTTTTAAAATTGTTGGCCAAAGTAATAAAATAAGGCTAAAGCCTTATTTTATTTTGGTTGGTTCATTGTGTCAAGAGAGGGAGAATTCTACCATCGAAGAACTTCACCATCCTCCTTGAAGAACGTGAAGAACATTGACGCGCCTTCCTTAATTCTTTTTCCCGTGTCAAAGGTAGGGAGATGCCGTTTCACCTCGGACAATCTCCATCAATGTGTACGGATCCACAACCCGCGACGCCGTTTTCCACGATGCTCATCGATCGTCAACTCGTTATTGAGGTAGGGGTTTGATTTTGTTCGTGAATATTATATGCTCTTCATCGTCAATTTCTTTGGGATGCTTGTTATAAATTTAACGGGAGGAGGACGGACCACACGAACATGGCCGACCCTCCTCCCCCTTTGTTGTTGTGTTCGTTGCGGCTTGAAAGAAGGTGGTGCGGTGCAACGACACTGCGCAGAAACTTAGAGGAATGCGTTGAAGAAGCGTGGCGCTGTCGCGTAGCGCCGTTGAGGCCGAAAGAAGCCGCGACCGGGGCGTGGCCACGAAAAAGGGGCGCAGCACCGTTACGCCGCACTGAAGAACCACAAAGAGACCATCGCTGGAGCATGGGCTGCTGTAGAGGGGCGAGACGCCATCGCGCCGCGGCGGTCAGACCAGGGCCGCGGGCTTTTGTCGCGGCGGCCGGAACTGCCAGCCACCGGCGCGTAGGAGGGGAAGGACCGTGGGATCCCGCGGCAGCGGTACTGGCTTGCCAGCCGGGCCAGCCGTTTGGAGAAGGCCGGGGGTCGTAACCCCCGGCTGGAAAAATGAGCAGCCCCCACATGTGGGCTACCATTTCAAAACAAGGGGGGAAACGACCCCCCCCCCCCTTCCGCGACAGCTCGGCCAGCGCCGAGCTGGCCACACGGCCTGTGCCCGCGCCAGGCCAACCGGCCGCGCAGGCTGGGCCAGGCCGTGCTGCGCCCTATCAGGCCGGACCCGGACCCGGTTTGGGCTGACCCATGGGGTCTTGGGCCGAGTCAGTCCGAGCCCAAAACCCCCTAAAACTGAACAGGTTCGTTTAAATGCCCGTAACTTGGGCTACGAACCTCCGATAGATGCACCATCAGTTACAATGTGATCCTTGGATAGAGAAGTTCGTTTCAGTATATTATACTCAATGTTTCTGAGAACTTTGGAGTACGGATGGGTTGGTTTGAACAGGAAACTAATCGGGCCGTCGGAGCGGAAACACTTATAACTTGAGCTCCGGACGTCCAATTGATGTTCCGTCGACTTTGTTGGATTCCTCTTAGTGAGACAGACCTTTTGGATTAATCCACTCAAGGTTTGGACAGAGTTGGAGTATGGTCGGGTTGTTCTTGACTTAAAAACCAACCAGGCCCCTGGAACAAAAAAGTCAATAACTCTCAGACCGGGCGCCCGATTGACGCGCCGTCTATCATGTGGAGTTCCTATAGACAAGACGGAACTTTGGGATACATCAACTCCGGACTACGTGTCAGTTTATGTGTCGACCCACCTTGGCTCGTGGAGCGGACCCTCCCGGAATTGAGCATGCTGTGTGCGGGAACCCTAGAGCTGGCTGCGAATGCGACGACGATGACGACTGCACTGAAATCCTCTGCGGGTTCGACAGCGATGACGACTGCACTGAAATCCTCCATGGGTTCGGTAGTGATGACGAATGTACTAAAATCTTCTGTGGGTTCGACAGCGATGGCTACTGTTCTTATATCCTATGTGGGTCTGGCAGTACTACTGTTCTTGTATCCTACGTGGGTCCGACAGTGTTTGACTCTACGTGGGTCTGGAAGAGTAGCTGGTCTTGTATCCTACGTGGTTCTGACAGCTTAGCTGGTTTAGTATCCTATGTGGGTCCCAGCTTAGATGAATTAGTGGCTACATCTGATCATCTCTATCACCTTACGAAGAAGTATACCTGTGTGAGGTGAGTCTTGACTTTCAATCATTATCTTCGATATGATTGACTTACTTCCTATGTGGATTGTGTTGTACTTTCCTATGTGGATTGGGTTGTACTATCCTGTGTGGATGTGATCGAACTTGGTCTCGGATGTTGGAACCGAACTAGAATTGATGACTTAGGTATATGTATGGGAATATACCTAAGTAGTGTTGGATGTTACTTCGTGATTGTATCTTTCTTTTGTGGATTATCCTTTGTGGATTCTGGGAGACCTTCGGGGGTCTTGAGGTCCCTACTGAGTAGCGTATACTCAACCCTGCACGGGCTATGCCCACACTACGTTGTGTTGGATGCAGACGACGAACACCGCAGATCATGGTTGAGGGTTGTGGAGGAGTCGGTACCTGGAGGTGGACCACTGGGCGGGATGTACATAGAGCGGACGGCTGGACCCGAGGAGCTGAGGAGGCTATCTGTACCCACCCTTGATGCGGGAATTCCAGTGGATGTCTCGACGTTGCTGCTTTACTTTCAGTTGCTGTACATTCTTTCCAGTTGAACTTTACGTTCAGTTTGGGTTTTTATTCTGGCCCATTTACTTTCCGCACTTACTATTGTACTGAGTTTACTTAGTGTTTACTTCTGCTGGCTTACTCTATAGTGTTTGTTTACTTTATAAAGGCAATGCCTTCCCCTTTTTGTCGGGATTTATGCCTTGGTTCTAGTTTCTAGCCCCTGGCCTATAGAAGGCGGGCTTGGGGTAGTCACGACACGAGTCCCGAGGATGGGTCGTGACAAAAATTGGTTCAATTTCTTTTTTAAAATCTCAGCATATAACTTTTATCACTATTTATCATCTTCTCCAGGTGACTCGAGAAAAAATTCCCGAATAGATAACACTTCCCCATGTGCTCCTAGCTTCAGATACAAGTTATAAGAACCTAGATTTATCTCTTATCTTAATTTATTATTCAATAGATTCACTTGAAAATTAATATCTACTTCCCAAGTAATACACCATATTGGGTTGAACTCCTCCTTTACTTGATTTTTAGTTTTTTAGAATCAGGTCCACAATGTATTAATTGAAAATTATAATCCACTTGAACCAATTTGAAATAATTCCTTTGATTCTTGAACCGTTTTTTCATAGTCAATTTACACCAAGTCACTCATACATGGAATTTGGTTTTTCAATGCACTCCATATATAGTTTGAGTTTATTTCCTTTGAATCTTACATGAGAACAAATTCCATAGCCTTTTTCATTAATGGCCTGAAGGCCTTCATTTTTATTGATTTTTGAAAATCCCCCCATAGACTAAAGTTTATCTAGAAACTACTTAAATGTGTAATGAATAAATCATACATGATTTTCATGGGCACATAATCATTTTGATGTGAGGAATTCAATTACTACAAGAAATTATTATATAGACAGTTCTATAGTTGGTTTAATCATATATGGGTTCATCATTTGATCTTACAATGTGACATTACATAAGAATTAATCTCACATGAAATTATTATGTGTCCAATGAATGTGAAAAATTTTCTTATATCTTTGATTCATTCATATAAAAGTTCATATGAAACTAAGTAATTATTATGAATATAGCTGCTGAGATAAATATCTCTTATATAGATGGAAGTAACTCTTGAATAATCAAAGTCCTATCTAAATATTTTTTATGTCACTCCAGAATTAAACTTACATATGAGAAAAAAACTCTCATGAAATCATCTAGATAATATAATACATTGTAAAAATTCAACAAAAATCATTTAAAAAATATTAAATAATAGATTTTATGAATTTATAAAGTATAATAAAATTTGTTATAGAAAATTATATTTAAAATAAAAAAATTGAATATTTAAAATATTTGATCCAAGATGAAAACCCATTAATTTTTTTTGAAAATAACATTTCTATCAAACATCTCTAAAACAAGAAAAATAATCTTAAAAATATATGGTGATTAATGGAAAGAATAATTGGTCAATTTACCACAAAAAAATAAAAATTTCAAAAAAATATTCAAAGAATTATATTTTCAATAAAAATGATTAATAAGCATTAATTTTCCAAAAAAATCACTATATGGAAAATATTTAACAAAAAAATCCACATAAAATTCCATAAAATTTATCATTTTATTATCCTTAATAAATCAGTTCATCACACTTAGTGAATTCCAATTAATAAAAGAAATGAATGATTATAATTCCAAAAGGGATGTTTTTTAAAAAATGTTTCCCATAAGGAAAATATAAGGAAAAAAATAAATGATTAATCTCCAAAAAATTAATTTTTTGGAAAAATGTTAGTTTTTTATTTTAAAAAAGGGGGATCATTTTATAATATTTCAAAAGGTTTAACCAACCACATTTTTCATAGAATTTTGCTTCCAAACATCACTTTTCTCTATAGTGAGCACACACACAATCCAAATTAAACCCATAAAATAGCATATTAGCATAATTAAACACCAAAATTGATGGATGAGTGTGAATAAAATAAATAAATAACTTAACATAATTAAAATCAGCCATAAATTATGAAAACTAATCCCCAATAATACTCAACATTGAAAAACCTGTCAAGTTATTTTGGATGTGTACTCAATTAAATATATTTTAGAATATAAAAGTTCTTCCCTGTACTTAAAACCGAAAATTGATCACAATGTTGAAATTCCAAGTGGAAGAAACAATTAAAGCACTTTAAGATCATTGATATTTTTATATTGAATACACAAAATAGTTCACTAAACAACACAATAAAAAAGAAAACACACATTCGGTAAAAATATAATAGCTAGCTACAAAATATAACTTTCATTTAATATAAAATATTTTCAAAGAAAATTGCATACTTTATATAAGGTTCAAAAATATTTTCAAATAAGAATAAAAACTAGAATGAAACTAAATTATTTAAATATACAAGAACATCACTATAATAATTGTAACTATCATAACATTTAATAGGATTTCAATATAAAAGTAGAAAATATAAAGAAAATTTTAACCATATAATCCACAAAATTAGTAAGTATCAGTTTTTAGAATGTAATAAAGAACAAAACTGGTGTAAATTAAATAGTAACACCCTTGACATTTAATCCTTAATCATTTACATTAATTAAATTTAATTATCATATTTTCCTCTTGAGAAAATTCTATGGTTTCCAAATTATAGCTCTTACAATATTAGTTAGATCAACATAATATTTCATAAATTGAAGTTCAAAAGATATGAAACTAGTTAATGAATGAAATTAGAAAGTGATTTAAAGTTTCCTTATCAACCTTCTCCTCTTAGACTGTAAAAATTAATTTTGTTTCATCCTTATAGGTTGAGCAATTCTGCTCTCCAAGTGAATAGATAATATTTTTAATTTCATAACTCACACATGGGAGGACCATCAGTGATATAACTTTCTATCTCATGTACTAAAATATATTCCAAATTATTGTAGTGAGTTTAGAGGGTAGTTATTTTTTAATAAATTAGTAATGATTTATCTCAATTGAAATCACACACATCAGTATTTTATTCCCATTTTAAAAAATCAAAAGAAAAAAAAACAGAAAGACCAATGGTTTACTCTGATGAATCACTATGTTTTAATTATGTAGGTAAAATTATTGCCTATTAAACTATCCATGTTCATTTTAATGGTGTGGTTTTTATCCATAAACCACCATAAGTTTATTTCCTATATGTTTTTAGGTGAAAATTCAGTTTTATGGCCTCCAAATTCAATAGGGAAATAAAACCCTACCCTAAGATAATCCCCTTGTAAACACCACTTAAAAGTATTGGATATCCTTATATCAACTTCTATATTTGATTCATAATTTATGCATTTAATGAATTCTTAAAGGGACAACAATATATTGAATATTTTTTAATGTGTATCGTGATCTTAATAGCTATCTCCAATAATTTTAATCTTAAAATGATTTCAAACCAAGGTAAAATTATCATAGTTTTAAACTAAGTTTCTAGAAAAAAAATTCAATATAGTTTGAAATTCATTTTTATTTAGTAAAAAAATCATTAAAATATTTTTCTTAGTAACTAAATGAATATTTTCACATATTTTTCTAAAATCATCAACCCAAAAAAAATGAATCAATGGATAAGGATTTTTTTTGAAGAGTAATAATTGATTTATGTTCATCTTGAAAAATTTGAAATTCATGTTTTATTAAATTGGTGATTATACCTGAAAATTACTCAATTGTCAAAAGACAACCAACAATCAATGATTCTGAATAATTTCATTTCTATAGACAAAATAGAGTGCATTCAACTTATTCATCAAGTTGAAATTCCAAATTTTTTTACCCCAATGATATATTAAGATCATTTAAGTGTTCAAATTCAAATTAAGAGGTGGAAACATCCATTATAGTTTTAAAAAATTAAATCAAGAAATTAAATATTAACACTATTTTCTCTATTATTGATCCACACTAGTTTACATGTCTTAGACCATAGATTTGGAGAAGTCACATATGATATGACTTAAAGGAAATTGATAAAAAAAACCATTCATAAAATTTCAATCCATCATCCACTTGCCCATGATCCAATATAAGTTTTTTTGTGTTGAAAACATTAAAATAAGAAGATAACATTTAAAATAATGTTCAGAATTTTCAAAGTTCAATATTTCCAATTTAATGTTATATCCAACCAATTATGGAACTTCAACATATCTCACATTATTTAATGTTTTAGGAAAATAGTTTGAGGACTTTTCAAATTTTCATGATTATTTAAAAACCTTTCCATGAAACTAAACTTCCACATTGTTAATGAACATACAAAAAAATTACTTTTTTATTTTTATAGGAAATGGAAAAGAAAATTTTATCCTTCAATCCCATCATGGTATTTTTCTTATATAAAATAAATTTTTCCTCAATTCATCTGATTAATCCAATTTCAAATACTATAACACACTATTATACTTATTTAACTCTTCATTACTCCAAAAATAATCCACTTCAACCACCTTTAGAGTCTCCTCCATCTAATGAGAATTGTGTAATTTGTTTATGTAATTGATCATCATGAAAAAAATTTCTTCCACTTTTTCAAAGTAATCAAAATATTTATGTTCTTATTCATTCATTTTTATCAAAAACATTGAAATTTTTTCTATAAATTTTTTTTATTATACATACTTGACAAATAATAATTTAGTTGATTTTATCATTCATATCCACAAAAAATTATACTAGAATTAGTCTATCTTCAAGTTCAAACTCAATTTTTTTGTAGTTTCTTGACTTTTTTGGGGAATATATGTTTGATAATAAGATAAATACCAAGTTAAATACCCATAATAGCCACAAAATATGTAATAATTTACACATTTTTTATTTAAACTCCCAGTATAGTTCATTATTAACTTATATATATAAAACAATTCAACTCTAGATAGAGAAAAAAAGATTCAAACTATCCAAATTGTGTAAAAATAATAGTATTAATAAACTCAAAAATCAAGCACACAAAATTATAAAATTATATTTAGAATTATCTCATAGTATAAAAAATAATTCTTTAGCTCAAATTAACATTAAAAGTATAATATTTTGAATTTTCATCCTTATGAACATACTGTTACAATAATATGTTCTTTTGTTTTTGCTTAACCCAAAGACACTCAACAACAATCCTTCCCTAGAAATTATGAAAATTTATGATCAGGATAGAGGTATTTATAGCTATAAAAATTTTATTTCTAAACATAAATGATAATAAAAGTGAAGGATCCAACCAAAGGGTAGGATAGTGAGTGTTATAAAGGATTTATTTATCACCAACTACTAAAAATAGTGTAAAAATGAGGGTGTGAGAGAAATGTGTGCATGATTAAGGTGAAAGGGATTTGAAATGACTAATTGAGATAGTGAGTGGTGTTAAGAAAATTAATGGAGAAGGATACATGAAAAATATAATTGGTGGAGTTTAATTAAATAATTTTATTCAAAATAATTACATTCTATGTAAAATTATTTAAAAAACATGGAAAATAGAGATTTATTTAAAAATAAAATGCCATTCATATGTGAATATTGATACTTTATAATTTATTTCTATTAATATTTTGATATATTAATGTGGGAAAATGAATTTGAAACTATTTTGGTATTGATTTTTATCCATCGATACATCAAAGAAATTGAGACTAAATTAAATCATATATGAAAAAGAAGAATGAATTTCAATCATAAAGGAAGAGAATGGGAAAAAGATTGATGAATAATATACAATTATCTTATATACCCCAATAAATTTATCATATAAATTACTGTAACTTCAAGATAATAATATTAGAAAACATATTAAACATACCAAATAATTAAAATAATAAAGTTGTGGGAGTCTTCTTAGTCTAGTGGATCTTTATCTCCCTCTCTCACCATCACCTTACTTTTCCACAAACATTCTCACCCCAAAAAGCACAAGCTTGTTCTCCCCAAAATAATTTCTCCCTTTTATTTGTGTCATATACTAATAATAAATGTATTTATCAATGAATTTATATAAAAATGAAGTCCCACCTTGAATATAAGAGGAATCTTAGCACTTTCCCCACATCCCTTAGTTCAAAATATCTTCCCACAACTAGGAATGTGGTCACATTCATTACACATAATCTTTCCCATGTTTCTTGAGAATTTGTTTTTGAATATACATCCCACCCAAACATTCTCTTTCATTCATCACTATGAAATATGAACTTAGACATATCTCTTATCTTGATTCAGTATTTAATGGATTCTATTGACAATCTCTAGCAACTCCCTATGTACTCCACCTCACTGGGATAAGATCCTCTTGATTTTATTTTGAGTTATTCTAAATGGGTTTAAAGTGTGTTAAATTAATATTTTAATCCTCTTTAATTAATTATACATTACTAATTTGATATTTGAACCATTATAACATAGTTGATTTCAAATGAATCATTCTTTTGTATCCTTCAATTTGGCCAGACACTCCTTACACAACTCGAGTTTATTTCCATTCAATCATACAGTAGAACACAATTCGTAGACTATTGGTTATTTGATTTAAACACAAAATATGTCATAGTATTTGGGATTTTATTCTTATATAGCTCACGTTAGTCATATTTAATCTTTTTATAGCATGAAATTCATCTAGGGTCTCTTTATGTGAGAACAAATTAATCAAATAAGAGTGTCAGAGGAATGAAATAATTCTAACATGTAGACTTTTGTTATCCGGAGTCATTTTTACATAGTTCCTTATACAGATAGTTTAATCATTACAGGTACTTAAAAAGATATGATAATATAATAAAGCAAACAAATTAATATCACATGATATTAACATGTGTAATGAATCTGACATGATTTATTTTATTTTTTAATCATTCTTATATGAGTTCATAAACAACTGAGTTATTCTTATGAATATGGATGTTGGGAGACATAACTATTAAACATACGGGGATGACTCTTATGGAATATAATAAATATACAAATCTTGTGTCTCCCATCCTAAGATAAATCTTACACTGTTAGAAATTACTTTTAATAAATCATCTATAAAATAGAACATTTTTCTATAATTTATAAAAAATCATTTCATAAGTGAATCAATAATGAAATTTCAAACATGTAGAAAAATATTAGAAGTTGTTCTAGTAAATTATGTTTAAAATAAAAAACATAGAACTTTTAAAATATTTATTCCAAAATACCAATCCATTAAATTTTTTTCTAAAATAATATTCTAAATAAAATTCATCAAAACTACCAACATATTTCTTATTGAAAATATATGCAGATTAAAAAAATTAAATTAATCAATTTCCCAAAAAAATTTGACATTTTCAATCAAATATTTAAATAGTTAAATTTTAAAAAAAGATTAATAATAATTACTTTTCTAATTAAAGAACTCGTTGATACTGAAAAAAACATAATTTTATAAAATAAATATGGAAATATGTTTAAAAAAAAATCCATATCATTATCTCATCTTATATAATTTTACATATTCCATAAAAATTTGATATATTATTTATATCAGGAACATAAACATATTATAATTAGTATTAATTATTCCTTACCTTAATGAGGGAGAGGATTTTAATAGAAAATAGTTTCTTTCATGTTTTAAATTGAAGGTATTCACATTACCTTAATAAAATACATAATAAATATTAATTTGAATATTCATATATATATATATATCAAGTATTGGTTTTAACAATTGATTTAGTATATTAAGAAATTAGATAATTGGTCTTTAGTCCTAATAATGTTGTTCATGAATAAAAATAATTGGTGATAAATTACTATATATTTTTAATAACTTGTCACGAAGTGAACAAAAAGACACATCATGTAAGAACCCAGTTCTTTTTATGAGGTATGGGTTTCCTCTTTTTCTTTTCCTTTGAGCTGTTTTTGAGAAAACCAGGAAAACTGGAAAAATGTTATGTTTTAGTAGAACACACTGTGTAATCCTATGTACATGTCGTGTAGTCTGGTCGAGTAGGATTGGGATACATGGTGTGTGCTTTTGTTGGCTAGGGAGAGAATAAAAATCCACTACATGTCATGTACTTCCTAGTACATGATGTGTACTCATGTCGGCAGGTCGGTGCGAGATGTGTAAAGTAAGTCAGAAAATTTTTCAATATTAAAATGATATACACGCCGTGTATATGGATTTACATGCTGTGCATTAATAAATTTCATCATAAAACAAGTAGTTGCCTCATTTTCTCTTCTCCTGTATAGAACAACCATTGGGTGAAGAAAAATGAGCCGTTGGAGTGGATTCTTCTCCCGTTTCATCATCCAAAACCCGATTCAAGTGTCGTCGATCTCATTGGATACATATCGGTTAGATATTTCTTCTTCTTGATCCATTTTTGATGATTTATGTTCTTGATAAATTTATTCAAGGTTGAATGATTTACCTCAGTTCTTATATCTATGTCGTTGTAGGCCGATTCATGGGTCGGCGTCAGATTATATCAGTTATAATTCATCAAGGTAGGTGGTCTTAAGCTTTTCATTAAATTTTGAGTTGATTATATGTTCCAAAATGGTATGAGACCGTCTTTGGGTTTTTTTCTCTAGAATTGAAACCTATTGATACCTAATGATGTTTAGGTATTTTTTATATTAAATTGAAGCACGAGATTGTGGATTGTTTGATTTGGGGACACCCCATGGTTGTGTTTCACATGGTTATCCATTTGGATAGAACTCCATTGAGTCATGTGAATGTTTCCCTTTTTTGAGAGTTTATTAGAATGATATGTTGTTATATGAAATGTTGACATGAGTAGTTATGATTAAAACCATGAAATAGTTTAATTTGCTTATGGTTGATTCTATGTGAAATGACCACGTGATTTGTTATGTTTAAAGCCATGTGATAATTTAATTCACATGTTTAGTTTTTGAAATGAAATGATAAATGATAAAAAGAGGTAATTAGCAATGGGTGAGCCATAGTCTCAGTTAAAAGACATGGCCTGTCTCATGTGACTAATTACACCGTTTTTACCTTGTGTGAACCATTTTCTCAGTTAAAGGTCAATAGATGGACTCAAGAGGTTAATTACATAAGGGTCATGAGTGAGCCATGGTTTTGGTGGTCAGGCTCCCAGAGTCTTCTTTATAAATGCCATTGAGGGATACATGGGAAGGGCTCTATTGGAAACTAAATAAATGATTAAATGTTAAAATACTGATATTCTTAAATGTGAAATGGTTATGTCAAGAGTTGATGGTTACTTTAGTATGGGAGTTGATGGGCCTAGGCCAGACTTCAAGAACATTGTTATCAGAACTTGTTAAATGAAATGGAATGACTTATAATGTATCTACCAATCCAAAGAACAAGCTTGGATCCAGTATTCACCTTTTGTCTTGAGGATATTCTAAGACATCTTCTATGTTTTCATCAATACGGGGGGTTGGAATTATAAGGCTGAATCTCGAGATAGTTTAACCTAAATGAAATTGAATTGTTAAAGAACATAAACAGAGTAAATGGATAGTTACTTGAGCACTTCCTATTTACTATTTTAGATTACTATTGTTGCATGTATTCACTAACTGTTAGGCACAGATCATTGGTAGTTTCCTACTGGGATTAGTCTCACACCTTGTTTGGGTCATGATATTGGGCCAAAATATATTATATGATTGTAGGTGTAGATAAGGTAAAGCACCCTTATACAGGTACTTGAATTATTCTTAGGAGCATGAGAGCATGGGACCAAGATGATAATTGCGATGCTTCGGAGTTTTATTTCGGTTTCTGCAGTAGTATTTTATTTTTATCTAATTGTAGTGTATACTATTTTGGATTCTATCCTAGAACATATAACATGATACATTGTCATGGTTTGAGACATGGTTATTTTTCTATCAGACTCCCACAGTTTTGTTTCAGTTGCATGTTGTTTACTGCTTACACTATTTGTTAATATTTATTCTATTGTGTTACACTCTGCCAATGAGGGCATAGTTTCCCCACTATCACACCCAGGGCCCTTACTGCTAGTCAGCGGCCTCTGACTTTTGGGAAAATGCACTTGAGGCCATGTGGCCAACCGGGTACGGGGAAACTTTCATTGGCATCCAGATCTGGGATGTTACAAAGTGGTATCAAAGGATTTCTTTTTACTTTTCTTACTATTTATATCTAATATACTAGATATTAAGGAAAAAGGGATTTAGTAATAAACTATGCTTGGAAGTAGCTAACTCGTGTACAGATAAAAGCATAATTATCACAAATTAATTGTTATTTTTTTTTGGTTTTACAGTAGTACAAATTTCACCATTGGGTGATGCACTTGATTTCTGCTATTAATGTTGATTCAATTGTGGTTTCCATTTTAGTTTCAACCCAATGAGATGAGGGTGTTCCATCTCATGCATCATATAAATTCTTGTTCAAATCACATTCCTTGCATTATTTCATGCTATCTAGGATGCATTAGTTTACACATGTTGTTGTGATAGATGATGTGATAGCTATGTCTAATGTTGTGATTGGTTTATTGGTATGTGCTATGGTTTGGATTGAATGGATGTCAAACTTTGGTTCTAGAGGTGAATGGGAGCTCTTTGACCGGAATTTGGCGGATCATGATTCAGTTTTTATCTATAATTGTATCACGATATATTCTGATTGGGTTTCAAACTTTGATCTCTAGGGAGTATTCACCCTCAAGAATTGGAATTTTTTATCTTGCTATTTGTTTTTTCTACAAAACAAGGGTTTTGGGGAAATCTGGTGTTTCTGTCCTAAAAAACCCAGTATACACAGTGTGTAGTCTAGCTTGATATGCCGTGTGTTCTTCTTGTTCAGGGAAGAATGTGTTCCAGGTTTTTATAAGAACATGGTGTGTGCCACGTATACATGTAGTGTAATCCTTGACCGTGTAAAATGTCATGTGAGAGGAGAACATGGGTTTCCAAGATTTTATAAGGACACACCGTGTAATGTGAGTACACACCATGTAGAAGTAGACCGTGTATCCGGTCGTGTGACTAACTGATAGATCCAATATTTTTATGATTTTTTTATATTTAATTAAATGATTTATTCTCTAAAAATTGAACATATTGAGTTATTTTAATCAATTTTAGATTTAGATGGTGTTTTGAGCTTAAATATGAAAACTACTTAATTAGGAAATATAGACAGATTTTAATATCTTTGTTAATTCAAGCATATATTTTAAAATATAAATCTAATTTATGTGATTCATTTTTTATTGTATTCCTATATTTATTGTCTTCATCTTTTTATTCTGTACTATGATTTAATGCGGCCATCCAAGGGTCCAAAAAAAATCAATCAATTTAGACAATTATCCTGGAAGACCGCATGGACCCCACATCAATGAATTTATCATAAATCGGTCAAAACACATCCAATTATGGTGATTAAAATTTTAATGGAAAGAATCTTAAATGGTACGTTCGTATGTTGAATATCATTAAGAGATCCCTTCATTAAGGCATCCCATGGATGCTCAAATTTTGGGACAGAAAAAATGAAATATTCATCCAAAATAAAATCTCAGCATTAATTATCCAAATCTCATAATAAACAAAGAATATCAATATGAAATTTTGGGATTAATCTAACAAGTTATTTATAAAGATATTTTATTAAAAAACCATTCCAAAATTATGTCATTAAATTATCATGCCATGGTTAATATTTTTGTGGATAGAATCCGTAGAAAATATTAAAGAGATATTATGAAGATCACAAATTTGAAGACCAAAGGATGGAACCCCCTTGGCCTACATAAAGATTATTTCACCCATTATTAAGGAATAGTTCAATAACACCATTGGAGAGTAGGCCTATGGAAGTGCTTCTAACTTAGTAATTTTCTTTTATTTTCTTTTTAATTTAGTTTTATTTTCTCATGTAATGCATTTTCATATTTTTAATTCAAGGGTTTCCATCTTCTTCCATATCTATTTATCTTCCAACCCTAACCTAATTATCCAATTTTATTATTTTTATATCCATTGTGACCTATTATCCTCAAATATTAGGGGTAACCTGAGGCTTGGCCTTGGGGGAGGTTTCACGGTGTTTAGCACTATTGCACTTTCAATTCAAAATGTTTTAAATTTATTTGTGGTGGAGGTGGAAATATTGCATGGGTACGACGGTCATCCACCATGATACTATTCCCAAATACATTTATTTTTCTTGATTAATTAATTTTACCTCCCATATCTTAGGAGATAATCCTTCATACGGTGGATTTGGGGTTTCCATAAGGGATGAAACGATATACGATAGAGCCCGATATTTTTGGGATAGCATTCTCGGTTGCGATGTTACCCTATTTGACTATTGAAGGAGGTGTGGTTTGATGTGTCGGATGCATAATAAAATCACACACTAAATAAATCAAGGGAATGTAATTCATTAATTAGGTTTTAATAAATGAATTATCAAATTGAATTTAAAATAATAAATAAATGATGAATTAACCTGTGTTATCCAACCCTAGGACCAAGTTTTTTGTTCCTTAATTACATTTTTTCACTGCATGATAGTTTTAAAATTTATTTCAATTAAAATTAATTACCGTCCTAGATTAAATACAATCAAACAATAATTATTTTATGTGATATAGAATAAGTAGGTGAATAAATCATAAAACTCCTCAAGTGAGATGACCTCAGTCAACCTCTTTGCTGCATTAGGAAAAATTATTACTTTTGTCACACCCTACAATAGGCGTGCGTCAAAAATGGCACCATTTCTAGGGAGATAATCAGTTTTTAACTTTAATTTTTCTATTTTCATATTTTAGATAGTTTTGATTTTATAAAAAAAATACAAAAAAAACTTTTCTATGATGTATTCAAATTTAAATTATTATGCATGGAATAATTACTCACAGGTGAAGGAGGAAGAAACCGACTACACTAAGGAGGCCCTCCAACGAAAGGATGACGCTCTAATGATTGGGTTCAAACAAAAGGAAAGAGGAATTAAAACATGTATCTCACTTGAATATTTGATGACCGTGGCCAATGAACTCAAAAATGACATTAAAAGATTCAAGTCTAAGAAGGAAGTGGCACAACTCTTCCTGTATTTCGTTGAAGTAATCCATGAAGTTGAATCCAAAATCAAGGTGGAGGATCATGACTAACTACCTCCATCCATCGATAATATACTCCAAGAGGAACTTTAAACTCAAGAAGATATTGAAACTGAACCAACTTGGGGAGTTGAACATTTCATTGACTCTATCTCTTCTGATTTCATTGAATCTGAATTTTATTTAAAGACCCAGAAATTTCAAGGATATTTTTTTTCTTAAATACTTTGAAATTTTACGAGTCTGTGGCTTCTGAAGGTACCTGATTTTGAGGTTCGGTGTTCCCGAAATCAATTATTGGTGTTTTTTTCTAGTACGTTCAGTAAACGTATGAGCGGGTTTTTCTATCTTTTGAACTGGTGCTTGGAATTGAAATCTGAGGACAATGATGAACTCGTAGCGCCGGTATTCGCTTAAGAGGACCATTACCGCAGTTGCATTTTATGTGGGTTGAAAGATTATTTTTGGGGATTTAGAATGAATTAAATAATAATTGTTAAACACAATTTTGTTTTATTTTATTTTATTTACAAGAGGAAGTTAAGGGTGGGACCCACATGAACCCAAACCCTTCACCACCCCCCAACTCCCCATTAATAGCCCTTTTTTTATTACTTTGAAAACTCCACAAATTTATTATGGTGGAACCTTCCGACCTCCCTCCTCCCATAAATTGTGCCAATTCATATAATTAATATCAGCATTAATTTATTGGCACCTCTTTTGAATTAATATGAATTGCATGACAATTCTATTAATTGGTGAGCCTCCTAATTTCTTTTGCATTGGGAAAACACTTTTGGGGAAAAGGCTTTGGAGAATTAAAAAGGGAGGCGATATTTATTCAACAAAGAACACCATTATTCAATGAAGAACATCCCCGATGAAGAACGCAAAGGGCTGCTTCCTCAGACGCACCTCGACGTCAAGGAGCCTACATTGCCTACAACAACGACTCTTCCTCCATCGTTGATGGGATGAAACCGTTCTTCTCCAATGCCTGACTACCGTGACGCTCCTCTTTCGTGGCTTGACGATGAACGACATCAACTACAAAGTAGGGGGATTTGTATATTTCATTTATTATATTTATACCCCTGAGTATGGCGTTTAATTATTGGGTAATGACTTGAACCACTAACGTGGTGGGTACGGACGAACGAACAAGTCCGGACCCATCGTCGTATCGTTCTTGATGCGTGGGATGTTGGTGACGATGAAACTGGACCACAACGGCGATTTGAAGGCTTCGCAGTGGAGTTTGGATCCTGAGACGACTGTAGGCGCAGACAGAAGCAAAAACGGACCACCGGAATGAATCCGGTGGCCCGTGGAAGACCGCGGCGGTGAGGGTCCCCGACGAGGCGCCGCCGGCGACCGGAGGTGGCGGCTAACACCGGCCGACTGCCTAGAGGAGGCGTTACCCCAGCGCGCCACCGGCAGAACCCCGCCGCGGAACCAACCACGGTGACGAGGAGGGGATCCCACGGCCGCGCGGGATCTGGGAGACAAGCAGCGCCAGCCTGGCGCCACGTTCGTGGGACCGGGGGCCGCGCCCCCAGCTCGGCCAGCTGGCCGAGCCCGCACACCCCCCCTCCCCCAGCCGGTCCAGGGTAGTGTAACGGCCCGAAATTTTGAATAAATCTTGTTTCCTAATTTCATGTGTTATTTTATTTTATTTTTATACTCAACAAAAATGTTTTATTTGATAAACATGATTATAATTAAAATGAGACCATTGGGTTCTGACTGTTATATGACCATCGGTCAATATGACCGCTGTGAACAAAATATTTTGATTATTGTCTCTAAATACAAGTAATCTTGGTTAATTATTATAGAAAGAAGATTCGATGGCCTCACCTAGTAGTCTTGGACCGATCGAAGCCCATCTAACAGAACTTGGGAAGGAGGTAGCACCATTGGGCTTTGCTCTGGACCAAACCCAAGCTGAACTTAATCATGTGAAGCTAGAACGGAATCGCCTCCGTGAGAAGTTCAAACTGATAGAAATTACTACTCGGGCAATGTTGGCCGAGCCTCCCTTGGACTCTCTCACCTTAGCACACCTTACACTTAGGTCCTATGCTGGTGTGATAAGGGGCTATGTAAGAAGACCGTAACTGCCTTGTGTAATCCTTTGTTTTAAAAAAAATTGGGATTTCTTCTTATGATGATGTTTATGAATTTTCAAATGACCGGATAAATATAGTATGCATATTTTTGATGAATTTTAGAAAAAGGATATTTTAAAAATGTTTATGTAAACCTTAAATAATTAAAAATGTGTAATGATTTTCAAAAAATGGTCTTCTATAATTATGTTCAGTACAAAATTTGGAGTCTAATAAGATCAACTTGATTTTTGATGAATAGTAAATTATGAATAGTGATTTTATGATTAGGATTAGTAATATGACCAAATGGATTAGTAATCTCACTTAAAGAAAGTTTTAAAATAATCTAGGCACCTTGATTAAGTAATGTGATTCAATAAAATGGTTAAATAACGGTTTCATAAATTATTATTCAAGTATTAGTTTTTTCGGGTGAATAGTGTTTTTTAATTAAAAATTAAATTAAAAATATTTAGAAAATTATTTTTATAAAATGGATTTCATTTTTGAACTCAGAGCACCGATATTATGTTATAGAAATTTGTGGGGGTTTTTCTGAAAAAATGAATTTTCAGTGAATAGTGTATTTTTTAAAAAATAAAATAAAAATATTTAGAAATTTTTTTTTATAAAATGGAGTTCATTTTTGAAATCATAGCATTGATATTTGATTAAGGTGAAATTTTGGGATCTTTCTGAGAAAGTTGAATTTTCAGTGAATAGTGAAAATACAGTTTTGGGGTTTCAGTATGTTTAATGACATCATAACTGTGTCATGATGATGTCATGAGATATTTTAAGGGTTGGCCAGACAAGGGTGATGAATTATTGTTTTGGGGGCCCCATGTGGCCTAACTCCATGGTAAATTCCAAGGGAGAGCACATGGGTTTGAGAAAAGCACATGTGAGGTGTCCCTTGGCCATTAATGCCTTGTCCCCTCACTTTCCCAATAAATACCAAGCCCTCCTCTCATCTATTCGACCCCCCACTCTTCCCGAACGAAGTTATGGTCTCATTACCTCCCAAGGAGTCCTCCCAAGATGCCCCCAAGCCCTCAAGGTCCCATCCTTTGAGGTTTAAGAGTTACATTTTAAGGTAAGGGATCCGACCTCTCTCTTTCTTTTCATGTAATCCTTTTTATGTCATTCCTTTTATGCACCATGTTATATTGTGATAGGATGTTCTTTTATATTCATCTTAATTCCCTTTTCATGTTTATATGATGAGATATCCCCTCTTACTCTCATCATTTAGTTTTATGAATGTTTAAGTGACGCCGTTAGGCTGCCGAATTTTTAAGGGATTCTTTCACCCTTCTCATTTTTCAAGTTCGATTTTCATGTCAAGTATTTCAAGTTCCTTTTTATTATGTTAGGGTATGATATCTATATCTATCATACTGATCTCTTATGATCATATGATTAGAGACCCTATTTGATCTTGTCAATTCTTTTTTTATTGATGTTTAAGTGACGCCGTTAGGCTGCCGAATTTTCATAAGAGAAATCTAATTTTTGTCTTCCTTCCATGTTTTTCATTTCAAATGGTATGTCCTTAAAATTTCATTACCATGTCCATATATCCTTCTTATTCTGTTCCCTTACTGTTTTATGGATCATTTATGAGTGGGTGACCCATGTCCCCTCTCTTTTCAATGTTTTCTAAAACCTTGTAACATAGCCGTTATGCTGCAGAATTTTCGTCTCAAAATACCTCTCTCTTTTCTCAAAATTATTTTATGTTATAAAGTGAATACTCAAAGCTCTTATTTCTAAAATGGTATTCACATATATATCAAAATGTTCCATTTTAAATTCTGGGATTTACATACATGAGACCCACTTTCTCTTCCGTGGGTTTAAAGTGTCGTTAAGATCATGTCTTTAAAGCAGTTTTTAAGATGTTATGATTATGAAATGAAACCCATTTATTTTATGCTATGTGGGTTATTTATGAAACTCTTGATGATGATATATGTGGCTCACATGATAATAAAGGCAAATTTAAGGGTGCGCCCTGATAGCGCTCCAATGCATTGGGTAATGATGTAACCACTAGAGATTACAATTTTCACGATACCTTGGCGAATAACCTTGGTAATTTTCAAATGACACCTTGGGGATGGACCTTGGTGATATGTTCATGATTTTCTATGTTAAATGATGTAGCCACATCTTAATGTTATGAAAAATTTTATTTTTATTATGATATGCCTCACGATTTCTTTCTCATGCCTTAAAGTTCTTTTCATGGCCTTATTGAAGTATCTCAAGTTCACATGTAAAATGTTTCTCTTGTTTCCATTACTGGGCCTTCTGCTCACCCTTTCTTTTGATGTATGTCCCCAGGTTATGAGATGCAGTAATGAACCTAGGATGAACATGAGGAGAAGCCTTCAAGTGTTTAAGAAGAATGTTTTATGTTTTCATGTTTTAAGTTCCTGGTTTCCAAGACACTAAACCCTAAAGATCCTCGGTTTTGTAAAATGTAATGAAAGTTTATTTGATAAAAAGGCGGGATGCTATAGGCAGGTCATGTGGACTGGGCCACACCCTACCGGGCTGGACCCGAACCTGGTTCGAGCTGACCCAGGGTGGGTTGGGTCGGGTCGGACCGGGCCCAAACCCCCCACTTCAGACCGTTTTTCGGTCTTTTTCCCATAACCTGAGCTACGGACCTCTGATCGATGAACCATCAGTTGCGTAGGAATCCTTTAATCGAGACGGTCATTTAGTTATATTAAACTCAAGGTTTCGGTAATGTTTGTGTATGACCGAGTTGGTTTGAACACGAAACCAACTGGGCCCTTGGAGCGGAAACGCTTATAACTTAATGACCGGACATCCGATTGACGTACCGTAAACTATGTTGGATTCCTTTTGATGAGATGGTTCTTTTGGAATAATCCAATTATATTTTGGACACAACTGGAGTATGGTCAGGTTGGTTTTAGATTAAAAACCAACCGGGCCCCTGGAACAGAAAAGTAAATAACTCTCAGACCGGGCGTCCAATTGACGCACCGTCTGTCGCGTTGGGTTTCTTCTGACGAGACGGAACTTTGGGGTACATCAACTCTGGACTTCGTGATAGTTGATTTATTGATCCCCTTGCTTGAGGAGCGGACCCTCCCGGAATCTAGAGTGTTGTGTGCGGGAACCCTAGAGCTGGCTGTGACTGCATTGACTACTGTACTGGAAACCTTCGTGGGTTCGACAGTGACGAATACCATACTGGAATCCTCCATGGGTTCGACATCAATGACTATTGTTCTTGTATCCTATGTGGGTTTGGCAGTATTGACCCCTGTACTTGTATCATGTGTGGGTCCGGTAGAGTAGCTGGTCTTATATCCTGTGTGGGTCTGACAGTTTAGCTGGACTTGTATCCTGTGTGGGTCTGATAGCTTAGATGAATCAGTGACTATATCTAATAATCTCTATCGCTATATGAAAGTTGTATACCTATGTGAGCTGAGTCTTGACTTTCAACCATTACCAATGGTGTGATTGACTTCCTTTCTATGTGGAATAGGATGTGCTTGGGCTCGAGAGTAGGAGCCGAACTGGGATTGATGACTTAGGTATATGTATGGGCATATACCTAAGTAGAGTGGGTTGATGCTTCGTGATTTCACCTTTCCTTGTGGTTTATCCTTTGTGTATTTTGGGAGACCTTCGGGGGTCTCGGGGTCCCTATTGAGTATCGTATACTCACCCCTGCACGGGTTATGCCTGCACTACGTTGTGTTGGATGCAGATGACGGACAACACTGATCGTGGTAGAGGCTTGTAGAGTTGGATGATACCCAGAGGTTGAGCAATTTATGTGACTTACATGGAGCAGACGAATGGACCTGTGGTACTGGGAGAGACTATCTGTACCCACCCTTCAGGTGGGATTTCCGAAGGATGACTCGGTGTTTTTTGTTTTACTTTACTGCTGTTGCACTAGATTTTCAATTGTTCTGTACTTTTAGTTGGGTTTGTATACTGGCACATTTACTTTTCAGAACTTACTTTTGAACTCAGTTTACTCAGTACTTGCTTCATTTGTGTACTCTATTGTGTTGTTTACTTTTATAAAGGCAATATCTTCTCTTTTTATTGGGATTTATACCTTTGGTGCTAGTCGCCAGCCCCTGGCATATGGAAGGCAGGCTTGGGGTAGTCACGGCACGGGCCCTGAGGATGGGTCATGAAAAATTGGTAGCAGAGGAGTCAGTTCTACCGCAGAACTTAGGAATATGATCTTCCCCTTCTATGAAGCAATAGTGTTAAGAGTATTGAGTGTGGTTTTCAGTCCAGAGAGTCCAGTGTTGGTGCGGTGGCCGACGTATCCATACACCAGGACCCTGACCTCTGACTTCCGACTCAGTGCACGAAAACACTTATTGCGTGTGTGTTTCCTTTAAAAAGTTTTCTTTGTGACTACTTTGTGTGAGCTCACCAGGTATATTTTCTGACCGTGGCACACTTGTTTCTTTTCAGGATAGCCCCACGAAGGTAGCCAGCTAGGGTTCTGAGTTAAGTACGAGATGGCAGCCCACCGAGCGACGAGGCCTCGGTGCAGGGCCCCATCACAGTAGAGGCACTAGCGGTACCACTACCCGCTGAGCCACCAAAACCACCAGCCCTTGTGGTAGAGAGTGCACACAGCCGGAGTGCGTTGCACGAGTTTCAGCGACAGAGGCCGCCCATGTTTCATGGAGATATGGACCCTCAGGCAGCCGAGGATTAGCTGGAGGCTATCATCAGAGTTTTCAGATTGGTAGGGACACCAGTTGACCTTATGGTGATCCTTGTCGCGAGTCTCCTGCACACAGTAGTAGGTATATGGTGGATCTTGATGCTCCAGGTGCACGATGAGGCATCTCTACTTTGGACAGACTTTGAGAGTCTCTTTCTCTCAAAGTTTGTTCCAGCCACCCTTTGTGCAGTGCAGATTCAGGAGTTACTACATCTGTAGCAGGGTAGCATGACTGTAGCTCAGTACTTAGTGAGGTTTACTGACCTCTGAAACCAATCCACGAATATGGTACAGGACCCATTCTTTAGAGACCAGACCTTTGAGCAGGGACTGAGGCACGAGATCAGGTCTTTGACGATTCCCCTCAGCATCCCGACGTAGGCAGGGGCGCTTGAGAGAGCCCTTTTAGTGGAGAGCTTTCTCGCTGAGCAGCCACCAGTAGCGAGACCCACCACAGGGCGACACGGAGTGGAGTCTTCTACAACTGGTAGTATATAGATGTCGCAAGGGTCCAAGCGGACCAGGACATCAGGTGGGAAAACTCAGGATACAGGTTTGGTTGTGTGGGGCACACGAAACAGAGCCAGACTTACGAGGAGCAGACAGTGCTATGCATCTGGCGGGCAGGGCCACATGGCTCATGACTGCCCAACCCACCATGAAGACGAGCAGCAGACAGTGGAGGGACCTCTTATGCAGAGGAAGAGGTTTGACTGTGGAGGTCCACAGGGAGAAGGTAGACGGGGTAGAGGAGCTGGCCGAGTAGCAGTTGGTGGATGACATTTCGAGGCTCTACCACCACTACCACCAGGAGGTCCACCCCGACTATAGGGAGCTGGCAGATAGAGGCAATCTCAACTCTAGGCAATTGAGGCTTACGACCATGGTGCACCTAAGATGACTCAATGCACTATCTGTGTCTACTCCACCCTTGCTGCAGTTCTTATAGACACATGTGTGAGTCATTCATTCATTACCACTACCCTTATTCCGAGCTCAGAGATTTCGAAGGAGTTGTGGGCTCTATCCTTATGGGTAGAGACTTTTACGAGAGTAGACTCGATGATTTTTAACTGGTGCTAGCAGTTTGAGCTTACTCTAGGAGGCGAGATCTTCGGCTGGGATCTTCTTGTAGCAGTGTCGAGGCCTTACGACGTCATCTTGTGTATGGACTAGTTATCTTCAGTCAATGCCCAGATCAACTGTATTAGGTGCAAGGTGCGATGTATCCGCACAGATGGGAGCAGTTTCACCTTCACCAGTGAGAAGGGAACCTTTGCAGCACAGGATGGACTTACGCAGAGGTGAGAGAAGCCAATCACACATCAGTTGGCTAGTCTCATCCTCAGAGCAGTTGACGTGCGGAGTCCAAGTTTTCCTATAGTGGTGGATCAGTATGCAGATGTTTTTCCTGATTAAGTTCCAGGACTACCTCCTCATAGAGAGGTATAATTATACATAGATCTGTACCCTGGGACAACACCGATATCTACCCCATCATATTGGATGGCTCCTGCTGAGCTTCGTGAGTTGCGGGTACAGCTGGAGGACTTGCAGGGAAAGGGATTTATCTGACCCAATGTTTCACCCTGGGCTTCTTTGATTTTGTTCGCCAAGAAGGCGGATGGGAGCTTGAGACTATGTGTCGACTACCGTCTCTTGAACCAGGTGACCGTGAGGAACAAGTACCCAGTACCGAGGATTGACGACCTCTTTGATCAGCTCAAGGGAGCACGATGGTTCTCAAAGATAGACCTCAGGTCAGGCTATCACCTGCTCAGAGTTCGAGATGATGATGTGCAGAAGATGGCGTTCAGGTGTCGATATGGCTACTACAAGTTCTTGGTTATTCCCTTTGGCATAACCAATGCTCCAGAAGTTTTCATGAGTCTCATGAATAGGATCTTCCAGCCATACCTCGATCGGTTTGTCATAGTCTTCCTTGACGACATACTGATTTACTCAACTACTGAGGAGGAGCACGCCTACCACTTACGGGTCGTACTGGATACACTCCGAGAGCACCGGATTTATGGTAAGCTCTCGAAGTGCCAGTTCTGGATTCAAGAGGTTCAATTATTAGGACACGTCATCTCGAAGGTAGGAGTTTCATTGGATCCAGCGAAGATTGAGGCAGTTCTTTCTTGGGAACCACCCAGGAGTGTAACGGAATATCGGAGTTTCCTAGGTCTGGCTGGGTACTATCAGAGGTTTGTTCCAGACTTCTCTAGAGTTTTAGCATCTCTTATAGCTTTGACAAAGAAGGGGAAACCCTTCGTGTGGTTAGATAGATGTCAGCAGAGCTTTCAGGAGATTGGGAAGAGATTGACCAGTGCGCCCATCTTGAGGCTACCAGAGGAGGGCGTTGGGTACGTAGTTTACTACGATGCATCAGGGACCAGACTCAGGTGTGCCCTGATGTAGGAGAGAGCGGTGATCGCTTATGGTTCACGGAATTTGTGATAACACGAGAAAAACTACGCTACCCATGACTTGGAGTTAGTAGTAGTGGTATTTTCCTTGAAGATGTGGCGGCAATATCTGATGGGCGAGCGCTTTATAGTCTACTCTGACCACCGGAGTCTCAGGTACATCTTCTCACAGAAAGACCTAAACCTGAGACAGTGACAATGGCTCGAGTTCCTCCAGGACTATGACTTTGAGATAGTCTATACTCCTGGGAAGGGGAACATTATGGCTGATGCTCTCAGCAGGAGATCGGGCATTCAACTACTAGGCGAGGTTACGAAGCAGCTAGCCGCGTTGCAGATATCCTTTGTGGATATAGATGGATCATAATTTCTTCAGTCTCTCATGGTCACTCCTCCACTTATTCAGCGAGTTAGAGAGGCGCAACATGGGGACACTGATTGCGAGACACGACGTGGTCAGATATCCTCAGGGGTGGCACCCGATGGATTTTCTAAAGGAGGGGAGCACGTCATCCTCTTCAGGGGACGTACGATGGTACCGATTTCACTACAGGAGGAGGTGCTGAGGGAGTTCAACACTTCCCCTCTAGCAGTACATCCATGAGTGGTGAATATGTATCAGGACCTCAGACGACAACACTAGTGGCTGGGTATGAAGAAGGATGTAGCAAAGTTCATTTCACGATGCCTCACTTGTCAGCAAGTGAAGGCGGAGCACCAGGTACCAACAAGCTTGGTACATCCCTTAGAGGTCTTGAAGTGGAAGTGGGATGGGATATCTATGGATTTCTTGATGGGGATTCCATATACATCCAGGGGTCACGACTCTATCTGGGTGATTGTAGACCAACTCACCATGTCGGTCCACTTCCTATCGATCAGAGAGCAGGGCTCAGTTGAGATATTGGGATGCCTCTATGTTCAAGATATTTTATGGCTTCACGGTGTTCCATTGTCTATCGTCTCTAATTGAGATGCTCGTTTTACTTCCTGGATTTGGAAGGGGTCGCAGGAGACATTTGGGACGCAGCTGTGTCTGAGCACCGCCTTCCATCCTTAAACGGATGGACAGACTGAGAGGACCATTCAGACACTCGAGGACATGCTCTATGCATGTGTCCTTGACTTTGGTCATAGCTGGGCAGATCACCTACCTTTGGTGGAGTTTCTGTACAACAATAGTCACCACTCCACCATCGAGATGACACCATACGAGGCACTATACGACCGACCTTACAGATCACCTCTATGCTAGACTGACCCATGGGATTCAGCACTTGTAGGACCGGAGATGGTTCAAACTACGATGGAGAAGGTGCAGATCATCCAAGAGCAGATGAGGACTGCACAGAGCAGACATAAGTCCTATGCTAATAGGAGACAAAGACCACTGGAGTTCGAGGATGGTGACCATGTTTTCTTACAAGTCTTACCTCAACGAGGTCTGCGGAGATTTGGTCTGGGCGGCAAGTTATCTCTGCATTTCATCGGACCTTTTCAGGTCCTCAGCAGAGTAGGAAAGGTGGATTACCGCCAAGCCCTTCAATATCAGTTGCACCGGGTGCATGCCGTCTTCCACGTATCACAGCTGAGAGATACATGCATGACCCGACCCACATCATCGATCATGGGGAGCCATACATTGATTACGGGGCGATGTTTGTGGAGGTACCAGTGGAGATCAAGGATCGACAGGAGCGGGTCCTTCATGGATGGTTGATTCCTCTAGTCCGTGTTCGCTGGTAGCATTGGAACCTTCAGGAGAGCACATGGGAGCGGGAGGCTCAAATGTGTGCTCAGTACCCCTTTTTGTTTCCCTAGTGTATGTTGTAGCTTTACGGGGAATTAAATCTCTGAGGTGGGAGTAATTTAAAGACCCAAAAATTTCAAGGAATTTTATTTTTTTAAATACTTTGAAATTTTACGAGTCTGTGGCTTCTAACGACACCTAATTCTGAGGCCTGGTGTGCCCAGAATCAATTGTTAATGTTTTGTTCCGGTACGTTTAGTAAACGTACAAGCGGGTTTTTCTATCTTTTGAACTGGTGCTCGGAATTGAAATATGAGGACACCGATAAACTCACAGCGCTGGTATTCGCTTAGGGGGACCCTTACCGTAGTTGTGTTTTATGCGGGTTGAATGTTTATTTTTGGGGATTTAGAATGAATTAAATAAAAATTGTTGTACACAATTTTATTTTATTTTATTTTATTTACAAGAGGATGTTAAGGGTGGGGACCACACAAACCCAAACCCTTCCCCACCCCTCTACTCCCCATTAATACCCTTTTTTTATTAATTTGAAAACTCCACAAATTTATTATTGTGGAACCTTCCCACCTCCCTCCTCCCATAAATTGTGCTAATCCATATAATTAATATCAGTGTTAATTTATTGGCACCGCTATTGAATTAATATGAATTGCATGGCAATTCTATTAATTGGTGAGCCTGATTATTTATTTTGCATTGGAAAAACACTTTTGGGGAAAAGGATATGGAGAATTAAAAAGGGAGGTGATCTTTCTTCAATGAAGAACACCGTTCTTCAACGAAGAACATCCCCAGTGAAGAATGCGAAGGACTTCTTCCTTGGACGCACCTCAACGTCAAGGAGCCTACGACAATGACTCTTCCTCCATCGTTGATGGGATGACACCATTATTCTACGACGCCCGACTACCGTGACGCTTGTCTTCCATGGCTCGACGTCGAACGATATCAACTACAAGGTATGGGGATTTGTATATTTAATTTATGTGATTTATACCCTCGAGCATGGTGTTTAATTGTTGGGTGATGACTTGAACCACTAACGGGGTGGGTATGAACTAACGAACAAGTCCGGACCCATTTCCGTATCGTTATGGATGCGCAGGATGTTGGTGACGATGAAACGGGACTGTAATGGTGATTTGGAGCCTTCGCAGTGGAGTTCGGATCCCAAGATGATCGCAGGCGCAGACGGAAGAAAAAACAGACCACCGGAATGACTCTGGTGGCCCGCGAAAGACCGTGGTGGCACGGGTCGCCGGTGGGGCACCAACGACTACCGGAGGTGGTGGAAGGAACTGGTTGGCCACCTGGAGGTGGCGATGCCCCAGCGCGCTGCTGGCAGAAGCCCGCCATGGCACCGGCCGTGGCGGCGAGGAGGGGATCCCGCAGCCACGCGGGATCCGGGAGAGAAGCGGCGCCAGCCTAGTGCCGCGTTCGCGGAACCGGGGACTGCACCCCCCGCTCTGCCAGATGGCCGAGCCATCACCCCCCCATCTAGGCCAGGGCGGGTCACGGGTACTGGGCCAACCCACGGTGGGTTGGGCCGGGTCAGACCGGGCCCAGACCCCCCACTTCGGACCATTTTTTGGTCTTTTGCCCATAACTTGAGCTACGAACATCCGATTGACGCACCGTCATTTGAGTAGAAATACTTGGATTGAGAAAGTCGTTTTTTTATATTACACTCAAGGTTTCAGTGAATTTTTGGGATGGTCGGGTTGGTTCGCGCCCAAAACCAAACGGGCCCTTGGAGCGGAAACGCTTATAACATAAGGACCGGGTGTCTGATTGAAGTACCGTCAAGTAAGTTGGATTAATTTTTATGAGATGGTTCTTTTTGGAATAATTCACTTGAGGTTTGGACACATCTAGAGTACGACCGGTTTGGTTTTAGCTTAAAAACAAACCGGGCCCATGGAACGGAAAAGCCAATAACTCTCAGACCGGGCGTCCGATTGACGCACTGTCTGTCGCGTTGGGTTTATTTTGATGAGACATAACTTTGGGATACATCAAATCTGGACTTTGTGACAGATGATTTATCGACCCCCTTTCTCGAGGAGTGGACCCTCCTGGAATCGAGCGTATAGTGTGCGGGAACCCTAGAGCTGGCTGCGACTGTATCGACTACTATACTGGAATCCTCTGTGGGTTCAACAATGATGACCACCGTTCTGGAATCCTTCATGGGTTCGATGGAAATGACTACTATTCTTGTATCCTGTGTGGGTCCGACAGTATTGACCTCTGTACTTTTATCCTGTGTGGGTCCGGCAGAGTAGCTCGTCTTGTATCCTTTGTGGGTCCGACAGCTTAGCTGGACTTGTATCCTGTGTGGGCCCGATAGCTTAGATGAATCAGTGACTACATCTGATCATCTCTATCACTGTACGAAAGTTGTATAGCTGTGTGAGCTGAGTCTTGACATTCAATCATTACCAACAGTGTGATTGACTTCCTGTGTGTATTGGGTTATTCTTGGGCTCGAGAGTAGGAGTCGAACTGGGATTGATGACTTAGGTATATGTATGGGCATATACCTAAGTAGAGTGGGTTTATGCTTCTTGATTGCACCTTTCCTTGTGGTTTATCCTTTGTGGATTCTGGGAGACCTTCGGGGGTCTCAGGGTCCTTACCGAGTATCGTATACTCACCCCTTCACGGGTTATTCTCGCACTACGTTGTGTTGGATGTAGATGATGGACAATGCTGATCGTGGTAGAGGCTTGTCGAGATGGACGGTACTCGGAGGTGGAGCACTTGGTGTGACATCCACAGAGCAGACAGATGAACCCGTGGTGCTGTGAGAGACTATCTATACCCACCCTTCAGGTGGGATTTCCAGAGGACAAATCAGTGGTTTTTGCTTTACTTTACTGCTATTTCACTAGATTTTCAGTTGTACTGTACTTTCAGTTGGGTCTGTATACTAGCCCATTTACTTTTCATCACTTACTTTTGTACTCAGTTTACTTAGTGCTTGCTTCAGTTGTGTACTCTATTGTATTATTTACTTTTATAAAGGCAATGCCTTCCATTTTTATCAGGATTTATGCCTTTGGTGCTAGTCTCCAGCCCCTGGCCTATAGAAGGAAGGCTTGGGGTAGTCACGGCATGAGCCCCGAGGATGAGTCGTGACATTTTATGTCACTCCCTCTTGTTTTATAGAATCAGATATTCTTTTTTATTCCTTGGAGGAAGAAGAATAAATTTCACCTATTGAGGAACACCTAGAGCTCCATGAGGACATTGATCATCTACATGAGGAATCCCATGAAGATATACAATTGGTTATGCCTGAAAAACCAAATCTATAAGATGCCTACCTTAAAAGATAATATTTTAAAATCAATACTTCAAATTTATATTTTGAGTCTCCCTTTGATTATTATTTTCATGCTTCATATCTAGATAAACCAGTGGATTTTGAAGAAGATGTTGCACAAGTAGAAACTGAAGAGGAGGGGGATTCATACATCATACTACCCCCACCATGCAAGTGGTAACTAATTGTGAATGGGGTGGATATGGTGTACTCTATACATGTAAATATCCTCAACAAGAACAAAGAACTCTAGGATACGAAGAACAACATGTGGTGGTTCATGTCCAAAAAGCTCCACCCACCATTAGATTATGGATAATAGCTGATATTTCCCTCTAGAGATAGTAAATGAATCTAGGTCCCACTTGGAAGATTATACCATGACTTATCATTACTTGTTTTCTAGGAATTTAGATTCCAATTTTTTTCATAGAAGTAGCGTAGCATGCATCCCCCTCCTTCCTATATTTTTTTTATCTTTAATGAAATGATCCTAACACTTAATTGAGTAATTATATTTTGTAGGTTCATTATAGAAGATAGGAACCCCCAAAAATGAAAAAAATAAAGCTTCATTTCAAAATGGAGTTCACTTTTAATCTTTAACTTTGAAACTATTTACATTTTTGTTTTGTGCTTTAAAATAGAATTGAATTCCCACACTTGAATTCTATTTTACTTGACATATATAGGAGACATGAGTTTATTAGGAATGAAATGATGACATGTTTTAGATTTCAATGTTAATAATATTGAATGATTAAAATGGAGAATTGGATGATAAAAGTGAATCTTGAATATTGAAATGAGGACCCATGATTTGATAGAATTAATTGATTCTTGTAAATGAAATTTCCCTACCATCTTTCATGCTTTGAATTTCTGAAATTCATGTTAATTAATTTGTTATTATTAATCATGCCATGAGTGATTTTCCAATATGATATTCCCATTTCCGAGATGATTTCTAGACTAAATATTTCTTATTTTATCTTGATCATATTTCTTGAGTTATCTTGGGACATACCACATGCCAAAACTTGTATTGAAACTTGTCAAAGCAATGATTGTGAAAAAACATATTTAAAATGATTTAGGAACTACTTTGTCTAGCCACATATTTACCTGAGACCCACCTTTATATTTATCCTTTGTTATTCCGTAGAATACATTATTTTTCCTATAGCTTTAAGCCACATTAAAAGATGATATTTCCTTACCTACCTAAACTTTTAGTATTTTTTCATAGATATTTCAAGTTTGAGTGTGGGGGAAGGGCCATTCAGGTGTGTTCATTGGGATGTGTATCATTTGTGGGTGGTGTGAGGTGTATGTCATCATTTTGAAAAATTTATTATTAGAAAATTGGGCATGAGTCATCATTTCATTATGTTTCTTTAATTTCATCTGGTTCTCCTTAAAAAAAGAAAAAAATGATAATAAAGTTTTGCCTTTCTGAAGCATTACAAAAAATTAAAAAAAAGAGATAAATTACGTTGTGCCAGTTTTGAGCATTATTTAAAAAAGGGAGATCTTGGATGATACCATTCTTTTTAATCAATTATTGACTCATATCCCATGTCATAAAAGGGTATGGTGTTGTGTTTCACATTCTCAAGGGGATTTGAGTGAGGTTCATCCTATTTTTTCACTTGATTAATAATGCATTATTATTAAGATTAAAAAATCTTGCTTATGGCCTTACATTCTTTTGATCATTTTCCCACAAACCTTATGCCTCAAATTCATTTGAACTTTTATTGCAAGTCCTCACGATATTATGTGTCTTTTGAATTCATAAAGTGGAGGATGTAGTTACTTTACAAGTATATGGATAAGGATAATGTTCTCATGATATGAGCATAACTCCACTTTAATTGAATCATTAGTTATGAGATAAAAGATTCCAAATATAGGTAGATCATGATTTGGCATGTTTAATAATAATAAATTGAGAAGCTTGAATGAATTAAAGGAGAAACTCCATCATTTTTCAAAGGAGAACTGTAAAATGCATGAATTGATTATTTCATTGAAAAATGGGAAATTAAACAGATATTTCTTTTGGAACTTGAAAATTTGATTGGACATTGTTAGTTTTTTGGTTTTATTCCATTGAAATTTGAATATTGGAAACATTGGTACCCTTTGAATTCCATGTTGAGATTTTACACTTGAGGAAAAGCATAGTTTATGTGTGGGGGAATTGATAGAGCCAATATTTTAATCATTTTTTATATGTAATTAAATTATTTATTCCCTAAAAATTGAACATGTTGAGTTATTTTCATCAATTTTGGATTTATAGGGTGTTTAGAGCTTAAATGTAAAAACTGCATAATTTGGAAAGATAGACAGAGTTTAATATCTTTGGTAATTTGGGAATATGTTTTAAAATATAAGTCCAATTGATGTGATTACTTTTTTATTATATTACTAAATTTATTTTCTTCATCTTCGTATACTGGACTGAGATTTAATGCATCCATCAAAGGGTCTAAAAATTTCAATCAATTTGGATAATTATTTTGGACGACCGTGTGGATCCCACATCAATGAATTGATCATAAATTGGTCAAAACACATCCAATTTTAGTGATTCAAATTGTAATTGAAATAAAATTAAATGTTATTTTATTATGTTTAAGATCATGAAGATTTACCTTCATTAAGGTGGCCCATTTATGTGCAAAGTTTGGGGCTGAAAAAAGGAAATATTCATCTATAATAAAATCTTAGAATTAATTGTCAATATTTCATACTACACAAGGAGGATCAATCTGAAATTTTGGTTTGAGACGTACAAGTTATTTATGAAGATCTTTTAAGAAGAAACCATGCCAAATTATTCCATTAAATATTCATACCATGATCAATCTTTTGGTGGAGATAATCTTCATGAGATATTAAAGACATATTATGATGATCTTAAATTTGAAGACTGGAGGATAGAACCCCCTTGGCATATATAAAGAGGTTTTCACCCATTATGATAGAAGAGTTAAAAACCACCATTTTAGAGGATTCCTAGGGATGTGCTTCTAACTTAGGAATTTTCTTTTCTTTTCTTTTTAATTTATTTTTCTTTTCTCATGTAATGCATTTGCATATTTTTAATTCAAGTGTTTTTGTCTTCTTCAATATCTCTTTATATTTAAACCCTAATATAATTATCCTATTTTATTCTTCTTATACACACTGTTACATATTATCCTAAAAAATTAGGGGCTAACCTGAGGCTTGGCCCTGGGGGAGGTTTCACGGTGTTCTGCATTACTACACTTTCAATTCAAAATGTTTAAAATCTATTTGTTGTGGAGGTGGAAATATTGCATGGGTGTGGCATTCGTCCACCATGACACTATTCCCAAATCCATTTATTTTTCTTGATGAATTAATTTCCCCTCCATTTTATTAGGAAAACCCTTCATACAATGGAGTTGGGGTTTTCATAAGGGATGAAACGGTATACGGTGGAGCCGAGTCTTTTTGGGATACCATTCTCGGTTGAGGTGTTACCCTATTTGAATATTGGAGGTGTGGTTTGGTGTGCCAGATGCATAATAAAATCACAAACTAAATAAATCAAGTTAAATTAATTCATTACTGAGTTTTCAATTAATGAATTATCAAATTGAATTTAAAACAATAAATAAATGATGAATGAACCCGTGTTATCCAACCCTTAGACCAAGTTCTTTCTTTCTTAATTAAATTTTTTCACTGAAACATAGTTTTATCTTTTATTTCATTTAAATTTAATTACCTTCCTAGATTAAATACAATCAACCAATAATTATTTTAGGTGATATAGATTAAGTAGGTGAACAAGTGATAAAGCTATTCAAGTGAGATGACCCAAGTCAGCCTCTGTGTTGCATTAGGAAAATTTATTACTTTTACTGCGCCCTATGGCACGCGTGTGTCATAACATCAAAATTTGTTATTATTAAACATTAAAAATCATGATCTACCTATCTTTGTAATATTTTCTCTAATCACTCATGATACAATTAAAGTTGAGTTATGCTCATATCATGAGAACATGCTTCTTATCCATAGTCTTGTAAAGGAACTACATTCTCCACTTTGTAAAGACAGAAGACACATAAAATCATGAGGACATTAAATAATGGTTCAAATGACTCTGAGGCTTATGGTTGGTGGGAAAATGATTAAAATAATGCAGTTCCAGAAGTATGAGGTTTGACTCTTAAGTACAATGCATGATTAATCAAGTGAAAACACGGGATGAACCTCACTCAAATCCCCTTGAGAATATGTAACACAACACCACCCCCCTTTTATGACATTGTATATGAGTCAATAAATGATTAAAAAGAATGATATCATCCAATTTCTCCCTCTTTTTTTAAATAAATCTCTAGAAATGAACAGCTCAATTGATCTCTTTTTTTTGAATTTGTTGTAAAGCTCCAGAAAGGCAGAACTTTATTTTCAATTTTTTTCTTTTTTTAAGGAGAATCAGATGAAATGAAATAATCATAATGAAATGATGACTCATGCTCAATTTTCTAATAATACATTTCCAAAAATGACGACGAACACCTCACACCACCCAAAAATGATACACATCCCAATGAACACACATGAAAGGACCTTCCCCCACACTCAAACTTGAAATATCCCCGAAAAATACTAAAAGTGAAGGTAGGTAAGGAAATATCATCTTGTAATGTGGCATAAACCTATAAGTCAATTCACAGATTCTATGGTATAATGAAGGATAAGTGTAAGGGTGGGTATCAGGTAAATATGTGGCTAGCCAAAGTAGTTCCACAATCATTTTAAATATGTTTTTGCACAATCATAACTTTGACAAGATTCAATAAAAGTTTTTAAAGGTGGCATGTCCCAAGATCACTCAAGAAATATTCTCAAGATAAAATAGGAAATATTTCATCTAGAAATCCTATTGTGAATGGGAATATGATATTGGAAAATCAATAATGGCATTATTAATAATAAAAAATTAATTCACATGAATTTCATAAATTCAATGCATGAAAGATGGTAGAGAAATTTTATTTACATGAATCAATTAATTATATCAAATCATGGGACCTCATTACAATATTCATGCATCATGTTAATCATCCAATTATCCATTTACTCATTCAATATTATAAACATTGAAATCTAAAATATGGAATCACTAGATTCCTAAGAAACTATGTCTCCTATATATGTCAAGAAAAACATAATTCAAGTGTGGGAATTCAATTCTATTTTAAAGCACAAAACAAAAATGTAAGGAGTTTCAAAGGTAAACATTAAAAGTAAAATCCGTTTTGAAATGAAGCTTGATTTTTCTCCTATTTGGGGGTTCCCTTCTACTATCATGAACCTACAAAAGAGAATTACTCAATTAAGTGAAATGATCATGTCATTAAATCTCAAAAATATATGAGGGAGGGGACTGCATGATACAGTACTTCTATGAAAAAAATTTAATCTAAATTCCTAGAAATAAAGTAAGGATAAGTCTTGGTACAATCTACTAAGTGGGCCCTAGATTCTTTTACTGCCTCCAAAGGGAAGAATCAGCTATTATCCATAATCCGATGGTGGGTGGATCTTCTTGGACATGAACCACCGAATGTTGTTATTCCCATCCTATAGTTCTTTTTTCTTGTTTAGGATAATTCCATGTATAGAGTACACCATATCCATGCCCTTCACAATTAGGTACTGCTTGCATGGCGGGGGTAGGATGAAGTATGGATCCTCCTCCTCTTTAGTTGCTACTTTTGAAATGTCTTCTTAAAAATCCACTGATTTCTCTAGATATGCAGCATGAAAAGAATAATAAAAGGGATATTAAAATTATAAATTTTAAGTATTAATTTCAAAATATTCCCTTTTAAAGTAGGAATCTTGTAGATTTGGTTCTTTAAGCATAACCACTTGTATCTCTTTATGGGATTCCTAAACTAGATGATCAATGTCCTGAGGGAGCACCCGGAGTTCCTCCATAGGTGCAATTTCTTATTCTTCCTCCAAGACATTGAGAATACTATATTATTTTATAAAACAAGATGGAGTGACATAAAATTAAGATTTAATAAAATCAAAAGAGATAGAGTCAATGAAAGGTTCAACTCTATGAGTAGGTTCAGCTTCAATATCTTCTTGAGTTGAAAGTTCCTCTTAGTGTTGATTATCCATGGATGGAGGTAGGTAGTCTTCCTCCTCCAACTCGAGTTTGGATTTAAATTCATGGATTACTTCAATGAAATCTAGGAAGATCTATGGAAATTATTTCTTAGACTTGAATATTTGAATGTCAGTTTTGAGTTCACTGGTCATGGTCATCAAATATTCAAGTGAGATCCATGTTGAAAGTCCTATTTTCTTCTATTTGAACCTTATCATTAGAGAATCAGCCCACCGTTGAAGGTCCTCCTCAGTGTAGTCGATTTCTCCCTCCTACACCTGTGTGTAATTATTCCCTAAATAATATTTTGAATTTAAATATGATTCATGCTCAAATTTACCCAATATATGAAGGTAGAATGGTCCTTGTAGTTTAGCTTGGGTTATCGAATCCTCAGAGACCTAAGAAGTAACCTAAAGACACGTACATTCTATGGATTGTTTTTTGATATGAAGTGGAAAACTTGGGTTGATTTTATATGGGTTTAAGTGAACTCTAAGACACTGAAGATAATTCAATTTTAATGTATGAGTTGATCCTAGGTTATCACTTGGGGTGGATTGGACGCATTCCCTTTTCATCTATTTCAATTTATTATATTTGAGATGAGTTCATTTAAGAAGATCAAACAAAATCATCACTCATTGGTTTAATTCCTACACACCCTAATATGAATAACCTATAAACTTGAAGGATCAAAGCTTTGATAACTCCAAGTTAAAGGTTCGCATTAGTACTTGAAGTGTGTGACCTTAAAATTTGATAAGGATGAAGAAGTTTTAAAATCATCAAATAAAAATCTCATTTTAAAGAAGTGATTAGTTATTAAGGTAGTGATAAATAACATCCAATACATACCCTTTCTACTCCCTTGTATTAACCCATAAGTGGGTTAGCCCTCCATTTATGCTATGGTTTCAATGGAAGTGGGAAGTAGAATCATAAGGGAGGAATTGGAGAAGTAAAAAAACAATGAAATAACAATCACTCCACCGTTGTGTGATAATCTCACATGGTTTGGTATGAAAAGGTTCACACCTTAAGGCAATGATATAAAAGTGATTAGAAGAAGAATTGAAAAATAGAAGATTAAGAACTTTTATAAAGAAGTTAAGGTAATTCAAGGAACTAACAATTGAGAGAAAGCGATTACAACATCAAATTGGAAGCATAACATTAAGATGAAAACAAAGCTCAAAGATGATAAAATCCTCCATCACAACTACCTTAAATAGGAATTTTGGGAGACTTGGGTCGAGCCTCCAACAGTAAAAAGCATTCCATTTGATTATGGTTGGCCTAGGGTGGTGAAAAGCTTGTGGAATTTTTACTTTTCCACTCTTGACCTCAGGTGGAAGCCAGCTTGAAACCATCGAACAGATGCACCTAGAATACCTTCTAGATGGATGAATTGTAGTGGCCCATATAATACCAACATGAATCTTAGGATTTAATCTAACCTTATGTAAAGTTTCATCCCAAAATAGTTTATTGAAAACTAGATATGTGTAAAATGGTGGGCTGTGTTTATGGGCCGCAGAATCAGGACCAGAATTTTATCTTCAACTTGGGCCACCTGAATAACCACAATTGAGGCCGAATTAGCAGTAGCTCCTGCAGAATTATTTGTTCCTCTATATTTCTTATAGCATCCCATGAAATTTGTGGTTCATTGGGCCTGTATTTTGGGACCCACATTATCATCAGTGGGTTGGTGTCCAATCTGCCTTCTCCAGATTTTTTTGCATGAAATCCCATTTTGGTAGTCTTCCAATGTGAATCTTCCAACACTCCACAAGTATTAATTGTTCCCAATATAATTATAAACCTTAAAATTAAATATTAAAATAAAATCAAGATCATTGGGTACATTAAATGATGTTTAAAACTGTACCACATAATAGTTCTTTTTAAGAAGGAATTCCAATCATAATGTGAAATGATGTTCAAAGTGTAAAAAGAACTAAAAATGGTGTTTATAAATAATAAATCACATGAATATTATATATATTAATAATGAATATTAGCCTCATTTAGTGGCTAATCACACCCCCCAACTTGTGTTTTTCTAGTCTCGAGCAAAATATATCTCAACATAATGAAATTCTATTTCCATTTTCCAAAAACATTTTAATACACAATGATCACCAAAACCCTTATACAAAACAATCATGAAACCCATCAAAATATTTTAATGAAAGATAGTTTCATAAGAAGATCCTAATCCCAATCCCATTCCTTTGTTCAGATTCATTTCCATATTTCATCCAATATCAATTAAGTATGAGGATGTGTTGTGTATCACAATAGACATGGGGGTTCATCATTATTCAAGGGGGAAATGATAGAAGAACTAGGTGGAATCACATTTCAATATTAAGATGAGTATTCAATTTTTCTTTATTGTGCTTTTTTTGTTTTTTTTGTAATTTTTCCATGGTAATTGAAATTGCACTCAAAAGAGTCAACCCCCTATAGCGAGACTTTGCCAATGACTCTTAGGATCAAAGACCTTCGGGAACCAAGTGAAGCCCACATACTCGGGCATCATCTCGAGTTAACTCAGTCAAAAACAAATTCAAATTACCAAAAATAGAGATAAAAATACTAACTCTAGTCTAGAAAACTATGGAGTCATGATCCCCACGTGTCAAAAGCCATACATTAGGTCATTTCATTGCTCTACGTGCAAATTTATTTATTTTTTAATAATTTTTTTATTTAATACTCATATTAAAACTAAAATGATCACCCAACCTATGATATTTATTTGGGGGACCCCATTAAGTCAAACTAATACCCCACTATCCAAAGGACGTGCATTGTGATCTTTTTTTTATTTGGATGATAATATAAACGATGAAATATCACATTAGACAACCACACTTTCAAAAATCTATACTCATTATATTATACAAGGATTAAAATCAAAATCAGGGAATGATAAATTATTTGATATTAAGTTTCAATGTTTTCAATGTGTATTATCATCTTTAATGTTAAAGGAATTTTTCCTTCTATTTACACACATTTTTTTGAAATTATTTTTTTCACAAAAGATTTTTTTTTTAATTTCATCTCCCCCCCCAACTTAAAATAACACTGTCCTCAGTGTTTGAAGAAAATAAAATTTATAAGGAGTAGAAGAAGATAAGGGAAGTTCAAAAAGGAAATTAAAATATGAGGATCAAGGAATAAAGTCACCTGGTGGTTGAAGTTGAATTTCTTGCTGCTTTGATTTAATCCCTTGATCTTAATGTCACTCTGAGAATTCCCTAGTAGAGAGAAAAAAAATAAACAAATAAAAAAACTATATATATATATATATTTATTTATATAATGAATAATGTAAAATATAAGTATATATAATAAAATTATAGAACAAGGAAGCATAAAAATCTGTAGGTCAGTGTTAAGTGCACGCCCCGAAACTCCCTTCGGTCCCGGGTTCGATTCCCTGTGGCTTCACCAGTCATGACGGGGTTTGAATCATGACCTAAAACGTGTCCCTTATTATTATTATTTTATTTTTATTTATTTTTTGTATTTTTATTTTAACCTACAAACACATAAAATAAAATAAACTAATGATACATTGTCTTATTTTTAAATTTCATGGTAAGGTATTACTCATGGATCACACCACGTGACATGGATGAATATGCTGCTCCCCTTTCGTACCCATCCATACTCATAATAGAAGAATAGGTCAACAGTCTATTTTTTTATTTTTAAATATCAAAATGATTCATTAATCCTATTTAAAATATAAAGTTGATTAAAACAAAAAAATTATTGGAAACTTGAAAACCATGGGTTGCCTCCCATGCAGCGCTTTGTTTAATGTCACTAGCTCAACTTAGACCTTTAATTATTTAAGTATTTTCCCCATATAAGGTTGGTTCACTCAAGTTTTCATCAACTTCATTTTTTTGGAATAGTTCAATGAATGGTTTGACTCTATGACCATTAACTTTAAAGGTTTGACCATTAGTGGGATCTAGAATTTCTACAGCCCCACGGGGGTACACCTTATGCACTATATATAGACCTAACCATCTAGACCTCAACTTTCCCTGGTGTAAATGAAGTTTAGAACTATACAAAACAATAGGGTTACCTGGTAAAATTTGTTTGGTTTTAAGATTTCAAGACTGGTAGGCTTCCACTTTAGCTTTATTGATCCTTGAATTTTCATAAGCCTCCATCCTAAGTTCCTCAAGTTCATTGAGATCTAATTTTCTTTTTTTTTCTATCCAATTAGAGGTCATAATACATTTCTTAATTTCCCAAAAGTCCTTATGATCAATCTCCAATGGCAAATGGAATGCTTTAACATAAACCAACCTATTTGGGGTCATTCCTAAAATTGTTTTATATGCGGTTTGATAGGCCCAAAGAGCATATAAAATTTTTCTTGACCAATATTTCCTAGATGGTTTAACAGTTTTCTCAAGAATTTGTTTGATTTCTCGATTGGATAACTCAGCTTGACCATTGGTCTATGGGTGGTAAGTAGTGGACACTTTTTAAAAAATTCCATACTTGTCCATGAGTGATGAGAATGGACGATTGAAAAAATGAGTTCCATGATCACTAATAATAGCCCTAGAAATTCAAAATCTAGAGAAGATTCTTTCTTTTAGGAATCTAATCAATGTTTGATGATCAATGGATTTTGTGGGAATGTCCTCAACCCATTTTGAGTCATAATAAATATCTAAGAGAATGTAATGATATCCCCTAGATTTTGGGGAGGGACCCATGAAATCAATTCCCCAACAGTCAAAGATTTCAACCACTATGATGGGAGTGAGTGGAATTTGATTCCTTTTGGTGAATGACCCTACTTGTTGACACCTAGGATGGCTTTGATAAAAATTTTAGGAGTCCCTTGAAAGGGTGGGCCAGAAGATACCACAATGAATAATCTTAGCAGATGTTTTCTTAGAGGAAAAGTGACCTCCACATGCCTCACTATGATAGAATTTAAGGATGGACTCTTGTTTAGATTCTGGGACACACCTCCTAATGACTTGGTCAGGGAAGAACTTATAGAGGTATGGATTATCAAACACATAGTGTCTAAAATCATAAAGGAATTTCCTTCGAGCATGAGTCCCTAATAATTTTTGAATAACACCTATAACTAAGAAGTTGTCTATGTTGTCATACTAAGGGAAGTCACTCACAGAGTATAGGTGTTCATCAGGGAATGAATCAGACACAGAAATGTTATTTGAGTTTTCTTTTAATTCCACCTTATAGAGATGGTCAGCTACAACATTTTAAATACCCTTTTTATCTTTTATTGTGAGGTCAAATTCTTATAAGAGAAGGACCCACCTAATCAATCTAGCCTTGGCATCTTCTTTTTGGAAGAGGTAATTTAGTGCAGAATTGTCAATGAACACAGTGATTGGGGGATCCTAAGAGGTAGGACTTAAACATCTCTAAGGCAGAAAAAATAGAAAGTAACTCCTTTTTAGTAGTGGTGTAGTTGATTTTGGCATCATTTAAGGATTTTCTTGCATAAGCAATGACATAAGGATTTTTATCACAACATTTTCCAAACACAGATCCTACAGAAAAGTCACTGGCATCACACATAAGTTTGAAAGGAAGTTTCTAATTTGGAGATTTCATAATGGGAGGAGAGGTGATAGAGGATTTGAGGGTTGAGAATGAACCATCACAGATTTTTGTCCAAACAAATGGAGCGTACTTTACTAGGAGAGCACAAAGGGGACTGGAGATTAAACTAAAGTACTTGATGAATCTTCTATAGAAACCAGCATTTCCTAAGAAATACCTCACTTCCTTGACAGTTTTGGGTGATGGAAGGTGACGAATTATGTCAACCTTGGCTTTATCAACTTCAATCCCCCTACCTCAGACTAGATGGCCTAGAACTAGTCCCTCTTTATCCATGAAATGGAATTTTTCCAATTTTAGGACTGGATTCATTTCTTCACATATTTATAATACTCTCTCCACATTCCTCAAAAATCCCTCAAATGTATTCCCAAACACAGAGAAGTCATCCATGAAGACCTCAAGAAAATCCCCTAACATGTCTGATAATATTCCATCATGCACCGCTGGAAGGTTCTAGGGGCATTGCATAACCCTAAGGGCATGTGTTTGAAAGCAAAGGTGCTGAATGGACATGTAAATGAAGTCTTCCCTTGATCCTCTAGGGAGACCTCAATTTGATTATACCCCGAGTATCCATATAAGAAACAGTAAAATGCATGACCTTACACTCTCTTATGGACTTTGTTAGTGAATGGTAAGGGGAAATGGTCCTTCTTGGTGAATGAGTTTAGCTTCCTATAGTCAATGCAGACCCTCCATCCACTACTCACCCTAGTTGGAAGAATCTCTCCATCCTTATTGGTTATCACTTTGATTCCTGCCTTCTTGGGAACCACTTGGATTGGGCTGACCCACTCACTCTCAGCTATGGGATATATGATAAGAGCTTTTAACAATTTCATAAGTTCTTTTCCCACTACTTCCATGATATTAGGATTGAGTCTCCATTGAGGTTGATGACATGGATTTGAATCAGATTCCAGAACAATCCTATGAGTCCCAATAAGTGGTCTAATCCCAGGAATATCAGATAGGGTCCAACCAATGGCTTTATTATGTTTCCTAAAGAAATCTAGAAGCATCCTCTCATGATTGGCTTCAAGAGAAGAAGAAATGACAATATTATGGGTTTGATTGTACCCTAAGAAGGCATACTTGAGTGCAGCAGGAAGTTCCTTCAATTCAAGATCAGGTTGGATCAAAATTTCAGCAGAAGATTGGGACATTGGATCAAGATCAATTTTGATTCCTAGTGTTTTATATAGGATTGATTCCCCACATGTAGAAGGTTCAGCTACTAGATTTTATTGATCATATTTATGGAAGGATGTTGGAGTGTTCTCCATGAAAGTGGTTTTCTGAAAGGTTTCATTGACTGTTGAACCTAAGACATCATCATAAGAGCAATTTGAAAATGATTCAATCCAAGGAGATAAACTTCCTTCATGTGAACAAAGGAAATCAATCTCTTCCTAACTTAAACATCCATCAAATATTCGTTGATGTTCTATGGATTCATTATCAATGCTTATGATCATGTTTACTTCATAAATTTCCTCATCATCCCCTATTTGTGAGCTTGCATTATAGATGTTCAAGTATAGAATCATGTTTCCAAAGGTTATGGTCATGTCCCCATTTCAGACTCGGATAACAAAGTTGATTTTTTCAAGGAAAGGATGACCAAGGATGATTGGGGTTTGTTCCTTATTTCCCATGTTTGGATGGTTGTCAAGGATAATGAAGTCAGCATTGTAGATAAAGTTTTCAACCTTTACTAGAACATCATTTAAAATTCCCTTTGGAACCCTAATGTTATGATCAGCAAGTTGAAGTGTGACAGATGTGGGTTGGAGCTCTTCTAGGCCTAACTGGTAGTACACAGCATAGGGTATGAGATTGACACTAGCATCTAGGTCACACAAGGCCTTGAAAACGTTTCTCTCTCCTAGTTCAACATTGATGTAAAGGAAACCCGGGTCATTCAACTTAGGAGGAATGGTTACTTGAATGGTTGTACTCACATTAGCTGCCAAAAGGACTTGATTTTTATGTGAATTTTTTTTAAAAGTGCACAAGTCCTTAAGGTACTTTGAGTAGGTAGGTATGGTTTGGATAACATCGAGAAGGGGAATGTTCAAATTGACTTGTGAGAATATTTCTCTCAATGTTTCACTCAATTCAAGCTTGGTTTTCTCCATCATGCATTGAGGAAATGGTGTAGGTTGTGGGGTTGTTTATTGAAGAGTTGTTTCTTTAACAATGTTATCACGTTTTTCAGTTTGATAATTTGGTTCATTTGAATTTTTATCCAAGTTTGAATATTCAGATGGGTTCTTAATTAGTTGTTGAGGTTTCTCAATTGATTTCCAACTTCTTAAAATAGTCACAGCCTTTAGTTTTTCATGAGTTTTTGGAGTGAAACTTGACTCTTCCCTTGAAGCTGAGGATAGTACCACCTGAGTAGGCATGGGTGACTTTCTAGTTTTGATATTTTGAAGTTCTTGTTTTAGGGAAGATACTTCTGAGTTCATTCTTTCCATTTTTTTGCACATTTTTTCTATTAGGATTTGTGAAATAGTTTGGGTTGGTGCTTGAGAAGATTGGTTTATCCCAGGGGGATATTTTAGAGGTGGGATGGTTTGTTAAAAATAGACTGAAGGCTGTTGGTATCAGATAGGTTGGGTTTGGAACTGGTTATGGGTTTGCTAGTTCTGATGTGGGTAAGGATTTTGTCCCTGTGGTTGTCTAGGTTGTTGGTTATCTTTATAGCAGAATCTTGGGTGGTCATTATACCTTGGGTTGAAGTTGTTTTTGTATTGAGGATTTTGAAAGTTCAAAGCATTTACTTCTGCTGGGGGTCCTCCTAAAATAACATCCTAGATGGATGGAATGGTTGGGCAGTTTTCTGTCTTATGGTCATGTTTGTCACAAATTGTGCAAACAGGGTCTACATTTTGGATTTCATAGACTTTCCTAAGTTCTATCTCTTCAACCTTCCTAGAGAGTGCAGCGAGTTTAGCCTTTAGGCTTTACTATTCTCTAAGTGTATGAATTTCAGTAGTTCTTTGTGGATTTTTAGAATAAGGTGAAGTTACCCATGTTTGGTTCTGGTCTGCAAGGATTTTTTGATACTCGTAAGAATCATTTGGGGGTTTTTTATTTAAAGTTCCATTACACATCATGTCAATGAATTGATTGTTCCCCAGACCCAACCCTTCATCGAAAATTATCACTTGCACAGGAATAGAAAAACCATTTTTTGTAACCATGTTTAGAGTTTCCTTGAACCTCTCCCATGTTTCATAGAATTACTGTCCCTCTTTTTCAAAAAAGTTTTGGATGATCTTTTTAAGTTCAACTGTTTTGTGGTGGGGAAAGTATTTTTTGTGTAATTCTCTTTGTAATTGGTCCCAAGAGTTTATGGATGATGGTCTAAAATTTTTTAAGCAATTTCTAGCTCAATCCTTTAATGAAAAAAGAAATAGCCTCATCTTAGCTGATTCAATTTGATGTGGGGGGCACATGGTTTCCACAATTTCATTGAACTCCTTAATGTGAAGGTAGGGCATCTCAAACTCCATTCCATGGAATGTGGGAAGATGGTTTAGGACATGGGGTTTAAAGATGTAGTTGGACTCTCCTATAGAGTTGTGTCTAATGCATGAAGGGGAATTGGTCCAGGAAGGTGTGAGGTAGCCATTCATGATTTGATCGACCTCATTCCCCAAGTTTGGGGCTGCCTCATTTGAGTTTCCATTTTGGTTCCCACCCAGGTTTATGAGTTAGTTTATTTGAAGACATTTCATTGAAATGGGATCAATTTTTGACCCAGGGGTGTTAGTAAGATTAGGATCTAATGGAAATAGTTCCCTAGGTGTACTTGACTCCCCAACCCCAGGACTATCTACCCTAACTAGACGGTTTGATTGATCGTGGGTGTAGGCGGACATGGGCTAAAAGAAAAAAAACGAGAAAGGGAAAAGATAAAATAATTTGGATGAGAAAAGAAGAAATTTGGTAGAATAGAATGGTAGATTAGATGACATACTTGGGTCCCTCGCAACGGTGCCAAAATTTTATTCACACTCAAATTTACCCAAGAGATGAAGGTAGAATGATCCTTGTAGTTTAGCTTGGGTTATCGAATCCTCAAAGACCTATGAAGTAACCTACATGCATGTACATTCCATGAATGTTTGTGGATATGAAGTGGCCAACTTGGGTTGATTTTATATGGGTTTAAGTGAACTCTAATACACTGAAGTTAATTCAATTTTAAAGTATGAGTTGAACCTAGGTTATCAATTGGGGTGGATTGGACGCATTCCCTATTCAACTATTTCAATTTCTTATATTTGAGATGAGTTCATTTAAGAAGATCAAACAAAATCATCACTCACTGGTTTAATTCCTATAAACCCTAATACTAATCACCTATAAAGAAGGATAAAAGATTTTATCACTCCAAGGTAAAGGTTTGTATTAGTACTTGAAGTGTGTGACCTTAAAATTCAATAAGGATGACGAAATTTTAAAAACATCAAATAAAAATCTCATTTTAAAAAAGTGATTAGTTATTAAGGTAGTGATAAATAAAATCCAATCCATCCCCTTTCTACTCCCTTGTATCAACCCATGTTTGGGGGATCCCTCTATCGATGGTGTGGTTTCAATGGAAGAGGGAAGTAGACTCCTAAGGGAGGAATTGGAGAAGTAAAAAAAATAATGAAATAACAATCACCCCACCATTGTGTGATAATATCACAAGGTTTGGTATGAACAAGTTCACACCTTGAGGCAACAATATCAAAGTGATAAGAATAAGAATAGAAAAAGAGAAAATGAAGAAATTTTATAAATAATCTAAAGTAATTCAAGGAACTTACAATTGAGGGAAAGCGATTACAACATCAAATTGGAAGCATAACATTAAGATGAAAACAAAGCTCAAAGATGATAAAATCCTCCATCAACAATGTCTTAAATAATAATTTTGGGAGCCTTGGGTCGAGTATCCCACAGTACAAAGAATACCACTTGATTATGGTAGGCCGAGGGTGGTGGAAAGCTTGTGGAATTTGGACTTTTCCACTCTTGACCCGAGGTGGCAGCCGTCTTGCAACCACCAAACAAATGTGCCTATAAGACCCTTTATATGGAAGAATTGGAGTGGTACATAGAAAAAAAAATATTAATATCAGGATTTACCTAAGCTTATGTAAAGTTTTATCCCAAAATAGTTTATGGTTAACGAGATATGTGTAAAATGGTGGGCTGTTTTTCTGGGCCGCAAAATCTGGCCCAGAGTTTTATCTTCAACTTGGGTCATCGGAATAACCACAATGGAGTCCGAATTAGCACTGGTTCTTGAAATATTATTTATTCCTATACATTTCTACTAGAATCCCATAAAATTTGGGCATCATTGGGCCCATATGTTGGGTCCCACATTCTCATTAGTGGGATGGTGTCCAATCTACCTTCTCCAGAATTGTTTGCATGAAATCCCATTTTGGTGGTCTTCAAATGTGAATCTTCCAACAATCGACAAGTATGAATTGTTCCCAATATAATTATAACCCTAATAATTAAATATGAAAATAAAATAAAGATCATTGGTTAATTTAAATGATTTTAAATATTGTACCACATAATAGTGCATTTTAAGAAGGAATTACAATCATAATGTGAAATGATGTTCAAAGTGTAAAATGCACTAAATATGGTGTTTATGAATCATAAATCACATGAATATTATATATATTAACAATTAATATTAGTCTCATTTAGTGGATAATCATAATACATCATTGATAAGGTTTTTTTTGTATTTTTTTAATTAATGAAAACTATATAATATATTAAAATAGAAACATTTAAGTAAAAAACCGATTAGATCCCCGGAAACGGCACCATTTTTGACGCACACCTGTCATAGGGTGTGGAAAAAGAAATAAATTTTCCTAATGGAGCACAAAGGCTGACCAGGGTTGTCTCACTTGAGGAGCTTTATTGGTTTTTTCACTTACTTAATCTATATCACCTAAACTAATTATTGTTTGATTGTATTTAATCTAAAAAGGTAATTAAATTTAAATGAAATAAAAGTTAAAACTATCATTCAGTGACAAAATGTAATTAAGGAGAAAAGAACTTGTTCCTAAGGTTAGATAACATGGGTTCAATCATCATTTATTTATTGTTTTAAATTCAATTTGATAATTCATTTGTTTAAACCTAATTAATGAATTAATTTCCCTTGATTTATTTAGTGTGTCATTTTATTATGCATCTGAAACACCAAACCAAACCTCCTCAAATATTCAAATAGGGTAAGACCTCAACCAAGAATGTTATCCCAAAAATACCCATCTCCACTGTTTGTCGTTTCATCCCTTATGGAAACACCAACTCCACCGTATGAAGGGTTTTTCCTAAAAGAACGGAGGGAAAATTAATTAATCAAGAAAAAGAAATTTATTTGGGAATATTTTTGCAGTGGACGACCACCGCACCTGTGCAGTATTTCCACCTCCACCACAAATATATTTAAAACATTTTTAATTGAAAGTGAAATAATACAGAACAATATGAAACCTCCCCTAGGGACATACCTCGGGTTAGCCCCTAATTATTTAGGATAATAGGTCACAATGCATATAATATGAATAAAATAGGATAATTAGATTAGGGTTGGAAGATAAAGAGAGATGGAAGAATATGGAAACACTTGAATTGAAAATATGCAAAATCATTACATGAGAAAAGAAAAATAAATTAAAAAGTAAAAAAAAGAAAATTCCTAAGTTAGCAGCAGGTCCCTAGGACTCCTCTTAAATGGTGGTGTTAAACTCTTCCATCATAATGTGTGAAATCCTCTTTATATAGACCAATGGGGTTCCATCCTCTGGTCTACAAATTTAAGATCTTTATAATCTCTCTATAATATTTCCTTCATATGTTTTCAACCAAAAGTCTGACCATGGTATTCTAATTTAATAGAAGAATTTTGGAATTGTTTATTCTTAAAACATCTTCATAAGTAAATTTTAATTTTCATCCCAAAATTTGAGAGTGATCCTCCTTGTGTAGTATGAGATATGGACAATTAAGGGTGATATTTTATTCGGGATGAATATTTCCTTTTTTCTACCCCAAAATTTGAGCTTCCATGTTCATCTTTAATGAAGGTAAATCTTCATTATCTTCAACTTATGAAAGACCCATTTAATTTTATTTAAATTCCAATTGAAATTACCCCAATTCGATGTTTTTTACTGATTTAGTATCAATTCATTGAGGTGGGGTCCACGCGGTCGTCCAGAATAATTTTCCAAATTGATTGAATTTTTTAGACCCTTGGATGGCCATATTAAATCCTAGCCGAGAATAAAAAGATGAAGAAAATATATATCAGAATAAAATAAAAAAGTAATCACATAAATTGGATTTATATTTTAAAAGATATTCTCAAATTACCAATGATATTAAAATCTGTCTATATTTCCCAATTAAGCAGTTTTCACATTTAAGCTAAAAACACCCTATAAATCAAAAACTGATGAAAATAACTCAACATGTTCAACTTTTATGGAATAAATAATTTAATTACATATAAAAAATGATTAAAATATTGTGTCTATCACTAATGACATGGGTGAATGAAAATATTGATGTACATGTCATGTCTAGGGTGAACACGCCATATAGTCCTACACTAACAGAACTGTGTAGTTCTAGTTGTGTAGAAGTATTTGGGTAGGAATGGAAATCCAAGTACACATCATGTCTCTTAGAGAACATGCAGTGTAAATGTGGTGTTACAAAACCATGTTGGGTAGAATTACACGCCAATGTAGAGGCCTAGAAAAACATGTCGTGTAAGTAGTTATACATGCCATGTAATCTTATTTTGAAAACCATGAGTGTTTTCCTTCTATGTACCATTTTTCACTTATGAGTGGTAGTCTTCTATTGATTAAAACTTGTTTTGAGGTGTGTGTTCCAGAATTTACAAAGCAATGCCACCAAGATGACCTCGAGCAGTATGCCAGGAGAGTGGTTGTGAGTATACACTGGACATGGTGGGCCATGGGCTGTCGATGGATCCTCTAGTTGTGCCAGTTGTGGAACCATCTGTTATATAAGATGTAAGTGCAGATACACAGTTCCAATATGGTTTTGTGAGGTAAATGTAGACCTTCCAGGAAGCACCGCAAGCTGCTACATCTATGGTAGAACTGGCATGTATATTCTAGTAGCAGCATATGTCTACTTTTTTTGGGGATTTTGGACCACAGGCTGTGGAATCATAGATGAAATCAGTGCTGAATATCATTGAGGATCTAGAGACACCTTCTGAGAGGATGGTCAAACTTTCCACTTATATGCTACATGATTATTTCAAGAGGTGGTGGGATGTTATCACGCAGACCGAGAACCATCAGGACATGGCTTAGGGATACTTCCAGATAGTCTTCTACGACTACTTATTTCCTGAGACCCTCAGGGCCAATCGAACCAATGAGTTCATCAATCTGGGACATGGTGCTATGTCAGTGATGGACTATTCTGGCCACTTTACAAATCTTTAGTAATTCACACCTGTTCTTATGGGTGATGAGGCATTGAGAGCTAGGAACATTTAGGATGGTCTTTAATATGACATCTGAGATTTGGTGAACATTTTCAGGTTTCCATATGTACATTCCATTGTGAATCAGGTACTGATTACCAAGCGTAACCTATGAGAATCTGGGGGTGTGAGCCAGGGCAGTTCAAAACTGAGATCTGGTATTTTCTTGACCGAATGGAAGAAGTGACTTATGAAGTTTTCTCATAGGAATATGAGTAGACATGATGTATCTTCTAGTATCCAGGTGAGGTGATATCAGTGTTGTATAGTTGGGCATACCAGACTGCAGTACCCGAAGGACCCAGTTGACTATCAAGCTTACAGCATGATGGGCCATCTAAAGTTCTTCTTTAGGACATTTCCAATAGTGGCTAGTGAGAGAGGTTCTGTATAGACTCCATGTGCAGAAGCAGGGTCAATAGCTTCCATACATTCTGGAAACTGGAATACATCGGGGCATGTAGGCCAAGGTGGTGGGTGTGGTCGTGGTAGCTATACAATAAGATCTTAGCGACAATAGGGTCGGTCAGCTTAGGGTAGCCAGGCTGTGTCACAGGGATGTGATATAGGTCAGACATATGCAGTGCAATAGACCCAACAAAAGCAGGATCCTAGACCTTCTACTGTCAGAGGTACTATTCTAGTCGCCTTTATTTTATCTTCTGTACTTTTGGATACTAGAGATTCTCGTATTTTCATATTTTTGCCCATTTTGGAGATGTTTGGGCTCTGTTTTTATACATTTGAGAACGTTATGATGCTAGACACTCCATTAGGGATTATAACAGAAGATGTGCATCTGTGCAAAGAGTCCCCCCTTGAGATTGGTAGAGGTAACTTCTTTTGGGATCTCTATGTCTTAGAGATGATGAGGTTTTATGTCATCCTTGGAATGGATTGGATTGTATCCTCTCATGGCTTCATTTACTACTATCACTGCAGCGTGAGTTTTATTTCACCAGAGGGGAGGTCGTTTTTATACAAGGGTGAATGGGATTTCCAGGCGAGCTGAGCTAGACCCAAGCATCGGGGGATACGCGAGATGACAGTCCAGATTGCATGTTTATATCTAGATGATCATGGAACATTTCTGACATATTTTCATCCAGTGGTCGATCGTTTCATGGATGTTTTCTCAGATGACTTCTTAGGCATACCTCTAGTAAGAGAGGTGGATTTCACTATCGAGCTAGTTCCAAGAGCTACAACGGTATCTATTCCTCCTTACAGGATACCTACAACGAAGTTGAAAGTGCTCAAGAGGTAGTTGGAAGATCTGGAAGATTAGGGTTTTATCCAACCCAGTACTTCTCATTGGGGTTCATTGGTCCTTTTCCCAAAAAGGTGGATGATACCCTTAGTCTATGTGTGGACTATCAGAATATGAACCAGTTGATGGTTAAAAACCGATATCCCTTACCACATATATATGACCTGTTTGATCAACTTTAAGGAGCTCAAGTGTTATCAAATATTTAATTAAGGTTAGGAGATAAATAAGTATGTGTTCAACCCGTAGACATACTACATACATCCTTTCATAGCAGGTATGGTCTCTATGAGAACTTGGTTATGTCGTTTGGTCTCAGAAACCTGTGATCAGTTTTCATGGAACTGATGAAATGAGTGTTCTATCCTTACCTAGATTCTTTTTTAGTGGTTTTCATGGATGATATATTGTTGTATTCTCACAATCAAAATGGCCATTCCAAACACCTTGAGATCATTTTGAATACCCTGAGAGAGCTTCAGTTATATGGTAAGATCCTAAAATTCTACTTCTGGATGGATCATATTCACTTCCTGGGTCACGTCATCTCAGAGATTAAAGTATTAGTGGGCCTAGAGAAGGTGAGAGTAGAAGTTACCTGGGAGCAGCCCAAGAACATTTTTGAGGTGTGGAGTTTCTTTGGTCAAGCCGGTTACTACATGTTTTTTATACAGGACTTCACATGCTTGACTAAGAAAGGTGTGAAGTTTGAATGGTCAGATTCTTATGATGCGGCCTTTCAGGAGTTGAAGTGTTGTTTGACATCATCACTGATACTGATATTTCTATAGTCGGGAAAAATTTACAATGTGTACTATCATGCATCAGTTATTGGGCTGGGAGTAGTGCTTATGCAGGGAGATCAAGTAGTTGGGTATGGGTCTCAGTAGTTGAGGCCACATGAGAGAAATTACCCAATGCATGATCTCAAGTTGGCTACAACTATTCATTCTTTATGCTACTAGAGACATTATTTATTGGGAGATCATTTTATGGTGTACATGGACTACAAAAGTCTCAAATACATATTCACTCAACGTGATTTGAATATGTGACAATGACGATGGGTGGAATACCTTCAGTCGTTTGACTTTGATCTTGCCTATATGATTGGAAAAGGTATTGTAATAGATGATTCACTGAGCAAGTGGACTCAGATACATGTAGTGTAGGAGGCCAGTGGTGAGTGGTAGTTTATGGCCTTGTTCCCTGAGATATATTTAGAGGTGCACAAAAGCCAAGGACGGAATTATCTTTCATCCTTGGTTATTACCTCTACACTGCTAGATAGAGTGAGGATGAGGAAGCTTTTAGATTCTGAGGGAGAGTGTGGCAGGTGAGGACCCTCCCCCTGGATGGACGATAGGCGAGGATGAATTTTTATGTGTCCATGGACGTGTGTGGGTTCCATGGGATATACGTGAGGTGATGATGTGGGAGTTTCATGCATCAGCTTGGGCAATGAATCTCGAAGTCACCATGATGTACTGTGACCTATGTCATAAGTACTAGTGACCAGGAATTAAGTGAGAAATAAATGGTTTTTTACAAGGTGTTCCACCTTTCAGTAGGTGATGGTGGAATATCAATAGCCAGCTGGACTTTTACAATATCTATCCATTCCTAAGTGGGAATGGCATGATATCGTGATGGATTTTGTGATGGAGTTTCTAAGGTATCCTAGAGGCAATGATGTTGTGTGGGTTGTAGTTGACAATCTTATGAGGGTTCCTCACTTTTCCTCGATCAAGGAGACCTTTGGTGTAGATGAGCTCATAAAGATGAATATTTGAGAGATTATAATCTTGCATGTAGTTCTTCACTCTATCATTTCATACAGGGATGCCTAGTTTACATCTCATTTCTAGAAAAGTTTATAGAGGGCACTGGGTACACAGGTGCTTCTGAGCGTAGCATTCCACCCTCAGATAGATGACCTTTCGGAGCGCATGATACAGGTTCTAGAAGACAGTTTCGTGCATGTGTCCTGGACATTGGGGAATCATGGGATAAAAATATACATCTAGTTGATTTCTCCTATAATAATAGCTTCTAGGATACTATTCGGACGACATCATATGAGGCTTTTTATGGTAGGTCATTCCGATCACACCTATGTTGGATGGAGGCAGGAGAGGCAGTTATGATGGGACCTCATCCTATCCAGGAGACTACTGAGCAGGTTCACTTGATTTAGAAATGGATGGATACTACACAGTCTAATCTAAAATCTTATGTCGATCTCCATATACTAACCTTGGAGTTTGAAGATGGGAATTCAGTTTTCCTAAATGTTGCACCAAGATTGGGACACAAAAGGATCAAGAGACAAAGTAATCTTTCACCGCGATATGTCAGGCCATTTGAGATTCTGGAATGATTCGGGTCAGTTTCTTATCAGTTAATGTTTCCTCAAAGGTACCAAGACATGCATGACATCTTCCACATATCTCAGCTATGCCACAATCACTTATACTCGTATCTCATTTTTCCGCCCAAGGAGGATGAGCTTCAGGTTGATGTATCCTTTGATCAGCATCTAATTTTTATAGTTGATAGGAGCATGAAGGTTCTCTGAGGCTGTTAAATTCCTCTCGTATAGATTCTATGGTAGTATGGTTAAGTACAAGATGAGACTTGGGAGAGAGAAGCCCACATACATGCCTAGTGGCCAGAGTTATTCTCAGATATTCCATCACCACCCTTGTAAGGAAAATTCAGGGATGAATTGCTTTAAGGGGGGATGTTTTAAGATCATGGTTCTTCTTATGAGGAATGGGTTTTTCTTTTTCTTTTCCTTTTATTTTTTTTGATAAAATAAGGAAAACTTAAAAAATGATAAATTTTAGTATAACACGCCATGTGTGTGCTTTTGTGGCTAGGGAGAGAAGAAAAAGCCACTACACACTGTGTACTTCCTAGTACACGCTGTATAGTTATGTCGGTAGGTCAGTACGGGACATGTAAATTAATTCGGTGAAGTTATGACTATTAAAATGATATAAAGTCCGTGTATATGGATTTATGAATGGTTCTTCTATGGGTTCTTTCAAATGAAGTTTAGTTTCGTTTTACTTAAGTGCAGCAGAGTGGCTGACCAAGGACGCCTCTCAAAGGAGGAAGCAAATTAAAAAAACTTCTTAATGGTATTCTAAAAATAAAATAAAAGAGAACAAAAACACTACTTTAAAGGATGGGTTTGTTTATCGTTTATAAAACAAGAAGATGTTTTCTGGAAGAATATTTCATTTTTTGATTTTATTTTTGAAATGAAGTTCGATAAAAAATACGCAACAACAAGATGTTTTTTTAGACAATATTTAAAAGAGGTAATCAATAAAACTCTACCTATTCACTCAATTATTTGTCATTATCATTTAAATTAACATCCACTTAATTATAATCCTCAAATTGTTTAACCCTCTAACCCTATGAGAGTTAACTTAACCACAAAGATGAAATTACTTAAACCCTAGGCTAGCTTCGGAACATGCAATCGCAGCACCCTAATTTGACTAATGTTCTTAGGTTTTCCTTTGGTCAGTGGTTAATTAGAGCACATATCCAATCTGGAAATGAGGATTAATTTATTTTAGGGATTATATTTGAACTCATCAAATTTTTCCCGTGTGTTCTTTTATTACCAATTAAGATCGCACTCTCACAATTTACACAACTTCTGACATCGCGTGTTTTGTGTCAATTGTTCAATTTCATGATTAGTTTCATTTAAATTAAAAAATAAATTAATTTATCATCTTAATTTAATTACCGTAGATCATTTATTCAAAGTAAATTAATGAATATGGTTAGAGGTAGATCGATTACTAAAAAGAACTACTCTTCCATGGGCGGTGTAGTAATTGTAGAAACGTTTTGCATGTGCAAAGGTTTAGAAAGGGTAAAACCCAATCACATTTCTACTCATGATTCCAGACCAATTAGGAATATTAATTAAAGAACAAATTTGAACAAAACCAAAGAGAAGAGATGAAATAAAATAAGAACAAAGATGTTTGTTACACAAACTAAAGTATTACAACATGAAGAAGAAGAAGAAGGCTTCGTCGAAAGGATCGTTGCTTCAAGCGATACCTTTATTCAAATAGTTGGATAATTGGAGTAGATCCACTTCTCCTCTTCCCTAAACTTCCCAATGAACGTCCCAACCCCACCAAATGATAAAAACCCTAATTTATAGAGTGGTGGGGAGGCTAGGTTCAAAGTGGTTTCAAATGTGAATGGGGAATCTCAGCCAAATATTTATGGTAAATTGTATTGCCCATTTGACCACAAAACATGTGACTAATTTGTCCTTATAGAAGGTTTATTCATGAAAAAAATGAGTCCTCGATCTCCTCTCAAAATTTGGCCCTAATCCAAGTAGATATAAAGAAGTTATGGTCCAAATAAAGAACTTATGTCCATTTTGGAAAGTCCATCCCAATTTTGACTTCATGGCCCATTTTCACCATCCAAATGCAAGATTTAGTTTCAATGTCCTAAATTAAAGTTATATAATATTTTTTCTGGAACACATTTGAAAAATATTAAGTTCAAATAATTCAAATAAAATTATTTATGTTTTAAATACTACAGAGAATTTTTAAATGGTAAAACTAGAATTTTAATCAAATTTTCAAATGAATGATCTAATCCCAAAAAATCCATAAATGAACATATTTAGCACAATGTGAGGAAATTAAGTCATTTATTATCAATAAAATATTCAATAAAATTGTGTTTTATCAACTCCCATACACTTAACTTTTTCCACTCTTGGGAAAATCTCATATCAAGTAAACATCAATATCAAATCAAAACAAATTTTAAAACACATATCCTTGAGATCCAACAATTCCACACCAAGAAATAAAAGATACAATGCCTCATAAAAAACCATTATTTTAAGTTATCCATTAATATCATTCTATATATTTCCACTTCATTTATCCTCTCATTCTCACATAACACTTACCTCACTTGAATTTTCTCTTATCACACAAATCTTAATTTTTCAGCAATGTATTTCTCATCCAAACTCATACAAGGGTCACCATAGGCTTGATAAATTCCTACATCGCCACCAGATGTGAGTCAATGAAATATGTTTATCATGAGGACTTTTTAGGGTTGTTTTGTGTCTTTCGGTTGGTAGGATTTAGATGTGAAAAATTCAGAGGCTGAATGGGGATGGCTTGACTCTTTTTGAAGAAAATTGTACTAATCTAATTTTCACTTTAATTAGTTCTCCTACTCAATCCATATAGAATCAATTCATGTTCATAATCATGAAAAATAACGGAATGTGCACACCATTCAACATTTAAGCAGTAAAAATTTCAATCTTCTCAAACATCATTTTCTTGAATGTTCCAGATAGGCAAAACTTTCTCCTTCTATTAGAAGCTTCAGAAAGGCATATCATCACTTATCATGAAAGTTCCAGAAAAGGCACAACTTTGAATATAATTATTTTATTTAGAAGCAAACACATCTCTTTTGGGTTGGTGCTTGAGAATATTGGGTTATCCTAGGGGGATATTTTAGAGGTGGGATGGTTTGTTAAAAATAGACCGATGGCTGTTGGTATCAGATAGGTTGGGTTTGGAACTGGTTATGGGTTTGGTAGTTCTGATGTGGGTAAGGATTTTTTCCCTGTGGTTGGCTAGGTTGTTGGTTATATTTCTAGCAGAATATTGGGTGGTCATTATACCTTGGGTTGAAGTTGTTTTTATATTGAGGATTTTGAAAGTTCAAAGCATTTACTTCTGCTGGGGGTCCTCCTAAAATAACATCCATGATGGATGGAATGGTTGGACAGTTTTCTGTCTTATGGTCATGTTTGTCACAAATTGTGCAAACAGGGTCTACATTTTGGATTTCATAGACTTTCCTAAGTTCTATCTCTTCAACCTTCCTAGAGAGTGCAGCGAGTTTAGCCTTTAGGCTTTACTATTCTCTAAGTGTATGAATTTCAATAGTTCTTTGTGGATTTTTAGAATAAGGTGAAGTTACCCATGTTTGGTTCTGGTCTGCAAGGATTTTTTGATACTCGTAAGCATTATTTGGGGGTTTTTTATTTAAAGTTCCATTACACATCATGTCAATGAATTGATTTTTCCCCAGACCCAACCCTTCATCGAAAATTATCAGTTGCTCAGGAATAGAAAAACCATTTTTTGTAACCATGTTTAGAGTTTCCTTGAACCTATCCCATGTTTCATAGAATTACTGTCCCTCTTTTTCAAAAAAGTTTTGGATGATCTTTTTAAGTTCAACTGTTTTGTGGTGGGGAAAGTATTTTTTGTGTAATTCTCTTTGTAATTGGTCCCAAGAGTTTATGGATGATGGTCTAAAATTTTTTAACCAATTTTTAGCTCGATCCTTTAATGAAAAAAGAAATAGTCTCATCTTAGTTGATTCAAGTTGATGTGGGGGGAACATGGTTTCCACAATTTCATTGAACTCCTTAATGTGAAGGTAGGGCATCTCAGACTCCATTCCATGGAATGTGGGAAGATGGTTTAGGACATGGGGTTTAAAGATGTAGTTGGACTCTCCTATATATTTGTGTCTAATGCATGAAGGGGAATTGGTCCAGGAAGGTGTGAGGTATCCACTCATGATTTGATCGACCTCATTCCCCAAGTTTGGGGCTGCCTCATTTGAGTTTCCATTTTGGTTCCCACCCAGGTTTATGAGTTAGTTTTTTTGAAGACCTTTCATTGAAATGGGCTCAATTTTTGACCTAGGGGTGTTAGAAAGATTAGGATCTAATGGAAATAGTTCCCTTGGTGTATTTGACTCCCCAACCCCAGGACTATCTACCCTAACTAGACAGTTTGATTGATCGTGGGTGTAGGCGGACATGGGCTAAAAGAAAAAAACGAGAAAGGGAAAAGATAAAAGAATTTGGATGAGAAAAGAAGAAATTTGGTAGAATAGAATGGTAGATTAGATGACATACTTGGGTCCCTCGCAACGGTGCCAAAATTTTATTCACACTCAAATTTACCCAAGAGATGAAGGTAGAATGATCCTTGTAGTTTAGCTTGGGTTATCGAATCCTCAAAGACCTATGAAGTAACCGACATGCATGTACATTCTATGGATTGTTTGTGGATATGAAGTGGACAACTTGGGTTGATTTTATATGGGTTTAAGTGAACTCTAATACACTGAAGTTAATTCAATTTTAAAGTATGAGTTGATCCTAGGTTATCAATTGGGGTGGATTGGACGCATTCCCTATTCAACTATTTCAATTTCTTATATTTGAGATGAGTTCTTTTAAGAAGATCAAACAAAATCATCACTCACTGGTTTAATTCCTATAAACCCTAATACTAATCACCTATACACTTGAAGGATAAAAGCTTTTATCACTCCATGGTAAAGGTTTGTATTAGTACTTGAAGTGTGTGACCTTAAAATTCAATAAGGATGACGAAATTTTAAAAACATCAAATAAAAATCTCATTTTTAAAAAGTGATTTGTGATTAAGGTAGTGATAAATAACATCCAATCCAGCCCCTTTCTACTCCCTTGGATCAACCCATATTTGGGGGATCCCTCTATTAATGGTGTGGTTTCAATGGAAGCGGGAAGTAGACTCCTAAGGGAGGAATTGGAGAAGTAAAAAAAATAATGAAATAACAATCACCCCACCATTGTGTGATAATATCACAAGGTTTGGTATGAAAAAGTTCACACCTTGAGGCAACAGTATCAAAGTGATAAGAATAAGAACAGAAAAAGAGAAAATGAAGAAATTTTATAAATAATCTAAAGTAATTCAAGGAACTTACAATTGAGGGAAAGCGATTACAACATCAAATTGGAAGCATAACATTAAGATGAAAAAAAAGCTCAAAGATGATAAAATCCTCCATCACCAATGTCTTAAATAATAATTTTGGGAGCCTTGGGTCGAGTCTACCATAGTAAAAAGAATCCCACTTGATTATGGTAGGCCGAGGGTGGTGGAAAGCTTGTGGAATTTGGACTTTTCCACTCTTGACCCGAGGTGGCAGCCAGCTTGCAACCACCAAACAGATGTGCCTATAAGACCCTTTATATGGAAGAATTGGAGTGTTCCATAGAAAAAAATATTAATATCAGGATTTCCCCTAACCTTATGTAAAGTTTCATCCCAAAATATTTTATGGTTAACGAGATATGTGTAAAATGGTGGGCTGTTTTTCTGGGCCGCAAAATCTGGCCCAGAGTTTTATCTTCAACTTGGGTCGTCGGAATAACCACAATGGAGTCCGAATTAGCACTGGTTCCTGAAATATTATTTATTCCAATACATTTCTTCTAGCATCCCATAAAATTTGGGCATCATTGGGCCCATATGTTGGGCCCCACATTCTCATTAGTGGGCTGGTGTCCAATCTGCCTTCTCCAGAATTGTTTGCATGAAATCCCATTTTGGTGGTCTTCAAATGTGAATCTTCCAACACTCGACAAGTATGAATTGTTACCAATATAAATATAACCCTAATATTTAAATCTGAAAATAAAATAAAGATCATTGGTTAATTTAAATGATTTTAAATATTATACCACATAATAGTGCATTTTAAGAAGGAATTACAATCATAATGTGAAATGATGTTCAAAGTGTAAAATGCACTAAATATGGTGTTTATGAATCATAAAGCACATGAATATTATATATATTAACAATTAATATTAGTCTCATTTAGTGGATAATCATAATACATCATTGATAAAGTTTTTTTGTATTTTTTTAACTAATGAAAACTATATAATATATTAAAATAGAAACATTTAAGTAAACAACCGATTAGATCCCCGGAAACGACACAATTTTTGACGCACACCTGTCATAGGGTGTGGAAAAAGCAATAAATTTTCCTAATGGAGCACAAAGGCTGACCAGGGTCATCTCACTTGAGGAGCTTTATTGGTTTTTTCACTTACTTAATCTATATCACCTAAACTAATTATTGTTTGACTGTATTTAATCTAAAAAGGTAATTAAATTTAAATGAAATAAAAGTTAAAACTATCATTCAGTGACAAAATGTAATTAAGGAGAAAAGAACTTGTTACTAAGGTTATATAACATGGGTTCAATCATCATTTATTTATTGTTTTAAATTCAATTTGATAATTCATTTGTTGAAACCTCATTAATGAATTACTTTCCCTTGATTTATTTAGTGTGTGATTTTATTATGCATCTGGAACACCAAACCACACCTCCTCAAATATTCAAATAGGGTAAGAACTCAACCAAGAATGTTATCCAAAAAATACCCATCTCCACTGTTTGTCGTTTCATCCCTTATGGAAACCCCAAATCCACCGTATGAAGGGTTTTTCCTAAAAGAACGGAGGGAAAATTAATTAATCAAGAAAAAGAAATTTATTTGGGAATATTTTTGCGGTGGACGACGACCGCACCTATGCAGTATTTCCACCTCCACCACAAATATATTTAAAACATTTTTAATTGAAAGTGAAATAATACAGAACAATATGAAACCTCCCCTAGGTACATACCTCGGGTTAGCCCCTAATTATTTAGGATAATAGGTCACAATGCATATAATATGAATAAAATAGGATAATTAGATTAGGGTTGGAAGATAAAGAGAGATGGAAGAATATGGAAACACTTGAATTGAAAATATGCAAAATCATTACACGAGAAAAGAAAAATAAATTAAAAAGTAAATAAAAGAAAATTCCTAAGTTAGCAGCAGGTCCCTAAGACTCCTCTTCAATGGTGGTGTTAAAATATTCCATCATAATGTGTGAACTCCGCTTTATATAGAACAATGGGGTTCCATCCTCTGGTTTACAAATTTAAGATCTTTATAATCTCTCTTTAATATTTCCTTCATATGTTTTCAACCAAAAGTCTGACCATGGTATTCTAATTTAATAGAAGAATTTTGGAATTGTTTATTCTTAAAACATCTTCATAAGTAAATTTTAAGTTTCACCCCAAAATTTGAGAGTGATCCTCCTTGTGTAGTATGAGATATGGACAATTAAGGCTGATATTTTATTCTGGATGAATATTTCCTTTTTTCTACCCCAAAATTTGAGCTTCCATGTTCATCTTTAATGAAGGTAAATCTTCATTATCTTCAACTTAAGAAATACCCATTTAATTTTATTTCAATTCCAACTGAAATTACCCCAATTCGATGTGTTTTTACTGATTTAGGATCAATTCATTGAGGTTGGGTCCACGTGGTCGTCCAGAATAAGTTTCCAAATTGATTGAATTTTTTAGACCCTTTGATGGCCATATTAAATCCTAGTCGAGAATAAAAAGATGAAGAAAATATATATCAGAATTCAATATAAAAAGGAATCACATAAATTGGATTTATATTTTAAAAGATATGCTCAAATTACCAATGATATTAAAATCTGTCTATATTTCCAAATTAAGCAGTTTTCACATTTAAGCTCAAAACACCCTATAAATCAAAAATTGATGAAAATAACTCAACATGTTCGACTTTTATGGAATAAATCATTTAATTACATATAAAAAATGATTAAAATATTGTCTCTATCAGTAATGACATGGGTGAATGAAAATATTGATGTACACGTTGTTTCTAGGGTGAACACGCCATCTAGTCCTACACTAACAGAACCGTGTAGTTCTAGTTGTGTAGAAGTATTTGGGTAGGAATGGAAATCCAAGTACACATCATGTCTCTTGGAGAACATGAAATGTAAATGTGGTGTTACAAAACCATGTTGGGTAGAATGACACGCCAATGTAGAGGCCTAGGAAAACATGTCATGTAAGTAGTTATACATGCCATGTACTCTTATTTTGAAAACCATGAGTGTTTTCCTTTTATGTCCCATTTTTCACTTATGAGTGGTAGTCTTCTATTGATTAAAACTTGTTTTGAGGTGTGTGTTCTAGAATTTACAAAGCAATTCCACCAAGATGACCTCGAGCAGTATGCCAGGAGAGTGGTGGTGAGTATACACTGGACATGGTGGGCCATGGGCTGTCGATGGATCCTCTAGTTGTGCCAACTGTGGAACCATCTGTTATATAAGATGTAAGTGCAGATACACAGTTCCAATATGGTTTTGTGAGGTTCATTAAGACCTTCCAGGGAGCACCGCAAGCTGCTACATCTATGGTAGAACTGGCATGTGTATTCTAATAGTAGCATATGTCTACTTTTTTCGGGGATGGTGGACCATAGGCTATGGAATCATAGATGAAATTAGTGCTGAATATCATTGAGGATCTAGAGAAACCTTCTGAGAGGATGGTCAAACTTTCCACTTATATGCTACATGATTATTTCAAGAGGTGGTGGGATGTTATCACACAGACCGAGAACCATCAAGACATGGCTTAGGGATACTTCCAGATAGTCTTCTACGACTACTTATTTCCTGAGACCCTCAGGGCCAATCGAACCAATGAGTTCATCAATCTGGGACATGGTGCTATGTCAGTGATGGACTATTCTGGACACTTTACAAATCTTTAGTAATTCACACCTGTTCTTATGGGTGATGAGGCATTGAGATCTAGGAACATTTAGGATGGTCTTTAATATGAAATCTGAGATTTGGTGAACATTTTCGGGTTTCCATATGTAAATTACATTGTGAATAAAGTACTGATTACCAAGCGCAACCTATGAGAATCTGGGGGTGCGAGCCACGACAGTTCAAAACCGAGATCTGGTATTGTCTTGACCGAAAGGAAGAAGTGACTTATGAAGTTTTCTCATAGGAATACGAGTAGACATGATGTATCTTCTAGTATCCAGGTGAGGTGATATCAGTGTGGTATAGTTGGGCATACCAGACTGCAGTACCCAAAGGACCGAGTTGACTATCAAGCTTACAGCATGATGGGCCATCTACAGTTCTTATTTAGGACATTTCCAATAGTGGCTAGTGAGAGAGGTTATGTACAGACTCCATGTGCAGAAGCAGGGTCAGTAGCTTCCATACATTCTAGAAACTGGAATACATCAGGGCATGTAGGCCAAGGTGGTGGGTGTGGGCGTGGTAGCCATACAATAAGATCTTAGCGACAATAGGGTCGGTCAGCTCAGGGTAGCCAGGCTGTGTCACAGGGATGTGATATAGGTCAGACATATGCAGTGCAACAGACCCAACAAAAGCAGGATCCAGACCTTCTACTGTCAGAGGTACTATTCTAGTCGCCTTTATTTTATCTTCTGCACTTTTGGATACTAGAGATTCTCGTATTTTCATATTTGTGCCCATTGTGGAGAAGTTTGGGCTCTGTGCTTATACATTTGAGAACGTTATGATGCTAGACACTCCGTTAGAGATTATAACAGAAGATGTGCATCTGTGCAAAGAGTCCCCCCTTGAGATTGGTGGAGGTAACTTCTTTTGGGATCTCTATGTATTAGAGATGATGAGGTTTTATGTCATCCTTGGAATGGATTGGATTGTATCCTCTCATGCCTTCATTTACTACTATCACTACAGGGTGAGTTTTATTTCACCAGAGGGCAGTTCGTTTTTATACAAGGGTGAATTGGATTTCCAGGCGAGCCGAGCTAGACCCAAGCATCGGGGGATACGCGAGATGACAGTCCAGATTGCATGTTTATATCTGGATAATCATGGAACATTTCTGACATATTTTCATCCAGTGGTTGATCGTTTCATGGATGTTTTCCCAGATGACTTCTTAGGCATACCTCTAGTTAGAGAGGTGGATTTCACTATCGAGCTAGTGCCAAGAGCTACAACGGTATCTATTCCTCCTTACAGGATACCTACAACGAAGTTGAAAGTGCTCAAGAGGTAGTTGGAAGATCTGGAAGGTAAGGGTTTTATCCAACCCAGTACTTCTCATTGGGGTTCATTGGTCCTTTTCCCAAAAAAGGTGGATGATAACCTTAGTCTATGTGTGGACTATCAGAATCTGAACTAGTTGATGGTTAAAAACCAATATCCCTTACCATAGATAGATGACCTGTTTGATCAACTTCAAGGAGCTCAAGTGTTATCAAATATTTAATTAAGGTTAGGAGATAAATAAGTATGTGTTCAACCCATAGACATACTACATACATCCTTTCATAGCTGGTATGGTCTCTATGAGAACTTGATTATGTTGTTTGGTCTCAGAAACGTGTGAGCAATTTTCATGGAACTGAGGAACTGAGTGTTCCATACTTACCTAGATTCCTTTGTAGTGGTTTTCATGGATGATATATTGTTGTATTCTCACAATCGAAACGTCCATTCCAAACACCTTGAGATCATTTTGAATACCCCGAGATAGCATCGGTTATATGGTAAGATCCTAAAATTCTACTTCTTGATGGATCAGATTCACTTCCTGGGTCACGTCATCTCAGAGATTAAAGTATTAGTGGGACTAGAGAAGGTGAGAGTAGAAGTTACCTGGGAGCATCCCAAGAACATTTTTGAGGTGTGGAGTTTCTTTGGTCAAGCTGGTTACTACATGTTTTTTATACAGGACTTCACACGCTTGACTAAGAAAGGTGTGAAGTTTGAATGGTCAGATTCTTATGATGCAGCCTTTCAGGAGTTGAAGTGTTGTTTGACATCATCACTGATACTGATATTTCTATAGTCGGGAAAAATTTACAATGTGTACTATCATGCATCAGTTATTGGGCTGGGAGTAGTGCTTATGCAGGGAGATCAAGTAGTTGTGTATGGGTCTCAACAGTTGAGGCCACATTAGAGAAATTACCCAATGCATGATCTCAAGTTGGCTACAGCTATTCATTCTTTATGCTACTAGAGACATTATTTATTGGGAGATCATTTTATGGTGTACATGGACCACAAAAGTCTCAAATACATATTCACTCAACGTGATTTGAATATGTGACAATGACGATGGGTGGAATACCTTCAGTCGTTTGACATTGATCTTGCCTATATGCTTGGAAAAGGTATTGTAGTAGATGATGCACTGAGCAAGTGGACTCGGATACATGTAGTGTAGGAGGCCAGTGGTGAGTGGCAGTTTATGGCCTTGTTCCTTGAGATATTTTTAGAGGTGCACAAAAGCCAAGGACGGAATTATCTTTCATCCTTGGTTATTACCTCTACCCTACTAGATAGAGTGAGGATGAGTAATCTTTTAGATTCTGAGGGAGAGTGTGGCAGGTGAGGACCCTCCTCCTGGATGGACGATAGGCGAGGATGAATTTTTATGTTTCCATGGACGTGTGTGGGTTCCATGGGATATACGTGAGGAGATGATGTGGGAGTTTCATGCATCAGCTTGGCAGTGAATCTTGAAGTCACCATGATGTACTGTGACCTATGTCATCTATACTAGTGACCGGGAATTAAGTGAGAAATAAATGGTTTTTTACAAGGTGTTCCACCTATCAGTAGGTGATGGTGGAATATCAATAGCCAGCTGGAATTTTACAATATCTATCCATTCCTAAGTGGGAATGGCATGATATCGTGATGGATTTTGTGATGGAGTTTCTAAGGTCTCCTAGAGGCAATGATGTTGTGTGGGTTGTAATTGACAATCTTATGAGGGTTCCTCACTTTTCCTCGATCAAGGAGACCTTTGGTGTAGATGAGCTCATAAAGATGAATATTTTAGAGATTATAATCTAGCATGTGGTTCTTCACTCTATCGTTTCATACAGGGATGCCTAATTTACATCCCATTTCTAGAAAAGTCTATAGAGGGCACTGGGTACACAGGTGCTTCTGAGCGTAGCATTCCACCCTCAGATAGATGACCTTTTGGAGCGCATGATACAGGTTCTAGAAGACAGTTTCGTGTATGTGTCCTGACATTGGGGAATCATGGGACAAAAATATACATCTAGTTGATTTCTCCTATAATAATAGCTTCTAGGATACTATTCGGATGGCATCATATGAGGCTTTTTATGGTAGGTCATGCCGATCACACCTATGTTGGATGGAGGCAGGAGAGGTAGTTATGATGGGACCTCATCCTATCCAGGAGACTACTGAGCAGGTTCACTTGATTTAGAGATGGATGGATACTACACAGTCTCATCTAAAATCTTATGTCGATCGCCATATACTAACCTTGGAGTTTGAAGATGGGGATTGAGTTTTCCTAAACGTTGCACCAAGATTGGGACACAAAAGGATCAGGAGACATAGTAATCTTTCACCACGATATGTCAGGCCATTTGAGATTCTGGAATGAGTTGGGTCAGTTTCTTATAAGTTAATGTTTCCTCAAAGGTACCAAGACATGCATGACATCTTCCACATATCTCAGCTATTCCGCAATCACTTAGACTCGTATCTCATTTTTCCGCCCGAGGAGGATGAGCTTCAGGTTGATGTATCCTTTGATGAGAATCTAATTTTTATAGTTGATAGGAGCATGAAGGTTCTCTGAGGCTATTAAATTCCTCTCATATAGATTCTATGGTAGTATGGTTAAGTACAAGATGAAACTTGGGAGAGAGAAGCCCACATACATACCCAGTGGCCAGAGTTATTCTCAGATATTCCATCACCACCCTTGTAAGGAAAATTCAGGGATGAATTGATTTAAGGGGGGATGTTTTAAGAACATGGTTCTTCTTATGAGTAATGGGTTTTTCTTTTTCTTTTCCTTTTATTTTTTTGATAAAATAAGGAAAACTGAAAAAATGATAAATTTTAGTATAACACGCCATGTGTATGCTTTTGTGGCTAGGGAGAGAAGAAAAAGCCACTACACACTGTGTACTTCCTAGTACACGCTGTATAGTTATGTCGGTAGGTCAGTACGGGACATGTAAATTAATTCGATGAAGTTATGACTATTAAAATGATATAAAGTTCGTGTATATGGATTTATGAATGGTTCTGCTATGGGTTCTTTCAAATGATGTTCAGTTTTTTTTACTTAAGTGCAGTAGAGTGGCTGACCAAGGACGCCTCTCAAAGGAGGAAACAAATTAAAACAACTTCTTAATGGTATTCTAAAAATAAAATAAAACAGAAAAAAACACTACTTTAAAGGATGGGGTTGTTTATCGTTTATAAAATAAGAAGATGTTTTCTGGAAGATGATTTCATTTTTTGTTTTTATTTTTGAAATGAAGTTTGATAAAAAAGACGCAACAACAAGATGTTTTTTAGACAATATTTAAAATAGGTAATCAATATAACTCTACCACTTCACTCAATTATTTGTCATTATCATTTAAATTAACATCCACTTAATTATAATCATCAAATTTTTTAACCCTCTAACCCTATGAGAGTTAACTTAACCATAAAGATGAAATTACTTAAACCCTAGGCTCGCTTCGGAACATGCAATCGTAGCACCCTAATTTGACTAATGTTCTTAGGTTTTCTTTTGTTCAGTGGTTAATTAGAGCACATATCCAATCTGGAAATGAGGATTAATTTATTTTAGGGATTATATTTGAACTCTGCAAATTTTTCCCATGTGTACTTTTATTAACAATTAAGATCGCACTCTCACAATTTACACAACTTCTGACATCGCGTGTTTTGTGTCAATTGTTCAATTTCATGATTAGTTTCATTTAAATTAAAAAATAAATTAATTTATCATCTTAATTTAATTACCGTATATCATTTATTCAAAATAAATTAATGAATATGGTTAGAGGTAGATTGATTACTAAAAAGAACTACTCTTCCATGGGCGGTGTAGTAATTGTAGAAACGTTTTGCATGTGAAAAGGTTTAGAAAGGGTAAAACCCAATCACATTTCTACTCATGATTCAAGACCAATTAGGAATATTAATTAAAGAATAAATTTGAACAAAACCGAAGAGAAGAGATAAAATAAAATAAGAACAAATATGTTTGTTACACAAACAAAAGTATTACAACATGAAGAAGAAGAAGAAGGCTTCGTCGAAAGGATCGTTGCTTCAAGCGATACCTTTATTCAAATAGTTGTATAATTGGAGTATATCCACTTCTCCTATTCCCTAAACTTCCCAATGAACGTCCCAACCCCACCAAATTATAAAAAAACTAATTTATAGAGTGGTGGGGAGGCTAGGTTCAAAGTGGTTTCAAAGGTGAATGGGGAATCTCAGCCAAATATTTATGGTAAATTGTATTGCCCATTTGACCACAAAACATGTGACTAATTTGTCCTTATAGAAGTTTTATTCATGAAAAAATGAGTCCTCAAGCTCCTCTCAAAATTTGGTCCTAATCCAAGTAGATATAAAGATGTTATGGTCCAAATACAGAACTTATGTCCATTTTGGAGAGTCCATCCCAATTTTGACTTCATGGCCCATTTTCACCATCCAAATGCAATATTTAGTTTCAATGTCCTAAATTAAAGTTATATAATATTTTTTCTGGAACACATTTGAAAAATATTAAGTTCAAATAATTCAAATAAAATTATTTATGTTTGAAATACTACAGAGAATTTTTAAATGGTAAAACTAGAATTTTCATCAAATTTTTAAATGAATGATCTAATCCCAAAAAAATCCATAAATGAACATATTTAGCACAATGTGAGGAAATTAAGTCATTTATTATCAATAAAATATTCAATAAAATTGTGTTTTATCAACTCCCATACACTTAACTTTTTCCACTCTTGGGAAAATCTCATATCAAGTAAACATCAATATCAAATCAAAACAAATTTTAAAACACATATCCTTGAGATCCAACAATTCCACACCAAGAAATAAAAGATATAATGCCTCATAAAAAACCATTATTTTACGTTATCCATTAATATCATTCTATATATTTCCACTTCATTTATCCTCTCATTCTCACAAAACACTTACCTCACTTGATTTTTCTCTTATCACACAAATGTTAATTTTTCAGCAATGTATTTCTCATCCAAACTCATACAAGGGTCACCATAGGCTTGATAAATTCCTACATCGCCACCAGATGTGAGTCAATGAAATATGTTTATCATGAGGACTTTTTAGGGTTGTTTTGTGTCTTTCGGTTGGTAGGATTTAGATGTGAAAAATTCAGAGGCTGAATGTGGAGGGCTTGACTCTTTTTGAAGAAAATTACACTAATCTAATTGTCACTTTAATTAGTTCTCCTACTCAATCCATATAGAATCAATTCATGTTCATAATCATGAAAAATAATGGAATGTGCACACCATTCAACATTTCATCAGTAAAAATTTCAATCTTCTCAAACATTATTTTCTTGAATGTTCCAGATAGGCACAACTTTCTCCTTCTATTAGAAGCTTCAGAAAGGCATAGCTTCACTTATCATGAATGTTCCAGAAAAGGCACAGCTTTGAATATAATTATTTTCTTTAGAAGCAAACACATCTCTTTTGAATTTAATATTCCACCCAAATTATCACATAATGTGGTAGCACAACACAAGATAGCTTCCCCCACACTTAAGTTCAACTAGATTATGCAATTTCACTTCACGAGTTAGTTGGATAGGGAAAATTGGCTTGTAATGTGGCTAACCTAATAGGTTGTTCATTGATTCGAAGGTCTACAAGGATTAAATGTTCAAGTTAGGCCATTATAAAAAAAGATTCTTTAAAATATGGGCTTTAATACCAAACAAATTCCTTAATCATTTAAATATAAGTACCTCAAACCCTCAAGTTTAGATAGGAATAAATCATATTCTGGTTAAATCAAGCATGGTTTGGTTCTATCAAGAAGTGAGTTAAATGTAAAGAATTTGAAAAGAATGGTTCATAATCCACATAGGAAAGTGATTTCAAATATAAAGACAGTGAGATGTGTTAGGGGATTCAAAATTTAGTGTACTTTTCATGAAATTACTAAATATTTTAACTTGAAACAAAGTTATTTTCAGCATTCATTTAAGCTTGGTTTCATGGGATAAATAGTTTCACTTATTGATATGAATTTCAAAATGGTGATGTGAATCATATTAGATCAAAAGGTTTAAAAACACATAAAAAAAACTGAAAAATAAACACACAAAATTTGAAAAACACTCAATTGTTTTTGAAAATAATTGAAAAAATAGGAAAACAATTAAAATTACTAAACTAAAAGCTTCCCTCCACCATACATAAAATATTTAATTGTCCTCAATGTGAACCCATGAGATAATATATTCAAATTAAATGTATAATTTTAAATAGGATAAAGAATATAGAAGTGAAAGGGTTATGAACAGCCTGTTATGCTCAAGTGATGATGGGGTCATCCAGTGTGATGAAATCCATTACATCAGTAGGAAGTCCCTCAAGGTAACTCTTCAAAAATTTCCCATTGAATTTAAATATCCTTCCTATGTCCTATTTTTTGATCTCCACTACACTATAAGAGAAAACATTAGTCACAACATAAGGACCTAACCACCTAGAATGCAACTTACCAAGAATCAGCTTCAGTCGTGAACTATAGAGAAAGACATTCCCTCCCATTTGAAATTATCTTTTGTGGATAATTTTATCATGATTTGATTTTCATATTTCGTTGTAGAGCCTTGAGTTCTCATATAAAGATAGTTGAATCTCCTCAAGCTCTTGAATTTGTAGCTTCCTTTGGTTCCATCTTAGACCAAATCCATGCTGCATTTCCTTATAGCCCAATAAGCTTGATGCTCAACTCCCACGGGGAGATGATATGCTTTCCCAAAAACAATCCGAAATGAGGATATACTAATGGGTGTCCTGTATGTTGTCTTATAAGCCCAAAGTGCATCATCCAAACCTTTGCTCCAATCTTTCCTATTTGGTTGCACAGTTTTCTCCAAAATTTGTTTCAAATCACAATTTGAAACCTCAACATAGCCTTTTGTTTGGGGGTGGTATGGTGTTGATGTTTTGTGTGTCACCCCATACTTCCGAAGGAGGGAAGAAAAATTACAATTGTAGAAGTGTGCCCCTTGGTCACTAATGATGGCCTTTGGTACTCCAAACTTGCAAAAAAATATGTGCTTTGACAAATTCCACAACAACCTGAGAATCATCAGTTCTGGTGGCCTTAGGCTCCACCCATTTTCTCACATAATCAAAATCATCCAAAATATAAAAAACCCAAAGGAACTAGGAAAAGGACCTATAAAATAAATTCCCCATGTATCAAAAATCTCACAAAATAGTATGGATTGTTGGGGTATATCATGTCTCCTAGAAATGTTCCCAGTGTGTTGGAAACGAGAGCATGAATTACAAAACACATGGGCGTCCTATAATAAGCTAGGAAAATATAATCCAAAGTAAAAAACTCTCCTAGATGTCCTTTAGGGTCCAAAGTGTCCACCATATACAAGTGTATGGCAGAATTGTAGAACAGAATCAAACTCATGATCAAGAACACACCTCTTAATAACTTGGTCACTACACATGTGCCAGAGGTATGGATCATCCAACACATAATACCGAGACTCAATTTTTATTTTTTGGACTTGAGTTTCTTTAAATTTTCATATATTTCAGAGGCAACAAGGTAGTTAAATATATCTGCATACCAAGGATGTGTACCTGAGATGGAATAAATATTCTCATCAGGGAAAGTGTCCCAAAGTGTTACCCGGTCCAAGGTGTCATCCTCTAGTGTGTGAGTAAGACTACTCATGTGGTTCGCCACAAGGTTATCTGACCCCTTATTTTCTTTTATCTCAATTTAAAATTCCTGAATAAGGAGAATCCATTAGATTAGCTTGGGCTTTGCATCCAGCTTCTTCAATAGGTACCTCAGAGCAGCATGGTCAGAAAAAACAACTACTTTAGAGCCCAATAAATATGAACAGAATTTGACTAAAGAAAATATGACAGCAAGAAACTACTTTTTCTTGGTTGTGTAGTTTGATTAGGCTGAATCTAGTGTCCTCAAAGCATAGGAAATCACATGTGAACATCCCTCCACCCTCTGAGATAAGAAAGATCCAACTACAAATTTAGAGGCATCACACATAATCTCAAAAGGAATCTCCCACTATGGGGGGTTTATGATCAGTGGAGTGGCTAGAAACTTCTTTATCTCATCAAAGGAAGTCCTGAAAGAATCATCAAACACAAAATTAGAATCCTTTTGAATTAATTGTGGCATAGGAAGAGCAATCGTCCTAAAATATTTGATGAAGCATCGATAAAATACTACATGCCCTAGGAAAGATCTAACATCACGCACACATAAATGATATGGTAAGGATGAAATAATGTCTATCTAAGATCTATCAATATCTATACCATATTTTGACACTACGTTCCCTAATGAAATTCCATTCTCTACCATGAAATGAAACTTTTCAAAGTTTGAGACCATATTATTCTCAATACAACAATTCAATAGCCATGTCATAATTAGAGTTTAAATGATTAGAATATGATTCCATTTCAAAATCAAATCTAAGAGAGTCTTGTGTATAAGAAACAAGTGTGGAAGTACTCTTAGACATTAAAATAGAACCAATACTCATGATCTCCCTAAGCACAAGACAATCAAATTCCATGAGGTTTTTATTTGGTGTTTTAAAAGATAACAAAATCATAATGGTCCTCCAATAGTTAATTCATGGAGTCCATAACATTAAATATCACAACTTCATCCCCAAACTCCATGAAAAGTGTACCCTCATTGAATTTTATGATAGTTTTTTCAGTTTTTAAGAGGGGTCTACCTAAGATAATGGGAGCATGAGAACTTACCTGATTGTCCTCCATTTTAAGCATATAGAAATATCCTGGACAGATCACGTCTCTTACCTGGTGTTTCTTCTGGAAATGCAGATGACCTTGTTTGTTTAAGGTTCAAACTTTCCAATCAGTTTCTAATGGGTTTATTCGTAGAACCAGAAATATCCAATGATTCTATATCCATTTGGACCTACTTTCCAAAGGTAGGTGCTCATTAGTTTTGGGCCAATGAGGCTTAAGAATTTGCATTGGTCGAGAGGATGTGAGGTTAGGATTATCACACCTTTTGGGGGGAATTATTACCTACTCCGGGACTCTCTTATAGATTTATGTTATGTTCACGAATCCTTATTAATTCACCAAGAACAAAAATGAGTTTTTCTTTATATTTGGAAATCAATGATTGATATTTATGGGATTTAGAGAATATTTTATATGTATTTGAGGTTCTTCATCGATGGATAATCACTTGTATGTATTAGATATTCTTAGTCAATGGTATCCTTCAATACATTGTATAGAAATCTCTTGGTCCTTATGATAACCATACTGGTTTTAAAGCCACTCATTGGGGCACATTAAGTTTATTGTCATTCAGAAAGACAGTGATTATTTCAGAGTTGGGATCATACCCACAGATGTGCTACCTACGTATCCTTGTTAAAAAGGAATCAGAACCGATGTAGTTTGATTAAAAGGATATAGTTTAATTTCATATAGGATGAAAAATAATTAATGAAATATGGGCTTGAACCTTATAATGGCTTCCTATGTAATCTACTTTTAAGGTAGAGATAAAATTCCACGTAGTTCGGGTAAAGAAATATGGGGGGTTTTTCATAGTTAATGGCCCAAAAATACATGTCATGATTACTTTTACACTATAAGCTCACATGTGTCATGCTCGGTGTGAGAAACAAGAGGTTTTAATAAACTTGAAGATGGTGCCACAAAAGATGCAGTTATGAGAAATGATGTGGGGCTTACGTATGTATGAAGACCCAAGTAAATGAAGACCAGGACTTAGTTAATAATCCCAAGATTAGGGTCTATAAAGGTATTTTTACTTTATGGAGATTTGGAATTTTATCCAAGGAACTTCTTCTAAAAAGGAAGCTTGAATTAAGAGGGACATATGATTGGTTTTATTTCTGAGATGGAAGACCAAATCAATAGAAATTAAGATTGGGGTTACTCCTGAGGAGGATGCCTAATGATTAAGGAAACTATGACTGGGGCTTACTCTTGAAAAGGAGGCTCAGGTTAAGGGGACTTATAACTTGGTGATTACTTCTAAGAAGGAGGCCCAAATCAAAATATCTTCTCATCTCAATGGATGAGGTTGTATTGGAAACACCTAACTGTGGTGAATTAAAGCTTGTAAGTCACGAGGGTTTGGGACAGGTTCTCATATAATTCCTTTCAAATAAGGAAGCCAACAAAGGAAACATGCCATAAATGGATTTGAAGAGGGTTTTGAAGGCTATGTCATGAAGAAGAGGGGTGGATTTGAGGAACGGAGGTGACTTGGAAGGAGGCGTGCAAGTATCGTTCTGGCGTGCAAGTCCTGGTCGCACAATTAGACTTGCACGACATGAGTCACCTTGGGCGACGAAGAATCTATAGGGTAATACTTGGGAGAATTTGAACTCAAGCCCTTAGTATCATCCCTAGAGTCTTCTAGAAGGGTGGCGCACAAGTTCCCTTGAAAGGGAAAGGAGGTGTGCAAGTGTCTTCATTTTCATTAAGGGGTAGACACTTAGGCATGAAAGTATTGATGAGTTATAGCAAGTAGGCCTTATTCTTCCACTTTAGATCTTACATTCTAGGTAAAAAATTACCTTAGAAATGTTCGGAAGACGTCAAACAATGACTTGGGCGACCAGGGCTTGAATCTGATTTTTGGAAAATTCATCCTCGAAATGGGGGGCCCACATGGGCTATTTATAGGCCATTGGGCACCTTGGGCGAAAAAATAATAGGGCGCACAAGTGACTTGTGCGACCCATAGGTGGCATGCTAGTGACCTGTGTGGCACGTAGGAAACTTGTGTGACCCATAGGTGGCACCCAAGTGATCTGCGCGGTGCGCAGGAAACTTGCACGACTCCCTCCAAATGGGTTCCTGGTCCATGCCTTTGTCAATTTTTGATGTTCTTCAAAGGGTGAACCTCATTGTGCTTAAGGTATTCCCCTTTTCCATTCATTGGACTCTATGATGGACAGGAGCATCAATAAAATTCCCCCATCAGAGTTGGATCCAAAAAAGGAAATAGGATTTGACTCTGAGGAAAAAGAGAAACTAGGGTTCAGCGGCGCACAGGTTTCAGTCACGCATGGTTATGAGATCACCTATATATATGGGCGTCACTTCACGCAAACCATTATTCCTCCAAAGATTTTGAGCTCTCATCACGCAAGTGTCTTGCTTTTATCAGTCAATCTCTCTTCTTTGTGTCGCACTTATCTAGTAAGGATTTTGACTTGCGTGCCATCATTAGTGTGACATTACTTGTGCGACAATACATGTGCGACAAAACTTGTGTGCCTTAATGACTTCACCATTTTTTTTGTTTTCTTCACAAATATTTCATAAAAACAGACTTACTTAAAAGTTAAATGTTTGATCTTTGTGCAGATTCAATGGCTGCAAGGAATATTGGATCAGCTGATTAGCTGGCCAACAAGAGAATAGATGACATGATGAACATTTTCGGCTATGATTATTATGTTATCTATGACAACACTCTTCTGTATTTGGATAATTACTTGAAGAAATATCAGGCCAATTTCCTATAGAGCATTTACTTTCCTTTATATGTCCATGGTCATCTGCAAGGAGTCAACGTTCCAGAGGCAAAGAATTATATTCTTCATTCCTGGTTTCAGACTTACACCAATTTCTATTCGGAAAATGTCTCATTTGCAGGATCATTTTTCAATGTTGGAACAGTGGAGAAGGCATTCATAATGCATCATAGCCCATGTGATCTAGATCTGAAGCCTCACAAGCCTGAGCTACAGCCACATTGCTATCCCTCTATTTTCTGAAATTCTCAGATGGACCAATCTAGAGAATGAAAAAAAAGTTGGGATTTCTATCTTGGAAGAGGTCTGAAGCTGACTTGGATGTGGGAATATTGGGTGTGACAAACCTGTGCAGAGTTTGTCGAGGATCTGAAGGAAGCTGCAATATATCAAGCCATCTGGGCTTGGTAGACATATTTCTACAAGAATGATGATTTTGTGCTGGAGCTAATCAGCCGCTGGAGCCCAGAAACCAATTCTTTCTATCTAACTCATGGAGAAGTAGGCATCTACTTGTGGGATGTATACAAGATATCAGGGGCTCCAATTCTGAGAGACATGTATAGAGAACCAAATATTGATGTACATAGCCTTTATATTACTTTTGCAGAATAATTAATACATAATAAAAACAAACACACAAGGACCTTTTTTTATATCCCGGGAAAAAGAAAACATATAAAGGGTGAGGTCAAATTCTTATTAAGGGTAAGCATGGAGAAAATAAATCAAATCATATACATTTGAACTTAAAAAAACATGAACATAATGTTTAAACAACAAAATATTGAACAATGACATAAAACATGGCAGTACGTAAGGCATAGATCATAATAGATCATACATCATGGTAAAATATCATGGGAATAGAGCATGTAATTTTGGAAACCATTATGAACATGTTATTATTTCCATAGTAGCCAAGGCATTGTTGCCAAGACCATCTTAGATGACAAAGTCCCTTTCTGAATCGAGTTCACTCCTTGTTCTAGTCCTGTATCACTGAACCAGATTAACTTACCATTCCAGACATGTCTATCTCATGATATATAAATCCTTACCCAATTCATTGGAGGGAGATATAGGCCCCACCCATCTCATTATTAAATCATTCTTACTTTTTCCACAAAATATTCATAAATCATTCATCATAACCCAAAGAATAAAATGGGTTTCATAAACCTCATCCCATCATCACATAATACATATAAAAAAATGGATATAATTTCATCAATAGAAAAATAAATCCATTTAAACAATAGAGACATTATACTTGAAACATAAACATATTAAATAATTTCATCTTAGATAGAAAATAGTTTTGATAAAACACTTGAAATGAATTCTTGAGGAAAATATCCTTTCTTCTTAAAAATCATTTTCTTTATTAAAAATGCAATTAAATTTTAAAAGAAAAGGATTTTTTTGGAAATAATAATGATATTTTGTAGAGTAAGGTTCATTGAAATAAGTCGTTATGAAACCTTAGAAATCCATTCACGTCGTATAAGTTAAAAAATCATTCTTCTCGTACTTTTGCCAGAAAAGTCAAAAAGTACCTCGTATGGTAAAAAAAGAAAGATTCTTTACACACCATGTAGTAAAATTAAAAAATTAATAAAAAGGAATTTAAACATAGATGAAACCATTTTTATAAAATAGGTACATGGATAATAAATATAACCCCAGTAAATACTTACGAATAAACAATCTCAGAGAAAAATGAGATTGGAAAATTTATCCCTTACCTTAGGTCTGATATGCTTCGTACATATCTGAAACTCCTATATAATGATTTAAATAATGTCATTGACTTATTAAAGAGTCATCTTAATTGTTATTATATCATATATGGTTCAATTATGACTTTATATTACCCGTTCTTTTGTAAATTCCATGTTAAAGCATCGTTTTGGGTAAAATCGTTTTATTTATCGTACGTGTTTATACTTGTTGTTCTTGATATTATTATTACTTATTTCATGATTTACTTACTTCCAGAATGTAAATAATGATTTATATATCATATATATTTAGTATATATATATATATAATAGATAGATAAATGAAATGAAATACACCATTCATGGAGACGGTAGGTCGTACGTACGAATAAACACTATTTTCTTTTCCTTATTGAATTGAATGGAATTAAGTAGACGAAATACATATATATATACATAAATACAGTAGAATTATTATTTCATATATTTCATGATTAATTATTATATATACTTTATAGTCATTCTTGAATTGTTAACATGGAAAATGAATCCCATCGCGTCGTGGAGATGGTAATCCGTACGTAAGCACGAGCGATGATATCATTCCCATATTTATTGAATGGAATTGGAGTGTATGATATAATATATTGGAATCATTATGATGTTATAATAATCATATGTAGTTATTATTTACACCATTATACCCATCCAAGTAGGGTGGTGGTGGAAAAACAGATTACACCACGGCGTGGAGACGGTATTCCGTACGTACGCACGCGCAGTGATTTTGTTTTCCGTAGGATGGATAGAAGGTGAAATGGGATTGTTTCTTATTTATAATAACATATCGGTATATTAGTGTTACTTATGTTATTACTTCATAATGAAAAAACAAAAGAAGAGGAAGTATAATAAGAAATAAATTTGAAAGAATCAGTAAGGGATATTACCTCTTCTTCGACATGCCTCTTTGAAACCTCCACTTAGGGCACTAATTTTGGTCTTTGAAGAAGACCAGGACCTCTAAAATATTACTAGGGAAGTGGAGAAGAGAAATTGGTAGTGTTTGTCCGATATTGAAGGCTCAAAGTGGTGTGAGGAGGATAGGGAGGAGGTGCTCTTTTATAAGGGAGGAGAGGGGCACCTTAGGAAAACTTAAAATATTATTTTATAATAAAGTCATATTCTGTTTAAAATTGCTCCAAAGTGACATATTTATAAGATAAATTGGGTATGGGTCTAAAAACTCTCAACCAATAGGTTTTAGACAAGTTTAGGTTACTATTTTAACCTTATCATTTAGATTTGACATTAAGTTAAATAATTTTACTTTTACCATGTCTTCTTGTTTTCTTACACTATATGGTTAATAAACTTACTATAACAAGCCAAAATAACCCCAAGTTGTTCATTATTAATATATATAACCTTATAAAAGTCATATTTCCGAACCTTAGAGTTTTAAGAATAAAATAACAATTAATAATATAATATTTTTTTTAAAAATTATTTTATGTCAATTTTGACACTATTTGGGAATTGATTTTTGTAAAAATCATAACAGCATGATTAGTTCAAAAAAAGTTAATTAAATCAATAATAAAATGTCATATTAACCTATTAAATTAGTGTAATTCATAAAAATTAGAAAATTACATTTATTTGGGTATTTATAACATCAATTATGTTAATATTTCATTAATAAGGTAATTAATGCATCATCATTGTGTCATAAATAAATTAAATTATTTAATGTCTAAAAATTATAAATAAAATATAATTATGTAGGAAATATTTTTATGTCTGTAATGAATATTTATAGTCGAATTTATCTTATGTATATCCCTATATTAAAAATGATTTTGTTATTAAACTTTGATTTTAACTATTTTAACCCTTCTTTAACTAAATTAATAATAAATTTCCTAATATAATCCAAGTGGACCTAAATGGTCATATATTATTCCTAAGGTTGTTTTTGGTCTAATTAAACTTATCCAATAGAATTAGGACATGTTTTAGTGTAATAATAATATCATTTTTACACTTAATTACCCTATTTACTTTTAACCGTGGTAAATAAAAGTAAAAAGTTACTATTCACCAAAAATTATTTTTATCTTATTGAACCACATTTTACTCCTTTATATTAACCGTGTCTCTCGGATTTTTTAAATTCCACTCACATAAGCGGTAAAATTATGTTTTATGTAAATTTTCATATTCTCCTAGGAGGTGGGTAAAAGACGGAGAAAAGTTCAATAAAATTTTTATCTGTCTAAAATTATTATAAAATGACTCCAATGAATTACATTGAACTTATATAGTTATTATTTATAAATTTTGACCTAAAATAAATTTAAATAAAATAAATAATTATTTATATAAAAAGTCGGTTTTTAAATAGTAACCCAGTGTTTTCACAATTCATCAAAAATTGAAAGTTTTTAGAAAAATTCCAAAACTTCTCCCTAGGCTAATTTCGATATTCTGAATCCAAAAATGAAGTCCATTTTGAAAGATAAAATTTAAAAAATTTGAAAAAGTGGGTATTACAATTCATAACGGATAGTTCATAATTATATTATAATAATATCTCGTTTAGTAAAACTCGGTATTGCGTACTACACACGCTATCAAGGAAGGTCTTGATTGCGTGTAATGCAAGACAATTCAGGGATGCATGTAGTAAAAGATATGTTTGGGGTTGCGTATAACATAATCAAAACATATTTCATTTATACATTAAACAAAATCTATACTTAATGTTGCGTAAAATAATTTCCACAAAACGAACTTGAAATTGTGTGTAACAAGAGCCAAGAATAGTGTTGCATATACTGCAAGCTAATACGGTGTTGCGTATAGTGCAAGATAATTTTGGTGTAGTGTACAACACAAGACATCAATGGAGTTAAAAAGAATAATTCTCATAAAATCTCGTGTTGTTACAACATGTATGACGAGTTCATCCCTCTGAAGGTGACGTGGAATGATTCAGAGAAGACTCCGGCTCTAGCTCGGGAGTTGATGAAGATCTTTTTCAAGATCAAGAATTCAAAGTCCCCCAAAACTCATTCTAGAAAGGATATTCATCTAGAGGAGTGGAAGGATATGTTTCTCATCAAGAAGAAGGAGAAGGGGCCCACCTGTACTCATCCTACCAGTTGCCCCAGAGTAGAGAAGAGGGGTGCTCTTGGCACATTCTGGCCAACTCTGGAAGAGTGAGAGTTTGGAAAGTGGGGGTATGAAGTGGATCAAAGAATCCCAGAGGAGACCCGTCTAGAGGGCTTATTAGCCTTGTGGCTTAGCGTTTATCTTCTCCCAGTTAGGGATTTGAAGGGAGGCGTCAATCCAGGGACCTTCTTCATTGCATCCAAGTTGGCTGACAAGAAAATGGTTGGGTTGGCCACCCCAGTTTTGGTGAAGCTTCATAGGAGCTTAATCCATCTCTATATGGGTAAGTCTCCTTTGAGAATATTGGGACCATTCCTAGTTTTTTGGGGATGGATCGCCACTCACTTCAGGACATATGTTGTACAGAGCGAAATACAGGTTTCTGGATGTTCTTTTAGGCCATCAGTGCAGGAATTTTCAGGAATTTATCTATTATCCCTAAATTCTTATTATCTGAAGGTGAGGCTGAGCATGTTCAAGGAATTTCATTTCTTTTCTTATGGAAACCCACAAACCGGGCAGTTTGTTGACGATGGAACAACTATCCTGGAATTGAGGCCATATATGTTGTCTTATAGATACGGTGTATTGGCCACCAGAATTGACGGAGAGATTATATGCGAGGCCTATGCTCCATATAGATTTGCACACCAATTCAAGTGAAGATTGTTGTATCCCCTCATGTGCACGTCAGGTCAGAGCAGAATCCAATGGTTTCTCGATAACTATGGTTGCTGACATCTATAGAGAATACCGGGGTAGTGTTTCATCTACCAGTTGCTGGAGCGGTGAGTCAATTGACTACATGGTATGCTGAGAACTGGGTAGCATCATACCCGGAAGGGGTATTGAATCTTCCTGTCTCCCAGGTGGGGAGTAAAAAGAGAAGTTTCAGGAAAGAAACATTTCATCTGGAAGGTGACTCTTCCTCACCTGGAGCTAATTCACTGGGTTCTTCAACCAGGGCTGATTCACCGGATTTCTAGGATGGGGATGATGAGGCAAGACATGCGTCAAAATGGCCTTGTGCCAGATATAATCCTCCTTCCAGAGTCAAGAGACCTACTCCATCAACTCATTGTGAGTTATATCATTGAGGAAATTTATTCTCCATTATTTTATAGAGAAAAAAGTTTCATTTTATTATCCTTTATCTGTGATTAAAGGAGCTGGGAAGAAGTTGAAGTCCCAGATTGTAAGACCCTCCTCGCAGCCTTCTGGTGCACATTTTGATTTTTTACGACCAGATGCTATCCAGACATGGAGGAGTTTATATTGTGATGCTGAAACCACCTGGATGGAATTATGTGAGGGGATACATATCTTCAGAGTGGGGGATATCCGGGATTCTACTGATATCTACTTCGAGGATAACCCCAAGGAAGTGCAGGCTTGCATCAGAGATCTAGAAATGCTCATATATGCCACTAATGATTCCATTCCTATCACCAAGCGGATGAAGGAAATGATGGATTGTGGCACCATTGAGGGGATTGGTGCTTCAGTAGACGAGGACTAGCATGATTACATGTCTCCTGAAGATGTAAATTTCTTTCCTTATTTTCTTTTCAACTTGATTTCATTCAAAGCATTTTTACTCAATGAAATCACTTTCTTCATCCGGAATCTTGTTAAGGAAGGAACTAATGAGGTCCCTTCACCGTAGTACAGCCCGGGCAGCACTGCTCTTGGAGTCCCTGAATCTCCTCGTGAGCCAGGCAAAGTATCTCCAAGCCGGCAAGTCATGGACGAAGAGTTAGACAGGGCTTTACACTCTCTGATACCTGTATTTGGAGGTGATGATGTCAACACACCCAAAAAGTCAAAAAAGTAAAGGCATTGAAGGATGAAGTCCACAGCTAGATGATTCGTCAGTAGTGGTAAGTCCTTCAGATAGTCATGAATCCTAACTCATGAAAAGATTGCTCATGCTTCCTGGGATTGCAGGGGCTTATTTGATTTCCCCTTTGAGGGAAAGGATTGACCCTCCTCTAAGGACGATGAAGGGTTCTGGTGAATAGTTGAAAATTCATGCGGACATGGATGCTCCTAAATAAATGATGATAGAAGAAGGACCAAAATTTTTTCCCAGTACTGCTCTTGTTGCTACTGCAAGGAGAAAAGTGCCTACTTCTGGTAAATTAAAAATACTTCATAGAAAATTTAATGAAAACATCAACTGACTTCCATTCTGTGATGCTTTAGGTTCAACACCTTCACCAGAACATTTGGCAACCACTGTAACTAACTCCACAATTTTCACTGAGGAAGCTATCCAGGGTCAGAGGTCGCAGGAGGAGGGTCACCAAGAAGACATGTAAAATGCTCCCACTGGTGAGACTAACCAGAAATCTGGGATATCACTAGATGAAATGATGAAACTTGGTGCGTCTTTTGAAGAAATTTTAGATCATGTTAATTTACCATGTAATTTAGAATATTTTGGACGTGAGTGTTATCCTTTGTCCTGTTAATTTTTTATTACAACTATGAACATGATTGGTTAAAATGTGTAGTTCTATCTAAGAAAGCTACTGATCTGTCGATACCTGAAGGGGGTAGGGACAACCCTATCATTGTAAAGATGCTAGCTCAAGTGGAGCTTAACCCAGCAGAGCTTCCGGAAACCTGTCCTGAAAATCCTGTTAAAGCTAGGAAAGACAGGGAGGAGCCTTATCATGATGCTGATCTAAAGTTGGGTAAAAGATGATAATATTTGTGGTTGTACATAATTTAAAAGATAGCTAATAAACTTTTTTTACCCTTTGAAACTAACCAAATATTTCAATTGACTATGTAGGGATGTCAAATTCAGTGGCTAGATCCAAAGGTGTAGCATCAGCCTCAACCCCAATGGGAGTTGAAAGTGAAGTACCAAGGGTCAGGGGGGAAGGACCAGAACAGGGAACTTCCATAAGTTCATTAATCCCGGACTATATTCCCCCCTATGATAGCGATGATGAATCAAACCCTGAGGTGTAGAAGGTGTTCCAATTCTCACGTCACAAGGCATGGAAGAATATATGGAAGATCATATCTGAAGTGCCTCTTGAAGAGATATCTTCTAAGATCCCGCGACTGTCATCCTTGTTCATCATGCTGGGACTTGGTGGTTTTGGATATCAAGAGATCCATACCACGGTGAAACTATTCATCTTAAGGAGGGAGCAGGAGCAAAAGTGTCATCAAGATCTGATCAGAGCGAGGCTGCTGACCAATATCGGTAAATTTGAGGTTGTGGTGTCTCGAGCTGAGGATGATCATGTTGCAAAGCTAAAGGAGCTGAAGCAGAAGATCATGAAGAAAGTTGTCCAGCATATGCACCTTTAGCAACAACTAGATTTTGTTACTGGGGAACTTGACCAACTTAAAAATTCATTGGAATGAGTCCAAACGGATGGTATGAAATCCATCGTAGATGACAATAAATCACTCCACCAAGCTGAAAAGAGTGAATATGGTCGAGTGAATGAACTTTAAGTGGCTGCTGATGAAGCTCAGGATGCTGTAAATCAAATGAAAAGTTATTTTGAAAGCCTCTTGTAATTCTTGAAAAAGAGAAGATACTCCAATCTATGGATGTTCTTCTAATCTTGTGCATCAATGAAAAAGACATTTCATCTTCAATCATTTGTACCTGTATTCTCTTTCTAACTACTTTACCTAAGACAATGGGCCTAGTAAGAATAGTTTGATTTTTTCTAGGATTATAAAAACAACAGCACAAACTTTTCATCTCTTTGTTTCTCAATATTGCCTAAATCAAACAAAATGTATGTTTAGCGAGCTGAGACTTGACTTTTTTTCAGAGTTCCTTTGACAGTTTCCCAATTTAATGAGTACCCTGTCTCTTGTTAGTAGTTTAAAGTCATGCATGTCGGAAAAAAAGGATAATGTTTAAGGTCGAATAGCTTTGACCGAATGGATTAAAATTGACTCAATTCTTTGATAATTTGTTTGAAAAAATACTACCACATTCATGTATGGGGGAAAACATGTAAACTATGAATTAATAAATTTTGAATCTGAGGGATGATATGAAAAAAGGGCTTAAAGGAATTAGAGGAATTATTTTCTAAGAGTGAAGTTACCACTATTTGGAAAACCTGTTAGGGGGTTGAATTATGCAGGGCCACTTAAGGGAATTGGATGCATAGTCAAATAATAGTATCTTTTGGCTGACAGGTCCATTATGTAGACTACTTATGCAAGGCCACCGAAGGGCACGTGCTGCATTGTCAGGAAAAAGAACCCTCAGAAATTTTACTTTTCTATTGCTAAAATCAAATGAATGTTTATGGAGATTCAAATTTCCCAAATAATAGAGTCTACTGTATGGAGATAGGTACTTGAATATGGAGAGGATATTCCCAATAAAGAGTGCCAATGAATTGGATGAATGTCACTCCTGCAAAGGTCTGACCCAAACGTAGGGTAGGGAAATATAAACCATAGACTTGAATACTTTCAGATCATGAAAAAGAGTATGGACAAATATGTTAAAGATGGTTCTTTTTGTGGATCCCTACATATCATTGTTAAGACCAATAAGGAAAAAAGAGTTTTTCCCCCAAGAATGAAGTTACCACTATTTGAAAAACCCATTGGGGGGGTTGAATTATACAGGGCCACCTAAGGGAATTGGCTGCATAGTCAAATAATAGCATCTTTTAGATGACAAGTCCATTATGTAGAATATTTATACAAGGCCACCTAAGGGCACATGATGGATGGTCAGGCAAAATAATTTTCGGGTATCAGACATTTTTTGACCAGAAGTCAAGAAAAGGGTTATAGAGGTCTGGAAGTATTTACGGTTAGGATTATGACACATGAAAATGGGTATTGTCCAATGCATGAAGGAGATACATAGACCAATGCTGACCATAATCTTGTTGTGGCAGGGTCCTAAATTGAGATTCTAGACTTCTCTACATATCTCATTAGGATGGAAATCTAGCCATATGTTGTTCTTGAAATACAGTTTAACATCATGTGGGATGAGAGTGTATGAGATCTTAGTTTTGGGTCGTACAGCTCAGACCATAATGAGGGAGACACATTGTGTGTTTGTTATAAAACGGATGTGAATAAAGACCAGGGTTTTCATACCACATTCATGTGCTCGCAGGGATAATTTTCAGCCAAGGGACTGAAAGTGGAGTTTGGGGTTAGGCCCAAAGACTTGGGGCTGGACTCGAGGAATGCTCAAACGTTCCTACTTATCCCATGAGGATGGGAATCAATCCACACATAGTTATTGAAATATCCTCCTTATAGATTTGGTTTGTACATGTGAAGGGTGAAAGGGGACTTTAGTTCAATAATGGTTGGACCCAAGATTAAAGGTTCGGGCATTACCATGTATGCACGTTGTCCTTGGAATATAACATGATTGGAGATCAATCTCAATAATAATTCCCTCTCAGTTGAGTGTGTCAGAGACTGTTGTAGTTTATTGTCATACAAGACAAAAGTGTGAATAGTTTAAGGTCATATGCATGGACCATTGTTGCACAGTTTAGCGTCATGTAGCTAAGACGTATTTCTATGAAGTTTAATGTCTTGCAGCGAGGACAATGGGGGACTGTATAGTTTAACGTCATATAGCAAGGACAATGGTGTTGCATAGTTTAGTGTCATGTAGCAAGGACAAAAGGGACGTAAATAGTTTAACGTCATATAGGATGATGGTGAACCAATATGAAGATATTGGTTTTGGGCTTGAACCTCAGGAGGTTTCCTATGTACCCATCCTAGAAGGCAAGGATCAAAGTCCGTGAAGTTCGATTGATAATAATTTGTGATCGGGTTGTACTTGAGGACAATGACCCGAATATGGTGTTTGGACTTACGTGCGATTATCGGACCAGAGAGGGTGTTATGGTTGAAGCTTACTCTAAGCTCACATGAGTCATGATCGGTGTGATAAATAATAGGTAGCAATAACCCTAACAATGCATAGTTTAATGTCATGTGGGATAAAGGGTGTTGTACATTTTAGCGTCATGTAGGTATGACGTATTATTGTGTAGTTTAACATCTTGTAAGACATGTTCACAGTTTAACGTCATGTAGGATGTATTAGGGAACTTTTTCACAGTTTAAACATCAAATAGGATGAACATGTATAGTTTAACATCATGTAGGACGTATAAGGTACTGTTTACATTTTAACGTCATGTAGGACGATAGCATTTTTGTTACACAAAATACTTATCCCGGAATCTTGCATTGGTTGGAGTCGTGATGAGTTCTCCATTCATTGATATTAAAGAATATGCTCTATTGGAGTACACTTTATGTATTGAATAAGGTCCTTCCCACTTTGGCTCAAGATTTGGAAGTTTCTTTCCTGGTATCATTGGAGTTATGAGGACCAGTACCAATTCTCCTTGAATGAATGAACGAAGACAAATTTTTTTTTATTGAAAGCCCGTGTTATTCGATTCTGATAGACTTCCAAGTTGTGCAGGGTGCACAATCTTTTTTCATCTAATCATCCCAATTCATCAAATCTCTTCTGAGATTGTTCATCTGTGGATGAATAATCACAAATGGCTACTCTGAGTGAAGGTAATTGAACCTCAATAGGCAATACTGATTCTGTTCCATATACCAATGAATATGGAGTTGACCGCGTAGCAGTGCGGGTGGTGGTCCAATAAGCCCATAAAGCATGAAAAAGTTTATCAGGCCATGATTTCTTATCTTTATCCACCATCTTTTGCAGTATATTTGGAAGAGTCTTATTGAAGGACTTTATTTGTCCATTGTCCACTGCATGATATCAAGAATAATGGTTGGATTTGATGTTGTATTCTTGATACAATCTTTTCAACTCGGATGAACAGAAGTTGGTGCCATTGTCCGTCAATATGGTATGAGGGACACCAAATCTGGTAATGATGTAAGACTTGAAGAAGCTAATAATTCCTTTAAAACTAACTTCTTTGATAGGTATTACCTCTTCTCATTTTGAAAAGAAGTCAGTATCCATAAGAATATACTTAAACTACTTGGATGTAGCCAGAGGATAAGGTCCTACTACATCCATTCCCCATGTAGCAAATGGCCAGGAGTATTTAGTCGTATGAAGCAACTCCGGGGGTTGATGAATGAATTTGGCACATATTTGGAAAGAATGAATCTTCTTAATGAAATCAAAACAATCTTTTATCATTGAAGGCCATAAGTATCCAAGCCTTTGACCAGACATTCTATGTCCAGACTGGTGGGCACCAAAAACTCCTACATGTACTTCATTCATGACTGCCATTATCTCTTCACCATCAATACATCTGAAGAGAATTCCATCAAATCCTTGCTTTTAGAAAATTTTCTGGTGATCTGGGCTATCATAAAGAGTAAAATTTACCACACGTCATTGGACTTGTTCTTTCCTAGCTCTATTAGGTGGGGGTGTTCCATTTTGGAGGTATTCCATGATATGTGTCATCCAACCTATAATATGACCATATGGTTTAGAAATGGGAATAATTTCATTGATTTCCTCTATTCTGATTTGTACATAAGGTGAAACTATATGACGGTGGGCAATACTGATGATTATTTTGTCCCAATTTGGATCTATCAGGGTTGTGGCTACATTAGCTAGTGCATCAGCTTGGTCATTTTGTGATCACGGGACATAAGAAAATGTCATTTCCAAGGGAAATTCTGCCATTAAATCTCTGACATAATCACACAAAGGTATTAACTCTTCCTTTCTGATGTTATAATCCCCATTGATTTGTTTTATTACCAAATCTGAATCACCTTTAACCTTCAAGTGAGTCACCTGTGCCTGAAGCACCAATTCCAAGCCTGCGATGAGAGCTTGATATTATGATTCATTGTTTGTACTGCCTTCCAATAATAAGAAGGAATAAGTTATCATTGCCTTTTCTGGGGAAATAAGCATGATTCCTAACCCAACTTTGTTGAATTTAGGATCTTCCATTTTCTTCCCTATTGGACTTCTGGAGGCACCATCAAAGTACATTTCCCATGTTTGAGGATTATCTTGAATAGAGAAGACTTCCTCATCACGAAGATCAATATTTAAAGATGTATCTTCTACAGATGGGTATTCAACATGGAAATTGGTCAGAGCTTGGCCCTTTATTTCTTTTTGAGACACATACTGGATATCAAACTACTATAAAATAACTGCCCACCTTGCCAGACATCTTGTAAGAATTGGACGACTAAGGATAAATTTGAGCGGGTTATTGCGAGATACCAATTGGACCACATGATGTTGAAGGTAGTGTCTCAATTTCTGAACTTCAAAGATTAATGATAGGTAGCACTTTTCAATACTTGAATATCGATTTTCTGCCTCATGCATAGTCCGACTGAGATAGTAAAGGTTTTTTTCATTCCCAGCATCATTCTTTTGGGAAAGTAAGGCACCCAATGATCACTCTAAAGCTATCACATAGAGAATAAGTGGTCATCCTTCAATAGGCGTCATTAATACCAATGGAATCAAGAGATATTTCTTTAGAATATTGAATGCTTCTTGACATTCTTCAGCCCACTGGTAGGTGACTCCCTTCTTCATTAATATGGTGAAGGGAAAACACTTACCTACCAAATTGGAAATGAAACACCAAATATAGGCCAAGTGTCCTTGAAGTCCTCTTAATTCCTTCAAATATTTAGGAGGTGACATGTCAAGGATTGATTTTGTCTTCTCAGGATCAACTTCGATACCATGATGGCGTACAAAAAAGCCGAGAAATTTTCCTGAGGTTACCCTGAAATCTCATTTCAAGGGGTTCATCTTCAAATTGTGTTGTCAAAGTTTTTTGAATATGATTTCCAGATCAACCAAGTGATCAGGACGTTGTCTGGATTTAACCACCAAATAATCCACATAACATTCAAAAAAATTCTCTAAAAAGGGTTTGAAGATATGATGCATGACATGTTGATATGTTGCACCTGCATTCTTCTGGACAAAGGGAATTACCTGATAGAAAAATACACCTTGAGAAGCTCTGAAGGACATAAAATCCTCATCTTCTGGGGCAATTCATATTTGATTATACCTAGAGTAACGATACATGATGGAAAGAGCTTCGTAGCCAGCCGTTGCATAAATTAAGAGTTCTGTGATAGAAATTGGAAAATCATCCCTGGGATAATGCCGATTAAGATCTTTAAAGTCAATGAAAATTCTAATTTGTCTATTATTATTTTTCACAGGGACAATATTAGCCATCCATTTGGGATACTGAACTTCTCAGATGATGTTAGCGTTGATAAGATTATCAACTTCAGCTTCAATTTTGGTGCCATAAGTTGGGTGTGTTTTTCTTGTAGCTTGCTTGAATCCTTAATGTTCTTCTAGAAAACCCAAATGATGAGTGGAAACATCGGGATCAAAACCTGTAATTTCTGTATAATTCTAAGAAAATACATCTCAATTTTAATTTATAAATGAAGTATACATTTCTTGCTCTTCCAGAATCATGTCCATACTAATTAAAGTGGGGAGTGGATCTTCTTTTGTACCTAGATTTATTTCTCTGAGTTCACCCACAGTGGTGGAGATACCCTTCTTCAAATGCTGGAGGAGAATCTCTGAGATCTTCCTCATATTCTTCAATATGTGTTACTTTTTCTATTTCTACTTTCATAGTAAATGACGAAACATAATTTCCATGGTCAGGGGAGAAGTTAAAATTTGAACATCTTGAAGAAAATACTGCCATTTCTGACACTATTGATGATAAAGGGTCTTCCTGAGGTGATAAAGATGAGATGATGGATTGGGAATTGACATCATTGTTTTCCTATGATATTTCTATGAATTTTTATGACATGGTTGATGAAGTATATAATTGCTAGATTTCAGCAGATGAAATGAAGACATATCAATATAAGATTTCATCATTTCTTGGTGAATAAACAATTTCTCCCATGCTGTCTGGATTGATTTCTGTAATTGACATTATGGAAGTTTCTATAAGAGTGTTTGGATTTAGGTCTCTCTTGTCAATTTTAATGATAGGAAACACATAATCTGTACTCACATGTATGAATGGGTTTGCTAGAATCTTTTCCAAACCATTTGGAGCATTAATTTTGGTGACCTTCTTTGCCATGGGTTTTTTCATTCCTTCTATGTGATAGAATTATACCTCAATGTATTGATATTCACACATTTTGAATGGGGCCTTGTCACCATACAATGTCCCAATTTGACCATTGAAATAATATTTCAGACATTGATGGTATGATGAAAGTATGGCCGCATGTTGATGTAGCCAAGGTCTTCCAATAAAAATGTTGAAGGCTGTGTCTTGACGAAAAACCTTGAAGTATGAATTAGACACAAGGTATCCAAACTGAATTTTGAGTGTAATTTCACCCAGAGGTTCTTGTTCATTATTATCATATCATTGAAACATCAAAGTAGAATGAGATAAATCAGATTCGGTGAGGCCCAATCAACAAAGTGTACAAATAGTATTGAGATTGACTCCTGATCCATTATCAATGAAAGCTCGTCAAATTTCTATATCATTGACTTTTCCAGATTAATACAAAGGTCTTATATGTCCACATACAACATCATCTTCATCTTCATCTATGAAAGATATCACTACATGTCATTCGGCAGAATCATTCTCTATATGGTAGAACTCATCCGCAACAATTTTAGTTTCGAATTCTTGAGGACTTGAAAAACCTCAATAAGAGCCTCCTAAAGATATTTTGATAGATTCAAGGCATCTAGAATTGATAACTTGGCTGGTACATGGGCCAAATGTTTCAAGACATCATACTTTTTGTCCAAAGGTCTGTGTTTCCCATCATGAAAATTTGGTTTTGCAGGTGCCTTGGAAGTTAATGCTTTGGAATTAGATGCATCCTGTATCAGGGCAGGAATTTGAAACACTCCTGGCTTCAGTAGATTAGACTGAATAGGTTTATCTATTTTCTAAGAGGAAGAAGGTGTAACCTCTAACCGGTCCTCCAAAATAACATTGTCAGGACCAAATCTGCCATGTTTGGAAGAACTTTCTTGTTCCTGTTGAGCCCACTGAAGGGCTTCACCATGAGTTTCTACCGCATATACAGTTATAGCTGGGGTAGGATTGAAATAGTGGCTTTTGGAATATCCACGTCTTCCCCTTTATCCTAGACATCTGTCTATTCCTCTAACTCCTCTGTTAGATATATGGAACTTAGGCTCATCATGATAAAAACTATCATTGGCATAGGGATCTGTTAAATGAATCATGTTAACAGAACCGAAAATCAACTCTTCATCTGATGAAGATTCTGCCTGATGAACCAATTCAAGTTATGCCACTTGGTGGGGTGGTTCCCGTGCTTTTGAAGCAAATGGCATAAAATCTGCCAGATTCAAAGACAACTTAGGTATTGACATGAGCTCGTCTTCTTCTGACTGCTCTTCTTTCTTCAAATTACGCTTCTTCTTTGAGGATTTTCCTTCTGATGAAGGGGGTTTTATTGTGGCATACATATCAGAAGACAGAATTGGTTGATTCAATTGTGTTCATAAAATGACATGAGTTTGGTTGATCATTTTCCTAACCATCCAATCATTATATTTATTTTCATTTTTACTTTTGAATTTGTGCCATTCACCTTCTTCCTCTGGATCAGTAGAAGTAAAACATGCTACCTAGGATGAAGAACCTTTTAGTTATACATGTAGAGAGTCCACTATCTTTTTTGGGATGTCTTTGAAGACAAAACACTTCTAAATGGGATTCCCCAACATCTGATGAAATGGGAAATAGTTGAGAAGGTCTTCATCTCCTTCCTTGTTCGGCCATTTGGGCCTCGGCAACCGAACCAGATTGTTTTCCAGAGCTGATATTAAGTAACCAGGAACTTGTTCATTCTAGAAAGAATAAAATTTGTTCTTTAAATCATCAAACTATATATGCCTTTGATCTTTTTTATCATCTTAACTAGGCGACCATTGTTGTTGATTCTCGAGAGGTGGAGAACTTCAATATGATGAAGGTTTTGAAGTGGAAGCAGGTACGAGTGCCTGTTTAAGTGTAACTATATCAGTCTCTGCTTTCCCTATTCTCCTTCCTGGAACCGATGTAATTACATGAGTTTTAGCCTTAGTCTTTATAATAGAGTCTTCTATCTACTGAGTGATTGAAGTAAGGTCCCGAAACCCTAATGTGTATTTCATAGGGATCAATGGTGTGTGTAATTCCTCATGAAAATTTCCACACAGATTGGCAGAAACTCTTCTTGAGGGAGTGTTAAACTAAAATAATATGTTAATCCCTTCCAGTGAGCATTGAAATCTGAAACACTTTCATTCTCCCTTTTCTTACAATTGGTAAGATCAAAAACTATCATCTTTGGTAATGTTGAGCTAAATTGAAGAAGAAATCTTTGACGAAGATCTTCCCACCAGGCATTTGACTGAGATTAAAAACATGTATACCAGAAAAAAGCAGGTCCTTGTAATGACTGCATACAACACCAGAGATTAACTACTTCTTGTTAGTGAGGAGTTCCCATCATAGGATCACAATGAGAAACAAAATGTGTTAAGTTTTGTTTTGGATCTCCCGAACCATTAAAAATTGGGAATGTGGTATTCGCAAAATTTGATGGGGGAGGAATTGCATCCACCCATTCAGGGTAAGCTCTCTTTTCTAGTTGAACTTTTTCATGCATTCCTTCTATAGCTTCCAACCAAGCTATTAATGACTCAATTTTAGTCATTAATTTTTTAGAAACATATGGTTGATCTTGGACCTGAGTAGGTGCAATAACTGGAGTTTGGACGGGTGTGGCGACCGGTACTTCCACTGATGGTAGTATTGCCGGTTGCTATCACATATAACCCATAGGATTAGAAATGTGATGGTGTACTTGTAAAGGGGGATATTCTTGGTCCATCCTAGTAGCTGCAAAAAATTCCCTTGATTGATTAACTCCAACATGCTTAGGAGGAATACTACCTTGGAGTAGTTCCGCATTTAACCTCCTTAACTCCTTCATTTCTTCTTCTTTTTGTGAAAAACTTTCCTCTAATGAGAGTGATTGGCCTTCTCTAGAGGTAGGGTGGGATGTAACATAGCTTTTACCCTTTTCCTTGGCATGTTCCTTTCTGTAGTATGGAAGGGCATTACCCGAAGGAATGTCTTGCCTCTGGGAAACCCTTTGGATTCTGGTACGAACACCTCCTTCATTTGTTTCCGTACATACAGCCTCATGAATAGGAACTTCTTAATCTGATCTATCTGAGTGATGCACATGGTTTGGGGGACCAGTGACAACAACATTGATGACATTTATCGATGCATAACGCATTGCATCCCTTCTTTTATCATTTCTAAAATACTATCTTCTTCCATGTTCTTAATGAGACATTTCCTTTTTTTGGTTAATCCCTCAAGAACTTCTTGATGAACCGTAATTTGGAGGGAATATCCGGATAATTCGGCTCTATGTTCCTATTGTGGCTTCTTCCCTAATTGAGAGAAGATTGATTTTTGCTGAGGAATAGATTGAGAATTTGAAAAAGTCCCTAGTCCAGTGGACTAGGGCTATTCTTATTTTTCCTCTTTAAGTCCTTGAATCATGTCTATTGATCTTGAGGGTTGGATTGAAAGAGTCCCCAGCTTGGCAAGCTGAGGTGGCTCTTGAGCTACTACATCTGAAACTTTCTTAAAATCCCTCCTGATTTTGCAGATTTTATTCGATAAATTGGCTGGATGCATCATCCTACATCCACTCAAATCACCTGGCTCAGATGACCATTGGATTATTTCTGACACCTCTTTCACTTGATGATGTGCATGCTCTAAATGAGAATCCTGTTCGATATTCTCATTTTCTTGACACAATATTAATTCAACAACTTGTTCATTATATGCCTGACTTTGGGAAGAACTAGTTGAGGCTTGTTCTTGAGAAATCCTTTGATTATACACAAAACCAATTAGATGTGTCCATCCATGGGAAATAACATTGCATGAGATCACTTTTGGTGGGCTTTGTTGACTGGGGAACATAGTAAAATGTAATGATCCATGAACACCCCATCCCCTGATATGAATACCAGATGGGGCATTGTTAATTAACTGGAACATCCTTTTTAATGCTCCAAGGCATGTACGCTGAAGGGCTCTCTACTGCTTTTCAACCGTTGGATGTCAGGAAACTGAGAAAGATTCCATGTCAATTTGGTGTTGCAACCCTTCTATTATCTTGACATGGTTTTGATATTCATCATAAGATAATATTTTATCTTTTAAGTGACAAAGAGTTTTCAATATGTTGAGACGAATATCGTGAAGACAATATTATATCAACATTTCTAGAATATCATACTGAAATTCAGCCAAAGGATAAAACATGACTGGTATCTCACCTTTCTCTAGTTGTTTTCTCATATTCAGTACTTCCTCTTTGTCATTTGATGAAGATTATTCTACCTGATTAGACCAAAGCTGGTGCTTCTTTGTTGCTTCATCAGATTCAACAAGATTGGTATAGAATTCACTTGTCAAATTAGAAGATGGATGACCCAAGGGTGGTTTGGAGAATGACCTACACCCCGGGCTATCTTCTGATTGAGAAAGTATTTCACCTGCTAGTGGTAAGGCAGCAGACATGATTGGATTCGCATTTTCAAGTGCTTCAAGTTAAGAGGGCTTTCTTATTACTTCATTTTCCATTGAAGAATTTTCCAAGAAACGCGAATTACTACTGCAGAGAGGAATTTTGTAGCTAAATTCATCATCACGGGGAGAACCAATATGGTGGGTTACAGTAAAAGATGAGACATTTTTCTCCTCGATCTTTTGACCACGCAGAGGGTTGTGGTGGCTCTCATATGAAGATAATACTTTGAGATTGACCGAATTGTCATGAAGAAATCCTTCAGGAGGAAGTTTCTGATGAAGACCTTCGGTATTATTGTTGTTACTTCCAGAATCTAGAAATGAGAAAGTAGAATCTTGAGTTGCAACAGACAATTGTCTGAGGGTTTCAAGAACTCTAGCATTGAGTAAAGCCGTATTGAGATTAGCTATTGATTTTTCAACTATGTTGGATGGGTCTTTTTCTTAGACACCTTCTTACTCGCTTTGGAAGCCACTTTTTGATGAAAGTAGTTATTATGGGCAGGTGTATGTGCCTGATCAGTAGAAATGGTCAGGTTAGGCTGATTATCTCCATTTAAATTGGGTGTATTTTCCCGACTTGATTGTCCGTATGACATGGGGGAGTATTCCCCACGACCCTACTGGACTATAATAGAGGTTTGTATCTGCTCCGGGGTGACATGTTGATGAGTCACTCCACTGATAGGGATATATTTATGTTTCTTTCCCTATGATGTCATTGAAGTTGTTATAATATTTTGACAGGTATCCAGAATATGGGAAGGGATTTTCTTCATCTCTTTCACCATTGTCATAATGTGCTTGGTGACTTCAACTATCGGAATAAGAATATTTTTCCATTATGGGTTTAGAGTAGGTGTGTGTTCTTACTCCTATCCTCCTTTTCCTGTCAGTGAATTCTGACAGTACTCATGTGTGGGGGCATAAAGTTGTGTCTCCCTCCTGCTTGTCATTGGTGATTTCCAATTGACATCTCCATGTGCTACCAAACGAGACTGTTGGTTATCCTGAGAAATTGAAGGTGTATGTTCCTTCTGATTGTTCTCCACCAAATATTATTGATGAACTTCCTTCAATACTGGCAGAAGAGACTGCTAACAGAATTTATGAGTGTAAGCAGGTGTATGTGCCTGTTTACAGGTGGTCACCACATTTGATTGTCGAGCTTCTTTGGATGCAGTTAGATGAGCCTGTTGACTGGCTGATGAATTATAAACAAGTGTATATGCCTACCTATAGTACTCCTCTGTAATTGCCTAGCGATATTGATGTGTTACTACCAGGCGAGTCTGATGGGTAGTGAAATCAGGACGGACGAGTGTATATGAACGCTCATTGTATACCATAAAGTTAGATTGATGGACTTATCAAGAGGGGGAAAAGGTGAGAACCTTCTCCCTGTTGGCCTAATTTCACCTCTGATGGATCATCTTGTGTGCTCGGGTTTGAGGAACCTGAGACGAATGCCTAAAGGTGATACCCTCATCATACTGATGGTGCACTACCGCACGAGTCTGGTGGCGATTGTTGATGGGTGTCCTCAGGAAGGACTCATGTCTTCTTGAACTAAGGCCCTGAGTGACCTCTTCATTCACCTCCCTGTAATATGGGAGGGACTGGTTGTTGCATTCTGGGGATAAGGACCCTAAACGGTTGGAGACGGTGGTTGGCACCACCTGCTTCCTGACCACTGGTCATCGCTATCAGGACAACCAGGGTGAGTTGTTAACATGGAGGGCTTGTCGAGAGGCCTCTAGAGTTGGGATGGTACCGTGTTGACGTTATTTACTCACCAATGCATTTGAGACCCAGCGTTGAAGACGCTGACTAGGTGATATCATCCTCAGAGTGGACGAGGATCTAGTAGGAGTAGTGGCTGAGGCATTCACTGGTGTGAACTTTAAAGAATCCATTCTGTGTTGCAGAGAGATCTAGGAAAAGAGTTCCTATTTGATATAGCATACATAATCAAGATAAATTTGTCTATACTAAATCTTTTGGATGAGCACATATGTTATTGATTGCTTTGTTGGCCCACATATTGAGTTTAATAGGGGCCTAAAAAATAAGTAAAACACCATTTAACTTGGTTAAGGATTCACGTTGGGTTCACCATTTTTGTTTTTTATGGAAATGCGGATGACCCTGTTTGTTTAAGGTTCAAACATTCCAATTGGTTTCTAACGGGTTTATTCATAGAACCAAAAACATCCAATGATTATATATCCATTTTTACCTACTTTCCAACGGTAGGTTCTCATTAGTTGTGGACCTATGAGGTTTAAGAATTTTCATTGGTCGAGAGGATGGGAGGTCAGGCTCACCACACCTTTTTGGGGGGAATTATTACCTACTCCAGGACTCTCTTATAGATTTAAGTTATGTTCACGAATCCTTATTAATTCACCAAGCACAAAAATGTGTTTTCCTTTATATTTGGAAATCAATGATTGATATGTATGGGATTTAGAGAATATTTTATATGTATTTGAGGTTCTTCATCGATGGAGAATCATCCGTATGTATTCTAGATTCTTAGTCAATGGTATACTTCAATACATTGTATAGAATTCTCTTGGTCCTTATGATAACCATACTGGTTTTAAAGCCACTTAGTGGGGCACTTGAAGTTTATTGTCATTCAGAAAGAAAGGGATTATTTCAGAGTTGGGATCATACTAGTAGATGGGCTACCTATGTATCCTTGTTAAAAATGAATCACAACCCACATAGTTTGATTAGAAGGATATATTTTAACGTCATATAGGATGAAAAATAATTAATGAAAGATGGGATTTGACCTTATAATGGCTTCCTACGTACTATAATTTTAAGGTAGAGATCAAAGTCCATGTAGTTCAGGTAAAGAAATATGGGGTTTGTGTATGGTTAATGGCCTAAAAAGACATGTCGTGATTACTTTTACACTCTAAGCTCATGCGAGTCATGCTCAGTTTGAGAAACAAGAGGTACCAGTAAACTTGAATATGGTGACACGAAAGATGAAATTATGAGAAATGATGTGGGTCTTACATATGTATGACGGACCAAGTAAATGAAGACAAAGACATAGGAAAGAAGCCCAAGTGCAGGGTCCATAAAGGTATTTGTACATTATAGAGATTTGGAATTTTAACTCCAGACTTCCTCCTTAAAAGGAATCCTGAATTAAGAGGGACTTATGATTGGGTTTTATTACTCATATCAAAGCCCAAATCAAAAGAAATTAATATTTGGGCTTACTCCTAAGGAGGATGCTCAATGTTTAAGGAAACAATGACCGGGGATTACTCCTGACAAGGAGGCCCAGGTTAAGGGGACTTGTAATTTGGGGCTTACTCCTGAGAAGGAGGCCCAAATAAAAAGATCTTCTCATCTCAAAAGATGAGGTTATATATGAAACCCCTAACTGTGGTGACATAAATCATGTAAGTCATGAGGTTTTGGGAGTGTTTCTCATAGAATTCCTTTCAGATAAGGAATCCAACAAAGGAACCATGCCATAAATAGATTTGAAGAGGGTTTTTAAGGCTATGTCTTGAAGAGGAGAGGTGGATTTGAGGAAAGGAGGTGACTATGAAGGAGGCGCGCAAGTATCATTCTAGCACGCAAGTCCTAGTCGCACAAGTAGACTTGCGCGACATGAGTCACCTTGGGCGATGAGGAATCTATAGGGTAATTCTTGGGTGACTTTGAACTCAATCCCTTAGTATCATCCCTAGAGGCTTCCAGAAGGGTGGCGTGCAAGATCCCTTGAAAGGGCAGGGCGGTGTGCAAGATTCTTCATTTCCATTAAGGGGTGGACACTTTGGAATGCAAGTATTGATGAGTTCTAACACTTAGGCATTATTATTCCTATTCAGAGCTTCCATTCAAGGTAAAAATTTACCTTAGAAGTGTTTGGAAGACATTAAACAAAGACTTGGGCAACCAGAGCTTGAATCTGAGTTTTTGAAAATTTTCCTTGAAATGGGGGGCCCACAGGGGCAATTTATAGGCCACTGGGCACCTTGGGAGAAAAAAGAATAGGGCATGCAAGTGCTTGTGTGATTCATAGGTGGTGTGAAAGTGACTTGTGCGGCACGCAGGAAACTTTCATGACTCCCTCCAAATGGATTCCTGGTCGATGCCTTTGTCAATTTTTGATGTTCTTCAAAGGGTGACCCTTTTTGTGGTTAAGGTATTCCCATTTTCCCTTCGTTGGACTCTGTGATGGAAATTATCGTCAACACCTGGACAAGTACATCCTCAAGGACTCCTGATGGATATGTTGTAGCTCAATTCTCCAACTACAACACTACTCTCGTCGGTTTCAGCTCACCAACCTACAAAGAAGAAAATATAGAGTGAGGCATCACGTTTATGGAAGCTCCCAAATCACAAAGAGCATCATAAAAGGAAACTCCCCTATGGTGCATGGTATGATGAATGTACCTGGATCCTTACACTTTGTTGGTGTTGCTAGAGTTGGTGTAATGAGTACTGAAACATTCCTTCAAAGATTGATCCTCTCATTTCCCTTGAGCCCTCTTCGATTGATACAAAGTTATTTTAAGATTTTTCATACCTTGGGATTTTCTTGATGGCTTCAAGTAGTGGAATGTTGATCTCCACATGATTGAATGTGTCCAAAACCTAATTTTTCATTACTTCTTCATCAATCATTTTGGTTTGTACATCTCTGTTTGGAAATGGAAGGGGTTTAGGAGGAACATTATCAATCTTTTTCTTACCGTTTTCTTTCTCCTTGAATTTCTAATCAGTTGGTGTGGATTGGAGATTTTCTGGAGTTGAGGTGAATCCTAGTGGAACAATAGGTGTAGATGTATCAATTTTTTTCATCCCAATTCTCAATGTGAGGGCACTGACATTCCCCTTGGGCTTTTTAGTAGGTTGGGAAGGTAGATTTCTAGAGTTCTTACTTACCTATTCATGGAGGGCAGTGGAAATCTGGCTCATTTATGTCTTCAACTCCCTCAGCTCCGAACCTTGAATCTTTAACTCATTCTGTTTAATAAGAACAAATTTTTTCAAAATATTATCAGTATTAGAATCTACCTTCAATGGGGGATTCCCTTGTTGCTGGCTTGTTGATGATTGGGCTTCAAATCTTCTTTGGGGTTTCTAGAAACCCTACTGGTAAGGCAGATGCTGTTGGAAGTTTTGTTGAAAAGGGTGCCTTTGTTGTTGTCCAGATCCATACCTCATGTATAATTGATCCTTTCACCCTTGTTTGTATGCTTGGACAAAGGAATCAAGCTTCTTTTGGGGATATGGTTTTTGTTGCTGCTGATATGGTCTCCTAGGAAACACTGCTACACAATCTTCTTTTTCTCATAGTTGGGTGAAACAGTCAGTTGGGTGGCTTCTCTCAGTGAAAATTACCCAAGGCCTTGAAGGAGGGGGTTGTTATATCCTTTGAGCTAAAGCAATTTGTCTCACCATAGTTGTAAATTCTTCCAACATGGTATCAATCAAATGAATTTCAAGTGAATATAGACTTACCGGATGTGCTCCCCTAACATGTGGTGTACCTTGATCGCCAAATTTTTGGGAGTTTTGTACCATCTTGTCAATCAAACCACATGAAGCTACTGGTGTATTGTCCACCACTACTCCTCCATCCACATTATCCACAATGCTTCTCTCCATAGGTGTGAGTCCTTCATAAAAGTATTGGATGAAAAGTTTCTCACTGATTTGGTGATGTGGAAAGCTTGCACACAACTCCTTGAATTGTCCCAGTACTCATACAATGACTCCCCTTGTTCTTGATTGATCCCCAAGATCTCTTTATGAATAGAATTGGTCCTTGATGCTGGAAAAAATACCAACAATAAAGTTCATTTCAAATCGTTCCAACAAGTTACATCTTCGGGTTGCAAATAATACATCCAATCTTTCGCAGCTCCGTCAAGTGAGAATGAAAATGCTCTTAGTTAGATTTGGTATTCAGATAAATTTATTTGTTTTAGGGTTGATAAAACCACATTAAATTATTTAAGGTGTTTATGGGGATCCTCACCATAGAGGCCATGAAATTTTGGAAGCAGGTGAATTATTCGAGATTTCAGTTCAAAGTCTGATTCGAGATTTGGGTATGCAATGAAATTTGGTTGATAATTAAGATCAGGTGAAACCAATTGTTGAATGGTTATATTAAATTCATTTCCATTATTTTCATCCATTGTTTAATTTTTTATGTTTGAATTTGAATTTCTTCCAATTTCAATGTTCTGAGAGTGGAGTAATTCTCTAACTGGTTGAATGTTGAAACTTCTCATAAACTGAGAATGTTTGATTTGAGTTCGAAGGCTACGTTCAATCTTAGGGTCAATATCTAAAAGATCCTTGGGATTAGTTCATATAATAAATAAAATAAAAATTAAAATAAGTAAAGTGGACCATAAAAAAATAAAAATGAGAAGTTTGAGTTGATCGTCCAAAAAAAGTAGAAGAAAATAAAAAAAGAAGAAAAAAATTAGATTGGGTAAAAAAGGAAAAAAATCAAGGAAGAGAATAAAATGTAAAATAAAATAAATAACTATAATTAGTTGAAATAATTACTTTCCTCCCTGGAAATGGCACATATTTGAAAGGTTCTGTTGTGGGAACTTTTAAATGATGTTCGGTTTCGGGTTACTTAGGTGCAGTTGAGTGGCTGACCAATGTTGTCTCTCAAAGGATGAAGAAAAATAAAAAAACTTATTAAAGGTATTCTAAAAATAAAATAAAAGAGAATAAAAAAACTACTTGAAAGGATGGGGGGTTGTTTATCATTTATAAAACTAGAATAATTTTTCTGTAATAAGATTGCATTTTTTTGTTTTTATTTTTGAAATGAAGTTCGATTAAAAAGAAACAACAAGAAGATGTATTTCTAGACAATATTTAAAAGGTGTAATAGATATAACTATAACTATTCACTCAATTATTTGTCATTTTCATTTAAATTAACATCCACTTAATTATAATATTTTAATTTTTTAACCCTCAAACCCTATGGGAGTTAACTTAAACACAAAGATGAAATTACATAAACCCTAGGCTAGCTTCAGAACATGCAATTCCAGCACCCTGCTTTGATTGATGTTCTTAGGTTAGCTTATGGTTAGTGGTTAATTATAGCAAATATCCACTCAAAAAATTAGGATAATTGAGTTTAGGGATTATATTTTAACTCTACAAATTTATCCCGTGTGGTCTTTTATTACAGATTAAGATCACACTCTCACAATTTACACACCTTCCAACGTCACGTGTTTTGTGTCAATTATTCAATTTCATTCTTAGTTTCATTTAAATTAAAAACTCAATTAATAGATCATATTAATTGAACTAAATTAGCTCATTTATTCCAAATAAATAAATGAATAAGGTTAGAGGTATATCGATTACTAAAAATAACTACTCTTCCATGGGCAGTGCAGTCATTGCAGAAATGTTTTGCATGTGCCACGGTTTAGAAAGGGTAGAACCTAGTAACATTTATACTCTTGATTCCAGTCTAACTAGGAATATTAAGAGAAGAATAGATTTGAAAAAAAAAGAATATAAGAGAAGAAATAAAATAATAACAAATAAGTTTATTACACAAACAAAATTATTACAACACTAATAAGAAGAAGAAGGCTTCATCGAAGGGATCTTTGCTTCAAGATCTACCCTTATTGAAATGGTTGTATAATTGAAGTGGATCTACATATCTTATGCCCTAAACTTACCAATTCACATCCCAACCCCACCAAATGATAAAAACACAAATTTATTGAGTGGTGGGGATGCTAGGTTTAAAGTGGTTTCAAATGTGAATGGAGAATATCAGACAAACATTTTATGCCAAACTGCACAACCTATTTGACCACCAAAACACAAGGATCGGATGTCCTTCCAGAAGGATGATTTGTGAGAAACTGATTTCTCAAGCCCCTCTCAAATGTAGGGCTTAATCCACGTACGGTTGAAGAATATATGATCCCAATACAGTACTCGTGTCCATTCTGGCGTGTCCAGCGCAATTTTGTCTTCATTGCCCATTTTCACCAATCAAATGCTTGATTTAGCTCCAATGTCATAAATTAAAGTTGTATAATATTATTTCTGGAACATATTTTCAAAATATTAAGTACAAATAATTCAAATAAAATTATTTATATTTAAAATACTATAGTGAATTTTTAAAGGGTAAAACTTGAATTTTCATCAAATTTTCAAATGAATGATCTAATCCCAAATATTCCATAAATGAATATCTTTAGCACAATGTTAGGAAATTATGTCATTTATTATCAATAAAATATTCAATAAAATTGTGTTTTATCAATTTACATGCCATGTACTACTAAATTTCAGCTTAAAATGAACAGTAGCCTCGTTTTCTCTTCTCCTAGACAAAACAACCACTGGGTGAAGAACAAATTGCTGTGGGAGTTGATTCTTCTCCCCTTTCTTCATCCAGAACCCAATTCAAGTGTCTTCAGTCTTGTTGTATTCCTCTTGGTAAGAGGTTTATTTTCCTTGAGCCATTATTGATGATTTTTGTTCTTGAGAATGTTATTAAAGGTTGAATGATTTACCTCTTTTCTTAGATCTACTATATTCTAGGCCAATTCAAGGACCGACAACGGATTATATCAGTTATACAACATTCGGGTTGGTGGTCTTGTGCCTTTAGTTAAATTTCAAGTTTATTATATGTTCCAAAATGGTATGAGACCATATTGGGGTTTTGTTTTTCTCTGGAATTGAAACCTGTTGATACTTAATGACGTTTAGGTATTTTTTTATATGAAATTGAAGCATGATATTTCTGATTGTTTGATTTAGGGACACCCCATGGGTGTGTTTCTCATGGTTATCCATTTGGAAAGAACAACCTTGAGGATTTTGAATGTTTACCTTTTTTGGGGGGTTGATTAGAATGATATTTTTTTATATGAAATTCCCATTTGAGTTGTTATGATTAAAACCATGAAATAGTTTAATTTTCATGTGTTTACTGCTATGAGAAATGCCCACATGAGTTGTTATATTTAAAGACATGTGATAGTTTAATTCACATGTGTTGTTTTTGAAATGAAATGATAAATTATTAAAAGAGGGAATTAGCCATGTGTGAACCATAGTCTCGATTAAAAGACATGGTTAGGGTCATGTGATTAGTTACACCTTTCTTACCTTGAGTGAATCCTTGTCTCGGTTAAAAGGCAATGGAAGGACTAAAGAGGTGTGGAAGTACTCTTATACATTAAACTAGAACCAATACTCATAATCAACCTAAGCATAGGACAATAAAATTCCATGGGGTTTTTATTTGGTGTTTCAAAATGGGAGATAACAAAAGAAGAATGTTCCTCTGAGAGGTACTTCATGGATTCCATAAAATTAAATATCACAACTTCATCCCCAAACTCCATGAAAAGTGTACCCTCATTGAATTTTATGATAGTTTTTGCATTTTTTAGGAAGGTTCTACCTATGATAATGGGATCATGATAACTTAAATGATCGTCCTCCATGTTTAGCATATAGAAATATGCTGGAAAGATCATGTCTCTTACTTGGACAAGTACATCCTCAAGGACTCTTGCTGGATATGTTGTAGCTCTATTCTCCAAATGCACCACTAATCTCATCGATTTCAGCTCACCAACATGCAAAGAAGAGAATACAGAGTTAGGCATCACATTTATGGAAGATCCCAAATCACAAAGTGCATCAGAAAAGGCAAATCCCATATGGTGAAAGGTAAACTGAATGTCCCTGGATCCTTACACATTGATGGCGTTGCTAGATTTGGTGTAATGAGTGTTGAACAATTCCTTCCAAGATTTATCATATCATTTCCCTTGACACCTGTTTGATTGGCACAAAGTTATTTTAAGAATTTTTCATACCTTGGGATTTTCTTGATGGATTCAAGTAGAGGAATGTTGATATCCACATGCCTCAATGTGTCAAAAACCTCCTTTTTCATTGCTTCTTTAGACATCTTTTTGGTTTGTACAACTCTGTTTGGAAATGGAAGGGGTTTATGAGGAACATCATCAATCTTTTTCTTACCTTTTTCTTTCTCCTTGGATTGCACATCATTTGGTGTAGAATGGGGATTTTTTGGAGTTGAGGTGAATCCCAGTGGAACGATAGGTGTAGATGTATCAGTTGGTTTCTTCCCAATTCTCAATGTGATGGCCCTGACATTACCCTTGGGATTTAGAGTTTGTTGGGATGGTAGATTTCTGGAGTTCTTAATTACATGTTCATGGAGGGTAGTGGCAATCTGGCTCATGTATGTCTTCAACTCCCTCAGCTCCAAACCTTGACTCTTTAACTCATTATATTGAATAAGAACAATTTGTTACAAAAGATCATCAGTAGTAGAATCTACCTTTAGTGGGGGATTCCATTGTTGTTGGATTATTGATTCTTGGTCTTAAAATCTTCTTTGGGGTTGTTGGAAACCCTATTGGTAAGGCGGAGGCTGTTGGAAGTATTGTTGAAAAGGGTGCCTTTTTTGTTGTCCAGAGCCATAGCTCGTGTCTGATTGATCTTTTTACCCTTGGTTGTATGCTCGTGCAAATAAATCAAGCTTATTTTGGGGATATGGTTTTTGCTGCTGCTGATATGGTCTCCTATGAAACACTACTGCTCAATCTTTTATTTCTTATAGTTGGGGTCAACAGTCAGTTTGGTGGCTTGTCTTAGTGAAAATTCCACAAGGCCTTGAAGGAGGGGGTTGGGATATCTTTTGATCCAAAGTAATTTGTCTCACCATAGTTGTAAATTTTTCCAACTTGGTATCAATTAAATAACTTTCAAGAGATTATGGACTTACTGGATGTACTCCCGTGACATGTGGTGTATGTTGATCACCAAATTATTAGGTGTTTTGTTCCATCTTGTTGATCAACGCACGTGCAGATACTGGTGTCTTGTCCACCAATGCCCCTCCATCAACAATATCCACCATGCTTCTCTCCATAGGTGTGAGTCCTTCATAGAAGTACTGGATGAGAACTTGATCACTGATTTGGTGATATTTAAAGCATCCACACAACTTCTTGAATTTCTCCTAGTACTCATACATTGACTCCCCTTGTGCTTTCTTGATCCCCGAGATCTCCTTACGAATGAAATTGGTCCTTGATTCTGGAATAAATCTCTATAAGAAAAGATGTTTCAAATCATTCCAACAAGTTATATATTCAGGTTGTAAATAATACATCCAATCTTTCATAGCTCCATCAAGTGTGAATGAAAATGCTCTTAGTTTGATTTGGTCTTCAGATACATTTCTTGGTTTTAGGGTTGAGAAAACCACATTAAATTATTTAAGGTGTTTATTGGGATCCTCACCATAGAGGCCATGAAACTCTTGAAGCAGGTGAATTAATCCATATTTCAGTTCAAAGTTCGATTCTAGATTTGGGTATGCAAGGCAATATGGTTGATAATTAATATCAGGTGCAGAAAATTGTTGAATATTTCTATTAAATTAATTTCCATTATTTTCAGCTAATGGTTCTTGTTTTATGGTTTAATTTGAATTTCTTCCAATTTCAATGTTCTGAGAGAGGAGGAATTCTCCAACTGGTTGAATGTTGAAACTTCTCATAGACTGAGAATGTATGATTTGATCTTGAAGGCTACGTTCAATCTCAGGGTCAAGATCTGAAATATTCTTGGGATTAGTTCATGTAATAAATAAAATAAAATTTAAATAAAGGAAAGTAGACCATAATAAAATAAAAATGAGATGTTTGAGTTGATTTTCCAAAAAGATTTAGAAGAAAAATAAAAAAAGAATAAGAAAATCAGATTGGGTAAAGAAGGAAGAAAAAAGAGGATGAGAATAAAATGTAAAATAAAATAAATACCTATAATTAGTTGAAATAATTACATGCCTCCTCGGAAAAGGTTCCAATTTTAATGGTGCTGTTGTGGGCGCTATCAAATTATGTTCAGTTTTGGGTTACTTAGGTGCAGCAGAGTGGCTGACCAATGTCGTCTCTCAAAGGAGGAAGAAAATTTAAACAACTTCCTAAATGTATTCTAAAAATGAAATAAAAGAGAATAAAAACACTACTTGAAAGGATGGGATTTTTTTATCATTTATAAAACTAGAAGAAATTTTCTGGAAGAATATTTCATTTTTTTTGTTTTTATTTTTGAAATGATGTTCGATTAAAAAGACACAACAAAAAGATGTTTTTTTAGACAATATTTAAAAGGCGTAATAGATATTAATCTACCTCTTCACTCAATTATTTGTCAATTTCATTTAAAATAACGTCCACTTAATTATAATCCTCTAATTTTTTAACCCTCTAACCCTACTAGAGTTAACTTAACCACAAAGATGAAATTACATAAACCCTAGGCTAGCTTTGGAGCATGCAATTGCAGCACCCTGCTTTGATTGATGTTCTTAGGTTAGCTTATGGTTAGTGGTTAATTAGAGATCATATACACTCTATAAATGAGGATAATTAAGATTAGGGATTATATTTGAACTCTAAAAATTTATCCCATGTGGTCTTTTATTACATAATAAGATCTCACTCTCAAAATTTACACAACTTCCGACCTCGCGTGTTTTTGTGTCAATTGTTCAATTGCTCTCTTAGTTTAATTTAAATTAAAAACTCAATTAATAGATCATATTAATTGAATTATAATAGGTCATTGATTCCAAATAAATGAATGAAGAAGGTTAGAGGTAGATCGATTACTAAAAGAAACTACTCTTCCGTGGGTGGTGCAATCATCGCAGAAACGTTTTGCATGTGCAAAGGTTTAGAAAGGGTAGAACCCAATCACATTTCTACTCCTGATTCCAGACAAATTATGAAGATTAAGAGAAGAATAAATTTGAACAAAACATAATAGAATAGAATAAATAAAATAATAACAAAGAAGTTTATTACACAAACAAAAGTATTACAACACGAAGAAGAAGAAGAAGAAGGCTTCGTCGAAGGGATCCTTGTTTCAAGAGATACCCTTATTGAAATAGTGGTATAATTAGAGTGGATTCACATATCCTCTACCCTAAACTTCCCAATGCATGTCCCAACCCCACCAAATGATAAAAACACCAATTTATAGAGTGGTGGGGAGGCTAGGTTTAAAGTGGATTCAAATGTGAATGGAGAATATCAGAGAAATATTTTATGCCAAATTGCATAGAAAATGTGACCACCAAAACACATGAATCAGCTATCCTTATAGAAGGATGATTCGTGAGAAAATGAGTTCTCAAGATCCCATCAAAATTTGATCTTAATCCAAGTAATAATGAAGAGGTTATGATCGCAATATGGTACTCATGTCCATTCTAGCGTGTCCAGCCCAATTTTGACTTCATTGCCCATTTTCACCAATCAAATGTATGATTTAGCTCTAATGTCATAAATGAAAGTTATAGAATATTATTTTTGGTACATATTTTCAAAATATTAAATCTAAATAATTCAAATAAAATTATTTATTTTTAAAATACTGTAGTGAATTTTTAAAGGGTAAAACTAGAATTTTCATCAAATTTTCAAATGAATGATCTAATCTCAAATATTCCATAAATGAACATATTTAGCACAATGTGAGGAAATTATGTAATTTTTGTACGTACTATAAACATGGGTTTGTTTTCTGTCAATAAAATATTCAATAAAATTGTGTTTTATAAATTTACATGCCATGTACTACTAAATTTTGGCTTAAAATGAACTATAGCCTCATTTTCTCTTCTCCTGTAGAGAATAGCCACTGGGTGATGATCAAGGAGCTATGGGAGTTGATTATTCTCCCCTTTCTTCATTCGAAACCCAATTCAAGTGTCTTAAGTCTTGTTGGATTCCTCTTGGTAAGAGATTTCTTTTCCTTGATCCATTCTTGATGATTTTTGTTCTTGGGAATGTTATTAAAGGTTGAATGATTTACCTATTTTCTTAGATCTACTCCATTATAGGCCAATTCAAGGGACAACATCAGATTATATCAGTTATACAAAATTTATGTAGGTGTTATTGTGCCTTTAGTTAAATTTCAAGTTGATTATATGTTCCAAAATGGTATGAGACCATATTTGGCTTTTTTTCTCTATAATTGAAACCTGTTGATACTTAGTGACGTTTAGGTATTTTTTATATGCAATTGAAGCATGATATTTCTGAATATTTGATTTAGGCACACCCCATGGGTGTGTTTTCCATGGTTATCCATTTGGAAAGAACACCCTTGAGGATTGTGAATGTTTCCATTTTGGGGGGGGGGGGGTTGATTTCAATGATATGTTATTATATGAAATTCCCATGTGAGTTGTTATGATTTAAACCATGAAATAGTTTAATTTTCATGTGTTTACTGCTATGTGAAATTCCCACATGATTTGTTATGTTTAATTCCATGTGATATTTTAATTCACATGTGTTGTTTTTGAAATGAAATGATAAATGATTAAAAGAGATAATTAGCCATGGGTGAACCATAGTCTCGGTTAAAAGGAAAGGTTAGGGTAATGTGACTAATTACACCTTTCTTACCTTGGGTGAATCATTGTCTCGGTTAATAGGAAATGGAAGGACTCAAGAGGTTAATTACTTAAGGTTCGTGAGTGAACCACAATTTTTTTGGTCAGGCTCACTGAGTCCTCTTTGTAAATTCCGAGAGAATCCTTGGTCCATTGAGGGATGGGATACCTAGGATGGGATCTATTAGCTACTAAACAAATGATTAAATGCTGAAATTTTGATATGCTGAAATGTGAAATGGTTATGTCATGAGTTGATGGTTACTTTGGTACAGGGGGTTGATAGGCCTAGGCCGGACATCGAGACCTTAGTTCATAGAACCTGTTAAATGAAATAGAATGACTTATGATGTGTCTACCAAGCCAAAGAAAAAGCATGGATTTGGTCATAACCTTTTTTCTAGATGATCTTCTAAGACATATGTTGTGTTTACTTCTATACATGGGGTTGGTAGTCTAAGGTCAAATCTTGAGATAGTTTCACCTAAATGAAATTTAATTACTAAGGAACATAAATAGTGTAAATGGATGGTTACTTAAGAACTTCCTAGTTACTATTTTCCCCTACTTCTGTTTCATATATTCACTGACTGTTAGGCATAGATATTTCATGTTTTCCTACAAAGATTAGTCTCACACCCAGTTTGGGTCATGCTTTTGGGTCCAAACATATTATATGATTGCAGGTGTAGACAAGGGAAATCACCCTTATACAGGTACTTGATTGCAACATAGGAGTAGGAGAGCATGGGATCAAGCCGAGGCTTGTGATGATTCTGAGTTTTATTTATATTTATTAACTTGTATTTTATTTGTATCTGATTGTAGTGTATCCATTTTTGGAAGCTTTCCTAGAACATATAACATGCTGCATTATCATGGTTTGAGACTTGGATATTTATATATCAGACTCCCACATTTTTGTTTTAGTTGTATGTTATTTACTTCTTCCACTATTTGTTAATATTTATTCTCCTATGTTAAACACTGCCAATGGGGGCATAGTTTCCCCACTATCACACCCAAGGCCCTCACTGCTAGTCAGAAGCCTCTGGCATTTGGAGAAATGCACTTGAGCCCATGTGGCCAACCGGGTACGAGGCACCTTTCAGTGGAATCCAGATCCGGGACATTACACAACATGATGTTATTATGTTATCTGAAATAACTAACTTTTATTCCATTTCATGAAACATATAAACTAAATATGAAAATTTTTCTTATTGTGTAGTTGTTGAGGAAATAATAATGTTATATTATTACTCCAGTGGTTGAGTAGCTTTGATGAAATACAAATGGTTTGATTAAATGACATGACACTGAATATTTATTTATAACTATGGATTTATATTTATTGAAACAATTCACTTCCAAGATACCAATGATCCATATTTTAAGAATAAATGGAGAAATATTCTTTTTGTGAAAGATCCTCTAAAACCTGAATTCAGTGTCACTACTAGAGTTATCCAAAAACATATTTTTGAGGATGGAGTGGATTAAAGTGACACCGTCAAAGCTATCATTGGTCTTAAATAAATTTTTTTATATGGTGATTAAAATACATCAATCTTTAGAGTTTATTGTGAACCTAAATTATTCATAATTAATTTATAGAATAATTTTTATATGGTCTCAAACCTCCATTTCAGTTCAAATCTCTTAATTCAATGACTTCAGTTAAGATTTTTAATTACTAAGTAACCCAAACAGGTTCAAGTGTATTTGAATAATTTTAATATATTTGTTGTTAAGTTTCCAATGAAATAAAATCATAGATTTTTGGAAGACATAAATTTAAATATCTTCAATAACATAAAGTAAACCTATCTTGAATATTAAAATTTTTATATAATAGTTAGAATGAGTTTTGGTTAATTTTTTAATATTATAACTATAAATCCAAATTTGACTGAATTTTATTTATTTTTGTAGATATATAATTTATCTTTATAATATGATAATAATAATAATAATAATCAAGTATCTATAACTATAAATCTTTTTTAAAAACTAAATTTTCAAAAAAGGAAAAAATTTAGATTTTTTCAAAGAGTTGAAGAAATTTCAAGGATATTTTTCAAATATAAATGGTTAAAACATATTTGGGTTTAGTTTTATTATATATATATATATATATATATATATATATATATATATATATATATATATTATAGATTGAAAATAATCATTTAATTTTTTAATATAGAAAAGTATAAGTCATAAAAATAACATTAAGTAAACTATAATGGAAAACTGCAATTTTGACCAAATAGTTATAGTAAATTCAGATCAATTTTATTATATTAAAATGGACAAAAAAATTTGTGTGTAGATTAATTATTTTTATATATTTTTATTACATTATAAAATAACCAAGAATCAATCAATTTTAGAATCTATAATTATAAATATCATCAAATACCTATAGTAAACCAAACTAGAAAACTGTAGTATTGAACTAAGAGTTTTAGTGTATTTAGTTCACTTTTTTAATAAATAAACTGTTAAAAAAACGTTTATATTTAGTTTAATTATTTTTAAAAATTGTTTTAGCTTTCTAGTATGACATGGATCATTGAATTCTGATGGTTAAATCTACATGTATCGTTATAAGATCAAGTAAACAAAAAATGGAAAGTTATAGTATTGACCCAATAATTGTAATGTGTTAGGGTAATTTTTATAATATAAAAGTTTGAAACATGTTCGGGTGAAGTTGAATAATTTTTATAAAAAAATTAAATGTTTAATGTAATAATAATCATTCAATTATTTCAGTTATAACTTTAAATTTCATGAATGCCCTAAAGTAACCCACAGTAGAAAACAATAGTTTTGACCCAAGAGTTTTAATGAGTTAGAATACATATTTGAATATCTAAATAAAAAAATATTTTGTGTATTTGAATTAGATTTATTTATTTTTATTATTTCTAAATTGATAAGAATAACTCTATTTTAGCATCTATAACTAGTGATATCATAAAAATATATGAAGTAAACCAAACTATAAAATATGATTTTGACCCCAGCGTTGTATTTATTTTTGGTTAATTTTTAAATATCTAAATTTTAAAATGAGGTTTTCATGTAGTTTAATGTGTTTTATATATTTATCTTATCATTATAACATGATAATAATCACTCAACTTTAGTAGATATGACTAAAAAAATAGTAAAAAATACATGTTAACACAATCACAAATCAAAATAAGATAATACAACAACATAAACCATTTTATATATTTCACATTATATGTTGATAAAACACTAAATATTATAAGTTATCATAATATTTAAGTGATGTAACATATAAATGATGAATAATACTATTGTTTCATGTGTGATAAAAGTTAAAAAATAATTATATTCAAACTAAACAATTAACTTTATAAATATTATACATTTATGTTTTGAGATATTGTCTGATAAGAACGGGGTATTGAAAATGAACTATAAATTTTTTATGTGATACTTTGGAAATTTTATGCCTTGATTACATAATGAAAAAAATTATGAACATTTTAGCATTATAATTTGTATCCTTTGATTATTTTGTGTCTCCTTTTATTGTAACAACCTAAGTTTTAATAGAAGAATCATATGATTAAAAAATAATTATATATTTTAAACAATAATTTTAATAAAAAAAGTAAACAATATAAATTTATTAATTAAGAAAGTAAATGAATTAAAATTAATAGTTTTAAAACCTATTTTATGGTATTATTGTAACTCCCTGATATTTTCTGATTTTTTTTCTCAAATGAATTAATTTTCATTAATGTATTTTATTTCACTAAGTCAAATATTCCTTTCAATAGACACCAACTTTGCTTATCCTACACACAAAACTCACTTGTCATACATTACACACAACACCATTTTTCTATGAAACATCATGTTATTATTAGAATTATTTAAATGAGATAGTTATAACCAAGATGATAAACTTGGTAATATGCATAGTAATAACTACTTTTAAAATATTGTTTATTGTTTTTTTAAATAAATTTAACATGTTGATAATTATAAATATATATTTTTTAAAGTGTTTATATGTTTAAAAATACTATTTTCTTAAAGAAATTTCTTTTTATGTACTTTTATGAACAATAATAAAATAAATTTTATACACTCATAGAAATTGAATTTGATAAAATAAACATAATTTTTAAATTCATAATGTTTATTTAGATTAGGGTTATTTGTTTTGTGATTTTTTTGAAAAAAAACATTATTTTTTAGTGAATATTAAAAATTATTGCAATTTAGTTAAAAATATCCTTTTTGTTCAAATAATTATTAATGTTAAATTATATTTTTAATAGGAATTTAAAGTCAAAATAGATAAATTATACATATATTAATACATTGTAGGTTATTTGAATCATTATTACATTAAAATTTTATATAAACACTTATTAAAATTTTGAACATTTCTATGTTAAAAAACCCTTCCTCGCCACATCTGCGGGATTAGAGTCAAACATAATTTTCTCCATTATGTGACTTAAATTTTGAAAAAGATAAATACATAGTATTAATCATTATAATATTTTTAGTCTAACAAGATCAACTTAATTTTTTTCGAAAATGATTAGTGAAAGTGATTAAAATCATTCACATCAATTAAGGTTAGATTAAGCTTAATTAAGGACTAAACATTAATCTAAAGGACCAAAATGATATGTAAAATTGTCCAAATGATATTGGTTTGCAATAATTCGTCCATATAAACTATTTTTTAAAATTTAATGGTTTATTGGGATATTATTAAATGAAAGTTTTCAATATAAAATGTTAAGTAAGGAAAAAAGATAAAAATGGAACATTCCTTACCTTTAACAATTACAAAACTTTGAGACATGTAAAAAAGATCATAATTTCTGTTATACATATCCTTTTGAAATATAAATTTGTTATTTTTATCAAAATAATTTATCGATAATATTTAGAAATTATTTAGTTACTTAAAATTCCTACGAAACACCTACATGGTGATTATTTATTTAATAATAAAATAAAATAATTGATATTATAATTGTTTAAAGTGAAGTGAATTGATTGAATTATTGTCCTTAATTATTTTTTTAAGATTAATATATTATTTTTAACACCTTTAAACTTAATTTATTTTAATTCTAATATTTTTTTGATAATTTAAAATTAAAATAATATAAATAATGTCAAAATTGACTTTATTGTGATTTTATAATAATTGATATTTTATTAAATGATTTAAAAAATAAAAATAATATAATATGAAAAGTGATTTTTAAGGGTTAAAAATATTAAATATGGTATATTAATGGACCTATTTATCTTTTATAATTAATATATTTACCCATAGATTGTAAAAACATTGTTAGCAAGGTCTGAGTTTAAGCAGTGTTTTGTGCGTCGCATGCACTTGTTTTAAAAATTAATTTCAAAAAAATATGAGTTTTTTATTATGAAAATTAGTTATAATATTCATAATTAATTTTATCTATATTATATAATAAATATCAATTTATTTTATTCTTGATGGTAAAATTACTTAGGTTAGAAAACTAGATGCTTTAATAAAAACCATAATGATAAAATTGGGGAATTATAGAAGTTAAAGAACAAAATTATTAAAATTGACATATTTTTGTGTGTTGTATATTTGGTTAGACCATAATTTTATATTAATCCATAATTTATCTATTTTTAGGAACGTTAGGTAAAGGATACCTCCCATTATTGAATACCTTTTGGTATTTTCAAGAGTGTCACTCCCCCTCCACTATAAAAAGAAATGAACTCTACGCCTTCCTTAAACATCTCAAGCCACATTCGATCATACGAAATCTATAAAAATAGTCTCAAAAAATTCCAATATTTTACTTTTAATCCTACCTTTGTTCAGGAAGAAATCCAAACAATCGTTTTGGCACAAACCAAATGGAGTTACCCGATTAAGAGATAAGGTCTTCCCACAAACTCCTTTCTTTAATTTTTTTCTCCACTTCCTCAAACGTTATTATTCCATGATTTTATAAAAAATAGAATAATAAATATACTATTACTTTTTTATGCTATTTTTTTAACCTACACATACACACACTTCCATGTAATGGGTAACGAACATATTATTTACATATACGGTGAACTATCACCTCACTAAATAATGATTGATCATTTTTCCTTTACAGCCTCTCATGGTAGAAATTATGATGGAAAATATGTTTATTTATGTTATATATTATATTTATTATGTCTTTAATCTTATTTAATTTTTTTTAAAACCCATATCTTTATACTTTCAATTTTTTGTTTATATGAAAATTTCGTTTGAGGAAGTGCGGACTACCGCCCCCTTAAAGCGATATGATTCGTTCACACACTACATGGAATGTATTAAGTGTGGGTTTTGTGAAATTATATGATATATATAACATTATAATTCTAATATAATTATATTATATATATATATATATATTATTCTATTTCCTTCTTTCAATACGACAATAAAAATTGAAACAACAATCATACATACATACGACTTACCGTCTCCATAAATAGTGTATTCAATTGTTTACATCTATATTATATATATTATTATAAAAAATATATACCGAATATACATGATATTTATATAATTTTTTACATCTTGTAATCATGATACAATTATAAGGACTGAATATATAACAAATCAAGACACATATGAAGAACCAAGTGGATATTGCCCAAAGTGAAACCTTAACATTGGATTTTTAACAAGAGGATACTATAAGGTCATAATAAAACCATATATGGTATTATATATAATAATATGGTTCTTTAAAATAGTTATAATAAATTTATATTTATTATACATGTATTTTTAATGCGTACGATGGGAGTCAAGACACATAGTAAGGGGATTTCATCTCACTTTTTATTTTCATGAGATATATGAATTATTCATTACCCATTCATTTTGTGTGGTGTGTATACTAAATATGGATGTATTCAATTATTCATATAATTAAATTTATGCATATTTACATATACATTTTATAATATTTATTTAATGGGGTTTATGTTTCAAAAATTTCCAAATCGGTAAAAAAAATTGTCTCAATTTTCATTCTTTGAGACTGATGTTTTTTAATGAACCTAAACTATTTTTAAAGGTGTATATGCATACATTTTTTATGTTATATCATGAATATAATTATTTTGATGATATTTTAATCTTGATTTATTTTCCTTTTCTTACATGGATAGTATTACCTCAAGTAATCAAGTGGTAAGAGTTTATTTAAACAGTCTCATCGCTTTTTTGACACTGTAAATGATTATTCTTATTTGATTAAATATTATCATCCATCTACAAAGAAAATTAATTGTTTTCATTCCCATCTATTTATTCAAGACATATCCACATATTATTGTCATTATTTGACTCTTTGGTACATAAGATAATGTTTTTAAGTAAAATATGATTGTCTCTCTCCCTAGTTGGAAATATATTGTATTCAAAAACTATGTTTTCAAGACTTCTTTCAAAAGATAGTTGAAAAAAAATTCAAGTAAAAGGTATTTAAAAAAACATTTATGGTATTAAATTATTTATTTATATGTTTTCATGTCTATTTTCAAAGAAAAATGGGTTTAAAAAGGTTTTATTTCTTAAAAAATATATTTTCAATGCAGAAAAGATATTTTCCCCAAGAAATGTTTTTTGAAGATCTTTCAAAATTATTTCCCATATAAGATAACATCCATTGGTGTTACTCATACATTTCTGGGAAAATTATTCAATGTTTTCATTCATATTTTTTCTATGAATGGATTATGTTTTGATGTCATGATATTGATGAAACCTATTTCTCTTTCACGAGTTATATACTTTTGAAACCCACTTCTTTTCACTGGTTATTTTTATGATAAAATTATTAGGAAACCTATAATTTTCCATAGGTTATGATATGATTAAATTTTTATAATACCCATTTCATTTTAGGGGTTATGATATGGTTATTTATTATCTTGTGGAACTTGTATGTATGATTTTATTTTGTAAAGGGTGAGACCTATATCTCCCTCTAATGTATTGGGAAAAGATTTATATTTCATGAGATATACATGGATGAAATGATAAATAAACTTTGGTTAAGTATTATAGGGTAGGAATAGGAAATGAACATAGTTTAGTATTACAAGTCTAGAATGAGGGGTGAACTAGGTTCAGTAATACAGGGCTCGAATGGAGTGTGAACTCAGTTTATTAAAGGATGTTTTTCTCTAAGATGGTCTCCATATAAATTCCTTAACTAATATGGAAATATGTTTATATCCTTATGTGTCTTTCATAATACCATGTTTTATTCCTATGTTTTGATTTTATAGATTATGTTATTTATTTTCTTATGATTCATCTCTTGTGAACTGCCAAGATTTATGCCATAATTCATCTATATGATATTTAATATGAAGGGTAAGATCTTATATTTTCATGATCATGTTTTCATACCCTTATTCTCATGATTATTCTTACATATATCCCCTGTTTACCCTTGTTGAGAATTTTATCTCACCCCTTTTTATGTTTCCTTCCCCAGATTATGAAGATATGTACTATGTTTGATGTGTCTAAGAAGTGTTCTAGTCAAGAAAAACCTAGTGGGATATAATGTATATCACATAGGTATCAATGTTTATGTTTCCATGTTTCGAAAGGAAATAAATTGTTATGGCCATTGGGATTCTTTTTGTATAATGTCTTAAGTATTTTGAAAATTTTATGTAATGTTAATGTATGAAAAGAGAGGTTCGTTGTAGTTGGTATCATAGTAAAGGTTTAGTTATCCTTGGTAAACTAGGATGAGAATACTTAAGTGGGGTACTTAGGTATATTTATAATCATATTTCTAGGTATGTATCTAAGGATAAGTATAAGTATGAGTTAACATATAGGAAAATATCCTGAAATTTTGGTAAAGGATTGAGTGAGTGGTTTCCTATAAATACATCCTTTTTTAGATAATACAAGTGTTTTTGGCTCTGTCACAGATGTAACCTAGGGATAACAACTCCGAGAAGATATTTTGGGCCTAACTCATGATAATCTGGTTTATGATAATGGGCCTAACTACCCACATGTTTTGACACTACTGGGGGATATGCTTTGGAAATTCACAAAATCTTCATGAACCATCATAATGGATTTAAAAAAAGGATGATTATGAATAAACTAGGATAATCCTAGGGTTTAATAGATAAAAGTAGTAGGAGTCATGATTTTGGTACCCAATAATTAATTTTTGATGAATACATGGTATCCCAATATGATAAAATTTTCTCACACTATGCCTTCTGGTATTAGTCAATGGAGAGAAAAAAAATAAACATGATTAAAATTTAATAATTTTAGATATGGAATGTATTTTAATTATTTGAATATATTTCCCAATTGGAAATATCATGAATATAATTAGGAAGGTGGTATGAGTAATGATTATACTTCTAAAGGTAAAGAGACCTCAGATGACAAGTGGATGGTATGTTATTTTATTCAAGTATTATTTACATTAAACATAAGAACCATGATTATATTGAGGTTTAGGAACCTTAATACATGATTCATATTTCATATTCTAGGAAATAGGTATTAAGGAATGAGTTGATGAGGCCTAAGTAATGGTTTAATGTTAGAGGAATGAACTATTAATGTTTAGGAATTCAAATATTATGTTTTTTGTAAGGTGAAATATATGATTATTTTCACAATACTTTTTCATTAATTATTAAAAATTACATGTTAAATGGTGATTAATACATAGAAAAGTGATTTCAGGTAAGGGTGATATTTTGATTAAGGTAAGGTAACCCGTAATTAATGCTTGAAATTGAGATTATGATGTTTAGATTAATATATATTGGATATGAATAAGTAATTGGACAGTACAGATTACCCTATAACTGATTATTGACAAAGTGGTCAATGTCATCAAGGATAAAGTTTAAAATTTCTTGTATTTGAGGAATATATCTAGTGATGTTTGGAATAAGTAATCATGCATTTTTTCCAAAAGTATATATAGTAATTCAGGTTATTACCATGTTTCAATAGAATATAAATAAGGGTATTCCCATGATTGGAATGTGACAAAAAAGTGGTAATTTGTAATATATGGGGGATCAATGTTAAGCCTCATTCATGAATTTGTTTCTAAAGATTTGAATTTTTATGTTTTGAAAGGGTTATAAGGTTAATAGTTTATGGGAGGTTTAAGGTGAACATTGGGTGACGTTTTTTATAATAAAGTATTATCTTACCATATGAGGATTTGAGAATATTATATAACCTATTATAAAACATGGTGTTGATGATAACTGATAACATATGGGATGGCATATCATGGATTTCATGATCTATTAGTTCTTTGAGAGTGAAAAATTCACCTACCGTTTTTGAGAAAGAGGTTAATTAGATCAAGGTTCAATGAAGTATGTGATTGTATGGAAATCATGCAAGTATAACTTTTTATGAAAATTATTTAACTTTTGGGAAAAGGATCTTAAAACCTAAAATGTTATACTAGTACCATCATTTTTTATGGATCAAATGGGCCCATAGATAATCCCATATTTATGGATTTATGATTGTTATCTTTCTCCTGACCAAGTTCCCTATCACTCTCCTCCATAACTTAATAGTTCTATTTCTCTTCCATGTCCATGTTTTCACTTTCCACTTATGTTCTCCTACCTAAAAACCCAACTATGTGTTACTCTGGGTAACCGTTATGGTTCCAACTTTTAATTTTTAAGAAATTTTATGTGTTCATTTTTAAGATGTGAGTTTCTATGAATGAATCTTTCAATTATTAATCCTTTGATAACCTAGATGAATTTCAATGGAAAAATTCACTTTATGGACGGTAGAATGTAACACCACGAGATTTTGTGAAATATTTGTTTTTCAAGTGAACTAATTTTCATTGATGTATTATATTTCAATAAGTAAAATATTCCTTTCACATGACACCAAATTGGATTTTTTTATACATAACATTGACTTGGTGTACGTTACACATAGTACCGAGATTTAAAGAAACATCAGTTTATTATTAGAATTATTTAAATGAGATAGTTACAACCTAGTAGATAAAATGTGTAATATGAATAGTAATAACTAATTTTAAAAAATATATAATTATTTTATATAAATAGAACATATTTATAATTAAAAATATATTTTTTGTAATGTCTTTATATGTTTAAAAATATTATTTTCTAATGGAAACTGCTTTTTATGTCGTTTTGTGAAAAATAATAAAATTAATTCTTTACACTCATAGAAACTGAATTTCATAGAGTAAACATGATTTTTGAAATCATAATGTATAAATTATCTTAGAGTTAAATTTTGGAATTTTTCCAAGAAATTTTATTTTTGGGTGAATAGTAAAAATTAATGAAATTTAGTTAAAAATAGCCTTTTCGTTTAAATAACGATTGGTGTTCAATTTTATTTTAAATTTTATTTTAAAGTCAAAATAGATCAATTATACATATATTAATCCAATTTATGTCATTTTAATCATTTTTATATTGAAATTAGATATAAACACTTATTGAACATTTGAACGTTTTTAGTTTAAAACCCCACTTTCTCGCCACGCCAGTGGGATTAGCGTTAAACAAAATTTTTCCACTTTTGTGATTGTAATTTTGAAAAACATACATATATATTTTTAATAAGTATGATATTTATAGTCTAATATGATCAAAATAATTTTTTAGAAAAATTATTAGTGAATGTGATTAAAATTAATCACATCATTTAAGGTATGATTAATCTTAATTAAGGACTAAACCTTAATCTTAAAGACCAAAATGGCCTGGAAACTTTTCCAAAATACATTGGATACTAATAATTAAACCATATACACAATTTTCCATAATTTAATGGGGGTATTTTGATGTTATTAAATGGAAGTTCCCTATATAGAAGGTTAAGTAAGGAAAAAGTTATAAAGGGAACTTTCCTTACATTTAATATTTATAAAACATTGAAAAAAAATATTTTCGGTTATAAATATCATTTTTAAATATAAATTGGTTATTGTTATCATAATAATTTATCAATAATTTTTGGCGATGATTTAATTAATTACAATTCTTATTGAAATTCTGATGTAATGATTATTTAGATACTAATTAACTAAAATAAATGATATTATAAATGTTAAAAATGAAGTGAATTTATTGAATTATTTCCATTAATTTATTTTTAAGATTAATATATAATTTTAAAAATGTTTAAATTAATTCATTTTAATTCCAATTTTAGTTTGATATTTTAAAATTAAAATTAAGTAAATATTGTCAAAATTGACATTATTATTTTACAATAAATGATATTTTATTAAATGATTTAAATTTAATAAAAATAAAATATAATAAAAAGTGAACTTTATGGGTTAAAAAATATCATATATAGACTATTAAAGAACCAATTTATCTTTTATAATAAACATATTGACCCATATATTGTCAAAACATTGTTAGCACGGTCTGGGTTTATAGAGTGTTTTCCATGTCAAATGCTCTAGTTTTAAAAATTAATTTGAAAACCACATGAGATATTTATTTTTTAAATTAGGTATAAAATAAATAATTTAGTTTAACTATCTTATATAATAAATATCACTTTATTTTAGTCTTAATGGTTAAATTACATAGGTTAGAAAAGAAGATGCTTTAATAAAAACCAAAATAATAAAATTGGGGAATCTTAGAAGTTAAGGAACCAAATTATTAAAATGAACCTATTTTTGAGTGGTTTTATTTGGTTTGACCATAATTTCAAATTAATCCACTTTTTTCCATTTTGGAGGCACATCAGTTAAAGGAGACCTTCTATTATTGAATACCTTTTTGTATTTACAAGAGTGCCACTCCCCCTCTACTATAAAAATGAAGGCACTCTACCCATTTCTTACACCTCCCGAGACACATTGGCTCATCAAAAATTTGAAAAAATAGTCTCCCAACATATCTACCTTCCTCATTAAATCCTAACTTTATGATGTAATCAATTCGAGGAATTCTTTTGGCATAGACCAAAAAGAGTTACCTGATTATGAGGTAACGTCTTCCCTCAAACTCCTTTCTTTTATTTTGTATATACACTCCCTCATCCCTTCGTATTCCATGATTTTATAAACACACAAGTATAATAAACATAAAATTATTTTTTTATGATATGTTTTCAACCTACACTTACACACACTTGTGGGTAACGAACATACTTTTTACGTGTACGGCAAACTACTGCGTCACTAAATGATTATTGTTCATTTTTCGTTTACCGCCTATTAGGGCGGAAATTATGATGGATAATATATTTATATATGTTATATATATTATATTTTTTATTTCTTTAATCTTCTGTAATTTTTTTACAACGTGTATCTTTATAATTTCCATTTTGTGTTAATACGATAATTTTGTTTAAGAAATTGTGTATTGTCGCCCCTCAAAGCAATCTGATTCATTCACACAACACATGGAATGTATTAAAAATTGGTTTAGTGAAATTTTATGATATATATATCAATATAATTATAATATAATGATACTATACACACACACACACACACATATATATATATATATATGTAATTTTATTTCTTTCTTTTAATACGATAATAAAAATAGAAACATTGTTCATGTGTACGAACGACTTACCGTCTCCGTTAACAGTGTATTACACTCCAAAATTTAATATTAAATATTTTTTTATAATAAAAATATATAGAATATAAATGATATTAATATCATTTTTTACATCCTATAGTAATGATATTAGTATAATGACTTAATATATAACAAATTAAGACACATGTGAAGAACTAAGAAGATATTACCCCAAGTGAAACCTTAACATAGGATTGTTAACAAGAGGGTAATATAAGGTCATAATAAAAAAAAATATGGTATTATATATAGTAATATGGTTCTCTAAAATTTTTATAATAAATTTATATTTATTATACATGTGGTTTGAATGATTACAATACGAGTCAAGACACAAGGTAAGGGGATTTCATGTCACTTTTTATTTCCATGAGATACATGCTTTATTCACCACCCATTTTCTTTGTGTTGTGTGAATAATTCCCATGGATGTATTAAATTATTATTATACTTAAATTTATGGTTATTTACATATCCATTATATTATATTTATTTCATGGGGGTTATGTCTCAAAAATTACAAAATTAGTAAAAATGTTTTGTCTCAATTTTTCTTCTTTGAGACTCATGTTTTGTTATTAACCTAAACTCTTTTTAGAGGTGTATATACTTCCATTTTACACATTATATCTTGAATATAATTATTTTCATGATATTTTATGATTTATTTAATTTCATTTTATTACATGGAGAGTATAATCCCATCGAACCAAGTGGTAATGTTCTATTTAAACAATCTCATTGCTTTTCATGATTGTTAATTATTATTATTCTTTAATGAAATATTTTGATCCATCTCTCAAGATAATTCATGAGTTTTATTCCACTCTATTTCTTCAATATATATCCATGTATCAGTACCATTATCCCACTATTTGGTACTTAAAATAAGTTTTTAAGTAAAATATTATAGTCTCTCTCTCTTCGGTCAAAAATCTGTTGTATTAAAAAACCATGTTTTCAAAAAAGTTTTTAAAAAAGTTTTAAAATGATATTTGAATCCCATTTAAAAGAGAAAATAATTTTAAAAACGTTTTATGGTTTAAAATTATTCATTTATAAGTTTTAAATCCTATTTTCAAAGAAAAATATTTTCAAAAAGTTTTTATATTTAAAAAAATCATTTTTCAATACAGAAAAGGATATTTTCCTCAATAAATGTTTTTAAAATATATTTCAAAATTATTTACCATATAAGATAACATCTATTTGTGATACTCATGAATATTTGGGGAAATTATTCAATTTTTCCATTCATATTATTTCTTTGAATGGATTATATTTTTATGGGATGATGTTGATGAACCTCGTTTCTCATTCACAGGTTATATAATTTTGAAACCTACTTATTTTCATGGGTTATGCTTATGATGAAATGATTATGAAACCTATATTTTTTCACAGGTTATGATTTGATTACAATTTTATAATATCCATTTCATTTCAAGGGTTATTATATGATTATTTATGATCTTGTGTCACATGTCTGTATGATTTCATTATGAGATGGGTGGGACCTATATCTCTCTCCAATGCGTTAGATAAAGATTTATATCTGATGAGATAGACAAGGATGTAATGAAAAATTAACTCATATTGGTATTACAGGGCTGGAATAAGAAATGAACTCAGTTTAGTAATATAGTTCTGGAATGAGGGGTGAATTCAGTTCAGTAATACAAGGCTGGAACAGGGTGTGAACTCGGTTTAGTAAAGGACTTTTCCACTAATATGGTCTCAACAATGATGCATTGACTACTATATAAATAACTATATATGTTTTTTATCTACCACAATTCCATGTTTTATTCTTATGTTATGATTTTAGGTCTTATGTTCTTTATTTCCTTATGATTCATGTCTTATGAACTGCCAATATTTACGCCATGATTCTTGTATCTGATCTTTGATATGCATGTTATGATCTTCAATTTTCTTAATGATGTTCTCGTACCCTTATTATCATTATTTTACATACATATCTCCCTTTTTTACCCTTGCTGAGCAATTGATCTCATCCCTTTTTGTGTTTCCTTCCCCTATTATAAAGATATGTATTATGTTTGTTGTGTCTAAGAAGGGTGATATTAAAGAAGAACCTAGTGGAAGATAACACATCACACTAATGTTTTAGTGTTTATGTTTCCATGTTTCCAAAGGCACTAGGCTTGTATAGTCTTTGGGAATGTGTTTTTATAATGATTTAAGTATTCTGTAAATGTTATTTAATGATGATGTATAAAAACACAGGGTTACAATAATTATAATTCTCAAGAAATAAGGTTTGATTAATATTTAAAATCATAAACAAATACTGTTTTTATATGTGGTATTATTTTGTTTTTGACAATAAGTTTAATATAAATATATTTATTAAAAAATTATGAAATTATTACAAATAACAATTTTTTTATTACAATATAGATATGTTTTAATATAATAAATTTTTCTCAAAACTAAAATATGATTATTATTAATTGGTTAACATATAATTTTATAAAAAATATTTTCTTTGATATAATAATATTTTCTAAAATAATAAAAAAGTTATTTTAATGAAAATATACATTATTGGAATTTTAAGTTATATTTTTAAATAAAAAAGTGATGATTTATAATTATAAAATACTTGAATTAATATAAACTAATTAAAATAATAAATTTTAGTACAATTTATATAATTTTTTAAAGGAAATTATAAATGTTAATAATAATGATAAGAATAACAATAATAATAATAATTTAGAGTAAAACATCTTTTTTAAGAAAATTATTATTGTTATATTTTATAATTATATGAAATTATATAATGATTTTGTTTCATAAAATTTTGAAATTATAAATATATATTATTATATTATTATCAAGAATCAAATTTTATATATATGTTAAAAATGAATAAAAGAAGAATAAAAAAACTAAAAATTGGGTTAAAGTGGGAAATTAAACCATGTAATTCATTTTGGGGGGAAAAGTTTGTGGTGTTCACAAAGAGTCGAGCACAATGCACAAAGAGGTCAAGAATTTAAGGGGTTTAAACATGATATTTTATTCTCAATGAATGATATTGGCCACCAGATGAGGTACAATCATCATGAGGGAGAATCAACTGAAGGCTCTGACTCGTTTGAGGTTGTCGGGTGATGTTGAAGTCAAGAACAGTTAGTCAAAACTAAGGGATTTCGAATTCAAATCATATCCTTCCTCTTGTTCGTTAGATTTACATATCTATGCAAGTTATGTGTTGGTTTTATTTCTAGGTGTTGAATCCTTCTTTATATCTACTTTCATGGATTAAATTAGTCATGTGATTGGTATGTTCATTTGTTTCTTCACATTTTTCCATCAATAGGGTTTTTTTTTCATCATACTTTTATTTTTGGTTGTTGATATATCTATGAGAAATGGTGTATAGATTGTTGGTTTTGGTCTGTAGATATTGATTCAGTTATCCCTATAGGTAATTTTAAATTTTTTTCTAAAAACTTTTATGTCGGTTTTTCATAAATTTTATTTGGATGAATCTTTTCCCGTGAAAGTATAATTATGAAAATGAAATATTTCAGGTCAATTCACTGTCAGATTTAATTTCTTAAACACCTATACAATTAGCTTTTCCACAATATTGTAAATTTCGTTTCTTTGTGATCATTGAAAATCAATTTTAGTCTTGTTATGTTTAAAATACACAAACTTTGAATCATTTGGTAATATTATATATACTTACCAATAGTGGAACTGAGATATAAATAGAGAGTTTTTAGGGTGTTTTAGGCATTACCACATGGAAAATAATCTACTCAAAAATCTCTTCGGATTTTGTTTATCTGCTCAGTAGGTTTCAGAACCTATGCCTCTCAGTTTATCTATTTTTTAGTTCTTCACACCTTGATTAAGTTCTACATGATTTTTTGACTATTTCACACCTTGTTACTGAAGGACCCCGGGACACCCTGAGAGGGGAGGGTGAATCAGGGTGACAATTTTTTCTTTTAATGTGATGGATCTTGTTCCCATGTTGGTAGGAACGTGTTGAACCTGTATGATGAATATGATCAGAAAGCAAAAATTCACATGCATAGAGAAGACACATCACTTTTTACTTGGTTCACCACTAAGGGATACATCCAAGGAGCATACGCCGACAGGTTGTCGATCGTACCTAATTCCACTAAACTTCACGAGATTTGGATTACAAAGGTTTGGGAATAGTCACTCTATCCCAAGATCACTGCCTTTACAATTGTTTCGGGATAAATCATTGCGTTCCTCAGGTCACTCTCGTCGACTCCCCCTAGCTCACAACCATTGGTGAAGTCCCGCTCAGTTTATAGACGTGAAGGTCTCTTCATCATTACTAAATGAGTGCATACTATATTGTGTGTAGATGCTCTGTTGAAGTCCACCATTCACCCATAAACTGAACTCTCTTTACACCGAAGGTATCATGCAATTTTCCAACATTCGTGCAGCTCCATGACGACCAGCAGGCTTCAAAAATACCTGGCGCACAAGTCCAAGCCTGGCGCGCATGTTTCACAGACGGCACACAAGTCCACCTCCAAAACTTTTGCGACTCAACCTTCTTCAATACCAAAATTGTGCGACTGAACTTCTTTTCAACCCAAACTGATTTTGAAAAACAAAGGAAACCTGTCACTCAACTTAAATTCTGGTGTGCAACAATCATCAAACCTCCAGCCCGACTCCTGGTCGAGTAGCAAACAACTACCGTGATGTTCCACCTTGCGTGACCCACCAAAACTTGCGTGACTTCAACACCTGTGTGATGGGAGCTCTGAAATTTCTCTAAGTTCAAACATCTATATAAATGAGGACGGGTGGTCCTATATTTATAGGTATTTAGTGTACCCTACACGGCGGCATGCAAATCTTCCTTCAGCGCACAAATTTCGGCACACAAGTCTTCTGTCGCCCAAGACACTTGCACGACCTACCCAAAAACTTGGGCGCCCCTACTTCCTTTGTCATATTTTCATGATCTAATAACGATGGTCAAACGGCGCACAAGTTTTCAATTTTCCAAGGTACCGGCGTGTAAAACCTTCCACGGTATGCCAGTCACTTGCGTGACCATACTCAACTTGCGTGAATTTCTTTCCTTTTCCATATTTTGATGTTCTAATCATAAAAAATATATGGCGTGAAAGTTTCACCACCTTCTGGCCAATGGAGCGCAAGTCTCTTTGTCAGAACTCTTTTTCTCCATTTGTTGATTCTCAGGCCCAAATCTGAAAAAACACTAGAGACCGGTGCCGCCTTCAAAACTTGTTTCTGCTTACTTTGTATGATCAATTTTCTAGCACACATTCTGACATTCCACTGAGGATTAAAAACAAACACAAATCATAATCCAATTCATTCACAGTACGTCCATGGTTCCAACAATCTCCCCCTTTGGGTTTGTTGTCAATCAGCAAATAAATTCAATATATCCACATGCAAACCAAAAAATGAAAGAATCAACTCATCCAACACTCTAAGTCTATGTGAGCAATGCTATGTGTAGAAAACAAGAGATGAAACTTGAATTGGGTTCCCGTGTCCATGTTTTGGATCCTCTGACTCTGAATTTATTCCTTTCTCCCCTATTGGAAATAAACCCAAAGACCGATACTTGTTCATTGTTCAGCTCAAACCACACCCCCTAGATAGTATCTCCCCCACAACCTGCATCACATCCATAAACAAGTAAAAATAAATTAAAAAACTGGGGAGAGGGGTATTTCGTAACCTACTTATGCACTAGGAGGTGGTTGAACAATGAGGTTCAACCAATGCATCTCAAACACAGCTGCTGACAGTGGCTTGGTCAGAATATCCGTCACTTTCTCATCAGTTCCCATATGCTCCATTCTAATCACTCTTTTCTCAACTTTTTCTTTGATAAAGTGATACCTGATTTCAATATGTTTTGTACAAGAATTCTGAATAGGATTCTTCATAAGATCAATTGTGCTCTTGTTATCACAGTAAATGACCATTGGTTGCTTTACCTCATCACCAATATATGTTATTTGTTGCTTCATCCATAGCAGTTTAGTGCATGCCTTCATGGAGGAGATATACTCAGCTTCAGTAGTACTAAGAGAAGTACTTTCTTGTTTCTTGCTCAACCATCCAACACATTTATTACCAATATAGAAAGCACCACCAATGGTGGATTTTCTATCCACAACGTCACCAGCCCAGTTAGCATCAGAAAATGATAATAATTCACTATCTCTTCCTATAGTAAAGTATAACCCACAATTTTGAGTACCTTTAATATACCTCATGATTCCTTTTACTACTACCATATGTTCCTCCTTTGGATTACTCTGAAAGTGGTCTGCAAGACATGTGGCAAAGATAATATATGTCCATGTCGATGTCAGGTACAGTAGGCTCCCAATGATCCTCTTGTACATAGTGGGATCTATAGATGCCCCATCTTCATGATTTCCAAGTTTAGTTCCAACTAAAATCGGAGTTGACATTGGTTTGGAGTCTTGAATATTAAACTTCTTCAGCAGCTCTCTTGCATACTTTTCCTAGGAAATGAAAGTGTATTCCTTCTTTTGAATCACCTGAAGCCCCAAGAAATATGTGATCTCCCCAATCATAGACATTTCAAATTCTAATTTCATGTGATTGGAAAATTCATCCACTGATTTCTGCCTGCTGCAACCAAATATGATATCATCAACATAGACTAGAACCATGAATTGATCTTTTGGAGAATTCTTCACATAGAGATTGTGATCTACTCCTCCTCTTTTGAATTCCAACTTCTTGAGATACGAATCTAGCGGCGAGTACCATGCCCGTGGTGCCTGCTTCAAACCATATAGATCTTTCGTCAGTTTGTAGAACTTTGTTTCATCAGTACCTAGAACAAAACCCACTGGTTGTTCAATGTATACTTATTCTTCGAGTACACCATTCATGAATGATATCTTGACATCCATTTGATATACTTTATATCCTCTTTGAAGTTCCATGGTAAGGAAAATACTGATTGAATCCAGTCTAGCCACTGGAGGAAAGGTTTCATCAACGTTAATGCCTTCAATCTGGGAGTATCCTTTACATACTAGTCGTGCCTTATTTTTTATGACACTTCCATGCTCATAAAATTTATTTTTGAAGATCCATTTGGTACCAATCACATTGTGACCTTCTGGTCTCTGGACAAGATCCCATATCTGATTCTTGTCAATCTGATCTAATTCTTCATTCATGGATTTCACCGAAGATTCATCCTTTGCAGCTTCTTCGAATGAGGATGGCTCCACAACTGACAGAAATGCAGATTGCATGTTAATCCTCATCCTTCTTGTTTGATTGGGTGCACTCCTATCCCCAATTATATTGGATGGATCAATCTAAGCTCTTTGATTTCTCCTGTGATGTTCAGTTGCATTCTCTTCAGCCACAATTTTTCTTCAGATTCTTCTTTTAAGCCAACATCATGATGTGACTGCTGAGTGTTTTGTACAACTTCCTCTATTTCTGTAATTGTATTTTATCCACATTAACTTTCTTCCTCACTTTCTATCACATCATTATATGATGTTCTTAAAGCATTTGTGGTTTTCTCTTCAATTATCCACAATCCTTCCTAAACTCTTTTTGAAACATTTGTAGGCTTTGCTGTTTATTGAGTAACCGAGGAAAATTCCTTCATCTGCATTGTCGCCATACTTCCCATGAATTCCTTCTTCCCTTCTGGAACTTCATTACAATGAGAGAATGAATTTATTTTTCTTCATCATCTTCACCACTACTATCTTTTTTAATTTTTAGTTTATCCATGGCCTTAAATTCCATTTCCTTTCTCACACGAGTCGTAGCATCTTGTGGTTTGATTCTCATTTCATATGGTACCAAGCTTCTTAAAAGGTCATCTAGAGAATGTTTTGAAAGATCTCTTTCCTCAAGGGATGATACCTTTTCTTTGTACAAGGGTGGAAGTCTTCTCAAAATTTTCTTCACAATGTCAACGTCTTTAATTTCTTCTCCTAAGCCCCAAATTTCTCCAACTACTTCAGTGATTCGATTAAAGATGGAGTCTGCATTCTCATCAGGATGCATCTTCAAATCATCAAACCTATTGTAAAGTACTTGTAGTTTTGTCTCCTTCACTTTGATATCTTCTTCATAAATATTCTCAAGTTTATCCCACATGGATTTTGCTGAGGTGCAATTCATCACCTTTAGGCAGATCTGATCAGAAAGGGTTGTGGTGAGTGCATTTTGTGCTTTAGCATCTACATCAAGAATTTTCCTATCCATGTCAGTCATCGCCAGGCCTGTTGGATTAGTGACTTGTATTCCTTGCACATTAGAAAATAGAACTTCCATTCCAAGAGATCTTAGATGATATCTCATTATGTTCTTCAAGATCTATAAATTACTTCCATCGAAGTGAGGGACTCCCCTGACATTGATTGCATCCTCCATGATGTCAAAGGATAGATTCAACTCTAGCAACATCCCTTTGATGCCACTTGAAGGACCCCGAGACACCCTGAGAGGGGAGGGGTGAATCAGGGTGACAAATTGTTCTTTTAATGTGATGGATCTTGTTCTCACGTTTGTAGGAACTTGTTGAACCTGTATGGTGAATATGATAAGAAATCAAACATTCACATGCATAGAGAAGACCCAACAGTTTTTACTTGGTTCAACACTAAGGACTACATCCAAGGAGCATACGCCGATATGTTTTCAGTCGTACCTAATTCCACTAAACTTCACTAGATGTGAATTACAAAGGTTCAGGAATAGTCACTTTGTCCCAGGCTCATTGCCTTTACAATTGTTTAGTGATATCTCACCGCATCCCTGGAGTCACTCCCAATGACTCCCCCTGGCTCACAGCCATTGGTGAAGTCCCGCTCAGTTTATAGACATGAAGGTCTCTTTATCATTGCTAAATGAGTGCATCCTTTGTCGTGTGTAGATGCTCTATGGAAGTCCACCTTTCACCCGTAAACTGATCTCCTTTTACACAGAAGGTATCGGGAAATGTTCGAGCTTTTGTACAGCTCCAAGATGACCAGCAGGCTTCAACAATACCTAGCGCGCAAGTCAAAGCCCGACACGCATGTTTCATAGACGGCACGCAAATCCACCTCCAACACTTGCACGACTCAAACTTCTTCAATACCAAACTTCCACGACTAAAATTATTTTCAACCCAAACCAATTTTGAAACACAAAGTAAACCTGTCACGCAACTTCAATTATGGCGTGAAACTATCATCGAACCTCCTACGCGACTCCTGGCCGGGTAGCAAATAACTGTCGCGCTGCTCCACCTTGCGCGACCCACCAACACTTGCGCGACTTCAACACCTATGCAACGGGAGCTCTGAAATTTCTCTAAGTCCAAAATTCGATACCAATGAGGAGGGGTAGTCCTATATTTATAGGCATTCAGTATACCCTACATGGCGGTGCACAACTCTTCCTTCAGTGCGCAACTTTCAGCGCACAAGTCTTCTGTCGCCCAAGACACTTGCACGAAGAACCCAAAAACTTGGGCGCCCCAACTTCCTTTGCCATATTTTCATGATTTGATCACGATGGTCAAATGGCATGCAAGTTTCCAATTTTCCAAGGTACCGACGCAAAATACCTTCCACGGCGCGCAAGTCACTTGCATGACAAAACTATACTTGTGTGACTTTCTTTCCTTTGCCATATTTTGAGGTTATGATCCACGAAAACATATGGCGTGCAAGTTTCACCTCTTTCTGGTCAATGGCGTGCAAGTCTCTTTGTCATAACTCTTTTCCTCCATTTTTTGATTCTCATGCCCAAATCTAACAATAGACTAGAGACCGGTTCCACCTTCAAAACTTTTTTTCTACTTACTATGTATGATAACTTTGCTAGCACACATTCTGATCTTCCATTAAGGATTGAAAACAAACACAAACCGTACTCCAATTCATGCACAATACGTCCACGATTCCAACAGTTACCACATCCTTCTTGAGTGATACAAAACCTACATAAGAGGGAAGTGTCTTTTTCCCCATTTCTGGTGTGCTTATAATGTGTCCAAGCTATGGCAGTATTCAGTTTGAACTTAACTAAGGTATTGTTTTTATTTTTGTTTTAAATCTATCAATGTATGTTTTAATTTGAATATATGGTTTTAAGGTAATTATTTCATTATTAAATTTTTACTGATTTTTTAATTTGTGAATATTTTAAAATTTTAGTTATAAATTTTGGAGAATGATTCATTATAAGATAATGGTGTTTTTCAAAAACCCTTATAAAGGGAATTTCTTTTTATAAAAAAAATATTTCATTACATTTTTAAATGTTGTGTCAATAATTTCTTTTGAATAAATAAAAAAATTCTTTTTTGTTACTATTTAACTTATAATTCTAAGAGATATTTTAGTTTTATTGAATATTATGTTTATATAATTTTAAGTAATAAATGATATTATTTATTATATTGTTTTATGTTTATTATTTAAAGTATGTTTTACATAAAAAACATCATTTTATGTGTGAAAATTTTATGTACTAACATCAATTTTATTTATAATATATGATATGGTCATCATCTATAACTCATAACATATCATGAATTTATAATGCATGCAATAGTTTAATTATTTGGGTATATGTGTAAGTATGTGTATTCAATAAATCATATCTATGAAGAAACTAAGTTTAAACTAATTTTTAGGATTTTTATGAATGGAATACAGGGATGTAAATTATTATTTAATTAACATACCATGCAATGTAAAACTTTCATGATATTTGGTAGTTCTAAATATAGAAGATGTATTCATATTAAAGTATATATATATATATACATATACATGAATTAAAATATGTTACAATTTTTTTTAAAATAAAAAAAAATCTAGTGAAAAATCTAAATATATGTAAGGAAAGGTTAAATTGATTTTATAAAATTATGAACTTGAACTTTGAAAACATGATAGGGAAGTGGGGAGTGAATCCATCCCTTAAAACAGTGGGTAGTCCTAAACATCCAGGAATATTTCAAGTAACAACAAGATTTTATTTTCAAAAATCATGCATAATGGTTTTTGAAAAATCATTGGATTATTTTTAATGAATTTTTGTTTGAGAAAAATCTAAGCATTAGAGTACATAAGTTTAGCAATTCTAGATTTTCTTAATTCTGAAGATAGAAATTTAGAATTTTCTTAATTCCAATGAACAAATTGCAAAGGCGCAATTCAATTAAGGGGGATGAATATAACATCCCAAGTTTAAATAAATGAATTATTTATTTAAAAAATAATTCAATATTAAAAATAATAATATTAATAAAATAAAATTGTAAAAATATATTAAATTATGATTTAAGAAAGTAAATAAATTAAAGTTTATAGTTTCGAAACATATGTTATAGTATTATAATTTTCATGAAAAAAAATATTATATTAATTTCCAAAATCATAAAAAAATATTGTCTTTTATGGGTAATATTTTGTTTAAAAGAACAATTTCAATATAAATATTTTTTAAAAAATATATGAAATTTTAATAAATAGATATTTTGAATTACAATAGAGATATTTTTTAATATAATAAATTGTTTTTTAAAATAAAAAAGAATTATAATTAATTAGTTAAAATATAATTTTATAAAACATATTTTTTAATAAAATAATATTTAATAAAATAATATAAATGTTGTTTTAATGTAAGGAAACATTATAGAAATTGTAAGTAAAAGTTTTAGAAAAAAATGTGATGCTTTATAATTTTAAAATACTTGATTTCATATAAAATAATTAAAATAAGTAATTTTAGTAAAAAATTTATAAATTTTTTAAAGGAAATTATTAAAGGTAATGATGATAATAATAATTATTATAATAATTATGGGTAAATCATGTTTTTTAAGAAAATTATTATTATTATATTTTAAAAATATATGAAATTATATTATGATTTGGTTTTATAAAAATTTTAAATTATAAATATATATAATTATATTATTATCAAATGATGAATTTCATATTTATGTAAAAAAATGAAATGATAAAAAAATAAAGAATAAGTAAAACAAAAAATCGAATTAAAGTGGTAAACGAAACATTGGTCTTCATTTTGGGTAAAATGTTTATGGGTTTCTGGAGGATTCGAGCTCAATGTGAGGTGAGTTCAAGAATTGATGGGGGTTCAACCACAAGCATCGATTCTTAGAGAAGGCTTTGATGAGGGAGATCGACCACCAAAAAATGGTCGAACAATGTGAGGGAGAATCGAATAAAGGCTTTGACTCATTTTAGGTGGCAAAGCAATATGGAAGAAGAGAATGGTGGTTTAAGGGATTTCAAATGTAGATCTTCTCCTTCCTCTTGTTCTTATGATTTGAAAATCTATGTAAGGTAGGAGTTTATTTTATTTCTAGGTGTCGAATCTTTCAATAGATCCAATTTCAAGGATCGAATTAGTCAAGAGAGTGATATGTTCATTTTTTCCTTCACTATTGGCATCAATATGGATTTTTTTCATTATACTTTTCTCTTGGGTTGAAGATCTGACTATGATCAAATGGAAAATAGATTGTTGGTTTTGGTCCAAAAATATCGATTTAGTTTTCCCTATAGTGGTAATTTTAAATTTTTTTGTCAATGTTTTTGTCTTTATTTGTCATCAATTTTCTTTAAATGAGTCTTTTATAGTGAAATTATAAAAATATAAATGAAATATTATATGTCAATTTACTATCTGATTTAATTTCATAAACAACTGTACACTCAACTTTCTCCTCAAGCTTGCAAATGTCAATATTTTGTGATCTTTTCAAATCTATTTTGGTCCAATAATGATTAAAATAAAACAAAAACATTGAATCAATTTGTAATATTATATATACCTACCAATGTTGGAATTATTCTATAAATATAGAGTTTTTCTTTGGGTATTTTAGGTAGTACCACTTGGAAAATATTCCAATCAGAAATATCTTCTATTTTTTCATCTATTCAGTATGTTCCAACACCTCTTCCTCTTTGTTTATCTATTTTTGAGTTCTACACACCTTGATTGTAACATAATTCCCCATATCATTGGCTTGAGAGGGTAGAGGAATGTTACTTGGCCTTAAGCGACATTCCCAAGGCACCAAAGGCTGGTAATAAATGTCGAGGGCTTCAAGAATAAATTAGGGAATGATTTTCCCTTGACAAAAAACCAACCAACCAAACGATCCACTATCAACAAACTACATGATGAATGTCAAAAAAAACTAATGAATTCATTATTAAAAGGGGAACCAAACTATTCCATAACAAATCCACATTACAAATAAAACCAAGACAAAATTAGAGTACCAATTCGAAAGACTAAACAAGAGAACCAAAAAAACAAAGACACACACCACAGCTCCGCACCAAGCTCCATGCTCAAAGAACCACCACATCTCCCAAGCATCACCATGATCCACTAGTAATGAGATGATTTACCTTTACCCGTGTCCTAGAATATGACATCTACAAAAGCACCAAAGTGCCAAATTAGGGGGTGAGTACTAATACTCAGTTGGTTTTACCCAAATGACTTCCCTACACACGCCACTAGGATAAAACTATTAGCAAATTTATGTAAAACAAATTATATAAAACATTCAATAGTGCAACAACTTTCAACATGCCAAACATACCCTACCAAGCCATTACAAACAAGGGAAATCCAAAACCATGCCATAAACCTTATCCCCATCACGCATTAGCACAATAATTCTATCTTTGAAAATCCACACACAAAAAAGCAACCATTATGGCGGGACTTCCAACCATATTGTTCACCTCATTCTCAACTGGAAGTACTTCCCGAAAACTACCCATAATGGTGGTTCTTCTTACCACTATCCATTACCTTTTATTGTGAGACTTCTCACCCACTTCCATAATGGTGGTTCTTTCAGCCACTATTTATCACCTTTTATAGTGAGACTTCCTTCCCACTTCCACACAACCAACACAATCCATAACACTCAATCAACCAACAAGCACAAATCACCAAGGCCACACAATAAGAACACAACCATTTCCAACACATTCTAATTCACTTCAATAAATCACTCATTTATTGAAAATACCCTTTAACTAAAATTCCATGCCCAACCACATTTTCATAAACAAAATATTTATTGAAATCCATCTTTCACAAAACATTTTTATAATCAGCCACTAACAATTTTAAAATCAACATTTTAAAATTACACAACAAAGCCCCTTTTTGCAACAATAACTCATTTCCCCAAAAATCCCCCAAATTATTTCCAAATGGATTTCCAACCAGATTCACACATCATTATCACAATTAATTTCAATAAAAACAATTTAATTGTAACCAAAACTACTAGTTCTAACCTAGTGGAGTTGAGATAGAAGCCACCTACCGTTTGGGTTCTGGTGAAAATGACCCTCGAACAACCGCACCACAAATCCGGTGAACACACCACTGAAACCACTCTTGATCTCCCTCCCTATCATCCATAATCCTTAAAATCAAAAACCAAGGCAACCAAAACCCTAGATCTATACACAATAGGTGTAGATCTAGAAAACCGAGAGAGAGAGTGAGATGTAGATATAGAGGAAACCATAATGAACCATGAGAGGAAGTTTACCCAAGAAGAACCGCCTTCAATCCACCAAGAAACACCTTTGATTTTATTCCAAAACGAGTGGGAGAGCACCTCCAACCTTTGAGAACCCAAAATCTCGAGTGATTCTTGAGTGGGAGAAGATTTGGAGTGAAATAGGTTAACCTGAGGGATCCTAGATTTAAAACCTTCTTTTTAAGTGGCCACATGGTCAGCCTGCACATTTTGGAAAACCTTGTGCTAACCGTGCACACACCACTGTCTCGAGAAAAGGGTTCCTCTTGGTTTCCTCCTATGGTTTCGCAAACCATGCCCAAGCCGTGCTAAGCCTACTGTCTCCCACTGCATGGTTTCATGGAGAACCCACACAGTTTCCCCTAACTGTGCTCAAATTTTTCTCCCTTAGAAAAGCCTGCAAACATTTTCAAAACACTTCCAAACTCTTCCACCCTCTTCCCAACTCATCTCATGAACTTTGAACACATAAAATGTCATAAAAATGATACTTTCCTCAAACTGGGGGTGCTACATTCTCCCCACCATTGGACGTTACATTCTCATAAAGTAGGGAACCATCAATTTTCCGAAAGAGCTCATGCCATTTCTCGTCCTTGTCTTTATCCCGCTCCCAAGTCTCCCCCTAAATCTGACCATGCTATTGCAAAACACAAACTAAACTAATGCTTTTACCATGCAAGAAATTCTTTTTCCTATCCACAATCTGCACAAGAATGTGCACCAAAGAATCATCTAGTTCTAGCTCAACATGATCCCAACGAACCACATGGTCACAGTCTGGCTGATACTTTTTAAACTGCAACACATGAAACACATTTTGCATCGCACTAAACCATGGTGGTAAATACAAACGATAAGACACCTCTTTAATCCGTTCAATTATCTCAAAAGGCCCAATATACCTTAGAGGTAACTGACCCTACTTCTCAAACCTACGATGTTCCTACCTAGGAGAGAATCTCAAAAACACATGATCACCCACCTCAAATGACAATGGTCATTAACGATAGTCCGCATACGATTTCTGATGACTCTGAGCTATCTCCATCATCTTACAGATCGACTTTATTTTCTATGTAGTGTCTTGGAAAACGGTCAGTCTGATCATCGAAGTTTCACCCGTTTCCACCCAATATTGTGGGGAATGACATAGACCCCCATATAATGCATCAAACATAGCCATATATATTGAATCTTGATAACTGTTATTATAGTATAACTCCGTGAATGGTAAGTGATCCTCCCAAGAATCACCAAAATCCATCACACAAGCCATTAACATATCCTCCAATGTTTGTATCGTCCTCTCAGATTGGTCATCCATCTGTAAATGATACATCATGCTCATAGTTAACTGTGTCCCAAGGGATTTTTGAAAGGATTTAAAAAAATGAGATATGAACCTCGGATCTCTATCAGATACATTCAAAACTTGAACACCAATCCTCTTTACAACCTCTTAGATATAAATTTTGGACAAATCCTTCACTGTATGGGATTCAAAAATTAGAATGAAATTGGCCGAAATTGTGAGTTGATCCACAATCACCCATATGGCATCGTGCTTTTTGACTATTCCTGGGTGACCCGTCACAAAATCCATTGCTATTTTCTCCCATTTCCACACTGGGATAGGTAAAGATTTCAACATGTCTGTGGGTCACTAATGCTCTGCCTTGACTTTTTGACAAGTTGAACATCTCAAGAAAAACTCGGCCACATCCCTTTTCATACCAGCCCACCAAAACTTCAATTTCAATGCCTTGTACATCTTCCTAATTCTAGGATGGATAGTCCACCTAGAATGATGATAAGCCCTGAGAAGTTCCTCCAAAAAATCCACTAGTACCACCATTTGATTTTGAAAACACAAGACTGAATTCCCATTTAGTTCCCAATTCTCGATAGTCTGCCCGCCATTGAGTTTCGACCTCATCTCTATACACTTGGAATTAGATGTTTGTGCCTCTTTAACTGAACCATCCAAGTCTAGAACTAACAAAACTGAAAAGAAGACCGCTCTGTCTCCCTGGTCTTCACATTCCAACCACATGTTGGTTATTCCTGACATCAACTACCACTGATCTGATACCTATTTCACTACTTAAGTGTTTGATTTTCTACTTAATGCATATGTCATCGAATTTACCTTACCCGGTGTGTACATTAAGTCAAAATAAAACATCTAGAGATATTCCATCAATATACTTTGTCTCAAGATCAAATATCTCTATGAGAAAATATTCTTTAAGATCTTGTGATCAATAAACACTATAGATTTCTCACTGAAGAGATAATGACGCCACATTTTTAAAGCATGATCCAAAACTGCCAACTAAAAATCAAGTTTTGGGTAGTTATTCTCATGAAACCTCAACGTTCGTGAGCCATATGCGACCAAATGATCCCCCTACATGAGGTCACACCCCAAACCTGATCCCGATGCATCACAATACACCACATACCCTTTCTCTGGTTCTGGAAAAAACAAGATTGGTACTGATGTAAGGTGACCCTTTAGCTCTTCAAAGCATTTTTTACACTGATCATACCATTGAAATGGGATATTCCTCCTTGTTAACATTTTCATTGGAGAATATAATCGTGATAAATCATGAAAAAAATATCGATAATACCTAGATAGACCAAGGAATATCCTTATATCGAAAAATTTATTTGGAGGTTATCATGAGATAACTGCCTCCATATTTTCTGGATCAACAGAAACACCCCTCTTAGAAATAACATGGCCAAGGAAACAAACCTCATATATCCAAAAGACAAACTTTGACAATTTGGCATAAAACTGATGATCCCTAAATATCCCCAAAACAATTGAAAAGTACTGTTCATTCTCTACCATTGTCCTCGAATACACTAGTATATCGTCCACAAATACCACCACAAAAGAATCCAGATATCTCTGAAATATCTGATTCATCAATTCCATGAAACTTCTGGTGCATTCTTTAGACCAAAAGGCATAATCAAATACTCATAATGGTCATATATACTTATGAAAGTTGTTTTTTAAATATCCTCCTTCCACACCTGCAATCGGAGATATCCTGACCTCAAGTCAATCTTGGAAAACTCCTGAGATCCCCTCAACTAGTCAAAAAAATCATCAATGCATGAAAGTGGATATCATTTCTTTATCATAACTTGATTAAGTCTGCGATAATCCACATAGAGTTGTAAGTTTCCATATGACTTTTTAACAAAAAAAACTATCACTGCACATGGAGACGTGCTAGACCAGATGAACCCTTTCTTTTATAACTCTTCAAACTTCACCTTTAATTTCCAAAATTCTAAAAGTTCCATTCTGTAAAACGGAAGTGAGATAGTACTGGTCCCCAAAAGGAGATCAATTGTAAACTTCCCTTCTCTCATAGGTGTCAACCCTAATAATTATTCAGGAAATAAATCCATAAACTCATCCACAACTATTGTAAGAACACTCTTCTCAACACCTTCCACTGATGCTAATGAAAAGGCTTCTAACTGATATAATATTGTGCTACTAGTTGGTGCCAACAGATCCATTGCACCTGGATTTGCACTCTTCTCACCTCTAAAGAGATGTCTAACACCATCCTCCATCACAAAACTAACTATTCGCTTATAGAAATCGATGTGGGACTTAAACATCGCTAATCAATCCATTACCAGGATTATATCATAAGAATCAATCTCAAGCACTGAGAAATCCCACATCAATTCAATGTCATCCATAACTATGGAATGCGCTCTACATAGGATGGCTCAACAGTCTCTTTGACCCAGAGGAGTTTGGAATTTCAAACAAAAGGCATCATTTCCACTTGTAAACCCGACAAATCAATGATGAGAGTAGAAATAAAAGAATGTGAAGTACCCATATAAAATAAGGCTTTCATCAACATGGAAATTGAAAAAACCTTACCTTTCACTCTAGATGGTCCTGAATGATCATCCACTGCAACTTTCTCAACTCCAAATAGATGTGTTATGTCCATGGTCTTCTCTTTATTTTCCCACCGACACTTCCCTTTCTGAGGAGTGTCACGAACACCCAACCTCAGAGCATTACGATAATACCACTGATGATGCCCCATATTCTTAGAGTTATGACAGTATCGAGGTTGTCCCTTACAATCCTACTTGATATGGATTGTAGAGCCACACTGAAAACATACTAGCTTACACTTGGGTCTCAGAGGAAGTTTTAACAATCTTGTGGTGTGATTCTGATGTGCCCCATGTTGGTGAGAAAAGGATTTTGTCTTTATCTTTCAATTAGTGTTAGGGTTCCCACCTCCTCTCGTGAGGACAATCGTACTTCCATTACATGGATTTCCAATCATGATAGATATCATAACAGGTGTATTTGGTTGCAGTTCTGATGACACTATTTGGAAAGTCTGAATGATGCTTTGGTCCAATTGCTGGTTCACTTGGGACTCTGGTGCAACCACGTTTCTAGCAGCTTCCTCCAATTGGTCTCTACAATGCCTGCCTAGTTCCATCTCTATCAACATAATAATCACCATAAGTCTCACTCCCTAGGAATTGAAGGCTTAAAATTTTAATGTCAATTACATAGCAACTATCACAACCAAGCTTTCCGCAATATCACATTTCCCACATAGCACCATTTTTGAAAAAAAAACACCATGTTTTGAAAATCAAACCATTTTCAAAATACCACAATTTTCCATGTTTCAAATCCTTCTGTTTTGAAACCAAATTCAAATTTTTCAACATCCACACATTCATATCACACCATAAATCATTATACCCCCAATGAAATATGCATCCTAGTGGGAAAACATTTCTACCATGCATGCCATGATCATCTCATTGAATACACCCACGATAATGAGATTTCCAATGCCTATAAGTGTCTCCAAATACTTATGTACCCAACTACCTGGTAACTTGAAGCTTAGCATAAAAGGGTTAGTTATATACTTTTATTCTCTACATTCTAAGTTACGACAATCCTATGCCTTGCTACCATCCGGACTCATGGAATAGACCAAGAACGAATGTCAACACCAAGACCAATGATCAATCATCAAGGATCGAACTACCGATCTCACTTGAAATACAAGGACTAAACAAACTGATACCACTTGTGACAACTGGGCCCCAGTGATAGCACATACACCTCACCTTTAACATGCCCATCAGGTCCTGGCCTGCTAGGTACCACCAGTGGCCCTGCAAACATGTGGTCCCTATACTGGGGCCCACCCACATGCCCGAATAGGTCATCTGACTAATGAAAATCCCCACAAGACAATAGTAGTCCTTTATAGTGTGCTTGTGTCTTTACTCACACACACCCTAGGAAACTTCCAAGAAGGTCACACATACTAATCACTACTCCAAGCCAACCATGCTTAACTATAAGTTCTAATCAGGTAGGCTCTTGAAAATGAAGATGCACGTTGTTGACATGAGTTATATTATATAGTCACTTGACCCTTTATCATTCTAGTATGTTACATTCAGCCCCCCTAGAGAAAACATTCCTCATTGTGAACCCTACATCTCAACCCAGGTAGTGCACCACACTTAAGGCTAGGTTCCTCCTCTGATACCACTTGTTACATCCTGCCCCATATCATTGGATTGAGAGGGAGGAGGAATGTTACATGTCCTTAAGCGACGTTCCCAAGGCACCAAAGGTGGGAAATAAAGGAAGAGGGATTCAAGAATAAATTAGGGAATGATTATCCCTTGAGACAAAACCAACCAACCAAATGATCCACCATCAACAAACTACATTATCCATGTTAACAAAACAACCAAAACATTCATTACCAAAAGGGGAACCAAACTATTCCATAACAAACCCACATTCTAAATACAACCAATCCAATATCAGAGTACCAATATGGAAGAAAAAACAAGAGACCCAAAATATACCAAGATACACTCCATATCTTCACACCAAGATCCATTCTCCAAGAACCACCACATATCCCAAGAATAACCACGAACCACTAACAATGAGATGCTTTACATTTACCTGTGTCTCAAAATATGACATCTGCAAAAGCACCGAAGTGACAAAGCTAGGGGAGAGTACTAATACCCAGTAGGTTCTCCCCAAATGACTTCCCTACACACAACAATAGGATAAAAATGCTAGATCATTTATATAAAATAGATTATATAAAACATTCAATAGTGAAACAACTTGAAACATGCCAAACATGCCCTTACCAAGCCATGAAAAACAAAGGAAATCCACAACCATGCCATAATCCCTATCCTTATCACGCATTAGCACAATAATTCCAACATTGAAAAGAAACACAAAACAAAGCAACAATTACAGTAGTACTTCTTCACATCTCGTTCACCCCATTCTCAACTAGCGGTACTTCCAGACCACTACCCATAATGGTGGTTCTTCTGACCACTATCCATCACCTTTTATAGTGAGAATTCCTGCCCACTTCCCTAATGGTGGTTCTTCCAACCACTATCCATCACCTTTTATAGTGATACTTCTCACCCAATTCCACATAACCAACACAAGCCATAACACTCAATAAACCGAAAAGCACAAAGCACCAAGGCCGCACAATAAGTACACAACCATTTCCAACACATGCTAATTCACTTCAATAAATCAATCATTTATTGAAAACACCCTTTAACTAACATTCCATTACCAACCACATTTCCATAAAAAGCATCTTTATTGAAAACCATCTTTCAGAAAACATTTTTATAATCAGCCACTATCAATTTTAAAATCAACATTTTAAAATTACACAATAAATCCCCATTTTGCAACAATAACTCATTTTCCCCAATTTCCCCCAAATCATCAACAAATGGATTTTAAAAAATATTTTCACATCAGTATCATAATTAATTTCAAGAAAAACAATTTAATTATAACCAAAACTACTAGTTCTAACCAAGTGGAGTCAAGAGAGAAGCCACCTACCTTTAGGGTCCTGGAGAAAATGACCCACGAACAACAGCACCACAAATCTGGTGAACACACCACTAATACCACTCTAGATCTCCTTCCATTTCATCCATAAGCCTTAAAATTAACACCCAAGGAAAACACAACTCTAGATATACACATAATGGGTGTATATCTAGAAAACTAGGGGAGAGGGAGATGTAGATCTAGAGAAAACCATAAAGAACCATGAGAGGAGAATTTCCTGAGAAGAAATGCCTTCAATCCACCAAGAAACCCCTTCGATTTGATTCCAAAATATGTGGGAGAGAATCTCCAACCTTTAAGAACCCAAAATACTGAGTGAGTCTCAAGTGGGAGAATATTTGGAGGGAAATATGTTAAGCCTGAGGGAGCCCAAATTTAAAATCCTCTTTTTAAGTGGTCACATGGTTAGCCCACACGGTTTGGAAAACCGTGCACATGACACTATCTGAAGAGAAGGGGTATGCATGGTTTCCTCGCACGGTTTGGAAAACTGTGCATAGTCCATGTAAAGCCAACTCTCTCCCCCTACATGGTTTCCTAGGGAACCCTCACGGTTTTCCCTAACCGTGCTCAAACAGTGCGCCCTTAGAAAAGCCTCCAAACTTTTTTAAAACCCTTCTAAACTCTTCCACCCTCTTACCAACTCATCGCAAGCACTTTGAACATATAGAAAGGGATAAAAAAGGCTACATACCTCAAATTCGGGGTGCTACATTAATTATGTTCTACATGTCTTCTTGAGTGTTGCACGCCTTGTTTTCACACCCTGTTTGAGCACAATACAACCTGTATAAGAGGAAACTATATTTATCACCATATATTCTTTTCCTCGATGTTTTCATGCTAGGACAGTAGTTGATTTGAATTTATTTTAATGGATTATTTTTATTTTAAATTTAAATCTATCAATATGTTTTTTAATATGAATTTATGGTTTTTTTATTGAATTATTGAATTATTCTATTTTTTATTGAGATTTTAATTTGTAATGATTTTAAAAATTTAGTTATAAATATATGTGAACGTTTCATTGTATGAAAATGGTGTTTTTATAAAACCCTTATTGAGGGAATTTCTTTTATGAAAAATTATTCTAATATATTTTTAAATTTTATTTCCATAATTTGTATGGCATAAAGTAATAACAAGGATTTTCTTGTTACTATTTTACTTTTATTTCTAAGGGTTATCTAATTTTTACCAAAATCTATGTTTTAAGAATTTAATATAATAAAAGTTATTATTTAAGATATTGTTTTATCTTTATTATTTACATAAAGTTTAAAATAATTAAATATTTATCATTTTATACGTGTAAAGATTATGTATAAACAAGATGTTAATTTATAAAATATGATTTGGCCATCATCTTTAACTCATGACATATCATGAATTTATAATACATGCACTAGTTTTATTAATTGTGTATATGTATAAGTATGCATATTGAATAAATTATTTCTTTGTAGAAATAACATAAAAATATTTTTTATGAGTTTAATGAATGGAATACATAGATTTCAATTATATTTTTATTAACATACCATGAAAATTCAAATTCTCATGACATTTGGTTGTTCTGAATATATTAGATGTATTATTATGAAAGTATATATATATACACACACATACACACATATACATGAATTTATTTATATTACCATGTTTTTTAAAAGAAAAAAATCTAGTGAAATATATATATGTGTGTGTGTAAGGAAATAAAGAAATGATTTAATAAAATTAAAAATTTGGACTTTTTAAACATGATAGGAAGGTGGGGAGTGAACTCGTCCCTCAAAAAATAAGAAAGGTCGAGACAACCCTCAATATTACAAGTTTCAGGAAGATTTTTGTTCAAAAGATTTCATAATGTTTTCAAAAAAAATCACTGGATTATTTTTAATTCATCTTCAAATAAATATTTTATTTTTAAAGCTATTCTAAAAATTTATATTCAAGTTTAATTTAAAAAAATGTTATCACTGGACTTTTAGAAACCCCTTATTGTGAAATATAATGCTAAAACCGAGTTTTAAAATTATTTTCATAGGTCAATTAGAAGTTCTGAGACACGTGACTTCACTTATGGAGTAAGCATGCATGAATCAATTGAGTTATTTTATCTCATTTTTTTACAGTTATGATAAAATGAATTTTATTTGTCTAATTCTCTAAAATCTATACAGAAAAATGTTCTTTATTGTAAAATACTAAGGGTATTTTTTATTTCTATTTTTTTTAAAAAATACAATGAATCTTTAGCACTAAATCTAGAAGTGTGGGTTTAGGGTCTTATAGTTTGTATCAGAGAGACGGTCTAGAAAATTTTGGAGATAATATTTTATCATTTATCAAAAATATAAGCCATGGAGTATAAATGTTTAGAAATTTTTTTTTCTTAATTCTGATGATGGAAATTCATAATTTTGTTCAGTTTGATGAAGAAATTGTGATGGTGAAATTATTTTAAGGGAAAAAGAATATAACACCCTAAGTTTTAATAGAAAAATTATTTATTTAAATAATAACTAAATATTAGCAATAATAATTTTAAAAAAATAAAATTTAAAAAATATATTAAATTATTAATTAATAAACTAATGGATTAAAATTTATAGTTTCAAAATATATGTTATAGTATTATAATTTTCAAGAAATAAGATTAGAATAATTTTGAAAATCACAAAAAAATATTGTTTTTCTATATTGTAGTATATTATTTAAATGAATAATTTTAATATAAATATATTTATTAAAAATATTTGAATTTATTATAAATAGAAATTTTAATATACAATAGAGATAGTTTTTAATATAATAAAAAAATGAAACTAAAAAACAATTATCATTAATTCATAAACATATAATTTAATAAAAAATATATTTTGTTGATAAAATAATATTTTTTTAAAATAATAATAATTTTTTAAATGTAAATAAACCTTATATGAATTTTATATTAACTTATTAAATAAAAATGTGATGATTTATAATTTTAAAATAACTGAATTCATATAAATTAATTAAAAAAATTAATTTTAGTAAATTTAATACAATTTTTTTACAATGAAATTATTAATGGTAAGGATAATAATAATAATAATAATAATAATTAAGGGTGAAACCTAATTTTTTTATGAAAATTATTATTATTACATTTTATAAATATATTAAATTATATTATGATTTTGTTTCATAAAATTTTGAGATTATAAATATATATAATTATATTATTATCAAAAACTAAATTTGATATATTTTTTCAAAAATGAAATGATAAAAAACGAATAAATAAAACCGAAAATCGGGTTAAAGTGGGAGGCGAACCCTTAGTATTCATTTTGGCGGAAAGCATTTGGGAGTTTCTAGAGGAGTTGGTCCTGACACAAGGAGAGGTCAAGCTCTAAAGGGTGTTCGGCAACGAGCTTTGATTCTGGGAGAAGGTTTCAACAAAAGAGATTAACTACTAGATGAGGTTCGAACACCATGAGGGAGAATCTACTGAAGGCTCTGACTCATTTCGGGTGGCTGGGTGATGTAGAAGATGAGAGCAGTGGGTTAAATCCAAGGGATTTCGAACGTGGATCATCTCCTTTCTCATGTTCTCCTTATTTACCAATATTTTCGAGGTAGGTGTCTGTTTTATTTCTAGGTTTCAAATATTTTTTTAGATCCAATTTCAAGGATCAAATTATTTTTGAGATTGATATGTTCATTTGTTTCTTCACTTGTTGGCATCAATATGGATTTTTCCCATTCTAATTTTCTTTTTGGTTGAAGATCTAACTATGAGAAAATGCTAAATAGATTGTTGGGTTAGGTCCACTTATATAGATTTGGATTTCCCTATAATGGTAATTTTAAATTTGTTTTTTCTGTATTTTATTTCGATTTTTAATAAATTTTATTTGGATGAATCTTTTAAAATGAATGTATGAATATATAAATTAAATATTCCATTCCAATTCACTATATTTTTTAATTTTCTAAACATATGTACACTCAACTTTCTCTTCAATCTTGTAAATTTCGTTTTTTAGATATTTTGAAAATATATTTGGGTTTAGTTATGTTTAAAATATATAAACATCGAATCATGTGGTAATATTATATATAATTACCAACTATGGAATTATGCTATAAATAGGGAGTTTAACTTGGAGTGTTTTAGGCAGTACCTCTTGGAAAATTCTCTGCTCAATTTTTGTTTTCTATTTTTTTTCATTTTTTGAGTATGTTCCAGCACCTATGACTCCCTATTTATCTATTTTCGAGTTCTTAAAACCTTGATTAAGTTCTGCATGCCTTCTTGAGTGATGCACTCCTTTTTTGCACACCCTTCTTGAGCACTGCACAACCTGCATAAGAGGGAACTATCTTCTACACCCTTTCTACTTTTCCTCTAGTGTGTTCAAGTTATGGCAGTATTCAGTCTGAATTCAAGTTAAGGGATTGTTTTTGTTTTTATTTTGAATCTTTCAAAATATATATTAATATGAATTTACAGGTTTTACTAGGAATTATTTCATTAATCTATATTTTTATTGAGTTTTTAATGTGTATGGAATTTCAAATTTCAGTTATAAATTTATGTGAATGTTTTATTGCAAGATAATGGTGTTTTTAAAAAACTCTTATCGAGGGAATTACATTTTATTAAAAATTATTCCATTATGTTTTTATATTTTATGTAAAGAATTTATATAGAATAAATAAGAAAAGGATTTTCTTTTTTTGTTTATCTTTTAATTCCATGGGATATTTGATTTTTACAGAATTCTATGTTTTAATAATTTTATGTAATAAAAGTTATTATTTTTTGTTATCATTTTATGTTTATTATTTATAGTAAGTTATAAATAATAATAAAACTGTTATTTTATGTATGAAAATTACATGTACAAACATGAATTTCATTTATAATATAAGATCTGGCCATTATCTATAACTCATTACATATCATTCATTTATAATATATTTAATATTTTTATTATTTGTTTAAATTTTTAAGTATGTGTATTTCATAAATCATTTCTTTCTAGAAACTACATTCAAAATTGTTTTTATGAGTTTTATGAATGGAATACATGGATTCCAATTATTTTTTTGTTAACATAACATGAAAAGTAAAATTATCATGAGATTTGGTTATTCCAAATCTAGAATGTGTATTCTTACTAATATATATAAATATATACATATAAATTAATGTAAATATGTTACCATGTTTCTTAAAATAAAAAACTCCAGTGAAAATTTTATATATATGTAAGGAAAGATTAAAATGATTTTAAAAAATTATACTCTTGAACTTTGTAAACATGAGAGGGAAGTGGGGAGTGAACTCACCTCTCTAGAAAAAGGGTAGGTCTATACATCCTCCAATGTTTCCAGTAGCCACAAGATTTTGTTTTCAAAATATTTCAAAATGTTTTCCTAAAACTCCATTGATTATTTTTATTGCATTTTCTAAGTATTATAGTGTTTTTAAAGGTATTTTCAAAAGGTATTCTCAAATGGAATTTTCAAAAAAATGTTTTCACTAGACTTTTAGAAACCCCTTGTCGGGAAATTAAATTCCCAAACTCGATTTTATAATTATTTTCAAAGGTAAAATAGAAGTTCTACGAAGACATACTTCACTTATAGAGTTAGCGCATGTGAAGAAATTGAGATATTTTATATTATTTTCTTACAGTTATGATAAAATGTAATTTATTTGTCTAATTCTCCCAAACATAGATAGGTAAAGGCCCTAAATTGAAAAAAGCTTCGTGTATTTTTCATTTTCCTTTTTTAAAAAACACATTAATTTTAGCACTAAATCCAAAAGCACATGTTCATGGCTTTACATTTATGCCATGTTTTTTACACCCATTACTATTTATTAGTTGCGATATACCACTTATTATTTATTCTTTGTATTTCCAATTGGTATGAATTAATTATTTTAGGTCGTAGCTTTTTCATTATTTGTTTTACCCATTTTTAGAGGATTACTAATAAAATTTATATTTTATCACATGAAAAAATATATGAAAAGAGATGGTTATAGAATCATTGATGAATGTGAGACATGGGACTATTTCTTATGGTGCTCTTAGGGATTATAGTAGTTATAATATATATAAATTGTAAATAATTAAATTTTGTTTTATTAGTTATTTTTAAATTTCTTTCTACAACTATAATATAGGGTAAAATTATTATCTAATCAAACTACTGATATTAATGGGAAGTATTAATGATCAAGTGGGGGTGGTGTTGGAAGTTCTTATAGAACCTTCCATACCTAATCACACCCAAACCTACCACATAAAATCCAATATACCACACATTCTTATATAATGATTCACTTGAGGATGATGGAAATTCAGACCACCTATGATTTCACCATCATTTCAGACATGCTCTCCTTCTCATAAACCTCTTACATATCTCTTGATGGATTATCATCCCCTTTATAATTTTCCACCCACTTCTATTACACCATATATTCCCACTTCTATTATCTTTCTAGGGTTTTAAAACCACAATCCTTTGTATTTTGTTGTTTTAGTGGCTCCTTGAATCTCTTTGATTGAGTTTTGATAACTATAAATACACTCAATTCATTTATTTTTATTGTTTATTAATTAGTAATCTTGTTTTATAGTTTTCTAACAAGTGATAATAGCTTTTATTAGTTAGTCAAGGATTATTTTATTTTTAATAATTTTTTATTTTTTATTTTTTATTTCATATTTTTAATTAATATTGTAACGCCCCGACCCTAGTTACCCAGAGTCGGTGCATTATTACATAACATTGGCATGATCACAAGAAAGATCAAATCTCGAAAGACCGATTGGTTTAGTAGCCTTAGAAACACTAGTTATATTCATAAGTTTTACATTACACCATAAAATGTAAAACTACTACCAAAACATAATGTCTCCACAGTCCACACTATTATCCCCTCATAATATCCCTGCAGGTCATTCATAACTTACTTCTTCACATCCTGGGAAAAATAAAACATAGAAAAGGGGTGAGCTCAAATGCCCAGTAAGGATAACAATATAGTAGAACATTCAAAAATAAGCATAAACATTTAAGGAAATGCATTACTAAAACAAAAGCCTTTTAAACTTGAACTTCAACATAGTATGGCAAAAGTAAAATGAAATAATGTCATTTACTTATTCACATGGATATTCCACTAATCAAATAATCACATGCAATATCAATAACCACTTTCATAATGTCGGAATGCATAATGCTGAACTTTAATTTCTTTGTCAAGGCCTCGTCCCAAGACCTAGGGGATAACTGTAACCGGAACCCAACCCGGAGTGCCTCTAATAACCGGACACCAACCCGGAGTGCCTCTAATAACCGGACACCAACCCGGAGTTCCTCTAATAACCGGAGACCAAACCGGAGTTCCTTTAATAACCAGAGACCAAACCGGAGGGCTTAATTTTACTTGTCCCCAACCCGGAACATACTTGTCTAACACATTCATCTAAATGAATGGTTGAAATATAACATAAACATTCGGATTAAAAAAAATAACTTATGAAATGTCAATACTTTAAAAAAAACCATGAGTAACATAAGAATAGCTTATCCACAGTCAAAAATATCACAAAACCTTCAATAAAATATCGATGTTTTGTATCATAATAAATCAACTTCAAATAAGCTTAAAAGCCATCAAAGGATGTTGACATAGATGAAATCAAAACTATTTTATAGAAATATCTATTTTTTTTGAAATCATTTTAAAAGTAACATAATTGTAAAATAATACATTCAATTTGAAAATATTCTTATAAGATTGTAAGGGAAAATTTGACGATTTTATAATGGCAGTAAATAGCCGCACCCTCCGTATAAGTTAAAAAAAACATTCTTACCTTAAATTTGTCGAAAAGGTTAAAAGTGCCTTGTTTGGAAAATGACGGAAAGATTCCTTTCGAAACACATAAGGGTATAAATGAATTTAACCCATATTCTTGTAAATAGTAAAAATGTTTTGGAATACATTTTGAAGAAACATGGATGTGGATTATAAAGAGATCCCAGTAGATTATTATGTATAAACAACCTCGGATAATGAAGAGATTGTGAAATAACCCTTACCTTGTACTTTTCCATGGTTGGGGTAGGTTAACCTCCTCTTCTTCGGGTTCTTCCAATTGATTTGATTGAAAGGGATCCTTGGGTTGTCTTTCTGATCAAACTAAGGCCCCTAGGTCGTAGTGAGGGAAGTTGGGAGAGTATTTGGGCAGAGTTTGGCCGAACCAAAAGGCTTTGAAGGTGTGAAGAAATGAGAAGGAGGTGTTCCCTTTTATAAGAGGGGTGAGGGGCACCTTTGGAAAAGCTAGAGATATTAGTTTATAATAAATTCATATTCGGTTTCCAATGGCTCCAAAGATGATTATTTAAATGTTAAGGTTGGGATAGGTTGAAAACAACTCAACCAATAGAATTTAGACAGGTTTGGGTACTTATATTAACCTTATCTTTAAGTATTAACTCTAAATTAATTAGTTTCACTTTTACAATGTCTCTTTGTATTTTTATATAATATGGTTAATAAACTTACTATATACATCCAAGAAACCCCCAAGTGTTCCATTAATGATTAACATATCATGATATAAGTCTCTTGGCCGAACCTTAGATTTTTAGGAATTTAATATCAATTAGTAATATAATATTTGTTTTAAGAACTCTTTTATGTCAATTTTGACACTATTCAATAGTTGATTTTTGTGAAACTCATAACAGATTTATTACTTAGAAAAAATTAAATTAAATCAATCCTAATATATCATATTATCCTAGAAAATTAGTTTATTTCATTAAAAGTTTCTTATTATATTTATTTGGGTATTTATAATATCAATTATTTTAATTTTTCACTATTATAGTAATTACTATATCATCATTGTGTCATAAATAAATTAAATTATTTAATGTATAAAAATTATAAATATAATATATTTATGTAGGAAATCGTTTTATATTTCTAATGAATATTTATAATCTAAAATCCAAAATATATAACCCTATGTAATAATTGTTTTTATAAAAGATATATGCTTGTGTCATTTTTGTATTCATTTTAACTTAATTAAAAAAAAGTGTCCCTATCACCTACAAGTGGCACCATGGGGTCCCAAAATCGACCCAAATATGGCTATGGTCTAACTTGTATCAACCAATAAGGCTAGGACATGTTTTAGAGTAATTTAGTATTATTATAATATTATTTTTTAACCCTTATTTACCGGATTTACCCTTTACCATGGTAAATAAAATATTTACCGCAGTAATTATTCAAAATGTCTAAAAATAAAAGTTACCTATTTACACAATTTGAACATCCTGATTCCAAATATGGAATCCATTTTTCTAAATTCAAAACACAGAAGTGGCAGAAATTAATTTAAAATTAATTCCCGCTGTCAAAATAAAAAGCGTGTTTTTAAGAGATAATAACTATCAAAATATTGACACTTGTTTATGTTTGGTTTAATTGTAAAATTATGTCCAATGACCAACATTATATTAAATGGTAAAAATATATTCTAAATATACTTTAAAACCACTCAAATTAATAATTTATCACTATTAATTATTTTGATTAAAAAAGTTGTTTTTAATTAAAATTTAGTAATTCTCACTATTCATCAAAATATTAAAGTTATCCGAAAAGTACCAAAATTTCATCTTAGGCTAAATTCGATATTCTGAAACCAAAAATGAAGTCCATTTTGAGAGATAAAATTTCTAAAATTTTAAAAGGTAGGTATTTCTATTCATAACAGCTAGTTTGATTGGTTATGGTGTGTTAGAACTCGAAGTTGCGTACAACACACGCTACAGTATTATTCAAAGGAAAGCGTACCGTGGAAGCTTGGGATGTTTCATTTTAATTTTTTTTGATGTCCTCATTTAGTCAAAAAGTTTAAAATATTGTATTTAAAAATGTTTTCACTATTAAAAGTTGATAAAAGTGCAATACTGAAAATGAATATGTTCTTGCATTATGTCTAAGAAACTCATAATATGGATTCTAAAATTATAAGGATTATATAAAGTTTAAAATTTAGTTAATACTATTCATAACCTATTTTGAATGGATTTTTTTGGTAAGTCATGGTGTGATTGAACTCGGTGTTGCGTGTAGTGTAAGTTATTGAATTATTTTGAAGAAATAACACACTATGAAATCGTGGGGTGTTACATTCTCCCCTCCTTCAATAAATTGCGTCCTCGCAATTTGAAATTGTTCTTAGAAAATAAACGGTTGAAAATAGAAAATATATTTGTTGGAAAACCCACATCGGAAATTGGGTTACTAAAATTTAGTCTTAATATGAGGAAAAGAGAAATGAAAGGGTCACCACCAAATTATGATCTCGATTAGGAGAACATTGGTGGCAATTAGAGACATATAATTGGAAGAAAAATGTAAATATTTATAGATAGCGATTGAGGTCATCAATCACAAACAAGTATAAAATTGAGGTCCTTAAACTCATCAATCTATGATGATTTGAAATACCATCGGTTCAACAAAACATAGTGTATTGGGATAACCCATTTTTGACGTTTCAAAATATCTTAGTTGAAATCCCACATCGAAAAATGAATTAATGAGGCCTCTATTTAAAATAAAGAGTGGAAAGTATGAAGATTACCAAAAATAACACATAATAGGGTTCTATATTGGAAAATATGGATATGGAAGAGAAATCTGACCATCAATTATCTGATTGAGAGTGGTAGAGAACATGGCTATGAAAAGGCCAACAATCCCAAAGCCATAAATTAGTGATGATTTAAGGTACCATCTAGGACAACATTTTTGTTCTAAGTTCCTTTTATTAATGTTGAGGAATTTATTTATGAGATTGGATAAGATCATAATGAGATATACTTACTTTATAATTAGAGTTTTATCCATTAATAAATTTCTACCACAAACTTATCTTTCACTCTAAAAGATAATAGAACGTAATTTTTTTTCTATTTATACTATTCGTACAGGGTTCCAAAATAAATGAATTTATAAATCGTCTACCAGATCTTTAAAAAAAAACTACATTATTTAATCCAGGACATCTCGTGGGCCAGTGGTAGGTGATACACCCTTGTCGCCATTCGGTTGTGGGTTCAAGTCTCGCAGCCTTGCCGGACGTGACGGGTTGCCGCCCGACCTCCGGGTAGTCCTTTTATGGCAATCCAAAATAATCCAAACTAGAACTATCCAAAATAATTCTGTCCAAACTCATAGTCCAACATTTATAAGGAAGGTAAACATAATGTAGATCCTTTTTACCCCATAATAGCATATGAATACCTTCATCATGTATTTTTTTAATACACTGAAACATCCTGAATTACCATATTCCTTATTGATTACATTCATGCTCCCTTATTCCATATAGAATGCTGGATATACTTCATCAATCCAAAAATGTTTTAAACCCCAACAATGATGAAATATACAAATCATTAATCATTTCCAAGGTAGTAAAGATTATCCAATATAATTTATCCAAAACAATCATGTATTTTTCCAAAATCACTACCTCGGAATCAGAACTATATTATAGTTTATCATTCTCTCAACCATATATTTTCCAAAAATTTATCTTGCTATTGAGTCACTTTTCTTTGTTCCACACAATCTCATGTCCTTAATGAAATAGTACTGCAGTACAATCCTTATATACTCCATAATTATTATAACAAGTACATTGTTGATACAACACTCAAATGACATAATCAACATAAGAACTCTAATCATTCCTCTTCATCTTTGATAGTATCATAACTTGATTATTATCCAATAGCATCATTTGCGGCATAGTCTGATGACTGGGACATAGGTTCGCGTAGTGTCCAAACTCCTTGGAAATGAAGCATTGTACATTTGAAACCATTTTCTTACCCTTGCAGTCACATACTTTGTGCCCTTTTCCTCCACACTTATAACAAACTCCCATTCCTTTCAGGCAAGTTCCAGGGTGTTTCTTCCCACAGTTATCACATATGTGAAAATTCATCTTTTTCCTCTTCCCTTTATCCATCTTTCTCTCTTACATCCTTTTCTTCTCTTGCTTCCCTTCAAATCCATAGGACTCAGTAAACTCTTTACTTATCTTATCAACACATGATATTATTTCTTCATATGATGATACTACATGCGAGACTATTTCTCTTATAAATTTTGGCTAAAGACCATGAAATATATGATCCTTCTTTCTCTTTGTATCATGTGCATTGCTGGAGTTCTCATTCCTTCTACTAGGTGCCATTTCTAAACAATGGCATACACTAGATTAGTTTATGAATAACAATACCTAATCCCAAACTTGTGAAACACATAACATAAATTAAATAGTTTATGGATATAATCCATAATCATAAAAATGTCTCTTTTGAGAAAGTATATACTCATAAACCCTTCATAATGATTTGTAAAGAAAATGAGAGTTATCCTAAGCATATCCCCTGGGAGTGTCGTAACCAAGAGTGCAGCAAGGCCCGTTGTCGTGCACCAGTTCCCGTTCGAGTCTAGATCAAAGAGGTGTTTTCGGGTTTTACCCCTAGGTACATCTGTTCTAGAGCCGCCTCTACCTGCTCGTATCTAGACAGGGATGTATTGCTTGGAAAACTCAAAAAATCTCTACAATACCAAAATTCTAGGAAGTTCTTCTATACTAATCCTCAATGTTCATCTTAGGTCTACGTGCTCTAATCAGAGTTTATCTAAATCTAGCTTCCAAGGTTTGTACTAAACTTCCTCTGATACCAACTGTAACGCCTCAAGCCTAGTTACCCAGAGTCGGTGCATTATTACATAACATTGGCATGATCACAAGAAAGATCAAATCTCGAAAGACCGATTGGTTTAGTAGCCTTGTAAACACTAGATATATTCATAAGTTTTACATTACACCATAAAATGAAAAACTACTACAACAACAAAATGTCTCCACAGTCCACACTATTATCCCCTCATAATATCCCTGCAGGTCATTCATAACTTACTTCTTCACATCCTGAAAAAAAAACATAGAAAAGGGGTGAGCTCAAATGCCCAGTAAGGATAAAAATATAGTGGAACATTAAAAAATAAGTATAAACATTTAAGGCAATGCATTACTAAAACAAAATCCTTTTAAACTTGAACTTCAACATAGTATGGAAAAAGTAAAATGAAATAATGCCATTTACTTATTCACATGGATATTCCACTAATCGAATAATCACATGCAATATCAATAACAACTTTCATAATGTCGGAATGCATAATGCTGAACTTTAATTTCATTGTCAAGGCCTTGTCCCAAGACCTAGGGGATAACTGTAACCGGAACCCAACCTGGAGTGCCTCTAATAACTGGACACCAACCCGGAGTGCCTCTAATAACCGGAGACCAAACATGAGTTCCTCTAATAACCAGAGACCAAACCGGAGGGCTTACTTTTACCGGTCCCCAACCCAGAACATACTTGTCTAACACATTCATCTGAATGAAAGGTTGAAATATAACATAAACATTCGGATTAAAAAAAATAACTTATGAAATGTCAATACTTTAAAAAAAAACCATGAGTAACATAAGAATAGCTTATCCAAAGTCAAAAATATCACAAAACCTTCAATAAAATATGGATGTTTTGTATCATAATAAATCAACTTCAAATAAGCTTAAAAGCCATCAAAGGATGTTGACATAGATGAAATCAAAACTATTTTAGATAAATATCTCTTTTTTTGAAATCATTTTAAAAGAAACATAATTATAAAATAATACATTAAATTTGAAAATATTCTTATAAGATTGTAAGGAAAGCTTTGACGATTTTATAATGGCGGTAAATAGCCACACCCACCGTATATGTTAAAAAAAACATTCTTACCTTAAATTTGTCGAAAAGGTTAAAAGTGCCTTGTTTGGAAAACGACGGAAAGATTCCTTTCGAAACACATAAGGGTATAAATGAATTTAACCCATATTCTTGTAAATAGTAAAAATGTTTTGGAATACATTTTGAAGAAACATGGATGTGGATGATAAAGAGATACCAGTAGATTATTATGTATAAACAACCTCGGATAATGAAGATATTGTGAAATAACCCTTACCTTGTACTTTTCCTTGGTTGGGGTAGGTTAACCTCCTCTTCTTCGGGTTCTTCCTTTTGATTTGATCAAAAGGGATCATTAGGATGGCTTTCTGATCAAACTAAGGCCCCTAGGTCGTAGTGAGGGAAGTTGGGAGAGTATTTGGGCAGAGTTTGGCCGAACCAAAAGGCTTTTAAGGTGTGAAGAAATGAGAAGGAGGTGTGCCCTTTTATAAGAGGGGTGAGGGGCACCTTTGGAAAAACTAGAGATATTAGATTATAATAAATTTATATTCGGTTTCCAATGGCTCCAAAGATGATTATTTAAATTTTAAGGTGAGGATAGGTCAAAAACAACTCAACCAATAGAATTTAGACAGGTTTAGGTACTTATATTAACCTTATCTTTAAGTATTAACTCTAAATTAATTAGTTTCACTTTTACAATGTCTCTTTGTATTTTTATATAATATGGTTAATAAACATACTATATACATCCAAGAAACCCCCCAAGTGGTCCATTAATGATGAACCTATCATGATATAAGTCTCTTGGCCGAACCTTAGATTTTTAGGAATTTAATATCAATTAATAATATAATATTTATTTTAAGAACTCTTTTTTGTCAATTTTGACACTATTAAATAGTTGATTTTTGTGAAACTCATAACAGATTGAGTACTTCGAAAAAAGTCAATTAAATCAATCCTAATATATCATATTATCCTAGAAAATTAGTTTAATTCATTAAAAGTTTCATATTATATTTATTTGGGTATTTATAATATCAATTATTTTAATTGTTCACTATTATAGTAATTACTACATCATCATTGTGTCATAAATAAATTAAATTATTTAATGTCTAAAAATTATAAATAAAATATCATTATGTATGAAATATTTTTATCTTTCTAAAGAATATTTATAATCTAAAATCCAACATATATAACCCTATTTAATAATTGTTTTTCTAAAAGATATATGCTTGTGTCATTTTTGTATTCATTTTAACTTAATTAAAAAAAAGTGTCCCTATCACCTACAAGTGGCACCATGGGGTCCCAAAATCGACCCAAAGATGAATATGGTCGAACTTTTATCAACCAATAAGGCTAGGACACGTTTTAGAGTAATTTATTATTATTATAATATTATTTTTTAACCCTTATTTACAGGATTTACCCTTAACCATGGTAAATAAAATATTTACCGCAGTAATTATTCAAAATGTCTAAAAATAAAAGTTACCTATTTACACAATTTGAACATCCTGATTAAAAATATGGAATCCATTTTTCTAAATTCAAAACACAGAAGTGGCAGAAATTAATTTAAAATTAATTCCCGCTGTCAAAATAAAAAGCGTGTTTTTAAGAGATAATAACTATCAAAAGATTGACACTTGTTTATGTTTGATCTAATTGTAAAATTATGTCCAATGACCAACATTATATTAAATGGTAAAAATATATTCTAAATATACTTTAAAACCACTCAAATTAATAATTTATCACTATTAATTATTTTGATTAAAAAAGTTGTTTTTAATTAAAATTTAGTAATTTTCACTATTCATCAAAATATTAAAGTTATCCGAAAAGTACCAAAATTTCATCTTAGGCTAAATTCGATATTCCGAAACCAAAAATGAAGTCCATTTTGAGAGATAAAATTTCTAAAATTTTAAAAGGTAGGTATTACTATTCATAATGGCTAGTTTGATTGGTTGTGGTGTGTTAGAACTCGAAGTTGCGTACAACTCACGCTACTGTATTATTCAAAGGAAAGCGTACCGTGGAAGATTGGGATGTTTCATTTTAAATTTTTTTGATGTCCTCATTTAGTCAAAAAGTTTAAAATATTGTATTTAAAAATGTTTCACTATTAAAAGTTGATAAAAGTGCAATACTGGAAATGAATCTGTTCTTGCATTATGTCTAAGAAACTCATAATATGGATTCTAAAATTAAAAGGATTATATAAAGTTTAAAATTTAGTTAATAGTATTCATAACCTCTTTTGAATGGATTTTTTTTTGGCAAGTCATGGTGTGATTGAACTCGGTGTTGCGTGTAGTGCAAGTTATTGAATTATTTTGAAGAAATAACACACTATGAAATCTTGGGGTGTTACAAATATTCTGGAAATATATTTTTTGTATATTTTATTTGAGTTTTTTTAATAAAATTACTCACACGATGTTTCACGAATGACACTTATGCATGCTAACTCTTGAAATTATTTTATGTGTCAAAGGTAACTTACACTGATATAAGTTGATAGTTACACAGATTCCAAAATCACTAATATGAAGATATAAATTAAAAAATACATACACTTTTACAAGACACATAAAAAAATTAGAAAATTATTCACACACACTTTTTATAATGACTCATATGTTAACTGCTTTCATACATGATATACACTAAATGTGTTTCATATTGACACATGCATGTTGTATATTATATATAGATAATAATTTTTTATTTTTTTGATTATTATAAGATAAAAACTCGACCCACTAATACAGGGCATCTAAATAGGCATAATCGCAATATTTGATTTTTTTAATGCATAAATTAACATAACATTATAATTCCAATGGAATGAAATATATGTCTACAATATATACTATGATACTTGAATAATAAATATTTTATAAGAATATTATCAATATGAAAAAAATCATAACTTGTATAATTAAATATCCAGTACTCATTTCATCAAAAGATACACATATAGTCTATATGTTATAGTAACATAACATGATTTTGAAGTCTGTGTAATGGATATGTCAGAACTAGATACAAACTATAAATTAGGGGCTTTATGATTTTTAGTTATTAGATGTTTTATGTTATTGGAATATTAAAATTCAACAAAAATGTGATCTAATAAAGTGAAAACATCATCTAGAGTTTTAATATAAAGACATCAGGTTGAACAAAAAATGGAATTGTAACACTATGTTTCATTATCTTTTCATATCAATTTTATATGATTTATTATATATATATTATTACTTTTTTATTTAATTATAAATTATGATGATGATATTTGAAGTGTTTTTAAAGTATTTGATGTTTAAATATTATAAGAATTATTTTTAAAATATTTGAAAAACATATATGAAGGTAATGATGATATTTGTATGTTTGTTTTATATTAACTATTTTTTGATGTGATGAAAATTTAGAAAACAGCCATGTGATGATGATCTTGGAGATTTTTGTAAAGATAATTGTTTATTAACAATTTCAATATAAATAAATGTTGATGCACTTGAGTGGTAATACTAAACTACTTTACAAGTTATAGAATTGTTTCAATGTTAAAATAATAGTGTTTCATTGATGTTACAATGATGAAGTATTTTTAGATCCTCGAAAACAAAATTATTTTATATACATACTGAAGTTGCAATAATAATTTATTTATACACAAAAAAATTCTTCTACAAATATTACTCTATTTTTTCATTATATTGGGTTTTTTGGCCTTTAATTATCACATACAGGTTTATACCACCAATCAAAAATTATTGATTCAGATATAAAAACCTTTTCAAAAATAAGTTATTCACATGTACGTTTCTAAACCAAAAAAATAAATATTTTTGGTCTATTATTTGTAATTGAATGGTTTAGATATAAACTGATAGAATAAGTTTAGGTTTATTTTTTCTCCATTGTAAAATACTATATTATACTTGATCCCATAACCCTTGATGAGTTAGAGTTTTTGAAGAGGATATATAGAATCAAGATGATTGATCATGAAAGTGTTAGTGATATGTACAATATGTTTAAAAATATTATAAAGAGAAATACTAATCTGGTGAGACCATAAAGAATAAAGTACAAAATTAAATAAAACATTAAGAAATACCATTGTTTTAGTATTACAAGAAAGTTACAATTTAGTAATTCAATAACTTTTATAAAAAATAGTGGATGGGATTATTAGATCATTAGTTAAGTATGTGCCTTATTTAAAGAAAATTGGTAATAAATATAATAATAAAATATTAGAGTAGATTTTAAATCATATAAATATGTTTATTAATATTTTTTAATTATAATTTCACATTTATCTAGTCATGAAAATGGTGATGATTTGAGTAAACTTGTAAAAAAAATACAAGGACTCATACAGAAGATAAAATTTTTGAAGAAAGGATTGAAAAATAAGAGGTACCAATATCATAAAATATGAATTACATAAGAATGATCATACCAAATATGAATTTATAGGGTTGAAAAATAAAATAGAAGAAATAAATTACAAGAAGAAGATGATGGTTTTAGCTGGTGGTTTGAGTTGTACATGAGACTCTAATTTGAGTGAGCAATCTAAATGTGAGAAATATACAACTATTTTTTCTATGCTATTTTCATATATGAGTAAGGATACTTCTAATTATGAGTCATATTACTCTTCAAATTATTGTTTTGAGTGAACTATAATTTAAGATTCAATCAAAATAATTGATTAATGTCGTGAAGAAATTAAAAAACATTCAAAAAATCACAAAAAATTGAATAATTATCATAAGAATACTATTAAGGAAAATAAGATAACATTTTAGAATATGAAAAAACACAAGTTTATGTTTCTAATAATGATAAAGAGGAAAATTATATATTAAAAGTATTGATGGTTCATGTATTTAAAATGGAAAAGGATAATAATAGCTTAAAAAAGTATACTTCAAGTACTAAAGATAAAATCTATGATGATTTTAAAATTGTACAAATGGAAGGTTGGAATCATAATGTTGATGTTAAATGTTTGAAGTAAAATTTATCTAAATTAACTATAGAAATTCAAAATCTTAATGAGTTTATGAGATTATAGAAAATTTGTAGATAAAAAATGAATATCACTTTTCTTGGTTTTCATAGAATATTATACTAAATGTACCAGAAAAGATTTGTTAAAGGTAAAATAAAAGATATTTCATCTATTACTTGTATGATGTGTGGTTTGTTTAGTCATTATACTAGCCAATACACATTAAAAAAAATCAATGACTTTTACATTCAATGGAATTTATTTATAAATATAATTTTAAAGTCAAATAGACTAATCCTTATATAGTGTGAGTTTATAATGATTATTTCTTGAATTAAACTAGAACTAATTTTCTCTATATACCCAAGTAAATATATTTATAATTTTTCCAAATACATACCCATTATTTTTATATTATATGGTCTGTTGGGATGATATTAAATTTTTATGTTTTTAATTGGTCTGTGAGGATGTTATTATCATTTATATTCTGGTTTATGGGTATGCAATTTAAATTTTATTCATTTTAATTCATTGATGACAATTTTATAATTATTTTAATATCATTAACATGTTCTATATATCCTTGTAGTTTTTATAGTTTTATATATAAGGATCTATCACTGTTTTATACAATAAGGATTTATAATCAGTGTGAATATATTTATTAAAATTATGTAATGGAATCTTAAATTAAGGTTTAGTTTTTATTGAAACTCTGATGTGAATTATGTATAGTGTTTTGATTCATCAAGGACCAAGTTTCCAAATGCAGATAGTTACTAGGACTTTACCAGCAGCCCCTTAGAATGTGTGTCGTGTGAGATGATGAAAGGTTAGGTTCATCCATACCTTTTGAGTGGTAATTATTAATTACTCCAAAAATCTATTATAAACTTAATATGTATCCACAAATCCTTCAAAATCCATGTGTTATACTGGTTACCCTTATTCTAATGATCTTTTGGAATGATGTGTTGATGTGAACATGTATATGTTTTAGAGGTTCTCCGTATTTATCATATCAGTTAGTAATTCTAGTGTTTACATTTATAATTGGGAATTTTAGAGTATATTACCATCCAATGTAGTGTTAATTAGTTTTTAGTTGGGATTGAGCCTTGGATAAGGGATTCCTACATATCCTAAAAAAGGGAAACATAGCCCATATAGTTTTATTCCACTTAATGGGGAAAATTTTAAATTTTAAGGCTATGTGAAAAGGATAATCATGGTTCCTTCTATGTTTTTGTTCCCATGAACACTTCTAAGAATTTTAAATTCAAAAAGAGTTTACCACTACACAAATGGTTCCTAACAATGGATGGTCTATAACATATGCTTGAGTGTAACACCCCGAGATTTTATGAAAAATATTCTTTTTAATTTTATTGATGTCTTGTATTGTACACTACACCAAAAGGATCTTGTACTACACGCATACCTGACTTGGCATTCATTACACGCAATCACAACCTTCCATGATAGCGTGTGTTGTACGCAATACCGAGTTTCACTAAACAACGATATGTTATATAAACTAGCTGTTATGAATAGTAATACCCACTTTTTGAAATTTTATAAATTTTATCTTTCAAAGTGGACTTTATTTTTGGATTCAGAATATTGAAATTATCCTAGGGTGAAATTTTGGTATTTTTCTGAAAACTTTCAATTTTTGTTGAATAGTGAAAACACTGGGTTACTATTTAAAAACCGACTTTTTATTTAAATAATTATTTATTTTATTTAAATTTATTTTAGGTAAAAATTGATACATAATACCTATATAAGTTCAATGTAATTCATTGGAGTCATTTTATAATAATTTTAGATATATAAAATTTTTATTGAACTTTTCACCGTCTTTTACCCACCTCCTAGGAGAATTTGGAAATTCACAGAAAACATAATTTTACTGCTTCTGTGAGTGGAATTTAGAAAATCCGAGAGACATGGTTAATATCAAGGACTAAAATTTGGTTCAATGAGATGAAAATACTTTTTGGTGAATCTTTTTACTTTTATTTACCACGGTTAAAAGTAAATAGGATAATTAAGGGTAAAATGATATTATTATTACCCTAACACATGTACTAATTCTATTGTACAAGAGTAATTCGACCAAAAACAACCTTAGGAATAAAATATGACCATTTAGGTCCACTTGGATTTGATTAGGACATTTATTATTAATTTATTTAAAGAAGGGTTAAAATAGTTAAAAACAATGTTTAATAACTAATTCATTTTTAATATAGGGTTATACAAAAGATAAATTCGACTATAAATATTCATTAGAAATATATAAATATTTCCTACCCAATGGTAGTTTATTTATAATTTTTAGAGATTAAATAATTTATGTTATTTATGACACAATGGTGATGCAGTAATTACCTAAATATTGAAATATCAAAATAATTGATATTATAAATACCCAAATAAATGAAACTTGAGACTTTTTATGAATTCCAATATTTTTATAGGTTAATATGACATGATAGAATTTATTTATTTAACTTTTTTAGAACAAATTATTCTGTTATGATTTTTACAAAAACCAATTACCAAATAGTGTCAAAATTGACATAAAATAGTTTTTAAAACAAATATTATATTATTAATTGTTATTTTATTCCTAAAAATCTAAGGTTCGGAAAAATGACTTAGATAAGGATATATATTAATAATGAACCACTTGGGTTTCGTTTGGCTTGTTATAGTTTTTTTATTAACCTTATAGTGTAAGAAAACAAGAAGACACAGTAAAAGTAAAATTATTTCACTTAAAGTTAAATCTAAATGATTAGGTTAAAATAGAAACCTAAAATGTCTAAATTCTATTTTATGAGAGTACTTAGACCCATCCCCAGCTTATATTTTAAATAAATCAATTTGGAGCTATTAAAAACCGAATATGACTTTATAATAAAATAATATTTTTAGTTTTTCCAAAAGTGACCCTATCCTCCCTTATAAAATTGTACCTCCTCCCTCTCCTCCTCACACCACTTTGGGACTTCAAGCTCGGCCAAACACTTCCAATTTCTCCTCTCCACTTCCCTAGAAACATCCTAGAGGTTCTGGTCTTCTTCAAAGACCATATTTAGTTCCCAAAGAGGAGGTTAAGAAGAGGCGCTTCAAAGAAGAGGTAATGTCTGTTACCGATTCTTTCAACTTTATTTCTTCTTATACTTATTCTTATTTAGTTGTTTCATTATGAAGTAATAACATCAGTATCAAGAATATACTTACATGCTATTATAAATATGAACCAACCCTATTTCATCTTTGATCCATCCTATGGAAAATAAAATCACCGCACGTGTGTATGTACAGAATACTGTCTCCACGTCGTGGTGTAATCTGTTTTCCACCACCACCTTAATTGGATGGGTATAATGGTGTATAGAATAACTATATATGATTATTGAAATGTGATATTGATTCTAAAATATTATACATACACTTAAATATAATTCCACGATCATGGGAATGGTATCATTGCTCGTGCGTACGTACGGACTACCGTCTCCACGACGCGATGAGATTCATTCTCCATGTTAACAATTCATAAATGATTATAAAGTATATATAATAAGTAATAATGAAATATATGACATAATAATGATACTGTATTTATGTATATATATATATTTATTTCATCTACTTAATTCTATTCAATTCAATAAGGAAACAAAAACAACATTCATGCGTACGTACAACCTACCGTCTCCATGAACGATGTATTTCATTCCATTTATCGATCTATCATATATATATTTATATAATGAATATATATTATATATAAATCATGTTTTAAATTATTTAATTAAGTAAATCTGGATATAAGTAATAATATCAAGAACAACAAGTCTAAACACGTATGATAAATAAAATGATTTTACCCAAAATGTTGTTTTAACATGGAATTTACAAGAGAACGGGTAATATAAAGTCATAAGTGAACCATTTATGACATCATAACAATGAATATAATTCTATAATAAGTCAATGACAATATTTAAATCATTATACAGGCGGGTCGGATACGTACTAAGCATATCTAACCTAAGGTAACGAAAAATCTCGCAATCTCATTTTTATCCGAGATTGTTTATACTTCAGAATTTACTGGGGAATATTTATCATCAACATCCATGTTTCCTCAATTTTTAATATTATTTCCATCAAAATAAAATTTTTTAAATCCAATTTTAACCATTGGTGAGTTTTTAGTAAAATATATGAAAGGAATCTTTTGTCGTTTTTAGTACAAGGTACTTTTTGACTTTTCCAGCCAAAGTACGAGAAGAATGTTTTTTTAACTTATACGGCCTGAATGGAATTTTCGAACATTATTTCCATGTATATTCCTATACAAGTTTTCATGTTTATTTTTAATAAAATTCTTTTAGTTTAAAATTATATGACATTTTAAGAAAGGAAAAATGTTTTTGAAGTAGAAAGGATATTTTCCTCTAGAACAGAGTTCAAGTGTTTTATCAAAATTATTTTCCATCTAAGATAATATACGGTTTTTTTTATATCCCTATTTGTTCATTGATTTGATTATGTTATGATGGAATTATTTTTATGAAATATTTTTATCTTATATGGATTATGTTATGATTTCACGATGTTTAAGAATCCCATTTTTATTACATGGGTTATGCAATGATGTATGATTTATGATTTTCTGGAACACATAAGAATGGTTTCATTATGAGATGGGTGGGACATATATATCCCTCCAATGCATTGGGTAAATATTTATATCTCATGAGATAGACATATTTGGAATGGTATGTTAATCCGGTTCAGTGATGTAGGACTGGAATAAGGAGTGAACTCGATTCAGAAAGGGACTTTGTCCACTAAGATGGTCTTGGCAGCAATGCCTTGGCTACTATGGAAATCATAACAAGTTATGAATGGTTTCAACAATTACATGACTTATTCCCATTCTATTTTATCAAGATTGATGTTCCTTTATGATATATGCCTTGCGTACTTCCAAGATTTTTGTCTTTGCTCAAGATTTTGATGTTTAGATTTTATGTCCAAGCTTTTGCATTCAAATGTATACGAATTGTTTTATGTTCTCTATGCTTAGCCTTACTGAGCATTTGAGCTTACCCTTTTTATGATTTCTTTTCCCCAGGATATAAAGAAAGGTTTTAGGAAAGAAAAAAAAGGGGAAGATCTTTATGGGAGAATTTGAAGATCTTTCACCACGATTAGAAGATTAAATTCCGAGTTTCCAAAGACACTAAACTATTACGGTCCTTGTGTGTCTGTGTTTGTTATGTATTAAGTATTACACACAAGTAATGTAATGTACATGTACGTCAAGCTTTGGGTCTCTATAGTTGGTATCATAGTAAAGGTTTAGTTAAACTTTGGAAACTAGGATGTGAAAACTTTAGTGAGATCCCAATAGATATTTCTAAGGTATGTCTACGGATGTCCCTAAGGTTAAGTATAAGTATAGGTTATAGTCCTAGAATTTTGGTAACGATCTTAGAATTTAACCTAAGATGTTAGATATTGAAGTTAATCCCCCTTGACTATGATTTTGGCCTCTCACACTATTCTTTTTGGGTTTTAGAAAATGGCTGGGAACGGGAAGATTCATGATAAGGGAAGATATGATGGACAATGGAATGATATTCTTCATGAGCAACCGAATGAAATTGGATCTAGAGGTCCACATATCGTTATTATGACTAATCATAAATCTCATAATATGATCAATAATCTCAAATTTGGTATGTTTCCCGACTCAGATAATAAGAGAAAGATGGAGTTTCATGATGATCATAGAGGAAGGAAAGTTCAATTTCTATCATGTAAATCATGTGGGAAGAGGCATCAAGGAGAATGTTTCAAAGGAACTGGAAGATGCCTTGGGTGCGTAAAAGAAGGACACAAATCCAGTAAGTTCAAAGGAAAAGGTTAAGTTAACACCATAGATAAGGATAATGGTATTGCTATGACATCAACAATGATCAGATGTTTTAAATGTGGAATGTATGGGCATTATGCAAACCAATGCCCTAAAGGAAAATCTCATGAAGAGAATCAATATGGTCATATGGGTAGTATTTATGTGGATGATGATGAGGAGACTACGAATGATATATGAGATGAAAGAAGTGTTGAAGATTTGTCAATGGTTTAAGAAGGTAGTGTAATGATTGTATGTTTATCAAGAGTTATGTTGTATAGGTAATTTAATGGTACTATGGAATAAAGAATCATCTAAGGATTGTTACACTATTGTTTTTCCTAATGTATTTGAAAGTATATGTTGAATGGTACTGGTAACCATGAAAGGTTATTCAGATATTTTTGGAAAGAATATGATATGCACATAATGGATGGATAAGGAGGAAATAATATGTTTGATAGTATTCATGATCTCATGATTGTTATAAGGACTAAGTGATATCATGGTTTGAGTATACAGAATTTTAGGATTTTGGTATGTGGAAAGAGTTAACTTTTGACAGCACTCATGTTTTCCCTAAGTTTAAATGGGTATTCATTTTTCAAGAGAATACATGATTAAGGCCTTCGAATGTTTGGAATGTGACCAACAAGACACATCTTATGATATATGGGGATCAACGATGGTATTAACATGCTTGTTATATGAACTCTCTGGTAATCGTTTTCACTATAATATGAGATTGGAGAACAGTATTTTGGATAAGCCTAAAGATTGGAATGGATTATTTTGGACATAAGTTAGTATTGTTTAAGGCTAGAACTTTTTTGATATTATTGATGGAAAGTTAAAATAATGTAGTTTTATAAAAAGTACAACCTGCAGGACGGGCGACAACCCGTCACATCGGACAAGGCTATGGGAATCAAACCCACAACCGAAGTGTGACATGCCTTTATTTCCTACCACTGGCCTACAGGAAGTACCTGGTTAGTAGAAACTAGTTTTATTTTGTTATGCAGGATGATAGATGAAGTATAAGTCCATTTTGGAACCATATCTAATTAATCTCACCATAGATGGACTTATGTATACAACTTTTGCTAACTTATGTTTGAGACAGATGGAATGACCTATCATTCTATCGCATGATCTGCTAAAACTTCGTGAAAGACAAATTAAACTTCATTTCTTAAAGAGATGAAGTGGAAATTGTTCAAGACATGAACAACGGTGAGATTTTACCAAAATAAAGTAAGTATTTCTTCTAATTCAAATTCTTCAACTTTAGGGAAATGATCTTGAAAACCAAAAATGTTGTCCTAGTGCCATTATATCTGATGAATCAGATGGTACCCTAGATCATCACAAATTTATGTCTTTGTGATTTTTAGCTTTTTCATATCCATGTTCTCTACCACTCTCCATCAGAACATGATGGTTAGATTTCTCTTCCATATCTATATTTTCACATATGTTCTCCTATGTGGAAACCCAGTGATTATTTAATTTGGGTAACCGTTACATTTCATACTTTAGTTTTTAAATATTGGTTTCGGTATTCCTTTTTATGATGTATGTTTCTATTAAAGAAACTTTCAAGTAGTAAACCATTTATAACCCCTATGAATTTCGAGGGTGAAATTCAATTTAAGGGGGGTAGAATGTAACACCACGAGATTTTATGAAAAATATTATTTTTAATTTTATTGATGTCTTGTGTTGTATGCTACACCAAAAGGAGCTTGCACTACATGCATCCCTAACTTGGCTTTCATTATACAAAATCGTGACCTTCCACGATAGCGTGTGTTGTACGCAATACCGAGTTTCACTAAACAACAATATATTATATAAACTAGCCGTTATAAATAGTAATACCCACCTTTTGAAATTTTATAAATTTTACCTTTCAAAATGGACTTCATTTTTGGATTCAGAATATCGAAATTATCCTAGGGTGAAATTTTGGTATTTTTCTGAAAACTTTCAATTTTTGATGAATAGTGAAAACACTGGGTTACTATTTAAAAACCGACTTTTTATTTAAATTTATTTTAGGTCAAAATTCGTACATAATACCTATATAAGTTGAATTTAATTCATTGGATTCATTTTATAATAATTTTAGATATATAAAAATTTTATTGAACTTTTCACCGTCTTTTACCCACCTCCTAGGAGAATTTGGAAATTCACATAAAACTTAATTTTACCGATTCTATGAGTGGAATTATAGAAATCCGAGAGACACAGTTAATATCAAGGACTAAAATGTGGTTCAATGAGATGAAAATAATTTTTGGTGAATAGTAACTTTTTTACTTTTATTTACCATGGTTAAAAGTAAATAGTGTAATTAAGGGTAAAAATGATATTATTATTACCTAACACATGTCATAATTCTATTGGACAAGTGTAATTAGAACAAAAAAACCTTAGGAATAAAATATTACCATTTAGGTCCACTTGGATTATATTAGGACATTTATTATTAATTTATTTAAAGAAGGGTTAAAATAGTTAAAATCAAAGTTTAATAACTAATTCATTTTTAATATAGGGTTATACATAAGATAAATTCGACTATAAATATTCATTAGAAATATAAAAGGATTTACTACCTACTGGTAGTTTTTTTTATAATTTTTAGACATTATATAATTTATGTTATTTATGACACAATGGTGATGCAGTAATTACCTAAATAATGAAATATTAAAATAATTGATATTATAAATACCCAAATAAATTAAACATGTGACTTTCTATGAATTAAACTAATTTTATATGTTAATATAACATGTTATAATTGATTTAATTATCTTTTTTAGAACTAATCATGATGTTATGATTTTCACAAAAATCAATTACCAAATAGTGACAAAATTGTCATAAAATAGTTTTTAAAACAAATATTATATTATTAATTGTTATTTTATTCCTAAAAATCTAAGGTTCGGTCAAATGACTTAGATAAGGATATATATTTTAATAATGAACCACATGGGGTTCTTTTGGCTTGTTATAGTTCTTTTATTAACCTTATAGTGTAAGAAAACAAGAAGACTTGATAAAAGTAAAATTATTTAACTTAAAATTTAATCTAAATGATAAGGTTAAAATAGTTACCTAAACATGTCTAAATTATATTGTATGAGAGTATTTTGACCCATACCCACCTTATATTTGAAATAAATCAATTTGGAGCTATTGAAAACCGAATATTACTTTATAATAAAATAATTTTTTTAGTTTTTCCAAAGATGCCCCTCTCCTCCCTTATAAAAGGGCACCTCCTCCCTCTCCTCCTCACACCACATTGAGCCTTCAAGATCGGCCACCCCTGCCAATTTCTATTCTCCACTTCCCTAGAGAAATCCTATAGGTTCTGGACTTCTTCAAAGACCATCTTTAGTTCCCAAAGAGGAGGTTAAGAAGAGGCGCTTCAAAGAAGAGGTAATGTCCGTTACCGATTCTTTCAACTTTATTTATTCTTCCACTTCTTCTTCATTAGTTTTTTCATTATGAAGTAATAACATCAGTATCACTCATATACTGATATGTTATTATAAATTTGAAACAACCCTATTTCACCTTTTATCCATTCTATGGAAAATGAAATCACCGCGCGTGCGTACATACGGAATACCGTCTCCACGCCGTGGTGTAATCTGTTTTCCACCACCAACTTAATTGGATGGGTATAATGGTGTAGAGAATAACAATATATTATTATTGTAATGTTATATTGATTCGGAAATATTATACATACACTTCAATAAAATTCCATGATAATGGGAATGTTATCATCACTCGTGCGTACGTACAGACTACCGTCTCCACGACACGATGAGATTCATTCTCCTTGTTAACCATTCATGAATGATTATAAAGTATATATAATAAGTAATCATGAAATATATGACATAATAATGATACCGGATTTATGTATATATATATTTATTTCATCTACTTAATTCCATTCAATTCAATTAGGAAACGAAAACAGCGTTCATGCATACGTACGGCCTACCGTCTCCATGAACGGTGTATTTAATTCCATTTATAGATCTATCATATATATATATGTATACACTTAATATATATTATATGTAAATAATGTTTTACATTCTGGAATTAAGTAAATCAGGATATAAGTAATAATATCAAGAACAACATGTCCAAACACGTACGATAAATAAAATGATTTTTCCCAAAACGCTGCTTTAACATGGAATTTACAAAAGAACTGGTAATATAAAGTCATAAGTGAACTATTTATGACAAAATAACAATGAATATGATTCTGTAATAAGTCAATGACATTATTTAAATCATTATACAGGAGGTTTGGATATGTACGAAGCATATTAGATCTAAGGTAAGGGAAAATCTTGCAATCTCATTTTTATCTGAGATTGTTTATACTTCAGAATTTACTAGGGAATATTTATCATCCACATACATATTTCCTCAATTTTTAATATTATTTCCATCCAACGAAAATTTTTTAAATCAAATTTTACCCATTGGTGAGTTTTTAGTAAAATATATGAAAGGAATCTTTTGTCGTTTTTAGTACGAGGTACTTTTTGACTTTTCCAGCCAAAGTATGAGAAGAATGTTTTTTTAAATTATATGGCCTGAATGGACTTTTAGAACATTATTTCCATGAAGCTTCCTTTACAAGTTTTCAAGTTTATTTTTAATCAAATTTTTTTAGTTTAAAATTATATGAAATTTTAAGAAAGGAAAAAAAATTTGAAGTAGAAAGGATATTTTCCTCAAGAACAGAGTTCAAGTGTTTTATCAAAATTATTTTCCATCTAAGATAATATAGGGTTTTATTTCTATCCCTATTTTTTCATTTATTTGATTATGTTATGGTGGAATTATTTTTATGAAGTATTTTTATCTTATATGGATTATGTTATGAGTTCACGATGTTTAAGAATCCCATTTTTATTACATGGGTTATGCTATGATATATGGTTTATGATTTTGTGGCACACATAAGAATGGTTTCATTATGAGATGGGTGGGACCAATATATCCCTCCAATGAATTGGGTAAAGATTTATATCTCATGAGATTGACATGGATAGAATGGTAAGTTAATCCGGTTCAGTGATACAGGATTGGAATGAGGAGTGAACTCGATTCCGAAAGGGACTTTGTCCACTAAGATGGTCTTGGCAGCAATGCCTTGGATACTATGGAAATCATAACAAGTTCTGAATGGTTTCCAAAATTACATGACTTATTCCCATGCTATTTTATCAAGATTGATATTCCTTTATGATATATGCCTTACATACTTCCAATATTTCTTTCTTTGCTCAAGATTTGATGTTTAGATTTTATGTTCAAGCTTTTGCATTCAAATGTTTAAAGATTATTTAATGTTCTCTATGCTAACCCTGACTAAGCATTTGAGCTAACCCTTTTTATGTTTTCTTTTCCCCAGGATATAAAGAAAGGTTTTAGGAAAGAAAACAAAAGGGGAAGATCTTTATGGGAGAATTTGAATATCTTTCACCACAATTAGAAGATTAAATTATGAGTTTCCAAAGACACTAAACTATTACAGTCCTTGTGTGTTTGTATTTGTTATGTATTAAGTATTCCGAAAAAGTAATGTAGTGTACATGTACGTCAAGCTTTGGGTCTCTACATTGAGATACCCTTTTTATTTTATCAGAATATTGGTAGCTAAATGGGAAAAGGTATGGTTGGGTCTTAAACCTAGTAGGAGGCCCATATATTTATGACAACAAAATCTCTATTGGTAATGAGATAATGAAGTAATACTAGAGAGGAGTAGGATTATACCTATTTGGAGGTCCATATATGGTGAAACTAAGAGTATTATCTCAAATCAAGACATATAAGGAACCTAGGAGGAGTGTCTCAACTCAAGGAACAAGTGAGGGAAACTAGAATAAGCATTCAAATTCAAGTTATTTAAATTGAGTCATCTTATTCTTGATAAATAAGAAAAATGTATATTTGAAATGTGTAATTAAATCTAAAAGAGGAATCATATGTATCGTATGGGAGAAATAATTAAAACCCATACAGTTCAATTTTACTATTTAATGTATTGTGATAGGACTATTACAAACAATTTAACATCATGTGGTAAAGATATTTGTGTCATGGAAGTTGTAGCAAAAAAATATTGAGTGGGGATTATGTATTAGGCTACCCTAAGGTGTCTGACCTGATCGATGTCTTAGGTGAAGGAATTGTGTTTTGGGACTTAAGCATTGTAGGGGTACAAAATATGAATAAACCAAGAATATTATCTCACTCAATATATTTTAGAGACAAAGATTAGAATCTTAAATCCAAATATGTATGGTAGGGTTGGGCACCCAAGTAGTGGGGAAGTTGAATTGGTTCTTAAGTTAGAGACCTGGTTAAATTGGTTCATAGGTAGGATACCAGAATGAAGGGGTATTTATGTTTTGGATCTATGAGAATTAGTTCTCCCATTAAGGGGTTCCCTAGTGTGATACTTTTATGAAATAGTTCTACCTTGAAGGGTCACCCAGGTTCAATATTGGAAAAAATGAGCTTTCCCTTGTAGGGGAACCTAGGTGTGAGATCAAAGGTGAATGGGTTCACCATAGTAGGTTCACATATGTGTGAGACCTGTGAGCTAGAACCCTAGTTCCAGCTCCCCACCCATGCCGCTGGTGACTGGTTTCGTTGTTGGTGTTTATTTAAGGAGGTAGTCACTTGCATTGATTGATTTTTTTAATTCACTTGCATTATTTTTTATGTTGTGAAAGGGGAGTCCCATAACATAGTGGTGTAGCATAAGCATGGTTCACATTGTCAACTAAGGATCATTTTGTGAACTATCACCCTATGTTTTTAAATTTTTATGCATATCTAGTTTCACCCCTCCTAGAATTAAAAGATTTGTGTGTTCCTTCCACTTCCCTTGTAACACCCCAAACTTAATTTCTATAATAATAATGGTTTTAATTATTACTCTTGAATTAATTTCCCCTCTTTATGCAATGCCCGAAAATTAAGAGCACAAAACTTGTCATTTATTCAAAACATGAGAAATGGATACATGAAAACAAGGGTCTAAGGACCATAACTAACCTAAAATTCCCATAAGAAGGCCAATCACAACCGCCGATACATGCCACATCACCACAAACATGCCAAAGAAGAAGTGTATTTCTTTCAGATCTCCCATGACTGGGAACACCATGACCAAAACCATAAAAACCATGCTAAGCGCCAAGGGGATGAAGAGCACCATCTTCTGTGTCTCGATGATTAGAGTTAGAATACTTTAATCGTGTTTTATAAGGCCTAAAATTCGACCATTTCCATTTAAGTAACCATTTAGTTTGCAACAGCTATATTTATAGCCATCAGGTATTGTGAATAAATTGACTATGAATATTAAATTTTTTAAGTATTACAAGTATAAGTTAATTCATTAACTCTTATTTATGTTTTATGGTTTCAAAAGTTAATTCATGAACTTTTCTTAAATGTTTCAAAAATATGTAGACATTCTGATTTTGTAAGCTGATCACTTGTATGAAAAATTATAAAAATTTCCTTCTTTTGAACATATTTTGAAATGATTCCACCATATGTAAAATCACCTTGAGATGTATCAAGTAATTGAGTTCTTTAAAATAATGTTATTGAACATGTTTAAATTGAACTAATCTTTCGAGGACAAGGCATTTGAAAATTGAAAAGTTTTGGTATATTTGGACACTTTTTTTCAAAAAAAAAGTATGTATAATTTTTGAATTTTGAAAACATTTTTACCTTTGATAATTAGAAGTTATATAGTTTGGTTTTAATGCTTTTGAAAACATTTTTTTACTAATTAAAAGTCATGTGGTTTGATATATGAAATGAAATAAATAAATTAATATTTATAGAAGTAAAATATTCTATTTTTTTAGTTTGTTTTGGAAGTTTTGGGTTAACAAAAAATTAACCCGTTTTGACCATCCATTATAAGATAGCCTGAGGGAGGCGGCACAAACAGGGTGACTGAGCCAAGAACTCAGCCCAGGCTATGGCTGTCTAAGCATGGGTGCCCTGAAGGGCACAACACAAGATAACAGGAGCGCGCGCCACAGCGGGTGTGAAGCCGCGGAAGAGCGCAGGTAGGCCGAGGCCTGCGGGGGTGCAAGAGGGGAGTGGGAGCCCATGTATAAGGCCCCCATTTGTGTGTGCTGTGATTTTTGAGTGCTATGGGGGAGCCTCAGGCTTATAAAGAATCCCCACGCATCTTCCCGTTTCGATGTGGGAACCAAAAATTCCGGAAAAACACAATCTGGACCGTTGGATCGCATTTCTCGTGATCCCGACCATTGATCTGATCTCGCCTATTTTTCGCATAACCCCGAAGTGCTACAATTTCCCCCTCATCAACCATTCGATTATCTTGAAAATAATTGAAGTCATCCACTCGAATTTTAAGTCCTGTGTGTTTCCTAGTCATCCGATCAAGATCCAAATGATCTTGACCACCCGTTTCTCTCCCTGGTTTTCTTTCCGCATCGTCTTCCCCATCTTGCTTAAACCAGCAGACACCCCTGGTTTTCTTTCTTCTTCTCTTTTATCTTCTCCACCATCTTTCTTTCTTCATTTTTTAGGCCCCGCAACCTTGACTTCTACCCATAGGATCTTCCCCAATCTCTTCGGTTTCATTTTATTTATTTTATTTAGTTTTCTTTCTTTTGTTTTGGGTATAGTTTTCCAAGCTTTATATATATATGTGTATTATATTCACCGATTTTCTTCTTTGTATTCTCTCATAAGAGACCTACTGGTTTATTTTATTTCGGTCAAGTCTTTGTTTATATTATACTTATGATGCGAATTATATGAAATATTTCCCATATAAACCCAGTTTTCTAACACCCGAAACCACCGGTTTCCCTCATCTTGATGTGAAAATTGTTCCTGCCCATCCTCCTTGCACATTCGAAGACAGGTAAGGGATCTACCTGTTTTATTTTCATCCTTTTTGTAGAACTATTTTTCTCTTATGTATATATAGGTTCATATGTTTATATATATATATATACTGTTTCATATCACTTTTAAACCAAAACTCAAGTTGAGTTTTCTGTTTAATTATGCAATATATACAAGAGGGTTTGTACTTTCAATATTACATGTGAACCCTTCTCCACTAATTTCTTTTCCTTATATATATATACATATATGTATATAATTTCTCCTTAATTACATTTTATAATTTCAAATTAAGAATATATATGTTCATAAATATGTGTGTATATAACAACCCATTTTGGGTTTTGATCTTTGAAGAGTGATCTTTCATTTTTGAGTATTGTTTTCAAAACATAAACTGCATGTAAGGGGTCTAGTGCCTCATGTTTTTGTATACCCTTATTCATAATTCATGTATGACTAGATATATAAACATGATATAATTGGGGTTTCATTAAACCATTTCTTATTTTAAGTCATGCCACAGTTGGAAGAATTTATAAAAACCTTGTTTTGGGGTGTGCAGATCCTAAACACACACACTCTTAGTGAACATAAACCCTTTTTTATCACTTTACCTAAATTCGTATGCATTTTGAATTAGGTTTCTCAAGTAAATGGTGTTATTGTTGTTTTATGTTCAAATATAAATGTACTTTTATTCATGATCTCATGGGTGTAAATATTTCTTTCTTTAGTTCTTGTTTTCTTCAGTAAAGGTTTATGCATTCCATGTAATTCAATAAATTATTAAGAGGCTCTTAAATTAATTTAACTATTAAGAGAGGTTTGTGATATTTATTGTGTCCTTAAATTTGTATTCTATATTATCATGAACTCTAGAAACACAGATTTTATAGTAATATTTCATTATTGGGGAAGAATATGAGAGTTACTACATGATAAAACTTGTTAGTTGTCTTGGAAGACTAGATAAATACATAAATGACATTTTAAAATGTAAGATAAAAAATGAACACATTTCAATAAAATTATTATATCTTACTTTATATGCTTTAAAATTATATATTGTTCTCCCGTAGATATAATGGGGAATGGAAAAAAGGTAAAGTTTATCACATATTCTTAGTAACATTTAGCATACATTGGATGTTTTCAAAAAATAAGCATAACATAAGTGATATAGTTGGAATAAATGAAAAATATGAATTAATAATAAACTAAAACTAGGGGAATTCTATATCATTGTCAACGAATATCTTTATATATTTAGTAGTAACTATGTGTTTTAATTTTTTTTATTATTGTGTAGGCACATTGTGATATACATGGATAAAAGCTGGATCACATTACTGAGGAAAACACCTCAATATGTTAAGGGTTTGAATGAGTTTTTAGGTTTTGAAATTTCTAATCGATCTGTTGAAGGGAGAATAAGATGTCCATGTCCTAAATGTAAATTTAAAACATGGTTGAAGAGAGATTAAGTTTATGAACATGTAATACTGAAGCAATTCCCTGGTCAATATTTGTGTTGGAATTGGCATGGAGAATCGAACAATACAGAAAGATTGAGCACTGATGTTAATCCAATGAATGAGGTCCCAAGTTCATCGACAATGGAAAATGAAATGAAAAACCTCATAAATGATGCATTCAGCACTGCAAGACACCACTATGAGAATCAAAACATATCAGAACAAACAGAAGAGGGTGCTACAAATTGGAACCTGACAAGTGATGTTTTTGAGACTGTAACAAGAGCAGATCAAGATTGTAACATATCATTGGATCCACCTCTTGATTTTGTGGAGCCAAATGTAAGGGAAAACTTCAATTAGGGAAATGTGTTTCATGATTTAGTTGACGATGAAAATCAAGAGTTGTATAGTGGGTGTTTGAAATATTCAAAGCTTTCATTTCTTCTGAAGTTGTACCATATCAAATGTCTATGTGGAATTACAAATAAGGAAATTTCCATGTTATTGGAATTGATTCGTGATGCATTTATGGAAGAAAAAATCCCAGAATATTTTTATGATATGAAAAAAGTTGTTAACAATCTTTGTCTAAATTATACAAAAATACATGCATGTCCCAATGATTGTTTGATTTATTGGGGAGAGGATTCAAGTAGACAGAATTGTAAGAAATGTTCTTCTTCTAGATGGCAGTCAAAGGGTGATGTTGGAAGTCTAATTGAATATAATTTCATGGAGAAGAAGAAAAGTAACACACCTGAAAAAGTTTTGCATTACTTTCCTTTGAAGCCTCGATTGAAAAGATTATTCATGTCATCAAAAACCGCCGAACACATGAAGTGGAATTCTGTAGATAATAAAAATGATGGGTTAATGAGACATCCACGATATTCCCAATCGTGGAAGAAATTTGATTCATTACATCCATATTTCTCACCTGATCCTAGGAATGTTTGATTGGGATTGGATGCCGATGGATTCAACCCATTTGGGACTTTGAGTACCAGTTATAGCATTTGGCCAGTTGTTTTGATCCCTTATAATCTGCATCCATGGATGTTTATGCAACAAACATCTTTTATCATTTCGATGATTATTCTTGGAAAAAAAATACTTAGAAATGATATTGATGTATAACTGCAGCCTTTGATTGAATAATTACAGGAGTTATAGAGCAACGGTGTTGAGACATTTGATGTTTCTTCTAAAACAATGTTCAAAATGCATGATGCTTTAATGTGGACCATTAGTGACTTCCCTGGGCTTGGGAATTTATCTAGTTGAAACACTTATACGGGTTTGGCTTGTCCTATTTATAACTTTGATTTTGAGCCCAAACGGATACCTCACAGGAGAAAATGGTGCTTCTTGTGCCATCGAATATTTCTTGATGCATCTCATAGATTTCGGCTGAGCAAATCAAAATTTAATTGTTCCATTGATCATAGACCACCTCCAAAGTTGTTAACCAGTTATAAAATATTGACACATCTTGAAAATGTTGAAACAGAATTTGGGAAGGTTCATCATTTGAATGATAGCAGAAAACGAGTGTGAAGTGCATCGTCAAGTGAAATTAGAACGCAACAATGGAAGAAAAAAATTATATTCTTCAAACTTCCGTATTGGGAATTTAATTTGTTGCACCACAGTCTTGATGTGATGCATATTGAGAAGAATTTATGTGATAATTTATTTTCACATTACTTAATGAGCATAGAAAGTCGAAGGATCATCTCAATGCTGGAAAAGACTTACAAGTAATGAACATAAAACGTGATCTCTAGCTAGATGAGAATTAAAAGTATTCTCTAGTTATTTTTGTAATGAAAAATAGGGATAAATATACATTTCTTATAATTTTAAAGAATGTGATTGTATCTTATGGGTATTCGAGTAACATATCTAGGTGTGTTGACTTGAAGAATCGTAAGTTATATGGATTGAAAAGTCATGATTCACATATTTTGTTACAACAGTTACTACCATTGGCATTGCGTACATTATTACCTGAAAAATTTACTGTTGTTATAATCCAATTATGCACATTTTTCAGGAGACTATGTGAGAAATATCTACATCCATTTCATCTTGACAACCTCTAGGAGAGGTTTGTATTAACCCTTTGTGCAATGGAGATGATCTTTCCTCTATCGTTTTTTACTGTCATGATGCATTTAACTGTGAATTTGGTTGAAGAAGCTAAATTAGGAGGCCCCGTTAATTATCGATGGATGTATCCAATTGAGAGGTATTTTATTTATATGTTTCTAGTTAAGTAAACAATTTTTGGCATTTAAATAAATGCATAATATTATTATTTTATTTCACAGATATCTTGGGCATTTGAAAGCATACGTGAGAAATAAAGCTCAACCAGAAGGCTCTATTGCTGAAGTCTATTTGGCTGAGGAGTGTCTCGCCTTTTGTTACATATATTTGGATGATATTGAGACAATAATTAATCGATTTAGACGTGTTGACGACACATCAAATCAATCTCAAATGCATCAGAAATCAAAAAAACTTCCTGCTATTGGCCGATCAGTTTGGAGGACCTCATATGTGACACTGACAGAATTTGAATTATTAAAGGCACTTAGATATGTGTTGCTAAATAGTGAAATTGTAGATCCATTTATTGAAGAGTTGGGGATACAATCAAAGAGACGAATGAGAGGCCGAACATGAAATGAGAAAGATATAATGAAAGTTGTGAATAAAGAGCTGTTAGAATGGATTGAACGACGTGTAAGTTTATAAATATTTCAAAAAATACGAATATTAGTTTGAAACATACAATTTGTAAATATATTAAATTATATTTCTTTTTTCAGATCATGAATACTGATACTCAAGCAGACTTCTCAGAAGATTTGAAGTTTCTTGCTAGAGTTCCTATAAAACAAGTTAGAAAGTTCAACGCTTATAATGTGAATGGATTTAGATTTTGTACATCCGATCGAGAAGTGGGTTTGAAAACACAGAATAGTGGTATATTTACATTTTCTGAAGTGGGATACTATGGAAAGCTGCATGATATTATTGAATTAAACTACCATGGGCATTTTTATGTTGTTTTATTCAAATGAAAATTGGTCGATATTATCAGAGGTGTCAAAAGAGATTCCTTGAAATTTACTTTTGTAAACTTCTCTCGCTTGATGGATGTTGGTGATTGTGAACTGCATGATCCATATATCTTATAATCGTAAGCAAAAATGGTTTATTATGTGAATGCTGTTGTGGATGAATGGTGGAGTGTAGCTACTCACGTAATACAAAGAGATTTGTATGATATGGGTGATGAAGTGGAATATTTGACCTCTGCAATTGAATTTTATCAACAACATGAAGCAGAATTATTTTTCTATCATGATATTGAAAATATTAGTCTAGCAAGGATGAATTAATTTTATGAAGCAATGGATCAGGAAATTGACATGATTTAAGGGGAAAATTATTATATATACAATTATTTATTCATTTACCAACCAGTTGTTTCATTTCTGCAGTCATTCATTATCATTGTTATATATATTTTGTTTGTTAGTACTGGGCATCTATTATCATTTTTAAATTTTATTTTCGGATTTTTTTTTTGAAATATATATTCTAAACTTAATTTTATTTGATTAAATGACAGGAATGCCAAGGAGGAAGCGGTACACTATTTCATCTACTTCTGCGACAGATGATGATCCGTCTGTCCCCACGGCATCTGAGGCACCGGCTACCTACACCCCTGCACCATCTCCCCCTGTACCATCTTTGACACCATCTGTGGATGTCCCATTAGAGGATGAGTCATCGAATCCCCCTACAGGAGCCTCAGCAGTGGGGCAGCGACACGCCCCTTCCAGTTCATCACGGACATTCTGGAGGGTCACAGTCATAGGTACGAATTTTTATTAAATAAATTTATTGCATTTTGATTATACTAATTGTTTTCTCATTACAGATGAAAAACATGCAACCGTGGGGAAACACATAAAATGTTCAGATGTTCGGAACATGAATGGAAATAAGATAGTCATGCCATTGGATTCTTATGATGTCCCGACAGATGACGTCGCGGGGTTACATGGCCAGATTAAAGGTCTGCTGGCAGAGGATCCCATTTCCCTACCTATTTCATATGATGATTAGAGGCATATGCCTCCAAACTGAAAAAAATGATGTTTTTGATTCCTAGATAAAGGTAATTTTATTACTTTATGGTTTAATTGAATGTCATGTTACTAATATGTTCAAAATGAATTTCTGTATACAGATGTTCTTCCACTTTATCGTTGCTGATATGATAGAACAGAAGTGGACATTGAAAAATCTTGGTAAAAATTGGAAAGATTTAAAATGGAGGTTTTGGTGTGATGTCAACGATACTTCGTTGACCGTGCAACAAATGTATGAGAAGATACCCAGTGGGGTACCAAAAGAACAATGGGGAGTTTTTGTTGATAGACATAGTGATGAGAAGAAGATGGTATTGAAATATATATTATTATATTATCCTAATTTTACATTTATAAATGTATATGAAGAGGAGATGAAATTGAATAAATTACTGTTAAATTGAATTTTATTTATTTCAGGATCTCTCATGACAGAAAGCATCAAATCGGGCAAAGCAAGTCATCCCGCACACTACGGGCTCAAAAAGATTTTCTAGAAGCTGAATATCATTGGAAATCTTTTAATTAGTTTAAATATATATAAGACAATATTATCTATTTAACATATTGAATTGTTTATTTATCTTTGTTTAATGCAGTCACAGAGTTTAGGGCATGAAGCATCCTAAATTGAACTATGGATGGATGTTCACAAAAAAACAGATGGAAGTTTTGTTAATGAGCCTGTCAAATAAGTTGGGGTATGAAGTCAATTTTTTATTATAATAACATATTCTCAGTTTTTACTGTTTTAATATATATTGATAGTTTATTTATTGGTAAAAATTAATGAAATATGGGATGCCAATCCTGGGTAGTCCTACTCAGTCTCCCAAGATGACCCGGTTGCTAACGTCCTTGGGAAGGAGCATCCTGGTAGAGTGCACGGGATGGGTTTAGGACCTGTACCATCTGAGGTCTTTGGAAGGACACCAAGGATTCTAGCTACATCTACTCCTGGTTATAGTCATTTCATACCTAAAGATGCTCAGAGGGAGATGTCTTCTCTACGAGCGATAGTTCAAGACCAGGGGGCTCAGATATCCGCTATGCAGAAAGAGTTGACTAATATATATCAGAAGATGGGAAGATATTCCCCTAGTGGTGGTGCATCAAGTAGTGGTGAGTAGGTAAATCACAAAAAATCATAATCATTTAGTTTTCAAACTTTTATTGGTTTTAAGTTTAGTTATAAATATGCAACAATATTTAATTTTCAATAGAATGTTCTTACAGGTGGCAGCATGTAGTGGAGATGGAGGTGGAGAGGGTGACGATGCATCATCGGACCATGAGTAATAGTATTGTTGATGTGTTTAGAAAATATGAGAATGGTTGGTTTGTATATGTAAGATGTATGGCACATAGTTTCCACCAAAAATTTCCATGTCCTAACATTTTCTTGATTTCTCAAGTTTCCATCTATGCATTTTTTTTATTTATGATGTTTCATTTTATGTATTGATTTCTCGAGTGTGGTATACATCATTCCATTTAGGCCTGTGTTTTAATTGGTAGTCGATATTTTGGATGACTAAAGAGTGATCCTTTTGTTATTTTGTTCTGGTTATATAAATTGGAACCTAGTAGTCAGTATAGAGACCAAACATGAGAGGATGATGGGAATGTGGGTTAGCCTAATCATGTGATACGAATCATATACTCACCAATAAAAGTAGTTGGAAACAAAAACGGTAAACCTAACATGGGACCTTAAACAAAATGCATGTGTCACCCACATGTTAGGAACCTTTTTCTCTCTCAAAATATGAAATGTGGACAAACATGGATCTGATACAATTGATTATACATGTGTTTATTTATTGATATGATTATTTCATGAGGATTTCTTGTAAATTTTTCTCATAAGTATTCTGGCACTTTCAACTAGAACCCCCTTTGATCCAAATGACATTTTACTACTTTAAGAACACATATGCTTCGACTAATGCACAAGTTGGATCCTCATTTAAAACTAGGGCTCTATTTTCAACCTTAAACCCTCAACATTGGGTCTCAAATTCACTGGTTTGGGAGTCACACCTAAATGGTACCTTTCCATCTTCAGAGGAAGCTAAAAAATCCATTCATCTAAAAAATCCCTACTAGATGTCCACTAGACAATGACTAGTGGAACATAATTTGTTGTAAATAGTTTCCATATCAAAACATTTCATGGTCATATCCATGGAAGTAAATAACATGTTCCTCCCTTATCTAGGGAGGTTGATCAAGAGGTCACTAATGGAATCATCCAGATAGTATAAGGGACCCTCCAAAGGGCTCCATCTAGCATTCACCATCACCAATGCTACAAAGAAATAAAACCTCTATATGATGAGTGTGTTTACCTCAGGATTTTGACATAAGTCTCCCAAACCTAGGTAGTGAGGAAAACCCACTGAGGGTAGTGAACAATCAACCAAGAACACGAAGCTAAATCTATACCCTCCAAATAATCCCACTAACTAAATATGGTGGAAAACTATGAGCAAGAGGACACATTTTCCCAAATTTACTAAGCTTGTCAGTATAATCTGGTATTATTCAAAGAAATCACCAAGAATATTTTGGTAAAAAATATAGGGAATATCCATATCCTTTCCCACTGACCTGATTAACATCAGTATATACCTATATGAAATGGAGGAAAATATCAGGCCCATACACATTCTCTAATATTAGAATAAGAAAATATGCATGTTCTGGTCACTGAAGTCACCTAGAATATTCTAAAAATAGTTAAAGGGAAGATACAAAACAATTATACCATAAATTGGGTGACTCATTAACATAATATGAGAAGATTTAGAAAAGATAGACATCTTTTCTCTCATTCAAGAAAGTCATTGGCCAAATCCCATGTTATATGGACAACCAGATCGGGACCATACCCCTATTCCAACTAAAGGTCATTGGTCTACCCTGGTGGGCACTACAGGGTATGAACATATACCAACTGAAATTCCATAGACCTATCATAAAATTATAATAGTGACATGAGAGATAATCAAACAATATTAAGTATATGTAAGATGATATCCCTAGAAAGCAACCTCTATCACCCATAAGAGAGCATCCAAAAAGAAGCAACACCAAAGGTGATTGGAAAATGAATATCTGGTCTATGATCTTGATCTAATTCATATTGGTGTTCTTGAACCCTCATATTTTTATCTATGGATGATCAGGATCCTACTACTTTGTTACCAAATTACAAAAACAGTAGTTTCATTTGTGAAGGTCCTCTTATCTACTTTGCTGCTAGTAGCTATGAAGGTCCTCTTATCTCCTATTTCATCATGTTGGGGATACCAAGTTAAGAAATAACATTTTATTTGTTTGAATGATGTCTCCTGTTCCATTTTCTAGTTTGATTTGTTTTTTAGGTCAGTGGGGCAGTAGAAGCAAAAATGCAATTTTTTTTTTGGTCAGAATTTCACGTCAGTTTTAACCGCCGCTAATACTTTACTGGTCAGTATTTCTCGGCAGTGATAACCGCTGCTAATGATTTATTTGTAAAACATTAGCGGCAGTTAAAACAACCGTTAAATGTAATCAGTTTATATTTAGCGACGGTTTTCACCGCCGCGATAGAGAGGCATCAAACGCCTAAATATCGTGGTGGTTAAAACTGCTGCGAATAAAAAAATATCCGACACCCGTCAAACTGCCGCTAAAGTCACGAAAACTTCCACAAAATGAGGCATCTACTATTCTTCCTTTAAACTGTCATGAAATGGAAAAAACCACCACTAATAGATTGCCGATGCCCAGTTTAGCAGCGGTTTCTGTAAACCGCCGCCAAACCATATAGCGGCGGTTTAAACTGCCACTAATAGCCAGTTTTGTTGTAGTGTCCCTTAGAGAAGGCTCCCCTTATTATAGGGCCCTTGTCAAAGTGTTGTTGTTACCACCACTGGTTCACTGTTAGATTTTTCATCAAGAATCTTGGTGTTGGATATATTTTTGGGACTCATAAAATGTTATTGAGGTAGAGTGTAATTATTCTAATAAGGTTAATTAAGAATATTAATTATTTTAATATTATTTTTTATGTTCTCAATAGAAACATTCCATGTATTTTCCATGTTTTTAGTACTAAACATTGGATGTTGAAATTTGAATTTCATTAGAGTTACTTCTTCAAGACCATATAAGCTTAAATGTGTTTGAATCTCTTAATGGAAGTTTAATTTATCATTCATACCATGATAGTAAGGTCACACTATGAATAGAGTTATTTACATGTATCATGAAGGATGTACAAATGTCATTCAATTAAATGAATTTTGCATCATGTTATGATGGATAACTGAATATAATTAGGTGTTCATAGATAATATTTGTTCACACTATGAATAATTGATCCATTTTTTGAAGAATCCAATAATAATTTTAGTTTCTCATGAATAACAGTGTTCATACCAGGAATTAATAGTTCATGTTGGGAAGGGAAGATGGGTGTATTTAAGAGGTTCTATCTAGTTAAATTACACACCATGAATAGAGGTTCAAATCTTTAATACTCTATCTATTTGTAAATTAACTAGTGAAAACCAACTCATTGTGCCGTGATGTAAACAATCATATTATGAATGATGGAAACATGTAAATTTGAACAATTATGCTGACATAGATTTCACAAGTGAGTTTGGTACTTTTTTAGACATCTAAAAACTACCATTTTGAATTTAAATGACTGGGATTTGATTAAAGATGGTCCCAAAGATGGATTTGAATTAGAGAATTTGTGATTTAATTATAGTTTTAATTTTAAAATTCAAATTGAAATCATTCTAGGAGATATTATAATGTATAGTGTAGAATTAAAAAATAGATGACAAAGAAATAAAAAATATATGTGTAAAAATACACACATAAAAAGGTTTGATGAATTAAAGGGATTTGTGTTTAGAATTCAATGAAAACAATGATTTTACAAAAGGATTATTTTATTCATATTTATATAATAATTTGAATTTTAAGAAAAATATTTTCATAGATAATACCGTTAATTATTGGTGCTTAAATCCATGTTACTTCTTTTGAAAGTGTCATTTATGTCATATTTATTCTTTTATTCGTCTTTAAATAAGTGAGGGGAAGAGAATAAGATGATGTGGACCATGGTGGATTAGTGATCTCTTCCTAAACATGTATCTTCATACTAGTGAAGTGGTAGTTAATCATGTATATTGAAACATTTCCTATATATTCTTCTGGAGTATCATTTTATAGTTTTACCAAGTAAAATCAATGTGTTTATAATTTTTATATCAAAATTTGGTTAGAATTTATTATAAAAATTCAATTTTACTTCACAAATGAAAATGAAAAATCCAATTTAAATGTAAGAGAAGAATAAAATTATCAATTCTCCATAATTCACCCCCCTCTTAGAGTTTTTGGTGTGACTACATGGTTTAAAAAGTGGTATTAGAGCCATTGGTTATTTATTAAATTTATTAATAGAAATGTATTATCATTGAAAATATTGGTTATATGAGGGGAGTTACATTGTTAAATGTATTTATTTATCAGATCTAGAAAAATAGGATTAGATCTCCCCTTAGATCTATTGGGAGGGATGTTTATTCTGATGAAATTAATGGGATACAATTATGTGATCCTATAGGAATGTTAATGGAATTAATTGATAATATATTATTGAAGGATGTTGTTAAGGCTCACCATGACATATAAAAAGAACAATCCAACCAAATTTATATAAAGTTGGTGGATTATGGAACTATAAAAGGAATATGGGATAGACTTTGTAAAATATATAAAGGGGATATCAATGTGAAAGAGGTAATGTTTCGTGTTTTAAAAAATAGGTTCAATGATCTAAATATGAGTGCTAGTGAGAATGTGGATAATTTTTTTAACAATATTACTAAAATATTTTGTTTTATTCATGGGATTGGTTGATAAATTAAACATTAAAATATTTTGAAGATGATTATATAAAGGTTTCCACCAATGTATAATCTAAAGGTATCAGTACTCAAAGAAATGAATCATGGGATGTTATGTCTGGGTGATGTACATAGTAAGTCAATTGCAAATGAGATATGAGTGAAATTTGAAATCTATTTAAAATATTCATCTAAATATATTTCTTTCAAATATGAGAAGTTGTAATTTCAAGAAGATGTGAATGTGGATGATTTTACTGATGATTTCTTATCACTCATTGCATGGATGTTTAAAATAATAAAATGTATATTTGAAAGCTTTCTTCGCCCATATTTTTTCAGATGTAAAAATTTTAGACACACCATTACTATGTGTCCAAATAAGTGTAAAAAGGGAATGATGAGTATAAATTGTAACCAATATACATAAAGAAGTTTCCTTTTATAAGGAATTTCAATATTGGAAACTCTATATAAAATTAAATTTTTTTAAATGAGGTATAGATCCTTAAAATTTAATTTTATACTCTTTATTTATCCTCATGGTCATGATTAAAAGTTTAAGGAAGGATTCAAGAGCATTTGATCCTTGTCCGGAGCCTTGAGTTATGAATTTTGGAGAAACACTATGAGTCACATTATTGGCGCACGGTTAGTGGTAACCGTGCTGCTTATCCGTGTGACCAAACCATGTGGACCATATATAAGGGAGAAAATTTTGATAAACTATGAGTGAGGCCACATTGTTGTATGAAAAACTAAAAAACTATTATATAGGGGAACAACATGAGCTATACATGATTTGGAAAACCGTTCACCTAGCCCTCACCCTTAGTGCTACTGTGGAAGTGACACCACATGGTTAGAGCATGGTTTGTCCAAACCATATAATATAGTCGTGTAAGGGGTGTCCTTAAATAGTGAATGTCACATGATTGGTGTAATTCATGGAAAAATGTGTGGGAAAACCATGTTACCTCTTAAACTAGGGAGCATTTATGATTTTTTCTTTATTATTTTTAGACACTCACCCTCTTTTTCACCCTCAACCATGCACATCAGCTCCCTCCCTCATTGAAGATATCCTATGGTTTCTTCCTAGGATTTGATATATATTTCTCAAATAGTCTGTTTTCTTCTTAGTTGATTATATTGGATGAGTACTATTAGGAGTTTCATTCCTCTTCTTTTAATAATTTTTTTTGTTGTCTTCTGTGCTATTTTGGTGCGACCTATTATGCCCGATTTTCATGGAATTTGTCTATTATTCTAATTTCTCTTATTATACTTTGAATATGAAGCTGATAATGGATGAGGGTTCAATTAACAACATAAGGAAGGTTTTATAGTAAATTGTCCTAAAAGATGAGTCAATCTACATCACCATTCATCATGTCGCACAATAGACTTTCCATGCATTGCCTTAAAATTAAAATTTCCTTAATCTAAATTGTTAATCATGATAAAATTTCCTCATATTCCCTTAAATTATAGAAGAGGGATCACCCTTTCTAATAGTGTCACCCCCTGATGTGTTCTCATAAATTTATTTTGACTTATTAAATTCATAAATGTCCAAACCACCTTCTAAGTGGTTTTGGATTGATACATAATTAAATCATCCATAATGAATTGAAAGGAAGTGAGTGGAATAACAACGTCATGTGACTTCAATGAAATTAGTATATCATGTACTAGTTAAATGGTATTGTAATTGAATTTTGATTCATCCCTTGTATTTTATTTAGTCATTAACATCCTTCATTTATATATATATAAATTTAAATTTAAATTGCGAGCATGGTTTCCCATTTATTTTTATTTCCCGAGAATGGTGTCCATTAATGTTGACATACTTGATAAATAAATCCCCTATAAGGGTGATATATGGGAATGGAATCCCTAATTAAATATGATGTATTGTCATGGAATCCCAAATGAAATGTGATATAAAGTAATGGATTCCCTAATTGAATATGATGTTTGGGCATGGAGTCCCCAATGAAATTTGATATATGGGCATGGAATCTCTAATAAAATGTGACAACCGAGCATAGTTACTCATATGATACATGAAACCTAGTAACGACATTACAAATGAAATTTTATATACAATAATGGGGTCCCTAATAAAATCTGACAACTGAGAAAGGCGGCCCATATGATACATGACACCCAAGCATGGCATCCCTCAACCATATATGAGATTCATACTATTATCCATGGGCTCATGTGTTACTCCTAATTTATAGGCTAGTAGTTGTATCCATATAAATGTATATAAAAATCACTACATATATAGACCATATATACATATGTATGTATACATATGGTTACTTGTTCAAATATCATCTGCCTTAGGCTGAAGCAAGTTGTGTCATCCTGGTGTCCTTTAAGAATGACAGCCAACCCGTTTAAAAAATACAGTTTTTCTTAAATTATTATACATTCACACAACTCATTTTATATGCACCGTCGAGATTTTATTAAATGCCATTAGTGGCGGCCTACTGAGTATATCTCACACATTATTCCAGTCTTCAGTAGGTACCCGAATAGATCTCATGTATCCATATAAGGATAAGGGGAAGTTTCCAACTATGGATTCTTGATTGTATTCTTAGGATATAGTACAGTAGAATAGAACTGATCTTATACTTACAATGATAGTGGAGATAGTTTTTGGAATTTTGGTATTTTTTATAGCAAGATGTATATGTCATTAACCTTTTCCCCTTTTGTCAATCACATGACATGATTATCATTTTGTTCTTGATATTGATCTTATTTCTGTCTATTTATTTATCAATATCTTTTATTTTTTAGATATTGTTTATTTATTACTAATTATGCTATTTATCATAATTGTTTACCATTATTCTTTACTCTGACTCGAGAGAATGGGCTCTCCAAGGACGCACCCTAGGGCCATTCTAATAATGGGAAGCATCTAGAATATTGAGAGGATTCCATAAACCTATGTGGAAAATTGGATTTGTTTACATAGTAGTGAACCTAGTCAAGGTCTTCATAAAGTAGCATCTGATCCATTTTTCCTTTTGTATTACTATTTAGTTATTAAATGGGAGACTAAGAATGAAACAGAATTTAGTAGTGAGTTTGTTCCTAGGAGTTGCTAACCTAGGTATAAGGGAATACAAATTCTATGGGATTGGATATATATATATATTTTGTGTCTATTACTGTTATATTGATTTTACTATTAGTTGACACACATGTTTTGTAGAATTATTATTATTGTTATTATTATGGTGGAATTATTTTTCCTTGGCCCAGTGTGGTAAGGAGGTATCATCTCATGCATCATTATAGGAACTTAAGGATTCACATCTCGAGCAATATTACATGCCACACACACACACACAAACACACACACATATATATTATTTCTTTCATTGCATATATTTCAGGTATAATATGTGATTGTTGTGATTATTTTGGTATTTATATATGAAAATGTCATAACATTTTTTAGGGATAAAATTATTAGATTAATTAAAGTTTTTGAATCAACCTAAATGTTGTATTCCAATATAGATCAATGTTGGAACCATAATTAACCAATTATCACATGTTTGAGCCATAGACCACTTCTTCCATGTGATGAAATGTCAGTTGATTTCATTACATGAATACCAATTGAAATTTATAATGTACATACTTATATAAATTGGTAATGGAGATTAATTAATAAAATCATTTTACATGACCTATTACATCCAAATGTTGGATATAAGGGTATATTCGTAGTGATGAGACATGCCAATTATAATAAATAAATATTATGGGCCTTTATAAATTAGGAATTTAGAATCAGTTATCTAGACTGTGATATCAATAAACATATAAATGAGTATGAAATTAAAAAAATTTAGACTCCTAAATGAATTTTTTCCATTAAATAGAGATTATAATTGGAATGTAAAGGGTGTTTTCCTCTACACCATGCAATTAAAACTCAATATAATTGAACCTCTACTGTGTTATGTGAGACCATGACCCTACCCTAACATTTGTAGTGGGAAAAAGGTAGAGTCTCTTGTGATCCATTGTGATCTTCCTTGGCACCTAGACCAGTCTTTAAGAGAAAATAGAGTGGCATGACTACTAAATATGAATGTTATGTACCTATAATGTTTTTTTATCTTTTATCCTATCTACTTTTAAATATTATTTGAGATGTGGTTTTATAAATTGTAGAACTATGATGCCATGATACCCTCAGTTCATTCTCTAGGAAGTTGATGATGATCATGATCAAGAGTTGGTGGGCCCTAACCCATAAAATTAACTCTATTAGTTATACTTGAGGAAATTTCTTTTATTATATATCTAGGAACCGAAACTTTTGATAGAGATTCATATGCTTTATACAGTCTATGCAAGGAGATCCATGACTTACCCCTATTATGGAAGAGTTAATGAAAGAATTTCAGCATCAGCATTCAGCTACCTTATCGAAGGATGGTGTCCCCCAAGATGACGATTGATGTCTAGAGGAATTTATATATATATTAGAGCATCTAGAGACACCTATAGAGAGGAGGGTAAATCTTGAGGCCCATATTATTCAAAATTCTTCCAAGTATTTGTGGGATGTGATTATATAGGTCGATCATCAATAGTGTATGGTATGGGAGGACTTCCAAACAACCTTTAGTGATTAATTATTCTTGTTTTTATTCAACAACCATAAGGTTCTATGTTAGTTATGGATTATTTTACTTGTTTTACTAGACTTACTCACTTATCCCTGACTCTTACTAGTGAAGAATTGACAATAGTGAGATGATATGGGGATGGGATTGTATACTTCATCTGATTATGGATGAATGTCTTTCAATTGAAAACCATTTATGAGATAGTCAATCGGTCCCACATCATTTATTGGAACCTATGGTAAGAAGAATGTGTGGGACAAGGAAATTTCATTCCAGAATAGGGTGGTAATTCTTTGAGCAGTAGGAAGATTCACTTTGAGTCTATACAGGGGGGTAGCAAAAGCCAGATGAATGCTTCTGATAGATACATAGTGTGTAACCAGTACAGAATGATAGGGAATTCGAATCCATAGTATCCTAGAGTTCCTAATGAGTATCACGTTTGCAGCAGGTTGGGGAATCTTCAGTAGTTTTACAAGACATTCCCATATGTGATTAGTGGGAGATGATCCATATTAGTCAAACCTTCAGAAACAAGATTAGTAGAAACTTTCTGGTAAGGTAGCTAGATTACTACCAACTATTCAAGATGATGAGGTTTCCAAGGAAATATTATCCAGGCTCCATACTTTTAGCACCAGTATAGTGGAAATTCTTTGGGTAACCATGTTATGTCTTTGAGTCATAGATATGGACATTTCATTATTGTGTATCATGTCCATTAAAATCATAGTGTTAGGGCTTATATAGTTTTAGATAATATTCTAGTATCCTCCACATTTGTATCTAGTTTATTCAATACAAGTTCTTCAAACTCATTCATATCTCTAATAATTAGGGAAAGTATGCTCATAGAATTAGAGTAATTTTGTGGTGTGTTGTCTCTTAACATACTATTAGGGGGTTTATTTGAGAGTTTATGCCATTACAAGGTGTTACCTTTTGATATAGGTGGGTACCTATTCTTATAGAACCACTTTTTCCTCCAAATGGAAGGTTTTGACGTCATAATCAAAATGGAAAAGTTAGTGTCGTGTCAAGTTCACATTCATTTCATTCGCTAGAGGGCGTCCTTCATATCACCTAAGGGTGGTGCCTATGTTTATTAGGGAAAATAGTATTTCCCATCATGTTAAACTGGACCTAAGAATCATGGGAAGGTGGAAGTGATATCCCAAATTTCTTGTCTCTTTTTGAGTAATCATGGAATGCAACATATGGAATTCCCTCCGATTGAGGATCATTACAGAGACATATTACCAGATGAATTTTTTGGGTTACCTCTTGTGAGAGAGGTGGATTCATCCATAGTTCCAATTCAAGGAGTGGAACTATTGTCTTTTTCTCCTTATAATATGGAAATTACGGAGCTTTAGGAGGTTAATAAATATCTAAAGGATTTAGAAGCTAAAGGATTCATATGACCCAATACTTCATCATGAGGTTCACCATTCCTTTTCTCTTAGAAAGAAGAAGACACCCTTAGATTGTGAATTAATTACTATAAATTAAAATAGATTATGTTAAATAACTAATATTAACTTCCACATATATATTACCTCTTCGAGCATCTCTTAGGAGAAATAGTTTTGTCTAAGATCAATTTCAGGTCTAGCTACCATCAAGTGTTTGTAATAACAATAGATATACCACACACATTCTTATGCAATCGTATTGTAAAAGTATCTAGTTATATTATTCGGTCACATAAACATTCCCAAATTCGTTGTGTCTATAATTAATCAGGTTTTCCACACATTTGTAGACTCATTTATGGTAGTATTTATAGATCATATCTTAGTGTATTTTCGTGCTCGACATGGAAATTCCAAACATTTTTATATCATTATGAATACACTAAGATATAACTAACTATATCTTAATGTCACCAAATATCATTTTTGGATAAAAAATGATCACTTTATAGGTCATATAATATTAGAGGAAGGAGTATCTGTTAACCTAGAGAAGGTGAGAGTGGTAGTTTACTTGGGGAAGCCCAAGAATATATTTGATGTACATAGTTTCTTTGTTTTGTATGGCTATTACCTACATTTTATTCTTGAATACGGATGTTTAGAGGCCCCTCTCATGAGATTGAATAAGAAGGGTGTTATATTCTCCTATTATGAAGCCTATGAGAAATCATTTCATGAGTTAAAAGGGAATGTTTACTTTAGTACCAATCCTAATTCATCCAGAGTTAGGGCAGAAGATTTACAGTTATTTTGATGCATTAAGAATTAGTATTGGATATATTCTGATATAGGGAGATCGAGTTGTAGAGTACAAGTCTTTTTAGCTGAGACCTCATGATATGAATTACCCTATAAAAACCCTTATGAATATAGTTGTGGTTCATACCTTACATTGTTGGAGGAAATATCTTCTTGGAGAGATTTTTTTTGTATTTATGAACCAAGAAAATGACTTACATACATCATTACATAGGATGAAATAAATATTAGGCAGTGAATGTAGGTTTAATACCTACATTAAATTTACTTCAATCTTTAATATATTCTTAGGGAAGGAAATTTTGTTACTGATAAACTATGATAGAAGAGTCAGACATAGGTATTCGAGGAGTTCTATAGAGAGTGGAAGTTTATGTCTATGTTCACTAAGATCCTCTTAGAGTCCCATAAGAATCAAAGAAATCATATCTTTACATCCTTAAAAGCAACCTCTTCACTTATGTAGTGACTATAGATAAGGGAGTTATCATATCTTGAGGGCATAGTCCTAATGGAGAGTGTTCCAGGCGAGGACCCAGTAACGTCCTAACCCGGGTTCCACACACTGGTACCCCAAGATGGACCACTATGTGACCTCAAGCACATATCCCCATATAATAGAGACTTCTAACTGGCAATGAGGGTTTAATGTTAATCATGGGGAGACTATACCCTCTTTATCAGTGTAATACCATGGAAGAAAAAAAAATCAATAATTTAATAATTTAATAATAAGAAGAATTATATTAACAACACATGATGAACAAAGAGGGAAAACACCATACAAAACTAAAATAGTATAAATTCCATGACAATGTATGTGGCTGGTGTTAATATAAAAAAGACCCAAAATTAATAATGACTCTAAAGAATCCCAATAGGGTTTCGAATCCAGGTCCGGTTCCCCCATCCATGATCCATCACAATTAGCCCTCTAACATAGGCCCTTATCCCTTAAATTATCCTACAACCATAAAGTCTATCTGATTTCTGATCAGGAAACCCAAGAAGGGTGTGATTACAACTCAATAGGCCACCACCATTTGTGTCTAAAACAATACCCAATCAATAAATATCTATGTAGATATAAAAATAAATACGAATAATGAATAAGAAAACAATTATCACATAATTAATTATTCTTAATTCAACCACATAAACCCTCAGGTTACCAAGGAAACCAACATTATCTAGACATTCTATAGCCCATGATGGGGTTTGAACAATCCTGAGATATATAATATATCATAATGTCATTATCATCATTTTTTATCGAAATTCACATATGAATGCCTCTTTAACCATTCATTGGCTCAATTCACATCTAAATTCCATTTTAGCATTAATTTCCTCAATTTACTTATGAATTCCATTATTACCATTCAAAATTTCAATATTACATATGAATTCCATTATTACCATTCATCATTTCAATATCCCATAAGAATGTCATTATTATAATTCATCATATCAATGTCACATATTAATACCATTGTTACCATTCATCATTTTAATATTATATTTGAATTCCATTGTTACCATTTATCATTTCAATATCACATTTGAATGAAATTGTTATCATTCATCATTTAAATATTATATTTTCCACAACAACTCATTAATTAATTCACCAATTAATTCATCCAAAATTAAACAATTACTTTCCCACATAAATCCATTAATTGATCCAAAAATTAATTAATCACCTCAACCCTATTAATCAATTCAACAATTAATTAATCCTCCCAAAAAAATTAATAATCATAACATCCTCTATTATTTAATTCAAAAATTTAATAAATCCAATTCAAAAATATAAATATTCCATAATTAAATCAATTAATTATTCAAATTCCACAATTTCAATATTCCCATAATTAATTAAAAAAATAACTATTCCAATTCAAAAATCTCAATATCCCCATAATTAATTAAACAATTAATTATCCCAATAAAAAATACAATATCTCTATAATTAATTAAACAATTAATTATCCCGATTCAATCTATTCTATTTCCCTAATTTCACAATTCTCCAATTAATTAATTTACCCTGTTAATTAATTCAATGATGTAACTCAATTTCAAATCATCCAACAAAAATACTATAATTGTATACATTTAATTTAAATCAATACTTTTGTATTTGAATAATAGACCACCTACCACAATACTGATGATAAATTATCAACAATAAAAATCCACACATTCAGCAGAATAATGACAAAGAAAGAGATTTTAATTCAATTCCTAGATCCAATATTTAAACAAAACAGAATATAACAAATGTATATCTACGACTAGATCCAAAAATGGATAAAAATCCCTCTTTTATTATATATAAGGAGTGATATATATATATCTAAATGGGAATAAAAACATACCTAGAAAGGTATATATCTTCAATCCTCCCTTCGATTTTCCATGAACAGAGGTTAGGAGGGATTGTAATCCATCTGTGAGGCTCTTAAAATAATAGGAAACAACTTCATCTAAGATAGGGTTGATTTGGGTGAGTTTTATGGGTTCAAGTAATTTTAATCTAATTTTAGGGGGATTAAAATTATGTATGTACAGTTTGCTACTCGGGGTGCACGGTTTTCCCTTATCATGTGCCTTAATCATGCACCTCTTCTAGGGGGTGCAAGATTTCCCATAAGAGGGTGCACGGTTTTGATGAATAATGATTAATAAAATCCACTATCCATACTTCTTATAAAATTATCAAATTTTCACCCAAATGCACCACAGTAACAACCTAAACAAAAGTTAATCAAGACAAGGAAAAAGAGTACCTACAAAAAAGACTGAGACATCTCCCGAAATGGTCAGGATCTTAAAATACCCCCACATTATAACAGCTCATCCTCAATCTATACTACCATGAATCCCAAATATTCTGAGTAAAAAAATAGGGCCACTGAGCCCGCATATCCACTTCGCTCTCCCATGTTTCCTCCTGAACACTCCCATGATTCCACAATACAAGAACTATGGGCATGGTCTCTCCACGCAACATATTCACAATATGATCTTACACACGTATCAGATTATCCTCAAGGTATGGACCTATCTCAATCTCAATATCATCGACATCAAGCATATGAGAGGGTTTGGGGTGACACCACTATATTTATGACACATGGAAAACATCAAGCATATCACTATATATCTATGAAATAGCTAATCAGTATGCCACTTATACGATTCTCTCCACAACCTCCAATGGTCCAACAAACCTGGGTGCCAGCAGGACCGGTCTCATTAATCTGTAGTGACCCAATCTAGGAGACACCCAAAGGAATACATGATCAACATATGTAAACTCTAGGGTTTTTCATTTTCTATCAACATGTGACTCCTTTCTACTTTGATATATTGCCATACATTTCCAAATCAACTGAACCTTCTCTGACATCTCCTGCACGAGACTCCGTCCCAACAACTATGACTCACCAACATCCATCCACTATATAGCTAATCTGTATATCCTAGCATATATTGCCTTATATTTTTCTATCTATATGTTGAAATATAAACTGGATCATCCCCTAACATGAGCTCAATTGAAAACTCTATGTCTCTCTCAGGTCACAACCTTAATAAGTATTTAGGAAACAAATACTAAAACCTGTCCACTATGGTTGTAAGGATGTCTTGTTTCACACTCCCATCATCCAGAAATAGACATGAAACCTCGACAGTAAGCTCCCCCAATTTCTGGTGAACTAGACATATACGAACTTCCTTGGAATCCTACTCTCCTTGGTGAAAATAATTATCACCTGGTGGAGAAATAAAAGCCACTATCCTCTGGTAAAAATCTATCTGGTCATGGTATTTCACCAATAGGTCCATACCAAAAAACATTTGATGTATGACATGTTAAGAATATATATATCCCATAGAAAATGATGCTCACTAAACTAGATAGAACAACCCTTGCACAATAATATGTATCTAGATCGTACTCCCAACTATGTATTTATCATCAAAAACCTATTGAAGAACTCTATCCCTAGGATCAAACCATTCATAAGTTGTAAAAACCCAAAATAATTATAGGCACTAGTATCAAATAAATAACTAGATAGCAAAGAAGCTATAATAATAGTACTTCTCGCTGTAAAAAATCTAGCCTCGCTATATATAAGAGTAGGTTTAAAGTAATGTAATTCTCATACCCATCTTCCATGGGATGTAGTCTGATTCTCTTAAGCTACTCCAATCAACAGATATGGGATCTATTTCCAAAAATCTCCTCATCCACTACCTCTACTTCCTCTTCTAGTAGAGCTCCAACTTCCAGACTAATATGGTGTAGATGATCCCCTTCCCACACCCTAGTTCAATATAGCTCCTCCATCACTACCTATTTGTCCCAGGTGTCTATAGAACTTCTGTATATGTACCATCCTACCATAAGATCAGAACTCTACTGGTGGTCGTGGATATTGTCTGTGATAGTGTCTTGGACTACCACACTCATGATAGAAAATCTGGGTACAATCCTCAGTAACTACTCCTTCCCCCTGGACACTCTTCTGGGTATCCCTCTAGCTAACATTCTCATAGTGATGCTTTCTAATCTCTAAAGTAGAACCTCCAGATCATCCAAAATCTACCAATTTTCCTACACTAGAATCCATCCTCAAGTTCTACTTGTCTGTGAGTGATTGATACACAACCTTAGAAAACTTATTTAACCTAAAGAGGTTAACTTGGGACTTAATCTCACATCTAGTCTTGTCATAGAAATGCATTTATGTAGCTATCTCATCCCCTACCAACACAGGAGAAAAGTGTTGCAAACTTGTAAATCCTACAGCATAGTCCATCACAGACATACTCCCATGAGGAAACCTCATTAACATAACTCCTCTATCATGCCTCTATGAATCTTCATAAAATTGATCCAAGAACTTCTCTAATAGTTCCTTCTATAACATATAATTAGCTTGTCGAGTCTTAGCCTGAACATCCCATCAGTTCTTTGCTAATCCTCATAGCATATAAGTATGCAACTAGACCCTCTTCTCAATAAGAGTCTCTAAATTTTTAACTATCATATGGATAGACACAATTCAGAACTCTACTACCTCAGTTCCACCCTATCTAGTGAAAGTCACTGGGGGTTGTAATTGGAACTCCCGTGTAAGGTCATACAAGATCTTTACTACCCACTCTGGGTCTCTCTCCATGAACTATATGATGTGGGAAAAGGTATCATAGAATTTACCTCTTTCTTTATCACCTATAATTATTAGTGCCTCAGTTTCCACTATTGGTAGATCATATCTAGCCATATCCTCATGTTTTCCCCTCAAAAAGTGTCGTCATGGAGGCATATCACTATAATTCAAAAAACACATCTCAAGAAACATAACAAAAAATTTACACATTTCAAAATATGGTTTTAACTTTAAGCCATAAAAATACATTATCCCTTTCCTCCCACATGGTCAAAACTGAGGCACTATCACTACAGTTAACCATCCTATACCTAGTTCATGGTTAATAAGGGTAAACTCAGTCCCCTTTAAATATTATCATTAGAAACACATTTATTCAGAACATTCATCATTTCAAAATTCTTAAATTTTATATTGGGAACATTTTCATTTAATTCTCAAAAGTATGGAAAAATAGGTGAATTTCAACAACACACCCAACACATGCTTTTCCCATGCATTCTTGTAAATGATAGATGTCACAATATAATCTTGAGTGCCTATAATGATGCATTTATACTCAACTCTCATTCCATTTTGAGACATGAGTAAAATATCATAAAATCTCAACAATAATAATCAAATCACACAACTAGTGTGTCACCAGAGGTGAAATAATATTTAACTATAATAGAAAACAATAATAACAAAAATCCAACCCTTGGTACTTGGTTTTTCCCTCATACATAAGTTAATTACTCCCATACGTGAGCTCATAACCAAGGCCTGACTCTTCCTAGTATCATATCTAACTTTTTAAAATAGTAATACAGAATAAAATAAAATAAAAATAGGCTCTCAAACCAATTTTTAATGTTGCTACTCGGGTACCACACATCAGTGCCACGATCTAGTTAGTCATGAGACTTCAAGAATGCCTCCCTGTGCACCAGAGGCTACCTAGTAGTGAGGGTATAATGTAGATAATGGAGATACTATACCCTCTTTATCAGAGTAATACCATAGAAGAAAATAAATAAACAATAACCAAATACTTTAACCATAACGCAAAAATATCAATATCACATGATGTCCAAAGAGAAAAAAACCATAAAAACTAAAGAAGCATATATTCCATTACAAAGTAAGTTTATAGTGTCAAAATGAAAAGAACCCAACATAAATAAAGACACTAAAGACTCCCAAGATGGTTCCAAATCTGAGTCTGGTTCCCTTATCCATGATCCATCTCAATCAGCCCTCTAACATAGGACCTTTGTTCTTAACTTGTCATGCAACCAAGAAGTCTATTTGGGTAACAATCTGGTAGCCCGATTAGGGTGTGAGTACAAATCAGTAGGCCACCACCAATGATGTCTAAAATAGGATCCACTCAATAAAATTTTATACAGATGTATAATGAAATAAGTACAATGAATAAGTAAACAATTATAACATTATCAATTATTCTTTATTTAACTACATAAACCCTTGGGTTCCCAAGGACACTTGAACTCTCTATACCAACATTGGCCCATGCCTGAGTCTAAAATATACCTAAGGGATATCATATCTCAGAATTTCATTGTTACTATTCTTCTTCTCAATTCACCTATGAATGTTTTTGTTACCGTTAATTTCCTCAACTCACATCTGAATACCATTTTTATAATCTGTTGCCTCAATTCACTTATGAAATCTATTGTTACCATTCGACATTTTAATATCACATATGGATTCCATTTTCATCATTCAAAATTTCAATATCAAATATGAATTCCATTGTTACCATTCACCATATCAATATCACATATGAATTCCATTGTTATTATTCATCATTTCAATATCATGTATGAATTCCATTATTTTGGTTGTCATTTTTTATTTATTATTTATAGTAAGTTATAAATTATAATAAAACTATCATTTTATGTATGAAAATTGCATGTACCAACATGAATGTCATTTATAATATAAGATCTGTCCATCAACTATAACTCATGACATATCATGCATTTATAAAATATTTACTATTTTTATTATTTGTTTAAATGTTTATGTAGGTTTATTTAATATATCATTTCTTTGTAGAAACAACATTCAAAATAGTTTTTATGAGTTTTATGAATGGAATACATGGATGCCAATTATTTTTTTGTTACCATAACATGAAAAGTAAAATTCTCATGAGATTTGGTTATTACAAATCTAGAATATGTATTCTTAATAAAGTATATAAATATATACATATACATGAATTTAAAAATTTTACCATGTTTCTTAAAAGAAAAAACTCATGTGAAAATTTTATATATATGTAAGGAAAACTTAAAATTATTTTATAAAATTATGCACTTGAACTTTGTAAACATGATAGGAATGTGGGGAGTGAACTCACCTCTCTAGAAAAGGGTAGGTCTATACATCCTCCAATGTTTCAATTATCCACATGATTTTGTTTTCAAAACCTTTCATAATGTTTTCCTAAAACTCACTAGATTATTTGTAATGAATTTTCAAAGAATTAGAGAATTTTTAAAGTTATTTTCAAAAGGTATTCTCAAATGAAATTTTCAAAACACAATTCACTGGACTTTTAGAAATCCTTTATTGGGAAATTAAATTCCCAAACTCTATTTTGAAATTAATTTCAAAGGTCAATTAGAAGTTCTATGAAGAGATACTCCACTTATGGAGTAAGTGCACGTGAAGAAATTGAGTTATTTTATATTATTTTTGTATAGTTATGATACAATGTAATTTATTTGTCAAATTCTCCAAAAAATAGATAGGTAAATGTCCTAAATTTTAAAATGCTCCATGTATTTTTCAATTTTCCTTTTTAAAAAAACCCATCAATTTTCGCACTAAATCCAGAAGTACATGTTCATGTCTTTACATTTATGCCATTTTTTTTACACCAATTACTATTTCTTATTTACGTTATATAACCAATTATTAATTATTTTTATTTACAATTGGTATGAATTGATTATTTTAGGTCACATATTTTTCATTATTTGTCTTTCCCATTTTTAGAGGATTAATAATAAAATTTATATTTTATCACATCAAAAAATATATGAAAAGATATGATCGGGGAATGATTGATGAATGTGAGACAAGGGACTATTTCTTATGGTGATCTTAGGGATTATATTATTTATAAAATATATAAATTATAATTAATTAAATTTAGTTTTATTAGTTAATTTTAAATTTCATTTTATAACTATAATGTAGGGTAAAATTATTATGCAATCAGACTACTGATATTAGTGAGAAGTATGAACGATCAAGTGGGGGTGGTACTGGAAGTTCTAAGAGAACCTTATATACCTAATCACACCCAAATCTACCACATAAAATCTAATCTACCACACATTATTATACAATGATTCACTTGAGGATGAGGTAAATTCAGACCACCTATTATTTCACCATCATTTTAGAGAGGCTCTCCTTCTCATAAACCTTTTCCATATCTCTTGATGGATAATCATCCCCTTTATAATTTTCCACCCACTTCTATTACACCATATATTCCCAATTCTATTATCTTTAAAGGGTTTTATAACCATAATACTTTGGATTTTGTTGTGTTAGTGGCTCCTTGAATCTCTTTGATTGTATTTTGATAACTTTAAATACACTCAATTCATTTATTTTTATTGTATATTAATTAGTAATATTGTTTTGTAGTTTGATAAAAAGTGATAATAGCTTTGATTAGTTAGTCAAGGATTATTTTATTTTTAATCATTTTTTATTTTTTATTTATTTATTAATTTTAATTAATATTCTGGGAATATATTTTTTGTATATTTTATTTGAGTTTTTCAAATAAAATGACTCACACGATGTTGTACGAATGACAGTTATGCATGATAACTCTTGAAATTATTTTATATGTCAAAGGACATGTACACTGATATAAGATGATAGTTACACAAATTTCAAAATCAGTCATATGTATATATAAATTGAAAAAAAACATACACTTTAACAAGACACATAAAAAATTAGAAAATGATTCACACACTATTTTTATAATGACTCATATGTTAACTATTTACATACATGATATACACTAAATATGTATCATCTTGACACATGAATATTTTATATTATATATAGATAATAATTTTTTATTTTTTTATTATTTTAAGATAAAAACTTGACTCACTCATACATGGTATCTAAATAGGTGTAATCACAATACTTGATTTTTTTCAATGCATAAATTAACATAACAGTGCAATTCCAATGGAATGAAAGATATGTCTGAAATATAAACCATGACACCTGAATAATATATGTTTTAGGAGAATATTATCGATTTGAAAAAAATCATAACTTGTATAATTAAATATCCATTACTCATTTCATCTAAAGATACACATATAGTCTATATATTATAGTAACATAACATGATTTGGAAGTCTGTGTGATGGATATGTCGGAACCAGATACAAATAATAAATTAGGGGCTTTATGATTTTTTGTTATTAGATGTTTTTTGATATTGGAAAATTGAAATTGAATTAAAAATGTGATCTTATAAAGTAAAAACATAATCTATTATTTTAATATAAAGATATCAGGTTGTACAAATTTTTTTTGGCATTGTAATTATATGTTTCATTCTCTTTTCATATCGATTTTATATGATTTATTATATATATATTATTACTTTTTTAATTAATTAAAAATGATGATGATGATATTTTAAGTGGTTTTAAAGTATTTGATGTTGAAATATTTTGAGAATTATTTTTAAAATATGCGCAAAACATATATTAAGGTAATGATAATATTTGTATGTTTATTTTATATTAACTATTTTTGGATGTGATGAAGATTTAGAAAATAGCCATGTGAGGATGATCTTGGAGATTTCCTTAAAGATAACTGTTCATTAAAAATTTCAATATAAATAGAAATTTATGCACCTGAGTGGTAATACTTAACTACTTTACAAGTTACAGAATTGTTTCAATGTTAAAATAATAGTGTTTCGTTGATGTTACAATGATGAAGTATTTTTAGATCACTGAAAACGAAATTATTTTATATACTTACTGAAGTTTCAATAATAATTTATTTCTACACAAAAAAATTCTTCTACAAATATTACTCTATTTTTTCATTATATTGGGTTTTCTAGTCTTTAATTTTCATATGCAATTTTATACTTCCAGTCAAATTTTTTTGATTCAGATATAAAAACCTTGTCAAAACAAATTTATTCAAATGTAATTTTCTAAACCACAAAAATAAATAGTTTTGGTTTATTATTTATAATTGAATGGTTTAGATCCGAACAGATAGAATAAGTTTAGGTTTAGCTTTTCAAATTTTTAAAATACGATATTATACTTGATACCATAACCCTTGTTGAGTTAGAGTTTTTAAAGAAGAGACATAGAATCAAGATGATTGATCATGAAAGAGTTAGCGATATGTACAATATTTTTAAAAATATTATAAATAGAAATACTAATATGGTGAGACCATAAAGAGTAAAGTACCGATTTAAATAATACTTTTAGAAATACAAAAGATCTTGTATTAAAAGAATGTTATAATTTAATAATTAAATAACTTTTCTAAAAAAACAGTGGATGGGATTATTAGATCATTAGTTAATTATGTGTCTCGTTTGGAGAAAATTGATATTGAAGATAATAAAAAAAATAATGGTCTAGATTTCAAATCATATAAATATGTTTATTAATATTTTTCATGTAGAATTTCATGTTCATCTAGTCATGAAAATGGTGATGATTTGAGTAAACTTGTAAAATAAATACAAGGACTCATAAAGAAGATAAAAAGTTTGAAAAAAGGATTGAAAAATAAGAGGTAAAAATATTATAAAATATGAATTCGATAAGAATGGTCATACCAAATATGAATTTATACAGTTAAAAAATAAAATAGAAGAAATAAATTACAAGAATAAGATGATGGTTTTAGCTGGTGGTTTGAGTTGTACATGAGACTCTGATTTGAGTAAGCAATCAAAATGTGAGAAATATACAACTAATTTTTGTATGGTATTTTCATATATGAGTAAGGATACATCTAATTATAATTCATATTACTCTTCTGATTCTGGTTTTTAATGAACTATAATATAAGAGTTAATCAAAATAATTGATTAATGTCTTGAATATATTCAAAAACATTCAAAAAATCACAAAGAAAATGAATAATTATCATAAGAATACTATTAAGGTTTATAAGAATACCATTTTAGAAAATGAAAATCCCAAAGTTTATGTTTCTAATAATGATAAAGAGGTAAATTATAGATTAAAATTATTGATGGTTCATGTATCTAAAATGGAAAAAGACAATAATAGCTTTAAAAATTATTCTTTATGTACTAAAGATAAAATCTATGATGATTTTGAAATTGTATAAATGGAAGGTTGGAAACATAATGTTGATGTTAAATGTTTGATGTAATGTTTATCTAAATTAAGTATAAAAAGTCAAAATCTTGATGAGTTTATGAGATTATAGAATATTTATAGATAAAAAATGAATATCACTTTTCTTTTTTTATAGAACATTATAATAAATGTACCAGAAAAGTTTTGTTAAAGGTAAAATCGAAGGTATTTCATCTATTACATGTTTCATGTGTGGTTTGTTTAGTCATTATACAAGCTATTTCACAATAAGAAATATAAATCACGTTTCCATTTAAAGAAAATTTATTTATAAATATAATTTTAAAGTCAAACAGACTAATCCTTGTACATTGTGAGTTTATAAAGGTTATTTATTGAATTAGATTGGACCTAATTTTCTCTATAGACCCAAGTAAATATACTTATAAGTGGCCCAAATACATACCCATTATTTTTATATTATATGGTATGTTGGGATGATATTAAATTTTTATTTTTTTAATTGGTCCGTGAGGATGTAATTATCATTTATATTCTGGTTTATTGGTATGTGATTTAAAATTTATTCATTTTAATTCATTGATGAAAATTTTATAATTCTTTTAATATCATTAAAATGTTCCATAAATCCTTGTAGCTTTTATATTTTTATTTACAAGGATCTATCACTATTTTATACAATAAGGATTTATAATAAGTGTGAATATATTTATTAAAATTATGTAATGGAATCTTAAATTAAGGTTTATTTTTTATGGAAACTCTATTGTGAATTATCTATAGTGTTTTGAGTCATCACAGACCAAGTTTCCAAATGCAGATGGTTACTGGGACTTTACCAGCAACACCTTAGAATGTGTGTTGTGTGAGAGGATGGAATGTTAGGTTCATCTATACCTTTTGAGGGGTAATTATTACTTACTCAAATAATCAATTATAAATTTAATACGTATCCACAAATCCATCAAAATCGCAGTGTTATACTGGTTACCCCTATTCTAATGATTTGTTCAGAACCATGTGTTGATATGAACATGTATATGTGTTAAAGTATCTTTATATTTCTCATATTAGTTAGTAATTCTAGGGTTTACATTCATAATTGGGAATTTTGGAGTATATTACCATCCAAGGTAGTGTTTAGTGGATTGGAGTTGGGATTGAGCCTTGGATAAGGGCTTCCTACACATCCTAATAAAGGGAAACATAGCCCATATAGTTTTATTCCACTTAATGGGGCACATTTTAAATTTTATGGCTATGTGAAAAGGATAATCGTGGTTCCTTTTATGTTTTTGTTCCCATGAACACTTCTATGAAGTTTAAATTCGTGAACAGTTTACCACTACACAAATGGTTCCTAACAATGGATGGTCTATGACATATGCTTGAGATACAATTTTTATTTTATCAAAATATTGGTAACTAAATGGGAAAAGGTATGGTTGGGTATTACATTTAGTAGGAGGTTCATATATTTATGACAACAACATGTCTATTGGTAATGAGATAATGAATTAATACTAGATAGGGGAAGGATTATACCTATTTGGAGGCCCATATATGGTGAAAATAAGAGTATTATCTCAAATCAAGACATATAAGGAACCTAGTAGGAGTATCTCAACTCAAGGAACAAGGGAGGTAAATAAGAAGAATCATTCTAATTCAAGATATTTAAATTGTGTCATATTATTCTTGATAAATAAGGAAAATTTAAATTTGAAATGTTTAATTAAACCTCAAATAGGCATCATACGTATCCTATGAGAGAAATAATTAAAACCCATATAGTTGAAGTTTCACTATTTAATGTCTTGTGATTAGACTATTCCATTCAATTTAACATCATGTGGTAAATATATTTGTGTTGTGGAAGTGGTGGCAACAAAATATTCAGTGGGGATTATTCATTAGGCTACCATTAGGTGTCTAACTTGGTCGATGTCTCAGGTGAAGGCATTGTGTTTTGGGACTTACACCTTATAGGAAGAAAAAATATGAATAAACCAAGAGGATTATGTCAAATCAATATATTTTAGAGATAAATATTAGAATATTAAATCAAAATATGTATGGTAGGGTTGGGCACCCAAGTAGGGGGCCAGTTGAATTGGATCCTAAGTTAAGTACCTGGTTAAATTGGTTCAAAGGTAGGATCCCAGGATGAAGGGGTAATTAGTTTTTGGATCTATGAGAATTAGTTCTCCCATTAAGGGGTTCCCTAGTGTGATACTTAAATGAAATAGTTATACCTTGAAGGTTCACCTTGGTTCGGGACCTAAAAAAATGAGCTTTCCCTTGCAGGGGAACCTAGGTGTGAGACCGAGGTGAATCGGTTCACCATAGTAGGGTCACATATGTGTGAGACCTAGGTGAATTATTTCACCCAAGTATTTGTGTTCCTTAGTGTGGGACTAGGGTTAATGTGTTTTCCCTGATATATGTACCCAAAAAAAGGTTCTCTTAGGTTTGGGGCCCTAGGTGAAGTTTCTTCCTATTATTTTTATAGGAAAATAATATCACCATAGATAGGGGATTGGTAAAAAAGAATAACCCTATTTTGAATCCCTTAGAGATTGATCACCCTATTATGGACTCCCTTGGAGAAGGCTCTCCCTAGTACAAGGCCCTAGTCAAAGGGTTGTTGTTTCCACCACTGGTTCACTATTGGATTTTTCATCAAGAATTTTGGTGTTGGATATATTTGTGGGACTCATAAAATGTTATTGAGGTAGAGTGTAATCATTTTAAGGAGGTTCATTAAGAATATTAATTATTGTGATTTTATTTTTTATGTTCTTAAAATAAACATTTCCATGTGTTTTCCATGTTTTTATTACTAAACATAGGATGTTGAAATTTGAATTTCATTAGAGTTACTTATTCAAGACCATATAAGCTTAAATGTGATTGAATATCTTAATATAAGTTTAATACATCATTCATACCATTATAGTAAGATCACACTATGAATAGAGTTATTTATAGGTAACATGAAGGATATACAAAGATCATTCAATTCATGGAAGGTTGCATCATGTTATGATGGATAACTGGATATAATTGGGTGTTTATATATAATATTTGTTTACACTATAAATAATTGATCCATTTTTTAAGAATCCAATAATAATTTTAGTTTCTCATGAATAAAGGTGTCCATGCCATGAATTAATAATTCATATTGGGAAGGGAAGCTAGGTGTATTTCAGAGGTTCTGTCTAGGTGAATTACACACCATGAATAGAGGTTCAAATCTTGAATACATTGTCTATTTGGATATTAACTAGTGAAAAACAACTCATCATGTAATGATGTACACAATAATATTATAAATTATGGAAACATTTAAATTTTAATAATTATGCTGACATAGATTTTTCAAGTGACTTTGGTAGTTATTTAGACATCTAACAACTGTCATTTTGAATTTAAATGACTCAGATTTGATTAAATATGGTCCCAAAGATGGATTTGAATTAGATTATCTGGGAGTTAATTATTATTTTTATTTTAAAATTCAAATTGAAATTATTCTAGGAGAGATTATAATCTATAGTGTAGAATTAAAAAAGATTGGACAAGGAGAAGTAGAATAGAGAAGTAAAAAGACACACATAAAAAGGTTTGATGAATTAAAGGGAGTTTTTTTTAGAATTCATTGAAAATAAGGATTTTAAGAAAGGATTATTTGATTCATATCAATGTATAAATTTGAAGGTTAAGAAACATAGTTTCATAGATAATACCCTTAATTATTGGTGTTGAAATCCATGTTAATTCTTTTGAAAGTTTCATTTGCGACATATTTATTCTTGAATTCAACTTTAAAGAAGTGAGGGGAAGAGAATAAGATAATGTGGACCATGGAGGATTAGTGAGATCTTTCTAAACATGTACCCTCATAATAGTGAAGTTTTATTTAATCATTTATATTAAAATGTTGCATATATATTCTTCTTGGAGTAGTATTTTATAATTTTACCAATTAAAATCAATGTGTTTATAATTTTTATATCTTCATTTGGTTAGAATTTATTATAAAAATTCAATTTTACTTCACAAATGAAAATGAAAAATACAATTTAAAGAGAAGAGAAGAATAAAATTATCAATTCACCCTAATTCATCCCCCCTCTTAGAGTTTTTGGTGGGACAACATGGTTTAAAAAGTGGTATTAGAGCCATTGGTTATTTATTAACTTTATTAATAGAAAGGTATTGTCATTGAAAACATTGTTTATATAGGTGGAGTTCTATTGTTAAATGTATTTAGTTATCAAATCTATAAAAATAGCAATAGATCTCCCCATAGATCTATTGGGAGGGATGTTTATGCTGATGAAATTCATGGGATATAATTATGTGATCCTATAGGAATGTTTATGGAATTAATTGATAAGATATTATTGAAGGATGTTTTTAAGGATCACCATGACTTATCAAAAGAACAATCCAACCAAATTTATATGAAGGTGATGGATTGTGTAACTATAAAAGGAATATGGGACATACTTTCTAAAATATATAAAGGGGATATCAATGTGAAAGAGGTAATGTTTAATGTTTTAAAAAATAGGTTTGATGATCTAAATATGAGTGCTAGTGAGAATGTGGATCATTTAATTAACCATATTACTAAAATATTTGGTTTTATTCCTGGTATTTGTTGACAAATTAAACATTAAAATATTTTTAAGATTATTATATAAATGTTTTCACAAATGTATATTCTAAAGGTATCAGTACTCAAAGAAATGACTCATGTAATTTTATGACTGGGTTATGTACATAGTAAGTAAATTGCAAATGAGATATGAGTGAAACTTGAAATCTATTTAAAATATTCATCTAAATATATTTCATTCAAATATGAGAAGTTGGAATTTCAAGAAGATGTTAATGTGGATGATTTGATTTATGATTTCTTATCACTCATTGCATGAATGTTTAAAATAATAAAATGTATATTTGAAAACCTGATTCACCTACATTTGTTCTGATGTGAAAATTTTAGACACACCCCTACTATGTGTCCAAATAAGTTTAAAAATGGAATGATGAGTATACATTGTCACCAGTATAGATAGAGAAGATTCCTTTTATATGGAATTTCAATCTTGGAAGCTCTATATAAAATCACATTTTTTCAAATGAGGTATAGAACCTTTAGATTTCAATTTATAACCTTTATTTATCTGTATGGTCATGATTAAGAGTTTAAGGAAGGGTTAAAGAGTATATGATCCTTGTCTGGAGCCTTGAGTTATGAATTTTGGAGAAACATTAAGAGTCGCATTCTTGGTGCATGATTAGTGGTAACCCTGCCGCTTAACTGTGTGACCAAACCATGTGGACCTTATATAAGGGAGAATGTTTTGATAATCTGTGAGTGAGGCTACATGGTTTTGTGAAAAACTAAAAAACTATTATAGAGGGGAACCACATGAGTGGGATTTTATTTAGAAAATCGTTCACCTAGCCCTCACCATTAGTGCTATTGAGGTAGTGACACCACATGGTTGGAGCATGGTTTGTCCAAACCATATAGTATAGTCGTGTGAGGGGTGTCCTTAGATAGTCAATGTAACATGATTGGTGTAAGTCTTGGAAAATGTGTGGGAAAACTATGTGGCCTCTTAAAATAGGGTGAATTTATGATTTTACATTGCTTATTTTTAAACACTCACCCTCCTTTTCATCCTCAACCATGCACATCAGCTCCCTCCCTCATTGAAGATCTCTTATGGTTTATTCCTAGGATTTTATCTATCTTTCTCAAAAAAGTCTGTTTTTCTCTTAGTTGATTATATTAGATGAGTACTATTTAGAGTTTCATTCCTCTTCTTTTAATAAATTTTTTTACTATCTTCAGTGCTATTTTGGTGCAACCTAATATGCCCGATTTTCATGGAATTTGTCTATTATTCCAATTTCTCCAATTATACTTTGAATCTGAAGTTGATAACGGATGAGGGTTCAATTACCATCAAAAGGAAGGTGTTATAGTACATTGTCCTAAAATATGAGTCAATATATATCACCTTTCATCATGTCGCACACTAGACTTTCCATGCATTGCCATAAAAATACAATTTCCTTAATCTAAATTGTTAATCATGCTAAATTTTCCCCATATTCCCTTAAATTATAGACGAGGGATCACCCCTTTAGAATAGTTTCGCCCCATGACATGTTCTTATAAATTTCTTATGACTTATTAAATGCATAAATGGCCAAACCACCTTCTAAGTGGTTTTGGATTGATACCTAATTAAATCAGCCATAATGAATTGAAAGGAAGTGAGTGGTATAACAATGTCACGTGACTTAAATGAAATTAGTATATCATGTACTAGTTAAAGGGTATTGTAATTGAAATATTATTCATACCTTTTATGTATTTAGGCATCAACAACCTTCATATATATATATATTTAAATTGTGGGCATGGTTTTCCATTAATTTTTAAAACCTGAGAATGGTGTCCATTAATGTTGCGATACTTGGGAAATGAATCCCATAAGGGTGATATATGGGCATGAAATCCCTAATTAAATATGATGTACTGTCATGGAATCCCAAATAAAATGTGATATGTAGGATTGGATTTTCTAATTGAATATGATGTTTGGGCATGGATTCCCAAATGAAATTTGATATACAGGCATGGAATCTGTAATAAAATGTGACAACAGAGCATGGTGACCCATATGATACATGAAACCTAGTAACGAAAATCCAAATTAAATTTAATATATGAGAATGGGGTCCCTAATAAAATTTGACAACTGAGAAAGGTGGTCCATATGATACATGACACCCAAGCATGGCATCCCTCAACCATCTATGAGATTCTTACTATTATCTATGGGCACAAGTGTTACTCTTCATTTCTAGGATTGTAGTTGTATCAATATATATGAATATAAAATTCACTACAAATATAGACCATATATACATATGTATGTATACATATGGTTACTAGTTCAAATATCATCTACCTTAGGCTGAAGCAAGTTGTGTCATCCTGGTTTCTTTTAGGAACCATACCCAACCCGTTTAAATAATACAGTTTTTCTTAAATTATTATACATGCACACTACTCATTTTATATGCACTGTCTAGATTTTATTACACGCCATTAGTGGTGGCCTACTAAGTATATATCACACCCTATTCCAGTCTTTAGTAATTACCTAAACAGATCTCATGTATGCATGTAAGGATAAATGTAATTTTCCAACTATGGATTCTTGATTGTATTCTTAAGATAGAGTACAGTAGAATATAACTGATCTTAGACTTACAATGATAGTGGATATAGTTGTTTGGAATTTTGGTATTTTTTTATATCAAGATGTATATGTCGATACCCTTGTCCCCTTTTGTCAATCACATGACATGATTTTCATTTTGTTCTTGATATTGATCTTATTTCTGTTTGTTTATCTATCGAGATGTTTTATTATCAAGATATTGTTTATTTATTAATGATTATGTTGTTTATCATTATTTTATACCATTGTTATCAAATTTGACTCGAGGGAATGGTCAACCCAAGGACACACTGTAAGGCCGTCCTATTAGTGGGAAGCGTCTAGCATATAGAAAGGTTTCCTTAAGACCATGTGGAAAATTGGGTTTGGTTACTTAGTAGTGAACCTAGTCCAGGGAATCAAAAAGTAGTATCTAATCCATTTTTCATTTTTTATTACTATTTAGGTATTAGTGGGGAGACTAAGAATGTAGTAGAATTTGGTAATGCGCTTGTTCCTAGGAGTATCTAACCTAGGTATAGGGGAATACAAATTATATGGGATTGGATATGTATATTTTTTTGTGTCTATTACTATTGTATTGATTTTACTATTGGTTTAAACACATGTTTTGTAGAATTATTATTTCTTTATTATTAATATGGTGGAATTATTTTTCATGGGCCTAGTATGGTAAGGAGGTATCATCTCATGCATCATTATAGGTACTTAATAATTCACATCTCAATCATTATTCCATGACACACACATACATATATAGATATATATATATATATTATTTCTTTCATTGCATATATTTTAGGTATTGTCTGTGATTGTTGTGAGTATTTTGGTTGGTAAATTTTCAAATGTCATAACATTTCTTTTAGGGATAAAATTATTAGATTAATTAAAGTGTTTGAATCAAACTAAATGGTGTATTCCCATATAGATCAATGTTGGAACCATAATTAACCAATTATCACATGTTTGATGCATATACCACTTTTTTCATGTGATGAAATGATAGTTGATTTCATTACATGAATACCAATTGAAATTTATAAAGAATATACTTTTATAAATTGGTAATAGCGATTCATTTAATAAAATCATTTTACATGACCTATTACATCAAAATGTTGGATATAAGGGTATATTTATAGTGATGAGACGTGCCAATTGTAATAAATAAATATTATGGGCCTTTATAAATTAGGAATGTAGAATCGGATATCTAGATTATGATATTAATAAACATATAAATCAGTATGAACTTAAATAAATTTAGAATCCTAAATGAAATTTTTACCATTAAATAGAGATTATAATTGGAATGTAAAGGGTGTTTTCCTCTACACCATGAAATTGAATCTCAATATACACGAACCTCTACTGTGTTATGTGAGACAGTTACCCTACCCTGAAATTAGTAGTGGGAAATAGGTAGAGTCTCTTGAAATCTATTGTGATCTTCCCTGGCACCTAGACCAATCTTTAGAAGAAAACAGAGTGGTGTGACTACTAAATATGAATGTTATGTATCTATCAATTTTTTATCTTTTATCCTATCTAATTTTAAATCTTTTTTGAGATGTGATTTCATAAATTGTAGAACTATGATGCCATGATTACCTCAGTTCATTCTCTAAGAAGGTGATGATGATCATTCCCTAGAGTTGGTGGGCACTAATACAGCATAATTAACTCTATCAGTTATACTTGAGGCACTTTCTTTTATTCTATATCTTGGAACTAACACTTTTGAGAGAGATTCATTTGTTTTATAAAGTCTATGCAAGGAGATCCATGACTTACCCCTATTATGGATGAGTTAATGCAAGAATTTCAGCATCAGTATTAACCTAACTTATCGAAGGATGGTTTCCCCCAAGATGATGATTCATGGCTAGAGGAAATTCTATAGATATTAGAACATCTATAGACACCTCTAGAGAGGAGGGTAAATCTTGAGACCCATATTATTCTGAATTCTTCCAGGTATTTGTGGAATGTAATTATATAGGTTGGTCATCATCAGTGTATGGTCTGGGAGGACTTCCAAAAAACCTTCAATGATTAATTATTATTGTGTTTATTCAACTTCCAAAGGGTTCTATGTTAGTTATGGATTATTTGACTTGTTTTAATAGACTTCTTCACTTAGAACCGCATCTTACTAGTGAAGAATTGAGAATAGTGAGACGATATGAGGATGGGATTGTATACTACATCTGATTATGCATGAATGTATTTTGGTTGAAAACCATTTATGAGATATTCAATTGGTCCCATATCATTGAGTGGAACCTAAGGTAAGAAGAATGTGTGGGCAGGGGAATTTTCATTCCAAATTAGGGAGGTAATTATTTGAGCGGCAGGAAGATTCACTTTGAGTCTGTACATGGGGGGTAGCAAAAGCCAGATGAATGCTTATGATAGTTACATAGTGTGTAACCAGTGCAGAATGATAGGGCATTAGAATCCACACTATCCTAGTTTTCGTAATGAGTATCGAGTTTATAGTAGGTTGGGGAATCTTCAGTAGTTTTACAAGACATTCCCATATGTGATTAGAGGGAGATGGTCCATAATAGCCATACCTTTAGGAATAAGATTAGTAGCACATTTCTAGTAAGGTATCTAGATTAATACCAGCTAATCATGATGATGAGGTTTCCAAGGAAATGTTATCAAGGCTCTCTACATTTAGCACCAGTATAGTAGACATTCTTTGGCTAACCATGTTGTGTCTTTGGGTCGTAGATATGGACATATCATTATTGTGTAGCATGTCCGTTATGAGCATAGTGTTAGTACTTATATATTTTCATATACTGTTCTAGTATCCTCCACATTAGTATATAATTTATTCAATACAAGTTCTTCACACTCATTCATATCTCCAACAATTATGGAAAGTATGGGCTTATAATTTGAGTAATTTTGTGGTGTGTTGTCTCTTAACAAACTATTAGGGGTTTTATTGTAGAGTGTATTCCATTACAAGGGGTTACACCTTAATATAGGTGGGTACCTATTCTTATAAAACCAAATTTTCCTCCAAATGGAGAGTTCTGATGTCATACTCAAAATGGACAAGTTAGTGTTGTGTCATGATCACATTCATTTCTTTCACTTGAGGGAGGCCTTCACGTCACCTGAGAGTGGTACCTAAGTTCATTAGGGAAAATATTATTTCCCATCATGTTAAAATATACCTGAGAGTAATGGAATAGATGAAGTGATATACCAAATTTCTAGCCTCTTTTTGAGTCATCATGGAATGCAACATATGGAATTCCCTCCAGTTGAGGTTTATTACAGAGAAAACTTACCTGATGAATTTTTTGGGTTACCTCTTATGAGAGAGCTTGATTCAACCATAGTTCTAGTTCTAGGAGTTGAACTAGTGTCTTTTCCTTCATATAAGATGGAAATTATGGAGCTTTAGGGGGTTGATAAATATCTAAAGGATTTAGAATCTAAGGGATTCATATGACCCAATACTTCATCATGAGGTTCACCAGTCCTTTTCCCTAAGAAGGAAGAAGACTCCCTAATATTGTGAATTGATTACTATAAATTAAACTAGATTATGTTAAAAAACTTATATCTACTTCCACATATATATATTACCTCTTCGAGTAGATCTTAAGAGCACTAGTTTTCTCTAAGATCAATTTCAGGTCGAGCTACCATCAAGTTTGTGAAATACTAATAGATATACCACAAACATCTTTATGTACTAGGCTTGTATAATTATCTAGTTAGATATTTCAGTCACATAAACATTCCCACATTCATTTTGGATCTAATGAATTAGGTTATCCACACATGTGTAGACTCATTTATGGTAGCATTTATGGATGATATCTTAGTGTATTTTCGTACTTGACATGGCCATTCCAAACATTTTGATATCATTACGAATACATTGAGATAGAACTAAATATATTATAATGTCACCAAATAAAACTTTTGGATCAACAATGTTCACTTTCTAGGTCACATCATCTTAGAGGAATAAGTATCTATTATCCTAGAGAAGGTGAGAGTGGTAGTTTACTTGTGGAAGCCCCAAATTATATTTTCTGTACATAGTTTCTTAGGGTTGGATGGTTGTTACATGAATTTTATTCATGAATACTTATGTATAGAGGCCCCTCTCATGAGATTTAATAATAAGGGTGTGATTTTCTCCTAGTATGAAGCCTATAAGAAATCCTTTCATGAGTTAAAAAGGAATGTTTACTTTAGTACAAATCCTGGTTCGTCCAGAGTTGGGGTAGAGGACATACAATTATTTTGATTCATCATAAATTAGTATTAGATATATTCAGATATAGGGAGATCTATTTTTAGAGTATGATTCTTTTTATCTGAGACCTCATGAGATGAATTACCCTATGAAAACCCTTATGCAGATAGTTGTGGTTCATACCTTACAATTTTAGAGGAAATATCTTCTTGGAGAGAATTTTTTTTTGTATTTACGAACCAAAAAATGCCTCAAATACATCATTAAATAGGATGAAATAAATATTAGGTAGTGAATGTGGGTTTAATACCTACATTCAGTTGACGCCAATCTTTAATATATTCCTAGGAAATTAAATTTTGTTACTAATAAACTGAGATAGAAGAGTTAGACATAGGTAGTCTAGGAGGCCTATAGTGAGTGGAAGATTATGGCTATGTTCTCTAAGATCCTCTTATAGGCCCATGAGAATCAAAGAAATCATATCCTTACATCCTTAAAAGTGACCTCTTCACTTATGGATTGAGTGTATATGAGGGAGTTATCATATCCCGAGGGCATAGTCATAAGTGAGAGTGTTTTAGGAGAGGACCCAGTAATGTCCTAACCCAGGTTCCCCACATCGATTCCCCAAGATGGACCGCTATGTGAGCTCGAGCATGTATGACCATACACTAGAGACTTTAAACTAGAAATGAGGGTCTAATGTTATTCATGGGGAGACAATACCCTCTTTATCATAGTAATACCATAGCAAAAAAAACCCAAATACTTTAACCATAACAAGAATGATATTAACAACACATGATGACCAATGAGGGAAAACCCCATACAAAACTAAAATCATCGAAATTCCAGGACAATGTATGTGTCTGGTGTCAATATGAAAAAGACCCAAAATTAATAATGACACTAAATAATCCCAATAGGCTTTTGAATCCATGTCTGGTTCCCTCATCAATGCTCCATCACAATCATCCCTCTAACATAGGGCCTTGTCCCTTAACCAATCCTGCAACTATAAAGTCTATTTGGGTACTGATCAGGCAACCCATATAGGGTGTGATTACAACTCAATAGTCCACCACCATTTATGTCTAAAACAATATCCAGTCAATAAATTTCTATGTAGTTGTAAAAATAAATAAGTACAATGAATAAGAAAACAATTATCACATTATTAATTATTCATAATTTAACCACATATACCCTCAGGTTCCCAAGGACACCCTAAACTATCTATACATTCATTGGCCCATGATGGGGTCTGAACAATCATCGAGGTATATCATATCTCATAATTTCATTGTTATCATTCTTCATCAAAATTCACATATGAATGACTCTTTAACCATTCATTGCCTCAATTCACATCTAATTTCCAAATTTTCTATTAATATCCTCAATTTAATTTTGAATTTCATTATTACCATTAAACATTTCAATATCATATATAAATTCAATTATTACCATTCATCATTTCACTATCACATATGAATGTCATTATTATCATTCATCATATAAATATCACATATGAATACAATTGTTACCATTCGTCATTTTAATATCACGTTTGAATTCCATTATTACCATTCATCATTTCAATATCACATATGAATGAAATTGTTATCATTAATCATTTAAATATCATATTTTCCACAAAAAATAATTAATTAATTCAACAATTAATTTATCCAAAATTAAATAATTACATTCTCACATCAATCCATTAATTGATTCAAAAATTAATGAATCACCTCAACCCTATTAATCAATTCATCAAATTAATTAATCATCTCAAAAAAATTAATAATCATAACATACTCTATTATTTAATTCAAAAATTTATTAAATCCAATTCAACAATCTAAATATTCCATAATTAAATCAATTAATTATTCCAATTCCACAATTTCAATATTTCTATAATTAATTCAAAAATTAATTATTCCAATTCAAAAATCTCAATGTCCCCATAGTTAATTAAACAATTAATTATCACAATAAAAAATACAATATCTCAATAATTTAGTCAACAATTAATTATCCCAATTGAATCTATTCTATTTCCCCAATTTCACAATTCTCAAATTAATTAATTCACCCTATTAATTAATTCAATGATAAAAATCAATTTATAATCATCTACTAGAAATTATATAATTGTATACACATAATTGAAATCAAGACTTTTTTATTTGAATAATAGACCACCTACCTCAAGATTGATGATAAATGCTCACAAAAAAAATCCACACATTCTGCAGAAGAATGAAAAATAAATAGGTCTTAATTCAATTCCTAGATCCAAGATTTAAGCAAAAAAAGATATAACAAACCTAGATATAGGCCTAGATCCAATAGTGGATAAACATCCCTCTTTTATTTGGTATAAGGAGTGATATATATATATATATCTATATCTAAACGGGAATAAAAATATACTCGGGAAGGTGTATATCTTTAATCCTCCCTTCGATTTTCCAGGAACGGAGGTTGGGAGGGATTATAATCCATCTAGGAGGCTCTAAAACTAATAGGAAAAAACTTGATATAAGATAGGGTTGATTTGGGTTAGTTTTTTGGGTTCAGGTAATTTTAAATCTATCTTTTGGGGGATTAAAATTATGTATGCACAGTTTGCTACTTGGGGTGCACAGGTTCCCCTTATCATGTGCCTTAATCATGAACCACTTCTAGGGGTGAAATATTTCCCATAAGAGGGTGCATAGTTTGAGAAAATAATTCACCAACTATTCACTATCCATCCTTCTTATAAAATTATCAAATTTCCACCCAAACGCACCCCAGTTACAACCAAAACAAAAGTTAATCAAGAAAAGGCAAAAGAGTACCTATAAACAAGACTAAGACATCCCCTAAAATGGTTAGGATCTTAAAATATTCCCCATATTATAATATATAATCCTCAATCCATAATCCCATGCATCCCAAATATTCTGAGTAAAAAAATAGGGCCACTATGCCTGCATATCTGCTTCTCTCTCCCATGTTTCCTCCTGAACACTCCCATGATTCCACAATACTGGAACTATGGGCATGGTCTTTCCACACAACACTTTATCACTATGATCCAACACACGTATCAGATTATCCTCAAGGTATGGACCTATTTAAAGCTCAATATCATCGAAATCAAGTAGATGAGAAGGTTCGGTGTGATACCACCATAGTTGTGACCCATGAAAAACATCAAGAATATCATTATATCTCTATGGAATATCCAATCAATAAGACACTTTCTCGGTTATCCCCACAACCTCAAATGGTACAACGAACCAGGGTGCCATTTGGCTCTGTCTCATTAATCTGCAGTGACCCAATCTTGGAGACACCCGAAAGAATACAAGATCAATATATGTAAACTATAGGTTTTGTCATTGTCTATCAACATGTGAATTCTTTCTACTCTGATATATAGCCATACATTTCTAAATCAACTAAACCTTCTATTAAATCTCCTACATGATACTTGGTCCTAACAACTATGACTCACAAACCTCCATCCACCATATAGGTGATCTGTATGGCCTAACATATAGTGCCTTATATTGTTCCATCTATATGGTGAAATAAAAACTGGATCATCCCCCACCATGAGCTCAATTGAAAACTCTACGTCTCTCTCAAGTCACAGCCTTGAGAAGTATTTAGGAAACAAATCTCGAAACCTATCCAATATAAGTGTAAGTATGTCCTATTTCACACCCCCATCATCCAGAAATAAGCTTGAAACCTAGGAAGTAATATCCCCCGGTTTCTAGTGAACTAGACATGTATGGACTGCCTTGACATCCTACTCTCCTCGGTGAAAATAATTATCACCTTGTGGAGACATAAAAGCCACTATCCTCTGGTAAAAATCTATCTGGTGATGGTATTATACCAACAGGTCCATACCAAAAAACATATGATGTCTGACATGTCAAGAATATAGATATCCCATAGAAAATGATGCTCACTAACCGTGAGAGAACATCCCTTGCACCAGATCATGTATCCAAATCATACTCTCAACTATGTATCTATCATCAACACCCTATTAAAGAACTCTATTCCTAGGCTCAAACCATTCATATGTTGTAAAAACATAAAATAATTTGAGGCACCAGTATTAAATAATTAACTAGATAGGAAATAAGCTTTAAGAATAGTACTTCATGCTGTAAAAAATCTAACCTTACTATCTACAAGAGTAGGATGAAAGGAATGTAATTCTCCTACCCATCTTCCATGGGATGCAGTCTGAGTCTCCTAATCTATACCAATCTACAGATATAGGATCTCTTTCCAAAAATCACCTCATCCACTACCTCTACGACCTCATCTAGTAGATCTCTAACTGCCAGACTAATATGGTGTAGATGATCCCCTTCCCACAACCTAGTTCAATCTAGCTCCTTCATCACAACCTATTTGTCCTAGGTTTATGTAGAACTTGTATAGATGTACCATCCTACCATAAGATCAGAACTCTACTAGTGGTTAGGGATAGTGTCTATGATAGTGTCTTGGACTACCACACTTATGATAGAAAATCTGGGTACAATCATCAATAACTACTCTTCTCCCTGGCCACTCTTCATGGTATCCCCCTAACTAACATTATCATAGCGATGCTTCCTAATCTCAGAAAAAGAACCACCAGATCATCCAAAAGATACCAATTTTCCTACACTGGAATCCTTCCTCAAGTTTGAATCATATATGAGTGATTGATACAATACCTTAGAAAACTTATTTAACTCAAATAGGTTAACTTAGGGCTTAATATCACATTTAAGCTTGTCCTAGAAATCCCTTACTATATCTATCTCATCCCCTACCAACACTGGAGAAAATTGCAAAAAACTTGTAAAGCATCCAACATAGTCTATAACAGACATACTCCCCTAAGGCAACCTCATTAACTTAACTCCTCTCTCATGCCTTAGTGAATTTGGATAAAAGTTTTCCAAGAACTTCTCCAAGAATTCCTTTCATAACAAACAATCAGAATATCGAGTCTGAGCCTGAACATCCCATCAGCGCTTCGCTGATCCTAATAGCATATAAGTAGCTAACTTAACCCTCTTCTCAATAAGAGTCTCTAAATTCTCAACTATAATATGGATAGACACAATCCAAATCTCTACTACCTTAGTTCCACCTTATCTGGTGAAAATCAAAGGGTTTTGTAAGTGAAACTCCCATGTAAGGTCAGACATGCTCTTTACAACCAACTCTGGGTCTCTCTCCATGAACTGTATGATGTGAGAAACGTTATCATAAAATGTACCTCTTGCTTCATCACCTGGCGCTATTAGTGCCTCAGTTTCCACTATTGGTATATCATATCTATACATATCCTAATGTTTCCCCTTCAAAAAGTGTCGTTGTGGAGGCATATCACTATAACTCAAAACACACATCTCAATAAACATAACCCAAATTTAACACATTTCAAAATATGGTTTTCACATTAAGCCATAAAAATACATTATCCCTTTTATGCCACATGGTCAAAACTGAGGCACTATCACTACCATTAACCATCCTATACCTAGGTCATGGTTAAAAAGGGTAAACTCAGTCTCCCTTAGAACATGAGCCTCATCTCGGTTGGTGAGGACTCCTTAAGTGCATCCAAGTGACCTGGGATCAAATCTAGGCTGAGGCATAATTTTCTGGTGTTGTAGCAGCACTATAGAGGAACTGTTGCAGTATTGTAGCAGATACTGTAGTGGAACTATTTGGCACTGTAGTAGTTGGTACTATTCCCCCATTTGGTCCTTCGGGCCACCGATTTGGTCCTTGATTCCGTTAAGGCCTTTGGGTTAGTAAGAACTTCAGGCCACCTTAAGGCCTTATGGCCACCTTAAGTGCAGATGCAAACCAGAAAACCTATAAAGTATAAGATTCAGAAGGAGGATGAGTAAGGAGATTTCACCACACGAGAAGATAAACAGATTACAAGAATGAGAGGGTATGGAACCTTCTATCAGGACAATCTTTTGCAAGCACGGGAAAGCCTAGCCAAACAACCATGAGAAGGTGGAGAGATGATTTCACGATGAAGATTTTGGGGAGGAGAAGTTACAAGTAGTTAGAGGTCGGGACTATTCCCCCATTTGGCCCTTTAGGACACCGATTTGGTCCCCAAGTCCGTTAAGGTCTTTAGGGCACCTAGGAATTCGGTTCATTAAGGCCTTAGGGCCACCTTAAGGCCTTCAGGCCACCTTAAGTGAAGATGCAAACCATAAAACCTACAAGGAACAAGCTTTAGAAGAAGGATGATAAAGGATATTTCACCATAGTAGAATCTAAATAGATTGCAAGAATGAGAGGGTATGGAACCTACCATCGGGACAAGCCTTTGTATGCATGGGAAGGCCTAGCCGAACAACCGTGTGAAGGTGGAGAGTTGATTTCAGGATGAAGATACTGGGGAGGAGTAGTTCCAAGTAGTTAGTCTAGGTTGTATGTAATGTTTAAATTATACGAGAAATTAATTCCTATAAGGCCTACGTGCCATGTAATACTTACGCCTACGGGCCTTATAAGGGTTCCACCTCACCCCTTAAAAGGTGGATTATCAAAAATCAATAAAAAATAAAGGCCTTCGGGCCATTGGAGGAGGAGTCTTCTTTAAATCTTTTCATTAGAAACCCATTTATTCATAGCATTCTTAGGCACATTTTCATTTAAATCTCAAAAGTATGGAAAATAGGTGAATTTCAACAACACACCCATAACATGATTTTCCCATGCGTGCTTGTAAATGATAGATGTCACAATATAATCCTGAGTACCTATAATGATGCACTTATACTCAACTCTCGTTCCATTTTGAGACACGATTAAAATATCATAAAATCTCAACAATAATAATCAAATCACACAACTAGTGTGTCACCTGAGTTGAAATAATATTTAACTATAATAGAAAACAACAATAAAAAAATCCAACCCTTGGTACTTGGCTTCTCCCACATACATATGTTAATTACTCCCATAACTGAGTTCATAACAAAGGCCCAACTCTTCCTAGTATCATGTCTAACTATTTCAAATAGTAATACAAAATAAAATAAAATAAAAATAGGCTCTGGTACCACTTTGTAATGTCCCTTCCCAGTTACCACACGTCGGTGCCCTGATCTGGTTAGTCACGAGACCTCAAGAATGCCCCGATACACAAGAGGTTTCCTAGTAGTGAGGGTATAATATAGATAATGGAGAGACTATACCCTCTTTTTTAGAGTAATACCATAGCAGAAAATATATAAACAATAACCAAATACTTTAACTATAATGCAAAAATATCAATATCACATGATGACCAAAGCGAAAAAAACCATAAAAACTAAAGAAGTTGATATTATATGACAAATTAAGTTTTTAGTGTCAAAATGAAAAGAACCCAACATAAATAAATTCACTAAGGACTCCGAAGATGGTTCCAAATCTGAGTCTGGTTCCCTTATCCATGCTCCATCCCAATTAGCCCTCTAACATAGGACCCCTGTTCTTATCTTGTCATGCAGCCATGAAGTATATTCAGGTAACGATATGGTAGCCCGAGTAGGGTGTGAGTACAAATCAGTATGCCACCACTAATGATGTCTAAAATAGGATCCACTCAATAAAATTGTATGCAGTTGTATAAATAAATAAGTACAATTCATAAGTAAACAATTATAACATTATCAATTCTTCTTTATTTAACTACACAAACCCTCGGGTTCCCAAGGACACTTGAACTCTCTATACCTACATTGCCCCATGCCCGAGTCTGAACTATCCCTAAGGGATATCATATCTCAGAATTTCATTATTACCGTTATTTATCTCAATTCACCTATGAATGTCGTTGTTACCATTAATTTATTCAACTCACATCTAAATACCATTTTTATAATTTGTTACCTCAGTTCAGTTATGAATTCCATTGTTACCATTCAACATTTCAATATCACATATGAATTCCATTTTCAACATTCAAAATTTCAATATCACGTATGAATTCCATTTTTACCATTCACCATATCAATATCACATATGAATTCCATTGTTACCATTTATCATTTCAATATCATGTATGAATTCCATTATTACCATTCATCATTTCGTGATCACATATGAATGTCATTGTTATCATTCATCATTTCAAAATCACATATACCATAATATCCCATTAATTAATTCACCAATTAATTAATCCAAATTAACAATTAAATTCTCACATTAATCAATTAATTAATTCAATAATTAATTAGTCACCTCAACCCTATTAATCAATTAAAAAAATTAATAAAATAACTAAATCAATTTAATAATCATAAAAAAATATTAATTAATTCAAAACTTAATTAAATCCAATTAAACAATTTCAATATTCCATAACTAAATTAATTAATTATTCAAATTAAAAAATCTCAATCTCCCATTAATTAATTCAAAAATTAATTATTCTAATTCAACAATCTCAATATCCCCGCTATTAATTTAATAATTAATTATTCCAATCAACCAATTCAATTTCTCCATAATTAATTAAACAATAAATTATCCTAATTTAATCAATTCAATATCCCCAATTTCACAATTCACTTATTAATTAATTCACCAAATTAGTTAATATAATGGAAGAAATAAGGTGTTGATCATCTAATATAAATTCTATAATTACATACACATAATTGAAATAAATAATTTGGTATTTGAATAATTTTCCACCTACTCAAGATTGATGATAAATGCTCACCAATAGAAATCACCAAATTCAAAAGAACAATGATGAAGAAAAAGATATTGATTCAATTCCTAGATCCAAGATTTAAATAAATCAAGATATAATATATCTAGATCTCGATCTAGATCTAACAGAAGATAAACATCATTATTTTATCCCAAAAGAGGAGCCCAAGATAGGGATGGAGATATTTAAACGGGAAGAAACACATAACCAAGAAGGTGAAGATCTTTAATCCACCCATTTATTCTCTAAGAACATAGGTAAGTTAGGGTTGGGATCCATCTATGAGGATATGAAAATGGGAGAAAATGACTTGGTATGAGTTAGGGTTGATTTCTGAGTGTTTTGGTGGTTCAGGTAATTTTAAATCAAATTTTCAGGGGATTAGAATATCATACGCCTAGTTTGATGCTCGTGGCACACAATTTACCCTAACCATATTCCTTAACTATGAACCTCTTCTAGGGGGTTCCCAATTTCTCCTAAGAGGGAACATGGTTTGAAAAATTATGCGTCATCTATGTAAATACCCTCTGTTTGGGTTCGTAAAGTTTTCTAGGCTAGGGTGCTTAGTTTGGGAAAATTGTGCGCTAATAGTGAACTACCCATCCTTCTTCAAAAATTCTCAAATTTCTACCGAAACACACCCTAGTTACAACCCAAAAAAAGTACTCAAAAAAGGGAAAAGAGTACAAGTAAACATTCCCGATACATCTCTAGAAATGTTTTGGATCTTACATAACCCACTTCCTGGTTTGGTTTTTGATGGGGATGAGATCTTGCACTTTTACAAACATATTTGGGTTCCTATAGAAATATGAGAGGAGTTTATATGGGAATATCATGCCTATATTTGGGTAGTTCACCTGAGGATTACCAATATTTATCAATACATACATTTTCACTATTGGTTCCCATGTATGAAGAGGTAGATAGTGTATTTTTTCACCCTGTGTTCCATTAATTAGAGGATTAAGGCAAAACCCCAATGACTAGTAGAGATTTTATAGTAATTTCCTATTCCAGAATGGAAATGGGAAGACGTAACCATGGGGATCATAACTGGTATACCTTGTTCACCATGACGTAGGGATGGAGTATGGATTCTTATTGATTGGATGACCCAGGTCTCCCACTTTCAACCTATCAGAGTGAAATTTTCAGTCGATGATATTGGGAGGCTTTACATTCGATATATTTTACATATTCATGGTGTTCCTCAGTATATCATATGGAAAAGAGATGTTTGGTTTATGTCATGGTTCTAGAATGGGTTGTAGAATTTTATCAGTATAGAGGGGCTTCTGAGCATAGCTTTCCACTCAATGAGTGACAGATAGTCCGAGCATACAATTCAGATTCTAGAGGAAATGATTTGATAATCTATCCTATATTTTGGAGTTTCATAAAAAAAATAACCTACCCAATGCTGATTTTTTATACAATTATGGATTTTAGAAACTTATTCAGATGGACCCATATGAGGCACTATATGGTAGGTTATATCATTTAACATTGCGCATGGTAACGGTATGTGAGGTAGTGCTACTGAGACCTTATCTCATTCAGGAGACATCAGAGTAGTGAACCTTATACAAAAGAATATGGATACAAATCAGTCTAAGTATATATCTTATATCGATGGTTGTTTCTATCCTTTGTAGTTTGAGGTGTGAAATATGGTCTTTCTATGAGTTTTTATTAGATTGGTTCACTGACGGATTCAAAGATAGAGTAAGTTATATCCTCGTTTGATCAAGCCTTTAATGTTCTTAGAGAGATTTAGGACAATAGACTATCATTTAGTCTTACCTAAAAGGTAATATTCCATGAAAAATTAATTCCACATATCTCAAATTGATCATTACTTTTTAGACTCTTCTCATTCTTTTGGTCTTAAATATTTTGAATTGGAAGTAGATGCTTCCTCTGAAGAGTATCCTATTAGGATAACTGATCAGCTCATGAAGGATCTCCGAGTAAGGGAAGTTCCACTTGTATGTGTGTTATTGAAGAATGGACATGTATAGGATGAGACCTTGTGAAGAGAGATAGATGTACATTCTTAGTGGCTGGAGCTATTCTCAGATAATTTTTACCACCCTCAAAAGGACAACTTGGGGATGAGTTGTTTCATGGAGGGGAGATTATAAGATCCTATTATTTAACTAATGTCAGGACCCTTTAGATTCAAGTTTATACCCATTATTTATCCTTATGGAAATTCATAAATGTTTATGGAAGGTTTTGGGAGCATCTAGGGCTTGTTTGGATCCTGAAGATCTAAATTTTTAAGAAACAATATGAGTCACATGGTAGGCGCATGGTTAGTGGTAATCATGCGGCCCATATATTAGGGAGTATAGTCTAATAAACCATCTAAGGGTGGACACATGATTGTGTGAAAAACAATATACCTATTGTAGATGGAACATGCCTAGGATGCGTATGGTTTGAAAAATTGTTCACCTAACCCACATTCTTAGTGACACTAAGACAATGACCCCACATGGTTGCAGCATGTTTTTTCCAAATCGTGTGTGATAACAATTTGAGGGGTTCCCTTGGAAAGTGACTATTACATGTTTGGAACACAGTTTAGAAAATTATGTGGAAAAACCATGTGACCTTTTAATGTAGGTTATATTTACAATTTCCCATAATTTTTTAAACACTCACCGTCATTTCCCCCTCCTCTATGTGCAATAGCTACCTCTCCCATTGGATCTCTCACATGGTCACTTACTAGGCTCTAATCTATCATCCAAAAATGGATTCTTATTCCTTCAGAATAAATTACATTGGATGTGAAATGGTAAGTGCTTCATTCCTCTTCATTCCTTACTTTGTTTCTTATTCCATATTCTATGCTATTTTTGTGTGACCTAATGTTCCATATTTTTGTGAATTTGTCTATTTTTATAACATCTCCCATTCTAATTATTTTCAAAATCCAAGTAATTTTATAACACGTTCCATAATGCCTCAATCTTGAATTTCCACACATTTCATTAAAATTACAATTTCCTTAAGTAAAATTGTTAACCATGCCAGAATTTCCACATAATCCCTTAAATTGTAGTTGGAGATCACCCCTTTAGACTTGTGACACCCGATAAGGTGTGATAATAAATTTCCTAGGACCTATTAAATGCCTAAATGGTTAAAACACATTCTAAGTGGTTTTGGATTGATATATAATTAAATTAGCTACCTTGAATTGAATGGAAGTGACTTGTATGATCAAGTCACATGAATTCTTTGAAATTAGTTGATTAATCCCTAATAAAATGGTATGTTAATTGAATTTTGATTCATACCTATATATTAAGGAATGAATAACCTATATATATATATTGTGGGAATTGAATCTCATCTATTTGTAATGAACAGAAATGGCATCCCTTAATGTTTTGACACTTAAGCAAGGAGTATAACCTAATTATGATGTACAGGCATGGCACCCCTAATTAAATATGATATATGGGCATGGTGTCTCAAATGAAATGTGATATACATGCATGGAATCCCTAATTGAATATAATGTATAGGCATGGTATCCCTAATAAAATGTGATATATATTCATGGAGTCCATAATAGAATTTGACAACCGAGCATGGTGGCCCATATAATACCTAACATCAGGGCATGGGGTCCCCAGACTATCAATGAGATTCATACCACTATCCACGGATTCCTAAGTTGCACATCAGGATTAGGGTAATTGTATTATACATATATATAGCTATAAATTTAACTATGTATATCAACCATATATATGTATACATATTTTTACGTGTTCAAATATCATCCATCTTAGGCTGAAGCAGGTAGTTTCAGTGGTTGTCACGCATCATTGGAAATGAGGGAACAAATTAAAATTTATAAACCTACTTACTACTTATTATAGTGGTAATATTGGGTCTAACCACCGAGAGGTCTAGAGTTGTACTTAGTGATGAACTAAAATTAAAAAAAAAACAAGAAAAAAACACAAAAAACAGTTGTGGAAAGACGGTGTTGATTATGAAACTATGAAGTGAGTGGAACTATGTGTGAGAAAGTGGAAGTAAGTGAGTGAGTGAAATCAGACAGATAGAAAAATAGATAAGCAGAATTTATAGACAACAATAGCCAGATAGTAAAAAGGAAAATGTGGAAAAAGTCAATGGTTGAGCAGGGGGAAGTCCACTGGTCAGTTTCAATAATGCTTTCCCTTGATCATGCATTGGAGTGAAAAAAATGTGGATCTAACTTAAGGTAACTGACAAGATTTGTCCTTTGGTTATCATGTGACAAAATTATCCTTACAGTCATTCAACTGTAAACATCATTCCATCGCATAATGATAAAAGTCACAAATAATTGGGTTCAAATTGTCAGTTGAGCTCAGTGTGTCTCTCTCATTTGAGAATGATTAATTCTTCAATGAAATACTCAGGTTGTAAACAATTTTTATTCAGATTTAAGTACGATCGGTTTTCACTTAATCTTGATGTTTTGAAAATAAAACTTTCCAAAAAAAGTGAGATACAGAGACTATCTAGTAACGAATGCAGTTCATGAACTAGAGGAAGTAGATCTAACCAGTTCAGCTTATTCCCCCAGCCCATAGAAGTTTAGTCAGACATAATGATTGAATTCAACACGGTAATAGATTTAAAGATGATAGAGTTTATGATGAACAAAATTCACATAAAAATAGAGCACAAGGAAAATAAAATATTTTGTTTCTCTGCTCGATCTCCAGATGCTCCGAATATCTACACTGGTACTCGATGGTGAATCGGATGCTCTCAATCTCCCACCCTGGGAACCGAGTACGGAAATGATGGATACTGCTCCGATCTACTGCTCTCCTGTAAGTTTGGAAGTATGGATCATATGGATGAGTGTCATGGATGGATGGAAGTGGTTAAGTTCTATTGATGTGATGTCAGTGAACGATCCTTTACAGTGAGTAATGAATGATCTCAATGAAGTGAATTTTCTCCCCCTCTACAATGATCTGATCATCACTGCTACTCCGAAAAAAGGAATTCTTTTGAATGTCGCAGCTGCTTTCCCAGGACTCCACCTAGAGCTTTCATAACACCGCTCTCTCCCCAACTATCACTGAAGAAGAAGTCCCTTAACCAAAAAAATGTGTGCCATCAAACCCCTGAAATAGAAGACAACCAAATTCAAAAGAATTAGAAAAAATACCAATATTTAAACTACGTGTTATAAGATATAGTATAGTATAATATAATTAATTAAAAAAATTAATTAATAAAAAGTAAAAATAAATAAAGAAAAAATTTATTACAAATATTATAATTTTTTGTTAAAATATATAAAAAAATATTAAAGTTATATAAATGGAATAATAAAAGTAAATAATAAAAGAATAAAAAATTATTATTAAAATTTCTTATGTTAAATATATGCAATTATTAAAATAAATTCAATACTATTTATAAATCATTAATTTACTATTATTATTATAAATATATATATAAATGTGTATTTATATTACTATTATATATATAATTACTTAATTAATTAATTATGTACAAAGAATAAATATATTATGCAAATAAATATATTATATTTGTTGTATAAAATATGTTATTATTATATATATTGTAAAATATGTAACAAGTTTTATATATTAGATATATTATTATTATTATTTGTATATATGTTATAATATATTAGATGAAATAAATAATAAAATAAAATAAAAAAATAATAAAAGGGGAGGGGGTCGTTCACAGGGTAGGAGAGAGCAGGGGCTCAGGTTCAGGGAGTCGCGGTGGCAGTCAGCGCTACCAAAGAGGTAGGAAGAGGTGGAGGTAGTGTGGAAAGGGGTGGCTCAGAGACACACCGGGCGGTGACACCGTGGGGTGAGCAGGGCAGGAGGCGCGCGGGTTCAAGAAGTGGGTGTTGCGGCGATGGCCGGCACCACTCGGCCAGATTGTGGTTGCTATGGCGTGGTGACGGTGTTGACTGGAGAATAGGGAGGGTTCAGATAAGAATGGAGGCGTTGGTGTCAGTGCCACCGACAGAAGATAAGATGGAGAGACCGCGTCAGTCTCACCGATAGAAGAGGGGGTGCGGGAAAATCATCAGTGAGACATGAGTAGGAGGTGCATCAAAGAGACAAGAGATATCGGTGAATCAAATGAGTCACCGGCAGGGGGCTGTCGATAGTAAATGTGCATTGGTGTGACTCAGTTGAGTCACCGATAGAAAGTAAGTCAGCAATACCTTTACAACGAGTTTTTTTTAAATACATTTTTTATAAAAAAAATTCAAAAAACAGTTTTGTCGATTTTTTTTTCAAAATGCACCTCAAAGGCAGCATCCACGATGCCACCTTTGCATTACGGGTGAAAGGCGATATCGAGGATGCTGCCTTTCCAATGCTAGCTCGGATCGGTGACATGGAAAAGGCGGCACCTGCGGTGCTGCCTTTGCCTCCGCACCCTATAAAAGGGCAGCGCCCCCTACCCTTCTCCTCACATCCAAACATTCATTCTCTCTAAATTTTCTCTCTTTTGTGGTGGCCTTCTGCGGTTTGAAATTTTTGGATAGCTTTTAGAGGTATAGTTTTTTATTTAATTTTTTTTATTTTGTAGAATTTTTTTAGTTAAATATTTTTATAATTTTAATGTTTTTTATTTAGTTTAATTGTTTATAGTTAAATATTTTAAATCTTTAATAGTTTAGTTAGTTTTAAATTTTTTTGTCTATTAGATTCTTTATATATATTTAGTTTTCATTATTATAAATTAATTTAGCATTCTTTTAATGAAATTTTGGTAGCATAAAGACTATGCTATCTAAGCAATAAAATCCTTGTCTGGATGAAAACAAGTGAATGTGGCTCTAGCACAGAGGTACCTAGGGGTAAAACCCGAAAACACCGATTTGAGCTAGAATCGAACGGGAACTGGTGCACGATAGTGAGCCTTACTGTATTCTGGTTTGACACTCCCTGAGGATATGCTTAAGATATGCATATTTCTTTATAAACTACAAAAATATCTAAGAAAAGAAATGATAAATTGATAATTTAGTAATGTTGTGGATATTTATTATTAGGAATGATTTATTAAAAATTAATTAATAAATAGAGTTAAAAATAAATAATATGATGTTAAAATAAAATAAATTGAGTTAAAATATAAATAAATAGAGTTAAAATATAAAAACATGGAGTTAAAATATAAATAAAACCATCTTAAAATATAAATAACAGCATGTTAAAATATAAATAACACCATGTTAAAATATAAATAACACCATGTTAAAATATAAATAACACCATGTTAAAATATAAATAACACCATGTTAAAATATAAATAACATAGAGTTAGAATATAAATAACACAGAGTTAAAATACAAATAACATATATAAATAACATAGAGTTAAAATATAAATAACATAGAGTTAAAATATTAATAACATAGTGTTAAAATATTAATAACATATATAAATAACATAGAGATAAAATATAAATAACATGGAGTTAAAAAATAAATAACATGGAGTTAAAAAATAAATAACATGGAGTTAAAAAATAAATAACATGAAGTTAAAAAGTAAATAACATGAAGTTAAAATATAAATAACATGAAGATAAAATATAAATGACATGAAGTTAAAAAGTAAATAACATGATGTTAATATATAATTAACATCGAGTTAAAATATAAATAACATTGAGTGAAAATATAAATAACATGGAGTTAAAATATAAATAACATGGAGTTAAAAAATAAATAAGAGAATGTTTTGAGCTTCTTGCTTTTCTTGTAGTGAATTGAATATCAAAATTTCATAAATTATGGGTTTTTTGAAATTATGATATCCAATTCAGTGCAAGAAAAGCTAGAAGCTTGAAACATGCTGTTATTTATTTATTTAACTCTATGTTATTTATATTTTAACTCACTAATTATAAAATTTAATAAGAAATATCCTAGTTTAGGATATAAGATCTTTTAAAATTTAAGTATCATAAAGATTATATAGTTTAAGAGTAATAGTTATTAGTAGAACGTGAGGTAAAATCCAACTTATTTTTAATAAGCTGTTTAATTACAGCTTCAAAGTATAAAATACAAATTATATTGGTAACCATTATTCTTAATGTCACTTACATTATAAAAATATTGATGAGAAAACTTTTTTTACGTAGAGTGGAAGGTTTGCCTATGTGTATTGCTATGGGGAGGTTATTCAAACTAAGAAAGGGGATTTTATAGTACACAACCAATAACAGTGGTTAATACAACTGATTGTGTAACCCTAAGTGACCTTCAAGATAGAATTCATTGCTCATTAAATCTAGGACCTGATCAGAAGATCAAGTCAATGAGTTATAGTCATTTGCAGTTCCCATCAACATTGCGACGTCTAGCTTGTCCATTGGTTGATGATACACAATGGATCTAAACAATTAATTTGTTTTCTCAACAGTCGGATGGTACCATGATGGAGTTATATGCTGATTTTTCTACTATACAACAACCACATCCAATTGTACAAAAACATAGACTTACAAGAGTCATTGAAGATAGTCCGCCCCATGAATTTTAGTCTATTCCAAATGATGCAGAGGACAACCTACTTGATCTCCCGGATATACATGTTAACCCGAGATCTGATGAGGAGTTTCATAATAATGAAATAGATGGTGATAGTAGTGCTGATGAGGAAGGAACAACAGAAGTTTCAAGAAATGCATTAGTTGTACAGCATGCTCGACCTACAATAAATCATCCACCGCTCTTTACATCTTGGTCAGAAGCAATGACACATGTGCTTGAATTTGAAGATAATGTTTCACACCTGCAACTGAGTTTCCCGGAGTTATATGAGATAAGTTTAGTGAGATGGACAAAACCTTATATGTTGGAAGAAATTTTCCTAGTAAAGATGCATTAAAAAATATGCTAAAGAGATTTCACATTGAGAGGCACTATAGCTATTTAGTTTATGAATCAGATCATAGAAAATATGGAATACGATGTGAGAATTATGGGGATGATTGTATATTTAGATTGAGGGCGATTCCGGACATTGCATTTGGAGGTTGGAGAATCTCGAGGATTGAGGCAGCTCATACTTGCGTTCAGCCAAGCCTGACACAAGATCATACTTCATTGGATGCAGAATTTGTGTCATCCATTATTGTTGAGATGATTAGAACATGTCAAGATGTTCCGATAGCTCTTGTGCAATAGGGGATACAACAAACATTCGATTATAAGATATCCTATAATAAGGCATGGAAGGTGAAACAGAATGAAATTGTGAAGGTCTATGGTGATTGGGATGACTCATATCGGGTGTTGCCGCAATTGCTAGCCATAATGAGGCATCATAACTATCACGACCCGCCCTCGGGGCCCGTGCTGTGACTACCCCAAGACCACCTTCCATAGGCCAGCGGCTGGCGACTAGCACCAAAGGCGTAAATCCCGATAAAAAGGGAAGTCATTTCCTTTATGAAATGCAAACAAACACACAACTAGAGTACAAGCGGAAGCAAACACTAAGTAAAGAAATAAGACAAGTGTGATGAAAGTACAAAGGGGGATGGAAATACAAGACCAACAGTAATGTACAAGGAAAAGACAAAATAACAGGAAGGATTCAAGCTGCTCCTGGATCGTCCTCTGGAGTTCTTACCTGAAGGGTAGGTACAGATGGCCACCTCAGCTCTCCACGTCTGTCTGTCACCTCCAGGTACCGTCTTGTCATGAAGTCCACCTCTAGGTACCATCTCGTTGTGAAGTCCACCTCCGGGTACCATCTCATCGTGAATTCCACCTCTGGGTACCGACCAGTTCTAAAAGCCTCAACCACAATTAGTGATGTCCGTCGTCTGCCTCCAACACAACAAGGTGCGGGCATAGCCCGTGCAGGGGTGAGTATAATGATACTCAGTGGGGACCCTGAGACCCTCAATGTCTCACTAAATCCAACAAGGATAAACACAAATAAAGATCTCAATAGATAACCTTTACTTAGGTATACGTCCATACAAACACCTAAGTTATCAAGTAACCCATATCAATCATGAGGAAAACACAAAGGTCATTGACTCATCTCAACCCAGGATTTTTATTCACGATGACGAAAAACACAGCTGCTGGAGAACTCCTCCTCTGTCGAGTGTAGTAGTCCTGTCATGACTCTGAGTTTTTACTCCCTAACCTTATACTGCTGAGTTACTCCTCCTGTTGAGTACCGTGGGTCTGCCACCTCACAAAGTAGTGCTCCTCTTCCATGGGTCTGCCACCTCACACAGTAGTGCTCCCCCACATAGCCTACAGAGGTACTCCTCCTGTCAAGTACCGTGGGTCTTCCACCTCAAAAAGTAGTGCTCCTCCGCCATGGGTCTGCCACCTCACAAAGTTGTTCTCCCCACTAGGCTATGCAAGTCATTATGAATCAAATCTGACAAGCAGTCATCAGGTCTCAGCCAGGTACAAGGTCACCGTACTCCGTATGCTCACCTCCGGGAGGATCCGCTCCACGATCCACTGGTCGATACTCCAAGTATCACAAGTCCCACTAAGAAGTATCACAAAGGACCTCCTTGTCATAGTGGTCTTTACGCAACAGACATCACGTCAATAGGACGCCCGGTTCGTTAGTTATTAGCCTTTTTTTCCAGGGGCCCGATTGGTTTTGTATACGAACCAACCCGGCTGTATCTCAACTATACCCTAAACTCTCATGGGGTATACTCAAAGGGACGACAATGCTCCAAGAGTACCGGCACTGCTGACGGTTCGTCAAACAAACGTCTGGTGCCAAAGATATGGCCCAAGAAGGTAATAGGGCCAATAATGAGCCCAAGTCAGGTCCGACCCGGACAGACCAACTCAGCCTAACCCAAACTGGGCCGAACTAGTCTGGATTGACTCGGTCAAACTCGCTGGGTCTGACCCGACCCATTGGGTATGTCATGCTGCTATGTTTTGACCTGGTCCACTGGGCATGGCCCAGCGGACCACGAGGGAGGTACGACCCGATAGTCACCACGTAGGCGGCTCGGTTACTCGGCCCGGGAGACCAGGCTGGTTCGACTAGCGACACCGCGGGGGTGTCGCGGGAGGGACGGCTGGGCTCCGGCCGGCCGCAGGTGCATTGGGCAGGGAACGGGTGCGCCAGGCAGGGTGACGAACACCGGGCAGCGTGTAGGGGTGTGCCGGGTAGCACGACATGGTGTCGTGGGGGCGTCGGGGTGCGCCGAGCAGGCCGCCGGCAGGGGCGCCAGGCAGGACGCCGACAAGGGCGCGGGGCACCGGGCTGGCAGTACATCACCCCGGGGGGCGCCGGGCATGCCTGGGGAGTGCCGGCAGGGTGCCGGGGGTGCACTGCGGCTGCCCCGGCAGGGCACCGCGGGTGCGCCGGCAGGGCGCCGCGGGTACGCCGGCTGCGCGCCGGTCGGGGCGCGGGGCACCGGGTGCGCGCCAGGGGGTCGTGGGGACAGTGTAGTTCACGGAGGTCATGGGTAGCGCGGCCTTTGTTCGCCGCCTTCATCGTCGTCGCCTCATTTCCATGTCATCGTGGAGTCATTACAAAAAGAACAACGAAGGGGTCAGGCCATGTTGGTTTGGCCCGGACCCTCTGCGTTTAGGGTGGTAGCAATAGGTTCTCGCAAGTATGAAGCACAACGACCACCATTCTTCATTTTGAGAGAAAGTAAGAACATGGGAAAGGTTCATACTTTAAATAAAAATAAAACCCCTACCTCTTGCTCGTCGCTCATTGGCGGAGTCGCGGAAGGAAGACGATGAAGACCGTCGTTCGTCGCGTCCACCACACGTCTCCAATTTCGAGTTGCGTCGGTTCGTTGACAATGTTGTGGAGGATAGGTTTCTGGGGAAAGCAGGTCGAAGAATAATTGCGTGGAAGATCGACGTTGCCGTTCTTCACGTTCTTCGTTGGAGAGGATATGATTTCCCAAGTGTTGGGCTTCGCAATACATTACCAGCGCTTCGTCGCTTGGTGAAGCTGTCCCAAAACCTTCTCCCTAGCTCCCTATATATAGGAGAGGGGGAGAGGTATGTAACCATCGTGGAATTTATGAAGGTTCATTTATTTGGAACATTCTTAAATTCCAATGATGTAGTTACTTAATTTAAAAAGGGGGTTGGGCGAATTAAATTGTGTTGGCGCAATTTATGAGGTGCGTTGGCATAACTTAAGAGTGGAGGATGCCAAGAAGTTTCCCCCACATAGCCCGCTTCAAAACATATGACACAAATTAATTTTATTTTGACACATAAAATTAATTGACTGCAATTAATTTCACGTCGACACGTAAAATTAAATCACAACAATTAATTTTTACGTCGACCCATAAAATTAACAGACAACAATTAATTTTACATTGACCCATAAAATTAATTGAGTGCAATTAATTTTACGTCGACATATAAAATTAATTAATGGGGGGTTTGAGAGGTTTCATCTCCCTCCCCATTAAATGGGAGGTTAGGGTGTGGTGGGTCCACCACCAACTCCCAATTGGATCTTCTAACCACTTTATCTGCACTGCATGTGTTTAACAAAATAAAATAAATTATTCACTTATTTTATTTTATTAACCCACGTAAAAACCCAAAAACTAACTTTCATACCTGATCATCTGCCATTGAGGTGAATGTATTATTAAGCGAATATCGGCACTTTGAGTTCAATGGTGCCCTAAGAATTCGATTCCGAGCACCGGTTAAAAAGTAATAAAACGCCGCTCGTACGTTTACTGAACGTACCAGAAAAAAGTTCGGAAAATTATTATCAGTCACCCTCGACTCATTCAGTCAAGGTTAGGCTCTTCCTAGGAGAAACACGCCCCAAAGAACTCAACGGTACTCTGAGATTTTCAATTTGAGTTACCGTTTATAAGTTATAAATTTTACAATAAAATAATTGTCAATTAATTATTTTATTTACGGCCAAAAACTAACTTTCTTAGGTGGCTCACGCCAGCCAAAGTTAGTATCTTCTAAAAGGAAGCATACCCTCACGAGTTCAGCGGTGGTCTCAGATTTTTAATCCGAGTTACCATTTGTGAGTTATAAGCATTTGAAAAATAAAATAACTTTATTTAATTATTTTATTTACAGTTATGCCATTTTAAGTTTTTCTCACAGGAGACCTACGCCGAATAAACTTAAGTCACTCATAGGGTAAACCTACCATCCTAAGCACAACGATGTCTTCAGATTTCTGATCCGAGTAACTGTTTAAGAGTTATTCAACTTTTTCAGGAAAACTGCTTACACACGTTAATTTAAGCTTAACAAAACATCAGAAAATTATTCCGGGCACACTGGGCCTCAGAATCAGGTGCTTTCAGAAACTGCGTACTCGTAATATTCCAAAGAATTTAAGAAAAAAAATTTCCTTGAAATTTAGGTGTCTTTACATTACTCCCACCTCAGGGCTTTACAACCCCGTAAAGCTACAACAAAAACTAGGGAAACTAAAGAAGGAACTGAGCACGCGTCTGAGCCTCCTGCTCCCAATTGCTCTCCTGGAGGTTCTCATGCTACCAAAGAACTCACATTAGAGGAACCAACCATTCCCGAAGGACCCGCTCCTATCGATCCTTGATCTACATTGGAACCTCCGGGAAGGTCGTCCCATTGTCGATGTCCAACTCCCCGCGATCGATCACGTGGGTCGGGTCGTGCACGTACCTCCTCAGATGAGATACATGGAAAGACATCATGCACCCAGTGAAACTGAGGTGGAAGGGCCATATGAAGCGCCGAGATAACTTGTCGCCCCAGACAAATCTGCATAGTCCACGTCGAGGTGAGACCCGTAAGAAAACATGGTTTCCATCCTTGAACTCCAGTGGTCTCCCTCTCCTATCAGCATAGGACTTCTGTCTGTACTGTGTAGTCTTCATCCGCTCATGGATGATCTGCACCTCCTCCATCATAGCCTGCACCATCTCTGGTCTTACAAGAGCTACTTATATTTCCCCTTTTTCCGAAAAAGAGAGATCTTGTCTCATCCTATGGATAAACCACGTTCTTTGCCTAATATAGTAAATCCTGACATGAACGGTACATTTCATGTATTGGATGGCGTTTTAAGGCCTCGACGCTAGTACCAAAAGATCCAACCGTCACTCTCACCTCCAAGGATTTAGTCACACTGTCAGCATCAGTGTGTGGTCACTAGGTCTCCTCCAGTAGGAATCTCAAAAGTGTGGGTCAAGTCAACAGTTTTAACCGGAACCTCTCAGTATCAACCACACAAAAGGGAAGGAAAGAAAACGTCACAAGGAAAAGTGTCTTTTATTACTGCAGCTCAAGTACAAATACACACAACAACCACAAACAACAACATCATGGAGACTATAAGCACCAAGAAGAATGGCCTCCATGCCTGGAACTCGTCCTTCTCCTGTCCCCTGCTTCCGGAGCTCCATAGTCGTATGCTTCTGCTACCTGAAGTTGTGCTCTTCCATGTCCACCTATTCCCTGTGGTCAGGGTGGACCTCCTGGTGGTGGTGGTGGCAACACCTCGAACGTCGTCCACCTCCAGTTGCACGGCCAACTCCCCTGCCTCTGTCTCCGGCTCCTTGTGGTCCGCCTCGATCGAACCTCCGCCTCTACCTGCGAGGTCCTTCATCTATCTGATGATCATCCGAGCGGTGGGTCAGACAGTCACGAGCCATGTGACCCTATCCGCCACACATGTAACACAGCATGGAAGGTCTGGCTCTGTCACTCCCCTTGGTGCCTCGCACTGCCGACCTTGAGTCGTGCGACAGACCACCTGTAGGTTTGGCCCTCTTAGACATCTACGTCATCTGTCTACTTCCAGCTACAGAAGACTCCGCTGCATACCGGCTAGTAGTGGATCCTGCTGCTGGAGACTTCTCAGTAAGGAAACTCTCTACTAAGAGGGCTCGCTCCAACACCCCCATCTGTGTCAGGATGTTGTGAGAAACAACCGAAGCTCTAATATCTCGCCTGAGCCCCTGCTCGAAGGTTCAGGCCCTGAAAAACGGGTCCCGTACCATATCAGTGGAGTAGCGCGAGAGGTCGGTGAACCTCACAACATATTGCACCACTGTCATGATACCCTACTGAAGATGCAATATCTCCTGTATACGCACTGCTTGAAGGGTGGCTGGTACAAACTCTACATGGAACAAGATCTTGATGTCTGCCCACAGAGGTGTCACCTCGTCATGCATCTGGAGCATCAGGCTCCACTATCTGCCTGCTGCTGCCTGAAGGAGGCTGGCAGTAAGGATCACCATAAAGTCAACTGGCATCTCTACTAGCATGAAGACTCTCACCACAGCCTCCAGCCAATCCTCAGCCACCTGTGGGTCTGTCTCTCCCCAGAACCTGGGTGGCCTCTGGTGCTGGAACTTGTGCAACGCGCTCAAGCGGTGTGTATCACCTGCTACTGGGGCTGGTGGCATCAGTGTCCCAACGGGTGGTAGTACCGCTGGTGCCTCAACTGAAAGAGGGTCCTGTACTGAGGCCTTGTCTCTCGGTGGGATTTCAGTACGTACAACCCTCATGGCTCTATCTGGTCGTCCGTAGGGAGGAATCTTGAAAGAAACAGATGTGACACGGTCAAAAGACTATACCTAGGGAGCTGACCAGGTTTGAGCTGACTTAAAGAAAACTTATGGAAACACACACGCAATCAGTGTTTTCGTGCACTGAGTCAGAAATCAGAAGTAAGGGTCTTGGTGTATGGATACGTCAGCCGCTGCACCAACACTGGACTCCCTGAACTAAAAACCACCCTAATTACACTTAACATTATTGCTTCATAGAAAATAAAATATCAGAGTCCTAAGTTCTACGGTAGAACCGACTCCTCTGATACCAATTTGTCACGACCCGTCCTCGGGGCCCATGCCGTGACTACCCCAACCCCACCATCCATAGGCCAGGGGTTGGCGACTAGCACTAAAGGTGTAAATCCCGATAAAAACGGAAGGCATTTCCTTTATGAAACGCAAACAAACACACAACCAGAGTACAAACGGAAGCAAACACTAAGTAAAGCAATAAGAAAAGTGTGCTGAAAGTACAAAGGGGGACAGAAATACAAGCCCAACAGTAAAGTACAAGGAAAATAGAAAATATCAGGAAGGTGTCAAGCCGCTCCTGGATCGTCCAACGGAGTTCCTACCTGAAGGGTAGGTACAGATGGCCACCTCAGCTCTCCACGCCCGTCTGTCACCTCCGGGTACCTTCTTTTCATGAAGTCCACCAACGGGTACTGTCTCATCCTAAAGTCCACCTCTGTGTATCGTCTCATCATGAATTCCACCTCCGGGTACCGTCCAGTTCTACAAGCCTCAACCACGATCAGTGATGTCCGTCGTCTACCTCCAACACAACAAGGTGCGGGCATATCCCGTGCAGGGGTGAGTATAACGATACTCAGTAGGGACCCTGAGACCCTCAACGGCTCACTAAATCCAACAAGGATAAACCACAAAGAAAGATATCAACAAATAACCTTTACTTAGGTATATTCCCACACATATACTTAAGTTATCAAGTAACCCATCCCAATCATGAGGAAAACACAAAGGTCATTGACTCAACTCAAACCAGGATTTTTATTCACGATGACGAAAAACACGGCTGCTGGAGAACTCCTCTGTCGAGTGCAGTAGTCTTGTTATGACTCTGAGGTGTCACTCACAAAACTTAGACTGCTGAGGTACTCCTCTTGTCGAGTACCGTGGGTTTTCCACCTCACAAAGTAGTGCTCCTCTGCCATGGGTCTGCCACCACACACAATAGTGCTCCCCCTCATAGCCTATGGAGGTACTCCTCCTGTCGAGTACCACAGGTCTGACACCTCACAAAGTTGTGCTCCTCTGCCATGGGTCTGCCACCTCACAAAGTAGTGCTCCCCATTGGGCTATGCAAGTCACTCCGAATCAAATCGGACAACCAGTCATCAGGTCTTAGCCAGCTACAAGGTCACCGTACTCCGTATGCTCGCCTCTGGGAGGATCCGCTCCATGAGCAACTGGTCGATACTCAAAGTATAACATGTCCCATGAAGAAGTATCTCAAAGGACCGCCTCGTCACAGGGGTCTTAACACAACAGACAACACGTCAATCAGACGTCCGGTTCGTGAGTTATTAGCCTCTTTGTTCCGGGGGTCCGGTTGGTTTCGTATACGAACCAACCCAGTCGTATCTCAAATATACCCCGAACTCACATGGGGTATACTCAAAGGGACGACTATGCTCCAAGAGTACCGGTGCCACTGACGGTTTTTCAAATGGACGTCCAGTGCCAAAGATATGGCCAAAGAAGTTAATGGGCCAGTAATGAGCCCGGGTCCGGTCCGACCAACTCAGCCTAACCCAAACTGGACCGAACTGGTCTGGGTCGACTCGGTCAAACTCGATGGGTCTGACCCGACCCATTGGGTGATTCATCCCGCTAAGTTTTGACCTGTTCCACTGGGCCCGACCCAGCGGACGACGAGGGCAGTTCGGCCCGATAATCGCCACGTAGGCGGCTCGGTAACTTGGCTTGGGAGACCAGGCTAGTTCGAACAGCGACACCGCGGGGGTGTCACGGGCTGGTTCAGCAAGCCGGTGACAGGGTGGCCAATGGGCAGACCACGCGGGGCGCGGGCGTGCCGGCGAGGCTCCGGCTGGCCGCGGGTGCACTGGGCAGGGCGCGGGTGCACCAGGCAGGGTTCTGAATGCCGGACAGCGCGCAGGGGCATGCCGGGTAGCGCGACAGGGCGCCGCGGGGGCGCCGGGGTGCGCCGGGTAGGCCACCGGGCAGGCCGCCGGAAGGGGCGCCGAGCAGGACGCCGGCAAGGGCTCGGGGCACCAGGCCGACAGTGGAGCACGCCAGGGGGGACCGGGCTATGTTGGAAGGGCGCCAGGTGCACCTGGGGGGCCGGCAGGGTGCCGGGGGTGCGCCGGCAGGGCGCCGTGGGTTTGCCGGAAGGGTGCCGTGGGTGCGAAGGCAGGGCACCGCGGGTACGCCGGCAGTGCGCCGGCAGGGGCGCGGGGCACCAAGTGTGTGTCAAGGGGTCGTGGGGGTGGCTTAGTTCATGGAGGTCGCGGGTAGCGCGACCTTTGTTCGCCACCTTCATCATCATCGCCTCATTGCCATGCCGTAGTGGAGACCTTACCAAAAGAATAACGAAGGGGTCGGGCCATGTTGGTTTGGCTCAGACCCTCCGCGTTTAGGTTGGTAGCAATAGGTTCTCACAAGTATGAAGCACAAAAACCACCATTCTTCATTTTGAGAGAAAGGAAGAACATGGGAAAGGTTCATTCTTTAAAAAAAAAAAACCCCTACCTCTTGCTCGTCGCTCGTTGGCAGAGTCACGGAAGGAAGATGATGAAAACCGTCGTTCATCGCATCCACCACACATCCCCAATTCCGAGCTGCATCGGTTCGTTGATGATGTTGCGGAGGATAGGTTTCTGGGGAAAGCAGGTCGAAGAAGAATTGCATGGAAGATCATCGTTGGCATTCTTCACGTTCTTCGTTGGAGAGGACAAGATTTCCCCAAGTGTTGGGCGTCACAATACTTTACCAGCGCTTCGTCGCTTGGTGAAGCCGTCCCAAAACCTTCTCCCAAGCTCCATATATATAAGAGAGGGGGAGAGGTATGTAACCATCATTTAATTAATGACAGTTCATTTATTTGGAACCTTCCTAAATTTCAACGATGCGGTTACGTAATTTAAAAAGGGGTTCGGGCGAATTAAATTGTGTTGGCTCAATTTAAGAGGTGCGTTGACACAACTTAAGAGTGGAGGATGCCAAGAAGTTTCCCCTGCATAGCCTGCGTCAAAACATATGATACAAATTAATTTTATTTTGACACATAAAATTAATTGACAGTCACCCTCCACCCACTACGGTCAAGGTTAGGTTCTACCTAGGAGAAAAACACCCCAACGAACTCAATGGTACTCTCAGATTTTAAATTCGAGTTACCGTTTAGAAGTTATGAATTTTACAATAAAATAATTGTCACTTAATTATTTTATTTACGGCCAAAAACTAACTTTTTCAGGTGGCTCGCGCCGGCCAATGTTAATATCTGATTAAAGGAAGCATACCTTCACGAGTTCAGTGGTGGTCTTAGATTTTTAATCCTAGTTACCATTTGTGAGTTATAAGCATTTGAAAAATAAAATAACTTTATTTAATTATTTTATTTACAGTTATGTCATTTTCAGGTATTTCTCACAGGAGGCTTGCGCCGACTAAACTTATGTCCCGCCTACGGTAAACCCACCATCCGGAGCACAACGGTGTCCTCTGATTTCTGATCTGAGTAACCGTTTAAGAGTTATTCCATTTTTTCAAGAAAACTGCTTATGGGCGTTAATTTAAGCTTAACAAAAGTTCAAAAAATTATTCCGGGCACAACGGGCCTCAGAATCAGGTGCCATCAGAAACTGCGTTCTCATAAAATTCCAAATAATTTAAGAAAAAACATTTCCTTGAAATTTAGGGGTCTTTATAATAACCAAGATGGCTTCCATCTGGATACAAACGAACTTGTGTCTCATGATAACCGACTTGATCCATCTTGTTTTCAATTTCATCGGTTGTTCTGGGCATTCCTTCCTTGTATTTCCAGCTTTCGTTTCTGAAAACAGTTTATTCAGATTGATGGAACATTTCTGTATGGAAAATACAAGGGTGTATTGTTGATTGCAGCAACCCAAGATGGAAACCGTTCACCTCTTCCACTTGCCTTTTCCATTCTAGAGAACGAAAACTATGAATCATGGAGTTGGTTTTTGGAATGTATCAAAACTCATTTACGCAACATTCACGGTGTTTATTTGATATATGACCGGCATTGTGTGATTAATGAGGCAATCAATGGGGATCCTGAAACATGGCTTTACCCAAATGTACATCATCGGTTCTTCATTAGACACATTTCTAGAAACTTGCATAAAAAATTCCACAACGAACCGATGAAAAGGCAATCACCAAACTTGGTACGCATTGTTTTTGTTATTTTTTTGTATATCAACATAAAGATAAATTCAAAATATGTGAAAAATAATTTATTCTATGTAGCATATGAGTCCGATCAAAGACGGTTTGAAGAACGTTTTGAACAAATCCGTCAGGTCAATGAAGAAGTTTATGATTATATGATGCGAATTTAAAAAGAAAAATGGACATTGGAATATGATGGGGGGAAGAGGTACAGACACATGACGCCCAAAATTGTAGAGGAATCAATGGTGTCTTCAAATGGATTCAAAAGATACCTATAACTGCCCTAGTTCAGGAGACATTATATCGTTGCCTGAAGTACTTTGTTGATAATGAAAAACTAGCATTAGATGGAATAAATCAGGGGATAACGTACGGAAGACATTTTCAACAAGATATTGAAAAGAATATTGAAGAATCTTCTGGTTATCAAGTCTGCCTATTTCGACGAGAAGACACTCAATTTGAAGTTCAAGAGAAGTCGAACCCCACCACAAATAGCATTGGTGAAAAAATGGTGGTATTAATAGAAATGAGGAAATGCCAATGTGGAAGCTTTTAAGCCTTACGGTTTCCATGCTCACATGCCATCGCAGCATGTGCCTCTGTTAACATATCATGGGATGCATATGTTGATCCAGTGTACCGGATGAACACCATTGCTAACTGTTACACTACACCATGGACACCTATTGGCATGTTTCATTATTTTCCAATGCCCAAAGGTCAGCCGATAGTGGTATGTGAGTGTTTGGAATGGATAGATCAAGGAGGTCCTACAGTGGCCTTTTTAAGATGATAAAAGATAAATATTTGGTGATGAATAGTTCAATGGGAAATGTGGAATCACTGGTGTTTTCATCTGATCAACTGGATCTGCAGAAATGGGGTGACACTTTTAGAAGAAATTATAATGGTTGGATGCATTATGGTGTTGAAGGGGTTGATATTTGTAGGAATGCGAACGTATGAGAATTTCATGTTGCATATCTTTGAACATACCTTTATGTGGCCAGATGTTGATATGGATATGGACATGGTGGGTGGAAGAATGGATTTCGTTGTTCTATGAAAGGAGATATAACATGTTTTCATGCATCAAAGATTATAGATGTATATGATACTAGAGACACCGTGAATCCTATTGATACGAGGTTGACTCATATATGTTTAATGAATTTTTAAGGTTTCGTTTAAATTGTTCTTATGGTTTATATTTTATAGTCTTTCAAAGTCACGTACTTGAAACATTTCTAAGTTTCAAGTAGGCAGTTTTGAAAGCTAATAAATTATTTTTCATGAACAGTTGTTATGAAATGATTTGTGTTTACAACAATTGGTTATATGTTTAATGAATGTTTAAGGTTCCATTTAGATTGGTCTTATGGTTTATATTTTATAGTCTTTCAAAGTCACTTACTTGAAACATTTCTAACTTTCAAGTAGGCGGTTTTGAAAGCGAATAATTTATTTTTCATGAACATTTGTTATGAAATGATTTGTGTTTACAACAATTGGTTATATGTTTAATGGATGTTTAAGGATTCGTTGAGATTGGTCTTATAGTTTATATTTTATAGTCTTTCAAAGTCACGTACTTGTAACATTTCTATGTTTCAAGTAGGCGGTTTTGAAAGATAATAAATTATTTTTTATAAACAGTTGTTATGAAATGATTTCTGTTTACAACAATTGGTTATATATTTAATTAAAGTTTAAAGTTTCGTTTATATTGGTCTTATGGTTTATATTTTATAGTCTTTCAAAGTCACATACTTGAAATATTTTTAACTTTGAGATTTTGAAACAAAATTTTAAAAACTAATAATTTTTTTGTTAGGTGAAAGGCGGAATTCTCCTGAAATTTTTTTATGAATTATGTATATAAATAAATATATAAACAAAACCAAATGAAAAAAATTTTAATTTTTTTTTTCTTAGTGGAATGGCGGCATCGCGGGTGCCGCCTTTATGCCATAGCGGAAAGGAAGCATCCGCGATGCCGCCTTTCACCCGTAATGCAAAGGCGGCATCGCGGATGCCGCCTTTGAGGCGCATTTTGAAAAAACATTGACCTAACCGTTTTTAATTTTTTTATAAGAAAATGTATTAAAAAAACTCCCTACACAACACACAAAAGATAAGTTAATCAAAACAAATTAATAATTACATAAAACTAAAACTAAAAACAAATAAATTAACTACACTAAGTTAATAAATTAAAAATACACAATTAGAACAGTTTACGAATTTTTTTTTACAATATTCAACATTAATTTGAAACAAAAAATTTGAAGAAAAAAAATCAAAAAGTCTATTTGAAAAGTTATTTAACAACTCAATTAATTAACAAATTAATGAAATTAAATAATTAAAATAAAATAAAACAAAGTGTTCGAAAATAATAAAAGAAAAGAATTAAATTGTTTGAACTAATTTAATAATTTAAAGGACTAAGAAATAAAATGAATAACTTATTTACAACTGAGTTAATTAATTAATTAAATTAATTAATTGAATATTATTAAATTAAAAATTAATTACAAAAAGGATTGATCAATTTATTGTTGTTTTGGAAAACATAAAACTATGAAATAATTAAATAATTAAAAGAATAAAAAATGAATGTTAAAAAGAGAATAATTTAATTAATTTTAATATTGAAAAAAATAACAAAAATAAAAACTAAAAGTTCACTTTTAACAAAAAAACACACATTTTACCAATTTAATCTACATAATACAACAATTAATAAATATTACATTAAATACATTATTTAAACACCCAAAAGAGAAGAAAAAGTGAAAATTGATGTGGCAAACAATAATGAAATATGACCACATCAGTCAACCTGATGTCCTTTAGAAACCATAGCTAACCCATTTACATTATACATTTTTTCTTACATTATTATACATATACAGTAAAACGTTTATATGCACCAAATGTATTTTACTAAGAACCATTTGTGGTGCCCTACTGAGTATATCTCACACCATATTTAGACCATTGGTTGGTTCCCGAATAGATCTCGTTAATTTAGGTAAGGGAAAAGGGAACCATTCGACTATGGATTCTTGATTTTCTACATAGGATGGAGTATAAGAGTATAGGACTATGTATAGGCATGCGATGCCAATAGAGATAATTATTGTAATTTTATTATTTTGTATAGCATGGTGTATATGCCTGCACCCCTATCCCCTTTTTTCTATCACATGAAATGATCATCATTTAGTTATTGTGGTTGATAATGTTTCCACATGTTTATCTATCTAGATGGTTTATTATTCTAATGATGGTTATTTATTACTGATTCCACTATTTATCATTATTTTATACTGATCTGATCAACTCTGACCCTAGGGAATAGACTCTCTACAAACACACCATAGGCCCTTGCTATTAGTCAGCATGCTTTGGTGTACAAGGAGGCACACTTGAGGCTACGTGACCAACTGGTTTCAGTTACTTATGAGTGAAACATGAATAAGTTTTCCCATTCTAGTGATAATATTTTTTAGAGAAAAGTTAATGTAATCAAGGAATAATAAAATGTTGAGGATGGTCTATTGGAAGGTATCAAATCTAATTTTATCTTATTTGTGAAAGATTTTATGATTGAATATATAGAAAATTAAAATGAGGATATTGAATAAGGAGTTCAAATTGATGGACTTTTTGATCTCAAGATCATATTAGAAGGAGTACTTTGAAATCTTGATTTGAAAGTACATAATAATGAAAAAATGTGGTTTATTGATGGAAAATTCATATAACATTGATGAATATGAATTAGAAATTGAATGTAATGATAAGGTTTTTGAATATTATAAGACGAATCATGTAAATACTGAATGCTCTATAAATTAAAAGTTCAAGCTTGAAGATCAATCTAGATCATCAATGATATTAACTCATCTACCAAGGAGAAATTTCTGAAAAATTGAAAATCTAAATGAATAATTCAATTCATTTATAAAAAATTATGAATAAAAAATTAAACCAAATGGTTAAAATAAGAACCTCCAATTTGGAATATTCTTAGATAAAGTATATAATTAGTGAAAAAATAAGTAATGAAATCATTAAAAGAAATTTTTATATCTTGGAGATCAAATGGTATGGGTAAATAATACCCTGGATGTGATGGAGAAACAAGAAAGGAAAAAAATTTAAATGTGTGGAGAACTAAAAAGGAGTTTAAAGAAGGAAGTTATCAAATGTTGAAAAATTATCAACAATCAAAAGAGTTTTTTGAAAGTAGGATATATAGATAAAGGTTATGGAAACAAGATCTTTACACTTAAGAAGTGTCTGTTATGTGGTCTCTTAGTCCACACAATAACCTATTATGGTGAAGTTGAAAGTTATCTAAGTGGTGAATAAATTATAACACAAAAAATTAGATGTTGAAGATATTACTCATATACAAGTACAGTATCATTTTATGGTAACTATTTTATCTACTCAAACATCCGGCATAAAGCATTAGGATTCATGTACAAAGGAATATGATTTACTTATTTATGTTATAAAATATTTTATTCAAGGAAAAAAAATTCAATTTCTTGAAAAACATATTTTTTCCATAAAAAGAAGAATAATTTGACTATGATACATGTGTTTGGGATAATGCTAAGAGATCAATAATTTTTTTAACTCACACAATAATCTCATGGAAAGAAACAAAGAAGATATAAAAGTAAAACATGGATGAAATTTCCTTGACAGTAACCATGAATAAAAGAACATGGATTATAGATAGTATATTTTCATCACATATGACTAGAAATATGAATTTTTTGAATAAATTTAATGGTATAATTAATGAAACCATAAATATTGAAAATTATGGAGCACTGAAGATTAAAGGATTCATAAAGACTTGATTTGCTGATTGTGAATTTAGGAGAACTGATTTACTATATATTGATGGTCAATGTCATGATTTCATGAGTGTAAGACAACTTTGTGACTCGAGTGTGGAGGTCACATTCAGTAAAAAGGGTTAAATTATCAAAGGAATGTTAAGATATTCATTAATGAATTATTGGATAACTAATTGGAATTTGTATCAGGTGAATAATAGAGAAAATACCTTTCTTTATATGATGAAAATATATTGTTTCATTGATGGATTAATCATATCAATGAAAAAAATATGGAGAAATTTTCAAAATTCAACTCAATGGTGGAAATTCCTAGTTTTAAGATACATCCTGAGAAAATCAGTGATACTTGTATGTGAGGGAAAATAGTGATAAATCCATGTTCTCTATAGAATAAGAGAACATTAGGACTACAAAATCTGGTCCACACTGATGTTTCTAGTCCGATGGCTCAGGTAAGAATCTATAGAGAGAGATACATAATAATATTTATAGATGATTTTATTTTTATGTTGTGTGTCATATTCATATGATAAAAAATATAAAATTTTTATTACATAAAAAAGCTCCATATAAGAGAAAAAAGTGAAATTTTAAGAACTATGAAATTTATGAGATCAGATAATGGAATGGAAGATATATCTTATGAGGTTTAAAATTATCTAGAAAATAATGGTATTGAGAATGAAGTGTATTCAATGATAACCCCTCAATAAAATAGTGTTATGGAAAAGAGAAATCACATGGTCAATAGTATGGAAAAAATATTAATAGATAGCGGTATCTAATGTCCCAATTGGAAATAAGTGGTTTAAGTAGAAATCTAAACTCCAAATATAGTATCATGCAGTCTGTAAGTTGATAATATACCTTATGAAATGTGTCATGGAATAAAACTTTTTCTAAACCACCTTTGGGTTTTTGGAAGAAACTTTTCCATTTGAAACAAATAGGGATATCAGGTTAAGTATAATGATGAATTGAACAAATATATTTTATTAGGCTACTCAAAAAAGATATAGGCCAAAAAATTATTCAATAAAAGAATCAAAAAAATTATTCAAAGTATTGATGTTACAGTTTTAGAGAATCAATCAGAAGTAAAAAACAATATGTTCTATTTTTTAAAAAGTGTTTAAAGAATACAATTAAGTGAATAAATATTTGAAAGAATCACATTATGGGAAAGATGATTACTTTTATAATACATAATTAATTATAGAAAAATTTGAATACGTGATTCATTGAGTTACTCAAACAAGAAATAAAATTGATTAAGTCAATCCTAGAAATATCATTTATTGGAAATGTACTCCAACTCAAACTTGGAGGATGAAGAGATTAGATCATAATTCTCTTTTATCTAAGATTGAACTAACCTACATTAAATAAAATAATTGAATCCTGGGTAATGTCCATGAATGGAGATCTTAATTTTATAGATAATAATAAGACTATAGGGATTTAATATTAACTCAAAAATAATAATTTAATTAGTATTATGTGGGATTTAAAAATGATATGAATTAAAATATAAAAGTGATTATTAATAAATAAAGGATTGTTTGAAAAGGATTTTATCAAATTAAAGGTCATGGTATTAAGGAAACTTATGCATTGGTATCAAGAATGTAGTCTATCATACTTTTCATAGCAATGGATATCCAATAAAATAAGTGGTACATATTGAACAACCGGTTGGATTTATTCTTTCTAATGACAGTTGAAAAGTGTGCACATTGGGAAACGTTTTGTATAGAGAAAATAAGCACCCTAGGATATTTTTTATGGAATATGGATGTCAAAATTAGAGAGGATTGATCATAAACTATATGTGAAAATATCTATATAATTATTTTTTAAGGTGTTGGTATATATAGATGATATTATATTCATAGGCAATAAGAATAATTATGTTGAAATATTTGCAAGGTTAATGAATTACGAGTTTGAAATGTAAATGATCAAATATTTGATATATTTTATTAAGTTTTAAGTTCATTAATATAAAGGGAATAAATTTATTTCATATGTGAAATACGTGAATGAAGACATGAAAAAAATTAGAAATAGAGGAGTGAAAAATTATTTAAACTCTGATAGTAGTTGTAAATAAATTATGGAAGCATAAAAACATTGATGGAGTGAAATGAACTTTTTATAGAAGAATTATTGGGATTTAATTTTATCTCACAACTACTAGGGAAGATATATTTTATGAAATATGTTTGGATGCATGTTTTTTTAGTCACTTAAAGGGGGAATATCTTTAATCTGTGATGAGAATAATGAGGTATTTTCAAGTAATATAACAGTATAGGTTTTTATTTATAATTATATATAATAATAATATAATGTTATATTTCATTTTTGATTAGAATAGTTATATTGTGTACAAGTGTAGGATGTTTTACACTATCGATAATTGTGTTTTTTGGATTAGAAAGAAAAATGGATGTTTTTTCTTCAAGAAAAAATAGATGTAGAATATAAGATTATACATATATTATAAGGATAATTGAAAATATATAATACATTGTAAAGAAGTGAAACATACTATGATGATTCAATGTGACAACAAAAGTTCCATTGACCTAATGAAAAATCAAGTTTAGTACTCGTTCACAAAACTCATTGAGATCTGATACAATTTCAAAAAAGGGAAAGAGGAGAACAACATAGCGAGGTTATAATTACATGAATTTTGAGAATAAGTGGAAGATATATTATAATGCCATTATATTATCATGATTCAAAAATAATAGGTTTAACCTTTGATTTCAACCAACTTATTCAAAATAAGAAGATTCAAAACTACTCCCATCTCTCCACTATAATAACTATTATATCATGATATTATTTTTTGAAGTTATATATGTTATTTGAAGAAAGATTTCATAAAGAGACACTATCCATGGGGTTTTATTAGCTATGTTTATATAATCATAGGTATTATAGAAAAAATGGATTCATTTTATTATTCCCCTTGATTTCTACATCATGATTTGACCCGTGTAGTCTTAGAGGTAAATTTAATGGTCTCTTCTATGAAATGAAATAATATAAACCATATTAATTTTATTATAAAAGGTGGATTATTACTATAGTGGGATAGGAAGTGAATAATAAACAATTTCAAGAATAATATAATGATAAATAAATTTTTAAGGGGGCCTACACTCTATAGTTAGGAGTAGTTTACAATATATGAGTGTTTGGTTAATGATAATTGTTAAAAATTAGTTGAAAAAATTCAGAAGGTGATATTATTGCTACAATAAGTTCAATATTGGATTTTGTGTCAAGACCTATGGTGATGGATATGTTTTTGTGGTATTTTTAAATGTTGTTGAGATTGGAATTAATTGTGATAAGGAAGTTAATCTACAATTTTGAATTATTTTATTGTGTTATTGATGTTATTAATTCTAAAATTTACTAGTGTTTTTCAAATTTTTTACTAAATATTAGTTCATGAAATGTGAATTTCATTTGAAATAAGTTGTTAAGGATGATTAATCTTCTAAGGGATTTAATATCTTTCTAGGAGTTGAAGAATTCATTTATGTCATGATAGATATGTCATTCCATGAACTTAGTTGTTTATAGGTAGCATGAAGATTGTGTAAAGTTCATGCATGTCATATAATTTTACATTGTTCCATGAAGTATAACTAGATAGATTCAAATTTTTATGGGTTAATAGATGTTAATTCCATGAATTATTGATTCATGTTGGCCTCATTAGGTTAAATACCCTTGGAGTGGGGTGAATCAGGGTATTCCATATAAAACTAATTACCCTTCTTGAACTTTATTCATCATTAGAAAAAACAATATTCTCTATCCATCTTGTATAAATTTATAAATTCTAATGAAAACATTCCTAGAACACAAAAATTTAAATTATTTCTCCCAAACTGGGGTAGTCTAAGGATCATGCAAAGGAATTTTGAAATATAAAAAATATAATATATCACACAATTATTAAAATATTAGACTCATTTTCCCCCTTGGTTCATTACTAGTCATGTATTAATAGCTCGATGGTCTCTCCTATAAAGTGTACTCATTGTTCCTTCAGAATATGACTTTCTATCTCTTCATCCAATATTGTTTACACCATAATAAATATGACATGAAGTTACAATTTTTTCAACTAATGAATATTAGTTAACCAAAGAGTTTCTTGGAAATTCTTAATTGGTTCATGAAACTTGTTATTTTACACAACATTTACACTTCAATTTTGGAACTTCCCAAAAATTCATGAAACTTTGAATTTTCATACAACTTTTTACATTAAAAAAACTCACCAAACATTTGTGAAACTCACGATGAAATATTAAAACAAGTTACATTCATCACGAAACTAATTTTTTCATTAAACATCGACAAAAGAAATACATTTTCACAAATCATTCACAAATTCAGAGCTTCTAGGTCTTATTTAAGGATTTCTCTCTCTTAATGAGGGGGTGGGACCTGATTTATAAGAATTACCGACCCTTCAAAGAACATCCACACTTCCACCAACTTTTCAAAGAATATGGAAACTCATTTTAACATAAATTTTATCTTTATATAAATTATTGAATCATTTTATATTCACATAAAATTCCAAAAACATGTTTTTTATGGTGTCACTTTTGACATGGAAATCACCACCTTCACGAAACATCACAAATATTAATGAAAATATTAGTTTTTACATAAAAATATAAATTTCCCAAAACTCATTCATTTTTACATATTTTCTTGTTGTTTCCTTGGATTACTACGTTTGATAAAAATTCCACATGTTCATGCAACCTTTCTCTTATGCAAAAAACATTAATTTATGCATAAAATATTCTGAACACCTTCCAGAGCTTCCCAACCCTAATTCTACACATTCATAGATATCATAAACCTATATCTTAGTATATATATTTTGATCTCATTCAATAATGTCCTAGATCATTATCAACATAATTTAGAAAAAAACTACACTTGAACTTCAACACAGGATTTTTTGAAAAATAGAAATACCTAATAACCCTTAATACAAATTTGAGTGGTATTTTTACTAACAATTAATTCCATAAATAACTTTAGAGGAATTTAAATGACTATGGACTGAATGTGTCCTCATTGTGAATTAAAAATTCATGTTGTGAAGTAAAACTATGTAGATTTCATGGGTTCTCTTCAGGTTAATTACAAACCATGAATAGAGGTTAATTCCATGATTACTTTTACCAATATGAGATTAACTATTAAAAACTGATTAGTCATGTTATTATGTACATAATCACTTCATGAGGTATATAAACATGGAATTTTAGACATGGATTTCACAAGTGAGCTTGGTAGTTACTGGGACATTTAATAACTCCCATTTTGAATTTAAATGATTGATATTTGATGGAAAATGATCCAATGGATTTATTTGAATTACACAATTTATAATCTCGTTATATTTTTAATTTTAAAATTTAAATTCAAATCATTCCATGAGATAATATAATCGGTTATGAAGAATTAAAAAATAGAGGACAAGGAAATACATAATAGAAGAGTTGAAAGACACAATGAAAAATAAATAATGATGTGAAGTTTTCCATGGATAGAATTAATTGAATATCAAGATCTAAAGAGAGGATTATATTGTGAATATCTTTTAAGAAACATGGATATGAGTAAATAGTGTGTCATAGAGAACACCCTTGTAGATTGGTGTTTAAATGCTTATCAATTCTTTTAAAAGTGAGATGTGTGACATATTTATTATTAAAACCTTCTTGAATATAATGAGTGGAAGAGAGGAATATATGTGGACCTTGATTGAGTAGTTAGTTCTTCCTAAATACGTAACCTCATAATAGTGAAGTAGTGGTTAATCAAGAATATCAACACATTTTTGACATGTTCTACTTATATCATCCATTTATAAGTAATCCAAGTAAAACCAATGTAATTATTTTTTAATTCATCATTTGGTTATGATTGATTAAAAAATTTAATGTGTCTTTACTAACATAAAGAAAAGATCCAATTTTACGAAAAACTACAAATGAAAGTATCATTTCACCCTAATTCACCCCCTCTTAGGGTGTTTAGTGGGACTACATGGTATAATAGTTTCCCTAGTTATGGGTACCTAAGGATAATAAGGTCATATTAATATGAAGTATACAATTAATTGGATGACTAAGGTGCTTGTCACCCTAGAAAGGGCCTCCAAGATGACTAGGGTGATGGTAGATTTCACATCACTTTATCTTGTTGGGTTATATATGTTTATAAAAAATAGACAGAATGGGAGTTAATTTAATGTCTAAAATAGGCTATGTCATGTGAGGGGTTAATGCAAAATTTGGTTCACATAGGTTATACGGGTGTGCAACATAGATACTCTAACTTGGGGACACTGTATTGGGTGAATGACACCTAGTCATGTGAACCTGCACTTGCGTAGGAGCTTAAAAACTGAGCTCACAGAAAAAATATAGGAAATGGATCTAGGTATAGGAGATTTGAGAACACATGACATTGGCACGAGACCTGTAGTGCAATATCATATTTCTTCTTTATAGTTTCACAAATTCAAACAACCATTACTATTGATCTGTAAGTCCATTTTAACCCCATGTTTAGTTAAAACCAATCTTGAAAAACTAGATACTCCCCTAGATAGACAATTTAACTTGTAATAAGGGTTTGTATGAGGCCAAAAAGTTCTTAAAATACCCTTAAAACTGTTTTTAAATCATTCACACGTGTTTTTTATTAAATTGTTGATATCCATGGCCTACTCATGAAATGAGTTTCTCATCACCACGTCACAAAACTGGGTAATTTGTTTGAGGAATCTATCACGAACCATCCCCCGGGGCCCATGTCATGACTACCCCAATCCCTCCTTACATAGGCCAGGGGTTGGCGAATAGCACTAGAAAGACGTATTCCTATAATGGGAAGGCATTTCCTTTGAACCTGTACAAATAAACAGACTATAATGCAACAATATACAACCACGAAGTAAACTGCTGTAGTAAAAGAGTGATGAAAGTAAAGGGGCCAGAATACAAGCCTGACTGAAAGGTTCAAGTAGAACTAAAAGGTACAATACAAATAAAAATGGAAAATAACTAATGGGTCATCCTCTTAGGATAATACCTTAAGGGTAGGTACATATTGCCTCCTTATCACTCCATGTCCACCCGTATCATCCGCATACTGCCTAGTCCTAACTCCCTCAAACCTCAGCCCAGCTGCTCGTCATCTGCACAAGATACAACAAGCTGTGGGTGAATCCCATGCTAGGGTGAGTATAAAAATATGCAATAGTGACCTACAGACCACTAAAGGTCTCTCATAATTCCACAAAGGAAAACCACAAAGCATGATCTCAATAACAAATCACAAAGCAATAGACACAGCTCAAATAGAGTCTCAGCAAAAACCAGGTTTTCAGTGAAGTATAGAAGTGCATATGATTATTCATGAAGCTAGATCATATTATTCTATCAAGAGGCACTACTTCTGACCATAAAAAGTCTGACCCACAAAGGATCGATAGGTAACTAACCCCCACTTACCCACATAAGATTTGACCAACATAGGATTGATAGGTAACTAACCCCCACAATAACCCACACAGGATCTGACCCACACAGGATCAATAGGTAACTAACCCCCACAATGACCCACACAGGATATAACCCACATAGGATCTATAGGTAACTAACCTCTGCAATGACCCAGACAGGATCTGGCCCACACAAGATCGATAGGTAACTAACCCCTGTAATGACCCACACAGGATCTGACCCACATAGGATTAATATGCGCTGCCCCACACATGATTGCTGAGTGTGGACCCACAGAAGATCTGACCCACACTGGATCAGTATGCACTATCCCACATAGGATCACTGAGCGCTGACCCACATAGGATCTGACCCACACTGGATCACTCGGTACTAACCTCCGTATGATCTGTCTCCAACCTCGGACTCACTGCCAACCACTTGATTACTCGCACCCGGTGTACTCGAGTTCCGTAGTATTTTCCCCTTGAGATATCGGTCATACCTCGACTACCACTAATCTCCAAAAATGAGTAACCCAAAGGACTACCATGTCATAAGGGTTCCAACGTGACAGACAGTGCGTCAATCGGACGCCCTATCTGTGAGTTATAAGCATTTTAGTTCTGGGGCCCAGGTTGGTTTTGGGTTTGATCTAACTTGGAGGTACTCCAACTGTCTCTAAAACTCAAGAGGAGTATACCAAAATAACTATCTCGATCCAATGATTCCAACGCCACAGACAGTTCATAAAACGAACATCCAGTTATCAAGATATGACTCTTTAAGTGTTTTTGGGCCCGGGTCCTGTCTGAACCGGCCTGACCCGGTCTGGGCTGGGCCACGGCGGGCTCAGCCTAGACCACAAGGGGGAAACCCTAAAAGGTGTCCTGACCCACAAAGGGTGGCCCTACCCACAAAAGAGTGGCCCAACCCGTGTAGGGCTCGACCCGCAAGTGGGCGGCCCGACCGCGTAGGGCGCAGCCCGCAAGGGGGCAGCCCGACCACTATCCGCCCGAGCTGGTGATGGGGGGGGGATGTGACCCTCGGTGTCCCAAACTCCAAAATTTCCCCAAGCCCATTCAGTTTGTGTTTAGGCGATGCCATTTGGGTGCCACCCGGTCACCGTGAAACCCATCGGAGGCACGGGTTCTGCCTCCACCGCAGCTTTGTCCGTGACTTCTTCTCGTTGGTGGAATGCTGGTCGCCTCCTCCGATCCTGGCGATTGATGAGCCACGACCCCTTTCTCACTGGTGGTGTGCGACGTCATTCCGTACCTCCTCCATGGCTGGACGGTGTCGGCCGTTCCGATGACCGTCGCAGCTTTGTGCCATAGCCTCTTCTTGCAGCGTGCGTCAGTGCACACCTTCTTCGTAGCTAGTTGGCGTCACCGCGCTGGCGGTATTCCATGGAGAATGCAAGGGTATAGCAAAGTATCAGAGGGTTTGGGCCAATTTCATTAGGCCTTCACCCTCCGTGTTAGCTCGTAACACAAGGGAGGATAAAGGGTTTAACAAATTCACTTGAAATAAATGAGAATCAAAACCCCTACCTCGTATACCCGTTGGATATTGTCTATGCTTGAAGGTAGATCAACGATCTTCATTCCCACCACAGGCTTCCAATGACGCCGCTCGCACGTATTTATTCAGTTCAGGGTTTCGGCATCACTTGTCACCGCTCTCCAGAACCGGCTCCGTCCTCCAAGGGTTTGGTGTCTCAACACTCCTTCAACACTTCATTGCTTGAAGAAGTTGTGTCAAAACCTCTCAACAAGATCCATATAAATAGGAGAGGGGGAGGGTAAGTAACAACGTGGCGAATTAATGGGGGATCATTAATTTTGATCCTTTCTAATTCCCCAATGATGTCATTACTTAAGATTGATAGGTCAAGCCATTTATTGGCTTGACACGTTACTGGTCCCAGCTCCGCTTGTTCGTTGGAGGATAAGTTAGAAACAAATAAAATAAGAAGTTATTTTATTTATTTCTTTTAAAAATTTACAAAACAAAAATTTTTCTCCAGACCTACTACGGTCAAATTAATGTATCCCTTAAGCGAATTCCAGTGCTGTAGATTCAACGGTACCCTCAGATTTTTAATTCGAGCACTGGTTGAAAAGTTAGAAAAAGCCGCTCACGCATTTACTGAACGTACCTTAAAAAAAGTTTAGAAATTCATTTCGGGAACACTGGGCCTCAGAATCCCATACCGTCAATTTTTACAGACTCTTAATAATTCCATATAATTTAAAAAAATATTACATGGAAAATCTGGGTCTTTACATTCTCCCCACCTTAGAGGTTTTTGTCCTCGAAAGCCACAACATAGAATAAGGGAAAAAATTGGGGTACTAAGCATGAATCTGAGCCCCCCACTCCCAAGTGCTCTCCTAGAGGTTCCCGTACTGCCAGTGAATGCGCACCAGAGGTATCAACCACCCACAAAGGACCCGCTCCTATCGATCCTTAATCTCCACTAGAACCTTCGCAAACATCGCCCCATCATCAAAGTCTAGCTCGCAGTGGTCGATGATGTGAGATGGATCATGCACGTATCTCTTTAGCTAGGATACATGGACGACATTTTACACCCTCTCCAACTGTGGTGGAAGAGCCAAGTCGTATTCCACCTCACTTATCCTCTAAAGTATAAGAAAAGGAATGGTAAACCTCAGTTATAACTTGCCGCCTAAGCCAAATCTCTGTAGTCCCCATCGAGGAGAGACTCGAAATAATATGTGGTCCCCCACATGGAACTCCAAAGGTATCCATCTCCTATCAGTATAAGACTTCTGTCTGGTCTGTGCATCCTTCATATGCTCCTGAATGACCTACACCTTCTCAGTGGTATCTCGTACCAACTCTGGACCCATAAGTGATAACTCCCCTGGGTTTTTACATCATAGAGGTGATTTCCAAGGTTGATTGTATAGGGCCTAGAATGGTTCCATACCATTGGTGGAGTGATAATTGTTGTTGTATGCAAACTCCACCAAAGGAAAGTGATTCTCCCAACTATGGCCAAAATCTAGGACGCATTCATGAAGCATGTACTCCAGTGTCTAAATGGTCCACTCCATCTAACCATCCGTTTGAAGATGAAAGGTGGTTCTCAAAAGTAGATGAGTCCCGAACGCCTCTTGTATCCCCTTCCACAACCGGGATGTGAAAAGTGAGTCATGGTCATAGAAAATCGTCAATGGAACCCCATGAAGTCGTACAATCTTTTGTACGTAGAGGTGTTCCAAGCCCTCTACTGGTCCCTGCCTTCGAATGGGTAAGAAGTGGGCCGACTTGGTGAGTCAGCCAACGATCACCCAGATGGAATCATGTCCCCTGGATGTACATGGAATCATTTTCAAAAATTCTATGGATATTCCAACCCACTTCCACTCTGACACCTCTAGTGGCTATTCTAAGCCTACTAGTACCTGATGCTCAGCCTTCACTAGCAGACAAGTGAGGCATTGGGAAACAAACTCTGCTACTGCCTTCTTCATCCCTGGACACCAGTGCTGGCACTAAAGGTCCTGGTATATCTTCACCACACCAGGATGTACCACCAGAGGGGACATATGGAACTCCCTCGACACCTCCTCCTATAGCACCACTGATACCGTGGTACGCCCTCTGAAGAGGATGACGTGCTCCCCAACTTCATAAATCTATCAGGTGCATGTCCAAAGGATATCTGAGCATGTCGAGCTTTGCAGTCAATGTCCCCAAGCTGCGACTCCATGACTCACTGAAGGAGTGGGGGAGTGACTATTATAGATTGGAGGTAAGATGCTCCATCTCTATCCACGAAGTATATCTACAACCCGACTAGCTACTCTATCACCTCACTCGGGAACTGTAGACCATACCCCTTGCTGAGTGCATCTGCTACCACATTCCCCTTCCCAGGAGTATAGACTATCTCAAAGTCATAGTCCGGGAGGAACTCTATCCATCTCCACTATCTCAGGTTTATGTCCTTCCAAGAGAATATTTACCTGAGGCTCTTGTGATCATAGTAGACTGTAAAACATTCACCCATCAAGTAATGTCTCCACACCTTCAAGGCGAAGACCACTGCTAATAACTCCAAGTCATGGGTAGCATAGTTCTACTCATGGTGTTTCAACTGTCATGAGCCATAGGCGATCACTGCTTGCTCTTGCATTAGGACCCATCCAAGTCCGGTCCCTGACACGTCGCAGTAGACCACATACCTAACACCCTCTTCTGGTAGCCTCAAGATGGGGGCAGTTATCAGTCTCTACCTCAGCTCTTGAAAACTCTGCTAGCATCTCTCTATCTATATGAAGAGTTGTCCCTTCTTCGTCAATGATAAAAAGGGTGCCACAACTCTGGAAAAGTCAGGCATGAATCTTCGGCAGTATCCAGCCAACCCCCAGAAACTCCACACCTCAGTCAAACTCCTAGGTGGATCCCAAGAAAACACAACCTCTATCTTCACTAGATCAACGAAAACTCTAGCCTTCGAGATAACATGTCACATAATGTGTACCTCTCATATTTAGAACTATAACTTTGACATCTTACCATAAAGATGGTGCTCTCAGAGTGTATCCAGAACTATCTGCATATGACAGGCATGCTCTTCCTCCTTCGCTGAGTATATCAAGATGTCATTGATTAACACTGGAAAACATAACCAAGAACTCATAGTGGCCATACCAACATCTAAAGGATGTCTTTTTAACATCCTCATCTTGTACCCTAAGCTGATGATAGCTTGATCTGAGGTCTATCTTCAAAAACCAACGAGCTCCCTTCAGCTGATCGAAAAGATCATAAATTCTTGTAAGTGGATATTTGTTCTTTATGGTCACTAGGTGTAGGCGCCAATAATTCACACAGAGCCTCAAATTTCCATCTGCCTTCTTGGCGAACAAAATTGGGGTTTCCTATGTATAAACGCTGGGCCTTATGAACCCCTTTCTCTATAAGTCCTCCAACTGTACCCGTAACTCACGAAGCTACATAGGAGCCATCTGATATGATGATGTAGATATTGGTGTTGTCCTGGGGTATAGGTTGATGTAAAATTCTACCTATCTTTGTGGAGGTAGTTCTGGAACATCATCAGGAAAGACATCGACATACCAGTCCACTACTACATGATTGTTTAGACTCTCAACATCTACTACTCCGAGGGCAAGGCCAGCCAACTAATGTGTGATCGACTTCATCCACTTCTGGGCAAGTTCATCCTGTGGTAAAAACATTCCCTTCTCACTGGTGAAAGAAAATTTAGTCCCATCTGTGCAGACACACTTCACTTTGTGCCTAATACAGTTAATCTGAGCATGGAATGTGGATAACCATTCCATACCCAAGACGATGTCGTAAGGCCTCAACACCACTACTAGGAGATCCCAGAAAAAGCTCTTGCCTCCTAGAGTAATCTCAAACTAACAGCACCAGTGTGTAATTGTCGAATCTTATCCCATAGGAGTCTCTAGCCGTAAATATCGAGCCAACAGCTCCACCGAAATCTTCGAGCTCCGAACGAGGGCCGTGGAAATAAAAGAGTGACTGGAACCTATGTCTATAAGTACTGTAGCTAAGGTGGAGTAGAAACAGATCGTACCTCTAATCATCTCCGGAGTGTCGTGGTTTTAGGGATCAGCTGCATGGAGGCGATCTCGTCCCTATCCACCTGATCCCTATGGTCGGGGTGGACCACCTAGTGGTGGAGGTGGTAGAACCTCGTATCGCCACCCACTACATGTTGTACGACCAGCTCCTTTGCCAGGCCCACCTACTGCCTTCAGACCTCCACGATCAAATCTCTGCCTCTACCTCAACGGTCCCTTGACTATCTGCTGGTAGTCTACATGGTTGGGTCGGGCAGTCACGTGTCATGTGACCCTACCCGCCACACGTGTAGCACTGCCTATCCCCCATCTGACCTCCTTTGCCTCACAATCTCCACACCACTGACCCTACGTCCTGGGGCCATCCACCAGAAGGCCTGGTCTGCTTGGAACTCTATGTCATATGTCTACTACCAACTGTAGATGACTATTCTATGTGTCGCATGATGGTGGGTCTCGCTATCGGTGCCTGCTCAGCTTGGATGCTCTCTACCAAAATAGCTTGCTCTAGCACCCCATCCTACGTCAGTATGCCGAGCGATATCATTGGTGCTCTGATCTCCCATCAGATACCCTGCTCAATGGTCCGGGCCCTAAATAAAGGGTCCCGTACCATGTCGGTGGAGTTGCTGGAGATATAAGTGAACCTTTCCGAGAACTGGGCCACATTCATGTTGCCCTACTGTAAGTGCAACAGATCCTATATATCTACATAGCGTAAGGTTGCTAGGAAGAAGTCTTCCCTAAAAAGGCATTCGAAGTCCTCCCAAACTAGGGTCACCTCGTCGTGCATCTGGTGCATCAAGCTCCACCATCCCCCTACTACTTCCAGAAAAAGACTGGCATCTAGGATCACCATAAGGTCAGATGGTGTCCCAACCAAGTAGAAAACTCTGAATACAGCCTCTAGCCAGTCCTCAGCCACCTGCGAGTCCATCTCACCTCGGAACCTCAGAGGCCTTGGCTGCTAAAACTCGTGCAACACACTCAGTCAGTGTGTACCCTCTGCTGGTTGGGCTGGTGGCAATGGCTACCCAATAGGTAGTGGTGCTATTGGTACACCACTCGAAGGTGCTAACTCCGTAAGAGGGCCCTACACGGAGGCCTCATCACTCGGTGGTCCATCATCGTGTACACTCTCAGGAATCCTAGCTGGCTATCTATGTGCCGGCATCCTAAAAGAAGACATGTGTGCCCCAGTAAATAAGTCATACTTGATGAGCTAGGTCAAATAAATCACAAGAAAAATCTTTAAAAACACATGGAATTAGTGCGTCCGTGTACTGAGTTGGAAATCAGAATTTAGGGTCCTAGTGTATGGATATGTCAGCCGCCACATAACATTGGACTCCCTAAACTGAAAACCACACTCATAACACTTAACACCATTTCTACATTGAAAAGATCAGAGTCCTAGTTCTTCGGTAGAACCGACTCCTCTGATACCACTTTTTCACGACCCGTCCCCTGGGACCCGTGCTCTGACTACCCTAATCCTACTATCTATAGGCCAGGGGATGGTGACTAGCACCAAAAATGAATATTCCTATAATGGGAATGAATTTACATTAAAACTATACAAACACATAGACTAGAATGCAACAAGATGAAACCATGAAGTAAACTGACGTAGTAAAAGAGTTCTAAAAGTAAAGGGGCCTAAATACAAGCCCAACTGAAAGGTAAAAGTATAACTGAAAGGTACAATACAACTGAAAAAGGTAAAATAGATCCTAGGTTTTCCTTCGAGGATCCTACCTAAAGGTTAGGTAAATATCGCCTCCTTAGCACTCCACATCCGCCCGTCTCCTCCGCGTACCGCCTAGTCCTAGCTCCCTCAAACCTTAGCTCAGCTGCTTGTTGTTTGCACAAGAAAAAACAAGGTACAGGGAAAGCCTATATAGGGGTGAGTATAAAAATACCCAATAGGGGTTCCGAGACCCCCGAAGGTCTGTCATAATTTCACAAAGGAAACCCAAAAATCATGATCTCAATCACAAAGCAAAAAAAAAAGACACAGCTCAAATAGAGTCTCATCTCAAACCATGTTTTCAGTGAAGTTTTGAAGTATAGATTATTTGTCGCGAAGATAGATCATCTTATTCTGTTAAGAGGCACTGCTTCTGACCATACAGAGTCTGAACCACAAAGGATCGATAGGTAACTAACCTCTGTTGACCCACACAAGATATGAACCACACATGATCGATAGGTAAGTAACCCCCAAAATGACCCACATAAGATCTTACCCACAAAAGATTGATAGGTAACTAACCCCCACAATGACCCACACATGATCAGACCCACACAGAATCGATATGCGTTGACCCACATATGATCACTGAGTGCTGGACCACACAGAATCTGACCCACATAGGATTGGTATGCGCTGACCCACATAGGATCACTGAGCACTGACCCACACTGGATCTGAACCACATAGGATCAATGATGACCCACACATGATCGCTCAGTACTAAACTCATTATGATCTATCTCCAACCTCTGCCTCATTTTCAGCCACTGGATTCCTTGCACCCGGTGCGCTCAAGTTCCATAGTGTCTTCCACTTGAGATATAGGTCATACCTTGAACTCCACTAAGCTCAAAAAAGGAGTAACCCAAAGGACCACCATGTTTTAAGGGTTCCAACGTGATAGACGGTGCGTCAATCAGATGCATGATCTGTGAGTTATAAGCATTTTAGTTCAGGGGGCCCGGTGGGTTTCAGGTTCAATTCAACCCAGCCGTACTCCAACTATCTCCAAAACTCAAGAGGATTATACTAAAAAGACCATATCGATCCATGTATCCCAATTCCATAGGTGGTTCTTCAACAGATATCTAGTTCTCAAGATATGACCCTTTAAGTGTTTCTGAGCCCGGTGGAGCCCAGGTCTGGTCTGACCCTGTCAGACTGACCCAGACCAACCCAGTCTGGGATGGACCGTGGCGGGCTCATCCCGGGCCTCAAGGGGGCAGCACTCAAAGGAGTCACAGACCACAAAGGGTGGCCCAAAAGGGCAGCCCGACCCACAAAGGGAGGCCCAAAAAGGGGCGGCCTAGTCCACGTAGGGCGCAGTCCATAAGGGGGCGTCCCAGCCACGTAGGGCGCAACCTACAAAGGGGCAGCCTAGCCACGTAGGGCGCGACTCACAAGGGGTTGGCCCAACAGCCTAGGGCGCGGCCCGCAAGGGGGAAGCCCGACCGCATTCCACCCAAGCTGGCGAGGGGGTGGGGGGGGGGGTGTGACCCCCGACCTCTTGAACTCGCAAACAGCCCAAAGGCCGTTTGGTTTGTGAAGTGACAGTGACATGTGGGCACCGCCTGGTCGCCGCGGAACCAGTCGGTGGTGCGGGTTCTACCTCCACTACGGGTTTGGTCACGGCTTATTCTTGCCAGCGATGAACTGGTCGTGCCGCCTACCCACTCACATACAACGCTCTGGTCATTCCGCCTCTCATTCAGTGGCTAGCTGTAGTTCCAACCTCCTCCTCTGATCACCATGGCTGACAAGATGTGGTTTCTTGCTCACTGGCGGCGCGCGACGGCATTCCACACCTCCTCTGCGGCCGGCCGGTGTTGGGCGTTCTGATGACCGCTGCAGCTTTGTGTTGCGACCTCCTCTTGCAGTGTGCTTCGGCGCACACCTTGTTCATAGCCGATCAGTTTTGTCATGCTGGTGTTATTCCTTGGAGAACGCAAGGGTGTAGAAAAGTAGCAGAGGTTCTAAGCTAAGTTCATTAGGCCCACACCCTCCGCGTTAGCTCGTAACATGAGGGAGGATAAAGGGTTCAATAAATTCACTTAAAATAATCGAGAATCAAAACCCCTACCTCGTAAACTTGTTAGAGAATGTCCGTTCTTGAAGTTGGTTCAGTGATCTTTGTTCTCGCCACATGCTTCCAACAACGCCTCTTGTAGGTTGTCCTTCGGATCAGGGGTTCAGTGTCACCTGTGACCACTCACCAGAACCGGCTCCGTCCTCTAAGGGTTTGGCATCTCTGAACTCCTTCAACACTTCATTTCTTGGCGAATCTGCACCGACACCTCTCCCCAAGCTCCATATAAATAGGAGAGAGGGATGGTAATTAACAATATGGGGAATTAATGGGGGATAATTAATTAGGAAATGTCCTAATTCCCCAATGATGCCGTTACTTAAGATTGATAGGTCAAACCATTTACTGGATTGACATGTCACTGGTCCCAGCTCTACTTGTCAGTTTGAGGATAAGTTAGAAACAAATAAAATAAAAAGATATTTTATTTATTTTTTTAAAAAGTCACAAAAGTTAACTTTTTCTACAGACCTACTGTAGTCAAAGTAAAGTCTCCCTTAAGTGAATCCCAGCACTGCAGATTCAACGGTGCCCTTATATTTTTAATCTGAGCACTGGTTCAAAAGTTAGAAAACGCCGCTTGGGCGTTTATTGAACGTACCTTAAAAAATGTTCATAAATTCATTCCGGGCACACTAGGCCTCGGAATCACACACCGTCAATTTTTGCAGACATGTAATACTTATATATAATTTAAAAAAAACTTACATTGAAAATAAGGGTCTTTAAATAATCTTCATCCCTTGGTGTGCAAGCAGTGATGCATGTGAATCCCCAAACCTACACTCCCAGATATGATGTTATAAGCATATACTTTACATACTAGATTCAATACAAACTGTATATTAATAGAAAAACCCATCCATAAATAACATGACTTATAGAAAATAATGATTTATATAAATTCTAAATACCTTTTAGGTTTATAGAGTTACCGAATTAGAATAAAAAATAACTAATAGAAACCATTTTCCTTATATTTAATAGATATTTTTTCCAACAATATGAGAAACTTGTTAATCCATAATATGTCATAGAAATATCCAAAAAATCCTTCAATTCCTGTTATCAATCATGAAATATCATGTGTACTTATTTTCATCATAACATGGGGAATAAAAACATAAGAAATGAGTGAGGTCAAATGCTTAGTAAGGATAATATATAACTAAATCCTTTAAAAACATAAGTGTCGTATGCTTAATATGGTTGAAATAAATTATTTTAATAATTATATAATCAAATTAAACTGGGAAAATTTTATATCCATGATAATAAATGTATACATGTATATCTATAATACTAATTTTATAACGATTTAAAGTATAATTCTAGACATCAAAACTTGTTTTCAAGGCCTTGTTCCAAGGCATTATACTAATATAGGGAGAGTTACTCACCAATTTTTTTTCCATTTTTTGATTAATATGTTTAATGCATCGAGTGTATATATAATTTCAGGCCCCACTAATCACATTTTTAAGTCCAATGAATTAACTAAAAGTGTCAGCAATACATTTTATTCCATTCCCTAAGGAACCACTTTCTGAATAAAATATGGCTATCTATATAATAAAAAATATAAAATTTCAATACATAATCATCCTGTGTTAGCATTCAATTATCATCAAGAATGTCAATAATTTTCCCCTTGTAAATAAAATTAATAAAAAGATCATAACACAAGCATATATTTAAGATGGATGGTCTAATAATATATAATAATAAATAGTCATATTTCCAAAAATCGTCTGTATTGTAAAAAAAATATGAAACACCAATACTTCTCCCAATGTCAATATAAATTATGTAAAATGCGATGTTAAACCCGTATAGAATAATTTGTATACATATCTGTTAATACCAAAATCTCATGATCATAAGAGATGTAAAGAAATAAGTTTGATGGTTTCAAAAGAAAATATCTCCAATGTAACAATGTAACCTATAAGGATGTTGACATAGATGAAAAAAACCTTATAAAAGAATGACTGAAAGATACCACCCAATATGGGATCAGGAAATGGATCATATGAATCGTTAGTTCATTCCCCCAATTGATAAATATATATTTCATTTTAAATAGTGAAATGTATGCTATATTAGGGTAAATCCTTTTGAAAATTAAAAGGTAAATGGAAGTAAAAACATAAGAATATCTTTTAAAAACATATTTTAACATTGATGTAGAAGAATATATTATATATCCCTTTCCCATTTCATTTTTAAAAATAATCATCAATAATAATTCCTTGAAATTCTTAAAGTTTATATTGGATAAATTAGGATAGTAAGACAAAACATATGAAAGTGAAATGAAAAACTCTTTTTATTATTTTTCAAACCCACATTGTTCAAAACTCACATTGTGAAAAGAGTAACAAATCATTATTTGTATAAAAATATATTTTTTTCCATGGATTTATAGAAATTATCATAAAATAATATATTTGGGTGTGAGAACCCATGAATAGAATAATTTTGTTCATGATGAGACAATATAACTTAAGGAAATGAGATTTGAGTTATCAATATACCTTATAGACAACATAATCTATGAAGTAATAAATATTTCAAAAAGGTGTTTCATATAGAAGAAATTTTAATTAATAGAATAAAAATATAATAATCAATAAAATAATAAATTTTTAAAGTGTACCATACTTTTATGTCCTAGAGGTTGATCAAAAATTAATGAATGATAAATTAGTTACCAAAAATCTTTTTAACTACGATATGAATTGGGTAAAAAACCATTTGAACAAAAGGAAATAATTTGGACTAGTATTTACCATGAATAAAAAAATATGTGATTATGATAAATCCATTCATATTAAATAAACCATTCAAAATATAACATTGTGTATAAGATAAACATGTCTTAAGGAATTATATTTTGAGACAAAGGTCCCTTACGGCTTGTGAAAATTTTTAATCAAAACCCCTAAAAATAGAGGGATTATAAATGAACATGAATACCATAATTAAATTTTAATTCATAATATGATATCTTAAATAGGTATTATATACACCTCATAAATGAAATTGGTTGTATAATACCAAACATATCTCAAAGAGAGGGATTTGAGATGAAAACCCTTACCTTTGTACTGATATATTCTTCACTTGCACCAACTTTCTTGAATAATTAAATTAAGGTCATTAAATACATAAACAAAAACCTTAATCATAACTATAAAATTTTAAACTCCTCAATTATAATCATTATATATATATACATTTTATTTTTTTACCCATCTTTAACACTGGGTGTAAGTAATCTTTGTCACATTGAACTAGTTTCTTATGAAATGGTGTTGATATCCAATATTTTTTTAATGTTAATCATCATAATATCATTAAAGGTGATATAATATATTTTACTTTATATATATAAATTTATAATTTCATTCCATGGTAGTTTTTGTTACAAACCATGAAGATGAAATTGGAGATGATAATGTTTCAGTGATTCTTAATAAAAAAAGGGTTTATCTTAATTAATTAATTTAATTATAATGTAATAAATATATAAATAAAAACAAAAAATATTTAAATATATATATTATATTGTACTTGTAATTAATTTGCCATAGTCATCTGTGATATAAATTCATATCATCATTTTAGTAGGTGGTTAAATCGACCCAAACCTAAATATAACAAGATTAATGTGAAATAAACCAGCATGATCACTATGATCCTTGATAGGGGTAGGGGTTAATGAATTATATTTAATGTATAATAAATTATTTCTTATGTAAAAAAATTCTTATCTTGTTTAATAGTTATAACTTTGTGGAAAGTAAGCACAAAAAAACTTTCAACATGAACACAATAATTTACAACGGTCACAACTCATTAAGAGTATATAGTCCATTGAATGACTTAAAAATAATATAATACCTTAAAATAAATTGGAAGAAAATACTTTTTATACATTTATATTATGTATGGAATATAATTACACTTTTATTTTAATATGTTTAAAAAACTGTTCATGTTATCTCTACACATATGAAGATATAACAAATATTTTGTAACAACTTTTAGAAACCTTCACCAGTAGGGATAAACTGTTGTCACTGTGATTCTTGTACTTTCTTTACTTTTGAACTAATTTCAAAAACCTCCTTCTTCACATTCTTACCTACTGGCGAGTAAGAACTATAACCATGTAATTTAGTATAAAAATCCACCTGTTCATTGTTTGTTTGATTTCTCTGTTTTATTTGTCCATCCAACAATTCTTTCTGGTGCATTCTAATAAGAAAAAAACATACCTATGATCTGTCTATCTAATTCATCCTAATATAAAAGTTTTTCTAGAAACTTGTGTTAATTTCCTCTGATCACAATATTTATATTCATTACCAAATTTTTATTTTTTAACAAAGAGATTTCTTGGTAAGAAAATTCATACTCAAACTTTATCTTTCTAAATTTTATTTGATACATCTACCTGAAAATAATTTTATAGAACATCAGTTTTCACATGCATCAATAATACAATTTTTCTATAATATTCTTGCATCCTATTTATTTGTGAGATATTATGATGAAAGGTATGATTTCAATTTTACTTTCCCACTCAATAAAATATTAAAATTAAAATCCCATTCCTTATATAATTCACATGGATGATTCATAAATCCTTATAGAGTATTCTTGATGATTCTTATAAATTCAATCATTCAAAACCTTCAAAAAACATACATTATTCTTGGAGTGAATCATAGATCTTCCTCCCATGATATTTGTAACATTTAATGGTCATCACAATATTTATACATTGAATATCTTTATTAAAATTTTATAAATAAACTGCAAAAAAATAAAAAATTATACCACTAAAAAATTCCTCAGTGATACTTTGTATAAAATATTCAATTTAGAGAATTTTTTTCCAATTTGTCCTTTTCAAACTTTATATAAACTCCTTGAAATACTCTCCCATGCTCTTCCTGTTTCCAATAAATTTCATTAAAACCCACTTTTAATTTCCTTCATTTTTCGACCTCTATTATATGATCTCTATATAAAACATTCAACTGATAATCCTAAACCAACTTCATTTTAAAAACTTCAAACATGTTTGTTTGATAGAAATTGTATAAAAGGTTTTTCTGATGGAGTTCATCTGATAAATATTTCCATTTTAGACTTCATTATATTTGAATTTCATCCAATTAAGAGTTCATTTGATTTGGACTTTGTCTGATTTGGACTTCATCTGATTTCATTATTGAACATATTCATTTTTAAAATTCAACAAAATTCCTTAATAAGATGACTTAACATACTTTTAACACTAACATTCCTCATCCAAACATATGTATCTTTTTTATATTTAGTGAACACCAAAAAACTACTTCTTAAATACATAATAAGAAATTTGTATAAATAAAGAAATTTGTCCCCTATTATAGAAATGATTGAATTAAGAGACCTTTCATAAAGCATGATGTTGAAACATTTAGAGTAGAAAATCATCATCATATTTTTCACTTCACCAAAAACATTATCTGATGACATTGTAAACTATATAAGATAAACATTCATCACATTTCTTATCCCAATAAAACTTTTTCAAGAATATTCCTTCTGATAGACTTTATCTGGAATAGTTTTTCAATTCATTAGTTATTGGAAATATTAGAAAACTATTATGATATATGTTTGATCAACAAAATAAAAAAAATCTTAACATATTTCAAAACAAATTCTAACATCTTCAAAAATAACTCAAAACTTCTTGGTCTAATAATCTCCCCCTTTGTATTTTTTTCAACTAAGGAACATAAATTATTAAACCTTTATAACCATTGAAATTGATTATATACCGAAAAATTATAATCCTATGTGAATAAACTCATTAAAAGAAACAATAATCATTTAATAACAATACTATTATGTCCATAAGTAGTGACTTGAGAAACTTTTAAACTTTAATCACAAAACAACTTTTTCCTGTATGATAAACTATCCTACATGAAATTCAAAAAACTATTAAAACACTTACCAGACACTAAACCCATAGATAACCCCTTTTAAAGAATCCTCTAAATACAAGATATTTCTTAAATGGTTAAGAACATAATAATGGATATATTTATTTAACTGTTTTCCCATTGACAATACTATCCAAGTAAAAGGTAGAGAGGGGATGGAAATCCCATACCTTAACCATGAAGAGAGGGATTTTGAACACCCATTATCAACCTCATCTTGTGAAAATTTTCCATTGTAAATGGTTTTGTGAAAATATCAACAACTTGTTCCATTGTGGGAACAATATCTAACTTCAGCTAATTATTCTCCACATTCTCTTTGATGAAGTGATATTTTATATCAATGTTCTTGGAATGAGAGTGTTGCACTAGATTTTTAGGGATGATTTTTAGCACTCTAATTATCACAATATAAAATAAGGAGAGACATCAAATAAAAAAATAATTATTCCAATTTTTTATTTAACCATATAAGTTTTTTACAAAAAATTGGTAGCAACATACTCAGATTCAACATTACTGAGAGTTTCTAAATTATGTTTATTTGTATGCCAACTAACACATATTTCTCTTAATAAAAACACTCCATCAGATATGGATTTTCTATAATTGAAAATTCATACCCAAAATTTATATTTATAACCAAATAAAACAATCTTCCCTATGCTATTATATTTCAAATAAAAATATGTTGTGCCTTTGATATAACTATGAATTATTTTTTCAACCATGATATGAGATTATTTTGATGAAATTTTATATCATCCCAAAAGAGTAATATAATACACTATATTTTTCCTTGAGGCCATAATATATAATAAAATTTCATCCAACATCCAAAATTTTATAGGATTTATTTCCGTTACTTCAACATTTTTTGAAACTTTTCCCATCAAAATCAGTGTCAAAACATGTTTTTAGTCTTCCATTCCAAAACTTCTTATAAGTTTCATAGTATAATTATCTTGATATATGAAAATATATTTCTTATTTTTTGATATTTTTAAGATAGAAAAGTATTTCATTTCTCCTAATATGGACATATCAAATGGATACATTATCTCCTCAGAATTGTTTTGGCAAATTTCTTAATCATTATTTGTAAATATTATGTCATCAATGTAAACAATCACAATGCCTTTAATTTGAGAGTAACATTTACAAATAAGTCATGATTCATTTCTTATAACATCACCATTTTCATTAAACTTGATTAAAAATACCCACATTGTGATGATAAAATTTTTATTATTTGGTTTGGGTATAAGTTACCATGTATCATTCTTTTCATCCTAATCTATATATTCATTCATAGCATCAATACACTCATAATTCTCCCAAAATTCATCAACATAATTAAGCTCAACCTATGAATATAATGATTTATGTGATAATAAATTGGAATATATTCTGATTTGAACCTATTTTCATTGATCTCCAATGATCTTATGATCATCCACTTACTATATTAGTCTAGGATGAGATGAAAATAATTGTTTCTTATCAGTTGATAAAGTTTATTAAGAATCTTTATCTCCATTAACATAAACATTTTATTATCATTAAGAACATTTTTAAATTGTTCAAATGCAACCACATCATATTTCCTTTCTTTTATGTCTATAACTATTTAAGAAACATTCTTATAAGATAGTTCATGAACTTTCACATATACCAAATCAACTATCATTCTTAATTTTTTGTTAAAGTATCTATATCCTCTGCCATTGTGTTGGTAGCTAAGAAGGAATCCATCAAAACCTCTAAGATCAAACTTACCAATATTTTCACCATTTAATTTTATAATTCATTGAATGTAAAACACCCTTATATGATTCAAACTTTGGGAAAATTTTTAATACATCTCATACAGATTCATCTCAGAGTTTGGCCTAAAGAATCATCGATTCTAAATATAAACCACTTCTTAAATTGCATGTCATGAAAAATAATGTGAAGTATCATGTTTAATCAACTTTGTTTGTTCCATGTCCAAAAAACATATATTTATTATCTCAAAAATACAATTTTTCTATGGTGTGTATGCTAAACTGAACTCATTATGAATTCTATTGTTTTTTAGAAAAAATTTTAACTCCCATATTTTATATTCTCCACCATTATCATTTTTAATATTCTTCAAATATTATCCGCATTATTTTTCTTCACTTATCTTGTGAATCTTAAACTTTTTTAGAGCCTATTATTTATGATTAAATAACAAAATACATGTAATTAAAGTAAATTAATCAATAAAATAAATGAATCAATTATCTATATGTGCTTATTGTTTACTCATTTTCCCATAAATTTTATAATTTATATACTATATGAGATGAGTTGAATGAATCTCAACTTTATTATGTACTTTGTTTGTAATATTCCTGTTATAGAAAAAGAAGAAACACCAATCTCTTCTTCATATAATATCAAGAATACCATGAATACTTTCTCTATTGAGTGGCCATGCTCTTTAATAAACTTCATCTAACTTCCCCTGTACGTATTCAACACTTTTTGAGTGGATATATACTTTAAAAATTTATGATTGGTATGTATTCCACACCTTTATATATAAAGAAAATTCCACCATATCATTAATGAAAAAATTACTATAGTTAACTCCAAATCATGAGTTTGAAATTTTTTCTCATGAACAAAAAATTTTCATGATGTATAAGCCATCACCATATCATTATTCATGAGGATGAATCATATTATCTTCTCTAATTCATCACTAAATAGATAAAACCCTTCTCTATTGTAGGGTAGTGTATGCATAGGTGTATTGAATAACATTATCTTTAGTTCCTTCAAATTTTCTTCACATTAATCTTTCCAAGGAAACATGAATCCTTTTGAGTTAATATGCTGAGTGGATTTGAAAACCATGATAGATTATCTATAAATCATTGATAATATTCACAAAAACCAAGAAAAGTATGGATCTCAGTCATAGTGGATGGAATATGTAACATTCAATAACATTTTTCATCGATGGATCCAATGATATTCCTTCACTTGAGATTATATAACCCAAAAAATGAATCTTTTTTAAGCCATGATTTACATATGATTAATTTTTCATACAAATTATAATTTATTAGGATCTATATTAATACTCTCAATTTATCTTCATACTCTTCCATGGTTTGGAAATATATAAGAATATCATCTATAATGGCTAACAAAAAACTAATAAAGGTAATATATAAAGTATATATTCATTAAATACATGAATATAGTAGGATAATTAGTAAGAAAAAATGGAAGAACTATAAATTCATAATGTCCATACCTCATATGAATGGTTATCTTGGGTATTCCTTCACTTTTGAACCTCAACAGATAGTATCCCGATCGAAGAAAAATATTGATCTCCTCATATATGAACTAAAAAAGCATCAATATGAGGAATAAAATACATATTCTTAATTGTGATATTTTTATGTTACAAATAATAAATAAAGAGTAGCATTGATCAATTGTTCTTATTAATAAAAAAACATTTCACCCTCAGGAAACAGACTTGGATGAATGAATCCATTATCAAGATTCTCACAAAGTTTCTTCTTCAATTATTGCAACTCAATAGGGGAAATTTTATAATGATTTTTTTGAAATATTTTTTTCACCATAAATGAGTTCTATTGAAATCTCAAATTTATGAATTAGATGAATACTAGGATAAAATACTGTAAATACATCAATAAAATCTCATATAAAAGGAATATTTTATATTTTTAGTTTCTCCCTATAAAAATGAGATAAACACCACTTTTTAAAAAGAATCAAGACCCCTAAATGGATGTAATTTCTATACGAAGTTTCTATTCATCATCTCACTAATAGATGATCACAGGTTGGTTCATACTATCAAACATGAATTCCTTTCCTTGTAAATCTATCTGGTATTTATGTAATGAAAGAAAATCCATACCTATGATAACATGAAATTAAACTATAGGGAGAATAACATGATTCTTAGGAAGAACATTCCCAAAAAATTCAATCAGGTAAGTATCATTAACATCATATATGATCATTTTACCATTTGGGGTTTTCACTGATCATTTAATATCTAATCACTGAGTATATGAATTGATATTCCTCAATAATTTTCCAAATATATAGATATTTATATTATTGTTCACAAATAGGGTAATTTAATATTTGAACATACCTATAACCACATAAACATTATCATTATATCTTAAATATCATAGTAAAACTAATATGTTATCCTGATAATCTATAATCTTTAATCAGAGTGATAAATCATGAAATATAATTATTAAGATGTCAATAACATGAAACCTTTTCAATCCATGACAGCTTAGTTTTAACCTAGGTAATTAATGGTCATAATCTATTCAAATACATCATATTGGTTCATAATGAAAATGTTATTTATCCCATTTATATCCTTTATAAATGTCTAACTAGGTGTAGAGTAAGGGAATACTCACTATGAACTAGAATGATAGTTGAGATATACTCAAACAACTATTTTTGGGGTACTACCCTTTGATTAATTTATGCTAAAACAATTTTTACCTATAGTATCTAGACACAAATTATTTACTTGTAATACCATACTCTATTATTTAACCAAACTTAGGATGATCTAATATATAAAGGATTATCCTACAAGTTCTGGCTAATGTTTTATAATCTTAGTTTTCAAAGATAACTTAAATTTTCTCTTTAACTAACTATAGAAACCCATAATTTTTATACATAGATATTATATGTTATTAGATGAATATTTAATACGTAACTTTATTATGCATTATAGAATCAATTAGGTTTAGTTCCATTGGAAACATGGATGCATTAATAACTATTCCATAAGAGATATATATTATCTCCCACATAATTATTCATAAATATAACTTTTATTAGAAATATCATACCTAAAATCATTCTTCATAACCTGTGGAATAAAAAAATAATAAATGGTTAGCTTGGATGTTTTTGTAAGGGTATACAAGGAAGATATCAATTATCAATTAAGAAGAACATGAGTATAAGGGTATTATACCATGACATTAGCATTTCAAAGACATTCCCAAAAAATAATGGATCATGGACTAGAGTCATGGAATAAATATTAGTATTTTATAAGACATGAATCATAAGGGAATCATATATCATGCGCCATGAGAGAATACCATTGGCAGAAGACATAAGTTTTTGGCATAGAAATAAGCATAAAAAATCATTTCCTTAGTCAATTATCACTACCAAAACTATCATATTGGATTAAGATCACTATCAATTACATAATAACCCTATTCAAAGATCAGTTCCAAAACTATCATAGTGAGTAGAGTCCCTTACTGAACTGAATTCACTCCCAACTATAGCCTTATTATATAATGAGATTTTTAACCCTACCCAATGCATTGGAGGGATATATAATATTGGTCCAATTAATCACATAATAATAATAATTTCACATGTTTACCAAAAATTCATAAATCATTCATCATATATCCCAAATCATGCAAAGGAAATAAGTTTCATAAAAATTACAAGATTTCGTCATAATATAACCCATGGAAAATAAACAAGTTTTATAAACATCTCATCATAATAAATATATAACATATAGAGAAATAATAAGTATGGTATCATTGGATTATACACCTAATAAATCATTAGTAACATCAAATATGATATCTTAAAGTATTTTTTTAAAGATCATGTATAATGTTTCTTCAGAAAACACTTTTTTTACTTTGAAATCAATTATTTAAAATTTGAAAATTTCCCAGATATTAAGGAAATAAATTTATATGAAAATAACATTGGAAACTTGTAAAGTATGATTCAAAGATTTGATGGGTCATAACAGTGGGAAATTTCACTCATGTTGTGTACAATAAATCAATTATTCCTTTCACCTTTTTAATAAAAAGCCAAAGTACATCACTTGGAAAATAACAAGAAGATTAATTTATGAATATTTTTTAAAAATTAAATAATTTTTATCAATTAATGTAAAAATAATAGTATAATATTAAGTACATTCAAGAAAATGTAACTATAAAAAATTTTTATGTAATAAAAAGTATTTTCCATTGAAGAGAAAAATAAAGTTGATTTTAATTAAAAACATTATTTGATAATCTTGACTTATTAATAAGAGTAAAATGAAATGAATACTTTTAATCTATTGAAATTACCATAGTAAAATAAATTCAAGGTATTTTTTAGAGATTGGTCATACAATTTTATTATTCGAAACTTATTCATAGACAATCCTGATGAACAATGAGATTGTAACCTAAATACCATACCACAAGTTCAACATGCATAGAAATCACTATAACCTCCAATATAAAAAATTCAAATTTCTTATAATTATGTAAAACAGTAATATAAATAATTATAATATCATATATGATCCAATTATAACAATTCATATCCCATTTATTAATAATTATTTATTAAAATCATTATTTCTGAGTGTTAACTATTTTTTTCTTGAGAATTCCATTTTGGTAGTAATTGTCCATGAAATTTTATCATTTTTACATCATCTAAAAAATAATCATTAAAAAAATTATTATATATTCATTATATATATATATATTCATAGTCATCCATAAATGATAGAGATAGGGAAATGAATTATATCATTCATGGATACAGTAGGTTGTTTGTACACAGTAAAGATGTTTTCACTTTTTGAAGAATATAATGAAAGAAATGTAAATAATAATTAAACTTTTAAAAATAATTATTATATCATATATATAATATATATTTATTAAATAAATCATTATTATCATTTTTGTAAATCAAAACTGAAAAACGAATCACATTGCTTAGTGGAGGTGGTACTCCACACATGTACATAAGCGAAATTATCTGTTTCCGACGTATTGTAAAGTAAAAAAGGTAGATATGAAATTATAAATAAAGAAGTATAATTATTTCATAAAGAACATTTTCAAAAATTAAAACCATAAATATATCCATCCATGAAATATGGTAATGGAAAATGAATTTTATTACTATGTGGAGGCGGTAGTCCCGACGTACACATGAGCAACATTTTACTTCCCATTTGATGGAAAATAGAGTGAAAAAAGATGGTTTAATAATAATAACATTTAAATATATTTAGGTTAATTATTTTATTATTTTATGGTGAATACCAAATAATTATATGAGGTAGAACAGTAAAATAAATTGAATGATGTCTTGTATGATTATTACCTCTTCTTTGACAGGCCTCTTTTTGATCCTTTTGTAAGGACCCTTGAAATGGTATTTCAAGAAGAAAAAAACATATAATTAGTGTATATTAATGTTTAAAACATAATTGTAAACATTTTGGTTTAGTAATATGCTTAATGTGGTGTAAAGAGAATGCATGGGTTTCCTTTTATAAGTTAGAGATAGGACATTCTTGAAATTTCATAAAATATTAAAATATAATAATTTCATACTAAACCCAAATTAATCCAAATTTCCAGTGGTTAAAATTTTAAATAGGTCTGTGTATAAATATGTTCATCCTATTGGATTTATAAAAGTATAATTGTTAAAATTTCCCTTATCTTTTGGTTTACCCCCAGGTGAACCTATTTTCACCTTAAAAGTGGTACAATGTTTTTAATGATTCTACTATTAATTATGATAAAAATTAAGTTAACTATATAAAAATAGAAATTATTCTAATTTGAAATATGAAATCCATTTTATCATATTAAACTAAAAAATTTGGTATAATTTCATTTAAAATTAAACCCATAAAACTTAATGAAAAATAGTTTGCAGAAAAGATGTGCTCCAATGTATAAAACATTTTATTAACAAAATAAAACATAAAAATAATTATAATGTACCAAATTGGATTATTAATTATATAAATGAAAGAAATTTACTTTTAAAAAAAATTAAGAAAATAGATCTTTGTAAATTCTTTAAATGAAAAGGCAATTTTATATAAAAATCGGTATTTTTCATTATACATCCAAAAACAATTACTTTCAGAAATGTTTTAAAACATCACTATAATATAATATTTAAATAATTATTTTAAAAATGAAGTTAATTTTTAATATAAATTTTCTAAAAGTGGGAAAAATTAATAATATTATTTTATCACAAAAAACCATTTTTGGGGAAAATTTTAATTTTAAGTATATAAAGGATTTACTAAAAATTGAGTACTCATTCATCAATTTATTTTCTTCATCTAAAAAGTTTATACATATTTTTAAAAATATGGTAATTACTATTTATAACACCAATTTAATAGCTATGTTATACCGATATACTATATTACTATTCATTTAGACTCATATTTTCATGTCTCATAAGACATCGAAGAAATTAAATTTATTTGAAAAGAAATATAAAAAAATCAGGGTGTTACATCAAAACTATGAATAGTATATACTCCCAGAAGAATTCCCTATAAATCCAGATTTCTCAAAACTATTAATGAACTCATAATTCCATAAATAATCACTAAATCTCAATCCATAAAATCAAAAAAAAAATATTTGAGGACCAAGCATGAACTAGATACATAATAAACATAAAAAACTTTATAAACCAACTATTGTATTAGATGGGTGGTTATTAATAACCCTCCCATGACTGACTATTAGAATTATAATTGTCTTACCTCAATAATACCAATCATCCCAAAACAAAAAGGTAAAAATTTCATTTTATACCATTTGTAATGAGCCAACCAAGAACATCATCTAAAACAACACCTTAGTCAAACTTCCACTAGAATTATGGGCATCCCGGATCCCTGTTGGTTGGAAAATAGTTCTTGTGAATCAAAAGAACACATTTAGGAATGATTTAACCCATAAACAACAAACATAATAGATAACATAGTTGAAAAAACATCCTACAGAGGAATAAATTGTTATATATAATAGTAAAGGAAACAATAGATGTTCGATAGAATAGATTACATGGTTGATGGTTGAAACAACTGAAATCAAAGAAAGAGATAAAAAAGAATAACATCACCATATCCAAGTGAGGCAACTCAATATACACCTCTATCAAAGTTCATACCAAAAAATATCTAAAAATATCCATTGTGTTGAGAAACATACAAAACATGTAATATATATAGGCATTAGCTAAAAGCCTAGTAGGTAACCACCCCCAACCCGAAGCATAAAACATAATTTTTTTTCCATATCATGTAGTTTTTAAAATAAGTTTACAATATATTTTTTCAATGTTTTCATTCAATAAAACTAGATTCATTGATTTTTCATAAAACACCCAATTTGGAAAAACCAAGCCTTTCAAAAAAAAACAATAATTTAAATTCCTCATATACAAATCTTATATTTTAGTTTAAAATATTTTTTAAAGGCACATTGTGGAATATAGGATATCTTGTCACAATTTTCTAAATAACCATACCTTTGAAAATATTCATAAATCATTATCATGAAAACTGAAGGATCTAAATAGAATGAGTCTAGAACAAATTCAACATGGTCATTAATGAAGAAAAGTCTACATTCTAGTATTAAATGAAAAAATCAATTGAAATTAGTCCATACAACCAATATAACAATATCATTTCCCAACTGAGGAAAAAATATCTTTGTTTGACCTATGTCCCAGCTAAGGCCACTAGCTAGAGTATAATACTAAATGAGTACACATGTGTACCTAGAATTCCCACCTAAAAACCCATTTTATTTGATGAAATTTAAATGGAGGTGTTCATTTCAGAGGTAATATCATACCATATATCATATCTTATCATCTTGATTGAAAAAAAATCGTAAATCCTTTTCACACCTCTGAACACCCATATGGGAACATTCCCCTTTATCATGAATATCAATTCAATTCAATTCACCACCCTCAAAAGGGACATCTAACTTCATTTGTTCAAATCATATATCATTTATATTATAAATAAAGTGGAATTTCCTATGATATTTCCATTTTCCATTTAATTATTTACAGTTCCAACTAGGCCTTTTCCATTCCACTTAGAATATTAAATCATTCAATGAATTTTAGTCCATTTATAAAAAATTTAGAAATCAGTTCACTTTAAGAAACACATGCTTTCAGGGAATTATTTCTAAAGTAAAAATCACCAAAAATCTATAAAACTAAAATTTTATATTTATTTTAAAAATAATTTTCATAAAAATTTCAAATAAAATCCTTAATATCCAACTAGAAATATTAATTTCAAAAACAAGTGTATAATTCATTCAAAATATCTTTTCACATCAACTGATACCAAAATTTCCTTGTACACTTTCTTCAAAAGATCAATAAATAATTAATAATTGTTATATATACTTATGTAGGAATTATAAATTTATGGTATAAAAATATCAATATAAAAGGATAATAAATAATAGATTAAATTTTAAAGTAGTTGATTAGGGAACCTACCTCAGAATAATTCAAAACTCAATAACTGGAATGAATCCCAAATGAAAAGAGAGGATAGGATCAAAGAAGCTAGATGAAGTTCCATATAATAATAATTAATAATTTTAAAACATATATTTGAAAAAATTCCATGGATTCCATAGCCTCTTTGAATAATGAATCAGGAGAAGATAAAAAATCAAATTCCATAAAGAGGAAGACATACCAGAATAGGATCACTACTCTGAAAGTCACTTCAGTCTGAAAAGAGATGCATTTGGGAGAGAAAAAATCACCTAGGAGGCTCTCATGTTTCACAAAGATCTAGTTAGGTAAGATGGATAAGGGAAAATAAATAGAAAATGGGTTGTGGGGTCCAATTACTATGCCACCCCATCACAAATCCACATCCAGTGACACCAGTATCTACTTGGGAGGCCACCACTAGATAGTCAATGAAACATTAGATATTATATATCCACTATTTATCCCATAGGCCATCCAATGGCATATATTTATCTTTTTAAGATATATCCCAAGGTCCATAGTCATGATTCTTTTCAAGCCACACCCTTACTAAACATATCAACGAAAAATATCCACAAAAACAATGATGAACGGTAAAAACAAAAGTACATGGAGAAGACTAATGATTATGATGTTATATTTATCATGTTCATCTAAAACTGAGGGACCCATATAAATTGAGACTCACATAATAAATAAACCAACATAATTTCATTCTAAATTGGGGTGGGGGTTACCATAAGAATGGTTTAAGTTGAGTGCACACTTAGGGCCTCTGGTATGGACTATTATAGGTGTTGATTATTTAATAAATTTTAATTTACTTTTTAATATTTAAAGTTATAACCCTATAATTGGATTATAAAATAATATTTAGGGATTATATATAGGTTTAGACACTATTTTCATTAACATAACCTTAAAATGGGAAATATATAAAAGTGATAGAGATCATATTCTGGTAGATTCATCATATGATCAAGGAAATTTGACTAGATCCATGATAAATTTTATGATCAAATCATGCAGATATGATTAATAGAACCAAGGAATTGAAAAATTGAGTGATATAATAATTTTGTGAGGAATGGTGTTTTTTCTTTTTCTTCTACTCTATTATTCATTATTTTGAGCATAGATTGTCTTTTGAGAATATTAGTTCTCTATTGTATAGACCTATAAACTTACCTATTTCAATTTGTGGACTATAATATATTGTTCATGCAGTAATTTATCTTTTTATATGACAATCATGGTAGAGAAAAGTGTTTTGGATTCAGAATATTCACCATTAATCTCTCTAATTAATTTTCCTCTGTTTTCCCTTGCTAGTTATTTGTGTGTTCATCGTATTCCTTTTCTAAGTCCCATAGTACATAAATCTTTATCTGGATCATCCCACATTAATGATCTGGAACCTTGAGTGAAGAATTTTTTATAAAAATGGAATAATTTCACGCATAAGGTTCATTTGAGTATTTTCAGTTGTAAGAGGTGCATTAGTTTAGATACCCTTTGGGAAGTGATAATCGAGACTAGGGGTTTTTAGTTTAGGTAATGAGAACTATATTTATAAAAATTTATAGATATATATAAATTTTTGGAGGTTATGTATACATGGTTTTTCATTATCACAAATATTTTATCTCAAAATATGTGAGAATTATAATGGTTATGAGATTCAGAGAACAATTCCCATTTCATAAAAACAACACAACTACATGATGTATAGTTTGAAAGAACATATGTCATGCACTCCCATGGATATGGAGATAGTGATAAGGAATATTATAAATATCATATGCATTATTGAGTGGATTCCTAAAACTATGAAATGGTTGGAATCCATGGGCATGTCCTATAGCATATGATATAATGGACCAGTGTATCTGAGGTACACACTATGTCACAAAATTTTCCCACACATCATGTATCCTATTTAACATGTCATGTGGGTGGAGCATTACATAACATGCATTGGGTATGTACATGACTAGAGAGGTTTTGAGGGGGCACATTTCATGTACACATATCGTACATGTTGTTCAATTTTCCTTCCTTTTCGGATTTTCATATCTCATTTCTTGGGGATCAGATATGGGTGTGTGAGTTGTTTATCCTATGAATTGTCCCATGAAGGATGTGATTGTATACCTCTATTCAAAATCAATGATGGGATACAAGTTGAGAAATTAAATTTATTCACATTGGCTACGTAGAAATGGTGACTAGGTTTTGTCATGATGATCAGAGAGTTCATGGGGATGGAAACTTCCCCCTAATGGATTTTTTAATTCAAAGACCCCTAATTCTTAGATGGGATTGGTATCCCCCCACATTATCAATGTATGGGACCCTCTTCCTATAGATCAGATAAGGTCAATATTCCCCCCATATAATCATGGAGAAAGATACTCTATCACTGGACGTGGTATAACACATTATAAGTGATAAATCAGTGATAGAATCATCCACTAGAGTTAGTATTCCCTCCACCTTACTCAGGTGTACAGTATGTCAGTAATGTTTCGAAGAAATTACTTGGGTTATTAGATTTGATTAGATCATATTCGCAAAGTCTGAAGATAATTTATCATATATATTGTATGTGTATAGTGGGAATCTCTCATTTATCCTGAGGTCTATTATTTACATTATACATGGGTGGTTATGGTAGCAGGATTCATTACCCCCTTGACTAGGTTCTATTATCTGCAAATTTTTGTTTTCCCCTTTAGGAATATATAGTGGTGTCATGGTGATGGCGGTCAATAATGGTTAGTTCTCCCCCAATTAATGAATATAACATTGTATGGTGTAGGTCACCCTTAATATATGTTGGTGGTGGAGTGTAAGAAAGGTTGGGAAGATTTGATATGTTTATTCTTGTAATTCCTAAAGTTCCCCTTGGTTTTCTTTAAGATAAAACTTATATTTCGGATATCAACATCAAACTTTTTTGAAATTTTGGTGCTCTGATCATGAATGTTTCTTACGATATTAAAACCTTCATAGATTATATCTGATTTTAATGGGAATTCTCTTTGTCCCTAAGGCTTACAGTTGTTGAGAATATATGGATTCAATCTTATCTTCCTTAATGATATCCTAAATATCAAGTATTTTCTAATTACTATTTTCATTTATTTTACTATTTTATTTTATTTTACTATTTTATTTTAATTAATTCTACTGAGTATGGTTATACTTACTTCTGCATATGATTTTTGATCACACGTATTTTTTATATAGAAGATGTGGGGTATGGTGGTGGACTTGGTGGATGCTTAGTTGTTATTACATGTTTAGATCACATGCCTGGGGATATTTGGTGATGCATGATGGTAAATAGTGGTGGTAATGACCATTTTGGAAAGAGATCGAACCAAGATTTCACACTATGAGTAATAACCTTGAAGAATCAAGAGTTTATAAAATTTGGATGCTTTTGGGATGTAAACATAATTTGGGGTTTTCATATAAAAAAATTTACTTGTATTTATTATTTCATGTATCTACTTTCTACAGTTTAATTGATTATATATATATTTCTCTCTTGTTGGTTAATTTTATGCATAAGATGTCTCTATCTGTTATAGCTGGATATAGGTTAAGAACCCCTATATTTTATAATATGCCAACTCAATGCTAGTCACTAGCCCATGGTCTATAGGATTTGAGACTGGAATGGAAATATTAGCTTACAATCAGTCTAAGTGGGCCCCCAATGAGTTAGTTCATGTTTTTAGATCTCACTAGTAATGTAGTTTTATCTATTTGTGATACTCCCAACAAGGGAGGTATATTTTTATGGAATTTCTAGAAACCCAAATGGAAGAAAGATGGATGAACCAATGTTTAATAAGGTCGGTTGGAGGAACATGTTTATCTCCCCATTGAAGGATGTTTTTCCATATTGATTCATACTATTAAAAGGATGTGTTAATATCATGAAGGGATTCTAGGGCCTTATCATAATATTAGGAATGGACATACAAATACTAGATTCCTAATTAGACATCAAGGGTGATTTGGAGCCAGAAATATATTAAATCCATTGTGATTATTCCATCAAAATAGATTAATTATCTCCCTTGCTTGATTATGTTTGATAATTAATTGTTGAATTTCCCTTATAGTTCATACAATCCAATATTTTTTTCTCACATAATGTTGAAGTAGACACACTATCCATTGTGATTAGAAAATTTAGGCCCATATCAAGACGAAAAACCATTCACATCATTTATTGTTGGGTGATATATATATTAATCAGCAATGATATAGAGGAAATAAATGGAGTTAATTCCACCTAATACCAAGGTGATCCTTCACCCTAACTGATTGACACCATAATTGTCTATATGTCTTCTATAATATATTATTTTTAAAATGGGGTTCTTCTAGAGGATCATTCCAAAAGGGAATTGATTTATTTATGGGTAAAATATTTCATAATTTATGATGTATTTAATTCATATATATCCCTATAAAAAGGATCCATTGGGGTCCTCCCCATGTGTATTGAAGGAGGATATACACTTGTTGTTATATAGTTAGTCCATGTTGGTGCTTTTGGTACACATCAATTAAGATCCAATATCTCTAACCAAATAAAGATATTTGATCACTTATGGATATAAATAGTATAAAAAATAAATTGATGTCAAAAATAAGTTCAATGAAGGTAAAATGTATTTCACCATTATTTTTCAACCCCCAATTTTTTGTCACATTTTTATAAATTCCTAGCCATTTTCCATGTGGGGGATAGATGTCATGGGTTCATACCCTCTCCCCACAATCAGATAACAAAATCTCATTCTTGTTACTTTAATCTTCTTATCAAAATGAAATGAAGATATTACCATTGTGGAGATCATAATAAAGGCTATTTTCAACATCATTAAATTTAATATCATTAATATATTCAAATTCTCTCATATAACACTGATAGAAAATGACAATGATGTTTTCTCTTCCAAACTGAGGAAACTATATCAAGAGTATAATATCTAGTCCAATAAATCATCTTGTTATCATTCATATATGAATGTAACTATAACAACCTTCAAACATACTATATCTAATATTCTTCCAAATATATGGGATAAATAAAATAATTCTTATATAGATAATTTCTTTTGTAATTTAAGGGATTATCCTAAAATATCCCACACTTTAATAGAAGAAACATAAATCTCATTCTTATTCAAGGAAGTAGTCATCTTTCATATTGAATTTTAGTTTCCCTCACTTCATATTTTTATCTGTATCCAACTATATAATGATTATAATTCTCAAATTTGACATTAGGAGTTGGAATAACTAGATGAGAAGAGTTTACACACAGTTTAAAACCATGATGTCAATTAGAATCAAGTCACATGAGAAATCAATAATAATTTCATTCTACACTCATTGATCTAAGTAAATTTGGTATTTTCCTTAACAACGATGATGATACATGGAAAAAATCACCTAAATCTTATGAAAAAAATGTAAATAACCTGTATCATATAGAAGTTATACTCTAATGAAGAATACTATCAAATTATAGTGGATATATGGAATATCATTCCCACCACCAATGCATGGTTTCTCAAGAAATAATTTTTTATTTTTACATGATTTTAAAGTCTATATGACTTTAAAAATATTGGAATACACCCTCAAAATATGTACCAAGACTACATGGAATGAATGTATTTTTTAGAATATATTCAAATAAATGACATATGTCCCACCTCACATGACCAATACAAAACTACCAATAATATATTTATACAAATTGAACCCTTGAATGAAATTATTATCTATGAAATATTTCATAGTGTAAGGTCTCCCTCTCTATAAACTGACATAAGGACTAAAAGTTTACACCATAACTGAGAAATAATAATATATTTATTTCTATTCTTACAGGATACATATTTATGTCCAGATGATCTATCTCTAACCTAGTTGAAAATTTCATCTCTTTCAAACTTCCACTTTGTCATGGTATCTAAGACTTCACTAGTTCAAATAATTTTTCCTATATTGGATCAAAATTATGATGAAACTATTTAATTTTCTCTCATTTTCCTCTATGTGCGAGCCAGATATATATATAGGACTTTTCTCCAACATACACATTGCATGAACTTAAACTATATATCATATATTCTTTTTCACATAATGTTAAATAGAACAACATATATTCTACTGCACATGACCTTAAAACTAGTTGTATTGGTTTTTTATATACATAATAATGTCTTTATGTGAGGTTTTTAATCTATATAAGAGTGATATAATATAGTTCTACCCATGATAAATCAAGTTCTATGAAAAAAATTCCCATGAAATTTTAGAACAATTTGTGGTTTGATTCTTATCCATACAGGACATGCAGTGAAAAATAGTTTACTATTTTAGGGCCAATCTAAAAATACCGTCAACCTTATTCCTAGTTTATGGGCTCCCAATCATTCACATAAAGTATTTTAATTTAACATATTAGGAAAAACCAATATCACTTTTTATTAGTGATTATACCACATTCAAATTGGGTTTAATCCCTTCTCTCATCAAGATATTCATCCACTTTATTATTATTTCTCTCACACATAAGACACATTTGTTTATATAATTTATAAGAACTATATGTGAATAAATTACTATTTTCTATGCAGATATTTCAAGAGGCCTCAACTTAGGTCCATTAAAAAATTCTATCAACATTAATTCCCTATTTATCATAGTTCATGGGACCTTACTTATTTAGATTTGGTATTTTATAAAAACCCTACACTAGGATAGAGATATCTCTCATTTCCATCCCCTATACATGAACCAGGTCAATGTAAAGCCCAATCCCAAGAAATATATGGATTGATTCTTATTTTAATAGGATAAACAATGGTTCCCAAATCTCACAGTGCTATAAATTTTTCCATTCATTATATTTCACATTCCAACCTAATATTATGACTCATCAGATTACATTATGTTTGGAACCCCTTTTTCCTCTCAAAAAGATGTATCCTTCATGTAAACATTCTTATTGTATGAGTTAGATCCTAATACCAACCTTCCAAGAAATTTATGTGTCTTGATTCGTGTTATTTCATGATATGTATTGTTTTCCAAATCACCATCCTAGAAAAAATATTTAAATTCCATTTCCATTCCATTCCCCGTAATATCCTTGGATATTTCCTCTTATTAATTAACAATGGGGTTTCCTTCCTTAACCAAGGTTTGTGATGACAATTTTTATATCATATTGAAAAACTAGGTGTTTATTTAATCCTTTCATAACAAGATGTGTAGTGACTTCTGGATCACCTCCCTTTGACCTGGCCAAAAATTAAATACATGTTAAATACCTTTCCCATTCATATAGTTTTCCCCATTCATGTTCGGTCTTTATATATTTGAATTTATATATACATTATAATTCTATTTCACACAAATGATTTGTTTATTTACTCGAATGTCATTGAATACACGTCAATGTAAAATTATTTATATTTTACTACTTACTAATGTATATATCCTAGTAGGGTCAAACCCAAGGGAATGCTTAAAAGTGATATAAATGACCAAATTTAACAAAACATAACCCTATGGTGAAAATAGTGGGTAGAGTATCTATTTTTTATTTTTTATCTTTTTATATTTTGAAGAATGACAGTAATGAAGACAATTTTTTTTATTGAAGTAATTGATAATGTAGAAAAAAATGAACAAGTAGTGAGGGTGAAATAATTATTAAGTAGTGGAGACAGAGATTGGGAAAAAATGGATCTAAAAAAATGCCTTAGAAAAAATAACACTAATAGTGGAAACGATAACATCTTCACAAATATGCAATTGAATTATGACCCTTTGGAATTGGTTGGATAAATCTCCCTCACTAGGAGATCAAAACAGTAGAAATATGAAATATTGGAGTTCTCTACTCTAAGATTCATCAAACTATAATGATATTTGAAAAGGACTCCATGGAATATAACTCACCATAAAATTCTAATGTTTTGAAATTAAAATTTGATAACTACATCCATGATCAATCTCGCTGAATGATCATGGAGTTATGAAATAAAATTCTAGAGGTTTGAAATAATTTAAAATTAAGATATGTATCTAATCTCACTAATAAATTCCAAATATTGAAGATAATTTTTTTTGATGAAGTAGAAAAAAATGAACCAACAGAATTATGAATCCGTAGTTTTTCCCAAAATTATAACCAAAACACGAATTAACATTTATAATACAATTCGATAGAGAAAAATGAATGTGATAGAGAAATAAATATCCCTCTAAAACAATTAAAAACATCATTATTGTCATTCCCCATCTCTATATCTTTCTCAGTCCGGTATTATGCTCCTCCTCATTTCAAAGAAAGTCTCTTATATCTGCCTCTCTGAGTCTCCAAGAAAATGATAAAAAAATTCATGTCATTAATGTGTTGAATGAATGATATGAGAATCCACCCCCATTCTATCGTTGCTGCTTTATTTATTCTTTAAATGTCCCTATTGTACTTTTTTTGTCACTGATTTGAATAGTCGACTTAGTTTGATCTCCACTACACGTGATGTAATCCTCCCACTAGATCTCACTACATGTGACTTAATCAATACCCTTCTAACCGAATGCTACTATGCAGTTGGAATGAATTTGGATGAGACTCAAGCTCATGCTTGTATCTCCAACCAAAAATAGAGAATGATTAATACGGTTTTTAACAAAAAAAGATTTAATAAAAATTTACTTATTTAATTATTTATTATAATTATTAGATTAAATTATTATTTTATTTGTTATTAATTATTATTATAAGTAATTATTTTAATTATTTTATTTAATTTAAAACTATTATTAAATATTAATTATTTAATTATTATTGTTTATATATTTATATCTTAATTAAAAATAATTATATTTTAAAGATTACTAAGTATTATTATTTTATTAAGTTAATAAATATATAAATACTGATTTTATTTAATATTGTTACTAAAGTTATTATAATTAGTTTAACAATAATGTTTAATTATAATTGTTAAAGATTAAATAATTAATGTAATTATTTTTTAAATTATCTATTACATTAAATTACTAATTTTTCATCATTAATTATTTGTTGTTATTATTGTTATTACTATTTAAGATTTATTATTTATTATCATTAATTTAGTTTAATAATTTTATTTATTATTCATGTAAAGACCTGTAAAAATCAAGGGAAATTTTTTCTTAATTTTCTTTGGGATTTTACAAGAACGCAGTTTCTAACGGCACCTGATTCCAAGGCTCGGTGTGCCCGGAAACAATTTCTGAAGTTTGGCTCGGGTACATTCAGTGAATGAACGAGCGGGTTTTCCTAACTTTTGAACCGGTGCTCGGAATCGAATTTAGAGGGCACCAATGGAATCATAGCGCCGATAATTTCTTAGGAACACCTTTTCGGGAGTTGTGTTTTCTCGGGTGTGGTTATTAAAATTTTGGGTTAAGTAAAGGCATAAAATAAAATGGCGCAACCAATTTTATTTTATTTTAACCTAAGCTAAGTGGTTGGAGTGGGACCCACTATATCCTACTCCACTAGGTAGGATTTTTGTGGGGTGGGGCCCACACAATCCCCACCTATTCAACTTCCTCAAACCCCCTCCTTTAATTAGGTAACGCAACCGCACCCCCATTAAATGAAAGTCAACCCTTGCGTTTAGATTAATTTTAAACTCCTCTTTAATTGGGCGGTTTAAACTTTTCAATTAATTCAATTAATTGAATGATTCAATTTTTGAATTTAAAAATGTTTGGCGTGAGTAATAAAATAAGGAAACACTTATTTTATTAGTGTTGTTTTGTTTGTGCGAGAGGATTTTTTGGAAAGGAAAGCTCTAAGTTTCGAAGAACGTTCTTCCTCCTTGAAGAACGCGAAGAACGCACCGTCGCCGACGAAGAACGCTGACCTCCAACGACGAACGATGGTGAGAGACGCCTTCCTAGGAGATCGATGACGCGACGCCATGTACCGCGATGCCAACGACCCTCTCCTTCTGCGACGCCTTCTTCCACAGCGTTCAATTCCACGATGAACCTTTGTTCAACGTTTTCATTGAGGTAGGGGATTTATTGTTTTCTGTTCGTGAATACTTTCTTCGCCGATCATCATCTCTAATTAAGCCGCCTGTTATCGCAATAACGGAAGGAGGTCGGACCACATGAACACGACCGACCCTCCTTCCCCTTGATTGTGGATTTGTTTGCGGCACGAGCAAGGCAGTGCAGTGCCGATGCACCGTGCAGAAATAATATAGAATTGGCGGAGAAGCGCGGCATCGTCGCGCCACGCTATTGAAGAATAAAAAAGCCACAATGCCATCGTGCCCTGCCGGTCGGACCAAGGGCGCAGCCTTTGGCTGCGGCGGAGCAGGAAGCGGCAGCCGGATTACGGCCGCCGGCGCCGGAGCAGGAGGGCGGGACCCCGGTTGTCCCGCTGCAGCAGCAACCGACCGACCGGCTTCTGAGAAGGCCAGGGGTCGTAACCCCCGGACGGCCGGATTCTGAGAAGGCCAGGGGTCGTAACCCCCTGCCAGCCGAAGAAGCGGCCCCCCACATGGGGGCCGCGGTTACACAACAGGGGGCACAATCTCCCCCTCCGCTCGACCGTTTCGGCTGAGCCGCCTGGCCACGCCGGCCAGGCCGAGCATGCCAGGCCGGGCCGCACCCAGGCTGGGCAAGGCCGCACAGGCTGGGCCGCGCCAAAGCGGGCCGGGCCTGGACCCGAGTCGGGTCGACCCGGTTCGGGCCGACCCAGGGGGTATCTGGCCGGGTCGGACCGGGCCCGAACTCCCTTTTTCCAGTCCTCTTTATGTCTTTTGCCCATAACTTCAGCTACGAGCCTCCGATCAACGCACCGTCAGCTGCGATGCAATCCTTGGATCGAGAAAGTCGTTTCAGTATATTAACCTCAAGGTTTCGGAGAACTTACGGTTCGGCCGGGTTGGTTCGTACACAAAACCAACCAGGCCCTCGGAGCGGAAATGCTTATAACTTGAGCTCCGGACGTCCGATTGACGTGCCGTCGACTTTGTTGGATTCCTCTTAGTGAGACGGACCTTTTGGATTACTCCGCTCGAGGTTTGGACGCAGTTGGAGTATGTTCAGGTAGGTTTTGACTTAAAAACCAACCGGGCCCCTAGGACGAAAAAGTTAATAACTCTCAGACCGGGCGTCCGATTGACGCGCCGTTTGTCACGTTGAGTTCCTGTTGACGATACAGAACTTTGGGATACATCAACTCAAGACTTTGTGTCAGTTGATGTATCAGCCCCTCGGATCGTGGATGGGACCCTCCTGAAACGAGCTTGCTGTGTGCGGGAACCCTAGAGCTGGCTGCGACTACGACAACGATGAAGACTGTACGGGAATCCTCCGTGGGTTCGACAGCGACGACTACAACACTTAGCGATACTCTTTGGATCAGTGCCTACCGATACTGTGTGCATACAGATAGCCTCCTCATCTCCACGGGTCCAGTCGAATTTTTCACTACCCGTCCTCGGGGCCCGTGCCGTGACTACCCCAAGCCCGCCTTCCATAGGACCGAGGCTGGCGACTAGCACCAAGGCATAATTCCCGATAAAAAAAGGGAAGGCATTGAATTTGTAAAGTAAACAAACACCTCAGAGTAAGAAGAAGAAATAAACACTAAGTAAACTGGATACAAGTAAGTGCGGAAAGTAAATGGGCCAAAATACAAACCCAACTGAAATTAAAGTACAACTGGAAAAAAAATACAGCAACTGAAAAGTAAATCTGCAACGTCATGCCGTCCACAGGAAGTCCCACATGAAGGGTGGGTATAGATAGCCTCCTAATCTCCATGGGTTCAACCGTCCGCTCCGTGTACGTCCCGCCCAGTGGTCCACCTCTAGGTATCGACTTTCTCCACAAGCCTCCACCACGATCAGCGCTGTCCGTCGTCTGCATCCAACACAACGTAGTGCAGGCATAGCCCGTACAGGGGTGAGTATAAGCTACTCAGTAGGGACCCCGAGACCCCCAAAAGTCTCCCTGAATCCACAAAGGTTAATCCACAAAGGAAAGATACAATCACAAAGTAACAACCAACACTACTTAGGTATATGCCCATACATATACCTAAGTCATCAATTTCAGTTCGGCTCCAGCATCCGAGCCCAAGTTTGATCACGTCCACACAGGATAGCACAACACAATCCAAATAGGAAAGCAAGTCAATCATATCGAAGATACTGATTGGAGTCAAGACTCAGCTCACACAGGTATACTTCTTCGTAAGATGATAAAGATGATCAGATATAGCCACTGATTCATCTAAGCCGTCGGACCCACAATGGATCGATATGTACTAACCCCTACAATGACCCACCAAGGATTGATAGGTACTGGCCCCCACAATGACCCACACAGGATCTGACCCACATAGGATCGGTATGCACTGGCCCACACAGGACCACTGAGCGCTGACCCACACAGTATCGGTAGGCACTGATCCATAGAGGATCGCTGAGTGTTGTAGTCATCGCTGTCGAACCCACAGAGGATTCCCATACAGTCTTCATCGTCATCGTAGTCACAACCAGCTCCAGGGTTCCCGCACACAACAAGATCATTTCGGGAGGGTCTACTCCATGAGCCGAGGGGATGATACATCAATTGACACAAAGTCCAGAGTTGATGTATCCCAAAGTTCCGTATCGTCAACAGGAACTCAACGTGACAAACGGCGCGTCAATCGGACGCCCGGTCTGAGAGTTATTAGCCTTTTCGTCCTAGGGTCCCAGGTGATTTTTAAGTCAAAACCAACCCGACCATACTCCAACTATGTCCAAACCTTGAGCGGAGTAAGCCAAAAGGTCTGTCTCATAAAGAGTAATCCAAAAAAGTGGATGAAACATCAATCGGACGTCCGAAGCTCAAGTTATAAGTGTTTCTGCTCCGAGGGCCCAGTTGGTTTCGTGTACGAACCAACCCGACCGAACCCCAAGTTCTCCGAAACCTTGAGGGCAATATACCGAAATGACCGTCTCGATCCAAGGATTGCATCGCAGCTGACAGTGCATCGATCGGAGGCCCGTATCCAAAGTTATGGGCAACAGACCTAAAGAGGACCAGAAAAAGGGGGTTCGGGCCATGTCCGACCCGGCCTGATACCCCCTGGGTCGTCCCGAACTGGGTCTGACCTGATTGGGCGCGGCCCGACCTAGCTGGCGTGGCCCGGCCTCACCTGCACGGCCCGGCCCGGCCTGGGCGCGGCCCGGCCGGCCTGGGAGGCCTGGCCTGACGCGCTCGACCTGGCCGGCGTGGCCCGACGGCTCAGCGTGGCCAGCGGGGCCAGGCAGCTCGGCCGAAACGGCCGAGCAGAGGTGGGGCTCGTGCCACCTGTTGTGTAACCGCAACCCCCATGTGGGGGGCCGCTTCTTCAGCCGGCTGGGGGTTACGACCCCCAGCCTTCTCGGAAGCCGATCGGCCCGGTCCGGCCGGCCGGTTGCTGCTGCCGCGGGACCACCAGGGTCCTGCACTCCTGCTCCGGCACCGGCGGCCGGAAGTCGGCCGCCGCTTCTTGCTCCGCCGCGGCCACAGGCCACAACATTGGCTCGACCAGCGCCGCGCGATGGCGCCGCGCCCCTCCACCTCAGCCCCGCTCCGGCTGCGGCCTCTTCGAGGTTCTTCGGCGCAGCGTGACGGCACCGCGGCTTTGTTCGTCTTTAACGGCGTGGCGTGATGGCGCCGCGATTCTCTGCCAATTCTTTATTATTTCCGTGCGGTACATCGGCACCACGCTGCCTTGCTTGTGCCGCAAACAAATCAACAATAAAGGGGGAAGTAGGGTCAGTCGTGTTCGTGCTGTCTGACCTCCTCCCGTTATTCTGATAATAGGCGGCTCAATTAGAGATGATGATCGGCAAAGAAAGTATTCACGAACAGAAAAAGATAAATCCCATACCTCGTTGAAAATGTTGAACGATGGTTCTTCGTGGAATTGAATGTCGTGGAAGAAGGCATCGCGTAAGGATAGGGTCGTTGGCGTCACGGTACACAGTGTCGCGTCATCGATCTCCAAGGAAGGCGTCTCTCACCGTCGTTCGTCGTCGGAGGTCGGTGTTCTTCATCGACGAAGATGCGTTCTTCGCGTTATTCAAGGAGGAAGAACATTCTTCGGAACTTAGATCTTTCCTCTCCAAAAATTCCTCTCGCTCAACCAAAACAACACTAATAAAATAAGCGTTTCCTTATTTTATTACTCACGCCAAATATTTTAAAATTCAAAAATTGAATCATTCAATTAATTAAAATAATTTAAAAGTTTAAACCGCCCAATTAAATTGGCGTTTAATATTTAGCTAAATGCAAGGGTTGACTTTCATTTAATGGGGCCGCGGGTGCGTTACCTAATTAAAGGTGGGGGTTTGAGGAAGTTTAATATGCGAGGATCGTGTGGGCCCCACCCCACAAATATAATACCTAGTGGAGTAGGATATAGTGGGTCCCACTCCAACCACTTAGCTTAGGTTATAATAAAATAAAATTGGTTGCACCATTATATTTTATTCCCTCACTTAACCCAAAATTTTAATAACCACACCCGAGCAAATGCAACTCCGAAAATGGTGTTCCTAAGCAATTACCGGTGCTGCGATTCCATCAGTGCCCTCAAAATTCGATTCCGAGCACCGTTTCAAAAGTTAGGAAAACCCGCTCGTTTGTTCACTAAACGTGCCAGAGCCAAACTTTGGAAATTGATTCCGGGCACGCCTGGCCTTGGAATCAGGTGCCGTCAGAAACCGTGTTCTTGTAAAATACCAAAAAAAATTAAGATAAAATTTCCCTTGAATTTTATGGGTCTTTACATTACTCCCACCACAGGGCTTTACGTCCCCGTAAAGATACATCATAAACTAGGGAAACAATTGTGGGTACTGAGCACACATCTGAGCCTCCCACTCCCAAGTGCTCTCCTGGAGGTTCCCGTGCTGTCATCTGATGTGCACTAGAGGAATCGACCGTCCACATAGGACCCGCTCCCGTCGATCCTCAATCTCCACCAGGACCTCGGCAAAAGTAGCCCCATCATCAATGTCCAGCTCCCCATGGTCAATGATATGGGTCGGGTCATGCACGTATCTCCTCAGCTGAGATACGTGGAAGACGTCGTGCACCCGATGCAACTGAGGTGGTAGAGCCAGGTGATAAGCCACCTCGCCTATCCTGCTGAGGACCTGGAATGGTCTGATGAAGCATGGAGATAACTTGCCGCCTCGGCCAAATCTCCGTAATCCACGTTGAGGTGAGACCCGCAAGAAGACGTGGTCACCATCCTCGAACTCCAGTGGCCTCCACCTCCTATCAGCATAAGACTTCTTCCGGTTCTGGTCAGTCCTCATCCGCTCCTGGATGACCTGGACCTTCTCTTTCGTGGCCTGGACCATCTCTGGTCCCACAAGTGCTGACTTCCCATGGTCTGTCCAGCACATCGGTGATCTGTAAGGTCGGTTATACAATGCCTCGTATGCTGCCATCCCGATGGTGGAGTGGTAGCTGTTGTTGTACATGAACTCCACCAAGGGTAGGTGATCCTCCCAGCTGCGACCAAAGTCGAGGACACATTCACGGAGCATGTCCTCGAGGTTCTGAATGGTTCTCTCCGTCTGACCATCCGTCTGAGGGTGAAAGGCGGTGCTCAGATGTAGCTGTGTCCAGAATGCCTCCTGCAACCCCTTCCAAAGCCGAGAATTAAAGCCAACATCTCGATCAGAGATGATAGATGATGACACCCCATGAAGCCATACAATCTCCTGAATATAGAGACATCCCAAGCTCTCTACTAAGGCCTACTCTCTGATGGGTAAGAAGTGAGCTGTCTTGGTGAGTCGGTCGACAATCACCCAAATGGAGTCGTGACCTCTGGAAGTGCATGAATGTCCAGTCACTAAGTCCATAGATATCTCGTCCCACTTCCACTCTGGGACCTCCAAAGGCTGTACCAAGCCTACTGGTACCTGGTGCTCTGCCTTCACCTACTAATAGGTGTGGCATCGAGAAATGAACTCTACCACAACCTTCTTCATACCCAGCCACCAGTGCTGTCGTCTGAGGTCCTGGTACATCTTCACCACTCCTGGATATACCGCTAAAGGGGAAGTGTGAAACTCCCTCAGAACCTCCTCCTGTAAAGCAGCTGGTACCATGGTATGTCCTCTGAAAAGGATGACGTGCTCTCCTCCCATAGATAATACATCAGGTGCATGTCCTGAGGATATCTGTGTACGCTGTGTCTCATAGTCATCATCCCCACGCTGTGCCTCTCTGACCCGCTGTAGAAGTGGAGGTGTGACTATGAGTGACTGTAGAAAGGCTGACCCATCACTATCCATGAAGGATATCTGCAAAGCGGCTAGCTGCTCTGTCGCCTCCCCATGTAGCTGAGTACCCGTCCTCCTTCTGAGAGCATCAGGTACTACGTTCCCCTTTCCAGAAGTTTAGACTATCTCAAAGTCATAGTCCTAGAGGAACTCGAGCCATCGCCACTGTCTCAGTTTCAGGTCCATCTGCGAGAAGATGCACCTAAGACTCTGGTGGTAAGAGTAGACTATAAAGCACTCACCCATCAGATAGTGTCACCACATCTTCAGAGCGAAGACCACTACTGATAACTCTAGGTAATGGGTAGAGTAGTTCTTCTCATGCTGCCTCAACTGACATGATCCATAGGCAATCACAGCCCGTTCCTGCATCAGGACACATCCGAGTCCAGTCCCTGATGTATCGCAGTAGACTACGTACCCTACTCCCTCCTCCGGTAGCCACAAGATAGGCGCACTGGTCAATCTCTGTCTCAGCTTCTAGAAGCTCTGCTGACATCTGTCTGACCCCACAAAGGGTTTCCCCTTCTTTGTCAAAGCTGAGAGTGGTTCCGTAACTCTGGAGAAGTCTGACACAAATCTCCGGTAGTACCCAACTAGCCCCAAGAAACTCCGCACCTCCATCACTCTCCTTGGTGGCTCCCAAGATAGCACTGCCTCGATCTTCGCAGGATCCACTGCAACTCCCGCCTCTAAGATGACGTGTCCCAACAAGTGGACCTCACATATTCAGAACTGACACTTCGAGAGTTTTCCATAAAACTGGTTCTCTCGGAGTGTGTCTAATACAACCCTCAAGTGGTAGGCATGATCCTCCTTAGTGGTCGAGTATATCAAAATGTCGTCAATGAAGACCACGAAAAATCGATCGAGGTATGGCTGAAAGATCCTGTTCATGAGGCCCATGAAGACTGCTGGAGCATTGGTTACACCGAATGGGATAACCAAGAACACATAGTGTCCATACCGACATCTAAAGGACATCTTATGCACGTCCTCATCCCTAACTCTGACCTGATGATAGCCGGACCCGAGGTCTATCTTCGAGAACCACCATTCTCCCTTGAGCTGATCGAAGAGTTCGTCAATCCTCAGTAGTGGATAATTGTTTCTCACGGTCACCTGGTTCAGGCGACGATAGTCGAAACATAGTTGCAAGCTCCCGTCCGCCTTCTTGGAGAACAAGATCAGGGAAGCCCAGGGTGAAACACTGGGTCAGATGAATCCCTTTTCCTACAATTCCTCCAGCTGTACCAGTAGCTCTAGAAGCTCGGTGGGAGCCATCTGATATGCTGGGGTGGATATCGGGGCTATCCCGGGGTATAGGTCAATATAAAAGTCTACCTCTCTGTGAAGAGGTAGTCTTGGAACGTCGTCGGGAAAAACGTCCGCATACTGATCCACCACTGCAGGTACGCTCGTACTCCACACGTCAACTACTCCTAGGATGAGGCTAGACAACTAATGAGTGATGGGCTGTCCTCTCCTCTGCGTGAGTCCATCCTGTGCTAAAAAGGCTCCCTTCTCGCCGGTGAAGGTGAACATGATCTCATCAGTGCGAACACACCGCACCTTGAACCTAATGCAGTCAATCTGAGCATGGACTGTAGATAATCAATCCATTCCCAAGATGACATCGTAAGGCCTAGACGCCGCTACATGAAGATCCCAGCCGAAGCTCTCGCCTCCTAGAGTAAGATCACACTGCCGGCACCAGTGTGTAATCGTCGAGTCTACTCCCATAGGAGTCTCTAGCCGTAAGGATCGAGCCAACGGCTCCGTCGGAATCTCCGAGCTCCGAAAAAGGTCAGAGGTAATGAAAGATTGACTCTCTCCTGTGTCTATAAGAACTACAACAAGGGTGGAATAGACACAGATAGTACCTCGAATCATCTCGGGCGCGCCGTGGTCATAGGCCTCCGCTGCCTGAAGCTATACCTGACTCTGCCTGCCAGCTCCCTGTGGTCTGGGTGGACCTCCTCGTGGTGGTGGTGGTAGAGCCTCAAAGCGTCGCCCACCACTTGCCACTCGACCAGCTCTTCTTCCTTGTCCGCCTGCTCCCTGCGGACGGCCACGGTTGACCCTCTGTCTCTGCCTGGGTGGTCCCTCAACCATCTACTGCTCCTCCGCACGACGGGTTGGGCAGTCATGAGCCATGTAGCCCTGCCCGCCGCATGCGTAGCACTGTCTGCCTCTCGAAAGACTGGCTATACACTGTGTGCCCCGCACCTCTGAGCCAGTGTCCTGAGGTCATCCGCCTAAGGGCCTAGTCTGCCTAGACCCATGTGTCATCCATCGACTGCTAGCTGCAGAAGAATCTGCTACGTGCCACCCTTCTGTAGGTCTCGCTGCTGATGTAGGCTCAGCAAGAAATCTCTCGATGAGAAGGCTCGCTCCAGTACCCCTGCCAATGTCGAAATGCTGAGGGAGATCAGCGATGCCCGGATCTCATGCCTCAATCCCTGCTCGAAGGTCCAGGCCCAGAAGAATGGGTCCCATACCATGTCCATCGAATAGCGCGAGAGATCGGTAAATCTCACCAAGTACTGGGCGACCGACAAGCTGCCTTTCCACAACTATAGTAGCTCCTGGATGCGCACCGCACGAAGGGTGGCTGGGACGAACTCCGAGCGGAAAAGGCTCTGAAAGTTCATCCAGAGGAGATATGCCTCATCTTGCACCTGGAGAATCATGCTCCACCATTTTCCTGCTACCGCGTGCAGGAGACTCGCTGAAAGGATCACCATGAGGTCTGCTGGTGTCCGTACCAATCGGAAAACTCGTACAACTGCCTCCAGCCAATCCTCGACTTCCTGAGGGTCTGTCTCGCCACGGAACCTGGGTGGTCTCTGACGCTGAAACTCATGCAGCGTGCTAAGGCGACATTCACTATTAGCGGCTAGGGCTGGTAGCATCGGTGGCTCGACGGGTAGTGGTACCGCCGGTGCCTCTGCAGTCAAAGGGCCTTGCACCGAGGCCTCGTCGCTCGGTGGGCTGTCATCACGTACAAAACTCAGAACCCTAGCTGGCTGCCATCGTGGGGCCATCCTGAAAAGAGACAGGTGCGCCACGGTCAAATAGTATACCTGGTGAGCTAACACAAAGTAATCACAAAGAAAACTTGAAACACACATGAAATCAATGTTTTCGTGCACTAAGTCAGAAATCAGAAGTCAGGGTCCTGGTGTACGGATACATCGGCTTCCGCACCAACACTGGACTCCCTGGACTGATAACCACACCCAATACACTTAACACTATTGCTTCACATAGAAAAAGATTAGAGTCCTTAGTTTTGCGGTAGAACCGAACTCCTCTGATACCAATTTGTCACGACCCGTTCTCGGGGTCCCTACTGAGTAGCTTATACTCACCCATGCACGGGCTATGCCTGCACTATGTTGTGTTGGATGCAGATGACAGACAACGCTGATCATGGTGGAGGCTTGTGGAGCAAGTCGGTACCTGGAGGTGGACCACTAGGCGGGACGTACACGGAGCAGACGGCTGGACCCATGGAGATGAGGAGGCTATCTGTACCCACCCTTTAGGTGGAACTTCTTGTGGACGACACAACATTGCAGCTTTACTTTTCAGTTGCTGTACTTTTTTTTCCTGTTTTACTTTATTTTTAGTTAGGTTTGTATTCTGGCCCATTTACTTTTCGCACTTCCTTGTATCCAGTTTACATAGTGTTTACTTTTGCTTGTTTACTCTGAGGTGTTTGTTTACTTTACAATGGCAATGCCTTAACTTTTTTTATCGGGAATTACGCCTTGGTGCTAGTCGCCAACCCCTGGCCTATGGTAGGCGGGCTTGGGGTAGTCAAAGTGGGGTTTTTTAAAAAAAAATTGTGTTTGCTGAAAAAAATTAAAATGCATAGGTTAATTTTTTTAAAAAAATTGGCATCAAATATGACATCACCATTGCAGCCTTTTGGTTGAGCCCAAAGATGGTAGCGGCGCTGCCGCCTACCCCCTAAAACAAAAAAACTATTTTAAGTATTCTTTTTAATATATTTAAATATTAAATTTTTTATTTTTATTTTGTTTTGTTTATATATATATATATATATAAAACAATTTTTTTTAGTAGAATTTATCTTTTATTTAATATCCAGCAGTACTATCATTACGAAAATCTAGATTCTAATAGAAACTGTCAATCATGGCTCCCATTTACTAGAGGGCTTACCCGGGAAATCATTTTTCATTTCCGATGTGCGATTCAAGTTCTCCTTTTTATGTGCAGAACATTCTGCATTTCTGATATGGGATTCAGAAATTTATCAAGTACGTGGCTTTAAAATCCTATAAAATATAAACTATAAGACCTATATAAATGAAAATTAAAACATGGATTAAAAATATAAAAAATAGTCAAAAATAAAGAAAATTCATAAAAATGTTGATGAAAAATAATTTATAAGCTTTCAAAGCCACCGACTTGAAACGTAAATTTTTTTCAGGTACGAGAATTTTCTAACCTATAAAATATAAACTATAAGACCAATATAAATTAAAATTAAAACATGGATTAAACATATAATAAATAGTTGAAAATAAACATAATTTCCTAAAAAATATTGATCAAAAATAATTTATAAGCTTTCAAAACCACTAACTTAAAACGTAAAAATGTTTCAAGAATGTGAATTTAAAATCCTATAAAATATAAAATATAAGACCAATATAAATGAAAATTAAAATACAGATTAAATATATATGAAATAGTAAAAAATAAAAATAAATTCATAAAAGATGTTGGTGAAAAATAATTTATAAGTTTTCAAAACCACCAACTTGAAACATAAAAATGTTTCAATTATGTGATTTTAAAAGACTATAAAATTTAAATTATAAGAGAAAAATAAATTAAAATTAAAAAATGGATTAATAAAATAATAAATAGTTGAAAATAAAAATAATTTTGTAAAAAATGTTGATTAAAAATAATTTATAAACTTTAAAAAATACCAAATTAAAACTTAAATTTTTTTCATGTATGTGACTTTGAAAGCCTATAAAATATAAACTATAATACAAATATAAATTAAAATTAAAACATAGATTAAAAATATAATAAATATTCTAAAATAAAAATAGTTTCATTAAAAATGTTGATTAAAAATAATTTACAATCTTTCAAAACCACCAAATTGAAACTTTAAAATGTTCCAAGTATGTGACTTTGAAAGCCTATAAAATATAAACTATAAGACCAATATAAATATAAATTAAAAAAAGGATTAAACATATAATAAATAGTCAAAAATAAAAATAATTTCATAAAAATGTTGATGAAAAATAATTTATAAGCGTTCAAAGCCACTAAATTGAAACATAAAATTTTTTCAAGTACCTGACTTTAAAATCCTATAAAATATAAACTATAATACGAATAATTTATTTTTGACTATTTCTTATATGCTTAATCCATGTTTAAATTTTCATTTATATAGTTCTTATGGTTTATATTTTATAGTCTTTCAATGTCAAGTAGGTGGATTTGGATCCTCCTTGATATTCTTTCTTTTCGCTCTCAATTCCGAGTAACTTTTCTTACATTCCTTTCATTTTCATTTATTTATTTTATTTATGAAAGATTTTTATTTTCATCAATTTTTTAGTCTATATTTAATATTTTATTTACATTTTTTATATACTATGTATTTTATATTCTTTAAAAGTTAGGTACTTAAATTTTAAGAATTATTCCTCTATTTCAAGTAGTTGACTTTAAAAGTGGTCAAATATAAATTGTGACAAAAATATTAATGAAAAATGAAACATTGGATAAACATATAAGAAGGAATGCAAATAATAACAACATCTTCATTTTAATATATATAAAACACATAAATGAACAACTACACTCAATGTCTATGTCTTTGGTGAGGAGATTCTGTCCCACATGGTGGTATGTGAATAGGACAACCGCTTCGAGTTCATTATGGAGTATGATGAAATGAAAAGGGATAATCCTCAGGAATTGGAATTTTGACTGTCGCATCCTCCACCTATGTATTATTGGGAGGATTTTTCAACTACATGTTGAATTGCGCTCCAGGTACTTCTCCCAGTAGGGTAGTATAAGGATCATCCATCATCGCAGTGGGGAACCAAGATTGCTATAGAGCTAGACCCTAAGGCTGTGATGGATATGGACCCCAAGGATATAATGGATCTAGAACCTAAGTTGGAGAGAACTATGGATATACTATCAAGAAAGACGGATCCCATGCCACCCAAGGCACATCCTCAATCAGTTAAGGCTGGAATGCTATAGGGCTGACCTATACCCATTGAACAATTGAGGCTTCACGTGCAACACGATGCTATCTACATCATCGTCATCATGGATTCTCAGTAATAATAGCTGCTGCTGGATGTTCCTAGGGGGAAGGATCCTCCTCTCTCTGGGATGGACTCTCAAATATTCTCTGGGAAAGTGCATGATAATATGACATCATATCCAACACTTCAGGATGGACAACTGCCCAGCTAAAGACCACATCCTCCTCTTCATCACTCATGTGAACAAGATGCTCTGAGTGAGTACCCTGTAAAAGGATTCAAAGTGAATTAGCAAATAGTTCAATAAAAAACTAATGGAAGTTTATTGACTTACAATCTTATGAATCTATCTTCCATTTTGGGCATGATACAGTATAGAATTCAGTCTATACCATGGCTCATACTCAACCTTCTCTAAAAGAAAGAATCAATTCATAGGCACACCTTGGATATGAAACTGTGCATGTCTATTCCAACAGTTGATAAATTCAGCATGTACTCATAACGAGTCCTCATTCTGTCTCCCTATCATCTTCACATCATGAAGCTTCTTTATCTGTCTTGGTGGTAATAAAATCATCTGAACATAGAAAAATTGGCGCATGAATCTATCAGGATGTTACCACTCAATAATATTGAAGTGAATGAGGGGAACTATAACCATATAATCCTCAAGACCAATAGTAAAATATGGTGGCAACTGGTTTATTATAGTCTATTATAGAAGCAATGAAATTTGAAATGACATGTGACCTTTATTAAAAAATATCCTTACTAAAAACCAAAATTGATGGTATTTTTTTTGACAGTGATAGATTGTACATACATACTGGTTGGGTATGAGATAGTCTAACTTGAGATGATATGAGCCCAAATGGTGTCTCGAAATCGTGTGGAAATTGTGTCTCTGACACCACTTGTAAAATACAACATCAATAGTGAAAAATAATGAGATATTAAATTCAATAACTCCTAGTAGCATCAGAAACCAATAGATATGAGTGATCATACCAACGTCCATGTGGAGTGTCATGCATCACCGCTATAGTGATTGGAAGACTAGCAAGCTGACAACAGAATGAGGGGATGCACTCTCATTCCCACAATTGAATAAGGATGATGCATCCCCTGAGATATGTATGGTCACTATGGGATAGCCTTCATAATGCTATATACGTGTATGCCAAGTAGGCCGATCACTAACTGTACTTCCCATCCTGATAAAAGTTCTCCAGTATGGGTAGATACATCATGTGCACATGCATCCATGATTGATTAGCACATATGGTCCCTCCAATCAGCCGTAATATATATGCATGGTCATAACGCATGAGACTCTTCTCATCAACATCATTAGGTAAATGTGGAATCTATTCCTACAACCAAGTCATAGATATCGATGCTTCATCTGTAGTCCTACGGTTGAAATAAATGTTAATGCCTAACAATCATTGATAAATTTAGGGCCAAGATGCACAAGTGGGTCCAATAATGGCTTCCCCCTAGATAGGAAGACCGAGAAGCACTACCACATCCTGGAGGGTGATGGTCGTCTCTCCCTTAGGTAGGTGGCATGTGTGTGTCTCTACTTTCCACCTCTCCATGAGGGCATCAAGCAGGTGATGGTTGAAAAATGTGAAGTATGATACGACAATTCTATATAAGCCAGCATGGTGAAAGTATGCTCTAATGGAATGTAGAGGCTCTCTATAATGAAAATAGTGCACTCGACGCACCCTGATCGATCTATCCTCACCAGCATCTAACACAACCTAAAAAACATGGCTATCCTCTTGAGTGAGTAGTATGGTATCATCCATCTGTATATAAACAAATGAAATGAGTCGTAAGTGTAAAATGTAAATATAATTTTATGGTTAGTAGAATGTTATGACTTGTACAATGCAAGGCATTCCATGTTTATTCACATTTTTTATGAAGTTATTTTTACCAAAATAAAGGGCTGTGTCTTCATGTTTTTAAAATCATATTACTAACATGTTGTTAAGATATTGTTTTACCTATAAAAAGGTGTTTTGTAAGATATGGTTGTATATATTTATATATATAAACATTTTTTCTTCATTATGTAAATGTTTATTAGAAAATGGTGTGCTTCTTAATTTATGTATGACTATCCACATGATGGTATGTTTCATGATTATTTTCTCACATGTATAGTTCATTCTGTAATATTAACTGAACTTCAAGAAAGAATTTATGGGAAATGAACCATGACACAGGAGGAAAGGTTACAATGATGACGATGATGATGTAAACTAATTCCATCACCACCATCATTGTCACTATTCCTCCTACGTCCTGGTTCATTTCCCAAAAATTCTTTCTTTAAGTTTAGTTAGTGTTACAAAATTTGTTGTACTAACCACTATTGTTGGTTGTGTACTATAACAGAATCCTTTCTCAGTTTTTATAACCTCCCCATAGTAGTACACACAGGTAATACATGAATCTATATTGAAAATGTTTTATGATCATGATTATGATAGTGTAACTAATATTGAAAAGGATGGTTGATCATATAATCTTTATTATACTAAAATTTTATAACATCTTCTTATATCATAATATATGATACTATATTTCATTATATATAAAGTTTATTAGAATATCAGTCACATAATGTTTTGAAAATTGAGGTAAAAAGAAGAAATAACAACATATAATTTACAATATGAGAATATAACAATAAAGAAAATACATCATTGTGGATGAGAGTGTGAAATCGACCCAACAATTTTAGAAAATCTTTTCAGGTTTTGACCTTCTCGGTGACTTATGGTGCATCTCAAAATGTACCATTGTTCTTGAGGCTAGTCCATCTCATTTGGCATCCTGCTAGCCTTCGGTCTCCCATGGGTACACAACCGGTTGATGTCAGGTATCACTATCATTTGGCCTTTGGGCATTGGGAAATTAAGAAACTCCCCAATAGGAGTCCATGGTGAAGCATAATAGTTAGCAATGGTGTGCAACCAGTACATTTGATTAACATATTCTTCCCATGATATATTCATAGAGGCATATGTTGTGATGGTGTGTGGGAATGGAAACCGTAAGGCCTGAAAGTTTCCTCTTTTACATCACCTCGTTTCCAGTAATACCACCATTTTCACCGATTCTATTTGTGATGGTGTCAGAATGCTCTTGAACTTAAAATCGAGAGTCTTATTGTCTAAAAAGGTAAACATGATGACAATAAGATTCTTCAATATTCTTTTTCAATATATCATTGAAAGTGTCTTATGTACATTAGACCTTGATGAATTTCGTCTGAGGATAGTTTTTGTCTATCAACAAAGTACTTCATGCAATGACATAATGTCTCTTAAAATAGGGTAGTTATAGGTAACTTGTGAAGCCACTTAAAGAAACTATTGATTCACTTCACAATGTTTGTAGTCACGTTTCCTTACCTCTTGCCCCCGTCATATGCCAATGTCCATTTTACTTTTGGAATCCACATCATATAATCATAAATTTATTGATTAGCCTTGAAGATTTTTTGGAAACATTTTTCAAACCTCTGTTGATCTAGATCATACGCTACATAGAAGAGATGATATATCACATAAATTTATTTGATCTTTACATTGAAATTGTAAAAAATAACAAAGACAATGTGCACCAATCCTCATGATTTCCTTCATCATCGGTTCTTTGTGGAATGATTTCCACATGTTGCTAGATATGTGTCTAATGCAGAACTGATGATGTGTATTTGGGGATCTCCATATAGCATGGTCCACATCGATTGTCTCATTAATTACCTAATGCGGATCAGATATCAAACAGACACCCTAAATGTTAGTGAAATGGTTGCTGATACATGCCAAAAACCAAATCCATGAATCATAGTTTTCCTTCCCCACAATGGAAAAGGAAAGAAGAAGAGGTGAACGGTTTCCCTCTTGGGTTTCCAAAATCAACAATATGCCCCTGTATTTTCCATATAGAAATTTTCCATCAATCTGAATGAATTGTTTGCAGAAACAAAATGTGGAGATACATGGGAGAAATGCCCAGAACGGGCAATGAAATTGAACACAAGATGGATCAAGTTGGTTATCTGGAGACACATGTTCATTTGTATCAAGATGGAAGAAAACTTGGTTATGGTGCCTCATTATGGCTAAAAATTGTGGCAACACCCGATAAGAGTCATCCCAATCACCATAGACCTTCACAATTGCCTTCTATTTCTCCATCCATTCCTTATTATAGGAAATCTTATAACCGAATGTTTATTGCATCCTCTCTTGTACAAGGGATAATAGAACATCTTATCATGTCCTAATCATCTCAACAACATTGGATGACACAAATTTTGTATCCAACGATGTATGATCTCATGTCAGGCTTGGATGAACACAAGTATAAGCCTCATTAATCCTCAGGATTCTCCAACCTCCAAATGAAATGTCTGAAATCACCCTCAAGTAGAATCTACAATCATCCCCATAATTCTCACACCATATGAGATATTTACTACGACCTAATTCCTAAACTATATATTTGTAGTTCCTCTCAATGTGAAATCTCTTTAGCATGATTTTTAATGCATATTTACTTGGAAAATTCTCTCCAACATATAAGGTTTCATCTAGCTCACTAAACCTATATTGTACAACTTTGAGAAACTCATTTGTGGGTGTGAGAACATTTCTATAGAATTCATGCGCATGTGTCATTTCTTTTGACTAAGATGCAAAGAGTGGTAGATGATTTATTGTGGTTCGAGGATGTTGTATAACTAATTAATTTCTAGAAACTTCCTCCCAACTTCCATTGGTCCCTCCTCATCAACACTATTGTCACCATCTATTCCACCATTATGAAACTCTTAATAGGATTTCATATTGAAATTTATATTTAGGAGATCGTCTAGGTTTTCCTCTTCTTCATCATTTGGAATAGGCTCAATTTCTTGGGGTGGACCATCTTCAACCAAGCTTGTAAGTCTACATATTCATACAACGGGATGTTGTTGTTTTATAGTAGAAACATCAACATATAACTGAATCATGGTACCATATGACCATTGAGAAAAATAAATTTATTGATTGGAACCACTATGAATCAACAACCAATAGAAAATCTAGATTCCATATTGTTGTAGGGAATTGTAAATTTCTATAGCTCATAGACTTGACCTTTTTAATGGGTCCCAGATTTAATGAACCATAAATTATTTCTTGAAGGATAGTTAGGGTTAAAAAATTAGTTGTACTAACCAATATTATTAGTTTTTTTACTATATTATTCTCTTTACTCAGTTTGAATAACCTCCTTGTAGCAATACCCATAGACAAACACGACTCTCTATGTCAAAGATAATTTTTTGATCAAGATTATGATAGTGTAACAAATATTAAAAATGATGGTTAACCATATAATATTTATTAGAATGTAATTTTAGGATGCATTTTCATACCTTAAAGTATTATATTAATGTTTCATTATATAAAATTTTATTAGAATGTAAGTCACAGAATGTTTTGGAAATCAAGGAAAAAAGAATAAGAAACATCAAATTAGTTAATTTATCATTGATAAAATGTCAGTTATGATCATATAAAGTGAAATGAAGAAGAACAAACATATTAAACAACACATGAATTCTTTATAACATACAAGAAATTCCTTGACATTTTCAATAGAATGTGGTTTGGATTAGATTAGTCTCACATAGGACATGAGGTAAAATCTAGCTTATTTTTAATTGGAACCTCAATAACATTTTAGAAGGATATGTACTTAAATTTTATACTTTTAAAAGATTTTGAAGTTCTAATGACATATCTTAGATGTCATCTTAGATGTCATTAGATGTTTGAAAGTTCAAAAGTGAAGTACATATCCTTCAAAGATGTTATTAATCTGCCAATTAAAATTAAGCTATATTTTACCTCATGCCCGAAGTGAGACTCATCTCATCCAAATCATGTTCTATTGAAAAATTCCAAGTGATTTGTTGTATGTTGTAAAACATTCATGTGTTTTTTTATTCTTTCACATTATATGATCATAAGTATAATTAGCTAATCATTATATGTATTAATATTTTAATTCTATGTTATTATTTAATTAATCTATAATTAATCATTACTAATAATAACTATATTTATAAAAAATATAATATTTATGATACTAAAATTTTAAAACATTTTCTTATATCCTAAACTATTATACTAATGTTTATTAGTACTGTTTTTACTAAGTTAATCATTCTTTAATCACTAGTTAATCCTTAATAAGTTAATTATAATTAATCATTCTTCAATCACTCTATAATCATTCCGTTTTCAATCATTAATCATATGATATTAATTAGTTAATTATTATTATCTTATCATTGTATGTATTCATTTTTTAATCCTATGTTATTCATTTATTAATATATAATTAATCACTATTAATAATAAGTATTATTTCTAAACTATATATAACTAATTAAACTACATAATAAATAACATCATTAAAAATAACTAAAAAAATCATTTATTAACAACAACTCTCATTATTTATTGCCTTTGTCCTTGTTTATTTTATTCAATATCATCATAATTATCATTTTATCATTGATAAATATAGTGATTTGATTTTTATTTTCTTAGTTATTTTAGTAGTTTATAAAGAAAATATGAATCATCTAAAGCATATCCCATAGGAGTGTTAAATCAGGAGTACAACAAGGCCCGTTGTTGTGCACCACTTCCCATTTGAGTCTAGCTTAAAGTGGTGTTTTTGGGGTTTACCCCTTGGTGAATTTGTGCCAAAGCCACATCCACTTGTTTGTATCCAAGAAGGGATTTTATTGGTTAGTTATGGTACCAAAATTTTACAATATTTAATCCTAAGTTATTCTATAAATAATCTATACTTAATCATCAATAATAATTATTATTATTCCAAACTATATATAACTAATTGAACTACTTAATAAACAAAATATTTTGAACTAACTAAACTACTTAAAAATGAAATATTTAAAACTAAAGAAAATTAAATTAAATAAATAAAAAAAATTAAATTAAATAAAAAAAATACTCTAAATGACGCTTTGTAAAAAACCGAGCCTTCTTTTAGACCACTGACTCCATCGCACGCGAAAACGATTTTTCTAGAGAGAGAAACAGTGGAATGAAGAGAGATAGGGGAAATGGAAGTGAGGAGAAGGGGGTTCCCTTTCATAAGGTGTTGAATGAAAGGCAGAACCCCCTGCTGCCTTTTCCATGTTATCAATCTGAGCCAAACACAGGGGGGGCAGCATCAGTGATGCCTCCTTTAATGCACATTTAAAAAAAATTAATCCAACAAATTTTTAAAAAAATCATAAAACACATTAAAAAACTCCCCAGAGTGGTGACCTATAGAAACATGACATTACTCTTCGGGATAGTCTGCAAAATATTTAATTGGTGATGGTAAGACTAGTGGTTTGATTCAGCTTCAGATATGTGGTGCAATGGAGTGTCTCCTCCATCGACCAGTAGTTTGGCTTGGCTGCTCCATAATAAGGAGTCTCCTCAGACGGTGGTGGCTTGCTTGAATGGCGATGGTTTAGATATGTGATGAAAATCCTCTTCAACAATGAAAATGCGGTGATATAGGGTTCATAATTTAATAACCGACGATGATGGGTAGTCAGGGTTCTTCAGGAAGCGTGATTCAGTCTTTATATAGGAGTAGCGGTGTGGTTCAGGCATCAAATTTTTTGAATAGGTGTGGTGTTGCTTTGATTCTTCAAATTAGGTTGATTTTTTTATTTGATTTGTGGTGGTAGGTTTAGTGATGGTAGAGAGTAGAACTGGTGGTGAGTTACGATGAAGGATGTATCCCCATGGAGGTAAGTGAATATCTTTGATGGTGAGAATGAAATGTAGTGGTGAGACTCTAGCTCTAGATATGAATAAAACTACAATGGTGTGAGAAGAGATGGAGTGTCTACGGTGGTGTGAAATGGGAAAAAATGTGGTGGTGTGTCACAGAGATGGAAGAAGAGGTCCATGGCGGTGAGTTGCTTATGACTGCCAGTGTCTGAAGCCAGGAGTGTGGCAATGTGTGCATGAGGAACTGCTAGGATATTAGCGGTGTGTAAATTTTCATGGTAAAGTAATGACACGATGATGTCTTCATGATCACTGTGTGGCGATGATTCATAAGTCACCACAAAAAAATGAATTTTTGACAAATTAAAAATGATTCACTGTTTGGTGACCCAACAACGAGTCATAAAAAATAGAAAAGTAATTGGAAGTGAGACATTTTTTTGTGGCAGTGATGATGAGACGTTTAAAATTGAACAAAAGGTTATAAATAAATTAAATATAGTTATCGAACATTAATTTAAACAAAAATATTATTATAAAAAGAATATATAAAATATTTAAATGTTATTTTTATTATAAATTTAAATTAATAAAAACATAGAACTATTGAATTAATTAAAAATAGAAAAACAATTATATTTTAAACCAAACTAAAAATTAAAAAATATAATTAAAAAGAAAAAATAGAACAATTAGATAATTTTGACATTATAACATTTGATTGAAGAGTTGAATTAAGAAACACAATTTAAAAGATTAAAAATCAAATTAATGACTCATTTAATTAAATGAAAATAATTCCTAAATTCTTAGTTAATTTAAACATAATAAAATTTATATAAAAGACAAATTAAAAACTTAAAAAGTAATTAGAATATTGAATAAATAGAAAAATAAGTAAAACATAAATAATTATATTAAAGGATAAAAATAGAAGATTAATTATAAAAATTTATTAATTAATAAATGTAACTATTAAATTAAAAAAGTGGAATTAATTATTAAAAAGTGTAAAATTAATTAATTAAATGATTGAAATTCATGTAAAAATATGTGGAAATATTAAGAATTTTAAGGTTACATCAAATTCCCCCACACTTAGGCATTGATTTTAATCAATCAATTATATGATTTAATATCATTTGGAATGAAGAAATAAGTTTTTATTAAACACCTCAAATTGAAACATGTTTTGTAGTTTGAAATCAAGAGAATCATAAACATAGAAAAAGGATATTATTATGAAATATTCAAATGAAATATTACCTAACTTCAAAGACTCAGTAGGTGATAAAGAAAGAAAAAAATCATTAAGCTATGAGAAATTCATACCTCATATATGAAGCTTCCTAATGAATTAATTCAATTCAAATCTAATTTCTAAATCTAAGAGTGATAAGAATTTAAAGATAAGCATAATTAAGAACATAAAAAAGTCACATTATAATTTGAGTGTCTCATACGTTCCAAAAGGTAAAATTTAAAATAAAAATTTTAAAATCCCTTTATTAGTACATTTTTATTGGTTTCATACCAATAAAATTTACACTTATTTATCTGGAGTTCATTATTCCCCTCACATTAATGAACTTGCTTTTGAAAACTATACAGTTTATTTTTTTTTGAATTCTTCCCAGCCATGTAACTTATTATAAGAGCTATGCATATTAACTTATTTAAAATCATATAGAGGGATTAGTCACACACACTATGACTACTATCTTAAATATTCACCATGAGTTCCAAAATTCCCATTTTACTCTAGTTTCAGAAGATTTATATGAATACCATTTAAAATGGGTCACAAATGTGGTCACATTTTAATAATTAAAAGATGAATCCCTTAGTAAAAAAGTTCAAACATCCAGCTTCCTAAGGTTATTATCATAACTCAACAAAAAATTATCTTATATCACTCTTATATTTATTTCCTAAATAGAATATTAAAAAATCACTAAGAAAATTTACTCAATAATCATTCATCCTAAAAAAATTCATATTCAACACAAATCTTAACTACTGGGAATGTATTGCCCTTAGGCAATACTGATTTGAATCACAATGTGAATCCTAAAGACACTAAAATTGAAAATGAATTTTTTAAAAAAATTGACCATTTTTTAAACAAAAAATATTAAACAGTAGAGGAATTTTATTGGATTCTATTAAATCACATATTATCTAAATCTAAATTCAACCCCCTCCCCCACACTTGAAACAAAAATTTTTCCCAAAGTTGAATTCAATGACGGAGAAGAAAATTTTACAATTACAGATCAAAGAATATTTGTAATTAAATAGATTTATGAAATCAAGAAGGGTCCCATTAAAAATAAAAAATAATGTTTTTCAATCAAATATTTCACAGTAGGAATAAATTCATTATCATTTAAGAAAATGAAAATTTTTCAATTAATTGCCAAGTAGTAGCATGTAAAACATTTGAATGCATTGTGAAAATGGTGTTAGTAATTTCAACAATTTGATTCAAACATATGATCAATAGAAACAATGCTTTGAAAACACCAAGAAAATATAAACCACCAAGGGTAATTCCTCCCTCACTTAATTTCATATAGTGAGGATTTAAAATTAACAAAACTCAATTTCTAGAAACCATCCAATAAATCAGTAAAAGTTTCAACATACCAACACATAAAACATAACATCACTAACTCACATCTACATTCACACAAGTGAGTCACTTTTTTGGTGACTCACCACCAACAGTAGAATGGTGACTTATAAGTGACTTTTTTTAAAGTAATATAGGAGCCGAAAAAATGAATATAGAAATTTAAAGATGGGACTTCCTTGATAAAATTTTATCCACTTATGATCCACCAATGATTCCTTTGGATATGAAAATAATTCTACTCCTCTAGTGACACCAAAATTAGAATACATTTCACACTAAAAATAAGAAACAAAAAGACCGAGAAAACATATTCAACATATATAGAGAATATAAGGATAATAGCAATAAGTACATTATTAAAAAAAAAACAGGAACAAAAGTTAAAATAAAAAAAATTCATATGTTGACTCCCATGAAGCATTGAGTTTTAAATTTTTAGTTAGTATTTATTGAAAACAAAAAAATTTGTTTTATTGAAAGAATTAAAATAATGGGTTTCCACCCATGCAGTGCCAGTTTTAAATTCCCCAGCCAAACTTCATTAGAAACTAACCATGGTAACTAAGAGGGTGTGGTTTCTTCAGTAGGAACCACCACATATAGATTACCCAACTTTTTTAACAAATAAATGAAAAATATGGTAACTATGAAAACTAATGGAAAACTTGATTCCCTTATCACAAACAAAAATCCCTAGAAACACCATTTATTTTTAAATGGACACTCAAAGGAGCCTTCAAGTTGAGCATAATAATCAATGCTCAAATTCATTTATTTAATATTTTCATGAAAATTATGTTTAGGTGGAAAATAATTAACTCCCTCAAGCTCTTCCAAGAAGCTTTTAATATTACACACATCAAAGTCTATCTTAGCAGTAGTGTTGTCCACTTCTAGATTTTTTTATGATTTGAAAAAAATTAAACTTTTATGAAGGGAAATAGGTAAAATAGGAGCTTCTATGAGTGTGTAATTGTACTCAAAACCATCAATCTCGACTTCAACACTATCAAATTCAAATTCTAGTGTGCATGTGGCTGAATTCATACTAACAGGTTAAGGAAGGGGAGTAATAGTTTACTGAACAATTTTAGAATCATTGGAACTCAAGTGAAACTCCCATTAAAAACTACTCTTAGTCTCTAGATGGAAATTTTTACCCAACTTTGTTGAGTAAGGATGTGAAAAACAGGGAAGATAAAATAATTCATTTAAAAACTCATTTTTCATAGTGTTAAAAATATATTCCAAAAGTTCCTTATCTGAAAACAAGAAATTATCAATCACTACTTCGAAAAAACCAATTCTACATGAATCATCATGTGTGTGTTAAATCTTTACTTAAAGATCACTTTCACAGGTTTTAATTTCTAAAAAAATAAGTTGAGTGAAGTAGCTCAATTTCAGAGGAAGAATTGTTCAATTTAGATACATGAAATTCAAATTCCAAATTGTTTAAATTCAAACAAGTTTACCCACCACTTTTTTCTATTTTAGTACATAAAGCTTCAAAAAAAAAAAGATTAATGTGAGAATAGAGAAATGAAACCTCATAATTTAAACATTATTAAATTATTATACCCTCATCCACTTCATCATTGTAACACCCCAAGCTTCCACGATACATTTCCCTTTGAATAATGCAATAGCTTGCATTGTACGCAACTTCGAGATTCTAACACACCGCGACAATCAAACTAGCCATTATGAATATTAATACCCACTTTTTGAAATATAATAAATTTTATTTTTCAAAAAAGAATTCATTTTTGAATTCGTAAAATCGAAATTAGCTTAGGGTGATTTTTTGGTATTTTTCTCAAAACTTTCAATTTTTGATGAATAGTGAAAAACACTGCGTTATTGGTTAAAACCAAATAAATATTTAAATAATTATTCATTTTATTTAAATTTATTTTAGGTAAAAATATATACATAATACAAATATAATTTCAAAGTAATTCATTGGATTAATTTTATAATAAGTTTAGATATATAAAATGTTTATTGAACTTTTTACCGTCTTTTACCCACCTCCTAGGAGCATTTGCAAATTTGCATAAATCTTAATTTTACCTCTTCTGTGAGTTTAATTTAAAAAATAATAGAGACATAGTTGAAAAAAGTAAGTAAAATTTGGTTCAATAAGATGATTTTTTTTTAAAATAGTAACTTTTTACTTTTATTTACCACGGTTAAAAGTAAATAGGGTAATTAAGGGTAAAAATAATATTATAATTACCCTAAAACATGTATTAATTATATTGGATAGGTTTAATTAGACCAAACATAGCCTTAGTAATAAAATATTATCTCTTTTGTTCCACTTGGATAATATTAGGAAATTTGTTATTATTTTATTTAAAGAAGAGTTAAAAGAGTTAAATTCAAAGTTTAATAACTAAATCATTTTTAATACAGGGTTATAAATAAGATAAATTCTACTATAAATATTCATTAGAATGATAAAAAATTTCCTAAATAATGGTACTTAATTTAAATTTTTTATTAATTAAATAAAATAATTTATAATTTTTATAAATTAAATAATTAAATTTTTTTATGATACAATGATGATGTAGTAATTACCTTATTAATGAAAGATTAAAATAATTGATATTATAAATATCCAAATAAATTTAATTTGAGACTTTTGATGAATTACACTAATTTTATAGGATAATATGACATATTTGGGTTGATTAAATAATTTTTTTCGAAGTAATCATGCTGTTATGATTTTCACAAAAACCAAATACTAAATAGTGTCAAAATTGACATAATTGAGCTTTTAAAACAAATACTATATTATTAATTGATATAATATTCCTAAAAATCTAAGGTTTAGCCAAAGGAATTAGATAAGGTTATATATATTAATAATGAATCACATGGGGTTCTCTTGTCATGTTATAGTAAGTTTATCAACCATATAATATTAAAATACAAAGAGACATGGTAAATGTAAAACTACTTAACTAAGAGTTAAATCTAAAAGATAAGGTTAATATGGTGAGTTAAACCAGTCTAAAACCTATTTTTTGAGAGGTTTTAGACCCATCCCCACCTTATCCTTGAAATAATTCATTTATGATCCATTAGAAACCGATAATAATTTTATTATAAAATAATATTTCAAGCTTTTCCTAAAGTGACCATCACCTCTCTTATAAAAGGGTACTTCCCCTTATCTAAATTTCATACCTCCAAAGCCATTTTTCTTGGCCAAACAGTACCCAAATATCCTCCAAACTTTCCTCCCTTCATCCTAGATGCCTTACTTTTGTCAGAAATCCATCCTAAGGATCCCTTTTTATCAAATCAAAAGGAAGAACCCGAAGAAGAGGTAAATAATTCCTCACCTCTTTCAAGTTCTTTTCATCATCCACATCCTCTTTCTTTGTTGTTTCCATTATAAAATAATAACTCCAGTGTATTATATATACTGCAATGTTATTATAAATATGGTAAAACCATATTCCTTATTCTATCCATCCTATAAATGGCAAAGTCACCATACATGTTTACGTACGGCTTACTGTCTCCAGGTCATGGTGTAGTTTGTTATTCAAACACTTCATTATTTTGGATGAGTATAAAAATGAATATAACTGATTTAAATAATAAATATAACATGTTAATTATTATTTATATATAATATACCATCCAATTACATAAGATTTCACCATCAATATAATGATATTTTCACTTGTGCGTACGTACAGATTACCGTCTCCACAAACGCGATGAGATTCATTACCCATCTTAATCATTCAAGAATAATTTTCATTTTATGAATAAAAATAATTTTTATGGACATAATATCAGTCTGTATATGAATAAAATACATCAAATCCATAACAATCATGACTTACGTAAACAACCATATAAAGGAAAACGAATCATTTAACACTCGAAACGATGATACTACTAAAATATTATTTACAAAGCAATATTAGAGGATAATATATGATATCATATTAACGTATATGGATTTTGTATAATTTAATAACAATGTTTTAACTACTATATAGGAGTTTAACATACTTTTTAATAAGGAAAAGTACATAGTAAAAGTTAATTTCACAATCTCTTTATTATCCAAGGCTGTTTTTACATAAGTATCTACTGGGACGTCTTTATCATCCAAATCTGTGTTTTCTTAAATATGTAATTCATTTTTTTACTATTTACAATAATATGGGTTAAATTAATTTATACCCTTATTTTACCATATATGTTTTTAAAAGAATCTTTCCGTCGTTTTCCAAACAAGGTACTTTATGACCTTTTCGACAAAATTAAGGTAAGAATGTCTTTTTTTAACTTATACAGTGGGTGTGGCTATTTTACGCCGTTATATCATCGTCGAAGATTCCCATACAAGATTATAATAATATTTTCAAAATAAAGGTTTTCTATTATAATTATATAAATTTTGAATGATTTCAAAATAGAAATATACATTTCTCTAAAAAAGTTTTGATTTCATCTATGTCAACATCCTTTGATGGATTTTAAGCTTGTTTGAAGTTGATTTATTATGATACAAAACTTACATATTGTATTTAAGGTTTTGTGATATTTTTTATTGTGGATGTGTTATTTTTACACCATTCATGATTTATGGATAAAGTATTGACATTTTGTATGCTAGTTTTAATACAAATGTTTATGTTATGTTTAAACCATCTCATATGAGGAATGCATTTGACTTAGTAAGTGATGGGTGGAGCCCACTATAACTTCTCAGTGCATCGGTAGTTCTTATGAGACAAACTAGTATCTTAGAACAAATCCTTGTAAAAATCTTATTTGTAGTCTTGGAATAAGGCCGTGACTATGTGGTTATGAAGTTTGGCATTATGTATTCCATCATTATGAAAGTGGCTATTGATATTGCATGTGATTTTTTGACTAGTAGAATACCCACGTGATTAAGTAAATGGCATTATATTATTTTATATTTGCTATATTATTCTTAAGTATAAGTTTAAAATTCTTTTTTTAGTCTTATACATTTCCTTAAATGTTTATCCTTATTTATGAAATTCTTCGCTATATTGTTATCCTTACTAAGCATCAGAGCTCACCCCTTTCTATGTTTTATTTTTCCCAGGATGTGAAGAAGTATTTTATGGTTGACCTAAAAGGATAGAATAAGGATATAAGTGTTTTTTAAAAGGGGACAAAATGTTGTTCATGTTTTTATTTCATGATGTAATTTAAAACTTATGAATGTATCTAGTACTTCCAAGTCTACTAAACTGATCTGTCTTTCAAGACAAGATTTCTTATATCATGCCAATGTTATGTAATAATGCACTGAATTTGGGTAACTGGGGATAGGGTGTTATAGTTGGTATCAGAGGAAGTTTAGTACAAACCTTAGAAAATAGATTTAGAAAAAATATGATTAGAGAACACTACCCTAAGATAGACTTTGAGGATTAGTATAGAAGTACATCCTAGAAATTTGGTACTGTAGAAATTTTGTGAGTTTTCTAAGAAATACATACCAATTTGGATACGAGCAGGTAGAGGTGGCTCTCGAACAGATGTACCTATGGGTAAAACCTGAAAACACCGTTTTGAGATAGACTCAAACAGGAACTGGTGCACGACAATGGGCCTTGCTGCACTCTTGGTTACGACACTCCCGGGGGATATTGTAACACCCCAGGTAAATAAAGAATATGAAATTTTCATATTTATCCATATTTGTGAATAAAATATTAATATGAATTTAAAGGGGACGCTATGCTCGATGGCGTACCCAACACGCAACAACGAGTTTCTTGGGAATCTTACGTTGCACTCTAATAATAAAATAATATTATTTTAAATGGTAGTTAACATGTAGCTGTTGTATTGGCAGGAATGGATAGAAATAACTAAAATATTATTATATATGTTTTTAAATGTTTTTACATTTATCCAATAAATGATAAAGGCTTAAAATACGGAAAGAATTCAATTTTAGGCGTATACGCCCTAGTTTTCACTAAAGGTTCACTTATCGCCTTTTGATGGCGAACCGTCATTAAATATAGTTTTGTTCAATCTTATACATTCTATTGGACCAAATAAAACTCTTCTTAAGAATCAGGACATCAAAATTTACTTCGTGTAAATTTTTGGTATCTTTCCGATAAAGTTCATTTTTTAATGAATAGTGTAAAATGTTGTATTTTAATTCAAAAACTCTTTTTAATATAATCATTTTATATGATTAGATTATCTTTTTAATTGGTTTTATATTTAAATTAGAATATATTTTTACCATTAAATCCAATAGTGGTCATTGGAATTAATTTCACTTTGAAATCAAACTTAAACTAGTGTCAATCTTTTGATACTTATTGTTTCATAAAAACACGCTATTTGCTCTGACAGCGGGAATTAATTATTAAATTAATTAATGTGACTTATATTTTTTGAATTTTGTAAAATATACTTCATTTTTGAATTCGGAATATCAAATATATATTAGGGTGAATTTTTGGGATTTTTCTGAAAAACTTCAATTTTTGATGAATAGTGAAACCACTAAGTGGTACTTATAATAACTGATTTTTCCATTTAAATGAAAATTTTCCATCTTTGGGTTGTGAATTTCAAAAATATGACATACATGGTTGTCATTAGGAAGTAAAATGTGGTTCAATGGGATAAAAATAATTTTTTGGTGAATAGTAACTTATTAAGTTTTTAATCGCGATTAGAGGTAATTAGTGTAGTTTATGGTAAGAATAATGTTTTAATAAAATTAAATGACCTAGACACATGTCCTAACCTAATTGTATGTGTTATGGCCGACCAAGACAATCCATGGGTCAACTTTGGGACCCCATGGAGCCACTTTTTTTGGAAAATGACATAAATATCTTTTTATTTAATGTTAAAGTAAAAATGACACAAACAAGAGATGTTTTACTAAATCAATTTTTACATGGGGTTATTCAAGTCATATTTTTGACTATAAATAGTAATTGGAAAGATAAAATTATTTTCTACATCATTGTATTTTTTTTATAATTTTTAGACATTAAATAAAATAAATTATTTATGACATCATGATGATGCAGCGATGACCTCATTATTTAACGATTTAAATAAAATGGAATGATAATGTAATATCTAAGACCTACACATGTCCAAAACCTATTGGATGAGTGTATTTCGAACCCTTATCACCTTATCCTCGAAATACATCAATGTGGGACCTTTAAAATCCGAAACTCTTTTGAAAATAAAGTAACATTTTGTAACTTTACAAGAGTGCCCCACCTCTCCTCTTATAAAAGGCCCCCACCTCTACCTCCTTACCCACACTCACAAAGCCTTTGACTCGGCCAACCCCTGCCCATTTTGTCTCTACACTTCCCTCTATAACTCCTTGAAGCCTCACTTTGGGCAGAAGTCTTCCCAAGGAAGCCTTTGTGCTCAAACCAAAGGGAGTTACCCGATTTTAAGGTAATGTCTTCACTTGTGTCCTTTTGTTTTATTTTGCTTCTCCAACCCCCTAAACTCTTTTTATTCATTTATTTTGTAACAAATACAGTATCTTCAATATACTAGGATTTTTTTATAAGAATTATTCGACATACACTTACACACACCTACATATAATGGTTTAAGAACATACTGTTTCGGTGGATGGTGAATTTCTGCCTCCCGAAACGATGATTGTTCAACATTCTTTTAACACCTTCAAAGGTGGCCATTAATATGTCACTATATTTATATATGATATATAATATATTTATATTTTCCTTAAGCTTCTGTATTTTTCATTTATGGCATTCCATTATGGCTTCCATTATGGGTATACGTGATATCTTCATTTAAGGAAGTGCGGACAACCGCCCCATCAAAGTGATTTGATTCGTTAATACCATATGTGGTACGTATAAAGGATATATTTAATGATATTATATATTATACCATATTGGAATTAAAATAATATTATGTATCATTATGTTCTAATTCCATTAAATATGAAATAGAAATGGAAGTAGCATTCATGCGTATGTACGACTTACCGCCTCCATGAATGATACATTTCTTTTCTTATCTCAAAATGTTATGTAATATTATAAGTACATATATATAATGAATATATATGTAATATGTTACATCTAAATTATGGATATCATTCTGGAATTATAACATATATATATATCTCTCATTTTGTTTTAATTCCATTAATATGACAAAAAATGAAAGTAGCGTTCATGCGTACGTACGGCCTACCGTCTCCATGAACGGTGCTTTTCGTCTTTTATCTCTAAATGATATGGAATAGTATAAAATGAATATTTACTGGATATATATGATATTTTAATCATTAATAATATTCTGGAAATTATTTACTTATAACTACATGGGCAATCTTTTTTCAAACAAGTTCATTTTTGACTCATGTACCAAACATCGGCAAAAATGTCTGATATGAACTAACATTATTAAAAAATTATTATAACATTATATTATGTGATATGAACTGAATAATAATCTATAAAAGAGGTACTTAGGCAATTATTAATTGACCAAAGTTTATTATTCAGGAATATAAAGAAACGAACAAGACATGTTAGACTTGAGGCAAGTGATCCTACTCCTCTCTTTCTTCTTAAGTACACTCTTTTATGTCATTCCTTTTAAAGCTCATATTTCTTGTTATTGGGATGTTATTTTATATTAATATTACTGTAATTTTTATGTTCATGTGATGAGATACCCTATTCTCTCTCATCAAGCCATTTTGGAAGTTTTGAGTGGCACCGTTAGGCTGCCAAATTTTCTTAAGAGATCTAACCTCTCTGTTTCTTTTTAAGTACTCTCCTTTATGTCACTACTTTTAAGCTCCTATTTTTTATGTTGGGGGATGTTATTTTATATTCCTCTCTCTATAAACTTTAAGTTAATATGATGAGATACCCTATTTTATCTCATCAATCCATTTTTGTATGTTTTATGTGGCGTCGTTAGGCTGCCGAGTTTTCGTAAGGGATTTTTCATCTCACTTTTATTCCTGTGAGATTTATGCTACATTTGACATAATTTCCTTCGAGTGGTGTATGTATTGCCCATTATTTTACTCATTGTGTAATATACTTTTTTTTATGAGTATTTACATCAATGTTGTATTTTCCTTTTTCACGAGGTGTATGTTTCGAAAGATACCCATGTCGGTAAGGGAACCTTTCACCCTCCTCTTTTTAAAAGACTTCATTTGTTGGGTCTTTTAATTTACATATTTTTATGTTGGGATATGTTCTCATATATCCTTATTGATGTAAATTTTATGTCCAAGTGATGAGATACCCTTTTTTTATCTCTCATCAACTCATTTTGATGTGACGTTGTTAGGCTGTCAAGGGAACTTCTTAACCCAATTTCGATTTCTTTGGGTTCAACATGTAGTTATTGAATATGTCATCCTTTGAATATGTGTGAATGACCTTTGATTATTTTAAACTTAATATCCACTTATATTTGGTGTATTCGTTTGTCACACATAATTATGTAATTGATTTATCCTTAAACCAAGGATACCGTCTTTGTAAGGGACTTTGTCTCAATCTCCATTCATTGAGGAATATTTTGTTTTATACACAACCTTCTTTTATATTGTGTATAAACCCCTTTGACTTTTACGTTTATTCAAAAGGAATCTTTTTTATACGATGCGTTTACTAAATGACAAAAGGAAATGTTTTTGTCGTACGTATGCGGCGACAATGACTTCTCCTCCGTCGTGACCATTATTTGAGTTTCGGCATCCTCTACAAGACATACCTTCTTTTTAAAAGAAAAATAAATACCATGTTTTACTTTTCTTTTATTTTTGTATTGAAAATGGTTTTCATAATGTTTTTATATCAATGTGTTGTATTGATATCTTGTGATTGAAAGGTGGGAATGTTATGTTTCCTTTATGCATGTTTTATGTGATACGATTATGTTGAGGTTCTTGGGAATTATTATGAAGATGGTTGGTTCCTTGATAAACTAAGGGAGGGTGATCCCGATATAGCTCTCCAATGCATTGGGTAACGCGAAGGAGTGAAACGTTAAGGTTTCTCCGAATAGATTTAGGGAATATACTGTGGTGGGTATTCCAAACGTAACCAAGAGGGTTGCTCCCTATGTAAGAATGTTATGAATGCCTCAAGTTACCTTTTATGTCTAATGATATATCTGAAATAAACATGATTTGATGAGGTATGTTAAAGTGCCTATGTTTTATGGGTAAAGTATGATTTCATTCTTATGTATATATGAACTCATGTTTCCTTTCCATATTTTTATAACCCTTACTGAGATTTTTATGCTCATCCCAAGTTTTTGAAATGTTTTTCACAGGTCAAGGGAAAGGTACATGATGGGATGATAGTGTCAAGGATGTGTCAAGAAATAATACATGATTTATTCTAAATATGTTTCCGTTGATGGGAAGAATGAATACTGTCTTTTATGTAACCACTTTTCTTAAATGTGGAATGTAATGCAAGTTTCATGATCTAATTCTATAAAACTCTAAACCTGAAAAGATCCTCAATGTGTAATCTTGTAATAAATCAAGATTAAGTAAGGTTTAAATCTGGGGCCTTATAGTTGGTATCAGAGGTCAGTTTAGATAACTTTAGAGGTTAGGGTATTCTTTAAGCATAAGTGACATTACCATATTGGATAGGATTTTAGAAAGTGTCATAGTTTTTAGATAAAGTGAATGAGTAAGTATATCTTAGTGTTTATCTTACTCATTAGTACATGATGGTTATGTTGATATACTCACACTGACCATTTTGGTTTTAGTAAATGGCTGGATCTAACAGGAACCAAAGAGACAACAGGTTTGAAGGAAACTGTGGTGGTTCTATGATTAAGATACTAGATAAAATGGTGGATTAAATGAGGAAACTCATGGTTGTTCTAAACCTACTATCAAGGAGTCATGATCAACCACTTGAACCTTGGTATGTTCTATAATGCATGATGAACGAGATGACCAATCGATGTGGAAGTTCAGGTAATAATTATAAAGGTAGCCATTAGGGTTTATATGATCCTTACTTTTGAGGTAATTATGGGTAATTATATGTTATGATGGAAAATGAAAGGCATGAGATAAACTTGAGGTTAAAATATGTTATGTTTATTTTTGAAGATTTTATCTCATTTTGGGAAATATTTTGAGAATTATATAGTTTTGGAAAAAGGACAACACGCTGACCGTGTGACTACCCGTCGCGTCGGATAAAGTTGCGGGACTCGAACCCACAACCAAAGTGCGACTGGTATTTATCGCCTACCACTGGACTACGTGAAGTCCCTGGTTAGTTTGACTGATTATTTTTAGTTATATGATTTTATGAATTAAGAGTAAGTTTATTTTGGGTTATTTATGAAAATGATTAACCTATCATGGAGGATATGTGATTAGGTTAATTACTTTTCAATACGAGACTTTAGGAGCAACTGATGTTGTTTGGAGATAAATGTTACAATTTAACTTGGAAGACTATGTGACTAAATCCTTAAAATATTTGGGTTTCAATCTTAGATTGGTTTACTTTGAATAATTTTATGGACAAATTGTTTATCGTATGGTCCTCGTTGAACTTTGGGTTTTGTTGGACAAATTTTGGAGATTAAGCATATATTTTCTTTTTAAAGGGTTATCCTTTTCTGGATTATCTGACCTTGTACTAACCTTTTTGGTTTTGGTTTTGGTTAAAGCCTAAAGACATGTGAAGTATATAGTTCTCTTTGGTGTATTAGTTGATTCTCTAGATGTTGATTATAGTACTCTTAATGCGAACAAGTCTCCCTAAATACTCGTCTTTTGGAAAAAATATGAGTTTGATTAAGGAATCTAGTAAAAGTTGAAATTCAACATGATAAGTGATTATGTTTCCTTATGAATAAATTCTTCAATAAAAAGAAAAATGTTGTCTATTAACTTTTCCTACTGGGGAATCGAATACCGTTTAACCCATCACACGTTTGTGATTTTCTTATGGTTAACTTTCTCCTAGACATGTTTACTATCACTCTCCCTCAAGAACATGACCCTTTGATTTTTCTTCCATGTCCAGGTTTTTCAACATGGAATCCTAGTATGGGTTAACTCGGGTGACCTCTGTACTTATCTTACTTTATTTTTAAGTGATTGTTTTACCAATTCTTGTTCCGATGTGGGACTTTCAAGGATGTTTCCAAGCTCAAATTTAAAAATTGTGAGGATGCAATTCCCAAAAGGGGGGAAGGATGTAACACCCCAGGTAAATAAAGAATATGACATTTTAATATTTATCCATAGTTGTGAATAAAATATTAATATGACTTTAAAGGGGACGCTATGCTCGATGGCATACCCAACACGCAACAACGAGTTTCTTGGGAATCTTACGTTGCACTCTAATAATAAAATAATATTATTTTAAATGGTAGTTAACATGTAGCCGTTGTATTGGCGGGAATGGATAGAAATAACTAAAATATGATTATATATGTTTTTAAATGTTTTTACATTTATCCAATAAAAGATAAAGGCTTAAAATACGGAAAGAATTCAATTTTAGGAGTATATGCCCTAGTTTTCACTAAAGGTTCACTTATCGCCTTTTGATGGAGAACCATCATTAAATATAGTTTTGTTCACTCTTATACATTCTATTGGACCAAGTAAAACTGTTCTCAAGAATCGGGACATCAAAATTTACTTTGTGTAAATTTTTAGTATCTTTCCGATAAAGTTCATTTTTTTAATGAATAGTGTAAAATGTTGTATTTTAATTCAAAACCTCTTTTTAATGTAATTTATTTATATTATTAGATTATATTTTGAATTTTTTTTATAGTGAAATTATAATATATTTTTACCATTAAATCCAATAGTGGTCATTGGAATTAATTTCACTTTGAAATCAGACTTAAACTAGTGTCAATCTTTTGATACTTATTGTTTCATAAAAACACGCTATTTGCTCTAACAACGGGAATTAATTATTAAATTAATTAATGTGAATTATATGTTTTGAATTTTTTAAAATAGACTTAATTTTTGAATTCATAATATCAAATATATATTAGGGTGAATTTTTGGGATTTTTCTGAAAAACTTCAATTTTTGATGAATAGTGAAACCACTAAGTGGTACTTATAAAAACTGATTTTTCGGTTTAAATGAAAATTTTTCATCTTTGTGTTTTGAATTTCAAAAATCTGACATACATGGTTGTCATTAAGAAGTAAAATGTGGTTCAATGGGATAAAAACAATTTTTTGGTGAATAGTAACTTATTAAGTTTTTAATCGCGATTAGAGGTAATTAGTGTAGTTTATGGTAAGAATAATGTTTTAATAAAATTAAATGACCTAGACACATGTCCTACCCTAATTGGATGTGTCATGGCCGACCAAGACAATCCATGGGTAAACTTGGGGACCCCATGGAGCCACTTTGGTTGGAAAATGACATAAATATCTTTTTATTTAATGTTAAAGTAAAAATGACACAAACATGAGATGTTTTACTAAAACAATTTTTACATGGGGTTATACAAGTCATATTTTTGACTATAAATATTAATTGGAAAGATAAAAAGATTTTATACATCATAGTAATTTTTTTATAATTTCTAGACATTAAATAAATTAAATTATTTATGACATCATGATGATGCAACGATGACCTCATTATTTCACGATTTAAATAAAATAGAAAGATAATGTAATATCTAGGACCTACACATGTCCAAAACCTATTGTATGAGTGGATTTAGAACCCTTATCACCTTATCCTCGAAATAAATCAATGTGGGACCTTTAAAATCCGAAAATCTTTTGAAAATAAAGTAAAATTTTGTAACTTTACAAGAGTGCCCCTCCTCTCCTCTTATAAAAGGCCTCCACCTCTACCTCCTTACCCACACTACAAAAGCCTTTGGCTCAGAAAAAACCTACCCATTTTGTCTCTCCACTTCCCTCTCTAACTCCTTGAAGCCTAACTTTGGGCAGAAGTCTTCCCAAGGAAGCCTTTGTGCTCAAACCAAAGGGAGTTACCCGATTTTAAGGTAATGTCTTCACTTGTGTCCTTTTGTTTTATTTTTCTTCTACAACCCCATAAACTCTTTTTATTCATTTATTTTGTAACAAATCCAGTATATTTAATATACTAGGATGTTTTTATAAGAAGGATTCGAGATGCACTTACACACACCTACATCTAATGGTTAAAGAACATACTGTTTCCGTGGATGGCGAATTTCTGCCTCCCGAAACGATGATTGTTCAACATTCTTTTAACACCTTCAAAGGTGGACATTAAGATGTCAGTATATTTATATATGATATATAATATGTTTATTTTTTCCTTAAGCTTCTCTATTTTTCTTTTATTTCATACCTTTATGGCTTCCATTATGGGTATACGCGATATCTTCATTTAAGAAAGTGCGGACTACCGCCCCCTCAAAGTGATTTGATTCGTTAATACCATATGTGGTACGTATAAAGGATATATTTAATGATATTATATATGATAACATACTGTAATTAAAATACTATTATGTATCATTATGTTTTAATTCCATTAAATATGAAATAGAAATGGAAGTAGCCTTCATGCGTACGTACGGCTTACCGTCTCCATGAACGATACATTTCATTTCTTATCTCAAAATGTTATATAATATTACAAGTAAATATATATAATGGATATATATGTAATATATTACATCTAAATTATGGATATCATTCTGGAATTATAACATATATATATATATATATATCTCATTTTGTTTTAATTCCATTAATATGACAAAAAATGAAAGTAGTGTTCATGCTTACGTACGGCCTACCGTCTCCATGAACGGTGCTTTTCATTTTTTATCTCACAATGATATGGAATAGTATAAAATGAATATTTATTGGATATATATGATATTTTAATCATTAATACTATTCTAGAAATTATTTACTTATAACTACATGGGCAATCTTTTTTCAAACAAGTTCATTTTTGACTCATGTACCAAACATCGACAAAAACGTCTGATATGAACTAACATTATTAAAAAATTATTATAACATTATAATATGTGATATGAACTGAATAATAATCTCTAAAGGAGGTACTTAGGCAATTATTAATTGACCAATGTTTATTATTCAGGAATATAAAGAAACGAACAAGACAAGTTTGACTTGATGTAAGGGATCCTACTCCTCTCTTTCTTCTTAAGTACACTCTTTTATGTCATTCCTTTTAAAGCTCATATTTCTTGTTATTGGGATGTTATTTTATATTAATATTACTGTAATTTTTATGTTCATGTGATGAGAGACCCTATTATCTCTATAAACTTTAAGTTAATATGATGAGATACCCTATTTGATCTCATCAATCCATTTTTGTAAGTTTTATGTGGCGTCGTTAGGCTGCCGTGTTTTCGTAAGGGATTTTTCATCTCACTTTTATTCCCATGAGATTTATGCTAAATTTTCCATAATTTCCTTTGAGTGGTGTATGTATTTCCCATTATTTTACTCATTGTGTAATATAATTTTTTTATGAGTATTTACATCAATGTTGTATTGTCCTTCTTTCACGAGGTGAATGTTTCGAAAGATACCCATGTCGGTAAGGGAACCTTTCACCCCCCTCTTTTTAAAAGAATTCTTTTGTTGGGTCTTTTAATTTACATATTGTTATGTTGGGATATGTTCTCATATATCCTTATTGATGTAAATTTTATGTCCAAGTGATGAGATACCCTTTTTTTATCTCTCATCAACTCATTTTTATGTGACGCAGTTAGGCTGTCAAGGGAACTTCTTAACCCAATTTCGATTTCATTGGGTTCAACATGTAGTTATTGAATATATCATCCTTTGAATATATGTGAATGACCTTTTATTATTTTACACTTAATATCCACTTATATTTTGTGTATTTGTTTGCCACACAAAATTATGTAATTGATTTATCCTTAAACCAAGGATACCGTCTTTGTAAGGGACTTCGTCTCAATCTCCTTTCATTGAGGAATATTTTGTTTTATACACAACCTTCTTTTATATGGTGTATAAACCCCTTTGACTTTTATGTTTATTCAAAAGGAATCTTTTTTATACGAAGCGTTACTAAATGAAAAAATGAAATTTTTTTGTCGTACGTATGCGACGACAACGACTTCTCCGCCGCTGTGACCATTATTTGAGTTTCAGCTTCCTCTATAAGTCATGCCTTCTTTTTAAAAGAAAAATAAATACCATGTTTTACTTTTATTTTATTTTGGTATTGAAAATGGTTTTCATAATGTTTTTATATCAATGTGTTGTATTGATATCTTGTGATTGAAAGGTGGGATTGTTATGTTTCCTTTATGCATGTTTTATGTGATACAATTATGTTGAGGTTCTTGGGCATTATTAAGAAGACGGGTGGTTCTGTGATAAACTAAAGGTGGGTGAGCCCGATATAGCTCTCCAATGCATTGGGTAACGCGAAGGAGTGAAACATTAAGGTTTCTCCAAAGAGATTTAGGGAATATACTGTGGTGGGTATTCCAAATGTAACCAAGAGGGTTGCTCCCTATATAAGAATGTTATGAATGCCTCAAGTTACCTTTTATGTCTTATGATTTCTATGATTTATTCATGATTTGAAGAGGTATGTTAAAGTGCCTATGTTTTATGGGTAAAGTATTATTTCATTCTTATGTATATATGAACTCATGTTTCCTTTTCATATTTTTATAACCCTTACTGAGATTTTTATGCTCATCCCAAGTTTTTGAAATGTTTATCATAGGTCAAGGGAAAGGTACATGATGGGATGATAGTGTCAAGGATGTGTCAAGAAAGAATCCATGTTTTATTTTAAATATGTTTCCATTGATGGGAAGAATGAATACTGTCTTTTAGGTAACCACTTTGCTTATTTGTGGAATGTAATGCAAGTTTCATGATCTAATTCTCTAAAACTCTAAACCTGAAAAGATCCTCAATGTGTAATCTTATAATAAGTCAAGATTAAGTAAGGTTTAAGTCTGGGGCCTTATAGGTATGGTTAGGATAATTCTCATTTTATTTACAAAACATTATGAAGGGTTTATGATTTTATAATTCCTCAAAGAAAACATTTTTATGATTATGGTTTATATCTATAAACTGTTCAATTTATGTTAAGTGTTTTACAAGTTTGGAATTATGTATTGTGATTCAAAAAATAATATAGTGTATGCTATTATTTAGAAATGGTGCCTAGTGGAAGGAATGAAAACCGTATTAACGCACATAATCCATGTAGGGATTTTCCTCATACTCAAGATAATTATAGTGGAGCTAGTGAAGCTACTGGTGCTGATCAGCTTATCACCATACAAGGACAACTCACTCAGGTTATGAATAATAACCTTACCCGTTTGGAGCACCTTGATCCACAATGTGGAGGATCAATGTTGGACCGCTTCATGAGGCCAAAACCACTAACATTTAATGAGGGAAAAAATCCATTAGTAGCTGGTCAATGGATAAGTTCCTTCGAGAAAATATTTCATGTTTTGGGGAGTAGTGAAGGGGGAAAAGTTGTCATGACAGTTTATCTCCTCACGAGAGATGCAGATCAATGGTGGTCATTAATCCAAAACATAAAGGAGGATGAAGAAGTATCAAACATGGAATGGAGGGATTTGAAATAAATTTTCTTTGAAAATTACTTTCCTCGTGACCATCGAGCGGATATGGAAAGACAATTTCAGAGTCTTAGGTAAAAGGAGGATGAGAATGTCAAAAAGAATGAGGCTAACTTTACAAGGTTATTAAGGCATGGAACAGATTATATACATAACCTAAGGAGTAATATTGATTGATTATTTTATGGGTTAAAGCCATTCCTCTATCGAGCATTAGTCTCAGAATCTTTCTAATCATATGAAGATATTGTCTCATGTACTATCAAGATAGAAAAGGAATTATCTAAGTGGTATGACTTCGAAGAAAAGAAAGACAAGAAGAGATCTGCTGAACACTCTGGAAATGGAAATAAGGGGAAGAAGGGAAAAGTTGAATATCCATCCTATGGTAAATGTGGGAAGAAACACCTTGGTACTTTCATGGAGGTAATGGGAGTCTGTTACAAATGTGGTGAAAAAGGCCACCAATCTTGTGATTGTAAGGGGAAGAAAGAGGCTATCAATGTTGAATGATATAATTGTAGAGAAAAGAGGAATTATTCAAATTCATGCCCTAAGAACCAAGGTAAAATACCTTAGAAATGTACAAGGGATCAATTACAAGCTTATGCGATCACTACCCCTGAGTTTGAAGCTCCGAAAGACATGGTGGCAGGTAATTTATTGGTTTCCACAAGTTTAGACAATGATTTATTTGATTATCGATCATCGAATTGTTTCATATCTTTTCAATTTGCTAAGAAAATTAGATATTTTTCATTTGACTTAACAAGGGAGTTGTCAATAAAAACACATAAGGGAAGTATCACCGCAACAATGTTTTGTGAATCCGTTCCCATTAGAGAATATAAATGTTCTTTATCTGCTGATCTCATCATCATACCCATGATTGAATTTGATATAATCCTCAAAATGTATTAGATTTCAGACGATGATGTGAAAATTTATTGTAAGAAGAATGAGGTTACAATTATTGATGATGATAAGGAGTACCCGGTCTTTAGAGCAGAAACGTCACCACCTGATTCTTATCTAGATCCACCCCTTATAGATTTAATTAAATAAATTATTGGGGAGGAAAATAATGGAATAATTATGGGTGAGTAAATGAATGTTCGAATAGAGGACCTACCTGTTGTGCAAGAATATGTTGATGTGTTTCCAGAGGATCTACGTGGACATCATCTAGAACCTGAAATTGAGTTTTCCATTAATTTAATTCCTAGTTCAAGACGCATATCGAAGACCCCTTATATAATGGCCACTGTGAAATTAGTGGAACTGAAAAAACAACTAGAGGATTTGAGTAATAAGGTATTTATTCACCCTAGTGTTTCTCCATGGGGATGCCCTATCTTTTTTGTTAAGAAGAAAGAATGATCTATGAGGTTGTGCATTGACTACAGGGAGATCAATGCTATAAAAATTACGAACAAGTATCCCTTACCTCACATTGATGATTTATTCAACCAAAATCATGGAGCTCAATATTTTTCAAAGATTTACCTTCAATTTGGATATCATCAGTTGTGTATGAAGAAGGAATAAAATCTAAAAACAACATTTCGAACAAGGTATGGGTATTACGAGTTTACAATAATGCTTTTTGGATTGACTAATTCACCCCTATCTTGATAGATATAATGAATAGAGTTTTCAAGTAAAATCTTGATGACTTTATAGTGGTATTTATTGATGATATCTTGGTATACTCCAAACGCTACGAAGATCATGAAAACCACTTGCGCATTATTCTAAAGACTCTTAGAAGAAATGAATTATATGAGAAGTTTAGCAGGTGTGAATTCTGGCTCCATGAGATTTCTTTTCTTGGCCATATTGTCTTTAAGGATGGAATTTCTATTGATCCTTCAATGACCAAGGCAACCCAAGAATGTAAAACATTGATGAGTATAATCGAGGTATGTAGTTTTATGTGTTTAGCAGGTTATTATCGAAGTTTCGTCCAGAATGTTTTCCGACTGGCTAACCCATTAACTAAGATTGCTCGTAAAGGGGTTAAATTTTGTTTGGAAAAAAGTGTGTGAAGACTTTTTTGAAGAACTAAAGAGAAGATTATTTAATTCTCCTATATTGACTATATCATCAGGGAATTATGGGTTTGTTATTTATAGTGATGCTTCAAAGAAATGACTAGGTTGTGTCTTTATGTAGAATGATAGAGTTATTGCCTATGCATCACGATAGCTAAAAATTCTTGAGAAAAACTATCCTACTCATGATCTTGAGTTAGAAGCAGTAATATTTCTCTGAAAATATATAGACACTATCCCTATGGTGAAAAATGTGAGATTTATACTGATCAAAAGAGTTTGAAGTATATTTTCTAACAAAAAGAACTCAAAATGAGGCAAAGATGATGGCATGAACTAATCAAGGATTTTTATTTCACTATACACTACCACCCGAGGAAGGAAAATAAGGTGGGAGTTGCTTTGAGTAGAAAGAATCACGGAGTTTTGAACAAGATGAGATTTGAACGGGTACCTATTTTCATGGATCTAGTAAATATGGATATGGGAATAACCATGGAAGGTGAAACATCAATAACTTTTCAAATGGTTTCCAAACATTCTTTACTAGAAATGATAAAGAGTTCTCAGACTGATGATGAGGATTTTCAAAAGAAGATTAAATATGTGATTGATGGGAGATTTAGTGACTTCATATATGAAGATGGAATATTGAAATTTGGGAAGAGACTTTGTGTTCCCAATATACATGATCTAAAAATGGAATTATTGGATGATTCCCATAGATCCAATTTCTCTATACACCCTAGTAGCACTAAGATGTATAGATATTTGAAGGAAAATTTTTGGTGGGACAACATGAAGAGGGAGATTGCTGATTTTTTATCAAGATGTATAGTTTGTCAACAAGTGAAAGCTGGAAGGAAACAACCTAGAGGAGTCATGAAACCTCTTCCCATACCTGAGTGGAAATGGGATAATATTACGATGGACTTTGTCATGGGGCTACCAAAGACTCCTAGAAGGAATGATGTAATATGGGTCATTGTTGATCATCTTACCAAGTCAGCACATTTTCTTTCTATAAGGGAAGATTTACCACTTGAGCATATGGAAAGACTATATATTAATGAAGTTGGAAGACTTCATGAAGTCCCCCTATCAATTGTCTATGATCGTGATCCCTGTTTTATATCAATATTCTAGAAAAGTATTTAGAAGGCCATAGATACTAAACTTCATTTGAGTACTGCCTACCACCCTCAAACTGATAAACAATCAGAACGGACTATTCAAACCTTATAAGACATGTTGAGATCTTTCTCACTCTACTTTCAAGGTTTGTGGGATCAATATTTACCTCTGGTATCATTTTCCTATAATAATAGCTTCCATTCAAGTATTCAGATGGCACCATATAAAGCATTATATGGCAAGAGATTTCACACACCAACTTGTTGGGATGATGTTAGTGAAAGAAAACTCGTAGGCCCAGAACTTGTTGAGGAAATGATGAATAATGTGAAGGTTATCCAAACCCACATAAAAGAATCTCAAAGTAGTCAGAAGAGCAATGCCGATAACCAAAGGAAGGATTTGGAATTTTAGGTAAGAGATCATGTTTTCTTGAAGGTATCTCCATGGGAGGGAGTTATACAATTCAATAAGAAGGGTAAATGAATTCCCATATACAGTAGACCTTTCGAAATTCTAGAACTATTTGGGGCTATAGCTTAGCGTTTGGCAATGCCTCCAAGTCTCTCCAAAGTTCATGATGTGTTCCACGTATCACTGTTGAGAAAATACATGCCTCACACAACACATGTACTCACCTATGAGGAAATTGAACTGGAACCTAATCTGTCTTATTGTGAAGAGCCTCTCAAAATTTTTGATACCAGAGAACAAGTGCTGAGAAACCGGATGACTCATCTTGTAAAAGTTCTATGGAGAAATAATAAGATGGAAGAGGCAACTTGGGAACCCGAGGAACTTATGTTGAAGAACCCCACAAATCTTTTTATGTAGTAATATTATAGAAATTTTGAGGATGAAATTATTTTAAGGAGGGGAGAATATAACACCCCAAGCTTCCATGGTACTTTTTCCTTTGAATAATGCAATAGCTTTTATTGTACTAAACTTCAAGATTCTAACACACCGCAACCAATTAAACTAGCCGTTATGAATAGTAATACCCACATTTTGAAATTTTATAATTTTTTTTTTCAAAATGGACTTAAATTTTGAATTTATAATATCTAAATTAGATTAGGGTGAATTTTTGGTATTTTTCTGAAAACATTCAATTTTTGATGAATAGTGAAAAAAACTGTGTTATTCTATAATTTTTTTTTAAATAATTTTTTTATTTAAATTTATTTTAGGTCAAAATAGATACATAATAACTATATAAGTTCAATTTAATTAATTGGAGTCATTTTATAATAAGTTTAGATATATAAAAATTTAATTGAACTTTTTACCGTCTTTTACCCACCTCCTAGGAACATTTGTAAATTTGCATAAAAATTATTTTATCATTTCTATGAGTTGAATTTCAAAAATCTGAGAGTCATGGTTGACATCAGTAAGTAAAATATGGTTCAATAAGATGAATTTTTTTAGTGAATAGTAACTTTTTACTTTTATTTAGCACGGTTAAAAGTAAATAGGGTAATTAAGGGTAAAAATGATAATATAATTACCCTAAAACATGTCCTAATTCTATTGGATAAGTGTAATTCAACAAAAAACAACCTTTTAAATAAAATATGATCCCCTTTGGTCCACTGTGATTAGATTAGTACATTTATTATTATTTTATTTAAATAAGATTTATAAGAGTTAAATTCAAAGTTTAATAACTATATTTTTTTTAATATAGGGTTATAAATAAGATAAATTAGACTATAAATATTCATTAGAAAGATAAAAATATTTCATACATAATGGTATTTTAGTTATATTTTTTAGACTTTAAATAGTTTAATTTATTTATGACAAAACGATGATGTAGTAATTACCTTATTAATGAGAGATTATTATAATTGATATTATAAATATGCAAATAAATGTAATTTAAGACTTTTGATGAATTCAACTAATTTTATAAGTTAATAAGACATGTTAGGGGTGATTAAATAATTTTTTTGAAGTAATCATGCTGTTATGATTTTCACAAAAACCAAATAATAAATAGTTTCAAAATTGACATAATTGGGTTTTTAAAACAAATACTATATTATTAATTGATATAATATTCCTAAAAATATAAGGTTTCGAAAAAGGACTTAGATAAGGCAATATATATTAATAATTAACAACATGGGGCTCTCTTGGATTGTTATAGAAATTTTATTAACCATATAATATAAAAATACTAAGAGACATGGTAAATGTCAAACTATTTAACTAAGAGTTAAATCTAAAAGATAAGATTAATATGGTGACCTAAACCTGTCCAAAATTTATTGTCTGAGAGGTTTTAGATCCATCCCAACCTTAGCCTCTAAATAAATAATTTTGGATCCATTAGAAACCGAAAATTATTTTATTATAAAATTACATTTCAATATTTTCATAAGGTGACCCTCTCCTCTCTTATAAAAGGGTACTTCTCCTTCTCTTAATTTCACACCTCTAAAGAAATTCGGCTCAGCCAACCCCAACCCAAATATCTTCCCAACTTTCTTCCCTTAATCCTAAAGGCCTTCCTTTGGTCAAAATGCCAACCTAAGGAGCCCTTTTGGTCAAATCAAAAGGAAGAACCCGAAGAAGAGGTAAATATTTCATCACCTCTTTCAAGTTCTTTTCTTCTTACACTTCCTATTTCTTTGTTGTTTACATTATAAAATAACGACTCCAGTATCCTATATATACTGTGATATTATTATAAATATGGTACAAGCATAATAATTATTCTATCCATCCTATAAATTGAAAAATCACCATACATGCGTACGTACAACTTACCATCTCCACATCATTGTGTAGTTTGTTATTCAAACACTTCATTATTTTGGATGGGTATAATAATGAATATAACTTATTTAAATAATAAATATAACATGTTAATGATTCTGTATATATAATATACCATCCAATTACATACTATTTAACCATCAATATAATGACATTGTCGCTTGTGCGTACGTACAGATTACCGTCTCCACGAACATAATGAGATTCATTCCACATCTTAATAATTCAAGAATAATTTTAATTTTATGATTAAAAATAATTTTTATGAACATAATATCATTCTTTATATGAATCAAATACATCAAATCCATAACAAAAATGGATTACATAACCAACCATATAAAAGAAAATGAATAAGTTAACACCCGAAATGATGATACTACAAAAATATTATTAACAAAGTAATATTAGAGGATCATATATGTTATCATATTTATGTATATGGTTCTTGTATAATTTAATAACAATGATTTAACTATTATATATGTGGTTAACATACCATAGACTAAGTAAAAGTTCAAGGTATGTGTTAATTTCACAATCTCTTTATTATCCAAGTTAGTTTTTACGTAAGTATCTACTGGGACCTCTTTATCATCCACATCCGTGTTTTCTTAAAAATGTAATTAATTTTTTTATAATATTTACAGTACTATGGTTTAAAGTAATTTATACCCCCATTTTACCATATATGTTTTGAAATGAATCTTTCTGTCATTTTTCAAACAAGGTACTTTATGACATTTTCAAAAAAATTAGGGTAAGAATGTCTTTTTTTAACTTATACGGCAGGTGTGGCTATTTTACACAATTATATCATCATTGAAGCTTCCCATACAATCTTATAATAACATTTTCAAAATAAATTTTTTCGTTTATAATTATAGGACTTTCAAATTATTTCAACATAGAAAGAGATATTTATCTATAAAAGTTTTGATTTCATCTATGTCAACATCCTTTGATGGATTTTAAGTTTGTTTAAAGTTGATTTATTATGATACAAAACTTCCATATTGTATTGATGGTTTTGTGATATGTAAGACTGTGGATGTTTTATTTTTACACCATTAATGGTTTATGTATAAAGTATTGACATTTCGTATTATAGTTTTAATAAAAATGATTATGTTATGTTTAAACTTTTTCATATGAGGAATGCATTGGACTTAGTAAGTGACGGGTAGAGCCTGCTATAGCTCCTCGATGCATCGGTAGGTCTCATGAGAAAAACTAGTGTCTTGGAACAAGGCCTTGACAAAATATTATTTGTAGTCTTGGCACAAGGCATTGACAATGTGGTTATGAAGTCTAGCATTATGCATTCCATCATTATGAAAGAGGCTATTGATATTGCATGTGGTTATTAGATTAGTAGAATATCCATGTGACTAAGTAAATGGAATTATTTGATTTTATATTTTCCATATTATGATGAGGTTTATTTTTAAATGGATTTTGTTTTAGTCTTATACATTTCCTTAAATGTTTATGCTTATTTATGAAAGTTTCTGCTATATTTTTATCCTTATTGAGCATTTGAGCTCACCCCTTTCTATGTTTTATTTTTCCCAGGATGTGAAGAATTATTTTATGGTTAACCAGGAAGGATAGAATAACGATATATGTGTGTTTAAAAAGGGAAAAAATGTTGTTGATGTTTTTATTTGATAATGTAATGTAAAACTTATGAATGTATCTTGTACTTACAAGGCTACTAAACTGATCGGTCTTTCGAGACATGATTCCTTTCATCATGCCAATGTTATGTAATAGTGCACTGACTCTGGGTAACTAGGGTAAGGGAATTAAAATCATAATTAATTTCAATAATTATTTGGTTTACACTTTCGAAAGCTAGTAAATCACATTTATTATTAGTTTTAAAATTATTCCAGTAAGTGATTTCTATATTTTTGTTCTTTCCCAAAATATACCCAATCTCAATTTTAGTTTTATCACTCAAGATTTCAGAAAGGTAAGGTGAGGAGTTTTTAATCTTCCAATTTCCATTTTCTAGATCTTCCTAAACCCAAGCAAGCACTTTTTTAAAGCATATATAATAATGAACCTTTTCATATGCAAGAGACATGTAAATAATGGGGAATTGTTCTTTAATTTGTTTTAGTTACTTCTCAAAGTTTTCTAATTCAACTCCATTTAAGTTATTAACAAATTCATTAGAATTTTTTTCTATATACAGTGAGTTTATTATTTCATCATTTTGTTCCGTATGAGATTTATATTCTAAAAACTAGAAAGATTGTTGCTTATTTTCAACCTCATTCTTTATGAACATTTTATTTTTAAATACATCAAAATCATTTTTTCCGTTACTATATTCAATTATTTTTATATTTTATGTTTTCATTTGATTCCTAGGGAATACTTTGAATGTTTTGAATTATTTCAGTACGTGCTTCATCCAATTCATCAATTTTTTATATGTTTTTTTGACATCATTTTATCTAGTTTAGAATAATCTTTGGGTACAAGTTCATGATAGTTAACGTTTTATTAATATTTTTCATGTTTTTGTTGAAAATTATTCATACAACACCAATAAGTGTGTCCATAGTAACCAAAATATACCCAAAAAATATCCCTATCATGATTCTAATCCCCTTGATACTTCATTTTTATAAATTTTCAGAAACAACTACATTGCAATTTTGACATTGAACACAAATCATAGTAATAAAATCAACACACCACTAAATAAACTTTTAAAAATGGTGATTCTGATCCAATATAGATATTCAAGGAAAATAAGAAAGATCTTTAAATTAATTTCATGAAGCAGATTCAATGTTTTTTTTGATTTGTTTAGAAAATTTCTCTTTTTTTAATGATTCTTTAGAATAATGGTTTCTCAAATCCTTCCCTGAAAATAGTTCCAAAAACATAACCCATATGTCATTGAATATGTGTCAAAGTTTAATTATTTATATTTTCCCACTTACTATTTTGTAGAGTCTAGTTGGGTTGAACCCAAGGGAAGGCTTGAAAGTGAGATGAGTGAAAAAATTTGACAGAAAAAACCCTACTATTGAAAACAATGGTTATAGTATCTATTTTTATTTTTTAAAATTTTATATTTTGAAAAATCACAGTACTAAAGATAATTGTTTTTTTATATTGATGTAATTGATAATGGAGAAAAAAATGGACAAGCAGTGAGGGTGAAATAAAGATTAAGCAGTGGAGGTAGAGGTTGAGGAAAAATGGATCTAAAAAAAATGCCCAAGAAAATACTAACAGTACCGGTTGAAATGATAACATCTTCAGAAAAATGAAATTTAATTCAAAACCTTTGAAAATTGGTGGATAAATATCCCTCACAAGGATATCAAAACCATAAAAAGATGAAATCTTGGAGTTTATCCCTAAAAAAATCATCAAACTCTAATTATAGTTGAAAAGGACTCAATGGAATATAACTCACCCTAATATTCTAAAGGCTTAAAATTAAAATTTTAGAAATGAATCCATGATAAATCTCACTGAATGATCATGGAGTTATGAAATAAAATTATAGAGGTGAGAAAAAATTAAAAATTAAGATCTAGAACTAATCTTACCGATCAATTCAAAATCCTGAAGATAAAAATTTGTGAAGAAGTAGTAAAAAAATAAACCAGTAGAATTATAGATCCGAAAGTTTAAAATTTTATCCAAAAATCAAAACCAAAACAATAATTAACATTTATAATACAAATATATAGAGAAAAATGAATGCGAGGGAGTAAGAAATATCCCTCGAAAACAATTGGAAACAACACTGCTGTCATTATCTATCTCACTATCTTTATTGGTATGTTGTTATGCTCCTTCCCATTTCCAAAAAAGTATCACAGATCTGTTTCTTCAGGTCTCCAAGAGAATGATACAAAATTAATTTTTTGAAAGTGTTGAGTGAATGATATGTGGATCCCCACATTATCTCATTGATGCTTTCTTTCTTCTTTAAACTTCCCTATCATACAATGTTTTACACCAATGTGAATCGTCGACTTAGTTTGGTCTCCATTTTTTCATTGAACATGTGATGCAATCCTCCCACTAGATCTCACTACATGTGGCCAAATCAACACCCTTTTTACCGAATTTTACTAGGTGGTTGGAATGAATCTGGATGAGATTCAAGCTCCTTCTTGTATTTGCAAAACAAAAATTGAAAATAATTAATACGGGTTTCTAACAAAAAAAAATTTAATAAAAATTTACTTATTTAATTAATTTTTATAATTATTAGATTAAATTATTATTATTTTTGTTATTAATTATTATTATAAGTGATAATTTTAATTATTTTATTTAATTTAAAACTATTATTAATAGCTAATTATACAATTATTTAATTATTATTGTTAATATTTTTATAACATAATTAAATATAATTATATTTTAAATATTATTAAGTATTATTATTTTATTAAGTTTATACATTTATACTTATTTATTTTATTTAATACTGTTACTAAAGTTATCATAATTAATTTATTAATAAAATTTAATTATAATTTTTAAAGATTAAATAATTAATGTTTTTAATTTTTTAAATTATCTATTATATTAAATTATTAAATTTTAATTATTAATTATTAATTATTGTTGTTGTTATTACTATTTAAGATTTATTATTTATTTATTATTAATTTAGTTTTAATTATTTTATTTATTATTATTTTTAATTATAATTATAATTTTATTTTTATTTTTTATCTTTTTTTTTCTCTTTATTCACCGTGTATTGTAGGTGTGGGGTTCCTTATCACCGTAGGGCTTGGGCGTAGTTCTCTACTTCCATAGTGGCGACCCACGATGGCAGACAATTCCTCTTCACAGAGGATAGAGGCAGCTTGAAATGGCGGCGGTTACACCCATGGCTTGATTCAACATTAGATCTATATCGAAATGGACTGGTCTCCTCCAACGACCAGTAGCTCAACTTGGCATTTCTATAGTGGTGAGTCTTCTTAGATAGCGGTGGATTCCTCAGGCGACATCAGTTCAGATTTGTGATGAAAAACTTCTTCAACAACGATGACATGGTGGTTCGGAGTTTAGATCTCGAGCAGCGGTGACCATGGGCAGTCATGGTTCATCAGGTGGTGTGATTTATTCTTCATCCAGGAGTTGTGGAATGGATCAGTCTTTAAATTCTTTGAACATATGGTTATAAAAAACAATTAAATATAGTTATCCAACATTAATTAAAACAAAAAATTATTATAAAAAGAAATAATAATTTATTTAAATGTTATTCCAATTAAAATTCTAAATTAATAAAAACTAATTTTTTTTAAAATAATTAAAAAAAAAATTATATTAAAAAACAAACTAAATATTAAAAACTATAATTAAAAAGGAAAAATAGAGGAATTTGATATTTTTGACATCAGAACATTAAATTAAATAGTTTAATTAAGAAACCCAATTTAAAAGACTAAAAATTAAATTAAAGACTCTGTTAATTAAATAAAAATGATGCATAAATTCATAGTTAATTTAAACAAAATAAAATTAATATTTAAAGAAAAATTAAATACATAAAAAGTAATTAGAATATTAAATAAAGTAAAAAATAAGTAAAAGAGAAATAATGGTATTAAAGGAAAAAATTACAAGATTACTTATTAAAATTTATTAATTAATGAATTTAATTATCAAATTATAAAAGTTAAATTAATTAGTAAAAAGTGAAAAAATAATTAATTAAATTATTGACATTCAAGTAGAAAGATGTTTCATAATTACGCATTTTAATACCACATTAGTTATCTCATGATATTTTCTTCTTCATCTTAGATTTATTTTTAACCTCAATAGAATCACCTATAGTAGAAAATTTTGGTCTTTGGACTCTACATATTTTAGTAACATACATAGTTTTCTTGTCTTTTTCCTTCTGAGAATATTTATTATTCTTGTCTACCTTTTAGGATAAATTATGTTTTATTCTTCTTAGGTTTTCTCTTCTCAATGATTTCACTACCTTTAGTAATAGAGTTTTGGGAGTTTGTAACTCATTGGTCAAGTTTAAAAAGTTTTTGGTGAACAATATCTAAATATTTATCCTTTACATTCAACTTTTCTTCAAGATTGATATTGAGGTTCTTCTTTTCATCTACCAAATTATTCATATTATCAATCTATTTTAGAAATTGAATTTTTTTTTCAATAAATTATTTTTATTTGTTTTTTGAAATATTTCTCTTTGTATACTTATTTATCTCTCTTTAATGTTTTAATTTTTTTACAGGATATTTATTCACCTCACTCTTTAGCATAAAATCTATTTATGTTTCATATTCTTCTAAACTATTTATTTCTTTACTAGTGAATTTTTAATCATTAATATTTTTTTAAAAAAAATTAGCAGCACTATTACTAATGTTTTTAGTCTCTTATTCACAATCATTATCATTATCATGCATATACAAGTCATTTATCATTTGAAATTTAAAAAAATTCTTATCCTTACCCCTTATATAGGGATTATATTTTTAATCTTTCTTATTAAAGAATATTTTTCATTTTATATCATCTCCATCACTTTCTTCTTCTTCCTTTCATTGAGGATAATTTGTAAAAAAAATATCAAATAGATCTATAGCCAAAAATATTTATTGAAAAATTCTATTTATACTTTTTTTTCATATTTTTATCTTTTAGGAAAATATACATAAATTTATCAATATTTATAGAAACCTCATCTTCAGTGTTAGAGTCACAAACATCCTCTTTTTTCGATAATATTCATATATTTCCATGCTTATCATATTTGAAGGAAATTTGTCGATCATCCATTTCTTTATTCTTCATAAATTTTTCTCTTCTCATTTTATAAGTAATAATAGAGCTATATTAATCATCCAGATATTGAGTTTCAGGATCTCTATCATTAAATGATGAAATTTTTGCATCAATTTTTTTAGGAATAATTCTTAATATCTTTTCAAAAATGGTTGAATCTTCAAACTTGCAACCAGTTTATCTTATGGTTCTAAAAATTTCATATAACATTGTTAATAGATCACTAATATATTCATAATCACCCAACTAAAGATTTTCATACTACAATCTATATATTTGTAGCTTTTCCTTCTTTACTTTTGTATTTCACTCATAATTTTTTTCCGACCTCTCATAGTTTCTTTTGGCCATTCTGACTACTTTTACTCTAATAAAACCACTTTCTTGTGAGTGAGGAAGGTATATAATTTCTATCCCTACCTTAATTCTCTAAAATCTTCTTATCAACAACTGTAAGGGTAACTCCATCGACACTAGGTGAGAAACCCTCTATGGAAACTTTGAAAACATCATAACCAAATTACATAAGATAATGTATCATTCTTTCATTACTAATATGATAGTTCTTTTAAATAAAACTATAATCACCTTTATGTTCACAAAATTATGAATATCCATACAAATTCTCTTTTCTTCTAACTTTAGAAAAGGGTAAAAAATGGGATACTTCCCTTTAATACCATAGGAAAAAACACAATAGGATATGTGTGATCACTAAGACGGGGAAGGCGTGAATTCTTGATATTTTATTTTTATAATTTTTTATAAAAAAACTATTCCATATGTTAAAGAGTTATAAATTTACTGAAAACAACCAGACAATCACATTCTAAAAAACACAATAATTTATAATTTTCACTACTGAGTAAGAGTAGTTAGTCTTTAAAATGGTTTGGAAATAATATAATAACACTAAATCCAAAATAAAACAATCATTTTTATGTGGTTAAAATAATAAAGTAATATTCTTACACTTTCATTACACTGTGATAAAAAAATCTTGTATGTGATCTCAACACATATAAATATAAAACAAATATTTTGTAATAACTTTTAAAAACCTTCACCAATAAGCTCCGAACATTGTCCTTGTACTGATTTTACTTTCATCACTTTTCTTGTCAAAAACTCTTTCACTTTCTAACCCATTAGTGGGTAAGAAATTCTACCTTGGACTTATATATAATATTTTATCAATTAACTATTAATCCTATTTTTTTGTCTAATTTTTCTATCTAGAAAATCCTGTCTGGTGCCTTATGATAATTGAAAAAACTTCTTTATACTCTTTATATCTGATTAAACATGGCATAAAAGTTTTTCAGGTGAATTAAATAGGATTCATTTTATTAAAACATTATTGTTTGTTACCAACATCTTCTTCTTCAAAAAAGATATTCCTTGGTAGGAAATTTCTTACTCAAATTTGGGCTTTCTAGAGTTTGTTTGATATATCTGTCTAAAACTAATTATGTAGCACATTATCTTTTTTCACACATGAACAATAAACAATTTTCATACTACACTTATGCCCTATTTATAGATGTGAGTGTAGGATAAAATGTGAGACTACAATTTTAGTTTAATTCTCAATAAAATATTGAAATTCAAATCACGTACTCATATAATTCACTTGGATACTTCTCAATATTTGTAGACTATTTTTGAATCTTCTCATATATTCAACATCCACTACCTTAAATAAAATTCCATTAACCTTGATGAGAATCATGGAACTTTCTCTCGTGATATTTGGAACTATTCATAATCATAAAAACATTGTCAAATTTAATATATTTAGGAAACCATTGTAACGAAATTTTGAACTAATATTAAATTATACCACTAAAAACATTTCTAGTAAAAATTTGTAAAACATATTCCATCCATAGAATCTTCTTCTTATTGTTCCTTTACAATCTTCATAGGCACTACTCAAAAGGATTTCCTAACCACTTACATTATTACATGTCTAGAATTAGAACACTCTTTTCATTGTCTTCATTTTGTAACCTTTATCCAATTATCTTTATACAAAACATTCATTTGATCATCTTGAACCAAATTTATTTTCACAACATCATACATGTATTTTTGATAGACATTGCACAATTTTTTTTTATAATAGACCTTTTCCAATTGGACTTTTTTTTGATTTCAACTTCATATAATTTGAATTTATTTTGATTTGGACTTCATATGATTTATACTTCATCATATTTAATTCCTAACCATATTATCTTTGATACAATAATAAATTTTTTCTAACTGGAAGACTTAATATACTTTAAACGCAAAATTTCCTAAACCAACCCTCTGTTTGATTCAGTCTATTTGGTAAACTCCATAGAACATCCTTAGAACGTCATGGTAAGAACTTTACACAAAAAAGGATTGTCTCCCCTTTATAAAAATGTTTAAATCTTGAGATATTTCAGAACTCATGATGTTGGAAAGATTCAGAAAAAAAGATCATCAAATTTATTACTTTACCACAAATTTTATCTAATGACTTTGTAAAATATAGAAGATAAATATTTAACACATTTCTTATCCCAAGAAATATCCATCCAGAATAATAGGTCTGATGAAAATTTTTAAGAACAATTTATCTATTAATAAACTTTCATAATTCTTAAAAAACATTAATCATTTATGTTAGATTAAAAAACAAAACATTCTCAACATTTTTTTAAATTGTTTTCTAGAATCGTCATAAATACCTCCAATATTTCGGGTCTAACCATAATAGATCATTATATGGTAGTTTTGTTATAATAACATTGTACTATAATCATAATGATAATATTTAGTGTTTATTATTATGATATAAAATAATTTAAAGAATTTATAAAAAGGTGTAATGGATTTTAAAATATTACATAATATGAATAAGATGATTTTTTCTCTTAGAATTCTTGTTTTAAATGATTTTATTAACGATAATCATTTATTGATCATATCATTAATATGTTATCAAAATTTTCATACAAAAAACATAATGAAATTTGAAAAATAATATTTCTCCATTAAATCCATTCATACTACCATCACTGAATGTTGGTAATGAAAATAAAAATAGAAATCAATCATTCCATGGAGGTGGTAGTCCACAAGAATGCATGGATAAAGATTTCATTTTCCATATAATGAGAGAAAAATATAATATGTTTTTTATTTAAGAATATAAAATACGTAAAAAATATCATACTTATTTATTAAATTCCATATTATGACCATCCATGTATGGTTGTTAAGGAAAACAAATTATGTTGTGCCATGGAGGCGGTAGTCAGCACAATGCGTGATTTATATATTCATTTTTATAATTTAAAAGGGGAGGGTTTTTAATGATTATAACATCATTATAATAACATAAAACTATAATAATTATACTGATGTTATAATTTTAATATGGTGAACGCAAATTTTCATAAGAATAATAGAACATAAATAAATAAAAAAGAGGGAGGGGCGGTTTGAAATATATACCATACTATTTTGATTATCTCCTTTTAAAGGTGGTTAAACCATTTAGGTATAGACTTTTTAGAAAACCAAATCCTTATTAAGGTTTTTAAGAGTTCTTAGGAGAGTTTTGGGAAGATTTTGGACCAAAAATGGGGGGGGGGGTATGTGAGGGGAAGTGAGGACATGAGTGTCCCTTTAATAAGTAAAAAAGTATGGAATTTGTGTAGGTACCCAAAATTTTTCAATAATGGAAAGTACCTATCAAGGAATGTGGATCCATAATTGATAAATAATTTATATTACGAGAGATAAGGTCATGAAAATCCACAATAACTGAATTAAAAATGTGTTTGTCCCTTTACATCTTAGCTTACTCATATTTACCATTTTGGGCTTCACCGTAGTAACTAGTTTTTACATGGGTAATTTATCCTTTATAAAAAAAATGAAATGATAATTATTATATAATATGGAACTAGTGTTTAAATTTTTTAGTTCCTTTTCATTTTATTCAATTAATAAAACTGATAAAAACTAATTTTGAAATGAAAATGTATAATTTATTTAAAATAGATTTTGAGAAAATATTATTTATGTTTTAAAATATCATATATGGGTTTTTTAAATTAAAACCAACATATTTTAAATTATAAATTCACAAATAAAATACATATTTTTCCTCCGAAAAACGTTTTATGAATTTTTAATTTATCCTCATATACTAATAATGTCATAAAATTCATGTTATTTTTAATAAAAGTATTTAAACTATTCACATAGAAATAATTTTTTTTATAAATATACATAAAATTGATCCTAAGAAAATATTTATACGATGAATCCAAACAAATGATAATTTTCTTAAAATTATAATTCCAAATTTTATAAGTTTTATCTTAAAATAAAATGGCGAGACATAATGAAAATAAATTTATATAAGATAATTGCTTTTTAAAAATATTAACCATTCTCATTCATATATCCTATTATTTAAAAATTAAATTAGTATTAACTAACCATTCATTATTAATCAAAATTTTATTGAAGTAAAAATTCTTATTTCAAAAAAAAACAAATTATTTAGAAAAAAACGTTTCTAAGTATAAAATAACCATATTAGTTATTTTAGATATATAAATTGAATTTTATTCCTATTCAATGTTTCCTTCCTTTTTATTATTTCAATATTTAATAAATTGGATTATCATATTTATTCCAACTAATTCAATTTATTTGTTTTAATGGTCATACATAATATTTATATTTTTATCTTAAGGTATCATGATTTCATTTTAAGTTTGTGTTGCATGTGGAGAAAGATATAAAACACATTTGGACCATTTAAAGGATGTTATATGTTAAAATCTTAGGGGTTTACACCCCCACCACCCATTAAATAATTTTCAATATAAAAATATAATTTATAAGATTATATAAATTATATAGGGAACTCATAAATAACCTTACAATGGTAGATGATCATGGGTTTATTTAGAATGTTAAAAGAGTTTTATCTATGTAAAAAAAATATTTTAATCACTTTATCCAGAGAGATAATCCATTCCTAATTTCATTGAGGTTTTTACTAAGATAAGAATATTTTTATCTATAAGGAAAAACTTCCTACAAATCATGACAATGATTTATAATATAATCATACCACTAGGGGTTTTATTTATAACTCAGTACCGAGTAGTTGGTGAAAACTTAAATGGAATAGGATACTAGAATATAAAGAGTTAAAACCCACTATCCACTACTTTAGTAGTATTTTTATTATGCTTTCTTTATTCTCATGGTTGATGGTGATTATTTCTCTCAGTTTCCATTAGATTGGGACATTGAGTCGCATAATGCCTAAATCTCTTATAATTGAAGTGATAGGTTTTTTAGCTTCTCTCTTACCCTTAAACTTTTGATTCTGATGACCTTTATCTACACATATATTGAATTTACATATCCCATTAAGGAAATTTTACCCATATTTTCCCCATATTTTTGATATTTATGAAATTGAATCTTATTTCCTTCAACATCTTCATCACTAGATCTTTCATGAGAGTTCATCTTTATCTTCTTTGGTATGGTTGATAATTTTACTATGTTTATATTTTTAATCATATTTTTTGATAGATTGTTTTTCATAATCATAAGGTTTCTCACTCCATATACTATTCTTATGAGTTATTCATTGAGTCAATCTATGCATTTCCCCTCATAACTATGGCTCCTTCTAGTACCATCCATTAATAAATCTAAGAGGATTGACATGAGTGATAAAACATTAACAATAGCAGAGAATTATCATAATTAATAACAAAAAATGGATTCAATCTTAAAAACTTTTACCATTATCATCACGGTAGCCTATAATTTCTTTAGTTTAACCTACATAAATATAAGTTTACCATTGGTTACTTTAATTTTTATTATCTTATAATTCTCAAACTAGTCCATCAAAATAGAGATCCAAAATTTCCACAAAATTTCTTAAAATATTATAAACCAGAAAAATCATTGAAACATCTTCTCTCAAAATCTAACTAATCCTTTATCCAAGAATGAACATATCATTTAACATGTTCTTTAATTTATGTATCTCTATATTTAAATCTATGTTATCCATAGTCACATTCCTATTATTTTGTTTAACCAAAACATATTCAAATATATTTTAATGTTTCATAAATTGAATTTTAATCAATAAAAGAATATATTCTAAGAGTGGAAAACAAAGTATCGTTTACGACTCTTTGTTGTGGACTAGGTAAGAATCGATTCAATACCCAATATGCACATCTAGGGTTTACTACCCCTAGGTACATATGTTCCAAATTCTACATCCAATTGTTGAATCTAGAAAATAGTGTAATTTATAGGATAACAATGCAATATATACATTACCAAAATATCATGATATTGTGCTATACTTATATTTCCCACTTAGACTTTTCCCTGGGGGTTTCCCTAATGTTATCTCATCCTAATCCCCAAATAAAAATTAAGTTTTTACATTAACATTAAATCATATACTATCCCAAAGGGGTATCATTAATATTTATATTATGATGAACCCTAACATAGAAACAATTAAATTATACCCCAAAACATCCTAATCTCTAAAGTTATCTAAACCTTGATATGATGCCAACTTTTAAGTCATAGAACTACACGCATGGATCTGGTGCCATAAATACATACATTAAATATTGAATTTAATACAAAGTGATGATTCTATGAAAAACCTATCCCAAAAATATCATGACTTAAAGAAAAAAATTCATTACATACATTCCCTATACCTTTTAGGTTTATAGTTTTAATGAATTAGGAGAAAATAAAAACTAACAAAATCCATGTTCTTTTTATCAAATGGAAATTTTTTCCACAATATGAGAAATAACTTAATACATAATAATTCTTAAATATCTCCCACAACAAATTAAAAACATTATATCCTATTTGAAATATCATGTTTACATCTTTTTTCATAACCTCGGGAATGAAAAAATAAGAAAGGGGTAGAATTAAATGCTCAGTAAGGGAAACATATAACGGAATATTTCAAAAACATATGGATGGAAAACATAATATGGTTGGGATAAATAATTTGAATAATACCATAATCAACTGAAACTGAGAGCATGTTATATCCACAGAAATAATTGAATGCATGGATATAAATAATACTGATCTCATACTTGTGGAATTCATAATATGGAACATCAAACATAGGTTTTCAAGGCCTTTTTAAAGGAATTATACTAATATGTGGGGAGGTATAAATCCAAACCCATTATTTTTTGTCTCATGAGACATATTCATGCATCGAGGTACTATATTATGTTGATCCCCACCCATCACTTTTTATGCCTAATGCATTCACCATAAGATTCAGTAATATATTTCATACTATTCCCTAAGTAATATCTTACTAAAGAAAAACAAGGCTATCTATATAATGAAAAATATATAATATCAATATATAATCTACCTGTGTTAGCAGTCAATAATCACCAAGAATGTCAATACATTTCCCCAGATCCATAAAAGGTATAACCTGATCATAACCCATCCAGAGAAATAAGGTGGATGGTTAAACAATATATAGTAAAATTTACAATAATCATCCATACATGAATAACAACATATGAAAAATCAATACTCTCCTTCATATTAACATAATAACATTCTTATAGGTGAACATTATCCATTTGAATTATGTAAAATGTAATGTTCACTCCATATAAATAAATGAGCATATGGCTCATCCAATAGTGTAATAATATGATCATAGTCCATGTTTATAAATTAGGTGGACAATTTTAAAATAAATCATCTTAAGTGTATTAAGTTGATCTTGATGTATATCGATATAGATAAAAATAGCCTTGCAAAATAATGTTTGAACAATACCAATAAAAGAGAGACCAAGAATTATATTTTTTTGGTGTCAAGAGCACATTCTGAAAAATAATTAATATATATTATAGTATAAATATTGTAATATAAACCTTATTATGTTAAATAAGTTTTAAAATAAAATTTGTAATTGAATTGGAAAAATAAAACATCTTATGGAAAACATTCTCATCATCGATGTAAAACAAAATGTTACACGTCCCTTCTCAAATTATGTTTCTAAAATGTGAAGTGAAAAATCATTGAAAACCATTAATTTTGTAAAAATAATTTTTAATAATAGGGCCATGAAATTATATAAAGTTTATCTTAAATAAATGAGGAGAGTATGAAAAATAATATTAAAGAGAAAGGAACAATTATTTTTATTTTTTTAAATCACTATTGTTCAAAACTCACATTGTAAAAACAGTAGTAAAACCTCTTTTGGTAAAAATATATATTTGACCTAGAGGTATAAAATTACCATAAAATAATATATTATCATATTATAACCCTATAATGTATGAAATATTCACAAAGAGACTATATAACTCAATGAAATGAGATTTGAGTTATTAATATACCTTATAATAAATATACTTCTTAATGTAAGAAATATTCAAAAAAGGTGTTTCGTATGGTAGAAATGTAAATTCATAGTAAAAAAATATTCAATAACATAATATAATCAATTTTTATAATTTACCCAACTTTTAAGTCCAAGAGGATGATCAAAACTCAATGAATGAGAATTGAGTTTCCAAAAAGCATTACAATTTGGGTAATAATTGAGTAAAATCCAAGGGAATAAAAGTAATTGATTTGGATTAGTATTCCACATGAATAAAAAATTGTATTATAAATATAAATAAATGTGTATTAAATTAACTATTCAATGTAAAAATTGGTGTATAACATAAAAATGTCTTAATGAATTATGGTTTGAGACAAGGAACCCTTATGGCTTGAGTGACATTTTAATCAAAACTCCTCGAAATAGAGGGATTGTAATTAAACTTAAATACCTTGATTAAATTATAATTCATGATATGATATATCAAGTAACAAATATATAGACCCCATAAGTAAAATTAGGTGAATAATACTAATCATTTATTAAACATATGAATTTGAAAGGAAAACCCATACCTCAGCCCTAATTAATTCTATCCTTGCAACAAATATTGAATAATTAAATTTATTTATTTTAATAAATACCCATGAAAACAATTTATAACTATAAAAAACAATATTTCTTAATTATAATCTTTATATATATATATATATATTAATTAGTTTCTATCTATCTTCATCACTAGGTGTAAGGAATATTTATCACTTTGAACTAGTTTCATTAAAAAATATTGTTGGTATTCAATATTGATAAAAAGTTCATCATTAGAAGATCATTAAATTATTTTTAATTTAAGTATAGTGATATTTATAAAGGTATAATTTCAATCCATTTTTTGTTACAAACCATGAAGATGAAATCGACGATAATTACGTTTCAGTGATTTTTAATGAACAAAAGGTATTTTCTAAATTAATGAATTTAGTCAAAATATTTTCATTTTAGAACAAAAAATAGTATACTCATATATTTATCATATTATACTATAAATCATGTTCTCATATTCATATATTATAAAAATTCATAGCATTGTTCAAGTAAATGGAAAAACCGTTCAAAACATAAACATATAATGATTAATAGATTATTATTTGGCGATTTAGTTTACTATCATTATACCAGAAGCATAATGATATTATTTAGTGATGAGTAATATTATTTATTATAATATAATTGAATTAGTGAAAGAAATAATGGATTTAAAAATATTACTTTATATGAATAAGAAGATATTTCTCTTAGTGCACTTGTTTTAAATGAATCAAATAATGACTACCAAATTCATTTCTTATTTTATTAAAAAGCCACTTTTAGAAAGAGTTTTAACCATACAGAAACATTGACACATCATCACACATGACCTTCGAAAAGAGAATTTCCCCATATATATTTCAAAATTCAAAAATTTCAAATAGCACTACAATCACCGCACCTCCCATGAACTAGCCAGCCACTGTCACACAGAAACCAGAAACCGATCCAGTTGAATTTTTTTTAAATAATTCAATTTCACACGACCCTCATACCGAGCAATCCACATCACCTAGTTTCCATAATCACATTTCCAACCTAAGACATCCACATCACCTAGTTTCCATAATTTTATTGCCGACCTAACGCTGTGACTGCCAACGTCACTTCACTTCCACCACCACCGTCATCGCACATCACATCATCAACACTGGCGAGAACTAGAGATCCATCCTCATCAAAAAAACCATAAAAGTATCCATTGGTATATCTCATTGTTGTTGACGGAGTCAGCATACCACTGAGGAAACCGATAGTAGAAGCTGGACAGTGAACCACCACGACCAGCAATCGCTGAAGCACCAATCGCCTCAACCCCAAACCAACCTAACACAGGCGACGTTAACCGCCAGAATGCACCAAACCAGTGTGAAATTAAAACAGTAGGCCACCCAAAGAACCCTCTCCGTAGACATACACATCACGCCACCGGAACCACCAGGAAGCAACCAACACCAAAACACTAAAGAGAACCACAACGCCGCCCGAAGAACAAGAACCTCAGAAAACATTACACCCAACAACTACACCGTCCGAGCCACCTGGGACATCCTACCCATCACACCACACAACCCAAAGAACCCTACATCCCAACCCACTAGACCAACCTGGAAGGGAGAGGAGGGCCTGGAGGCTAGAGGGGGTAGAAGGGGAGAGACCACCAAAGCAGGCTGAAGACGAGCAGGCACCCTCAACCTTACCGAACCACCCTGTCATAGAAACTTCATCAGATAACAAAGACAAGAGAAACTAACACTAAACAAGATTAAAAAAAGGAAAAAGGCAACGGGAATGAGAAAATCAAGGAGAAAATAAAAGGGGTCAGAAAGCCCCGTGGTCACCGAACTTGGAAGCCCAAAATATGGTACGACGTGGAGGCAATATTCGACACAACATACGATTCACGTATTGATTTTTAATAGAAAAGGGGAGGGTGGTTAATGGTTATTAAATAATTATAATGACATGAAAATAAAACAAAATTATTATATTTATTATATAATTATAAATAATGTGGTTTTTACTCATAAATTATTATTATTATTTAATTTAAGGTTAGTTATACTTTTATGCTTCAGTATATTATGTTTTAAATATATCAAATTAATCATGATAGTATTACTATTTGTTTTGCATTTTATTTTTAGGAAGATAACTAAATCGATAATGTTTTTTGGAAGATGTCATTCTTTGGAGGAAAATTGTTTTATTTTTTAAATTATTACCTATTTAAAATTTTAAATTTTGGGAGAGAGAATTTTTTTTAAAAAATGGATTATAATTTTTTTCATGTTTGTTATTTTTTATTCTTATAAAAGGGTGAATTTTTATTATTGTTTTTCTGTTATGTAATTTTCAAAAAAGATAATATTTTTGGAGTTTATACATTTATCTCTTTGATTGTGTTTTGATAATTAAAAATATCATTTCTTTATTTGTTCATATTTTTTATTATTTGTTAATCTCATTTTATAATTTGATAAATAATTATAACCATTTAAATTTGTTATTCACTGATTATTCTATTGTGAATCTTTTTATTTTATATTTATTTCTTAATTTTATTTAATATTTTAGAAATATCATTGTACTGGAAATATTTTTTATCTTGTTATTTTAGAGTTTTTTATTTAAAATGACTTATATGATATTTTAAGAATGAAACATATGCATATAACTCTATAAAATTATTCAATGTGTAAAACAAGACATATGAATATATAAAATTATGCTTCTTAGACTTTAAAATCACTAATTTGAATATATAAATTGAAACATAAGTAAATTTCTATACGAAAAATAAAAAAATAAGAAAAGAAAAGATATGATATTTTTTAAATGACCCATACATTATCCACTAACATATATGATACAAAATAAAGCTATTGTATATTGACACATACATGTCTTATATGGTTTTCATAAAATATGTTTTATATTTCTTGATTATTAAAAGATATGAATTGGACTTTCTTATGTAGGGTCAATAAATTTATAAAAATGAATCATATATGTTTTTTCACTGTAGAAATTTACTTAACATTATAATTCAATTTGATTATAAGATGTGTCTACACTTCATATTATTCTTTTTGAAGAATGGTTCGGTAAATATTCATGATATGCATAGAAGTCTGAAATTATTGAATTAAATATGTAATACTCATTTCATATGAAGAATACATATAGTCCAAAAGTTATAACAACGTAATATAAACTAGAAACATTCACAAAAAGAACACAGTAAGACAATAAAAGTTATAAATTATGAGATTTATGATTTTTGTTTATCAAAAGTTATAAATTACTGGAATATTATCCTTGAAAGAATAATACTGTCTTATGATGTGAAAACATCATATACTATTTCATTATAAATATATGACTTCACCTAATCATATTTAATGTTGTGCTACAATTTTCCACACTTGTTTTCATATTTACATTCACTATAATTTTATTTCGTTTATTTTATAAATTTTTAAATTATTTAAAAATTCAAATAATATTATATGAATTTATTTCAATGTGTTTAATACAAGAATATTGCTGGAATTTTCATTTTGAGTACATGCTAAACTTTAACTAGGTAACAATAATATTGAAATGTTTATTTGATTTTAATCAGTACTAGCTATGATGGTGACTTAGGAAAACCCATATGACTATGATCATGAAGATTTAATTATAGATAATTCATTAATGATTATTTATTTGTAAATTGATGCCAAGACATTCCATCAGTAATGCCTAATTTCTTTCCAAGTTACAAAAGTGATCCAGTATAAAAATCATATTATTCTGATATTGTTAATGTGCTAAAGCAATGCTGGATCAACCAAATAAAATTATTGTACATTAATAATGAACGGTAAAATATCTTTTTTTTTCTATATCAATAATTTTACCTTTAAATCTAACTAATTTGTTTTGGCATTTTAGACCTTTTCATGGTATTGAGTTGTCTGGTATGTAATTTTCATTTTCATGGTTATACCACCAATAAAAAGGTATAGAGCTAGTTATGAAAAAATGTTAAGAAAGAAGTTATTCATAGGTTTTTCTTTAACATTACAAATCATAGGTTTTGTATATATTTTTTAATACATTGGGTTATATATAAACCATATAAAAAATATTTGTTTCAGACTTTAATACTTTTAAATACTATATTATAGTAAATTTCACTTATATCAATGAGTTAGAGAGTTTATAAAGAGTATATACAGGATTACTTTTATCATAACTACTATAAAAATATTTTCCCCTTTTTTATTGTTTTATATTTTATTTTTGAATAGTTTTATTCTACTTTTTCCAAATTATAAAATATAATTATTACTCCAATGTTTTTTAAGGAAAGAAAATTCACCCCTCCCATCTTGTTTATTTCTATAATCATTATTTGACCTGATAATTAGAATTAGAGATTCACCTTAAATGGATAGTTTTCCCTTTCTATGTATATATATATATTTGTTATTATTAGTTTTTTTTATCTATTTACTTAATCATAGACTTAAAATTCTAATAGAAGATCAATTTTTTGTTAAAGAAATATGGGAGGTTTAAAATTAAAATACCCCAAGACCACATCATTTAAATGTGATTGACTATGTATATTAAAAGGATTAATTGGAAGTATTAGTGAAAATATATGTATTGAATATTGGACTATCAGGAATAGAACATACATATTATTGGAAGTTTATCTAGTTACTTTAAATTGTAATAAGACTAAAAAATATATTTTCAATTATATAATTATGAATTTTCATTATTGTTAACTTATTAGAAGTGGTTATAATAATATTTATTATTTTAAAACTACTTCTGGAATTTTGGGAAGCTTTAAAATTAACCCCTAAAGGTATTGATAAAGTACAAAGAACTAAACTATTTATTCACAAGAATGGATATAAATACTTATATATGTATGTTCATGAAAGTGTTAGTGTCATGTAAAATAGTTTTAGAAATATTATATATACCACAAATACCCTAATTGACACCTTTAAGAATTATGTATTGATTGAAATAATAGTTTAATCATGAATTTAGATATGACATTCTAGAAGGTTTAAATTGAATAAAATAATGAGTTTTTTATATATAACATGTAATATATTATAATTGAACTAGTCCTTAAAAACTTCCCATTTTGAGTTATCAAGGCATGTGGGGGTTAAGGGAGTGTATGGGGTTTCCACACCCTAAAAAATTTCATGTTCTTTCTTAGAATCCCAGTTCTTGTTCTCATGGTTAGAGTTGTTATCACAATTATTCTTATTCTTTACATGGTCACATTTTTTCTCACGTTTGAACTTATCCTTTGAACAAACATAATTTTTTTCTCATGGCCCCAAGTTGGTCTCATAGCCACATATTCCCTTCTAACAATCAAACCATTCGTGATCTATAAAATAGATTTCAAAATTTTCATGTTTTCCAAAATTCCTCAATTTTCCAAAAAAATGAAATTTTTTAATGTAAACATTTGGAATTTAAAGATTAATAAATGTTTTCGAAATTTTTTAGTGGAATTATATCCAGGAATAGAATTCCATAAACTAGGTGGTTTAAAAATGGTCGTTCCATATGTGTTAGATGAATCTAATTAAAGGGCTATTAAAGTGTAAATTTGATCATGTTAATCTTTAGGAAACCAGTATCTGGTATATTAAAAGTTTCCAATAATTTATATTTGAGTCTTTTCTTATTTTAATTGAGTATTCAAAAAACTAGAACCATGTTTTTAAACCTTTAAGAGTCACCTACATCCACCATAATCCTCCTTATTCAGGTTTCCAAGTAGTTTAATACCTTTTTTCTATAGTAGCGTGTCATGTTCAAGGTAGAAACATCATCCTCTTTTCCCATATTTTTGGTACATAATATTAGAGAACTTCCATTCTAGGTAGGGGATTCTTTTTCTATCTTATTTTGTGAATCTATTCAATTAAAATGAATTTTATTTTAGTTGGTGGGTAGAACAAATTATTTATTGAAGATAATGTGCTGGACTAAATTGAATTGAATATGGAGGGGAGAAATAACTTATGTTAATGTGTTTTCTTATTGCTACCAAATTTTCTTCTCTTGAAACATATAAAATATTGTGATGAGAATATTGTGGTTGTTATGAATTTAATAACCCTTATTGTGGATTGATATCACATGCCTTATTTTTTTTACTCCCCACTCTTAAAAGTATTAATACTTATATTTAGCTAAGAATTGGTTGCTAGTGTAAGTCTATAATTATGTGGAAATACTAATGTTGTAGATGATGAGATATTATGAAATCCATATTTAAATTTATTTTGGAAATTAAATGAACATGAAATATTTTGTTTTACATGCTGGTATAGTGGATGTGTTCATCATATATATGGGTTGGTTCTGGGGATTTTAAGATGATTACAATGGGGATTGATTTAGATGTTATATGTGTTAGGTAATTAGAATTATGAATGCTTTTGGTTTGGGTTATGAGGGTTTTTGTTTCAAGGTGGATGGGTTGTGTTTATGTGATATAAGGATATAAATGATTGAATATTAGATATTAATGATGAAGTGGAAAGGGAAGTAACTAAAAATAATGAATATGGGTTAGAAATTAATGTTTGGAAAATTAATAATTATTTAGAAGATAATGAATGAGTTTTATTTAAATATGAATTAATATGGGTGATGGATAGAATATATTTTCATGAAATATGGAATCAATTTGCTAAACTAAAATCTAGATAATCTATAATTTAATGAAATGAATGTATGTGATGTGTATAGTTTTTTTGTGCATGAGTTATATCTAGTTGGAGGTAGTCTGTGGAAGTAATAATATATTATTGATGATAGAGATAAGGTGATGAACTATTGATGTGAATCATTTAGGCCAAGATTTTGTTCTCTCTATGTATATATATATTCTTATATTTATTGTTATTTCTATATGTAACCTACCTAGTTTGAGTATCCTATACTAACACCCAGATGTCCTAGGAGTGTTTTCACCAATATCTGAATGGCGAGGAATGGATGGAAGATTAACTCCTCTTCATTGCTCTTCCTTTGGAATTAGTGATGATGAAAGGTTGGTGTTAGAGATCACTTAGTGATGATGAGTAAGTTTTATTTGGTGGGGGGTTATGCATGGGTTTTAGGAGAGAACAAGGTTTATGTCTTTGGCATTACTATTATCTTATTATCCCAGTTCAGGATGAGGAGGTGATGTGGATGTGTGATGATGCATCCATGGAATATGAGAGGTGCATAATGAAATTGATGTCAACATATGATTCAAGGACATATGTTAAGCTAGGGTAGGTAGGTTTATAACCCAACCCACTTCAAATGTGGATTGATATATACTAATGAGATGGATTATAAGGGATGGGGGCACATGATTTTGATGGTATTTCATGAGAGCGGTAAGTTGGGGGTGCGGGAGTGGATGTGAGGTGTCTTTAGTAATGATTTCCTATATTACTTTACTACTTGAATTATTCTATGAGTGATCAGAGTGAGGTTAGTATGGATTGTTTTCCCAACTAGGTGCATGTTGGATCTACTGTTTATTCACTGGTGCATTGGTATGCTCTATATTTGCATGAGATACCATGGGTATGATCCTACTCAGTATACATGCTATGCTCACTGAACATATATATAAACTATTTTTTAGGATTCTGGGGGGATTTAGGGGATTAAGATAAAAATTAATTTCTTGGATATTGGAGTTATTGTTGAGTTTCTTCCATTAGACTTTTCTATTAGTATTTATTTAGTGACTTTTGTTTCTTTTTTTGTCATTATTTATGCATTATAGGAGGTAATTGTTTTAATGTTTTTATATTATGTTATAGAGTTCATTGAAAGTTGATTTATATAGTCTTTTGATCCTTATTATATTATTTAGGTAAATTATCTCCATATATGATATTATTAAACCCTTAGTGCTAGTTTCGAATCTGAGGACTACTAGAGGTGGGACTCATGGTCAATTATCTCTATTCTTTTATTACTATCCTAGGAGGTGTTCATTTGGAGGGTGAGGGCCATGATATAGTAGTATCAATGGTTTTAGTTGATAGGTATGATGATACGTGGAGTTAGGAATCATAAATTTTATATGGGTAGGTATGGAAACAACTCAACACGATCTTGGTGTGTGACATAGGTAAAGGTATCAAATAGAACATGGGATTTTATAGGCCCCAATAATATGATGCAAGTACCCTGAGTCTACCAAAAAGTTGAATGAGGTGGTGTCACATACATGGTAGAGGCCTAGGATAGGTACATGTATCATGATTATTTGAATTCATGTCTAAATTGAGGGATATTGATAAATTATAATGATTTAATTGAATAAGACTTGATAAAATTCTACGATAAAAGGCTTAGGGGTTCTTTTTCTAATGTTGTATTTTAATAATCATCCATGTGTAGCATAGTATTTAGAGGGTCAAAAGCCCATTCTAGTTGATTATTGGAGGATCAATATAGCATACGAGGATGTGGCATAGAAGAGATCCTTGTGTGCCTTTCTGTGAAGAGATTTTGATATATGATGGGAGTGTCTCCGATCTAGAGATGAAGAAATGGATGAAATATCTTAAAACCACATTTGATTTGATTTGGGCCCAGGTTGAGTTCTAGGTTTTGTTGGCAGTTAGTCAAAAGTGGTAATCTTTGCATCAATGGTAGACGATGTACCTTGGGGAGTGGAGAAAGAGGATGTTTCCTCAATAGACTTCCAAAAGTAGTTTCATATTGATTTCATGTCATCATTAATGAAGATAAAAAAGGGAAGGTGTTGCAAAATCTTTATAAGGGGAATCTAAGAATTTCAGAGCTTGGAATAAAGTTTAATGTAACCCTATATGATTTTAAAAGAATAAAATTATGTTCTATAATATATATGACACAAAACACTAAGCTTAAACGAAATATGAAATATTATTATTTAAATATTTTTGTTGTAACCTAGATTTTAAATTAGTGTGTATGAATGTGATTAACCATTTTATGAAATATATTTATAAATTTGTACTGATAAGTTCTTAGAAAAATAATCACTTTATTTTTAGTAATGTCCATTTACTCATCAAAAATATGTTTTCTTCAAAAATGATTTTTATAACATTTTATGAGAAAATATAATAATTATTTTATGGAAATTTTATAAAAGTTATTTGAAAAAAATTCATTTTCTAAATAATTATAAAAAAATTATCTTAAGGTGAAATTTTTGATTTTTTCTAAAAGGGATTATTTTACAATGAATAGTGAAAATACCATTTGGTGCTTTTTTATAAAAGTTTCATTTATTTTCATTTAAATGATTGATTATTCTTTGAATTTGATATTAAATTAACACTAGAATCTTCTAGTTATAAATAATAAAATTAATTACATAGTAATTAGAATTATATATGACATTGGTATAAGGTCTCTTTTTGTTTTAAAAATTCATTTTTTCTAAAAATAATTTTTAATTATTTTTAACCCATTTATGTTAAAGGAAATTTATACACATTATATTAATTACTATAGTAAGATAAAATAATAAAAATATCCTATAAAATTATTCAAAACATGTAAATTAGAATTTATTTAATAATAAATATGAAAATCATTTTGAGAGATGACACAGTGCTTGCGCATCACTGAAAAAGACAAATATGGTATCATAAAGACAATATTTTGGAATTAAAAATTTTATAATCAAATTTTTATTAAATATAATGTATTATTTATTATTTTAATGGTCATATTTAAAATTTTCTGTTATATAAAAGTGGATTATCCAAATACTTGTGCAATGCTTATGCAAAACTGAAGAAGTTAAAATAAAATATAAAATAAGTTGTCACAAAACATAAATGTGTAAAAATAAATATTTATGAAATATTATTGACGAAATTGAACTTTATTAATTTATTTTTATAATTATATTTTATTTTTATTTTTCATTGATGGAATACTATCCTTTAGTTTTTATATAATGTTGATTGAGTGCTTGTTCCAGAAGTAAAAAATATCAAGTAATTTTTTTAAAACAGTATACATAATATTTTATAGATTAATTAATGTATAAAATGAATTTTATGGATAAATATATCCAATTAGGTATATTTTAAAGTATTATATTCTAATTCCATTTTTTATCTTGGTGTATTTAATTTCAAGTTAATTAAATAGTGTCAAAAATGACATTATTAATATTTTAAGAACATAATATTATATTAAATTATTTAAAAACAATAAAAATATTGAAAGATTACAATATCAATACAATACTATCTAAAATTTCATCCTTTCCCCATTTATGATCCAGTTTTCTCCTTATATGTTAAATTATTACCCTTTAAAAGTGAAAAATATGTTGTTTTGGTTAAGGATAAAATAGGTTAACTAAGGTTTTATGTAAAATATAAGGTGTAAAACACCACCTATAATTTTGTACATTTTGTTTTGATGTAATTTCAATCTGATTAAAAATTTTATTTTAATCCCTGTCTATTTGGAATCATTTTTCTAGATAACAACAGAATTATATTTTAATCTTTTAAGAAACCCTAAGAGTTTCCCTCCACTCGATTATAAAAGGGTACCTCTCCTCTACCTTATTCACACAAAATTGAGCCCTATAACTCAAAAAAACCTGTTAAATTATCTAATAATGTCACTTATACACATTATCTTGATTTATTTATTCCAAAAATACCATCCTTAGGGACCTTAAGTGGAGATCTAAAGGAGTCATTTCAAAGAAGAGCTAATCAACCTAATCGAACATTTTATTTTTAATTATTAATTTACTTATCCTAAATATATTTTATTTTTTATAAAATAAAAATTTAGTATCCCAAATATATTGAAATATCGTTATGATAATGAAACCACCTTTTTTAACCCTCTTTCCATCAAATGTGATGTTAAAGTATCGCTCGCACGTACATATGGCTTACCTTATCTACATTGTGATACAATTTATTTTCCATTACAATATCTCAAAGATGGTTATTATAAAGCGTTTAATTTATATATATAATTTTTATGAAATTATACTACATCTTTAAATTTAATATCATGTTTAACTTCTGACTTTACGATCCATTAGAAAATGATAACGTCGCTTGTACGTGCGTGTGGATTACAACCTCTATGAAGAAACATGATTAATTTTTCAATTTTACTTTACAATGATGGTAAAAATAATTTATCTGATTAATATATATGAATTAAATGATATATGAATTATTAATAAAATTTTTATTACTGTTTAATTTTCTTTCATTCCATTTTTTAAAAGTGAAAACAACAACCATTCGTACGTACAACATAACATCTCCATGAACAATGTGATTTATTTTTCTATCTCAACATTTTATGGATGAATAAACCTATATATATAATAAATATATAATATTTAGATCATGGTTAAAATTATGGAGATTATGGATCCACAATCTATTTATAAATACAAATATTGTAGTCCTGAAACATGCAGGAAAAATGAAGCAGTTATCACTCGAAACCATGATTTTAATAAATAATTATTTATAAAAAGGAGGCAATATGTTATAATAAATTAATATATGGTATGATATATATTATTATTTTTATATATTACATGTATAATAAATTTTATTTATTATATAGAAATTTAGAATGCATACGGAGAAAGAAGAGATTTGAGGTAAAGTTTTACCATCTCAAATTATCTTATTTGGGACATATGTTATGTTATGAACCTATCTTATTTAATAATTTATTCATATAGACCCTTTTAAATGTTATACCATGAATATATTTATGTTAATTATAGAAAACGAAACCTTTTACACATATTATTTCATTGTTTTTAACATAAATATCCATTAAATGCAAAATGAATTTTATGATGTACAAGTTTCTTATAAAGGCTATCTACCTAAAATAACTAATGTAAAAATTATTTATTTTAAAATACATGGAAATATTATATATTAAATGATATTATAAAACATTATTTGATAATATAGGGGGATACATAAAACAAATGGATGAGTTAAAAAACCCAGCAAGGGAATAAACATGATAAAGAAACATAATGTGTGAGTCCAAGGTACAACATGATATAATAAAAGATAAATATCATGAGTATTTACATGGGATTATTACCTAAGGCACACAGAATCATCTAATAATATATAAATAGTAAATTTTTAAGAAATATATTACATAACATAAACATAGTCAAGGATAATTTCTTATAAAATATCTTATAAAGGAAAACATCCCATAATTGATTAGGTTTACTCCCTAATCCCATACATAACGCCTGATGAGACTAAATATTTATGCACTGAATTGAAGTGATATCTGGGTGAACCCATAATAACATGTTCATAATTTTTTTTTTGAAAACAAATGAAAAAATTATAAGTCAAAAACATAATAATTACCCATGAAAGGAAAATAATTTGTATAAACTTTTCTCATATCATAATCAAAGTAAAGTCAATAATGAATGTCTTTGAGAGATGAAAATATACTTGTATTACCCCATAAAATCAAGGGAGAATAATATAGTTATATATGAAAGAGAAATATACATATATAATTTAGAATCAATCCATAACATCAATGGTTTTTGGCATTGATAAAAATGCCTTTAAGAGATTAAAGTGAATATTTATTGACAAAAGAAACATTTTCTGTTTGAAATAACTTATTCAAAATTTAAAATTTATAAAATATTATAGAAAAAAATTTATTCAAAAAAAAAATTTATTTTTATAATGTAATCTTCAAATAATTGAGTGTTCATGAAGGATGGTAATTTTTTAAAAACTATTTAAGTTAAAAAATAAATTCCTTTCACTTTGTTGTAAAATGATTAAAAAGTAATTTGTTTGGAAAATGAGAAACAAATTACATTCAAACAATTTTTTAAAATGTAATCCATAGGTAAATATTTATTTAATACAAACATTTTTTTGTTACAAAATTCTTTTAAAAATTTTAAGGCAAATATGGATATGGAAGAAAAAACATTTTTGACAGAAAAGAGAAATAAAGATGGATTTCAATAAAAACAATTTCGCAATAATTTTAAGCAAAAAATGGGAGAAAATGGTGATATTACTTCAAAATATCTAGAATAAAAATAGGAGAATAAAATTGAATGGGTATCTTAGATAATGATCAACATTAATTAAAATTAAATCATAAACAATCTTGATTAAAACGATACAGAATCATAAACCCTTACCACCTTGATAACATTTGAATCAAAACCCCCATGAATGATGTAAATGATTTGTAACTTAAAATAATATGAAGTATCAATTATTTATGATATTATATGTAAAGGGGAACTATATAAAACATATAAAATAAATTAGGTGCATAAAATAAAATATGTCTCAATGATGGATGTTTTCAAATGAAAACCATTACCTTGAGTCCTGAAAAATCATTTATATCCTTTATCTCACATATTATATATTTAAATAAATTAATATTTTTCATAATAACCTTTTATATGTTTAATAAAAAATAATTACACGATTTAATTAATTTATTTTAATTACATATTTAATTACTTACTCAGTTATGGCCACAATGGTCATTTTGAGGACGCTCAGTTCATAATTCCAAAATGGAATTGGTGTGTTGACCATAGTCACGGAGGTAATTTTCCATAATATACCCATAATAATCATAAAATAATTATAATTTGTGTACATAAATTATTTTTTAAAAAACATTCATGAAATATGGTTATGAAAAATGAATTATTTTACAACCATAGAGATGGTACGTTGTATGTAAGCATGAGTAACATTTCCATTTTCCAACGATCTTGATGGATGTAAGGTAATTATTATTTTAAAATTAAAAATAATTATTATATCATAAATATAATATTATTTCTTTATATTAACTTACATATACTTTCCATGAGATGTGGTAAAAAAATAATCACATCGTTTAGTAAGGCGGTAATCTGCCGTACACACGAACGATATTATCATTTTTCAATGGATTGTAAGGTAAGATGATATATGATATGTTATGTTCCAGAATAATTAAATTTTTATTATTAATATATATAAACATTAAATCTATAATCATTAACAATAATGATATAAGAAGATAGAAAATGTATTACATCAGTTCGTGAGGTGGTAGTCCATCATACATACAAATGATGGTTTAATATCCCATTTTATGGAAGAGGATAAGGATAAATAATATTTTTAAAAAATAAAAACATATAAATATATATTATATAATGGGTTTATTATATTTTTATTTTAAATACATAATTAAGGTTGAGAAAAATAAGAAGTCAAAAAAAAGGATCTTGGTGAAGAAGATTACCTTCACTTAGAAGAACATCCTTTGGAACTCTTATTAAGGACCTCATATTTGTCATTTGGGAATATAGAATCTATAAAATGTGGATAAAAATTTTTGGGAGGTATTTTGGTAGGTTTTCTTTGATAAAAATGGATTTAGACGTGTGAAGAAGTGAGGGATTCCCTTTTATAAATGAGGAGTGTCATTTTTTGTAAATACCCAAAACTATTCAATAATGGGAAGTATCTCTCATTCAAAATGCATAAAAAATTCATAAATAATGGAGTTTATGGGTTATATGGATGATAAAAACCTCAAAAATATAAAATTAAACATGTTTTAAATATTTTATTCCATCCACCTCTAAGGTTACTCCCTTTTTAACATTTTAATTGTTCACCAAAATAACTAGTTTTTTAATATTTTTACTAATAATTATGACATAGAAATATTATGAAATTATTATATAATATTAATTATATAGACTAAAAATCTCAAATCGATTTTGACAAATTTATTTAACAGTGCTGTTAGAATTTAATTTTATATTAAACCCATAAAATGTTTCAAAATAAGGTTTTCAAATAATTTTTTTCCTAGTATAAGATGATCTTACATTAACTATATAACTAGTAATAACCATAATATGAATTTAAATAAATAAATAAATATATAATATAAATTTCATTTAAATCATTCTTTATAAGAGGTTATTTTCATTAATTAAAATGGATAAACTTTATACACTTAAAAATAGTTATTAGAAAACCACGTTTTAAGCATAAAAATTAAATTGTACCAAAATAATGAAGATTAATGATTAAAAAATGATTATCATAAAAAATGGTTCATATTTTACATGGATAAAAAATCCAAAATAGAAGTTAAAATTTTAATTACATTACTTAATAAAACGAAATGACTATATTTGAAAAATTAGTAATTATAATTATTTAATAAAAAATCTACCATTTCCAAAAAATCTCAAACTTTTACCCTAAGTAAATATTTATCTGAGGATTTTAAGAGTGATTTTAATTATATAAAATAAAATTTCTATTATATCCAAAAAATAATTATAACACTCTCTAATAACATGAATTCAAAATCATTTTTGATGAAAATATATATTTTTATGAATAAATGTCTGTTAAAAATTGGGCTCTTATTTCCTAAGAATTTGTAAATGAATTTATATTTATTAAAAAATTTATATATATTCCATAAAGTAGTTAATTATATTCACACCCATAAATTTAATGGCTATGTTATATCAATAATATTTTAATAATAATATTTTATTAGTATACCATAGTTCATTTTATCTTGGTGTTTGATGCTGCATATGATATTTAACATTGAGTTATTTTAAAATCAAAAGGTTTTACATTCCCCCCCCCCTTAAATATTTTTTTTTGAAATTTTATTTTTTTCTCAGTAATCAAGGATTAGAACTTTCATAATTCCTTTATGGAAAAATCACATCATAATAAGGGTTAATAAAACATCATCTTAAAATAGGGAAAGAGATATATTAAGGTCATCTAAAATAACCCATAACTTAGATTAAAAATAGAAGGACATTGGAGGGAATTAAAAATAATGAAATGTAATAAGATCATAAATAATTATGGAAAGTGTTAGAGATCATTTATCACAATAAATTTAATGATCAAGAGAATGTCAATCACCATAAAACCATAATTATTGGTTGAGTTAAAAGGCTATTGATTCATGAGATATGACGGTAATAGAATATATTTTTTTCTTTCAATATATTTTTATTATAATTTAGAAATTATTTTACTATCATTATATAAAACTCTATGAAATATAGTTACATGATATCTTTTTAATTTATAAAAAAATTAATCCTTTGTTTATTCTTGGATCAATTTCTTCTTCACTTCTTACTTTATGGAAAAAATACCAAAAATGAATTTTTTATGCCTGAAGCTTTAAAATTAACTTTAATAGATCATAAGATCTATAAAATAGTAACAATATATTCCACTCTATTTTATTAAAACCATTAAGGTTATTATAATTTAAGGCAACACCCACAATTAATTAGAATATATTAGTATCTAAAATTCAACAATAAAACCAAACATTTAGCTTATATATTTCCTTAAATAAATTAACCAATATCCCAAATAACCATAATAACCACAACTGGAAAGATTTTTTTTACCTCAAATTTTTTCTCATACTATTAAAATAAAATCACAAAAAAAAATATAATTCTTTCCAAAATAATATTTTACATTAATCCTTAGGGTTATATAAATTATCCCAATAAAATATTTCCAAAATAGTTTTAATAATATCAAAATACAAAAAATTTAAAACTCTTTAATCCTATAATAAGTTTACTAAAATAAAATATATATTTATACACCAAACATTTTAGGTACAAATAATATCATACAAACTATTAAATCACACAGGTCATTGGTAAGAACTATACCTTTATCACCCATCAGTATTGGGTTTAAGTACACAAACCTTTCCAGATGTGATGAGTTGTCTACCTGACTTGTGGGTTGTACTTTTTCTAAAATAATTAAAAAATAGTTATAATCATATTCATAATTAACCATGATCCTAAAAAATTATCAAAAATATGATGAACATATTCAAAAATAACATTATTAAATAAATAATTTTTTCTAACCTCAACGGTTTTCTATCTTGCTAATTCTTTTCTAAAAAAATAAAACTAATTTAATTGACTATAATTAAATCAACATTAAGAACATATCAAATAATAAATTGTAATAAATTATTTGTTGTTCAATAACATATATCGTCACCACTAAATCACCTTTTTAGGTTATTATTACCATTGAAAATATTCTTTCAAATCCTTAAATAAAAACTACTGTATAAAAATCATTAGAAGTTTCAAGATACTTAAAACCAGAATACCATTGATAAAAATACTTCAACAACATGATTATAAAGTTCAAACACATAATCACTTAAATCATTCCACTTCAATGGATTTAATTACAAAAGAAAATTAGGAATAATTTCTTGGATTAGGTAATTTACTCGAATAAAGACCAAGTTCACCACATCCACAACATTGAACTATTAGTGGTGAATTGGGATAAAATTTATTTCTCTTCTTATTTTAAACCATAAATTTCATTTTTATTCCAAAAATAAGTTATTTTTTCAATACGTTTATACACATAAGGTATATTATATTTCCTTTAAGGCATGTTATATGGTGGCTTTTCCTACATTTCTGACACATATGAAATTTAATCTACTTTTATTTTATCATATTTAACACTTGAACTTCCATGAGACACTATCTTAATATTCTTTTATGTGTTTGAAAAGTCAAATATGTTCCATTTATCAATTGTAATTCTAGATAGTATATTTGTAATGATCACAAGATGTCTAATTTCTGTTCCTATTAGGTTAGGCATCTCATGAAGCAAATCATTACATTTTCCATTATATTTTTTGTTAGAATACTTTCTAATATTTTACTCTAATAAATAAAAAGAATAAAAGAAACAACATGAGAATTAATTAACAGAAAAAGGGGAAACTTATAAACTTAGAAGGAAAAAATTATAAATGATAAGTATATCCTGACTTATAATTCACTACATTCCAATCTAGTTTATCCATGGTAACGTTTCTTATTAGGTTTTCTAACCTAATAATTTTTGAAATTGCATATTAGTGGTTTGCAAAGACCTTTTGAATTTCCAAATCATATCCTTAGGGAGTGTCAAACCAAGTTTGCAACAAGAGTCATCTTCATGCACTAAGTGAAGATTGAGTCAAGCTCAATGCCTAAATTTTGGTGTTATTAATCCTAGGTATAAATATTCCAAATCCACATCCACTTGCTGTATCAAGGTGGGGATGTAATTTCTCATAATCCAATTACTCTATCTTCCACCTAAATTCCCATATATTTCACTATACTTTGACTTATTCCTTGGGTTATCACTAAATTATTCTTTTTATAATCCAAAAAATAACTACACCATTCGATGATACCAACTATTATGACCCAAGACATTTACACATATTACTACACAGTTTTTAACAAAAATATTCATTATATACAAAATGGGGATTAAAAAGGCATAGTGTCTTTCAAAGAAAAGATTTAAAAATAAATAAGACTTATTTATTTTAATCTCTATAATGATATTATAAATGAATTCATCCCCAAAAACATTATAGGATAACATTTTGAATAAATAAAATTATGGGGTGAGTTAATGATCTTGGTAATGAAATAATCATGATAAAGAAAAATAGTGTACATGTTAAAGGTATAACATGATATCATAAAATAGAAAGCACATTCATAGTCACATGGAGGGATTACATAACTAATATGGTATCATAATAACATGTAATCATAGTAAATTTGGAAGAAAAAAATAACATGACATAAAAAAAGGTTGAAACTAATTTACTAGAAAATATGAAATGGTGGAAAATTTCAAATAATGGATTAGTATTACTCCATAATCCCATACATGACACCTCATGTGATTAAAGATTTACCCAATTCCTTGGAGATCTATTTAGGAGCACCCAATATTAAATCCTCATAATTGTTCATGTTCCAAAAATAGTAAACAAACATAATGCATAAGCATAATAACTGACTATAGAAATAAAATTGGTTGCATAATCTTTTATCATATCATAATCAAAGAAAATTTCATAATGAAGGAATTTGAGAGATGAACGTAAGAAATGTATTACCCCATAAAAGTTAGGGAGAATATTCTAGGTATATATTTGAATGACATATATACATAATTTAGAGAAAATCCAAAACATTATATATTTTCATCGTTGATGAAAATGAAATTAAAATATTAAATGAAATATTTATTAAAAAAAATAACCCTTTCAGTTTGAAATAAATTCTTGAAAATTTAAAAAATTAAGAAATAATATATAAGAATTTCCCATTAAAAATAAATATTAAAACATATAAAATAATCTTCTCATAATTGAGTGCTAATGAAAATGGGTAATTTTATTCCTGTCTTATAAGATAAAAATACATATTCCTTTTCACACTATTGTAAAAAGGTTAAAAAGTACCTCATTCAAAAAATGAAAAAAAAATCCATTCAAAAAATTTAAAAAAATTTGTTAATAATTTATTTAATAAATCAATATATTATAACTAAAAAGTCTTTAAAATATTTTATGTAGAATATAGATATGTAAGAAAAAACATTTTTGACCAAAAAGAGAAATAATGTTGGATTTTATTAAAAAACAATTCTCAATAATTTTTACTAAAAAAGAGTGTAAAACATTAATATTAATATAACATTTAAATAATAACCATAGGAGAATAAATTTATATGTTTTTATTAGAAAATGATCAAATAAGTTCATTCCATTTATTTTCATGCATCAGTAAAACCCGTTTAAAATGAGATCGAAACATAAACCCATAACGCCTTGGTAAATTTAGAATAATAACCACTATGAATGATGTAAATTAATTATAAAATAAATCTCATAAATTATGAAGGATTAATGATATAATATTCAAATTGGAAGTATATGAACCATATAAAATAAATTAGGTTCATAAAAAAAAATATGTCTCAAAGAATGATGTTTTGAGGCGCAAACCCATTCCTCAAGTTCAGAATTGCCATGTATGTACTTTATATCCGGTATAATAAAAATATATTAATAATTTTATTTTTAAGAAACTTTTATAGGTTTAATACCTTATAATTAAACCATTTAATTCATTTATGTGAAATACATTCATAATCACTTATTTAGTTATGTCCATCTTGATTGTTTCTAGGACGCTCAGTTCATACTTTCAAAATGGAATTGGTGTGTTGACCATGGTCAAAGGGGTAATTATTACATAATTTATATAATAATAACCATGAAATGATTATATTTTTTACAGATCAATTATACTTTTAAAAAAACCCATGAAATATTTTTATTAAAAATAAATTATGTTACAATCCTGGAGATAGTATGTTGTACATACGCGTGAACAACGTTTCAGTTTTTAATAATCATTATAGAAGGAATGTATGTTTTGTTTTAATGTTATAGATTTAAAATTTTATCATTAATATCATATTATTTTTTAAACACACTTACATATACCATCTATGTGATGTGGTAATAAAAAATGAATCACATCACTTCAAAATGCGATAGTCCTCCATACACACAAATGATGTTATCATTTTACAATGGGTGGTAATATAAAAAGGTATATAATATAATAATTTTAAATAATAATTAATAAGTTAGGAATATCATATATATAAACATAAAATCTATCATCTTTAACATCTATGAGACACGATAATGGAAAATGAATTACATCGGTTCGTGTGGCGGTATCCCGTCATACAAAACAATGATGGTTTTGTTTCCCATTTGATAGAACATGTGAGAGATAAATATTATTTCATAATCATAATAAAAAATAAATATATATTATATACTATTTTTATTATATTTATGTTTTTATGACATAATTTAATGTGCAAAAGAACGAAATAAAAAGAAGGATCTCGATGAAGATGATCACCTTTGCTTAGAAGAACCTCTTTGGATCTCATATTTTGGACCATAAGGTTGGTATTTTGGGAATAAAAGTAGTAATATATTGTTTATAACGATGTATTTGATATATTTTTTAGTTTATGGTAAAAAAAAGGTCTGTATAGGTGTTAATAAGTGAGGGGAGCAGGTTCCCTTTTATGATTGCGGAGGAGTGGCTTTTTTGTAAATACCCAAAACTATTCAGCAATAGGTAGTCACTCTCATGCCAAGTGAATAAAAAATTGATAAATAATGGAGTTTAGTGGTGGTAATGATGATAAAAACCTAAAAAATTAAGTAATAAACATGTTGTAAACATTTTACTCTATTTACCTATAAGGTTAATCACTTTTTACCATTTTATTTTTTCACCACGATAAATTGTTTTTTACTATTTTCACTAATCATTATAACAAAAAATTAAGTTAAACATATTATATAATATTAACTATTCTTATTAAAAATATCTAATACATTTTATCAAATTCAATTCATGGAGGTGGTAGAATTTAATTTAAAATTAAACCTGCAAAATGTGTCAAAAACTATTTTTCAAGAAATGTGTTTTCCAAGAATAAGATGATCATTTTTTTAATATATTACATGTAATAATCACAAGATGAATTTATATTAATATAATAATAAAATATTTCTTTATTTGGGATTAATTTAATTAATATAAAAGGATAATCTTTATACACTTAAAAACAGTTTTCTGAAAACTTTGTTATTAATCATACAAATAAAGTTATAATAAATCATGAAAATTGAGGATTAAAAAGAAAATGATTTTATTATTATAAATAAAATGGTTTATATGTCACTTTAAGAAAAAAATCCAAAATATAATTAAAATTTTAAATTACTTTATTTAATGAAAATAAATGACAGTTTTTGAAAAATCAGTAATTTTCACTATTCACTGAGAAATCAACCATTTCAAAAAGATCCAAAAATTCACCATAAGTAAATAATTATAATATGATTTAAATAATTATTTTAATTTTATATAATAAAATTTCTAAAAGATCCCTAAATTAATTAAAATATTCTATAAAAAATTAATAATTTTTTTAATGAAAACATATTTTTTGAAGAATAAATGTCTTTTTTAAAAATTGAGTGCCTATTTCATAATAATTTATAAATGAATTTATATTTATTTTAACCTTTAAATATTTTTTATAAATTAATTAATCTCATTTATACGCACTAATTTGACTTCTAAGTTTTAACAATCATATTTAAATAATAATATTTTAATGGTATACCGTGGTTAATTTAATATCAGTGTTGCATGTTGTATACATTATAGAACATTTTGTTACTTTAGAATATAGGGGTGTTAAATTATTTTTTTTGAAAGATTCATTTTTATTTATTTATTTTATGGGGATTATGATTAAAATGTTGGCAAATTGGTAATGGATTAATGTTTTGATCCCATTTAATTCAAGATTATTTATGGTTGAATTCAAATTAGAGGAAATTACATAATCCTTATCTATTTAATCATTAAACTAAATTTCATGTCTATAAGATTAATAATGGACCTATATTTCATGTCCCTAAGATTTTATGTGGACCTATTTTTCTTGTCCATAATTTTATTCATGGAACTAGATTTTATTTCCATAATATTATGTGTAGACCTGGTTTCTTGTCCATAAGTTTATAAAAAGGCATGATTTCATGTCCTTAACTTAATGACTGACCTGTTTCTATTTATACAACTTCAAAAAGTTATAATACTATGTTTTTTACACATTATTTTTCTTTATTATTCTATTATAGCATATCTTCTTTGATCCATTTATGATTCAGGTCTTATGAAATGCTTAGATTAATGCCATGATTCAATATTATGATCTATTATATGATGATAATGGATTTTCAAATGTTATACCCTTAGGATCAGATTATGTTTAAGTGATCATTGATATCTACCTTTTTACCCATACTATGTATCTGATCTCACCCTTTTTTATGTTTTCTTTACCCAGTTTTTAAAGATATGTATTAATATTAAAATATATAAAAATCATTTAAGTTATTAATAATATAATGTGGAATTATATAGTTCTTATATGAAAAAGTTGTTTACATATCCAAATTTCAATAGGCACTAGTTCTATATGATTCTCACATAGATCTTAATGTAATAAATATTTATCTAAAAAGATGTAATGTCTCTGTATTAAAATATTAAGCTTTTATATTTAAGAATTTATTATTTTTTTCTCATGATACCTTCCCTAATACGGACTCTATAGAACATTGACTTGATGAAGAATTGAATCTAGGAATCTCATATTTAATCACCACATATATGATTACAATATATATTTTAAGAGAAGAAGAATATGAAATTGATTGAGGGGATGCAATATTAGGGAGGAGTGCTCCGAGAGGGAGGTTATTGGAGCCTCTAAAATAATAGTGAATAATTTAGAGGATGAAAGATGTCATGGTAGTTGAGGCTCTGGTCAACAAGGAGATGATTCTACCAGTTTTCTCAGTACATGTATAGGGACATTCCTTAGAATCTAATATGGGATTCATTTCATTAATATTGAGGTCATGGTCACCATCATGTTTAGTAACATAATTATCATGGAGGTCATATATGTTTAGGTGGTCAATCTCATCTAAAAATTCAGAATTTACCACCAAAGTTTGTTTAGTAGGTGGGATGCGATGGATCTAGTAGAGGTCATCTCTATGATTAGCTTCATCCTTAGGGACCTAGGCCAGAGCATGGATGTAGCAGTCATCAGAATAATGTTAGAAGATATAGATTGAAGTTTGTTCTTTATATGGAAATTGAAGCACTAGAGGGATCATGGTTGTTCAACGTACAATTAATTTATTATTTACCCTATTTTCTCCATCATTTGATTATAGAGATTCACACTTCTTTTTTTCCTACAATATTCAGTTCTTTTGGACTAGAGGTGGAGATAAATTTAGTTCCCCGAGTGTTATCCAAACCACTTTTAGTTCAAGATGATTTGTTTGATATTTGATAGGGATATAGACTTTTGATGTGCTAACTGTGGTCAATGAGGGATTTATTCTTCAGTAGATACATCCATAGGAAGTTATGCATGTCATGGATTTATTATATTCTCTGTGTGAAGTCATTAATTTATTTAAAATGCAAGTTTCATTTTGTAATGTAGAGGGCCAATGAGTGAAAATCATTGGTTATCAGAGTTTTTTAATGGGTGGTAGGAAAGTGGAACCTCTTTTATCTCAGTTGTATAAACTATCGGTATAATATATTAAAGGATATATTCTTAGAGTTATGTATGAGTTCCTCAATGTTTTCTCAGATGAGGTTATGAAACTAACCCCTTAACATGATGGTGGGTTTTGGATATATCTTCAATTACAGACATCACTGGTTTTGATGGATCCCTATCAAATATACCCTATAGAGAATCCTAGGTGATGTTTTAGTTTGATGATATAATGTAGAGGGGTTTCATCAAACCTAGTGTGGCTCCTTGGGGAACTCCATTGTGTTTTACAAGAAGGGAAATTGTAGTTTTAGGTTGTGCATATGTTATTAGATGATGAATATAGTGATGTTCACGAACAATTATCCCCTATATAGGATTAATTATTTGTTCAAACATCTAAAGGAATCAAATTAGTTTTTGACGATCGATTCATAGTCTGGATACCCTTAGATGAGGATGAAGGGCAAAGATATCCAGAAGGATTATTTGAAGTGTTGGTATGGTCCCTTTTAGTATGTGGTCAAGTCATTAGATGTCATGAATGCACCAACTGGGTTCATGGGGATCATAAAATCAATGTTTCATGTGTTCTTTGACTACTTTATAATGGTGTTCATCAATGAAATCTTGATCTACTCAAATTCAGAGGAGGCCTATGTAGATCATCTTAGAGCTATATTACAGGTTCTTCAACACCATCATCCCTATGAAAATTTATCCAAGTGTATGTTTTGGATGTGATAGGATCATTTCCATGGACATGTGTTGTCTCAACATAGTTTGGTCATAGACTCATCACAAATTGAGGAAGACTTTTCTTGGGAGTTTTCCAATAATTTTGAATTGGTTTATTATTTCCTTGGTCTTGTGGGTTATTAATGAAGGTTTTTTCTTGATTTCTCTCATATTTTCACCCATTGGATTCTATAAAAAGGGAAAAATAGAATTCAAAATTGACTAATTAGTGTCAAGTTTATTTTAAATACCCGAAAGAGAGACTGATATTCACTTTAGTTCTTTAGCTTCCTGAGGAGAGTGTAATGTTTGAAGATATTTTTAATTCATTATATCTTGGATTTGGATGTATCTTGATGCAGTAGAAGGAGGTGATCTCTTGCAGGTTTATGTAGTTATTACCTCACAAGAATAATTATTCCACCCATTATTTGAAGTTAGTGATTTCTTTTACACTATAGATATGGTCACGTCACATCATCAGTGATTAATTTATGTGTTTCTATATATGCAATGGTAGCATGAAATACTGATAGTATGTACTACTGATAGAACACCAAAAGATTGATCAGTAGATTGAAACAATGTTCATGAAAAAATCATTAGATAGATAAACCTCTGAATCATTACTCCCCCTTTGATGAAGTGTACTAAAATTAGGAATTCATTTCACCATACCCAAAACATAATGTCAACCTTTCACACACCCCTTAGTAGAAAAAAAATTCAACATAAATAAATGAAATAATGATATAGAAAACTAAACTATGAAAATGATTAAATGAAAAAAGGATAACTTAATGTGTGTCTACATTTGTTCCTACACACACTAGAGGAACGACTATAAATTAATTTTATTATTATTAGTATGAATATTAAATAAAACTGTAAAATATTATAGTAATGTTTCATTATAGAATTTATTAACACTATTTAAAACTTTGTTTCAATATTTATTCTACTAGTACATTGTATATGCATCAGACTCTCTTTTTATGGATTCCCCCCGTTACATTATAGGAAAGATTTCAATTTTTTTGGGTCAAATAATTTTCCTATTTTCCCGGAGATGCCTCCAAATGGAATGTTACTATTTATCGAATGCATCATTGTTAACCTTAATTTCTTTACCTAGTAAATACCTGTTGAATATTCTTTATATAGAATTCCATATATAGAGTTTAATAACATTATGATATGTCCCTGATGTCATTGTAAATATAAACATATGATAGCTAAACTAAAATTGAAGAGATAAACTGACTCTTTCCACACACCGAACCCAACCATCTACTAAAGATCAAATTTATGACACACATACATGTGATGATTGAACTTTGGATGACCTAAAATTTTGATGGTCGTAACGCCTAATGAACCTACCATTCAATGCTTGAAGCTTATGATCATTAGAAAAATATTTCACATCCGAAATATCTTCTACATGAAGATATATTATTAAGAAAAACTTAGAAATCCACATCAATTAGCATCCTACCTTTTTAGTATCAATATTCCTCCATCTCTTCATTCTTCCATTCACCGAAGCCCCATTGTGGCTTGATTTTGTCATACACTTTCATGATCTAAATTCTTGGTGAAAATTTCCATTGGATTTTGGTTACAAAAAATCGTCTGGATACCTAACACATTCTCCTGCATCATATTTTTTTGAAATGAAAATTCTTACCGATATTATTTTTCCTTTTGTGGAATAAAGAATTTTTATCCAACTATATTTTATTTTAGCAATCAAAAAAATGAATCCACCCCTAAATTATTTTTAATTACTAAAAAAAATGATTCAACCAAACCATCTCCTTTCTATCTTTTATTCCATCTACAAAATCTACTTCAGTTATAATTAACATTACAATATTCTATAGTTTCATAATCTAATTGATTATTATTACTTCATAACTAAATTTGAATTTTTTTATTCTCTTACAACTAATTAAGTCTTTGAATAATCTAGCATCAACAAATCATTATAAAGGATATTTCTCCCCAAAACAGAAAGCCTCATGTTCTGATCCTTTCCAATACTAATGGATCCACTTAACAACTTCTCACTGTTATTTCTTGAGTTGGAAAATAATATTTTTACAACTACCATATAAAATATAATATATTTAAGAGTATAAATAATTTCTTAAATTAATATTCTAATGAGTGAGGAATAATGTACTTTCACTATGTACCAACACTCATATTATATTATAGGTTATTCTTCTATAGATAGTTTGATCTTTATATAAAGTGGTGCTGAAACTGGTTTTCATTCATCGATTCCAAACCATTCATTTTTTTGGATATAGTCCTTCTTATAAGAACTAAATATATTCTATTAGTATATCCTTCTATCCTAATCCCATGTATCTTCCTTTATTTCCTAAAACATTTCATCATGAAACTTCCGTACAATATATTTTTCAACTTATTAATATTTTGAAAATATGTTCTAACTAGAAACATGTCATCAATAAACAATAAAAAATGAAAAAGGTATTATCATCTGATTAAATCCTTTCACAATAATGATTAATGTTACATATGTTAAGGGTTTATTCTTCTATAAACCTATCGATATTCGGATTTCTCTTTTATAGTTATTATTTTAATATTTACAAAATTTTCTTCATTTTACATACCAAATTACAATTCCCAACATCTAGTATACCTATATCCTATTTCATGAAAATCACATCCCATAACTCACCATTAATGAAAGCTAAATTAACACCCATTTTCTCCAAAAATAGATTTTTCGCTGCTATCATATATAGCACAATTATTATGGTAGAACTTTTTAATATTTTATAGCATAATTTTGATAAATAAAATCCATCCTTCAATTGAAATCACTTCAATACCAATAAAAATTTGTATCTTTTCATATGATCAACCTCTCCCTTAATCCAATAAACCCACTTATTTTCTTGTGAATTTTTTATTTGGTAGTTTAGCCTTCTCCCATGTTCCGTGAACTTAAATGACATCGTCTCTTCATTCATGGATAACTACCAATACATAAAATCACTAAGTGAATCTTCTTATATCTGATTTTTATGTTCTCCCACATCTATTAGCATTAGAATGTATATATTATACCAAAAACTCACCACTAGTCTCCTAATTACAATAGATCTTTTAAACTGAATCGACTGAATGGTACTAATTTTCTATACTCTTTCATCTAGTAAATAAACTTCTAATGATCATGAATTTGATATACATACATCTGGTTCACCCTCTCATGATTTAAATTATTTTGATTTTTTTATGAACTTAAATATGGAATTATGATTCCTTCATCTTTGACATTTAAGTTGTATTATTTTTATGAACTTTTGGTGCACAGATCAATCTGTACTTCTATAGTTGATTATCCTTTAAAATCCTACACTACCAAATTCTTATCTTTCAACGTAACCTTCTCATCAAATAGAACATCCCTAATTTTGATGATTTATTTCCTTTCACCATCCAACAAATATTATCCAATATTTATAGCTGAATTATTTTTCTATCAGTTCTTCCCACTAAATAGACATCATAAATATATATGATTTATGCTTCAGGAAATTAATCCATACTTTCCTAAAAACATCATTATAGAAAGAAAGAATGAAAAGGAAACCACTATATGATTGAAAAGGGGTAAGTCCCCAAACATTTAAATATACAAGGTCTAACTTATAGACCCTAGGATTCCAACCATCCAAGTTGAAGAATAATATATTCTACTATCCTATAAAAAAACTTTACACATTCCTATTTATATATGATTAGGATTTTGTATGCCCTTCATCTTAGGAAATTTTATATTCTTCTCACTATGGTAACCAAACCTGTAGTTCTATAATTTATGATCATCAAGAATTTAACTTCTAATAACTGCTTTCCCATATGAATTGTTGGTCAGGTAAAGGGTCTTATCATTTACTCCTATGAAAATCACCACGGATCCTCAGGTAACCTTATATTCCACCTTTTCAATTTTATTTTCATAGCCTATATCATCTAATTGCCCAATGAAATTTATATTCTACTAAAGGTCCTAGATGTTATGAACTTAAAACAGATTCAAGAATCCTATTTTCTTCATTTTTAAGTTGAAATCTCATTTTACTAAAACATACAAGGCTTCACCATCCACCAATTGGACATTCCCAAACTTCCCAAACACATCGTTGTTTTTACATCATTGACCACCAGTTGAATGGAACGATTCTACAAAGTCAACTATACAATATTCAACAGTATGTTCAGTCTTAGCAACAAACCATTATGAAATTTAGATTTTTAATAGAATCTAAACTTCTGTAAGTGGATTCCCATATAATGTTCTTCTTTTGACTTTTATAGTCTTTAATAATTCCATTCTTCCCACACATCCACCACGTAGGACTAGGACTAGCCGATTTACCTTGAATTCACTCCTAGGGACTTCTCTTCCATTTTTTCTTCTGATAAAAATCCTTTTGATGAGGTGACCTACCCCTTAAATTGGAATTTAGTTCACCATTGTAAGGTAACCAAAATTCCCTTCATCGAAGTCCTTCCGTGATTATAAAATTCCTAATATCAATAAACACCAGATCAGATTTTTTATTGTAGTTACCATCTGTAGTAACCATTGCATCAAAAATTTCTAGAAGTGAAGAAAACAATAGAAATTATCAGGCATCATAAAAAAAAGATACCTTTAACAATTGTATCTACTCCAGAATCATGTTAAATTCATTCACTGATCTATTTAGTGTTTACTTATGATAAAATTAATTTTAATAACTAAAGCTGCTTAAAAATATTTTTTCAGGGTCATTGGCCTTTTATACACATCCATCAATTACTTTTGAACTTATGTTATTGACTTCATCTGCTGAATTTTAAAAGAAAAATTTCTCTTTAGATTCATTTTTACAAGATCTAATATTTTCTTATCCAAGAGTTCAGATTCATATTTCTCTATTATAATTAATTTTAACATGGATAATGGGACTTCTAAGTAATTATTGATTACATTGTCTTCAATCATAATTTCCTAGAATACAAAATCAATTAAATAAAATTTCTTGATACACATCATCCCTTAATTTTATTCCATGTTTACTACTAAAATCAGTGTACAAATCCATGAGTTTCAAAACCCTAATCGATACTACATGTTGGGGAAAAATGGTTTAACTAAGAAACAATTTCTTATACCACTGATATACCATCAAAATTATGGTCAACAGATGAATTATATGTTTACTCATAGATTAGTACAGTGGAGAACCTTTGGAATATTGCCTCCTCATTGACTAAGACTATTAAAAGTAGGAATTCACAAAAACCAAACCATTATAAAAAGTATACCTTGAACACACCCATACGAAGAAATAAGAAATGCAATGGTAATACAGAAAATTAAATATTAAAATTGTAAATTAACACATGAAAATTTAACATTCTTAAAACGTTTTAACTATATTCATGGGAGGAACCATTATAACTACTTTCTATTACAAGACATGGGAATATTATGACCAAATAAAAATTACCATTACTAAATTTTCATTATAGAATTATTTACATGATGTAAAACTCTATTAAACATTATACTATTATCATACATTTCACATGTTTCATAATTACTTATTAGAGTTCATACCCAATTTATCTATAAGATATTTTCTAGGTTGTATAATTTACATAAGTTTCCTATATTCTTGGAGATGCATCCAAATTAAATTTCAATGGTGAATACCCATAACACTATTGGTTTCAATCACTTTCCTAGGTAGACACTTCTTAATTATTATTTCCAAATAATTTCTTCTATAGAGTTCACCAACATTATATTCTTCTCTTGATTTCATCCAAAGTATAAAATTTCAATAGTCCAACTACCACTGTGGAGAAGAACTATCACTTACCACACACCATGCCCATCCATATTTTACTAGCCAAATTTATGATGTACATATATCTTAGGCTCAAAATTATGATGGGTTAAACATATGATGGACTAATATTTTAATGAAATAAACTTCTAATGATCTAAACTTATGATCATCAAAACAAGGTTTCAAATCCCATCAAGCTATTCACTGACCAAAGGAGCCTGAAATATGTTTTCTCTTAGTAGGATATGAATTTATGTCAGCAGTTCTTGATGTATTTTCTCTAATAATTTTTTATAAATCTTCTATCCTCTATGAAATGAGAATGTTATTTCTAATGGGTTGAGTCAAGAATCCTAAGGAGACCTGTTTTGGGATTCCATAGATATTTGAAAAAGGATTGAGGAGATTGAACCGATGCATAATGATTTATAGAAAGTCAACAACAAAAGGTTTCCTTTTCAGATGATAGTGGAATCATCCTTAATGTAGCAGGCGAATGAGTCTCAGTGGAGAGACATAGAGGTAATGGTGATGTGTGACTCTGTCGGACATGGTGATACTCTATAGGTATGGTAAAAATATGGTTGGAAATAAATGTTATATCAATTGAAACTATTTGTTTCCTTTTCAATGGGTTAGGGTGTCCTTCATGTTTTTTAAAACAAACCCATATTAGTACATATGGGCATGACTAGGATATATATTACCTTGAGAAGGAAGATTTGGTGGCCTAGGATAAAGCAGTCGATGGTAAATTTTGTGGGGTGGTGTTTAGTCTGTTTGTATGTAGAGGCCAATAAATGAGTTCTTGGAAGATTAACATAGCCTTCAAATGCCAATAAGTTAAAATGCGAGGAAATTTTGAAATATTTCATCCCTGGGATACCTTGTACTCAAGGAGGGTGTGATATAGTTTGGGTGATACTGCACCAATTTGTTAATTTGTCCCATTTTCATGCTGTCATTGAACCCTGTGTCATGGATTTTATTGAAAGGAAGTATATGGATGATGTGGTTAGCCTTTATGGGGAACTGAGGACCATTATTTATGATTAGGATTGTCATTTTACCTTATAGGTATGTAGAAGATTACAATATTCCTTTGGCTCCCATATTGTCTATATCCCTTATTTCCATCCTCACACAAATTTTTAGATGGAGCAGAACATCTAGCCACAAGAGTATATGTTTTAGGAATGTTATATGGATGTATACATTTTTTTGGTGGAGGAATTTCCCCTAGTTGAGTTTTCCTAAAATAATATTTATCAATCATCCATTTTTATAGAACCATTAGAGGAGTTGTATGGTTGATCATGTCATACTTCATTGTGTTGGAATAAGGTAGGGAAGGTGGGAGTTCTTGGTCCTGATGTGGTGTGGAGTATGCAAAATAAGGTCCAAGTTGTTCTTGAAGGGTTGAAGGAAGAACAAGACCATCAAGAGTATTATTCTAATCATAGTGGATGTCCCTTATAATTTGAATTCAGAGACAATATGTTCATGATGGTTTCCTCTCATCAAGGGAAATTATGTTTTGGTAGTCGAAGTAGTATTTCTCATAGGTTAATTAGATCTTTTGAGGTGTTAGAGAATGTTGGTGAGGTGGATTATTGGTTGGCACTCCTACCACAACCATAAAAATTTCATGATGTCTTCCAAATGTCCCAACTTCATCATTATCATTATAATGACTATTATGACATTGATTGCGGTGACTTGGACATCTTAGATGAATAAATGGTTTTGGTGTACTCATTAGAGATCCATGATCACCATGAGAAGTTTTTTTGGGATATTTATTCCCATGGTTCATGTACTATGGAGGCACATTATATTGATGAAGAGTAATTGGGATTAGGTATCATAGATACATGCTCAATAACCCATGTTGTTTTTATGCTTCACTTGTTTTACTTTGACTAGATGGTGTTTTTTAAGCTTTTTCTTAATATAATATTTTCTCTATTACTTTGTTCATAATGAAGATTAACTATGTGTTTTGTTCCACCCATGCGTGGCTATGTTTTTTTTATAACAAGATCTTTCAAACGTATCTCATGAGTGGTTTTCCAGAACACATTTCCATTTTATTTAGGGTTAATCATTAATCCATGAGGATTATAATTGTTTTATAGGTAGATAATGTAAATATTATAGTTCCTAAAACCTTAAATTTGTGATTTCTCAAGGATTATATCTTTAAAGTGGATGTTTGGTATGTTTTTACCCATTAAATTTTCAAGATTTTTCTCGGGGTCATAGTTTTCCTTTTCATTGTCAAAATTGTTCCCATTGTCGCACTTATCATTTACAAGATCACAATAGTTCTCATAGTATGACTTATCATTTTTAATGCTTAGATTTTTTTCTCATAGTTACTGGTTTGTCTCAGATTCCCACATTCCCTTCTCATGGTCAAACCCTTCACGTATACTCTAATAGTTTATAGAATTTCCTAGTTTTTTTAGCCGCCTAAATTTTCTAGAATGATTTGAAAATTATTGTTAACAAAAAAATAAGGAATTTGAAGCTAAATAATTGTTTTTAAAATTAACTTGTGGGATTAAATATATCAATTTAATTACTTAAACCCTATTTTTCAAAAAAATGGGTTTCCAACATGTTTTAAAAGAAACCAAATTAAAGACAATTAAAGAGGAATTTAGACCACATTAATCTTATGGAAACCATATATGACATCTTAAAATTATATGGAATTTTCTATTCAAGTCCATTCCAATTTTCTTTGAGTCAAGATGAACCAAAAACATGTTATTGAACATTTTAAATTCATATATATCCACTCAGAGCCTCCTTGTTTATGATTACTTATGTGTTCAACATCATGGTTTCCAATATATTTTCTACAAAAGTGTGTCACATTTGAGGTTGTGACACCATCCTATTTCCACCTATTATTGATGCAGTGTGTTTGGGAAATTCCTTTCTAGGTTGGGGATTTTTGTTCTCTATTTTTTTTTCATATCTTTAATTATAATGTTTCTATTTTATAGTTGGTGGGTAGTAAGGATTGGATAATAAAGACAATGAAATACATAAAATTGAATTGAAAGGGCAGGGGAGAGATCACATGTGTTTATGTATTTCATCATTGATATAATTCTTTTTATCTCGAAACACCTTACCTTGTGTGATAAGCTTGTTGTCGCTTTTATGAATATAACGTCACATTTTGTGGATTGATATCCCTTGAATTTTTTTTGTTTAAACACCCACACTCATAAAAGTATTAATACATATATTTGGGTAAGAATTGTATGGTCACGTAAATATAGAATTCTGTGAATATACCCATGTGGTAGATGATGAGATATTAAGAATTCAATATTTAAATAGATTAAGGTAATCAAAGTAATATAAAATCTATATTTTTTTGTGTATTTTTGTGTTTAATATGTTCCCCATGTATTTTTGTGGACTTGAGGGGATTGTTTGAAGATGATGGAACCAATCCAGATATGTTGTGAATTGATGTGTCATGGCTGTGGATGTAATTGTTTTAGGTTTTGGTGTTTATTGGTTTGAGGTGGATGGGTTATGTGAGTATGATAGAAGACTGAAATCCATGGAATATGATGTATTAATGAAGAAATGGAAATATAATAGGATGGAATTAATGAATATGGTATAAATATTAATGTGTTGTAAATGACTAATGAATTTGAATATAATCAACAGATTTGGGTTTAAATTAGAATTAAAACAGATGATATATAGAATGGAATGTTGTCAAATGTGGATCCAACTCACTAAAAAGGATATTGGTTAATCTATAGTTGAATGAAAAGAAATTGTAGGTTGTGTGTGGTGTTTCTATGGATGGGTCACGTCTAGTTGTTGGTAGTGAGTGGTAACATATGTACAGTATTGATGATAGGGAAAAGGTTATGAAGTAAAAATGTGAAATATTTAGGTAGGGCTTGGGTTATTTCTATGTATATGTCTTCTTATATTTTCTATGATTTCTATGTGAAACCCACTCATGTCGAGTACCTTGTACCAACATCCATATGTTCTAGGGGTGTCTTCCCAAATATCTATATAGTGAGGAATATATGGTTAAATATCCCATTTCCCCACTCTTACTTCAATATTAGTGATGATGGAAGGTTTGTGTTGGAGATCACCTATTGATGCTGTGGAAGTGATATGTGGTGGGGGTCATGCATGGTAGGAGGAGGGAATAAGGTTAATTTCATTCAGTTTTATGATATAATACCATCTTGATTCATGAGGAGGAGTTTTTATAGACGTGTATGATGTAATCGTATAATGAGAGAGGCGCATGATTAAATTGATTCTAGCATGGGATGTAGGGCCCTGTAGGAGAATAGGGTAGGTATGATTATAACCCAACCCACATTAGACATGGCTTGATATGTGTTGATAATATTTCATATAAGGTATGGGATCATAATATGTTTAATGTTAGGACATGAGAGTAGTAACTCATTAGGGAAGTGGATGTGGGGTGTCTATGGTGATTTTTTCCTATTATCATTTTAATACTTGATTTCATTATTTTCTCAGTGATCCACGGTGAGGTTGGTATGGGTAGTTGGCATGTTTAATTGAATATTGGTTCAATTTTTTATTCATTGGTTAGTTAATATACTCTTTCCCCATGTGAATGAGAGAACTTGAGTATGATCCTTTTGATTATACATGTTATTCCAACACTATATATATATATATATAATAATTTTCATATTTCTATGATGATATTGGGGACACAGCTGGAGATCACAAGCCAGAATATTGGAGTTTTTGTTGATTAACTACCCTAGAACTAATATTTAAGTATAAGACCCCAGTATTAAACCTTACTTAATCTTGAGTTATTACAAGATTACACATTGAGGATCTTTTCAGGTTTAGAGTTTTAGAGAATTATATCATAAAACTTGCATTACATTCCACATTTAAACAAAGTGGTTACATAAAAGATAGTATTCAATTTTTTCCATCAATGGAAACATATTTAAAAATAAATCATGGATTCTTTCTTGACACTTCCTTGAAACTATCATCATATCATGTAACTTTCCCTTGACCTGTGAAAAAAATGTCAAACAAACTTGGGATGAGCATAAAAAGCTCAGTAAGGGTTATAAAAAATATGGAAAGGAAACATGAGTTCATAAATATATAAGAATGAAATCATACATTACCCATAAAACATAGGCACTTTAACATACCTAATCAAATCATGAATAAATCATATAAATCATAAGACATAAAAGGTAACTTGAGGCATTCATAACATTCTTACTTAGGGAGTAACCCTCTTGGTTACGTATGGAATACCCACAACAGTATATTCCCTAAATCTCTTCGGAGAAACCTTAAAGTTTCACTCCTTCACGTTACCCAATTCATTGAATAGCTATATCGGGCTCACCCGCCCTTAGTTTATCACGGAACCACCCGTCTTCATAATAATGCCCAAGAACCATAACATAATCGTATCACATAAAACATGCATAAAAGAAACATAACATTTCCACTTTTCAATCACAAGATATCAATACAACACATTGATATAAAAACATTCTGAAAACCATTTCTAATACCAAAATAAAATAAAAGTAAAACATGGTATTTATTTTTCTTTTAAAAAAATGTATGGCTTGTAGAGGAAGCCGATACTCAAATAATAGCCACGACGGCGGAGAAGTCGTTGCTGCCGCATACGTACGACAAAAACATTCCCTTTTGTCGTTTAGTAAAACGATTCGTATAAAAAAGATTCCTTTTGGATAAACGTAAAAGTCAAAGGGGTTTATACAAAATATAAAATAAGGTTATGTATAAATAAAATATGCCTCAATTAAGGGAGATTGAGACGATGTCCCTTACAAAGACGGTATCCTTGGATTAAGGATAAATCAATTACATAATTATGTGTGACAAATGAATACACTAAATATAAGTGGATATTAAGTGTAAAACAATCAGAGGTTATTCACACATATTCATAGAATGACATATTCAAGGAGTACAAGTTTATCCCGTAGAATCAAAATTGGGTGAACTTCCCTTGCAAAAATTCGACAGCCTAACGAAGTCACTTCAAAATTCAGAAAAAGATTTGATGAGAGATAAAAAGGGTATCTCATCACTTGGTCATAAAATTTAAATAAATAAGGATATATAAGAACATATCCCAACATAATATTATTTGAACTTAAAAGACATAACAAAAGAAGTCTTTTAAAAAGAGGAGGGTGAAAGGATCCCTTACCGACTTGGGTATCGTTCGAAACATACACCCCTTGAAAGAAGGACAATACAACATTGATTTAAATACTCATAAATGAAAGTATATTACACAATGAGTAAAATAATGGGAAGTACATACACCACTCAAAGGAAATTTTGGAAAATTTAGCATAAATCTCACAGGAATAAAAGTGAGATGAAAAATCCCTTACGAACACTCGGCAGCCTAACGACGCCACTTAAAACTTCCAAAATGGATTGATGAGAGAGAATAGGGTCTCTCATCATATGAACATAAAAATTAAAGTAATAGTAATATAAAATAACATCCCAATAATAAGAAATATGAGCTTTAAAAGGAATTACATAAAAGAGTGTACTTAAAAAGAAAGAGAGGAGTAGGATCTCTTACCTCAAGTCCAACTTGTCTTGTTTGTTTCTTTATATTCTTGAATAGTAAACTTTGGTCATTTTATAATTGCTTAAGGACCTCCTATAAAGATTATTATTCAGTTCATATCACATATTTTAATGTTATAATAATTGGATAATAATATGAGTTCATATCAGACGTTTTTGTCGATGTTTGGTACATGAGTCAAAAATGAACTTGTTTAAAAAATGATTGTCCATGTAGTTATAAGTAAATAATTTATAGAATAGTATTAATTATTAAAATATCATATATGTCCAGTACATATTCATTTTATACTATTCCTTATCATTCGGAAATAAAAAACGAAACGCACCGTTCATGGAGAAGGTAGGCCGTACGTACGCATGAACGCTACTTTCATTTTTTCTTTGTCATATTAATGGAATAAAAAAAAGGATATATATATATATATATTATAATTCCAGTATAATATATATGTTATATAGGTCACATATGTTCATTAATTTAATTCTTTATACATTCCATGTATTGCATGTACGAGTCACATCACTTTAGGGGGCGGTAGTCCACACTTCCTCATATGAAATTATCGCATTTACACAACATGAAAAGAATAAAGGTATGGTTTAAATTTAAAATATATAAGAATATAGTAAAAATAAATACCATATATATAATATATAAAATACAGTGAAATCATAATTTCCACCTTTAATGGTGTTAAAATAATATTGAACAATCATCGTTTCGTGAGGCAGAAAATCACCAACCACAGAAACAATATGTTCTTTAACCATTAGACGAAGGTGTGTGTAAGTGTAGCTCGAATCCTTCTTATAACAACATCCTAGTATATTTAAGGTACTGTATTTGTTAGAAAATAAATTAATAAAAAGAGTTTAGGGGGTTGGAGAAGCAAAATAAAACAAAAGGACACAAGTGAAGACATTACCTTAAAATCGGGTAACTCCCTTTGGTTTGAGCTCAAAGGCTTCCTTGGGAAGAATTATGACCAAAGTGAGGAATCAAGGAGTTATAGAGGGATTTGGAGAGACAAAATGGGCAGGGTTTGGCCAAGCCAAAGGCTTTGGAAGTGTGTGTAAGGAGGTAGAGGTGGGGGACTTTTATAAGAGGAGAGGAGGGGCACTCTTGGAAAGTAAAGAAATGTTACTTTATTTTAGAATGAGTTTTAGATTTTAATGGTCCCACATTGATGAATTTATAGGGTAAGGTGATAAGGGTTCAAAATACACCCATACAATAGGTTTTGGACATGTGTAGGTTTTATAATTTACATTATCTTTCCATTTTATTTAAATCGTTAAATAATGAGGTAATCTCTGCTTCATTATGGTGTCATAAATAATTTAATTTCGTTAATGTCTAAAAATTATAAAAAAATACTATGATGTAGGAAATATTTTTATCTTTCCAATTAATATTTATAGTAAAAAATCTGACTTGTATAACCCCATGTAAATATTGGTTTAATAAAACATCTCATGTTTGTGTCATTTTTTACTTTAACATTAAATAAAAAGATATTTATGTCATTTCCGAACCAAAGTGGCTCCATGGGGTCCCCAAGTTGACCCATGGATTGTATTTTTTGGCCATGACACATCCAATGAGGGTAGGACATGTGTCAAGCTCATATCATATTATTAAAACATTATTTTTACCTTAAACTACACTAATTACCTCTAATCGCGATTAAAAACATAAAAGTTTCCATTCACCAAAAATTTATTTTAATCCCATTGAACCAAATATTATTTCTTAATGACAACCATTTATGTCGGATTTTTGAAATTCAAAACATAGAGGTGGTAAAATTTCATTGAAATGAAAAATCGGTTTCTTAAGTACCACTTAGTGGTTTCACTATTCATAAAAAATAGATGTTTTCCAGAAAAAAAACCCAAACTTCACCCTAAGATATATTTGATATTCAGAATTCAAAAATGATGTCTATTTTAAAAAATTCAAAACATATAAGTTGCATTAATTAATTTAATAATTAATTGCCGCTTTCAGAGCAAACAACGTGTTTTTATGAAACAATAAGTATCAAAAGATTGACACTAGTTTAAGTCCAATTTCAAAGTGAAATTAATTCCAACGACCACTATTGGATTAAATGGTAAAAATATATATTCTAATTTTACTTTAAAAACAATTCAAAAGATAATCTAATCATATAAATAAATTAGATTAAAAAGTGGGTTTGAATTAAAATACAACATTTTTCACTATTCATTAAAAAAGGAACTTTATCGGAAAGATACCAAAAATTTACACAAAGTAAATTTTGATGTCCCAATTCTAAATAAGAATTTTATTTTGTCAAATATTACACATAAAATAGTCAAAAAGTGGATTTAAAAGAGGTTCTTCTTCAAAAGGCGGTTAATCGAACTTTTAAGAATATTAGAATGCCTACGCTTAAAATTGGATTCATTCGCATTTTTAATTCTCTAATATTTATTTTAAAGAGTAAAAATATTTTACAAACATATATAATCATTTTGAGGTTAGTTCTGTTCATTCTCTCCATTACAACGACTAGGCGTTGACAACCATTTATAATAATATTATTTTATTATTAGAGTGAAACATAAGATTCCCAAGAAACTCGTTGTTGCGTATTGGGTACGCCATCGAGCATAGCATCCCCTTTAAAGTAATATTAATATTTTATTCACAAATATAGATAAATATAAAATTTCATATTATTTATTTACCTGGGGTGTTACATCCTTCCCCCCTTTTGGGAATTGCGTCCTCGCAATTTTATAATTGGGCTTGGAAACATCCTTGAATGTCCCACATCAGAACAAGAGTCGGTAAAAAAATCACTTTAAAATAAAGAAAGATAAGTACAGAGGTCACCCAAGTTAACCCATACTAGGATTCCATGTAGGAAAACATAGACATGGTGGAGAAAACATAGGGTCATGTTCTGAAGGAGAGTGATAGAAAACATGTCTAGGAGAAAGTTAACCATAAGAAAATCACAAACTTATGATGGGTTAAACGGTATTCGATTCACCAGTAGGAAAAGTTAACAGACAACATTTTTGTTTTAATTTACTCTTCATTGAGGAATTTATTTTTGAGATTAACTAAATCATAATGAAACATACTTACTTTTCACGTAGACTTTCAACTTTTACTAGATTCCTTAATCAAACTCATGTTTTCTCCAAAAGACGAGTATTTAGGAAGACTTGTTCACATTAAGAGTACTATAATCAACTTCTAGAGAATCACCTAATCCAAAAAAAAGAACTATATACTTCCCATGTCTTTAGACTTTAACCATAACCAAAACCAAAAAGGTTAGTACAAGATCATATAATCTAGAAAAGGATAACCCTTTATAAAAAGAAAATCTATTCTTAATCTCCAAAATTTTTCCAACAAAACCCAAAGTTCAATGAGGACCATTCGATAAAAAATTAGTCCATAAAATTATTGAAAGTAAACCAAACTAAGATTGAAACCCAAATATTTGAAGGATTTAGTCACATAGTCTTCCAAGTTAAATCTCAACACTTATCTCCAAACAACATCAGTTGCTCTTAAATTCTCATATTGAAAAGTAATTTACCTAATCACATATCCTCCGTGATAGGTTAATCATTTCCATAGATAACCAAAAATAAACTTACTCTTGATTCCTAAAATCATCTAAATAAAAAGAATTAGTCAAACTAACCAGGGACTTCATGTAGTCCAGTGGTAGGCGATAAATACCAGTCACACTTTGGTTGTGGGTTCGATTCCCGCAGCTTTGTTCGACGCGACGGGTTGTCACACGGTCTGAGTGTTGTCCTTTTTATAAAACTCCAAAAATAACCCTAACATGTTTTAACCTCAATAGTTTCCTTATACCTCTCATTTTCATCAAAATTCATTACGATCTCAATATCTTAATTTTTGAAGTCTTATTTCACCACCATAAGATAAAATAAAACGATTCCCAAAATGAATAACATCATACCTTGATCATGGAGTCCACTCGGTTTCACCGTAATCTTGTTCACGTAGGTAGACGTCCCATGCCTTACAACAATGATTTAGATATCCTTCAAAATCATTTGGTTCCTCCATCCAAATACACCTTGTACAACATGGGTCATACGGGTGTTCATAGAAAAACAGTTTTGGAAAATAATCATGTATGACATATAATTCCAAAACATCTGATAAAACATGATTTCAATAAAATAGTCGGACAGAATTTGAGTTGAAACATTATATTATTGGTCCTTTTAAAATACCATAAGTATGTGCTGAGAGACAATATTTTAAAAGAAAATATAAATAGGTTGCGCAAGGGTCTCCTTCATCAGCACCATTTTTAAAATCATAATATGCTTCAAATTCTTGTGATAAGGTAAAATATTTGAAAATACCTTGATAATATTTACCTTTCGTGAAAATATGAGAATATTGTGAAAATAGTATTTGTCTAAAAACAACCCATGATCCACGATGATAACGAGGTATAGTGGAGGTGTTTGATATCTCAAACAACTTCTTGCAAGTGAGTTGTATGCTAGAAAAATTTTCACAATAATCCGAACATGAATTTGAAATGATTATTGCAAGCATGTCATCAGGAAGAGATAGGAATGTCATTTCAGATCCATCTCCTTCCATTCATAACCGATTTTACTTGACCTGAAAAAAGTTATAAAACAAGGATTTAACTGAAATAATAGATATATGGACTAATCATGTGTCTAACAAAAACTCCTAATCCCTAAAGTTGTCTAAACCGACCTTTGATACAAACTATAAGGCCCCATCCTTAAACCTTACTTAATCTTGAGTTATTACAAGATTACACATTGAGGATATTTTCAGGTTTAGAGATTTAGATAATTAGATCATAAAACATGCATTACATTCCACATTTAAACAAAGTGGTTACATAAAAGATAGTATTCATTTTTTTCCATCAATGGAAACATATTTAAAAATAAAGAATGGATTCTTTCTTGACACTTCCTTGACACTATCATCATATCATGTACCTTTCCCTTGACCTATGAAAAACATTTCAAAAAAACTTGGGATGAGCATAAAAAGCTCAGTAAGGGTTATAAAAAATATGGAAAGGAAACATGAGTTCATATATACATAAGAATGAAATCATACTTTACCCATAAAACATAGGCACTTTAACATACCTCATCAAATCATGAATAAATTATAGAAATCATAAGAAATAAAAGGTAACTTGAGGCATTCATAACATTCTTACGTAGGGAGTAACCCTCTTGGTTACGTTTGGAATACCCACCACAGTATATTCCTAAAATCTCTTCGGAGAAACCTTAACGTTTCACTCCTTCCCGTTACCCAATGCATTGGAGAGCTATATCGGGCTCACCCGCCCTTAGTTTATCACGGAACCACCCGTCTTCATAATAATTCCCAAGAACCATAAGATAATCTTATCACATAAAACATGCATAAAGGAAACATAACATTTCCACTTTTCAATCACAAGATATCAATACAACACATTGATATAAAAACATTATGAAAACCATATCTAATACCAAAATGAAAGAAAAGTAAAACATGGTATTTATTTTTCTTTTAAAAAAATTTATGGCTTGTAGAGGAAGCCGAAACTCAAATAATAGCCACGGCAGCGGAGAAGTCGTTGTCGCCGCATACGTACGACAAAAACATTCCCTTTTTTCATTTAGTAAAATGATTCATATAAAAAAGATTCCTTTTGGATAAACGTAAAAGTCAAAGGGGTTTATACACCATATAAAATAAGGTTGTGTATAAATTAAATATGCCTCAATGAAAGGAGATTGAGACGATGTCCCTTACAAAGACGGTATCCTTGGATTAAGGATAAATCAATTACATAATTATGTGTGACAAACGAATACACCAAATATAAGTGGATTTTAAGTGAAAAACAATCAGTGGTTATTCACACATATTCATATAATGACATATTCAAGGAGTATAGTTTTATCCCAACAAATCAAAATTGGGTTAAGAAGTTCCCTTGCAAAAATTTGACAGCCTAACGGAGTCACTTCAAAATTCAAAAAAAGAGTTGATGAGAGATAAAAAGGGTATCTAATAACTTGGTCATAAAATTTAAATCAATAAGGATATAGAAGAACATATCCCAACATAATGGTATGTGAATTTAAGAGACATAACAAAATAAGTCTTTTAAAAAGAGGAGGGTGAAAGGTTCCCTTACCGGCTTGGGTATCTTTCGAAACATACACCCCGTGAAAGAAGGACAATACAACATTGATGTAAATACTCATAAATGAAAGTATATTATACAATGAGTAAAATAATGGGCAGTACATACACCACTCAAAGGAAATTGTGGCAAATGTAGCATAAATCTCACAGGAATAAAAGTGAGATGAAAAATCTCTTACGAAAACTCGACAGCCTAACGACGCCACTTAAAACTTCCAAAATGGATTTATGAGAGAGAATAGGGTCTCTCATCATATGAACATAAAACTTAAAGTAATATTAATATAAAATAACATAATAATAATAAGAAATATGACTTTTAAAATGAATTACATAAAAGAGTGTACTTAAAAAGAAAGAGAGGAGTAGGATCCCTTACCTCAAGTCCAACTTGTCTTGTTCGTTTCTTTATATTCCTGAATAATAAACTTTGGTCAATTTATAATTTCTCAAGGACCTCCTATAAATATTATTATTCAGTTCATATCACATATTTTAATGTTATAATAATTGGTTAATAATATGAGTTCATATCAGACGTTTTTGTCGATGTTTGGTACATGAGTCAAAAATGAACTTGTTTGAAAAATGATTGTCCATGTAGTTATAAGTAAATAATTTCCAGAATAGTATTAATGATTAAAATATCATATATATTCAGTACATATTCATTTTATACTACTCCATATCATTTGGAGATAAAAAATGAAAAGCACCGTTCATGGAGACGGTAGGCCGTACGTACGCATGAACGCTACTTTCATTTTTTCTTTGTCATATTAATGGAATTAAAAATAAATGATATATATATATATTACAATTACAGTATAATATATATGTTATATAGGTCACATATTTTTATTAATTTCATTCTTTATACATTCCATGTATTGCATGTATGAGTCATATCACTTGAGGGGGCGGTAGTCCACACTTCCTCATATGAAATTATCGCATTTACACAACATGAAACGAATAAAGGTATGGTTTAAATATAAAATACAGAATCATATAGTAAACATAAATACCATATATATCATATATAAAATACAGTGACATCATAATTTCCACTTTTAAAGGTGTTAAAAGAATATTGAATAATCATCATTTCGTGAGGCAGAAAATCGCCAACCACAGAAACAATATGTTCTTTAACTATTAGACGAAGGTGTGTGTATGTGTAGCTATAATAATTCTTATAACAACATCCTAGTATATTGAAGATACTGGAGTTGTTACAAAATAAATGAATAAATAGAGTTTAGGAGGTTGGAGAAGCAAAATAAAACAAAAGGACACAAGTGAAGACATTACCTTTAAATTGGGTAACTCCCTTTGGTTTGAGCTCAAAGGCTTCCTTGGGAAGACTTATGCCCAAAGTGAGGCTTCAAGGAGTTATATAGGGATGTGGAGAGACAAAATGGGCAGGGTTTGGCCGAGCCAAAGGCTTTGGAAGTGTGGGTAAGGAGGTAGAGGTGGGGGCCTTTTATAAGAGGAGAGGAGGGGCACTCTTGGAAAGCAAAGAATTGACACTTTATTTTAGAATGAGTTTCGGATTTTAAAGGTCCCAAATTGATGTGTTTCTAGGTTAAGGTGATAAGGGTTCGAAATAAACCCATCCAATAGGTTTTGGACATGTGTAGGTCTTATAATTTACATTATCTTTCCATTTTATTTAAATCGTTAAATAATGAGGTAATCGCTGCATCATCATGGTGTCATAAATAATTTAATTTAGTTAATGTCTAAAAATTATAAAACAAATACTATGATGTAGGAAATATTTTTATCTTTACAATTAATATTTATAGTAAACAATATGACTTGTTTAACCCCATGTAATAATTGTTTTAGTAAAACATCTCATGTTTGTGTCATTTTTACTTTAACATTAAATAAAAATTTATTTATGTAATTTCCCAACCAAAGTGGCTCCATGGGGTCCCCAAGTTGACCCATTGATTTTCTTGGTCTGCCATGATGCATCCAATGATGGTAGGACATGTTTCAAGCTCATCTCATATTATTAAAACATTATTTTTACCTTAAACTACACTAATTACCTCTAATCGCGATTAAAAACATAAAAGTTACTATTCACCAAAAAATTATTTTAACCCCATTGAACAAAATTTTACTTCTTAATGACAACCATGTATGTCGGATTTTTGAAATTCAAAACACAGAGGTGGTAAAATTTCATTTAAATGAAAAATCAGTTTCTTAAGTACCACTTAGTGGTTTCACTATTCATCAAAAATTGAAGTTTTCCAGAAAAAAACCAAAACTTCACCCTAAGTATATTTGATATTAAGAATTAAAAAATGATGTCTATTTTACAAAATTCAAAACATATAATTTTCATTAATTAATTTAATAATTAATTTCCTCTATCAGAGCAAATAGCGTGTTTTTATGAAACGATAAGTATCAAAAGATTGACACTAGTTTAAGTCCAATTTCAAAGTGAAATTAATTCCAACGACCACTATTGGATTAAATGGTAAAAATATATTCTAATTTTACTTTAAAAACAATTCAAATGATAATCTAATCATATATATAAATTATATTAAAAATTGGTTTTGAATTTAAATACAACAATTTTCACTATTCAATAAAAAATGAACTTTATCAGAAAGATACCAAAAATTTACACAAAGTAAATTTTGATGTCCCGATTCTAAATAAGAATTTTATTTTGTAAAATATAACACATAAAATTGTCAAAAAGTGCATTTAAAAGAGGCTCGCCTTCAAAAGGCGGTTAATCGACCTTTTAAAGAATATTAGAATGTCTACGCCTAAAATTGGATTCATTCACATTTTTAATCCTCTAATATTTATTGTAAAGAGTAAAAATACTTGACAAACATATATAATCATTTTGTAGTTAGTTCTGTTCATTCCCACCATTACAACGACTAGGCGTTAACTACCATTTAAAATAATATTATTTTATTATTAGAGTGCAATGTAAGATTCCCAAGAAACTCGTTGTTGCGTATTGGGTACGCCATAGAGAATAGAATCTCCTTTAAAGTAATATTAATATTTTATAAAAAAATATGGATAAATATAAAATTTCATATTCTTTATTTACCTGGGGTGTTACATTTAGTATATATTATGAGACTTTTATTTATTTTTTGAAATTTTTCATACATTGTGGGATGATCTTGGATTATTTTTTATACAATATGATGGAGTTTATTAGATGTTCATTTATCCTCTATATTGATCTTTATTATACTATTAAGGGTAATTCCTTCTATATGTGATATTTCTATACCCTTAGTGTTAGTATAAAAAACCGGGCCTACTAGTGGCAGGAATCGAGGGTCATTATCTCTAATAATTCATTGTAGACCCAAAAGGGGTACCTTTAGAGGGAGGGGATCATGATAGAGATGATTAGATCATTACTTTAGTATGATCTTGTGTTGAAGAATACTGATAATGAAGTTAGTGAAACAAATATGGGAGTAGCTTTTAAATCATAGAAATATGTTTCTTCTGATTATTCACATGAAATTTATGGTTAATCTAGTTATGAAAAGGGTAATGATTCGATTTAACATTAAAAATACATAAAATAAATCATAAATAAGAGAAAAAATACCAAGTAAGGATAAAAAACTAGATATATAAAAAAACTTAAGAAAGGTAATTCTAATTATAAAATTATATTTTAGGAATATAGGAAGAAGGTTCTAAAAAATATGAATGTTTGAGAAACAAAAAGAAATAGAATAAAAGAAAAATAATAAGAAATAAAATAAATATTTATCATTGGTTGGTGTTGTATATATGAAATTTATTCGAGTAAGGATTCCAAAAAATGAGAAGGATACTACTTATCTTTGTCTAGTAGTTGTAGATATGAGTAATGTTAGTAATAATTATACTTTTTATTCCATATCTGATTCTAGTTTTTAAAATCATTATATAGACGATTTAAATGAAATTTTTGATAAATATCATGAAACATTTTAAATTCATTATAAAAATTACAAAAAGTTGAGTAAAGATCATAAGAAGACTATTAAGGAAATTAAGAATCTGATTTTAGATAATGAGAATCTAATTTTTTTTATTTCAATGATTGATAAAGAGATTAATGATAACTTAATTTTGTTGATAGATGATGATTATAAACATGAAAATAAGAATAAATTTTAAAAAAATATTTCTTCATGTACCAAAGATAAAATATCTGATGATTTGGAATTTTGAAGAAGGAAAATGGAAAACAGAAATCTAATATTGAAGGTTTGAATGTAATTTTGTCAAAATTTACTATTTGATGTCAAAATATATATGAGTTTACAATATTATATAAAAATAATATATTTTGAAAGAGTAGAAAGTATATTGATTTTAATGGAGTATTACAACAAATGTATCAGAAAATATTTGTTAAAGGTAAAACTAAAGGAATTTCATTTGTTACATATTTTAGGTGTTTTTTATTAGGTTATTATTATTGTGATTTTTCATTAAAATTTATCCAATACCATGGTGAGAAGAACACAATTATTTCTCATTCTTATTTTAAAGTTAAAAAATCTATTCCTTGTGTTGTGTGGGTTCTTGAAGTTTGTTTCTGGAATCTATTTAGAATTAAGATGGTCTAAATTCCCATGTAAGTAAATTACTAAATTTCTAACATACATACCCATTTTTGTACTATTATGTGGTATAAATTCATGATATTAAATATGTATGCTTTTATTTTTTAATGAGATTGTTAATAACATTTTTATTATTTTTTACTAGCATGTAATTTTACTTATTTTCATATTCATTTCTTGGAAATCATTATATATTTATTTGAATATCATTAACATGTTTCATGGTTCATTTAATATTTTATAGTTTTATATAGCAGTAGTTCTAATTGTTTTATATAACATTTGATTAAAATATGAATTACCATTTTTATTTCAGTTCTGGAATGGAAGTAATAAATTAAGGGTATTTTTACTTTTTTCTACTACAATTTCCATTGGTTACTATATTTAGATCTCATGAATTAAGGGGGTGTTACTTTCTTTAATTTTTTAATATTTTTAATTTTATCAATGAATGTAGAAATATGCTATAATAATTATTTCTTTTTGTGCGTGATGTCGAGATTTCTGATTTATATTTTTATAAATCATACAGTTTTAATTCTTAGATTATTATTATTTAATTTATATGGAGTTAACCTTTTATGTTACTATATATTCAATTTTAAATCTTTTAGTTTATGAATATTGGTACTGATATTTTTCTCTTGTTTTCTTTGTAGGAATGATATTTTATCTGAGAAATGTTTTTTTGTAAAATTTTATGTTTTGAAGGAATTGTTTTTCTTAAATTTATTCACTATTTAATTTTTTTTTAATTTTGACAGAGGTATATTTTAAAATATATATATATATATATTTGGGGGATTTATGTTTTATATTTTTTATTCTTATAAAAGGGGATAATTTTTTGTAATTAATGTTCAGTTCTTTAATTTTCAAAAAGATGATGATTATAGGACTGGATCCTTTCATATCATTTATTTTTTTATAATTAAAAATATCCACACTTTTATTATTTATATTTTATATTATTTATTAATTTGGTTTTATAATCTTCTAACTATTTCTAACTATTTTAATTGGTTATTCAATGATTATTATATTATTAATCCTTTTTTCTTCTTTATTTATTATTTTAAATTAATAATTTGGAAATATCAATATTTGGGATATATTATTGTTTTTATCCTGTATTCTAAATTTATAAAATTTAAATGAATCTAATTCTACAGTAATAATTAAACTTATGTAGACTAACTCTTGGAATTTTTCTAACTGTCAAATAACACTTACAAATTTATAAGATTATTTTAAAATGAACTTAAAAATCAGTTTTATGATTATTTAAATTGACATAAATATACACCTATAGATGATACATACACAATTATGAAAATGAATCATATGAAATTTTCAAATGAATCATATTTTAATGACTTACATATATAATACACACTGAAGTTACTATATATTAACACCAAAATGATGTATATTATTTACATAAAATTTGTTTTATGTTTTTTTGATGATCATAAGATATGAACTAGACTCTCTCATTCATGATTACTATATATGCATAAAAGTGAGATATGAGTTTTTCCACTATATAAATGAACTTAATATTATGATTATATTCAATCAGAAGATGCTTCAATACTTCACACTATGAAACTTGATGAATTCATGTTGTGGGAGAATACTCACAATATTTACAAAACTTGAAACTTGAAGAATTAAATTTTCATTAATCATTTTATATTAAGCTATACATGTTTTTAACAAGTTATAACAATATAATGAAATCTAGAAGAATATGCTCTAGATATGAAGAGACCCAATATGAATTATATATTTATAGGTTAATGATTTTAAGTTATCTGAATATGTATGCGACCAAAATATTTTCCATGCATGAAAAATATGAGCTTACAAAGTTCTAATGCCATATAGTGTAATTATCTGAAATTATGGACCATGTAATGACACACCCAATGTAAAAAAAAAACAACATACTATAATAAAACTATTTAAAAATAAATAATATAAACTAAGATAAAAAATAATTAATATCTATTACCATTGGAAGACAAATTAATAGTATAATCTAATATTGGAAAGTGTGTTTTTCAATAAAAGCCATTTTATTCATATAATGTATTTTATTTTAAAATATTAATTTAATTTATATATATATATTTTATAAAATAAAATTATTTTTTGAGTCACTCACATTAAAATTTACTTAGTATAATTTGTTTTAATTTTTTCAAGAAAATATTTATTTGTAGTAAAAAAATACGATTTTCCGGAAAATTATATTTTTAGGATTTTATCAACATGTAATTATATCAAATAAGTTTAAAAAATATTTAAAATAAAAAAATATGTATTTAATGAATATGATTATGAATTTTAATATATTATTTGAAATTAAAAACCTATGTCATACATTTTTATAATTAAAGTAAAATAATGCTTTAATAAAAAACAGTTTTTGGTATTTCTTTGGATCAAGTATATAAAATGCGTGATTCAGTTTCTTCCATCCATGAAGATATTATACCTTTTATTTTTTTATAATAAACTAATTTGTGTCATGATAATAGATAATTTTAGTAAATATGAGACACACATAAATTTTAAGCTTAAAAACACAATTTTTCAAAAAATTATTTTTACTCTTTATTTGTGGTGATAAAAAAAATAATTATTAAAACCCATTTAAATTTTATTTGAATAAATTTGTTAAAAATATTTAATCATAGGGTTCGAGTTATGTAAAATTTATAATACTAATTTTGGTAATTAAAATTAATTACTTACATTAAAAATTAATTGCCAATGTAAAGTTAATTTTTTGTAAAAGTGAATAAGTTGAAATAAAAAACCCCAAAACACTAAATTTTATCTCAAAAATTAGTGTTTGAGGTAATTTATGACCTGAAATAACTTTCCCCTCCACTTTTTTGATATTGTGGCCATTGAACCCAGAATAGAAACATTATATTATTTAAAATGTAATGATTAACTCCAAAAAAAACATTCTATTCACTAATAAAAGATAACACTTATACAACTTCAAGTATCATCCTCTATAAAAATTTATCCTTGAAACTATAATGTATTTATTTTCCAATATCCCTCTAATTTTAAAAAATATATGGTCACTATTTTTGAGTATAATTCCAAGAAAAAATTTAAGTTCCTGACATTTGTATCCACTTCTTCTTAGTTTCTTCTTATTAATTTTTACTATGCTAAATTTTTTTAAAATAAATAGTATAATGAAATTAGTATCATTATTATATTTATATTTAATTATATTAATTGGAAAAAAATATTCTACCCTTTCAATCCACTAAGAAAATAAGATAACATCGATCTTCTGTATGTGTGGATTACCGTCTCCACGAAGTAACGTTGTTTGTTTTCCATCACCACCTATGAAATATGATATCAAAGATATAATTTATGAATATAGAAGTTTTATATTTCATCAATAAAATTATTAAATTATAATTTTTCATAAACAATCATTTCTTCTATTCATTGAGAAATGGGATTGTTAAACATGCGATACCACCTCAATAGAAGATGAATTTATTTTGTCATAACCAACTATCATAGATTATTATAAGAATGGATTTAATGATGATAAATATAGTTATAAAGAAAATTTATTCTGAATATTTCATAATCAAATTATATAAATAAATTCCATTACCCATGAAAACTTTATAAAATGTTACCATTAGGGCTAGTTTTACCACATGCGTGAATGATATTATAATGTTTGTGTCATCAATGAGTAAGGATTGTCATATAATGATAACATCATGTATTAATAATTAATTTAAGATGTATTAATGATATTTTAAATGTATTTTAATATTTTAAATATTTATTAAAATATCACCTTTAAATAGGGAAGCATGTCGAAACTAGTTTATCGAGTTTTCCATTTTCACAAATCGTATTCATTTCCTTCACTTAATGAAAATAAGACATAAGAAATAATTAGAAATTTTTTTATTATTATATATTTAATAATTATTTAATGTTTATATTTAAACCAATTAATAATAATCAACTCTATTACCATGACATTTGAATAAGATAGAAAAATGATCGTTCTAACTTCCATTAGTGAAAATAACTATAACTAAGTGATATATTTGTAATAAAGGATTATAAATAATATTTATAAAGGGTATTTATTTTGTATAAGATCCTTATTTAAGTAATTAAGTTAGTTATTTTCATTATAAAGTAGGATATAGAATTTTTATGTTAGTAGAAACTCAAGGTAAGGGTTTTTCATCTCAAATTCCTCTTTTTGAGACATGTATTATATTATGAACCTAATTTATTTTTAGTAGTGTATATACTACCTAATTGTGAAATTAAATAATTAATTACCATTTGTTAATGGTAATTTATTTTCAATTAAAATCTATATCTATTTTAATAGGATTTTAGTTGAAATCCCATAATATTATGAAGATTTTTTGTCTCATTTTGAAATCCTTGATACTTATTTGATATTGCAAACAATAATTTCTATTGGGTGGGGTATTCACTCCCATATTATATTTAATTATAATGAATATATCTAAAATCTTGATACAAGAATCTCAATTACATGTTAACCCTATTATTCCTATGTTACCATTATTGATGTTTTATTGAGAACTCAATTCTCAGTCATTGAGTTATAATGGTTATTCTTAAAAATATTTCATATAAGGTGGGTAAATTTATCACTTGGATTATTATATGTGGGGATTTATCTTTTTTTTCAAGGTATTTATATTTATAACACATAACATCTATCAAAATTTCCCTTTCTTTTGGAATTATGACATTCATAAAGGATTTGGTTAACTTAAATTTTATTTATTTGAGTAAAAATGTTTTTACCTGAGAAACATTATAAAATGTTTGATAAATCATTCTATTTATTATTTAAAAATATAGTACATATTTTATATCTAGTGATGTTCTGTTTTTAACTGATTTATACTTTATAAATAAATTTATTTCTCATAAAATTGAATCATTTTTAATAAACAAATATCATCTATATTAAAAATGTTTCCCTCTATTTCCTTGTTCCTTATTCCCAAAAATATTTCCTTTATTATTTTAAACACACACATCCGTTTTCTCATATAACCTCCATATTTCCCTTCTTATATTTTAAAATAGATGTTTTATTAATTATTCTATGATATAGGTTTTCAACAAAGGAATTTCAAAATATTCAAAAGATTTTCCATATATTTAAAATAAAATTTTTTATGTTCCACTCCATATTCTGTTACATAACATTTATATCTTTTCAAGGATACATAATTAAAATTAATTTTATAAGAAGTTCCCATTGTGTATTCACTTAACTATTTTGAAGCCTTTATATCTTTTTTAAGGCCCTGAAAATTTAAGTTCATTTTAAAAGTAAATATTTTTCAAAAGTACTATCATTTCCTTATACATTTTTTTAAACTAACTTGAAATTCTTGTTTTATAAAAATGTTTCAAAGTTATTGTGAAAACACATGTATTTACATTTCTATTTTTTCTCCAAGGTTTATCTATCATGAAGTGATTCTTAGATCAACATCTATAATTTATTATGATATGATTCTTTTATAAAAAATATACCATTGATATCCTGTGATTTATTTTGTTTTTGTTATGTGATATTTTTGGAAAGGTTTAATAAACCCATTATTTTTCGGGAATTATTTATGATATGATGAATGTTCGATTTCATGTGGTACTCATATGTTTAGATGATGATGGGTAGGTTCAAATATAAACCTAGAGTTAATTTTTGAAGGAGTACGATCACATGAGTTGATGAAATGATTCATGAATGAGATGTTGGAGGATTTTTCACAGGTTTTGTCTGTTAATGAGATGCATGGGGAATTATTCACATGTTTTTATTACATGAGATATGGGAATCATTTTTACATGTTATTTATGTGTACGATATTTGGTAAGAACTTTTAATAAGTACTTTTGTGAACGTGATGTGAGAAGCTTTTCTCCGAATATTTTTTTTAAGATTATGTTAGTGTCTAATATGAACGATTCCATAGTTTTATGATCACTCTTATGACTATGTTATGTTATGATGCTTCATAGTCATTAAATCATATTTCCATAATATTTTGATTAATGTATTATGATACGCTAATTATTCTTACATGATTTATGATATATGATCTCTTAGGTATAACTTTCTTAATTATAACCATATTCCCATATTATGCTTACTTATAATATTTGATTGCTAACACTTGTCTTAACCATTGCCATGCATCTGATATCACCCATTTTCTATATTTCTATTCCCTAGGTTATGAAGATATGAAAAGTATGTAATTTCTAGAAGAGTTTCCTATGTGAATAATTTTTGGGATATATCTAAGACTCATTATGGATTAATAAATTTCTCACATAATGGAATAAAATGTTAATTATTTAAAACAGAATGAGTTTTATTAGATATTTCTAATTTTTTTTCTAAAACTATAAACCTAAAAGGTCTGGGTAATGTATTATATTGAATAATTATCTTTAAGTCATGTAATTACTAGATGGTTAGGTCTAGGTTATTATAGTTGGTATCAGATCAAGGTTTAGATAACTTTGGAGATTATGATGTTATCATTTGAGGATAATATGGTAGTTTTAAACGTCATAAAATTTGATAAGTTATGGTTTATCCAATTTTAAAAGATTTAGATGAACCTTTAAGTAAGTTGATATAATATCGAATATTTTAGAAATTATAATATGATAACTTTATTAATAACCATAGGGAAAATTATAATGTATAAGTCTAAGTATAAGATATAATCCATATTTTTTTATAATGTTGAGGTTATGTGGTTTTTATATAAAATATATCCCTATCATGATACTATAAAGTTTATGTAGGCTCTAGCATAGTTTTACCTTGTGAAAATAACATCAATGAGGGAATGTTTAATATTAACTCAACTATAATGTGGTACACAAAAAAGATACTTAATAGAACACCTAGCTCAACATTCCTAGGGGATATTCTTTGGTCAATCAATTTCTCATTATAATCCATTATTAAGGATTTATTTCTTAATTACTTTAAGGGATTAAGTTAACAAGTATTGTAGAAAAAACTTTAAGTAACCTAAGTAGAACCAAGAGAGTTATTAGATTATTCAGGTATAAAATAGTTGAAATGAACAAATCCTAGGATGAAATAATGTTTTCACTAGAGAAAACATCTAAGGATTGATCTTTCATATTCATATATTCTGATTCATTTGGATTTTATCAGAACCATTTTTTGGAATTTTATTAAAATAGGATCATGAAGATAATTCTAAGAAAGGTATGTATTTAAAAACCATTATGTCATTTAAATAAATAAGGTAGCATTAATAAATAAATGAATAACATAGTATATTTATGTTATTATAGTTTAGGTGAGTTTCCTTGTATTAACAAATGTAGTGAGGTCAATTCCATAATAAAAATTAATTTTTGGTAATCATGGATATTTCCATTACTGAGTGATATTTATCAATGATATACTAGTATATTCTTAAATTTAGGAGGGTTAAGTTAAATATATAAGGATTTTTATTTAATAATTATAATCAAGAAATTTGAATCAAATATTATATGGAATCAATAACCTTGAAAAGTTATTTTATTACTGTGTACATTTTTGGGTGAATAACATTCAAAGAATGCATGATTGAGGTGTGGATAAATAATTGGTTTAATATATAGTTGATTTCTAAGTAAAAAATTAATGATTTATTTTATAAGAGGTAAGTAAGATAATATTTATAATATTTATATTGATAATTGAATCATGATATTTTTTAGGATAATGATATATATAAAATTTAATTTAATTTTATTATCTACTTGTTAATACCATTCGAGGATTAAAGATATAACATATTATTGGAAGAATATATTATTTTTTATATAGTTTTATTACTTGTAGGTTTAGGTTATTTTTATAATGTAATGTTCTCTAGAATATATGATTAGGACATGTACATACCTTTGAATATGATTGTATAAAATTTTTTATGTAATGATAAGTATCTTAATATAGTATAAGATAGAAAGATATATATCAAATTTGAATTTATATATTTATTTTTAATGTCCCTATATATCATCATTAGTAATCAATTATTGGAGCTATGAGGATACAATTTATTTAAGGGGGATAGAATGCAACGAACCAAAATTATAGACCATGTAAATATTGTTGTTATGTTTCTTAAATTATGTTACAAGCTACACCCAATTAAAATAAACCATGACATATTTAAAAAACAATAACAATAAATCTATAATAAACACTAATATATTAAATCATTAATAGTTAATACCTTTATAAGAGAAATGATTAATATGAGTTAATATTGAAAATGGTTATTTTCAGTGGAATATAATATTTTTATATTATATATTTTCATTAAAAATATTTTCTTTTTCCAATTTTAGATTAAAAATTTGATAAGATAAAATTAATTTTTGAATTAATCACCTAAACATTTAATTAGAATGAATTTCAAAATTTTTTTACAAATAAATTGATTTTGATTTTTGAAGATAATGGAATGTTAGGGGTGATGATCGGTGATTCACGGTGATGCAACCCTAGATGATCGCGGCGGAGTTCCCCCCCTTACCGGCAGTGGGAGGGGGGAGGATGAAATTGTTTAGCCACCATCATGTTCGAGGAAACTATTTACTCCTTTTTATAACCCTAGCTTCCTCCCAAACTTCCTGATGATATTTCCATGCCTGAAGGTCCCTAACCTGCATCTTGGTGGCCCTTAGCTTGAGATTTCACTGCAAGAGTTCCACGAAGCATCGATCCTTGTGGATCTGAATTTGGTATCCCAATTCAACCATCTTCGGACTTCTGTTGATGAGTTTGATCAGTATGTGTTCAGAAAATGGGACCTGAAAGACCACGCGATTGGTGGTCTTCTTGATAATCAGCATCTCATGGTTTGGTTTCTCTCAGAGGGTCATCTGATTTGGGCCTGGTCCAACAGTCCCTATTGTTGTAGTGGATGCAAGTTATTTCTTATTCAATGGTAATTTGATCTGTAAATGAATCATTACCCACCCTTCATCGCGAAATGGGTAATATTGTCTCATCTTTCATTACCCTTTCAAAATCATGTGATTATCTGTATGATTGGAAATTTGGTGGGCCGATTCCTCTGTTCTGATTTCTACACTTCTACCGTGAGTCACCTCATCAATCCGCACATCTTTTTTGAGGTGGATGTGTCAAAGCCCCTGGTGGATTGGATTTGGATTGCTGTTGTCATGGAATTTTGAAGAAAATAGGCCATGGTGTTTGAGTCTTGGGTTAGATACTACTCGAAATGTTTTCATCTAGGGTATCTGGAGTTGCAGTGTAATGCTGAAGGTAAGAGTAGGAAGTCTTCTCTGAAGGTGAAGAAAAGTAAGGGGAAGAGATAATTTCCCGATGTGGTTAATGGAAAGGAGTCCATTTCTGAGAGTTTCGGTGCAGTGTTAGTGGGAAAAAGGCTATGGATTCTTCTAATCCAAGGGTCTCTATAGTCTTTGACAGGCTTAAAATTGATCTGAGGGTGGGGGATGGTGCGAATCAAGTTTTTGACAGGAGTACCTCTGGTAAGGGTGATCATGGTTCTGAAGTCCGGTGGATTGGAAACAGTAAGGATGTTGTTTTGACTAAGGGGCAGAGCCCTAGGATAATGTGAAACTTGGAGTCTACTGGATGTGATGATCAACCATCTATTGGGATTTCAGAGGTCTGTGCTGCTAGGTTTAAAAGCTGGGCCGATGGCAATAAAGGTGTGCTACCCACTGTCTCAATGGGAAATTGGTTTCAAGGGCTAGAGTAGGAGGGTGACAAGGAGGTTATATAGGATGGTTTCAACATATACACCTAGATAACTTTTCAAGAGGATGCTACAACGAATGCGATCATAAAAAAATGGATTTGTGAAGGCAAAGAATTTTTGGAAAACTTGCAATGATTAGCTGTGATTGACACTAATTCTTAGCTCCATAAAAATATTTTATAGCTTTATTAGGGTATGCCGATCCCTGGTAAATGGGGGGATATGTTTGATTGTGACAAAGAAAATGATGGCGGCATGGTCAGACCCTCATATAGTGATGTTGTTCTGGGAGGGAAGAAGGTGTTTTCTAGGAGTCAGAAAGATATGCTTGCCTCACCGTGAAGAAGGCCAAGGAAGGATCATTATTCTCGGCCAAAGCTAATGTCCACTAGATCTTTTAATAAATGTATGAAAACTACTAATGAACTCCTCTCATTGGAATGACTGAATCTTAGGAGAAAGTATGTCAAGGTCGTCAAGCATTGCGAAAGCTCGGAATGGGACTCAGCGACTGTGGATGAAGCTTTTGTTCATGGAGGTGATGACGAGCTGGATTTTGATGGTATGTAGTTTATGTTTTGGTCCTGTGGCACTTGTTTACTGAAATTTTCCTTTATTTTAATAAATGGTTAGGGGATTTTCCTCTGACTAAGCTTTCAGGTATATTGATTTTGAGTTGAAAAATACTATTTTTTTAATAATTATAATTTTCATAGTTTTATCATTATGTATGTGTATACTATAATTTTAAAAAACATTTTAATTAATAAAATATGTTTTGAAGAAATAAAATTCTTTTTTTTAACATAATCTTTGAACTTATAAAACATATGTCTATAATTTTCTGAACTAAAGTAAAATATTAATTTAATAAAAACTATTTTTTGTATTTCTTTAAGTCAAGTATTTTTAGGGTGATATTTAGTTTTGAATTAACATGAAACCCTCATACCATTTATTTTTTATAGTAAACTAATTTGTTTCATTATAATTTATAATTTTAATAGTTATGGCTTTCACATAAATTTTGAGCTTAAAACACACTTTTCTAAAAACTAATACGACGTGTTATGTGTAGTAATATTAAAATTATCTTTTAAAACCCATGAAATATTATTAAATTAAAATATTTAAAATATTTAAATAATAAGGTTTACATTTAAAAAAAGGTTCAAATTCGTTTTTTTCATTAAAATTAATTAATGAGGTCAAATATTTATCACTAATGTAAAAGTAAATTAGGTTAAAATTTAAAAAGTTTAAATAAAAAAACCCTAACACACTGATGGTTGTATCCAAAATGAATGTTTGAGATAATTTCGTTCCCAGAATTACTTTAATTGCCACTTTTATACATATTTTGGACATTGAATTTTTAATAGTAACATTATATTATTAAAAATGCAATAGTTACTTCCAAAACTACTCTCTTATTCACTTATAAAGGCTAATAATTCCACCACATAAAGACTCTCCTTAACTTAGAATTATTCATTTAAACTCTAATAAATTTATCCTCCTAGAACCTTATCCCAGTTAAAAAATCCATTAGCCACTATTAGTAAGCTTAAGTCATTCTTTCAAAGGATAATTCCTAGCGAAAATTAATATCCCTAATGTGAGTATCCACTTCTAATTAGTGTATACTCAATAATGTTTACTATCTAAAACATATCTAAAATTATTAATATAATGAAATAATTATCAATAGTATAATACAATTTTATTTTATTAAATGGGAACAATATATTCAATACTTTACATCCATTAAGAAAACAAGATAACAACGATCGTGCATAAATTCAGATTACTGCCTCAACGAAGCGATGTTGTTTGATTATAATCAATTTTTCTCAATGTTGGTATTAAGGATTTATTTTATGAATACATATTTTTTATATGTCACAATTAAAATTATGACATAACAATTTTTAAATACAATAAAATTTTCCATTTATTGATAAATGAGATCATTAATCATGCAAACAGCGGATTACCGCCTCCAAAAATGAGAAATTTCCATTGTCATAACCACCCATAATGGATGGTTAAAATAAAGGATTTATGGAGGAAATATGACAATTATGAAAATTTTGTGCTACTGAATATGTCTTACTATCATTATAGAATGATATTGCCATAATCATGAAAACATTATAAAACAGTACAGTTTAGATTGGTTTTACCACCTACATGAATGATATTATAATTTTTATATCTTAAATGATTAGGTACTGTTATATAATTCTAATATCATGTAAAAATAATTAATTTAATATGTATTAATTATTTTAACACTTTTTAAAATATTTTAAGTATTTATTAATATATCGTATTTCCATTGTTTAACAGGTTAAAATTTGTTTTCTCAAATTTTTCATTTTCAAAAATTGTATTCATTTCATTCACTTAATGAAAATAATTATCACCTAATATATGAAAAAATTATTATTATATCATGAATAATCATGTATTTATTAATGGTAAACCACTTAGTTAGAATTTACTTTGTTATAGTGATATTTTAACAAGACAAACAAATGAACGTTCTTACATTCATGAGGGAAAATAAATCTAATTAAGTTATATATTTGTAAATTATTTTATATATTATTTATAAAGGATAATATATTTGAATAAGATATTTAATTAAGTATTTATGTCAGTTATGCTCATTATACGGGAGGGTAGAGAAGGGTTGAGTTAGCAGAAACTCATTGTAAGGGGTTTTCATCTCAAATTTATCTGTTTGATACATTATTTTTATTATGCAGCAAATTTATTTTAAGTGGTGTATATTCTACCAAATGGATTTTTTAAATCATGAAATAAAATTTATTTATGGTAATTTAAGTTCAATTTAAATATTTATATCTCTCTCTCAATTTCATGAGGATTTTAGTTGAATGCTCTAAAAAATGTAAGGTTTTCTTTATGTCATTTTAAAATTTGTGAGACATGTTTCATTTTCAAACCATAATTTATTTTATATAGTGTATTAATTTCCCTATTACTTTTATGTATAATTATTATCAACCATTTAATAATGAATTAATTTCAATTTGATGGTAACCCTCATATTCCTATATTACCTTTACCATATGATTTTTTTGGAAACTAAATTCCCATACATTGAGTTATGATTGTCATTATTGATCTTATTTTATATATTTGGGGTATATTATTACCATTTATTTTATTATGTGTTAATTTATATTTATTTCCTATGGATTTAACTTTTTACCACATAACCCCTTTCTATGTTTCCATTGCTTCAGGAATTATAAAATCCTTAATGGATTTTTTAACTTAAATTTCCTTTCATTGTGATAAAAGGTAATTCCTTGAGAATCATTATTCTATACTTTAAAAATAATTCAATTTTATATTTCATAATATATTTAATCATTTTATTTCTATGTAAATTGTTTTATTATCTCAAATATTTTTCTATAGATGAATTTTTTTCTCATAAAATATCATTTTTTTATAAAAAATATCATATATCTTAAATATTATATTTCATATATTTCCATGATCATTATTCCCAAAACTATTTTCCTTTCTTATTTTGGAATCCAGACTTATTTTCACTAATGTGATATCCATATTTACTTTATTATATTTTAAAAATTATTTTTTACTACCTCTTTAATGATTTGGGATCTCAATAAATTAATTTCAAAATATTCAAACGGTTTTCCATAATTTAAAAACAAAATGTTTTATGTCTCACTACATGTTCCTTTTTTAAAACCTTTCTCTATTACTAATACCCCATAATTTATGATTATTTTTAAAAATAAACAGTTTTTCATTTTATTTCACAATAATTTTTTAAACCTTTAAATCTTTTTATGAGTGTGATATTTAATGATCCTTTAAAAAGTAATTATTTTTGAAAATTATTCTCTTTACATTAGAAAAAATGGTTTTGAATGTCACATGAACTTCATCTTTTATAAAAATGGTTAAAATTATTTTTGAAAAAAAAAATTTAATTTCCACTTTTCCTCCATGTTTTAACTCTCATGAAGTGATAATTTTATCATTTTACATATTTAATTATGATATGATCTCTTTTTGAAAGGTGAGATTTTTTATATCTTATAATTTCTTAAGTTCAGGTTATGTGGTGTTTTTGGATAGGTTTATGAAAAAAATACATTTTCCATGATTCCATTATGATATAATACATGAAATGGACTGAAGGATTTATATTTTGATTTTCTTTTTGTGTAATCCCATTTTTAGATAGTGTTAAGAGGTAACCATTACATGGATTGAAAAGATAAAGGAAAAATCCAAAATTACATGATTTGAAAACCCATAAGTACGAATTTATGAATCAAATAGATTATAATAACCACCACACATCTTAAAGTCTACATAATCTCACCACCTGATGTTTCTAATGGGGTATAATACACTTGGGGATAACTGCATGGGTTAATGACCGATTCCATATCCCTCATTCATTCATGGGTTCAGTTTTCTCTACCTAGTGACTATTTCTTCTCTTATCCATTACCCTAGGGTTGCTCAAGTACGTCAAACCTTCCCTACTTCATGGCACATAGACCTTACGGTTGAAAGATCATGAATATTTTTGGCTCATAGGCCTTATAGACCAATGATCCATGTATGGATCATAAGCCTTGTGGCTCGAAGGCTTAATTATGTGGAACAAAGCCCAAATTCATGTGAATAGTTTTAATTTAACAGTATTGCTATGTAACCTGATATATTAATTCTATAGTAACTGCTACATTAATAAACAAAATACTCCCCATCTTGGATTTGAAGCTGGACTTTTCATAGAGGCTTATAGAAATCCTCCCCTTCATGTATTTTATTTTATATCAAACTCATATGTATAATTGATTACAGGTGGGGTACTATATATATTTTTAATACATTTGATAAGGAATCATATCACATTAGATATTGAAATATTTTGTAAATGATATGTAGGAATCTTTGTTCTCAAATATGTCGTGTGAATGGGACACGTGAAACTTTCTTCACAAGTATTTTGTGTGAATGAGATGTTAAGAGCTTTGATCATATTTTTTTGTGTGTGAATGAGATGATGGAATATTTTTTCACATGATTTTGTGTAAATGTGATATGTTAATATTTATTCAGAATATTTTCAATGCATATGTTGGATCAATATTTTCATGTTTGTAATTTTTTTATTCTTATGACTATGTTATACAAACATGGATCAAGTTTACTGAATCATGATTTTGTAGAATTTTGATTCAAATAATAGGTTATTCCAATCCTTATTCCATGATTTATGATATAATATTTTTGTGTTATAACTTTCTCAAATATATATATATATATATATATATTCTCATCTTAGGAAAACTTTTGATATTTAATAGGTAACACTTCTATTTACACTAACTCGGCATCTGAGCACACCCATTTCATATATTTTCTTTCCCCAGTTTATGAAGATAATAAAATTATATAACATATAAAAAAATTTCATATATGGATAAATAGTGAGAGATATTGAAAACTCATTATGGATTAATAAGTTATACTCTTAGTAGAAAATAATTATCCAATAGTTAAAAGGGAATTAGCTTTCCTGTTCATGTTTTTTTTCAAATTCTCTAAAAATATAAACTAAAAATTTTTATGGAATGAATTGAAATGAAATATTTTTTTGTAATTTTATTACAATATGGTTAGGTTAGGAATTAAATTGTTGTTATCAAATCTAGGTTAAAAAAACTTTTGAGATTAAGATTTTGTTGGTAAATGATAATTTAGGAGATTGAAATGTCATAAAACATTGATAATTTAAGGTTTATACTAATTTCAATGACATGGATATCCCTTTAGGTTTGTTGATGTAATATAAAATATTTTTGATATTAGTATAAGAAAAATTTAGTGAAAACTATAAGGAAAATTCTATGGTATATTTTAATGTATATGATAACACCATGAAATTTTGGTAAAGTAGAGGTTATATATTTTTCTTACTAAATACATCCATGCTTGGACATTAGAAAGTGGATTTGGGATCTAGAAAAGTTATACATAGGTGAAATAGCCCCAAATATGATTTGTTGGGCATTAACTCAACCATAAAATGGTACAATACAATGAGTATTAAGTGAACACCTGGCTAGACACTCCAGTGAGATATGTTTCTATAAATCACCTTTATTTATTTACCATTATAAAGGTTTATTTACTAATTAAGTTGAGGTATTATGTTAACTAGTATAAGAAGAAACAACTAAAAGTAACCTAGGAAGAACCCATAGAGTTATATGATTAACCAACTATGGTGTAGTTTTAATGAAAGTATCATAGGATGAAATAATAGTTTAATTAGAGATTATATATTAGGATTGATATTTAATATTCATATAACTTGATTCATATGGATACTATCATAACCATTTTAGTTTTAGTATTTTGTTGAAAGAGGATAATAATGGTGGAAATGAAAAATATATGTATCCATAAACTACTATGTCTTAAAAATAAATAATATAGTTTATTTAAATGGTTTATTATCTTTGTATATTTATATTATTATATAAAATGTTACTTTACCTGTCTTACCAAAGGTAATGAGGTTTATACCATAAAAAAACTAATTTATGATAATCTAGTATTTTTTCATTATTGAGTGATATGTATCGATTGTATTATTGTATATAATAAATTTAATGAGGGTTAAGTGAAATATCTAAGGATTTTTATTTATTAGTTCTTATTTAAAGGTTTTTAAGCATATATTAAATAGAATTAATAACCTTAAAAAGTGATTTTTTGACAGGGTTATATTTTTGAGGGATAACTATTGAAGGACATGTGATTGAGGTATGGAAAACTATTGAGTTAAATATATTCTTTATTTTGATGTAATAAAGTGCTGAGTGGGGTTTGATTATGTAAGTAGGATAGTATATACTTTAGATTTATAGTTTATTGATGATGTTTTCTAGGATAATGATGTATATAGGTTGGCAAGCATTTTTTTGAACTACTATTTAATATGATTTTAGGATTAAAGATAAAATTTATTTTTTGATTAATGTATGATATTTATATAGTTTTATGCCTTGGAGTTTTGGGTTATTTTTGGAACATAATGTTATTTATAATATATCATTAGTACATGTTTATATATGGGAATATGATTATATAATATTATTTAAAGAAATAAAATTTATTATCATATATATTTAATATAGTAAGATATATATCTTATTAAAGTTATATATTGATTGATAATGTACCTTGATATCTTAATTAGTTATAAATAGTAGTAATTTAGAGGTCATAATTTATAAAAGGGGATATAATGTAAGGACCTAAAATTATAGACCATGTAAAAACATTTGTTATTATTTTATAGCCTTTGTTTTACATCACACCCAATGTAAATAAACCACAATATATAAGAATAAATTTATTAATAAAGATATTATAAACACTAATAAGGTAAATCATTAATATTTTTTACGTTTCGAAGACAAATATTTAATATAAGTTAATATTAAAAGGGTTAATTTAAATAAAAGTTTTTACTTTTTATTATGTATTTTATTTTAAGAGATAAATTTAAACATTGATTAATTTATATTAGAAAAAATAAAATTCATTCATAAATTCCTCACCTAAAAAGATACTTATTATGAATTTTTTTAATTTCTTTAAAATATTAATTTTTATTCATAAAATATTGTTTTTTCGAAAAGTATAATTATTATGATTTTTAAGGTTTTTAATCATATCCTATAAGTTTAAAAAACATTTTAAGTAACAAAATATGTAATTAATTAATAAAATTATTACATTAATATTACTATTTTTACGTATATAACCTATTCCACACATTTTTATAACTAAAGTAAAACGTTTCTTTAATAAAAATTTTTTTTGGTCTTTCATTATATAAAAAAATTTCAAGGTGAAATTGAGTTTTGGATTTTCGTGAAATTTAAATTTAAAACCATTGAAAATTTTAGGTAATGAAATTTCATAAATTATTTAAATAATAAAGGAAAAATTTGGGAAATGTTACTGTATTCATTTTCTTCCATTAAATCAATTACTAAGGTTAAACATTAATTACCAAGGTAAAAGTAAATTAGGGAAAATGTTAAAATAATTATGTGAAAAATACTTTAAACACTCATGTATTTTTTTCAAAAATGAGTGTTTGAGGTCCCTTAAAACACAAAATAACTTTTTCTTCCATTTTTTCCATATTTTTTTCATTTACCATTTAATAGTAACTTTATATTATTGGAAATGTAAGGGTTAATTTCAAAACTACCCTTACCTTAACTTATAAAAACTAACACATACTTCAATTTTAGGCTCACCATCCCTTTTAATTTATCCTTGAAACTTTTATAAATTTCTCCTACTATATCCCTATCCTACAAAAAATCCTCTAGTAACTATTAGTTAGAAGAAGGCCACTATTTCAATGGAAAATTACTAGCAAAAATTCAAGCCCCCTCCGTGAGTATCCACTTCTTATTAGAATATTATTATTTTTTATAATACTAACCTTATATAAACATATTAATATAATGAAACAATTAAAATCATTATACTTAAATTTCATTATATTAATTAGAATAAAAATATTAAATCATTTCTATCCATTAATAAAAGACGATAACATCGAGCATGTGTATGCACGGATTAACACTTCCGTGAAGCGATGTTGTTTGTCTCTCATAACCACCTCTCAAGCCTGGTATCAAGGATATATTGGATGAATAAAGTTTTAATATGACACAAATATAATTATTAAATGATCATTTTTCACGTACCACCATTATGTACATTTATTGAGAAATGGGATTATTAATTATGCGTACAGCGGACAACTGCTTCCATGAATGATGAATTCCGTTTTCTGTAACCAACCATCTTAGATGGTTATAATAATGAATTTACTAAGTATATATGATACATATTGTATATTTAATTTTTTTAATATTTCATACTATCATGGTAAAATTTTAAAACTTATAGTTTTGGATGGTTTTACAACCTATGTAAATGATATTATAATTTTTATGTCATGAATGATTAGGGATTTCTATATAGTGATAATATCATGTAATAATATTTAATTTATGATTTATTAATAATTCTATAAATGTTTTTTAATATTTTCAATATTTATTATTTTATCTCCTTTTGATCATGAAATAAACTCAAACTAGTTTATCATGTATTCTATTTTCACAAAACAAATTGATTTATTTCAACTAATGAAAACAATAGTAAAGTAATAATTATAAAGAAATGATTACTCTATATTGAATAATAAAGTAATGATGAATTTTAAAGTGCTTAGTAAGAATAATTATTTTTATTGTGGTATTTTAAAAATACAAAAATGAATGTTCTATATTCTGTTTGTTAAAATAACTATAGCTAAGTAGTATATTTGTAATTAAGGATTTTAAATAATGTTTATATAGTGTAATAATTTTGAATAAGGTCTAAATCATAGTATTTATATTAGTTAGGATCATTATAAAATAGGTTATATATAACATTATGACTTGATCCACCAAGTCTATGTCGGGATGCCACAAGAACCCATGTGTTCCTCCATATATGAAATAGGTTTCCAACTAACAGTGATGGTCTATGGAACCTCATGTAGATACCTTTCCCTTAGTGCCAAGTAACCATCTGAGTAAATTGATGGAATCAATAATAATTATTAAATAAATAAATTAATCATCATCAGAGTAGCATCACATAAAAGAATTACAAACCCATACAATATCAATATCTCATATTAGGCACATAACCCATAACTAATAAAAGAAGGGATCCCCATAGGTAATGGGTCATGATATGTAGTAAATAAACTAAACAGAAATTGCAGAAACATCCAACTTGAGGTCCATCCTTTATGTATGTATCATCCTAATAAACCTAATAAACCGCACACAACTGGGACCTTTACATTGGCTAAATCCATGGTCATGAAATATATAAGTATACTAAAATTCCCAAGTAATTTATGAGTATGAAAACTCAGAATGACACCACCAACTAACCTTAATATATGTTCATAAGATATACTAGTGCATTCCATGAAATTAAACATGTTATACATACGATACAGGAATGTCATGAAATCATAATATATGTATGGGGTCCATAGAGACTGGGGTTTCTAACTTCAACACCATTCCAAAAGGAGTTTAAATCATGTAACACATATGATTTAATTATATTAAGAATTTCATTTTAGAGAAAAAATAGGACAAATGAACATAGTTTTATTTGAGAACATGATTAAAACCTAAATTCTCAGATTTTATAAATATAATTTTCTTAAATTAATTTCATTTTTGAAATCAGTAAATCAAAATTAACGTAGGGTTAAATTTTATGATTCTTATGAAATGATTTATTTTTTAGTTAATAGTAAAAAATAGCAATTTTACAAATACTTCCATTTCTATTATTTAAATAAGTTAATTTAAAATAAAAATTATATTTCTTATTTTATATCAATGTTAAATTTGATACATTGGATTTATAATAATATTCTTTATTCTATTCTAATTAGAAATTTTCATGATTTACATTATTATGCTAAAAATGACTTTTTATAAAAACTACTTACTGTTGTGTTTTATGAAAGTATGTTAAAATTGATTTATTCAAATTTTAGAAATTAATTTTTCAAAAATGGATACCATATTTAGAATTAGGTGGTTCAATTTTTGCAAATATGACCCTGTAATTTTTTATCATTTTGAAAAGTAACCGCGTAAATATTTGGTACCTCAGTAACGGTAGAATCAGTAAAACATGATTAAATCCACAAAATAAACTCTCAAAATCAACCCCAAACTTGAATTAATTTAATTTTCTTAGGGTAAATTTGATCATAACCATCCCTAATTTTACTATGTTTATTTTTAGTGTCATTTTACATTGTAATGACATTTATATTATTTAAAGTAATGAAAATTCGAAAATATTACACTCTTCACTATAATGTATCAATATTTTTATATAAGGATAAAAATATGAAATGTTTAATTATAAATGTGTATTTTAAATATGGAATATTTTTTAATATGAAAATTTATTTTAAATTTTTATTTCTGAAATAATTACATTAAATGCTTACATAACGCCAACACCGTGCTTGTGAAAGCAATAGAAATATAATGTCAATAATTTTAAAAAATCTAAGAGTGATATATTTTGGTAATTTATAGTGTACCATGAATTTTTATATTTATATAAAATATTATATATGTTTTAAATATATATATTAAAATTCCACTTCTATCTTGATGTGTTTAATTTCAAATTAAATGAATAGTTTGAATGATGATAGTAATGATATTTTATGGAAAATAATAATTTTATTAAATTAAAAAAAAATTAAAAATAATTTAAGGAGACAAATTATAATTATAAATGGTAAAAAATATCATCCCATATCCATCCCATATTTATTTATAACCTTATAATAAAAATAATAACCCTACGATATTGAAAACATTGTTACTCTGGTTAAGGTTATAATTGCTAATGAAGGGGTTAAATGAAAATATAAGGATGAAAATTGAATTATTTTGTTTTATTTAAACCGTAACCTCGTTAAATTATAATATGAGTTATTTTTATACTTTTATCTAATAATTTTACATAATAATATATTAAAACATTGAATAATTATAGGTGTTCCGCTCACCTCAATTATAAAAGGGAACCTCTTCCCCTCACTCCTTTAAACCTCTTGAGCCATTTATATAGACCAAAACATAATAAAATCTCCCCAAAACATTATTATAACTTATATATTGGTTATTTAATCCAAAAATAAATACCCTTGGGTCCTTAAGAAGATATATAAAGAAGGTTTCTCGAAAAGAAGGCAATCATCTTAACCAAGGTATTTCTTTTTTAGTTATTCTTTAACCACATTCAATTATGTCCTAAAAATTATAATATAATATGAATATTATTTCACATATACTTATATGTTATTATTTTTAAGAAATAATACTTACCCATCTCATTATCCACTAAATGAGAAGTCAACATATATCTCTTGCGTACGTGTGTACTACTGGCTCCACATAGCGATATAATTCATATTCCATAACCATATTTCAGGGATGGGTTTTCTGATAGTTTTAAAGATTATATGTGATATTTGTTAAATAATTATTCTTTTGGACGTAAAATATCATATATATCTTCTTACCTTCCAATTCATTGGAATATAATAACATCTCTTGTGCATACGTGTGGACTACAACCTTTACAAAGTGATGTGATACATTTTTCATTTATGATGTATATGGATGTTAATAAGGATATATTTAATGAAAATATGGGATATATATGATATAATAATGATTATTTAATGGTGAATTATCATTTAACTTTATTTTTTTCCATTCATTGAAATGTGTAAACAATGTTTATGTATATGTATGACCTACTGTTTGCATGAATATCATAATTAATTTTTATATATCAACATTACAAGGATGATTTAATATATATATATATATTCAATGAATATATATTAAATTTTGATCATGTAAAACATCCTAGATATGATGTAACCCTAAGGAATTTGTAGAGACTGAAACTACGGAACCGAAACTTACATGAGAGTTGGAATAATTAACACCTAGAAACAACAATTAAAATATATATATTATTAATAAATTGGTATTTTAATGTTATAATTGGATAATATAATATATTATATATATTTATATGGTTATATTATATATTTTAAATAAACTTAAATTAATTATAAAATATGCTAAAAGGTCTTACAAAGAATATCGGGCTCGCATAAGGGTTTAATTCACAATATCATCATTATTCATTATTGTTTATGTTTACATCTCCATTATTGGAATTATTTAATTTTTCTCTCTTAAAAAAATTATTTTATTCTCCTCTGGTTATTTGTATAAATTACATGTTTTTATTTTATCTTATTATCATTAGTACTCAATATACCGAAATAACGCTCTTAAGGAAAAAAGACCTTATTTCTCTTTCGTTTGTGAATCTTTCTTTCCATGTAAATATATTATTTATATTTTTTTGATAATTTTTTAAATATTATTCAATGATTAATTAATTTTATTTTTACACTTGTTTCAATTTTATTCATTGTTTTAAAAATATTCTTCTTTTTATTTTCCAAATGAGTAACCTTTTATTGAATGTGTGAACAAAATTTTTATTTTAACATAATTAGAATTAATGAAATTTCCCTCCATTATAAGTGATCAAAATTTTGTAGCTTCCTTTATATTTATCCATCATTATTTACTAAAGAATATTTTTCCAAATATTTTTGAAATTTTTATATTTTGATATAATTGATTACAAAACAAAAAGGGTATTTTTCCAAATAAATATTTCAATGATCTTTTTACAGTATTTTCATATATATGAACATTTGTTGATGAACATTATGATTTAATGGGGATATAATATTATTTTAAAATCCTCTATATTTCTATGAATGAATTTTTATTAAGTTATATTTATTTATTAGGGAAAACAGATACATTTCATGTGTTAGTTTTTCAATATGATTTTTATGTTTACTTTTTTTCACCCCATTCATATGATTAATACATTGTACTAAAGAAGTAATTTTTGGGTCCTATTTTAGACCCTTTATGCATCAATAGGTATCCCAAGACAAAATAGTTTGTGTATTTAGCATACTCCTTACCTATTTATTTATATTTTCTTGGTGCAAAGTCATGATTATATGATTATGATGTCCAATATTATACATTATATCATTATGAAAATAGATATTATTATAAAAGTGATTATTTATATTATTATCCATGTATTTATTTCCATTTATTGTATTATTTATATGTAATATTTGATTGTTTTTTATCTCAACAATATTATTCATGTTTTATCTATATTATTATATATTTCATTGTACACGTTCCCTAACTGAGCACCTATGATCACCCCATTATTATATTTACTTTACATAGGATGTGAAGAAGTGTGCAATTAAGGATATGTAAGGATATTATATGGATAATAATGATATTCTAAAAAAATACTACTTTTTATTTTTTATTTTGAAATTTAATGTTAGATTCATATATGTATCAAATCTTTTAATACTAATAAACTATTCAGTCCTTGGTATGTGATCACTTTACCTAGTACCCATGTATTAAAATAACCATGGTCTATAGGCTATTGGAGTTAGGGTGTTATGTTTAGTATCAAAATAAGTTTATTAGAAACCTTGGGAACTAGATATTGAATATCATAGACTATGGTGTATAACCCTATGAATAACCTTGAGGAAATTTCGAATTATAGGATAATATCATAATTTTTTTATAAAATTATATATTATGAGGTTTCCTAGAAATAAATACTTCTTTGGATACTATACGTGGATGCGGCTTTGGCATAAATTTATTTAAGCATAATAACCCCCAAAAAATATGATCGAGTACATTTTGACCATAATCCTAGTGCAAATTGAGTGTTACCTTACTAAACACCTGGTTTGAAACTCTCAAGATATATTATTGGATTAATCAACATTTTAATTATAAACCATTATGAATGATTTGAAAATTTTAATTTGATTTGAGAATATTACCAATGATACTGTGTTTATGATTCTATGATTAGCTATGATTTTTCAAGTTATGTTAAGTTTTTCAACAATTTTGGAATTATACATTATGATTTATAATGTAATGATCTAGTCTAGTGTATTACATTATTTATAGATGAAACCTTGTGCAAGGAACGAAAAACATATTAATTCACATAATCTTTATAGTGATTTCTATCCTATACAAGATAATAAAACTGGAGTCAGAATTGAATATGAAGTTGGAGATGAATAAATTATAACTATATTAGTTTAGAAGAGTTGAGTTATGAATGATAAACTTGATCGTATGGAGAATACTATTAATCCATTACATGGTGCAATAATGTTGGGCCACTTAATGTGTCTGCAACCTCCATCATTTAGTGAGGTTACTAATATATTTGTATCTAATAAATATATAAGTTATTTAGAGAACATATTTCTTATTTTTGGATGTAATGAATGGGAAAAGTTTTTCATTATAGTTTATTATCTCATGGGGGATTAAAATTAATGGGGTTTATTGGTTCAAAACACAAATAATGAGGATGAAATAAAAAACATGGAGTATAAGGATTTTAAGGTACTTTTAATGGAAATATTTTTTCCATTCGAGAAATGAGGGGATTTGGAGGGAAAATTTATGAGTCTTAGATAAAATAAAGATGAAAATGCTTTTATGTAACGACCCAAATTTTCATTAATGGAAAATCCCTCTTGATCCAGTTAAATGTTTCTTTATGTTTTTATATGATGTCAACTTCTTTAGTTTAACGTTAAGATTTGTGACCGTTACTTTTATAGCCGTTGAACAGTGATAATCTGGGTAGTTTAAATATAAGGCTTTAACGAACCAATTTTTCTACTCAGACAAAGGAAGCGATGGCCTCATCCAGTAGAATTGCCCCTTACGAAGCCCATTTGTCGGAGCTCAGTAAAGAGGTGGCGTCTTTGGGCTTTGCCCTTGACCAAGCCCAAGCTGAGCTTCATCAAGTCAAGCTCGAACGTGATCGTCTACGGGAAAAATGGAAGTTGATAGAGATTACCACTCGAGCGATGTTATCCGAGCAGCCCCAAGAGTCTGTCACCATCGCGCACCTTACCCTTAGGTCTTATGCGGCTATTTTAAGGGGTTATGTAACAAATAAGTAGAACCATGTTCATGTACATTATTTTTTATATATATAATAATGAATATAATTTCTAGTCATTTTTGATACATTGTAATTAGTTTTTAAAGTACAAATGGTGTTTTTAGTTATTATTTAATTAAGAATTATATTTTATTAAATTAGAGGATTTTTTAAATAATATTTTAATAAAATATTATTATTAATATTAAATTAATTGTCATTAAATATAAATGATCTTATAATTTTATGAATGCAATTAAAATGTTTATTAAGGTTTGAAAGCCATTTCTGTCAAAACCCGTGAATTTCTTTATAAATGTCGGTTTTTATTTTAAAAGTGAAAATTCACATATTTAGAAAATTATTTAGATAAAATAAATATTATTTTTGGAATCAGGACGTCGAAATTATCCAACGGTGAATTTTTCATAATTTTCTGAGACAGTCAAATTTTTGGGTAAAAATTAAATACCATTTATATATATAATGTGTTTTATGACATCATAATGACCCAATGGTGATGTAATAAAATACCATAATCCATATGTTCGGCCAATATATGTTTTATCATTAAAATAATGAGGTTTTGGGTTTGTTTGACTCACTTTTCAAAGCATTAATGGAGCCCTCAAGACTTATTCAACACTTTGCCTTTTTAAATTAATTTCCATGGGAGTGTGACTCACCTCCACATAAGCAACCCTAATTTTTTAATAAGTTCGGACCTTGGACTTGTAAAATATTGTTTTCCTCTTTCCTTTTCCAGAAACCATGGGCAAATACCATGGGATGGTTTGTGGTTTGGATTATTTTAATATAAGGGGTCCCAAACCTAAATAATAAAGAATTCTCTCACCTTTCCTATATAAACCCACCCAAGCTCCCACTTCCTCCTCACTCAAAGCCCTTGAAGTTCGTCCAAACTCTGCCCTACTCTCTCTAGAATCCTCTCAAGGTGCCCCAAGCTCCCAAGAAGCCTCTCACAAGCCTCTCTCTAGCCTTTGGAAGCACACTTCCAAGTAAGGGTTTTTCTTCCTTTCTCATTTTTTGTCAATTTTCTTTAAGTTGTATTGCCCTTTTAATTTCATTTATGAATGTTGGGGTATGGTTTCGCACCTCCCCCATACTGCCCTCTTATTGTTTGAATGATGGGAGAACCCTTTCTCTCTCATTAAATGCCTCCCATGTACACCCGTTATTATGCCGAAATTCCGAAAGGAACTTCTCTCTATTTTCTTTTACATTCAAGCAATACTTTTGTATCATGAATCTAAATTCCATTTCTATTGTTGGGACATGTATATATATGATCTCCTTACTGTCCATTACATGTAAATATGATGAGGAACCCCTTTCTCTCTCATCAACTTTTTTTTTGAATTCTTATGTCACGCCGTTACGCTGCCGAAATCGCACCAATTTTCTAAGCCAATATCATTGTGTAGTGAATACCATTCCCATTTCTCCATCAAGGGTATTCACCTTTATGCACATTTACTTATTGATTGTAAAGTATCATGTATGAATTCCACATTCCTTTATCGTGGAATAAATGATTATGTTTTATGAATCCATGTTTTATGATCCATGTGGCACACTTATGCATGAAATGAAATGTTTAAGAAGGGTGCGCCCTGATAGCGCTCCAATGCATTGGGTAAAGTATAGTATCATGATACGTCATGTGCAATGAGTGTTGACTCATGCTAATTCAAGTGCAACGAGGGTTTACTCGTGCTTCAAGTGCAATGAGGGTTTACTCATGCTCCATGTGCAATGAGCCTTGGCTCATGCTAATTCAATGTTAAGTGTTGTTGCCACATTTCCATGTTATGATTATCATGCTTTATCATGACTTTATGTTCATGTCTCTCTTATGCTCTATTGATATGAATATTGTCTAACATGTATTTTACTCCTCATGTTATTCATTGTGTACCCCCTTACTGGGCTTTATAGCTCACCCTTTTCTTATGCATGTCCTCAGGTTATCCCATGCAATGCTAAGTACGAAGGAATTTAGTGGTCATGTAAAGGAAGTTTTCAATAAGGATGTTGTATTTCAAGTTTAAAGTTTTTATGTAATGATCCTAAGACCCAAAGACACTAAACCTCTCGATCTCCTTTGTTGTATCAAGTGAAGTTTTATGTAATAAAGCATGTTTAAGTTGTGATAAAAAGCAGGGTTGTCATAGTTGGTATCAGAGGATAGGTTTAGTTATTTTTGGGATTAGGAAACCCTAGTAAGACCTTAGATACAAGACTAAGAATAATAAAAACTCCCCTAAGTTTTGGTAAGTACTAAGTAAGTGGTTTATCAAACAAATACATCCCTGTCTGGATACGAGCAGGTAGAGGCGGCTCTGGCACAGATGTATCCTAGGGGTAAAACCCGAAAACACCGCTTTGAGCTAGACTCGAACGGGAACTGGTGCACGACAACGGGCCTTGCTGCACTCTTGGTTACGACACTCCCGGGGGATATGTTTTGATAAATTCACAATCTTAGTATGAACCCTTATTAAGGGAAAAATGCCCCTAAGAATATATGTTAGAAGGAAGATCATGAAAAGCCTGGATTGAATCCTATAGACTCATGAGTTAAAGAGATTAAAGTTTATTTATAAGTCATCAACTTTTGTCTTTGGATTACCCTTTATGTGTTACCCCTAACTTTCCTTTTATTCCAGCCAATGGCCGGTAATAGGAGAACTCGGGCTAACAACCGTTGTGAAGATCAGTGTGATGATTGTACCAATGAGATGCCCAATCCAATGGGAGCGGGAATCGCGAACTTTGTCACGCTTCTCTCTCAGTTAACTCAAGTTTTGAATAGAAACACTGGTCAAGAGGAACGTTCAACCCCCCCTAAGAAAGAACAAGTCGCTATTGAAAGCTTCATGAGACAAAGGCCTCCTACTTTTAGTGGATCATCCGATCCCACGATTGCTGAACAATGGATCAACTCCATTGAAAAGATATTCTCCATCCTCCAATGCTCTGAAAAAGAGAAGGTTCTCCTGGCGGCTTATCGTATGGAGGGTGAAGCTGATCAATGGTGGACGTTGATCAAAAATACGAAGCCTGAGGAGGAGATCGAGGCTTTGGAATGGAAGGTATTCCGGAAGATGTTTTTCGATAAATATTTTCCACGCACCCTCCGTCTTAAGATGGAAAGGGACTTCCTTTCCCTCAAGCAGAAAGATGAGGAATCTGTGGGAGCGTACGAGGCAAACTTCACAAGGCTTGCACGATACGCTTCCGGCTTTGTCGTTACCCCCCGAATGCAAGGTTGACCGCTTCTTTGGTGGGCTGAAGCCTAGTTTGCGGAAAGCATTAGCGATCCGTGACTTCGACAGCTATGAGGAAATTGTCCGATGTGCCCTCAAGGTTGAAATGGAGATCGGAGAATCACAGGGGTATCATGGGGACAAGAAGCGGAAGGTGGACTTCAATGCTGGTGGTCCGATGGATAAATCCAACGGCGCTAAGAAATTCCAGCACCCCACTTGCCAAAAGTGTGGAAAGAAGCACCCGGGAAATTGCCTTAGGGGGACAAGAAAATGCTTCAAGTGTGGAAGATAAGGGCACCTAGCTGTTAACTGTCAGCAAGAAGGACCCGCGGCTGCGACGGAGGGGAGGAACGCTCCGTTCGAACCTCAACGCGTTGTTCAATGCTTCAAATGCAAAGAACCGGGTCATTTTGCGAATCAGTGCCCTAATCCAAGGGTTATCGGAGGCAATCAACAACCTCCAAGACAACAAGGAAGAGCTTTTGCCATCACTTCTGCCGAAGTGAACCCCGACAACGAAGTGGTGACAGGTACGCTAGTTATTCATTCAAGAATAGCGAACGTACTTTTTGATTCAGGTTCTACGCATTCTTTTATATCTCAAAAGTTTAGTAGAATAATCCCTGCACCACCACAAGTCATGGAAGTAAAGATGTCGGTGAGTACGGCAAATGGGGAAATCATTGCATCCCATGAGTATAAGTCCTCCCCTGTTATAATCTGTGGATTGAATTTCCCGGCGAACCTCGTCATACTCCCTTTGGTGGAATTTGATGCAATTCTTGGCATGGATTGGCTTTCCTTATATAGAGCCAACATAAATTGTCGGGAGAGGGAAATCACACTCCATATGGAGAATCGACCCCCGATTCTTTACAAGTGTCAGGAGGAAGATGAATCTCCTTTAGCTCCATCATCTCAAGCATGGATATTACTGCCTTATGAGCACGCATATCTGGCTCAGATGATTGAGTCCAAGGAAGAAACCACCCTTGAAGAAATGCCTATTGTGAGGGAATTCGCTGAAGTATTTCCCGAGGAACTTCCTGGTCTTCCTCCAAGAAGAGATGTTGAGTTCTCAATTGAACTTATACCTGGGGCGCTACCAATATCCAAGACTCCATAAAGAATGGCTGTGGTTGAGCTTGAAGAACTGAAGAAACAACTACAGGAGAATCTGGATAAAGGGTTTATACGCCCAAGTGCATCACCATGGGGTGCACCAGTCCTCTTCGTCAAGAAGAAGGATGGGTCAATGCGGCTTTGCATCGATTATCGTGATCTTAACAAAATCACGATAAAGAACAAGTATCCTCTCCCAAGAATCGATGACTTGTTTGATCAGCTGCGTGGAGCTCAATACTTCTCCAAGGTCGACTTGCGGTCGGGATATTATCAAGTAAGGGTGAAGAAGGAAGATATCCCCAAGACTGCTTTTCGTACAAGGTACGGGCACTATGAATTCATAGTAATGCCTTTTGGACTCACCAATGCTCCAGCAATATTCATGGACTTGATGAATAGAGTCTTTAGAGATTACCTAGATAAATTTGTGGTAGTCTTTATAGATGATATTCTAATATACTCCAAAACCAAGGAGGACCATGAGGAGCATTTAAGAACTGTACTGGAGACTTTGCGCAAGGAGAAGCTCTATGCCAAGTACAGAAAGTGTGAGTTCTGGTTGAAGGAGGTCTCATTCTTGGGCCATATCATCACAAGCAATGGGATATCTGTGGACCCCTCCAAAACAGATGCAATTGAGGGATGGCCGAGGCCAACATCGGTAACTGATATCCGTAGATTCTTGGGGTTAGCTGGATATTATCGATGATTTGTGAGAAACTTCTCACGATTGTCCAACCCTCTTACCAAGCTAACTCGAAAGGGAGTAAAGTTTTCTTGGAGTGATGAATGCGAAGAAAGCTTCAAGGAGTTGAATAGGAGGCTTATCACTGCACCTGTGCTCACTTTACCCACAAGTGGGGAGCTTTTTGTGGTATTCAGTGATGCTTCGAAGAAGGGCTTAGGATGTGTGCTGATGTAGAATGATAAAGTGATATCCTATGCCTCAAGACAGTTGAAAATCCATGAGCGAAACTATCTAACGCATGATCTGGAGTTGGCGGCGGTGATCTTTGCCTTGAAAATCTGGCGGCATTATCTCTATGGAGAGAAATGTGAGATATATACTGACCACAAGAGTCTTAAATATATATTCACACAGAAAGAGATTAATATGCGCCAGAGAAGATGGATAGAGCTCATAAAGGATTATGACTGTTCAATACATTACCACCCTGGGAAGGCGAACAAGGTAGCGGATGCCCTAAGTAGAAAGGATCCAGCAATTCTATCAATGATGAGAATTGAGAAGGATCCAATCTTCTTAGACTTGATGAAGATGGACGTGGGAATCATAAAGAAGGGAACATCATAAATCCTTTCACAAATGATTGCTCAACCATCTCTTTTGGAAAGGTTAAAGGATGCTCAAAAGGATGATGCGAGAATCCAAGAAAAAGTGGAAGCTATCAAAAAGGGAAAATCCTCAGAGTTTAATGTTAATGAAGAAGGAATTGTGCGGTTTGGGAAAAGACTATGTGTCCCATCAAGTTCGGAGCTGAAGAAGGAACTTTTGGATGATGCACATAGTTCAAATTTCTCTATTCACCTAGGGAGCACAAAGATGTATCGAGATCTCCGAGAAAACTTTTGGTGGGATAATATGAAGAAGGAGATCGCCGAATATACATCAAAGTGCCTGGTGTGTCAGCAAGTGAAGGCAGAGAGGCAGAAGTCTAAGGGGATGATGCAACCATTGCCCATACCAGAATGGAAATGGGAGAACATCACCATGGACTTCGTCACTGGACTTCCAAGGACATCCAAAAGCAACAATGCAATCTGGGTTATTGTGGATCGTCTTACAAAGACTGCACACTTCATTTCTATTCGAGAGGATTTCTCTTTGGATCAACTGTCACGGATATATATCAGGGAAGTGGTACGGTTGCATGGAGTACCACTATCTATTGTGTCGGACCGAGATCCAAGATTTACCTCAAAGTTTTGGAAGAGTCTTCAACATGCTCTGAATACTGAACTGAACTTCAGTACGGCCTATCATCCTCAAACTGATGGCCAATCCGAGCGGACTATCCAAACACTTGAGGATATGTTGAGAGCGTGCTCAATGGACTTTAAAGGAGGATGGGATCAACATCTTCCTCTAGTTGAGTTCTCTTATAATAATAGATTCCACTCGAGCATCCAAATGGCACCATATGAAGCCCTATATGGGAAAAGGTGCAGAACACCGGCATGTTGGGATGAGGTCGGTGAACGTAAGCTGCATGGACCAGAAATGGTCGAAGAAATGGTGGAGAAGGTGAAAACCATTCAGCAGCATATCAAGGTAGCCCAAAGTCGACAGAAGAGTTATGCAGATAGTCGTCGACGAGACCTTGAGTTTAAAGTCGGAGACATGGTGTTTTTACGCATATCTCCGTGGAAGAAGGTCATGAGGTTTGGAAAGAAAGGGAAGTTAAGTCCAAGGTACAAAGGCCCATTCGAGATTCTTGATCGTGTTGGGGCTGTGGCCTATCGACTAGCACTTCCACCTACTATGGCCAAGGTGCATGATGTCTTCCATGTATCCCTCTTAAGGAAGTACATACCAGACCCTTCACATGTACTCTCTTCTGAGGTGGTACAATTAGAAGACGATCTTTCTTATGAGGAGCTACCAGTGAAGATCTTAGATCGTAAAGAAAAAGTTCTACGAAATAAGACAATGCCCCTCGTCAAGGTGTTGTGGAGAAACCACAAGTTTGAAGAAGCAACTTGGGAGTCGGAGGATATGATGAAGCTAAGTTACCCACATTTGTTTTAGTGTGGGAAAAGGAAAATTTCGAGGGCGAAATTTCTTAAGGGGGGAATGTTGTAACGACCCAAATTTTCATTAATGGAAAATCCCTCTTGATCCAGTTAAATGTTTCTTTATGTTTTTATATGATGTCAACTTCTTTAGTTTAACGTTAAGATTTGTGACCGTTACTTTTATAGCCGTTGAACAGTGATCATCTGGGTAGTTTAAATATAAGGCTTTAACGAACCAATTTTTCTACTCAGACAAAGGAAGCGATGGCCTCATCCAGTATAATTGCCCCTTACGAAGCCCATTTGTCGGAGCTCGGTAAAGAGGTGGTGTCTTTGGGCTTTGCCCTTGACCAAGCCCAAGCTGAGCTTCATCAAGTCAAGCTCGAACGTGATCGTCTACGGGAAAAATGGAAGTTGATAGAGATTACCACTCGAGCGATGTTATCCGAGCAGCCCCAAGAGTCTGTCACCATCGCGCACCTTACCCTTAGGTCTTATGCGGCTATTTTAAGGGGTTATGTAACAAATAAGTAGAACCATGTTCATGTACATTATTTTTTATATATATAATAATGAATATAATTTCTAGTCATTTTTGATACATTGTAATTAGTTTTTAAAGTACAAATGGTGTTTTTAGTTATTATTTAATTAAGAATTATATTTTATTAAATTAGAGGATTTTTTAAATAATATTTTAATAAAATATTATTATTAATATTAAATTAATTGTCATTAAATATAAATGATCTTATAATTTTATGAATGCAATTAAAATGTTTATTAAGGTTTGAAAGCCATTTCTGTCAAAACCCGTGAATTTCTTTATAAATGTCGGTTTTTATTTTAAAAGTGAAAATTCACATATTTAGAAAATTATTTAGATAAAATAAATATTATTTTTGGAATCAGGACGTCGAAATTATCCAACGGTGAATTTTTCATAATTTTCTGAGACAGTCAAATTTTTGGGTAAAAATTAAATACCATTTATATATATAATGTGTTTTATGACATCATAATGACCCAATGGTGATGTAATAAAATACCATAATCCATATTTTCGGCCAATATATGTTTTATCATTAAAATAATGAGGTTTTGGGTTTGTTTGACTCACTTTTCAAAGCATTAATGGAGCCCTCAAGACTTATTCAACACTTTGCCTTTTTAAATTAATTTCCATGGGAGTGTGACTCACCTCCACATAAGCAACCCTAATTTTTTAATAAGTTCGGACCTTGGACTTGTAAAATATTGTTTTCCTCTTTCCTTTTCCAGAAACCATGGGCAAATACCATGGGATGGTTTGTGGTTTGGATTATTTTAATATAAGGGGTCCCAAACCTAAATAATAAAGAATTCTCTCACCTTTCCTATATAAACCCACCCAAGCTCCCACTTCCTCCTCACTCAAAGCCCTTGAAGTTCGTCCAACCTCTGCCCTACTCTCTCTAGAATCCTCTCAAGGTGCCCCAAGCTCCCAAGAAGCCTCTCACAAGCCTCTCTCTAGCCTTTGGAAGCACACTTCCAAGTAAGGGTTTTTCTTCCTTTCTCATTTTTTGTCAATTTTCTTTAAGTTGTATTGCCCTTTTAATTTCATTTATGAATGTTGGGGTATGGTTTCGCACCTCCCCCATACTGCCCTATTATTGTTTGAATGATGGGAGAACCCTTTCTCTCTCATTAAATGCCTCCCATGTACACTCGTTATTATGCCGAAATTCCGAAAGGAACTTCTCTCTATTTTCTTTTACATTCAAGCAATACTTTTGTATCATGAATCTAAATTCCATTTCTATTGTTGGGACATGTATATATATGATCTCCTTACTGTCCATTACATGTAAATATGATGAGGAACCCCTTTCTCTCTCATCAACTTTTTTTTTATGAATTCTTATGTCACGCCGTTACGCTGCCGAAATCGCACCAATTTTCTAAGCCAATATCATTGTGTAGTGAATACCATTCCCATTTCTCCATCAAGGGTATTCACCTTTATGCACATTTACTTATTGATTGTAAAGTTTCATGTATGAATTCCACATTCCTTTATCGTGGAATAAATGATTATGTTTTATGAATCCATGTTTTATGATCCATGTGGCACACTTATGCATGAAATGAAATGTTTAAGAAGGGTGCGCCCTGATAGCGCTCCAATGCATTGGGTAAAGTATAGTATCATGATACGTCATGTGCAATGAGTGTTGACTCATGCTAATTCAAGTGCAACGAGGGTTTACTCGTGCTTCAAGTGCAATGAGGGTTTACTCATGCTCCATGTGCAATGAGCCTTGGCTCATGCTAATTCAATGTTAAGTGTTGTTGCCACATTTCCATGTTATGATTATCATGCTTTATCATGACTTTATGTTCATGTCTCTCTTATGCTCTATTGATATGAATATTGTCTAACATGTATTTTACTCCTCATGTTATTCATTGTGTACCCCCTTACTGGGCTTTATAGCTCACCCTTTTCTTATGCATGTCCTCAGGTTATCCCATGCAATGCTAAGTACGAAGGAATTTAGTGGTCATGTAAAGGAAGTTTTCAATAAGGATGTTGTATTTCAAGTTTAAAGTTTTTATGTAATGATCCTAAGCCCCAAAGACACTAAACCTCTCGATCTCCTTTGTTGTATCAAGTGAAGTTTTATGTAATAAAGCATGTTTAAGTTGTGATAAAAAGCAGGGTTGTCATATTTTAGGTATGAAGCTAACATTAAAAGGTTAGAATGGAATGATTCAGAATAGATACATAATCACATGAATAATATTGACCATTTATTTGATAGCCTAAAGACAATCATTCAAAGGGAACTAGTTGTCCAACACTTATCATATATAATTATATGGTATCATGTTCTATAAATAAAAAGAAATACATATCCAGGTCTTATGAATTCAATGGAAATAAAGATAAGAAAATGGTGGAAGATCCCTATGTAAATGTAAACACATCAATAAGGAGGCATGAATGAGTGTAATTTCCAAATTTTAATAAATGTGTAACGAAACACAATTGAACATCCATTCTAGGAATGAGTGTTTATTTTATGTGTGGAGAGAAAGGAAATGAGTCTTTTAATTTTATGGGAATGAATGAAGCTTCCAATTTTCAATTCATAAACTATAAGGATATGGGGAACTGCACAAATGAATGTCCTAGACTTTTAAAAAATTTACTTAGATTATACCAAGGGAGAAAGGCCAAGGTTATGTGATCACTACAATTGACGTTAAAGTTTTTAAATATAATGTAGAAGGTACATTGATCATAGACTTAAGTTTATATAATGATTTATTTGATTTTGTATATTCACACTCTTTCATATACCTCATGCTATAATTGAAAATTTGTTATTTCTATAGTACCATAAGAAGTTAATTTTCAATCAAGACTCCTGGTGGAAATATTACTGAAATAAGGATATGTCAGTCAGTTCCCATTATTACACATATACTTACCATATTTTCAAACATTATTATTATAACTATAGTTGAATTGGATGAGATCCTTGGAATGGATCATCTTTGCAATTATAATGAAAGAATTATTTTTTGAATAAGGTCATTATAATTTGTTATACAGGTATAGAATACCTCATATTTAGATGGGAGAGTATATCATATAAATAATATCTAGATCCTCCTCTAGTATCCATCATTAATAAAATTCTAGTAGAATAACATAATAAATAACCTGTGGAATGGAAAGGCAACCATAGGATAAAATATTTTATTATTATGTAAGAATATATTGATGTGTTTCTTGAATAACTATAATGAAATCAACATGAGTGTGAATTTGAGTTTTCTACTGAACTCATCCATGATGAAAAACCTATATCTAATGACCCTAAATAATGGATATTGAGTATATAGTGGATTTAATGAAACAAATATACAAATTTCATAATAAAGGATTTATACACCCATGTAATTTTTCTTGGGGAGATCATGTTCTGTTTGTGAAAGATAAATATCAATCTATGAAGCTGTGTGTTGATTACAAGGAAATAAATTCCATTACTTTGAAGAAAAAATATCATCTTCCTCATATTGATGAAATTTTTTATCAACTTCAAGGATAAAAATATTTATTAAATATTGATCTTCATTATGGGTATCATCAATTTTGAGTAAGGAAGGAGGATATTACAAAGAAAGCATTTTGTATGAGGTGTGGACATTATGAGTTTATAGTAACATAAATTGGATTGCCTAATTCACCCTATATTTTTATAGATGTGATAAAAAGAGTATTTAAGGAATATATTTATAATTATATTTTGGTATTTATAGAGGATAACTTTGTAAACTCAAAATTTTATGAAGAGTATAAGAGCTATTTATGAATAATTCTTGAGCCACTTAGAGAAAGGGAGTTATATTGTAAATTAATAAAGTGATAATTCTAGATTCATGAAGTTCCTTTTCTTGGCCATATAGTATATATGTATAAAATATCAATTGATCTATCAATGACCATGGCAGTTAAAGAATGTCCTACATCGAGAAACATGACTAAGGAATGTATTTTCCTTATATTAGAAGGTTACCATCAACATTTTGTTTAATTTTTTTTCTTCAGATTATCAATCCCATAAACCAAGTTGATATGTAAAGGGGTTAACTTCCTATGGATATATTAATGTAAATAATGATTTAATAACTTAAATTGGAGGTTGATCAATCACCCATTATTGAAACTACCATCAAGAGGGGATGCATTTTTCATATATAGTTACATATCAAAGAATGAAGTTGTATTTTCCCTTATATAGAATAATATTGTTATTTACTATACATAAATGAAGTTAACTACACATGAACAAAACTATCTAACCCATGATATTCATTTTGAATCCATAATCTTTTCTCTGAATATATGGATACATTATCTATGGTGCCAAAGATGTGAGATATAAATAGATTATAAGAATATAAAATACATTGTTTCATAGGAAGGTCTTAATATGATGCAAAGGAGATGGATATAACTATTGAAAATTTATGATTACATTATACACTACCACCCACTAATGGAAAATAAGTTGGCTAGAGTGTTTAATAATATGAGTATTGATAATGATTCTTTAGAACCATTGGTTTAGCCCATAAAATCGTGGTTATAGACGATACCCACAGTTTTATGAACTGTGGATGATGAAGGCATCATTATAGATCTATACCCACAGTTTATAAAATAACCATGGGTATATCCTATAATATTTTATCATAACGATGGTTTTGGTTAAATCATGGGAATATATCTATACCCATGGTTATGAGAAGTGTGGGTATATCTTTTCCCAATAGAAACCATATACCCATAGTTAGGTGAATTGTGTGTATAGCTACCTATCCTCATTTAGAAGAATCATCCCTTCCATCATATCAAGAACTGTTAAATAAAATAAAAACCATAATACACATTCAATCAAATACATTTATTGTGTATTTAGCATTCAACAAACATATTGTAATAACTTTCAAACCATTTTCAATAATATAAAATACATATACATATATAAAACCAATAAATTAAATTAATTAAACCAAATCCACATGTCTTTTTACTACTAACTGAAAAATTGAGGGTATCAATATCTCCCCAATCACCAACACCTTCATCCTCATCACCATCAACAACATCCTTATCACCAACAACATCATCTAGAGCACCACCATCATCATCATCATCATCATTATTACCACCATCAACACCATAATATTTAACACCACTAGGACCTGCATTGACATCCCTTAGGGAATCATATAAAGGGTGAATTTGTTCCATAAATGTATCAAAAGTATTAGAAACCTATTATGGAAGTGATGTAATTATAACTGAACTAGATTTTTTGAAGTGTTTATTGATTATTTTACTTCTTTAATGCTTTTGTAAAGCTATTTCATTGGCCTCAACTACTTATACGTGAGTGTTTTTCTACTCGGTAGTCTAATTGGTTTGATAGGCACCCAATTAAGGCCAACACCTATTGAGGCTGATATTTTTCTGGGGTCAACATTAGAATCTCCCCTAGATCTTATCACCTAATACTTAACTCAAATGATCATTTGGCCAAATTTTTTCGTATTATATCTCATTTAGGGCCTCTAAGTAACACTATTGAAAATATAAATAAGAAATTTAATTATAAATTGTGTATAAATATTTTAAATATCAATAAAAAACATTTTTTTTATTGAGCATTTACTACACTTCCATCATGTTTCTTCCTACTCGAGAAAAATAATTTTTCTCAAGGAGTTTGACCTTTAATGCCTAATTTCTCTTTCTCCAAATTACAACGATTAGTATAATACTAAATTATTGAATAATAATAAAGTGATAAACCTAGAATGGATTAAAATTGAAGGTATTAAATAAATCCATAAAATAAAGAATAATATAAATATGCATTTAATTTGAAATTTAATACTAGTGTAATAATATAAACTATAAAACCTAATTAGCATAATAAACATGGATTTGATATGTCTTCCTCTTTTGTGTTCATTTCAGTCAAATTATATTTGTGTTAAGTTGTTTGGTTATTTGGTCAGTTGGAAAATTTGATCATTTGGTCAGTAGGTTCATTTTTTGGTTATGTTTTTTTGGTAAGTTGGCCATTTGTCCATTTATCCATTTATCCATTTATCCATTTGGTTAATTAGGAAATTTTGTCCAATTAAACCATTTAGTCCAATTATTCCAATTAGGTTATTTAGGCCATATCGAACAATTAGTCCATTTAGGCTATATAGGCTAATTAGGCTATTTAATCCATATAGGCCAATTAGTCTATTTAGGACATTTATTCAATTGAGCCAATTAGGCCAATTTAGGCCAATTATGACAAATAGGCCATTTATTTGGCCAATTTAGCTAAATTAGTCCATTTAGACCATTTTGGTCATTTAGGTTATTTATCCCATCTAGGAAATTTTGTCCAATTATGTCAATTAGAACATTTAGGTGAATTGGTCTAATTAGGCAATTTGGTCAAATTATTCCATTTAGGCTAATTAGGTGATTTAGGCCAATTAGGTCTATTAGTCCAATTAGGACATTTTGGTCATTTAGCCCATTTAGGCCATTTAGGCCATTTAATCTATTCAGGCCATTTAGGCCACCTGGCCATTATATCATTAGGCCAATTAGTCTAATTGGACATTAATCCATTAATACATTAGTCCAATTGGCCAACTAGTCTATTAGCCCATCAAACCAATTTTCCATTATACCATTAGGTCATTAGACCATTAGACCAACAGGTAATTAGGCCAATAAGACATTAGGCCATTAGGATAATTGGACATTATGCCATTAGAACATTTGACCAATTGGAAAATTGGACATTATTTTATTATTCCATTAGATGAATTTCATAATAGGCCATTATTCCATAAGTTAATTGGACATTATGGCATTAGTACATTAGTCCATTGGTCCAGTTATACATTTTTCCATTATACCATTAAGACAATTGGAAAATTTCCCACTAGTCCATTATTCCAATTGGCCATTATGCCATTAGGCCATTATGCCATTATTCTATTAGGCCAATATTCTATTAGGACATTAGACCAATTTCCCATCAATTCATCAGGTCATTAGGCCATTAGGCCATTAGAATAATTGGATAATAGGATAATTTCCAATTAGTCCATTAGGAAAATGGGACAATTTTCCCTTAGTTCATTAGGCCAATTGGATAATTACGACATTAGGCCAATTCTCCATTAGGCCATTAAGCTAATTTTCCAATGAGAAAATTATTTCACTAGGTCAATTGGCCATTAGTCCATTAGAACACTAGGCAATTAGGCAATTAGAAAAATTTTCCAACATGTCATCAGTCCATTAGGCCAATTGGCCATTTGATCATTAGGCCATTGGGCCAATTTCCCATTAAGGAATTAGGCCATTAGGCCGATTGGAAATTAGAAAATTAGTTCATTAATCCAATTTTCCAATTAACCAAAAATACATTATTCCAATTGTCCATAAGGCCATTAGTCCTTTAGGACATTAGGAAAATAGGCCATTATGGGAATAGTCCATTATAAAAATTTCCCATTAGGCCATCAGGTCATTTTACCATTAAGCCAATTGTCCAATTATTCCATTAGGATAATAGGCCATTAGGACATTAGGACATTATCCCATTAGGCCAACTTGCTAATAGGCCATTAGGACATTAGGAAAATCATCCATTACGACATTAGACCAATTACCCATTAGTACATTAGGGAAATTTTCCATTATTCTATTTGTCCATTAGGCCAATAATCCATTAGTCCATTAAGACAATTGGACATTAGGACATTCGGCTAATAGTCCAATAGTATGTTTGGACAATTATCCATTAGGCCATTAAACCATTATCCCATTAGCCCATTAGGTCATTACACCAAATTTCCAATAGGCCATTAGTCCATTAAGACAACTAAGAAATAGTCCATTCATCCAATTAGACAATTTTCCTTTAGGAAATTAGGAAAATTAGCCTTTAGTCCATTAAGACAATTGGACTTTAGGCCATTTGTAAAATTATCCATTAGTCCATTAGTCAAATAGACCAATTATCTAATTAGTGTATTAGACCAATTTTATATTACTCCATAAGGAAACATAGAAATTATGCCATTGGGCTAATTTTCTATTAGGCCAATAGGCCAATTTCTTATTAGTCTATTAGGAGAATTGACCAATTAGGAAATTAAGCCATTAGGCTAATTAGACAATTAGGACATTAGTCGATTAGGCTAATTGGATATTATGTTATTAGTCCATTAGACCAATTTACTAATTAGGACATTTGGCCATTATACCAATTGAATATTGGGCCATCAGGACAATTGTACATTAGGCCATTAGGCCAATTGACTAATTGTCTATTTTCCCATTTTTCTAATTATTCATTAGGAAAATTGGAAATTAGGATAATTGGATATTATGAAGCTAGGACATTATCCATTAGGACATTACCAATTAGGCCATTATTCCATTAGGCTATTCATAAGATTGGACGATTAGGCCATTAAGCCATTAGCCCAATTATCCATTAGGCCACTAGTCCAATTAGCCAAATTATCCTTTTGTACAATTGGATAATTATAAATTTTTCAATTAGGAAATTAATCAATCATACCATTAGTACAATTGTATAATTGGAGATTAGGCCATTAGGCTAATTTGCCATTAGATCATTGGGTAATTAGTCCTATTGGTCAATTAATCTATTAGGAAAATTGTTCAATATGCCATTATCCCATTGGGACAATTGAAAATTAATACATTAGGACAATTTTCCATTAGGCCATTATTATGTTATGCCAATTGGGCCTTAGGACATTTTTCTATTAGGCCATTTGGTAATTCGGCCATTAGGGAAATTGGGATATTAGGACACCAGTGCAATTAGACAATTTTCCATTAGTACATTAGTCCAATTGGCCATTATTCCAATTGGTCATTTATCCATCATGCCATCGGGACAATTATCCAATAGGTCATAAGTAAAATTGTCCATTATGCCTATTAGGCTAATTGACCATTTGAACATTTGGCCAATTGGTCATTAGGTTGTTAGGACAATTGACCAATTATCCATTAAGTAATTTGGTAATTAGACTAATTGAACATTATACCAATTTTCCATTATTCCATTATTCCATTAGTCCATTAGTCCAATTGGCCATTATCTCATTATGAAAATTGTCCATTAGGTTATTTAGGGCATTTGGCTATTAGGAAAATTTTCCATTAGGCCACTAGGTAATTAGGAAATTTTTCTAATTGATGAATTGGACATTAGGAAATTAGTCCAATTGGAAATTAGGCTATTAGGTCATTAGTGCAGTTGTCAAATAGTCCAACCAGTCTATTTTTTCATTTTACTATTAGGTTATAAGGATAATTGGACATTATGACATTAGTCCAATTGGACATTAGGACATCAGGCTAATTGTCCAGTTGGACATTAGGCCATTAGACCATTTTTACAATTTCATATTAGGGAATTAGTCTAATAGGCCAATGATACATTAGGACATTAGGCCCATTTTCCTATTAGAACATTCACCCAAATGAACATGATTCCATTAATACATTAGGCCATTAGAGAAATTGGCCGTTATGACATTAGGTTAAATAGGCCATTTAGTCCATTAGTTCATTATGCCTTTTAGGCCATTAGGACAATTAGCCATTATGCCATTAGGACATTAGTCCATTACGCCATAAGTCCATTTAAAAGGTGTATTTATAGCCTTAACATAAAGGTTTTAATGAAAATAAAACATAACTTTTGGAATAAAAATATAGCCAAATGGTCTGAGAGACAGGCAGAAACCTGCTCCCATAAAATTATTATATAAAAAGATAAACAGTACAATACAACTCAGAAAAGGGGAGACTTACAAATCCATGAGTAAAGAACACCATATCGATCATTCCTAACCAAATTGGCACAGTATTTGGGCAAAACAAAAGACCAACTAGAACTAACCACCATGATAGCCCTTTTGGAGAGGGAATCAGCAACCAGGTTTGCTTCACGATAAACATGAGAAACATCAAGGGATAAACGTTCAGAAAGACTGAGACAAGAAATCCATATAGGCAACATATTCCAAGGAACATTAAGGGACCAATCTTTCAGAATCTGTACAGAAAAAGAGGAGTCTGATTCAAGCCATACTCTATGCCAACCATAGCGAGCCGTGTACCTGATGGCCTTAATCATCACCCGTAGTTCGGATTCAATCGCATGAGCATGCCTGATATAATGGAAAAACAGCCTTTAACGTAGCCCGGATGAGTTATAAAGACTCCACCACACCCATCAGGACCTTGTGCACTAGAAGAAACCCCATCAACATTCACTTTTAACTAGTCAAAGACTGGTGGAATCCACCAGATGTATTTCATCACTCTTGGTTTTCATTCCCTGGCATTAATACCAAGAGTTCTAAATATGAGAAAGTCAGATAAATAATTGTTCATTAAGCCGGTTTGATTCATCGAAGCATGTTTGAGGCTTTAATGAATCACCATAACACTTTCCCGAAAACAAGGCTTGCCATTGTTAAACAAAATGTTGTTCCGAGACTTCCAGATATAAGAGATCACCGATACAGTAACAACAATAAGAAGGTATTTAATCTGTTCACTAAGAGCCGACTGAATAACTTTGGATAGAAACAACTCAATTGAGCATAAATTAAAACATAAGTGAAAAGTAGATTGCAGATAGGCCCATAATCGGCCAGCAAAGGTGCACTGTATGAACATATGCAAAATAGATTCATCACCCTTGAAGAAGTAGAGGCATACTAGAGCAATGTTGAGGCCTGTATGCTGCAAAGCATATTGGATGGGAAGACATTATTTCCAGATTCTCCAGATTAACATGGAATCATTGGAGAATATATAGGGCTTACAAATAGCCTCCACCCATAAAGGAATTCTAGTTGAAACACCACACTTCTGTTTGTAGTAGTCCCTGCATGAAAAGGAACCATTAATAGAATGTTCCCAGATCAGAACATCAGTATACACATAGTCATAATTTGTAATCTCAATACACAGATTACTAGGAATGATATCATAGATAGCAGCGTTCCCTGAATATCAGATATAGACAAATTTTTCAAGGAAGGCAGAATGGTGATAGAGTCCTTAATGGGAGAGGACAACGATGGAGTGTTCCAGAAATTAAAATGGGATTAAGGACAAACCAACCATATAGATTGAGACATGATGTTAGAATATGTGCTTCTGAATGATGTCCAAACCGAAGATTTCAAGTACATACAGATTCTGTTTTGTATCCTATCAACAAACCTGCGAACAAGAAATTCAAGGGAGTAATCAGGCTTGGCCAAAAGACTCCAGGTGAAATTTTGAAGAAGATAATCATTGAATATTCTGATATCCTTAACTCCCATTCCTCCCATATTCACTGTATTTATACAATCATTACAAGAAACAATGACAAGTTTCCTTTTATGGGTTGACCCAATCCAAATAAAATTATGTATCAATACACTTAATTCATTGAGAAGATCTCTTGGAAATTTGTAAACAGAAAAGGAATAAACAAATATAGAAGTGATAACAGAGTTGACAAGACAAACTCTTCCAGCCGGAGACATGGTCTTCCCTTTCCACCATTCCAACTGAATACTAATTTTCAGCTCTATGCCTTCCAAGTGGACACATTTCACCCTTCCCCAAAACAAAGGGATCCCCAGATAATTAAAGGGAGAAGAACCTCTTTTGACACCAAGCATACAAGCAACCCTGTTTTGGTTTGAAATTCAACATCCTTCTCCAAAGACAACAAAAGATTTATTCCAGCTGATAACTTGGACTGCAACCTCTTAATAATGTGAAAAAATACTTTTAATGCAAGAAATAGTTCCCCAAGTATCTTTATAGAAAAAAAAGTATTTTATCAGCATAAATTAAGTGTGAGGGAGCAAAGGAATTCCTACCTACTCTCATTCTTTGATAAAAGCTAGTATTGGAAAGATCATTAAGGCACAGACTAAGGTAATCTTCAGCCAAGGAGAAAAGAAGCCCATATAAAGGATCACCTTTCTTGACTCCTCTAGTTCATTGAATGACACCCCTAGGGGATCTATTAATGAGAATTGATAGATGCGCACTGTTCAAAATAGAGGAGACCGTACCAATAAATTTACCTGAGAATCCATGTATCTGAAGGATTGTGAAAATGAAATCCCATCGTACAGTGTCAAGGGAAAAAGAAATTTCAACCTTAAAGGCTATGTTTCCATTTTGAACATTCCCTCTCATAATATTTCTACATTCTAAAGTAGTAAATTGATAGTTCTGAATATTCCTAACAGGTACAAAGACAAATTGATCAGTAGAGATAAGATTCTTAGCAAATTCACCCAACCGGCTTGCCAAGATCTTACTAATAACCATAGGAATGGAGTTCCCAAGTGAAACATTCCTGATGTATTTAATATCCAATTCGTTATCTTTCTTTGGTATCAGAGAAATGAAATTAGATTTCATCCCAAATGGAATAAAAGAATGATGGAAGAATTCCTTGATAGTATTAATTACTTCAATATGAATAATGTCCCAGTAGAACATAAAGAATTTATTAGTGAAACCATCTGGACCAACAACACTATCCATATTTAAAGAGAAGAGTGCATGATGTATCTCCTTGTAGGAAGGAAACTCAGTGAGTTTTTTATTCTGATTGTCATCCAGAATCGGTTCAACACATCTGATTATCTTGTTTGAGTTGCTCTCCCCAGAATCAGAGAATAAATTCTCAAATTAACAAGTCACAGCATTAGCAATCTCAGTTTTAGATGTGAACAATGTTCTATCAATATTAAGAGCTTTAAGGGTTCTCCTAATCTTTTTCTCCCTGTGCATGTAATGAAAGCAACTTGAATTCCTATCCCCATCCTTCAACCACTTATCATTTAGCCGATTCCGGTCCAGATTTTCCTCAAGAGTCAATAGGTTTTCAAGATTAAAGGTAGCTTGTATCTCTTCTTGATATGGGGTATCCTGATGTATATTTCTTTGCTGACATATTAACAGGTTGTATTCAGCCCCTTTGATATCATTCTCAATGTTGGAGAAGGATTCATTACTCCACTATTTGAGTCTATCTTTGATGATTTTCAGCTTGGAAGTCAAAATGTGCAAAGAGCTACAGGTGACATCAGTTGTCCATGCCTCCATTATTATTTCCCTGCACCCTGGCACAACCAACCATTCATTTTTGAGCATAAAGGGTAAAGGGGATGATCTCAATGTACTAAAAAAGAGGTCAACCAAAATAGGATTATGGTCTGAATGTATTCGTGGAAGGTTCATGCCAGAAACCTCCAATGTGTCACTTCATTCATCCATCCGCAGTAGACGCCAATCTAATTTGGTTTCTTACCTCCCATTAAGAGTGTATCTGCTCCATGTAAAATCTGCACCTGAAATGGGAACTTCACTCAGTCTGCATTGGTCAATGCAATAATGAAAGTCGTTGGCTAAAACTTTACAGAAGATGCTTCCAGTTTTTTCCTTTGGCCTCAAGATGGTATTAAAGTCACCAAGAAGAATCCATCTAGTAGAAGTGTTCCCAAATATGGTGAGTAACGTGTTCCATAATGTAAAGACCCAGAAATTGCACGGAAAATTTTTCTTAATTTTCTTTTGGATTTTACGAGTACACAGTTTCTGACGGCGCCTGATTCTGAGGCTCGGTGTGCCCGGAATCATTTTCTGAAGTTTAGCTTGGGTAGGTTCAGTGAACGAACAAGCAGGTTTTCCTAACATTGAAATCGGTGCTCAGAATCGAATTCCGAGGGCACCGATGGATTCACAGCATTGGTAATTGCTTAGGAACACCTCTTTCAGAGTTGCGTTTACTCGGGAGGTGTTGTTAAACATTGTGGAAGTTAAAAATAAAATTTAGCTACAAATTTTATTTTTCATTCTAAGTGGTAGTCCTTGAGTGGAAGTTGGGAAACCACCCAACTTCCCTTGAGAGGTTATGAGGGCGGTGGGGTCCAAAAGAACCCCACCCCTTCTTATTCCCTAAACTCCCATAACCCTCCTATTAATTGACCTTGAGTTAATTAATTAAGTGGTTTAATTATTTATTTGAATGTTTGAAATTCAAACTTAAGACATGGGTAATAAAATTAGAGAGACACTTATTTTATTAGAGAGTTATCTTGTTGAGAGGATTTTGAAAAAATATAAGGGGCTTGAAGTTCTTATTCTTAGTCAAAGAACGTGAAGAACGTGAAGAACGTGAAGAACGTACCGATCTTCGACAAAGAACGCCGAATCCTCAGAGTTTGACTATGCGGCGCCGTGTACCGCGACGCCAACGACCCTCTCCTTCCGCGACGCCTTCTTCCGCGACGATAAATTCTGCGACGAACCTTCTCTCAACGAATTCGACGATGTAGGGAGATTATTTTAAATGTTGTTTGTGATTACTTTTGACTTCATTATTCAATTCAAATTGAGATGCCTGATATCGCAATAACGGGAGGAGGTCGGACCGCACGAACACGGCCGACCCTCCTCCCCCTTGTTGTTTGATTTTGTTGCAGCTTGTGTAAGGCGGCGCGGTGCCATTGCACCACGCGGAAGCTATGTTAATGGGCGAAGAATCGCGGCGCCGTCACGCCACGCCGTTGAAGTCCAATAAGCCGCGGCACCGTTGCGCTGCGCCGGAGAACCTGGAAGAGACCGCGGCCGGAGCGGGGCCGTAGCGGAGGGGCGCGACGCCATCGCGCCGCGCCGATCGGACCAAGGCCGCGTCTGAGGCCGCGGTGGAGCAGGGACCGGTGGCCAATTTCCGGCCGCCGACGTCAAAGTAGGGAGACCGGCCCACGCCGGTCCTGGGGTGCAGCAGCCGACCGACAGGAGCGGGCCGGCCGGTCAGTGGGAGAACCGGGGGTTCGACACCCCCGGCTGGAGGCAGGAGCGGCCCCCACGTGGGGTCTACGTTAATTGAAATAGGGGGGCAGCGCCCCCCCATCACCGCTCAGCCGTTTTGGCCGAGACACTTGGCCGCTAGCCGCGCCAGCCGGGTCGAGCCGTGCCCAAGAGGACCGGACCCAGACCCGGTTTGGGCCGACCCAGGGGGTCTCGGGCCGGGTCGGTCCGAGCCCGAAACCCCCACTTCTGGACCTCTTTCGGTCTTTTACCCATAACTTGGGCTACGAACCTCCAATCGATGCACTGTTAGCTGCGATGCGATCCTTGGATGGAGACGGTTGTTTCAATATATCACACTCAAAGTTTTGGAGAACTTTGGGTATGGCCGGGTTGGTTCGAACACGAAACCAACCAGGCCCTTGGAGCGGAAATGCTTATACCTCGAGCTCTGGATGTTCGATTGATGTTCCATCGACTTTGTTGGGTTCCTCTTGATGAGAAAGACCTTTTGAAATACTTCTCATGAGTTTTGGTTGCAGTTGGATAGTGGTCGGGTTGGATTATACCAGAAATCCAACCGGGCCCCTGGAACGGAAAAGCTGATAACTTTCGGACCGGACGTCCGTTTGACGAACCGTCATCGACATTGGTGATCACGTTGAGAAACGGTCCCTATGAGCATACCCTATGAGAGTTTGGGGTACAGCTGAGATACGGTCGGGTTGGTTCTCACACGAAACCAACCGGGCCCCTGGGACGAAAAGGCTAGTAACTCACAGACCGGGTGTCCGACTGACTCGCCATCTGTTGCATTGAGACCCCTATGACGAGGCGGATCTTTGAGATACTTCATTATGGGACTTTGTGACACTTGGAGTATCAACCAGTAGCTCGTGCAGCGGACCCTCCCGGTGATGAGATAGCAGAGTGCAGATACCTAGTAGCTAGCTGAGACTTGACGACTGCTGATCTATCGTCTCGGTGTTTTTTGGATAGTCCAGTGGGGAGCGCTTGGTTGTAGCGGAAGACCCACGGTGGAGGAGCACTTGGTTGTAACGGTAGACCCGCAGTACTCAACAGAAGGAGTACCTCTGGAGGCTATGAGGGGGAGCGCTTGGTTGTAGCAGTAGACCCACGACAGAGGAGTGCTTGGTTGTAGCGGCAGACCCGTAGTACTCAACAGAAGGATTACCTCTGTAGCCTATGAGGTGGAGCGCTCGGTTGTAACGGTAGAACCATGGTGGGAAGCGTTTGGTTGTAGTAGCAGGCCCACAGTACTAAATAGGTGGAGTGCTATAGAAGTCTATGGTTAGTGGAGCGCGCTTGTTTGTAGCGGCATGCCCACTGTTCTCGACAGAGGAGTAGTTCTCCAGCAGCCGTGGTTTCGACTTCATGATTAAATTCTGGTTTGAACTGAGTCTATGATCTTTGTGTTTACCTCATGATTGAGACGGGTCACTTGATAACATTGGTATATGTATGGGCATATATCTGGGTAGTGGTTATCTGTTGATTTCATAATCTTTGTGTTTGATCATGATTGAGATGGGTTACTTGATAACTTAGGTATATGTATGGGTATATACCTAAGTAGAGGTTATCTGTTGAGATATTTCTTTGTGGTTATCCTTGTTGGATTTAGTGAGACCTTGAGGGTCTCGGGGTCCCTACTGAGTATCATTATACTCACCCCTACACGGGCTATGCCCGTACCTCGTTGTGTTGGTTGCAGACGACGGGCAACACAGACAGAGGCCGAGTGTTCGAGGACCGGACGGTACCCGGAGGTGGACCTGATGACGAGACAGTATCCGGTGGTGGACTTCATGATGAGGTGACACTCGGAGGAGGTTGATGGGCGAGAGAATTGTGGAGGCTATCTGTACCTACCCTTCTGGTAGGATACTTGGTGGACGATCCAGGATCTGCTTGTCACCTTCCGGCTGTTTTAACTTTTTCCTTGTACATTATAGTTGAGCTTGTATTTCCAGCCCATTTACTTTCATTACAGCTTGTTTCAGTTTTACATAGTGTTTTACTTCCTCTTGTACTCTGTAGTTTTTTGTTTACTTTTATAAAGGCAATGCCTTCCTAGTTATCAGGATTTATGCCTTTGGTGCTAGTCACCAACCCCTGGCCTATGGAAGGCAGGCTTGGGGTAGTCACGACATGGGCCCCGAGGACGGGTCGTGACAAATTGGTATCAAAGGAGTTTGGCTCTACCGCAGAACTCAGGACTCTGATCCTTCTTCTATGTGAAGAAATAGTGTTAAGGGTATTGAGTGTGGTTATTAGTCCAGGGAGTCCAGTGTTGGTGCGGCGGCCGACGTATCCGTACACCAAGACCCTCACTTCTAATTTTCGACTCAATACATGAAAACATTGATTGCATGTGTGTTTTAAAAGTTTTCATTGTGATTACTTTGTGTCAGCTCACCAGGTATACTGTATTAACAGTGGAACACCTGTTTCATTTTAGCATGGGCCCACGACGGCAGCCAGCTAGGGTTCCGAGCGTTGTGAGGGAAGACAACCCACCGAGCGACGAGGCCTCGGTACAGGGCCCTTTGATAGAAGAGGAACTGACGGTACCTCTACCCGCCGAGCCACCGATGCTACCAGCCCCATCCGCTGATGGTACACATCACCTTAGTGAACTACACAAGTTTCAGCGTTAGTGACCACCCAGGTTCCGCGGGGAGACAGACCCTCCGGCAGCCGAGGATTGGCTGGAGGCAGTTGTACGAGTTTTCTGTTTGGTAAGGACACTAGCTGACCTTATGGTGATCCTTGTAGCGAGCCTCCTGCATGCGGAAACAGGCAGATGGTGGAGATTGATGCTCTAGGTGCACGACGAGGTATCTCTCCTTTGGACAGACTTTGAGTGCCTTTTCCGCTCAGAGATCATCCCAACCACCCTCCGTGCAGTGCGCATCCAGGAGATACTACAGCTGCGGTAGGGAAACATGACAGTAGCCCAGTACACGGCGAGGTTTACCGATCTCTCTCGCTATTCCACAAACATGGTACAAGACCCATTATTCAGGGCCTGAACCTTCAAGCAGGGGCTTAGGCGAGAGATCAGAGCTTCAGTTGTTTCTCATAGCATTTCGACACAGAAAGGGGTGTTGGAGCGAGCCCTCTTAGTGGAGAGTTTCCTTGCTGAGCAGTCTCCAGCAGCAGGACCCTCCACTAGTCAGCATGCGACAGAGTCTTCTGCAGTGGGCAGTAGACAGATGACGTAGAGGTCCAAAAGGACTAGACCTACTGGTGGTCGACCGCATGACACAAGATCGTTTGTGCGAGTCACCCGGGGTGGACAACGACTTACCATGAGCGGACAATGTTACTCCTGTGGCGGGCTTGGTCACATGGCTCATGACTATCTGACCCGCCATACAGATGACCAGCAGATGAATTAAGTACCTCCCAATCAGAGGCATAGGTTCGATCGAGGTGGACCGCATGGAGCAGAAGACCTTGGTAGGGGAGCTGGCCATGCAGCTGGTGGTGGACACCGCTTCGAAATGTTTCCACCACCACCACCAGGAGTTCCACCCTGACTGTAGGGAACAGGTGGACATGGGAGAGCTCAGATTCAGGTAGCTGAGGCCTATGATCATAGAGCTCTGGGAGCATATGGACAGGAGCGGGACTAGCTCCAGACCTGGAGACTTTTGTTCATGTTGTTTCTAGGTTTTTTGATGTTTGTTTGTAGATTCTTTTGTCTTTGTACTTTGAGCTGCAGTGATAAAAGACACCTTTCTTGTGGTGTTTACCTTCCTGTCCTCTCTTTATGTTGTTAGTAAGAGGTTCCGGTTTAAAACCATTGACCTGACCCTCACTTGAGATACCTACTTGAGGATACCCAGTGTCCACACACTGATGCCGACAGTGTGAATCAACCCTTGGAGGCGAGAGTAACGGTTGGCTCTCTTGGTAGTAGCGTTGAGGCCTTATGACGTCATCCTTGGTATGGATTAGTTTCATCCATAACGGGATTGACTGTATTAGGAGAAGAACGTGGTTCATCCAGGGGATGAGATCGAATTTCTTTTATTGGCAAAGAAGAAATCTCAGTAGCTCTTGTAGGACCAGAAAGGTCCAAGTCATCCAAGAGCGGATGAGGACAGCTCATAGCCGACAAAATTCTTGTGCTGACAGGAGGTGGAGACCACTAGAGTTCGAGGATGGCAACCACGTTTCCCTACGGTTAACACCTCGATGTGAGTTACGGAGATGTGGCCGAGGCGACAAGTTATCTATGAGGTTCGACGGACCTTTCTAGGTCCTCAGTAGGGTAGGCGAGGTGGTTTACCTCTTGAACCACCCACCTCAGTTGTACCAGGTGCACGACAACTTCCATGTATCTCAATTGATTAGATACAAGCTCGACCCATCACATTTCATCGACCATGATGAGCTGGACATGGGTGATGGGGTGACCCTCACAGAGGTTCCAGTGGGGATCGAGGAATGACAGGAGCGGATCCTACGATGACGATCGATTCCTCGGGTTCTCTTTCACTGGCAGTATGTGAAACTACAGGTGAGCACATGGGAGCGGAAGACTCAGATGCATGCTCAGTACCGCTTTTGTATCCCTAGTTTGTGTTAAAGCTTTACGGGGACGTAAAGCCCTGAGGTGGGAGTAATGTAAAGACCCTAAAATTTCAAGGAAATTTTTTTCTTAATTTTCTTTGGGATTTTATGAGTACGCAGTTTGTAACGGCACCTGATTCTGAGGCTCGATGTGCCCGGAATCATTTTCCGAAGTTTAGCTCGGGTACGTTAAGTTAACGAATGAGTGGGTTTTACTAACTTTGAAACCGATGCTCGGAATCGAATTCCGAGGGCATCGATGGATTTGCAGCGCTGGTAATTGCTTAGGAACACCTTTTCTGGAGTTACGTTTACTCGGGAGGTGTTGTTAAACATTGTGGAAGTTAAAAATAAAATTTATCTACAAATTTTATTTTTCTTTCTAAGTGGTAGTCCTTGAGTAGAAGTTGGGAAACCACCCAACTTCCCTTGAGAGGTTATGAGGGCGGTGGGGCCCACATGAACCCCACCCCTTCATATTCCCTAAACTCCTATAACCCTCCTATTAATTGACCTTGAGTTAATTAATTAAGTTGTTTAATTATTATTTGAATGTTTGGAATTCAAACTTAAGACATGGGTAATAAAATAAGAGAGACAATTATTTTATTAGAGGGTCATCTTGTTGAGAGGATTTTGGAAAAAGCTAAGGGACTTGAAGTTCTTCTTCTTCATCGATGAACGCGAATAACGCGTACAACGCGAAGAACGCACCAATCTCCGACGAAGAACACTGAATCCTCGGAGATCGACTACACGACGCCGTGTACTGCGACGCCAACGACCCTCTCCTTCCGCGACACCTTCTTCCGCGATGATAAATTCCGCGACGAACCTTCGCTCAATGAATTCGACGATGTAGGGGGATTATTTTAATTGTTTTTCATGATTACTTCCATCGTCATTCTTCCATTCAAATTGAGCCGCCTGATATCACAATAATGGGAGGGGGTCAGACCGCACGAACACAGCCGACCCTCCTCCCCCTTGTTGTTTGATTTTGTTGCAGCACGTGTAAGGAGGCGTGGTGCCGTTGCACCACATGGAAGCTATGTTAATGGGAGAAGAAGTGTGGCGCCATTGCGCCACACCAGAGAACCTTGAAGAGACCGCGGCCGGAGCTGGGCCGCAGCGGAGGGGCGCGGCACCATCGCACCGAGCCGATAAGACCAAGGTCGCGGCTTAGGCTACGGCAGAGCAAGGACGAGCGGCCATTTTCTGGCCACCGGCGTCAGAGCAGGGGGACCGGCTCGTGCCGGTCCCATGGTGCAGCAGCCGGCCGGTTGGAGCAGGCCGGCCGATCAGGGGGAGAACCGAGGGTTTGAAACCCCCGTCTAGAGGTAGGAGCGGCCCCCACGTGGGGGCCTCATTAATTGAAAGAGGGGGGCAGCGCCCCCCCCCCCCCCTCACCGCTCGGCCGTTTCGGCTGAGCCACCTGGCCACTAGCCAGGCCGGGCCGGGCCATCCTGGCCGGGCCGCCCCCAAGTGGGCTGGACCTGGTTCGGGCCGACCCAGGGGGTCTTGGGCTGTGTCGGTCCAGGCCTGAAACCCCCACTTCCGGACCTCTTTCGGTCTTTTGCCCATAACATGGGATACAGACCTCTGATCGACGCACCGTCAGCTGTGATGTGATATTTGGATAGAGACGGTCGTTTTAGTATATAAAACTCAAGGTTTCAGAGAACTTTGGGTACGAATGGGTTGGTTCGAACACGAAACCAATCGGGCCCTCGGAGCGGAAATGCTTATATCTTGTGCTCCGGACGTCCGATTGACGTGCCATCAACTTTGTTGGATTCATCTTGATGAGACGGAACTTTTGGAATACATCGCATGAGATTTGGTTATAGTTGGATAGTGTCCAGGTTGGATTGTACCCGAAATCCAACCAGGCCCCTAGAACGGAAAAACTGATAACTTTCAGACCGGACGTCCGTTTGATGAACCGTCAGTGGCGTTGGTGATCACGTTGAGAAAAAATCCCTATAAGAATACCCTATGAGAGTTTGGGGTACAGCCGAGATATGGCCGGGTTGGTTCGCACACAAAACAAACCGGGCCCCTGGGACGAAAAGGCTAGTAAATCACAGACCGGGCATCCGACTGATGCGCCGTCTGTTGCATTGAGACCCTTATGACGAGGCAGATCTTTGAGATACTTCTTCGTGGGACTTTGTGATACTCGGAGTATTGACTAGTAGCTCGTGCAGCGGACCCTCCCGGTGACGAGATAGCAGAGTGCAGAGACCTAGTAGCTGGCTGAGACTTGACGACTACTGATCTATCGTCTCGGTGTGTTTCGGATAGCCCAGTGGGGAGCGCTTGGTTGTAGCGGTAGACCCATGGCAGAGGAGCGCTTGGTTGTAGAGACAGACCCGCGATACTCAATATAAGGAGTACCTCTGGAGGCTATGAGGGGGAGCGCTTGGTTGTAGTGGCAGACCCACGGCGGTGGAGCGCTTGGTTGTAGCGGCAGACCCGCGGTACTCAATAGAAGGAGTACCTCTGGAGCCTATGAGGGGGAGCGCTTGGTTGTAGTGGCAGACCCATGGTGGGAAGCGCTTGGTTGTAGCAGCAGACCCACAATACTCGATAAGTGGAGTACTACAGAAGTTCAAGGTTAGTGGGGCGCACTTGGTTATAGTGGAAAGCCCACTATACTCGACAAAGGAGGAGTTCTACAACAGCCGTGGTTTCGACTTCATGATTAAATCCTGGTTTGAGCTGAGTCTATGATCTTTTTGTTTACCTCATGATTGAGATGGGTCACTTGATAACTTAGGTATATGTATGGGCATATACATGGGCAGTGGTTATCTGTTGATTTCATAATCTTTGTGTTTCCTCATGATTGAGATGGGTTACTTTATAACTTAGGTATATGTATGGGTATATACCTAATTAGAGGTTATCTGTTGAGATCTTTATTTGTGGTTATCCTTGTTGGATTTAGTGAGACCTTGAGCATCTCAGGGTCCCTACTGAGTATCATTATACTCACCCCAGCAAGGGATATACCCGCACCTCGTTGTGTTGGTTGCAGACGACGGGTAGCGTAGACAGAGGCCGAGTGTTCGAGGACTGGACGATACCTGGAGGTGGACCTCACGACGAGATAGTATCCGGTGGTGGACTTCATGAAGAGGCGACACTCGGAGGAGGTTGATGGTCGAGAGCGTTGTGGAGGCTATCTGTACCTACCCTTCAGGTAGGATCCTTGGTGGACGATCCCGGAGCTGGTTGTCACCTTCCGGCTATTTTAACTTTTTCCTTGTACTTTACAGTTGGGCTTGTATTTCCGACCCCTTTACTTTCAGCACAGCTTGTTTCAGTTTTACTTAGTGTTTTACTTACTCTTGTACTCTGTGGTGTTTTGTTTACTTTTATAAAGGCAATGCCTTCCCAGTTATTGGGATTTATGCCTTTGTTGCTAGTCACCAGCCCCTTGCCTATGGAAGGAAGGCTTGGGGTAGTCACGACATGGGCCCCAAGGATGGGTCGTGACACATAATGATCTCATTCTGATGTATTGATTGAAGGCATAAACAAAAGTCACATAGAGGGAATTGGATTGATGATAGCAGAATATAGTAACTGCCTGTTGATCAATATGAAAAGAATCAATGATGACGTAATTATGTTTTAGCACCCCTAAAAAATCATTCCTATTCTCTGGCTGATTGGTAGCAATCAGGGAGTACCCAATAGCATTCCATTTGAAGGCCACCCTTCTCGAAAAATTCATTATTGGTTCAGCAATACCCAATAACATGGGTTTATTGGTCGTGATGATATGCTTTAGGGTTCTGACCGTGGGATAATTCCCAAGACCCTGGAAATTCCCGAAAATTATCTTCACTGATTGGAGGACCTCCACCTGGTGCAGGGGCCAGTATAGCTTTCATCTAGGCATTTCTTAGAATCTGATTCATCATCATCCACTAATTCGTCGGAAATATCTCCAACCTGAACAGATTAAATTTAATCAACCGAAAGAGGGATAAACCTGTTATTAGAGCTGATTGGAATTGTTAAGGTAGTAGGTAATTTTATTGTATCAACCTTTGATAACCGTAACTGAGAGAATTCATCTGCAGACTCCTCAATATTGTGCCCTGTTTGATATTCTCCCAATAGGGGGTCATGGGTTGCTGAGTCCTATATAATATGGACACCAGAACCCTCATTACTGGGTAGATCAGATCTCTCATGTATTGCTGAGCTCTCCCCATGGGAGTCATAACCAAGGGTATCATGACCTGCTGAATCCTGACCAGCAGACTCAACATCCCCTGTAAGTGCCTCATTATCTTGATTCTTCCTAACTTCAATAATAGCAGCATCCCTCATATCCTGTGCACCCTAAATACCTCCATCATTATCAGCAAGCACCACATTAGAAGGATCCTGCGATGTATTCCCTGATTTGTTGATCCCATTCTCAACAATTAGAGCATTATCAACATTGGAGGTCAAGACAGATCCCTGAACCTCCACTTTATTATTCCCTGCCTTCCCCTTGCTATCAGGATTGGAGGGGCCCTGATCAGTTGTCCTCCGTTGACAACTCCCGACATCATGCCCTCGATTTTTTCATAGGGAAAAGACCTTATTCCTGTTGCAGTCAAATAATGTGTGCCAAAAAATATGGTAGTTGAGACAAAATTTTAGTTTCCTTTCATACCATATTTGAAGGTTAATGCTATCATCCCTAGTAGTGAAAAAAACCTCTTCCACTAGAGTATTTGATATATCCACCTCTATAATAATCCTAGTATAGCGTCCAAAAAAAGGGTTATCAGTTTTCCTATCAAGCCTTATTGGATTCCCTACAGAAGATGAAATATCCCACAATATTTGTGGATGCTAATAAAGACAACTTAATTTTTGAATTCGTATCCATACCTGGGAAAAGGTATTCTTGACTAAGATGGTATCAAAATTTTGATCCCATTCATGGATGCGAAGGAAGATAGGGTACAGAGAAACAGAACCCAAATTCCATGCATGCATTTTGCATTCATCAGAGGGGAAAAACATGATAAAACCCACGCCACATGGACGTTATCTTCTAGTCACCGGAGCCCCAAATTTCTGCCAATATGCTTTTAAGAACATGAAATTTCCAAGGACGCACTCCTTTTGGAATCATAACTCAGGAAATAATTAAAAACTTTCATAGTTTTACCCTCTCCTCGATGGCGGCTTGATTCTCCGATACATGCACAATTCGTCCCTTCCGTATGATCCTTCCATTGTTACCCGCTACACAATCCATGAATGAAAATCTTCTAGCCTTTTTGTCTAGATCCGCAATGCTCTTCCCTTGATTAATCTCTAATTTCTCGGATCTTAACTTCACACAGAGGATAAAGAGATCCGCATGCCCGATTTGGTCTTCATCAACAATATCAACAGCCTCATTCCCTTTGGATTTCTCATTATTTTCAGGTTGCTCAGGGTTTTCTCCCACCGCATTCTCGAGAGCTACCATCGTCCATCAGGTATAAAAATATAACTAAGTAACAATATTAATCTTGATATTATTTCTTTTCATATTAAATTGTACAACACTTCTCATTCTCATGCATTTTAGTGCACCCCAATGTGTGAAAATATGCCATTGAATATATTTTTTTATTTTCAAACTCATACTAAAAACAAAAATTCAATACAAGTAATAAGATTTAAAATTTATATGAAAACAATTAAAATATTATGAATACCTTACACTCACTGCTCTTCCAATATACGATCATTTGTTAATATTTTTTGTTGGAAAGTCGGTGAATATTGGTACACCCTTTAAATAGGAACTGAATATACTCGTCCAACCAATATATATATCATTCATATATGATCTCCATAACTCCCTAATGAAAGGATGAGTGGGAGGTTACACTAACACCATGCATGATTTAAAAAAGTTCATGGATACTAAATGTCTCAAATACATGGGGTAAAATGGAAACCAATTCATGTGGTGCAACAATAACAAAGGAATCCAATGTCTGTGGAGGCAGATTTATAGGTGTCTGTCAAATCTTCAAGGGATTTATTCTTTCAGTCAAGATTTAGTCTCTCATCTCACTAGATCTTTGTCTGATCATGCCCCTACTGATTATGTTGAAAATGAATTTACCAAGGCAATGAAAATTCATCTACTCATTTGATTGTCACAAGAGGGAGGGTTTACTTAAAATGATGGATTCATCCTAGGAGGCCGATGTTAATGGCAGTTCTTGGGATGGTCTCTATTATTTCCTTCATCAGCTCAGAATGTGCATTCAGGATTGGCTGGACAATAATCCAGTCGATGACTCTCACCAGGAAAATCCCAAGATGAATGTTGACAAGCCTGAAGAGATTCTTTAGTAGGGTTGGGATGACAATATTTTTTCTATGCTTAATGATAAATGCTCCATGATGGTAGAAAAAATACTAGAAATCAAAAGGTTCTATCATGCCAGATCAAGGGAAAATTGGATCAGGGAAGAAGATAAGAACATAATCTATTTACATGTTTTATTGAAATAAAAAATATGAAATTAGAGAATCAATATATATCTTGATGATGGTTCTTTCACCTCAGACTTTGAAGTGGTTGGAAACCTATATTTGAAACATTTCAAAGAACTTCTTTCTGACCCGAACACTCCCAAAAATCAGAACCCGATCACTAGAAGTAGGGGGATGGATTCCTGTAAGGCATACATGAACTGGTAGGGAGCTCTGAAAATGAATCCTTAGTGGAATTACCAAATAGAAGGAGGTTAGGGAGACTAGTTTCATCCTTATTCAGGATAGTGCATTAGGACCCGATGGGTTCCCTGGTGCTTTATATGTTGCAGCATGGGATTTCGTGAAGACTCGGGTGGTCCATGAAGTTCAAGACTTTTTCAGAGGGATCTCTTTCCATGGGAGTTTGTGATTCAAGAATGTTTCTCTGTCCCATGTCCAAGGACCCGACATATATTTCTAGGTATAGGATGTTTTTAATTTATAACTTCAATTACAAAATCCTTTCTTGTCTGCTGTCTAGAAGGTTGAGCTGCATCATCCCAAAACATGTTTATGTTGAAAAACATAGTTTTGTGAAAGGTAGAAGCATCCAAGGGGCTATCAGTTTTTTCATAGAACTGGTGGGGGAACTAAAAGACCGGACAGTGGGATCCAACATGATGATTCAAGTGGAAATTGAAAAATCCTATGATATAATTAATCAGGGATTCATCATCTTGATGATGAGGAAACATGGCTTCCGATAATGGTTTTGTGACCTGTGTTTCATATTTTATTCATCTCCTTGGAATTGCATTTCCCTCACGGGAAAGGGGTTCATTTTATTTAAAAATAACAGGGGTGTAGTAAGAAGATCCAATGTCTCTATATCTCTTTCTATTGGTATATGAGTCCCTCTCATCAAATCTGTGTCTCAGTTTAGAGGATCGAAGGATTAAACCCTTATTAACCAATATGGGAGAATCTCTATTTCACACATTATGTTTTCAGATGATATTATAATATTTTTTCATGTAATCCACATGTCTCTACAAAATTTCATGGGGATTATGGAGATATTTGGGGAGTATAGTGGCCAACTTATCAACCCAAGGAATAGAAGGGTATAAATTTCCAAAAAATGATTTGGAAGGCATTGCAATTATATTCAAGACATTTTGGGATATCAAAGGAGACACCTAACAATGTCCTACCTCAGAGCTCCTATATCTAATGAGAGAATAATAAAGAACCTATTTGATGACATTATCAATCACATTATAAGTGGAATTTTAAATTTTAAGAATGAGTTCCTTTATTTCAGGGGAAGGGCCACCCTTATCAATAGTGTGCTTACCTCAATTCTTATACACGTGCTCTCGATCATCAACATGCCTAAGGGTACTATCAAAAGGATTGATAACAATATGTTGGCCTTGATATGGGATACTAACTAGTTGGGGTGATGCAATTGGGCTTCCTAGAGTCACATGACTAAACCTATTGAGGAGGGTGGTGTTGGCTTAAGTAGTTTTGTTGAGTCTATGCATACTATAAAGGCTCTGCTGGCATGGGAGATCATTGAATTGTCTTCTATTTGAAAATATTTATTAGGGATAAAAATGGTGAGAGATGGGAGGACTGGCCAAAAAATAATAGGATTCTCTCTAGCCTCTTCAAATTCATGCTCAATTACTTGTCGAACTTCTATGATCACACCCACTGATTAGTTGGGAGTGGTGAGAGAAATGTTTTGGAATGAGAACTGGGATGGGGAAAATCTGTTCTTTCCGGGTTTCCAAACACTGTCCATCACTTTCGAAGAGGAAAGTTTCTACCAATAACTGATGTACTCCATTCTCAACTCAGAGTTGAAGAAGGTATTTGAAAAAATCCTCTTGTAGTGTGAGCCAGACCGATGTTTCTTCACTGGTTTTCCCTCAAGTAATTATTTCAACAGTGGTTACATAGCCTCCCCCTATGTTCTTAGAGAGTGGAATGAGTTAGCTTCAACTCTCTAGTGCAAGGGGATTCTCACTAAGCTGAATTTCTTGTTCTGGAGTATCCATAACCAGGCTCTTCCAATAGAGGATAATATCCAATGTAGAGGTGTCATCACTATTTCACATTGTCTTTGTTGCACCATCCCGCATATGGAGTCCACACATCATCTTTTTGTGCACAGTGAATGGGCGAGGAACCTGTAGTTATACATGGGGTCGAGTATGAATTTTGTCTATGTCAGGAACTCTTGCCATGAGATAATCATGAGTTGGTTCTATAGTTAGGGGAATCATGATATCTAGAAGAAAATTCATTCCATCGCTATGATGATGATCTGCTGGAATCATTGGGACGCAAGAAACAAGGAAAGATAAGGATTGAAAACATCTTTCGTCACTCTCCAGGAGAAGATGTAATCCATGGTGGCATAGATGGGCCAAATTATTCATGGTGGTGAGGGATTTACCTCCCTTCATAGTATACTACAAAGACTCAACTATACAGCAAGATCGAGACCTATCATCCATGGGAAATGGGTAAAGAGGTTACTACCATGTAGTGGTTTTAATCTCAATGTCGATGGTTTCTTTATGGATGGGGAGATGAGTGGTGGTGGTCGGGTTAGGAACTCAAATGGATGAGTCATTTTTGACTTTAGTGCCTTCTATGGTCAAGGTTCACCCTTGGGTGTGGAGATTATATCCATGCTCACTAGTTTAACCTTGTATAAGAGCTAAAACATTAGGGTGGAGGAGATTGAATAAGACTCAACAGCTGTTGTTCGCTTGCTTCAAGTGAAATATGACCCTCCTTTGGAATAATGCTACCATTTTAGGCAATGCATTACTAATATCACTCATAGATATTATATCCAACATACATCGAGTGAAGGTAATTTTATGGCAGACAACCTGGCTTATGAAGGGAGAGCCAATGAGGATCTCATTATTTATAACTGTATAGGATCGATTCCAAAAGGATGTAATCAAATCGTGATTGGCGACACACTTGGCCTGTACCACTTTAGGCCTCCATGATTCTTGTGGGGCTCATATTGTCATTTTTTTTTACGTTTCCTTCTACTTTTAATTAAAAGTTAATTTTCAGTCAGTCATTACTCCCCAAGATCCATCAACCTTTCAATCTCAGCAGCCTCCCATTGGGGAAGTTAAAACGATACTTCAAGGAACATTTTAATTCATATAAATACAACAATAATATAGATATAAATTTAACAAATTATCTTACCCGTATCTCTACCCACGCTTTCTCCATGGTGTCATTAATGATATGACTCCATGAGAGTTTCATCAGAATGATATCATTGTATTTAGATAAAGTTAACATGAAACTTCTACACTACCTGTAATTATTTCTTATCATATGATTATCTTAATTTTAATATACTATTATTTATGGTTGGAGATTATAGGAATCACACATAAAAGTGCACCCACATCACCTAGTAAAATATCCCATTGAATATGATCAAAGGAAAAAATTAATAATTAAGTCGTAGTACAACAGGAAAAAAAATAAAGTGATATAATTTGACACACTTATAATAAAAAACCTGATGTAGACTACTCATTGGGATCTAATGGATTTATGGGATGTCCTCAATCAGTAGCCTCTAAAGGATGTACCTATTTTAATGCTTTCTTTAGGTGATATTCATGCCCTTGAGTATAAGATAAAGACAGATAATCATCAGATACTAGATGGATAGTAAAAAATTGAGGTGGTATAGACATAGTAGGATATGGGTAGTAGGGTTTGGGATACATCAAAGGATATGAACATGGTAAATGGGGGAACATTATTTGAGGCAGCATAAACATGGTATAGGAAAAAGTGTCTAAATGAGACATTGATGAAGGCATGGGTGGAAATATCTCTAGAAGATCAAGTGTAGGATGGAAAGGTGTAGTAGATGGGGTGTCTACTGGTGGGTTCGGGTGGGAATGAGTACAATAGGTGCTCTGTCAAGCTCTAGGAAAACCCCCGCTTGAACTAATACTAGTATGATAAATTGGAGTAAACTCTGGTTCAATTAAATGTCCCTAAAATATTGATAATGACTAATAACATGAAATTATATATAATGAAGAAGAAAAATATTAAAACCATTATACTCACTATGGGAACAAGAGGAAGTGACATGTGCCCACACAACCATTGATCATTATCAAATAATTTCTTCCTTCAAACTTCTTCAATTTTTTCATAATCTACATAAGAATGAAATGTCCATTTTTTAGAAACAAATTTTTAAAATAATTCATACAACATAGAATTCAATTAATTCATAAAAAATATCATAATATATTTTAAAAATAATAATTTAAAACCATGTTATAAAATTTTTTAAAACCCCTTTTAAAACCAATTTTTCTTAATTGAAATTAATGTAATTAAATTCAATGGAAAAAGACTAAGTAAAAAATATCATTCCAAAATGAAACTAAATTAATGTAATTATAGTATTAAAAACATGAGAAACCTATGTCAAGGTAAAATGAATGAACTTTGAAAATATATAGTTTCTTTTATATACTACCCATCACTACTTTAGATTCAACATACAATCTCAAAAAGGGAAACTTTGAGTTATAGAATTTAATATTTTGGTCAATATCAATGGGGGAGTTAATGGAATCAATTTCATACCCACCATCTTGAAAAATATATCCTAGTATTACATTATTAATGACATGAAATCTGGTCTCAGATGATCTTTCATATAAAATACTTATTTTTCCATTAATTCCAAAATTTTTGGTTTATCAGTATCCATAAATTGACTAGTTTCAATAAATATGAATCCATAGTCATCGATAAATGTACGATGTCACGTTATTCAATCAAAACATTTACATTTCATCATAGTGACTCGACCTTGAGAGTAGTAAACCAAAAAAAATATTTTCTCAATAGGTCCATAATAAGGCACATTTTCATATTGAGGCCTACTATCTAATACACAAGAATAATATTCCATTGATGTAGATAATATAACACCATCATGATGGGTTCTCATTTTCATTGCTCGATCAATTTTAAAAAAATTATAACCATTGATTATTAAATATTTACTTTCACAAACCAATGAATTATGACCAAAATAAAATTCTCTTAATTCTTGAGAAACATGGTCAATATGTAAAATAAATACCAGAAATATATATGAATAATATAATTAAATAAATAAATATATATATTTTAAGGTAAATAATTTAATGGAAAAACATTTTATTTTAACCAAACTGGAAACTCTTTTTTATGAAAAGCTGCTCTCCTTCTAAAAGTAAATGATCGATGAACTCAAAATATATATATTTTATGTTCCCACTAAAAAATGATAACAATAGTTTAAGGTATATTTAAAATGACATAGTATGGGATAACATATAAATATTTAAATCACATAGTTGATATAGTCCTCAAACAAACCTTAGTTAAACAAGACTGTGCAATGTGCCATATCGCACACTTCATGGTTCAATACAACCAATGTATATGAACCATGAATAATTCCTATTTGGGGAAAAGATAGAAATGAGGGCTAAATATATCCATATTGATCATCTTTACTTTTCATTTGATGGTTATGTCTTGTCCTTACATCATAAAAATACATTAAAAAAAATCTTAACATTCTTGAGCCATATAACCTCTCACAATAAAACCTTCAGGATGATTCTTGTTTTAGACATATGATTTCATTATGCACATATTTATTTCTGAATGATACATCAATAAAAGATTAATGGGTCCCTAAAGAAGAGTTTTATTTGTATGATGAACTGTTAAATGAAACATGCAAGTGAAAAATTAAGGAGGAGATCATTTTTCTATCTCACACAAAATTAATGGTGCCAATTGCAGCATTTTTATAAATAAATATTTGGATAACTTTTTGGTACAAAGGTATACAAAAAAATAAAAAAATAAAACCAATGTCACCATTACATTATTGGATATAAAATAAAATATTTATATTGGAATCAATTCATGAATAAGGTTATGATAATCACGAGTTTTTAGGGATTTTAGTTTAAACTCTCTTCTGTTGACTCATTCAGATATGTTATTGGAATATCCATGAAGAACCTTGATATTCCCCAATACTTAAAAAAGCTTATTTTTCTTTAAAGGTTTCATCCCATAAGAAGAACAAGGAACTTTCCATTTATTTTCACCGATACATAGAAGATATAGTTCTTGTGGAATACCTCAATCCAACAAGTCCCAGTGAGATCAGAATTCATATTTGGCCTTACCATTTATATTTATAATAACTGAAAGAAAAATTTCACATATATTTCTCTCAATTTTCATTAAATCTAACCAATTACATAACAAATTGGTTGACCAATATGAAAAACTAAAAAAGATATATCTCTTTTTTCCAATTGTAAGTGGATTCGGAGTCAACATTCATTCTCTTTTTAGATTTCATATAAATGTTCCCTAATGAAAAACTAAAATCCTCAAATTAATTAAGCACATCAGTTCCTAGTATACATTGAGGTGGATGTTCAATGTCAACAGTATTGTCAAACCTCCAATAATTATTATTATATTGATGATCCATTAGTAAGAATCATCAATCCCCATGAAACTGAAACTAATATGATATTAAATCCATATAGATAATTTATTCTTTATAACAATAAGACATTATTGTTCTACCTTCATGACTCAACCGGATATCATTGAATAAACAGGGAAATTATTTATAGTCTATAAAAGTGAAGCACACATCTAAAATATATTTTTTGAAGAAGCATCGAATGTACACAGACCCATATCCCAAATATTCTTTAAATCTATTATTAAATGTTTTAAGTAAATGAAAATATAATTACACGGATGACGAGGTAAATATATTAGTATACTCAAGAAAGTGAAAGGTTTATTCATATACATCCAAAGTGGAATATTACAAACATGAATAAAAAATATCCATGTGCTATAACTGGAAAGCATATAACCAAATTGTTTAATGCCATCACAGGATAGACCCAACATGACATTATGCATCTCAACTGCATAATTAAGATATTTTGCATAAAATTATTGACATGCTTATCCATCTATGGGATGAACCAACTAATAATTACCATTAACTGTCTTAGAATCATGCTACCACATATTGGCTAAGATTTCTGTTGTCATGAATAAATTTTGAGGCTTGGGAATCAATGGAATGTTCCACATGACTTTTTTATGGAACATGAGATGGTGTTAAATATGAATTTTCCTTCCATTAAGATGTAACAAATTCTTTACAGCCATTATGTTCCGTTGTTTCCTCCCAAAATAAACTACACTCTCAAACAATCACAAATTTTATTAGTTGAAAATTCATGATGGTTAATTTACTTATAATCCTAATAATTATTTGAGAGAATATCTGTACCACTATGAATAAATCATTTATATAGGTAAGAATATAATCAATTATGGTATTATAAATTCTGTAAATTATTTTTCCAAGATATAAATGCTTAAAAAATTTCAAAATTTTCGTTTTAGTATATTCCTGATATACATGAGTTTCATTATCATCCATTAATTTTTTCAGTGTCTCAACATCATCATCTTCAGTATTTTCCTCAAGTTTATTGATATGATTTCATTCTTACATTGGAATACTGTCTCTATCATGATTAATCACAAATGGAAACCAATGGAATAAAAAATTCTTCACACCACTTCTTTCTTTTCATTCATGAATAGTAGAATATTGTCTCATCTCTCGATTGTGATACCAAATATAATAGTTTTTTATGGAAGTATAAAATTTTATATATGGTATACAAATTATTTCCATATTAAACATGGTCTCCCAACATAATTATATCATGGACACTATATATGACCTTTATCTAAAGCATTGTAAAATAAAAAATATAAAAATATTTTTATATTATTTTGAAACTGAATGGAAATTTGATCAGTATGATACATAAATATTCTATCCATTCTATTATAGGATAAAATTCATTTATTCCAATAAACAATGTATACAATAATTAAAATTATATCCAAATTTAAATAAAAATTTATGTTATAGTGTAGAGGAAATTAAAGAACAATAATAGGAACCCAAATTAAATACAATGAATGATATAAGTTACCATTATAGAATACAACCATCAATACAAACAAATAACAATCCATATCATAAGAAAAAACCAAAGAATACTCATAAGAATACAAACTAGTTGTATTTATTAGAATAATTAACTACTAATAAATACTATCAGAAAAATGTGTATTTCTTATCCATCGAGGTATTCTCATTTGAAAACATAATACATGATAATATTTAGTCATGAAAGAATTTTATTTAAGGTTAACACTACTTATTTTATTTAAACACAAGGAACATAGATTTTACATGATGTTTTATTGTAATTTAAGAAGTATTTATTTTGGGATGATTCATCAGGACTAAATAATTAATCCATTCTATCCCACATTATGAAACCCATCAATTACTTCGTCACTGATGAAACCTCCAAATTGAAGTAAATTTTTAATAGATGGTTTTTAATTCATTTATCATGTAGTCAAATTAAATGGATAACTAATAAATACATTATAAATAAACTAAGGAAGCATTCTTAACAATTATCTAATATATAATCAACAATTAATAAAAATAGATTAAATTAAGGTTCATAACATGAATGTTTTCATTAAAGAACTAAATTCTTATATAAATATTTATCAATGGAAACCATGTTTTATAAAATTAATATGATCTTAAAATCTTTACATTCTAACTTATATATTTATTTCTTGATGTTTACCAATGGATTCAATAAATATTTTTACATAATAAATTTTTCAAAATTCTTAATCATTTAAAATCTAAATATTTAATTATTTAAAATAATATTTTATCATTCATTCATGTTTAAGTCATAATAAATAATTCTAAGAAACATACTTGACAAGTGCTATGAATAAAATAGTGAATTCCTAAAGAACAAACCATCATAGACAAAGTAATATGCAAGATTTACAAATAATATTATAATCATGTACATCATCATACAATTATTTCATATAAGTTTAAAAAAATCCAATAAATAGTTTAACCATGCTTCATAATATAAAAAATTATATTTCAATAATTAAATCCCATTAATCTGGTATAATAAAACCCAACATTAACCCATATAATTTACATAAATATGACTCTCAATACTGAAAATATCTATATTCCTAAAATATCCCACCAAAAGAATCCAAAATTTATGTAAAATTCATATGAATCCCAAGGATAGTTTTCAAAATAAATAAATAATAGTTAAAGTAGTAATTTTAGTAATTTAATTAGCTATATTTTATCTCCATTACACTATAAATTTTAAAAATATTATGATTTAAGTGATTCCAACACACTCTAGTACAATTACATACAAAGATTAAAATGAAAATAATAGCTGGTGGAAAAGAAGACTAATTCGGAACTCAGTAATATAATTTCAATGAAGATCAGAATAAAAAAATAAATGAATTAGGGGAGAATCCTAGAGAATAAAATTGGAAATCTATTGGATGAGGGGAGAATAATTAAGAGGAGGGAAGAAAAAATTACATTTACAATGTCACAATAAAAAATGCAAAAAATAGAGGAATAACACATGGATAATGGGGGAAATATCACTTGGGGAGGGGAGGGGGATGCATAGGTTTGTTTGAGGGGAGGGATTATGGATTTTATTGAGGATGGGAGGGTGATTTTGAGGGGAAGCACAATATTTTAAGGAGCTATAACCAAGGTTTTTTAAAAAATTGTTGGTATTGATCAAACTATACTAGTTTTTTTTCAAACCGTTGCTATAGATATTGGAAGCATATCTATACCCATATATTCTCTAAACCATGTGTATATATGAATAGGTTTAGATCTAGTTTCCGGTAGTGAAAGCTAGATATAAGAATTATTAGGGATGGTGAAACATCACAAATTTTAAATTTATTTTCAAACTATCCTCATTGGAAAAGAAAAATTTTCCCATAATGATGATGAGATTTTTCAAAAGAAAATTAAATCTATAAATAATGAGATGTTCGAAGACTTTGTTTACGGATATGATGATCTTAAATTTGGAAATAGATTACATGTTTCATCAATACCTAAGGTTAAAATGGAATTATTAGATGATTCTCATAGATTGAATTTCTATATTCACCCCAATTTAACAAATATATATATGGATTTGAAGGAAAGTTTTGTTTTGATAATATAAAGTTCGAAATTTATGATTATGTATCAAGATTATTGGTTTTTCAACATTTTAAGGATAAGAGACAATATCCTAGAGGATTCAGGTAACCCCTAACTATACTTATAATGAAATGGGATGACATTAAGATCAATTTTATCATTGGACTACCAAAAATTCCTAGAATAAATGATAATATATGAGTTATTATTGATCATATTTCCAAATTGTTACATTTTCCAACTATAATAGATTATTTACCAATTAAACATCTCACATGTCTCTATATTAATGAATTTTTAAGACTTCATGGGGAAACTATTTTAATTGTATCTAATTATGATCCATGATTTACATCATAATTTTGGAAAGTATTTATAAGTCTCTTGATACAATAATACAAAAGATGCCTTTAATAGTGGTAGAATAGGTCTTTATCAGTGCTAAAAAATCACTGACTACTACAACGTGGTTAAAAGCCCTTGCCTTTTATCATTACTTTTATTTAGCGATAGTAAAAGGGTATACTACAATATGATGTTACATAACACTATAGCACTAGAAATAGGGCATACTTTAGTGTGTTATAATAGCACACTACATCACTACAAATAGTTCCAAAAATTTGCAAAATGAGATAAAAATACAAAATTTAAATGAAATAAAAATTTCAATACAAATACAAAAAATTATTTTATGCAAAAAAAACACACCTGTATAAAATTTCAAACCAATCCTTTTGAAGAAAAATATTTCACATATATAAGAAAAAAATTATTATGTTAGTAATATTTTAAATAAATAAATTAAACAAAAAGTGTTAATTTTAAACTGAACATTGATCCATACCAGGAACACTATATACCAGATTGAGTTCTAGTTGATTCTTGCATGTCACACCATTTATAAATCATTTTGAAGTATTATATATATGAAAATTAACTAAATAAGTATAATAAAAAATTACTAGGAAATTAATTAGGTTTTATAAGATATATTGATGAAAAAACAATATTGTTTTATTAGTTTTGGGGATGTGATGTGTATTTTAAACTAAAATGATACTTATATATTAAAACTATGAACTTGGATTCATACTAGTCACATCATGAGTCATACTGAGGTGAGGATAAATCCTACACATCCAAAATGACAAATGTATCACTTTAATAAAGAATCAAAACAATCTAAATGTGTTTACTCAGTTTTGAGTACATCACTTGTATTTTTTTTAAAAATCATTTTAAAATGTAAACAAGAACTTTGATTCATGTAGTCTCTGCATGTGAGGGTTTGATGTGATACTAACTCCTACTTGTCATAAATTAATTATTAATTATTTCCTAAATTATCAATACAATCTGAGCGTGTTTGTTTGTTTTTTAGTGAGTAACAATTTTTTACTGAAAATGAGATTTTTAAATTGATAATAGAGTATTTGAGTCATACTGGGCACATCGTGTATTGGATTGAGTTGTAGAATTTTATTATATATAAAAATTTACTTATGGATCATTTCATGAAGTTTGAAAATAATCTAAATTAATTTTCTCAGTTTTTGGGTATGTTAGTTGTCTTTTTTGCTAAAATTAATGTCAATTTTAAATAAAAGTACACACTTTGAGTCATACCGGTCACACCATAAATTGGATTGAGGTTTGGATAATTTTTAAATGACCCAAATTACTTATGGATCATTTTAATAATGTATCAAAACAATCTGAATGTGTTTTCTTAGTTTGGAGTATGCCACTTTTGTTTTTTTTACAAAAATGTCATTTTAAACTAGAAACACGTAATTTGAGTCATATAAGTTACTTAATGTGTGGGTTTTATGTGAGAATTATTCTTACAAATCAAAAAAGAATAATTAATAATTTTAATAAATTTTTATGAAAATATAAGTGTTTTTATTGGATTTCAATGGGTGAAAATTTTTGAACTAAAATATCAATTTGAAATTGATAACAATGAATTTGAGTCATACCGGGAACATGATGTATCAGATTAATGTTCGGCTAATTACTACATGTAATAAATTACTTATGTATATTTTTCATAAAGTATAAAAATAATCCAAATGTGTTTTATTGGTTTTGAGTATGTCAGTTTCCTTTTTTTATTAAATTTAATGGTAATTTTAAAGAAACAGATACAATGGGAGTCATATTGGTCACACCATGAATTGGATCATGGTGTGTATGATTCCTACATGTCTCAAATGACATATGGATTATTTTCCTAATTTATTAAAATAATATTATGGATTTTTTTTATTTTGAGTATAGACCATTTTTTTATTGAAATGGAATTTTAAACATGAAACTCACAGTTTTTGTCAAAATGATCACATTATGTGTGGGTTCTATGTAAGACTAATTATGTCACATCATAGATAACTTATGAATCATTTTCCTAAATTATCAAGATTATATGAGTGGGTTTTCTTGTTTTTTAGTGAGTGATAATTTTTGAACTAAAATATCAAATTTAAATTGATAAAAGAAACTTTGAGACATACCTATCACACTGTGTAACAAATTGAGTTGTTGATAATTCTTACAAATCAAAAATGACTTATGGATCATTGTACTAATGTATCAAAAAAAGAAGGTTTTTTTTTCAGTTTTGAGTATGTGAGTTGTATTTTTTACTAAAATTAAAGTCAAGTTTATATAAAAATATGAACTTTGAGTCATTCTGGTCACACAGTGCTTCAAATTGAGGTGCATCTAATTTTTACACATCTCAAATTAATTATAGATCATTTTCCAAAATTACCAAAAAACATTGAAGGGGTTTTTACGGTTTTGAGTATGTGATGTGTTTTTTAAACTGAAATGTAAATTATAAACTAAAAACATATCATTCAAGTCATACCGGTTACATTGTGCATCAGATTGAGGTATGGGTGATTGAGTCAATGATGTGTGTTTTTTAGTCAACCATATTCACCAATATATAAAATAAGTAAATGTTTTATTTATATGGATGAAAAAACCCAGGCTTTCTAAAACGACTAATCCAAAATAACCATGTTCTATCTTATCTAACTTGTTGGAGTTGATTGAAGGAAAAATATGACTTCCCAAATGATCTGTGAAAAAATATTAGATAAAAATGATAAGGAAATGAACATAAATATAGTAGACAAAATAATGATATAATTAACTAAATAAGTAGTATAAATTCACCTTTTCATTATGGTTGTATTCATTATTAACCCATTTTTTTATTGTTGTTATCTTAGTTATAACGATGAAGTCCAATCTCTAATTAGCATGAGTATCAACAGCTTAAAAAAAACCACCCGAACTCAAGAAGAATAATCCACATGTGTAATGAAGCATATCTTATGTTAGTAATACTAAAAATAAATAAATTAAACATAAATATTAAATAATACATTAATAAAATGACATTTTTAAATTGAATCCAAAAAATTTGAGTCATACTATGTACACTATGTATTTCTTTGAGGTAATATTGATTCCACCCTATCTTTTTATCCAACAATGCATTCAAAACTCTATGTAATCTAACAATATTGTAGTTTGATAACCTATATTATTGAATGCACTGAATAATAAAAATAAAATTTCATCATCATGAGTGAATCATCCTTATTGAGTGCACGACCATAGTACAGGAGTGAATCATCATTTTTGAAGAAGTGAGTTATTATTAAAAAACATTAACCATTTGTGAAAACCTTTCATCATTAATAGATATAACTAAAATAAATATTTATATATGTGTTTTTATGAACATAATAAAATATATATTTCCCTTTCACCATCATAAAGAGTACAAACTCCATTATAAAACATTTATATTCAATGATGGAAAAAAATACAATGTAACCCATAATTTATTTTCATAAGATGAAAAACTAAAATATAAATTTATTACCCCATTTTTTATTATACTAAACATCAGTATATCCCTTTATAGAATCCAAATGAAATTTAAATATAATTCATCCATTAATTATTATTTAATTGTTTAATATATTAGTATATTCTTTTCAATATTCTAGTTGATGATAAACTATAACACAAAATTATAATTATTAATTCATCAAAATGGTAATATCCATATTCTCCTGAATTTTTTTTTGATAATGATGATGAGATTTTTATAAATGTGATTCAGAACATAAATCATTTTATATAACAAATATGAACATGCATATTGAATGTTACTTTTATGGATTTCAAAATAATTTGTGATATTATATCATGTATTTAATTCATGATTTAATATCCCAAATAATTCAAAAACCCACTAATTGAAACCATTTTATTGTTATTTTCTAATGATTCAAGAATCAGTCAATGAAATTTTGAATTTATTTATTTTATTAAAGGTTTTGGATCAAGTTAATCACTTCGTTTTCAAAGGTGTATTAATTTGGATTTTATATGCTTCATGATTTCATTTTAAGGGGGGTTTTCCATTTTTAGGGATTTATTATAAGGAGGTTTATTTTCATTTGATGTCATGTCTCCTTTGACACTATCCCTCCTCAATGGCCATAATCTCCCAAATACGGTTGTCCTATAATAGTTCTCTCAAACACCTGCTGGCATCGGTGGTTGATTACACATATATTTATTAAAAACATTGAGTTGGATTATATACCTATTTTATTACTGAATTGGTGTTGTATGCCTTTCATGTGACAATTGGAACCACTACTATGAACTATTCTTCATAGTGTATAGAAGTCTTAGACAATAAATTTCATCTGCTTTTTGATTTTTTAGTTTGTTCATAGTGAGGGGTTTCTTTTACACTTCATTAATATTTGATATTACTTCGAATGTGATAATATAAATTGTACCCTATAATAATCAGTTTGAAAAAATAAATGGTGTTTTTTATATTTGAAAAAATTCCTCGACTAAAATTCCTATTTAAATCAGTTAAAAAATTGGTGGAATAAATTATTTCAATAATACATTTTAAAAACATTCACAATGGCTCTTATCTTAAGTGATTGTTTTCTGGACTTTTCAACAAATTTTCTCAAACACAACCTTGGTATGATCCTTGTTCTACTTTATTTCCAAACAATTTTATTATTTGCAAGCCATCGCTTCGTCTCCTCCTCTGCCTCAATTTCTGTTTGAGTCTTCACCTCTATATCCTCCTATATGTCATTCTCTGTCTCTGAATCCTAATCAACCTCTACCTCTACCACTTCCACTACTTATGACTCCTCCATTTTCCAAAAATTTTATTGTGTGTAGGTATCTGCTTCTAAAAAAATTGATTTGCTCCGTTAAAATTCTCCTTGAGAAACAGTTCAATAATAATATATAATCATTTTGAAACTAAAGCTTCACAACCTAAATATATTTCTTTGTTCACATATAATAATAGATCACAAACACAGCATTTAATCACATAAATGTTTTGTTAGAAATCATTCTGAAAACATGTGTGGTACCAACTCATCTCTAAACTAATTTACTTATTATTTTGAGTTTGTTGGTTTTCAGAAATCATGATAGTACAAAACAAATATAGACAACCAAATCATTAAAAAATATTTTTAATTAAATTGTAATTACTTTAAAAAAATTAACTCTTTGTGGATTATATTCTTTTCATGCTTTAAGATCTCTCTCAAAAAAATTTAAACATAATATTCAAAATTGTTCCCATTATCTTTCTTCATACATTCTAGAAACATTGACATACATAAATAAATTATTTTGAAATATGTTTTAATAGTTAAATCCCTCTATATATAACTTTTATTCCATTTTTATTAATCCATAGGTGACACACACTTGTCGTAGGGAATAGAAAAAGAAAATTTATATTCCTAAAGTAGCACAGAGGCTGGCCAGAGTCGTCTCAGTTGAAGATCATCACAGTCGCTTTGATCACTGATTCTAATTCACCTATTTTAATTGTTTTTTATTTTTTATATTTATTTATTGAAAATATTGGTTTTGGTTTTTTTAGTTAATATGAAATTAAATAAATGAAATTAATAATTTAAATATAATTGAAGATGTAGAAAAAATTCATATTATAAAGAAAGGTCTTGGTCTAGGGATTGATTACATGGGTTCTCTCATTATTTATATTTTGTTTAAATTGAATTTGATAATTCATTTAATGAATCATCATGAACGAATTAAATTCCTTTTATTTATTAAGTGTTGTTTTTAAACATGCATTTAGTGCACCAAACCAGAACTCCACCAATAGTCAAATAGGATAACACCTCAACCAAGAATGCAATTCCTAAGAGACCCGACTCTACTGTGTCCCATTTCATCCCATCAGGCAACACCAAATCCACTATACGAAGAGTTTTCCTAAGAGTAGGGAGTGAAAAATAATTAATAATATAAAATAATAGGAATTGAAAATAATTTCATGGTGGATGACTTGCATCCACCAAGAATATAATAAAAACAAGTATAATTGAAGCTCAACAATAAAGAACCCTGCAAAACCTCCCCCAGGACCAAGCCTTGAGTTAGTACCTTTTCATTGAGAAGCAAATATTGATCATAGAGGAAGATGAAAGAAATAATTAGTGAGACTAATATTGGAATAGAAAAAGGGGTTAAAGAAGAATAAAGAAACACTTTAATAAACATTTAAATGTGTAACATGGGAAAGAAAACTAAAATGAAAAAGAAAAGATATAAAAAATCCTATAGTAGTAGATGACGTCCATGTATTACCTATCCAATATATATCCTCCTTAATTCAACCCTAACATCTTATTTTTAGGCATGTAAGTGGACTTGGTGTATCATAAAGGACCATTTAATGAGTTTAGGGTCATAATGGGTTGTCAACGGTTGAAAATTTGACTATAGAATTTTTCCTCAAAAGTATCCACATGATACCCCCTTGGTTTGGATGAAAAATCTAATTTTTTTATGAAAAGTTGTTAAACTATTTATTGGGCATTTGACCTCAAAATTTAAACTTCATTCTCTACGTCTAGACAAATTTATCGCATAATTACTCATCTATTTTATTATGTTCGAATTCCTCATGAATCATCCTTAAATGTTGAGTTTATAATGGCCACATTAAACAGTGGATATCTATTAAAAATTTAATATAGAAAATGATCTATGATTCCTATTTTAAATTCAACTAGAATTAGCCCAATTGGATATGTTTAGCTATATTTATGCCTCATTTATGGAGGTGGGTTCCACTCTATTCACTTGGAAGGTTTTTAAATTGATTGATTTTTTCAGGCATCCATATACTTGAATAAATTTTTGGTCAAAATTAAAAATTTGAAGACAATAAAGAAATTCATCCTAAAAATTGATTCACTCAAATTAAAATATTATTTTATCTGTTATTCCCAAAATAACAAAGTGATTAAAATGTACTAAAATTTTAGAATTAACCAATATTTACATTTTAGCTCAAAACACACCATTAATCCAAAATTATTATAAATAAGCTCAAATTGATAAATTATGAGGAATTAAATAATTTAGTTACATAATAAAAATAAGTAAAATATTGACTCTATCAATTCCCCCATTCTTAAACCATGCTTGTCCTCAATCTTGAAATGTCATCATTAAATTTCAAAGATAGGCAATGTTACCAATATTCAAATTCCAAAGAAATAGAATATAAAAATTAAATTTCAAATAAATTTATCAAATTCTATATAAAATATATATACAATTTCTCGTTTTTAAAAGAAATAATCCACTCATGTATTTTATATTTTCCCTTTTGAAAAATGATGAAACTTCTCATTTCATTCATTCAATCTCCTCAATTTATTATTATTAAACATGTCAAGTCACGATTTTCCTCACATGAATCTTTTCTCTCATCTATCATGATAAAATTATGGTGGAATGTTTCTCATATCATGAGAACATACAACTTATACATATTCTTATAATGTAAATACTTTCCCCAATTTGAAATGACAAAATTCACATAAAATCATGACTCTCATGTCATGATAACATACACCTTATATATATTCTTATAATGTAAATACTTTCCCCAATTTGTAATGAAAAAAGTCATATAAAATCACAAAAACTTTCATTAAAGGTTCAAATGACTCTGAGGAATAAGGTTGTCAGAATTTATGTTTAAAAATTATGGCTCAAGGATGATGTTTAACACTTAAGTATAATGCATGATATCAAAAAATAAAAGTGTAATGAAATTATCCAATTCAAGGTATCAACTCCCACTTCCCCACAACTTTCAAAAAAAAGGTCATGAAAAATAAAATAATAATAAATGAAGTGAACCTTCTTGAATTTTTCACCATTTTTATACATTTTCCAATTTTTAAAAGTTATTTTTTGATTTTTCATTTTTCAAAATTTATGCTTATAATTAAACTCACATACATAATATAACCATATACAATAAAAATCATCAGTCCAGTAAATGGGATTTTTTATTCTAATTCACAACCCATTATTTTTTTCAAGAAGGGAAACATTTAAGTATATTGAATAAATCAAAAACATTTCTTATAACCCAAACTTATCACCCCCACACTTTTTCCTTATAATATAAATCATCCCTTCCAATATTATTCCATTCATCCCACACTTCAATTTTAAAATATCATTCAAATACGAAGAGGAGGGTATGAATGGATAAAAATGGCATGAAACATGGATCATCCATATTAAGGTAATTCATGGTCTCTATGGGCTAAAGAAGGTTGATGTAATGGAGTTATTTTAAGGATAAGTGGTTTATCAAAAGGTACCTCAATAATTTTGAATATTTTTTTCCACATTCATAGCTCTGAAAAGTTCAAATGAAAGTTATAATAGGTGACATATCACAAGATCACTCCAGAAATATGATAATGAATAAAGTTTAGGTACTCGGCCTAGAAATTCTCTATTGAATTTGAATTTAATATCAAAAAAATCTTAATGCATGATTAATAATATAAAATAAATTCACGTAATTTTCTTGAATTCAAATCATAAAAAATGGTTGGGAAATTTCATTGACATTAATCAATCTATTCTCTAAAAAAATTAGTCCTCATTTTAATATCCATGCATCACATTAACAATTCAATTCTCTATTTTACTTATTCAATATCTTTATCATTTAAATATAAATCACAGAATTACACGATTCCTAAGAAACTCGCATATCCTATATAAGACTAGTAATGCATAATTTTGGGCATGAAATTTTAACTTTAAATCTCAAAACATGGTGTTGGAAAAAAATAGAAGGAGTTTAAAATATAAATATAAATAGTAATCTTACTTTTGAAATAATGCTCTGGACCACTTCCTCTAATTTTTAGCAATTCCTTATAAAATCACAATACTATAAAATAAAATTACTCAATTAATCAAAATGATCATGTAATTTAATCTAAAAAAGAAAAGAGGGAGTGGGAAACATTCTAGACGAATCCAAAAAAGGAAATTCAAATTAAAATTTCTTGAAAGAATTTAAATGTAAATCTTGGTATGATCCCCCCAGTGGGCCTTGAATTTTTATAGCCTATATATGGTAGTACCAGATGTTATCCAAAGTTTTATGGTGGTTGGATATTATTTGACTTGAACCACTACATGTGGATTTTCCTAGCATACACTTAATCATTATTGGTGAGTAATGATCCAGGGATAGGGTACACATGATCCTCACCCATCACAATTAGGTACAGCTTGCATGGTAGGGGTAGGATAAAGTATGGATTACCTTACTTTGTTTCTACATGTGGAACTTCTTATTCTATGAATAGTGATTTCTCCCAATGTGATTTAATGTTTATCGGGAACCACTGGGATCTCTTCTTGTACTCCCTCTAGTAAATTTTTAATTTCTTCAGGGAGATTCACGTGTTCCTCAACAGGTGCAAATTATTTTCCATTTTTATACTCTAATAAATAATAAGAGTCATCCAATTATAAAAATAAAAAACAATATATAGTGACACTCAAATTTATTGAAATAAAATTAAATGATTTAGAGTTTATGAATGTGTCATATCCATGAGTTGGTTCATCTTGAATCTCTTATTCGATGTAATATTCCTCTTGGAGTTGATAATCCTTGGATGGAAGTAGGTAGTCAAGCTCCTCTATTTTGAGTTTGGCCTTAATGGCTCAGATTTCAATTGTGAAATTGGGGAAAACTATGAACACTTATTTCTTTGCCTCTATTCTTTTCAATTCAGGTAAGAGTTCATCGATCATGCTCATCAAACCTTGTGGGGGATATTATTGTATCTTAGCCTCTTTGCCACTATTTGAACATTATCATAAGTGAATCACCCATTCGTTTCAGTTAATCCTCAGTATAATCTATTTATTTTTCTTTCACCTATGAATAATCTTCCCATGCATAATTATTTTAATTTGAATACATCATGGAAAAAAGGTTTTTTATGGTTTCTTAATATAGAATATAATGATTTAAAAAAATGTGAATTTCCAAAAATTGATCGAAATAACTTTTTATCTTTCTAGAAATGACAATAGTTTTGATGTATTATTTTAATTGGTCCTGGTAAAAATAAATTTATATTTCTAATGTAGCATAGAGGCTGACCAGGATTATCTCACTTGAGGAGTGTAGCATTCAGATCAATCACTGATTCTAGTTCACCTATTCTAGTTTTTTTTTGTTTTTTTATATTTATTTATTGAAAAAAATGTTTTTTTAGTAAATATGAAATTAAAATAATACAATTCAAAATTTAAATCAAAATTAATATATAGGAAAAATTCTGATTAGAAATAAAGTTCTTTCTATAGGGTTTGATAATGTTGGTTCATTCGTTATTTTTTTTATTGTTTAAATTGAATTTGATAATTCATTTGATAAAACATCATTTACGAATTAATTTCCTTTTATTTTTTGGGTATTTAATTTTATCATACCTTTGGCTCACCAAAAAACACCTCATATAATAGTCAAATAGGATAACACCTTAAACAAGAATATAATTCCAAAGAGACCCGACTCCACCGTATGCTATTTCATCCCTTTAGGCAACCCCAATTTTTCTATATGAAGGGTATTCCTGAGAGAAGGTAGGAAAACATAATTAATCAAAGAAAATAAATGGAATTTAAAAAAATTCAATGGTTATTGAAAACCAAACCCATGAAACACTTTTGAATCTTCCATGAATAGAATAAAAATGAGTTGAATTTAAGAAAAATAACAGAGAAATATGTGAAAAATATTCCAGGGGAAAGCCTTGGGTTAATCACATGACATTGAAAAGTGAAATTAGATCATGGTAGAAGATGACAGGGAGTATTAGGGATATTAATATTGAAATATAAAATGGGATGTAAGAGGAAAAGGGAAATACTTTAATAAAAATATGAATGCATTACATGGAAAAAGAAAAAAGAAATCAAAATAAAAGAAAAAAAATCCTAAAGCAGTAGACGATGACCAAAAATTCCATCTTCAGTAAATATACTCTTCAATACACCTCTATCATCTTATTTATTGGAATGTACGTGTCCTTGGGTTTCATAATGTACCATTTAATGAGTTTCTGGTCATAATGGTTCGTTAATGATTGAAAATTTGACTCCTGGATTTTTTAATTAATGTTTCCATGTCATACACCCAAATATTGGCCGAATAATCTATTTTATGTTAAATAATGACATTTTTTTGGGTGTTTTACCTAAAAATTTTAGCTTCATTATCTACATTTATACAAATTTATCTCCCAATTACTCATTAATTTTATTTTGTAGGAATTCATTATGAATCATCCTTCAATATTGACAATCCAATGACTATTTTTTTGAGTGGATAACTACACATAAATTAATTTAAAAACACTTCTGTGAGTTATATTTTAAATATATCTAGAATCACCTCAATTGGAGGTGTTAATCCTGTTTTATACATCATTTATAGAGGTGGGGTCCACTTTGTCTGCCGAACGGTTTTTAAATTGATTGATTTTTAGGCCTATATATGCTCTAATTAGCAATTAGTCGAAGTGAAAATGATGGGTCCAATAAATCAAGGCATTCAAAAAAATAATGAATTACTGAAATTATAATAATAATTTTAATGTTATTCCCCAAAAGTGATTAAAATCTTCTAAAATTCCAGAATTAACCAATTTTTTTTATTTTAGCTCAAAACACAACATTAATCCAATTTTTTTCTAAAAAATTTCAACTAGAAATATTTAAATAATTGAAATAAATAATAATAATGGGAAAAGTGTTATCTCTACTAGTAGGATTTATCTGTTCAAACACTGAACTCATGCCATGATTTTGCTTATATTTAGTAACTGCCCAATCATAAAAATATTCTTATTTAACCACATACTGATACATTTAATTTTAAGTTTATCTATAAAATGTTTATTTAAGTGTATTAAATATTCATAATACACATCATGTGTGGTCGGTTTGTTGGATATCCATGCATTGGATAAAAATTAAATAAATATTTTGGTTATCCAGATTGAATGCGATCAACATCCTGTGCTACCTAAAAAACAAAAAAAGGTAATAAAAAAAAATATTTTATGCGATCAAGATATTACAATGGTCACAACCAATTATTGTGTCTAAACCATATAAAAAATATTAAAAGAATCTATTTTTTTATTTAATACTATTATATAGCATATAAAATTACTATTTTGTCATACTTACATATGTACCTATACTATTTTTATGCTTTCCTCAACTAGTTTACCCTCCTTATTTACATTAGTCTCCTTCCATATAACATTAAAATGGATTAAAGTGACTTTAAATTTTTATTCATCAACAATCATATAAAAATAGAACATATGTTGTTTCATATCAAAAAAACATTTATTTTTGATTTAAAATAATTACCAATTTCTTCTCTCATAATGTGTACCCCATCCTTTCACTGTAATATGGGTACATTGGTTTTGATTTAGATTCTTTATTTTCAACACAGTTTTTTTATTTCATAAATTATCAATTTTGAATCAAATTAGATAAAATAAATAATGTAAAATTATATTTTTTCATTTAAAAATCACTTGAAATGATTTCTAATTACAATGATTAATGAAAAAAAGAGCATGTTTGCTGCTTTATAATATGTTCATAACTAATTAGTGGGTGGGACTTTACTTTCCCCTAGACATCCTTAAGACGTAACATAGTAAGAAGATTTTGAATGTCTCTATGGAATTTTCCAATGGCCATTAAGACAAAATTCTAAGAAAAATATTCTAAAATAAATGAACACTGTAACAAATAATGAATATTAAATCAATTTTTCATTATATAATTATTTGGTAAAATAGAGAAATTATATTTTAAAATTATCGTTATATATTTACAAAGTGCATCATTTATCATAGGTTAGATGTGGCTCCATGAATAAATATCAATCATCACATTAAACCTTATTGTGACACCAACATAACTAATGAACATTGACTTTTTTGGGGTCAATAGGTTGTCCATATTGATTCCAACCAACCCCAAATTTTATAGTCTAACTTTTTGAATTGATATTTTTATTCAACACTCTGATTTTGTGTCGTTGTTGTTTTTTTCATCAACATGCAGTTGATACACTAATAATTTTGCAGTTTTATCATCAAAAATTTGTTCTTCCTTGAGATTTCTAACATCATCAATTGAAAAATACATTATCTCAATGAGTAGTAAAATATTTAATTTTTATTGAATAATAGATACATAAACACAAAAAAAGGATTTGAGAAGGGGCGTATGCATTCTATATTGAAAACTTGATGAACTCTTTAACTCCATATTCATACTCTTTTTTCAAACGATTAACATGCATCCATTTTGAATGAAATGGGTAATTAAATTTAAGAAAAGAATTATTACACTATGGTAGTTGTTATCCACTAAATTCATTTTATGTTGAAATTTATAGAAAATTATCATCCTCATAAACATCATCTATCAAGGAGATATTAATTCATGTTATTTATTGAGACTCATAATTCATATCTTCCGAACATGAACCTATGTTTCTTGAACAACTCGGAGAAATAGTCATCCCCTGCTAGGTACCGATGATAATTTTGGACAAATATTGCTTAGATTAGTTCAAGTAACATAGAAGAGATGGGGGCTATGTCTCAAGAAGAAAAATTCAATAATAAATTTTTGGGAGATGAAGATGGTGAGGATGACAGTTTTAACCTTAAAAAAATTTAATCACCACATATTAATTTAAACTTTCAAATCTCACCTCAAAATTCAAAAAGGTCTATGATACTACCATGAGAACATAAAATCATCCCCACTAATTTTCACTGACAATAATAAATGTTACTAGTCTTTTTCTATCACATGTATCTCAAATATAAGAGCTCTATATCATCTAAGGTTCATGTGTAGTGTGTAAGTATAAAAATAAACATGTAAATACTAACAAGGACCCTATATTATACAACAATTCATATATTCCAGTATATGTTTAATGTAGTAACACATAGAATAAATATGTAAGTGAAGTCAGTGTGTACTAACTAAGACACCATGATATTAAAATGTACCAACTATATTTTATTCCAGGGAATTATATTAATCCTAACATAATTTCATACCTTGGGTGTTCCCTAACATTTAAATAATATCACTAATAAGAGATTAACATTTGAATCGTAGTAGGAGAAAAAATTATTTATCTACCTCTTGAAATAACCACATCCTAGGTACCATGAGATTTGACCTAGCACCCATAGAATCCAAGAATATCCCTTCGGAATAACCATTAAATGTACTTATTACATCCAAATAATGAAATCGATATAACATATTCATTTTTCTGAGGAAGTGAATTTTAAATATGGGGATGTATTAGCATAATTGGTCCCCTTATGAAATAAATACACAATTTATTCCACAATACATTAGTTAAACCTAACTTATGAGAAAAATACAGAAGAATAAACAACACAAATGTCACATCACCTTCACATTAGTCATTTATTAATCACTAATATTTATATAGTAACTCACATACTAATGTATCAACAATATCATCATATTCCCTATTCTATAAATATTTCCCAAAATCCACTATCACAATATCAATTTCCACCACTAATCGACTATAATTAAATGAAAATAATTTTTTTAAATAATATTTATTATAATATATCTTAATTTACAGAATAGTTTTGAACCATTTAAACAACCTCCAAAACAATCAATCTTTTATATATTTTTATTGATACCATTAATTCAATATTAATATTTTTATAACAAATAAAAAAATATAATAACTTATATATGATCTATCTTTATAATCATTATCTTCAATTCTCATGAATTATTCACCCATTCCAGAAAAAAATATAGAATAAATTTTAAAATACTATACAAATATGAGAATCAAAATTAACTACCATAATTTGAAGATTATTTCCAAGCCTGAGTCACAAAAAACTATTCATCCATTATAGTTCTTAGTCTATAATTATCTCATCCTCCATGATACTTGAATTCAAAGAGAAATCATTAGAGAATATAAAGGAAATGTGACTATCTATCAAATATAGTATTTTGGATCCAAAAAAAATTGAGTCATAAATCTAATTGGTTTTTTCATTTAAATGGTCACTAAATTTAGAATGAAATTGGTTTGAATTATCATTCCAAATATCAAATAAATATTTTAACAGGTCCCATAATGAGGTCATTTACTTATAAAATTATAAATCCAACAATATATATAATATTTACACATCCATAAAAAAAATTACCCACATAATATAGTTTTTAAAAATCACGCATTAAAAATAAATTATATAAATCAATCGATAAAACAATCATTTCAACTTATTTATAGTATTTCATAATAATTTACAAAACCAAGAGACATTACTAAAAATATTTTAAATATTAAACTTCACATATATACTCTAATAAAATGGTAAATTTTTTTGTTTGAGACATAAATATTTACCATATATTTTGTGTTATATTTTATTCTATTTTACAAAATGGTTTGAATGAGGAGAAACTATCCAAACAATATATGTAATGTAAAGTCCATTTATTTTTAAAATACATTTATAAAGTAGTAAATGATTGAGTTCCAAAACATATGTTAGTACTTAATATATCCCATATATTAAAACATAACCTAAATCATGCAGAACATAAAAAATCACTTAATAATAAACAATTTTAAATTGAAATAATCATGTCAAAATAATTAATTTTATTTAGCGGATCCTTATATCAACTTATTATGGACCAGTGTATTAACTAAATGGATATGATAATTTTCATGATTTGTTTATTATAGTATGAGAAAACTATTATTGTTTTATAATATTTATTTGAATAATAATATAAGTTATTTTTATTTATTAACAGTATAATGATGATGGATAAAGTAGAATTGATGGAGCTGATGTAATTTAAGAAAACATCTCGTAATAAACATTTCCCTATACTCATTAGACTAAGATAAAGAGAGAATTGTCAATGCTCATGAACAAGGAGAATAAATATATTGCAATATAAGATGAAATAATCATAAATCATTCATGGTACACATCTGACAATGTTTTATACCTTGTAATAAAAATATATAGTTTCATTTTTTAAAAATAATATTTCTATGAATCTCTTATTATCCAAGACATTATATATTATGATGATATATTTTTAAATTCTATTAACGCAAAGATCGAATTTAGAGAATGGTCACATGTGTGTTGGGATATGAAATGAATTATAGAGTCACACTAGAGATCAAATAGTAATGGACATGATGAAAATATTTACAACTACCCATTTGTCAAATATGTAGTTCAATTAACCCTATTAGTATTCCTATGGCAACTAAGAATTGTTTAATGTGTGATATAGGAGTGAATAGAGTGCATGAATATTTAAGAGACATCAAAATATCACTCTGTACATCATATAAAATTAAAAAATCACTAAGAACACCACACACAGTTCAATGGTTGTACTACATGGGACATGGAAATAATATAATCCAATAAAACAAAAAAATTTATTTTGAGGATAAGCACTATCAAAATGAAACTAAGCTATGTAAACAAGGTTGAAGCTATGTAATTTTAAATTAGACTACATAAAGGTTATTTGAAGACAAAATGGGAAATAATAATGGATCATGTTGTATTGGTCATTGTGTTGGACATCCAATTTGATTACGGGAAATGGGAAGCCCTTTATAGGAAGGTTTAACACCCATTGAAGAACAAACCTGAGTTAATAAGCATGAGGAATTACTGTTGTCCAATGAAGAAGTAGGGTTATTCATGGTTCAGAACATTACTAAAACACAAACCACAAAACCCAAACAAGAAATCAATGATAGAGGAAAAGGAGAAAATAACAGACCTTGGATTATAGCCTTGATTCTTCCAAGAGAACATAGAGGAGGAGTGCCAAAAATAGGGGAGTTCCCTGAGAGTTTCAGAATCATGACTGAATCAGTCATATTTAGGGTTCTTTTAAATAGTTTGGGGACACTTTTATCAGCACTTACAAAAAAATGATGACAATGATACCTTTTATCAGCTCTAAATTGATAAGTGTCGATAAAAGGAATCATTTTTAGTGATTTTTTTTCAATGAAGAAGATTGATCTTTATCAGTTCTAATTAAAGGAAACTCTATTATTGCTAAAACCCTAGTGCTTAGAAAGGATTTATAATTATAATTAAAAATAAAAACTATTGTAATTATATTTATATAATAATATATTTGTTTCTTATAATTTTATAATAATTTAAATATATAATTATTCATTTATAATGACATAAATAATTTTAAAAAAAATCTATATCTTTTACCTGAAAATTTATAAATATATTTATAAATATTTATTTATAATTACAAATATATTTATATCATTATATATATTTATATCATTATATATGTATATATAATAAATATATATAAATATAAATATAGTAAATATATTCGTTATTTTAATTTATTTATGATAATTTTATAATTATCAATATATTTATAATATTATATATATTTATATACTTATATATATATATATAATAAATATAAATATAGTAAGTATATTCATCATTTAAATATATATATTTTAATTTTAATATTATTTTAATATATAATTGTGTATTTATAAATATATGAATACTTTTAAAAAAATTAATATTTATATATTAATAAATATATATATTTCCCCACAGGGTGTAGCTCGGCGGTAGCTACCCCTGTGGCTCTTGGTGAGGTCTTGAGTTTCATTCTCACTGATTACATGTCTACATTGTGTGTTGTCTGATTTTCTTTGTATTGTAAACCCTTTCTTTGAATAAACTGAGGATTCAGCCTCAATATATATATATATAATAAATATAAATATAGTATATTCATTATTTAAATAAATTTATCATAAATTTATAATTATTTTAATATATATAATTATTTATTTATAAATATATAAATAATTATTAGACAAATAATATTTTATAGATTGTTTGAGGAGAAAGGAATCTTTATTTAATTAAAAGAAAAAGGTGAAGAGGAGACAAGAAAAACCCCAAAGGGATGAAAAAACTAAAAAAGATTTTTGAGAGGGTGCTCATACTATGAGAAATGATCTCTCTACCTCTACATCAAGGGTGGTGCCCCCTCCAAGTTTTAACCTCCACCCATGTGCCATTATCTTCATCTGAGTGTTTGTCATCAAAATTATCCTTTATGGTATCAACTCTATTGAAGTCAACTGCAACATAATCCTTCCTCATTTCAACACCAGCCAATCATTCTATTTTGTTCCCATATTCATCACTTCTAGCTGAAGCAAGAAGATCAAAAGAATTATGAGTAAACAAACTCTTATTTACTTCATCCATCCTATTTTCAGAAGATATGTATCCAAAAGTAACAACAAAATATGACTTTATTTTCTTTTTCTCCACCCACAAAATTAGAATACAATGCATATGCTTTCAATACGTTAGTAGGTTGAATTTTCTTCCACTTTCTACTTTTGTTCCTTTTAGTGATTTACTCGGGTTGTTCAAGCAATTGTGTATCACTGTGAGAGCTATTCACAATGTTAGTGCCAAAAATGAAAGGAAGGATATGTATGTTAGGGAATTGGGCATGAGTCGAAACCATCCCATTCTGTCCAGGGAGAAGCTGACTACCACTTTCAGCAGAGGGAATGCCTTTAAATTGAATATCACAAGGTAATGTCTTCACCTATAAAACCTACCGTGAAGAAACCTATATATTTTATTGTTTGTCATTAGTAGAAATATTCATGTTTGAGACCTCTTAAAAGCATGGTAGTGTTTAAATAGCCACTCCAGAAGTGTCTTCTCTATCTGAATATTTCATCGAACTACTAGAACACCCAAAAGCATATTCAACAGTAATATAAAAGTAATGGTGTTGATCAACCCTTTAGGTTTTAGTTCTATTTGATATCGTAACATCCCTCTTTTCTTTTCCCTTTATACTTTTAGCATTCACCATAACTTGTTATGGACAGAGATTATAATCTGCCTCAACATAGGCATAGAAATCATTTTCTTTTTGACTATCAACTGATTCAACCTCCTCCTCAACTGATAAGCCTCGGGATAACAAAATTTTGAAAGAAACCTCTTTTGTGATCTCATTTATAACATTTCCATCTATTTCCAGTTGCTCATCTTCCACAAGATCAACCCATTTAAATTGAATTTCATCCACTGTTAGAGTAGGGGAAATGAAATACACACCATCATGGGAATTAAAACCATAATTTGAGGTATGATCACCATTATCAAGCTTGCTCGAGGCCTCAGTAGGATAGACATTCAGACTATGATTATAGTGAACAGAATTTTGAATGTCAGACTTCGACACCCTCCAACAATTCTATGAATCATTTCCTTTAGAGTGACAATTATAGCACACTATATCTCTTCTACATGTCTAATTTGAGTGACTTATTATTCCACAATGCACAAAGAAAGAGGGTGTTTTCTCATATTCAATCCTAAGACAGATCTCATCATGTGATGTAAATAACACCACATTATCTATTATTGTGGAACTTAAATCTACCACTACCAATACACGTTCATAGTGACCATAAGTTACTGATTTAGTGGAATAATCCATTCTTATTGGTATGTCAATTATATAATCTATTTAATACAATATCTCTACATGACATAACACCCAGTTAAGTCCATGAATTTTGATCCATACCTATGCATAGGTGTCATTGAATTCATGAAAGTTGAACTCGAGCTTCCAATCATAGATCCATAGTGTTTCTATCTTGAGGATGATAGATCCAATATTCAACACTCAACTCTAAAACTCTATATAAGGGGAAAAAATATGAAAAAACCTCGGCCATGCGATACACAATTGATGTCCATAAAACACAAGATTTCCACTAAACGAGTAACAAAATTAGAGAATTTACATGGTTTCATACCTTTTGTCAATGAAATTTGAATGTTAAATGAATGTTTACATAGATCAATATAATTCAAAATTGCATCATTAGAAGATAAAACATGCACATTTGATCCTTTTTTAATAATTCAGTGTAGTGATCGATTCACAATATGAACAATAGAACCTCTCGAAATTCCAAAAAATGAAGAGAGATGCTTCAAACTATCCCTGTTCTGATCAATGTGGGATGATAGTTTCCAACTTGCATACTAATATGAATAAAAAGAATGAAATTTCCGGCTTCGAAGATGAAATAGGTTAAAATTGTCGGGAGGCAAAGTACATCTTCTCCCTTTCCTTCAGCTTCCTCATTAAAATAATAATATTTATTTATTTATAATAATTATAAATATATAAATATATAAATATAGTAAACATACATCTTTAAAAATAATTATATATAAATAATTATTTACAAATATATTTTTAACATTATTAATGGTTATATTATCATAAATACATGCATTTTGAAAATGAGTGAAATTGAACAATTAGAAATAAGTACACTTTAATAATATTGAAAAAATTGATATGTTTTTTTAATTAAATATAAATTATAAAACAAATACAGATATATATTGAATTAAAGATGAATACATATTTAATATAATAATTTATAGTAAATAAATATTTCTAAATAATTAATTTAAAATGATTAAATTCCAAAAAAAATAAAAATATAAAAAATTAATAAATAATACCAAACAATAATAGCATTAAAAAATAAATAAATAAAATTGAAAAAATTTAAAATATAATATGCTAAATGAATCATGTCATAATGAAATTCTAAAATATTCTAAAATTTGAATAAATTACATAAATATTAGGGGTATGTGTTTCTATACAATTTTTAATTAATTATGTATATATTTGTGTCTTTACATTATATATAAAACCGAATTAATTATGTATATGTATGTGAAATCAACGTAACAAACATTTGATATATATTAAATTGGAAAATCAAACAACATTAATAATTAATAAGACATCAATATGTTTTTAATTGTTAAAATTTATTCATTTTATATGTCTATATATAATATGTAATATTTACTAATATTTATAAATATATTAAATTTATTCATTTTTATTTGTAATTATTTAATTAATATAATGTTTAATTTTTTTATTAATTTAATAAATTTTCATTTATATTTGTTTAATTATTTAATTTTACTCATTTTAAATATATATATATATATATATTTATTTAATATATACTATTTATTAATATATTTGATATATATATATTCAATTTATTCAATTTTATAAATAATTATTTAATTAATAAAATTGTTAAGATTTTGTTAATTTTTATTTATTTAATTATTTCATTTTATTCTGGACCAATATCAGTGCTCAAAATAAGACAATGATAAAGAGTTCTATTTATCATTGCTAAATAAAAGTGCTCATAAAGGGTACTATTTATCAGTTCTTTTTTAGCATTGGTAAAAGGCCTCATTTATCCACACTTTTTTTAGCCCTGATGAAAGCCATCACGGTAAAAGGTCTATTTTTTCATATTTATACCAAGATTTAATTGAGAACTTCTTATCATCCTTAAGATGATGGGAAATATAAGAATACTATTAAAATATTATTAGACATGTTAAGGTTAAGCTCAATTGACTTTCAAGAAATGTGAGATCATTATTTACCTTTGGTATATTCAAAAGACCCATATTTTCTAGGTATTTTTGTTATTATATGGAATTACTATGATTTTGGAAAAATTGAAAGTGCACGATTCTGAGGCCCATTGCACCTGAAATTAATTTCTGAACTTTATTTTAAGGTACATTCAGTAAACACATGAGCGACATTTTCTATCTTTTGAACCGGTGCTCGGATTTAAAATCTGAGGGCATCGTTGAATTCACAGTGACAATATTTGCTTAAGGGAGGCTTTACTTTGATAATAGTTAGTTGGGAGAAAAAGTTATTTTTTGACCTTTTAAAATAAATAAAATAAAATAACATTATTATTTTATTTTGTTTCTAACCTATCCTCGAACGGACAAGTGGAGGCGGGACCTGTGATGTGTCAATCCATTTAACGGTTTGACCCTCCAATCTTAGTAACATCAATTTTGGGGAAGTTAGGAAGATTCATAATTAACGAGCCCCATTAACTCCGAAATTCATTACTTACCCCCCACTCTTATTTATATGGAGATTGAGGGGAAGAGATGACACAACTTCACCAAGTAGTGAAGCGCTGAAGGAGTAACGAGACACCAAAATCTTGAAGGGAGGAGCTGGTTCTGGTGATCGGTGACATGCATCACCGAAACCCCAAACCAGAGATTGAAGTTTGAAGAGGCTACATGGGAGGCTTGTAGCAGGGACGATAAGAAACAAGACTTCCTCAATCGTGAGAGCTCTACAATGATTCGAGGTAGTGGTGGTGTTGATTATTTTTGTTTTCCCCACAACCCATTCTAAAATGGTAAGAATAGATCAAATCATGAAAAAGTCGATCCGTTATTCGATATATAGGTGGGAGGGTGTGTTTTATTATTGGGATCGAGATTGAAATTAAGGCATGAAATCCGGCTGGACAACGTTTTCCCCAAACCCCCCGGATTTATCTCTAACGCGGAGGGTGCATGCCGACACGAATAAGGCCTGAGCTCCTATACCAATGCGTTGATTGTGATATCCCAATTTGATGTTGGAGAAAAGTTGAATCAAGGCCTACCACAGTGAAGAATGCGATCCTAGGAGGCCACAAGTGCAAATAGTGTAGGAAAGGGGCCACCGGTGCGCGACCGGCGGCTCGGTGAGAATCCTACCTCCGACATCGGCGCTAGCGGCGACACACTGTGGCACGACAACAGCACACGATGGTGCCGACTACGTGCCTGAAGGAAGAACCAACCGACTCCCCGGGTGGCGGCAGAACCGGGGTGGGGCCCGCCCCCCAGCTGCCCACCCACGCGACAGTAGGGCTGTGAACTGCGATGGCCGCGATAGGAGATGGGGTCGTCGGTTCGACCAGTGGCCGAAGGACGGGGTGCACGCCAGTGGCACGCCCAGTGGTGAAGCCACGACCCATCGACTGCGGCACTGTGTGAACCGTGGCACCACGTTGGGTCAACCCCTGCGGGTTAACCCGCTGACGTGGCTCTCCACCACGTCAGCCCTGCTTGGACACGCTGCGTCTGGGTGTCCTTGGCAGCCCGCGCCCCCCAGGTGGGTTGCACCACCGGGCCAGCCCATCAGACCAACCCACCCCCAGCTAGCCGACCCGTGGCCAAGAGGCCTAACCCGCGGCCCATCTAGGTCAGTCCGGGTCGACCCAGATCAATCCGGCTCGGCCCATGCCGAACCTGGTCAGGCTGGCCCGACTAAGGCAGACTAGACCCGGACCGAGTACCGACCAGTTATAAAAAACATGCCCTAACATCTAAATTGTGCATCTATTTCACAAACCGTTTGCGATGTCAAAATCATTTGGAAAATTTAATCCTTTTGAAATAATCCACCTTAGTTTTGTAGAATGTTGGTGTATGACCGAGTTGGATCAAACACGAATCCAACCGGGCCCCCAGCAATAAAACGCCCGTATCTTGTAAACTGTGCATTCGATTGACGAGCCATTTGTGGCTTTGAGACTTTCTTGAGGAGACATATCTTTTGAAACATCTCTTGGTGACAACCATGGATATCAAGATGTGGCGTGTGACTTGAGGAGTGGTTATCCCAACTAGACCTAGTACAAAACCCTTTGGCTGACTGAGACCTAAAGACTCTTGACTTTGGACACCTTACGACTTGAAAACTGGCCCTATGGGAAGCGACTCTGTGTGACCCAGCAGGCCCATGGTCGGAAGCAGCTCTGTTTGACCCATAATTCCCATGGTACTCATCAGGGATGTGTACCTCAGTCTGACTAGTGTGGGAAACAACTCTGTGTGTCCCGGTAGGCCCACGGTGGGAAGCGGCTCTGTGTGACCCGACTTGCCCACGGTACCCATCAGGTATGAGTACCACAATTGTCCAAGTTTATTGGGAAGTGGCATTGTGTGACCCAACAGGACCACGGTGGGAAGTGGCTCTATGTGATCCAGCATGCCCACTGTACCCATCATGGATGAGTACCACAACAGTACAAGGTTAGTGGGAGGCGGCTCTATGTGACCTGGCAGGCCCACGATGCTCATCAGAGGATGAGTTTTCCAGTATCCAAGGAGTTAAACGATACAATGATTCTTCTATCCTTGAACTAAAGTGATACCTAGTGTGATATGACTAGTGTTGTGTACTTTTTCTTCATGTTATACTTATTGTTTGATTTGTGGTCTTTACTTGTTGTTTTGGGGGTCCCTACTAAGTTTTGTGTTACTCACACCCGGCATGGGCCTTTCCCACATGTGTGCCGTGTCCTATACATACGATCAATACTTTGATGATGGACTTGGTGGAATTGGACCAGGTGGGCCATAGTGAGATCTGACATATGATACATACTCCCTTGGCTTCCAGTAGCTACGCTAATCCTACGATCACGTGGGGTTTTATATAGATGGCAATTAGAGCACTCTGGAAATTTACTATTTTCAGTACTTTCTTTTGGGGTTTGTATTCTGGCCCACTTACTTTCAACTGTGACTGTACTCAGTTTTCTCTCAGTGGTATACTATCTCTTCTCTTATGAGTTGTTACTTGGTTGGGTTTTCATGTGCATACAAGTATCTGGGAAAATGTATCCCACTTATAGGTTTATGACTTCGGTGCTAGTCTCCAGCCCCTAGCCTTCGGGAGGCAGGCTTGGGGTAGTCACGACACGGACCCCGGGGGTTGGGTCATGATAAAGTGGTATTAGAGGTGGTCAGTACTACGTAAAAGACTAGGAGTTTGTGTTTTTGTTTTAAAGTGATGATGTTGAGTGTTGTGAGTCCAACCTTCAGGTTCGGGGAATCCAGGGGTGGTGCAGCAGCTGGCGTATCCATACAATGGAACCTTGAGTCCTACTTTTCTGCTCAATGCATGAAAATACGGGATGCATTTTCATTTTGTGATTTTGAATAAAATCCATCTCACCAAGTATAATGTTCTAACTGTGGAACATTTTGATTTATCTCAGGATTCCTCCATGAGGACAAAGAACTAGGATCCAGATGATTAAGGATAGCCCTACCAATGATGTGGTGTCCGTCCAGGGACCAGTGTTTGAGATGGCCCTGCCGAGTGATGCCCCAGTGCTACCACCACCTGATGGTCATCCCATTCTACCTGCGGTTCCAGTAGAGGAAGTTTGTAGGATCAGCACCCTACATGAGTTTCAGAGGCAGTGACCTCCCAAGTTCAGAGGAGAGATAGATCCTCGAGTCGTTGAATACTGGCTATAGGTCATGACATGGGTCTTCCACTTTGAGTGGACACCGCCTGACCAGATGGCTATCTTAGCGGCGGGCCCTCTGCATGGATTAGTTGGGAGATAGTGGATTTTGACCATCTAGGTTCATGATGAGGAGACTATCACTTGGGCTGACTTCGAGAGGATTTTTTGGGGGATTTTTTACCCACAATGTTTCATTCTATTTGTATTTAGGAGATGCTTCACCTTCAGCCGTGCAGCATGACAGTTGTCGAGTACTCGGCAAGGTTCACAGATCTTTCCTGTTACTGCATGGATAAGGTTCTAGTCCCTTTCTTCAGGGCTCGAGACTTCGAGTAGGGGCTCATGAGGGAGATTATGGCATCAGTGGTGACCCTCAACATCTCCACCCAGGATGGGGTGCTGTAGTGGGCCCTTCGTGCAGAAAGCTTCCTAACAGAGAAGGCGCCAACAGCTATAGCTGACAGTAGACCCCAGGCAGTAGATTTTTCGGTAGATAGTAGGCATCAGGCATGTGGGCCCAAGCGGGCCAGTTCTTTTATACAGTGAATCTAGGACTCTGCGTTAATAGTATGAGGTTCCCAGTCTAGATGGAGTCAGTAGGGAGCCAGACAATGCTATACATGTGGCGGGTAGCACCACATGGCTCACGACTACCCGACCCTCCGTATTGATGACCAGAAGACGGTCGAGGGTCCACCGAGACAGAGGTAGAAATTATATCGAGGAGGTCCGTAGGTATTAGGGAGATGTGGCAGGGGAGTTGCCCATGCAACAGGTGGTTGGAAACGATTTGAGGTTCTATCACCACCACCTCCAGGAGGTCCACCCTGACCACAAGGAGCATGTGGATAGGGGAAAGCTCAGCTCCAGGCAGCTAAGGCCTATGACCACGGTGCTATGGAGATAATTAACGGTATGATCTATGTCTACTCCACCTTAGATACATTAATTATAGACACACATTCCTATCACTCTTTTAATTCCACAAACCTCGTTCGGAGCTCAGAGATTCTGATGGAGCTGTTGGCTCGATCCTTACAACTAGAGACACCTACGGGAGAAGATTCAACGATTAGACACTGGTGTTGGTGGTGTGATCTTACTCTCGGAGGTGAGAGCTTCTGATGGGATTTTCTAGTAGTGGCGTCGAGGTCTTATGAAGTCATTTTGGGTATGGGATGGTTATCCACAGTCCATGCTCAGATTGACTATATTAGTCACAAAGTGTGGTGTGTCTGCATAAATGGGGCTAGTTTTTCCTTCACCAATGATATAGGGACCTTGGTAGCATAGGAAAAACTTACCCAGAGAAGGGTGCAGCTGATTACACATCAGTTGTCTAGCCCTACCCATGGGGTAGTTGATGCTGAGAGTCTGAGCTATCCTATAGTGGTGGACCAGTATACCGATGTTTTTCCAGATGATGTTCTGAGACAACCTCCATGTAGAGAGGTAGACTTTTACATAGAACTATACCCCATGAAGACTCTAATATCTACACTATCATATTGGATAGCTCCTGTAGAGCTTCATGAGCTGCGAGTACAGTTGGAGGACTTGTAGAGGAAGAGGTTCATAAGACCTAGTGTTTCTCTGTGGCCAACCCCAATTTTGTTCTCTATGAAGTAATACGGGAGTTTGAGACTCTGTGTGGACTATAGGCACTTGAACCAAGTGATCGTGAAGAAAAAATACCCACTTCCATGGATTTATGATCTCTTTGATCAGTTGAAGGGATCTCACTGCTTTTCAAAGATAGACATCAGATCAGGATTTCATCAGCTCAGAGTACGAGATGAGGATGTGCAGAAGACAAAATTTAGATGTCATTATTACCACTATGAGTTCTTGGTTATGCCATTTGGCATGACGAATGCCCCTAAAATGTTCATAGGACTCATGAACATGATCTTCTAGTCACACCTCAATCACTTTTTGGTGGTCTTTATTGACGACATCTTGGTATAATCATCGATGGAGGAGGTGCATGCCTATCATCTGTAGATAGTTTTGGATACACTCCGAGAGCACCAGATTTATGGTAAGCTCTCAAAGTGCCTTTTATGGATATGAGAGGTCCAATTTCAGGGAAACACTATCTCGAAGGCTGCAGTTACAGTGGATACATCAAAGATAGAGGCTGTACTTTCTTGGGATCCACACAAGAGTGTAACCGAGGAGTGGAGTTTCCTGGGGTTGGCTGGATACTAATTGAGATTCGTGCCTGAATTTTCTAGAGTTGTGGCACCCTTGTCAGTACTGATGAAGAAGGTGAAGCCCCTCATATAGATAGAGAGATACTAGTAGAGTTTTCAGGAGTCTAGGCAGAGACTGACGAGTGCCCCCATCATGAGGCTACCAGAAGAGGGAATTGGGTATGTAGTCTACTCTGATGCATCAGGGACCAAACATGGGTGTGTCCTAATGTAGGAGTGAGCACTGATCTCCCATGACTCATTATAGCTGAGGTAACACAAGTAGAACTATGCAACCCATAACCTGGAGTTAGCTGGAGTGGTCTTCACCTTGAAGTAGGGGTGACATTACTTGATGGGTGAACATTTTATAGTCTACTCTGATCACAAGAATCTCATGTGTATCTTCTCTCAGAAGGACCTGAACCCGAGACAATGATTATGGATGGAGTTCCTTACGGACTATGAATTTGAGATAGTCTATACTCATAGAAAGGGGAACGTGGTAGCAGATGCAATCGGAAGGAGCAGTAGCCTACAATAGCTGAGTTAGGTGACACAACATCTAGCCAAGATGCAGATATCCTTCGTGGATAGATATGGAAAAGTTTACCTTCAGTCTTTGACAGTCACTCCCCCACTCCTTCTGCGAGTCCGGGTGGCACAACTTGGGGACATTGACTTCAAGGCTCGACATGCTGAGATATCCTCAGGACAGGAACCTGATGGATTTTCTAATGGTGGGGAGTATGCCATACTATTTAGAGGACATACCATAGTACTAGTGTGGCTACAGGAGGAGGTGTTGATGGAGTTCCATACATACCCTATGGCGGTACATCATGGTGTGGAAAATATATACCTAGACTTCCACAATTAGCACTGGTGGACAAGAATGATGAAAGCAGTGGCATAGTTTGTTTTTCGATGGCTCACTTCTCAGCATGTGAAGGTCGAGAACCAGGTTCTAGCAGACTTAACTCATCCACTAGAGGTGCCAGAGTGGAAGCTGGATGGGATCTACATAGACTTTGTGACTGGGCTTCCACGTATATGCAGGGGAAATGATTCCATTTGGGTGATTGTTGACCGACACAGCAAGTCGTCCCACTTCCAACTTATCAGAGAGTAGGGATCAATAGAGGGCTTGTGACGCCTCTATGTTCAAGAGATTATGTGACTCCATGGGGTGCCATCGATGTCATCACTGACTGTGACACAGATTTTACTTTCCAGTTGTGGAAGGGATTACATGAATCATTCAGGACTCAACTATGTTTGAACACCGCCTTTCATCCTCAGACGGATGGTCATACAGAGTGGACCATTCAGACACTGGAGTACATGGTTCGTGCTTGCATCCAAGATTTTGGGCGCAGTTGGGAGGATCACTTGCCCTTGGTAGAGTTCACATATAATTACAGTTATCCCTCCACTATCATTATGACACCATTTGAGGCCTTATATAGTTGATCTTTCAAATCACCTCAATTCTAGATAGACCTAGGGGAGTCATCACTTATGGGTCCATAGTTTGTATAGGCTACCACTGAGAAGGTGAAGATCATCCTGGAGCGGATAAATACAACACAGAGAAGGCATAATTCTTATGATAATAGGAGGCAAAGACCTTTAGAGTTACAGGATGGGGACCATGTATTCTTACAAGTATCTCCTCAGCAGGGACTATAGAGATTTGGCCAAGGAGGCAAGTTATCACTGAGGTTTATTGGGCCATTTATTATACTTCAGAGGATAGATGAGGTTGCATACCGCTTGGCACTTCCACTGTAGTTGGATAGGGTGCACGACATCCTCCACGTATCCCGAAAAAGGAGATACGTGCATGACCCATCTCACGTTATCAACCATGGAGAGATGGACTTAGACGATGAGGTGACATTTATGGAGGTTCTAATAGAGATTGATGATCGACATGAGAAAGTCCTTCATGGACAGTCGATACCATTGGTGCGCATTCGTTGGTCGTATGGGAACCTCTAGGAGAGAAAATTGGAGCGAGAGGCTCAGATTCATTCTTAGTACCCCCATTTTTCTCCTAGTTAATGTTGTGGATTTCCAGGACAAAAATCCCTAATGTGGTGGGAATACAAAGACCCGGATTTTCCATGTAATTTTTTTAATTAAATGGAATTACTATTTGTCTGCGAAAATTGAATGTGTATGAATATGAGGCCGGGTATTCCTAGAATTTATTTTTTAACTTTATTTTATGGTATGTTTAGTAAACACGAGAGCGGCATTTTCTTACTTTTGAACCAATGCTCGGATTAAAAATATGAGGGCACCGTTGAATCTACAGCATCAAGATTTTCTTAAGGGAGACTTTACATTTACCATAGTAGGTCTTGAGAAAAAGTTACATTTTGAACTTTTAAAAAAAAAGTAAAATAAATTAACTTTATTATTTTATTTTGTTTTTAACTTATCTTCCAACTGACAAACGGAGGTGGGACCAGTGATGTGTCAAGCTAGTGAATGGATTGACCCTCTAATCTAAGTAACAACAACGTTGTGGAAGTTAGGAAGCTTCCTAATTTATGAGCCCCATTAACTTCCAACATTGTTACTTACCTTTCCCCTCTCTTATTTATAAAGATATTGAGGGGAGGATATGGCATGACTTGACCAAGCAATGAAGTGCTGATGGAGTACGGAGACACCAAAATCTAGAAGGGAGGATCCGGTTTTGGCGAGAAGTGACATGGGACATAGAAACACTAAACTGGAGATTGAGAATCAATGTGGAGATGGGGATGGCTTGTTGTAGGGATGATGAACAAGAGACCTCCTCAATCACGAGAGATCTCCAACTATTCTAGGTAGGGGTGGTGTTGATTATTTTTGTTATCCCCACAACCCATTCTAAAATGATAAGTACGGAGAAACTGATGAAAAATTTGATCTGTTATTTGATATATATGTCTGATGGTGTGTTTTTTAAGTCAGACCAGGATTGAAATTATGGCATGAAATCTGGTTGAACAACTTTTTCCTGGAAACCCCCCAGATTTATCTCTAACGCGGAGGGTACATGCCAGCACAATCAAGGCATGAGCCCCTCCCATTGTGGGATGATTATGATCACCAAATTTTAATTTTGAAACAAGATGAATCAGGGACTACCACAGTGAAGAACGTGTTCCTAGGAGGCAGCATGTTCAAAAATCGTAGGAAATGGGCCACCGGTGCGCAACCGGCGACACGATGAGCATCCTGCCGCCGATGGCATGTAGCGGTGGCAGCCATGTGCCCAACAGAAGAACCGACCACTGCCCCGGGAGGCGGTGGAAGAAGGGTGGGGAATGATGCCCAGTGGAATTCCCACGTGGCATTTGGGCCATGGTCTACGATGATCACTACAAGAGCAGGTGCCACCAGTACGATCGGTGGCCGGAGGACAGGGAGAGCGCCTAACAGCGAAGCCGCGGCCCGTCAGCCATGGAACGGAGTGACCTGCGGTTCAATGTGGCACCATGTTGGGTCAACCCCCATAGGTTGACCCACTGACATGGCTCCGCACCCCATCATCCCTACTCAGATGCGCCACATCCAGGTGTTCCTGGCGGCCCGTGCCACCAGGGGGTGGTCTCACCAGGCTGGCCCTGCAGACCAACCCACCACCCAGCGGGCCGAACCACGACCCGAACCATGGCCCAGCTAGGTCGAGTCAGACCTGGGATAGATCGGGTCAACCCAGATTGATCTGAGTCAGCCCATGCCAAACCGGGTCAGGCCGGTCCAACCAAGGCGAACCAGACCCCGACCTAGTACCGACCAGTTATACAAAATAAGCCATAACTTATAAACCGTTCGTCTATTTGAAAAACCGTTTATGGTATTGGGATCCTTAGGAAAAGGAGTTCCATTTGAGATACTCCACCTGTGTTTTGGATAATGTTGGGGTATGACCGAGATGGATCGAACATGAATCCAACTAGGAAATCGACATTAAAACGTCTGTATCTTGAAAACCGTCCATCCGATTGACGAGCCGTTTGTAGCTTTGGGTCTCCCTAGAGGAGTCTAATTTTTTGATACACATCATGCTGAATTAAATGGATATAAAGATTTTGATAGTGGATTAATTAGTAGTTCTACCAAGCAGAACTTGTACAAAAATGTACGACTGATTGAGATATGAAGACTGGTGACTTTTGACACTTTATGACTCGACGAATGGCCCAATGGGAAGCGACTCTCTGTGACCCAATAAGCCCATGGTGGGAAGAAACTCTGTGTGACCTAGAATTCCAATGGTACTCATCAGGGATGGATATGTCAGTCCGACCAAGGTGGGAAGCAGCTATGTGTGACCCGACAGGCCCACAGTGGGAAGAAGCTCTGTGTGACCCAGCATGCCCATGATAACCATCAGGATGATTACCATAAGAATCCAAGGATAGTGGGAAGCTGCTCTATGTGAACTAGAAAGTCCATAGTGGGAAGCGGCTCTGTGTGACCCGGCATGCCCACGGTACCCATCAGGGATGAGTACCAAAACCGTCCATGGTTTTTGGGAGGTGGCTCTCTATGACCTGGTAGGCCCACGATGCTCATCAGAAGAGGTGTTAACCAGTAGCCGAGGAGTTTGAAGATACGATGATTATTCTATCCTTGAACTAAAATGATACCTGGTGCGAGCTTACTTGTGTTTTTTACTTTTGCTTTTTTCTATAATTCTTGTTTGATGTGTGGTATTTCCTTGTTGTTTTTGGGGTCCCTACTGAGTTTAGTGTTACACAACCCCTGCACTGGCCTTGACCACGTGTGTACCATGTCCCATGTAGATGATCGATGCTTCAATGATGGACTTGGTGGTGTTGGAATAGGTGGGACACAATGATATCTGACAAATGATACATACTCCCCCGGCTTCCAGAAGCTACACTACTCCTACAATCAAGTGGGGTTTTCTACGGATGGCCATTAGAGCACTCTTGTAATTTACTGTTTTTATTACTTGCTTTTTGGATTTTTATTCTAGCCCATTTACTTTCAGCAGGGACTATACTCAGTTTTCTCTTAGTTGTATACTTTCTCTTTTCATTTGAGTTGGTACTTGGTTGGGTTTTCGTGTGCATACAGGTATCTAGGAAAATGACTCCCACTTGTAGGTTTACGCCTTCAATGTTGGTCACCAACCCCTAGCCCTTGGGAGGGGGGGGGGTTCGTGTAGTCATGTCACAGGCCCCAGGGGATGGGTCCTGACATACATTTTCCTATAATAATAGCTTCCATTTATGTATTGAAATGGTGCCATATGAGGCATTATATTGCAAGAGATGTCATACTCTAACTTTTTGGGATGATGTTGGTGAAAGTAATCTTGTAGGTCTATAACATATGTAGGAGAAAATGATTAATATAAAGAATACTTAGAATTACATTAATGTTTCCCAAATATAGAAATAGAGCTATTCTAATAACCGAATTTAAATTGGGAGATCATGTTTTCTTAAAAGTATATCCATGGAAGGGTGTTATATGAATTGATAAGAAAGGAAAACTAAGACCCATATACATCAGACCATTTAGCATTCTAAAATGAATTTGATATGTGACATACTGGTTCGAAATGAATTCTATTATATCAAAAGTAAATGATATATTCTAGATATATTTATGGAGGTAGTACGTGCTGAATCCAATACATGTTCTCACCTTTAAGGAAATATAATTGGAACATGATTTTTCTATCTGTGTAGAAACTATCTAAATTTATGAAACTATTAAACAAGTGTTCATGAATTATATGAATTGGGCGGTAAAGGTACTTTGGAGAATTCATAAGATAAAAGAGGAAAAATTGGAAATATAAGGTGTTATAATGAATAACTACTAAAATATGTTCATGAGATGACTTTCTATAAATATCAGGGATGAATGTTTTTTAAGGGGAGAAGAATGTAACTTCTATGATTCAATTATATTAATCTTTTATTTTCAGAAAAATAATAAAACAAATACACATAGTTTTATTTGAGAATTTTATAAACACCTAAATTATAAAATTTTATAAATTGAATTTTTTAGATTAATTTAATTTTTTAAATCATCATATCAAAATTAAATTATGGTAAATTTTTGGGATTTTTCTAAAGTGATTTATTTTTCAATAAATAGAAAAATAACTACTTTTTCAAATATTGTCATTTCTATTCATTAAACCAAGTAATTTATAAGTGTCATTATATTTTGTATTTTTTTAAAGTAAACTATGATAAATTTTATTTAGAAAAATATAATTAATTCCCTTTGAATCAAAAATTTTCATGATTTTGAATTTTATTCAGAAATACATTTTTCAAAAAACTATTTTTTGTTGCCTTTTACACAATTATATTAAAATTAATTTCTTCCATTTATAGAAAATAAATCATGTAAAATTTATATAATATTTAGAATTAGCAATTTCAAAATTTGAAAATATTTCCCTTTTATTTATTGTCATTATGAATTGTAATCATGGGTAATATTTGTCACTATGGTAATGATGTAATGGATAAAACATGGATAAAATGATGAAATAAGGTATCAAAATCAACCCAAAACTTGAATTAATTTAATTTGATGGTTTAAATTCGACAATATACTTAAAAAATTATAATATGTTTCATTTTGGTGTGTTTTTCCTTGATAATAATGTTAATATTATTTAATTTAAAAAATTACAAAATCTTACTCTCTTGAATGTAATATATCTAAAATTTTTATATGTGAATTAAAGGATGATATGTTCATTTATAAATGTTTTTTGAAATTTAAAATGATTATTTTAATCATATTAATTTATTTTTTGTTTTTAATGATGAAATAATTACCCTTAAAACCTTACACAGTGCATACACAATGCTTGTGCAAGAAGTAGAAATATCACATATATATTTTTAATAGCTCAAATTGTAATAGTTTTTTGGTGAATTATAGTGACTCAAGAATTATATAGATGAATATAAAATATTATAACTATTTTAAAGGTTTATATTTGATTTTCACTTCTATCTTGATATCTTTAAATTAAAATTAATTGAATTGTTTAAAAAATAAAAATAATGATATATTACGAAAAATAATATTTTATTAATTTTTTAAAAAATTATAAAATATTTAAATTGGACAATTATTATTATTAATTGTCTAAAATTTCTTCCCCAAACCATTTTTTATCAAATATTTAACTTATAAGTAAAATTATAACCCTTAAATACTGAAATGTTTGTTACCATAGTTAAGGATAAAAATGGTTAACAAAGAAGTTACACAAAATTATAAGTATTAAAATGAAATAAAAACTTTATAAAATATAATCGTTTTGTTTTTTAGATATTCCACTTATCACCTCATAATATTTGTAAATTTGGATTAATTTTTCCATGAAATTTACTTAATATTGAAAACATTAAGAAACAAATATGCCACTCACCACAATTTTAAAAGAGAACCTCTTACCCTCACTCCCTCAAAAATCATGATACATTTATCTAGACCAAACCCTAGTATAATATATCCTAAAAATAATTATCCATGTTATATAGGTGGTAGTATTCCAAAAATATAAACCCTAGTGTCCTTTGGAAGAGATACAACGGTGGTTTCTTTAAAAGAATGTAATCTGCTAATCCTAGATCTTAATTTTTTTACTTCTTCTTTTACCACCTTCAATTATGTCCTAAAAATTAAAAAATAATAAAAATATTATCTAAAATATACTTATATGTTATTATTTTTATGTACTAATATGAATCTATCTCCTTCCCCATCAAATGGGAAGTGAATGTATCACTCATACGTATGTGTGGAATACCGCCTCTACATATCAATACAATTCATTTTCCATTACCATATTTCATGGATGGTAATTATGATGGGTTTAAATTATTTATATTATATTTATGAAATAATTATTCATTATTAATTAAAATATTATATATAAATCGTTATATTCCAATTCGTTGGAAGATGATAATGTCTCTCATGCATACGTCTGGACTACCACCTCCACGAAGCGATGTAATTTATTTTTCATTTATTATTTACATTGATTGTAATAAGAATAAATTTTTTTAATAATTTTTATATATGTGATATAATAATTATTTTATAAAGTTGATTTACTATTTAATTTTTTTTCCATTCATTGAAATGTGAAAACAACATTTATGTCTACATATGACCTACCATCTCCATGAATGGTGAAACTCAATTTTCCTTCTCTAACATTAGAGGATGATTAGAATATATATATAATGAATATATAGGATATTTATATCATTTTTAACATCCCATATTTGATTGAACCATGATAAATATATCAGGGCCGAAACTACCTTACTTAAACTTACACGTATGAAAAAAAATTAACACTTGTAAAAGATGATTTTAATAAATAATTGTTAATAAATGGGTATTGAAATGTGATAATTGGATCATATATGATATAATACGTATGTATATTGTTCTAGTACATAATTTTAAAAAAATTAAATTTTTTAGACATAAGGATAAAATTACATACAAAGAAAGTTAGACATAAGGTGAGGGTTTAATTCACAATCTCATCATTATTCATGATTGTTTATGTTTTACTATCCATTGAGAGAATAATATGACATTTCTATCTCAAAAAAATAAACTATATTATTCACTGGTTATTTATATAAATTACAAGTTTTCTATTCATTTTACACTATCATGCACTCAAGATACTGGAATAATTTTTTAAAGAAAATCGACTATATTTTTCTTTCGGTTGGGAATAATTTTCTTCGATGTTGTTTTTCCCATTAAAATGTTTTCATGAATGTTTATACTATTTTAAAATTATTTATCAAATTCCTTTTTACCCATGTATAAAATTTATAAAAAGTTTTAAAAATAATATTCTTTTTCATTTTCCAAATAAGACAGCTTTTACAAAAGATGTAAAATAAATCTTTGTTTTAACAATCTATTCTTAAAGGAAATTTCCCACCGTTAAGACTACTCAATCATTTGAATCTTAATTTACATGATTCCATTATTTTTTACAATTAATTTTTTTCCTAATATTTTAAAAATATTTATATTTTAATATAAGTGATTTTAAAACAAAAATGGTATTTTATCAAGAAATCATCCACTGATCTTTTTAAAGTATTTTCATTTATATCCACATATTTTGATGAATATTATTCATTAATGGGGAGATAATATATTTATACCATCCACCATATTACTCAAAATGGATTATTATTATGTTATATATATTTATTGTGTAAACTATTAACATTTCTTTTGTTATTTTTTCAATACGAATGTTTATTATTGGTCAAAGTAGGACACTCAAGAGGGGGGTGAATTGAGTTACTATAAAAATTTTAGTTCAAACTATTTATTTAAAAGATTCCTCCAATTTAAAAATTAACAGGCTAGTTAATCAAAGTATTGAATTTATAATAGTTTGACTGTTCAACTAATTTCTCATAAGATTTATTATTTCTCAATTATAAATATATGGGATATTAATACAACTTTTTAAAATAATATATTAAAAAATGTTTTAAACACTATCCAAGACTAGCTATCAAAGTAACTTTCATTTTTATAATGTATAGGTAAATAATAGTGAAAACTAAATTTATAAACATAATGGATATAAAATAAGTGGTTTTGTCTCAATCTGATATGTAGTCCTCTCCTCTTAGTGATCACCTTCCACCAAGAAATCTATATTGACAAAGGTTTTGATCCCCAATCTGGATCAGGGTTTACAAAACAGTACATAGAATATCCAAGTCACAAGACCTCAACTATAGTTCTAAATGGGAATAAAATAAAACCATGACACATAGGAACTCTTCCACAATTCTTCATGGGATAAAGCAGTGTAAAATATTGTTGTTTGAGGATGTCTAGTATCCTCTAGTTCAGTGTAGTAGAAAATGTTTGTTTTAAAGAAAGATCAAAAAACTTCTTGAAAATGTAATAAAAATATAAAAAATAGAGCAATAAGTATTAGATTGAGTTTAGAATGCTCGGTGTGTTATGTAGTTGAACTATAGTCTCTTTTATGTATTAGAGTTGAAGTCGCAGTCCTCTTCGGGAAGTAGAAACTAAAACAGAGTGTCGTGGAGGACTGTTTTTTGTCTTCTAGGAAGATGGTATGATATTCTCCTTTGGTTTAGCTAGATTATGAGAGATGTTGGAATTTTTATGAATAGTAGTTCTATGAATCATATCAATCAGGAATGAAGAGTTCCTAATGTGTTATTCCTTTCTGTATGTTGCTCATGTGGTTTTTCTATTTTGTCAACTTGTATCTTCCTGTGTATCTTAAAAGTACTTCATTCATCTTTATTCAATTTCTTTTTTACTATTGAATCCTAAAAATGTAGATGTTTTGAGAGATATGTTATACCTCATACTTTTGAAATCCTCATTTAAGAAGTCTAGAAAAATCATTAAACTAATCAGTCGCATTAATGCACTCAAAATATGAGCATTAGAAATAATTTAAAATAAAAAGAAATTTAAACAGTCTATTGGTGATTAATTTTTCAGTATCTTCTTCTATTAGTGACTCATTCCATTGGTGTGTCATTCTATTAGTCTTTTCAAGCATCATTGACTCATTACGTCAGTGACTCATTATAACTATTGGCAAGCCCTTGTATCACTAGCTCTATGTGTTGGTATCACCATGTGTTGTTAAGTCCTTTCATTGATAATAATATCGAGCTGTCGGTGACCCATTTTAACTATTAGTGAGACAGTTGGTCTATTGTTGTGACGATTTCATTAGCAGTGAGTCATATATTGGTGAGTCATTTTTCTCTATTGGTGAATCTTTTGAACTATTGGTGTCTCATTTCTTATATCGGTGTCAGTCTTTCATACTTAGAAAATATTTTTTCTTGGACTATCTTACATCATAAATATTAACAGAATATGTTAAACATATATGTGATTATACATAATCATAAATTACACATATTGAAATTTAAATAAACATTATTGAAATTATTATACATTATTAATATGTTTTGACATGATTTTTGATTATTAAAACCATTAATACTTGAGAGGGTGGCCAACAGTCTCCTATGGGCCAATAATCTCCCCCTTTTTGATGATCACAAATCAAGGCATTATTCAATAAAATCATTTTATATGTAATATAATCATTCTACTTATCATCTCCCATTATTGATGAATTTTTTCAATATATAGATAATGTTCAGATGTAAAATAAATAGGAATGGTATCAAAGGAAACATAAATAATAGAATCATAGACTAATGCCTTTTCGTACCACATGTAATTAGAGGTAAGAAAAATTAAATGTATAAGAGTGGTATAAAGGTTAAAATAAGGATAATTCCAAACTGTTCTCCCCCTTTTGGGATTATCAAAAAATGAAAGTGGAGAAAAAATTGTTCTCCCCCTTTTGATTCTAATCAAGAAGGAAATGTGTATCAAAGGAATGGAAAGAATCATAGAATAATAAATAGAATAAAAATAGTTGAAAGACAAGAACAAAAAAATTAATTAATAAATTAAGTACAATTTATTATAAATTTTCATGGAAAGACAACAAAAGACGACCAAATATCCCTATGAGAGAGTTATCTACACTATTTATCAGGATCAATAGGTTCCATAACTTTTTTTGAGGGATCAAAAAAAGGTCCATTGGGTGGTGAATTAGAAGCTGGAGGGCATGGATGTATCTTCAGAGGAGGTAGGATCAATCCTTCTGGATCATTAGGTGAAAGGCTGGGTTTTTGCTGTGACAAAATAAGAGGTTGAGTTTGTTCTATGATAACTAGCCAAATCTGACTAAAAGCCTGAGAATATAACATCAAAGGTGGAGGTACTGATCTATCAGGTCCAATAGGTACCGCAATAGGCACCACAATGGATTCCCTCTGCACATGATGGTATGTCTATAAAAGATTGATGAAATATTCAATAATTTCACCACAAAAATTTATATCTTTCCCACAGGAATCATTATTATACATGAATTTTTCCAAAATAGCGGTGAATTCCTTCATCTTATGTACTAGGTCTTTGAAGGCTCTGGTCACTGGAGGCAATTTCAGGTTCTCAGTTAGATACATAAAAAGACTAGTCAATTGATGCTTAATAATGATATTCTTAAAATAATAATCACTTTTTTGGTGAAATGAGAGTTGTAATCCTTAGTAATCTTGGAATAGAGACTAATCGTATCATGAACATGGTGACTATTCTTCTCAATCTTTGCATGGATGTCCAAACCAGAAGCATCAAAATAGATCATAAAGCTCTTAATAACATTTCAAACTACCTCAATGTCCAAGGACTGAGAAGTTTGACTAGAGGTAGAAGGAATATAAATACCTAAGGAATTAGTCTTCAATGCCTTATGAATAATATACAAACAACCTTTATACTCCGAGGTCAAAATATTTATTACAGAGACAATACCAGTCATTTGTTTTCTCATCTTGGAAGTGTTTGCAAAAATTGTTTCAACATTTGTGATTACGTTGGGTTGAATCACTGCTATAACTTTATTTGAAACAATAGCTCCATACACTCCAGTCACACCCACTGTCTAACTTAAAGAATAAATGAATTGGCCAAAATAATTCATTTCTTCTATTGACGACATGAGAGAGTGTAATTCATCACTCAACGTTTTGTTTTCCCTTCCATCTTATTGAATCTCATGAACCATCTTTGATTGAACTGATACACTTACAACTAAGAAAACCTCCTCCTTAATCTTTTCAAAGTCTTATTTAGTGAAAGAGTCACTAGGAAGGGTCTCATCCACTGATTATTTAGCAATGGGTACCAATACCTCATCATCTGACACTTCATAATCCAAACCCAGTTCTACATACCTAGGATTGTTTCCCATTAAAAAATAAAATTATCATCCATAGGAGTGAGAGTGTCACGTCATACTCTTCTTGGTTGATACTCCCCATTAGCTTGATCGCTCCTTTCTTGAGGCTCCGCTCAATTTATGATATCCTAACTGGTTTCTCACCTTCAACATGAGGTTTACTTCTTTCATAAACCAACCTAGGTATAGGGACTGCTTGATCTTCCACTTCATCATGAACATCAACATTTTCTCCTTCTTCAAAAACAAATTTAGAAGGTTCTTCCAACCTTTTTGGAACCACAACCTCAACCATCTCTACATATCCACCATGACCATCCTTATAATCATCACCATCACTTTCACTGCCTTCATGATAATGATGTCTAGAGACATTCTCTTCACTTCCATTTCCGTCAGCATTTTCTTAACCTTCCTCCTCTTCAACACCACTTCCTCTTCCACTGCCACTTTCACCTTATTCAATTCCTTCTTCTTCTTCATCTTCAGATCCATTGGATATACTTATATATTCCACACTACCTAAGACTTCAGTCTCCTTATCTTTATTTTTTCCAATAATTGATTCATTTGAGGGTAAAGTAAGTGGAGGACTAGTAGGTACAATATAAAAACATTTATGAGCTTTAATGGTGTTAGGATCACTCCTATCATTGATAGGTGGCCTTTGATCTATGACTGATGTGTCAAGCTCTTCTTCTTCTTTGGAAGACTAAACAACTTCCTCATCTGGTCCCAAACCAAGACCAACCATATTCCTTAGCCTAGTTGGATGGTTTTCTGGATTGAACTTATCATAAATCTAATCTTCATCCCCAAACCATTCTTTCTTCTTCATGGGTTCTAATTGATCTTATTTCTTTTAAATATATCATTACTTAGACTGATACCACTACACTCAGAAACAACATCATCTCCATCACTAAAACAAAATTTCTCTATCTACATAGCTAAGATCAACCTAGATAAAACAAGGAATTGTTTTTACAAGAAGGCTTGATCTTTTCATTTATGTGCACAAAAAGTTATGTACATAGATTTATCTTAATCCCTTTTCTCAGCATATAAAAAAATAGCCATCTTGATACTTTAGAGATGCAAAGTCCTATTTCCTATGACAGATCTGATGCTATAGAAATTTGAACAAAAATATACACTCCCCATATAACTCTGTAGAAATGGGTCTCCAATGCTCATCATTATCAAGAAGCTCCTTTAGAGTTTTATCAAAGTAGAAAATACCACTCTCAGATGGAGAGGTACATTTATAATCATCAGACACACCATCATAAATGACATTAATACATTCCACCTAATGTCTTGATGAAAATGAGATTCTATTTACTTTTACTGTGGACTTAATCAAAGAAACTTCACTTCCTTCCAGCAATAACTCCATATTCATGTAAAATTAATGAAATATATTTGAGTAGAAGGGTCCTTAATTATATTAGAATAGCTCAGGGCCTCCCTGATCCTATAACACTCTTAGTACAAAATACATTCTTTCTAACAACCATTCTAGAAGAACCTATTTTTCTAGAGTCTCTACACGGTTCCCGATAGCAGGATTCATAGGTTTAAAAGACGTGCTCGATTCCCATATATGTTTCTTAGTTGCGTGAAACTCAACACCTTCAAGAGTTCACATCAAATGCACCATTCCAATGGTTCGGTTTGATGGTTGGAAGGTGAATGGTCAGAGGGGGTAGAGAGAAAATTGATTGAGTGAGTGTAAGGGTAAAGGAGTAAAGTGGATCCACTCAAATTTATATCATTTAGGGATTTTGAAGTCACAAAACCCTGAAATCATGAACTGAGTTCAATAAAATAAATTTTTTAGTTCTGATAAAAACATTAAGCGGATAAAAACATTAAGTCATATGTGACGGCATGATAGATTTTTCATAACACTAATGCTGTCGGCATGACAAGGCGTCAGTATCGGCATGAAAACTATGTCGGCATGACATAGACTCAGTGTTGGTATGAAAAGTGTGTTGGTATGACAAATTCACTTAAAAATAATCAAAGTAATAAAAACATAAGTTCCTATAGATTGATCATTCCTAACTCATGTCTGTTGTAGTTCATTCTTTCAGTTTTCAATGGCATTGTGAAAATGTCAGGAAGATGATGTTCAATGCCAAATAACTCTTATGTTAAATCAAATTTTTGATAATAGTATCTCAAAAAGTGATGTCTTACATCAATGTGTTTTTTCCTAGAATTTGAAATAAGATTTCTAGAAATATTAATAGCACTTATGTTATCAAAATTTATAGGAACATGTATGAATTGATATCCATAGTCTAGTAATGTGTGTTTCATCCAAAAAATTTGTACATAACAACTACTCGAAGCTATTTATTCTACTTCAACAGTATATAATGAAACTGAAATTTTTTCTTACTACACCATGAAACTAAAGAATTACCCAAAAATTGTCATGTTCTATAGGTTCTCTTTTTGTCTAACTTACAACCACCAATGTTAGCATCTAAATAACTCACTGAATCAAAATGTTGTCCTCTAGGATAGAATAATCCTAAATTTGTTGTATGTAAAGATCCTTTTTGATAGCATTCAAATGATATTCTTTTGGGTTTTCTTGAAAACGTGCACAGATGCACACACAAAACATAATATCTGGCCTACTGGTAGTTATGTAGAGTAAACTCCCAATCATTCCTCTGTAAGTGGTTTGATCAACATATTTACCATCTTCATCAATGTCTAACTTATAAGTGGTACTCATTGGAGTGTCCCTACTCTTAGTTCATTCAAATCTGAATCTTTGTAAAATATCTGTAGTATATTTACATTATTAAAAAAATACCTATTTTATTTTGAAATATTTGAAATCCAAGAATGAATTTGAGTTCCCCCATCAAACTCATTTCAAATTCATATTGAAACATATTTGAAAAATCAACACATAAATAATTTTTAGAAAACCGAAAAATAATATCATCTAAATAAATTGGTACTACTAAAACATCTTTGGAAATTAATTTTATAAAAATGGTAGGATCAAAAATACCTTTTGTAAAACTGTTAGAGGTAAGAAAAGTGATAAGCCTATCATACAAAGATCTTGGAGTTTTCTTTAAACCATATAATGGTTTAGTTAATTTAAAAACATGATTGGGAATGTGTGGATTTGTAAAACCAGGGGTTTTTCAACAAAAATATCCTCAATTATATAACTATTTAATAATTCACTCTTGACATCCATTTGATTAATTTTGAAATCTAGATGTGCTGCATAAGAAACAAGGATTATAGTTGAATCAATTCTAGCTACTGGTGAAATGGTTGCCTCATATTCAATCCCTTCTTCTTTACTATAACCTTGTGTAAAGAATCTATATTTTTTTCTAACCATGTTACCAGATTCATCTACTTTATTCTTAAACACCCTTTTAGATCCTATAGTAAAAGTTTATTTTGGTCTATCTACAAGTTTAAAAACATTGTTTCTTTCAAACTGATTTAATTATTTTTCAAATATATCAAAAAAAATTCATCACTTATTGCATCATTGAATTTATTAGGATCAAGTTGTAACAATAAAGCTTAATGTTCAACCTGATTTCTGAGAGAATCTCTAATATAAGTTCATTTTTCTAAATCTTCAACTATAGAATCTAAAGGATCATTCTTGATAGTTCTAACAGGTCTAGAAAAATAAGGTCCAGTCACTTCAGGTTCTTCTACATATTTGGGTTGATCATGGATATAATCTTGAGAATTTATAGAACTAGAAGTTTTAACAAATTCCTTAATAGGATTGTTAGATGATTTAGTATTGATGTCCTAATTTGACATATCATTATTAAGATGTTATTGAGAGGTTTTTGGATCATGTATATATGTCTCATCAAACATGACATGTATAGATTCTTCCACACATTTGGTTTTCTTATTGAAGACTTTATAGTCTTTACAAGAAATTGAATAACTTAGGAAAATCCATTCATCACTCTTGGTAGAAAGTTTTTCCAGATAATCATTAGTGTTAAGAATATATAATTTTCACGCAAAAACATTGAAGTAGTTAACATTGGGTTTTCTATTTCTCCAAAACTCATAAGGAATGATATTAAGGATAAGTTTAATCAGGACTATATTGATTATATATCATGATGTATTGACAGATTCTACCCAAAATTATACAGGTAGGTCAAACTAACTAAGCATGGTTTTATAAATTCCTTATTGGGTTCGATTTATTCTTTATCCAAATCCATTTTTCTGGGGTGTCGTAGGAGCAGAGAAGTTATAACTATAGCCATTTTGTGAGAAAAAGGAATAAAAATCATGGTTCTAAAACTCACGACCATGGTAACTTCTTAGTGTATTAATTCTAAGATCACTATCATTTTCTATAGACCTAGAATACATGGTGAAATAAGAGAAATCTTCCCTTTTGTGAGACAAGAAGAAGGTCCAAATATATCTATATTATCCATCTATAAGAACATAGATATATTAATTCCCACTAAAATTTGAAACTCTAGAAGGTCCAAACAATTCCATGTGAACCAACTTTAGAGGTTGAGAAGTTTACACTTCATTCATTGGTTTAAAAGATATTTTATGCTGTTTAAACTTTTGACAAGGATTGTGTACTTCTTCATTTAGAAACAAAAGTTTGGGTATATCCTTGACTAAAACTTTTCTAGTAATCTTTCTAAGTGAGTATATATTATAGTGTCCTAATATCACATGCCAAATCCATGAATCATTATTAAAAGTATTCAAACATGAAACATTTTGAGAAATCATAGAATCTAAATTAACGACATAAGTATTATCATTTTTAAGAGCATAAAATACGAAATCATTTTTAGAATTAAAAAAATTTCAAGCATCATTTTCAAATTTAACATTAAATCCATCATAACATAACTGAGAGATACTAAGTTGGTTTTATTTTAATATATAAAAATAGTACATTAGAAATTAGAACTTAATTAGAATTACCAATTTGGAAAAGGAAAATTATTTTCCTTCATCATTTTCACCAAAAGTGACATGCCCACCATTGATCTTTATCAAGTTCTTGAAGCATGAGTAATCTCTTGTCATGTGTCTTGAACATCCATTGTGATAGTACCATAAAATTTTATAGGACATCTTATAATAGTTTTCCTACAAAAACATATTAGATAAGAAATGATTTTGGTACCATGATTTTTTTGGGTCTAGTAATATTAGTAATAAGATCTTGGGGAACCCGCATTTGCTTCTTGGGATTCCTATAATAAGCATGTAAAGTATTTGAAAAATAAAAATTATTTAGTCCATAAAACCTTAAAATAATATAAGATGTTTCATGGATGAAACTTGAAGAAAATTTTCCAGAACTGGGCATAGAATAGAATTATTCAGTTTTTAATATAAAACGAGTTTTAGTCATATTCCTCTTTCTTGGTTGGTATCTTATTCTAGTAGTATACCTAGGAGCTAAATTTTTACCAAGATTTTTAACTAATATTTATTTCCCATTGGTAAATCTTTCTAAATCCTTTTTTAATTTCTCATTTGATAATTTAAGGTCATTGTTTTCCTTAATCAATTGAGAGTTTTTCTCTTTTTATAAATAAATTTTATATTTAACAGTGGTAGTCAAAGAATACAATTTATTTAAATATTTTTATTTATCTTTTAGTTCATTAGAAGTTTCTTCTATAATTTTTAAATATCCAAATGTTTCGTCATTGGTCTTGTTTTTAGAATCACTTTTATCACCATAATAGTAAGAATTATGTTCAGGAGAGTTTAGTGTCACCTTAGATGTGTTTTTCATAAAAAACATATTTAACTTATTATCCTTTTCATTATGAGATGATTCTGAGTCACTTGAGCTATCCTTATAATCACTTGAAGATTCCTTCATGGTCTTTTTAAACTTTTTCACCTTATCATCATACTTATTCTAGTACTTTATCTTGGTAAATTCATCCTTTACAATACCTTTATTTTAAACTCATAGAATATTATCTCATTTGATGTATCACCTCTTTTACAATCCGTTCTCTTATGAACCTTATGATCATACTTTCTTTTGGAGTTGGTATTTCTGAAGAATTTATTTTTTTCTATAAAATTTATTAATCATTCTCTCTATTTGATCTATCTCTTCATAAATGTCTGTTTATGAGTATTCATTACTTTAACTTTATGTTTTATCTAATGATTATTTAATTATTCTTAGAGGCAATATATTTTAACGAAATATTTTTTCTTTTGGGTTCATTTTCCTCTTCTTTTTTACTTTGGGTTATTCCTTATACATCATCAACTTTCCTATCATCTACTTTACTGGAAATGTGTTGAAATCACAAGATTCTATTACGGATACAGAAGTTCCTCTCCATATATCTATTAAACATTTGATAATTCAAATAATTTTCTCTTTGGAAATAATATATCTTCCCATAGAGATAATGGGGTTCACAATTTCATTTAACATGAGGTACATGTTAAAAATAGTCTCACCAGGTTTCATTTTAAAATTATCATACTTTATAGTATAAGTGTTATGTCTCATTTCCTTATCATTAGAAGTCCCTTCATGTGAAATAGATAAAGTTTTCCAAATATCATAGGCAGATGTACAAGGAGATATTCTATTAAATTCTTCAACTCCTAGTTCACAAAATAGAGCATTCATAGATTTGAAATTTCTATTATATATAGTCTTTTTGGCATCACTCCATGTATTCCTAGCAGTCTTTGGGATTTCATATTTAGCTTCTATAACTGTAAAAACATCAATTCTTATACTTTACAAATGAATTTACATCTTAAACATCCACTCGACATAATTTGTTCCATTAAAGTAATGAGTTATGTTTTTAGAATAACCCTCCAATATATTGTCTATACTAAAGTAAATATTTCTATGAAGCTAAAATTTTATAGGTAATAGAAATTTATAGATCTTTAAAACACAACTAAAATCACAGTTGAAAAGCTTTTAAAAATATTTGAAACCTTTAAAAATTGTAGTTAAAAAAAATCCTCTGATACCAAATATTATTTGGAGTAGGACACTCAAGAGGGGTAGTGAATTGATTTACTATAAAAATTTCTGTTAAAATAGTTTATTTAAAAGATTCCCATAATTTTAAACTTAACAGGACAATTAATCAATGTAGTGAATTTATAATAGTATTAAAATTCAACTAATTTCTAAGAAGATTGATTATTTTTCAGTTATAACAATATGATATATTGATAAAACTTTTGAAACTAATCTAATAATCTAAAATAGTTATAAACACTAGACAACAATAACTATCAAACTAAAATTTAGTTTTCTGAAGTACAAGTATAAAAAAAAGAAAACTTTATTTGAAAACACAGTAGATATAAAACAAGAGGTTCAGTCTCAAGCCGAGACTCAGTCTTCTCTACATGGTGATCACCTTCCCCCAAGAAATATATATAGATAATGGTTTTGATTCACACCCTCGATCGGGGTTTACACAACAGTAGACAGTCTGTCTAGGTCACAAGACCTCAACCAAAGTTCTATGTGGGAAAAAAATTCAACCAGGTCACACATGACCTCTTCTACAATTCTATATGTGATAAACAAGTGCAAAAATAATGTTTTTTTGAGGATATCTGGTATCCCCCAATTTAGTGCAGGAGAAAGTGTGTGTTTTATAGAAATATTCACACACTACTCGAACACATAATAAAAAGGCACAAAACAATGAAATAATCATTAAATATAGTTTGTAAGGCTCTATTTGTTATGTAGTTCAGCTTTGGACTCTTTGATATATTAGAGTTGAAGATAGAGTCCTCTTCTGGAAGTAGACATAAAAACAGAGTGTTGTGGAGCACTGTGTTCTACCTTGTTGGAAGATGATATGATCTTCTCCTTAGGTTTAGTTTGATGCCACAAAGATGTTTGAACATTGATGAATAACAATTCTCTGAATCAAAGCATGCAAGAATGAGGAGTTCCTTGTGTTTTCTTCCTTTCTGTATTTTTCTCGTGTGGTTTTGCTATTATATCTTATCATATCTTCCAATGTGTATTATATATATTTCTTTCATCTTGAGTTCTTTTCTTTTATAGTATTTCATCAAGAAAATGTGCATATTTTGACATAGATGTTGTACCACGTACTTTTTGACATCCTCATTTAAGATGTCTGAAAAAAGAATTAAACTAATAAGTCACATTAAAGCACTCAAAATATTACTGTTAGAAATAACTTTAAATAAAAGGAAATTTAAATAGTCTATTGGTGAGTCCTTTGTCAGTATATCCTTCTTTCGGTGACTCATTCTATCAGTGTGTAATCCTATTGGGTTTTTATGTGTCGGTGACATATTATGTCAACGATTCATTGTAACTATCAGTGATTCCTTACATCGGTAGCTCCTTGCCTTAGTAGAACCATGTGTCGGTGATTCCTTGCATCGGTAGCTCCTTACCTCAGTAGAACCATGTGTTGGTAAGTTCTTTCATCGGTAAGACAATTAGACTTTCAGTGACTCATTTGAAATATCGGTGAGACCATTGGTCTGTTGGTGTGTTGACTTTATTGTCGGTGATTCATTTATTGGTGAGTCATTTTTTACTGTTGGTGACTCAGTTGAACTATCGTTGTCTCATATCTTATGTCAGTTCCAGTCTGTCATAGTTAGAAAATATTAAAACTTAGAATATCTAATAACAAAAATTTTAACCGAATTTTTTAATCTTATATATGATCATATATAATCATAATTACACATATTGAAAATTATGTAAGAGTGATTGAGATTATTAACCATGATTAATAGGTTTTGACATTATTTTTGATTATTACAATAATTAATACTGGGGAGGGTGGCCAACAGTATCCTATGAGCTAAAATATATGTTCATTATATTTCTACCATTTTATATGATAAATAAATTTGACTTATTAAGTGACATGTAGAGCCTGTTATAGAAACTTAATGAATCTTTATTTCTCATCAGACAAACTCGTATGGCTATTTGGTGTACTAATTACCTATCTACTTATATTGTCTTATTAAAAATATTTTATGGTAAGATCATGATGTTCAAAAATATAAATTATATCATTATGAAACTAGTTACTATTATCCATGTGATTATTTATATTGTTATCCATGGATTTTACCCTATTAAGGTATTAGTTATATGTAATATTTGATTATTTCTTTTCTTATCTATGTTAATCATGTTCATTTTTTCTATAATAGATTTCACTATATGAATTCCATTACTGATCATCATATCTAACATATTTATTATGTTTCCTTTCCATAGGATTTCGAGAGGTGTGCTATGAAAGATATGTAAAGACATACTAGAGATAATAATGATGTTATTAAAGAAAATAATATTTTGTATTTTATGTTTTCAAATGAAATGTAACATTAATTAATGTATCTAGAATTCCAGGACAACTAAACTATTTATTCCATGGGATTTGATCACCTATATTTAGTACCAATGTAGTAAAATAACCACTAACCCATGGATGTTGGAGTTAGTGGGTTAAAAATCATCCATTTTTGACACATTTCCCTTTGAAGTGATAACCCAAAAAACACATTTGAATAATCTCATTGGTTAGGATAACCCATGTACATATTGACCTATCATCTAACATGTAAATCTACTGGGGATATTCTAAATGGGTGTACCTTTACATTTAGATGTAGAAGACAGAATAATAACACAAAAAAATGTATACATGATGAAATATCAAACATTATGTTATATCAATAAAGTTTTATAGAAAAAGAACCATATGTGAGAAAACATAAAACATAGGATTCACGGGCTACAAATGCACACCTCATGAGAAGAATTATCAAACATAGGTATCAGAAGGACACACATGCATGTCCAAAAATCATGAAAAGAACCCATATAACATGCGCTAATGTCACGGACTTCCTACCTTAGTTGCAAGAATGATTAATGGATAGAGTCACCATTTAATTCCAATTTCACCACTAAAAACTAGAACCATAACAAATACAACATGATTTTAAATTCTAGGATTATATATGAGAATAAAAATCACCCAAAAGGTAGTTAAACATAAAAACACCCAAGATTAATTTTTTCCACCAATGATATAGGTTTGATTGATGAACATATGACAATTCCATGAATTTGAGTGATGACTCAACCAATGATTAAAAAACCTTGTTAGAAAATATCAAAACCTATCAATCTAATCAATAAAACAAATATATAATTGGTTTAGATTATTTAGAATAGAATAGGATTATTTTAGAATAATGAAGAACTCACCAGATTGGAAATTTCGGATTGATAGGTTGTTCAAGAATTGAACGAATGAGGTAGAAGTGACAGGAGGTCATTAAAATAATTTGATAGGGATACCAGGTTGATTTGGATCAAATATGAGAAGAGATAATGTGAAAAAGGGAGAAAATCTTGGGTTAAAAAATACCACATTCAGGCCGTACTAAGCCCCAAACAATGCCATCTGACAGCCGGTGGTAGGTAAGAGGGACACATTTTACATTGAAACAACACCATATAGATATTAGTTTATGGGTAGATTCACTTATACCTAGGAACCTCATAGAAGAGAAATTATATTCCCACATACTGGTCAGTTGAACTATTATAGCTTAAAAATCTACGACATGTCCACATGGCTCACGTTTTTCTTTCTTTAGCCTACTGAGCACCTCCAAATCACATGAATTTACATAAAAACATAATAAAAATCTACTAAAAAGTAAAGAATAGGCCTACATAAAATATATATTTCAAAACACTCCCCCTCTTATGACTTTGCATCATTGGTAAATATACTTGGACATCTACTCAAACAACTCAAACCACTGTAATTGAATGTATGTTTATCATTCCCATGTTTCTTTGTGAACATGACTGTAATACTATAGAACAAAATAAAGAGTAAATTTCTTTCATTGTAGTTCATTCTCTCTTTGATCAACTATTATATAGAGGTCTTTCCTCAAAATATGCATCAGGTTTTATCTCAACATCTTCACATTCATGAACATATACAAGATTTGGTTCATACTTCTGAAGCTAAGACTCATGAAACAATTGTGTATAACTTGATACCATGGAGGATTTTTCAACTGATATTTCTCCTTCTCAATGCATTATCTACTCTCTTATTTTCTAATGTACCAATAATTACAACTTCCCATTCTTAATCAAACACATATACCTCAACTGAAGGGACACCCTCAATAAACCTTGATACCCACAATAGACTCCAAGGGTTTTATCATTCGGTTGTAATAATATATTTGTTTTTTTATATGTAACCAGCCATTTTTGAAACAATTTCACATTATATATGGTTTCATAAACAAAACACGGCCCAAAAAACTGAATATTCACCTACCCCGTATCTATATAGTGGTGAACGACATTGACACCAATACAATGTCTCAAACTAATCTGTCTGAATTGAGGAATAGAATCTAGTAATGTATAAAAACACTAATAAATACAAGTGATCATTCTAAGAACGTCAAAAATATAAAACACACACCTAAATCATATCCTCTAATGTATGGATCATTCTTTCTTACTACCTGTTAGTCAAAGTATGAAATGCTGTACTCAATTTCAACTAAGTCCCCATCACCTTCTGAAAGACTTTCCAAAACCATGAAGTGAATTGGGAATATTTATCAAATATGTAGCTAAAACGTACTCCATGAAACCACATTATCTCTCAATCATTACGCTTTCAAATCTAATCCACTAAGTTAGTCTCTGATATTATTATGATGTGATCCATCATAGTCAACTGATCCACTACAACACAAATAATATCTCAACCTATCGGGGTCCTAGGAAACCCTTTCATGAAGTATATCATCACCTTGCCTCACTTAAACATTGGAACTTTAAAACATATTGATATTATAAATATATTCCTTTGAAATAAACATGAACTATGTGATAACTTGTTGTACACACAACTCTGAGTCCAAATGAGTCATGATATATTATACCATTATAACCTAGCAGTTAAATTGGTTGAATAAATAGTAATAACTATATTATATAAAATATATGTGTAAGATATTTATATTAATCAATATATATATATATATATATTAATTTATAAAAAAAATAAATACACAATTTTCATTAAAGTCATTTTATGCTTGAAAAATATGTTTTCTTCAAAAATATTTTTAATGAATTTTAATAATGGAAATTAAAATTATTTTCAATTATTTTTGAAAAAAATTCTATTATAAAAAAGTTATAATTTTATAAATTATAACATCAAAATTATATTAAAGTTAATTTTTTTTATTTTTCTAAAAAGATTAATTTTTCAATGAATTAGGGAAAAATACCGATTTTTTTAAACAAATATATCATTTGTTTTTGTATATCAGTTCCATCTTGTTTTAAATTTTATCTTATGTTAAACTAATCCTAATATAATTATATGTAACATATTTAATAACATAGAAATCATAATACGTGATATTGGTAGAAGTTTGTTTTTGGGATTAGAAACACATTTTTCTAAAAACTATTTTTATGCACACAATGTGCTTTTATAATAATAAATTAAATTAATATCTATTGATTAATTATTTAAGGAAATTTATAGATTATATATTCAATATAATATTTTAACATTAATTTAAAAGTTTTTACATTGAAAGGAATGAAGGTAATTTCAATTTTATTATTAACAATACGTTTTTCTAAAAAAATTATTCCTTGCATTTTTAGAGATTATTTATAATGAATTTCCACCACTTATAGAAACATAATCTTGTAAAATATATTTCATATTTAGAAGAATATTAATTAAAATTATTTAATAATATTAACTTAATTTTTGTTTATAATGAATAGTAAAATAAGTAAAATCGTGTTTCCTAGATTAAGGTTTAAACAGGTTTATCAGGGGTTCAAAAAAGAGATAATGGTGAAATTTACATTGAATCATTTATAAATAAAATTTTAAGGACAAATTTGGACACTATATAATCTCCTCTTACAATATTAATAATTTGGAATCCTTTTTCTTGAGTATTTCGTTATTATATTTAAATCTTTTAAAACTCTATATGTGTGTCATCTCCTGCCCTTATAAAAAGATACCATTTATCCTATATTATCAACACCTCCCTATCATTATTGATGTTCTAATACCAATCCTAATCCATTCCAAAAATCCATCCCCATTTCTTAGAAGTACCAGTTATATCATAATACCATCCTTTCAAGGATTAAGGTGTAAGATAAAGGAGGTTTCTCAATAATGTGTAATAACTCTTAACTGAGTACATTAAATTTTATATCTTATTATTATTTTGATGATGGATCAACAATTTTCAATATAATTTTCATTAAATGAGAAAAAAAGTATCTTTCTTTCATACGTGTGGAATACCACCTCCAGGTAGTGATGTGATTCATTTTCGAGCACCATAATTCATGGTAGGTTATGATGATTGATTTAATGTTTATATATGATATTTATTTCATAATTAATCTGGTATAATTATTATAACTTATATAAATTTTTATCTTTCTATCCACTGGAATATGATAACGTCACTCGTGTGAACATGTTAACTACCACCTCCACAAAGTAATATGATTTATTTTTCATTTCTAATTTACATGGATGCTAATAAGGATATTTTAAATGAATATATATGAAGTTTATAATATAATAATAATTCTATAAATTTGAATTATTATTACCCTTTCATTCATTATAACCATACAAAAGAGGAAACATCACCCTTGTGTACGTATGGAGTACTGTCTCCACGAAGTGAAGTAATTCATTTTCCATCACCACTTTATATGAAAGATTCTAAAATTGTGTATATTAAATAAATATTATACTTATTTAATTATTTTTATTATATATATATTAAATCCAATCCCAAGGTGTATGGACCATAACCATCAAATCCAAATATGCATAAAAAACATGACGATTTTCATCTGAAAGTCCATTTTAAGGAAGAATTGCTACTAAAAGGACAATTGAAAAATATAAAATAAAATGTATATAGTAATTGGAAATTTAATATTATTTTATAATAGATTTATAATAAATATAAATTTATTATAAATGAGTTTTTAACATGTACAAAGGAAGATGATACTTGAGGTAGTGGATATATTTTTCAATATCATTTCATTATACATGAGCTTTTAACTCAGCCTTATTTCTCCTCCTTCATTAGAAAAACTATTTATTTTATATCCATGTTTTATAAAATGTTTTTAAGATTGTTTTTAATAATATTTAATTATTATTTAAATACATTTTTAAACCTGTTTTACTTTTTAAAAAAGGGTTAAAAATAATCTTCATATTATTTTTTGAACATTGTACTTTTTACCTAAGGTATTAAAAAATAGTTGTTTTAACGATTACACTATGAATAGAATTTGTTACCCTCATGAGTTCTCACTATTTTAAATATTCCTTTATAAGTTTCCATTTTTTTCAAATAAAATTTCATCGTAAATATTTTAGAAATATTTGGATTTAAAATAAGTGATTTCAATATGAAAAATTGTATTTTCCTCAAGAAACATTCCAATGATCTTTTAAAGGAATTTTCATATATGATAACATATTTTAATGGTGATGGTGATTTTCTAAGGATATGATCCCACAATACCATTATTACTCTTTATCTATATGTTTTATTATATAGATGATAAGAAATTTATGGAACCCATTTATTTTCCATGGATTATGTTATTATGATATGGTTAATGTTTTATGATCATGTGGAATTCATATGAATTGATTTGGATTATATGATGTTTGGGTCTGTTATAGCCCTAAAATGCATTGGGTAATGTGATATTTATATCTCTTGTGATGATGATGATAAGTGTGGGTATGATTTCAATTATATTTGTTCACATTTTGATGGGTGGGTATGATTTCTTTCTAATCTTTCTTACAAAAGTATGCATGAATGTGATTCAAAATTGGTTTTATCGCATTTTGATGCGTGATTATGATTTTTTATAGATTTTATCACAATATTATGCATGTAAATGATTTATAACGTATTTTTTCACATGATTATGAATTCATATGCTTATTATGCAACATGCCTATGTTATTACTCTTTGATTTTGATTACTACTTTGACACCCTTATTGACCGTGATACCATACATGAATTGATTATATAGTTTATGATATATTAATTTTTGGGTATGAATATTAATTTTGAGAACAAGAATTTTTTTTTATATTTTACCCTTATGATCTTATTATTCTTTCTTATGATTTATATCTCCCACGTTTACCATTACTGGTCATTTTATCTCACCCATTATTATGTTTTCCCTTCTATAGGTTTTGATGTAATGATTTACATATGATGAACCTAGAAGGGTGATATATTTAAATAAATATTTTTGAGATGATGAATATTGAACCTAAATAATTTGTTTATGTATCTAGTATCCAATTACACTAAACCATTATGGTTATCATACATGTTTATTTAGGATATACAATAAATATTCATTGAAAAGATGTACTATATATGTATATAATTCTTTGGTCCTTATAGTTTGTATAAGAGGATGGTTTAGTTATTTTTTTAGATTAAGTTATTGGAAATAATTTGATAGAATGTTGGAAAACCCAATGGTGAACTAAAAGTGATACAGGTTATTCCTGAAGTGTTATATGATTACAAGAAGGTGTCATAATTTAAGATATATATGGAATTATTATTATAAATATATGATTGTTAACTCTAATTATTATGGTATGGTGCTTATAATATGTTTATTGTTTTAGTAAATGGTTGGAACAAAAAAAATTATTTGAATAAAAAATGTGATGGCTAATGGAATGAACAAACTCAATAGAAAACAAATGTATTTAGATCTGGTATGAAATATCTGTTGACTATGATTACTCAGTTATCTTAATCCCTAACGAATAATATAAATCATGTTAAGGTTTTGAATAGACCATGGTGGTAGAAATATTCCATTTAATGTTTTATGAGACTATTCCCACTTTCCTTATGTAGGTATTTTGATCCATTATTTGACATGAAATTGATCAATGTGGTGGGAAATATATTTTCCATTCTTTAGTTCTTAGACTATGAAAATGTTGTCTGATCCTTCTATCACTTGGAAAGAAAAGATATTAAATGGTGTACTATTATTAGAAACATGTGGAAAGTGGGAGAAATAAATTACATGGAATGAGGGGAGTTAAAAGTATATTTATAAAGAAAACATTTCCTTGAAATATTCATACTAATATATAAAGGGGATTTCTAGAATTTAAACAGAATAATGATGAAACTATTGGTACCTATGAATAAAACATTATAAGACATTCAAGAAATGAATCTGGATTTATGATTGAACTTATGAGAAAAAAGGATTGATTCTTTGGCATCCTAAAATCACGTCTTCAAAAGGAGATTGCCATTAGATATTTGATAACTATTAATAAAAAATTCAATGTTATCTAAATGAAGAAATGAATAATGGAACACCAAATATTCTTCTATTTTTAGAGATAAGAAGAGAAAATGGAGCTTCATGGAAATGATAAATCCAATATATAAGAGAAATTCCAACCCGCTATATGCAGAAAATATAGTTTAATGAATTCCGGAAATTATCTGAAAGTAAGTCATAAATTTTTCAATTGTGTAAAGGATGGACATCAATCTTGTGAGTGTTAATAGGGGATGAAACAGTCAAAAAATGAAAAAATGTAGAAGAAGGATTAAATGGATGAATTGTAGTGTTTCATATGCTAGGTTTTGGGAAATTATATGAATCAATTCCCTCACTAAAAATATAATGGGTTTGGTAGGCCTAAACAACCCCCAAAGAAAAAGGATAAAGGTAAGACCTTTTCTATCACAACTAAATTGGTCTAGTCTAATTTTATTATGATAGTTTCCCTAATAATCTAATATAAAACTATAAATGTCCTATTTGATTCTAGATCTACTCTCTTTTCTATATAGGTAATTCAATAAGGATATTGCATCACCAACTCAATTAATAGATGTTGAGTTAATAGTAAAACCCCCTAAGGGAATTATAATCATATCTCTGGCCTATATCTCATATCTGATAGAAGTTTTTCGGAATTTGCATTATAAAAATCATGTGATTCACAATATTGATTAATTTTAATTAATTTTGGGCATGTATTGGATCTCTCTTTTTAAATCCCATATCAATTGTTGAGAAATTTATTTCATATTTGATTTTCCAAATCAACATATGATTTTCTATTGGTGTGAGGGTGAACAAGAAGTTACAATGGGAATTACTTCTATTTCATGTGTTTTACTACATATTTATAAGTGATATTCATCTCAAATTGAATGAGATAAACTTAAAATTGAATATATGCATATGGTTCATGATTATGATGATGTATTTCCAAAATACTTGAAATTTATTCCCTAAATAATGATGTGGATTTTTCAATAAAAAAAATAGATAATGCTACACCTATTTCAAATACTCCATACATAACGTCCTTGATTGAGTTTAATGAATTAATGAAGAAACTCTATGATAATCTTAAAGTGCTATTACTTCATTCTAGTTTTACCATTGTCCTGAACATGTTATATTTATTAAGATGAAAGATTTTTCAATGCATCTTTGTATTGAATATCGAGGAAAAAAATATCACGATCAAGAATATGTATCTTTTACCCCATATTTATGAATTGTTTGATCAAATATATAAAGATCAATAATTTTACAGGATTGACCTTCATTCAGGATATCATTATTTTAGGATCAAGAATGATAATATACCTAATATATCCTTCCATATAAGCTATGGTTATTATGAATTTATAGTAATCACTAGTGAAAAAAGTGTGTTTTCCACATTAGTTTTTTTTTAAATTTCTAACATCTATTATCTAGAAATGTTATTGAAAGTGACATTATAAATTTAATTTTTAGTTTTTTCATTATTAAACAATGTGATAAATAATTTTTACAATGTTTTTTTAAAAATCATCCAAGAAACCACCCTAAAACTATATAATTTGAAAGGTTTTTTCATTTAAATTACATAAAAAATGATATGAATATCAATTTTCTTAATTTTTTTTAAATTTTTAATAAAATAATTGATGATAAAATTTAATTTTTTAATTAAACATATTTTCAAATATATCATCCTACTATTAAAATAGTCAAAGTAGAAACAAAAAATTGAATCACATCGACCTGAAAATAACATCACAAATTCAATTCCTTTTAACTTTAAAATTTCAAATTTATACACTGAAATATATATTACATATAAAATAAAACCCATTTAAACATATGAAATAATCTATCTTTTATCTTTTAATTTGTTCAGATCTTTTCCGCTATAAGGGTGAGGGTCATAAAAAAGATATAAATTAAAATGAAATCGTTTAATGTCTATTATAAATATAATTATAAGATAAATGAAGCGAATTTTGATAATAAAATATAAATTTAGTGAATTTTTAACTATACTGATTGAATTTAGATAAAAAAATCATAGATCAAATATCCACATTATTTTTCTTCTTGAATATAAAAATTTGGTTTTATAATAATTTTTCAATTAAAAATAAAATTTTAAGTACTTACATACTAAATATAGTAATTATAAATAATAATCCACCTTTAATTTTACATATTTGATATTTTTGGTCCTATTTATTATTCCCTCTCAAAATTAACTGCATTCCCTATTTGAAAATTATATTTATGAAATAAAAATAAATTTCATTATTATATACATTTATTGAAATAATCAAACTTACATGTACAATACCTTTCAAAAATATTCTCTCGCATCACCACGTATAGATCAAAACAAGTAAATTGACTTCTATTTTAGAAAAAAAATAATCAATATCCATTGGAAGATAATATATAAAAAATATAATGTTAGTGGATATTTAGTTAATATAAATAACACTTTTAGAAATATTTTTTATATACCCTTCAAGATAAGGAAGAATCCAACAAAAAATTACATTATTATTAAATCATTATGTAATATATACTATTCTTTATGTATCCTTCATTTTCATCAATATTTTTGAAATAAATTGTGGGTCAAAAAACAAATATACCCATGTCCTATCATAGATAATATAATTTATATAAAGTCACATAATACAAACAATCATTTTTATTAAGTTTAAATAAATTAAAATATCTAAAACATGTATGTTAATAAACTTTCATGGAAAATACTTGCATTATATTGATGCCTAATAATTATCATGTAACAAGCTCCATGATATTTTTCATTAATATCATCAAATCAATTTCACATCCAAAAATGTTAAAATCTATTATAATATTATATAATTCTAACATTAAAGATGAATATATTGATAATACATTATGTCTAGAAGAAGTATTCTCAGAATCCATAGTTTCTTGTACATGTTGTTCTCTATACATTATATCCTTACATTTAAATAATTCTTATAAAAAGTAGATAAATATATAAATATTAAAATATTAAATTAAATTTAACTCTAATACGAAATTAAGGATATAATAAATATATTCCTATGTGGTAACTTGTTGAACAAGTCTATAAGGATAAGCTAAAAAATGGTTTTTAATTTATCCAACTATAGTGGCCTCATATGTAGGAAATAGTAATTTTGTTGATCTATTTATAATATCATGCACGATGACCCTAATCTTCTCCATATCTATTTATTCAAAATGAAATATATCTGTAATATAATATAAAATCACATATGTAATAATATGATATTGTAGGTCCTCAACATATAACTCAAGTTAAATGGAAAGTTGTAGAGTAGGAGGTATAGGGATTGGATAAGAAAGAGGATATGGAATAGTGGGATTATAAGGTAGAGGTAGAGGAGTGGTATATGAAGGTGGATGCAGAGGACTGGGATATTCTGGAAGATGCAGAGGAGTGGGATTTTCAACTTGAAAATATCTTTTCATGTCTAAAAACATAGAATGTACAAAGAAACTAATGTTATCCTCCACCGTCTCACAAATCACATGAAAATTATATTGTAAAGATTCTATTATCCTTTTATATACAATATCCACTAATGAATATATGGAATGAACGAACACTTTTTTTATTGATACACATTCCTCACATCTTCATACGTGACCCATGTGTTTTGGATTTCCTAATGGAGTAGCTAAAATATCATTCTTATCCTCAAGTATGAAGGCCCCCCATGTTCTCTTCTCCCTGAGGGATCCTATGTAGAATATTTGAGAAATTAATTACTGAATCAGAATATATAGAAAAATTTAATAAACTAAAATAACATAAATAAATTAAATAAATTATTATAATCCACTCATATATAACCCTCGAATCTTTGATAAGATATTGTACCTTTTTCTCATTTGGTACCTCTTCCACTTTTCATGTCTACCTTGTGGGGGGATGAGGGTGTTTACTTAGTGGATCCTAAATAATCCCCTCTTATTTTTGAAAATTTTCATCAATAAATTTTTTGAATATTGTATACCATCAACAAGATAATGTATGATGGTATATATTTTTGGATTTTATTGCTTGATTAGATCAATTTTTTTTATAAATTTTGTTTTAAAAAATAATTAATATGATCATTAATATAACAGAACTTCTAAAAGATAACATATCACTTACAAAAAATTGATTCTTCTCATCTACATTGAAAAAAATCATTGATATAACTTAATATTGAAAAGGATATATATCACAGTGATATTTATGTTGTATTTCCCCAAAAATTAAATCAAATGTGTGGGTTGATTTAAAATTCCTCTATATATCCTAGAATTAAAATCTAAATATTTTATCCCCACCTATCTAGTTTTAGGTATATCATATTCTATTTGATAAAAAAGGGGAAATACATATTAGTAAAATAATCATGACAACTAAAATTATAAAAAATGAGAATACTAAAATAGTCTCCCATAATTGAGATATTATCAAATTTTTAATACTTCTCTAATAAAAATAAAAATACTAACTTTTGATCAAGATTTCACTACAATGAAAATCATATAAAGTTAGAAATTTATAACCCTAAGAATATAATTATACTCAAAATAAACTAGTATCATCTGGTCCCAGCTATGGGAAACTAATAATTCTTGTAAGCATGTGTTGCCACATTTACCAATCTTAGAAGTCTTCTACACCCCTGTGGAATTATATGTTTCATGTGAAGAAAGATGAGGAGTTTCCTCAGTATAAGTATGCGTATTATCCTCCTCAAAATTTCATGGATTCTCATAAGTCAAATATGATGTTATCCTATAAATAAAAGTAATAAATCAAAGAATCAATAATTTATTACAAAAATATTTAGATCTAACCATTATATATAAATTGTAATTAAAAAAGAAAAATGATCCAACAAAAATCAAACTAAATTAAAAAAAATTTCATTCATATTTATTAAATATGTTAAATAAATTTATAACAATATTAATGAGATACTAAATTACATATTCAAATAAAAAAACACAATTTTTACAGAAAAATTTGAATAACAATCTTAAAATGATAGAAAAACAAAAATTACTAAACAAACCACTCTTTATCATATTATTTAGAGTAGTTAAAAGAAATATTAAAAAGAATAATGAAAATATTATTTATCTTATTCATTTGTAGTAAATAATATTAAAATAACACTTTAAATAATTATGAAACATAAAATGAAATTGAAAAAAGAAAACAATGCTTATGTAAAAATTAATAAAAATCCAACAATTACGTATAAATTAAAATAATTGAAAAATGATATAATCAATAATAAACTAATCTAAATACATAAATTTATATACTATTTATAATATGTGTTTTATGTAAAAAATAAAACTAGAATATCAAATCTTTTTTGATAATTTAAATGTTAAATAAGAAATAAATATATGCTACCTATAATAATAGGAAATTAATAAAGGATTGCTTTCCCATATTCCTTCCACATAATCATTCCATATGAAAAAAACCATGTTTATCACGTGGCCATCAATATTATATTTTAATATTTTCATGGAATTATGAATATCAAATAAATCAGTGTTATCGTTAAGCTTTTCATCGCAAAAATATTTTTTCTCAATTGTAAAATTAGAGAACAATATTTATTTGATGAATCCAAAACATAGCGAAAAAAATTCATGTATTTCAATGATAAAATGAGTAGTTGGGTATTATAATATGTTTAAATTGGATATTTTCAAATCAGATTCATCCCGTTTGACATTTTTTTTAGTAATTACCATTTTATAGTTAAACAATAGAACTCAAAATTTAATGTAATAAAATGAACATGTTTATTTAACGACCCCTCAATATGAACTTGATTTGGAGATTAATTTTTTGTCTTTGGAACATGAAAAATTAATTTCTTCTATAAATAACATTACACAGAAATTATGAACTACAATTTAACTTTTATGATATTTTTTATGAAATATATATCCATTAATGTCATACTAGGACCATGTTATCAAATTTTCAATTGGGACACCTGTAAACCATCCCAATGTTTTTAATGCATTTGATCTACCATGTATAGTTTCTTAAAATAATGAAAAAAAGATTTATTATTCTAATTAAAAATCATCATATCTTTCTTCTTAGAATCAAATTTTTTTAACACATAAATATGTAATGTTATATATGATTGAGAACCATATATGTTCTTCAGCACGTATAAATGTTCTTTCTATAACTATTTACCAATAAATTTTTTAATTTCAATCAACATATTCCTTTTCCACCATAAGTGACTCATTTATGGATTGATGTATGAAAATAGATGTTCTCCACTATAGATAAGTAACTTGTACAAAAATCCACACCCTTACCAGAAATATACTTTTTAACAATGGAGGCTTTAGGTTGATATGGATTCGTTACATATCACTTCAATATCTTCATATAAAGTTTAAAGTGATACATAGAAAATTGATATAAAGGTCCTCAAAGATTAATTAATCCTCCCAAATTAACCATTAAATTCACCATGACATCGAAAATGATAGTGGAAAATAAATTTCTAGTTGATAAAGTAAAAAATACAACAGAAATATCCCAAATTTTCAATTAATGTAGGTCAATAAATTTATTACAAATTGAAATTAAATATAACACACTTTAATGATAGACATTTAAAAAAATATAGAAATTATTATATGAAATGAAACTCATATAATCTATTGAATCATAATGTAAAAATCATGAGATTTCATGCCAGTCACCTTCAAATATTTTAGCAACACAAAATTATTTACCTTTGAAGAATAACCATGTTGAATTTGATATGATGAAGATAGAGACAGAAATTAATTTTCTCTCTCTCTCAGATAATGTATGAAAGGTTGGAGGTAGGTATGTTTATCTTTAATTGAGATTGGGTTAAAACCCAAAACATATTCCTATTGAGAGTAAGTTAAATCATTCATTCAACCCATTTTTAATGTATCCTTTAATATTTAACAATGTTTCAACAAAACTGTAATATATATTATTCCTCACATGCATGACATCAATATTCTGTTTGGTCTCATTATATCTCTAATATAAAATCACAAAAAATATTGATCTTTTCATCCAAATATTTCAATTACTACCATATTTTTTGTGTCTTTCTAAATGTGACATCCATGTTTTTCACCATATCAAAATTCTGATCAGTGGAAAATGGTTTTTGAGAAATATAAAATTTTTATGAGTAATTGAATATCTTTTTAAATATTTAATAAAGTTATCTATAAACAAAACTCTCTAATTAACCATGTATACTATGTTTCACCCATGTTGTAGTTGATAATATGAAGTACGTTGTTTAAAAAATTGATAAGATTTTTCCCCCTTAACATTGTATCTCGGAAAATTTTCATAAAATGTGAAGTTATTTATAGTGAACATAATTATTGCATGCAGTTGAAAATGATCCTTTTTATAATAATAGTTTTCTCTAATAAATTACCCACATATAATTTTCAAATCATAAATTAATGGTGAGAGAACAACATAAATATAATTTATAGACTATTTTGGTCTTGAAATAATTAAACTCAACATGATATATTATCACATAATAAAAAATTTAGTATATAAGATAAAAATTAATAATAAAATAGGCCATGAAATTTATTTTATACTAAGTATTAGATATTTATTTATTCAATCTATACATAGTTCTAGTCTTATATCTCTTACATCATTTTATAATTTAGGAAACTATTGATCAATTTTATTCCACAATGGAAAATCATCTAGAAAGATATCACTTTCCATCAAATATATTCTCATATAAATTTTATCTTAACATTTTTCAGCATTAAAATTTGTAAATAAATGTTTGAAATTATTAACTTTTGGATTATTCCATTTTTACTTAATGAGAGTCTTTATAATTGCTAAATCATCCTATGATTTTTCATTGAACTTCTACCCTGAAATACCACATTTAGGACCCTATGAAAATCCTTCATATTCCTTCCTATATAACACATAGTCATTCTAGTATACATGTATCTTCTTTTATGAAAAACACATCAATAATATTATTTTATTCACATTATAATGTGATTTTGGAAGATTATTTTCTTCATAATGTAAATCTTTTTATATCTATAGAAACTCTATAAAATTATTATCACTTCATCCATTTTTCACATTAAATTTAATAAACCTTAACACCATTGATAATGTTTTAAATTCCATAAATCCTAGATATAATGGTTTTTATCATCACTATATATATGCTTAATTATCAAGGTTTTCCCAATTTCTTCTAAATAACATCACAAATCATTTCTTCCATTTTATCAGACTTATCATCTTTAAAATAATCATAATCAGAAGATCTTTAATTTTCTATAGTTTCACCATTACAAATACAGGGGTTGTAACTCAAATTAAAACCATGAAAAGATAAATGATCTTATATTTTTTTATTTTTAAACATTTTCATATTTAAATATTTCAAGCATGGATAGAAAAACAAGTTGTTTTTTCAAAAATTTCATTTATAAAATTACAAAAAATATTCAAAATATTCCTCATATTCAGCACTTGTTTATAGTGCATTAATCCATATTAGACTCATTAATATCTATAAAAAATAATAATAATTGAAAATAATATATGATACATTGAAATTTTATTTTAAATTTCCTTTTATAAATAATAATAAAAATTAACATAACATATCTCAAAAAAAATGTATTGGATAAATAAAAGTATCACTTAAAACATATTTAATTTTCATTATTTCATAAAAAATAAATAAATTATTAGTAAATCAATATAATAATCTAAATATATGTTATCAATACTCTGTTTTCAAACACTATAATTCACTATACATTAAAAATTACCATTCATAGTAATGAAAGAATACATACCATAGACACAGATTAATCATTAAATTAACATTATTTATAACACCAATTAATAAAATAATAAATTAATCAAAATATAATCTCAAAAAAACCATTCAACAATTAAAAAATACTATATAGGTACAAATAATTAGAACTTTCAATACAAATAGTGAAGAGATGTCAAATAGTATTGGTGACTGTGATCATTCAATAAAATAATACCAAAACCGTATTCATTAATGAAAGTACACCTTGGATTAATTTAAAACCTAAGAAATAAACACAAATCACTAATTGATATCCAAAGGGTGGAGAATGAAAAGTTGATAGCACTAGAAAGATATTACAAAGAGAGTGAAAGTGGTGGACATCAGTGGATGATGGTGGATGGTGGCGGTTCATTCCAACTGAATGTGATTCAATGCCATCGTGTCAAAAAATAAAGGGTTAGGGTTCGCCACATGAGAGAAACCTGACTTCTTCCAGGAGAATGAATGAACACAAAATAACTCATCCAGACATTTCATAAAAAATTTAATGATTTGTCACATTAGTTCTTTATGGCAGAATTTATTGAATATATAAAAAAGAAGATTACCTGAGTGTGAAAGACAGAATCTGATTACAATATTTATCATAAAAAATGGAGAAAATCACCATGAAAATAATCCTTCTATGTATTGTCCTGGTTTATTCCCTTGTTGGAAAACCATCAACAACTATGTTCCCTTCACGAAAGGCCTGAGTGGAAATGTAGTTGATTTCTGTGAGTAAAGAAAGGAAATTCATCCACAGTGAAGTAAGCAGCCAGGAAAGATGCACCACCCCTATCCAAATAGCTTGGAAAATAGTGGTTGAATCACTTTCAATCCAAATATTATTTCAACCCTTTTTTTTAGAAAAGTCAATGACTTGGATCACCCCCATCATTTCTGCTTCCATAGATGAGTACATAACACATCTGCCAAAGAAGTATCTATGACACCTACCATGATATTCAATGAATATAGAACCACATCCGACTGGTCCTGGGTTTCCATTAGAGGCACCATCGACATCGAATATGAACCATCGTAGAATTAGAACTTTCCAGAATACGTCAAATGTGTGTAAATGCTCTCTGTATGAAACAAAAATCTTAAATCAGTGTAGGATCTCAAAGTCACCAATAGTTTTGTCACAATAAGATTTTTGAATCAAAGAAGCATTGCAGATGACAATGACAATATTCATATTACCTTTATTGAGCCTGGATAAGAAATTATTTTAAAAAATGCATCATCTTAAATGTATTCTATACTGGTGAATGATATTTAGAATTTCTATTGTCCTACAATTATCATGGATTAAATGAATATAGTCTATAGAGATTTCCTTGATATGCTTATTGTAATCTTTAAAAATGAAATTCTTAAATATTATAAGAGAAAATAACACAATGATGATCAATTGAATATTATGTTGGAGACCCTGAGGAAAAATAATCAACATTCCAAATAAATAATATGTGAGTTCTAGAAAAAAAGTTTCATTTTTAGGTTATATAATGTAAATCAATGGTATATTGGTAGATCCTTCAAAGATGAATGTTATTGACCAAGAGTATAAAATAACCATGATAACCAATATCTATAGTTTTCATTGGTTGTATAGATATTATCGATCCATTATAAGGGAATTTTCACACCTATGTAATATTATAACCAAGTTGTCATAGAAAGAAGAAAAATTCCTAGAGATATATGAATGTGAGGAAAATTTCAAGGAGTTGAAAAGAATAAGTGCACCTATGCTTACCCTTACTTATAATGGGTAAGGGTTAATGATCTATAGTGATACATTAAAGAAGTAAATTGGATTTTATCTCATGTAGAATGACATGTTGATATCATATGAATCAGTCCAATTGAAAATATATAACAAAAATTTCCCGACTCATAATTTGGATTTGGTAGTGGAATTTTTTTGTAAAAGATAAGGAGGAATTATATTTATTGTGAAAGATGTGATATATATACTAATAATAAATTTTTTAAATATATATACACGTAGAAATAGTATAATATGAATCAATGGATAATGTAATAACTGATAAAATATTATGATTGATCAATACACCACCACCCTAGAAAGGTGAATATGGTTGTTAATGCCCAATGTCAGAACGAGCATGCTAGTTTTTCAAAAATAAAGATTGAAAGAGATCCAATAATTATTGATTTTCAAAATATGGATCTCAAAATCATGAGTAAATGGGATTGATCGTTTATTTTGAATATGAATGTTCAACCATCCATTAGTGTTTGGATTAAATAGGTGTATAAGGAGGATTTAGAGATTTTGATGAAGGTGATACATGTTCTTGAAATTTACCCTGATTTTGATGGAATAACAAGGTCTAATAACCATATATGTTTCCTATAAATACCATACATGAAAAAGGATATGTTTCATGATGCTTGTAGTTCATCATTCTATATTTATATTGAATGTATGATGATGTATAAATATTTTAAGGAGTATCTCTTGTGGGAAAAAATAAAAAGGGATATTACAGAGTAAGTATCTAGATTCCTAATATTTTATAATGTTAAGGCTATGAGAAAAAAATCCAAATGGATGTTACAACCATTTCCTATACCAGAATGGAAATAAGAAAACATTAACATGGATTTTATCATCAGACTCCCCAATAAATATAAAGTGAATGAAATTATTTGGGTTATAATTGATATTATTATGAAGTCATCACATTTTATTGGAATTATAGAATATCTCTCTCAGGATAACCTTTCCATTATATACATTAAGGTAGTAGTAAGGTTTCATGGAGAACCACATTCTATTGTATATGATCTGGATCAGAGGTTTACCTTGAAAGATGTACAATCTCTTGTTTGTATTGGAGTAAATTAATTTCAAGGGTGTAATTTTTTAAGGGGTAGAAAGTAACAACTTGGGAGTATATATATATATATATATCCTTTTAAATAAATATGAAGTATTAAATAGATTCTTTTACATGTAACCCCGAGTCAAAATAAACCATAACATAACACAATATTAAAAGATAGTTGTTAAATTGGTTGTATAAATAAGAATAAAAACATTATGAATATATATATATATATACATATAATTTTTATATAAGAAAAATTTATTTCTTAATTTAAAAAAAAATTAATACTCAATTTTTAGTAAAGTTATATTATTTTTCAAAAATATGTTTTCTTCAAAAATAGATTTTATTTCATTTTATGCATGTATATTAAAACTAATTTATGTCACATTTAGAAATTTTATTTTGTTAAAATAATATCATTTTTTAAATCATAATACAAAAATTATTTTATGTTGAAATTTTGGTATTTTCTAAAGAAATTAATTTTGCAATGAATAGTGAAAAAATATAAATTTTCATAAAACTATCATATATTTTAAATTAAAAGTAATATCATGTGTTGACTTTGATATTAATGTAAAATAATTATTATTTTATTTAAATTAATATAATTAATTATAAAAGAAACATTATAATACTTTATTTTAGAATAAGTTCATTTTTTGGCTTTAAAACTCATCTTTCTAACAAACTATTTTTATGAACATGATTTTTTTTATGTTTATAAATTAAACTATTTTTAATTGATGAATTATTTTAATGAAATTTACATATTATTTATTCAATAAATATTTTAACATTTATATAATATAATTCACGTGTCAAGGAATTAAGTTATAAAAAAGTTTAAAATAAAAAATGTATTTTGTAAAAAATCGATCTTGTTGCCTTTTGAGAACATATTTTTAAATGAATTTATTACATTTATAAAAATTAAATATTTTTAAATCTATTAAATATTTTTATTCTTCATAATTAATATTATTTAATATTGTTAACTATTTTTTTCATAATGAATAGTTAACATAGTAAAATCGTGTCGCCTCAGTTAAGGTAAAAACTGGTTTACCAGGAGTTAAACTAATTTATAAGGGTGATATTGAAATTCAATATTTTAAAAATCCTATTGGATTGAAATATTTTTATTCTATCTCATATACATTTAAAATATAATTCATTTGGAATAATATTTCTTGAGCATGACATTATTATATATTAATCTTCTTGAAAAAATCCAAGTGTGTCATCTCCCTGACTTATAAATTGATATCAATTCTACTATATTCTTCACACATCATGACCAATATATCACTATAAATATCATCCCCAATACATTTTTTACATGCCTTCCCACATCCTATATGTATTTTTTATCATAATACCATTCTATGAAGGCTTACAGTGTAAGCCGAAGGAGGGTTCTCAATGTATAACTATAACATTTAAATCGGTACTTTCAATTTTATTTATTCTCTTACCTTATCGAAATATATTGTATCAATTATAAAATAATTAATTTATTATATTTAATATATTTATATTTTGTTTTTAGTATGTATCAACAACTTTCCACCTCTTTTCCATCAAATGGGAAATGAAAAGTATCATTTGTACGTACGTGTAGACTACTGCCACCTTGTGAAAATATGATACATTTTACATAAACATAATTAATGGTTGGTTATCATGATGGATTAAATGTTTTTAAGTTATATTTATGATATAATTATTCTTCTATAATTTTGTGATCCTATCTACCTTTTTGTCTTTCCAAATAGTGAAATTGATAATGTCACTCGTTCGTACCTGGAGGCTTTCACCTCCACAAATCAATGTGATTAATTTTTCATTTCCATTTATCATGGATGGTAATAATGATAGATTAAATTAATACATAAGATATTTATTAAATAATAATTATTCTATAATGTTGAATTATAATTTACCTATCTTTTGTTCCTACCATCGAAAAGTGTAAACATCACTCATGCGTACAGACATACAACCATCTCTATGAAGTGATGTAAATAATTTTTGACCACCAATTTATATGAATAATTATAAAGGTATATATTATGAATAAATATGATAATTATTTCTTTATTGAGATTCTAAATATAATAAAACCATGACCAATGTTCAAGTATGAGAACCATCCAACTGAAACATACATGGAAAACAAACAGTTTTCACCAGAATGTCTATTTTAGGGAAGAATTATTAATAAAATGATAATTAGAAATTATAAAAGGAATGGTATATAATAATTTACAAAAAAAATGATTTTTAAATATATTTATAAAAAATATATATTTATTATATATTATTTTTGAACACGTATGAATGAAGATGAGACTTGAGGTAAGGGATTAATGATGCATTCCTATTTTAATCATGATTGTTTATTCTTGTAATTAAATTGATGAAATTATATGATATATTATTAATAAAACCCTTTATTTGTTATACTCCTGTGTTTATTTTTATAATTTTAAATTTTTAGTACTATATTTCACTCTTTGGAACTCAAAATGGTTTAGAAAAGTTTATTTGTAAATGTAACACTTTTTTTCACTTTTATTGGAAATCCATTTAATTCTATATCCATGATTTCTAAAAAAATTAATAATTTTTTATATTAATCAGTGATTTGTAAAGTCATTTTAACCATATTTTACTTTTCACAAAAGGGTTTCAAAATAATATTCTTTTCATTTCATGACCAATTAATTATTTACTGAATATGGGAATATAATCATTATTTTAAAAATTATGACATGAATAGAATTTCCCACCTTCATGACAACTGAACTATTTGAAGATTCATTTCCAAGATTCCATGGTTCATTTAAAATAAAATCGTATCCTTATTTTTTTAAGTATTTTAATTTTAAATAATTTATTTCATAATGAAAAAGATATTTTCCTCAAAAAATATTCCAATGATATTTTAATGGAGTTTTTCATTCATGATAACTTCCATTTATGTCAATTATGTTTTACTGGGGGTAAGATTCAATAATACAATATTTATTATTTCCTTGGATGGTTTATAATTTTTATGTCTATATTTTTACAAAACCCATTTATTTTTCACGTGTTATTATATAATGTTATGATTAATGTTCTACGATCTTTTTGTAATCCTATGAATGTATTATGATTATCTGTTGGTTGGGTCCATTATAGCCATATAGCGCATTGGGTAATGTGATAATGATATCTTATTATATGAAGTGGACAATCATATACATGATTGAAATTATATATATATTTATATATTTTAAATTTTGATGTGTGAGTATGAATTATTTCTATCATTGCTCACAAGAGTATGTGTGGACATGATTGTGAGTAGATTTGTTTTCAAATTTCAATGCCTAATTATGATTATTTTCTAGGTTTTCTCAGAATATCATGTTTGGATATGATTTTGAATATCTTTTTTTAAAATATTTTGATTTCATATTCTTATAATTCCACATTTTTATTTTATGACTATGGGATGTTGATCAATACCTTGAAACTGTTATTGGTAATTCTTATGGATATGACTTTATTTTAGAGTTTGGGATCTATTATTTTCAGGTTATAAATATTTATGTTCAGAACATATACTTGATGATGTTATCATACCCTTATGATCTTATTTTTATTTATTATGATTGATATATCTCATGTTTACTCTTACTATGAATCTGATATCACTCTTTATTAATTATTTCCATCCTCGGGTTTTGATGGAAGGATTTCAGTGTGGTGATTCTAGAAGGATAAATTATATAAAGAAGTATGTTTGAGATGATGAAGATAATGCCTAAATAAGCATTTTAGGTATCTATTATCCAATTGAAATAAGCATTTAAGGTTCTCAGGCTTGTTTTTTGGGAGATATACTGAATATTTATAAAAAATATGTAATATCTATGTATGTTATGTTTATTTTGTTATACCCTAGAAGTGGCAATAAAAACATTCTAGGTCTCTGATTCATCTCCATGATTCTCTGAAACTTCATTCAATTGGATAAAAAACCTGAAATTTCTCTATTTATACCAATCCACCAAAACATACATCTGACATCATGATACATCATGGTCAAACCTGGGTGCACTATCCACTATGAAGCATGAGAAGCTCTAATCAGCTATTATCTCATAAAAGATAGAACCATCACTCTGATATGAAATAGAATCAACCCACATCTATCTAAATAATATTCATGATCAATACCATTTTCTTCCAACCTTTCATAAATCTTGGGAATATTTGAATCAATATCCTAAATTTCATGTACTCATTCCACCAAGGAGGGGTTGATTAATAATTATACACAAACTACATCCCCTAGATCCACATTTTACACCCCTACCAGTATTTTAATAAAGTAATGATCTAACACATAGCTTATGACATTTTCTCACTAAACTCATACATCTTACTACCAAGTAAAACTACAACTATATTTCCTTTCATAGGAGAATACTCTATCTCAAAGTATAACTTCTTCAATTACTCTACCCAATAAATTTGATAAATATTCAGGTCACACAAGGACACGATATGCTCTGAACTCTTATGTCTAAAATATATTACTAATCACTCAACTAAGAGGTCGTTCCACCAACATTTCAACACATAGACCACATACTCTAACTATAAATTATGGTTAGGTTAGTTTTACTCATGGGGGTTTATCTAAGAAACTCATAATAAGATACCTAGACACGATACACCATAATTTATCCCAATACAAAACTAGATGCATAAAAAACATTACATACCAAAATACAGTCTCAAGAGGAATTGAGATTGGAGTCAATGCCAACTTATTAGTTTTCTACGATAATAATTATTTATAATTATCTGTCCATTCAAACTTGACTCCCTTTTTTTTCAATTTGATCATGGGCTCTATAATGTGGGAAATGTATCGAATAAAACTTATATAGTTCCCATCTAACCTGAGGAAAATATAAATCTTGAATAGATTCCTTGGTAATTTTGAATACATAACTATATCTTCCTTCCCAAGATCAACTGATATTCCTACTTGAAAAACCATGTTCCCTTGGAAGTGAACCTCCTATGTCTAAAAGATACACATTGAATAATTAATTTAAAGATGATGTGATTGAATTGTACTCAATATGATATGGAGGTTTCTAGAATGACATTATTATATCTTGGAATATATCAGGATTTTATCAACAAACACAATGATGAAGGATTCCAAGTATGGGTGAAATACCTTATTCACGTATTCCTTGAACACCATCAGAGAATTATTCATTACAAATGGAAATAAGAGATACTCAAACAACCTTTACCACCTCTTAAATGACATCTTCAACATGTCTTCCTCTATGACCCGAAGTTGATTGTATAATGAACATAGATCAATAATTGAAAACCACTGGGATATCATTGATTGATTAGTAAATTTGTTAATTATTAGAAAAGGGTACATTTTTCACCATAATCAAATTCAAATTCTATTTTTCTACACAAAACTGAATACTATTACCCCCCTTCTTGGTAAAAAATATTGGAGCACCCTAAGGGGAAGATTTTGGTCTAATGAATCCTTTATCCACTAGATCATCAACCAACACTTTGATCTGCTTCAACTCTTATGATACCATGAGATATTTTGGAATTAATATAGGTCACACACCTGACATGAGCATGTTCTCAAACTTAAATCCCCTATATGGAGGTAACATAGAGGAATCATCCTAAAATATATCTCGATACAAGTCTTCTATAAGAGAAAAAGAAGAGGGATTCACCGTCTAATTCACAAAAGGATCATACTAGCCACATGTGATGAAAATAATTCTATTTCATTAGGATCAATACCCACTCTTCTTACATTGCCATACCATTAATAATTCTATACAAAATTATCTCTTTTAGGTGATGAAAAACTCAGCTATATTTGATGACAATCAATTTTTGCATGGTATTTATTCAACCAATTATGGGCAATGATTATGTTAAACCTATCATCTCTAAAATTGAAAAGCTACAAACATAAATGAATCCAACAACCACCATTTGAAATTATGGACATATATGAAGATGATCCAATTTATTTAATAGGGGTGTATCAATAAATATCATATCATAAGAGTATTGAATCGATTAATACAACCCAAAAACCACTTGAGCATATCTAAATTATTGGGATTCACTTGTATCAAACCAAACAACAGATAGAGTAGATGAAATCAAGACTGTACCTCATCCCATTGAGGGTGCCTTTTCACTGTTAAATTAATCTAGATCAACCACATAATCCCTAACAATAACCACTACATGACACCTAAAAGGCCCATGAGTCAGTTTATTTACCGGCCCTTAATGTGACTATACTTACTATTGAGGTCCTGCACCTATTCTATAGCCCAATTTTTCTATGTGCACCCTAGAGACATTATCACAGATCCATCAACATGACCATTAATTAAATATTTATTACAATAATAGAGAGATAAATTATATTATTTTGGAAAATTTTCCTTCATCTAATAGTTATAACACCTTGAAATTTCATCTACAACATTGAGAGTAGAAGAACCTATGCTATGCTCTGACTATAGACCACCACTTTGGTGTCCATCCTCTATCATTCTCTTGTTATTTCCAGAATAAGAAACTATAGCTACACTGGATATGGCACATGTCGATTCACTAATAATAGTAGTAAAAATTATAGTAACATATTCATTGATTCCATTCTATATCATTAGTGTCTTACGAAACACTACAACATAGGTCGTTAGATCAAATTAACTAACCTATAATTTCAAATTTAGACAAAGAATGATCTCAAATATTATTGCCTTTTGTGCCTCATCCCCTACCAAATTATAAGAAAATAGAATCAATTTGATGAATTGTGATGAATAGGAGGATGTTGTCATCATCCCCATCTTGCGCTCCAAAACTCTTGAGAATGTTCTAACTTATGAATCAGCGAATAACTAATTGAATAAGTTTTCATTAAAGGATGATTATTCTAGACCATCATGTCTACCATCCTACAGCATAACACCCCACCATCATCCAGTTGTGTTTATAATCATGAATGTAACATGTTTAACCGTAAAGTCATCTGGATTCTCCATGACATCAAATGTCCTCTAGATGACTCATATTCAATCCATTATATATTGGGGCCTCCGATGTTCTAGAAGGACGGGGTTGTTGGAGGTAGATGGCATGAGAATAATCAACCATCATCTCCTCCTATGGGATCCTCCACCGCGAATATGCACTAGTTTGAATAGTATAATGTTGATGGGTTCTAAATCTTAACCCACAAGATAAACCACATGGGCATGATTAGTTGAACTATTCGATATAATAGGTGGTGCAATTAGACACATAAGGCATATATGATGTGTAATTTCTTGAAATTATAGATCATGCCTTAGAGAAATCCAACAATATAAATAAGAATACTGTTAAAATTTAACTTTCACACTCAAGGGTTTACAAAAAGGTTCAAACTAAGAGGTTACCCATTTTAAAAATTCATTCCACTCTATGAAATACCCATAACCTAATAGAAACCTATAGTACATGCAAGTTTTTTATAACCATATATATAAAATAATGTATAGAATACTTAGGCTCAGATAAAATAATTCAGGAAAAAATACTCTAAAATAACAAATCCTAATTTCAACAAAACATTAACTATTTAGGATCAAACTAATGAAAGATAAATCCACATGGATTGTAATCCTACATGCCTAAATATGTTGAAAGAATTCACACTAAATCCCATTAATGAACATACCAATATCATGTTTGTAAGAACATGGATCATCAATTTAGGTATTGATCTTGATTTAAAGTGTTTTTGAGAAAAAAAGACAGTTTTTGAAAATTTAAGGAGTTCACATTGGGTACTTTTGAGTACACGCTATGTAGCTAGTTTCTGCAGGTAGCTGTGTACTGGCCGTGTAATGGCTGAGTACATGGCTGTGTGAGGTGACCTGGAGACCGCCTAAAGCAGGGCCTAGTAAAGGCATATACATGCCCTGTATATTTCAAGAACACCCTGTGTATTTTTAATTTTAATTGATATATTAGAATGGGACTATGTATCATTTATATAAACGAATTCTTCTGGTTTTGTCTCATCTAGGAGAAACTAGGAGCGACTTTTTTTCTTTGAGACATCAATATACTGTCGGTGCTCTGAATCAAACACCGTCGATTGAATTGAAATCACCCTGATGAGTTCTTCCTTCTTCTAGAGACTATCCTCTTATTTTATGCTCTTTCTTGAGATATCCATGGTTGAGCATTTTTTATGTTTTTTAGATCTTTGACATTATAGGCTGAATCAAAGGCTGAGGATCAACTATATCGTTTGTACAATATCGAGGTAGGTGGTTTGTGCCTTTCCGTAGATGTATTTGATTTACATGTGCAAAAGTGCCCAATACCCTCATTTAGGGTAATGTGTGTTTTGGGAATTTAACCCTGTTAATATATTCCAAGATTTGTTTTCATGAGTAAGGGTGTTTGTTTATGAATAAGGTTTATTACCTTGCTATGGATGTGCTTTCCTATGGTTGTTTGATATTGACCATTGGTTCTAGAACTGCTTGTTAGGATGTGTTTGTTTTCCATGCCTAGTACTGTTAGGATGGAGTTAATATTATATAATATGCTTGTGATATGAATTTTAGTTGTTATCCAAGTAGTATTTTTGATTTACGTCGGCTGCTAGATATCGTTTGTGCATGATTGTGTTACACAGGGCTGTGGAAACCTAGTGTTGTTAGACCATAGAAGGAATTGACGTTGAGGGCTTCCCCAGAGTGTTTGTTACTTTAACGTTGCGAGACCATAGGGGGATAGACATTGAGTTCACCCTCAGAGTGTCTGTAGTATAATAATGCAAGACTACATTGGGAATTTGAAATTGTGTACTTCCTCAGAGAGTCTAGAGTATAACATTAAAACAATATAGGAGTAATTGACGGTGAGTGATTCCTCAGAGAGTCTTTTTCTATGTTGAACTAGAGGGGTTAGACTATGAGAACTTCCCAGAGGGTTGATTGTGAATGATTGGTTGAATAAATAGTAAATGTAAATTATTTTAGTTGATAATTTATGATTGTTTACTTTTGAGTATTTCATTGATTATTACTTCATTTTTCATTTTTCTTGCTATATATGTATTCACTGATAGTTTGGAACAGATCATTGGGTGGTTTCTTACTGGTATTCATCTCACACCCTGTTTGGTTCATGCTTTTGGGACTAAATATATTATATTATTGTAGGTATAGATAAGTTTAAGCGCTCTTCTACTTAAGGTACTCGATTGCTGTGGAGCTGGAGAGCATGAGACTAAGCTGAGGATTGAGATGCTATTAGAGTTGTTTACTTTTTTTCCATTGTACTTTGGTATAGTACTATATTCTAGAATTGTGACGTTTTTGGATGATTTCCTAGACATACGTGACATGCATCATTTATATATGTGCTCCAGGTGTTTGTTTACATCTATTCTTATACTGTTTAATTATTTTATGGAATTACTACTTCTGATGTTGTATATTATTTCAATTATGATGTGTTAATCTACCAATGAGGGAATAATTTCCCCACTTTCACATCCAAGGCCCTCGCTGCTAGTCGGTAGCCTCTGGAGTTTGGGGAAAGGTTCTTGAGGCCATGTGACCAACCTGGTACGGGGAACCATTGAGCGGCACCTGAATCCGGAATGTTACAAAGTGGTATCTGAGAAATTATTTCTTCTATGAATTAATATTTGGAGTCTATAAACAGGGATAGGAAGGAATATGTAGTTGGTAATAAGATGTTCCCAAGAGTAGATAACCCATGTATAAGGAAAATCCAATTTACCATGATTATTTCATGTTTCTGGGTTTAAAATTGTTACAGTTGATTTGATTTCACTGTTGGGTGATTCACATGTTTTGTGCTATTATTGATGATATTATTGAGGTTTTATTTCTATTGAAACCTGATGAGATGAAGTTATTCCATCTTATGCATCAAATATGCACTTGCAAGAGATCACATGTCATGCATTATTATCATGCCATTTAGGGTGCACTCCAGATTGCATGTTGTTGTGGTAAATATTCATGTTGTTGTGATAGATGCCTTGATAGAATACCTACTATTCGATAGGGTATTACTGATATGTAATGTTTCTTTTAGATGAACGCCAACCTTTAGTCTCTAAGGTATTATGGGACCTCATATATTAGAATCTGGTTGATCAGATGTTTGATTAAACTATTATACCTTTTAATTTACATTAATATGATGCCAAGATTTGATTTGCAGGGAGTATGGGCCCCAACAGATCCGAATTTGACACTTTAATGATTTTTTCAGTGTTTTTAGGGGTTTATAGAGTAGTTTCTGAGGTTTACTATCTAGAAAAACCAAGAATACACAATGTGTAATGATGAATACACACCATGTATCCTTTTGTTTGGGAAGAGATTGTTTATTTAGAACATGCCGTGTAATATATGTACATGCCATGTAGTTTTTTACCATGTGACTGACTATGTAGGCAGAGACACGAGGTTGAGTTTTGTTGGTGGAACACACTGTGTACCCGACGTACATGCCATGTTGTATCAACTGTGTATCTAGCCGTGTGACAAATGACACGAATGGATGAAACTAAAGTGGTATACACCGTGTTGAGAAGGAACACGCTGTGTGGAGTCGACCGTGTTTTCAGTCATGTGACTCAAAACACATGTCAATTAAATACTTATAATACACACCGTGTCCGAAATTAACATGTTGTGTAGTTTTTTTCTAGGATAACTGTGTGGTTTAGCCTTATAGAGGATCTCGGGAAGTGAAAAAATTCAATAACACACTGTGTCTTAGGAAGAACATGTTGTGTGTATGGGGTGTTGTACGACCAGGTTGGAAGAAGTACATGCCCATGTTAAACCTTAAGAGAACACACCATGTAGGTGTCATACACACCATGTATCCATGTTTTGAAAAACATGAATTTTATCTTTCTCATGTTTCTTTATTTCACTTCTATGTTTCAGTCCTTGATAATCTTGATCTAAGGTGTGCGCTTGACCTTGCAGAGTCATGCCTCCATGACGTCCTCCAGTTGTACGCTAGATATTGGGAAATGATCAGATATTGGACATGGTGGATCAAGGACCACCAGAAGATCCTCATGTTGTGCTCGTCATGGAAAGAACTGTCATTCCAGATATAGGTGCTGATGTACAATTCAGAGAAGGCTTCCTTAGGTTTATATAGACCTTCCAGGGAGAACTACATGCTTCCTCATCTATGGAATAATTGATGTGGGTCTTTCAGCATTAGAATCCTCCTAATTTCATAGGGAATGGAGGACCTCAGGCTATAGAGTCATGGTTGGAAGCCATGCTATCCATCTTGGAGCATCTGGAGATGCCTCTAGAGGGGTGGGTGAATCACACTACATACATGCTTCAGGATTTCACCAATAGATGGTGGGATGTGATATCACAACTGTGATGCTAGTAGGTTATGGATTCAGATGAGTTCTGTCATGCCTTCTATGATTACATATACTTGGAGACCTTGAGGACTGATCAATCCCAAGAGTTCATTAGTCTGGAGAAGAATACACTTCCATCAAGGAGTATTCTTCTCACTTCATAGAGCTGTAGTGATTCACACCCATTCTAGGGAGTGAGGAGTTATTTCTAGAGAGGATGTTTGGGGATGGTATTAGGCATGAAATCTGATACAAGTGAACATATTTAGTTTGAATTCCATCACTTCTATAGTCAACCAGGCACTGATCATAATGCATAACCTAAGGGATTCTGGAGCTGTGAGCCAGGGTGGTTCGACATCCAAATTTGGTAATTCTCTGGTTGAAAGTAGGAAGCACCGTAGGGAGTCTAAGCATGGAGATCCAAGTAGTAGAGATACTTCTTCAGGTAGCTAAATGTTATGGTAAAAGTGCAAGAAGAGCGGGCATATGAGTCCACAATACCTGAGAGACCTAGTTGAGTGCCGATGTTGTGGAAAGATGGGTCATATTCAGCGTTTCTGTCAGTTTTTCTCACCAGAAACTGGTGATAGGGGTTATGTTTTGACTACTCATACCGGAGTAGGACCACTAGTCTCACATCAGGCTGGGGGCTGGAGTTCTTCAGGATGTTCAGGATAATGTGGAGGTCATGGCTGCAGTGGTCAGACACAGGGTTTTCGACAGCCATTAGGTGGGTAAACTTAGGGATCACATATAGCTTTTCAGGGCCATAGTGCTGTTCAGGATTTTATGCTGGAGCATTCCTAGTAGGAGTAAGATCCCATACCCTCTATAATTGGAGGTACGATATTTCTTCCTCAGTTTTAGCTTCTTCTCTTTTCGATATAGGGGATTCCCATATCTTTATATCTATGCCCATTTTGGAGAGCCTTAGGCTCTGTATCTTTACTTCTACTAATATTTGGATGATGGACACTCCGCTGGGGACTAGAATGGCTTGTGTTCATCAGTAAAAGGAGTACCCTATTGAGGTTTGTGGATGTCACTTCATATGGGACCTTTTTGTCTTAGAGTTTGCGGGCTATGAAGTCATTATCCGAATGGATTGGTTCTTTCCTTTCTAGGCTTTTGTCAATTACTATCACCGTAGGGTGAGTTTCACATCACCAGGGGGGATTGTTTCTACATAAGTTAAAATGGGATGTCCAGGAAAGAACAGCTGGACCCAAGCATCATGGTTTAGGAGGATTTATAGCCCAAATTTCTTTTTTTTTCTGGATGACTAAGGGAATATACAGATGGGCATTCCTCCAGTAGTGGACCATTTCAAAGATGTCATTCTAGTTGAATTTTTAGGTTTACCTCTGGAGAGAGAGGTAGATTTCTCTATTGAGCTTATACTCATAGCAACACCAGTGTCCATTCCTCCTTATATAATGGCTACACTAGAGTTATAGAATCTCATGAAGAAATTAAAGGAGTTGCAGGAAAAGGATTTCATCTGACCCACTACTTCTCCTTGGGGTTCGCCTGTCCTATTTGTGAATAAGGTGGATGGTGCCCTCATACATTGTGAGGTTTATCAGAAACTGAACTAGTTGATGGTCAAGAATCGATATCCCTTGACGAGGATTGATGATCTCTTTGACCAGCTTCGAAGAGCCCAGATTTTCTCGAAGATTGACTTAAGATCTGGTTATCATCATTTTCATGTTAAACCATCAGATATACCTCTTAAATCCTTTTAGAGTAGGTATGGTCTATACAAGTATGTGGTTATGTCGTTTAGTCTCATAAATGTTCCTACAGTTTTCATGGAACTGATGAATTGAGTGTTCCATCCATATTTGGATTCTTTTGTGGTAGTATTCATGGACGATATCTTGGTGTACTCCCACACTTGAAACAACCATGCCACACATCATGATATCGTTTTGAGTACACCGAGAGAACATCAGTTATATGCTGAGATCTTAAAATTCCACTTTTGGATGGACCATATTCACTTCTTGTGTCTTGTAATATCAGAGAAAGAAATATCAGTAGACCTAGAGAAGGAGAGAGTAGTAGTTTCCAAGGAGCAGGTGGAGAATGCCTTTGAGGTACAAAGTTCTCTAGGGATTTCTGGTTACTAAAAAAGTTATATACAGAAATTTTCATGCTTAGAAGTTTTACTAAAGGGCTTGAATAAGGAGGGGGAAAAGTACATGTGCATAGATTCATACGATTCATCCTTTCAGGGGATGAAAGGGAGGATGACATGAGCACCGATACTAGTTTTTATAGAGCCCAGAAAGAGTTATATTGTTTACTATGAAGCATCAGGTATTGGGCTGGGAGTAGTTTCTATGTAGGGGGAGGATTCATTACGTACATGCCTCGATAGTTGAGGCTAGATGAGAGGAATTAATAGACACACGCTCTTGATTTTGGTGCAGTTGTTTATACTTTACATTCTTGGATACGTTACCTTCTGGGAGAGAATTTTGTGGTGTACACTGACCACAAAATTTTCAAGAAGATTTTTACTCAGCGTGACATGAATTTGGGAAATCGAATGTTTTTTGAGTACCTTCAGTCCTTTGAATTTGATCTTCCCAACAATTTGGGGAAAGGCAACACAGTGTCTGATGCATTGAGTAGGAGGACCCCGATACAAGTATTTTAAGAGGCCAATAATGAGTGGCAGCTTATGGATCTATTCTCTGAGATGCATTTGTAGGTGCACGATAGATAGGGACACACATTTCTGTCTTTTATAGTTGTTACCTCTACTCTACTTGATCGAGTGCGAATGAGGAAACAATCTGATTTTGAAGGTCTAGTACTATGGGAGAGTGTGTCGGGATATGACCCTATTCTACGATGGACCATTGATGAGGATGAGATTTTTCATTTTCATGGGCTGCATGTGGGTTTCAGAAGACACACATGAGGTGGTTTTTCAGGATTTTCGTTTTTCAGTTTAGGTAGTTCATTCTGGTGTCACCAAGATGTATATAGTTCTACACCCTCAGTATTGATGGAGAGGTTTGAAGAGAGATGCTTATGGTTTTGTAACGAGGTGTTCCACCTTTAATTAAGTGAAGGCAGAGAATTAGCGACCAACATGGATTTTTTAGTAGTTACCTATTACTGAGTGGAATAAGAATGATGTCGTGATTGACTATATGATAGGTTTACAGAGGTCTACTCGAGGTAACAATGCAGTTTTTATTTTCATTTACTAATCACAAATGTTTCACATTTTTTACCAATCAAGAATACCTTCAGTGTTGATGAGATAAGAAAGTTGTACATCAGGAATATTTTACCTTTTCATGGGGTTATGAACTCCATTTCAGAAAGGGATGCACGTTTTACTTCTCATGTCTGATAGGGACTGTAGTGGGATTTGGGTACATAGGTAATTCTGGGTAAAACATACCATCCCCAGAGAGATGACTAGTAAGAGTTTATGATTCAGCTGCTAGAGGACTTTCTTCGAGCTTGCGTCCTAGATTTTGGAGGTTCTGGGGAAAAGAACATACCTCTGGTGTATTTTTCCTACAATAATAGTTTCCAGGAAACTATTCAGATGGCACCTTTTGATGCTTTGTACGGTAGGCCATGCCGATCACCCCTACGTTGGCTATAGGTAGGAGAGACAACTATGTTGGTACATCATCTTGTTTAAGAGACCACATAGTAGGTGGAGTTGATTCAAAAGAGGATGGCTATTGTATAGTCACTGAAGAAGTCTTATGATAATAGATGAATACGAACTTTAGAGTTCCAGGCCAGAGATCATGATTTCCTTTGTTTCATAATAAGTTTGAGTCACATAAGGATTAAGATACATGGAAAGATTTCACCGAGATACGTCGGGCCGTTTGAGGATTTAGAGATAGTCGGGCTGGTTGCCTATCGGTTGTAGTTACCTCAGAGGTACCAAGCTATGCATAACGTCTTTCACATTTCTTAGATACGACATTACATCTAGAATTGTCTCTTGTTTTTCAACCTGAGGAGGTTGAGTTAGAGGTGGAAAAATCATTAGAGGATCACCATATCTATATTTTTTTATCACATCGTGGATGTTCTTCATGGATGGTCTGTTCCTCTAGTACGGGTGTTATGGTAGCATGGTCGAGTACTAGTTGAGACTTGGGAGAGGGAGGATGATGTGCGATCCTAGTGGCCAGAGCTATTTGAGGATTCTTATGCACCACCTTGTTAGGGAAATTTAGGGACAAATTTCTTTAAGGGGAGAAGTTTGAAAGAACCCAGATCTTCATTTCATCTATTGATCTTGCTTTAGGGTATTTTTTAGAAAAATGAGAGTTTTTGGAAATTTATGGAGAACACGCCCTGTACTTAGGAGTGCATTCCATGTACCCAATTTCTGTGGGTAGCCGTGTACTGGCCATGTAATGTCCGAGTACATAGCCATGGGAGGTGACCTGCAGACCACCTAAAGCGGGCCCCTATAAAGGCATATACATTCCATGTATCATTAAAGAACACATTGTGTATTTTTATTTTTAGTAGATATATCAAACTAGGACCACATCTCATTTATAGAAACATATTCTTCTTGTTCTGTCTCATCCAGGAGTGACATGGAGAGATGATTCTTCTCTGAACCACCAATCTTCCATCCGTGATATGAATCAAACACCGTTGATTGTGTTGGAATCACTACAATGAGTTATTCCTTTATCTAGAGCATCTACTATTGTTTTCTCCTCTTTTGTGAGATATCCTTGGTTGAGCATTTTTGACATTTTGTAGATCGACATATTTATAGGTTGAATCAAAGGCTATGGCTCTACTATATCGATTATACAACATCGAGGTAGGTGGTTTGTGCCTTTCTGTATATGTCTTTGATTTATATGTACAAAAAGTGCCCAATACCCTAGTTTATGGTATTGTGTGTTTTGGGAATTCATCCATCTTAATGCCTTCTATGATTTGTTTGGTTGAGTAAGGGTGTTTGTTTATGAATAAGGTTTATTACCTTTCTATGTATGTGCTTTTTCATGGTTATTTAATATTGACTATTGGGTGTGGAATTTCTTGTTAGGTTGGGTTTGTTTTCAATGCCTAGTACTATTAGGATGGATTTGCTATTATATGATATGCTTGTGATATTCATTGTAGTTATTATCTATGTAGTATTTGATATTTACTTCGGCTACTGGATATTTTTTATGGACGATTGTATTACAAAGGGTTGTGGGGACCTGGTGTAGTTATACCATAGGGGGAAGGAATGCTGAGGAATTCCCCAGAGTGTCTGTTACTTTCCACGTTGTAAGACCATATGAGGGATGAATGTTGAGTTCTCCCTTAGAGTGTTTATAGTATATTTTTGTGAGACCACAAGTGGAATCAGACATTGATTACTTCCCCGGAGAGTCTATAGTTTACCATTAAAATACCATAGGAGGAATTGATAGTGAGTTCATCCTCAGAGAGTCTCTATCTAAGTTGAACTAGAGGGTTTAGACTGTGATAACTTCCCAGAGGGTTGATTTTTAATGACTGGATGAATAAATAATAAATGTATATGATGGTAGTTAAAACTGTAGTATTGTTTACTTTTGAGTACTTTCTTGTTTATTACATCAGTTTCCAATTTTTCTGCTACATATGTATTAACTGACAGTTAGGCATAGATCATTGGGTGGTTTACTTCTAGGATTCATATCACACTCTATTTGGGTCATTATTTTGGGCCCAAATAGATTATATTGTTGTTTGTATAGATGAGGGCAAGCTCCCTTCTAGATCAGGTACTTGATTGTTGTGGATATGGAGATCATGAGACCAAGTTGAGGCTTGTGATGCTATTGGAGTTGTTTACTAGTTTTCCTTTATACTTTGGTTTAGTACTGTATTCCAGAAATGTGACTTGTTTGGATGATTTCCTAGACATATGTGACATGAATCATTAATATATGTGCTCTAGTTGTTATTTTACATTAAGTCTTCCACTGTTTACTTATTGTATGGTATTACTGCTTCCACTATTGTATATTATTGCTATTCCTCTATGTTACTCTGCCAATGTGGTCATAATTTCCCCACTATCACACCCAAGTCCCTCACTGCTAGTCTGTAGAATCTTGAATTCAGTGAAACGCACTAGAGGCCATGTGACCAACCAGGTACGGGGCACCTTTGGGCGGCACCTGGAACCGGGATGTTACAATGTTCATCACCCAAGAAGAATTCAATCAATGGTAACCTGAAAGTAATAAATTCCAATTTTTGGTAACTCAGAAGACTACTATAAAGTGATGAACACGAACTGATATAGATCCAAAAAACAAGTCCTAAACAAATTATCTCATATATACCATATATCAAATCATGGGAAATAGAAGAAACAATTTCGTGATCTGGTTCTCTAATACCATTTTATAACACACTAACCTAAACCAATGGGTCTATAATAGGATTCCATGTGTCCTCATACATTCCTCCCTTTATAAAATACGTTTTCAACTAGTGGTGAGGTCCTAAGGAACATCATGGGAGATAATACCCCTAGTACCAGGTAAACATCGGAGTATAACAATAAAAGTGATAATAATAATTAAATAAAAAAATAATTCATCATGATATTAGAAAATAATAAAATAAGTACTATCCCATGTAATATATATATGAAATATTAGACTCATAAACCAAAACTAATAAAACACTAGATCCCTATAGGTGTTGTATCTTGTTACATAGTAAAGAAACTATGAAGAAACAATAGCTACCATCCATTACAAGGTCCATAATGCACATTTGTATACTATTGTTAAACCTTCTCAACCATCATCCATTGGGCCCTTTCCCTTCCTCATATCCCTATTTATAAAATTTAAAATTTCAATGAATCACTTGAGTAGGGTTTGAGTACAAAACTCAATAGGACACCACCAGCAACCCATTATATAATTTCATAAGATATACAAATTAATTCGATGAATGTAAAAAAGAATATAGGTAAGCTAAAATAATATCAAAAAACCATAAAATATGTGTAAGGTCTACATATAATGGCTCTACCTTCTTCAACAACATACCTAAAGGAACATAAAGAAACCATGTCTAACATATACACCATTGAAGGGACTTAAAAAAACATGTTTGACACATTCCACCGGTTGGAATAGCCTATGTGAATTAAAACCTCTCATATAAAACATCCGACTTGGGGGGAGTCCATATGGATCAACCTGCATGTTTATCTATATAATATATAAGAACATCGCATGTAATCATGTATATAGTTTGGATATCATACATCAAAACATATCAAGAAAGTGAAACAACCATAACAAACCATATATGAGAAAAAATAAAAAATATGTTTCAAGGGATACACATGCACACTTCATGTGATAAATCATAAAAATAGGACTCATAGGAATATAAATTCAAGAAAAACAATAATTCTAAGTACCTATATAACGTGAGATAATGTTAAGGACATAAAATATTAGGTATAATGATTATTGATGGACTGAGTCATCGTCTGAGTCCAATTGCCCCATTGAAACCTAAAACCATACCTTATAGAATATGGCATAGAATTATAGTATAAATATTGAGAAGAAACCACACCCAAAAGGTATTTTAAGAACAATCATTCCCAAGAAGATATTCTTCTGACAATTATCCAGGTTTGATTAATGTGTAGAGGACAATTCCATGAATCTACATGCTAATTATACCAATTATTAATAAAAACCATGTTATAAAATGTAGAGACCTCAAGATATGATCATGGAATTTTATATTTAAATGAGTTTAATCAAATATAAGAGAAGGGGATCATTCTAGAATAAAAAATAACTCACTACATTGTAAATGGAAGTTCAATCGGTTGTTTTGGAATCAAATTGACATGATGGAAGGGAGTATAGGGTCCCAAAATTACAAAAGAGGGGTCCTAATTAATTTAGGATCAAATATGGAAAGAGATAATGAAATAAAAAGGATCATAGGTTAGGTTAAAAAAAATTAAATTATGACCCTTACTGGGCCTCAAATGACACCATCATCAATCAAGTGGTCACCACTGGTTGGTCAGTGGCTGTTGGGTATAACACATTTTTTCCAAGATCCCCACAATATATATGGTGGTTTCTAGGTAAATTTATTTTTTCCCAAGAACTTCAACGGATAGCCTTTGGCCACACACCAGTTTGATGTGTAAATATCTGTTGCTTAAAAAGCTACATCATGTCCACCGACAACACCTTTTTTGTTTTTGTGCTCCCAAATGTCTCTAACCCACCACAAGTTACTTTAAAACATTATAAACAATCTATTTAGATGTTTAAAAGTAGAATACCTAAAATAACCGTTTCACATTCGATCAAGACTATGTTAGTAGAAACTCATGGTAAGGGATTTTAATCTAAAATTTATTTTTTTGAGACATGATTTTTATTATACTTATAATTTCTTTTAAGTGGTTTATATATATCCTAATTGAGATATTATATCACTAAATACCATTTATTTATGGTAATTAAAGTTCAATTTAATGATCTCTCTCTATTAATAGGTTCTGAGTTGAATGTTTATCAAATTATAAGGATTTCTTTGTCACATTTTAAAATCCATGAGAATAGTTTGATATTATGAAAATAATTTATTTTTTACAATGTATTAATTGACCTATAGAATTTATGTATACAAATATATATCAATTAAAAACTATTTAATTTCAATTTCATATAAACCCTCTTATTCTTATGTTACCATTATCGTAAGTGTTTTTTGGAAAATAAATTCTCATTCATTGAGTTATGAGTTTTATTCTTGAACTTATTTCATTTATTTTGGGAACATTCAATACATTATTTTTTTGGTAATTTAATATTTTTATTGGATTTAAATTATTACTATATAACACTTTTTAAATATCCCTTGATTCATGAATTATGACATATATAAGGGTTTTGGTTAACTCAAATTTCCTTTCCATGTGATAAAATGTTATTCATTGAGCATCATTCTTCTAGGTTTGATAAGTCCTTCTATTCCCTATTTAATAAGATATTTTCTCTTTTATCATTAGGAAAAATTAATTTTTTAACTCATATATATTTTATAAATGAATATGTTTCTCTTAAAAGAAAAATATTATTAAGAAAAAGTGTCATCTCTTTTAAAGATGCGGTTTCATCTATTTCTTTGTTCATTATTCCCAAAAAATTATTTCCTCTATTATTTCGAAAGTCAAATATGTGTTAACCCATGTGACTAATATATTTTATGTAACCTATTCTAAAATTTAAATTTTCACTTCCAATTTTACGATGTGGGTTTTCAACAAAGGGATTTAAAAATATTCAAAAGTTTTTATATCATTTAAAAATCAAATGTTTTATATTTCACTCCATGTTCATTTTTGTTAGGATTTGTGTATTTTCAGAGATCCTTAAGTTATGATTATTTTTAAAAGAAAACATTGTTCATTTTTCCTCACTTATTATTTTTTAAACATTTATATATTTTTCAAAGGTACACAATTAGAAGTTATTTTTAAAATTAATTATTTTAAAATTATTCTCATTCCATTCTCAAAAATATATTTGAAATTATCTTGAAATTTATATTTTATAGCAACGTTTAAAAGGTTTTATGAAAAAATTTGTATTTTCAATTCTATTTTTCTTCCAAGGTTTACTTCTCATAAAAGTGATGATGTGATCACCCTATATATATGTTATTTTGATATGGTTCCATTTCATGTTATATAATTTTTTTGAAAGGTTTATGAAATCCATTATTTTTCTTTGGTTTCTTTTTTATATTATTTATGATTTATTTAGGTGGAACTCATATATAGAGATGATGATGGGCGGGGTACAATATATCCATCCAATTTATTGGTTATGGGTTCATATCACATGAGATGATGAATTTTGTGATGAATGTGATGAGGAGAACTTTGTTCATATGTTTGTTTTGTAAATGAGATGTGGGAATCTTTGTTCACATGTTTTTATTGTGAATGGGATGTGGGAATCATTTTTCACCAGTTGTTTTGTGAACATGATATAGGAATCATTTTTTCGCAATATTTTCTTTGATTATGTATATTACATATTTTAATGGTTACATAGTTTTATACTTATTCATATGAATATGTTATTCTCTAATGGACCATGTTTATTGAATCATGTTTATTAACTCATGTTTCTATAGACTTTTGATTAATTCATTATGTTATGTTAATACTTTTTTCTCGATTTATGATTTATGATTTTTTGGGTATAAATTTTTTCATTATACTCATATGTTCATCTTATGATCACTTATAATATTTTATTTCCCATTCTTGTATTTACTATTACTAAGAATTTGAACCCATCCTTTTTCTAATGATTTTATTCCCCATGTTATTAATATTATTAAATAATTTAATACAAATAAGAGGTTATTATGTAAATAATTTATGGGAGACTCTTAATATTATTTATGGACTATGTATTTGGTCTCATAGTGTAAAAAATGTCGACTAGTTAAAAGGGAATTACTTTTATTAGTTAATTTATTTATCATAATTATATAATAACTAAAACATAAAGGTATTGGGAATATATTGTAATAAAATATTTTCTTTATTCCATACAATTATTGGATGTTTAGGTATGTGATGTCATACATAATGTTTCAATATAAATATACACAGTTGAGCCAATGCATTGGGTATTGTGGCACTATATTTCATGCATGATTTTTTATTTGCATTTAACACAATTTTATATTGTTTATTTTAACTATTTTATTAATTATAAAATTACAGATAAATTATAATGATGCCATTCAAAGTTCCATAAATTTTTTTGATATATAAATATCATGGAAATTACTTTTTGAATATAGGCCAAACATAAAAAAGGTAATAAAAATATTTCCATTTTTATTATATTCTAACAATTTTTGGTTATGATGGAGGTTTAGAAAAAAACCATATGAATAAAATAAAGAAGAATTAGTTAAAGGGAACTATCCATTTATGATTTTTCTATAAATATAGGTCACAGAAGTAGAGTTGTAACACTCAATTTTTATTCAAGTTAATGAATTTTTTTAATGTTAAAAGAATTATTTATACTACTATTAATGTTAAAAATAATTTTTGATTTTCTCAAATCTAAATTCTACTACATCAGTAATAAATGTGCGATGATCATTTTTTTGACAATAAAAATTTATTCGAAAACTCTTACAATAGTTTTTATTATTTATGTATTTTTCCTTGTACTGAGTTGTTTGGTTTGGGAAGTTTACTTACATGATTGTACCACAAATCAAAGGGTATTATGTTGATTATGTGAACCTGATAAGAAAGATATTATTCATGGTTTTTGATTGAACCTAGAGAAGGCATATGTTTTTTAGTCATTTCTAAAATACTGGGTTATATCTAAACCCATATCAATATATTATCTTCATTATAATCCATTGTGAAAGAATATATTATATTTGATGATGCATCTCTCACTGAGTTACATATTTTATTAAGAGTATATACTAGACCACCTTGATCTGAACTACTATAAAAGCCTTTACATTTATTTTGTTTTTCTTTTTTATATTTTATGTTGTAATTATTTTATTATTTCTCCCTAAAATTCATAAATATATTTTATACTATAATAATTTTGAAAGAATGAAAATTATCCACCTCTTACTTATTTCCATACTCCATGTGGTGCATAACAATTGGTATCAGAGATTGATATTAAAAGAATATATATAGTCAACTTAATTATATTATAGTGCTTTTTCTTCAACATACCTATTTATTATAGACATAACAGTTAAGGGAAGATCTATATTTTTTTTTGGTAAGCTGTGTGGTATAAAATTCAAATACCCTTAGACCACCTCATTTTAATGGGAGTTACTATGGACATTGGATGGAAATAATATAGTTATTTTTGAAAAATATAGTTATTTAATATTTGACTATAATTCTTAGATATTAAAATTTTCCATTACTTGAACTTGATTCATTAACTGGTAATGAGACTAATAAATAAATTTAGAATTACAAATTTAATAATTTTATTTATTTTTATCCTTTTATAAATGTTTATAGTCATATATCTCCATGTAAATCATATTATAAAATTTGAAGGAATTTCAAATTAATTCATCAATATAATGATAAATTATATATAATTGATCTAGGTATTCATTGGTCCTAATTTCAAGAGTTTAAGATGTTTGATTATAAAAGTGTTAGTAAGGCATAAAATAGGATTACAAAGATTATAAACAACACAAATACTATTGTTTAAATCATGAATACTGATCTACTTATTTATATAATACTTTTATCACTATTTATTAAGAGGAATTCCAATAAGGCTGAATTTATGAAATTAATGAATTTCCTAAATATACCATGTTTGAGAGGATCAGATCATTAAATTATTATGACCTTGTGTTGAAGAATATAAATAATAAAGTTGATGATAAAGATATAGAAGTATCCTGTAAATCATTTATACATGTTTCTTTAAATTCTTAAAATAAAAGTAAGGTTTCTTCTAGCTTATTGTTGGAGTTAAACACAATACTTTGATTCATGTTAGGATCCTAGAGATGGTAAAGGTACTACTAATATATGTTTTATGGATATAGATATTAGAAATTTTAGTTATAATTAGGATTCATATTCTTCTTCAAATTTTGGTTTTTATAATCCTTTTTATCAATCAAGACACAAAACTGGGTTGGATACATTAAATCCATATCATAATTCAAATATGTTTCCCCATATTATAGATTTTGAGCTCTCTACGGCCTCCATGTATAATATAGGGTCAATTTCAATAACCAATAACGAGTCACAATCATTTGTGAATAGAATGCCAAATCTATCTGTTTCTCATACCTCTATAAGGCTCCTATGAAGCACTTATGTTTCAGGGGGGCCATATTCCACAAGGAATTATGAAATTGGTTCTTATAAAAACTATTATGTGTCCTCATAATATACTTAATTGATGTTAATAATTCTTCTACTATCCCTCTTTAGGATATCCTCCTTCTCAATAAATAGAACCTGTATTATAATAATCATTTTTTTATCTAAATGGTTGTATGGGTAGTATCCCATGGTTTCCCTGGGATTCCAAATAAAGACCTAATTCATGCCTCAGGGTGTTATGTTTTTTCTGGAGCTATCCATCATCATCAATATTATCATTTTTATTCAAGAGACAAACACAAAGTACAAAGACAAGGTACAAAGTTCAATGTACAAAGTACAAAGTACAAAGTAAAAAGTAAAAAGTACATGGAAAGCAGGTTAGGGTGGCCTAAAGTAATGTAGTCCAAGGGAGTCCCCTCAAATAAGATTCACCCCTTCAGTCTTAAAGAGAGAAATATTGGATAAACAAGATACATTGGATCCTTGGACCACTAAATAGGGAAGTTGATCCGCTAATTTGTTCCCTTCACGCTAGGTGTGGGTTACCATCTCATCATTATTAAGGAGGACCTTGAAGCTTTTGATGATGTAGGAGATTGACCATGGAATAGAACCTCTACCAAGAAGGGAATCATGCATGTTCAATGAGTCTGTTTTCACTTGAGAGAGGTGAATGTTTTGCTGAGTACAAAGTTTGAGCCCTATGAGGATAGCTTTTGCCTCTGCCAGTATGGACGTGACATTGCCGTAGTGAGTAGTGAAGGATATAAAAACACTTCCCCTATGATCGTGGACAACCCCACCACCTCTAATGTTCCCCAAGATGCAAGATCCATCCGTATTGAGATTGAGGTTGGTTATTGGGGGATATCATCACACCTAGTGTCCCCAGATGGGAATCTTGGATGGTGGGAGAGCTGAAAGCATGCATAGAGAAGGTACCACCTTCTAGTTATTGATCAGCAACACCATGTAAACAAATATACTCTTTGTCCTCATAATGATGGACCACCCTGTTGAAGTACTCCCCTTATACCTTGCCTTGTTTCTGGCCTGCCATAGACACCAGCACCCAGCACTGAGAGTCACAGTTCTTTCTGTTCTCTCTAGGCCTTTGTCCTCTCCTCCCCTGAACCACTGATCCAAGAAAGGAGTATCATGCAGCTCCCAAGAAGCATAAGCTATAATCCCACCAAACTCACTCCATACCTCATGATACCACTCCAATTAAAAGATGATATGGGTCATATTTTCCTCCCTTACCTCCTTATAACATTGGCATCTGTAAGGCAGGCTGATGCCAATCCTTTTGAAATTTTTATCAGAAGGTATCGCCTTCTTCCTGATCCTCCAAATAAGAATGTTGTATTTCATTGGAAGATTAGTGCACTAGACCATTTCATTCCATCCGTCCCGCTGATCCTGAGTGCTGGACATTCTGCAATAATATTTGGAGATAAACTTCTCTGATTTGGAGGGTGTGAAAACACATCAATCCTAGTCTGAATTAATGATCATTAAAGAGAATATCTCTTCTTGATTGCAGTCCAGAACCACCTTGAAGAACACTGAGTGGAGACTCACCTCCTTAAAAGATATATTTGGAGTAGGGAACCCAGGACAGCCAATCACTTTGCCTGCCCAATTGTTGTACCAGAAAGAGATGTTACCCTCCCCTACAATCCATTGCGAGTTCTAGAGGAGGGTTGGAATGATTTTTTTAATCTTGGACTAGAGGGCAGAGGCATACGCAGAACCATAAACCACATCACCACCCCTATTACTGGACATCATCTTTCCATACATGGTGACTTCTTCCAAAGCATCCCATGTGTGTTTTCCATGTATGCAGTCAATCGTGATAACTAAGCTCTTGACGTTGATCCCCCCATTAGGGATCAGATTTTCCATTTTTTCCCATGAAACCCCAACTCTTTTTCTTTCCATAGAAGAATCCCATATTAAACCTACCATAATTTTATCGATGGAATTAATAAAAACCTTTGACACATTCGTGGTAGCCAGAGCATGGATCGACATGGCTGATATGATGCTGTTCACTAAGACAATCCTGCCCTGAAGGATAAGAAGTGGTTCTTCCAGTTGAGGACTCAGCTCGTGATCCTACTCACCATATGTTCAATGTCACGAATGCGCATTATTACTGGTGAGATGGGTGTGCCAAGATAATCCATTGGAAATGTTCCCCGCTGCATGGCCAGTCTCTGACATAGATCGTCAGCCCTATTGGGAGAACATCTTTTCGCTATATAGAAGCTACTTTTCTCCTTGTTAACAACCTATCCAATCTAGTGGAAATACTCTTCCAATACCTTGGTGATACACCATGTTGATCTGTTTCTCTAAATTGTGAAAATAAGGTTGTCTTCAGCAAACATTATTTGGGAAATGTAGGTAAGGTTCAAGCTCCTTTGGTAGGGAAGCATGTCACCATTGGATATTCCATTGTTGATCATCTGACTAAGCATATCCTGAATGAGTATGAAGATGCTCGGGGAGATGGGGTCCCCTTGTTATAACCCTCTAGTTTCTTTGAATAAGCCCTAGGTTTCCCCATGAAGGACACCACCATCCAGGGGGAACTATAGCATCTAAAGAGGATATCACAAGCCCAGGAGGAGAAGCCCATGCTCACTAGCACCCTATTAATGAACCCCCATTCAAATCTATCATATGCCTAATTCATATCCAGTTTTATAGCTATATTGGAACCTCAGACCTTGGTATTGAGATGTATCATCATTTCCATCGACAGTGCTATCGCCCCTGTATAGAGTGGCCTTTAACAAAGCTGTGTTGCTTGAGGGATATCCAGCAGGGTAGGAGTGTAGAAATCCTTTCATTAATGGTAATAGAAATAATTTTATAACAGAAGTTTCACATACTTATAGGTCTATAGTAAATGAGGGAGGATGGGTATTTGATCTTCAAAATAAGGAAAAGAGTCATCGCACAAGAAGCCCGCAGTATGATTGCTCCTCGAAATAAATCTTGCATAGCTGTGATAATATCCTTCTTGACCACCTCCCAGGAGCTTCTGTAGAACCAGCCAGGGAAGCTGTCCAGACCCGGCGCGCTCTCATGGTTCATGTTCATCATGGTTGTGTGGATCTCCTCCTCCTCTGGGACCACTTCTAATAGATCATTTTCATGTGTAGAAACAAAACTGGGAGTCCTCCCCCAAAACTCTTCTCCCCCTTGCAGATAACCATTAGGTATTTTATGATTCAGATTAGCATGATGTATTTTAAAGAAAGAAAGTTTCACACCCCATATGATTTCTCTATCATCTGTAAATGTTCCATCCTCCATATAAAAGTTGGGTTTGATGGGAAGATTCTTCTCCTTTATGCATGAATAGAAATACTGAGTGTTTTTGTCCCCCTCTTTTATCCATTTTATCTGTGAGATTTCCCTCACCTTGCGTTCCTGGGAGAGGACTTGCTCAACCAATCTGTTTTTATTCTCTGATAGAACTCCGATGACTTTCTCATCCCACATATTCTCCAGGATAGATTCTATCGTCCTCATGTCTTGATTGAGCTCATCCATATCCTGATGTACATGGGGGATGGCCTTGGACCATTCTTGAAGACATTTATTGAGACGCCTAAGCTTGCTGTGACAGTCCGTCCATGCATGACCTTGAACTAGTTCTCCCCAGGCATCCATAACCAGTTATTGATATCCCGAATCAATGGTCCATTGACTGTAGAGGTTTAATGAAACAGAGGTGTCCTGGAAAGGGGACATGGATAGGAATAACAGTGAATGATTTGAAATACCTCAGACCAGGTGGGTAACCATTTCTTTGGAAAACATAGTGAGGGAATGAATATTGGCTATGTAGCGGTCGATACAGCTCCAGCATCTTCGATTCCCTTATTGGTTATTAAACCAAGTAAAGCGATCGCATGAGTAACCCATGTCCAGAAGACCTTTTCTTGCCATGAATTGGTTGAAGTCCATGCTGGCCTTTAGGGGAAAAGACCCTCTACCTTTCCTCTATGTCAGCTTTGTGATGGTATTGAAGTCCCCACCTATAACCCATGACATATCCCCTGGGTCGAACCTACTGAGATCTATCCAAATCTGTTATATTTTATTTGCGTCACAGCTGCCATACACAAAGGTTAATAGGATAAAAATGAATCCCTTCAAGACTTTTGTCATGATGAACTGATCACCCGCCTATATCAAGTCGACCGAGACTTCTCTGGTCCAGAATATCCATATGTGGGTATTGGTTGTATTTTCATGCAGGGAAGCATGCATTTTGAGTTTCTAGGGGAACTTGTTTATTTTAGAAGAGTGATGCTTATGCTCTAGGATGACAGCTATCTGGGACTTATTTCTCTTGGATTCCAAGGCTAGGTAATCATATTTCACCCGCTCCCCAATGCTGCAAGAGTTCTATTTGATAAGGGGTATCATTACTGAGAAGAGTGTGGACCAGCTTGAGCCTCATGTACCGTGATCACTGACGGATGGATAAAGGGAAATTCCATGAACTTCACATGCTTTAGGCAGAGATGGGTGCCCATGCCCGAACATGTCACAGAAGGCTCTAGAGACGGAGGGGGTAATCGAGAGAGGATCTTAGAAGACTTCCCTCTCACAACGCTGAGAGAGGGTTGGGTCCCTAGGCCCCTTTTCCCAGATTGCTCTGATTCCAGAACGCCTGAGCCATCCAGCTGACCGCTGATGGATCCCGAAGAATCCTGGACATCCTCCCCCATGAATGTAATGATGGGTTCATGGGTGGAAACTTGATGGAAATACTCCTCCTCGCAGGACCTAGTAGACAGATCCATCATGGGTGGAAAGGATTAGGAAAAGCCCAGGGGCCTTGGAGATATCCTTAGATATTGATCCAATGTGGCCCCTGCGAGGAGAATTGAGGAGGAATTGAAAAGACGAGCTAAAAATTTATAAAGCACTGATTTGGTAACTCTTGTGTGTTGAGGGACAAGCGCCAAACTACAAACCTCATTCTTAGGAGACTCTCTTGAGAGAGGAGGGGGCTTTGACACTGTGTCTACAGAAGTAGTGCCATCATGGGGCACCACATTAAACAGGGTCGTCCTCGGATCAGCCAAATACCATAGGGGGAGATTGTCCCTAGGAGCATTTCTGTAACACCTCCCATCCTGACGCTGGTTCCTGTAGACCTACATGGAATGTCCCTGAATAAGGTAGGTAGAGCAGTACCTGGGAAACATGGGATAAATGATGTCTTGGGACCAGATGAACGAGTCCTGCACCCTGAGGGATAGAACCTCTGGAAAAGGCAGCAATAATTCCAACTCCACACCGATCCTGGCCACCAGAGCATCCTCACTATTGCTCATGCAGGACGCAATGCAGAGGAAGCCCCTGAGAGAGTCACTAGTATCTTTGAGGAACATTCCATTATGGAAGGGAAGAAGAAGACCAGGCAAGCTTACCCATACCTTCACATGTAATTTTCAAAATTCAAAAAATATGAGGACCCACCTCTATCCTCTATTTGTAGAGGGCCTCACACATAAGTTAGTTCCAAATATTGAAGCCTTAAGGATCTTTCACCTTGACCAACACATAATTTTTGGGTCATATTACCTTATAAAAATGTGCGAAATATTTCAAGAGTCTTATTCTTAGAAGAGTATACATAACCATCTTGTTAGTTATTTTTCACGTTCTTCTCATTTATGTGACCAATATTATGATTCAATAACTAGAATTTTTATCAATCATGCAAATTTGTTTCATTATCAAGTGTAAAAATTTGTTTTCTTAATTTAATACATAATGACCGTTTATCAATTATGATATACCATGACATATTTTATCTTTATAAAATTAGAAATCTTTATTTTTAAAGATGAAAATAAATCCATCCAAATATAAACAAGAAACAAGAATTATGTTATTGGTAATTCTAGGAACATAATAAAAGTTCCTTGAAACTAAAATTAATCATGTCAAAAACATGAGGTAGTAGTCTCCAAGGGATAGATTAGACAAAAATTATTCACTAAAAGAACACAAATCCACATCATCTTTTGTAATCTTTTAAAAAAAAATTAGGTTCTTTTGTTTTAAAAATAATTGGAGCACCGCAGGAAATATCTAATACGCAAATTATAAATATAGGATGTTTACACTCAATAATGAATAGACTACAATATTCCATTTTATTTTGGGGCTAGGTGAACTTTCTCTTCCAGTGGATCTATTTCCCATATGAAAATCATACATCCTCTTGTTTCTTTCCATGCCTCTAATCTTCTTCTTCTTAGAAGGATAGATCTTGAGAGCCTTATATGTGGGATAAGTCTTTAAACCTTTTCCTTATTCTTCACCTTCTTATATATCATAATGATAGTGATTTTCTCTTCCCACATGTCTTTATTAACTTAGAAAGTAAGTTTGAGAAGTTCCAAAAGGGTCATCTATCTATTGATAATATTATAATTCAGAATAAAATTAGAGAGGTTTTTAGGAAGTGATTTTAGAATGAGATATGTGCACAGCTCATTGGGGATCTTAAAACCCAAGATTTCTATATGCTCAATATATCCAATCATCTTGACTACATGTTCCCCAGATAATGCCAACTCTCTATGTAAGAATTTGAATAATGAATTAGAGATCTCATATAACCATGATCTATCTCTCACTAGATATATAACCTTAAGGTGAGAAACAGTGCTATACACATGCATTTCCATATATTAAATTAAAATATAATTGGACATGGAGGATAGAATAAAACACTGGAAAACCATAACATCATCCATATTCTTCAAGTAGAGAGATACTTATTCCCTACTATCCTCTTTAGAACGTGACTTAGGAAGTGGGGTTTTTAGTATGTATAATTTCATTTTATTGTATGGTATAAAAAAACAGTTCCTATACAATTCCAAGAAATTTACACCACTGATAAGGTTATCCTTCTCTATTATAGATCAATGTAATATTATCGAAGTCATTTGATTTTCCATTTATACAGATTAACATTAGATAATTATTATATGTTCTGATTATAAAAATTAGGTTAAAATTTTTATGTTTAATTATATTATATTAATATCCCACTATTTTCTGAAATCTAATATCCCTCAAAATCAGTTATAAAATATCTTATTACATAGATATTATAGATTAATGTATCTATATACCACTTATAATAACCTATACTTGTGTCTGTCAAGCTATTTAAAAGGGTTTTAGGTAGGCGTAACATTCCAACTATATTAACTCATAGTTCTTTGATCTGTTGTGTTGACTCACCTATCATGAAATCCTATTTTTTATATATCCTCAACATTTTCCTTTTTATTACAAAAATTCATTATTAGGTAGTAAACCCTTGATGTAGACAAAGTTAAGTCAACAAAAACATCAATCAAAAATTTCTGTGATAATGAAAAGAACCTTGACTTAGGTTGGTCAAGTACATTGCAATGTGAGGTCAAATCTAAAATAAGTATTGGAATTCTAGGGCAACATTATATTTTAGTTTTAGGGATTTTTATCCATATTCTTAAAGGATATTTTATCCCTCTATATTCCTTGTTAATATTATGTGAATTGTACTTAAGGGATTAACCATGTCTGATAAAATATTTATGCATAATCCAGCTATATTTTAGTTTTTTTTAAATCATGGTACATCATTTAATAGATGATCATATAGGATTCACAAAAATAAATAATTCACCATTCAACATACAGAAATAAAATATTATTGGCATGATCCTAAGATTCTATAATTGATTAGTTTATGCAGTAGATGATAAACTAACCCTTAACCCTAGAGGAAAAACACCTGGGACTATAACTTGGTTCATGTTATAATATTACACATTTCTCCTATGTATCACTTTGATTTGTTTCACCTAATATACTTGAATATTACTATCTCCTCATACCTTGAATCTCTTTCATTATATATTATTTTACTCAAATGTAGGTGAGGGGATCTAATAGATTTGTTAAGGGGGCCTGCAAAAAATAAAAAGTGGGGTATTCAAGACCATACAAATAAGAAGTATGAGATTAATCATTGCACATAAATAATAATTTAACAATAATAAAATGATAAATTAAAATAAACCAATCACACACAACATATTTTATAATTTCATGATCATCTACACATAAATATTAAACTATAATACATTTTCAATCCTATAATCAATTATTTTTATTTGTTCACTTAATTAATATAATGCACTCTAAATTAATCCAATTAAATAAATTTATCTTAATTCCAAACAATATATTTATAAATATCTATATATATCTCTAGATATATTTATCTAGAAATATCTATAGATATATCTCCATATATAAATTTACAGATATATTTCATGATATCTATCCAAATATATATATCTTGATATATATCTAGATGTATCTCTAGATATCATTACAGATATATCTATATAGATATATATATCTAGATATATCCATCTAGATGTATCTCTAGATATATTTATATCTAGGTATATCTATATATATATTTATATATGAATCTTTAGATATATATCTAGATATATCTCTAGATATATCTTTCTAGATATATCTCTAGACATATCTTTTATCTGATTACTGATTATGTTATTGAGAATTAATAAATGAAAAGATGATGATGTTGGATTATTAAAATGAATTGGTTTAAATAAAATTAAATGAAAAATCATGGAATCAAAAAATGAATAATAAATAGTTATATGTTTTAGCAAGTCATCACTCTGATACCTCTTTTAGGTTATGGGAATAATAGAATCACCTTTTGAAGGCATTTCCAACTCAGTTTTTAGTCTTTAATCATGTTTAGTAAATATTTTACTTGATCTTTAGACCATGTCCAAAGAAAATTATTTTTAAATAGACTACATTCATTTGTTGAAACCATATGGAGAGGATCTTCACATGTAATTCATAATTAATTTATGGGTACTTATAAAACCACATTAATTGGTAATTCCACATTCTTTGATTATAAAATGGAATGAAATTAATTACACAATAGTTTCATAAAAGGATTCAATTTATGGGTCCCTCTAGTGGGGATCTACACATACACCACAATATTTTCTCAAAACCATAGAATAGTTGGGTGCTCGAACAACTAATCCAGCTCATTAATGTTATTCATGGTAGATCACATCAGTTCTCTTCAAAAATGATCAATTACCCATGGTGTTCTCTCGAAATATTTAGAGATAATGAGAGAAGATATTTCTCTAGGTCTTGATTCAATCTAACCTTATTTTTTGTGCACACCATGTGAATAAGTAAAATGATTTAACTATATATTTATTATATCTTTTTCTATGGTTGGAAAATCACACACAAGCCCACAATAATCTTTAATATTCATAAATAACCTCATGTACATTAATAATAATAATAATATTATTAATCTCTTAACATGCACAATGTATTAATAATAAAAATAAATATCATTTCTATTATTCATACCATTAAAATCACTTCACTATCTCTCATAGATATTTACCAATCCTCCAATAATTGTTAGTAAATTAAATAAATGTCACTTCATTATTCTATAGTAATTATAATAATTAAAATATTTTTATAAATTGAAAACTAATATTTACTATTTTCATTTAACTCACATTATTCATTCAAACAACTTGTGATTAAATTAGTGTTATGAACCAAACCTAAATAAATATCATTTATTATATCCTATTAAATTCACTACTTTAATTTAATTGAGATTGTGGACATACTTAGTGTGTGTCCCTATAAGCATATTTATTACTGGCATTAGGCATACTAACCTAATGTCCAGATTTATCATCTAGAAACATGCTAATGCACTCAAAGAAAAATTAGCTAACTTAGTAGTGATTTCCAACATACTATGAACATTTTTTGTGTAATATAATTGTTTTAACACCATATCTCTAATGAAGTATATTGCATACCCATTGCATCAACCTATACACTTGATTTCTCTTTCTTAGACTTTCTAAAATTGAACTCGCCCACCAAACACCATGTCCATGGATTTCTATAGGTGGTTTTATTCTATTAAATGAGCCAAGATATATACATCCATGAGAGGAAAGAAGGGATAAATCCTTTCTTAAATTATACATTAACGCAATATCGCTCTGGATGCACCCAACATACCCTACCCAGTCATGAACATATGTCATCATGGTTTTTATCAATACATAAAAGTGTGTCATTCATGATATCCATTAATTAAAATCTTAAATTTTAAAGATCCATACACAATTCCATGTATAAAATATATCCAATCGAACAAGGAAATGTGGATTTCTTATTGGAAGACTCTATCATAACCTCTTATATTGGAGATTACTAAAGATAAACACTATGGGAAGGTTCCTCAATTTCTTCTGATCCTCCTACCTATAATAAAATTTATTTTTCATGTCCCATCAGACATTTTCATTCAGACATAGAAAAATATTTATGAATAATGTCATGGAATATCTATATTCTTATCATATTAAGGAACTTCTATGACCTATCAGTGGAAAATATATTCTATGGACATTATCACATACAAATATCATGCATAATAATATTCAATATGTGATAAAAAAACTTATTTGATTAAGAAAACCTGTAATCAAAGACTAAAAAGTTGTTTCTAGGGAACCAACTGCAACATTATTCACTAAAAAATTGAATCCAAGTATATATATATATATATCAAAAAATTTCATATTCATAGGGATATGAAATTTTCATGTAAATTAATAGAAATATATGAGATTGGAAATCTCAATGTGAGCATTCCTAGAGTGAAATATATCCAATCAGTTTCCTTTCTAGATCGAGGCATAAGCCCCCAAGATAGTGGGTAGTATGAATTAATGTACCTGTCCTCAAGGAGAATTCACTTAAGATATAATTAAATTCTTTCTATATCTTACACCAATTATTCTCAAAATATATTCAACAATAATTAAAAATATAATAACTCAAATAAAAAATAAGTTCAAGGTTTTTGTGACCCTTTCTTTTCATTCATCAAAATTACATCACTTTTGTAGAATACTTAAAACATTAATCAAATTGACACCCAAAGACCGTTCTTGTATAGTTCATTTGGAAACATGAAAACATAAAAATAGGTACAAAAGTTATCTATATTATCTCCCAATAGGTTGTTCTTGACTAAAACCCTTCTTATACACATCACACAAAATACATATCTTCATAAAAAGGGGAAGGAAACAAAAAAATGGGTGAGCAAAGATGATTAGTCAGGGTAAAAAAGGGATATATTCAAGAATAAGAATCAGCATTTGGGTATGATAACATGTTCATAACATTATATGAACATACCCTTCGTATTAAAGATCATAAACATGAATAATAGAAAAGGATTGGCAGTTCATAAGACATGAATCATAAGAAAATAAAGAGATTAAAAAGAGAAATCATATCTTAGGAATAAGACATGGAATTATGGCATATATAGACATGTGATATCATTCTATATTGGTTAAGACTCATTACTAGAACTTATCAAGGCACTTCAGGGGAACCAACCCTACTTGGTGGGACACACTACTATCCCCATTCATAGTCGTTTCCTTGAAAGGGATTGAGTTTCTACATCTTCTCATAGTAAATTTGGATTCCCCATCTTCTTTTAGTGGATCAGGTTTCCCCATCATCCATATTCATGGTGACTACACCTATTGGGTGGGATACACTAAAATGCACAGTCGTAGTCCTTTCCTTACAAGGGATTGAGGTTCCCCATCTTCCCATTATAGATCAAGCCCATCGAATTGATTTAAATCATTATTTCATGAGATATAAATCTTTACCCAATGAATTAGAGGGAGATATAGGTCCCACTCAACTCATAATAAAACCATTAATACATATTCCAGAAGATAATCAAAATTTCATCATACAATGACTCTTAAAATGAGACGAGTTTTATAAATATCTTATCTTAATCCCATGAAATGAATTTTGTGTCAAAAAATGTAATTATATATTAACATGTGAAAAATATAGGTTTCATAATCATTTCATAAAATCCTAACCCATAAAAATAAGCAGGATTTAGAAGAATAAAAACCATGTAATTAGAATGGGTTTTATAAAAATCATTCCCTCAAAACACAAAAGATCTTGAGAATTAATATGAATGGATCCTTTAAATCATTTCCCAGAAGGGAAAGAGAAACATCAATGTATGTCATCTTAGATTGAAAATAATTTTGAAATATCATTTAAAAACATTTTTAGAGGAAAATATCATTTCATATGTAAAAAATTTTATTTAACACATGAAACCTTTTTAAAACCATTTTCTTGAAAATAAAATTGAAAACATATAAATAAGTTTTTTAAAACAATTTTGAAAGCATTTTATTTGAAAAAAAATAAAGTGATATTGAAAGAGTTTTGACAACAATTTTATATGAAAATTCATTGAAAATTCTTAAAAGAATATTTAAAACTATAAAACAATTTTAAAATCATTTTTCTTGAAAATAAACTTAAATTTTTATATTTTAAAACATTTTTTAAAACTTGGTTCTTGAATTTCATAGCATGTGTCTTAAAGAAGTCAAATTTAGACAAAAATAATTTTCTGATTTGGTAACTCTTTAAACATAAACCCCATGAAAGATAGATCATCAAATGGATATTTATATACTCATAAAATTTATTATAACAATAATAAAATATATTCATGGGTATTTTAATCACCACACAAATGAGATGAGTGGTAAATAAGGCATAAATTTCTCGGTAATAAAAGTGAGACATAAAATCCCCTTACCCTGTATCTTGACTCTAGTCATAATAATTAAAAATAATATATAATAAATATGATTTTTTTATATATAACCATATTTTTATATATAATACCATATGTGGTTTTATTATGACTTTAAATTACCCTCGTGTTAACAAATCTATGTTACGGTTTCACATCGAGTAATATCCGTATTGTTCCTCGCATGTGTCATAATTTGTTATATATTTAGTCCTTATACTTATATCATGATTTAAATAATGTGAAAATGTTATAAATATCAATTATATTCAGTATATGTGTATTATAATAATCTATATTATATGAAATTATAAAATATAATACACCATTCTGAGAGATGGTAGGCCATATATACACATGAACACTGTTTTTATTTTATTGTCATATTGAAAGAATTAAAGAAAGATAATGATATGTATATATACATATAATTATTATAGTAGCATTATAATATCATATACATCATATAAAGTTAATAAACCCATCATTAATACATTCTATGTAGTGTGTGAATCAATCACATCACTTTGAGTGAGTGGTAGTCCACACTTCCTCAAATGAAATTATCATATTTTCCCCAAACGAAAAGTATAAATATATGTGTTTTAAAAGGATTAAATAAGCTTAAATAGATAATAAATTTAATATATAAACTATATAAATATAGTTTCCATCATTATTTCCACCATGAGAGGCAGTAAAGGAAAAATGAAAAATCATCATTCCGGGAGGCGGTACATCATCGTACATGTAAAAAATATGTTCATTACAAGTTAGATGGAAATGTGTATAAGTGTAGGAAAAAACATTATAATTAAGACATCTCAATATATTTTTTATAGTGGTTTTTTATAACAATGGGAAAAGGGGAGTTGAATGTCTAGAGAGAGAAAATTAAAGAAATGAGCTTGAGGGAGTGTGTTACTTCTTAATCGGGAAAATCCGCTTAGTTCTCACCAAAGTTATTTCATTGAAGGATTTATAAACTAAAGGAAAATTGAATAATTAAGTTAGGGTTTTTGGGAAGTGTAATGGGTAGATAATTTCTAAACTTAATTGGTATGAGATATGTAGAGAATAAGGAGTGGTGGTTCCCTTTGAAAAGGACAAACTTGGTATTTTTTAAAATAAGTTAGATATAACTATGTTTTTACATAAAATTGGAATAAAAATAAAAAATAAAAAATTACTAAATAATGGAATGTTTATGGACTAAATATGTACAGAAAATGGGTTTTGGAAAAGTGTCTAGGTCGTTTGGGCCCTTATGTTTGAGATTTATTACATTGTTAAGCTTAATTTTACCTTAATCACTGTAAATAATTTTAAATACAATCACTAATATTTTCAGTCAAAAAAAATGATGACCTTATTAAACAATATAAATTATTATAATTCCAAATTTGGGATTAATTTTTCCAAATTAAAATAACATAAGTGGAAAAAATTAATTTAAATTTAATCCCGCTGATGGGACGACACTACAAGTTTTTAAAGTAAAAACATACAAAAGCATGCTATGTCTTTATACCCAATTTAAAAATTTTAATTGATTAAAATCAAATAAACAGGATTAATTGATAAAAATATGATATAATTAAAATTTTAAATCAATTTAAAATATAATTTATCTTTTAAATAAATTATTTGCAAATGAATTTTTTTAATTAAAATCCAGTATTTTTCACTATTAATCCAAAAATGATGTTTCTCAGAAAAATACCAAAAAAACCATACTCTAAATAAAAAAAATTAAAAAAAAAATTCATTTTAAAAAATTCAATTTCTAAATTTGTCTAAAACTCATTTTATTGTTATTCACAAAAGTACATGAAAATTAGTTCATTTGAGAAAATAATATTTTTAATCATATAAGGAACTTACCAAAAATTATATATTTAATTATCAATATATTTTATTTATATTAAACCATTATAGATAACATTTTAATAGTTTTTAAAACTATTCATAATACTATGTTTAATGTCTATGTTATAATTTTCCGATTTAAATAATTATAGCAAGAAAGGATGTTTCGTAGAAACTCAGTGTTGCATATAACATACGACTAATTGGTGTAGCATGTAACATATGAAAAGTTAGTTTTAGGTGAAATGAATGTTTGAATTATTTAAATTCATTATATCAATGAAAATTTAATTTATTCAAGAGGAATAAAAGGCCCATAAAACTTGGGGTGTTACATTCTACCACCCTTAAAAATGATTTTCTCCCTCGAAATTCTTTATCGAGGTAAAAAAATGAAAATAAATTTTCTTCATCATATACTAAAGTTCGCACATAGCTTCTATAACTTTGGATTTCTACACAAAACTTTTACTAGGTGAGTGGTATTGTTTTAAAAAACTTTCATTGATTGGTCTAGAATTTCAACTAGTTGTTCTTCGCATGAAAGGTCCTTCTCGAGCAGTATGAACTCAAAGTTTAGTCATGTTAAGGGACATGTATGTACTTCCTCATGATAGATACTTGGAGAACATCATAGAATTTATAGATATTTTTAGGAAGTTCCAAGAGATAGTCTACCACACTGATATGATCAAGAATCTCAAAGGGACTGATATACCTAGGGCATAGTTTCCCTTTCTTTCTAAACCTCAAAACCTTATTCTAAGGAGATATCCATAGAAACACCTTTTCATCATCTTCAAATTCTAGATCACATTTTAAAATATCATAATAACATTTCTACCTACATTGACCTGTATTGATATGCTACTGAATGATTCTAACCTTCTCCTCCATTTCATCAATGTTCTTATATCCCAATAATTTCCTTTCTCCAAACTCATCCCAGAATGTTAGAGCTCTATATTTTTTCCCATTGATGTATTTTTAAGGTTCCATATAAATGATTGAGTTAAAGAGATTTTTGTATGAAAATTAAATTAGAGGAATGTGTTTATCCCAAAAAACATTGAAATCTTGCGAACAATATCTCAACACATCCTCTAATGTTTTAATTGTTCTTTCAGACCAACCATCAATCTTAGGATGATAAGAAATTATGAAACTCAATTATATATCAATTACTTTATGAATACTTCACTATAACAAAGAGGTAAACCAAAAATCTAGATCGATGTAATAGAATGTTATACTCCATGTAAATTAACCACTTACTCAATGTATATCCTAGCATGATGATCAGGAGAGTAGCCTTTTTTAATAGTGATGAAGTATGATGAATTTGTAAGGATATCGAAAACCACCCATATAACAATAAATTCTATAGAGGTTTTGGGTAGTCTAATGAAAAAATCCAAAGTGATGTTCTCTCATTTCCATTCTAGTGTGGGTAATTGATGCCACATGCACTTTAACTTTTTTCTTTTGGATATAAATATTTAGCATACTAATCACTAAGAGACAAACTCAACAATATCTCTCTTTATTCCATCCCACCAGATGTATTATTTCATGTCCCTATATATATTCGTACCTATAGGATGCATATAGAATGATAAATTATCAGATTCTTATAAAATATATTTATTCAAATATATTATGGAAGGAACACATACTTAGTTCTTGAACCTTATCATTTTGTTCAGATCAATGTTAAACTCAGGAAAATTTCAATCATTATTTTGAAGCTCTACATCATCCATCTACACCTCCTCAATCATCACTTGGATATAGGGATAATGATTCATTTGAGAAAGATAATATTTTTCCCTTACTATAAGATTTATAGCTCTATCCATTTCAAATATATAAATATTAGATCTTTTGTGATCCTTACCATGGATAAACTAGTATGATTCTTTTGACTCAAATAATTGGCCACCATGATCACTTTCCTAGGGTGGTAATATATTGAGTAGTCGTAATCCTCTATCAAATCTAACCACATTATATGGAAAATGTTTATATCCTTCTATGTGAATATATATTTTAGACTTTTATGAGAAGTATAAATATCACACTTTTCTCCCTTAAGATAATGCCTCCATATCTTTAATGAAAAAATTATTTCTGCTAACTCCAAATCAGGATTTCAGTATCTTTTCTCACAAATCTTCAATTCCCATGAGGCATAAGTGATTAACTTGTTATTCTACATAAGAAAACATACCATTCCCTTCTTAGATTCATCCATATATATTACAAAGCCTTCTCCACTGTAGATTAATGTCAGAATAGGTGATCCAACTAACCATCCTTTTGGTTCCTTTAAATTTAACTCACATTCATCTATCAATAGGAACTTTTCACCCTTCTGAGTTAACATGGTAACAGGATTAGATGTTTGTGAGAAAATATCAAAAAAACGTTGATAATATCAAGAAAACCCAATAAATCTATGAATCTCAGTCACCATGGTTAGTCTAGGAAAACATTAAATAACATTTTTATAGATTTATTGACATACCATTTCTTGAGATTATGTGACCCAACAATGAAACCTCTTGCAGAAAAAATTTACACATTATATATTTTCAATCTAGTTTCTACTTCCTTAAGTTCACTTGTAAAATTATCAAGTGATCTTTTCACAATTACTTTCTCTTTAAATGGATAATAATACAATCTATATATATGACCAAAAACTAGTAAAGGTGATTTCTAAAGACTATATTCATCCAATACATGAAGATATCAGGGGAATTAGTAAGGCCAAAATGAATAAATATATATTAATAATGTCTATACCTTGTACGGAATGTTGTCTTGGGTATATCCACCCTCTTTACCCTCAATTAAAGACATCCAAAATGAAGTTCAATCTTAGAAAATTATTATCTATGTGTAGTTTATCAAAAAAGTTATTAATAAGAGGAAGATGATACTTTTTCATGATTGTGATCTTGTTAAACTCTCTATAATAAACTGAGAGTCGCATTGATCTAACTTTTTCTCAAAAAGAATAGGTTCACACCAAGGGGACACACATTACTGAATTAATCCTTTATCAATTTTTTTGGAGTTTCATCTTCAAATCCTGCAACTCAATTGGTTCTATCATACATGGGGTCACTGATGTTAGTGTGGAACCATGTATCAGTCTTATTGTGAACTGAACATTATGTTTTGGTGGAATACTATGAAAATTCTTCCAGAAATACATCCAAAAATTCCCTAACATTATGAACATCATCGATGCTAAAGTTCTCTCTAACCATTTGAGATGAGCATCCCTTCTAAATGGGACTTAAGACCTACACATTGAATATAATCTCTACAGGAAGTTCATAATTATCATCAAATTTATGGATGATCATATTTATGTTTGAATTTTCAAACTTAACTTCCCTCACTTGAAGATTAATGTAGAGTTTATATAGGGAAATCCAATCCATGCCTAAGATGACATAAAATTCATGCAAATAACGAATGAAAAGATTTACAGGAAGCACCAAAATCATCAAATAGAGGGGAATCATATACAAGAGATGAAATCATCATACCATTAGGGGTTTTTACTACTAATTCCACATATAATAATTTTGGGGTAATATTAATACCTTTATAAAATTATATATATTTATGAATGATTAGGTAGATCCAAAATCAAATAATACATTAGCTGTTCTAGAGTGGACGATAAGTTTTCCTTTCACCCCTTCATTATCACACCCCTTTTAGAGACAATGATCACTTGAGATTTATACTTGTCCCATAGTTTAAGAGGTTTTTGAAGTAGATAATAACCATTAGCCATTTGGATTTGGGAACTTGTTATCATAATTACCTTTCTACTAATCTTTTAGAACTGTAGTCTCGTTAGTGCATTATGTATTTATTTTCCTCTAATTTCATCATTTTCATACTTCTTTCCATCAGTGTGACAATAAATTTTCCGTTTTCCTTACCTTCCACACTTAAAAAAATTATTGAAACCCATAAGAAAATTAACACCATGCTTCTTTCCAAATTTAAAGCATAAAGTAAGGCTCATTGTTTTCTCTTCATGGGTTTTTGATTTTCCTTTCAACTCCATCTTCATTTTCTTATTAAAACCACAATATTGATATGTAACTCCAACCTACATTTTAATTTTATTTCACAACTCATAATTTAATCATAGATACCAAAGTATATTTGGTATGATTTCTTTTTGAGACTTGTATTTAAGCCACTGAAGAACCTATAAACATTACATTCAGGTTGGATGAAAATTCCAGAAGTTTACCTCACAAGTCTTGTGAAATTATCCTCGTAGGTACCAAAAAATTCATCATCATTCTGCTTTAACTCAAGGAACACCTTTTCCATCTTTGTACAAATAAAAAGTGGAAAATACTAATTGAAGAATAAGTTCATGAACTTTTCTCCATCCATGTTTTCAATTTCACCTTGATTCATTATATTCTCGATTATATTCCACCACTGGTCTACTTTACCTTCTAATTAATAAATAGATATAATGAATTTCTCATGATTTGAACACTGGATAATGGAGAATATGTTTTCATTACAACAGATATAGTGTTAAGAAATAAGTGGATCAAAAGACCAGCTAAAAGAATACAGACACTGCCTCATGACAGGCTCAATAGAGTGCTATTTTCTTTGCCCATATGGAATAACTATAAGGTAAATAGATTGAGAAAACTATAAGAGCATAACAATTATTTTTTCATTACATAAACCATATTATTTTGATTCTTATAAGAACAATAATATGATTTCCATAATAATCAACATTATTATGGTTTCTTCGGGTTCTATCCATTGAATGAAACAAAAAATCATAGTGTAAGAAATAGTTATCAATGTGGGTAAACACATAATCATGAAAAAACATATAGGTTTCCTAAATTTTGATACCTTCTTTAATATATGGAACCTTAGGTTTTCCCTAGGTTATTCATAGAAAAAATCTATTTAAATCACTTATGATGGGCTGTAAATAATTCTTGAATTCCAAAAACATAACCCTAAGGAGTGTCCAACTAGGTGTGCAGTAAGCCCCATTTTCATTTACCAGATTACCCCAAGTCAATCCCGAACACCTTTATAGAGTTGTTACTCCTAGGTAAGTCTATCCTAGATCCACATCCACTTGTATTATATAGACTGGGATGTATTTATAATAGACTACTAACACTATCCTTTACCAAAATTCCATAATATTTTCCTATACTTGTCCTTATCCATAGACTTATCCATAGACATATCCTTAGGGTTCTCACAATGGTTTTATAATCATAAATTCTAAAGATTAAATAATAAATATATTTGATACTAACAATAGAGACACTCATTTTCATATATTAAAATTACACCACTATTGCAGAATACAAAAAACATTAAACAAAAATATGCCCAAAGTCCATATTAGTCAAGTACATTTGGAAAAATTGAAACATAAATACTGGTACATAAGTGAGATACATTATCTCCCACTAGGTTCTTCTTGACTAGAACCCTTCTTAGACCCATAAAACGTAATGCATATCTTCATAAACTTGGAAATGAAATATGAAAAGTGGTGTGCTCAGATTATCAGTAAGTTAAAACAAGGTAGATATGTTATTATAAACATTAGCATTGGGTTATGAGAATGTTATCATAACATTAGAAGATCATACCTTTTATATCAAAGATCATAAACATGAATAACGACATAAAACATGGTAGTTCATAAGACATTAAACAATAGGAAATAAATCACATAATCCATGAAAGAATATAATATAAATTATACTTGGAATTGGAGAATACATATACATTCTATTTATTTCCATATATGTCAAGACTCATTAATAAAAATTATCAAAGAACTTCATGGGAATAGAACCTACAGGTAAGGACACACCACCATCCCCTATCGTAGTCCTTTACTTATAAGGTATTGGGTTTCCCTATCTCTGTATAGTGGATTCGGTTTCCCTATCTTCCATATTAATGGGGACTACACCTACTGGGATTGACACACCACCATCCCCAGTGATAGTACTTTCCTTCTATGATATTGGGTTACCCCATCCTCCCATAGTGGATCAAGATCATTGACTTGATTCACATATTATATCATAATATATAAATCCTTACTAAATGCATTGGAGGGAGATAAAGCTCCCACCAATATCATTATGAAATCGGTCATACATGTTCCACAAGATAATAAATCTTTAATCATATCATAACCCAAAAAAATATGGGTTTTATAAACATCCCTATATAATTCCATGAAATGAAATGGGTTTCATAAACATTTAATTATATCTTAACGTAGGGAAATTATAGGTTTAATAAATATTTAATCAAAGCATAACCCATAAAAAGAAGTAGAGTTCATAAGAATAAAACTTGTGTAAGAGTAATGAGTTTCATAAACATCATACCATAAAAACTTAAACCATTCAATGAAATAATATTAATGAAAACTTTAAATAATTTTCCAATAAGGTATCAGTAACATCAGCGAATGTCATCTTTGATGGGAAATAATTTTGTAATATTTATTAAAATAATTTCAACAATAAAATATTCTTTCTTCTTTGAAAGATGATATTTAACACAAAAAACCTTATAGAAACCATTTTCTTTAAAAGAAACTTAAAAATTTATAAATAAATATTTAAAAAAAATTTTGAAACCTTTTTATTTGAAAACATATAAAGTGAACTTGAAAATGTTTTGAAAATCATTTTCCTAGAAAATAATTTTAAAACATTTTATCAAGGATTGAAAACCAAAAAAACTTTTTTTTAAAATTCTATTTCCCTCTAAATGATATTATAATATCATATTTGAAAACATTTTTGATAACACTGTTCATAAATTTAGTTGCATGAGTCTCAAAGATTGTGAGTAGAGACAAAACTATATTTTGTATTTCATAAATCTGGAAAAATAAAATCCATGAAAGAGAGATCATAAAATGGATAATTAAATACCCATAAAATTGAGGATAATAGTCATATTATATATTCATGGGAGGTATAATCACCAAACTAAATATATGAGAAGTGAATAAGGCGTAAATCTCATAAAAATTAAAGTGAGACTAGAAATCACCTTACCTTGTGTCTTGACTCATCGTACTCATTCAAACATCTTGTATAATAAATATAATTTTATTATAAAAAAAAATATTATATCTAACACCATATTTTTTTGATTATGAAATTATATTACAATATTGTTAATAATTCTATGTTAAGGATTCACTTCGGGTAATATCCGCTTTGTTCATTGCATGTTTCTTAATATTTTATATCTTTGGTCATTATAATTATATCATCACTTCTAGAATTTAAACCATGATATAAATATCAATTATATTATATATATTTTTAGTATAATTATCCATGTAATTAAGAATTATAAAGTGGAATACACCTTTCATGGAGATGGTAGGTTGTACGTATGCCTGAACACTGTTTTTGTTTTATTATCGCATTGAAAGAAAGAAAGAAAATTACATATAAGTTTTTATGTATATATATCACTATTAAATATAATTATAATATCATATTTATCATATATTTTTAATAACTATATCCTTAACACATTCCATATAGTGTGTGAATGAATCACATTGCTTTGAGGGGGTGGTAGTCCACACTTACTCAGTTGAAATTATCATATTTACCATAAATGGAAAGTATAAAGATATATGTTGTGAAATTATTGATGAAGAATAATGACATAATTGAAATAATATATGACCTATATAAATATAGTGACCATTATAATGTCCACCATGAGAGGAATTAAAGGAAAAATGAACAATCATCATTTTGTGAGGTGGTAGTTCACAGTATATGTATACAACACGTTCACAACCCATTAGATGGAAGTGAATATAATTTTAGGTAGAAGCATTATAATAAAAACATATTAGTATATTTAGGATACTTTTTTTGTTTTATAATAATGTAATAAGTTTATTTGAAGGGGATGATAAAGAAAATAAAAGAAATGAGTGTGAGGGGGGGGGGTGTTACCTCTTAATCAGGTAAATACTTTTGGTTAGCAGCAAGGGGATTCCTTAGAAAGTTTCATAACCAAAGGGTGGATTCTAGGAGGAAGGGAGGTTTTTGGGAATTTTATTTGGAAGATATTGGATGATACTTTATGGTTTTAGAGTTGTGGAGAAGAGGGAGAGTCGGTGGCCTTTTATAGGGAAGGGAAATGACACACATTGAATTTTTTAAAATAGGTTTGGTGTACCCACATTTTTACCTAAAAAAGCCACAAAAACCCAAAAAACTCTATAATTGAAGTTATATACCCGAAATATGGATAAAAATGGGATTTGTACAAGGGGATATGTCATTTTTACCCTTAAGTTTACGGTTTATTCCTTTTCAAAGATTTATTTTAACTTAATCAATATAATTAATTTTAACTTCATTCACTCATATTTTTGGTAAAAAATAAGTTGAATTTATTATAAATTATAAATTATTCTTATTAAAAATATGGGATCTATTTTTCCATATTCCAATATCATATGTGGCATAATTTAATTTAATTTAAATCCTGCCGATGGGACGACACTGTGAGTTTTTAAAGTAAAAACATCCAAAAGATTGATAGGTTTTTATACCGAATTTCAAAGTGAAATTGATTATAATTACATTAATTTGATTAATTTATAAAAATATGATTTAATAAAACCTTTATTTGAATTTAAAATATAATTTATCCTTATAAATAAATTATTTTAAAAATCATTTTTGAATTAAAACTCAATATTTTTCACTATTCGTCCCAAAATGATTTTTCTCAAAAAACCCCAAAAATTCACCCTAAGATAAATTTGAAATTATAAATTAAAAAATTATTTTTATTTTATAAAATTCAAATTTAAAATTTTTCTAAAATTAATTTACTTTTTTCATAGAAGGACATGGCAAGAAGTCCATTTGAGAAAATAGTATTTATAAACATATAAGGGCTCTATAAAAAACCTTATCCTTTATTATAAATATGTTTTATTTATATTAAACAATTATAACAAATATTTGAAAATAATTTACTACTAATCCTAATTCTATGTTTAATGTCTAGGTTATAATTATCTTATTTAAATAATGACAAAAAAAAGATGTTTCATACAAACATAGTGTTTTCTGTAATGTATTCCAAGTCAATATTGCATGTAACATATGCCACATTGGTGTTGCATGTATTTTATTCCAAATAGGTGCCTTTTTAAAGGAATTTTTTACATAGTGAAATGAAATATATTAATCAAAATTTAATTTTTTCAATATAAAAAAGGTCTATAAAAACATAGTGTATTATAAAGGTAATTGAGAAACTAAGCTTTAAAAAGTCAAATCTAGCATGTAATGTAAGGAAATATCTACTAGAATAAATTGATGACATAAATAAACCATGTACATTATTCATATTTTATAAAAAATTTATAAATCTGAATAATATAAATTAATTAATAATTAAATAATGATTTTTTTAACAAGAGAAATAAATATGAAGATATATATTTAGCATTCCCATTATTCAAACTTTATGAACAATTTTTTAAAAATGAATAATATTAAGGAATAAATAGTTAAGAAACCTTTTATTTAATCATCAGAAATGAATATGAATTTCCAAATTTGACATAGGCTTAGAAAACCAATCTTTTAAATCCTAAGGATTATACTTTATAACTTATTCATAAATTGAATGTATAATTATTAAAATAAATAAAAACATAATTTATCATTAAATATTAACTTTTCAAATTTATTTTATTCATATAAAAAAATTAATAAAATATCATATGTATCATTTATGATTATTTATAAAAAATATTACTATAAACACTATAATTTAGCTAAACATTTTTGATACTCCATTATCTTGGATATAAAATAAATATAACCACTTTCAATATGAACTCTTTTATATAATACATTACAAGAAAAATAAATTATATTTTAAAAATAAAAAACATTTTAATAATTTAATTTCTATTTAACAAACATTTTACATAATTGATATATCAAATAATTTATATTTTTTAAAAAAATATAAAAAAAATATTTGTGGTCTATGTAAAATATTAAATAAATACCATTTTTTAATCATTTCAAATTAATTATTTATGAATAAATAATTATTATATGTATATTTTTATTTATATTTTGGCCTTATATTTATATTTTATAAATAATTAATTTAATAATCATATGATCTCTAAAAAATATTTCCTTTAAATATTAGTAGGCATGTCATATAAATAGGTATAATTTATTTTAAACATGAATATTTAATATGTGGAATATTTTTTTAAAATGTGTCTCATAAAAATTAAAATAATTAATTATAAACTATTTATAATTAATTATTTTATAAACTATATTTCAATTAATATATTCCCAAAATTAATTATTCTATAATTAAATAATTTTTTATAATGTATTTAAAATTTTAAAATGATATTCTTAATATTAAATCTTTAATATTAATTTAATATTTATAATAGATGTTTAAAATATATTTAACCAATAGAACAAAAAAATTTATAGTTAATTTAAAAAATAAATTTATACCTTTATAAATTTTATTAAAAATATTTTCCATTATTGGTAATAAATTTTAAAATAATCTAATTAAATTAAGAATTAAATTTTATTAATAAATATAATATTTATTTATTAATCTATAATATAAGAAACAAATATAAATATTTTTGTATTAAATTTATACTTGAAAAATTCTGTTTCAGAAAGTTTATCACTTAAAATTAATAAAATGGTTACCAATTATAAGCTATATTAACTAAATATTAAACATAATTAATTTAAATTTTTACATTACAATGTCCCACAATGTAGTATTAAGAATGAGTGTCAAACATTATATTATGTTGACATATTTTGTAACACTTAAATGGAAGAAATATGTTTTGAGGTAATTAAAAATGTTTTCTATTTAATATTGTGAGAAAAATGTTGATTCGGTGAGGAAGCTGTCTTTGATACCACTGATTGGCTTTGAGGGATCAATATATAATTAATGGTAGAAAAATCAATCCCACATTGTGTCTAATTTTCCAATGTTAGAATAAAAAAATATAAATGAAGAACATAAACATTTATGCCCTGACAAAATTAATCTCTATCATTAATATTTGATGGAATACACTTGATGTCGATCACTTGAGCAATAAAAAAATTCCTCCTGTCTATTAAGGGATTAATCTGGCCAAAAGGCCTTAAAATGTATCTTGAAAAACTATAATCAATGAAAGGCTTCAAGTACCTCATCCTTTTGATAAATCATATATCGGGAGAAAGAGAGAAATGAGATTCTTACATGCAATCATTCATTCTCAATAAGAGGGGTATCATCCCTTTATATAAAAGGCTTTCAAATGTTTCACTTAATGAAACATTTTCCCCATATTAAACGTATCAGTATTTGTTTATATTCATTGGAATTATTTATTGAATTTCTTTATTTAATGAAATCCATTTATTCCATTAATAACAAATGACATTTAATTCATTCGTAATGGATTATAACTAGTGAAATTGTGTGGGAGGATACAAGAACAAAACATTAATTCATCCATATTAATATTTTAAATCACATATAACATTTATGTCTTATAAAATAATACCATATTATTTTATAATCATTATATTTTTTCTTAAATAGAATCATTCTTAGAATATATATGGTAATATTATAGACATCAATTTCTCTAGCTTTGACTCATGGGTATTTGATACCATGTGTGAATCATACATTTTTCATAATAACCATATAATCAAAGATATGATATAATTAAATAATTGTGAATTAAATATATGTATTCAAAATGGGTAAGAATTATTTCATTAGAAGTTAGTACCTATGATATATGTCTACAAAGTAGATTAGCTCTGAAATTAAAATGTTTGTATTATGTTACAATCATAAAAAAACATTAATTTATTTAACTTGTTTGGAAAATATGGGATTTTCATACAAGGTTTAGAATTTTTTTATATTTATAAATGAATATTTATATGTAATTGGAAAAATGGAAAATGGTTTATACCTTATGGATATGAATATTCTTATCTATAAAATTAAAAATAAAATGTTTATGGTAGATTATAATTCCACTTATCTTTTCCATTATCACCTATGATAAATTAATATGGAACACATTCAATAATTCTATAAAAATTCATTAATATAATCATTAATTATGAAACATTTACGATATAAAATTCTTTTTTATTAAGTAAAATAACACAATAAATATTTAGTGGAATAGGTGAAGGTACTAGTTGAATATTGTATATAAAACATAGTTTTAAATATAGAGCAAATAGTACTCAGATTAGATTATATTGGGGTGGTGAATAATTATTCCAGAAACTCTCTAATAATTTAAGATATTGTGGTATTATTTAACAACTCCCTCATTATGGAACACTATAGTGGAATGGTGTGTCTAAGATGAGTATTCATACCCTGTTGGACATGGTTATATCATTGATGAGTCAGTGCGACCTTCCAATTTAATATAGGGATATTCTCTAGAAACTAAAACATTCTTATTTAACCGTGTTCCATCTAAATTAGTCATTAAGACAACATATAATATATGAAATGATATATATCTTATTTTTTATTTTATGAAAATTTTGGGTCATAAAAAGTATTTATTATGTATATTATCTAAAAAAATTTCCTCAAAAGATGAGAAATCATTATTTTTATATTATCCAAAGTAAAAAATGCGATATTATATCTATAGTCTTGCTGAGCACTATGCCTTTTTGAGAAAAAATGGTATATTAATTTAGATATAATATATTAGTCAAGGATTCAATGATATTAATGATAAACTTTAATAACTTCATGACTGAAAAATAGTAAGTTTTCATGAGATGAATGATAATCCAGTTCCATAAGGAGTTGTGGTAGAACACCCAAGTAACGTTATAAAAGATCCTAAAATGTTTGGTATTATTAATTAATATAATAATAGAGATTAATATTTTATACATAATTAGGGTGAAGAAATATTCAAGGATAATTAAAATATTACCTAGAAAGAGGACATTGAGAGTTATGATTCCAAGAAATAGTTAAATACCATGAAATCTAAAATGGAATACGTGTACACTAACTAATTTTTTTGACATAGTTGATTTACATGAATGGGAGATACCCATTGGAAGAAATTAAGTTTCTCAAAATAAAACTAACTTGGATGGTAGAGTGTCTACCTATAAATCACTCTATGTGGAAAGGAGTTACCAAACAATTCATGGAATTGACTATGAAAAAAAAATTCATCATTTATTAAAGTAATATTCTTAGAGTTTTAAAATCTAGTTTTATATTGATATTAAATAGTTTTTTATAAATAAAATGGATTATTTTTATACATACAATAATGTTAGTGGTAGTGTGGTGTTTTTTATGAGATTGTATGTCTATGACAGACTCATTAAAAAAGATATCATGAATTTAAGTTATGTAAAAATGTGGTTTGGAAAATGATTTTCAATGAAAGAATCAGTGAATCATTATACATACATGGTATGAAAATATATTGTGGTATATCAAAGATATTTATTTGACTATGTCAAAACATATGTATAGGTAAAATGATAAATAGTTCGATCAGGGATAAATCTAAGAAGTAGTAATTACTGGTATTTCACTGCATAAATATTAGGAAGATTAAAAATTCTTCTAAAGAGTAATAATGGATGGATAAAATTTCATATGAGTATTGTATATGATATATCATATATGTAGTGTTATGAAAATGACCAAGTGTCTCTTATTATTTAAGAATATTAAGTAGATACCAATCCAATATTTGTTATAATTACTAGATTTCTATCAAGATTATCCATAAATACATGAGAATAAGTAGGGATATGGTCTTGGTATTTGTATGAGAGGAAATGATGCAAACAAGAAATAATAGTGGATTTGAAAATAATGGAAGAGTACATAAATGCATCAGTTTTTGTGAAGGAAGTTATTTGGATGAATAATGTATTCACTAACATGTGATTATATATAACAAGGGAGAAAATGAGTTTTTCTATGATAAAAATTGATCTATTAATTAGGCCAAGGAATCCTAAACTCACCAAATGACCTCAAAAAATACTTCACAAATACCACATCACTCTAGATATCATGGAGTGTTGATATATAAAGATCAGTTGGGTGGGTACAAATTAATATATAGTTGATCCATTGAAAAACATTATCATAGAAAAGTCAAAATGTTAATATTGATATTATTGTTATTAAATACACCGGATATTAGTTATAATGCTTGTAAAATTTAACAAGGTTTTATAATGAAAAAAAATCATTTATGATTCATTAATGTGTATAGAATATTGACACATACTTATCGTGGGTCATGGAAACAAAAAAAATTTATTTTTTCTAATACAACATAGTGGCTGCAAGAGTCCTCTCACTTGAGGAGCCTTTCAGTTTGTACACTTTCTTATTTTAATTCACCTAACCTATATTTATTTTTTTAGTTTTAAGTGTTTTATGAAAAAATAAAAATATAATTGGGTTTTTTATTTATAACATGAAAAATGTAAATTCTAATTTATACTAGAATTCAAATAACAAAAGAATGAGTTAAGGAAAGAAAGAACTAAATATTTTGATTGGTTTTGGATTCAATAATTATATTACTCTATATGACCCATTTCAGTTTGATAATCCAAAAATGAAATTTCATGTTTTAACTAATATTATTTATTTAGAAATTGTGAAATATCATCAAATTATTAAACACTGCCTCCTACTTTAATAAAGGTTGATGACACTCCTTTGTTTTAGAGGTGCCATCTTCTAGGACACATCTCTATCGATGTTGTTTCATCCATTGATTACCTCAACTTCAACGTGTGAATAACTAAGCAATGTAGAGTGAGAGAAGTGATTAAATAAAATAAAAGATATAACTCTAGTTTCATGTCATGGGGGGTAATTACCAAATCCTGGATATTATTCTCACTCATAAATTATACTCAATTATATCCACAAACATGAAATTAAACCTTAAAGAAAATTAATGAACACCTTGACCTCCACCTTGGTCAATCCTCAGGGCCAGCCACCCATTTATGAGAGTATGAGATAACATGGTGGAGGGGGTGGAAGTGAAGAAGAAGAAATAGGATAAAATAGAAGAAATAAAATTTAAAAAGAATGGTGATGAGAAAACAAAAGATTTAAGTATAATAGAATTCGAATTAGAGAGAGAGAAAATAAAATAAAAGGAATGGAATAAAATAATTAAGAAATTTTTATAATTTATAAATAATTGAAAAATAATAATATTATTATTAATAATAATTATAATTATTAATAATTATATTATAATTAAGAGAATAATTTATTTTTTAAGAAGAAGGGAAATACGAAAATGATAAAATAGAAATAAAATATAAAATAATAATGCTAAAATAAAAATAAAAATAAAAATAATAATAAAAATAATAAAAATAATATTATTAATACTAATGAAATTTAGTATAATGATTATAATGTAAATTATAAAGAAAATTTAGATAAGAGAAAGAAAAATATGGATGACACTTTCTGAAAATAAATGTAATTTATTTAACTAAATGAAATTTAAATTACAATTAAAAATGAAAATTTAAGTCCAAAAAAAAATTATTAAAATAAAATAAATAAAAATATGAACATATGGATATGTTGCAGAAACCTCCTCCTCAGCCGAGGATCCTCATCTGGAGGTCGATTTGATGATTTTGGAAGGGGGAATGGCCCTCCTTTTATAAAAAAGTTTTAAATCTTGGTTCCATAATTTTCTTTTGAATATTTTGACATGTTATACCCATGAAATGAAAGAATTAAGAAACAGTGACATCATGAAAGTTGTTAAGAAATTTCACTCTAATTTCATCTACAAATTTCAATTCATATTTCATTTTTAGAGATAGGTATCTCTCAATTACTAAGAGAATGTATTCTGCCCAGGCAGACTATTCATATTCCCCATCTCTGAATTCCACTGCATTAATTTCCATGAATACGAATGCTTCACTCATAGACCCATTCATGAATGTTTTTCATCAATATATTTTGTGTTTCCCAAAAAAATTATATTATTTTGTCCTCCCATTTATGATACATGGTTTAAACATAAAAAGTATATAAATCTGCAAATAGTTTTCAATGCCCAACTTGTGAGTCGGTTTTGGTCTTCTAAATCATGGATTTGGAATTGGGTACAAGATGGTGAAATTAATCCTAATGAACATAAAAAACTATAGAAGAGTAATTTTTCATTTTTCATATTTAAATAAAATATTATGTCTGAAATTCAGAAATAATTTAAAACAGTTAAAATCCAAAATATGTTATTTTTCCAATTAATCTCAATATACCACTAGAACCATAAAAGTGACAATTTCGCTAAATATAACACATTTTTTAGATTAAAAAATAAAATAAAAAGTATAATTATAGAAAAAAATTATCTACCAATTCCACCACAGTTACACCATGATTTTCCCATTTCATAAAATATCAATATTGAAAATCAAAAGGAACCAATGTTATCAATATTCAAATTTGAAAGAAATACAATAAAATAATTTTCAATGTAAAATAAAATTTTAAAAAATCCATATAAAATATCAATTTAATTTCTATGATTTTTTAATAAACAATAAATTATTGAGATTTAAATTTACCATTTGAAAATTGAAGGAGGTTTTCCTTTCATTCATTTATGTTCCCCAATCCGTTGTTATTAAACATGAAAAATCATGATCTCCAACATAATGGATTATTTTGTCTCATCACTCATTATAAAATTCAAGTATAGTTATGTTAATATAATGGGAACACACTCCATTTTTGTTGTCTTATGAAGGAACTAGCTTCTTCATTTTTTAAAGAAAAAAGAAACATAAAATCTTGAGGACTTGCTATAAATGTTCTAATGATTAAAAGTATTATGGTTGGTGGGATTTAATTCTTTTAAAAAATTAAGGCAAAATGAGGTGGTTTAATTTTTAAATCATAAAGAATGATATTAAAAGTAAAAATGTTTAATGACATTATCACATTCATATTTTAACAACTCATATCTTCCTCAACACTAAATGTAAATATCATGATTAATTTAAGAATATTGAATTATTTTTCCCTCTCTTGAATATTTGTTTTATTTTTATACCAATTTTCATTTTTTATAGAAAATTTCCATTTTTAATTTTTCAAATGTTATGATTTAGAATAAATCTTATATCCACCACCTAACCACGTATAATTGAAATAATAAGTCTAATAATAGATATTTTTCCCAAATTAAGACCCATTTTTATCATTTTTTGTTCCTTTTATCATTTTCATTTATTTTACATTCACGGGGGGACAAAAAATAGAGTATAATGAATGATTCCCCACCATTTTACATTTCCCACTATAAGCACCCCCACACTCTTTACATCAAATATAAATCATCAAATTCACCACGATTCCCTTCACCCCTATACTTTAACATTAATATAACATGAAAAAAATAAGTGGACATCAAAAATGTAAACAAATAGCCTGAAACATGTCTCATTACTCTAAAGGTCCTTCAATGTCCATATGTGCTAAATCAGGATTGATTAAAAGGTGTTATTTTTTGGATAAGTGGTTCTCAGAAGATTACTAAATCATATTAAAAGTGTTTTTTAACATTCATAGATTTCCCATGTTCAAATGCATGTTCTAGAAGTTGGATTGTCATAATATCAGTCAAGAAATATGATAAATATAAAATTGGAATTAATTAGTCTATAAATCCTCTTGTAAATGGATATATGTAATGGGATAATCAATCAAGTCATTATTTATAATATTAAATAAATACACATGAATATCATAATTTCAAACCATGAAAAATGGTAGAGAAATTTCATTTAGATGAATTATTTAATTTCCATAAATCATAATTCCTAAGATTAATATCCATATTTCACTTTAATCATCTAAATCACCATTTTATTCATTTAATGTCACTAAAATTGAAATATAAGACACAAAATCATGTGATTTATAAAAAAACTCACATATCCTAGATTATTTAAGTAAGGGATACTTTAGGTATAGTCATGAAAATTTCACTTTAAAGATCAAAACATGATATAGGAAAATGTATATAGTTTATAAGATAAAACACTAAAAGTATAATCCTTTTCTCATGAAGCTTATTATTTATCATTAAATTTTCATAAAATAATTCTACCATTATGATTCTATAAAAGAGGATTACAAAATTAAGGACAAGTATCATGTCATTAAATGTCAAAAAGATATGAGGGAGTGGGATTCATGCAAGATAATTTATTAAGAAATAAAATTTAAAATCATGATTATTTGAAATAAAATGAAAGGGATAAGTTTTGGTATGATCCCCAATGTGGGCCCTAGATTTATTCTACCTCCGTAGGTTAGTACCGGCTATTTAGAAAAATCAGTTGGTGGATAATGCTTCTTGGATTTGAACCACCACATATGGATTTTCCCAACATTCACTTCATACTTGTTCTCTATGAATGATCCATGGTTAGAGTACACCACATACTCCCTCTCCAAAATTAGTTAAATCTTTCATAGAGGGGGTTGGATGACCTATTAATCATCCTACTTCTTGGTTGTTACTTGTGAAACCACCTTATCTTACAGTGTAGGCTTCAAAGAGGCTACATGACTTAAATTATCAAAGGGGAAGTAACCATGAATTTTTACTTGAATAAAAAGTGATATTTTAATAATTAAATTCTCCCTTTCAATAAGAGTATTATACTTTATAATTTCCCCAATCTCAACTTTCTAGATCTTCTAATGGATCTCCTCCAATGCATGTTTATTGAAATTAGGGAGTTTCATGTGTTCCACAGTTGGTGCTAGTCTAGTTTCTTCATCCTTCTACAATGTATAAAAAATATTTTCTAAATATTAAATTTCAAAAAATAGTTATAGATTAAAAATGTTGTTTCAATACAAAAATAAATGAGGATATAGAGTGTGATAAAAATTCAACTCCTTGGCTTCATTCAGATTCAATCAATTCCTCCCTATTAAGTGCCTCTTGGAGTAGGTTCTTAGAGGAAAAATGAAGGTGGTCGGGCTCCTCCATTCTCACTTCAAATTCCCCCACTTAGGTTGTATCTTCCTTCACTAATTCTATATTTACTTCTTTGTAGGGTTTGTATTCACTTAGAAGTACCCCACATTCATTCCAAAATTCATCCAATTCCTCTTGATCTCCTACTTATAAGTGAGTAAGAAAGTATTCCTCCTTTGCTTCCTTACGTAAGACATGTGGCTTATATTTTGGTTCAGGCTCATATAGAGGTTTAGGTTCTTATAATTCTTGAGAATATTTTGGTATCGAATCAATTTTCCATGGAGAACCTACACCTTTTCTAAAATATCATTAATATCATAATTCAATTTGTGTTTTGAAACGTTCTCCTATAAATATTTTTGTGGAACCTCTTAAAAAATGTTTGGAGGGAATGAGGAGGACTCTTCTTATGTCCTGGACACTTTTTGATAAAATTCTAGTAAGTACTCCATGAATTCAGATTCCTTGAAAATTAGGCTTCTGGTTTGTCTAATCTGTTTAGACCACAATTGAACACCATATTCTATAGACCAGGGTTCTCTTTCTTCTATTTCATACAACTAAGTATTATTGATCCATGAATTGAAGAAATGATAATTGGAAAACATCATGGATATATATTTTTTAGTTATTTTTTACACACTCAATTAAGGAAATCTAAAATGTGAAATAGAGAATGATAATAAATATAATTAATGGATCGCCAAACATTGTGGTAGTTTTCATGCATGCCTTTCATAGTGCATGAAAAATGAAATATTATATTTTTCCTAATACAACATACTGGATAACTAGGGTGATCTCACTGGATGAGCCATTCATTTTGTTTACTTGATTCCTATAAATCACATAATATATGTTTTTTTTGTTTTAATTATTTAATGAAAATAATGAAAATATTTTTGGGTTTCTGATATATGACATGAAAAATTAAAATTATAAATTTATACTAGCATATAAATGTAAATAGAATGAGTTATGGAAGAAATAACATTCAATTGGGTTTGGTTTTGGATTTAATCATTATTTTACTTTATATGTTATATTTCAGTTTGATAATCCAAATATGAAATCTCATGTTTGAACTTTTATTATTTATTTATAATTTTTATAATATCATCTAATTCAAATTCTACCTCCTCATTTAATCGTGGTTGATGACACACCTCGGTCTTAGTGGTGCCATCTTGAAGACCAAGCACTATCGATGCTGTTTTAATCTATTAATTAGCTCAAGTCCAATGTGTGGAGAATATACCAATAGAGAGATAGAAAAGTTATTATTTAAAATAATAAAGATAGATTGAGTTTCATCTCATTAGGGGTAAGTCACCACATTTGGGACATTCGTCTCACCCATGTATGCTAATCAATTGTATCTACAAACTTAAAATTAAACTTTAAATAAATTTCATGAACACTTTGAAATCCCCCCCAGACCAAGCCTTGAGGACAATGTCTCATTTTAGAGAGTAGGAGATAACATGGTGGAGTGGGTGGAAGAGAAGAAGAGGAAATAATGTAAAATAAAAGAAATATAATTTAAAAATAATGGTGATTAGAAAATAAAATATTAATGTAAAATAGAATTGGAATGAGATAGATAGAGAATAAAAGAGTAGAAAAGAAATTAAAAATAATTAAGAAATTTACTTAATATATAAAGAACTTTAAAATAATAATAATAATAATAATTATTATTATTATTTATATTAAGAGAATATTTTATTTATTAAGATGAATAAAAAAAGAAGAAAAACTGAAAATAAAAATAAATTTTAAAATAATAAGGTCAAAATATATATAATAATAATAATAATGTTATGATTATTAATAATTATATTAGTTATAATAATACTTTTTAAAAAATAAAAATAAGATAAATTATATATGGAGAATGAAAGATTAATGACACATATAAAAATTTATGTAATTAAATTAAATAAATAGAATTTAAATTATAATTAAAAATGAAAATTCAAAACTAAAAATAAAATAAAGAAAATAAAATAAATAAAAATAACAACATATGGAGAAGTCAAAGTAGCCTCCCCCTCAATTGAGGATCCTTTTCCAGTGGTTGAGCTGATGATATGAGAAGGGGGCATGCCCCTCCTTTTATAGGCAAGGGTGAAATTTTGGTTCTATAATTTTCCTTTTAAAGTTTCTACAGGATAAACCCATTAATGGAATAACTGTTATATTTTTTATTAATGAAATAATGTTATAAATATATTTATTCTTTCCACTCCAAATGTTTTCTTTAGCTAGTTTATGTAAAGAGAGTTTTGTTTATTTTACTCTAAGAATGTAATCTTCCCAGGAATACTCATCATATTACACATATATGATTTCCCATAAATTAATGACGTTTGATGAATCTAATTCACACATGTAGTTATTCAAGAAGGATTTTAATCCATGTACTTCATGTTTCCCCTCCAAATTTCAGGTTTGGTGATCTAATTTCGGATATGTTGTCTGAATATAAAATATATCTAGATCTCTGCACATTTTTCAAGGCCTAATTTTTTAGTATGTTTTGGGCCTCTAAATGGTGGATTTAGTTTTGAGTATATAAAAATGAAATTAAACCCATAGAACATAAATACTAAAAAAATAAGAGGTTTTCAATTTGGAACAGTAAAAATATTTTATATACTAAATAAAAAAATAATTTAAATAGTTAAAATTCAAAATAGGACCTTATCCAATTAATCTCAAAATACCACTAGAACCACAAAATGTGAAAATTTCCCTAAAAATAATACTTTTTAGGATTAAAAACATTGAAATTAAATGAAACATTGTTGAAAATATTTTCCCTGTCAATTCACTCACCCTTAAACCTTTCATTTCCTCATGCATAAAATCTCTACATTAAAAATTAGAGGGCACTAATTTTACCATTATTCAAATTCAAAGGAAATAAAATAAAATAAATATCAATATTAAATAAATTTTAAAAAAATACACATAAAATATCAATTTTATTTTTCTATTTTCAATGAAATATTCAATTAATTAAATTTACTTTTCCCCTTTTAAAAATTATGGAACTTCACCTTTCATTCATTTATGATCATCAATTCATTTTTATTAAACAAGTAAAATCATGATATACCTCACAATGAATTATTTTCTCTCATAACTCATGATAAAATTCAAGTAGAGTTATGATCATATAATAAGAACATGCTCCTTTTCCATAGTATTGTAAATGAAAATCTTTCTACACATTTTAAAGATAAAAGACACATAAAATAATGAGGAATTGAATTAAAGGTTCAAGTAACTATGAGGCCTAAGGTTTGTAGGATTTCATTATTTTAAAAACATAGGGCACAATGAGGTGGTTTGAGTCTTAATTAATAGAGCACGATATTCAATGTAAAATATTTTAATGTAATTATTCCATTACAATTATAACAACTCCCAAATTCATAAAAACTCAAAGAAAATAGCAGGATCAATTTAATAATAATAAATGATTTATGCCCTCTCATGAATATAATTTTTTTTGTTTTTATACCACCTTTTTTTATTTCTTAAATAAAATTTTCATTATTTTCTTTTTCAAAAGATAATTTTTATAATAAACCTCATATCCACCAACTTACCTTGTATGATATAAATAACAGATCTAAAAATGGTTATTTCTAGTTCTCCCAAATCGTAACCCAATATTATTTTTATTTTTTCTTTTTTCGATTTTCGATTTTTTATATTAAAGATGTGAAAAATAGAGTGCAATGAATGATTACACAACCTTTTACAACTCCCACAGTAAACATGCCCACACTTCTTCCATTCAATGTAAATCATCTCATTTACCATGATTCCCTTCACCCCAACACTTTATCTTTAAAATATCATGAAAATGCTAATATTAAAGAAGGAATGGATAAAACTAGCTTGAAACAGGAATCATTATTCTAAAGGTAATTAATTTTCTCTATGGGCTAAGTAAAGGTTGATGTAGAGGTGTTTCTTTTAGGATAAGTGGATATAAAATTATTCCTATATCATTTTAAATGTGTTTTTTTCATAATCATAGATTTGGAATGTTCAAATTTATGTTCTAGCTGGTGGCCCAATATCACTTAAGAAATATTCTTAAGATAAAATAAGAATTAATTGGTCTAGAAATCCTCTTAAAAATGTACATATGATATAGGAAAATCATAAAAGGTAGGATTAATAATAGAAAATCAATTAACATGAATTTCATAAATTCAATGCATGAAAAATAGTTTAGAAATTTAATTTACTTGAATCAATTAATTTTTATAAATCACGAGTCCTTAGTAAAATATCCATGCTTCACATCAAATATCCAATTCCATATTTAACTCATTTTATCTCATTAACATTGAAATATAAAACATAGAATCATAGGATTCATAAAAAACTCACATATTTTTTAATATTCAAATAAATCATACTTCATGTATGTGCATGTAATTTTTACATAAAATCTGAAACCATGATCTTGAAAAAAATGTAGAGAGTTTACAAGATAAAACAAAAAAAGTGAACTCCCATTCCCACAAAGATTAGTCCTTATTCTTCACTGTTCATGGATTACATATGCCATTATGATCCAATAAAATTTAATTACATAATAAACCATATTAATCATGTTATCAAATCTAAAACATATAGGAGGGAGTAGGCTATATTCAAAAATATTTTGTAAGAAATGAAATTTATAAACTAAATTATTGGAATGAAAATGAAAGGGATAAGTATTGCTATGATCTACCAAGTGGGCCATGGATATTTTCTTGCCTCTATATGTAAATAAAATATATTATCCAAAATTTATTAGTGGATGATGATTCTTTGATTTGAATAACCACATGTGACTTTTTCTATCATCTACTTCATCTTTATTCATTGGGAATGATCAGTGAATAGAGTACACCAGATACCCACCTTCACAATTATGAATATCTTTTATTTTCGGGGTAGGATGAAGTATGAATCATCCCACTTCTTGTTTGCTACATGTAAAACATCATTATCTTCCAGTGTAATCTTTATATGGGATTAATGACCTAAACAATCAAAGGGGAAGTAAAAATGTTGTTTTACTTGAATAAAATGTGAATGTTTAATAATTAATTTTCCACCTCCAATATTAGAATCCTATTTTTTTAATTTCTAAGGGCTTAGGTACCTGGATCTCTTAACGGGGCTCCAAAAAATCATGTTCATTGAAATTAGGGATCACCATGTGGTCCTCAGCAGGTGTTGGTCTAGTTTTGTAAAACAATTCTAAGGAATATAAATGTTATTCTGAATCTATAATTTAAAAAAATATAGAGTGATACATAATTTAGTTTTAATAAAATCAAATTATGAAATAGAGAATGAGAGACATTCAAATCCTTGGCTTGGTTCATATTTAATCATTTCTCAAGTGGTATGTTCCTCTTGGAGTAGGTTCTTAGAGGATGGAAGAAGGTAGTCGAGCACCTCCATTTTCACTTCAAATTCAACCACTTTTGTGGTATCTTCATCCACTGATGTTGGATCTTTTTCTTTGAGGGGTCTGGTTAGATCAATAAGTTCTACACTTTCCTTCCCAAATTCATCCAATTCTTACTGATCTCATACTTGAAGCTCAACGGGAAAGGATTCCTTATTTTCATCCTTAGGCAAGAAAAGTGTCTTATGTTTTAGTCCATGTTGAGATTCATTTTCAGGTTCTTCTGATGTTTCATGTAAATATATAGTTATCCAATTTATTTGGCCTTGGAGAACCTATAATATTTTATCTAGAATATCATACATGAGTTTTTGTTTTCCATTTTCTCCAAAAAATTCTCTGGTTGAACTTTTTCAAAATCATTGTAGGGTATGAGAAACACTCTTCTTGTGTCTTGGAAACTTCTTGACAGAATTCGAGGAATTACTCCTAGAATTCAGTGATCTCTGGACAATAAATCAGTCATTGATTACTCAAGGGTCTCCATGAGATCCCAAATGAGGTCCTTGAATTCTTCCTCTTTGTAAATTTGGATCCTGGATTCCATGATCCGTCTAGCCTATAATGAAACACTATCTTCTACAAACTAGGGTTCTTCAGCTTCAAGTTATTTCACATGAATGTAATTACTCCACAAACTGAATAAATGGTCATTGTAAAGCATCATGGATATATAATTTTTTGTTTTTTCAAAAAATAAATTAAAAATATCTAAAATGTAAAATAAAAATATATAAGGAAAATTATGATTGGGTCCCCAAAAACAATATCAATTTTTACACACACACATTATGAGGAATGGAAAAAAGCAATATTATATTTCTTCTAATAGAGAACACTGGCTAAACAGGGTTGTCTCACATGAGGATCCTTTATATTTTTTCACTTTCTTCTTCTAAATCACCTAAGATATCTCTTTTTTTATATATATTTAATGAAAAAAATGATTTTTTTGGGTTTTTGATTTATGAAAAGTAAAATAGATATTCTAATTTATAGTAGATTTGAAATCTAAATAGAATTATTTAAGGAAATAAAGTACTTAGTATTGGGTTTACTTTTGGGTTCAATCATTATTTTCCTTTATATGTTCATAATAAATTTGATAATACAAACATGAATTATCATGTTTGAACTACCAATATTAACTTATAAATTCTAAAATATCATCCAATGACTAAATAGTATCAATTATATCTCCTCCTTTAATCAAGGTTGATGACACTCCTTGGTCTTGGAGGTACAATCATCTAGGACCCAGCTCCATCGATGTAGTTTTATCCATTGATTAGTTCAAATCCAACGTGTGAAAACTAACCAATTAAGAGAGGAAGAACTAATTAAATAATATAATATAGATATATTGAGTTGCATCTCATTGGGGTGGGTGCCACATCGGGGACATTTGACTCACCAATGCATGCTAATCAATTATATCTACAAACATAAAATTAAACTTTAAAAAAATTAATGAATACCTTAACCTCCTCCTAAGCCAAGACTTAGGGTCAGTCTCTCATTTACAAGAGTAAGAGATCACTTAGTGGAGGGGGTGGAAGATAAGAAGAAGAAATATAATAAAATAAAATAATTAATGTTTAAAAATAATGGTGATGAGAAAACAAAAGATTAATGTAAAATAGAATTGGGATGAGAGATAGAGGGAGAGTAATTAAAATAAAAGAAATGATATTTACAAAAATATTAATTTTATAACATTTATACAGAATTTAAAATAATAATAATAAAATAAAATAAAAATAAAAATGTAAAATAATAATAATAATTATAAATAAGATAATAACTTATTTTTTAATATTTAGAAGAGACATAAAAAATGAGAAAAGAAAAATAAATTTTAAAATAATAATGTTAAAAGAAATATAACAATAATAATTATTTTTATATAATAGTTATTATTAATACTATTGATCTTAATTATAATAATAAAAATAAAAATTAAAATGAAGAATAATTTGAGAATAAGATTAAAAATATGGATTGTGCTTTATTAAAATGTATTTAATTTATTTAACTAAATGGAATTTAAATTAAAATTAAAAATTAAAATTCAAAACTAGAAAAAAAATAAAATAAATATATAAAACAAAATGAATAATATAAGAATAAGTTGTAGTAGCCTCCTCCTAGGTCGAGGATCCTTATCCATGGGCTGAGTTGGTGATTTTAGAATGGGGAATGACCCTCGTTTTGTAGACAAGGGTGAATGTTTGGTTCTAGAATTTTTTTTCAAACATTTCTTCCTACTAGAACCATTAAATGGACAAATTGGGAATATGTGTATTCATGAATTTTGTTTATAAATATCTTTCTCATTTACACTCTAAATTTTAGGTTCCTCTACCATGTGTAGATATATTTATGTTTATTTAAACCTAGGAATTTATTTTTCCTAGGTAGACTCTTCATATTCCTCATCTCTAGTTTCCCATGCATAAGAACCATGAATACTACCATTTAATGAAATGAATATTTCATTAAAGTTTCAAATCAATGTCTTTAATATTTCCCCAATATATTTTATATTATTCAGACTCCCCATTTATGATATATGGTTCAATTATAAAAAATATCAAGATATATGCATAGTTTTCAAGGAGCATCTTGTGATCTAATTTTAGGCTTCCAAATGGTGGATTTACCATTGGGTCAGGAATAGTTAAATTAATTCCATATAACATAAAAACCTATAAAAGAATAATTATTATATTTGAATCAATAATGAATATTTTGGGACAAAAATAAGAAATAATTTAAAATATTTAAAATCCAAAATTGGCCATTTTTTCCAAATAAGCTCAAAATACCACTAAAACCATAAAATGTGACAATTTTCATAAAAATAACACATTTTCGAGATTAAAAACAATGAAATTAAAGGTAATATTTTTGAAAATATATGCACTGTCAATTCCACCAATCATAAACCATTATTTTCCTTAAGAATAAAATCTGAACAATGAAAATCAGATGGCACCAATGTTACCAATACTCAAATTCGAATGAAATAAAATAAAATAATTTTCAACATCAAATCATATATTAAAAAAACAGCATAAAATATAAATTTAATTTCTCAATTTTAAAAGAAACAATCAATTCATGAAATTTAATTTTACCCTATGAAAAATTATGGAATTTCCTCTATCATTAATTTATGTTCATCAATTCAATATTATTAAAAATGTCAAATCACGATCTACCTCAAAATAGATGATTTTCTCTCATCACTCATTATACCATCCAAGTAGAGTTATGCTTATATCCTGAGAACATGATCCTTATCCATATTCTTGTAAAGGAACTAATTTCTTTACATTTTAAAGTCAAAGGGAATATAAAATCTTGAGGACTTACAATAAAGGTTCTAGTAACTATAAGGATTAAGGTTGGTAGGATTTCATTATTTTTTTTAAAAATAAGGCACAATGTGGGGGTTTAATTCATAAATAATAAATCATAATATTCAACGTAAAAATTTATAATGAAACTGTCCCATTACAATTATAATGACGCCCAGATTATCTAATACTCAAAGAAAATATAACAACTAGTTTAAGCATAATCAATTATTTATACCCTCTCCTGAATATGTTTTTAAAAATTTAATCCCATTTTTTATTTTTCTAAATAATTATTTTTTGAAAAGTTATATCTTAGAATAAACCCAACATCCACCATCGAACCATGTATGATAGAAAACATATGCCGAGTATTGGCGATTTTTGGTCTTCTGAAATTACTACCCATTTTAATCATTTTTTGGTTCTTTTTTTCATTTTCATCTTTTTTTATATTCAAGAAGAGAAAAACTATAGAGAACAAGGAATTATTCCAAAACCTTTTAAAATTCCCATAATATGCACCCCCACAATTATATACTATAATATAAATCAACCCATTTAACATGATTCACATCATCCTCACACTTAAAATGTAAATATCATAAAAATTCTAAGGGGGAAATGAATGGATAAAAATATATTGATACATATATAATTCCTCTAAAAGTTATTCATGGTCTATATGGGATAAATAAGTATTAATGTAAAGGTGATATTTTTTAGGATAAGTGGTTATAAAAAGATTAATCAATCATTTTAAATGGGTTTTTGTATAGTCATACCTTTGACAAGTTCAAATGAATGTTTTGATAGGTGGTATGTCAAAGGATCACTAAAGAAGTATGCTCAACATAAAATAGGAATTAATTTTCTATAAATCCACTCAATAATGGACATATGATATGGAAAAATAAATCAAGGAATTAATAATAATAATATATCAATTCACATGAATTTCAGAAACTCAATGCATAAAAAAGTGTTGGGAAATTTCATTTATGAGAATCTATTAATTTCTTTAAATCATGAGTCCTTAGTTTAATATCCATGATTCACTTTAATAATCCAATTCTCTATTTTACTCATTTAATATAATTAACATTAAAATATAAAACATGGAATCCTAAAATTACTAAAAGAACTAATGTCTACTAGATTATTCATGTTTAGTATACATCAAGTATGTGCATGAAATATTTACTATAAAGATCAAACATGATCCAGAAAATATTTTGAGAGTTTATAAGATAAAACACTAAAAGTGAACTCCATTTCACATGAATCTTAGTCCTTGTTATTCACTATTCATGGTTTCCTTCTTCCATTATGATCCTGTAAAATGGAATTACAAAATTAGGCACAAGGATCAGGTCATTAATTGACAAAATGATAGGAGGGAGTAGGATGCATACTAGAATATTCTTTAAGAAATTAAATTTGAAATCTAAATTCATAAAAAGCAAATGGAAGGGATAAGTGTTGGTATGCTCCCCCAAGTGGTCAAGAGATTTATACTTCCTTCAAAGGATTGCATCAATTGTTATCCAAAATCATTTGGTGGATTAAGCTCCATTCATTTAAACCACCACATGTAGCTTTTCCCATCTTGTGTTTCTTACATCTTCTATAGAAATTATTAATATATAGAGTACACTAAATCCTCTCTATAGGAATTAGTTACATATTTCATGTAAGGGGTAAGATGAAGTATGAATCATCCTATTTTATGTTTGCTACTTATGAAACCAACTTATCTTCCAGTGGTAGCTTTATATAGGCAACATGACTTGAATTAGAAATGGGGAAGTAAATAAGTATTTTTAATTCAATAAAATGTAATTTTTTCATATTTAATTTCTCCCATTAATTAAGAGATGACTTTAATATGATTTCCCCAGGTTCAACTTCTTGGATATCAGAAGGGGGATCATCCAATTCATGGTCATTTAAATTAGGGAGCTCTATGCGTTCTTTAATAGGTGAAGGTCCAGTTTCTTCTTCATCATCTAAGGAATATAAACGATTTTATGAATACAAAATGTCAATACAATAAAGAGTAATGAATGATTCAATTTGAATAAAAAAATTATTTGATAGAGTATAAAAAATTTTCAACTCCCTGGATTGGTTTATATTCAATCAATTCCTTTATGATATTTGCCTCTAGGAGAATGTTCTCAGAGGTTGGAGGAAAGTAGCTCAGGCATTTCACTTAAAATTCCACCACCTGGGTGGTATCTTCCTTCATTAATTCTATCTATTATTCTTTATAGTGTTTGAGTTGATCAGTAAGTCCCTTAAAATCATTCCAGAATTCATCCAATTATTATTATTCTCTTACATTTAGCTCAGCAAGAAATTCTTCTTCATTTGCTTCCCTAGGTAAGACAAGTTGCTTATATTCTAGTTTTGGATAAGATTCAGGTTCAGGTTCTTCTGATGATTATTATTAATATACAGTTATCTAATCCATTTGGCCTTGGTGAACCTGCAAATTTTCATCTTGATCTTGAATATCCTAATTGAGTTCGTGATTTTCCCAACGCTCCAGGAAATATTGTATTGGGAATTGGAAAAAAATGATTAGAGGGAACAAATAGCACACATAATTTTTATTGGACAATTATTGATAGAATTCAGGGAATTACTCCTAGAATTTAGTGAGCTCTCTAGCCTATCCATCAACAACTAATTTCTCAATGGTCTCCATGAGATCTCGGATGAGGTCCTTCAATTTATCCTATTTACAAATTTGGATCCTAGATTCCCTAGTTTTTTCTAGCCCATAATGAAACACTATATTATACATACTAGGGTTCTTTATCTGTTAGATCTTTCACATGAATGTTATTATTACATGAATTGATCTTTTGGAAAATATCATGGATACATTTTTTAGTTTTTATTTATATTAAAGAATTAAAAAATATCTAAAATACGAAATAGAAATAGATAATAAATCTTATGATTGGATTCCAGGAAATGACATCAGTTTTGACACATTCCTATCATGGGGCATGGAAAAAGAAATATTATATTTTTTTTAAAACAACACAGTGGCTCACCAGGTTCATCTCACATGGGGATCCGTTTAGTTTGTGAACTTTCTTCTCCTAAATCACATAAGCTATCTATTTTTTTGGTTTTAAGTATTAAACAAAAATAATGAAAATATTTTTTGGTTTTTTATTTATGACATGTAAAATAGAAATTATAATTTTTACTATCATTAAAATATAAAAAGAGTGATTTAAAGAAATAAATCACTTGGTCTTGGGTTTGTTTTTGGATTCAATAATTATTTAGATTTATATGTTATATTTCAGTTTGATAATCTAGAAATGAAATTTCATGTTTAATCTTATATTCATTTTTAAAAAATTATTGAATATAATCAAATTCCTAAACACTCACAATTATACCTTCTCTATTAATGACGTTTAATGAAATGCCTTGGTATTGTTGGTTCCATCGTCCCAGACCTAGCTTTATCGTTGTGGTTTCATCTATTGATTAGTTCAACTCTAATGACTGACGATCTTAGAAATAGATATAGGGAAAATTAATTAAATAAAATAACATTGATAGAATGAGTTTCATGTCATTAGGGGATTCACCATATTAGTGAAATTTGAATCACCTATCCATGCTACTCAATTCCATCTAAAAAAATTAAACATTAAATAAAATTCAAGAACACCTTGACCACCCCCCTGGACAAGATTCGAGGTTAGCCTCTCATTTGAGAGAGTAAGAGAAAACACGGTGGATTGGGTAGAAGAGGAGAAGAAGAAATGGAATAAAATAAAACAAAGAAAATTTAAAAATAATTGTGATGAGAAAAAAAATTAATATAAAATATAATTAGAATAAGAGATAGAAAAATAAATAAATTAAAAATAATTATGAAATTTATATAATTTATTAATAATGTTATAAAAAAATAAAAATAATAAAAATAATATTAAGATAATCGTTTATTTTTGAAGAAGAAAAAGTGAAATAAGAAAACAAGGAAAAATAAATAAATTTTAAAATAACAATGTTAAAAAAATAGTAATAGTAATAATAATATTACTAATGATATTAATTATAATAATAAAAATAAAAATTAGAAATAATAATAAGTAGATAGGAATTAGAAAAACTTGAAGGACATTTTATAAAAATGTAGGTAATTTATTTAACAAAATGGAAATTAAATTACAATTAAAAATGAAAAAAAAAATAAAAAAAATAAAACAAATAATAATAATAATATAGGAAGAAGATACAACATTCTTCTCCTTGGCCAATTATCCTCATCTAGGGGTTGAGCTGATGATTTCGAAAGGGGTCATGGCCCTCCTTTTGTAGGAAAGGGTGAAAGTTTGGTTCCAGAATTTTTGTGAGAATGTTTCCACTTGTTAGACCAATTAAATGGTCGACTTGGGAAAATATACCTCCATGAAAGTTGTTCAAAAATTTATTTCTTGATTTCATGTCCCAATTTAAGCTTCTAAATCCATTTTTAGATATAGTTATGTTCATTTTACTCTGAGAACTTATTCTTCCCAAAGAGATTCTTCATATTCCTCGTCTCTAGTTTCCCATGCGTAAATATCCATGAAGACCATCAATTCATGTGTGTAATAATTCGTGAATGTTGTTTATAAATTTATTTCATGTTTCCTCTACAAATATATGCTTATTCAATCAGTCAATTTTGGAGATATGGTCTTAACATTAAAAATCATAGTATCTATTCATAGTTTTCAAGGCCCAACATGTGAGTTAGTTTGGGGATTCTAAATGGTGGATTCATCATTGGGTTCAGAATAATGAAATTAATCTCATAGAACATAAAAACCCATAAAATAAAATTTTTTCAATTTGGATCAGTAAATAAAATGTCATTTCCAAAATACAAAAATAATTTTAAAAAGTTAAAATCCAAAATAGGCCATTTTATTCAATTGAGCTCAAAATACTGCTAAAACCATAAAATACCACAATTGACCTAAAAATAACACTTTTTTTGGAATAAAAACATTGAAATTTAAAGTGAAATTATTGATATTATTTTCTATCTCAAATCCCCCACAATTAATCCGTGCTTTTCCTCCAGCATAAAATATTAATATTGAAAATATGAGGGCACCAATGTTACCAATATTCAAATTCAATATAAATAAAATCATATAATTTTTTATTTCATTTAAAATTTTCAAAAATAACCATAAATATCAATTTAATTTCTCAATTTTCAAATAAACAATGAATTTATTAAATTTAATTATCCTTTTTCAGAAATGATGGAAGTTATCCTTTCATTAATTTATGTTTCTAAATTTATTAATATTAAACATGCCAAATAATGATCTACCTCACAATATATTACTTTATATAATCAATCATGATATAATTCTTGTAGAGTTGTGATCATATAATGAGGACATGCTCCTATTACGTAGGATTGTAATGGAAATTATCTCACCACTTTGTAAACACCAAAGGGATATATAATCATGAGGACTAGCAATAAAGGTTCTCGTAACTCTAAGGCTTATGGCTGTTAGGATTTCATACTTTTAAAAAATCAAGGCATAATTATTTGGTTTAACTCTTTATAAAAAGAATGATATTCAAATTAAAAAATTTAATGACATTATACCATTCCAATTATAACAAATCCTAACTTAATAAAAATTCAAATCAAATATCATGATTAGTATTATCATAATGAATGATGTTTTTTCTCTCTTTATTTTTTCTAGTTTTTATAACCTTTTTTTATTTTTCTAAAGAACAATTTCATTTTTTTATTAAAAATTTTATTCTTTAGAATAAATATAACATCCACCACTTATAAATGTATGATACAAATAATAGGTTTAGTAATGGTGATTTTTGGGTTGTCCTAAATCACAACACATTATTATCATTTTTTGTTCTTTTTGTAATTTTTATTTTTTATATATTCTAAAGGTGAAAAAATAGACTATAATGAATGATTCCACAAACTCTTACAATTTCCAGAATAATCAACCCTAAAATTCTTCCTTAGATTATAAATCATCCAATTTACCATGATTCTCTTCACCCCCACACTTCATCTTTGAAATATCATATAAATACTAGGAGGAGGGAAGTAATGGATAAAATAGCTTGAAACATGGCTATTTCCACTAAAGGTCATTAAGGGTCTCTATTGGATAAAGAATGATTGATATAAAGGAGGTATTATTAAGATAAGTGGTTATTAAATATTCCTATTTCATTTTAAATTTGTTTTTTCATATTGATTTCTTTGAAAAGTTCAAATTTCAGTTCTAACAGGTGGTATGACCCCATATCACTGAAGAAATTTTCTCAAGATAAAATAGTAAGTTCTCGGCCTATAAATCATATCATGAATAGACATATGATATGGGGAAATCACTCAAGGATATATTAATAATAATAAATCAATTCACATTAATTTAATTAATTCAAATTATGAAAAACATTTGATAAATTTCATTTACACGAATCCATTAACTTCCTTAAATCATGAAACCTTAGTTTAATATCCATGATTTAATTTAATCATCCAATTCCCCATTTTTCAAAATTAATCTTATTAACATTAAAATATAAAAACATGGTATCATAGGATTCCTAGAAAAACTTAGGTCTCTTAGATTATTCAAATAAATCATAATCAAAGTATGGGAAGGAAATTTTCACATTAAAGCTCACAACATGATCTAGAAAAAAACATAATGATTTTATAAGATAAATCACTTAAAGTGAACTCTCCCATGAATATTATCCTTCTAAATTGTTGTTCATGAAATCCTATTTCAATTATGATCCTCTATAAGAGAATTACACAATTAAGAATATGGATAATTTCATTTATGAGAAAAAATATTGGAGGGAGTGGGATACATGATGGACTATTTATTAAGAAATGAAATTTAAGATCACAATACATATAAAGAAAATGAAAGCGATAAGTCTTGGTATAATACCCCAAGTGGGTCCTAGATTTTTACTACCTCCATAGGGTTATACCAACTGTTATCCATAATTAATTTGTGGATTAATATTCTTTCATTTGAACCACCACATGTGGATTTTCCCAGCCTGTGGTTCACCCTTGTTCTCTAGGAATGACCCAGGGATAGAGTACACTAAATCCTCCCACATCACAATTAGTTAAATATTTCATGGAGGTGGTTTGATTAAGTATGAATCATCCCCTTTCTTAGTTACTACTTGTGAAACCTCCTTATCTTCTAGTGCTATGTTAACATAGCCTGCATGACTTGAATACTAAGAGGGGAAGTAAACAATTATTTTTTAATTGAATAAAATGTGAATTTTTAATAAAAAATTAATCCCCTTAAAGAAGATAATCCTATTTTTCTATTTCCTTAGGTTCAACTACTTGGATCTCATGATGAGGATCCTCTAATGCATGTACATTAAAATTATAGAGATCCATGTGTTCCTCAATAGGTTTAGGTCTAGTTTCTTCATCCTCTCCTATGGAATATCAATGATTTTATAAATTAAAATTTTCAAAATTATAAGGACTGATGAAAAATTTAGTTTAAATCAAATAAAATGAATAGATATAGTTTGAGAAAAGTTCAACTCCCTATCTTTATTTATATTCAATCAATGACTGAGTTGTAAGTTCTTTTTTGAGTATGTTCTCATAGGATAAATGAATATAGTCATGCACCTCCATTTTCACTTCAAATTCCACCACATGGGTTGTATATTCCTTTATTAATGCTGGATATTATTATTTGAAAGATTTGGGTAGATCATTAAGTTCCTCACATTCATTCCAAAATTTAACCAATTCTTGTTGATCTACTACTTTTATATTAGTATGATAATCTTCCTCTTATGCTTCCTTGGGTAAGACAAATGGATTATCTTCATGTTCAGGTTAAGATTCATGTTCATGTTATTTTGATGATTCTTGTAAATATATTATTGTCCATTTCATTAGTCCTGATAGAACCTGAACCTTTTCATCTAACTCTTTAATATCATACTTGAGTTTCTATTTTTCCTCTTTCTTCTAGAAATATTTGGGTGTCAATTATTAAATAATTATTGGAGGGAACAAGAATCACTCTTTCTATATATTGTTCTATTCTTGATGGAATTTAGCAAAGAACTCTCAGAATTCAGGGATCTATTTGGATAATAAATCAACCACTGATTGTGTTTTAGATTCCATTTATATTTTATGTCAAATTTATTTTTTTACTAGATTTGCGAACAAACTAGTATGATGTATCCAAAAAAAATTCACTCACAACACATTTATTATTTATAACTTATAATATAATTTTTATACTTTTAGAGAATTTCTTATATCCTCTTCCCTTATTGTTTAATTTTTTAAAATTCCTTGATTATTTAAAATGCTCACTATTTAATGAAGAACTGTTTGAAGTATCATCAACAGATGATTCATAAATTTGTATTCCATTTCTCTCCTTATCATCAATTGATGTTGAAACATTCAAATAAACATTATATTTTTAAACAAATCAATTTAACTTGATTTGGATTTCATTTCTTCATTATACATAAAAAATGATCCAATGATAATTTTTTTCTTGATATATTTCTCATTAGTGGATTTCCAAATGGAAATTCAAATTGAAATACAGTTAGATAGTTAAATCTCAGCATATTTAATTCTTGATCTGATTTATAAATTGGTGTTATAAGAGATGAAACATTAATCATAATATTTGTTACCCACACATTTATCTGTGTTATGATTTCTCTATCAACCATTCATAATGTATCAAACTTGAGAACTAAAATATTGTATCTGAGTGGTATCACAATATGAGTACCTTTATAAGATCTTGATATTGATGTCCACATCTCATAAGATGTGGGAAATTTTGAAACTTGGTTGAAATCATTTGAAACTTGTAAACATATTATATCATTTATAGCTTTTTAGTTGATATTATATTCTCCTACTATAGTAGCTTCGCATTTCTATGGTTCTCCTACAGAAACAATGTAACCCTTAACAGATTTTAAATAAACCATTATTCCAAGGTTCTTTATCAGATAATCATTTATGATGTCCAATAAAAAAAATTTCTCTATTGAAATAGGGATCCCTCACCATATAAATGCCTCCTATGTTACCATCCAAAGCATCCATTAGAATTTCTTCTTAAGGATTTAATATTTTAGAGCTAATATCTCAAATTTCAATACCTATGATACCAATTTTTGGTTAGATAATAACTACACTAAGACTTTAGAGAGGGTGAATTGGGATATTTCAATTTTCTTTACATAAAACCACCCCCTTTTAAGGTTTGAAATATTCTAGTCTTTTTTTATAACAAACAAACTACAAAAAGAAGAGTAGCAAGAAAAAATGATCAAGAATAAGATATTTATTATGTTTCGGGGAACATATATTCCCTATCCCACTCCAAAAATTCTTAAATCCCATAGCTTTGTAATTTAACTAGTACCAATCCTTTTTGAAGGGAATGCTTGACTGAGTGTAACATGGAACAAAAAAAGGAGAGTTTTTTTGGTTCCTATAAGGATTTAAAAAATATCACCCTTCAAGACGTTGTATGAGGAGTGCTGAATTTTAGTGCTAAAATAGAGAAATGAAAGATTTCAAATTAAGCACATGGATGTATTTTATAAATGAAAAAATAAATTGTTCTCAATGGGAGATGATAAAAATAATGTATAGCTCAAGGAGATTCTTCAAAAACACAACATGGTTGATCTGAATAGCACATCTATTGAAGAACTTGTTTATTACTCTTGTTTATATTAGCACATAGTAGTAGCATAAAAATATTTAAGATATAGAGTTGATAGTTCAAGTTTTTTTCTTCTTATATATTTTTTTGTCTTGTTCAAATACTATTGTATATCATCCCATTGACTGTTATAAATAACCATATCCTAAAAAAATCTTATTTTTTTAATAATATCAAAGACGACCTTCCTCAGAAATACATTGAAAATAGGACTGAAAAGTAAATTATTTGGAGTTATTTTTTTCTCAGTACTTGAAACATTTTGGAAAAAAATTACCATAAAGAGGCAGCACAATATTTAATGCATCGATGGAATCATTAATTTTAACTTAATGTACTCCAATGTTAATAAATATTAAATTTTCAAAATGAAATATCCAATTTCATGTCACCTCATCCCATAATTACATGTAATTTAATTCATTTGGCTACTTTGATACATGTAGTCATTCTTTTTGTAACCAAATTCTTCACATAGCCAAATTACATAGCTGAAACTCACATAACTGAATTTTTACATAGCGAACTAAATCATGTATCTGATAAGAACTAGATAGCATGATATTAAATGAATCCAAATCATGTATTTGATTAATACATGTATCTTATTTACTTATACATCTAAATGACATAGTCATTTACTCATATAGGTGATCCATCGACATAATAAATTTCCACATAGTCATTTTTCATGATTTAGTTGATTTACATAGGTGATTCCTTCGCATAGACAATTTACATTCAAAATATCTCAAAATATCAAAATTTACAACAACAAAACATCTTAATGTATCCAAATTTTTTAGACCAAGTTAAATTTTATCAAATTCCCAAAATTACATATTTTTATAAAAATAAACTAAAATAAGAATAAAACGTTATGAACACACTTAAAAATAATTGAAAAGAAAAGAAGGCCTTTTGAGATCATGAAAACATAAATCACAGGGGATGGATTGCAATAATATTAGTATTCCAATGAGCTGTAGTATTGTTTTCATGAAATACCACCTATGTTAGAGTCACCTGAGGAGGCATTGAAATGTGCACATATTAGTGGCCTGGACGAACCTTGACTATAGGAGTGGGGTATAATAAAACCTGGGGATATCTATATTGGTTCCATAGATATACCTCTATATGGGATATGTTATAGAGATCAAATACCTCCATATTCTTCTCCCAGTTACCTTCTGAGAAGAAGTTTTGTGGAATAGAAAATGGTGCATGCGTAGTAATATTGGGATGGTGCATATATCCACACCCAATTCACCTTTGTTAGTTAGATATTATCATGTGTGGAGAGGTAGAAATAATAACTATGATGGTAGAACATTACAGTTGGTTATGGTGAGGCATCAAATAATAATATTTGGAGTATGATTCATGTACTCTCTTTATAAAACCTATTCCTTGATGGAACATGTATCTTCTCAGCTTGATATTTTCCACCAATAATGATTTTTTTGTTATCCCCTTCTATCAAGGTGAGGATATCCTTATTGTAGGACTGGTTTATTTAATATATTACTTCATGTTAAATGTGAAATATAATGGTACTTATATCGATATAGATTTTATACCAACTCTAGTACTATGTGGTGATACACAGTTGAGTAATTAAATTAGGATCAAATCCCAACAGTGAGTGGGATTCCTTATGACATTGTGAGTAGATCCCACTATTAGAGAGTTTTTGTCAACTACCCAACAAATTGTAATCATGGTTCTATTCACTTAGTGTATGTTTGAGAGTTAACTTCCTATGAATGTGGAGGAATTGATGAATGATTCCAAAGGTTGAACCATAGTTTTCCCATTATGAGAGGCCAATTTATTCTTCTTATTTCATTTAGTGGATGATATTCTAGTGTTTTATTGTGGAGTGATGAACATCCCAATAGCATTTATAGGTCATGTGGACAGAATCTTTCTTAGTCTTGGTTAAAGGAGGATCATGTCTGGAATCCAAGAAAATTCTCTCATAATTGAGAGTATTAATTATGAATAAATATATTATATTGTGAGATATGGATACAGGTAGTAGAATAAGTTTTTATAATGTTAATGTCATGGTGGTTGATGATATCTTACTGGTTCAGTTTAAGAGTGGTGGTAAACACTTATGCAAGATGGACTTATGTTCGAATAATGGATGTGGTTTTATGAGGAGGTTTTGGTATTTGATTAATCAATTTTGGTAACCATTATCCTATATTATTAAGACAACATGTCGAGAAAATCATAATTTTCAGATCCATCCAATTCAAATTGTAGTTCATTAGGCCACAGAATGGGAATTTAAGTAGCGTTGAGCAATTTTTCGATGTTGAAATGTTCCGGATGTCCTCATTGGTAGTTTTCACAAAACAATGATGAAAATAAAATAAGGATGTATGTTATGGTGGATATTGACCGTTTGGAGATCAGTATATATACAGAGAATTCCCATGAATGGTTGTAAAGAATATGGTAAAGGAGTCCCATGTTACAATTGTATTGGTGAATGTACCTTGTTGGATAAAGATTATGGGGGAAAATGTTGTTATGGAGGAGCCTACGACCATGAATATTTTATGGTGACAGTAAAAAGTCTTTGAAATGAGAATAATGGTGGAGTGTGAAATAGATGGATTGTTCTCATGTGACACCCATTAAGAAATGAATTTAAAGGTGGGGAACATATCAATACCACAAGAGAAAACCATGTTGATGAAACACTTTGATAAAGATGTTAACAATTTGTGGGTTCAGTTTGATCCATGGTGTGGTATGACTTTTATATGAGAAAAGGGTTTTGGATTTTTCTTGAGTGTCTATGGACTAGATATGTGTTTCAGTTAAGTAATTTATTTAAGGTGAGGTCTATTTGATATATTCAATGGTAACAGAGTATATTAAATTCTTATGTTGTTATGTACTGTGTTTTTCTAGAGCTCATCCCCTTACAGACTAGTAGAGTTCATAAAAGATGGGTAGTTTTATACATGAGGCTATTTAATGATTTTCTGTTTGTAGAAGATCCTGTTATTTCTTTTTCCGAGATGAAAAGTCTCGATGATGTGGATGGTTTTGTTTCCAAAGATTTCACGGATTATGGCTTAAATAAATTTTGATTTTTTCAAGTCATGGGACCTCCGCAATGGTAAAATAGTTAGTTTTCCCAAAAAGGCGACCTTGGAAATATTTTATGATGAATTTATTGACCCCAAGGTGTTGTAATTAGTTTCGGGTTGAGCCTGAACCAAATTATAGAGTATGTAGAGCCTCAAGACAAATATATTGAGTAAAATATATTTTTTCAGTGTAATAGACTGACACAAAACATCATCTAAAATACCACCTAAATCAATATTCCACTAGCTCGAAGGGCACATCTGATTCCCATAGGCGAGTACCATTTTTTTGGGAATCATAAAAGAGAGCTTAGGAATTATTTCTCCAATAAATATCAATCATAAAAGATAACAAAAAAAAGTCTGACAAGGAATAAACTAAGATATCCAAAAGTACGTGAGAAAAGAAAAGTAAAAAAAAGAAGATAACAAAGTCAACAGTTGATACAATTGACATCAGGAAAAAAGATACCAAACACTAACCTCACCATGTTTAGGTGAGGAAACTCCACATGAAACTCCTTCAATGTTTAAACCCAAATATATAAGAATATACACTACACTAAGAAAACTACTAAACCTGCAATACATATATTCATGAATAAAAATACCAGTAGGTCACCACCAACCATCCCAAAAGATAAGACTTCAAAAGTGAACCATTATCATAGTTGTTTGAAAAATAATGACCCAAATTTGGTTTTCTATGTTTTCATTCAATAAAAAACGCATCATTAATTTTCCTTAAAAACACCCATTTTTATAAACCAATACATTTAATAATAACCCAATTTAATTTCATTATATCCAAACATTCATAAATTTCAGTTAAAAATATTTTTTAATGGAAAATGAATGAAAAAATGGAATTATTTCACCATTTTAAAAATAATAATACCTTGGAAAATATTCATAAATCATCATCATGGAAACCAATGGTACTAAAGGGAATCAGTCTAAAAACAATTCAACATGTTCATAAATTATGAAAATTAATTTTGTCGGTATTTAATCAACACATCAATAGATCTAAACAAAAACACCCCATCATACCCTATCCTAGACTAACTGAGGGGGGAATCCCTTAGATTGACCGATGTCCTAACTAAAACAACTAGCCATAGTATAGTACTAAACTAGTGCACATGTGTACCTAAACGTACCACATAGCATCCTTGGTCATATAGGGATATTCAAATTGAAAAAATAAATTAAAATATAATATAATAATATATATTATGCCATATCATTGTGTTTTAAAATGAATCATAAATATTTATTACACCCCCAAACACTCACATTGGTACATTCCCCTTTAACAGTAATATCAATTCAAATCAATTCAATTCAATAAAACACCCTAAATAAGGAATTCACATTTCAATAATTCAAATCATACATCATTTCTATTGAAAATAAATGGGAATGTAGTATGTGGTTTACATTTTCCAATAAATTATTTACATTTCTAGCCGTGCCTTTCACATTCCACTCAAAATACTATGACCTTCAATGTAACTAAGGATATTTATTAAAAAATTTATAAATTATTCCACATTAAAAATAAAATTCTTTCAAGACATCACTTAAAAAGTTCCAATGCACCCAAACATTATAAAAATACAAATTACTATATATTTTTGAAATCTTTATCATAAAGGTTAAAAGATATTCATCACGAGGCAACCAGGAATATCGATTTAAAAAATTAGTGAATAATTTTCTCAAAATAGTTCTCACACAAAATCATACAAAAATTCCATTTTCCACTTTTTTCAAAAGATCATGAAATAATAAACAATTGATATGGATACTATATATAGATTTTATCAATTTAAGGAATCAAAATCAAGAGACGAAGGAACAAGAAATCATATATTAAATTTTAATGGTAGATGATTGGAACACATTTCTTAGACTCAATCTAAATCTCAATCACCAGAATAAATCCATGAGTCAAAGGGAGGTGAGACTCAATGAATCTAGAAGGGGATCCTTAGAAAAAAAATTCTAAATAGAACACCTGGATTTAAGGAACACCCATTACATTCATTGCCTCTAGGATGTAAGAATGAAGATATTAGCAGATATCGAATTCTAATAATATGAAGACATACCAGAAGATGATAATAACTTACAATAACACTTTGATCTAACAAGAGATGGGGTTAGGAGTTCCAAAATCACCCAAGAGTCTCCCAAGGATCAAGAGGGATTATTGGGGTCTATGTTATAAGAGAAAATAAATAAAACAGGGGTTTCAATGTGAAATTACCACGGTACCCAACACTAACATGCATCTAGAGAAACCACTGTAAAACTAGTGACCACCAATTCCAAGATGGGGGATACATTAGATATACTTTATCCACTATGAAACCTATCAGTAGGCTGATATAGACCAATGAGTAGGTTAGTATCTTTATCAGACTTATTCCACTAATTCTTGGAATACCAAATGGATAGTGGCCCTAACTTTCTAGTCAATGGACATGTTGTAGCTATTTTAGCTATAAACTAAGGTCCACACTCACATTTATTACTAAGGCACACCCCCAACATAAACTATAAACCAAATAAAATCCAAAAACACAACGAGGAAGGGGAAAAAAGTACAAGAAGAAGGATAAATATCGGGATGTTATAATTACTCCAAACATAAGAGTTTATTAACCTATAAATCTTCATGTACATTTATTGATCAATGTCAGAGTGTAAGAAAACCTAAGAAACAACATAAAACCCAAAACAATAAGTTACTATCCATCATGAACATGAATAAAAGCCCTTGAATACATTTGGACTGAATAGATGAAGTACTCAACCATCATACTCCAATATTACCTCAAAAGGACCACACATGAAAACATCAAACATCACATTGAAAATATTTACTAGATAGATAAACATCTCAAGAAACACCAACCAAAAGTTCACTTAGGAGGATAAAATAGAAAAAACAAGAAATAAATAAATAAAATACTTTTTCACCAACAACAAAATTATATACTTATTTCAAGAGTGGATAACCTGTGAATTTTTTTTTGGAACACCAAATGTTTGTAATTCCAATAAAAACCCCATATCATCATTAACATAGCCTCTTAGTGAACCAACACATACCTAATCCATCATATGTTCATCAAGAAAATAAATTGAAGAATCAATATAATACTCATGTTAGGAAGAGTGATGTGATGAAAAATAATCCCTATGGGACATGATTTTCCCAAACCACCACAAACCGAATGGGAATAGTAAAAATAGAATGAGAGAACATGAGAACATGAGAAGATTCAGATCATCTCTGAAGAACATGACAAAAACTAAATAAGAATTCACAATAGGATTAAAAAAAGGAATTTCTTTATTTTACTACATCCCAGGGATAAATTTTCTAGATGAAGGAAACAAAAACATTTAAATATGTGTTCATTAGATTATGAAAAACTAATTCCCCTAGAAGAGAAAGATACAAATTTCTACATGAGACATTCAATATTTTTGATCTCTCTACTATATTTAATTTACCTAAGAAACAAACCTCTCTAACACAACTCATTAAAATTTAGGAATTCTAAACATGTGAAAGAGGAAAATTAAATATATAATATAATATTCTTACATCAAGAAGATAAAATCTAATAATGAGAATGGAAAAGACAAATCACCACAAGTAAGAATCCACAGTAACCAGAATGACAATGCATGATGTCACAATGTCTATAAAATTTAAATAACTACATAAATGAAATAACAAAAGATCTTCACTTTAATATCAAGATCAATAATTTAAACCATCATAAACTCCCTCTAGTATCTCTTCAACTATGTGATTATGCATCAATCTACGGCCTATGATTGGAACCCATTTGTTTGAAAGATTTTTCTACACCACTGTGTTCCTAAAAGATGTTGATCCCTGGCCATATCATGGTGTATAGAAACCTAGTTAGAACCTTTAAAATTGACCTATATAACCATAAGAACTATATGATTTAGGGAATTATTACATGTACTCTTCATATGACACACCTTTCTATATCGGTAGAAAATAAACTGTTTCTTTCTAGTGGAATCTAGTGGTAAAAACAAAAAGGACTTTCAATTCCACTATGTTCATGGTATTATTTTGTATGATTGATTTTTATATTTTTGGATATTCCTCCATCCCATCCTATAAATTTATAAATTCCTAATTCTGATAGTTAACTTGTTAATTCTACTTCAACCAGGAATGCATGCATAAAAAACTTACTATAAAAATCAAGGCTGAGAAAAAATATGACGGTTGAAAAGTCTAGATAAAGGCCATACTTGAAATATCATTCCATTAGAGAGAAAATCATGTCCATATGTGGGTGATAAGGAACCAACATGATATAAAGGCCGACATACTTCAACACTACATTATTTATTTACTGGAGACTATAAAATTCTATTACCTTTGATATGATCACTAAATTGGGAATGAAATACTGAAAGAAACACAACTTGAAAGCTACCCAATAATGGAACTTAAATAGATTATACTCTGTAATATACTTCCACCACTTCCAACCTGGACTCTCGAGATTATATTCCGGAACCTCAAGGTGAGAAAATATCTCCTCATAATTCTTCATTCAAATCATTACATTCTATGAATCATATTTTCCAAATAAGTTATGAGGATTAATTCTTTGGAACCATCAAACACAATCCTCACATGATCGTATGAGAGAAAAAACATAGGGTCATGAGTTTGGAGCCAATAAATCAATCATTCTAAGAGAATCCTTATCAACCATATATTTTGTTAAATATGAATGGGGTGAACTCTTAAATAAGAATAAAATCCCCATTAAAACATATATCAATATTTAAGACTCATAAGACACACCAATAAATGACCAATGGTATTAACACACCATTTCAAATAGGTTAAAATTCTAAAAACTGAAGTCTTAACTTCTTTAAAAAATAAATTCACATCTTTAACCTAATAGGGTTTTAGAAAAATTCATTTTAAAATCAATATGTATTATTTTAAATAAATTTTCCACTAATTAGATAACTTTTAGTGAACAATTCATTAATAAAAGAGTATTTTAGAAACACATATTTTAAAAACTCTCAAACTTAAATCTCTAAAAATTTCTCATTAAACATTGCTAACATCATATGAAATCATTTTAAATGGATGAAACTCAATTTATTTCCCCAATATAATCAAACAATTTATTATAAAAAACTATCATGATTTTGAATTCAAAATATTTTTGAAATAATTGAATCCAAACACCATTTTTAATTTAAAAAAAATTAAAACTCAGTGAAATTTTTACCAATTTTTCTAAATATTACATGGTAATGATTTAAAAAATATAACTTAAATAATTAAAAATAGTACAAGAAAGGAAAAAAATCTATGAAATATCCACCATTTTTTGGTCTAGACAATCAATTTGGAAGAATTTTTTCCATTTGTGAGAAGTCCATTAGGGGTCAACTAGAGTTGGTTAATCAATCTAAAAATGGTTTTCCTTACCATGCATATTAGAGTAATCCAATATGAATTCTTTCTAAATCCTGAGATTCTTAATAAAAAATAACAAACACATAGTGCCATTAATAATCACTCAAAAAAAGATAAAATGCATCAAAAAAATCAATGACCTATCTCTAACTAGAGACAAAATCATCTAGGAAAAATCTGGTAACCCAAGAATCATCTTATATGGGTAGTGATCAAGCACCCTCTTGTGACTCACTACTTGAATTTTTTCTATCATACTTCTAAACTACTGTAAATCCCATTACAATGAGATAAAACCTTCCATTGATATCATTTGTAATGAAGTATCCCATAATGTTGTCTATAACATCAACTGAATCAATCCATTACTTTCCCAAAGGGTGCTCATAGTCCCCATGAACTGGAAACTATTTCCTGGGAAACAAATGGAAAAACATGGAAATTATTTCTCTAATAAACATCAAACATAAATGATAAACAAAAATAGTAAAAAAATCCCATCGTGGTATAAAATGAGACATCCAATAGTAAAAGAAATAATATAAGTAAAACAGACTATAAAAATGATGATTGACTGATATAATTGACATCATGGTAAATGATACCACACACAAACATCACCATGTGAAAATGAGGTAATTCCACATGCACTTCCATCAATGATCAAACAAAAAGATATAAGAATATTTAATGTATTGAGAAACCTCTTAATCCTATCAAATATATAAAAATGAGATAAAATCAACGTAGGTAACCACCCAACAACTCAACAAATAATAATTTTTAAAAGAATCTACATAATACATGTTTAAAAATAAGGATAAAAAATAGGTTTCAAAAGTTTTCTTTCAATGAAATAAATATCATTAATTTTACTTTAAAAATTAATTTTAAATAAACCAATAATTTTCCAAAAAAACAACAATTTACATTCCTTATATAAAAAAATTCATAAATTACATTTTAAAATAGATTTTAAAGGAAAATTAAATAAAATAGAATATAATTTCACTATTTTCCAAATAAGCACACCTTATAAAATATTTAAAAATCATAAATATGGAGACCAAATATTCTCAATGGTATTGATCTAGAAAAAATTTAACATAATCATAAATGAAACAAATTCCATGCACTAATATTTAATCAACACATCAATCAACCTCACAAAAAACACCCAGTCTTACCCTATCATATTTTAATATAGGGGAAAACCACCTTGGATGACCTATGTCCCACATAAGTTCACTGGACAGAGCATAATACTAAAATAGTGGACATGTGTACTTAGACATCCCACCCAGCAGCCCTGGTCACCACTTGATATTCAAATTGATTTGAGAATTTGGAAGGTAATATGAATCCACATATCATATCTTATAACCTCATTTTAAAACAATTAATAAATCTTTCTCACAACTCCAAACACCCTCATATTAAATTTTACATTTATAATTCATGTCAATTAAATTAAATTCAATTTATCACCCTGAAATGGTATATATCATTTCATTCATTCAAATCATCCATCATTTATATTACACATAAGTGGGTTTGTCCTATGGGTTTTCCATTTTTAAATAAATTATTTAATGTTACATCAAGGCATTTGATATACCAATTGGAATACCAAGACTTTCAGATCAACAATGGTTATTTATAAAAAAAATTATAAATCATTTTAAATTAAGAAGAACATGATTTCATTACATAATTTAAAGAGGGCCTATTCACTAAAACTCTAGAAGACCAAAATTTTCTATTTATTTGGAAAATATTTACCAAAAGAATTTCAAATTCAATCATAATGATCAAACTAGGTAAATTAATATCCAAAAAAGTGTATAATTCCATCAAAATTATTTTCAAATAAAATCATACCAGAATTCATTTTTATACTTTTTCCAAAAGGTCATTAAATAATTATTCATTAATATAGATACTACATTTACATGTAATGAAATAAAGAAATTAAATACCAATATAAAATCATAATAAATCATGGATTCAATTTTAATTGGAGATTATTCAGACATTTACCTCGGAATAAATCTAAATCAAGATCACCAAAATGATGCAACAAGTTGAAGAGAGGAGTATCTTGAAGAAACTATAAGTATATCACTAGAATAAAAACACACAATAAAAAAATGTATGCAATTAAATTACATGTCTTCCATTAACTCTATGAAGAATAAATCAAGAGAATTAGAGAGATAAAATGCCAATAAAAGGAAGACATGTTGATAGAGGATTTCTTTTTAGAGTGACACATTGAACTACCATGAGATGACATTGAGAGAGAGAAAATTGTCTAAGAGGGTCCCTAGATTTATGATGGTTGATTTCTATCAAAGGGAGAAGAGAAAATAAATACAATTGGGGGGGGGGGGGTATAGGGTAGAATTAATATTTTACCCCAATGACAATATACATCCAGTGACACCACCAACTACTTGATTGTCACTAACTGTTAGCTAGTGGATACAATATATTTGATATACCACTGGATGACCCTCCAACTAGCTAGTGTCCCTCACTAGCAAACTTGTGGGACTGTTACATAAATTATAACTATATACCATGTTCTTAACACTTGATACTTGTCAATCCACACCCCCAACTCTACTAATCAACTGAAAAGATCATAAACACAAAAATGGAAGGGGGAAAACAAATGTACAAGAAAAAGGATAAAGATAGGGATGTTACAATTCTTACAACCATAAGGCTTTCTACCACAAAAAATATTTAATGATATTTTTTCAATAAATATTATAGTGTATGATAAATACAAAAAATAATACCAAATCCAAAAGATCAAGCAGATAACCACCACAAACCAGGAAAAAACCATTGATTATTCGAGCAAAAAAATGATGAGGAACTAAAATATAAACTATAACTTACCTCAAAAGAAACACAAATGAAAACAAAAAATATTAGGTTGTAAAAGAAGTACTAAAATGATTATCAACTTAATAGACACCATACCAAATGTCATTTAAAAGGATAAAAGTAAAAAAATTATAAATACATTAAATAGAAACCAGATTTATCAAAAAAAATAATAATCTAAACTTAGGTGAAGTGAGAGTAACTTAGGACCACACTTCCAAATAATTGAATTTGATTAATTTTAATTGGAACCTAAAATAATAATCAATTCTACCTCTATGTATCTTTAAAAAATCACCCAATCACAGTTAAGTTTAATGATAAAATGATCCAATGACCTAATTTAAAGATCAAATCAACAAAAGTAAAGAGAAGAACAATAATATCCAAGGAACATTCATTTGAAAAAAAAACCTCTATAAAATTGGGAAGAGTCAAATGAGAACTTGAACACAAGAAAAAAATGGATTTTATCTAAAAAAACAATAAAATCTAAATACGAACTCATACTATACATATAGAAACACAAATCCTTATTTGGATATGTCTTAGAGAGGAATGTTAAATATTGAGGAAACAAAAAATTCCGAAACCTTTTTTTCTAGATCATGAAAATAAATGCACATAGATGAGAAAGAAAAAAATTTCTACATGAGACATTAAATATTGGTTTTCTCCCTACAATATGTGATTTTCATCGAAACCAAACTTCACAAACTCAATTCATCAAAAAACTAGGAATTCTAAACAACAAAAATAGTATATAGATATCCATAAAATCATTTTCTCACATCACTAATATTGAATCCAATAATGAGATTAGAAAACACAAAACATCACCACTGTAAATCTAAGGTAACCAGAAAAACAACTCCCAGTGCCACAATGTACACAAGATGAAAAGAACCAAATAAATGGAAATTAAAAAGATATTTACTCTGACATTAGGATCAAAAAATTAGACTTGTATCAACTTCCCTAGTAAACACATATATTATGTCATTAGGTTTCACTATGAGGCCTTTAGATGGATCCAAAAATCCTTGAAGATTCATTACTGTAGTTTTCATAGGATTCTGTTATCCATGACGATGTTTTGGTACAGAGAAACCATATTAGAACCTCTAAAAATGAACCCGTTGGCCATAATATAAACATTGATTTAGAGTATTCTTATAAGTACGCTTCATATGACCCACCATTCTATACTAATAGTATACTAAGAGATTCCTTCAAGAGGAATACAGTGAGAAGAAACATTATAGCCTTTTCATTCCACTACCTAGGGGGTATTATTTGAAATACATCCTTTTTTCCTCACAAGAGATTCCTCTAGCATTTCTAGGAATATGATAAATCTCCAACCCCTCTGGTTCTCCTTTCAAGTTGACGTCAAAAATGAAATAACACATATGAAATTTACAATAAGAGTAAAGGATGTGATGAAACAAAACTTTTGATAAGTCTAGATAACGGTATTCCTAGAAACACCTTGCCATTAAAGAGTAATCTAAGGCCAAATTAGGTCGATATGGCACAAAATCAGTATAATGGGGGCGGGGGGTATACCAAAACACTGTTTTATCTCCTTAATAGACACTATAAAATTCCTTAGAATTGAATACAATCACTAAATCAAGAATTATATGCTTAATGAAATTCACCATGAAAGCTACATAAGAATGGTCCTTATATAGATCATCCAATGTATACAACTTATACCACATCTAACATGAACTCTTGAGTATTAATTTTGAATAACTAACCTTGAGAGATTCTAGAAGCTCAGGATGGGAAAATATATTCTCAATCAACTTCATCCACAACACAACATCATGAGAATCCCATTATTTAAATTATTAACGAGTATTATATCTTTAGAATCCTCAAATGTAATCCTCGGGTTGTGGTATGAATGGAAGAACATGGGGTCTGAAGTCTAGAGCTAACAGATCAACCATTACAAGATAATATTAATCAACCAAGTATTCTAAAAATCTATACATGGGTATACTCTAAAACAAGATGAACAAACCCATCATAACAACCATCAATATGAAACTATCATAAGACAAAACAAAACAAAAATGTCCTTCACACACTATTTCAAAAAGGTCAAAAGATGAAAAAATCAAGTTTAAAATTCATTAAAAAATAAATTCACCTCCTTAAAACAACATGGTTTTACTAAAATTAATTTAAAAATGAATATCCATTCTTTAAACTATTATTTTCACCCACCATACAACTTTTAGATAACTGAGCCATCAAATTGGAATATTTTTAAAAATAAAATTTTAAATAATTTTACACTAAAATATTTTAAAGGTTCTCATTAAACATTATTAACATTACATGAAATCCATGGAAAAATATGGAACTCTAATCCTTTCCCCAAATTAATCAACCAATTTTTTTCAAAAATATTTCTTCATTTTAAATTAAAAATATATTATAATCATCTAAATAAAAAACCCATTATACATTTAATTTTTTTTAAACTATAAGAAACTCCCAAAAAATTTCATATGGCCTATAGTTTTCGTTTAAAAGATCAAATAAACCAACCAATACACTAAAAGTAAGAAACAATCACAATCATTAGGAAATATCAGTTATACATGGTTTTTATACATGGTTTCATAGACCATGAACCAATCATGAGAATTACATTGAGTGTGAAATAGATATGGCTACATGGTTTTTGAATGGTTTTACAATATAGAGACCCATAAATTTCATACATGGATATTAAATATTATTAAATGAATATTCAATACATAACATTACAGTCAATGATAAAATATTATTGGTTTAGTGTCTTTGTAGACTTGAATACATTAACATCTTTTTAATAATATATCTATATCATATCCCACTTTGTTTTTCGTAACTATCACCCTTATTAGACATATCATACATAAAACCATACTTTATAACCTTGGGAAATGAAACATAAGAAATGGTGAGCTCAAATGCTCAAAATGGTTAACAATGGAGATATTAATGATCACTTAAACCCAACAAGAGAATAAAGGTATGAGAACATAATTTTAATATTTTGAAACCATACACAGAATATCATATATCATACCCTTTATTCATGGAATAAATAATGTAAATTTGTAGGACATGAATCTAAATGAAATCAAAGAATATATACCATGAGTGTATAACTTTGGAATAAGACAAACATTGTTGGTATACACAGAATCTTATAAAATCATTTAATTTTTCACTACTAAGAGTATCATAGTGGATTGAGTTTACTACTAACTCTATACTATCCTTGGTAGAGTTTTACTCTCAAGACTATCATAGTGGACAAAGTCCCATACTAAACTAGGTTCACTCCTAATTCCAGTCCATTTTATCTCAAGGGATATCCAACTTTACTTAATGCAGTTGAGGGATATGTAAATTTGGACCCACCTACAACATAATCATAACCCATTAATAAATGTGAAAAAAAATCATAAATCATTCATCATATATCATAATCTATTGAAAATAAATAGTTTTTATAAATATTTCAACAATTCATCATAACATATCCCATATAAAATAAATGAGTTTCATAAACATCTAAAAATAATAATCATAAATTTTCCGGAGAAATAGTTAGGATGGTATCATTGGATCATATCCAAAATGATGGATATCTAACCTCAAGGGATGTGATATTAGATGAAAGATTATTTTGAAAGATTACTTGGAACATTTTTGGAGGAAAACACCCTTTAAAATTTAAAATCTATTATTTAAAATATAAAAAATTAACCAATATGATAGAAATAAGTTTTTTAAAACAACCTTGATAAAATGTAAACGAAGCTTCAAATCATTGATCGGTTATAAAAATGTTATTTTTTATGCGGTATCTGTTAAAATAATTATTCTGTTTTCATTTTTGAGAAAAATTCTAAAGTGCCACATTCAGAAAATGAGAATACGACTCATTTCAAACCATTTTGTAAAAAAAATGAAGGGCAATAGTGAATTTTAAAAATTATAAGATAATATAAAAAAACATAAAAATATTTCTTAAAAATATAGATATGGAAGAATAAGTATGTTGGATCTAAGAGACAAATAATATAGATTTTCCTATAAAACATATAATAAAGAGATGGAAATGAAATGATAACATTTAATATCAATAAATAACCATAGTAATATGAAATTCATGGGATTCTTGAGATGTAAGTCCTAAAAATTCATAACCAAAAAAATAATATTAAACAATATTGATGAAAAATTTAATTTTAAAATATGTACCTTACCTCAAATTCAACTTTATTCAAAGAAATGTTAACCAACTATATAATAAATTAAAAATTATTAAACATTTTTACTATATTAATTTAACTACTTATAATATTAGATATTGTAACATCCTAGGTAATTATAGAATAATAAATTTTCATATTTATTAATATTTATGAATTAGATACTGGTTTTACCATAATGGGGTTGCTATATCTAATAGCGTACTCAATACACAACAACCAGTTTCACTGAAATCATACGTTGCACACTACACTGAGTTATACTGAAAAACAGTACAATTATTATTTTAAATACTAGTTAATTACTATTAATTTTTTTGGAAAGAATTAATTGAAATAACAATAATATGATTAAATTTTTTTTTAAATGTTTTTACATTTATCCAAAAAAAAATTAGGGGCTTAAAATGATAATGAATCCAATTTTAAGCATAAAATACTCAAATATTTTTAAAAGGTCATTTTACACCCATTTGATAGATACCACTTTTTAAATATAATTTTTTCCACAATTATACTTTACATTTTTTAAAAATTAACATATTATTTGAAATTAAAACATCAAAATTTACTATGAAATTTTTGTATTTTTTTGATAAAATTCATATTTTAATGAATAGTGAAAAATATGACATTTTAATACAAAACTGTATTTTCATCCAATTTATTTATATAGTTAGATTGTTATTTTAATTGGGTTTAAAGCATAATTGGATTTATTTTTTATCATATAATCCAATTTGTATCATTGTAATTAATTTTACATTGAAATTTGATATAAATGCATGCCAATCTTCTGATGGTTTTACATTTAAAAATCTCGTTTTCTCTTTTTGACAAAGAAAAATAATTTTAAAATAATTTTTTTTAATTATGTGTATTGAATTTAAAAAAATGGATTTCATATTTAGAATCAGAAGTTCAAAATTATTTAAATAGGTGCCTTTTATTTTTGGATATTATGAATACAAACTGTAGTAATTATTTTTATTAATCATAGTTAAAGGGTAAATCAGGTAAATAAGGGTAAAAAATAATATTATAATAATATAATACAACCCTAAAACATGTCATAATACTATTGGATGATATTTGGCCTATAATTAGCATACTTGGGTCTATTTTAGGACACCATGGAGCCAAATGGGTGTGATAACAACATGTCATAATAAGTAATTTAAATTAAAGGGGAATATAACATTAACATGTATATTTTTACTAAAAAAATTTAAGGTTGGGTTATATAAGTGATATATTTGACTATAAATAGTCATTATAAACATAAAAATATTTACTACATTAGGGTATTTTATTTATAATTTTTAGACATTATATAAATTAATTTATTTATGACACAATGATGATGCAATGATTACCTTATTAAATATTGATTTAAATATTTGATAACATAATTATTAAAATAAATGTAATTTAAATTTTCTAATCCCATCCAAGAATATTTTGAATGATTATGACATTTTATATTTTAGTTAATGTAGTTTTTTTATAATTAATCTTGTTTTTATGACATTGAAAAAAATTCCTTACAAAATAGTGTCAAAATTGACATAAATTATTTTTTTTAAACAAATAGAATTTCATAAAATTATATAATAGACATAAAAATATAATATTAATCCATATGACCTATATAATATTATAAATTTCATAAATTATCCAATTCACATTATCTTTTCATTTTATTGTTACTATATTAACCATATAGTGTAAAAATACAAAAAAAAACATGGTAAGAGTTAATTTATTTATCTAAGGGCTAAAGCCAAACAATAATGTTATATTTGTGATGTAAAATTGTCTAAAAACTATTTTATTAGTGTATTTCGACCCATAATCTTTATATCTTCTAATTATATCACTTTTGAGCTATTATAATTTGAAAAAAAAATTATAATAAAAAACTATTTCCAGACATTCCTAAAGTGCCCCACCTCCCTCTTATAAAAGGCCACCACATCTACCCACTTACTCACACATCTCAAGCCCCTTTTCTAGTCCAACTTCTAATAAAAAAATATTCCAAAATCTTTCCATTACCCTTAGAATCCTTACCATTGGCAGAAGGTAATTTTTGAAATTCTTTTGACTCAAATCAAAAAGAGTTACCCGATTTTGAGGTAACATCTTCTCTCAAGATCATTTTCATTATTTTCCACCTCCACTCTATATTATCTTTTTTTTATATTATTAAATTAAAAATAAATTATCCTCAATATTCTATGATTTTTTTATTCTATGGTTTAAACCTACAGTTACACACACCTCCATCTAATGGATGTAGAACATACTATTTTTGTGTATGGCGAAGTACTGCCTCACGAAAGAATAATTGTTCATTTTTTTCCTAACACCTATCATGGTGGATATTATAATGAAAATATATTATATAAATTATATATATTATATTTATATTTTCTCAATACTTATATAATTTTTATTTACAATATACCTTTATTCTTTCCATAATGTGTAAATATGATAATTTCATTTGAGAAAGTGTGGACTACCACCCCCTCAATATGATATGACTCATTCATGCCATACATGAAATATATAAATGATGGTGTTAAATAAATTAGGTAACATATATATCATATATATTATAATTTAATTATAATATACCTATGTATCATTGAGTTTTTCTTCCTTTATTATGACAAAGAAATGAAAGTAGTTTTCATGCATACGTACGACCTATCATTTCCATAAACAGTGCATTTTTTTATCTATAGATATTATTGATTATTAAAAAATAAATATATACTATATATATATATATATGATATCTAAATAATGAATACTATTTTATAGGAAAAATACTTTTTTCCACATGGAAATTTTTTTATTATAACAGGTTAATTTTCGACTCAAGTACTGAATATCGACTAAATGTGAAATACAAACTTAAATAATTATGTATTTTATATAACCTGGTAATAAGTAATATAAAATGAATAATAAACATGAATTTTTTTAAGTGAGTATAAATTAACATTTATTTATTATTCATGAATATAAATAATTAACGAGATAAGTCAGACATGAGGTAAGGGAATTTCTAAACTCAATTTCCACTCATTTGGTTTTACTCATACTTTGTTTATTATATTATGAAAATATTATGTGTGTAATTAAAATTTAGTAATTTATGTTTTAATTTACACTTCAATTTTTTTAGATATACTGTTGCTACACATAATCACCCCATTGACAAATTTATACATCATTTATACGAACTTTGTAATGGAAATCTTAACTCAATATCCATTCATTGAGTTAAATATCCATATCATTGGTTTTGTTTTTCCAAGAATATGCATGAAATACCTCTAATATTTTTTCACTTAATATCCACTTATATTGGCTATATTTATATTTTACACACATATTTATGTGATTGATTTATCCTTAATCTAATGATACAATCGTTGTAAGGGACTACGTCTCAACCTACTTTCATAGAGGTATATCTTGATATTATGAACCTTTATTAACCTATAAGGTTTATATACAACCTTTTTGACATTTTATATCATGAAATTATATATTATCATGATATTTATAGTTTCATTTGATGTTATTATTAAATTATTTTTTTCAAGTGTCTCTCAAGTGTTGAGGGATTCTTCAATTAAAACATCATATTTAATTTTTTAAAGATTTATTCTTCTAAATCTTTCCAATTAAGGTAAATGTTTTCAAAATTGTTTTGATGAATTGTTAATATGGAAATTATTTTTTTAAAATTATAATTCTTTTAAAAGTTTCAAAGTGGTATGGGTCACATTGATTAAAAAATATTTTTTAAAAGTTATAAATGTGTTTTTAGAATGAATTGATTATATAAATATCTTTAAATGATATCTTATGATTGAAATGTTGAAATGCATTTTTTCATTTATTCATGGTTTACTTGTTATGATTACGTTATGGTTCTTGGGAATTTTTTATGTATATGGATTATTTCATGATAAACCAAGGGTGGGTGACCCTGTGATAGCTCTCCAATGCATTGGATAATGTAAAAGAGGTAAACATTATAGTTTTACCTAAGATATTTAAAGAATATACTATGATGGGTATTCAAAACGTAACAAAAAAGGTTACTCCCTATATATATGTGAAAGCTACAATTTAAGTAAGATATGGATTCCACAATTTAACTTTATGTTTTATGATTTATATGATGTTTTGTAGGACTCCTATGATTACGTTATGTAAGATAAATTGTTAACATTTTAGTGGTGAAAAGTATGATTTTGTAAAAATGTTTTCATGAGTTTTAATTATTCATGGGCTAACTGTTATATTACTTATTATATATTACTTACTGAACCATTTATTCTCATTAAAAAAAATTAAATGTTTTCCACCAGGTATAAGGATGGGTAATATAATGGAAGAAGTCCAAAAGTTTTTTTATCAAAAAAAGAAATCGTGTATTCTTTAAATGATTTATTTTTGTGGAAAAAATTTGATAATGAGTGTAACTGTCCACATGTAATGTTTGTGTCTATTATGTAATGGTTATGGCTTAATTATCTAAGACTCAAAACCTAAAAATATCCTGAATGTGAATTATTGAATTAACGCAAGGTTATATAATGTTTAAGGTCGGGGCCTTATAGTTGATATCAGAGGTTAGTTTAGAAAAATTTGACGATTTTGAGGTTTTCTTAAGAGATTGGGATATCCTAATGGGTTTATAATTTTATTGATGATCATAAGATAAATGTATTATAAATCCCTTTTTAGGCTTCTGTTATGAAATTTCAAGGTAATTATCTATATTTTTGGAGACATTTAATTTTGAGTTACTTATGGGTTAGTACTTTTGGGGATTAAAAATTAAAGGCATAGAATAACCTTTTAGGATAAAAAATTTTATGGTTATTTTGGGGATTTTATCTCAATTTTTAATTTATAATAATTATGCAGTTTTTGAAAAAGGACAACATGTAAGCCATGTAACAACCCATCACGCCGGACAAGGCTACATGAATCGAATCCACAACTAGAGTGTAAGGTGCCTTTATCACTTACCACTGGCCTACGTGAAGTCCATGGTCATTATGACATATTCAATCTAGTTAAATTATTTTATAGATTAAGAATAAGTTCATTTGGGAGACATATATTTTTTCTAATGTATATCCTTATTATTGGAAAATAAATTGGGGATTATGTGATAAATAATATTTTGGAAGACGTTCACTATTTTAGGAACTTTATATGATTGAGGGAAATAGAACACTATATGATTTTAATAGTGTGATGATTGAATTATATTATGGAATAATAAATGATTTTAATTGTGGAATTATGGAAATGTTTTTATTTATAGAAATTATTAACTTATCATGGATAATATTTGATTAGGTTAATTAAATTTCAGTATGACACTTTAAGAGAGATCGATTTTATTTGGAGACACATGTCAAAATTTATCTTGGAAGACTATAATATCAAATTATTCTAAGTTTTGGGTTTCAATCTTAGTTGGGGTATTTTGAGTAATTTTAAGGAAATTTTATTGTTAAATGGTCTTTTTAGAACTTGGGTATTGCTATTGAATTTTGGAGATTAAAAGTAGTCCTTATCCTTATAATGGTTTATTCTTTTTGGGGGATTACCTAATATTGTACTAACCATTTTGGTTTTGGTTAATTTTTTAAGACATGATGAATAGAGAAGTTCATATTTTATGGATTATGAGAATATTTGTAGGTTTATTCTAGTTATTCTGATGTAACCTAGTCATCTTGAATACCCATTGGTAGAAATTTATTAAAGGATTAAACATTTCTAGACAAGTAATTTTTTTCATTATTTTCTTAGTCATTATTGTAAATAAAATCCAAAACCTTATAGAAAATATCTATAAAAAAACACTATCCATTTACGTTTCGTATAAAGAAATAAAAGGTTATTTAACCCATCACAAGTTTGTGGTTTTCTGATTGTTAACTTTCTCCTGATCATACTTTCTATCACTCTCTATCAGAATAAGATAATTAGTTTTTCATCCATATCCATGTTTTAGTACATGGAATACTAGTATGTATTATATCAGGTTACCTTTATTTTTACTTCTATTTCATTCTTTAAAAGTGATATTTTTATTGACTCTTTTTCCGATGTGGTATTTTCAACGATGTTCCCAATCCCAATTTTAAAATTTTGAGGATGAAATTTCCCAAAGGGGGGAAGGATGTAACATACTAGGTAATTATAGAATAATATTTTTTCATATCTATTCATATTTATGAATTAGATAACAATTTTTCTTTAATGGGGATGCTATCTCTGATAGCTTAATCAATACGAAACAACTGGTTTCTCTAAAATCTTACGTTGTACACACCATTGAGTTATACTGATAAATATTACAATCATTGTATTAAATAGTAATTAATACAGAGTCATTTTATTGTCGAGAATGAATAGAACTAACTACAATATGATTAGACTTGTTTGTTTTTTTTACAATTATCTAATAAATTTTAGAGGCTTAAAATGACAATGAATCCAATTTTAACTATAAAATACTCTAATATTTTTGAAAGGTCATTTCACTGCCTCTTGATGGTGAACCCTTTTTAAATCTTGTGTGTTTCACTTTTCTATGTTCTATTTAAAAAAATAAACTTATTATTTGAAATAAGAACATCAAAATTCACTTTGGATTAAATATTTCTATTTTTCTAATAAAATTCATATTTTATTGAACAGTGAAAAATATTGCATTTTAATTCAAAACAACCTTTTCATACAATTTATTTATATATTTAGATTTTAAAATTCATTGGTTTTAAAGTTTAATTAGATTACATTTTTTCCATTTAATCCAATGTTCATCATTAGAAGTAATTTCACTTTGAATTTTGATATAAACAGATGTCAATCTTTTGTTGGTTTTTACTTTTAAAAATCAGGTTTTCTCATTTGGACAATGGGAATTAATTTTAAATTAATTTATTCCTATATTATTTTTTGAATTTGAAAAAATAGATTCCATATTTGGAATAATAAGGTCCTAATTATGTAAATAGGTCCCATTTTGGACACTATGAATAGTAACTTCGGTAATTATTTTTATTTACCATGGTCAAAGGGTAAATTAAGAAAATAAGGGTAATAAATAATATTATAATAATAGAATACTACCCTAAAACATGTCCTAATACTATTTAATGAGATTTTGATGACCTTTATTATACATGGATCGATTTTATGACCCTATGGAGCCACTTGGGTGTGATAAAGACTTTTTATAATAATTAATTTAAAGTTAAGAGAAATATAACATAAATATGTATCTTTTAACTAATTGTTTAAGGCAAGGTTATATAAATTATATATTTGACTATAAAAATTAATTATAAAGATAAAAATATTTCCTATATTGTGGTATTTTATTTATAATTTTTAGACTTTAAATAAATAAATTTATTTATGACTCAATGATAATGCAAAGATTACCAAATTAATGAATGATTCAAATAGATTATATCATAAATAATAAAATAAATGAAATTTGAAATTATTTATTCCATAAAAGAATTTAATGGATTATTAAGACATGTTATCTTTGATTTAATGTAGTTTTTTCTAATTAATAATTTTTTTGACTTTATGAAAATAACATTTACTAAATAGTGTCAAAATTGACATAAATGAGTTTTTAAAACAAATAGTATTTTATTAAATTATATATTTGTCATAAAAAACGATATTTGGTCAAATGACTGAGATAATACTGAAAATGGAATTAATCATCTAATTGTGGTGCTCTTGAAATTTTATAGTAACTATATTAACCATATAGTGTAAACATATAAGAAGACAAGAAAAGAGTTAATTTATTTAACTAAGGGTTACTGCCAAAATATAAGGTTATATTTGTGACATAAACTTATATAAAACATATTGGTTTAGAGGAATTAACCCATAAGAATATTATCCTATAATTATATCACTTTGGAGCTATTATATTTATAAAATCAATTTAAAATAACATAATATTTCAAGACTTTCCTAAAGTACCCCTCCTCCCTCTTATGAAAGGACACCACCTCAACCCACTTACTCACACCTATCATGCATTTTTTCTCATAAAAAATAATGATAAAAAATGCTCCCAACATCAATACCTTCCCCCAATAATTTTTACCTTGGGTAGAAGACAATTCAAGAAATAATTTTGGCTCAAATAAAAAAGAGTTACCGATTTAAAGGTAACGTCTTCTCTCAAGCGCCTTTTCTTTATTTTCATTCTCCACCGCCTATTATCTTATAATTATATGATTACATAAAAACACTAGTATCATTAAGATTCTAGGATATTATTATGATAATGGTTATAACTACATATAAACACACCTCCATCTAAATGATATAGAACAAACTGTTTCAATGTACGAAAAACTGATGCAACACGAAACGATGATTGTTGAATTTTCTCCTACCACCTATCATGGAAGGAATTATGATGGAAATGTATTTATATATGTTATATATATTATATTTATATTGGTTTTATTCTTATTTAATATTTATTTACAAAAACCTTTTTTCTTTCCATAATGCATAAATACGATAATTTCATTTGAGGAAGTGTGGACTACCACCCCCTCAAAGTGATATGACTCTTTCATTCCATACATTGATTGTATAATGGAAATATTTAATGAACATAAGTAAAATATATAACAGAGATATTATACTAGAATTATAATATACCTATGTACCATTTATTTTTCACTCCTTTAATATGACAATGAAATGGAAGTAGCGTTCATGCGTACGTACGACCTACCGTCTCCATGAACGCTGAATTTCATTTATTATCACTAAATATTATAGATTATTATAAATACACATATTATAGATATATATTATATTTAAATAATTAATACTATTTGTGATATAATGGATTTTAACCACATGGACAATTTGTAATTATAAAAAGTTCATTTTCGACTCAAGTACCCATTCTCGAAAAAACGTCTGATATGAACTTAAATAATTATGTAATTTATATAATATGGTAATAAGTAATATAAAAAGAGTAAAAAATTAAAAAATGTTCTGAATAATGTATAAATTAACCTACATTTATTATTAAGGAATATAAATAATGAATGAGACAAGTCGGACTCGAGGTAAGAGAGTTTCTAAACTCAATTTCCACTCATTGGGTTTTACGCACACTTTGTTGATTATATAATGTAAAGATTTTGTCTAAAATCACTATTTTTTTTAATTTTCACTTTACTTTGTGTGAATATACTGTTTCTAGGCATAATCACCCCATTTATAAATTCTTACGTCATTTATATGATCTTTTTAAGGGAAATCATAACTCAATATCTATTCATTGAGTTAAATATCAATGTCCCTGGTATTATTTTTACAAGAATATGTGTGAATGAATTCATATTGTTGTACATGTAATATACAGTAATATTGGGTGTATTTATATTTTTCACACATAATTTTTTTATTGATTTATCTTTAATATAATGATACTATCTTTGTAAGAGACTACGTCTCAACCTCCTTTCATTGAGGCATATCTTGATATTATTCACCTTTATTATCCTATAAGGTATATATACAACCCTTTTGACATTTTATACCATGAATTTATATATTATCATAATATTTAATGTATCATTTTATGTTATTAAATAATTATTTATATTTAGGTGTTTCCCATGTTGTAATAGATTCTTTAACTAAAACATCATTTTATATTTTTTAAAGATGTATTCTTCTAAATATTTCTCATTAATGTACATGTTTTCAAACTGGTTTTAAGGATTTTTTTTATAGATATTAATGTTTAAAAATTACAATTCATTTAAAAGTTATAATTTGGTATGAGACACTTTGATTCAAAAATATTATTTTTAAATGTTTTAAATGTGTTTTTTAGAATGAATTGATTATATTAATACATTTAAATGATATCTTTTGATTGAAATTTGGAAATATTATTTTTCCTTTATTCATGTTATATGTGTTTGGATTATGTTATGGTTCTTGGTTATTATTTACGTATACTAGTGGTTCCATGATAAACTGAGAGTGGGTGAGCACATGATAGTTATCTATTGTGTTGGGTAATGTGACAGAGATAAATGTAAATGTTTCTCTTAATAGATTTTGGTAATATACTATGATGGATATTAAAAAAAATAACCATAAAGGATACTCCCTATCTAGCTATTAAAGGAGTTATGTAAGTATGATATAGATGGGACATATTACCTTTAGGTTTTATGATTTATATTAATTTTTATAGGAATATTATGATTTGATGAGGTAAGCTAAATAATTTAGGTTTTACAGGTGAAAAGTATGATTTTGTGAAAATCTTTTCATGGGTTTTAATTATTCATGGACTAATGATTTTATTTGTTATTTTATATTATTTTCTAATCTTTTTCTGCTCATACCAAGTTTTATAAATATTTCCCAGCGGGTATAAGGATGGGTAATAGAAAGGAATAAGTAAATAAAATTTTTATCATGATAGAGAAATAATTTTTTGTTTAAAATGTTTCCATTGGTGGAAAAATTGGAAACTGTGTGTAACTGTCCACATGTAATGTCTGGGTCTATTATATAATAGTTATTGCCTAATTATTTAAAACTCTAAAAATGAAAAGATCGTCAATTTAAATTATTGAATTGACTTACGATTATGTAATGATTAAGGTTGGGTAATTATAAATATGACACACATATACCATATCAACACCCATTTATTAATAATTCATTTTTAAAATCATCATTTCTCAGTGTTAATTGTTTCATTTTTATGAGAATTTCAGTTCGGTAGTACTGATCCATGAAGTAGTGTCATGGATTCATCATATTTAGAATTGTTATAATGATATAAATTTATTATATATTCATTATATTTATATTTATATATATTTTGAGTCATCGATAAATTTTACTGATAGAAAATTGATTAAACCATTCTTGGAGATGGTAGGTTATACGTACACCTGGACATTGTTCTCACTTTTCTATGGAAGGAATGAGAGAAATGAAAATAATAAATAAATTTCCCACAACCATTATTATATAATATATACACAGACATTTAATATAACATTATAACTATCCATGTGTGTCATAAATGAAAAACAAATCATATCTCTTTGTGGAGGTGGTAGTACACAAGTACGCATGAGAAACGTTATCATTTTTCAATGGATTAGAGGATAAGAAGGTTTACATGATATTATATTTAAAAATAAAAATTATGTCATAAATATCATTTATAAATATTAAAACCATCATAATAACCATCCAAAAAATTTGGCGATGGAAAATGAATTGTATCACTACATAGAGGCGATAGTCCACACATACACATGAGAAATAATTTCACTTTCCATTTGATAAAAAGGAGGGTAGATAAATGTGATTACATAATAATAATAAAATTTCATTATGTTGAGGACACTAAATATATTATTTTTTCTTGAATATCATTTAATTATAATATGTAAAAGAAGAAAAAAATTAAGAGAGGCTAGGAAAGATGATTACATATTCTTTGATCAACCTCTTTTAAATACTTTATTAAGGACCCTTGGAATGGTCATCAAAGAAGAAAAAAACCCCTAAAACACGTATAGGTATGTTTATATGATACTTCTTTAGGGATTTTATTATCTAGATAGCTTAATGTGGTGTAAATATTGTAATGGATAGGTTTTCTTTTATATGTAGAGAGAGGTCACACGTGGAATTTCTTAAAATATTAAAGCATTAAAATGTAATAGTAAATAAAAAACATCCAAACAGATAAAGGTTCAAATTTTTGATAGGATGAAAACTATATATTTCCATAAAATAGGATTTATAATATTTTAATTGGAAAATTTACTCTTACCTCTTGGTTTAACCCCCTCATATTCTTTTTTTCCCTTAAATGTGGTAACCTATTTTTAATTTTTTTAATATTAATTATGACCAAGAATTATATTTAAACTTATTAAAAATTATTAATTTTTATTACTCAAAAAATGGAATCAATTTTATAAAATTCAATTCACATAATTGGTATAATTTAATTTAAGGTTAATCTCGTAAAACATAAAGGAAAATAATTTTCCCATAAAGAATGTTCTCCTAAGTATAAAAAACATTTATACAAAAAATATAACATATAGTTATTTAAAATAACCTAAATTGAATTATTAATAATAAAAATGAACTAATATTAGTTTTAAAACTAATTTATGATAAAATTGAAATTTGTAAATTATTTGAACAAAAGGTACTTCTAAAAAAATCATTTTTTTCACTATTCATCGAGAAATCAATTTTTTTTATGATAATTCTCAAAAAAACACTCTATTCGTATTTTGACATTTTGATTTCAAAAAATAGTTTTAAAATGGAAAAAAATAATTATATTATTTTCTCTGAAAAAGAAAATTCTTCATTCTAGAGTAAAAAAATGTATTTTTGAAGCATATAATGACTTTAATAAAGTAGTTACTTATTTATCAATATTATTTATTTATATAAAACATTTATAAATTATTTTGGAAATTTGGTTATTCCTTTTCATATCATCAATTTAATTGAGAGGTTATAATGTTATACTATATAATATTACATTTAGTCTCGAGTTTGTGTGTATCACAATCTATTAGAGATATTGATTTTTTAAAACTAAATATGTAATAAAATCTTAGTGTGTTACATTATACCCACATTATATTGAATTTCACCTTCAAAATTTCATCACTACGATACAATAAATTGTGTATATCTTTGTTTCATCACATCGTCAATTTCCCATGTAGATTCGTTGACTTTATGATTCCTTCATATAACTTTAACCAGCTGATTATTAGTATTCAATATCACTTTATCACTAAGATAAAATATTTTAATCGGGTTTACTTCATAAGAGGGATCATTTTGTAGAAGTACAACCTTTGAGATTAGTACAATTTAATGACCAAGTATGTACATTCTTTGGGGAGATACATGGAACTCATCATGAACTTTATATATGTACAATGGAAGAGATAATAAATAAGCTACCATACCTAAACAATAATGAATATCAAATGAGATAATATATTTAGGGATAAAATTTCTATTTTGTAGAATCTCACTATGTTTAGGCATTGAGATATTCATAGAAATACATTCTCATTTTCTATAAATTATAGATTTTGATGATTATTTTCAAAAAACAAATTTCTATAAAATCTGATATAAATTGTTTTATTATGGAATGGGTCTAACCACATATACTATTTGCTAAGATATATTAGATAAAGATCTATGTTTTTGGACCGGGTTGTTTTATGAGGGAGTTTGATTTTTGGGAAATTAATAGACATACCATTTTTAATAATGAGTGACATAACTTAATTATAAGTGTTTGAACACCCCTATATAATATTTGTGGACTTTGTTGAAGTCTCGGTAAGTTTATAAGGAGTCTAGAGGAGTTTTTTGAGCATCATACCTGAAAAATTGACTTTTAAAGGGTTGGAATTGGGTGCACAGTTTGTCTAAAACCATGCATCCCTTTGCAGCAAACTGTGTGGACTTCAACATGTGGGAAGTTATTGTCACATGGATTGCGCACGGTTAACCAAACCATGTACCTTTCCCAAAATTTTAGTGGAAATAAGTAAAACCTAAGAACTATTCACCACACAGTTGGCGTAGGGGTTCTAGAACCTATGACCAGCCCGTGTGGGGTGCCCTAGGTGCCCGACAGAGGGTGCACAGAAGGTGCATGGTTTGAAAAATCATGTGGCCTAAACTGTGTGCAATTCTATATTTAAAATTTTTAATTAAATTAAATTAAATTAAATATTAAACATATTCTAACCTTCTCCGTCCTTTTTACACGACTCCTAGGCTCCCCATTTAGTCACAAATGACCCTACCCTCACCTCCATCTTTAGTTAGAGATTTAAACCAGAATTACTTCCTATTTCTCTTCTATTCATTGTGGAAAGACCCCAAAATAAATATGGTCATGATTTTTTTCTAATTTTGGGTTACCGCTTCACCCTAAGCTATTCAGAAAAAAACCCTCAGGTAAAAGTTGTTTTGTTTTTTGGATTTCTTTCGGTTATAGGGTATGCAGTGGCTTACTTGGGTCTCTTTAATGCAAGTCCCAACATCTACCATATATGGTGAAGTATATTAGTTCAATTTAGCATATCGTCATCAATTATAGGTATATTTATTACATGTTGTTTGGTTTTTTCTATTTAATTTTGTGTCTTTAGTGTTTTTTGGTTCCTTCTGGGTTAATTAGATTGTTTGTTAGCTCCTCTAATACTTGTGGACATATACATAGATTTATATATATATATATATATATTTATATTCCTTGACCATGTTACCTAATGGTGAGGGTAATGTGTAAATTGGAATAAGGGGTATATATATGGAGGAATATATGTGTGTGAAAATGTGAGGTGGTCTTTTCCGTTGAAATTGTCAAGTGCCAAAGTGTTTGGCTTGGCCTGGTTTTCTCTTGAGGTAGGATCCCTTTTATTGAAACATTAATATTAAGAAGTCATTAATTTTTTATTTAAATAATATGAATTATTTTTTCCCTTTGATAAATATAACTATGAACTGTGAAGGTAATTTTTAGTGATGATAAATGATTAGTTTGATAAAAAATGGAATGTTTTTATAATGAAACCACTCTATTGGAGGAAGCACTGTCTTACAAGACAAAAAGTATTTATTAGATGTTTCGTGAATTATTGGATTAATGATTTATATATTTTACCCATGATTTTATTAAATAGTGTGATGAAAGACATGATTAGGTTATGGCCTCTAATGGAGTTAGGTAATAGTGTTTTACTTTTTAAAAGTTTATGGAACCAATTCTCCTTCCATGTCCCATATTTTCCATTTATATTTGAATTTAATTTCGTGAACCACCCAAGGGGCGTGTTCCAATGCTTTCATAGTTAAAGGAACCTTATTTATAACTAAAGGGATTTGGTTTTCTTAGTTAATAGATTTACTACCTCCCTTTCAGGTTGAAACTCTTGGGTTAAATAGTTATATTGAACTTGAATTGCACAATGGTTCTTTTGGAAATGTAAAATGAGTGGGTAAACTCATTTGTTATGTTTTGAAGTGAATTATAAACCATGAGTGGGTATACTCCTTGGTTTCACTTGAATTTAAATTGTAACGAATGAGTGGGTAAATTCATGGGTTATGTTTAAATGTGAATTTGTGACAGGTGAGTTGGTATAATCATCGAATCCCATGATTTTGTGTTATAAATAATGAGTGGGTATACTCTTTTGATGATTTGAATATGAATTGGGATATATGAGTGGGTATACTCATGAGATGTTATTGGTTTTAAATTGTGATTAACGAGTGGGTATACTCATTGTATGAATCAAATGTAAATGCTTATTTATTAGTGGGTAGAATATTATGGAACTACACGTTAAATGAAATGAAATGGATGAATAATTGTATAGATTCTATGTATGGACCTAAATGAATCTTTTATATGGTATTAGACTCCTTTTGTTGGGTATGTCTCTTGGGTATTGATTATAGGGGATGCCCTGGGCCTTGCTATCCCTTGGATCTAGCTTTCTTGGACTTACGTGGGACATGTCAGGTATGACAAGCTCCTAGGACTCGAACCAGTTCTAAACTGAGTTTACATTGAGATGATCTAGGGAATCGATGCGGACTCCTTGGTCTTCAACACCTTTTATCCATACCTTAGAGGTTTTTATCTTTGAAAAACGAAAAATCTGTGAGGTATATGATACATTTTGTAATATGGCATGACCGTGGTAAATTTTGACCCATGTGATTATACGGATCAGCAGTGGATGTTTGGACTCTTCTGGTTGTATAGAAAGTCCCTAATTAATATGGAATATGGGGTATATAGAATGGTTGTGGTGGTATAACATGTTTGGATGAACTTCAAGGATGCATTGTTTATTTTTACATTATTTGTTGCTTGCTATTTATTGGAGTTCGACCATCTTATGTAGGGAACCTTGATGGGTTATTTTAGTATCATTGGTTTAGCATTTTACAAGACATGGGAATCCTTATATTAAATTACTACTTAAATATTTACTTCCACACTACCAAAATTCTTTATTGCATTAAATTGATTAGGCATGACACCTTGGGTGACGACCTATTATGATGTTATCTCACATCATGCTCAGGGACCATTGGTACCTGAGTATAAATTCTGATTTTTAGGGATATGGGTTGTTGTTTGTGATGGTTTTTTTAACATGAGGAGTCAGGATCACAAGGCTGAGATGGATCTTATGATTCTTGTGAAGATCAACTTTGGGATTTTTTGTTATTTTCGTCACCTGAGTTTTGTAATTTACTATACTGTAATTCATGTTGTATGATTACTATTTTAGATTATATACTATCTCGAAAAGAATGATTTGTATAAACTTGTGTTGTTCATCTTCTTTATTTAGTTTATATTACATTTTTCTTTTTCTTATTTATCATTTCTTTATACTTCATTTGGAGTTTCCTTCTATTTAATATCTGGTAAACCACTACGTTACTCTGACATAAGGCTATATTGTTCATTCTATCAACCCTTTATAACCATGATACTAGTCATCATCCTCTATTGTATCGGGACACACACTTGATTTCATGTGGCGACCATTCCGGCTACTGATCTAGTGGTCAGTTGGGCCAATAGGTTACAAAGTGGTATCACAACCCTTATTTTTTCAATTATCTTACTATTTTGGGCTGGTAGATAAGAGACTAAGAGTGTGTCAGTGCTTGGTATAATTCTTGGGACTGATCACCCCACATACATGAAATTAACTGGTGACCATGGATGGGATTTTAATTCATGTTGTTTTTTATTATAGTTGATATGATATCACCTTGAGTGAATGGTATATTTTTTTCCAATAATTAATTTATGTTATTTATTGTAATTCACTGAACCTAGTTACCCAGAGTCGGTGCATTATGACATAACATTTTCCTAATCACAAGGGATCAAATCCTAAAAGACTGATCAGTTTAGTTTCCTTGGAAGTACTAGATACATTCATAAGTTTTACATTATTTCATGAAATAAATACATAGACAACATTTTGTACCCTTTGAACACACTTATATCCTTAGACTATCCTAGCAGGTCAACCATAAAATACTTCTTCATATCCTGGGAAAATTAAAACATATAAACGGGTGTTCTTAAATGCTCAGTAAGGATAACAATATAGAGAAAACATTCATAAATAATAATAAACATTTAATGCAATGTATAAGACTAAAACAAAAGCCTTTTAAACATAATCTTTAGCATAATATGGAAAAAATAAATAAAATAATTCCATTTACTTATTCACATGGATATTCTACTTGTCAAATAATCACATGTAATATCAACAACCAATTTTATAATGTTAGAATGCATAATCCCAGACTTCATAACCACATATTCAATGCCTTGTGCCAAGACTACAAATAATAATTTGTCATGGCCTTTTTCCAAGACACTAGTTTGTCTCATGAGACCTACCGATGTATCGAGGAGCTATAGCAGGCTCCACCCATCACTTACTAAGTCCAATGCATTCCTCATATGAAAAGGATTAAACATAACATAAATATTCATATTAAAACTAGCACATGAAATATAAATAATCTATCCATAAACCATGAATGGTATAAAAATAACACATCCAGTGTCAAACATATCACAAAACCATCAATACAATATATAAGATTTGTATCATAATAAATCAACTTCAAACAAGTTTAAAATCAATCAAATTATGTTAACATAGATGAAAATGATTTGTAAAACTCTTTGAGAGAAATATCCTTTATTCATGAAAACATATAAAAGTCACACAATTTAGAAATAAATACATTAGAAGACATTTTTGAATCATTGTGTCCCATACCACTTTGAAACTTTTGAAAGGAATTAAAAATTTAAAATCATTAATGTCCATATAAATAAATCCTTAAGAACGATTTTGAAAACATGGACATTAATTAGAATGATTTAGAAGAATAAATATTTAAATCATTTAAAATGATGATATAGTTAAAGAGTACCTTCCTTAAAAACTTAATATATATCTTTTTAAAATATTGTTATGAAACACGGATGTGGATGATAAAGAGGTCCCAGTAGATACTCACATAAAAACAACGTTGGAAAATGAAAAGATTGAATAATTAACCCTTACCTTGTATTTTTACTTAGTATATGGTATGTTAACCTCCTTTATAATAGTTAAAAAATTGTTATTAAATTATATAAGAACAATATACATAAATATTATATCATATATGATCCTATAATATTTTTTTGTTAATAATATTTCAGTAGTATCATCATTTCAGGTGTTAACTGATTCGTTTTCCTTTATATTGATGGTTACATAAGCCATGTTTTTTTAGATAGGATGTATTTGATTCATATACATAATTATATTATGTTCATAAACATTATTTTTAATCATAAAATTAATATTATTCTTGAATGATTACGATAGGTAATGAATCTCATCACGTTCTTGGAGACGGTAATCCGTACATACGCACGAGCAACAATATCATTATATTAATGGTGAAATCATATATAATTGGATTTTATATCATATATAATGAATAATTAACATGTTATATTTATTATTTAAATTATATATACTCATTATTATACCCATACAAATAATGTAGTGTGTGAATAACAAACTACACCACGACTTGGTGACAGTATGCTGTGCATACGCACGTATGGTGACTTGGTATTTTATTTGATGGATAGAATAAAAAATATGGTTGTACCATATTTACAATAACATGACTGTATTTAGAGTGTACTGGAGTTATTATTTTGGTATGGAAACAACAAATATAGAGGATGTGGAAGAAGAAAAGAACTATAAAGAGGGTGGTGAAATTATTACCTATTCTACGGGTGTTTCATTTTTTGTTGATCAAAAGGGCTTCATTGGTTGGCTTTCAAATAAAAATAAGTCCTATAGGTTGAATTTAGGATAGTTTATAGGATATTTGGGTAGGATTTGGCCAATATAAATTGCTTTGGAGGAGTTAAATTAAGAGAAGGGGAAGTACCCTTTTATAAGAGAGGTGAGGGTCACTTTAGGAAAAGATTGAAATATTAATTTATAATAAAATAATTTTCGGTTTCTAATGGTCAAAAAATGATTTATATATTGGATAAGGTTGGTATGGGTCTAAAAACTTTCAAAAAATGGGTTTTGGATAGGTTTAGGTCACCATATTAACCTTATCTTTTAGACTTAACTCTTAGCTAAATAGTTTGACATTTACCATGCCTCTTTTTTTTATTATAGGGTTAATAAACTTACAATAAACTGCCAAAAGAACTACCAGTGGTCCATTATTAATATATATAACCTTATATAAGTAATTTGGCAGAAACATAGTTGTTTAGGAATATTATATCAATTAATAATATAGTATTTATTTTAAACAATCAATTATGTCAATTTTGACACTATTTAGTATTTGATATTTATGAAAGCCATAAAAACTTTATCACTTTGAATAAATTATATTTAATTAACCCTAACATGTCATATTAAGCAACATAATTAGTTTAATTCATCATAAGTCTCAATTTTAATTTTCTGCATATTTATAATATAATTTATTTTAATATTTCATTATTAATGTAATTACTGCATCATCATTGTTTCATAAATAAATTAAATTATTTAAAGTCTGAAAATTATAAAAAAATACCATTATGTAGGAAATTGTTTTATATTTATAATTAATATTTATAGTCTAATTTATATTGTGTTCAACCCTATATTAAAAATGGTATAGTTATTAAACATTGAATTTAACTCTTTTAACTAATCTTTAAATAAAATATTAATAAATATCCTCATCTAATCCCAGTGGAACAAATAGGATAATATATTATTCTTAAGGTGGTTTTTGGTCAAATTACACATATCCAATAAAATTAGGACATGTTTTAGGGTAATTATAATATAATTGTTACCCTTAATTACCCTATTTACTTTTAACTGTGGTAAATAAAAGTCAAAAGTTACTATTCACCAATAATTATTTTTATCATATTGAACCAAATTTTATATAATGATGTCAAACGTGTCTCTATGATTTTTTAAATTCAACTCACAAAAGCTGCAAAATTATGTTTTATGTAAATTTGCAAATGCTCCTAGAAGGTGGGTAAAAGACGGAAAAAGTTCAATAAAATTTTATATATCTAAACTTATTATAAAATGACTACAATGAATTAAATCGAACATATACATGTATTATGTATCTATTTTTACCTGAAATAAATTAAATTAAATTAACTATTTAATTAAATAAAAAAGTTATTTTTAAACAGTAATTCAATGTTTGTCACTATTCATCAAAAATTGAAAGTTTTCAGAAAAATACCAAAAATTAACCATAATCTAATTTCGATATTTCAAATTCAAAAATGAAGTCCATTTTGAAAAATAAAATTTATAAAATTTCAAAACGTTTGTATTACAATTCATAACGGCTAGTTTGATTGGTTGTGGTGTGTTAAAACACCATGTTGCTTACAACGCAAGCTACTGCATTATTCAAAGGTAAACCTACCATGGAAGCTTGGGGTGCTACATTCTACCCTCTTTGAAATAATTTCAACCTCAAAATTTTAAAATATTTATGCATAAAAATATTCGGGTGGTTCTTCATCATATGTTCCTCTGGTTCCCACAGTGCCTCTTCCATATTATGGTTTCTCCATAAAACTTTTACCAATCAAGTCATCCAGATTCTCAACACTTGTACTCTGGTATCAAGAATCTTGATAGGCTCTTCACGAAAAGATAGATCATGTTCCAGTTCAATATACTCATAGGTGAGTACATGCATTGGGTTAGGCATATATTTTCTCAAAAGTGATACGTGGAACACATCATGAACATTGGAGAGACATAGAGGCATTTCCAAACGATAATCCACAACTTCAATTCGTTCTAGAATTTTGAAAGGTCCAATGTACATGGGACTCAATTTACCCTTATTATTGAATCTTATAACACACTTACATAAGGATACCTTGAAGAAAACATGATCTCCTACTTAAAATTCCAAATCTTTTCTCAGGTTATCGATATTGATCATTTTACAACTTTGAGTTGCTTTGATGTAGGTTTGGATAATCTTCACCTTTTTCATTGTTTCCTTAACATGTTCTGGGCATACCAGTTTTATTTCACCAACATCATCCCAACAAGTTGGTGTGCGACATCTCTTTACATATAATTCTTCAAATGGTTCCATATAAAAACTTGAATGGATGTTATTGTTATAGAAAAATTATACTATAGGTAAATATTTATCCCACATAACTTGAATGTCAAGTGAGAAAGATGTCAACATGTATTCTAAGGTTTGAATAGTCTGTTCTGATTGTCCATCAGTTTGAGGTTGGTAAGAAGTTCTCAAAAAATGTTCAATATCCATGGCCTTCTTAATAATTTTCCAAAATCTTGAAGTAAAATGTGGATCAGGATCAGAAACAATTTATAGTGGTACTCCATGAAGTCTTACAACTTCATTAATATATAGTATTTCCATATGTTCAACGGGTAAATCTTCTCTTATAGTAAGAAAATTTGCTGACTTGATAAGACGATCAACAATGACCCATATCATTTCATTCCTTTTAAGAGTCTTTGGTAGCCCCATGAAAAAGTACATTGTAACATTATCCAGTTTCCACTCAAGTAAGGGAAGAGGTTGCATAACTCCTCCATGTTGTTGCCTTCCAGCTTTCACTTGTTGACATACCATACATCTTGATACAAAATCATCAATCTTCTTCTTTATGTTGTCTCGCAAAAAAATTTCCTTCAAATATCTATACATCTTGTTGCTCCGAGGGTGTATAGAGTAATTGGAGCTGTGAGAATCATCCAATAATTCCCTTTTTAGATCAGGTATATTGGGAACACAATAACTCTTCCCAAATTTCAAAATTCCATCTTCGAATACAAAGTCACTCAATCTCCCATCATTTACAGCTTTAATCTTCTTTTGAAACTCCTCATCATTAGTGTGAGAAATTTTTATCCTTTCTAGTATTGATGGTTTGGCTTCCATTTCAAAAAGTATTCATGTTTCATCTTCCAGGGTTATTCCCATATCAATCTTTACAAGATCAACGGAAATATGATCCCTTTCAACTCTCATCTTGTTCAAAACTCCATGATCCTTTCTACTCAAAGCATCTTCCACCTTATTTGACTTCCTCGGGTGGTAGTGTATGGTGAAATCATAATAATTTAGTAGTTCAAACCATCTCTGTTGCCTCATGTTGAGTTCTTTTTGTGAGAAAATATACTTCAAACTCTAGTGATCAGTATAAATCTCACATTTTTCACCATAGAGATAGTGTATCCATATCTTCAGAGTAATGATTACATATACTAACTCAAGATCATTAGTGGGAATGTTTTTATCACGAATTTTTAGCTGTCATGATGCATAGGCAATACATATATCACTCTGCATAAGGATACAACCACGTCCTTCCTTTGAAGCATCAATATAAATAATAAACCCATCATTCCCTGATGATAGAGTCAAGATAGGAGCATTGACTAATATTCTCTTCAGTTGTTCAAAACATTATTTAAACTCTTTTTTTCAAACAAATTTAACCCCTATACCTCTAATCTTGGTTAATGGGTTAGCCAATCGGGAAAAATTCTATCTGAAGCATTGATAATAACATGCTAAACCAATAAAACTGTGTACCTTAGATATATTCATCGGTGCTGGCCGTTCTTGGATTGCCTTGTTCTATAGTGGATCAACAGTGATTCCATCCTTAGATACAATATGGCCATGAAAATAAATATCAGGAAACCATAATTCACACTTTCTAAACTTCCCATATAATTTATTTCTTCTAAGGGTTTTCCGAATAGTGTGCATGTGATTTTCATGTTCTTTGTAGCTTTTTGAGTATACCAATATTTCATCAATAAATACCAATACAATGTAAAAATGATATTCCTTGAAAACTCTATTCATTAAATACATGACGATATATGGTTAATTATTCAATCCAAAAGGCAATACTATAAACTCGCAACGCCCATACTTGGTTCAAAATGCGGGTTTCAAAATCTCTTCCTTCTTCACACACAACTAATGATATCCCGATCAAAGGTTAATCTTTGAAAAATATTGAACTCCAATATGTTGGCTGAATAAATCATCAATGCAAGGTAGGGGATACTTGTTCTTTATTTTTATGGCATTGATCTCTTTGTAGTCAATGCAACCTCATAGATCCATCTTTCTTCTTAACAGGAAGGACAGGGGATCCCCATGAAGAAAAACTAGGGTGAATAAATCCCTTATTACTCAATTACTCTATTTGTTTTTTAGTTCCACTAATTCCACAGTGGCCATTCTATAAGGAGTTTTTGATATGGGCCTTGAACTAGGAATTAAATCAATGGAAAACTCAATTTCTCATTTTAAAGGATGTCCAGGTAAATCCTACAAATCAACATATTCTTGCACAATAGGTATGTCATCTATTTGAACATTATTTTCAGCACCCATAATTATTTCATTATCTTCCTCACTAATAATTAAATCTAATAGAGCTACTAGGAGTGGATCTAGATAATAATCATGTGGTGATGTTTCTACTCCATAGATATGGACTCCTTATCATTATCGAAAATTGTAACCTCCTTCTTTATATAATAAATTTTCGCATCATAGTCTGAAATCCAATCCATTCTGAGGATTGTATCAAATTCAATCATGGGTATGATGATGACATCAGTAGATAAATAACATTTATATGTCATAATGGGAACTGATTCACAAAACATTTCTACGATGATACTTCACTTAGGAGTTTTGACGGACAACTCCCTTGTTAAGTAAAATTGAAAATATCTAATTTTCTTAGCAAATTGGGAAGATATGAAATAATGCGTTGATCCAAAATCAAATAATGCATTGGCTAAACTTGAGGAAACCATTAAATTACCTTCCACCACATCTTTCTAATCATCAACCTTAGCATTAGTGATCGCATAAGCATGGACTTGCTCCATTTGACTTTTCAGAGGTATGTTCCCTTAGCGTATATGAAATTCATTTTTATAATGTTCTTTTTCTCTACAACACTAGAATTAAACATTGACAACCTATTTATTTACCTTGCAATCATGAGCTTGGTGTCCTTTTTCACCACAGTTGTAATAGACTCTCATTCCCTTCCAGTAAGTACCAGGATGTTTCTTCTCTCATTTATCACAGGATGGATATTAAACTTCCCCTTCATCCCTTTATTTCCACTTCCAGAGTGATCTACAGATCTCTTCTTCTCTTTCTTTGCTTTGAGTTCATAAGACTTAGAGAATTTTATTTCTGTCTTGATAGTGCATGAGAAAATATGATCATATGATGAGAAGGATTGTGATATTGATGCTCAATGGAGAAATGGTTTTAACCCATAAAAGAGTTGATCAATCTTACTCCTTGGTTTATGTATATAATCTACTGTATGACATGCTAACTTTGTAAAGTTGTCCTCAAACTTTGCGACATTCTCATCATCCTATTACCTCAAATGTAGAAATTGTCTTTCCATATCCACTCGATGGTCACGAGGAAAGAATTTTTCTATGAAAATATCTTTAAACACCCTCCATTCCATGTTCAATACTTCATCGTCTTCCTTGGTGTTTTGGATTAATGACCACCATTGATCTGCATCTCCCGTGAGGCAATAAACTGCCATGAAAGCCTTTTCCCTTTCACTACTCCCCAAATAATTAAATATTTTCTCTAAGGAACTTATCCATTTCTCAAAAAATAATGGATTTCTACCCCCATGTAATGTTGCTAGTTATTGCCTGATGAAGCGGTATAACATTGATCTTCCAAATTGTGGATCATGTTGCTCTATACATGTAAGGTTATTATTCATAACCCGAGTGATTTTTTCCAGTATGGTGATAAGCTGATCAGCCCCAGTTGCATCACCTGCTCCACTATAATTATCTTAATTAAGAGGGAAATCCCTATATGGATTACGTGCGTTGATACAATTTTCATTTCTTCCAAAAGGTTCCATTACTAAATAATGGCATAAACTAGATTAGTTTATGAATCACAATACATAATTCCAAGCTTGTAAAACAATTAACAAAAATTCAACAATTTATGGATATAATCCATAATCATAAAAAATATTTTCTTTGAAGAGGTATATACTCTTAAATATTTCATAATGTTTTGTAAAGAAAATGTGAATTATCCTAAGCATATCCCCAAATATTTTCATAACCAAGAGTGAAAAAAGGCCCATTGTTGTGTACTAGGATACCCTGGATCAAGCCCGAAACTCCTTGTCAGAGTTTTCACTCCTAGGTACATATATGCCAGAGCTGTCTCTATCTGCTCGTATCCAAACAGGGATATATTTCTTGGTAAATACACAAAATATCTACATTACCAAAATTCTAGGAAGTTCTTCTTTTCCAAACCTCAAAGTCTATCTTAGGGTAACATGATCTAATCAGAGTTTATCTAAATATAGTTTCCAAGGTTTGTACTAAACATCCTCTAATAAAAACTGTAACTCCCCAAACCCAGTTACCCAAAGTCAGTGTATTATTATATAACATTGGCATGATCACAAGGGATCAAATCCCTAAATTCTGATCAGTTTAGTAGCCTTGGAAGTACTAGAAACATTCATAAATTTTACATTATATCATGAAATAAATACATAAAAAAAATTTGTCCCCTTTGAACACACTTATATCCTTAGCCTATCCCTTCATTTAAACCATAAAATACTTCTTCACATCTTGGTAAAAATAAAACATAGTAAGGGGTGAGCTCAGATCCTCAATAAGGATAAAAATATAGTAGAAACTTTCACAAATAAGCATAAAAATTTAAGGCAATGTATAAACCTAAAACAAAATCCTTTTAAACATAAAATTCAGCATAATATATAAAAAATAAATCATATAATTCAATTTACTTATTCACATGGATATTCTACTAGTAGAATAATCACATGTAATATCAATAACCAATTTCATAATGTTGGAATACATATTTCTAGACTTCATAACCACATAATCAAGGCCCTGTTCCATGAATAAAAATAATATTTTTTCAAGGCCATGTGCCAAGACACTAGTTTGTCTCATGAGACCTACCGATGCATCTTGGATCTATATCAGGCTCCAGCCATCACTTACTAAGTCAAATGAATTTCTCATATGAAAAGGTTTAAACATAACAGAAACATTCATATTAAAACTAGCATATGAAATGTCAATACTTTATCCATAAACCATGAATGGTATAAAAATAACACATCCATAGGCAAACATATCATAGAACCATCAATACAATATGGAATATTTTTATCATAATAAATCAACTTCAAAAAAGATTAAAATCTGTCAAAGGATGTTAACATAAATGAAAATGATATGTAAAACTTTTTGAGAGAAATATACATTTTTCATCAAAACATTTAAAAGTCACACAATTTATAAATGAAGAAAATTTAAGACATTTTTGAATCAAAGTGTCCCAAACCACTTTGAAACTTTCGAAAGGAATTAACATTTTAAATACATTCATGTCCATATAAATAAATCCTTAAAAACCATTTTGAAAACATGGACATTAATGAAATGATTTAGAAGAATAAATTTTTAAACCATTTAAAAAGGATGATATAGTTAAATATTCCCTAACATAAAACCTTAAAATATTCCTTTTGAAAATATTTTTATGAAACATAGATGTGGATGATAAAGAGGTCCCAGTAGATACGTAAAAACAATCTCGGATAATGAAGAGATTGTAGAAATAACCCTTAACTTGTACATTTCCTTAGTCAATGGTATGTAAACCTCATTGATAATAGTTAAAACATTGTTATTAAATTATAAAATAACTATATACATAAATATGATATCATATATGATCCTATAATATTTCTTTGTTAATAATATTTCAATTGTATCATCGTTTCGGGTGTTAAATGATTCTTTTTCCTTTATATGCTTGGTTACTTAAACCATGTTTGTTATGGATCAGATGTATTTGATTCATATACATAATGATATTATGTTCGTAAACATTTCTTTAATCATAAAATGAAAATTATTCTTGAATGATTATGATGGGGAATTAATCTCATCGCATTCGTGAAGACGATAATCCATACGTATGCACTAGCAACAATATCATTATCTTGATTTTGAAATCGTATGTAATTGGATGGTATATAATATATATAGAATAATTAAAATATCATATTTATTATTTACATTATTTATACTCATTATTATACCCATACAAATAATAAAGTGTTTGAATAACAAACTACACCATGACGTAGAGACTGTAATCCGTACAAACTCACGTATGGTGACTTTGTCATTTATAGGGTGGATAGAATAAAAAATATGGTTGTACTATATTTATAATAACATCAAAATATATATAATCTATTGGAGTTATTATTTTTGTATGGAAAGAACAAAGAAAGAGGATGTGGAATAAGAAAAGAACTAGAAAGAGGGTGGTGAAATTATTAACTCTTCTTTGGGTGTTTCCTTTTGAGTTGATCAAAAGGTTTTTTTAAGTTTGCTTTTTGATAAAAAAAAAGTCCTTTAAGTTGAAGTTATGATAGTTTAGAGTATATTTGGATAGGGTTTGGATGATCCAAATTTCTTTAGAGGTGTGAAATTAAGAGAAGGGGTAGTGCCCTTTTATTAGAGAGGTGGGGGTCACTTTATGAAAAGCAAAAAATATTATTTTATAATAAAATAATTTTTGGGATTTAATGGATTGAAAAAAATTTATTTCGTGTATAAGGTAGGGATAGTTCGAAAATATCTCAATCTATAGTTATTATACAGGTTTATGTCACTATATTAACCATATCTTTTAGATTTAACTCTTAGTTGAATTGTTTGACATTTTCCATGTCTCTTTGTATTTTTATATTATATGGTTAATAATCATACTATAAATTGACAATAGAACCTCAAGTGGTTAATTATTATTATACATAACCTTATCTAAATCCTTTGGCCGAACTATATATTTTTAGGAATATTAAATCAATTAATAATATAGTTTTTGTTATAAAAACTCAATTATCCAATTTTGACACTTTTTAGTATTTGATTTTTTTGAATGCCATAAAAACATTATCACTTAGAATAAAATTTATTTAATCCACCGTAACATGTCATATTAATCTAGAAAATTATAGAAATTAATATTAATTATAAATTTACATTTATTTGGATATCTTCAATATCAATTATTTTAATATTTCATTATTAAGGTAATTATTGCATCATCATTGTGTCATAAATAAATTAAATTTTTTAATATCTAAGAATTATAAATAAAATAAAAATATGTAGTAAATATTTTTATCTTTATAATGAATATTTATAGTCTAATATATATTGTGTGTAACCCTATATTAAAAATGGTTTAGTTATTAAACATTGAATTTATCTCTTTTAACTCTTCTTTAACAATAATAATAAATGTCCTAATCTAATCCATGTGGTCCAAAGAGGATTATATTTTAATCCTATGGTTGTTTTTGGTCGAATTAAACTTATCCAATATAATTATGACATGTGTTAGGTTAATTAAAAAATCATTTTTACCCTTAATTACCCTATTTACTTTTAACCGTGGTAAATATATGTCAAAAGTTATTATTCACCAAAACATATTCTCATCTTATTGAACCACATTTTACTTACTGATGTCCTCCATGTCTCTTAAATTTTTGAAACTTTACTCATCAATGATGTAAAATTATGTTTTATGTAAATTTGCAAAGGCTCCTAGAAGGTGGGTAAAAGACGGTAAAAAGTTCAATAAAAATTTATATATCTAAAGTAATTATAAAATGAATCCAATGAACTACATTGAAAATATATAGGTATTATGTATATATTTTGACCTAAAATAAATTAAAATAAAATATCGAATTACTTAAATAAAAAATACAGTTTTAAATAATATCGATGTGTTTTGCACTATTCATCAAAAATTGAAAGTTTTCAGAAAAATACCAAAAATTCCCCATAAGCTAATTTTGATATTCTGAATTAAAAAATGATTTTCATTTTAAAAAATAAAAGTTATAAAATTTCAGAAAGCGGGTATTATTATTCATAACAGTTAGTTTGATTGGTCTTGGTGTGTTAAAATTCCATGTTGCGTACAACGCAAGCTACTGCATTATTTAAAGGAAAAAGTACCGTGGATGATTTGGGCATTACATTTATGGTATGTTTTCACTTATCATGGTATTAAATTGATGGATAATTAAATCAATCATATTAGGAACTTAGAAATTTACATTCCATGTAAATTCCATTCCATGTAGTTTCATTAGTGGGTTTCCTTCTAATTTCATTTGTGTGCTTGGGTGTTATACCAGGCTTAGTTGTACCTATTTGGGTAACTTTTAACATGCCTTATTCTACAATAAATTTATGTGATTTTATTACTTGATTCCTACCATTTTAGTATGTTTTTCCTATAATATATTCTTGTGTGTTATAGAATGCTTTATGTGATACTGATTATGATGACATGCTATATATGTCTTTTATGTAAATGGTTGAATTATATGATAATTTATGGGTTGTGTTTATGATGGGAGCTAGTTTTTAGTTTTAATGTGTATGAGAGCCATATAACTGGGAAAAGGTAACCTATGTATTCAGACCGCTATAAAAGGGGCTTCTAAATTTTTTATGTTAAAGTGGTCAGTTGCAATCAATGGGAGACAACATTCAATTTATGAAGTGTATGAGTGCTTCGTGAGTTGGGAAATTGTAACAGATATTAAATATAAAGTCAAGATGTGTTTTAAAATGGAGTAATGGGAAATATATTATGTTTTAAACTTAAATGGATTGGTTAAATTTCAAAATTCTCAAATAAACCTAAGTTTGTTAGTTGGGGAATAATTTTATAGGATGAACCATTATGGTGTTTATGATTTCTATGTTCAAAAAATGCTATTGGGTTTATTTTTGAAGAACCTGGGTTGTTTTAATCGGACCCCCATAGGCCACCTTATAATTAAAAAAGAATTTATTCTGAAAATTGTATAATTATGATTGGATGTCAAAAACTGTTTAATGTTTAAAGAGGAAGTTTGACATAACTTTTCTATTTCTTCTTTGTATAGTTGGTGAAAACCAAGTTACTTGTTTTGTAAAAGGGAACTTCAGGTTTTATTTAAAACTATTTCAAATGATTTTTTCTTCAATTAAATTAATTATATGTTTTTATAATAGAAATGGTATTGGATACCTTTTTTAAACCCTTTTGTAAGGGTAGTTTAAACATTTCTCAGGGTATGCCTTGGAACAAATACATGAAAAATATCTATAGGATGATTATTTTTGGAAATGGATTATATTAAAGGGGATCTTGAGAATAGTTAAATCTGTTTTGAATAACCAAGTGATAGGTGGCCTGTGCTTCATATGGGGCTAGCTCCTGGTAGGTATCACCCTATGACATTGATTCCCTTCTTGATGCTTTGATCTTGCTGGAGTTTAGTGTTGTTCAGGTGTATTTTACCCAGTAGGAATTTTAGTTTCTAATGACACCCTTGTCTGAATGTGTGGTCATTGTTTCCTTGAATTTTATGTGTGAGTGGGAGCATCGATCAATGCTTGGTTTCAACTGGTTAGGCATGCATTAGGAAAGGTCGGTTATTTCTTTGGTCGATTGACCCTTTCTTCTTTTTAGTGTTGGATGACTAAATATGGAATTGTATTGATTAATGGTTATTTAGAGAAATACAAATTTTTGTTAAATATCTTGTACAGACCATATTATTCTTGAATTAATAGGGTGTGCAGCCTATAGATAGTATTGTAGATGTATCATTTACTCTTATAAACTCAGGGTAGCATGTGTTGGTATACATGGTACCTGTCAAGTGCTAGAACATTTAACGAATCAGTTGATTTAGATGAAATCATTGAGCCTTATTTTGTTCTATAGGTTACCAGGTTAACTCTGGAGTAGAGTGAGTTGGGAATTATTGAAACAAGTCCATCCCACTACTTGGGAAGAATATCTTGGACCCAGGTGTTTTGAAACATCATTCAGTTTGATTCCCGCTTTTATTCCAATTTCGTTGATGTGGTAATTGTGGTTTGTGGTACGTCACACATATTTTTAAGGTGTATAAAATTTAATAACGGTCATGAGCAGCTAGTCTGAGGAATTTTACATTCCATGTAGAAGGAACACATCCAAGAAGAACCTTTTTAAAATGATCATTTTTCTTTAATGCCCTTGATCCTTACAATTTTGAAATTGATTCTGTGCTTTCTTGGATGCATTACATTGAAGAGTTTTATTGTATGTGAAACCCTTTAGAGACTCCAATAATCTTCTATAAGTTTTTTTGAATGGTTTTAAATATCAATAATTCCTCAAGTTCTATCAATATCATGGTTTGGTTGATGATGCACCAACAGGTGAAACAAATTTTTTTAAGTAGAATTCAACCAGTAGTGGTTTGACAGATCTTTTTTGTAACATTTGGTTTTCTCTTAGTGTACTCTTCTAAGAGAGACAAGAATGTACCCTATCATGATGTCATTTTAGATCCACTAATAAATCCTCATTCTTATTCCATGCTAAATTTTAAAAGCTGTTGGGATTGTTTGAGTGTTTTTTCTATATTTTATGCTGATGTGTGGGTTTGGTTGAGACCTGGTTAGTTCAGAGTGATACTTGGATTCCCACATAGTAATTACATAGAAAAATTAATTTCAATACTATTGAAATGATTGTCAGATGTATAATTTGATCATTGTGTGGCGGTCATCCCAAGGTGGCTCGACCCAGAGTTATTTTTTAATGATTATGGTTGGTGAATAAAAATTCTCCAACACATCGCTAGGAGGGGGTGAGTGTTGTATGTGCTGGATGATATTTTTCATGGGAAGGTCGATCGACATGGATTTTTGGTCGATTGGGAAATAAATCATTTAACCATTTTGAAATCAATATTGGAGTGTCTTTAGAATTCTTAGGGGCATTCTTTATAGGCAATTCTGACGGTGGGGGTGTACCACTGTTTATAATTCACCATTAAATGTTAAAGCCTAAGGTGGGGAGTGACTTTGGCCTGATGTTTGATGATATTAAGAACTGATTCTGTGTCTAATTAAATGATATTTGGTAAAATATTTTATGGAATTTCATTCAAAAACCTTGTGTTTTCTTAGGTTTTGATGGCTTATGTGTTGATGGCTTAGGTGTCGTATTTTATGATGTTCTCAAGGGTGTGTTGGATGTTCAGAAATGCAGTGCAACCATTTGAATGAGACTTCACGAACCATGTAGGTTGGGTGATGTTTTTGGTTTCCCCAAAGTATTATCAAGAATGAGAGGTTCTAATGTAGTTATATTTTAGGATTTCATGTTTTTGGACTGCGATATTTTTTGAGGTAATTTGAATTATTTGAAATTAATGTATGGGCTATTTTTATGACTGAGCTTTAGAACTTAATTCTGAGTTTCAGAACTCCATTAAGTGATGTTTCTAGACATGGATGAAGTAATGATATGTTTATTGGGTTTTTCTAGGAGTTTTGGGAGTTCCAAACATAGAAAATAGAGTTTTAAAGGGTTTAAACATGGATTATGGTTTGTTTGTAACCTTGTAGCCCTTTCCAGTAAAACATTTCGCCTTTAGAAAGTGGATAGAGGCTATCACATGGGTTGTACCCTATTTAAAAAATCATGTTCCTAGAACACATGTGATGTGTAAAGAGAAAGAACCTATTCAATATTTACAACATGGTTGGATCACGATTCCAAAACCGTGTGACTAGCCCATGTGAGGTGGCCAAGGTTCTCAGTAGATGGAACATGGTTGGCACACATTTTGACAAAACATGTGCCCTAAACCATGAAAAATATAATATTTTAAATTATTAATTAAATTAAATTTATTTAAAACATAAACCTACTCTAACACTCCCACCTCTTGTTTGTGTGATGCAGCACCCCCCTGGGGGACCCCATTGAGTCGCATGTGATGCACCCCTCATCTCCCTATACAGAAGTTAATTTCAACTAGACTTCCCTTCAGTATACCTCCAATTATTAGAGGTAATATAATGGATCCTTATCCTTACTCATAATGGCTTATTTTCAGTCTCTACTCACACAGATCCATTCAGACGACACCCTATGGATAGGGTGTTTTTTATTTTTGGTCTTCCTCTGGATCTAGGGTTGAAGTGGATCTCCTGGGACCCCTCCATTAAAGTTTCAAAATTCTCCACTGAAGTAGATGTGTATTGGATTGATACGTCTAGCCATCATCACTTCGTGGTCAATTTCTCACCCACTGTTTGGTTCACCCATTTAATTTGTGGTCTATTATGTTTTTTGGTTCCTTATGGTTTAATTGGACTTTTGGAGGCTTCTTGAAGACTTGTGCACATATACACAGGTATGTGTATACATACATACATATACATACTCTTATATAATGTTCCCTTATGGTGAGGGAAATGTTTACATTGGATTAAGGGGTTTGTGTGTGTGTATATATTTGTGTGTTTGTGTGTCTGTGTGTGTCTATGAAAATGTGAAATGGTCTTTAGCATTGAACATTTTACGTTCCAAAGTGTTCGGCTTGGTTTGATATTCTCTTAAGGTAGGATCCCTATCCCCAACCCTTTAATTTTCACAATTATTTAATTGATTCTTTAAAAAAGTTAAATTATGTATTTTCCATTGATAAATTGAACTATTTACCCTTAATGAATTGTTTAGTGATGATAAATTAATTTTTTTGGGAATATAATTCATGTTTTTATAATAAATAACCTCAAACAGAGGTGCACTGTCTTCTAATCCAAAAAATGTTTATTATATGTTTTATGCATTTGTGTCTTAAGGATTTTTATTTTCCCTATTATATTATGACATAGTGTGACAAAAGATATGTTTAGTACATAGTCTCTAATGGAATTAGGAAATGAATTATTCTCTTATAAGCATTTATATAACTATTTCACCTTCCAAGTCTCATATTGTCATTTTAATTTTTAATTTCTTTGTTTGAACCACTCAAGGGGTGTGTTACTATTATTTCTTTGTTAGAGGAAGATTATTTATAACTCAAGGTATTTAGTTTCCATATTTTTTCGATTCAATACCTCCCTTTCATGTTGATGCTCTTTGGTTAAATGGTTATATTGAACATGAAATGCAGAATGATTCTTTTGAGAATGTATAAATGAGTGGGTAAAATCATGTGTTTTGTTAAAAATTTAATTTTCAATCATTACTACATATAATTCTTTGGTCTTTTGAATTTTAATTGTTAGATATGAGTGGGTAAAATCGTGGGTTATGTCAAAATCTCAAGATGTGATAGATTAGTTGGTATAATCGTTAAATTCCATGCTTACGAGTTATGAATAATGAGTGGGTAAACTCATTTGATGTTTTTAAATGTTAATTGGGATACATGATTGGGTATACTCATAATATGTAATTACTTATCACATTTTATTAATTAATGGGTGTACTCATTGTATGAATCAAATTTAAATACCTAGGTATGAGTGGGTAGACTCGTATAATGTTGAAAATTAAATGATATGAAATGAATGAATATTGTAATAGATGCCATGGAAAACCCTCTATATATCTTGAACATAGTAGTGGACATGTTCTGTTGATTATTTCCCGTAGGTATTGATTTTCAGGGATTACGTGGGCCTTTCTAACAATTGGAACCAACTTACTTGGACTCCCATTGGAAATTTTCAGTATGAAATGCTCCATGGACTCCAACTAGTGCCTAGTCGTTCTACTACCGAGATGCTTCTTGCACTTGATGAGGATTCCATGGCCTTAGACACCTTGGATCTGGCCCTTCGTGGTCCGAATCTCCGACACACAGATGGCTCGGCCATGGATGATCAGAATCATCTGGTTGTACGGAAAGGATATGATTGATATGGAATGTGGGGTATACGGCATGACCATGGTGGTATAACATGTTTGGATGAATGATAAGGATGTGTTGTTTATTTGTGAATTATTTATAACATCATGGTTATAGGAGTTTCACAATCTTACATTGGGAGCCTTGAGGGTCTATTTTAGTATCACTGGTTTAGTAGTTTACATGCCTTGGGAATATTTAATTTCATTTTGTATTTAACAATTTACCTATATGATATCTTAATTATTTATTGCATCAAATGTATTGGGATATAAACTATTGGTGCCGGCCTACAGAGAGGTTATCCCACACCCTAATCAGGTACTATTGGTACCTGAGTAGTTCTTATTGTTTGAAGGGATAGGGATCTTTGTTTGTACTATTTTTCTTGTACCTGAGGAGTTAGGATCACATGATTTAGCTGGAGATCATGATGCTCATAGAGATTGCATTTGGGATTTTTATCTCATTTCTTCACTTGATTCATGTATTGTACTGGAATATAAATAATTTTCTATGGTTAATCACTTGGATTATGTATAATTTGGAGATGAATTCTTTGTATAAATTTGCGTTGGTCATCTTCTATAATCAGTTTATATTACATTTTTCTTCTGCTACTTTATTATTACTTTATACAACATGTATTGTTTCTTTGCAATTACTATATGGTAAATCATTGTGCTTATACATTATGATGGTATAATCAATTTTTATCACGTATTTAGACCCTAGTTACTTGTACCAAGCCTTTGGTGTATGGGGAGACATGCTTGAGGTCATGTGAAGACCAGTACAGTTACCCGTTTAGTGGTCATTTGGGCCAGTATGTTACAGATTAGGACCCAATAAATTTCTTTCTCCAACTTCATCCCAATAATTTGGAGTTATATACTTCTTTCCATAATGTTATTCATAATGATACATCTTATTTATCAAGTGGAAGATATTTTTGTAGGATAAATGAATAAAATTAATGTGTTAATCCTAACCACCTTTGAAGTCCATAAAACTATACCTCATCATATCCTCCAAGGTTTGAATGGTTCTATCATACTAACCATCTCTATAATGATGATAGGTGGTAGTGAAGCACAAATATTAATTAAGGTATTATTGAAGACTTCACTAGAACATTAAGGTAAACCTCATATCTTGGTCAAAAATAATATAATGTGGAACTCCATGAAACCTTACCAATCCCTTAATGTATATTCTAGAAAGTTCACCACGATTGAAATATTATATAATATGAATTAAGTGTTATGAAATTATAAGGATATTTACTACATCCCAAATATTATTATGGCCTTTATATGTTTTTAGGAGTCTGATGACAAAATAGATGGGGTTTTTTTCCCATTTACATTATAGTATCGGTAATAGTTATAACATAACATTAATATTTTGTCTCATATCCATGACTTGTTGAAATACAATGAACCAAGATGCATTTAATCTTATATATATCTTTATATAATCCTAATATAAATACTATTTTATGTATCTATGCATATTTTTACTTCCATGATGAATAAATAATGATTAACTATGATATTGAAATAACAACTCCTTCAAATTTGGTATTTATGGGAAACATGCATGGTTCGTAAACCTTATAATTCCATCAAAATCAATGTCAAACTCATGAAAATTTCTTATATTATTTTTAGACTCTATATCTTTCTTTTGTGTGTCTTTATCATTCACATATATAGATGGTTAAACCCTGATTTGAGAAATATAATATTTCTCCCATTCCCTCAATGTTTCCATATCCATACTTTTCAAATGAAAAAATATTTTATCTTTTTATATCATCATCATTGATAATCTAGAATAATTATTTCAACTCAAATCATCATACACCTTGTTCCATTTCTAAAGGATGTAATGTATTGAGTGGCCATGCTCTTTAATAAACTTCATCTAACTTCCCCTGTACGTATTTAACACTTTTTGAGTGGATATATACTTTAAAATTTTATGATTGGTATGTATTCCACACCTTTATATATAAAGAAAATTCCACCATATCATTAATGAAAAAATTACTATAGTTAACTCCAAATCATGATTTCGAAATTTTTTCTCATGAACAAACAATTTTCATGATGTATAAGCCATCACCATATCATTATTCATGAGGATGAATCCTATTATCTTCTCTGATTCATCACTAAATAGATAAAACCCTTCTCCATTGTAGGGTAGTTTATTCATAGGTGTATTGAATAACATTCTCTTTGGTTCCTTGAAATTTTCTTCACATTAATCTTTCCAAGAAAACATGAATCCTTTTGAGTTAATATGCTGAGTGGATTTGAAAACCATGATAGATCATCTATAAATCATTGATAATATTCACAAAATCCAAGAAAAGTATGGATCTCAGTCATAGTGGTTGGAATATGTAACATTCAATAACATTTTTCATCGATGGATCCAATGATATTCCTTCACTTGAGATTATATAACCCAAAAAATGAATCTTTTTTAAGCCATGATTTACATATGTTTAATTTTTCATATAACTTATAATTTATTAGGATCTCTATTAATACTCTCAATTGATCTTCATACTCTTCCATGGTTTGGAAATATATATGAATATCATCTATAATGGCTAACAAAAAACTAATAAAGGTAATATATAAAGTATATATTCATTAAATACATGAATATAGTAGGATAATTAGTAAGAAAAAATGGAAGAACTATAAATTCATAATGTCCATACCTCATATTAAGGGTTATCTTGGGTATTCCTTCACTTTTGACCGTCAACAGATAGTATCCTGGTTGAAGAAAAATATTGATCTCCTCATATATGAACTAAAAAAGAATCAATATGAGGAATAAAATACATATTCTTAATTGTGATATTTTTATGTTACAAATAATAAATAAAGAGTAGCATTGATCAATTGTTCTTATTAATAAAAAAACATTTCACCCTCAAGAAACAGACTTGGATGAATGAATCCATTATCAAGATTCTCACAAAGTTTCTTCTTTAATTATTGCAACTCAATAGGGGAAATTTTATAATGATTTTTTTGAAATATTTTTTTCACCATAAATGAGTTTTATTGAAATCTCAAATTTATGAATTAGATGAATACTAGGATAAAATACTGTAAATACATCAATAAAATCTCATATAAAAGGAATATTTTATATTTTTAGTTTCTCCCCATAAAAATGAGATAAACACCACTTTTTAATAAGAATCAAGACCCCTAAATGGATGTAATTTCCAAACGAAGTTTCTATTCATCATCTCACTAATAGATGATCACAGGTTGGTTCATACTATCAAACATGAATTCCTTTCCTTGTAAATCTATCTGGTATTTATGTAATGAAAGAAAATACATACCTATGATAACATGAAATTAAACTATAGGGAGAATAACATGATTCTTAGGAAGCACATTCCCAAAAAAATCAATCAGGTAAGTATCATTAACATCATATATGATCATTTTACCATTTTGGGTTTTCACTGATCATTTAATATCAAATCACTGAGTATATGAATTGATATTCCTCAATAATTTTCCAAATATATAGTTATTTATATTATTTTTCACAAATAGGGTAATTTAATATTTGAACATACCTATAACCACATCAACATTATCAGTATATCTTAAATCTCATAGTAAAACTAATATGTTATCCTGATAATCTAGAATCATTAATCAGAGTGATAAATCATGAAATATAATTATTAAGATGTCAATAACATGAAACCTTTTCAATCCATGACAGCTTAGTTTTAACCTAGGTAATTAATGGTCATAATCTATTCAAATACATCATATGGGTTCATAAAGAAAATTTTATTTATCCCATTAATATCCCTTATAAATGTCTAACTAGGTGTACAGTAAGGGAATACTCACTGTGAATTAGAATGATAGTTGAGATATACTCAAACAACTATTTTTTGGGGTACTACCCTTAGATTAATTTGTGCTAAAACAATTTTTACCTATAGTATCTAGACACAGATTATTTACTTGTAATACCATACTCTATTATTTAATAAAACTTAGGATGATCTAATATATAAAGGATTATCCTACAAGTTCTGGCTAATGTTTTATAATCTTAGTTTTCAAATATAACTTAAATTTTCTCTGTAACTAACTATAGAAACCCATAATTTATATACATAGATATTATATGTTATTAGATGAATATTTAATACCTAACTTTATTATGCATTATAGAATCGATTAGGTTTAGTTCCATTGGAAACTTGGATGTATTAATAACTATTCCATAAGAGATATATATTATCTCCCACTTAATTTTTCATAAATATAACTTTTATTAGAAATATCATACCTAAAATCATTCTTCATAACCTGTGGAATAAAAAAATAATAAATGGTTAGCTTGGATTTTTTTGTAAGGGTATACAAGGAAGATATCAATTATAAATTAATAAGAACATGAGTATAAGGGTATTATACCATGACATTAGCATTTCAAAGACATACCCAAAAAATAATGAATCATAGACTTGAGTCAAGGAATAAATCTTAGTATTTTATAAGACATGAATCATAAGGGAATCATATATCATGCACCATGAGAGAATACCATTGGCATAAGACATACGTTTTTGGCATAGAAATAAGCATAAAAAATCATTTCCTTAGTCAAGTATCACTACCAAAACTATCATATTGGATTAAGATCACTATCAATTACATAATATCCCTATTCAAATATCAATTCCAAAACTATCATAGTGGGTAGAGTCCCTTACTGTACTGAATTCACTCCCAACTATAGCCTTATTATATAATGAGATTTTTAACCTTACCCAATGCATTAGAGGGATATATAATATTGGTCCCACTAATCACATAATCATAATAATTTCATATGTTTACCAAAAATTCATAAATCATTCATCATATATCCCAAATCATGCAAAGGAAATAAGTTTCATAAAAATTACAAGATTTCGTCAAAATATAACCCATGGAAAATAAACAAGTTTCATAAAAAGCTCATCATAATAATTATATAACATATAGAGAAATAATAAGTATGGTATCATTGGATTATGCATCTAATAAATCATTAGTTACATCAAATATGATATCTTAAAGGATTTTTTTAAAGATCATGTAGAATGTTTCTTCAGAAAACACTTTTTTTTACTTTGAAATCAATTATTTAAAATATGAAAATTTCCCAAATATTAAGGAAATAAATTTCTATGAAAATAACATTGGAAACTTGTAATGTATGATTCAGAGATTTGATGGGTCATAACAGTGGTAAATTTCACTCATGTTGTGTACAATAAATCAATTATTCCTTTCACCTTTTCAATAAAAATCCAATGTACATCATTTGAAAGATAACAAGAAGATTAATTTATGAATATTTTTTAAAAATTAAATAATTTTTATCAATTAATTTAAAAATCATAGTATACTATTAAGTAAATTCAAGAAAATGTAACTATAAAACATTTTTATGTAATAAAAAGTATTTTCCATTGAAGAGAAAAATAATGTTGATTTTAATTAAAAACATTATTTGAGAATCTTGACTTCTTAATGAGAGTAAAATGAAATGAATACTTTTAATCTATTGAAATTACCATAGTAAAATAAATTCATGGTATTTTTTAGAGATTGGTCATACAATTTTATCATTCGAAACCAAGTCATAGACAATCCTGATGAACAATGAGATTGTAACCTAAATACCATACCACAAGATCAACATGCATAGAAATCACTATAACCTCCAATATAAAAAATTCAAATTTCTTATAATAATGTAAAACAGTAATATAAATAATTATAATATCATATATGATCCAATTATAACAATTCATATCCCATTTATTAATAATTATTTATTAAAATCATTATTTCCGAGTGTTAACTATTTTTTTCTTGAGAATTCCATTTTGGTAGTAATTGTCATTGAAATTTTATCATTTTTACATCATCTAAAAAATAATCATTAAAAAAATTATTAAATATTCATTATATATATATATATTAATAGTCATCCATAAATGATAGAGATAGAGAAATGAATTATATCATTCATGGATACAGTAGGTTGTTTGTACACAGTAAAAATGTTTTCACTTTTTGAAGAATAGAATGAAAGAAATATAAATAATAATTAAACTTTTAAAAATAATTATTATATCATATATATAATATATATTTGTTAAATAAATCATTATTATCATTTTTGGAAATCAAAACCGAAAAACGAATCACATTGATTAGTGGAGGTGGTACTCCACACATGTACATAATCGAAATTATCTGTTTCCGACAAATTGTAAAGTAAAAAAGGTAGATATGAAATTATAAATACAGAAGTATAATTATTTCATAAAAAACATTTTCAAAAATTAAAACCATAAATATATCCATCCATGAAATATGGTAATGGAAAATGAATTTTATTACTACGTGGAGGCGGTAGTCCCGACGTACACATGAGAAACATTTTACTTCCCATTTGATGGAAAATAGAGTGAAAAAGATGGTTTAATAATAATAACATTTAAATATATTTAGGTTAATTATTTTATTATTTTATGGTTAATACCAAATAATTTTATGAGGTAGAACAGTAAAATAAATTGAATGATGTCTTGTATGATTATTACCTCTTCTTTGGAAGGCCTCTTTTTGATCCTTTTGTAAGGACCCTGGAAATGGTATTTCAAGAAGAAAAAACATATAATTAGTGTGTAGTAATGTTTAAAACATATTTTTAAACATTTTGGTTTAATAATATGCTTAATGTGGTGTAAAGAGAATGCATGGGTTTCCTTTTATAAGTTAGAGATAGGACATTCTTGAAATTTCATAAAATATTAAAATATAATAATTTCATACTAAACCCAAATTAATCCAAATTTCTAGTGGTTAAAATTTTAAATAGGTCTGTGTATAAATATTTTCATCTTATTGGATTTATAAAAGTATAATTGTTAAAATTTCCCTTATCTTTTGGTTTACCCCCAGGTGAACCTATTTTCACCTTAAAAGTGGTACAATGTTTTTAATGATTCTACTATTAATTATGATAAAAATTAAGTTAACTATATAAAAATAGAAATTATTCTAATTTGAAATATGAAATCCATTTTGTCATATTAAACTAACAAAATTGGTATAATTTCATTCAAAATTAAACCCATAAATCTTAATGAAAAATAGTTTCAAGAAAAGATGTTCTCTAACGTATAAAACATTTTAATAACAAAAGAAAACATAAAAATAATTATAATGTACTAAATTGGATTATTAATTATATAAATGTAGGAAATTTACTTTTAAAAAAATTAAGAAAATAGATCTTTGTAAATTCTTTAAATGAAAAGGCAATTTTATATAAAAATCGGTATTTTTCATTATACATCCAAAAACAATTACTTTCAGAGATGTTTTAAAAAATCACTATAATATAATTTTTACATAATTATTTTAAAAATGAAGTTAATTTTTAATATAAATTTTCTAAAAGTGGGAAAAATTAATAATATTATTTTATCACAAAAAACCATTTTTGGGGAAAATTTAAATTTTAAGTATATAAAGGATTTACTAAAAATTGAGTACTCATTCATCAATATATTTTCTTCATCTAAAAAGTTTATACATATTTTTAAAAATATGGTAATTCCTATTTATAACACCAATTTAATAGGTATGTTATACCGATAAACTATATTACTATTCATTTAGACTCATATTTTCATGTCTCATAAGACATCGAAGAAATTAAATTTATTTGAAAAGAAATATAAAAAAATCAGGGTGTTACATCAAAACTATGAATAGTATATACACCCAGAGGAATTCCCTATAAATCCAGATTTCTCAAAACTATTAATGAACTCATAATTCCATAAATAATCACTAAATCTCAATCCATAAAATCAAAAAAAATATTTGAGGACCAAGCATGAACTAGATACATAATAAACATAAAAAAACTTTATAAACCAACTATTGTATTAGATGGGTGGTTATTAATAACCCTCCCATGACTGACTACTAGAATTATAATTGTCTTACCTCAATAATACCAAACATCCCAAAACAAAAAGGAAAAAATTTCATTTTATACCATTTGTAATGAGCCAACCAAGAACATCATCTAAAACAACACCTTAATCAATATTCCACTAGAATTATGGGCATCCCAGATCCCTGTTGGTTGGAAAATAGTTCTTGTGAATCAAAAGAACACATTTGGGAATGATTTAACCCATAAACATCAAACAAAACAGATAACATAGTTTAAAAAACATCATACAGAGTAATAAATTGTTATATATAATAGTAAAGGAAACAATAGATGTTCGATAGAATAGATTACATGGTTGATGGTTGAAACAACTGAAATCTAAGAAAGAGATAAAAAAGAACAACATAACCATATCCAAGTGAGGAAACTCAATATACACCTCAAAAAAAGTTCATACCAAAAAATATCTAAAAATATCCATTGTGTTGAGAAACATACAAAACATGCAATATATATAGGCATTATCTAAAAGCCTAGTAGGTAACCACCCCCAACCCAAAGCATAAAACATAAAAAAAATTTCCATATCATGTAGTTTTTAAAATAAGTTTACAATATATTTTTTCAATGTTTTCATTCAATAAAACTAGATTCATTGATTTTTCATAAAACACCCAATTTGGAAAAACCAAGCCTTTCCAAAAAAAACCATAATTTACATTCCTCACATAAAAATCTTATATTTTAGTTTAAAATATTTTTTAAAGGCACATTGTGGAATATAGGATATCTTGTCACAATTTTCTAAATAACCATACCTTTGAAAATATTCATAAATCATTATCATGAAAACTGAAGGATCTAAATAGAATAAGTCTAGAACAAATTCAACATGGTCATTAATGAAGAAATGTCTACATTCTAGTATTCAATGGAAAAATCAATTGAAATTAGTCCATACAACCAATATAACAATATCATTTCCCAACTGAGGAAAAAATATCTTTGTTTGACCTATGTCCCAGCTAAGGCCACTAGCTGGAGTATAATACTAAATGAGTACACATGTGTACCTAGAATTCCCACCTAAAAGCCCATTTTATTTGATGAAATTTAAATGGAGGTGTTCATTTCAGAGGTAATATCATACCATATATCATATCTTATCATCTTGATTGAAAAAAAATCATAAATCCTTTTCACACCTCTGAACACCCATATGGGAACATTCCCCTTTATCATGAATATCAATTCAATTCAATTCACCACCCTCAAAAGGGACATCTAACTTCATTTGTTCAAATCATATATCATTTATATTATAAATAAAGTGGAATTTCCTATGATATTTCCATTTTCCATTTAATTATTTACAGTTCCAACTAGGCCTTTTCCATTCCACTTAGAATATTAAATCATTCAATGAATTTTAGTCCATTTATAAAAAATTTAGAAATCAGTTCACTTTAAGAAACACATGCTTTCAGGGAATTATTTCTAAAGTAAAAATTACCCAAAATCTATAAAACTAAAATTTTATATTTATTTTAAAAATAATTTTCATAAATATTTCAAATAAAATCCTTAATATCCAACTAGAAATATTAATTTCAAAAACAGGTGTATAATTCATTCCAAATATCTTTTCACATCAACTGATACCAAAATTTCCTTGTACACTTTCTTTAAAAGATCAAGAAATAATTAATAATTGGTATATATAATTTATGTAGGAATTATAAATTTATGGTATAAAAATATCAATATAAAAGGATAATAAATAATAGATTCCATTTTAAAGTAGTTGATTAGGGAACCTACCTCAGAATAATTCAAAACTCAATAACTGGAATGAATCCCAAATGAAAGGAGAGGATAGGATCAAAGAAGCTAGATGAAGTTCCATATAATAATAATTAATAATTTTAAAACATATATTTGAAAAACTTCCATGGATTCCATAGCCTCTTTGAATAATGAATCAGGAGAAGATAAAAAATCAAATTCCATAAAGAGGACGACATACCAGAATAGGATCACTACTCTGAAAGTCACTTCAGTCTGAAAAGAGATGCATTTGGGAGAGAAAAAATCACCTAGGAGGATCTCATGTTTCACAAAGATCTAGTTAGGTAAGATGGATAAGGGAAGATAAAAAAGAAAATGGGTTGTGGGGTCCAATAACTATGCCACCCCATCACAAATCCACATCCAGTGACACCAGTATCAACTTGGGAGGCCACCACTAGATAGTCAATGAAACATTAGATATTATATATCCACTATTTATCCCATAGGCCATCCAATGGCATAGATTTATCTATTTAAGATATATCCCAAGGTCCATAGTCATGATTCTTTTCAAGCCACACCCTTACTAAACATATCAACAAAAAATATCCACAAAAACAATGATGAAGGGTAAAAACAAAAGTACATGGAGAAGACTAATGATTATGATGTTATATTTATCATGTTCATGTAAAATTGAGGGACCCATATAAATTGAGACTCAAATAATAAATAAACCAACATAATTTCATTCTAAATTGGGGTGGGGGTTACCATAAGAATGGTGTAAGTTGAGTGCACACTTAGGGCCCCTGGTATGGACTATTATAGGTGTTGATTACTTAATAAATTTTAATTTAATTTTTAATATTTATAGTGATAACCCTATAATTGGATTATAAAATAATATTTTGGGATTATATATAGGTTTAGAAACTATTTTCATTAACATAACCTTAAAATTAGAAATATATAAAACTGATAGAGATCATATTCTGGTAGATTCATCATATGATCAAGGAAATTTGACTAGATCCATGATAAATTTTATGATCAAATCATGCATGTGGAGACCTGAAGCCTGACTTACATGGACTTTACATTACATTTGCGGAATACTTAGTACATAACAAAAACACACACACAAGGATCGTAATAGTTTAGTGTCTTTCGAAACTCGGAATAAAATCTTCTAATCGTGGTGAAAGATCTTCAACATCTCCCATAAAGATCTTCTTTTTTTACCTAAAACCTTTATTAATATCCTGGGGAAAAGAAAACATAAAAGGGTGAGCTCAAATGCTCAGTAAGGGTAAACAAAAGAAAAATCAATCACATCATATTCATAAGAACATAACTTTTGGAAATCTTAACCTGCAAAAGAGAGCATAATTTCATAACATGGGATAAATAATAGTAGTGAAATGAAATCCCAATAATCATAACATAAAACATGAAACTTTGTGGCATACACACATAATCATAGATAATCATTTCTTGTTAGTCAAGACTCATTGCCAAGACTATCTTAGTGGACAAAGTCACTTTCTGAATCGAGTAACCCTCGTTTCAGTCCTGTTTCACTGAACCGGTATAACCTACCATTCCAGCCATGTATATCTCATGAGATATAAAATCTTTACCCAATGCATTGGAGGGAGATATAGGTCCCACCCATCTCATAATTATACCATTCTTATGTGTGCCACAAAATCATAAATCATACATCATTGCATAACCCATGTAATAAAAATGGGAATCTTAAACATTGTGACATCATAAAACATTTCATATAAGATAAAGGAATTCATAAAAATAATTCCATCACAACATGATCAAATCAATGTAATAATAAGGATAAAAACAGAACCCTTTATTATCTTAGATGGAAAATAATTTTCATAAAACACTTGAACTCCATTCTTGAGGAAAATATCCTTTCTTCTTCAAAAACACTTTTCTTTTCTTAATATGTCATACAACATTAAAATAAAAGAAGTTGATTAAAAATAAACATGAAAACTTGTAAAGGAAGCTTCTTGGAAATAATGTTTTAAAAATCCATTCATGCCATATAAGTTAAAAAAACATTCTTCGTACTTTTGTCGGAAAAGTCAAAAAGTACCTCGTATGAAAAACGACAAAAGATTCCTTTCATAAATATTACTAAAAACTCACCGAAGGGTAAAAATGGATTTAAAAAATTGTAGGTGAATGGAAATAATATTACATATTAATGAAACATGGATGTGGAGGATAAAATACACCCCAGTAAATACTTACGAATAAACAATCTCGGATAAAAATGAGATTGTGATATTTCCCTTACCTTATGTCCGACTTGCTTTGTAAGTGTCCGAACCTCCTGTATAATGATTTAAATCATGTTATTGACTTATTCCAGAATCATATTCATTGTCATTATATCATATATGGTCCACTTATGACTTTATATTACCCGTTCTTTTGTAAATTCATGTTAATGTAACGTTTTGGGTAAAATCGTCTCATTTGTCGTTCGTGTTTTTAACTTTTAATTATTCATATGATTACTTAGATCATGATTACTTAATTCCAGAATATAAAACATGATTTATATATATATATTCATAATATACATATATAATAAATCAGTAAATGGAAAGAAATATACCGTTCATGGAGACGGTAGTCCGTACGTACGCATGAACGCTGTTTTCGTTTCCTTATTGAATTGAATGGAATTAAGTAGATGACATACATATAAATATAAATAATTCCAGTATCATTATTAGGTCATATATTTCATTAGTACTTATTATATATACTTTATAATCATTCATGAATGGTTAATTATTAAGAATGAATCTCATCGCGTCATGGAGACGGTAGTCCGTACGTACGCACGAGCGATGATATCATTTCCATAATTATTGAATTGAATTGGAGTGGATTATAAAATATATCAGAATCAATATGATGTTTTAATAACTATGTATAGTTATTCTTTACACCATTATACCCATCCATGTAAGGTGGTGGTGGAAAATAGATTACACCACGGCGTGGAGACGGTATTCCGTACGTACGCACGCGCGGTGATTTCATTTTTACGTAGGATGGATAGAAGGTGAATTAGGGTTGTTTGATATTTATAATAACATATCAGTATGTAAGTAATACTGATGTTATTACTTTATCATGAAACAACTAAAGAAGAAGAAGTGGAAGAAGAAATAAATTGAAAAGATCGGTAATGGATATTACCTCTTCTTTGGAACGCTTCTTTGAATCCTCCACTTGGGGAACTAATATTGGTCTTTGAATAAGACCAGGACCTCTAGGATTATTCTAGGGAAGTGGAGAGGAGAAAATGGAAGGGTTTGTCCGAGCTTGAGTGCTCAATTTGGTGTGAGGAGGAGGGGGAGGAGGTGTCCTTTTATAAGGGAGGAGAGGGGCACCTTAGGAATACCTCAAAATATTATTTTATATTAATGTCAAAATCGGTTTATAATGGTTCCAAAGGGTCTTATTTCGAAGCTAAAGTGGGGATGGGTCTAAATCCTATCAACCAATAATATTTAGACCAGTTTTGGGTATTATTTTAACCTTATCAATTAGATTTAACTCTAAGTTAAATAATTTAACTTTTACCATGTCTTTTTTTTTCTTTCACTATATGGTTAATACACTTACTATAACATGCCAAACGAACCCCAAATTGTTTATTATTAATATATATATCCTTATCTAAGTCATTTGGTCGAACCTTATATTTTTAGGAATAAAATAACAATTAATAATATAATATTTGATTTAAAAACTATTTTATGTCAATTTTGACACTATTTGATATATGATTTTTGTGAAAGTCATAAAAGAATTATATGTTCGAACCAAGTTGATTAAATCAACACTAATATATCATAGTAACCTAGAAAATTATTGGAATTCATAAAAAGTCTCAAATTACATTCATTTGGACATTTATAACATCAATTATGTTAATATTTCCTTAAAAGGGTAATTACTGCATCATCGTTGTGTCATAAATAAATTAATTTATTTAAAGTCTAAAAATTATAAATAAAATATAATTATGTAGGAAATCTTTTTATCTTTCTCATTAATATTTATAGTTGAATTTATCTTATGTATAACCCCATATTAAAAATGTTTTAGTTATTAAACTTTGATTTTAACTATTTTAACTATTCATTAAATAAAATAATATTAAATGTCATAATCTAATCCAAGTGGACCTAAATGGTCATATTATATTCATAAGGTTGTTTTTGGTCGAATTACACTTATCCAATAGAATTACGACATGTGTTAGGGTAATAGTAATATCATATTTACCCTTAGTTACCCTATTTACTATTAACCGTGGTAAAAAAAGTAAAAAGTTACTATTCACCAAAAATTATTTTCATCTCATTGAACCACATTTTAGTCCTTGATATTAACCGTGTCTATCGGATTTTCGAAATTCCATTCACAGAAGCGGTAAAATTAAGTTTTATGCAAAATTCAGTTTTTAACCTACCACTTAGTGGTTTCACTATTCATCAAAAAATTGAAAGTTTTCAGAAAAGTACCAAAATTTCACCCTAGGCTATAATTGATATTCCGAATTCAAAAATGATTTCTATTTTACAAAATTACCAACATATAAGTTGCATTAATTAATTTTATAATTAATTTCCGCTGTCACAACAAATAGCGTGTTTTTAAGAGATAATAACTATCAAAAGATTGACACTTGTTTATAACTGGTTTAAATGTGAAATTACATCCAATGTCCAACATTGTATTAAATTGTAAAAATATATTCTAAATATACTTTAAAACAACTCAAATTAATAATTTATCACTATTAATTATTTTGATTAAAAAAGATATTTTTAATTATAATTTAGTAATTTTCACTATTCATCAGAATATGAAAGTTATCCGAAAATCACCAAAATTTCACCTTAGGCTAAATTCGATTCTCCGAATCCAAAAATGAAGTCCATTTTGAGATCTAAAATTTCTAAAATTTTAAAAGGTGGTTATTACTATTCATAACGGCTAGTTATAATAATATTTTAATAGCATATCGTTGTTTAGTGAAACTCGGTATTGCGTACTACACACGCTATCGAGGAAGGTCGCGATTGCGTGTAATGCAAGGCAAGTCAAGGATGTGTGTTTTGCAAGCTCCTTTTGGTGTAGCGTACAACACAAGACATTAAAAAGAATATTTTTTATAAAATCTCGGGCTGTTACATTCTACCCCCCTTAAAATGAATTTCGCCCTCGAAATTCGTCGGGGTTATAAATGGTTTGCTACTTGAAAGTTTCTTTAATAGAAACCCACATCGTAAAAAGGAATACCAAAACCAATCTTTAAAAACAAAAGTATGAAACGTAACGGTTACCCAAATAAACTAATCACTGGGTTTCCACATAGGTGAAAATATGGATATGGAAGAAAAATCTAACCATCATGTTCTGATGGAGAGTGGTAGAGAACATGGCTTTGGAAAAGACAACAATCACAAATCCATAAATTTGTGACGATCTAAGGTACCATCTGATTAATCAGATATAAGAGCACTAGGACAACATATTTGGTCTTCAAGATCGTTTCCCTAAAGTTGAAGAATTTGAATTAGAATAAATACCTACTTTATTTTGGTACAATCTCACTGTTGTTTGTGTCTTGAACAATTTCCACTTCATCTCTTAAATAAATGTAGTTGAATTTGTTATTCGTGAAGTGTTAGGAGATCATGTGATAGAATGACAGGTCATTACATCTGTCTCAAACAAAAGGATAGAAACAATTATATACATAAGTCGATCTATAGTGAGATTAATCATATATGGTTCCTAAAATGGACTTATACTTCATATATCATACTGCTTAATATAATAAAACTAGTTTCTACTAAACAGGGACTTCCTGTAGGCCAGTGGTAGGCGATAAAGGCCAGTCGCACTTCGGTTGTGTGTTCGATTCCCACAGCCTTGTCCGAAGCGATGGGTTGTCGCCCGTCCTGCAGGTTGTCCTTTTTATAAAACTATATTACTATAACATCCCATCAATAATATCGAAAAAAACTTCTATCCTTAAACAATACTAACTTATGTCCAACATAATCCATTCCAATCTTTAGGCTTATCCATAATACTGCAGTACATTCTCATAACATAGTGAAAACAATTACCAGAGATTTAATACCATCGTTGATCCCCATATATCATAAGATATATCTTGTTGGTCACATTCCAAACATTCAAAGGCCTTAATCTTGTACTCTCTTGAATACCCATTGAACCTTATTGAAAACATGAATTCTATTAAAATTTAACTCTTTCCACATACCAAAATCCTCAAAATTCTATATACTCAAACCATGATATCACTTAGTCCTTATATCAATCATGAGCTCATGAATACTATCAAACATTTAATTTTCTCCTAATCCCTTCATTATGCGCATATCATCTACATTCCAAAAATATTTGAATAACCTTTCATGGATACTGGTAACATTAATCAGACAACAGTGTAACAATCCTTACATGTATCTTTATTCTACAGTACCATGAGATTACTTATACAACATTACACATGATAAACATGTAATCATTCCACTACATTCTTAAACCATTGACCGAGCTTCAACAATTCTTTCATCTCACATATCATTTGAAGTATCTTCATCATCATCCACATAAATACTTCCCATACGACCATACTGATTATCTTCATGAGACTTTCCCTTAGGGCATTGGTTTGCATAATGCCCGCACATTCCACATTTAAAACATTTAACCATTGTCGATGTCGTAGCAATACCATTATCCTCATCCATGTTGTTAACTGAACCTTTTCCTTTGCATTTACTTGCTTTGTGTCCTTCTTTTCCACACCCAAAGCATCTTCCAGTTCCTTTTAAAAATTCTCCTTGATGCCTCTTCACACATGATTTACATAGGGGAAATTGAACTTTCTTTCCTCTATGATCATCATGAAACTCCATCTTTCTCTTATTAGCCGAGTCAGGAAACTTACCAAATTTTACTTTATTGATCATATTATGAGATTGCTGATTCGGCATAATAATGATGTTTGGACTTCCAAATCCCATTTCATTATGAAGAATATCATTCCATTGTCCATCATATCCTCCATTATCGTGAATCATCTTGTTTCCAGCCATTTTCTAAAACCCAAAAAAAATAGTGTGAGAGGCAAAAATCATGCTAGGGAAAACAACATAATAAACAGGGAGTACCTTCAATATCTAACATCTTAGGTTTAATTCTATGATTGTTAGCGTAGTTATAGTACTATAACCTATACGTATACTTATCCTTAGGGACATCCCTAGACATACCGTAGAAATATCTCTAGGGATCTCACTAACGTTTTCGCATCCTAGTTTCCAAAGGTTGACTAAACCTTTCCTCTCATACCAACTGTAGAGACCCGAAGCCTGACTTACATGGACTTTACATTACTTTTGCGCAATACTTAGTACATAACAAAAACACACACACAAGGATCGTAATAGTTTAGTGTCTTTGGAAACTAGGAATAAAATCTTCTAATCGTGGTGAAAGATCTTCAACATCTCCCATAAAGATCTTCTTTTTTTTTACCTAAAACCTTTATTTACATCCTGGGGAAAAGAAAACATAAAAGGGTGAGCTCAAATACTCAGTAAGGGTAAACAAAAGAAAAATCAATCACATCATATTCATAAGAACATAACTTTTGGAAATCTTAACCTGCAAAAGAGAGCATAATTTCATAACATGGGATAAATAATAGTAGTGAAATGAAATCCCAATAATCATAACTTAAAACATGAAACTTTGTGGCATACACACATAATCATAGAGAATCATTTCTTGTTAGTCAAGACTCATTGCCAAGACTATCTTAGTGGGCAAAGTCCCTTTCTGAATCGAGTAACCATCGTTTCAGTCCTGTTTCACTGAACCGGTATAACCTACCATTCCAGCCATGTCTATCTCATGAGATATAAAATCTTTACCCAATGCATTGGAAGGAGATATAGGTCCCACCCATCTCATAATGATACCATTCTTATGTGTTCCACAAAATCATAAATCATACATCATTGCATAACCCATGTAATAAAAATGGGAATCTTAAACATCGTGACATCATAAAACATTTCATATAAGATAAAGGAATTCATAAAAATAATTCCATCACAAAATGATCAAATCAATGTAATAATAGGGATAAAAACAGAACCCTTTATTATCTTAGATGGAAAATAATTTTGATAAAACACTTGAACTCCATTCTTGAGGAAAATATCCTTTCTTCTTCAAAAACACTTTTCTTTTCTTAATATGTCATACAACTTTAAAATAAAAGAAGTTGATTAAAAATAAACTTGAAAACTTGTAAAGGAAGCTTCTTGGAAATAATGTTTTAAAAATCCATTCATGCCGTATAAGTTAAAAAAAACATTCTTCGTACTTTTGTCGGAAAAGTCAAAAAGTACCTCGTATGAAAAACGACAAAAGATTCCTTTCATACATATTACTAAAAACTCATCGAAGGGTAAAAATGGATTTAAAAAATTGTAGGTGAATGGAAATAATATTACATATTAATGAAACATGGATGTGGATGATAAAATACACCCCAGTAAATACTTACGAATAAAAAATCTCGGATAAAAATTAGATTGTGATATTTCCCTTACCTTATGTCCGACTTGCTTTGTAAGTGTCCGAACCTCCTGTATAATGATTTAAATCATGTTATTGACTTATTCCAGAATCGTATTCATTGTTATTATATCATATATGGTCCACTTATGACTTTATATTACCCGTTCTTTTGTAAATTCATGTTAATGTAACGTTTTGGGTAAAATCGTCTCATTTGTCGTTCGTGTTTTTAACTTGTAATTATTCATATGATTACTTAGATCATGATTACTTAATTCCAGTATATAAAACATGATTTATATATATATATTCAGAATATACATATATAATAAATCAGTAAATGGAAAGAAATACACCATTCATGGAGACGGTAGTCCGTACGTACGCATGAACGCTGTTTTCGTTTCCTTATTGAATTGAATGGAATTAAGTAGATGACATACATATAAATATAAATAATTCCAGTATCATTATTAGGTCATATATTTCATTAGTACTTATTATATATACTTTATAATCATTCATGAATGGTTAATTATTAAGAATGAATCTCATCGCGTCATGGAGACGGTAATCCGTACGTACGCACGAGCGATGATATCATTTCCATAATTACTGAATTGAATTGGAGTGGATTATACAATATATCATAATCAATATGATGTTTTAATAACTATGTATAGTTATTCTTTACACCATTATACCCATCCATGTAAGGTGGTGGTGGAAAATAGATTACACCACTGCGTGGAGACGGTATTCCGTACGTACGCACGCGCGGTGATTTCATTTTTCCGTTGGATGGATAGAAGGTGAATTAGGGTTGTTTCATATTTATAATAACATATCAGTATGTAAGTAATACTGATGTTATTACTTTATCATGAAACAACTAAAGAAGAAGAAGTTGAAGAAGAAAGAAATTGAAAAGATCGGTAATGGATATTACCTCTTCTTTGGAACGCTTCTTTGAATCCTCCACATAGGGAACTAATATTGGTCTTTGAATAAGACCAGGACCTCTAGGATTATTCTAGGGAAGTGGAGAGGAGAAAATGGCAGGGGTTGGCCGAGCTTGAGTGCTCAATTTGGTGTGAGGAGGAGGGGGAGGAGGTGTCCTTTTATAAGGGAGGAGAGGGGCACCTTAGGAATACCTCAAAATATTATTTTATATTAATGTCAAAATCGGTTTATAATGGTTCCAAAGGGTCTTATTTCGAAGCTAAAGTGGGGATGGGTCGAAATCCTATCAACCAATAAGATTTAGACAAGTTTAGGGTATTATTTTAACCTTATCAATTAGATTTAACTCTAAGTTAAATAATTTAACTTTTACCATGTCTTTTTGTTTTCTTTCACTATATGGTTAATACACTAACTATAACATGCAAAAAGAACCCCAAATTGTTTATTATTAATATATATATCCTTATCTAAGTCATTTGGCCGACCCTTAGATTTTTAGGAATAAAATAACAATTAATAATATAATATTTGATTTAAAAACTATTTTGTGTCAATTTTGACACTATTTGATATATGATTTTTGTGAAAGTCATAAAAGAGTTATATGTTCTAACCAAGTTGATTAAATCAACACTAATATATCATATTAACCTATAAAATCAGTGTAATTCATAAAAAGTCTCAAATTACATTCATTTGGACATTTATAACATCAATTATGTTAATATTTCCTTAAAAGGGTAATTACTGCATCATCGTTGTGTCATAAATAAATTAATTTATTTAAAGTCTAAAAATTATAAATAAAATATAATTATGTAGGAAATCTTTTTATCTTTCTAATTAATATTTATAGTGGAATTTATCTTATGTATAACCCCATATTAAAAATGTTTTAGTTATTAAACTTCGATTTTAACTATTTTAACTATTCCTTAAATAAAATAATATTAAATGTCATAATCTAATCCAAGTGGACCTAAATGGTCATATTATATTCATAAGGTTGTTTTTGGTCGAATTACACTTATCCAATAGAATTATGACATGTGTTAGGGTAATAGTAATATCATATTTACCCTTAGTTACCCTATTTACTATTAACCGTGGTAAAAAAAGTAAAAAGTTACTATTCACCAAAAATTATTTTCATCTCATTGAACCACATTTTAGTCCTTGATATTAACCGTGTCTGTCGGATTTTCGAAATTCCATTCACAGAAGCGATAAAATTATGTTTTATGCAAAATTCAGTTGTTAACCTACCACTTAGTGGTTTCACTATTCATCAAAAAATTGAAAGTTTTCAGAAAAGTACCAAAATTTCACCCTAGGCTATAATTGATATTCCGAATTCAAAAATGATTTCTATTTTACAAAATTCCCAACATAAAAGTTGCATTAATTAATTTTATAATTAATTTCCGCTGTCACAACAAATTGCGTGTTTTTAAGAGATAATAACTATCAAAAGATTGACACTTGTTTATAACTGGTTTAAATGTGAAATTACATCCAATGTCCAACGTTGTATTAAATTGTAAAAATATATTCTAAATATACTTTAAAACAACTCAAATTAATAATTTATCACTATTAATTATTTTGATTAAAAAAAGTTGTTTTTAATTATAATTTAGTAATTTTCACTATTCATCAGAATATGAAAGTTATCCGAAAATCACCAAAATTTTACCTTAGGCTAAATTCGATACTCCGAATCCAAAAATGAAGTCCATTTTGAGAGCTAAAATTTCTAAAATTTTAAAAGGTAGTTATTACTATTCATAACGGCTAGTTATAATAATATTTTAATAGCATATCGTTGTTTAGTGAAACTCGGTATTGCGTACTACACACGCTATCGAGGAAGGTCGCGATTGCGTGTAATGCAAGGCAAGTCAAGGATGTGTGTTTTGCAACCTCCTTTTGGTGTAGCGTACAACACAAGACATTAAAAAGAATATTTTTTATAAAATCTCGGGCTGTTACAATGCAGATATGATTAATAGAACCAAGGAATTGAAAAATTGAGTGATATAATAATTTTGTGAGGAATGGTGTTTTTTCTTTTTCTTCTACTCTGTTATTCATTATTTTGAGCATAGATTGTCTTTTTAGAAAATTAGTTCTCTATTGTATAGACCTATAAACTTACCTATTTCAATTTATGGACTATAATATATTGTTCATGCAGTAATTTATCAATTTATATGACAATCATGGTAGAGAAAAGTGTTTTGGATTAAGAATATTCACCATTAATCTCTCTAATTAATTTTCCTCTGTTTTCCCTTCCTAGTTATTTGTGTGTTCATCGTAGTCCTTTTCTAAGTCCCATAGTACATAAATCTCTATTTGGATCATCCCACATTAATGATCTGGAACCATGAGTGGAGAATTTTTTATAAAAATGGAATAATTTCACGCATAAGGTTCATTTGAGGATTTTCAGTCGTAAGAGGTGCATTAGTTTAGATACCCTTTGGGAAGTGATGATCGAGACTAGGGGTTTTTAGTTCAGGGAATGAGAACTATATTTATCAAAATTTATAGATATATATAAATTTTTGGAGGTTATATATACATGGTTTTGCATTATCAAAAATATTTTATCTCAAAATATTTGAGAATTGTAATGGTTATGAGATTCAGAGAACAATTCACATTTCATAAAAACAACACAACTACATGATGTATAGTTTGAAATAACATATGTCGTGTACTCCCATGGGTATGGAGATAGTGATAAGGAATATTATAAATATCATATGCATTATTGAGTGTATTCCTAAAACTATGAAATGGTTGGCATCCATGGGCATGTCCTGTAGCATATGATATAATGGACCAGTGTATCTGAGGTACACAATATGTCACCAAATTTTCCCACAAATCATGTATCCTATTTAACATGTCATGTGGGTGGAGCATTACATAACATGAATTGGGTCTGTACATGACTAGAGAGGTTTTGAGGGGGCACATTTCTTGTACACATATCGTACATGTTGTTCAATTTTCCTTCCTTTTCGGATTTTCATATCTCATTTCTTGGGGATCAGATATGGGTGTGTGAGTTGTTTATCGTATGAATTGTCCCATGAAAGATTTGATTGTATACCTCTATTCAACATCAATGATGGGATACAAGTTGAGAAATTAAATTTATTCACATTGGCTACGTAGAAATGGTGACTAGGTTTTTTCATGACGATCAGAGAGTTCATGTGGATGGAAACTTTTCCCTAATGGATTTTTTAAGTCAAAGAACCCTAATTCTTAGATGGGATTGGTATCCCCCCACATTATCAATGTATGGGACCCTCTTCCTATAGATCATATAAGGTCAATATTCCCCCCATATAATAATGGAGAAAGATCCTCTATCACTGGACGTGGTATAACACATTCTAAGTGATAAATCAGTGATAGAATCATCCACTAGAGTTAGTATTCCCTCCACCTTACTCAGGTGTACAGTATGTCAGTAATGTTCCAAAGAAATTACTTGGGTTATTGGATTTTATTAGATCATATTCGCAAAGTATGAAGATAATTTATCATATATATTGTATGTGTATAGTGGGAATCGCTCATTTATCCTGAGGTCTATTATTTACATTATACATGGGTGGTTATGGTAGCAGGATTCATTACCCCCTTGACTAGGTTCTATTATCTGCAAAATTTTGATTTCCCCTTTAGGAATATATAGTGGTTTCATGGTGATGGTGGTCAATAATGGTTGGTTCTCCCCCAATTAATGAATATGACATTTTATGGTGTAGGTCACCCTTAATATATGTTGGTGGTGGAGTGTAAGAAAGGTTGGGAAGATTTGATATGTGTATTCTTGTAATTCCTAAAGTTCCCCTTGGTTTCCTTTAAGATAAAACTTATATTTGGGATATCAATATCAAACTTTTTTGAAATTTTGGTGGTCTGAGCATGAAAGTTTCTTACGATATTAAAACCTTCATAGATTATATCTGATTTTAATGGGAAATCTCTTTGTCCTTAAGGCATACAGTTGTTGAGAATATATGGATTCAATCTTATCTTCCTTAATGATATCCTAAATATCAAGTATTTTCTAATTACTATTTTCATTTATTTTACTGTTTTATTTTATTTTACTATTTTATTTTATTTTACTATTTTATTTTAATTAATTCTACTGAGTATGGTTATACTTACTTCTGCATATGATTTTTGATCACACATATTTTTTATATAGAAGATGTGGGGTATGGTGGTGGACTTGGTGGATGCTTAGTTGTTATTACATGTTTAGATCACATGCCTGGGGATATTTGGTGATGCATGACGGTAAATAGTGGTGGTAATGACCCTTATGGAAAGAGATCGAACCAAGATTTCATACTATGAGTAATAACCTTCAAGAATCAAGAGTTTATAAAATTTGGATGCTTTTGGGATGTAAACATAATTTAGGGTTTTCATATAAAAAATTTACTTGTATTTATTATTTCATGTATCTACTTTCTATAGTTTAATTGATTATATATATATTTCTCTCTTGTTGGTTAATTTTATGCATAAGATGTCTCTATCTGTTATAGCTGGATATAGGTTAAGAACCCCTATATTTTATAATATCCCAACTCAATGCTAGTCACTAGCCCATGGTCTATAGGATTTGAGACTGGAATGGAAATATTAGCTTAAAATAATTCTAAGTGGGGCCCCAATGAGTTAGTTCATGTTTTTAGATCTCACTAGTAATGTAGTTTTATCTATTTGTGATACTCCAAACAAGGGAGGAATATTTTTATGGAATTTCTAGAAACCCAAATGGAAGAAAGATGGATGAACCAATGTTTAATAAGGTCGGTTTGAGGAACTTGTTTATCTCCCCATTGAAGGATGTTTTTCCATATTCATTCATACTATTAAAAGGATGTGTTAATATCATGAAGGGATTCTAGGGCCTTATCATAATATTAGGAATGGACATACAAATACTAGATTCCTAATTAGACATCAAGGGTGATTTGGAGCCAGAAATATATGAAATCCATTGTGATTATGCCATCAAAATAGATTAATTATCTCCCTTGCCTGATAATGTTTGATAATTAATTGTTGAATTTCCCTTATAGTTCATACAATCCCATATTTGTTTCTCACATAATGTTGAAGTAGACACACTATCCATTGTGATTAGAAAATTTAGGCCATATCAAGACGAAAAACCATTCACATCATTTATTGTTGGGTGATATATATATTAATCAGCAATGATATAGAGGAAATAAATGGAGTTAATTCCCTCTAATACCAAGGTGATCCTTCACCCTCACTGATTGACACCACAATTGGCTATATGTCTTCTATAATATATTATTTTTAAAATGGGGTTCTTCTAGAGGATCATTCCAAAAGGGAATTGATTTATTTATGGGTAAAATATTTCATAATTTATGATGTATTTAATTCATATATATCACTATAAAAAGGCTCCATTGGGGTCCTCCTCATGTGGATTGAGGAGGATATACCCTTGTTGTTATATAGTTAGTCCATGTTGGTGATTTTGGTACAAATCAATTAAGATCCAATATCTATAATCAAATTAAGATATTTGATCACTTATGGATATAGATAATATAAAAATAAATTGATGTCAAAAATAAGTTCAATGAAGGTAAAATGTATTTCAACATTATTTTTCAACCCCCACATTGTTTTCACATTTTTATAAATTCCTAGCCATTTTCCATGTGGGGGATAGATGTCATGGGTTCATACCCTCTCCCCACAATCAGATAACAAAAGCTCATTCTTGTTACTTTCATCTTCTTATCAAAATGAAATGAAGATATTACCATTGTGGAGATCATAATAAAGGCTATTTTCAACATCATTAAATTTAATATCATTAATATATTCAAAGTCTCTCATATAACACCGATGGAAAATGACAATGATGTTTTCTCTTCCAAACTAAGGAAACTATATCAAGAGTATAATATCTAGTCCAATAAATCATCTTGTTATCATTCATATATGAATGTAACTATAACAACATTCAAACATACTATATCTAATATTCTTCCAAATATATGGGATAAATAAAATAATTCTTATATAGATAATGTCTTTTTTACTTTAAGGGATTATCCTAAAATATCCCACACTTCAATAGAAGAAACATAAATCTCATTGTTATTCAAGGCAGTAGTCATCTTTCATATTGAATTTTAGTTTCCCTCACTTCATATTTTTATCTGTATCCAACTATATAATGATTATAATTCTCAAATTTGACATTAGGAGTTGGAATAAATAGATGAGAAGAGTTTACACATAGTTTAAAACCATGATGTCAATTAGAATCATGTCACATGAGAAATCAATAATAATTTCATTCTACACTCATTGATCTAAGTAAATTTAGTATTTTCTTTAACAACGATGATGATACATGGAAAAAATCACCTAAATCATATGAAAAAAAGGTAAATAACCTGTATCAGATAGAAGTTATACTCTAATGAAGAATAATATCAAATTATAGTAGATATATGGAATATCATTCCGACCACCAATGCATGGTTTCTCAAGAAATAATTTTTTATTTTTACATGATTTTAAAGTCTATATGACTTTAAAAATATTGGAATAAATCCTCAAAATATGTACCAATACTACATGGAATGAATGTATTTTTTAGAATATATTCAAATAAATGACATATGACCCACCTCACATGACCAATAAAAAACTTCCAGTAATATATTTATACAAATTGAACCCTTGAATGAAATTATTATCCATGAAAGATTTCACAGGGTAAGGTCTCCCTCTCTATAAACCGACATAAGGACTAAAAGTTTACACCATAACTGAGAAATAAGAATATATTTATTTCTATTCTTACAGGATACATATTGATGTCCAGATGATCTATCTCTAACCTAGTTGAAAATTTCATCTCTTTGAAACTTCCACTTTGTCATGGTATCTAAGACTGCACTAGTTCAAATAATTTTTCCTATATTGGATCAAAATTATGATGAAACTATTTAATTTTCTCTCATTTTCTTCTATGTGTGAGCCAGATATATATAGAGGACTTTTCTCCAACATACTCATTGCATGAACTTAAACTATATATCATATATTCTTTTTCACATAATGTTAAATAGAAAAACATATATTCTACTGCACATGACCTTGAAACAAGTTGTATTGGTTTTTTATATACATAATAATGTCTTTATGTGAGGTTTTGAATCTATATAAGAGTGATATAATATAGTTCTACCCATGATAAATCAAGTTCTATGAAAATAATTCCCATGAAATTCTAGAACAATTTGTGGTTTGATTCTTATCCATACAGGACATGCAGTGAAAAATAGTTTACTAATTTAGGGCCAATCTAAAAATACTGTCAACCTTATTCCTAGTTTATGGGCTCCCAATCATTCACATAAAGTCTTTTAATTTAACATCTTAGGAAAAAACAATATCACTTTTTATTAGTGATTACACCACATTCAAATTGGGTTTAATCCCTTCTCTCATCAGGATATTCATCCACTTTATTATTATTTCTCTCACACATAAGACACATTTGTTTATATAATTTATAAGAACTATGTGTGAATAAATTACTATTTTCTATGCGGAGATTTCAAGAGGCCTCAACTTAGGTCCATTAAAAAATTATATCAACATTAATTCCCTATTTATCATAGTTCATGGGACCTTACTCATTTAGATTTGGTATTTTCTAAAAACCATACACTAGGATAGAGATGTCTCTCATTTCCATACACTATACATGAACCAGTTCAATGTAAAGCCCAATCCCAAGAAATATATGGACTGATTCTTATTTTAATAGGATACACAATGGTTCCCAAATCTCACAGTGCTATAAATTTTTCCATTCATTATATTTCACATTCCAACCTAATATTATGACTCATCAGATTACATTATGTTTGGAACCCCTTTTTCCTCTCAAAAATATGTATCCTTCATGTAAACATTCTTATTGTATGAGTTAGATCCTAATACCAACCTTCCAAGAAATATATGTGTCTTGATTCGTGTTATTTAATGATATGTATTGTTTTCCAAATCACCGTCCTAGAAAAAATATTTAAATTCCATTTCCATTCCATTCCCCGTAATATCCTTGGATATTTCCTCTTATTAATGAACAATGGGGTTTCCTTCCTTAACCAAGGTTTGTGATGACAATTTTTATATCATATTGAAAAACTAGGTGTTTATTTAATCCTTTCATAACAAGATGTGCAGTGACTTCTGGATCACCTCCCATTGACCTGGCCAAAAATTAAATACATGTTAAATACCTTTCCCATTCATATAGTTTTCCAAATTCGTGTTCGGTCTTTATATATTTTAATTTATATATATCATTATTAAAAATGTTTCTCATAATAACTAAGTGTGTCATGATTCCTATTATATGATATATTATAATTTCTATATTGTCTTTCTTGAACTGATCTATAAATTCTTACACACTTACATTATCCTTTTACACTCAATAACAACCCATACTTCACTAGTTCTATACTATATTATTCCAATAATTAGCAAGATATCCTCTTTTTATATACCATAATGTTTTTATGGTGTTTTTATATAAAAAATCCTCCTTGTATTTTGGTAATGAGTGCATAAAATCCTCAACGACCCCTCTATTTTAGGTTGGTGAATATATCACGCATCTAGATCACATAAACCAATAAGAGGATTTTCTTCACCTTGAAGTATAATAGTATCTATTCCTATAATCAATTAATAATACTAAAGTGGAACCCATTATTTGAATTTGTCTAGCATTAATCCTTAACATACTTGTTTAAATTCATTATTTTCGGATTCCAACAACTCAAGATATGATTTATATTAGTCTCATCCATTTTCAATGGTGTTGAAATACTTCTGGCCCATGAACCCCCCCACCATTATAGTTATCAAAACCCTCAATGGTATGAGAACTATGACATTAATGTTATTGTTTCCCACCTTGAGTTTCATTGAACTATTATTGGTCCCTCTAATCGCATTGACTCCACCTTACCCTTGAAACAATATGAATTGACTCTTTTTTTGGTGACAAATATAAGACCATGAACATCATCCACTTTTTATTCATCATTTTATACACATGAACAAATAATTAATTTTTCTGAATATTAAGACCATAAAATTTCAATGGAAAGAGACACATTTATTTTTATGTTGATGTAACACCCAAAGATTATATGAGATTTATTCTATTTAATTTCTTTCATATCTTCTGTTTTACACTACACCAATATTATCTTGCACTATATTCAAGACCATATTATCTTGCAGTATACGCAACACTATTCTTGGATTGTGTTACACACAATTCTAAGTTCATTTGATAGAAGTTATTCTATGCAGCATTGAGTGTGTATGTATATATTCAATGTATAAATGAAATACAGTTGGATTCTATTATACACAACAATAATGGAATCTTGCACTATACGCAACCCTGACATGGTTTTCTTTACACACAATCACGACCTTCCACGATAGCGTGTGTTGTACGCAATAACGAGTTTCACTAAACAACGATATGTTATTAAAATATTATATAAACTAGCCATTAGGAATAGTAATACCCACTTTTTGAAGTTTTATTTTTCAAATTGGACTTCATTTTTGGATTTGGAATATCTAAATTAGCCTAGAGTGAATTTTTGGTATTTTTCTAAAAACTTTCAATTTTTGATGAATAGTGAAAACACTAGGTTACTATTTAAAAACTGACTTTTTATTTAAATAATTATTTATGTTATTTAAATTGTTTTGGTAAAAATTGATACATAATACCTATATAAGTTCAATTTAATTCATTGGAGTCATTTTATAATAATTATATATATATAATTATTTTATTGAACTTTTCACCGTCTTTTACCTACCTCCTAGGAGCTTTTTGCAAACATACATAAAAATAAGTTTTACCATTTCTATGAGTGGAATTTCAAAAATTCGAGAGACACAGTTAATATCAAGGAGTAAAATGTGGTTCAATAAGATAAAAATAATTTTTAGTGAACAATACCTTTTTACTTTTTTTTACCACGGTTAAAAGTAAATAGGGTAATTAAGGGTAAAACTGAAATTATTATTTCCCAAACACATGTTATAATTCTATTGGATAAGTATAATTCGACCAAAAACAACCTTAGGAATATAATATTATCATTTAGGTCCACATGGATTAGATTAATACATTAATTGTTATTTTATTTCTAAAAGAGTTAAAATAGTTAAAATCAAATTTTAATAACTAATTTTTTTTAATATAGGGATATACATAAGATAAATTCAACTATAAATATTCATTAGAAAGATAAAACTATTTCCTACCAAATGGTAGTTTAGTAATAATTTTTAGACCTTATATAAGTTAATATATTTATGACACAATGGTGATGCAGTAATTACCTAAATAAAGAAATTTTAAAATAATTGATATTATAAATACCCAAATAAATGTAATTTGAGACTTTTTATGAATTCAACTAATTTTATAGGTTAATATGACATGTTAGTATTGATTTATTTAACTTTTTTATAACTAATAATTCTTTTTTGATTTTCACACAAATAAATTACCCAATAATATGAAAATTGACATAAAATAGTATTTAAAACAAATATTATATTATTAATTGTTATTATATTCCTAAAAACCTAAGTTTCGGTCAAATGACTTATATAAGTTTATATATATTAATAATGAATCACTTGGGGTTATTTTGGCTTGTTATAGTAAGTTTATTAACCATATAGTGTAAGAAAACAAGAAGACATGGTAGAAGTTAAATTATTTAACTTAGAGTTAAATCTAAAATATGAGGTTAAAATAGTTACCTAAACTTGTCTAAAACCTATTGGTTGTGAGGATTTAGACCCATACCCACTTTAGCTTCGATATAAATTAATTTAATCATATTATTAACTGAATATGACTGTATTATAAAATAATAGTTTATGTTTTTCCAAAGGTGACCCTCTCCTCCCTTATAAAAAGGGCACCCCTTCCCTCTTCTCTTCACACAATTTTGAGACTTGAAGCTCGGAAAAAACAAGAAACTTCCTCTTCTCAACCTCTCTAGTTACATCATAGAGGTTCGTTTCTTCTCAAAACACCAACTCTAGTGCCCTATGAAGAAGTTTAAAGGAGGTGCGTCGAGGAAGAGGTAATCTCTTCTACTAACTCTTTCAAGTTTTTTTCTTCTTCTACTTCCTCTTATTTAGTTGTTTCATTATAAAGTTATAACATAAGTATTAATAATATACTGATATGTTATTATAAATATTAAACAACCCTATTTCACCTTCTATCTATCCTACAGAATATGAAATCACCGTACGTGCATACGTATGCAATACCGTCTCCACGCTGTGGTGTAATCAGTTTTTCCACCACCACCTTACTTGGATGAGTATAATGGTGTAAAGAATAACATTATATAATTATTATAACATCATAATGATTCTATGATATTATATCATCCACTACAATACCATTCAATAAATATGGGAACAATATCATCGCTCGTGCGTACGTACGGATTACCGTCTCAATGACGCGATGAGATTCATTTTCCATGTTAACAATTCAAGAATAATTATAAAGTATATATAATAAGTAATAATTAAATATTTTTAATAATAATTCTACTGGATTTCTTTATATGTATTTCATCTACTTAATTCCATTCAATTCAATAATGAAACGAAAAACATCATTCATGCGTACATACGCCCTACCGTTTCCATGAACGGCGTATTTCTTTCAATTTATCGATCTATTATATATATGTATATTCTGAATATATATTATATATAAATCCTGTTTTATATTCTGTAATTTAGTAATCATGATATAAGTAATCATATTAATAATTACAAGTCAAAACACGGACGATAAATGAAATGATTTTACCCAAAATGCTGCTTTAACATGGAATTGACAAATGAACGGATAATATAAAGTCATAATTGAATCATATATGATATCATAAATATTATTATGGTTCTGTTACAAGTTAATAATATGTTTAAACCCACAATACAGGAGTCTCAGACCCATATAGAAGAAATTGGACATAAGGTAAGGGATAACTATTCTAATCTTGTTCTTATCCGAGATTGTCATTTGTATGTATTTACTGGGGTTATATTTTTCATCCATATCCATAAAAATGTTTATCATAAAGCATTTAATATTCTTAAATGTATGTTTAAATTAATTTTTACGTTTCTTTTACTTTTACAATATTTTATGGAAGGAATCTTTCTTTTGTCTACCATACAAGGAACTTTTTTTGTTTTCCGGAAAAAGTATGAGGAGAATGTTTTTTTAACTTATGCAGAATGAATGGATTTTTACGGTTTCATAATGCCTAATTTTCATGATGATTACTCTAAAATATTTCATTTTTATTTTCAAAAAAATCAATTTCATTTAAAATTGTGTGGAATTTTGTGAAAAGAAAATGATTTTGAAGAAGAAATGATATTTTCCTCAAGAATTCATTTCAAGTGTTTTTTCAAAACTATTTTCCATATAAGATGAAATTATTTGGCATGTTTATGTCTCAAGTATAATGTGTCTATTATTTACATGGTGATATTTTTATTATGATGAAAGGATATCCAATTGTTTTATATGGATTATGTGATGATGGGATGATGCTTATGAAACCCATTTTATTCTTTGGGTTATGATGAATGATTTAAGTTTATGTTGTGGCCCACATAAGAATGATTTCATTATGAGATGGGTGGGACCTATATCTCCCTCCAATGCATTGGGTAAATATTTATATATCATCAGATAGACATGGATGGAATGATAAGTTAATCCAGTTCAGTGATACAGGACTGGAATGAGGAGTGAACTCGATTCAGAAAGGGACTTTGTCCTCTAAGATGGTATTGGCAATAATGCCTTGGATACTATGGAAATCATATCATGTGATTAATGGTTTTCCACACTTAAATGTTTTATTCCCATTTATTTATCATGATTGATATCCCTTATGATATATGCCTTACGTACTTCCATGATTTATGTCTTTTCTCAAGATTTTTATGTTTAGATTTTATGTTCATGTTTTTGCATTCAAATGTTTATGGATTGTTTATGTTCTCTATGTTTACCCTTACTGAGAATTTGAGCTCGCCCATTATATGTTTTATTTTCCCCAGGATATAAAGAAAGTTTTTAGGTAAGAAAACCAAATGGGGATGATCTTTATGGGAGATGTTGAAGATCTTTCACCATGATTAGAAGATTACATTCTGAGTTTCCGAAGACACTAAACTAATACGGTCTTTGGGCGTAGGTTTTTTTCATGTATTAAGTATTCCACAAAAGTAATTTTATTTTCATGTATGTCAATCTTTGGGTCTCTACAATTGGTTTTAGAGCAAAGGGATAGTTAAACTTGGGAAATTAGTATGCGAAAACATTATTGAAATCCCTAGAGATATTTCTAATGTATATCTAGGGATGTCTCTAAGGATAAGTATATGTATAGGCAATAGTCATAGAATTACGATAACGATCTTAGAATTTAACCTAAGATGTTAGATATTGAAGGTACTCCTCCTTTATTATGTTGTTTTCCTTAACATGATTTTTTCCTCTCACACTATTCTTTTTGGGTTTTATAAAATGGCTGGAAATAGGAAGAGTCACGATAATGGAGGATATTATGGAAAATGAAATGATATTCTTCATGAGAAACCAAATGAAACGGGATTTGGAAATCCAAACATCGTTATTATGCCTAATCAGCCATCTCGTAATATGATCAATAATCTCAACTTTGGTAAGTTTCCCGACTCAGCTAATAAGAGAAAGACGGATTTTCATGATGATCATCGAGGAAAAAGGTTCAATTTCACTCATGTAAATCATGTTGGAAGAGGAATCAAGGATAATGTTTTAAAGGAACTGGGAGATGATTTTGGTGAGGAAAAGAAGGACACAAATCCCATAAGTGCAAAGGAAAAGGTTCAGTTAACACCATGGAGAAGGATAATGGTATTGCTATGACATCAACAATGATTTGATGTTTTAAATGTGGAATGTATGGGCATTATGCAAACCAATTCCCTAAGGTAAAGTCTCATGAAGAGAATCAGCATGTTCATATGGGTAGTATTTATGTGGATGATGATGAAGAGACTACAAATGATATATGAGATGAAAGAAGTGTTAAAGCTTGGTCAATCGGTTAAGAAGGTAGTGGAAGGATTAAATGTTTATCAAGAGTTATGTTGTATATGTAATTTAATGGTACTATGGAATAAAGAAACATATAAGGATTGTAACACTATTTTTTTCCTAAAGTATTTAAAAGTATATGTTGAATGGTACTGGAAACCATGATAGATTATTCAGATATTTTTGGAAAGAATATGATATGCATATAATTAAGGGATAAGGAGAAAATGAAATTTTGATAGTATTCATGAGCTCATGACTTATATAAGGACAAAGTGATATCATGGTTTGAGTATATAGAAATTTTGGGATTTTGGTATGTGGAATTAGTCAACTTTTGACAGCATTCATGTTTTCATTAAGGTTCTATGGTAATTCATGTTTCAAAAGAATACATGATTAAGGTATTCACATGTTTGGAATATGACCAACATGATATATCTAAAGATATATGGGAGATAAATGATGGTATTCACATGCTTGGTATATGACCTCTCTAGTAATCATTTTCTTTATACTATGAGTTTGGATAGATGTATTTTGGATAACCCTAATGATTGGAATGGATTATGTTAGACATAAGATAGTACTATTTAAGGATAGAACTTGTCTTTCTATATTATTTTTGGAATGTTATAATAGTATAGTTTTAGAAAAAGGACAGCCCATAGGACGAGCGACAACCCATCGCGTCGGACAAGGCTTTGGGAATCGAACCCACAACTGAAGTATGACAGGCCTTTATCACATACCACTGGCCTACAAGAAGTCCCAATTTAGTAAAAACTAGTTTTATTTTGTTAAGTGCTATGATTGATGAAGTATAAGTCCATTTTAGCAACCACATATGATTAATCTCAAGATAGTAGGACTTATGTATATTTATTAAATTGTCATAAAATTTTTGTGATAGAAACAAATAGAATGACCTATCATTCTATCGCATGATCTTCTAACACTTCACGAATGACAAATTCAACTTCATTTATTTAAGAGATGACGTGGAAATTTTTCAAGGCATGAACAACGGTGATATTTTACCAAAATCAAGTAAGTATTTATTTTAATTCAAAAATTCTTCTGCATTAGGGGAATGATCTTGAAAACTGAAAACGTTGTCCTAGTACCCTCAAACCTGATAAATCAGATGGCACCTTAGATCATCACAAATTTATGGCTTTGCGATTTATGGCGTTTTTCATAGCCATGTTATCTTCCACTCTCCATCAGAACATGATGGTTAGATTTCTCTTCCATATCCATATTTTCACCTATGTTCTCCTACGTGTAAACCCAGTGATGAGTTAATTTTGGTAACTGTTACATTTCATACTTTAGTTTTTTTATGTTATGTTTTTGATATTCCTTTTTACGATGTGGGTTTCTATGAAAGAAACGCTCATGTAATAAACCATTTATAACCCTGAAAAATTTTGAGGGGAAAATTTATTTTAAGAGGGGTAGAATGTGACACCCAGAGATTTTATGATATTTAATCTTTTTATTTTCTTTCATATCTTCTTTTGTACACTACACCAAGATTATCTTGCATTATACGCAAGACCGTATTATCTTGTAGTATAAGCAACACTATTCTTCGATCGTGTTACACAGAATTTCAAGTTTGATTGATAGAAGTTATTCTATGCATAATTGGGTGTGTGTATATATATATATTCAATTTATAAATGAAATACAATTGGATTCGATTATACACTACAACAAAGGAATCTTGCACTACACGCAACCCTGACTTGGCTTTCTTTACACGTAATCGCGACCTTCCATGATAAAGTGTGTTGTACACAATACCATGTTTCACTAAACAGTGATATGTTATTAAAATATTATATAAAATAGCCATTATGAATAGTAATACCCACTTTTTGAAATTTTATTTTTCAAAATGGAAATCATTTTTGGTATTTTTCTGAAAACATTCAATTTTTGATAAATATTGAAAACACTGGGTTACTATTTAAAAACTGAATTTTTATTTAAATAATTATTTATTTTATTTAAATTTATTTCAGGTAAAAATAGATAAATAATACCTATATAAGTTCAATGTAATTCATTGGAGTCATTTAATAATAATTTTTTATATATAAAAATTTTATTGAACTTTTTACCGTCTTTTACCTACATCCTAGGAGCTTTTTGCAAACATGCATAAAACATAATTTTACCGTTTCTGTGAGTGAAATTTCAAAAATACTAGAGACAAAGTTAATATCAAGGAGTAAATTGTGGTTCAATAAGATAAAAATAATTTTGGGTGAATAGTAACTTTTTATTTTTATTTACCACGGTTAAAAGTAAATAGGGTAATTAAGGGTAAAAATGATATTATTATTAAACTAAGACATGTTATAATTCAATTGGATAAGTATAATTTGACCAAAAAAAACCTTAGGAATATAATATTATCATTTAGGTCCACTTGGATTAGATTAGGACATTTATTATTATTTTATTTAAAAAAGAGTTAAAATAGTTAAAATCAAGGTTTAATAATTAAACATTTTTAATATAGGGTTATACATTAGATAAATTCAACTATAAATATTAATTAGAAAGATAAAAATATTTCATACCAAATGGTATTTTATTTAAAATTTTTAGAGATTAAATAATTTAATTTATTAATGACACAATTATGATGCAGTAATGACCTAAATATTGAAATTTTAAAATAATTGATATTATAAATACCCAAATAAATGTAATTTGAGACTTTTTATGAATTAAACTAATTTTATAGGTTAATATGACATTTTAGTATTGATTTAATTAACTTTTTTTGAACGAATCATGCTGTTATGATTTTCACAAAAATCAATTACCAAATAGTGTCAAAATTGACATAAAATAGTTCTTAAAACAAATATTATATTACTAATGTTATTATATTCCTTAAAATCTAAATTTCGGCCAAATGACATAGATAAGGATATATATATTAACAATGAGCCACTTGGGGTTCCTTTTTCTTGTTATAGTAGGTTTATTAACTATATAGTGTAAGAAAACAAGAAGACACTACAAAAGTTAAATTATTTAACTAAGCATTAAATCTAAAAGATAAGGTTAAAATAATAATCTAAACTTGTCTAAAACCTATTGGTTGAGTTTATTTCGACCCATAACCACTTTAGCTTTTAAATAAATCAATTTTTATCTATTATAAACTGAATATGACTTTATTATAAAATAATATTTCAAGTTTTCCCAAAGGTGCTAATCTCATCCCTTATAAAAAGGGAACACATTCCCTCTTCTCTTCACACCATTTTGAGCCTTTAAGCTTGGCCAAACCCTACCAATTCCTCTTATAAAACTCTATAGTTACATCATATAGGTTCTTGTCTTTTCAAAATACCAACTCTAGTTCCCTAAGAAGATGTTTAAAGGAGGTGTGTCGAGGAAGAGGTAATCTCTTCTACCGACTCTTTCAAGTTTCATTCTTCTTCTACTTCCTATTCTTTAGTTGTTTCATTATAAAGTAATAAAATCAGTATTAAATATATACTGATATGTTATTATAAATATTAAAAAACCCTATTTAACCATCTATCCATCCTATGGAAAAGGAAATCACCGCGCGTGCGTACGTACGGAATACCGTCTCCACGCCGTGGTGTAATCAGTTTTTCCACCACCACCTTACTTGGATTGGTATAATGGTGTAAAGAATAACTATATATAATTATTATAACATCATACTGATTCTATTATATTATATCATTCAATCCAATACCATTCAATAAATATGGGAACGATATCAACGCTCGTGCGTACATACGGATTACCGTCTCCACGATGTGATGAGATTGATTTTCCTTGTTAACAGTTAAAGAATGATTATAAAGTATATATAATAAGTAATCATGTAATATATGACATAAAAATTCTACTTGATTTATTTATATGTATGTCATCTACTTAATTCCATTCAATTCAATAAGAAATAAAAAACAGCGTTCATGCGTACGTACGACCTACCATCTCCATGAACAGTGTATTTCTTTCCATTTATCGATCTATTATAGAAATGTATATTCTGAATATATATTATATATAAATCATATTTTATATTCTGTAATTAATTAATCATGATCTACGTAATCATATTAATAACTACAAGTCAAAACGCAAATGACAAATGAAACGATTTTACCCAAAATGCTGCTTTAACATGGAATTGACAAATGAATGGATAATATAATGTCATAAGTGAATCATATATGATATCATAAATATTATTATGGTTCTTTTAAAAGTTAATAATATGTTTAAACCCACTATATAGGATTCTCGGATACATACAGAAGAAATTGGATATAAGGTAAGGGATAACTATTCCAATCTCGTTCTTATCCGAGATTGTCATTCGTAATTATTTACCGGGGTTATATTTTTCATCCATATCCATAAAAATGTTTTTCATAAAGTGTTTAATATTCATCCATGTATGTTTAAAGTCATTTTTACCCCTATTTTACTTTTACATTGTGTTATGTAAAGAATATTTCTTTTGTCTACCATATGAGGAACTTTTTTACTTTTCTGGCAAAAGTACGAGGAGAATGTTTTTTTAACTTATACAGCATGAACGGATTTTTACGGTTTCATAACGCCAAATATTCGTGAAGCATACTCTACAAGTTTTCATGGTTATTTTGAATAAAATTATTTTCTTTTAAAATTGTGTGGCATTTTGTGAATATAAAATGATTTTAAAGAATAAAATATATTTTCCTCAAGAATTCATTTCAAGTGTTTTGTCAAAACTATTTTCTATATAAGATGAAATTATTTGGAATGTTTATGTCTCAAGTATAATGTCTCTATTATTTACATGGTTCTATTTTTATTATGATTAACATATATCCATTTGTTTTATATGGATTATGTGATGATGGGATGATGTTTATGAAACCCATTTTATTCTTTGGGTTATGATGAATGATTTAATTTTATGTTGTTGCAGAAGTAAGAATGATTTCATTATGGGATTGGTGGGACATATATTTCCCTCCAATTAATTGGGTAAAGATTTATATCTCATGGTATAGACATGTCTTGAATGGTATGTTGATCTGGTTCAGTGATACAGGACTGGAAAGAGTAGTGAACTCGATTCAGAAAGGGACTTTGTGCACTGATATGGTCTTGGAAGCAATTCCTTGGATACTATGGAAATCATATCATGTGGTTAATGGTTTTCCATAATTAAATATTTTATTACCATGATATTTATCATGATTGATGTTCCCTTATGATATATTCCTTACATACTTCCAATATTTATGTCTTTGCTCAAGATTTTGATGTTTAGATTTTATGATCAAGCTTTTACATTCAAATGTTTATGGATTGTTTTATGTTCTCTATGTTTACCTTTACTGAGAATTTGAGCTCACCCTTTATATGTTTTCTTTTCCCCAGGATATAAAGGAAGTTTTTAGGTAAGAAAACAAAATGGGGATGATATTTATGAGAGATGTTGAAGATCATTCACCATGATTAGAAGATTACGTTATGAGTTTCTAAAGACACTAAAATAATACGGTCTTTGGGAATCTATTTTTGTCATGTATTAAGTATTCCGAAAAAGTAATGTAATGTCCATGTACGTCAAGCTTTGGGTCTCTATAGTTGAAACCCCTTAATAAGTTCTCTAAGCCAAAGATAAGATTACTCTTGTTGGTCAAGGAACTTGTACATCATATAATTTTTTTTTTGGATTTTTAATGTGAAGAAGAAACAAATATCAATATGAAAAAAACATGTAAAGTGTATCATGAGTAAAACATGAACTATTCCAACTAATAATTTTCCATACCTGGATTAGGGAACACCATTTTTGTAAAGACCCGTTAAATTCAAGGGAAATTTTTTCTTAATTTTCTTTGGAATTTTACAAGAGTGCGGTTTCTGACGGCACCTGATTCCGAGGCCCGGAGTGCCCGGAATCAATTTCCGAAGTTTGGCTCGGGTACGTTCAGTGATCAAACGAGCGGGAATTTCTAACTTTTGATCCGGTGCTCGGAATTGAAATCCGAGGGCACCGATGAACTCGCAGCGCCGATTTTCAATTAAGGAGACCTTTTCGGAAGTTGCGTTTATTACGGGTTGAAAGTTAGTTTTTGGGTTTTTAGATTAAGTTAAATAAAATTTGTGAAATACAAAATTTTATTTAAACTTATTAGTTAACTTCTCTCAAAGGAAGTTAGGGGTGGGACCCACACCCACTTAACCTCCCTTGAGAGGATTAAGTGTTGTGGGGCCCACACGAACCCTAAACTTTTCATCTTTCTCCCAACTCCCTTAACCCCTCTTTAAATGACATGAGTTATTTTATTTTTGGAGTTATCCTTTTTGAATTTCAAACCTTTGAAATTCATTTGTTAAGTTTGAGAATAAAATAAGCTCTTATCTTATTTTGTTGGGTTAGAACACTTTAGCCATCTTTAGAGCTTTTGAGAGCTTTTCTTCCTTCTTCAATCTTTGACGAAGAACGCTCAAGCTTGACAAAGAACGCTCAAGCTCCGATGAAGAACGCCGCTCCTCTCTTCTTCGTCTTCAGTGTCTACAAGAGGGAACGCCGCTTCCTTCTCGGACTTTCTTCATCGGCATACGAAGATTCGCCAACGACGTACCTCTTCGTCATCGGATTTGACGAACGACTACCGCGATGCCCGACCTCCGCGATGTTGTCTTCCGCGAGACGTTGACAAATCTTCGAACCTATACCCAAGGTAGGGGTTTTTGTTATTTGTTTATTTATTTATCCTTGTTCCTGGTTCTTGCATGACTAACGTAAGGACTTTAAATAAGTGTTATTGTTTAACGTGAGGGGGCCGGACCGCATGAACACGGCCGAACCCCCTCCTTCGTTCTTGATGTTTTATATTGCGGATGAATCAAGGTGGCGTGGTGCCGTCGCACCACGCGGATTTTCACCCGAATCTTCTTACGCGATGCCGTCGCGCCGCGCCATGGAAGAATCATCAAGAACGCGACGTCGTCGCGCCGCGTTGAAGGAAATCAAAGGCGCGGCGGAGGGGCGCGGTGCCGTCGCACCGCGCCGAATGACGAACACCGCGGCTAGTTCCAGGCCGCGGCGGGACGAGAAGACCAGCGGCCGGGCCACCGGCGTCGGAAGCCGAAAAGGGGACCGGATTTTCCAGTCCCGTTGGAGAAAACCAGCCGGCAGTTGGCCGGTCGGAAGGTCAAAGGCCGGGGGAAATAAATTCCCCCGACCAGCTCTAAAACCCCCCTCATTTAAGAGGGGGGCGGTTTCCTTTGGGGGGGCAGGTAGCCCCCCCCCCGGTTTAATCAAGCAGGCCCCCACGAGGGGGGCCGTTTTCCAAAAGGGCGTGACACATATTCCGCGCCGCCACTCCAAGAAGAGGGTGGCTTTGCCCCCCCGCGCGCTGCCTCCATGCGGCGCCAGGCTGCCGCGCCGCCGCGCCGCCAGGCCGCCGCGCAGCCGCGCCGCCAGGCCGCCGCGCCACCGCGCCGGCTGGCCGGCCTGTCCGAGTCGGACTCCGGTCGGGTCGACCTGGTTCGGGTCGACCCAGTTCGGGCTGACCCAGGGGGGTCGGGCCGGGTCGGCCCGGACCCGGACCCCCCATTTTCGAGACGGTTTCGGTCTTTTGGCCATAACTTGAGCCACGAACCTCCGAATGACGAACCGTATGCGGAAACGCTATCCTTAGATCGAGACGGTCATTTCGGTATATCGCACTCAACATTTCTTAACACTTTGAGTTCGGCCGGGTTGGTTCGTTCACGAAACCAACAGGGTCTTCGGAGCGGAAACGCTCATATCTTGAGCTACGGACGTCCGATTGACGTGCTGTCAGTTTTGTTGTGTTCCTCTTAGTGAGACGGTTCTTTTGGCATGCTCCGCCCGAGGTTTGGACGCAGGTGGAGTACGGTCGGGTTGGTTTTTCCTTAAAAACCAACCGGGCCCCGGGGACGAAAATGCCAATAACTCTCAGACCGGGCGTCCGATCGACGTGACGTCTGTTGTGTTGAGTTCCTGTTGACGATACAGAACTTTTGGATACATCAACTCTGGACTTTGTGACAGTTGATGAATCAGCCTCTCGGCTCGTGGAGCGGACCCTCCGAACGAGCTTGCTGTGTGCGGGAACCCTAGTGCTGGCTGCGACTGTTACCGTGACTACTGCTACTACTGCTACTGTGACTGCGACGACGACAGTACAGAGATCCTGTGTGGATTCGACGACGACGACTTCTGCACTCAGCGATCTTACGTGGATCAGTGCTACATGTCCTATGTGGGCCCGATCCTGTGTGGGTCCGATCCTGTGTAGGTCACTGCAGGGGTTAGTACCTATCGATCCTTCGTGGGTCCGACGACTTAGATGGTTGAGTGATCATCTTTATCGTCATCCGAAGAAGTATACATGTGTGAGCTGAATCTTCTGTTTTACTCGATAGAGGTGGTGCGCTTGGTTGTAGCGGCAGACCCGCGATACTGGAGACGAGCGTACGGAGTACGGAGACCGTGTAGCCGGCTGAGACCTGAAGACTGCTCGACCGACTCGACTTGGAGTGAGTCGACTAGCCCAGTGGACGGAGCGCCCGGTATTTGGCGGCAGACCCACGGCGGACGGAGCGCCTGGTAGTTGGCAGCAGACCCGCGGTACTCGACTGGAGGAGTACCTCTGTAGGCTATTTGGGTGAGCGCCCGGTATTTGGCAGCAGACCCTCAGCGGACGGAGCGCCCGGTAGTTGGCGGCAGACCCGCGGTACTCGACAGGAGGAGTACCTCAGCAGTCTTAGGTTAGTGAGCAGTATCTCAGAGTCGTGACAGGACACTGTACACTTCAGTGATGGGGCTCTTCAGTAGTTACGTTTTTGATAATGAAAATCCTGTGTGAGCTGAATCCTGTTTGCTTTCCTGTGTGGATTGAGTTGTGCTATCCTGTGTGGATTATGTTTTGCTTTCCTGTGTGGAATACGTTTACTTTCCTGTGTGGACTGAGTTGTACTTGGGCTCGGAGGTTGGAGCGTATTTGAAATTGATGACTTAGGTATATGTATGGGCATATACCTAAGCAGTGTTGGTTGTTACTTCGTTTTTGTACCTTTCTTCGTGGTTTATCCTTTGTGGATTTTGAGAGACCTTCAGAGGTCTCGGGGTCCCTACTGAGTAGCTTATACTCACCCCTGCACGGGCTTTGCCCGCACTACGTTGTGTTGGTCGCAGACGACGGACAACGTTGATCTTAGCTGAGGCTTGCAGAGCAGGACTGTACCTAGAGGTGGACTACTGGGCGGGACGTGCTCGGAGCGGACGGCGGGACCCGTGGAGCAGTGGAGCTATCTGTACCCACCCTTCCGGTGGGATTTCCGGTGGACAGCTCGGTGTAGCGGCTTTTACTTTTCAGTTGTTGTTTTCCCTTTCGAGTTGTACTTTACTTTCCGCTTTCTTACTCTGTGGTGTTTGTTTTACTTTACAATGGCAATGCCTTCCCTTTTTAACGGGATTTACGCCTTGGTGCTAGTCGCCAGCCCCTGGCCTATGGAAGGCGGGCTTGGGGTAGTCACGGCACGGACCCCGAGGGCGGGTCATGACAAATTGGTATCAGAGGAGTTCGGTTCTACCGTGAACTCTGATCTTTTCTATGTGAAGCAATAATGTTTAGCGTATTGAGTGTGGTTTTCAGTCCAGGGAGTCCAGTGTTGGTGCGGCGGCCGACGTATCCGTACACCAGGACCCTGACTTCTGATTTCTGACTTAATGCACGAAAACATTGATTGCGTGTGTGATTCAAAGTTTTCTTTGTGATTACTTATATCAGCTCACCAGGTATACTGTTCTGACCATGGTGCACCTGTTTCCTTTTCAGGATGGCCCCACGATGGCTTCCAGCTAGGGTTCCGAGAGTCGAGCGTGACGACAGCCCACCGAGCGACGAGGCCTCGGTGCAGGGCCCTTTGACAGCAGTGGCACCAGCGGTAGCTCTACCCGCCGTGCCCCCGATGCTTCCAGCACTAGCCACTGACGATGCACGTCGCCTTAGCGCACTGCATGAGTTTCAGCGCCAGCGACCACCTAGGTATTGCGGGGAGACGGATCCCCAGGCAGCAGAGGACTGGCTGGAGGCAGTGGTACGTGTGTTTAGGCTAGTGAGGACACCAGCAGACCTCATGGTGATCCTCGCTGCGAGTCTACTTCATGCAGCGGCAGGACAATGGTGGAGCTTGATGCTCCAGGTGCACGATGAGGCATCTCTACTATGGATGGACTTTGAGAGCCTCTTCCGCTCGGAGTTCGTTCCAGCCCCCCTTCGTGCGGTGCGTATCCAGGAGCTTCTTCAGCTGCAGCAGGGCAGCATGACAGTCGCTCAGTACTCGGCGAGATTTAGCGATCTCTCGCGCTACTCGACCAACATGGTACGGGACCCATTCTTCCGGGCCCGGACCTTCGAGCAGGGTTTGAGACACGAGATCAGGGCATCGCTGATCTCCCTCAGCATACCGACTCAGACAGGAGTACTGGAGCGGGCCCTTCTGATCAAGAGCTTCCTTGTTGATTCTACACCAGCGCAGCGACCCACCGCAGGGCGGCACGTGGCAGAGTCATCTGCAGCAGGTAGCCGACGGATGACTCAGGGTTCCAGGCAGACCAGACCTACCAGTGGCCGACTGCACGACTCAGGCTCAGTTGTGCGGGGAAGCCGGGGTGGAGTCAGAGCCAGGCGTGCCGAGAGTGGGCAGTGTTACTCCTGTGGCGGGATTGGTCACATGGCTCGTGACTGTCCGACCCGCCATGCTGGTGATCAGCAGTTAAGTGAAGAACCTCCCAGGCAGAGGTAGAGGTTCGACCGTGGCGGTCCGCTGGGAGGAGGCGGACGAGGCAGAGGAGCTGGACGAGCAGCCGGTGGTGGGCGACGCTTTGAGGCTCTGCCACCACCACCACCAGGAGGTCCACCCCGACCACAGGGAGTAGGTGAACATGCGAGAGCTCAGCTTCAGGCAGTCGAGGCCTTCGATCATGGAGCTCTGGGAGCCGATGGACAGGAGCAGAACTAGTGGATACGTCCTTTGTACTTCTGGTTTCTTGTCGCTTTTGTGTAGCGTCTTGTATTATGAGCTACAATAATAAAAAAATGCATACCTTTGTGATATTTTCGTTCATGTCCTCTTTCGTGATGTTACTAAGAGGTTCCAGTTTTGGCTGTTGACTTGACCCTCACTTGTAAGACATATACTGGAGGAGATCCAGTTACCACACACTGATGCCGACAGTGTGACTCAACCCTTGGAGGCGAGAGTAATGGTTGAATCTCTTAGTAGTAGCGTCGAGGCCTTACGACATCATCCTTGGTATGGATTAGTATCATCCATGTTAGGATTGACTGTATTAGGAAAAGAATGTGGTTCATCTAGGGGATGGGCCAGTTTTCTCTTATCGGCAAAGAAGAAATCTTGCAGCTCTGTTGGGACCGGAGATGGTCCAGGCCACGACAGAGAAGGTCCAGGTCATCCAGGAGCGGATGAGGACAGCTCAGAGCCGGAAGAAGTCATATGCTGACAGGAGGCGGAGGCCACTAGAGTTTGAGGATGGCGACCACGTCTTCTTGCGGGTATCACCTCGACGTGGTATTCGGAGATTTGGCCGAGGCGGCAAGTTATCTCCGTGCTTCATCGGACCCTTCCAGATTCTCAGCAGGATTGGCGAGGTGGCTTATCGCCTGGCTCTACCAACTCAGTTGAACCGGGTGCACGACGTCTTCCACGTGTCTCAGCTGAGGAGATACGTGAACGACCCGACACACATCATTGACCATGGGGAGCTTGATGTTGACGATGGGGCGACTTTTACGGAGGTCCCGGCGGAGATAGAGGATCGACAGGAGCGAGTCCTACGTGGGCGATCGATTCCTCCTGTGCGCATCAGATGGCAGCACGGGAATCTCCAGGAGAGCACATGGGAGCGGGAGGCTCAGATGCGTGCTCAGTACCCTCATTTGTTTCCCTAGTTTTTGATGTATCTTTACGGGGACGTAAACCCCTGAGTTGGGAGTAATGTAAAGACCCGTTAAATTTAAGGGAAATTTCTTCTTAATTTTTTTTGGAATTTTACAAGAGCGCGGTTCTTGACGGCACCTGATTCCGAGGCCCGGAGTGCCCGGAATCAATTTCCGAAGTTTGGCTCGGGTACGTTCAGTGAACGAACGAGCGGGAATTTCTAACTTTTGATCCGGTGCTCGGAATTGAAATCCGAGGTCACCGATGAACTCGCAGCGCCGATTTTCGCTTAAGGAGACCTTTTCGGAAGTTTCGTTTATTACGGGTTGAAAGTTAGTTTTTGGGTTTTTAGATTAAGTTAAATAAAATTTGTGAAATACAAAATTTTATTTAAACTTATTAGTTAACTTCTCCCAAAGGAAGTTAGGGGTGGGACCCACACCCACTTAACCTCCCTTGAGAGGATTAAGTGTGGTGGGGCCCACACGAACCCTAAACTTTTCATCTTTCTCCCAACTCCCTTAACCCCTCTTTAAATGACATGAGTTATTTTATTTTTGGAGTTATCCTTTTTGAATTTCAAACCTTTGAAATTCATTTGTTAAGTTTGAGAATAAAATAAGCTCTTATCTTATTTTGTTGAGTTAGAACTCTTTAGCCATCTTGAGAGCTTTTGAGAGCTTTTCTTCCTTCTTCAATATTTGACGAAGAACGCTCAAGCTTGACGAAGAACGCTCAAGCTCCGACGAAGAACGCCGCTCCTCTCTTCTTCGTCTTCCGTGTCTATGAGAGGGAACGCCGCTTCCTCCTCGTACTTTCTTCATCGGCATACGAAGATTCGCCAACGACGTACCTCTTCGTCATCGGATTTGACGAACGACTACCACGACGCCCGACCTCTGCGACGTTGTCTTCCGTGGGACGTTGACAAATCTTCGAACCTATACCCAAGGTAGGGGTTGTTGTTATTTGTTTATTTATTTATCCTTGTTCGTGGTTCTTGCATGACTAATGTAAGGACTTTAAATAAGTGTTATTGTTTAACGTGATGGGGCCGGACCGCATGAACACGGCCGAACCCCCTCCTTCGTTCTTGATGTTTTATATTGCGGATGAATCAAGGTGGCGTGGTGCCGTCGCACCACGCGGATTTTCGCCGGAATCTTCTTACGCGACGCCGTCGCGCCGCGCCATGGAAGAATCATCAAGAACGCGACGCCATCGCGCCGCGTTGAAGGAAATCAAAGGCGCGGCGGAGGGGCGCGGTGCCGTCGCACCGCGCCGGACGACGAACACCGCGGCCGGTTCCGGGCCGCGGAGGGACGAGAAGACCGGCGGCCGGGCCGCCGGCGTCCGAAGCCGAAAAGGGGACCGGATTTTCCGGTCCCGTTGGAGAAAACCGGCCGGCCGGAAGGTCAAAGGCCGGGGGAAATAAATTCCCCCGGCCAGCTCTAAAACCCCCTTCATTTAAGAGGGGGGCGGTTTCCTTTGGGGGGGCAGGAGGCCCCCCCGGTTTAATCAAGCAGGCCCCCACGAGGGGGGCCGTTTTCCAAAAGTGTGCGGCACATATGTCGCGCGGCCACTCCAAGAAGCGGGGGGCCTTGCCCCCCCCCCCCCCCCCCGCGCTGCCTCCATGCGGCGCCAGGCCGCCGCGCCGCCGGCCGGCCGGTCCGGGTTGGACCCGGGTCGGGTCGACCCAGTTCGGGCCGACCCAGGGGGGTCGGGCCGGGTCGGCCCGGACCCCCCATTTTGGAGACGATTTCGGTCTTTTAGCCATAACATGAGCCACGGACCTCCGAATGATGAACCGTCTGTTGCAACGCGATCCTTGGATCGAGACGGTCGTTTCGGTATATCGCACTCAAAGTTTCGGAACACTTTGAGTTCGGCCGGGTTGGTTCGTTCACGAAACCAACCGGGCCTTCGGAGCGGAAACGCTCATATCTTGAGCTACGGACGTCCGATTGACGTGCCGTTAGTTTTGTTGTGTTCCTCTTAGTGAGACGGTTCTTTTGGCATGCTCCGCCCGAGGTTTGGACGCAGGTGGAGTACTATCGGGTTGGTTTTGCCTTAAAAACCAACCGGGCCCCGGGGACGAAAATGCCAATAACTCTCAGACCGGGCGTCCGATCGACGCGCCGTCTGTTGCGTTGAGTTCCTTTTGACAATACGGAACTTTTGGATACATCAACTCTGGACTTTGTGACAGTTGATGAATCAGCCTCTCGGCCCGTGGAGCGGACCCTCCGAACGAGCTTGCTGTGTGCGGGAACCCTAGTGCTGGCTGCGACTGTTACCGTGACTACTGCTACTATTGCTACTGTGACTGCGACGACGAAAGTACAGAGATCCTGTGTGGATTCGACGACGATGACTTCTGCACTCAGCAATCCTACGTGGATCAGTGCTACAGGTCCTGCGTGGGCCCGATCCTGTGTGGGTCTGATCCTGTGTAGGTCACTGCGGGGGTTAGTACCTATCGATCTTTCGTGGGTCCGACGACTTAGATGGTTCAGTGATCATCTTTATCATCATCCGAAGAAGTATACCTGTGTGAGCTGAATCTTCTATTTTACTCGATAGAGGTGGTGCGCTTGGTTGTAGCGGCAGACCCGCGATACTGGAGAAGAGCGTACGGAGTACGGAGACCGTGTAGCCGGCTGAGACCTGAAGACTGCTCGACCGACTCGACTTGGAGTGAGTCGACTAGCCCAGTGGACGGAGCGCCCGGTATTTGGCGGCAGACCCACGGCGGACGGAGCACCTGGTAGTTGGCAGCAGACCCGCGGTACTCGACTGGAGGAGTACCTCTGTAGGCTATTTGGGTGAGCGCCCAGTATTTGGCAGCAGACCCTCAGCGGACGGAGCGCCCGGTAGTTGGCGGCAGACCCGCGGTACTCGACAGGAGGAGTACCTCAGCAGTCTTAGGTTAGTGACCAGTATCTCAGAGTCATGACAGGACAATGTACACTTCAGAGATGGGGCTCTTCAGTAGTTACGTTTTTGATAATGAAAATCCTGTGTGAGCTGAATCCTGTTTGCTTTCCTGTGTGGATTGAGTTGTGCTATCCTGTGTGGATTATGTTTTGCTTTCCTGTGTGGAATATGTTTAGTTTCCTGTGTGGACTGAGTTGTACTTGGGCTCGGAGGTTGGAGCGTATTTGAAATTGATGACTTAGGTATATGTATGGGCATATACCTAAGCAGTGTCGGTTGTTACTTCGTGTTTGTACCATTCTTCGTGGTTTATCCTTTGTGGATTTTGAGAGACCTTCAGAGGTCTCGGGGTCCCTACTGAGTATCTTATACTCACCCCTGCACGGGCTTTGCCCGCACTACGTTGTGTTGGTTGCAGACGACGGACATCGTTGATCTTAGCTGAGGCTTGCAGAGCAGGACGGTACCTGGGGGTGGACCACTGGGCGGGACGTGCTCGGAGCGGACGGCGGGACCCGTGGAGCAGTGGAGCTATCTGTACCCACCCTTCAGGTGGGATTTCCGGTGGACAGCTCGGTGTAGCGGCTTTTACTTTTCAGTTGCTGTTTTCCCTTTCGAGTTGTACTTTACTTTCCGCTTGCTTACTCTGTGGTGTTTGTTTTACTTTACAAAGGTAATGCCTTCCCTTTTTACCGGGATTTACGCCTTGGTGCTAGTCGCCAACCCCTGGCCTATGGAAGGCGGGCTTGGGGTAGTCACGGCACGGACCCCGAGGGCGGGTCGTGACAATTTTTCCATGGAAAATTTCAATACATGCTCATTAGGTCTACTAATATTGGATAAATTCAAAGCACCTTCATGTTACTTGTATACATTTTTTTCTAATGATCTATATAGGATACATAAAGATGAAAATTTAGTGTACTTGAACCCTCCTGAGCATTGATTCTTATATGGAAATCCCCCATCATGATTATTATTATGCTAAGTTATTCACTCCATCATATATTAATGGATTGGCCTATGGTTATGGATTTGATGAATGTGATGCATATCCATCTTACCTATATACACCCAAGAGAAAAGGTTAAAGATGAATTAAAAATTTTCAATATTTTATCTAGTAGCTTTATCTCATCCTATAGTTATAGTAAATAAGTATAGTATCCATCTTCCTTATATTCATCTAATATTATAATATATAGGGATTATTGGCTAATTAAAACTCTTCATCATTTGACTCAAGTATATTGATATTAGGATTTACCATATCTATTTATAAGAAAATTTTAAATGGATTTAATTATAATGAATTAACTAATTATAATTTCAAATATATTATCCTGAATTGATAGTAAAAACATAAATGTTCATAAAATTTATATTACTTCAAGAAGTAATTTTTTCCATTAGGTAAAAGTAAGAGATGAACACATAGATATTAGTCTCTATAAAATGATATACAAAATGATAAATGAATTGGAATAATATTAAAAGGTATTTTAAATTGAATCTTAATGTTGGATCACTAATTTATCTATAACCCTAACAACATGACTTTGTTCAGACAACCTTGATGTTTCCACCTTATCATCGGGCCATAGCATCTCCTTCCATTAAACAACATCCATTATTTTTTTAGCTTCTTAAACTAATTTTTGTTTCCTTATACTACCTTCTTAGTGGTCGAAAACTCCATAGAATGTTGTTCCAATGATTCCCTTACCTCCATGGATTGATGTTGTCACTCTGTTGAAAACACTACATTTTGGGATGCATTATGAAGCACCACAATACTTATTATCTTGGATCATGCATGAGACATTGTTGTTGAAAATTTTGACTATAGAATTTTGGATCACTCTCATCTTGAAATCACCCATAACACTTAATAGATTACATTGTAATCAAACCCATCATAATGTAGTTAAATGAACATGCATTGAAAATGATATAGATTACTAATGAGTTTTCTAAGAGGGGTTTGATGAATCAACCTCCATATGTTCCCCCATACTAACTATTAAATATTTAATTACAGTAAATATTACTCGTAGTCTGAGTTAATTTCAATCATAGGGGATGACACATAAACTGGGACTGACTCACTAAAAGCGGACTAAACATTAATATATATGGAATGTGCTAATATTAGACTAGACCATTCCTATATAATTAATTATATTTTAGGAATTAGATTAGAGGCCTCACAAACTTCTGATGTTCAAAGAAGTGTTGTTAGATTTTATATTGAATGTATGTCATCTATAAAATATGATATCCAAAAAAAAACAATGTAAATTACCATATTTAATTTTTGGGGTGTTGACCTACTAAAATATTTACATTTTGTTGAGAGGTGAAATATAAGGTTATCCTCATTCTAACAATGTTTATTAATAAAAAATGGAAGTATACTGTTTTTCAAACACCATCACTTTTCCTACATTAACTGATTGGGATCTTCTTACAAAGGTCCATGAATAATGCATCGAGGTGTAAATTCAAACTCTTATAGAACCACACCCTCTAGTAGAGCCATAGGATGTGTTAGATTCTATGGTTTAAACATATCCATAATGGCCTAATGAAAGACTATAGATAAAAAATTGATGTTTCCTGGTGTGGATAACAATAAAAAGTGTAGGAGTAAAAATAGAATTCTTTATTACAGAGATAAAATAAACATAATGATCGTAAACTCATGATGGTGAAAAATTTATTTGATTTCCATGAGGTCACATACTATATATGAGTGGGATAAAACATTCTTTTGCACATTGAAATTGATTCCACGGTCTATCCTCTTCCAGGATTTACTAATTTATACATCCATGGAGGTCCCTTTCTTATGTGAAAAATCATGTGGTCATGGGAAATTGATTATCTTGAAACCATGAATCTTATATAAATATATGATAAAGATAAAGGATTTATATGAAATTATAAAAAGGCCTTTGAAAAATAAATGTCTAGATAAAATGATTACACAACTGCCCCAAGTGAGGATATAACTCCAAAAACCTTTCATTTTCCTACCAACTGACCTCTTAAAATATAACTTGATTTGGGGAATCACTAAAAGTGGTAGTAGGAATACCCTAAGAAGGTTGATTTCATAGATATCATCTATTACATGATAGTATGTGAAGGATTTTGTAAAACTTTTTAACTCATATAAACCTATGACTCGGACAACATTCCCCTTAGTGTATATTTCTATAATTTTTTATGTGGGGAAACCAATCTAGATTTCTGGAAATAATGGGAGGAGAAATAAGTGACAGTGTAAAAAAACAACATTTAAAATTTAATACGGGTAACAATTAAATTACTTGAAGATTAATTCTAGTTATATTATCCCTTCTCAGTGTATATATTGCCTATAATATGTTATCTTCATATTTTTATCCTTCTAAATAATTATTATTTCAAACATCACCCACAAAATAAAACTCTATCAGTCAAATCACCTTGTACAAAGAGAATTATCAATCCCTGACTATTTGAAATACAACATCAAAATCTGTGATATAAGATTTAACCTAGTTGGGTAGATGGTTTGTAAGATATGCTGGAATTTGTATTAATCAGAATCAATTTTATTTTGATTATTACATTCACTTATAGGATCTCTCAGATTTCCTGAATAGATAAAGTTCCAATATAGTAGTTCCTCCGGGACAATGCTTCTAAAAGCTATATTTATAAGGGTATGTGATAAAATATCCACCCTAACTGTGGAAGGATAATGGTCTATGTGAATCAATCATTTCTATAGAATCTAGGTCATCATAGGATTCCTTATCTTAAGAATATTATCATGTATCCTATCACTACTGACCTACTTATTTTTTGGTTTCCATTAGTCAATGGTAGAACCTGGATTGGGGGTAAAAAGATAGTTTTGTGGCCTATACGATACAACTAGATCTTAATATTAATGTACTCAGTTGATATCTCGATGATGGTATTGTTTGGTGGGAATGAGAATTATATGAACGTTTTTTCTAGTGTTAGAATCATCCAAACCAATTTTGAAACCATAATATACCACTCATCCAAGAAGATTTCAGCAAATTTAGGACACTTAGTCTGTATACTATGAAAACTGTGATATAATCGGTAGGGTCTATACACCTTACAAATGGTTTCATTAGTAATCCAAGATACCAATTTGTCATATCTTAGTGTAATTAATAATGCATGATATTCCTTTTTATCAGTCATTCTTTTGATGATTATTTTTGTTTGGGTATGATACGATGTGTATAAAAATTGATTTTGAAAATTTATCATGTTGTCCACAATTCATTCATTGAGAAAGAGCATCTTAACCCCAAAAATAAAAAAAGTATTGGACTGAGAACCAAAATCCAATTGGGCATTTATAAATTCATAACCTCACATGTGAGTTGTGTTCCAAACCCAGAGAAATTACAATGGTCCAACAAGTCTAAATGGTTCCATTCAACTATAAATGTGCTTAAAAAATGTTAAATATTGTCCAACATTATCACCACCATATTCATCTTCCTATTGTTCTCCAACTTAGATTTTATTTTATAAGTTCCAATGCATACACCTTGGTGTAACTACCTCAAAAAAGGATATATCCATTGATTTTCATATCTGGGAAGGCTTCTATGTGGACTTGTGGGTTAACATAGGGGTTACCTCTCACACCCACTCTCTATATTGACCTTCTTCATGTGTTTTCCATAATACATTGGGTATATCAGAGTTATTATAAGTTAGGAAGCTTTGGATACCTGTTATTTATTTCTCTCAACAATTTTAGATGATGAAGAGTTCCATCCATGTTCTAAATAGATCATCAGATTAAGGGTGAAGGTCCTCTTCAATATAATTCCTCACTATCCTAAGTATCTCCATTGTGATTAGAAGAGTCCTTTTAATATTGTTCTATAAAATTTTTTAGGTATTATCTTAATATATATATCTTATAGTATCATATCTCCAATGATCATGTGCACATCCCATAGGATTATCATGAAATCTATATGCATCAAGTGAATTGTGTTTTTTATGGTATCCATATATATATTAGATCTATTATAATCTTTTAATTCTAGTGGGAGAACAATTTCGACACCCAATCTACTTTGAAGATACCTACGAAAATCATTTCACTTTCCAATTCCATTCATCATTAGAATAATAGGAATGAGTAACCCAATCCATGATAAATACTAATCTAGGGTTAATTGTGTAACTGGTGATCATCAATAGTATCTAGCTAGGTATGCATCTCCACAAAATATAGGTGTAATTATGGATATAAAAATATAGAGTGTGATTTCCTTCATTTAGGTTTAGTTGAGTGTACCTAAGGAAATACCACTCAAAATGATATATCTTTTAGATTAATCAAATAGGTAAAGAGATATTATCTTGGGCATGATCATTGTTGTGGTTGATGGAGTATGCTAGTTGGTTTACAACTTTTTGGGGTTTAGGGATGGGAACATATGCCAATATCTTTATCCATTAATTGGGTATCTTCTCTGATGTTGGGTAATTTCAAAGACCATAACCAATTAGGTCTAAAATAAGTATTTTCCATGAGTTTATATGTTGATTCAAGATATCTTTGACATATTTAATTATATCTATATTCTTTAATAGTGAAAGATCAAGTATATGAATGTTCCTAGTTAGGATAATTGTATCAACGAGATGGAGAGGGGTGAATTAGTGATAAATTTTATTTTATGTTTATTTGAAACAACCATCTCCTCCAATTAAAGATTTAAATTTCCTATTAAAAACCAAACAAACACACATCCACAGGAACACCCAAATTTATAAGGCTCAATATTCAATATGAATAAATAAGAACTTGGTATGGTTTGGATGTAATCTAATACCACATAATCTATATGAAATCATTCCATGGATTAAAATATGTAGGATAAACACATATACTCATGTAGTACTATGTAAACAATTATAATAGCGCATGTGCACACACTTAGAACAAATAGGGTAAAACAATTATTTTGTAACAACTCATATTACCTGTGAATATTTTTAATTCCACAAATGTATTAAATTGTAACAATTCTTCAATTTCTTACCGAGAATATGGAAATAACTTTGAGGAATTTTAATATACAATTCATGTCTGATTTCTCAGTCTTATCTTCATACTATGATTCTACAAATATGATTTCCCACTTTGATCTGCCCAGTCCAATCTTCAAATCTGATTACCCAATATGATAGATGTGTCTCTTTCAAAACATGATCATGAAAATTTATAAATCTTCTTTCCTCAGTCTAGAAACCCCAATATAGAAACCCCCAATCTCATTATCCCACTTGATAAAATGATCATTCAAATATTATTGAGAATCCAAATACAGTAATCATTTGAATGTGATAATCACTGAATACGATGATCAGCTAAATACAATGTTGCGATTTTGTCTCTTCTCATTTCACTTCATTCATCAAAACTTCATAAAAAAAGTCTCAATATGAAAACTTCTTTCACTCCCTTAAAATTTGGAGCTTCTATCTCTTCTATGGTGAGAAGTACATTAGTCAAAAAATTACAAAGTACACTCACCTTTTATAGGTGACCCATGGATGGTTTTTGGTGGGAATCCTTAAATCTTTCCTGATGAAAATAATTAACCCTAAACTCGATTTCCCTTGAATTTTTGATGAATATTGACTTCATAAACTCTTATATAATATTTTTGAAGATACATAAAACCATATAACTTCTTTCTAATATCATTTCAATATCCAATATGGATCCTATTTCAAAATCCAAATTTTCTCAATCCAATTTCTTCATTCTGATTTTAGAATTAGATACTCTATACCAGTTTACAAGTATTCTTTATTTTTCAATATCCCCCTTGACAACACATTAAACAACACTTTTCAACTATTCTCTTGACCAAGTGGAATCCTTCTTGGAAGTTAAACAAAGTAATTCAACTCTTAAATGGATAACTACATTGTTGATCAGCTTCTATTATTTTATTTTCATCCATCATTTTTAAGAAATTAATTCATTGAATAAAATGGAATCCTAAATCTGATAACCAGATTATTTCTCTTCAGAATACATTGAAACTTGAAAAAATTATTTTCCTTTTCCATTAAATTCATTCCCCAAATATTTTTTTCTTTTGGTTTTTGTTATGACGAAAAACCAGGTCCTTTGGTTTCTTACATTTGTCACAAACCTCCTCATACTTTTTGAATCTGAGGACCATATGAATTTTACATTTTGAATATGATGATGATCAGATGCTACAATTACGACCTTTTTTTTAGAAACATTCTTCTTTCCTTCTCATCCTGAATATGATTGCTCAGAATAAAATTACCCTGAATTCAATCATGATAAATATGATTTCTAGAACTTTTCTCTTTCCATCCAGCTCTGATTAATCTATATATGATTGAAAATATTTCTTTCTTTCATCTAGATCCAATAAATGAGAATGAAATTGTAGAGACCCGAAGCTTATCGTACATGGACATTACATTACTTTTGCGGAATACTTAGTACATAACAAAAACACACACACACAAGGATCGTAATTGTTTAGTGTCTTTGGAAACTCGGAATATAATCTTCTAATCCTGGTGAAAGATCTTCAACATCTCCCATAAAGATCTTCTTTTTTTTTACCTAAAACCTTTCTTTATATCCTGGGGAAAAGAAAACATAAAAGGGTGAGCTCAAATGCTCAGCAAGGGCAAATAAAGGAAATAAAAATCATATCATATCTTTATGAAAATCAAAACCTGCAAAAGAGATCATAATATCTTAACATGAAATAAATCATAGAAGTGAAAATGAAACCATAACTTAAAACATTACTCATTGTGGCATACACACATAATCATAGAGAATCATTTTCTGTTAGTCAAGACTCATTGCCAAGACTATCTTAGTGGACAAAGTCCCTTTCTGAATCGAGTAATCCTCGTTTCAGTCCTGTTTCACTGAACCGGTATAACCTACCATTCCAGCCATGTCTATCTCATGAGATATGAAATCTTTACCCAATGCATTGGAGGGAGATATAGGTCCCACCCATCTCTTAATGAATCCTTTCTTATGTGTGCCACAAAATCATAAATCAGACATCATTGCATAACCCATGTAATAAAAATGGGATTCTTAAACAACATGACATCATAAAACCATTCATATAAGATAAAGGAATTCATAAACATAATTCCATCACAACATAGTCAAATCAATGTAAAAATATGGATAGAAACAGAACCCTTTATTATCTTATATGGATAATAATTTTGATAAAACACTTGAATTGAATTCTTGAGGAAAATATCCTTTCTTCTTCAAAATCAATTTCTTTTCTCAAAACATCATGCAATTTTAAAAGAAAGAGATTTTATTGAAAATAGTCATAAAATCTTTTAGAGGAAGCTTCATGAAAATAAGGCTTTATAAAATAGTATAAATCCGTTCGTGCCGTATAAGTTAAAAAAAACATTCTTCGTATTTTTGTCGGAAAAGTCAAAAAGTACCTCGTACGAAAAACGAAAAAAGATTCCTTTCATATCCTTTACTAAAAACTCATAGAAGGGTAAAATTGGATTTAAAAAATTGTAGGTGGATGGAAATAATATTACATATTGAGGGAACATGGATGTGGATGATAAAATACACCCCAGTAAATACTTACGAATAAACAATCTCGGATAAAAATGAGATTGTGATATTTCCCTTACCTTAGGTCCGATTTTCTTTGTTCGTGTCCGAAGATCCTGTATAATGGTTTAAATAATGTTATTGACTTATTCCAGAATCATACATATTGATATGAGATCATATATGGTCATATTATTAGCTTCTTGTTAGTAATATTTCATTGTTACTTGTTACTCGGGTCTTTATAACTTTTTGTTCTTATGCGTGTTTTGTCGAATAAATTCTTATTCTTATCTTTAGGTTATAGATAATTCATTTCCAGAATGGTATTAGTGTAGTATATACCATATTCATTCATTCAATTCATTTATATAATCATTATGAAATGAAGATCATGTAGAACGAGTCGCATCACATCGTGGAGACGGTATTCCGTACGTACGCACGAGTGATGATATCGTTCCTATGATCGTGGAATTGTATTGGAGTATATATATATATTATTTCAGTATCAATATTACTTAATAATAATCATATATAGTTACTGATTACACCATTATACCCATCCTTGTAAGGTGATGGTGGAAAATAGATTACACCACGGCGTGGAGACGGTATTCCGTACGTACGCACGCGCGGTGATTTCATTTTTCCGTAGGATGGATAGAAGGTGAATTAGGGTTGTTTCATATTTATAATAACATATCAGTATGTAAGTAATACTGATGTTATTACTTTATCATGAAACAACTAAAGAAGAAGAAGTTGAAGAAGAGAGAAATTGAAAAGATCGGTAATGAATATTACCTCTTCTTTGGAACGCCTCTTTGAATCCTCCACTTAAGGAACTAAGATTGGTCTTTGGAGAAGACCAGGACCTCTAGGATTATTCTAGGGAAGTGGGGAGGAGAAAATGGCAGGGGTTGGCCGAGCTTGAGTGCTCAAATTGGTGTGAGGAGGAGGGGGAGGAGGTGTCCTTTTATAAGGGAGGAGAGGGGCACCTTAGGAATATCTCAAAATATTAATTTATATTAAAGTCAAAATCGGTTTATAATGGTTCCAAAGGGTCTTATTTCGAAGCGAAAGTGGGGATGGGTCGAAATCCTATCAACCAATAGGATTTAGACAAGTTTGGGGTATTATGTTAACCTTATCAATTAGATTTAACTCTAAGTTAATTAATTTAACTTTTACCATGTCTTTTTGTTTTCTTTCACTATATGGTTAATAAACTTACTATAACATGCCAAACGAACCCCAAATTGTTTATTATTAATATATATATCCTTATCTAAGTCATTTGGCCGAACCTTAGATTTTTAGGAATACAATAACAATTAATAATATAATATTTGATTTAAAAACTATTTTGTGTCAATTTTGACACTATTTGATATATGATTTTTGTGAAAGTCATAACAGAATTAAATGTTCGAAACAAGTTGATTAAATCAACATTAATATATCATAGTAACCTAGAAAATTAGTGGAATTCATAAAAAATCTCAAATTACATTTATTTTGGTGTTTATAACATCAATTATGTCAATATTTCATTAATAAGATAATTACTGCATCATCGTTGTGTCATAAATAAATTAAATTATTTGATGTCTAAAAAATAAAAATAAAATAGCATCATGTAGGAAATCTTTTTATCTTTCTAATGAATATTTACAATCGAATTTATCTTATGTATAACCCCATATTAAAAATGATTTACTTATTAAACATTGATTTTAACTATTTTAACCCTTCTTTAAATAAATTAATAATAAATGTCCTAATCTAATCCAAGTGGGCCTAAATGGTCATATTTTATTCCTAAGTTTGTTTTTGGTCGAATTACACTTGTCCAATAGAATTAGGACATGTGTTAGGGTAATATTAATATCATATTTACCCTTAGTTACCTTATTTACTATTAACCGTGGTAAAAAAAGTAAAAAGTTACTATTCACCAAAAAATTATTTTCATCTCATTGAACCACATTTTAGTCCTTGATATTAACCGTGTCTCTCGGATTTTCGAAATTCCATTCGCAGAAGCGGTAAAATTAAGTTTTATGCAAAATTCAGTTTTTAACCTACCACTTAGTAGTTTCACTATTCATCAAAAATTGATGTTTTTCAGAACAATGCCAAAATTTCATCCCAAGCTATATTTCATATTCCGAATTCAAAAATGAAGTCTATTTTACCAAATTCATAACATAAAAGTTGCATTAATTAATTTTATAATTAAATCCCGCTGTTAAAACAAATAGCGTGTTTTTAAGAAACAATATCTATCAAAAGATTGACACTTGTTTATGTCTAGTTTAAATGTGAAACTACATCCAATGACCAACATTGTATTAAATTGTAAAAATATATTCTAAATATACTTTAAAACCACTCAAATTAATGATTTATCACTATTAATTATTTTGATTAAAAAAGTTGTTTTTAATTATAATTTAGTAATTTTCACTATTAATATGAAAGTTATCCGAAAAGTACCAAAATTTCACCTTAGGCTAAATTCGATACTCCGAATCCAAAAATAATGTTCATTTTGAAAAATAAGATTTACTGGATTTCAAAAAGTGGTTATTACTATTCATAACGGCTAGTTTTAATAATATTTTTATAGCATATCGTTGTTTAGTGAAACTCGGTATTGCGTACTACACACGCTATCGAGGAAGGTCGCGATTGCGTGTAATGCAAGTCAAGTCAAGGATGTGTGTTGTGCAATCTCCTTTTGGTGTAGCGTACAACAAAAGACATTAATAAAATTAAAAAGAATATTTTTTATAAAATCTTGGGCTGTTACATTCTACCCCCCTTAAAATGAATTTCGCCCTCGAAATTCGTCGGGGTTATAAATGGTTTACTATTCGAAAGTTTCTTTAATAGAAACCCACATCGTAAAAAGGAATACCAAAACTTGGCTTTAAAAACTAAAGTATGAAATGTAACGATTACCCATATAAACTAATCACTGGGTTTCCACATAGGTGAAAATATGGATATGGAAGAGAAATCTAACCATCATGTTCTGATGGAGAGTGGTAGAGAACATGGCTATGGAAAATCCAGTAATCACAAATCCATAAATTTGTGACGATCTAAGGTACCATCTGATTCATCAGGTATAAGATCACTAGGACAACATTTTGGGTTTTCAAGATCATTTCCCTAAAGTTGAAAATTTGAATTAGAATAAATACTTACTTTATTTTGATACAATATCACTGTTGTTCGTGCCTTGAACAATTTCCACTTCATCTCTTAAATAAATGAAGTTGAATTTGTTATTCGTGAAGTGTTAGCAGATCATGTGTTAGAATGACGGGTCATTCCATCTGTCTCAAACAAAAGGTAAGCAAAAGTTATTAAATATACATAAGTCATTCTATAGTGAGATTAATCATATATAGTTCCTAAAATGGACTTATACTTCATATATCATACTTCTTAATATAATAAAACTAGTTTCTACTAAACAGGGACTTCCTGTAGGCCAGTGGTAGGCGATAAAGGCCAGTCGCACTTCGGTTGTGGGTTTGATTCCCACAGCCTTGTCCGAAGCGATGGGCTGTCGCCCGTCCTGCAGGTTGTCCTTTTTCTAAAACTATATTACTATAACATCCCATAAATAATATCGAAAAAAACTTCTATCCTTAAACAATACTAACTTATGTCCAACATAATCCATTCCAATCTTTAGGCTTATCTAAAATACTTCGGTCCAAGATCATAGTATAAAGAAAATGATCACGTGAATGCCATCATTTATCCCTCATATATCTTGTTCGTTACATTCCAGTCATGTGAATACCATAAAATGAATACCCATTGAATCTCAGTGAAAACATGAGTGCTGTCAAAAGTGAACTCTTTCCACATACCAAAATCCTCAAAATTCTATATACTCAAACCATGATATCACTTAGTCCTTATATCAATCATGAGCTCATGCATACAATCAAACATCTCATTATCGTATTATCCCTTCATTATGCGCATATCATATACTTTCCAAAAATACCTCAATCACTTCGAATACCACATTAGACCAATACATAAATATTCCAATACACCATAAAAGTACCTCAACAACATTATTCTTGAATACCAACACTTCAGTCCATCCACTTCAATGACTGTCCTGGAATAATTCCTTCCTTAATTTAGAAGAATCTTTTCAGGTCAGGGCATTGAGTTGGGTAATGCCCATGTTCTCCACAAATAAGACATTGAACTCCATAAAAATCTGTCACTCTATGACCCTTTTCTCCACACAGATAACATCGGTCCCTCCATTTGAGGTATTCCTCAAGGTTCTTCTTCCCTTCTTTAGAAATCTCAATCTTCCTTTCTTTATGCTCCTCAACATGCGAACATGCATAATAGTTTATCTTCCTCTTCTTTGATGAATTAGTCATACCACTAAATTTCACCTTGTTAATCATATATCGCGATGACTGATTCGGCATAATCAGAATATCTTTATCTCTAGGCATCACACAATTTTGTTGCTCATAGTCACCAATTTGTCCATTGGATTCAATGTTAACCAAATTCCTTCTGGTTCCCTCCATTAACTAAAACACAAAAATAATTTTGTGAGAGGCGAAATCATGCTAGGGATGACAACATAGTAAAGGGGGAGCACCCTCAATATCTAACATCTTAGGTTAAATTCTAATATCGTTACCGTAGTTCTAGGACTATATCCTATACGTATACTTATCCTTAGGGGCATCCCTAGACATACCTTAGAAATATCTCTAGGGATCTCACTAACGTTTTCGCATCCTAGTTTCCAAAGGTTGACTAAACCTTTCCTCTGATACCAAATGTAGAGACCCGAAGCTTATCATACATGGACATTACATTACTTTTGCGGAATACTTAGTACATAACAAAAACACACACACACAAGGATCGTAATAGTTTAGTGTCTTTGGAAACTCGGAATATAATCTTCTAATCCTGGTGAAAGATCTTCAACATCTCCCATAAAGATCTTCTTTTTTTTTACCTAAAACCTTTCTTTATATCCTGGGGAAAAGAAAACATAAAAGGGTGAGCTCAAATGCTCAGCAAGGGCAAATAAAGGAAATAAAAATCATATCATATCTTTATGAAAATCAAAACCTGCAAAAGAGATCATAATATCTTAACATGAAATAAATCATAGAAGTGAAAATGAAACCATAACTTAAAACATTACTCATTGTGGCATACACACATAATCATAGAGAATCATTTCTTGTTAGTCAAGACTCATTGCCAAGACTATCTTAGTGGACAAAGTCCCTTTCTGAATCGAGTAATCCTCGTTTCAGTCCTGTTTCACTGAACCGGTATAACCTACCATTCCAGCCATGTCTATCTCATGAGATATGAAATCTTTACCCAATGCATTGGAGGGAGATATAGGTCCCACCCATCTCTTAATGAATCCTTTCTTATGTGTGCCACAAAATCATAAATCATACATCATTGCATAACCCATGTAATAAAAATGGGATTCTTAAACAACATGACATCATAAAACCATTCATATAAGATAAAGGAATTCATAAACATAATTCCATCACAACATAGTCAAATCAATGTAAAAATATGGATAGAAACAGAACCCTTTATTATCTTATATGGAAAATAATTTTGATAAAACACTTGAATTGAATTCTTGAGGAAAATATCCTTTCTTCTTCAAAATCAATTTCTTTTCTCAAAACATCATGCAATTTTAAAAGAAAGAGATTTTATTGAAAATAGTCATAAAATCTTTTAGAGGAAGCTTCATGAAAATAAGGCTTTATAAAATAGTATAAATCCGTTCGTGCCGTATAAGTTAAAAAAAACATTCTTCGTATTTTTGTCGAAAAAGTCAAAAAGTACCTCGTACGAAAAACGAAAAAAGATTCCTTTCATATCCTTTACTAAAAACTCATAGAAGGGTAAAATTGGATTTAAAAAATTGTAGGTGGATGGAAATAATATTACATATTGAGGGAACATGGATGTGGATGATAAAATACACCCCAGTAAATACTTACGAATAAACAATCTCGGATAAAAATGAGATTGTGATATTTCCCTTACCTTAGGTCCGATTTTCTTTGTTCGTGTCCGAAGCTCCTGTATAATGGTTTAAATAATGTTATTGACTTATTCCAGAATCATACATATTGATATGAGATCATATATGGTCATATTATTAGCTTCTTGTTAGTAATATTTCATTGTTACTTGTTACTCGGGACTTTATAACTTTTTGTTCTTATGCGTGTTTTGTCGAATAAATTCTTATTCTTATCTTTAGGTTATAGATAATTCATTTCCAGAATGGTATTAGTGTATTATATACCATATTCATTCATTCAATTCATTTATATAATCATTATGAAATGAAGATCATGTAGAACGAGTCGCATCACATCGTGGAGACAGTATTCCGTACGTACGCACGAGTGATGATATCGTTCCTATGATCATGGAATTGTATTGGAGTATATATATATATTATTTCAGTATCAATATTACTTAATAATAATCATATATAGTTACTGATTACACCATTATACCCATCCTTGTAAGGTGATGGTGGAAAATAGATTACACCACGGCGTGGAGACGGTATTCCGTACGTACGCACGCGCGGTGATTTCATTTTTCCGTAGGATGGATAGAAGGTGAATTAGGGTTTTTTCATATTTATAATAACATATCAGTATGTAATTAATACTGATGTTATTACTTTATCATGAAACAACTAAAGAAGAAGAAGTTGAAGAAGAAAGAAATTGAAAAGATCGGTAATGAATATTACCTCTTCTTTGGAACGCCTCTTTGAATCCTCCACTTAAGGAACTAAGATTGGTCTTTGGAGAAGACCAGGACCTCTAGGATTATTCTAGGGAAGTGGGGAGGAGAAAATGGCAGGGGTTGGCCGAGCTTGAGTGCTCAAATTGGTGTGAGGAGGAGGGGGAGGAGGTGTCCTTTTATAAGGGAGGAGAGGGGCACCTTAGGAATATCTCAAAATATTAATTTATATTAAAGTCAAAATCGGTTTATAATGGTTCCAAAGGGTCTTATTTCGAAGCTAAAGTGGGGATGGGTCTAAATCCTATCAACCAATAGGATTTAGACAAGTTTGGGGTATTATTTTAACCTTATCAATTAGATTTAACTCTAAGTTAATTAATTTAACTTTTACCATGTCTTTTTGTTTTCTTTCACTATATGGTTAATAAACTTACTATAACATGCCAAACGAACCCCAAATTGTTTATTATTAATATATATATCCTTATCTAAGTCATTTGGCCGAACCTTAGATTTTTAGGAATACAATAAAAATTAATAATATAATATTTGATTTAAAAACTATTTTGTGTCAATTTTGACACTATTTGATATATGATTTTTGTGAAAGTCATAACAGAATTAAATGTTCTAAACAAGTTGATTAAATCAACATTAATATATCATAGTAACCTAGAAAATTAGTGGAATTCATAAAAAATCCCAAATTACATTTATTTTGGTGTTTATAACATCATTTATGTCAATATTTCATTAATAAGAAAATTACTGCATCATCGTTGTGTCATAAATAAATTAAATTATTTGATGTCTAAAAAATACAAATAAAATAGCATCATGTAGGAAATCTTTTTATCTTTCTAATGAATATTTACAATCGAATTTATCTTATGTATAACCCCATATTAAAAATGATTTACTTATTAAACTTTGATTTTAACTATTTTAACCCTTCTTTAAATAAATTAATAATAAATGTCCTAATCTAATCCAAGTGGGCCTAAATGGTCATATTTTATTCCTAAGTTTGTTTTTGGTCGAATTACACTTGTCCAATAGAATTAGGACATGTGTTAGGGTAATATTAATATCATATTTACCCTTAGTTACCTTATTTACTATTAACCGTGGTAAAAAAAGTAAAAAGTTACTATTCACCAAAAAATTATTTTCATCTCATTGAACCACATTTTAGTCCTTGATATTAACCGTGTCTCTCGGATTTTCGAAATTCCATTCACAGAAGCGGTAAAATTATGTTTTATGCAAAATTCAGTTTTTAACCTACCACTTAGTAGTTTCACTATTCATCAAAAATTGATGTTTTTCAGAACAATGCCAAAATTTCATCCCAAGCTATATTTCATATTCCGAATTCAAAAATGAAGTCTATTTTACCAAATTCATAACATAAAAGTTGCATTAATTAATTTTATAATTAAATCCCGCTGTTAAAACAAATAGCGTGTTTTTAAGAAACAATATCTATCAAAAGATTGACACTTGTTTATGTCTAGTTTAAATGTGAAACTACATCCAATGACCAACATTGTATTAAATTGTAAAAATATATTCTAAATATACTTTAAAACCACTCAAATTAATGATTTATCACTATTAATTATTTTGATTAAAAAAGTTGTTTTTAATTATAATTTAGTAATTTTCACTATTAATATGAAAGTTATCCGAAAAGTACCAAAATTTCACCTTAGGCTAAATTCGATACTCCGAATCCAAAAATAAAGTTCATTTTGAAAAATAAGATTTACTGGATTTCAAAAAGTGGTTATTACTATTCATAACGGCTAGTTTTAATAATATTTTTATAGCATATCGTTGTTTAGTGAAACTCAGTATTGCGTACTACACACGCTATCGAGGAAGGTCGCGATTGCGTGTAATGCAAGTCAAGTCAAGGATGTGTGTTGTGCAATCTCCTTTTGGTGTAGCGTACAACAAAAGACATTAATAAAATTAAAAAGAATATTTTTTATAAAATCTTGGGCTGTTACAGAAATAGACATAATCTCTTTCACTTCCCTTTATTTCACCATGCTTGAACCACATGTATCATAATTTACATATTATATATGATGACTCCATGATCAAAAAAACATTATCACATTTTATTTATCTTGGTCATGTAGACTCCAATATTCCGTCAACCAGATTCAGAGTGAATCTGATGACCATTTACTTCTATAGAGATTCCTTCTAAATATGATCAATCTTTTCATATCAGATTTAGTGTAAATTTGATGAGTTCATCTGGCCATGCTCTCCTAAATATGATGTTTATTCTTAGGCCTTGTGATTCTAATTTTCTAAAACCTACAATAATTCCAAATTTCATCAAATATAATGTGAGTAGATTTTCCCTTTCTTCTTAAAATTATTTGAAAACCAAAGATAGTACTTGGATACAATCACCTTCCTCACCATCTTGGTCCTAACAATCTCTCCCGTTGTATTTTGTTGTCAACTAAGTTTCATAAATCACTAATCTTTGTATCCTCAAAACATAGATCACTTATCAATAATTCTAAGCCTATGTGAGCTAAATCATTATAGGAAATAAGAATCATTGACTATAAAATCATGTTTTATAAAATTAGTGATTATCACTTCCTTCTACTTATTCCTCATTTTTCTTCCTCTGTCCTTTACCTTTCTTGAAATACATAACAAATTCATTCCTACAACCACAAAAAAAATAGTTTGAACATTCAAAAAATAATACAATGTTGAATTCACATCTTACTCACAACTATCTCTTTTTATATGAAATACATTGATTAATTAAACAAATTTCCCCCTTAACTAAAAAAATCCAAAGGTAAGATGAGAGAGGGGATAGACACACATAACATAACATTGATGAGAAAGAGGTTGGAAAACCATGTTCAACCTCAATTTAGAGAATGATTCTTTTGGTAAAGGTTTTTTAAAAATGTGAGTAAGTTTTTATGATATTGGTACATATTCCATTTTCAATAAATTATTCTCCATATTCTTTTGGATGAAATTATATTTGATATCAATTTGATTTGAATGAGAATGTTGAACTAGATTCCTACAGGGATTGCTTATACATTGATTATCACAACCCAATTGAAAAGGTACCTTCCACAAGTAAGTCTTCTAATTGAGTCTTCACCCACATACATTGAGTTGTGGCTGGAGTTGTAGCAATATAATCTGCTTAAATTGTACTAAGAGTTACAGAATTTTGTTTCATTGAATGCCAGATAACACAATTATTTCTTAGAAAGAATACTCCACTAGATATGGATATTATATCATCAATATTTCATGTACAATCAGCATCTGAATACCTGAATAATTCAATACTATCTGAGCTTCTATACATGATTCCAAATTCTGTTGTTCTATTGATGTATATTATAATTCATTTTCTAGAATGTAGATGTGATTCATTTGGAGAACTCAGAAATATTTCATATAATGTAAAAACATAATTAGTTTTGATTCTCGAGGTATTCAAATATAACAGACATCCAATAACCTTTTGAAATTATTTCTGGTCAACTTCTATTCATTCTCCATCTTTAGACAACATTGTTCTCACTATTATCAATGTGGAAACATATTTTTAGTTTTCTATGATGAACCTCTTTAGAATTTCCATAGAATACTTTTCTTGAGAAAGAAAAATGTATTTCTTATTTGGTTGTATTTATAACCAAATAAATTATTTAATTTCCCCTAGTATGGAAATTTCAAATACCCTTTTTATTTCTTCATTAATCCTTTGAAAACATCATTCATCATTCCCATAAAATATAATTTCATCAAGATAAACAATCACAATGAGGGAACACTCATGGCTTTTGATGATGTAGAGATTTCTACCAACCCTTTCTTTCAGGAAATTCAACTTCTTTAAGCATGAATTCAAATTTCAATACCATTCCCTTGGAGATTTTTTATCCTATACAAGGCCTTCTTCAAAATTCATATATAATTTTCATCTTTACCAATAACAAATCCACAAGGTTATTCAATGTAAACTTCCTCATCAAGATCCCAATTTAGGAATGTGGATTTAACATCAATTTGAATGATCAAGTAACCTCATTGTTCAATAATAGAAAGAAATATTCTAATTGTTTCTTATATTTACAATAGATAAAATTTTTCATCAAAATCGATACCTTTCATTTGTGAATACCCTATAAAAACCGACATTTCTTTGTTTCTTATTACTTAACCTTATTCATTCAGCATGTTCTATAAAACCCATTTGTACCAATAATATTTTTGTTTTCAAGATTAGGTATGAGTTCCCATGTATCATTCTTTTAAATCTAATCCAACACTTCATTAGTGGATTGAAACCATTATAAATGCTAAAACTCTTCTTTCACTTTATTCAGCTTCACTTTTGAATACAAAAAAGTACGTGTAACATCATTGGTAGTTCTTCTTATTTGAACCTTCTAATTTTGATAAACAATTATATTCTCAGCTTCCACTTAGTTCCTCATCCTTTGATGATATTTTTTAATATCTTTCTTATCTCTATAAATAATTATGTCTATTTTTTTTCTTGGGTAGGAATATAATTGACTGTATCCTTATCAAAATTGTTTTGAAAATAATCTTTATCCACTTTAACATCTTCCAGAGTTTTTTTATCTTCCTATATCTTTTCAATTACTTTCAAATCAAATGAATCAACAATTCTTCATGTTTATTTGTTGAAATTTCTTTATCCTCCTCCTTCTAAATCACAATGAAGAAAGATTCCATGTTCACCTTTCTGGTCAAACTTTCTATAGTTTCCACCATTCTTCTTGACAACACACAAACTCTTAAAAAATATTAAGTGTTTAAAACATTGTGTTTTTTCATTAATCAATTAATATGGAGTCATAACTAATTGAGGCATATATAAATAATGGTTCTAGATATAAATAGTTGTACTGATGGCCTACCTCTAAAAGTAATTATAAAGACCATGTTCAAGTAACATAATTCTTCCCAATTTCAAGAAACTTATATTCTTTCTTTCATCAACCACATTTTGTTGAGGAGTGTATGTGGAACTATACTAATGATGAATTCCATGATTCTCCATATTACTTTAAAATTATTCACATATGTATTCACCACCATTATTAGTTCTCATCTTCTTCATAGTATACTCACATTCTTTTTCATCTTTCCTTCTGAATATTTTAATCATTTTCAAAAAATCTAATTTATCTTTCCTATACATAAAAAATGTAATGAAATTAAAATCATAAATTAAAGTAAAAAAGTACATGTCTCTATTTTTTGATTGTTTTTTCATTGGCCCACAGATATCTGAATGAATCATCTCCATGGGTGGTTTTGAACAAATCTCAATTTTCTTATGCGTATAATTTTTAATTTTTATTTTCTGAAGAATAGTTCAACACCAATATCTTCTTCATGGAAAATCTAGAATGTCTCTGACACTTTCTATTTTAGAAAAATTTACCGTTTTTCTTATTCACATGTTTCCCAACCTTTTATACCATAATTTATTCTCTTCTATTATACTCATGTAAGTAAATTCTTGGCATTTCACTAATCTGAAAAAAAAAATCTTTCGTACGTTGGCCTCTTGTAATAGTATTTCGGTCTTCTTTACATTTGTCTACAAATCCATATCTTTTAAAGATAAATTTATTACCCTTATCACATAATTTCTACACACATAGAAAATTGTGTTTTAGCCCATTGACATACAATGATTTCTTGGATTTGAACATTTCTATTCCAGTAATGGTTGATCCATTAGATTTCAATTTTATTGATTCATTATTGCCAAATTTCATTGATAATTATTTGAAATATTTCAAATTCTTCAACAATTTCATATATCCTTTTATATGAAAATTACACCCACTATATGGAATCCATGGTCACTCTCCTTTTGTTGCATTCAAAGCAGTTTCAACAACAAGAGACTTTTCTTCATCCTTTTCCATCTTCATCTATGACTTCTGAGAATTGTCAAGAATATTTATTGTTTTGGTGGAAAAATAAGAATCCTTTTCAAGGTTTCTAGGTTGTTCACATATTTCCGAAATAATTTTCAAAGGTTGGAACATATTTTTAATTTTTACTCCACCTTTCTTAGGTTTCTTCAAAACAACCTTCTAAGACTTCTTCTTTTGAGGAAATTGAATCCCCCTAAACATTTAACATTCATACCATATGGAATAATAGTAATGTTTTTGTTTTAACCAACACATATTCTTCATGAGTCTGAATCCACAAAAATACCAACAATAGCCATAAAATTAGTATTTACCTCTGAATCATCCATACTTGTCTGTATTGTGAATACGTTTCTCATCCAAATTCTTCCCTTTATTTTCTAAACCACCAGCCTATCTATTATAAATCAATGTCTTCATTTTATTTTATTATTTATTAGTACCAGGAGTATTTGAAACTTTTCCAGATTAATATTGTTTTAGAACATTTTTTAACTCATAGTTCTTTAAAACTTCTGAATTTAAACCTTTGTTTGTTTTGTCCACATACAAGACTTTCCCATCATTCTTTATTTTAGAAACAATTCTATATTTCTTCTTACCCTTTGACTGTAAATTTTTTTGAACCATATCCAGTTTCTCATTTCAATAACATTCACCAACTTTAGTGATATAGTTTCTCAAACTTGTATTTCTCAATTTAGATTTTATGATTTTTTGTTGGATAAGTTCCAAATCTTCTTCTTTTTCCTTCAGCTTAACCTTCAGATGTTCAATGTGATAATTTTATTCCTCAATAGTTTTGTTCAAGTCATAAATATCATTCACTATACTTACTTTATCGTGCAAAAAATTAATGTTGATTTCTTATTGAATAACATTCATCTTCCAACATTTTGTTGTTCTTTTTCAGCCATCCGATCTTTCTCTGATATTATTTCAACTCTTCTTTAAAATGATGTTCAATTTGAGTTTCTTTTTCTTCCAAACTACGAATTCCGAATTCTTCATAATTTAATATTATAATAAATGTTTTTCAACACCATACTCAATTTATTTTTTAGATTCATCATCACTACCTTATTCTTCTCCATCTTTAAACAAGAAACTTCTTCTTTTGGATTTAAATATTTTTATTTCATTCCCTCTGGAATTCAATTTTTCTTTATCTCCATATTTCTTCAACGATATTCTTGGATTTCATTATTCTTATTCACTATTCACCACTTTATTTCTTCAAGGACAATTTGCTGCAAAGTGACCAATGCCACCAAATTAAAATCATTTCAAGGTATGTTTCCCTATAAATTTTAATGTACCTCTTTTAATATTTTTAGAAAACAATGATAAAATATCATCAAGATTTTTACATACGTCATTTTCTATGTCAGAATCAACAGATTAATCTTTAATATGAATCTTCTTTCACTTTTCATTATTTTAACTCTTGAAAGAAGTATCTTTATCAACTTCTGTTTTTCTTTTCATAGATTTCTCTCTTCTCGTTTCATAAGTGATGAGAGAGATTTGAAAATCATTAAGAGATAATGTTTCAATATCTCTATCTTCCAGTGAAGAAACTTTTTTATCAAATGTTTCTGGAAGGATTCTCAATATTTTTTCAACAACTGTAGAATAATATAACTTTTCACCAAGATATTTGATAGTACTAACAATTTCATTTACACTGGTAAAGAATTCCCCAAAATATTCATACTCACTTATCATCAAGTATTCATACCTTGATCTCCAAATTTGATTTTTTCCTTCTTTACTTTTATATTCCAATCGTATATGTTTTTTAATTTATCTTATATATTTTTGGTTGTGGGAACACATTTTACTCTTAATATGTTACTTTCATAAAGTGATGATAATATAGCATTCTTGGACCTTCCTTCATTATCTATATTCTTCGTATCAATAGATGTTAGAGGTGCTTTAAAATCAATAGTAGGGAACCCATCTGTTGCATCTTCAAGAACATCATATACAATAGACATAAGTAAGAAAGCATTATATCTTTCCGGATAGGATATTCATTTACATAAAAAACTAAAATACCTTTATTGTTCACACAATTCAAATTCTCAAACAATGGAGAATAAATGAAGGTAACCTGCCCTCAGATTCCAGTTGATAGTGCTTAGTCAAGGTAATTGTATCACTGAGAGGGGGAGGGTGAATTCATGATACTTTTTATTTTATTTTTATTTGAAAAAACATTCATCTCTTGTTAAAAATTTCAATTCCAGGCTGAAAACCAAACAAACACACATCCAGAGGAACACAATAATTCACAAGGATCACAATTTAATAAGAATAACTTCATACTTGTTATGGTTTAGAAGTAATATAATTCCACACAATACTCAAGATATCAATCCTTGGATTAAAACGAGTATGATATACCCTTACACTCATGTAGTACTATGTAAACAATTCTTATAGTGTTTGGACCCTTTTAGCACAAATTGGTTAAAACAATGATTTTGTAACAACTCATGTTACCAATGCTTCTTTTTATTTCCAAAAAGGCATTCAACTGAAAAAATCATTCATTTTTTTACCCAAAATATGGTAAGAACTTAGGGTAATTTTAATATATAAATCATGTATGATTTTCCAATCTTATTATCCCAATCCGATTCTACAAATTTGATTTCCTACTTTGATATGCCCACTCCAATCTTTAAATTAGATTTCCCAATATGATAGATGTATCTATGTCAGAATACGATCAAGAAAATTCAGAACACTTCATTTTGTAGTAAGAAAATTCCAATACAGAAATACTTGATCTGACTATCTATCTAGATATAATTATTTGTCGAGTATGATTTACAAGCTGAATACAGTATTCAATTGAATGTGATAATCCCTAATTATGACAATCAACTGAATACAACGTTGCGATGTTTTCTCTTATCCTTTCACTTATTTTGTTCAAAATTCTTCAAGAAAAGATCAATATGAAAACTTTTTTCCCTCCCATAAACATTGGAGATTCTATCTCTCTTTTGTAGTGAACAATACATCAATAAGAAAAAGTGAAAAGTAAAATCAACTTTTGTAGGGGTTCCGTGGATAATTATATTTTGGAATCCCAAAATTTTTTCTGCTAAAATAAATTCACCAAAAACATGATTTCCCTAGAATTTCTGGTGAATCTTGACTTCATAAACCCTTCTCAAAGCCTCTTCAAATTTCATCACATCCTTTGACTTTCCTTTAAATATCAAATTCAAATACTATTCACTACTGGAATATTACACTTTACCAATGGTTCAAAACCATTGGTAAAGGCCTGGAAACTGTTGGTATATAGTATACCAATGGTTCCCCCAACCGTGGGAAAGTAAGGCATGATAATAGGCCTATAACAACGGTTCTATGATAACCATTGGTATAGGTGTCAAAATATGAGGTATACCAATAGTTTTCTACAAACCGTCGGTATTTGTGTATAAAATTATAATATGTACCAACAGTTTTTAAACTTTAGGTATATGTGTGTGACACCTCTAATAATGGTTTATAACCATTGATATAGAGGGAATATTCCAAGACATAAGGCTATATTAACGGGTTGGTTATAGCCATTGGTATAAACCCATACCAACGGTTATAAGAAACCATTGGTATAGCTTATATAATAGTATCTATACCAACGGTTACAGAACCATTGGTATAGCCTTATATAATAGTATCTATACCAACAGTTGCAGAACCATTGGTATACAATTGCACAGCTCCACAATAGTAGGCCCCTCTCCCCTCTCCAGACCTGCACCAACACAACATCCCATCTCCAGACCTGCAACAACACCAATACAGAATCCCAACCCAAAGTATTCAAAATTTAGAATTCATTCCAGAATTTAGAAATTTAGAAATTCAAATGCAATAACACCCATAAGAGAAAACGCCTACATGTTATAGGAAATACAATAACACCCATAAGATTATTCCAAATTTGGAATTTATTCCTCACTAAAACCACAACACTAACACACATAAGAGTATTCAAAATTTAGAATTCATTCCTCACTCAAACCACAACAATAATACACACAATAGAAAAAACCTACATGTTATAGGAAGCACATGGGATGTTTAGTCATGGTCATGGTTTGAGTATCTTAAAACCAACAAAAAAACTTGGGTAGTGTGGCAAGGATCATGATACCCATATGATAGACAATGGAAGTGCTCATGTACTTAGACCTAGGATGAGTTATAGGAAGCACATGGGATATTTATATTCCTCTAATGATTATGTATCCATGAATAACTGGTTCCTGATGTGTTAGTGGGAAACAGTGGACAATCTTGACATATGAGATAGGTTACCTGAATAGCCTGCAAGTTTTTCATAGTTTTTTCAATTAGAATAAGTGTGTATGTGGCTAATTGTAATTTACTCTTCTGGGTGTGATGTGAGATGAATCCCCATCTTGGGTAGTGGGTATGAATATTCAATTAAGTCTTTGGTATTGGGCTCCCAAAGGGACTTTGGTTTGGTCCTAGAACCCACAGTTTGAGGATGGGATTGAGGTGATTCATGGGGCTTTGGTGTCACCATATGTATTACCCAACATTGGGGAATTTCTTTGAGACTTTTAAACTTATTTTTCAAGAATATATGTGTAGCCTTATTGACCAATTTGTTATATGGTATGCTTGAGTGTTCATAGGTTTCATATGAAATCAATATATGATATTTATTTTTTTTATGTTATTGTATAGAATGAATGACCCATGATTGAGAATTAGAACATGAGTGTTGGTGCATGATCATGATGGGATGTCGAGAATCATTCCTAATATAATTCATGTTTTTCTGTATATACTATGACCCATTGTGTTTCAATCTATGCCTTGTGAATATTTTCTTCTAATAAGGTATGAACAATAAACAATATTTTATTTTTTATCCCTTAATTTCTCAAATATATGTCTATCCTTGACAAGATTTTCCGTTTGTCAGTTGTTGTTTTCACTTAAAATGGTGTCTGTTTCAAACAAAAGTGAGACACTTTTTGTGATACCAGTCACACCGTGCCTCAGATTGAGGTGGGGTTGACTCGTACCCATCAAAAATGATCCATGGATCATTGGGTGGGGGGGGGGCTATCTGGGGTGGGGGCTATCTGGGGGGGGGGGGGGGCTGTTTGGGGGTGGGGGGGGGTGTCCGGTGGGTGGGGGGTGCGGGGGGATCTCTTGTGGTGAGGGGGGCTGTCCGGGGTGGGGGGCTGTCTGGAGTGCATTTTTGGCCAGCGCGGTCACACGATACCTTCGATTGACATGTAGTTTAGCAGAAAATTTCACAATTCACCCACCCATTGTTTTTGTCCGATTTCAGGGCATTCTGAGGCTGTTTGGCCGGTTTCGACCACCCCACGCACAATTTTCAAGGGCGCCTAACACCAAAAAAACACATATTCAGCTGTGATGTGCAAACAACGCGTCTGAATAAAGTTTCGTATCCTCGTACACCTCATGAATAATAATTAGGGTGTTTTCGTGTGATTTCAAGTCATTATGATGTCGTTCGACATGCATTTGATCGTAAAACCCATGTTTTGGCCATTTACGACACGCAGAGTGTTTTTTCGGCCAGCATGGTCACAGGACACCTCCGATTGATAAGTTATTTGACCGAAATTTTCAAAATTCACCCACCCTTTTTTCTGTCTGATTTCATGGCATTATGAGGTCATTCGGCTGGTTTGGACCACCCGACACACGCTTTTCAAGCGCACCTAACACCTAAAAAACACATATTCAGCCATGCCGTGCAAACTGCACATCCGAATGATGTTTCGTCTCCTCGTACACCTCATGAATAATAATTAGGGTGTTTTCATGTGATGTCAAGTCATTCTGATGTCTTTCGGCATGTATTTGATCATAAAACCCATGTTTTGGCCATTTATGACACGCGGAGTGTGTTTTCGGCTAGCGCAGTCACAAGACACCTCCGATTGACAAGACGTCTGGCCGAAAAATTTAACAATTCACCCACCCTTTGTTGTCGTCTGATTTCATGGAATTATGAGGTCATTAGGAAGGTTTTGACCACCCCACACACTTTTATAATGCATCGAACAACTAAAAAACACATATTTAGCCATGATGCATAAACTGTGCATCCGAATGATGTTTTGTCTCCTCATACACGTCAAGAATAATAATTAGAGTGTTTTCATGTGATTTTAAGTCATTATGATGTCTTTTGGCATGTATTTGACCATAAAACCCATGTTTTGGCCATTTACAACACGCCGAGTGTGATTTCGGCCAGTGCGGTCACACGACACCTCAGATTGATGTGCCTTCGGGGCTAAAATTTTATAATTCATCCACCCTTTATTTTCGTTCGATTGAATGGCATTCTGAGGTCGTTCATCCAGTTTCGACCACCCCACACACACTTTTCAAGCGCGTCGAACACCTAAAAAACACATATTCAGCCGTGCCGTACTAACCGCATTTCTGAATGACATGTCGTCTCCTTATACACCTCAAAAATAATAATTAAGGTGTTTTCGTGTGATTTAAAGTCGTTCCGATGTCGTTTGGCATGCATTTGACTGTAAAACCCTTGTTTTGGCCATTTACGACACGTCCAGTGTGTTTTCGGCCAGTGGAATCACACAACACCTCCGATTGATATGTCGTCTAGCTGAAAATTTCACAATTCACCCACCCTTTGTTGTCGTCCGATTTCATGGCATTCTGAGGTCGTTCGGCCAGTTTCGACCACCCCATGCATGCTTTTCAAGCACGTCGAACACATAAAAAACACATATTCATCCATTCCAGGAAAACTGCATTTCCGAATGACATTCTATCTACTCTGCCATCTCACGAAAAATAATTAGGGTGTTTCTGTGTGATTTCAAGTCATCCTGATGTCGTTTGGGATGAATTTGACCGTAAAACCCATGTTTTGGCCATTTACGACACACGAAGTGCGTTTTGGGCCAGCGCGGTCACACAACACCTCTAATTGATGTGCCGTATGGACAAAAATTTCACAACTCACCCACCTTTTGTTGTCGTCCTATTTCATTGCATTCTGAGATCGTTCGGCCGGTTTCGACCACCCCACGCATGCTTTTCAAGCGCACTGAACACCTAAAAAACATATATTTAGCCGTGCCACACAAACTGCTCGTCCGAATGACATGTCGTCTCCCCGTACACCTCATGAATAATAATTAGTGTGTTTTCGTGTGATTTCAAGTCATTACGATGTCGTTCAGCATGAATTTGACCATAAAACCCATGTTTTGTCCATTTACGACTCACCGTGTGTTTTCTGCCAGCGCGGTCACAGGACACCTCCAATTGACGTGCCGTCTGGACAAAAATTTCACAATTCACCCACCCTTTTTTGTCGTCCAATTTAATGGCATTCTGAGGTTGTTCGGCCGGTTTCGACCACCCCACGCTTGCTTTTCAAGCGTGTCGAACACCTAAAAAACACATATTCAGCAGTGCTGCGGAAACCGCACGTCCGAATGACAAGTTGTCTCCTCATACACCTAACGAATAATAATTAGGGTGTTTTTGTGTGATTTCAAGTAATTATGATGTCGTTCGGCATGCATTTGACCATAAAACCCATGTTTTGACCATTTACGACACGCCGAGTGCATTTTCGGCCAGCGCGGTCACACGACACCTCTGATTGACATGCTGTCTAGCCGAAAATTTCACAATTCACCCACCCTCTTTTTCCGTCCGATTTCATTGCATTCTGAAGTTGTTCGGCAAGTTTTGACCACCCCACACACACTCTTCAAGCACACCAAACACCTAAAAAACACATATTCAGCTGTGCCTTGAAAACCGCATGTCCGAATGACGTGTCATCTCCTCATGAACCTCAGAAATTTTAATTATGGTGTTTTTGTGTGATTTCAAGTCATTCTGATGTTCTTCGACATGAATTTAATCATAAAACCCATGTTTTGGCCACATACAAAATGCCGAGTGCCTTTTACGCCAGAGCGGTCACACAAAACCTTTGATTGATGTTTTTTCTTGGACGAAAATTTAACAATTCACTTTCCATTTGTTGTCTTCTGATTTCATGGCATTCTGAGGTCGTTCGGCCAGTTTCGACCACCCCACACATGTTTTTCAAGCGCGCCGAACACATAAAAAACACATATTCATCTGTGCCCCGCAAACCATGCGTCTGAATGATGTGAAGTCTCCTAGTACACCTCAGGAATAATAATTAGGGGGTTTTTGTTTGATTTCAAGTGCTTCTGATGTCGTTTGACATGCATTTGACCGTAAAACCCATGTTTTGGCCATTTACTACACACCAAGTGCGTTTTCAGCCAGCGCGGTCACACGACACCTCTGATTGACATTCTATCAAGCCGAAAATTTCAAAATTCACCCACCCTTTCTTTTTGTCCAATTTCATGGCATTCTGAGGTCATTCGGCCAGTTTTGACCACCCCACGCACGCTTTTCAAGCGCGCCGAACACCTAAAAAACACATATTCAGTCGTTCCGTGCAAACCACATGTCCGAATGCCGTTTTTTCTCCTTATACACCTTGAAAATAATAATTAGGGCGTTTTTATGTGATTTCAAGTCATTTCGATGTCATTATGCATGCATTTGACCGTAAAACCCATGTTTTGGTCATTTAAGACATGCGAAGTGCGTTTTTGGCCAGCGCGGTCACAAGACACCTCCGATTGACGTGGCGTATGTCCGAAAATTTTACAATTCACCCACTCTTTATTATCGTCTGATTTCATGGCATTATGAGGTCATTCGGCAGGTTTCGACTACCCCACACACGCTTTTCAAACACGTCAAACACCTAGAAAACAAATATTTATCCATTCCATGCAAACCGCACATCTGAATGATGTGTAGTTTCCTCATACACCTCAAGAATAATAATTAGAGTGTGTTTGTGTTATTTCAAATCATTCTGATGTCGTTCGGAAAGAATTTGACAGTAAAACCCAGGCTTTGGCCATTTACGACATGTGGAGTGCGTTTTCGGCCAGGGCAATCACACAACACCTCCGATTGATGTACCGTCTGGCCGAAAATTTCACAATTCTTCCACTCTTTCTTGTCGTCTGATTTCATGGAATTATGAGGTTGTTCGGTTAGTTTCGACCACCCCACGCATGCTTTTGAAGTGCGCCTAACACCTAAAAAACACATATTCAGCCGTGCCGTGCAAACTGTGTGTCCAAATAATGTTCTATCTCCACGTACACCTTAGGAATAATAATTAGGGTTTTTTTCGTGTGATTTAAAGTCATTCCGATTTCGTTCGGCATGCATTTGACTATAAAACCCATGTTTTGGCCATTTACGACTCTCAGAGTGCGTTTTTTGCCAGCACGGTCACACGACACCTCCGATTGATGTGCCGTCTGGCTGAAAATTTCAAAATTCACCCATAATTTGTTTTTGTCCTTTTTCATGGAATTCCGTGGTCGTTCAGTAGATTTCAACCACCCCAAACACGCTTTTCAAGTGCTCCGAACACCTAAAAACACATATTCAGCCCTTCGCACAAACCGCGTGTCCAAATGACATGTCGTCTTCTCGTACATCTCATGAATAATATTTAGGGTGTTTTCATGTGATTTCGAGTCATTCTGATGTCGTTCGGCCTGCATTTGACTGTAAAAACCATGTTTTGGCCATTTACGACACGCCGAGTGCGTTTTCAGCCAGCGTAGTCACACGACACCTCCGATTAACGTCCCGCCTAGCTGAAAATTTCAAAATTCACTCACCCTTTGTTGTCGTCTGATTTAATGGCATTCCGAGGTCATTCGGCTAGTTTTGACCACCCCAAACAAGTTTTTCATGCATGCCAACCACCTAAAACACAAATATTCAGCCATTCCGTGCAAACCGCACTTCCTAATGACATTTCGTGTCCTCTTACACCTCAAGAATAACAATTAGGGTGTTTTCCTGTGATTTCAAGTCATTCTGATGTCGTCCGACAAACATTTGACCGTAAATCCCATGTTTTGACCAATTACGTCACGCTGAATGTGTTTTTAGCCAGCGCGGTCACACGACACCTTCGATTAACTTGTCGTCTGGACAACAATTTCACAATTCACCCACTATTTTTTGTTGTTTGATTTCATGGAATTCTAATGTCGTTCGTCTGGTTTCGACCGCCCCACGCACGCTTTTCAAGTGCACCGAAAACATAAAAAACACATACTTAGCCGTTGCGTGCAAACCCCGCATCCAAATGACATTCTGTCTCCTTGTGAACCTCACGAATAATAATTAGGGAGTTTCCTTGTAATTTCAAGTCATTCTGATGTCATTTGGCAGACATTTGACCGTAAAACCCATGTTTTCGCCATTTACGACACGCCGAGTGCGTTTTTGGCTAGCACAGTCACATGACACTACCAATTGATGTTCTGTCTAGAAAAAAGTTTCAAAATTCACCCACCCTTTGTTTTCATCTGATTTAATGGAATTTTGAGGTCGTTCAGCCGGTTTCGACCACCCCACGCACGCTTTTCAAGCACGCCGAACACCTAAAAAATATATATTCAGCCGTACCGTGAAAACCACGCGTCCAAATGACATGATGCCTCCTTGTACATCTCACAAATAATAAATAGAATGTTTTCATGTTATTTTAAGTCTTTCTGATGTCGTTCGGTATGCATTTGACTGTAAAACCCATGTTTTGGCCATTTACGACACACCGAGTGCGTTTTCGGCCAGCGTGGTCACACGACACCTCCGATTAATGTGCCGTCTCAATGAGAATTAAAAAGTTCACCCACCCTTTGTTTTCATCTGATTTCATGGCATTCTGAGGTCATTTGGATGGTTTCAACCACCCCATGCATGCTTTTCAAGCATGCCGAATACCTAAAAAACTCATATTCAGCTGTGACACACAAACCGCATCCGAATGACATGTCATCTCCTCGTACACCTCACGAGTAATAATTAGGGTGTTTTCGTGTGATTTCAAGTCATTCTGATGTCATTCGGCATGCATTTGACAGTAAAACCCATGTTTTGGCCATTTACGACACGCTGAGTGCATTTTTGGCCAACGTGGTCACACGACACCTCCGATTGACATGCCGTCTGGCCGACAATTTCACAATTCACCCACCCTTTGTTGTCGTCCGATTAAATGTAATTTTGAGGTCGTTCGGATGGTTTCAACCACCCCACGCACACTTTACAAACACGCCAAACACCTAAAAACACATATCCATTCGTGTCGTGAAAACCGTGCATCCGAATGATGCGTCGTCTACTCGTACACCTCGTAAATATGTGTTTGGTCCAAATGAAGTGTTGTATCCTCATGCACCTCGCAAATATGTGTTTTCCATCTCCTTGTATCAACTCTATTTGAATGTATTTGGTCGATTAACACGGCGTGACCGCGGCGTGACTGCGGCATGACCGCGGCATGACCGCAGCATGAAACTACTGATTGAGAGTCAAATTATCACACCCTAAACTATCATTATGAGTTTTCTTAAGCAGCGCACCTCCGTTGGAGGGGTTTTATTATAAAAACATGACTTTATTTATCAAATGAAACAATTATATTAAAGAAAACTTATTCAAGATATTCAATTCAATATAATTAAATAGAATTAAGAAAGAAGCTAAATTCAATTAAATAATTCTTAAATTAAAGAGGCTACGAGAGGGACTCTACCTCAAGGGGTGTCTCCCATGGGTGTCTTGTGGTTTATAGTGTCTATCTATGATTTTTTTGTTTCTTCCGTATTATGGGAAATGTGTATTGCGTGTTCAGTTTAATAAATAAATTAGTCAATTAGAAAATACACCCATAGTCAATAGAGATATACCAACTTTTGATAGAGTATACCATCCAAATAACTAACTCAGAAATCCGAGACCAGAATTTTACTTTTCCAATTCCAATTACATAATATATGCAACACCAACTTATGTATTATGAACCAATCAATTAAAGGGAAATAAATTCCTCACAATAACCCATAAAATCCCATATATCATCACTCACCTTGAAACCATTACAACATCAATAGGCTTCCATATTTGGTAAAAAATAAAGAGTTATACTGAATTCAAAAATATCAATTCCAGAGTGAAAAACCAGGTTAAAAAATAAAGAGTTATATAGAATTAAAAAATGTAATGGATCAAACTACCCCTGATCACCATCAACATCACCACTATCATCATCTACCTCATCCTCTCTGCCATCTTTATCCTCTTCATCATCTTCATCATCATCCCCATGCTCATCGTCGGCCCCATCCTCACCCTCGGCCCAATCCTCACCCTCGGCCCCATCCTCACCCTCATCTTCATCCTCATCCTCGCCCTCATCCTCTTTAGCATCCACATCATCACCAGGAACATCATCATCTTGGCCGCCATGAGAACTACCACCTTGTGCATTGGATAATTCACTCATCAGTGACATAAATTTCTGAAAAGCCGTGCTGGCCTCTTGTGGAAGTGATGAAGATAAAGCTTTCATCAATTTCATAAATTCGTTGTCCTTCATTTGAAGTTGTTCTTCCAACTCTGTGAACCTTTGATCAGAATGTATTGCATTCTCCTTGACATGTTCCAACTCAGTGGTACTAAAATGGATACTTGGAGTGGACCAATACCTTGTAGGATCTATATTCTTACTAGGTTGGCAGTGTACTTGACCAGAGTGCTCATTTCCCAGAACCTAATATAAATGATCATGTGGCCCAAAATTTCCAGGATCCTGGGCATCAAGGGCCTCTACAGCATCCTGTTAAAAATATAGTTGGATTATTAAATTTCAAAATAGATATTAATATTTGAAATAAAAAAATTAAAACTTAAAATATTTTCTTTTGTCGGTTCATTAACCAAAGTTCCATATTTTTTCCTTCTACATGAGAAAAATAATTTTCCTCGAGGGATACGTCCTTCAATATTCAATTTGTGCTTCTGTAATGACATTGAAACAATATAAAGTTCAAGTACAAACATATATTCAATATTCAAAAAATCACATAATTTAAGTAGAAATAATAAAAAGGGAAAGTCCTAAAGAAAAATTATAAACAACTATATCGTACTAGATGACTCTCATGATCTGACATAGTCGTGCGCCCCAAAGTGTTGAGGTATTGCTTTGAATCAATGTTTTTTTCAAAATATTCCTAAATAATGTTTAATAATAAATTAGATAATATTAATGCAAAATATGAAAACTGTCATTTAAATACCTCAAATGGGATTAATACCTTAAATTTGGAAGTCGCCAAATGGGTAATCATTTGGCGATATTGCTCTATCAGGTAGTCATCCATGATAGGTAATGTCTCCAACTTCATACCCACTCCATCACACCATCCAACGTACATCTCGTGGTTATAAGCTCTCTAAATCTCTCCTATATCCTTTAAATGCACCGGTCGTGCACCTTCGCCATCAGGGAAGTTATACCGAAGCTGACACCCAATATATTAATTCATATAAATACAAAAAAAAATACTTCATTAAATCCAATATATTTTTTACCCATCTTTGCGCCCACGCATTGTCCTTGAATTTGTGTGGCAGATGTCTCCAATAGAGAGGGCTGACCAGAATGATGTCAGCGTATTTGGCAAGCGTCGCCAAAAAACCCCAACATTCCTGCCCAGAATTATAAATCATCTATCCATACTCATTGTATTCATCTATCAACTGTGTCTAGCAGTTCCATACCACACGCAAGTGACAACGCCCCCTCCCCCACCTCCTATCAGTATATGAATCGCTTATTAAAGAAAAAAAATATGAGTACAAGTTATAATAAAAATATATTTTGGTATAAAAAGTTATTAGAGTTATATAAATATACCTATGGTGGTTGGATAAATGTGCATCACTAGATGTGCAGAAGTCAATGGAATATCATGTACAGGTGGAGTGTCCCTTAGTGTGCGCTCCTCATCCATATATTGTGTCAGAGCAGGAGTCGAAGAAGGTGGAATATAATATCCCAAAGATAATGAACCAGAAAAAAAGATGACGACAGAGATGTCTGTTCAACTTGTAGTGTAAACATCAGAGGCCTAAACGTCCCGTGTGTCCCTAAAGACACACCAGGATAAAAATAGGGTGTAGAAGATACATCTGTGGTAGGGACATAATCCAATCGGGTATGACCATTGGATCATCTTACTCTCTCACCACGAGCCCTCGTAACACCAGCCTTAGTACTGGGACCACTAGATGGTCGTCTAACTCTGACACCACCACCCCTCCTACCACCAGTCTCTGTACGGGGAGCAATACCAGCCACCTCTCCAGATATCTCTCATCTAGGGTGTGGATCCTGAAAAAAAGTTTAACACAAAAGTAAACACATGATATTATAAGTTATTGAAATATATATATTTGAAATAAAATACTCACAACAAGGATGAGTGGAGGAATTCCCATCAATGTCATGCGATGATTATTTTCTGTCATCTTTTTCCACCGCCTCTCTTCAATGGGTGTCATTACCTGAAATGAAATCAAATATAGATGTAATTATAAACGGATAACTAATGTGAAACCCAAAAAAAAAATATAAAAACAACTCTGATTAAATAAACATAAAGAAACATATGATTTATGGTGTTTTGAAGGTAAATACTAGGATACACACTCTGAATGATGTAGGTTAAACATGTAGGTGATAACATGACTATATGATTCTATATATTTCCCACCACAACTTCGGGTTCACAATAAACATTAACAATTGAGCTATTAGAGTCATCATAAGAAATAAACATATTTCTTCCAATTGCAGTAGGGATAGTGTCAACTTCATCATCACCATCATCAAAAACATGTCTGGGATTTACTTCAATTATTAAAACAAATTTAGGATGATTATGATCTTTGAAAGAAAAAACTTGTTTCACCATTGATGCCAATACATATGGTTCCTTGGTGGAAAGAGTGATAGTCATGTCAATAACTCGAAATCCACAATCATATATAATTGTGCCTAGCCTCATCATTGAATCAAACCATTTACATTTCATCATCGTGACTCGACCATGCGAGTAATAATCCAAAATTATTATTTTCTCCATGACTCCATAATAAGCTACATTTTTAGAATGAGGTCTATTATCTGATGAACTGGCATAATAGTCTGTTGTGGTAGTTATCATAACACCATCATGTTGTGTTATCATGTTTCTGGCTCCTTCAGTGATAATAAATTTGTATCCATTGGTCACAAGTGATTTACAAGCACGAACCATGGTATTAGGACCAAAAACCAAAGCAATCATTTCCTTAGAAACAGAGTCTGCAGGAAAACTCAATACTAGAAATATAAACAAATAGTAAACTTAATTAAATATTATTTTTATTAATTATTACAGAAATATTTTTACCTTCAATTTCAACCTAGAAGAAAACCCTTTACTATGAAAAGTCTCTTTCCTTATCAAAGATAAAGAATTAAGCTTTCTATATATCAATTATTTATGTTCTCTATAGATAAAAATAATAATAGTTTAACAAATATTTAAAATTAAATGAGATAATATAAGAGATACATGTACAATTTACATACTTGATATACTCATCGAAAAAATCACAATTGAACAACACTGTGCGATGTGCCATCTCTCGATCTTCAATGCTTAATGTCATCAATGTATATGATCCCAGAATTCCTCCTGTCTGAGGATGTAATGAAAAAATGGATTCAATTTTCCCATACTATTCTTCTTTATTTCTCATTGTTCTGTTTATTCTCGTAGTAATATCAGACAAATACATTGAGCAGAAATCCATGTATTCTTGAACCAAGTAACCATTCACAATTGAACATTCGGGATAATTCATTTTCCGAACATATGATTTCAATGTGCACATGTTTCTTTCAGTTGGATACATCCAACAGAAAGAAATGGTTCTTCCAAGAAGTATTTTGGTCAGAAGATAGACAGTAAAATGCAACATGCATGTAAAAAATTATGGAGGGAATATTTTCTCTAACACACACAAAATTAATGGTGTCTCTACTAACAGTTATTGCAAGAAGTATTTGGACAAACTCTTAGAACATTGATCTCTAAACAAATTTCACAACCGAATAACTAATACTCTTACATTACTGGACAAGAGTTTATGGATTTCTATTGGAATCAACTCATGCAATAAGATGTGATAATCATGAGTCTTCAAAGATTTCAGCTTCAACTCTTTTCGGTTGACCTGTTTTGATATATTTATTGAATAGCCATCAAGAACTCTATTAGTCTCTAGAACTTTCAGAAATTGATTTTTTTTCAGCCAGTGTCATAACATAAGAAGCACATGGAACTTTTCAATTATTTTCACTAATACAGACGGGATGCAATTCTGGTCTAATCCACCAATCTACCAAGTCACGCCGAGATCATAAATCATCTTTTGTCTTCCCTTTTACATTTAGATGAATCGAAAGAAACATTTCACATATATTCTTTTCAATGTGATTTACATCTAAGCAATGACGTAACAAGTTGGTTGACCAATACGACAAGTCAAAGAATATACTCTTATCCAATTGTAATAGGTAGCATTGGAAACATTTTTCCTCTTTCTAGATTTCATTACACCCTTCCCAAATGAATAACTTAAATATTTCAATTCATTAAGCACATCATCTCCAGACATACTCTGAGGTGGATCATCAGTCTCCATGGTATTGTCAAATATTCAACGATTGTTTCTATATGGATGGTTCATTGAAAAGAATCATTGATGTCCCATAAAACTAACACTACGATGATATTTCAGTCTTCTTGATCATGTACTCTTCATAAAAACAGGACATGACAATTTTCCTTTAGTGATCCATCAATACATCATTGCATAAGAAGAAAAGTCATTGATCATCCACATAAACGCAACACACATATGAAATATTTCTTTCAAACATGCATCGTATGTGAGGACAACCACATACCAAAGAAGTTTCAACACATTTATTAAAGGTTGTACGTATACATCTATATCATTGCCGGTATCAGAAGGTGCACACATCAATATACTCATGAAAGTGTAAGGATATTTCATACACAACCATGGGTGAAGGTTATAAATGTGTTTGAAAACCGGCCATGTACTGTGCGAAGTAAGCATCTGCACAAGTGGATTAAAACCGTCACACGAAGGACCCGGTCTCACATTACGCATGTCGGCCATAAATTCAGGATATAGAGCATTAAATCTCTTCCAAGAAAATCTATCTACAGGGTGAACAGACTCTTCATTATTCTATTTTCTCTTGGTGTCATGCCATCACATTTTTACTGATATTTCATCAGAAATGAAATGGTTCTGTAATCTTCCGATCAATGGAAAGTGCCACATTACCTTTTGTGGCATAAGAGATGGTGCTTCACCATCTTGGGTTTCCCTCGGGAGGATCCACATTTGATACAATCATTTATTTCAGCAGTTCCTTCCAAAATAATCTACAATCATTCGAGAAAGAATTATTTTTTTACAATCCATGTTTATCAACTAACTTCCATGCCATATAGTGGTTTGAGGGAATATTTGCATCATATGGAAGTAAGTCTTTCAAGAAGGTAAGTATGTAATAAATTGTAGTATTTGAAATCCCAAACATAGTTTTCCCATGAAACAATCGGATTAAAAATTCCAAATTTTTCATTTTACCACATTGATGATATACTGGAGTCGTCACAACATCATTCAATTTTTTCACCCTATCAAAATCATCATTTTCATTGGACGCATCATGTGTGCTTGTATGAAAATCATGTTGGCTGGATATCCTTTCCTTCTCATGGTGCCAAATAAATGAATACCGATCATATATCAAACTCTCCAATTCTATCCTATCATTTGGATCATCAAAATTGAAGTTAAATCAAAAAAATATTTAGGTAAATGACAATTGATTAATTTAAATAAAATAATAATTTACACATTACTCTATATGAGAATCATATTAAGAAATAAAACAAAATATAGTGTATATAAGAAAATAAGATACATAACTTATATTGCCTATATTAAAGGATTTCCCAGTAAGATATTCTAACTGGATCAAGGAATACATACTCCTTAAGGGTATTTTTTGGAGTACATGAGTTTTATAATTCAACTACTTTAGGGAGATCAGGATGAGGAGTAGTATGAAAATCAGGTGAGTGGTGGGGCTGTCCAAGGTGGGTGCGGGGTGTCCAGGGGGTGCAGGGTGTCGAGGGGGTGGTGGGGTCGTCCGGGGGGTTAGAGGTGTCCAGGGGGTGAGGGGATGTCTAGGGGAGTTGGGTTGTCCAGGTGGGAGGGCTATCTAGGGGGGGGGGGGTAGGGGGAGTCAAGGGGGGTGGGAGGGCTGTCCAAGGAGGTGAGCGGGGTGTCTAGGGTGGATGGGGTTGTCTGGGGGGTATGGGGTGTATAGGGGGCGGGCGGGCTGCATTTGGGGGTGGCGGGCCCATCCAGGGGTTCTGGGCTGTCCAGGGGGTGGGCGGGCTGTTTGGGGGGTGTGCCGGCTATCCATAAGGGGTGGTCAGGCTGTCCACAGGGGTGGAGGCGCTATCTAGTGGGGTCGGGGTGTCAAGGGGGTGGGGGGGGGGGCTTTCTAGGGGGTGGGGGTCTCCGGGGGGATGGGGGTGTCCAAGGGGTGGTGGGAGGATGTTCGGGGGTGGGGTGGATGGGCTATCAACAAGGGTGGGGGGCTGTCCAGGGGGGCCTGGGCTGTCCAGGGGTGTGGATGCGCTGTCCACGTGGGTGGTGGGGCTATCCAGGGGTGTTGGGGGTGTCTAGGGGCGTATTTCTAGGGGGTGTGGAATCATCAAAGAATGTTTATAGTGGCATTTTTTTGTTTTAGCAATGGTTACACCTGCCATAAAATGGAAAGGATATAGTAGTGGTTTGAACCACCATTATATCCTCACCATTTTTTGCCATGGAAAACAAATGCTGAAATAGAAAATGGTAAAAAAATATTGATCTTAAATAGTGGTGGTTTAAACCACTACTAAACAACCATTATGCATATATAGTAGGGGTTTAAAACGTTGTTATATATCGCTTTAAAAAAACCCAACTACAGAATTTGCAACCTGGGAAGAAAAAAACTAAATTCAATACATATGTTTAAAATTATATCCATATTCAACCCACCCACCTATGAGATAATATAATGATGAAGGATATCAGCATGGTTTACTAGAATGTAAAAATTAATTGACTATTCTAGGAATACATTACATAATTTAATCAAGGAAAAACATTCAAGTGGGTATTATAATTCTAAGACATCCTTGGAAGACATTAATGAAGGAAGAAGTGAACTCATTAAAAAATCTAATGAGATGTACGCAATCTAAAAATGGTATTAAACTATGGGATATTAGTGGTAATTCTCAAACATGGATCCAAACATATAAATGATTCACTAAGTATAAATATGTTTAATGAGATTTTAGAATACAATAAAAATGGGATATGTCTTTGTAGAGTTCCAAATAAACCACTTAGAAATCATTTTACCTATTTTATAAACATATATTTAAAAACCACTCATTTATATCATAAAATATAAATAGGTTTCATTATTAAAAAATTCGAATGTAGGCATCATAAAAACATAACCAAATAGTCACTCAGTGAGTCGACACCACCTACAAAAAAATTAGGCACACATTATGAATACAATGATCTCTAAGAATAACTTAAGAATAACTCACCCAAAATTCATTAGAAAATAAAACCAATACATAATCACTATAAATACATAAAAAAATAAAATACATTAAAAACAAACACTAAAAACTCTATAGAACAAAAGAAGAGGAAGCCCCATGATCCTAGGAAAACTGCACCATTCTTAGGTGGAATCACCATATTAGTGGTAGAATTTCATATGTTTAGTTAAAAGTGATATATGAAACCAAATTCAACCATAGTCACCAACATCTACCAATCATGTATTAGTCATTGATTCAATATCAAATAGTGTGAATCATAAAATTTTCCAAAATACCTAAAATTGGAAAAAATGAAGTGATCTTTCTAGATATTTTAATAAATGTAGAAATTGGAGGAAGAGGGATTCTATGTTTGTATTTTGGATGAGGTTTAAAGAGTCTAACCCTGATGGGAGAGTTGCAGCCGATCGGATGGATGAACTCGAGTTAGGGTTCACCTGCATGCTAGGGCTTCAAGAAATTGGGGGAAAGGAGTTATGTGTCGTGTTGTGGGGCATCTGGAAATTGTGATTATTTGAGGAGACCTTTCCCAAAAGTTTGTAAAAACCGTTGGGAAATCATGAATTTTCCCAATGGTTTGTAAAAACCATTGGAAAAAATGGCTTTTACCAATGGTTTTACGCAATCCTTTGGTAAAGGGTGCAAACATTTTGGCTTTCCCAATGGTTTCTTCAAACAGTTGGGAAAGCCTTCACAAAACCAAGATTTACCAATGGTTTTTACAAACCGTTGGTAAAATACACTAATACCAACTGTTCTGGAGAACCGTTGGTATAAAAGTATTGGGACAACACAACTTTCCAATATTGATTTATAAATATGATTTTTATCAATCTAATTTCCTCATTCTGATTACTGAATGTGATGGTATCAACCAATTTACAAGTTTTATTTAAGTTTCAATCTCCCCCTTAGCAAAAAATTCAGAAATATTTTTTATATATTCTCTTTAACCAGTTTAAACCTTCTTGGAAAATAAAAAATAAGTAATTAATCCCTTAAATGGTTGAATACAATATAGATCAACTTATTTTCCTTTAGTTTCATCCACCGGTCTCAAGAAATTCATTCTCCAAATACAATGGAATCCTAAATCTATTCAGTAGATTCTTTTTCTTTTGAATACAATGAAACTTAAGAAACTTCATTTCCTTTTCCATTAACATAATTCCATTTAGATTTGTTTCTTTTGTTTTTTGGTTTGACTAAAAACCAGTACCTTTAATTTCTCAAATTTATCCCAAACCTCTTTTGCCTTTATGAATTCGAGGATCTCATGACTTTCACCTTTTGAATACGATGATGATTAGATTCTACAATAACTTTCTTTCTTTTCATAACATTATTATTTCATGATTATCCAAAATATATTTTCTTAGAATATAATTTTCCCAAATTCAATCAGGCTGAATAATATTTCCAACAACCATTTCTGTTTCCATCTAGCAATGATTAATCGAGATACGGTAAGAGGTATTTATTTAATTCATCCAAATATGATCAGTGAGAATGTAATGAACATCATCTCTTTAATTCACCATTATTTAATCAATATTTCACCACATGTTTCAAAATTTAATTGTGATATATGAGAACTCCAAGATCAACAAAGCATTGTCACATTTGGTTTTTCATAGTCATGCAAACCCCGATATTCCATCAACGGGATTCAGATTGAATTCGATGACCATTTACTTTTTAAAAGATTCATTCATAACACGATCGATCCTTTCATACCATATTCGGTGTCACTACTACAAAAATGGGTTTATCTAGTGGTAGGGTTTTAATACAACTAGCTAAAATGTTAATAAAGACCCCTTTAACAGTGTTAAAAATAGAGTAGTTAAAGTGGTATTTAACAGTGATAAAAAGGCACTGTTAAAGACCCAAGTTTATCAATGTTTTTTTTACAAGTACTGATAAAGGCCCACCCTATATCATCACTCATAAAAAACTGCTGATAAATGAGGTATTTTATCAGTGCATGTAAAAAATCAATCATAAAGGGGGGTTTTATCATTGCTTTTTTTGACGCTCTGATAAAGACCCACCTTTATCAGTGATTTTTTTACTGGCGCTAATAAAAGTATACATAAAAAATATTTTTTCCATTACAAATTATATATTAATAAATTAATATCTTTATGTTGTTATAAATATAAAATATATTATTTCAAAATTTGTTTTAGATAAGGTAAATAGGCATTTACACTTAATATATAAGATATTTAGTGAAAATGGATTATAACAAAACTAAAAAATTTTAATTAATAATTTGCATATTATTATCGATTAATAGTCATTTAGTATGAATTTAAAGATAAAAAAACAAAAAAAATTAAAAAATTGTCTAAAATAAGTTGAAAACATAACTCAAATTTCAAATAATCTAAACTTCTGATCCGAGTGTCTTTTTGGCTCTACCACATATCAAATAGAATACTACAATAAGATATATTCCCTCGGTTAAATAGGTACACCTACTTCACATTTTTTGAGGCAAAAGGCTTAGAAGGTCTCCAAAACTATGTTTTTAGTCAGGGTACAATGATTTTTTTTACATTCTATGGATTTTCAACCCCAATTAAAGGGGTACTTTGGCCCTATTTTAATGGGGACTGAATTTATTCTCAAGTCTTAAATTCATATTGATATTATACTTTTTAAATTTTATCATTTTTCATAATATAATTTTTATTAAAATTAAATATATGCAAATTTTTTATATTTAATTATAATAAATCAATCATATAAATACATATGTCAACATATTCACATAAAAATTTATATTCTAATATATATAAATAAATTCATATTCTTAAAATGTAATTAAAACAACATCTAACCATTTTTTACCGTATAAAAATATATTTATAATATTCATATATACATATGTGTGTGTATTAATAAATATATATATCTATTATAATCTAATATGAGTAATTGAACACATTATATAATATATTTAAATAAATATTATATATATCACACACACATATATTGTATAAATGTATATAAAATTAATTTTATAAATATATGTAACCATATATGTATATATATATAGAAATAAAATTAAACTTATAGAAAAACAGCATGGTGTAGTGGTAATATTATTCCATCTTTAAACGATAGGTGTAGGGTTCGAATCCAGGTAGGCTTACATGAGGCTAGAAATTCCTAAAGTTCTGATAAAAGGGGTGGTGGGGTAGAAATCCTGATAATGGGGGCTCGAGTTCTATTAAAGGGGTCATGGAAGTGCTATTAAAGAGGTTAGGCTCATAGGTATCTAAAAAAAATTACCCCCTTTAATAGTGTTGCCTTTATCACTACAAAAAAAGAACTATTAAAGGAACCCTTTAATATTGCTAAAAAATTGTGCTGGTAAAGGACACTTTTAATAGTACTTTTTTTAATATTATTAAAGGGTTCCTTTAATAGTTCTTTTTTCTGTGCTGGTAAAAATTTTGGGCTTTTTATCATGCTTTGATTATCAACCCATTTTAGCACTAATAAAGTCCTTTTATAGAGAAATTCTAGACTTTTTTGTAGTAGTGTGTGAATTTGATGAGTTATTAGAGCCCACTTCTCCTAAATATGATAGACCATCTTTGCAATTTTGATTCTAATTATTTCAATCTAATGGTCTGTCTGAATTTCATCAAATAAAATGTGAGGTGATCTTCCCTTTCGTCTTAAACTTCGTTGACAAAAATGAAAAATACATGAATACAATCACTTTCCCCATAATATTCGTCCTAATAGTATATTTTTAAGGATTCATTTATGTAAATGAATAAACTCATTATTTGATGATTGATCAAGTTAAAAATAATGAATCAAATAGAATAAGAGTTAAAAAATATTAATGTTAGGAAATTTTCTTAGAAATTATATGGTTGGTGCATCACATTAAAATAATGTATAGAATTTGATTATACATAGATTGGTTGTGAAATATAACTATTCATATAAAAATTATGTGTTTAACTAAGCATTTGATTTTTTATATATTTTATATGTAGAGAACATAATTTTTGGATCATTAAAGAAAAGTCTTTTATTTGATATAGTATATTCCAAAGGATTCAATTAAGTACTATAAGTAATGATGGGGTGATTTCTTTTGTGTATTTATAGGGGAGATAATGAATATTCTATTTCGAAATCTTATATTAAACTAAATATAACTTATGAGGTATACCCTGTTTTCATCATAATTTTATTCTCTTTCTTAAAATTGAATCCAATATTGAAGGCATAATATTTTTTATTATTTAAAAATTATATTAAAATTATGAAAAAAAATAAAGTCATGGGATATATGATCACATATTTGAGAACTGTGAATGTATTCAATGTGAAGGGAATTGAACCTCTACAAAATAAAATTATATATTAATTCTTTGTGGCCATGTTTAACAATCCTATAGGGTGAATCATTTTTTGGTGGTTCAATAATGCTGAAATTGAGTTTAAATAAATCTTTTCACAATATGAATAACTTATGACACTATGGAAGTAATCAATTGTAGTCATGTTAAGTACATAAAGGGATGTTACCATTTACATCTAGGTATGTTGTACTTAGTGACAATTCATCAAATACTGGATGAGTGGTTACATGTTTTTCCAATAAATACCTTCTTGAAATGAATTTGAGCGAAGAGAAATTTTTATTGCATGAAGTCAAAGAATAATTTCATCATTTATGAATTTGTACTATGAATAATGGTTTATAAGAATCCATTAGGTAGAATTCATATCCAATCCCTGGAGAAGGGATTAAAAAGTTCAAAAATTCTTTATAGATATGATTTTTTGATGTCAAATATTCATGGTGTGAACCACATATTTTTCTTTATGATGGACCCCCAATGTAATTTCATCAAATAGGGATTCCCATTGAATAAATATTATACATTTTCCAGCCCTATACCCATATACTTTCATCTGACCCCACCTACTCACACAGTACCCCAATAATATGAGAAATAGTTTCCTCTTAAATTAAATTTTTAACTATTTATGATGGTCCATCATAGTGAAATATTTTTCAATGGTTAGCCACATCATATAATGAACCATTTGGGGACATTTGGTCCTTTTCAATGGTCCCTTGTTTACCTAGGTAACTTACTAGGGATTAATTAATTACCCATATTACCTTATTGGCCTCCTTTCACCTATGTCAAAATCTCAAAAATCCTTTTCTATTAAGGCCTCTTAAAAACCAATTAGACAAAATTGATTGATCCATTTTGAATATAATTTTTGTTACTAGTGATCATATATCCCTTTTATAATGAGAATAATGTAATTTATATAATATTTCCTCTCATTTTTATTCATTACCATTTATGTCATTTGGATATAATAAATCTTGTATTCCCTGGATTATATGTGTCCCCATCTCTATGAAGTTGGTGAATCCCACCCTGGATCAATATAATCATCCTAGCTTCCCCAAACCTATCTCTATAAATTTTAACCATTCGTTAAATATATTTGTTACTAATCAATGATACATAGATATACGTGGGGTTTCTGTTTAGTATAATACCTAACCCATATTTGATGGACCACACTAGTCATGACTACAATATTTTTTTTCTATCTGGTTACCAATAGACATGAAACAATACAAAAAATCATCTAACCTTGTGTAATACCGATAAATATTATTTATTCTATATGGTATATATGTCTCATGCAAACATTGTGAGGTATCTTTCACTTTGTAGTCTATTATGTATAACTTAAAATTTATTGGAAATGATACTAACTATATGAACATAAAATACATGATAACATGGTCCTAGTTACATAAACATAAAAGTAACATCATTGGTCTTTTACACATGAATGTAAAATGAACTTTATTGGTCTTAGATAGATGACCTTAAAAGAGACATTTTTTCATGGTTTTATGACCTTAAAATGTGAAGCATTATTCCTAGATTCATGTCCTTAAATGGAACATATTTTTTCATGAGTGTGAAATTATAAAAGGAAAAATATAGTTCTTTAAATATGACCTTAAATATCATAAATTGTACCATTAATAGGAACCATACTATGTGGGAATTTACTCTATTCATTCATATACATAGATATCCCCTCTCATGGGTGGAATCCTAACTCCTCCACACATATTTATTCTATAAATAGAGATAAATTCTAATATTCTTTGTTGTTTGTATTTAAAATAGAATGTACCAATCAAGAATGAAGATTATATAGAACCTATGATATATATAAGTTCACATTGATCCATTGTGTCAATCGATCACTTTCACAACATAGATAACTTATATTTGTTAATTGGAATGATTACATGAAAATGTATAAATTATATAAGAATCTCCGAGACTGGGCAGTAAGAACCTTCATTATATGATTTTACCTCCCATCCTCACAAACTCCATACCCAATTCAAAGCATCATTAGCTTACCATAATGACCACATACCATTAAAAAGTAGGTCTGAAGAAGGAAATAAATTGTGGGCATGAATGCATGAGGGAAGAAATATGTATCATTGTATATTATAGAGGATATCGTTTGAAGAAATTAAATAAATTCATGTTTTAAAAAATATAATATCACATTTACCATATGTTATTAAATAAATCATAATATAAAAAACATGAGCGTCGAATGGTTAATCTTATCCATGTCACCAAACATCGTGGAATCATATTATAGAGGCCATATCATAAGCCAAGATTTCCAACTTTTGTAGGTTTTATGTATTATAGGCTACCACATATATCACATACAAACATTATCAATCGTAAAATATGATTGATAATGGAGATTGTCACACATTATGGTATGCAATATATCAAAAAAATATGATTTAGAAGGGAAATTTGTTTTTTATTAAAATTTAATTATGAATTCAATAATATAAATTATAATTTTTTTATAGATTATAAAAAAGGATTTTTGGAATATTTATTAATTTTATAATGGTTTCTATAATATAATTAATTACGATGTTTTTATAATTAATCATTAAATATTTTTTTAAATCATTTAAAAATAAATATCCATAATATTAGTTTTTTAATGTCAAATAAATGTTTGATTATTTGTAATGAATTATAATTTAGATATTAAATTTTATATGGAAATTATATGTGTAATTTAATAATAGGTTATAAATTAAAAAACGAGGAAAAATATAAGAGTTTATATTTAAATTATAAAATTTTCATAGTTATTTAATTTGAAATGTTCAAATTAGAGGCCTTATTTGATGAGTTATTTTAAAAATATAAAAATGAGTTTTGATAATTGATATTAAATGGGTTTAAATAGTGAAAAATATGGGATATTTAGATAATTTAAAATGTTTATATAATAAAACTGAAATATAAAATGTTTACATTTTATTTTATATCACATATTTAAAGTAAATATCATAAAAAATAACATGATGAAGTTCATATTAGATATAAATATAAGGCGTTTATATTTATTTGATTATTGAGGGCCTACAATGCCTGAATAAGTTATAAAATGTTTGTAATCACTTTATTTAACAAATGATCATAAATATTTTATATCATGTTTAAATATATGAAGTGTTCATTTTTGTTATATTATTCCATTGTTTATAATTAATATATTTAATTATTATACTATTTATTTAAGTATGCATTAGTTTAAAGTTTTAAATAGCTTCTATAATTTTTCAAACATGCATTAATGGAATTACACACTAGGTATGAAAATTGATTTAGTTTTTTTCCACCATAACTTTGGATTATATAAGGTTATGAGCTTGAATTAAGAAGCTAATTATACATTATAAATATTAGGTGTTAGAATTATAATAAAACATAGATCATTCTTTAGTAAAGTATGATTGTGTAGAGGGACTTTGGGTCAGACTACTCACTATCCTGAAGGCCTATGACTTGTATAGAATTTTGGGGGGTCACTCTCTAATAATACAATCATACTCTTATAAGTATTGTTGATTTCCTAAGATTCTAGGCCTTTACATGAAAGGGTTTAATATTCCTTATGAATGAGATTATATTGGATTTTTATTAATGTAGTTGGATTTTAATTTGGGTTAGTAACACATGCTATGGGTTGTGCAATGAGTTTCAAATTAATATGATTTGAACATATTGATTTGGGGAAAGGAATTAGATTCCATAATAAATAATTTGAAAAATTAAAACTTTTATAAGGAACACATGAGATAAGATAGTGAGATTAAAATAACAATAAATAATACTATGTTTTATATTCCTTATCAAGAAAACATATTTTAAGACTTCAATCATTCCACCAGGTTGAATTTTGTAAAGTAGCGTGCCCATTTATTATCTTATGTAATTCATGGTTGAAATGGTTAAACCTATGAGTTAGGTAACCAACTCCCATTACGATCATTGGGCAATACATAGCTATTAAACCCTTAGGAAGTATACAAGAGGAATTGTGTTTGGTTTATCCATATGATTGAATAGAAAAATAGTTTTCCACTCATCCTTATAAAATCTTTATATGATATTACTAGCATGATGACCTACCTAGATAGCTATGTGGTGATAAAAACACCAAACTGGGCTCTTTACATTGTGAAATATTGATCATGAACAACTAATATAGATGACTAATATAAAATGGGTATCATTTTAATGGGATATAAATTAATAATTATAGTTATTTAATTAATGTAATACATGATACTCATTTAATAAAATTTTATACTATAGATGTAAATGGAATTAACATCATCCAAACATGAATTTGATATCAATATATAGAAAAGAACAATGTTAATTTGTATATATTATTATATTAGTAGAAAACATAATAATTGTTCTTAGGCTATGAGATGAATTCAATGTGTTATAGTAATACCACATTGGGTAACCTAATGTTAATGTTGTATAATAAATGACTCTAGATGATTATAAAAAGTATAAAATGCTTCACATGAGGATTAAATGGAATTAGATATAGAATGACCAAGGGAAAATTTATCTTTTCTCATGTACTCAACATGTTTGGGTGTTAAGGGTTTGGATAAAATAAATTTTTACATTAAGGCTTGTTCAAGACAAAAGATTCATTTTTGAATATTTATTGAAAATGCTCCAATAAAGTAAATGAGTTAAAGAAAATTTTCCCCAATTTTATTATATTTTTGATAATAAATGTGCATGAAATGTGATTTCTAAGATCTAATATTGTGTTAGTGGTACACGTTCTTAAAATATTCAACTTGAAAATTAATATTTTGTTGGAATGTACAATAATATTTCTTAAAAATATACATTCAATAATTTTAAAACCTAAAGGAAGATTTAGGAAGGATATATGTTTTTCTATGGGATGGAATTGTCTAAGATACCTTAAGGAGTTTGAAAAACATGATGAAAGTTTACATCAATTATTAGACTTATATAAATTAATTGTACATTTTTTTGAAGGCTATATCTAATTGATTATATTTTAAAAATGTGTTTTAAATCTATAGAAGGTAATGTTCTAGAAGATAACTGATAAAGCTTGCATATTTCATTCAAATGATTAAGAAAAGGGTAATTAAATAATGGAACCAAATGAAAATGAAAATATCAAGCTAAAATTGGTATTCATAAAGGTTTTTTTCTATTAAATCTATTATATGATAAGATAAGTAATTTACTAGAAAATAGGAATCATAAACAATAATATAAAACATATTAAATGCATGTTATTTCTTATTCATTAAACTCAATAACATGATTGAAAAAATATTAGTATAAAATTAATTTTTTAGGATAACAATTTTATCCTACATATTTGTCAAAATATAAGGAATTCAGATTCCACCACTCATAATTAGCATGTTTTAAAGAATAAAACCATTATTAGTTCATTTATATAAAAACATAAAATTACATATATGATATTTAATTCAATATTTTTTTATTAAATATTCCTAGTAAGAGAAAATGATTTTTATTTCCTAACATATAGAACATAGTGTATCTTAGCATGATATTATGAAGAGAATATAGCATCTATGATGACAATGGGAGTTCAGAGTAACTGAAGTTCAAATTTTAACAAGTAAAGGATTATATTAGTAAATATTTAAAGTGAATATCACATAATATCCTAAAATATTTTAGGGTGTCCAAGTAAAGATAAATGTAAAGAGTTATTTTTAGTAATCATAACAAAGAGATTGTTAATTTATATTCTAATGCATTATAGAATGTGCAAGTAAATGTAATATGATGTAAGGATTTATATATTTTTTATAAAATATTTGAATTAAAAAGATTTATGGAAAATTTTCAATAATGATGAGGATGATGGACTTATAAATAATTCTACGTATACAAGATAAGTAATTAACATTGTAACTTTTGATGTTGTAAAGTAAATAATTTTGGTTACTAAATTCAAATAGTTCAAGATTTTGAATATAATTTCTAAATATCACTATTATTCAAACCATATTTTTTATAGATGTTACTCACTAAAAGATTTTATTAGGACTATTTTATTAGATAATTAAATATTGATGTTCCAAAAATTACATAGATACAAAATGAGTTTAACAAAACCATAAAAGTACAGAAAAAATAAGGCTAATCATGTGGTTTATCATATTACATATGATTTGTTGGGAACTTATGTATAGTTTTTTATATTCTTAAATAACTATTAATATGTAAATTAATCAGTTTAATAAAAAATTTAGTGTTGAACTTTTCATGTTGGATTCAAATATTATGTGAATTAACCTCTCAGTGTACAAATTTTTGTTATCCGCAACTGATGTTAATCATGAAGTTTTATAGGTTGTGAGAAATTTTATGGTTACCTTTTTTTGGATTCTATATATAAATATAAAATACACCCATGATTCATAAAATGTGTTTTGGGTGCTATAGAACCCCGTACGTATACCGCATGGAGTGTTATACACTTTGTATTTTGTATAGTATGGTGCATATTTCATATTTAGATTTCCCCATACATTATTTTGGAGAGATAACTAGTATAGAAACCATTATATTTTGATACCTTTATAATGTATTGTTTTATGATTCACTAATTTAGTGGTGTTTGGGATTTTTTTAATCATTTAATTGGTTGGAGCTTAATGAAGATTTGATTTTTTCTCTTTTATGATGAGTATGACATTTTTCCCCTTGATTGAGATAGAAATAGGAAGTGTATAAAATTAACAAGATAGTACATTTTATGTGATTATATATTGGATGATGTAATGATATTCTCATCAAAAGGGTGAATGACATGTGATGTATTTGTCAACATGGACATTGTATACTTAGATATAAAAGAACTTATAAATTATCTATATGGGATTGATTTGATCTAAATCGCATGCTTAATTGATGTCTTCAATAAAGGGATCATTTAAACCTTCATGCTTGTATGTGATATAGTTGCTATAAATAGGTAGAGAGATATATATGTTTGATGGAGATCACACCAGATCCCTCTACAGCTTATGTAGCAAAGATTCCTTTCTAAAGGACACTCATTTCATAATTTTATAAAATTTTAACATCCTATTTTTCATTAATGTTGTAAATAAATCATACATTATTTAATAAATTGAGGCTGAGTTTTATAAACCATAATTATGTTCATTATAAGTATTTAATATTTATCCAAAAGGAAGTTTGTATGGATATTGAAAAGGTTTTTTTTATAATGTGATATATGGTGAATTTAATGATATCATTCCAATAGTTTTTAGGGAAATATACCAATGCATTTTTTATATGGTCTCATATATTATTAATATGATATAAAACAAGGTGAGATGACACTAATCTTATGAAGATTTTATTGAATGTAGGATTAAAAGAGATATGATCAAAATTATAACATTTGAGTGATATAGTAGAGATAATATCCTACTATATGATATAAGTATGTCATACGGAATGAAATCCTGGTTAGGAAACCATGTTTTTTGGGGAATTTCATTTAAAATGATATGGAAATATCATATAACATTAGCTAGGACAAACCTAGTTTATGACATGGGAATGTCTGAGGGACGTGAATCATATTGTCTGATTCATGAGGCATTATGAGATTAGATTGGATGTCAAATTTTAAATATTGGGATTCAGTTTTCATCCCCATAATCTATCATTAATCTAAACGTTTTATATAATGAAATACATCGGAGGAATTATGGTTCATTAATATAAATAATTCATGAATAGATGAAACATTAACTCATACATTATGTAATGAATGGGTTAATACATGAACATTTAGGATTTTCATATAGAATATATAAGTGTTTCAAATTCCAATGAGATGGTGTGTTCATGTGTTCCAATTTTTCTATTGATTCTCTTATACATGAATCTATCTTTCTCTTCATCCCTTTTTCAATGGTAGTTACTATCAATTTGTGATTGAGAAGAAGATTCCTAAAAGAGAATTGAGTAATTCATTTGAACCCTTGGTTACACCACAGATGATAGATTCTATTAATTTCAGCATAAATATCTTTATCAAGTGCATGATTGAAGATAAAGTAGTGGAATTCATTAGTAAATGGTACATAGTGTTATTTATTTTATATATACTTGGTTTTGGAATTAATCATTATTTATATTTAGAATGTGATTTAATATTTTTTCCATTTCTTATATTTATAATTAAATTATCATTATAAAACCTTCATCTAGAACCATTAGAAGCATCCCTTTAATGTTTAGTAGCATGTCACTAAATTTTTCATAGGATTCTACAATAATTTCTTACCATCAGTCACTTTATTATCTATTGTGACCATTATTTTTCGCTCACAATAAACCTAGAATTCATGACTACTTAGATATTTAAAATTTCAGCATCTATTAAAATCAATTTTTTTTTATATTTTTTATTATTCATTACATCTGTATAAGATAAATAAAAAATAGGGAAAATCAAAATTTTATCCATATTTTTAGAATATCCAAATATTTACATATTAAAATATTTATAAATCAAATAATAACATTACTAATATAAAATTAATTAAACTCCACCAACTATTCAATTAACATTAATAAATCATCCTTTGATATATAATAAAAATAATTTCAAAATTGAATTTAGTAAAATAAAAATATATACTAATAATAAAATTTAAAACAAAATTGTATTTTTTTTTCATAACTCGCATCCAGTAAAACCCATACTTGGTCAGTAGTGAAAGAAATAGTAGACACTAAATCCCACCTCCAATATGTTATGGTTTAGATAATACTGTCGAGGGTATATAATACAAAATATTATATCCAGTACCCTCAATAATTTCATAAATGATAATGAAACCCCCAATAAATGTCATATTCATAAATAATATGACACTATAATCCCCAAAATGATATTAATATATAATCAAAGTTATAATAAACCAAACGAAAAATATAAAAATAATACTCAGAATAGATCAGAATGCAGATACTCTGATTCAAACCAATCACTAAACCATGAGATAATAATGCTTACCATAATCACCAAATATATCATAGACATATGTAAAGATAGCATATAGAAATATGGGTTAGAATATTAAGACAGTGAATGAGTTCCACCATGTAAAATCTCATTCCAATGTGTAAAATGCATACTAGTTGTTTAGTGAAAAACTTAGGAAGTCAACTTGTTACTTGTTCCTACCAAACCCTTTCACTCCCTAGTTCTCACAGCAGCAAAATATTCAATTCCCAAACATGAATGGTGGGGGGCCACAACACCAAAATCATCCAACTCTGCAAAAAACCCATTACCTCAAAGGAACCATTCTCCCGCAAGAGAACACTCATCCACTACTGGCATATCAATCAATTAAAAGTTCCCAATTTCCTCAATTTGATCTTTTGGTATATGGTCAGACTTAGTAGCACCAGCCTCCATCACATGTATATGGTGCTATGAGTAGTGGAGCACTGTCTCCACCACCATGGGAGGCTCAGCCACTCGACAATGGTGAATTGGCAGGCCTTCCCACGGTTCCTCAAGGTCATGTGATAGGTAACACGAACATGTATACCCAGCCGATTATTGAGAACCATCTCCCCACAATTACTCTGTTCACTGGGGGAAGGCTCCCACATGAAATCAATGGATGAATGCATCCATTTCTAGTTCATGTGAGGCCCATGGATGTTATGTATCCTCAACAGTTGCAGGGAAGCCAAATCTGTGGGCATGGGTACGGATATGGGTGTGGATACGGGCAGCGACAAGATGTTGGGTACATTTATGGGAGGATGTATGGGATGTCAGTGAGGGATGATAGTGGGATGAGAAACAACTCCATGTATTAGGTTTCATCCTCATCCTACACGCCACCGAGAAAGCCTCAAAGGGTAGAGGACAAACTGTTCCGGGATCTGGTTGACATGGAAGGGTTAATGATCCCAATCCCACTACTAGTGGAAGCATGTAATGAATGGATTGTCATTTTTATTCTTCTAAAAAGAAAAATTATTACGTATACCTAGTCATCTAAAAACCATCCCATTATGTCTTTATCCGCAAATATAATTATATGTATGAAATAGTAAAATATAAAATTAATTCAATAATTTACCTTGCACTTACGTCTCCACTGAACTAGTCATGCTTACATCCCAATAACAATTGTCATGTCACTTTTATTCCTTCTATGTCCATATTTCAAAACCCAATATCATATACATATACCACATCCACATACCATTCCTAGATAACATGTACCACATCTACACATCATAATCCACAACCACATTCCACATACCACACCCACATAATTTGTACAACATATCTTCCACCAAATAACTACTTCCATATACCAAAAACATGTACCATATTCATATAAAAAAACTCATTACTTTTTTTGGAAGATAAAGTGGGAAAGTGGATGAGTTCATCAATCTGTATCACCCACATCCAATATTTTGTAGGTTTCCCAGTATTTAAAACCTCATATGGTAATTAGTTGGTTTTTCCAACACTAGTTGAGGTGTGTAATAAATAAAAAAACATAATGTAATAAATAGATGAAAAAATATTATAATAACATTCCCTTATAATAAAAATACCTCTATAATAACAACTTATCATTACAATATCACATCCACACACAAAAAACAACCACTACTACCTCTACACACAAAACCAACCACATTTCTAATTAATAACCACATCAGATTTATTAACCAAATTTATTTCATGTAACTTCTATTCCCTATAAACTACATCCAATTTAAACATTATTATATTCAATTACCATATAATATTTTTGGAACTTTTATTTAATACATTAAGTATTTCATTTATTCAACTTTGTATTTTGAATGGGTTTGTTGCTAATTTTATATAATTTTTAATTTTTAATTTTGTTTTTGAACCAATTCAAGTTTCATTAGTTTTTTATAGGTTTTATCAAATGTTCCTTAGAGAAGTGAATACATAAAAAATGATTAACATGGTCACAATTTACACTACCAGGGTTTCATTTACCAACTGTACCCAACCAAAGGCATAGAATTCTTAAAGAAGATTGAAGATCACATAGGGGACATTGAAGTTTCAATTGGATGAATTGTATTTATTATCATTAAGTAATATTACCTTAGTGTTTAGTATATTTTAATATGTGTTGAGAGACTCTGGAGAGTCGATAAAGGTGATTCCATGTTAAATGGAAAATGAATTTTGAGGCAGAAGACTTGAATTCTTATTTAGATAGATTAAATACACTTAGATTGATTTAAGAAAAATTATAAATCAAATTTAATGAATTTTGAAATAATATTCAATATAAAATTCAAGTTATAGAGGATATAAAAATATCTATATCAAATTTTTATTAATAATTAAAAAAATGGAAGACGTATCATTGGATTTCATGATTGATAATGTGGTTGTTAAAGAAAGTGGAAGAGGTTTCATGAAATCTGATTAGGGAACGTAAGTGGTATAGATTTCATATAGTGAACATAAGAATATTTAATATTTGATACAATATTATTGTATGGATGATATAATATTATCAAAAGGTTTTTAAAATTATCTTGTATGGTTGAGATAATCCATTGTAATGTTTGTAAAATATTCTTGTATGTTTGATGTTAATCATTGTATGTTTGAAACAATTGCTTCATATGGATTATAAAAGACCTATTAAGGTTGAAACATGTCATATTAAGGTTCAAATTAACCTTATAAATAATCAAATAGTTCAATAATTATAATATTTTATGTATTCAATAGTTGTATTCAAGAGGTAAAGATTGTTGAGAATGTGAAGAAATCATTCATGGAGGGACGAAAATAGATGATAATTTATTAGGTGAATTAATACCATTGGATAATGATTTTTAGTTGTTTTAATGTGATTATAAGGACTTTTGATAATATGGAGAGGTATTGGATGAATATTATGAATTCGAGAATTGAAATTTATAGAAGATTCCGACCATGTAAAAGTTATCTTGAGCTAGAGAAAGGTTATATGCAGACATTGTAAAGATATCTAGAAAACAAAAAAAAATGAAAGGGTCATTATGGGATATGGTAATGATCTTATGTAGACTTTGGGATGGTAATATATATTCCATATAGATAGTATTGTATTATATAAAGGTAACTAGAGAACTATTTAATGTTCATCTCAGAGGAGAAGGACCTATATAAGGGTCTTCTACCGACAATGTATAGGTCTTCTCTAATGGAAATGACCAACATATGGGTTATATGTTGACTAAATAATGTTATTTTGGACCTACATAATGTTTATCTTAAGGATAAGTAAAATTAATATACAACTATGTAAAGGTAATTGTATATATGACAATTTGTGAAAAATAAATATTTTCACAAGTAAAGAATAAAATTAATCGATGAATGAACTATTCTTCATGGATTTAACATCATGATCACACATAATGATACTAATTCAAAATGAGGAAAAGGGAAGAATAGTCTATAAAAATTATGGGTACTAATACGAGTTACATGCCACAAGAGTGTAATCAATTATAACAAGATCATGCACATGTTGATGTCTCAAATAATAATAACGATGACCATTTCATAGAGTTTTAAATGTTGTAATATCATATGTATTTGGAATAATTAAAGGATGGTTTATATTTAATTCATGATAATGAATTTAATCAAGAAATATCCTCCAGTTTGAATGAGAAAATAAACATCCAACTGAAGGATAGAGAAGTTTTCAAATTTTCATATAGAAATTACATTCATGATAATGTGAATATTTTTAACGATAGGAATAAGAAGAAATAGATTTGATAGAGAATATCATAATTTCTATGTTTGAGTGAAATTTGAGAGATTTATACTTCACTGTATTGATGGGATAAAAATATTTTGAAGCTTAATTTCACTCATGGAGGATGAGACCCATTGTGCATGAGTATTCAAAGTGATAAACATAATTAGATCATGTAAATATCTAGAAAGTTGATCATGTCAGATGACCATTATTTGAATATGAACATAGTGTATAGATTTGAATGTATACATATGTATACCATTTGATCCATTATGATCATGTAGGGATCTATATATCAAGAAGATCTTAATATTCACATAGTATAATAAGATCATCCTTTTCATGGATAATACGTATAGTTTTTTTCTATAGTGATTCTAGAATAAAAATCGAATTGGGCATCTATTTTGATAGTACTATTATGGTCCTTGGATGTAACCAATCATTTATATAGTGGAAAAATTCATGGATAGGGGGTCTAACCAACCAAAACAAGGAGTAGACACACATTAAGGCCAAAACCTATCATTCATGTTTCATTTCAATTTACATTCTGAATATCTATTTGATGTTGATTGATTATATGCATTTATTGGTTTGATATATCCAAAAGTCTAAGATAATTAATTAGCATGTAAAATTCATTAAAATTTGTACTGGATTCACCCACCCCCTTTAGTGATCCATATTGGTTGAGACATTACAAGTGATATCATAGAAAATCTATGTTTCATTAAAATATCTTGCAGTATTCTAAGTATGCAGGATTATTATTTTTTGAATATTTTAGGTGACAATGATTTTTATGAAAACACCTACCATGGATAGATGAATACGATGTTTCTATACCATCTATCACTTAGAATGAAGGTAATAGATTCTATAATTGTTCATTTTATGATAAAAAGAAGACATAAGTAAAAAATAAATACAAAAATTTTGTTTTTAAGTGTCTCTAGAAAAATTATATGTAACACCCTAATATTTTAAAAGAATAACATTATTTTTGATAATGTGTATGATAAGAAACACCGATCTTAAACAAAATATAAAATATTGTTATTTAAATACGATCGTCATAACCTAGACGTTGAATTGGTGTGTATAGATATGATTAACTAAATTATAATATATATATATAGGTCCTAAAAAATAAAAATTAATTTATTAATTCTTAATAAATAAGCACCCAATTTTTAGAAAATACATTTAATAATTCAAAAAAACATTTTCTTCAAAAATGGTATTTATTTCTTTTTTAGTGATTAATAATAATACTATAATTTTCAAAAAATAAAAAAAAATTATTTTATAAAAAGGATATAATTTTTGAAATCATCATATCAAAATTATTTTATGGTAAAATTGAGATATTTTTCGGAAAAGATTGATTTTTCAATGAATAGGGAAAATACTGATATTTATTTAAAACTATATTTTATTTTAATGTATTTATAAAGTAGAATTATATTTTAAATTATTTTTAAATTTTAATTAGTTACATTTATTATTTGTAATGGATTTTATAATTGAATTTAGTTTAAAAATATTGTTATACTTAAAAGTGATTTTTTCTGAGAAACCCATTTTCCATCGTTTTTTGAGTTTAATAATAAATTAAATTCTAAAAATTATATGTTTTTAATCTTGAAAGGCGGATTCCATATTTGAAATCAGGAGTTCCAAATTTGGTAAGTATGAAACGTTTAATTTTAGTCATTATAAATAGTATTCATTGTAAATTTTGTTGTAATGGTCAAGGTAAAATAGGTAAATTAAGGATAAAAATAATGTTGTAAGGACTAAAAAGTAAATCTCAATCATGAATTAATTTTATTTTATGAGTATATATCATTCATTATTTTCCAAAATTTGAAAACATTTCCTTTTTCTACATATGACCATTATTTTGAATTTTAAAATATTTTATCTAATGAAAAGTAAAAAAATGTCATTTTATTTTTCGATTATCATTAAAATTTTAAAAGAGGAACAAAAATAAGGTATTTTCAGTTATAAATTTTCATTTTAAATATAATTTTTTTTGAATTTATAACGGTTATTTATGTCTAATTTTTAGTAATTAAATAATTTCCCAATATTCCTATATAATTATGATATAATATTTATTAAATTTAAAAAAATGAAATGAATGATTAAAAATTTCAATATTAATATTATTTTTGGGACCAAAATATGTTCCCTGGGGATATCCATGGAATACAAATCTGGTGTGGAGAAAATCAGAAGCCAAAATGACCCAAAAAACTATCAAGTGTCTTCTTCATCAAGCCTTGCTTCTTCACGGACAAGTAGAGCTAATCAAGATCCCCAGTAATGAATCTCCTTCATGAAAACATGAAGATTAATGGAGTACCTCCATGAGTCCAACATCACTTCGTGACCATATGAGGTTGGGCGGAGTCCCTCTACGAGTCTAACAAAGATTCACAACTGTGCCAGACTAGAGAGAGTCCATTTGAGAGTCTAACAACATCACATTCATTTAAAAAGCCCATTATTTCTCCTTGACCAACTTAATGGATTAAATAACCTCCTTTTCTATAAATAATCAATTTAGTGTAACCATTTATGATTGTTACCCTGACCTTTCATCTTTGTAGTTGCTCAAAATTGATGATGCAGTCGAGCATTATGAGCTAGACAAAAAATGAATCATCCAAGGTACCTGGGATTTGTGAAAAACCCTTTTTTGTGTTCATGAAAGCCTCCTCCCATGGTGGGGATACATTTCATGAAGTCCTAAACCCTTAGAGAATGAATAAGTCCATATGGGGTACTTTTGTATTTATAAAACATTAATCCTTCTTGAAGCACTCCATTTCTAAACAAGGACTTCAACCCAAGGTAGGGTCACCCTATTTCAAAAATCCTTCTCCTTTTCAAATTCCTTGATCTTTGTGAGACACCTAATCTTCATGAACCACCGTAGATTTAAGAAGCACCCCTCGGTGAGGCCATATGCTTTGTGAATCCCCTCTCATGGGCCACCCTATTCTCCCTCCCTTCTATTAACACCTCTTTATGAAGGTTGAGTTCCTAGAGCCCCCATAGCCATCTGGGATAAGTCTAGCTACACCTCAAGTCCTAATGTGACATATTCCACCCATTCACATGGCCCACTCCACTTTAAGTGTGCCTTGATATTCCCCATAACCTTTTCTTCTCTGTATACTAATGCTAATTCCATTTTACTTCTCTTTATTGGAACACTAACATTGACCATTTGATCCTCCAATCCTCTGCACTGTCATATCCTAGAATTAGTGAATCTATTCCCATTATAAGGGTGTATGTGCTACGATTATGTAATCCCAAGGGGTATGCAGTGTGCCCCCAACATCCTTGTTGTATGACATAAAACATTCAAGGGCCAACGTTCTCGGCACATGATGTAAACTATTGTCTTACCCTATGTGATAGGATGCACCATGTAGGATGATCTTGGGATGCCACCTTCTCCCCCCCCATGGGAGGATTCTCTCATTTTTAGAAACCTTAATGAATAATCATCACACACTAAATTCATTAATCATAGGATGCACACTGGGAATTAGATCCTTCTCACATGGAATGAGATATTCCTCACATGGAATGAAATCCACCACATGCATCTTTTATGTGTAATCCCCAAGTCATCTCTCATTGATGATTCTTTTGGGACATGAGCATCTAGTATACTTCTTCCTCTTGTTTCTCACACTGAGCATGACTCACTTGGACTTAATGGTAAGTAGTGACCATGACCTCCAAAATAAAATTATATGGGCCTCCTCCTCAAGTGTAATCCCCAATGCCCCTTCCCAAACTATGTGGGATTTGATTCCCCATAAACTGGGATATGTAGAAAGCCTAACTAAGGTAAAAACCAAACATCAAACACTCTATCTACATCCAACACAATTTTAATCAGGCCACCACATACTAGTAATATAATTCCATTACCTGAAAAGAGATATGGGATCAAGTAATGGAATAATATTACTAGTATTTGGTGGCCTAATGAAAATATGGATAAATGTGGATGGAGTGCTGGATATTGTATATGATTCCAAACTAATTGGGATAAAAAGGAAGATTCCCTATGTCCAAAAAGAACATCCAACACTCCATCTGCATGTATACTAGTTTTCATTGGGACACCACATAAAAGTAAGATTATTCCATTCCCTGGATACCAAATCCCCTTCCGGTCCCTTTGGGACACTTTTACAGGTAGTCCCCATCCACATTACCATGAATCCTAGTTGAACACAAGAATCAACCATGAGTAAGGCCCATACCATATATACAAGATTGATCCCATTAAAAAGGTAAGATTATTTGTTTAAAAAACATAACAAGCCTCATCAACACTCCTTTTGAGGCATGAGAATACTTACTGTAGAACATTCAACTGCATGGACCCGTCCTATCACATGACCTTAAACTACATCATCGATCTACCTGGGATTTGATCCCTCACTTATAGAAAAGGTACATAGGGAAGCTCCCTGAGGTTCAATAGCAACAAATAGTAAACCATGGTTCCCCCTCCTAGGGATGCACCACCCTGATCAACCTCTAGTGGTGTCCTGATCAACTGTCATGATGTGACATCTCCCTTTTTTGGGACACCCCTCCCAAGTCCGCATCCCAGGGAATTAAGACCCATCCTCCTTCATAGTGTTACATATTCCCTTTATGGAACATATCTCTTGAATCCACCTTCATATGTCATTCTTATATAACAAATTGTAAACTTTCGAGTTCTCCCTCCTAGGGAAACACCTCCTTGATCTGCCTCTATGGAGAGTTCTGATCAATCTCACTTCATATCCACAAGATTTTAAAAACACAATCTTTCTTATAAAGCTACCCCATTCTAAAAATGGTATTCTTGAAGTGAAAGTCTTAGAATATATGATCCTATGGAATTAGATACCTCATTCTAACTATGGGTTGCCTGAGGAGAAAAACATGGATGATATGCCTTTGGTATTAAATACCTCATGATTGACACATGATGACATGGGTTCTACACCAAAGGTTCCTCCATCAGATTCCCTCCAATGTGGAAGAATACTGGTTCCCAATTTTCTTATATTCTAGATATCCTAGGAATACTTAATGTCACTATTTTCCAAATCGATGTATTTTTCAATTTCAAGACCCACTAGATTTTATAGATAGAAGTAGTGTAATTAACATGAATTCACAAAGAGATGGATTTGAGAATGAATTCAATAAACATGACATATCTCTATTATAGAGACCCATACTAGGAAATGACTTCAAACAAAGAATACATGGAATGATGAACTGATATCCCATCATCTTATTTCAATCAAGGTGGATGAATTGTAGATTAATGTGATGAAAGTATACCACATTTGGAAATCATGAATGCAGGGAAAAAAAGTCTGATGATAGTGCACATCAAAACGTTAGGCAAGAACACCCTAAGAAATTCATTAAAAATAGAAATGAAGAGATAAATGTTAAAATTTTCTCATTCAACCATGGTGATTATCCTTGTTTCTCATCATACCAAGGATTTTACTCATTCACTATTGATATCAGGCTACTAACAAAAATGGAAAACCCAAAATGATTATATTCTTCTCAACATGGGGACTAGTCACTACTACAACCTGCCCCTTTATCAGCGCTAAAAACCAGCATTAACAGCGCTAGAAAAGTGCTGTTAATTCTGGCGTAGATAAAGGGGTCCTTTATCAGTGCGTCGTGGAGTGCTGATAAAGGTCACCTATATCAGCTCTTCTCGGAGCGCTGATAAAGGGTCCCTTTATCAGCGCTCCTCTAGCGCTGTTAAAGGTGTCCTTTATCAGCGCTGAAAAAGTGCTCATAATGGCCCTAGTGCCTACACCTAAAAAATAGTACCTGCACACCTGCACACCAGAATACCTGCACAAAGTATCACATGCACACCTGCACACCATAGCACCCGCACCCAATATTTTGACTGACAACGGTATATACATTTACTTAACATCATGAATACAAAAAAAACGCATTGCTATATACATTTCAAACATTGTTTTACATTGTTACATTTACAATTATTCAACAATAATTATAAACATTCATGTTTCATCCTTTGATATCTGTGATCCGCTCTCGACGGTATTTGTGGCCGAACAAAGCATCCGAACTCAAGGAAACAAATTCACCTATATAAGAAAACAAATATTATTTTAGTAATGCAATAATGAAAGAAATTAAAACACTAATATGAAAGAATACATTAATATGGAAATGTGAAACTAAAATATTAAATTTTAAACTCACATGTTTTCATTTTCATAACAATTAAAGGGAATAATTTAAAATCAATATGTTTTTGATTGATTTATCTCATTTAATAAATACTGATTCTTTATCGAATGAAAAGCTTTACCGGTCACACCGTGCATCGGATTGTGGTGCGGTCGATTCATACACGTCACAAATGATTCTTGGATCGTTGTCCTAAAGTATCAACACAATATGAACGCGTTTGCTCAGTTTGGAGTATGTCAGTGGTGTTGTTTTCGAAAGTTTATGTCATTTTCAAACTGATATCAGACAATTTTAGCCATACCGGTCACACCGTGCGTCGGATTGAGGTACGACCGATTCTTACACGTCACAAATGACTCGTGTATCCTTGTCCTAACTTATTAAAACAATATGAACGCGTTTTCTCGGTTTGTCGTATGTCATTGGTGTTGTTTTCCAAAGTTTATCTCAATTTGAAACTGATATCAGACACTTTTAGCCATACCGGTCACACTGTGCGTCGGATTGAGGTGCAGTCGATTCGTACACGTCACAAATGACTCGTGGATCGTTTTACTAAAATATCAAAACAATCCGAACGTGTTTTATCGGTTTGGCGTATGTCATTGGTGTTGTTTTCCAAATTTTATCTCAATTTGAAACTGATATCAGACACTTTTAGCCATACCGGTCACACCGTGCGTTTGATTGAGGTGTGGTCGATTCGTACACGTCACAAATGAGTCGTGGATCGTTTTCCTAAAGTATCAAAACAATCCGAACATGTTTTCTCAGTTTGGCGTATGTCATTGGTGTTGTTTTACAAAGTTTATGTCATTTTCAAACTGATATCAGACAATTTTAGCCATACTGGTCACATCGTGCATCAGATTGAGGTACGATCGATTCTTACAAGTCAAAAATGACTCGTGGATCATTTTCCTAAAGTATCTAAACTATCCGAACACGTTTGCTCAGTTTGGATTATGTCATTGCTGATGTTTTCTAAAGTTTATGTCATTTTCAAACTGATATCAGACAATTTTTGCCATACCGGTCACACCGTGCGTCAGATTGAGGTTTGGTCGATTTTTACACGTCAAAAATGACTTGTGGATCGTTTTCCTAAAGTATCAAAACAATCCGAATGCGTTTGCTCGGTTTGGCGTATGTCATTGGTGTTGTTTTCCAAAGTTTATGTCATTTTCTAACTGATATCAGACACTTTTAGCCATACCGGTCACACCATGCATTGGATATAGGTGCGGCCAATTTGTACATGTCACAAATGACTCTTGGATCATTTTCCGAAAGTATCAAAACAATCTGAATGCATTTGTTTGGTTTGTCGTATGTCATTGGTGTTGTTTTCCAAAGTTTATCTCAATTTGAAACTGATATCACACACTTTTAGCCATACCGGTCACACCGTGCATCGTATTGAGGTGAGGTCAATTCGTACACGTCACAAATGACTCGTGGATCGTTTTCCTAAAGTATCAAAACAATCCGAAGGCGTTTTCTTGGTTTGCCGTGTGTCATTGGTGTTGTTTTCCAATGTTTATGTCATTTTCAAACTGATATCAGACAATTTTAGCCATACCGGTCACACCGTGAATCGGATTGAGGTGCGGTCGATTCGTACACGTCACAAATGACTCGTGGATCGTTTTTCTAAAGTATCAAAACAATCCGAACGTGTTTGCTCATTTTGCCATGTGTCATTGGTGTTGTTTTCCAAAGTTTATCTTAATTTGAAACTGATATCAGACACTTTTAGCCATACCGGTCACACCGTGCGTCGGATTGAGGTGCGGTTGATTCGTACAAGTCAAAAATGACTCGTGGATCATTTTCCAATTGTATCGAAACAATCCGAACATGTTTGCTCGGTTTTCCGTATGTCATTGGTGTTGTTTTCCAAAGTTTATCCCAATTTGAAACTGATATCAGACACTTTTAGCCATACCGGTCACACCGTGCGTCAGATTGAGGTGCGGTCGATTCGTACACGTCGCAAATGACTCGTGGATCGTTTTCCTAAAGTATCAAAACAATCCGAAGGCGTTTTCTTGGTTTGGTGTATGTCATTGGTGTTGTTTTCCAAATTTTATGTCATTTTCAAACTGATATCAGACAATTTTAGCCATATCGGTCACACCGTGCGTCCGATTGAGGTGCGGTCAATTCATACATGTCACAAATGACTCTTGGATCATTTTCCTAAAGTTTCAAAACAATCCGAAGGCATTTTCTCGGTTTTCCATGTGTCATTGGTGTTGTTTTCCAAAGTTTATGTCATTTTCAAACTGATATCAGACAATTTTAGCCATACCAGTCACACCGTGTGTCAGATTGAGGTGCGGTCAATTCGTACACGTCAAAAATGACTCTTGGATCATTTTCCTAAAGTATCAAAACAATCCGAACACGTTTTCTTGGTTTGGAGTATGTCATTGGTGTTGTTTTCCAAAGTTTATCTCAATTTGGAACTGATATCAGACACTTTTAGCCATACCGGTCACACCGTGCGTCGGATTGAGGTGAGGTTGATTCACACACGTCACAAATGGCTTGTGGATCGTTGTACGAAAGTATCAAAACAATCCGAACACATTTGCTCGGTTTGGAGTATGTCATTGGTGTTGTTTTCCAAAGTTTATCTCAATTTGAAACTGATATCAGACACTTTTAGCCATACCGGTCACACCGTGCGTCGGATTGAGGTGCGGTCAATTCGTATACATAAAGAATGACTCGTGGATCGCTGTCCTAACATATCAAAACAATCCGAACGTGTGTTCTCAGTTTGGCGGATGTCATTGGTGTTGTTTTCCAAAGTTTATCTCAATTTGAAACTGATATCAGACACTTTTAGCCATACCGGTCACACCGTGCGTCGGATTGAGGTGCGGTCGATTCCTACACGTCACAAATGACTCGTGGATCGTTTTACTAAAGTGTCAAAACAATCCAAACTCGTTTTCTTAGTTTAGCGTATGTCATTGGTGTTGTTTACCAAATTTTATGTCATTTTCAAACTGATATCAGACAAATTTAGCCATATCGGTCACACCATGCGTCGGATTGAGGTGCGGTTGATTCGTACACGTCCCAAATGACTCTTGGATTGTTTTCCTAAAGTATCAAAACAATCCAAAGGCGTTTGCTAAGTTTTCCGTGTGTCATTAATGTTGTTTTCCAAAGTTTATCTCAATTTGAAACTGATATCAGACACTTTTAGCCATACCGGTCACACCGTGCGACGGATTGAGGTGCGGTCGATTCGTACATGTCAAAAATGACTCGTGGATCATTTTCCAAAAGTATCAAAACAATCTTAACACGTTTTTTCAGTTTTATGTATGTCATTGGTGTTGTTTTCCAAAGTTTATCTCAATTTGAAACTGATATCAGACACTTTTAGCCATACCGGTCACATCGGGCGTCGGATTGAGGTGCGGTCAATTAGTACACGTCAAAAATGACTCTTGGATCGTTTCCCTAAAGTATCAAAACAATCCAAAGGCATTTTCTCGGTTTGGCGTATGTCATTGGTGTTGTTTTCCAATGTTTATGTCATTTTCAAACTGATATCAGAAAATTTTAGCCATACCGATCACACCGTGCGTCAGATTGAGGTGCGGTTGATTCGTACACATCAAAAATGACTCGTGGATCATTGTCCTAAAGTATCAAAAAAATCCGAAGGCATTTTCTCAGTTTTCCATGTGTCATTGGTGTTGTTTCCCAAAGTTTATGTCATTATCAAACTGATATCAGACAATTTTAGCCATACCGGTCACACCGTGCGTCATATTGAGGTGCTGTCAATTCGTACACATCACAAATGACTCTTGGATCGTTTTCCTAATGTATCAAAAAAATCCGAATGCGTTTGCTCGGTTTGGCGTATGTCATTGGTGTTGTTTTCGAAAGTTTATCTCAATTTGAAACTGATATCAGACACTTTTATCCATACCGGTCACACCGTGCGTCGGATTGAGGTGCAGTTAATTCTTACACGTCACAAATGAATCGTGGATCGTTTTCCTAAAGTATCAAAACAATCTGAACGTGTTTTCTTGGTTTGGTGTATGTCATTGGTGTTGTTTTCCAATGTTTATCTCAATTTGAAACTGATATCAAACACTTTTAGCCATATCGATCACACTGTGCATTGTATTGAGGTGTGGTCAATTTTTACACGTCACAAATGACTCTTGGATCGTTTTCCTAAAGTATCAAAACAATATGAACGTGTTTTCTTGGTTTTCCATATATCATTGGTGTTGTTTTCCAAAGTTTATCTCAATTTGAAACTGATATCAGACACTTTTAGCCATACCGGTCACACCGTGCGTCGGATTGAGGTGTGTTCGATTCGTACATGTCACAAATGACTTTTGGGTTATTGTCCTAAAGTATCAAAACAATCCGAATGCGTTTGCTCGGTTTGGCGTATGTCATTGTTGTTGTTTTCCAAAGTTTATCTAAATTTGAAACTAAGTAGTAGGAATTCACTAATCTAAGAATACGAAACATAAGAAAGTGAGATCATAGATGCTAAATAAGTGTAAAAGGATATATCAATGACCATATAAAGATAACATAAGTATTAGGAATTCACCTTCATTGTTCTATTTGTTTTCATTCTTCGATCAGGTACGCTGCCCATTCGTTTCTAAAGACATTTATATCATCTTCTGAATATGAGTGTTTGCGACAGTCATAGTAGTACTGAAAAAATATAAATACACAAAGTATTAATAATTATTTTAAATAAAGTAGTAATTATTTTCAAAAATACCTCTTCAGGGATGCTAGTTTATTCATGAAATATGATCTCTTTCATAAATTTACACACATAATAACCGCAGTCCTTGTCATTTGTTTGTTTCGGACACTGCAAAAACATCCAGAAAAATAAGTAATTTGTTTTGATATGTATTTGGATAGTGAAATATAATTATATATACCCAGATACTTCTCCTTTTGTAGATCTTGTGGGCATTATCGTCCTTATGCCCTGGATTCATTCCAGCCTTTAGAGGATATTCATACACCGCCCTATCATAACAAAGTCCTCATTAAAAGATAATATAAATTATATAACTAGATATTTAGTTCTAAAATGTTGGATCTAGTGTATTAAAAATTGACAATCACCATCATGTGTGGTTGGTTAGTTGGTTATCCATGCAGTGAATCCAGAAAATAAATCTTTGGAGTATCCAAATTGACTGCAATGAGCATCCAATGTTCCCTAAAAACACAAAAAGAAATAAGTACCGATAGAAATGAAAATATAATTGATATGATTAAAATGTAGAGTTTTACCCTTGCATCGTTGGTATTAAAAAGAGCCTGTCATTCATAATTCTTCTTTGAAACATTCTGAGAAGATTTGACATCAATTCAGCCTTAAAATTAGAATCTATTTCTGTTCGTTGTGTATAAATGGTGTGAGGACTAACGAGTCCAAATTTGTATTCATGGGCAAATCCCTTCAAATGTTTTTAATATATATGCCTGTGAAAAATATGAGATGTATTTATCCATAATTATCAAAGTATATCAGCTTCTGTAAAATCAAATCATGAAAACATACCTCATGTATACATTTATAACTGAGGCGCCTAGCCAGTCGTATGTGATGATCTCAGAAACAGTGTTTCCACTAACGAAATCTATTGTTTCCTCTCCGTACATATCTTTTTCACAAACAATTGTATGCCTCTTTCCGTCTTTCATTTTCGTATCCACATGAGCTTTCAATGATATTAGATGTGGATATAGAACGGGCAGGGTGAACGCGCTCTCAGTAGATCGTTTTGATCGGTTGGTTGATCCAATATTGGAGCCGCTCTTTCGTTTTAGCTTCTCTATTTTATCCTTCTGTAATAACATTCATCGGTTCAGCCATTTTCTAATTTATTGTTAAAGGTTCTTCTTGAAAAATGAACTGGAAATGAATACCTCCTGCTCGACGTGTTTTTTTACAAGATTCGACGGCCATGCAACGAATGTTTGAATAGCTTTTTCCACCGTATGAATGTCGTCATCGTCATTTGGCACGGGTAGCTCGGCGCTCGGCTCATGAGCTACGTTAATCGACACTTTGACATGACTGGTTGGAAGTGGTCTGGAGTGTAGCATGTCATTCTACATATTGAACACCGTAGCCCTCGCTACAAGGCGATGGGTGGTAGTTGACAGATATAAATCAAAATCATTTTCACCCTGCAGAATATCATTACATGAAAGGTATCAGTGTCTATGTTATTCACATCTCAAAAAAACGAATATTATAACATTTATTACCTCGGTTAGTTCAGGTCTTTGAGGGGAATGGCTCGCCTCAAAGCTGGTGATGGGTGGATCTTCTCGCGGGGGTTGTTCTTGAGTTGTTTGTTCTCTTCGCCTCCCCTCTATCAAACTCTTTAGCATCTCTCCCTGAGTTTGGATTAGTTCTTCAAGGATAGATACTCTATCTCTCATTACATGCAATTCTTTAGTTTGTTCATCCTCTTGTTTTTTTTAATATATCTTGGGTGACACCCTAAAACCCACACCTCTGACGCGGCCATACTGTTCTGGCTGTTTCAAGGCCGTTGAAAGTATGTCTGCATCCGGTGCGGGAGTTGTTGATTCCCGTGACTATGTCAAATAGAAAATATGAAAAAATAAGTAAGCATCGTTTTGTAATAGTGATTTAAAGCAAAACAAGTTTATATTATGTCATACTTACACAGGTTTCCCACAATTTTTGTGTGTTTTCATCTATCAGTTTCCCCTATTTATTAATGTAAAGACCCAGAAATTTCAAGGAAAATTTTTTCTTAATTTTCTTTGGAATTTTACAAGAACGTAGTTTCTGACGGAACTTGATTCTGAGGCCCGGAGTGCCTGGAATCAATTTCTAAAGTTTGGCTCGGGTACGTTCAGTGAACGAACGAGCGGGTTTTCCTATCTTTTCAACCGGTGCTCAGAATTGAAATCTGATGCCACTGATGAACTCGCAACGCCAGTAATCGCTTAAGGGAACCTTTACCGTAGTTCCGTTTGTACGGGAGAAGATGTTAATTTCTGGGGATTAATTAAATAAAGTGAATAAAATTGTTGAAAAAATTTTATTTCATGTTGTGTGGTTAACTTCTCCCATGGGAAGTTGGTGGTGGGCCCACATCCATCCAACTTCCCATGTGTGGATATTTGAAAGGGTGGGGCCCACACGAACCCCCAACCTTTTCAAATTCCTTAAACTCCCTAACCCTATTAACCCCTCACATTCCAACTCCCCATTAACTCACCTTCTTTAATATATGACAACTTGTTTTAATTAATTGGGTGAGTTACATGTAGGTTTTTGAAATTCAAACAATTGAATTTCAAATGCATTGTTGTGTTAACACGACGACGCCATCTTCTTCATCGTTCTTCAACCGAGTCAAGGAAAGGGAACCGACGCCTGCGACATCTCCAACGACCTTCATCCGCGTCCAAGGAGAAGACGTCGCCTGCGATGAACGTCGTCAACGACGACGTCACCTCCGAACGCTCGTCCACCAATGACGAGTACCCTTCTTCCTTTCTGATGCATGAGCATGAGTTTTGGGAGTGTGTGATGAACACGACAATCGAGGAATCGATATCCGCCCTTTTTTCGAGATCGTCAACGAACGAAAATTACGAGGTAGGGGTTTGTTTTCATTTATTTATATTTGTTCGTGAATTTCCGACTTAATGATTCTTCGTGGTTTAAAACCATTTATTAGAGAATTTGAACCTTATGGTATTAAAACCAAATGATAACAAATAACGTGAGGGGGTCGGACCGCACGAACACGGCCGAACCTCCTCATTTTTTTCGTGTAGGTTCTTTGTGGTTTGGTACTGGAAGACAAGGTGCCGTTGCACTATGCGGAACCTTGCGACAAGAAATGCGCGGCGCCGTCGCGCCGCGCCGTGAATTGAAGAACAAAGAACGTGACGCCGTCACGCCGCATCGGAGACACCCGGAAAATACCGTGGCAAGAGAGGGGCCACGACAGAGCGGAACGGTGCCGTCGCACCACGCCGGACGACAAGGGCCGCAGCCGGTTCCAGGCCGCGGCGGAGCAGGGTGACCGGCGGCCGGCATCGGGCCGCCGGCGTCGGTGCAGGAAGGGGACCAGCCGTCGCCGGTCCCATGGTGCAGGAACCGGCCGACCGGACTTGAAGAACCGGGGGAATTAATTCCCCCGGCCGGCTGGCAGCAAGCGGCCCCATTAAGGGGCCGCGGTTTCGAAGGAACCGAGGGGGGCTTTCCCCCCGTGTGGCGTCCAAGCAGTGGCCCCCCATTTGGGGGGGGGGGGGGGCGTTTCCCTCAAGGCACGATAGATTGCCGCACCGCCCTTTTGAAACAAGGGGGGGGGGGGGGCTTCGCCCCCCACGTGCGGCGCCCAGGCCGTGCCGCCGCGCCGCCGGCCGGGCCGGGTCACCTCCCAGGCCGGGTCGACCCGGTTCGGCCGACCCAGGGTGGGTGGGGTCGGCCCGGGTCGACCCGGGCCCAGACCCCCCAGTTTCGGATCACTTTCGGTAACATGCCCGTAACATGGGCTACGGGGATCCAAACGACTCGTCGTTAGTGGATACGCGATCCTTGGATCGAGACGACCGTTTCAGTATATTGCAATCAAGGTTTCGGATTACTTTGGGTTCGGCCGGGTTGGTTCGGATACGAAACCAACCGGGCCCTTGGAGCGGAAACAGTTATAACTTGAGCTCCGGACGTCCGATTGACGTGCCGTCGACTTTGATTGATTCCACTAAGTGAGACAGATCTTTTGGCTTACTCCGCTCGAGGTTTGGATTCCGTCAGAGTGCGGTCGGGTTGGTTCGCTCACGAAACCAACCGGGCCCCTGGAACAAAAAAGCCAATAACTCACAGACCGGGCGTCCGATTGACGCACCGTCTGTCTCGTTCTTTTCCTCTCCATGAGACGGAACTTTTGGCATAATTCGCCCGAGTTTTGGATGCTGTTGGATAGTGGCCGGGTTGGATCACACCCGAAATCCAACCGGGACCTTGGAACAGAAAAGCTGATATCTTTCAGACAGGACATCCGTTTGACGAACCGTCAGCGGCGTTGATGATCATGTGGAGAAACGATCCCTTTGAGTATACCCTATGAGAGTTCGGGGTACAGCAGAGATACGGCCGGGTTGGTTCGCTCACGAAACCAACCGGGCCCCTGGGACGAAAAGGCTAATAACTCACTGGTCGGGCGTCCGATTGATGCGTCGTCTGTTGCGTTGAGACCCCTATGACGAGGCGGTCCTTTGAGATACTTCTTCGCGGGAATTTGAGATACTTGGAGTATCGACCTGTAGCTCGTGGAGCGGACCCTTACAGAGACGAGCGTGCGGAGTACAGAGACCGTGTAGCTGGCTGAGACCTGACGACTGCTTAACCGACTCGACTTGGAGCGAGTCGACTAGCCCAGTGGATGGAGCACTACTTTCTGAGGTGCATATCCATGGCGGAAGGAGCACTACCTGTGTGACAGTGAAGACCCACGGTACTCGTCCGGAGAGTACCTCAGCAGGCTACTAGGTGGTGTGCACTACTGTGTTTGGGTGACATACCTCGGTGGGAAGCACTACTGTGTCTGGGTGGCTGACCTGCGGTACTCGACAGGAGGAGTACTTCAGCAGTCTTAGGTTAGTGAGCAGTACCTCAGAGTCGTGACAGGAACATTGTACACTCCAGAGATGGGGCTCTTCAGCAGTTATGGTTTCGATAATGAAAATCCTGGTTTGAGCTGAGACTTTTGACCTTTGTGTTTACCTCATGATTGAGATGGGTCACTTGATAAATTAGGTATATGTATGGGCATATACCTGGGTAGCGGTTATCCGTTGATTTCATGATCCTTGTGTTTCCTCATGATTGAGATGGGTTACTTGATAACATAGGTATATGTATAGGCATATTCCTAAGTAGAGGTTATCTGTTGACATCTTCTATGTGGTTATCCTTGTTGGTTTTAGAGAGACCTTGAGGGTCTCGGGGTCCCTACTGAGTATTGTTATACTCACCCCTGCACGGGCTATGCCCGCACCTCGCTGTGTTGGTTGCAGATGACGGGCAGTGCTGACGGAGGCCGAGTGTTCGAGGACTGGACGGTACCCGGAGGTGGACTACACGACGAGTCAGTATCCGGAGGTGGACTTCACGGTGAGACGACACTCGGAGGAGGTTGACGGGCGAGAGCGTTGTGGAGGCTATCTGTACCTACCCTTCAGGTAGGATCCGTGGTGGACGATCCAGGAGCTTCGCCATCTATACCTACCCTTCAGGTAGGATCCAAGGAGGACGACCCAGCAGCCGCTTCCGTCCCTCCAGCTGTTGTCTTTTACTGTTGTACTTTGTTCAATTGTAGTTGTATTTTCTTTTGGGTTTGTATTCTGGCCCATTTTTCCTTTCATCAATTCTCTTTGTACTTAGTGTTTACTTCCTCTTGTACTTTGTGGTGATTGATTACTTATATAAAGGCAATGCCTTCCCAGTTATCAGGATTTACGCCATTGGTGCTAGTCGCCAGCCCCATGCCTATGGAAGGCGGGCTTGGGCTAGTCACGGCATGGGCCCCGAGGACGGGTCATGACAAATTGGTATCAGAGGAGTTGGTTCAACCGCAAAACTTATAACTCTGATATTTTCTATATGTGAAGCAATAGTGTTAAGGGTACCGAGTGTGGTTTTCAGTTCAGGGAGTCCAGTGTTGGTGCGGGCGGCCAACGTATCCATACACCAGGACCCTGAAAACTGATTTCCGACTTTGTACATGAAAACACTGATTGCGTGTGTGTTTTCAAAGGTTTTCCTTTAAAACAGCTCAAACCAGGTCAGCTCACTAGGTATAAACGTTTGACCGTGTCACGATGTTTCTTTCAGGATGCCTTTTCACGGATGACCAGCTAGATCCCAGAGGGATGTGCGTGATGACCGCCTGTCGAGCGACGAGGCTTCGGTGTAGGGCCCTCTTACAGTTGAGGCACCAGTGGAGGCACCAGCGGTACTACCATATGTTGGGCCACCAATGCCACCAGTCCTAGCAGTAGGCGATGCACGCCACTTGAGTGTGCTGCACGAGTTCCAGCGCTAGAGGCCACCCAGGTTCCGGGGAGAGACGGGCCCGCAGGCGACTGAGGATTGGCTGGAGGATGTGGTGAGAGTCTTCAGGCTAGTGGGGCCGCCGACGGACCTCATGGTGATCTTTGCTGCCACCCTCCTTCAGGAAGCAGCAGAAAGGTGGTGGGGCCACTTGTTTCAGTTTTGTGACGGGATGACCTTCGCATGGGAAGACTTCGAGACATTCTTCAGGGTGGAGTTTGTACCAGTAGCTCTACACCCCGAGTGTGTACAAGAGCTTCTGCCTTTGCCGCAGGGTTTTCAATCAGTAGCCGAGTCATCTGTGGGCAGTAGGCAGATGATGCAGAGGTCCATGAGGACCAGACCAGTAGTTGGACGATCTCGGGTTTTAGGACCGGTGGTGCGGGGCACCCGGGGTGGGGTCAGAGCCAGGCATGCCAAAAACATGCTGTGTTACTCCTGTGGTGGAAAGGGTCACCTGGCACGTGACTGTCCGACTCCTCGTACAGTTGATCCGCAGGCTTTGGAGGAGCCACCGAGACAGAAGCAGCGGCTGGTTCTTGAGCAACAGCCGAGCAGTGGACAAGGCAGTAGAGCTCTGAGAGCAGGTGGACAGGAGAGGAACTAGTGGATATGTCCTTTGTACTTCTAGTTCCATGTTCCTTTTGTATTCGTGTCTTTGTACTATGAGCAGCAATAATAAAAAGACACTTATCTTTGTTTGCTTTCCTGTCCTTTTGTTTTGTTGATACTGAGTGGTCCCGGTTAAACTGTTGACTTGACCCTCACTTTTGATATTGCTATTGGAGGAGACCTAGTGACCTCACACGGATGCCGACAGTGTGACTCGACCATTGGAGGTGAGAGTGACAGTTGGATCTCTTGGTAGTTACATCGAGGCCTTACGACGTCATCCATGGCATGAATGCGTCATTCATGTCAGGATTGACTGTATTACGCAATGGGCATGGTTCATCCCTGGGATGAGACTGAGTTTCTCTTTTCGGCAAAGGAGAAATTTTAGCATCTCTTCAGATCTTATGCAAAGAAGGTACAAGTCATCCAAGAGCGGATGAAGACTGCACAGTGCAGTAAGAAACAGGAAACCGGTGCCAGTCTTAGAGAGTCGGGCATGTTAAATGTTAAAGAAGAGGAAGCTTAAAGGAGAGACGAGTCTACGAAGCAGCAGACGTTGAGGCAGAGCTAGGAGAGCAACATGAGGTGGTGTACATCTTAACATGGTACAACCACCCGCCTTAGTTATTTCCGCCAGGCTCAGGGAGATGGAGGGTGGAGGAAGAGTGCGGCTGCATGCGGTCAAGGAGTGTGACCCAAGGGTTCTAGAAATGATTCAAGGGACAGTCTGTGTCTACTACTAGCTGCTGTAGTAACGGACGTCGATATGAATCATTCCTTGCTTTCACAAATCTTGTTCCAGACCTAGAGTTTCCGGTAATCCGTGGACTTGACCCTCACGTCTACAGATACCTTGGGAGGAGACTCGATAATCACACTTACGCCGACGGTGTGGTCAGACCCTCGAGGCGAGAGTTCCAGTTGGAATCTCTTGGTGGCAGCGTCGAGGCCTTACGACGTTAGTTTGAGTATGGAATGGGCAATAACTGTTCATACTCAAATTGACAGTTTTAGGAAAACGTCGGGATGGGTTTTCCTTGGTCGGCGAAAAGGAAACCCCAGGCAGCACAGGATAAACTCTTTCACAAGAGGGTGCGACCGATCACTCTTGATTCGGTCAACCTTACCCTCATGGCGGCAGTCGTTTTGAGTTCCAGTTCTAAAAGAAAATGGAGACCTCTGGAGTTCGAGGATGACGACCACGTCTTCTTACGGGTCTCACCTCGACGAGTTTTATGGAGATGTGGTGAGGGAGGCAAGTTATCTCCGAGGTTCAACGGACCTTTATGAGGTCTTCAGCTGGGTAGGCGGGGTGGTTTACCGCTTGACCCAGTCACCGCAGTTGCACCAGGTGCAAGACGACTTCCACATATCTCAACTGAGGAGATACGTGCTCGACCCTTCGCATATCATCGACCATGACGAGTTGGACGATGGCGATGGGGTGTCTTTCACGGAGGTTCCAGTGGGGATCGAGGATCGACAGGAGCAGATCCTACAAGGACGATCGATTCCTCGGGTGCACTTTCTCTGGCAGTACGGGAACCTCTAGGTGAGCACATGAGAGTGGAAGGCTCAGATGCGTGCTCTATACCGCTTTTGTGACCCTAGTTTGTGTTGAAGCTTTAAGGGGATGTAAATCCCTGAGGTGGGAGTAAAGTAAAGACGCGGAAATTTCAAGGAAATTTTTTTCTTAATTTTCTTTGTAATTTTACAAGAACGCAGTTTCTGACAGCACTTGATTCCGAGGCCCGGAGTGCCTGGAATCAATTCTCGAAGTTTGGTGCGGGTACGTTCAGTGAACGAACGAGCGAGTTTTCCTATCTTTTGAACCGGTGCTCGGAATTGAAATCCGATGGCACCGATGAACTCGCAACGCCGGTAATCTCTTAAGGGAACCTTTAGTTGCGTTTGTGCGGGAGAAGAAGTTAATTTCTGGGGATTAATTAAATAAAGTGAATAAAATTGTTGAATCAATTTTATTTCATGTTGTGTGGTTAACTTCTCCCATGGGAAGTTGGTGGTGGGACCATATCCATCCAACATCCCTTCTGTGGATATTTGAAAGGGCGGCGCCCACATGAACCCCCCACCTTTTCAAATTCCTTAAACTCCCTAACCCTCTTAACCCCTCACATTCCAACTCCCCATTAACTCACCCTCTTTAATATTTGACAACTTCTTATAATTAATTTGGTGAGTTACATGTAGGTTTTTGAAATTCAAACAATTGAATTTCAAATTCTTTGTTGTGTTAATAAAATAAGTTTAGAACTTATTTTATTTGGGTTGGAGTTTAGTTGATTGGGAGCCTTTGGAGAAAAAGCTTAGGAAATCCTGAGTTCGTCTTTCACAACGTCGAAGAACACGAAGAACGTCTCTTCTGCCACTGAAGAACGACGACGCCATCTTCTTCATCGTTCTTCAACCGAGGCAAGGAAAGGGAATCGATGCCCGTGACATCTCCAATGACCTTCATCCGCGTCAAAGGAGAAGACGTCGCCTGCGAAGAACGTTGTCAACGACGACGTCACCTCCGAACGCTCGTCCACCAATGACGAGTACCCTTCTTCCTTTCCGACGCATGAATGTGAGTTTTGGGAGTGTGTGACGAACACGACAATTGAGGAATCGATATCCGCCCTTTTTCCGAGATCGTCAACGAACGACAATTACGAGGTAGGGGTTTGTTTTCATTTATTTATATTTGTTTGTGAATTTCCGACTTGATGATTCTTCCTGGTTTAAAACCATTTGTTATCGAATTTGAACCTTCTGGTATTAAAACCAAATGATAACGAATAACATGAGGGGGCCGGACTGCACGAACATGGACGACCCTCCTCCTTTTTTTCGTGTTGGTTTTTTGTGGTTCGGTACAGGAAGACAAGATGTCGTCGCACTATGCGGAACCTTGCAACAAGAAATGCGCGGCGCCGTCGCGCCGCGCCGGGAATTGAAGAACAAAGAACGCGACGCCGTCGCGCCGCGTCGGAGATACCCGGAAAATACCGCGGCCAGAGCGGGGCCGCGGCAGAGGGGCGCGGTGCGGTCGCACCACGCCGGACAACAAGGGTCGCTGCCGGTTCTGGGCCGCAGCGGAGCAGGGTGACCGGCGGCCGGCATCGGGCCGCCGGCGTCGGTGCAGGAAGGGGACCGGCCATCGCCGGTCCTGTGGTGCAGGAACCGGCCGACCATGGCGGGCCGGCCGGACTTGAAGAACTGGGGGATTTAATTCCCCCGTTCAGATGGCAGCAAGCGGCCCCATTAAGGGGCCGCCGTTTCGAAGGAACCGAGGGGGGCTTGCCCCCCCGTGCGGCGTCCAAGCAGCGGACCCCCTTGTGGGGGGGGGGGGTTTCCCTCAAGGCGCGGCAGATTGTCGCGCCGCCCTTTTGAAACAAGGGGGGGGGGGGGGGCTTTGCCCCCTGCGCGCGGCGCACATGCGGTGCCCAGGCCGTGCCGCCGCGCCGCCGGCCGGGCCGGATTTTCCGAGCCGGGCCGGGTCGTCGAGCCGGGTCGCCGCCCGAGCTGGGTCGACCCGGTTCGGCCGACCCAGGGGGGGTTGGGCCGGGTCGGCCCGGGCCCAGACCCCCCGGTTTCAGATCACTTTCGGTCAAATGCCTGTAGCTTGGGCTACGAGCCTCTAAACGACTCGCCGTCAGCGGAAACACGATCCTTGGATCGAGACGGTCGTTTCGGTATATCGCACTCAAGGTTTCGGATTACTTTGGGTTCGGCCGGGTTGGTTCGGATACGAAACCAACCGGGCCCTCGGAGCGGAAACGCTTATATCTTGAGCTCCGGACGTCCGATTGATGTGCCGTCAACTTTGATGGATTCCTCTAAGTGAGATAGATATTTTGGCTTACTCCGATCGAGGTTTGGATGCCGTTAGAGTGCGGTAGGGTTGGTTCGCTCACGAAACCAACCGGGCCCCTGGAACGAAAAAGAAAATAACTCACAGACCGGGCGTCCGATTGACACACCGTATGTCTCGTTGTTTTCCTCTTGATGAGACAGAACTTTTGGCATACTTCGCCAGAGTTTTGGATGCAGTTGGATAGTGGCCGGGTTGGATTGCACCCGAAATCCAACCGGGACCTTGGAACAGAAAAGCTGATATCTTTCAGACAGGACGTCCGTTTGACGAACCGTCAGCGACGTTGATGATCACGTGGAGAAACGGTCCCTTTGAGTATACCCTATGAGAGTTCGGGGTACAGTTGAGATACAGCCGGGTTGGTTCACTCACGAAACCAACTGGGCCCCTGGGACGAAAAAGCTAATAACTCACAGGCCGGGCGTCCGATTGACACGCCGTTTATTGCGTTGAGAACCCTATGACGAGGCGGTCCTTTGAGATACTTCTTCGTGGGACTTTGAGATACTTGGAGTATCGACCTGTAGCTCGTGGAGCGGACCCTCCCAGAGATGAGCGTGTGGAGTACGGAGACCGTGTAGCTGGCTGAGACCTGACGACTGCTTGACCGACTCGACTTGGAGTGAGTCGACTAGCCCAGTGGACGGAGCACTACTTTCTGAGGTGCAGACCCATGGCGGACGGAGCACTACCTGTGTGACAGTGCAGACCTACGGTACTCATCCGGAGAGTACCTCAGCAGACTTCTAGGGGGTGTGCACTACTGTGTGTGGGTGACATACCTCGGCGGGAAGCACTACTGTGTCTGGGTGGCTGACCCGTGGTACTCGACAGGAGGAGTACTTCAGCAGTCTTAGGTTAGTGAGCAGTACCTCGGAGTCGTGACATGACCACTGTACACTCCAGAGACGGGGCTCTTCAGTAGTTATGGTTTCGATAATGAAAATCCTGGTTTGAGCTGAGACTTTTGACCATTGTGTTTACCTCATGATTGAGATGGGTCGCTTGATAACTTAGGTATATGTATGGGCATATACCTGGGTAGTGGTTATCCGTTGATTTCATGATCCTTGTGTTTCCTCATGATTGAGATGGGTTACTTGATAACTTAGGTATATGTATAGGCATATACCTAAGGAGAGGTTATTTGTTGAGATCTTCTATGTGGTTATCCTTGTTGGTTTTAGAGAGACCTTGAGGGTCACGAGGTCCCTACTGAGTATCATTATACTCACCCCTGCACGAGTTATGCCCGCTCCTCATTGTGTTGGTTGCAGATGACGGGCAGTGCTGACGGAGGCTGAGTGTTCGAGGACTCGACGGTACCCGGAGGTGGACTACACGACGAGTCAGTATCCGGAGGTGGACTTCACGGTGAGACGACAATCGAAGGAGGTTGACAGGCGAGAGCGTTGTGGAGGCTATCTGTACCTACCCTTTAGGTAGGATACATGGTGGATGATCCAGGAGATACACCATTTGTACCTACCCTTCAGGTAGGATCCGAGGAGGATGACCCAGGAGCCGCTTCCGTCCCTCCAGCTATTGTCTTTTACTGTTGTACTTTGTTCAGTTGTAGTTGTATTTTCTTTTGGGTTTGTATTCTGGCCCATTTTTCCTTTCAGAACTTCACTTTGTACTTAGTGTTTACTTCCGCTTGTACTTTGTGGTGTTTGTTTACTTATATAAAGGCAATGTCTTCCCAGTTATCGGGATTTACACCTTTGGTGCTAGTCGCCAGCCCCTGGCCTATGGAAGGCAGGCTTGGGGTAGTCACGACATGGGCCCCGAGGATGGGTCGTGACAATTAACACGAGCCTCCTTCCATAGCACATGGCATGGAATGGAAGTGACTTGAGATTTTGCTTCATCAATCTGCATATAAACAGAGAAACATGGTTACAATTTTGTTTTATGTCACATAAAATTATTACAGTACTTTTAAAATACATACAAATTGTTTTTCAATTGAAGCGTACCCCAAACTTGCTTTACGGTAGGGGTACGCTGGTTTTGCTGCCCGTTCGTTATTTTCAGCACTCAGTTGCTGTTTCATAAATAAAAACCTGTCAATCAATGTGATGAATACAAGAAACGTTACACAATGTGTAACCAAACACAATGTATCTGAAAATTATTTTCCGCACGACGGTTGAAAAGCGCATCCCACGTTCCTTGGGATATCAAGTGTGCATAAAGAGGAGGCGGGTGCGGCTTGATTTTCCCTTTGGCATCTTTCAGATGATTTTTCGTTAAAATGGTTCGAAAGCCTCTATGAATCCTTCCTGCTAGTCTGAAAACATATTCTTTGTGCGAAACATCTACTATAAATGCACTCTACAAGAGATGATGAAGGTTTAGTCAATATTTCAATATTTTATTTTATTTTAGTAAATTAAATAGATGATATTGTAATGTTACCATAATCTCTTCCCACATTAATGTTTTCAACCTGCTGAAAACATGGTGCCATGACTCTATGTCAATCGGCACGCGTTGTCGAGTGACGATTCCAATGTAGCTACTAAACATGGCTTTGTTAGGGTTTACATGCTGGCGTAGCTTATTCCATCCCACCTCATATTTGATGCCTTTTGCTTTTTCCTTCAGGATTTTTGCAAAAATTGTCAAACTACAGTGCACCTGTTTTTCTGTGTCGTTGGGGATTCATCGCCTACCATTTCCTCAGTTTCTGCATCATCATTATGTTTCTCTGAAGCGCTAGCTTTAGCACTGACACCAGCTGCAACAGGTTGAGAGACCTGTTGTACGTCAGCAGTGGGACCAGCTGCAACAGTTTGAGAGACCTGTTGTCTCTCAGCATGGGACCAGTTGCAACAGGTTGAGAGACCTGTTTTACGTCAGCAGTGGGACCAGCTACAATAGGTTGAGAGGCATGTTGTCTCTCAGCAGTGGGACCAGCTGCAACAGGTTGAGAGACGTGTTGTGTCTAGGGATTGGGTGCATCAGCAGGTGAAGAAGTCATTATCTCTAGAACTGGTTTAAAATTTAAGTTAGATCACATTAAAGCAGCAGGGAATAGATAATAACATAATGTAACACAATATTTATTACAATAAAAATCAGTAACCTGATTATTGAACTCCCTTTTTTTAAAAGGCTGAAGGGATTTGACCCCTCTATCAACTATCCATATCCCTTCATTGTGGTCTCCTCTGACATACAAAACATCGTCTATATTGGGACCACTGCGAAATGATTCTCAAATCCCAATGAAAGGGTCATCTTCCGTTGAATTTTCATCTGACCCTTCAGCTGTTTTGGCTGATAACAGAACAATTGACCAGTTTCGGTTTGCGGGATTGGGAACATAAAAGACTTGCACTGTCTGTGATTCCATTATAAATGGTTCGTCTTTCTACCCTTCCTTACTGAAATCAACTTTCACAAATCCCAAATCATCTATTTTAACAGCACTCCTGTTATCAACCCACTTTCATTGAAATATCGGAACTTGAAATTCTTTATAATCCAACTCCCATATTTGTTTGATGATGCCAAAGTATGACATATTCGCATAAATTGGATTTCTGTCCTTAGCACTGGAAACATGCATCGCTTCAGCCACAAGTGTATCCCCACTATTCTGCATGGTACTGTCTTCATCATGTTCATTAGTATAAAATATATAACCATGAACTACATAAGCATTGTAAGATAATTCATACACACTTGGTCCTCCGGCTAGCCATCGAAGTCATTCCGAAATAGACTTTGGATTTTCATCTGACTTCTTAAAAATATGATATCAAAACCATCTTATAAACTATCGATTATGTGTATCTGATATCCATTTTTCTGCCCTTTATGGATTCAATTGCCTAAGAATTTCTTTGTGGATTTCAACATATGGGTCAATGTCCAAACTGTTATGCAAAACATAAAGGTAGGCCTGCTCCTGATCTGTAATATTGATTGTGACATCCTTTCTTCCAGAAATTCCATCACCCTCTAGCCGCCCAGTGTGACGAGATTTCGGTAAGCCAATGCTTTCCACACCAGACAAGTATTCGGTACAGAATTCAACAGCTTCCTCAACAATATATCGCTCTGCAATACAACCCTCTGGCTGACTTCGATTTTTGACATACCCATTCAAAATCTTCAAATACCGTTCAATGGGGTACATCCATCTGTAATGTACAGAACCACATAGTCAAATCTCTCTCACCAAGTGGACCATCAAATGAACCATCATATCAAAAAATGAAGGTGGGAAGAACATTTCTAATTCACATAATATGACGACAATTTCTTTTTCCATAGCTGGTAATTTCGCCGGGTCTATAACGTTGCTGCATATAGCATTTAAATAGAAACACAGTTTCGTTAATGTATGGCGTACATTCTTGGAAAAAATGCAACGTAAAGCAATTGGAATGAGATTTTGCATCAAAACATGACAGTCATATGATTTCAGACCTTTTAACTTCAAGTCGCTCATTGACACAGGGTTACTGATATTTGACGAATACCCCTCTGGAACCTTTACGTCATTCAAGAAGATGCAAAACTGATATCTCTCCTGCCTGGAAAGAGTGTAAGCAGTAGGAGGAAGAAATGTTCGTTTTTCACCCTTTACTAGTGCCAACTCTTCTCGTATTTCCATCTCAACCATGTCCAACCTAGCCTTAATTCCATCTTTTGTTTTTCCAGATTTATTTATCAACGTGTCGATAACACTGTAAAATACATTTTTTTCTACATGCATAACATCAATAAAATGTCTTACATACAGACAATTCTAGTAATGTAATTCAAAAAAAATTGATCTCTTTTTCCAACCGATTTTCGTAAGGTTTTTCGAAGCCGGTTTACCAAAAGTAATGTCCAAATTTTTAACTTTCTAAAACAATTGATCTCCTGTTAGTGGAGACGGTGATGTACATTCTTCTGAACTTCCATAGAATGATGTCTTCCAAGAACGGTACTTATGTCGTCGCGGTATAAATATGCGATGTCTTAGAAACACGGTTTTCGATGAATGTTTCAACCTAATTGATTGTGTACCTTCTTCGCAAATGGGACAGCCTTGAGTTCCTTTAATGCTATATCCTGACAAATTTCCATAAGCTGGGAAGTCATTTATCATCCCATACAACATGACTCTCAAAGTGAAATCTTCCTTTCTGTAAGCATCATACAATGTAACACCTGAATCCCACAATAATTTCAAATCTTCGATCAATGGAGCTAAATAAACATCAATATCATTACCTGGTTGTTTTGGTCCTGATATAAGAATAGATAACATGATGTATTTTCGTTTCATGCATAACCACGGTGGTAAGTTATAATTTATCAACATAACTGGCCATGTAATATGACTGTTGCTTTGAAAACCAAAAGGATTCACTCCATCTGTAAATAACGCAAGACGAAGGTTTCTCGACTCGTTTCCAAATTCAGGATACTCATGATCGATTCTCTTCCACTGAGGAGATTCTGTCGGGTGACGTAGTATCCCATATTTAATTCTTGTATATGCATGCCATGTTAATTGTTCTGCAGTCTCCTCACTTCCATATAGGCGTCTAAACCTTGTAATGATTGGAAAGTAACATACAACTTTAGTAGGACTGGATTCATCTTTCTTGTATCGATAAGCACCACACTTTGGGCATTCTTTAAGTGATTTGTGGTCCTTGAGAAACAGTATACATGCATTCGGGCAGGCGTGTATTCTTTTAGAGATCATACCCATAGAGCGTAGCATTCGTTTGGCATCATATGTTCGGCTCGGGAGCTCATTGTCTTCTAGGAACATGTCATTCAAGAGGGCAAGTAGTTTTGTAAAACTGTCGTCACTCCACCCGTTATCTGCTTTCAAATTATACAGCTTCAGTACGGCTGACAATGCTGTATATTTAGTGCAACCAGCATACAATGACGTCTTTGCACATATTTTTAACTTCTCAAACAATTTTGGGCAATCATGAAGTTCATCTTCGAAGGACCTTGTCATTTTCTCAATACGATCTTCATCATCATTCACATCTGTAATCACATCCTCCATACGGTCATCTTCATTGTTCATGTTTGTAATCATATCAGATGATACATAAAACGCAGTGTCACCCTAGCCACTACCCACATTCGTTGTTTCCCCGTGTTTATTCCAACATGTATAACTTTGATCTATTCCGTGACAGATCAAGTGTTCTTCCAACTCATCTAGACTAATTTGTTTTGAATAACAACAGCGTAAACATGGAAAAAGGATTTGAGAAGAGTCACATGAATGATCTTTTGCAAACTTGATAAATTCTTTCACGCCTTCTTCATACTCTTTTGTCAACCGACTGGCATTCATCCATTCTTTATTTATATTCATCCTATTTAAAATCCATAGGATAAGTATATAGGTTAAAGGAGAAGGAATATGAGTATATTTTAGATAAAAAAAGATACTTCAAGGAAATAAAGGAATAAATAAATACCAAAATAAAAAATATATTGGGAACCACTACAATCCCCAAGCCTCACATCATCTAGATCTCTAAAACCCATCAATGTTACTCCAACTCGATCTGGCAACACTGGGACCCAATTCTACCTGACCTTCAATACATGAGGATTTCTTGGGTACTTAGTAGGGAACCACCAATGTGGTTTCATAAATTCTAATTTTTAGTTATATGTGCATGTTTCATGCTCTGAATAAATAACTAATATCTAAAAAATAAAAAAATAAATCATCATTGATCCTCAGGTTCGTAGCCTCGATCATCCATACCAACATTGGCTAGTGCCAAAGTGTATTTGAGAACATTGTGATGACTATACCAACCATAACAATAATCATGATGTCTTTCACCCTAGTATACATTGATAATTACCCTAGATATAAAATCACCCTGGTGAATATGATAATAACCTGAAAAACCTCCATCCCATTATCACAACTTGAGTAGTATCCATACTAGTATAAAATTGTTCCCAACAACTTAACCCCAGTAGTGCAGGACAATCAACCAAACATGCCAAATACACAATAAGGACTGAAATCTCTCACCTATCCACTTTTCATAACAAATAAAATCACTACTCAAAATCAATGGCATCCCTATTAGTAGTATCATAGACCTCACTACTATGTAATTTTTTCCATTTCAATAAAATACCACCTCAAGGTCATTTTTTTAATTAAAGTGGTGACATGAATTGGTATCCTAATTCATGCCCCAAAGGACTCAATTAAAAAAAATAGTATAAGTACAAACACAAGGTGAAAAGAACTTACACCAGAAGGGATTGAGAGAAGTATAAACCAAAAACACCAAGGACAATCTGTAAAAATATCTAGAAGCAATGAATGATCCAAACAACCTATTATTAACTATTCCATGATCTCTAAAAGGGGTTTTACTATCCTTGGGGACAACACTAATCCATCTGCCTCAAAGGGAATCCAATACCTTCATAAATTTTCTTCTCTATCAACTTGAGTTATGTTATTCATGTTGTTATACAGTTGTTATTTTAAAATGAAGGGCTGAAATGAAACCTGAGAAAGACCTTAATACATTAAAACCAATGTTTAGAAAAGAAAACCATTAAAGGTTTGGATCAATAGAAACTAAATATAAAGAATAAAATGGTAAGGAATAGGGTGAAATCACTTAGAATTGTTGAATAAATCCACTAAAAAACTCCCCATGGAAAGGGGAATCAAAGAGGAATAAGGGGGTGGGTTGATTGGGTATTGTATAAGACGGAGGATGAGAAATGGGGGCTTCCCCTATTGGAATTTCAGAGGGAAAAGATGAAAATATAATTTTAATGTTCTACACAATTTTCCAAACCATATATTAATAATGTGGTGGCACTATACAAGAAAACCCCTTCAAATATTTGGTCAACATTGTTTACAAAACTATGTATTAATTATGTAAATTGGAACTACCTCAGTCTACAAAATTTCACATGTTTTGTATGAAATCATGAAAAAATGGTATGTTAATCCCTATCTAAAATCCACCTCACATGGTTGCCTCTAAGATATCCCATGTTTAACCTTCACTAACCATGAAAGTCAACTATGTGATTTAGAAAGAGGACTAAAAACCTCTTCATGCTCAAGGTTCTACATTTTTTCTAAAAAAATATGAACACAAAACCTTGTTTCATTTGAAAAATCTCTAAAAAACATCATATAAAACTAAAATAAAGCTTGTGAGACTCACCTGAGTACTTGAGGCACCTCTCAAACCGCGGTGGAGGAGGAGGCAGCAGAGTAGGCAGAGGAGGATGAGGAGGAGGCGCCAGTGGAGGAGGATGAGGTAGCGGACTAGGAGGAGGAGGAGGAAGAGTCGGTGGAGGAGGAGGAGGATGAGGCTGCGGTGGAGGAGGAGGAGCAGGAGGAGGCGGCGGCCGCAACGGAGGAGGAGGAGGCAACGACAGTGGTGCAGAGGAGGGCTTCCGTGAGAGCTTGACCGGGTGCTGGGAGGAGGAAGAGGACCCACGAGTATTTAACAAATCCATGTGAGCCTTTATAAGCGCTAGTAAAAATCACTGATAAAGGATGTATTTATCATTGCTAAAATGAAAAGTGCTGATAAATACCACCTTTATCAGCACTAACAAAAGCGCTGATAAAGGTCCGCCCCTTTATCAGTGCTTTTCCGTTAGCGCTGATAATGGTAGGCGCATGCCTTGCCTAGTTTTGTGGTAGTGAGTAGTGTTTGAGACACCCATAGATTAGTATGTCATTGGATATAGTTATCTAGTACCATGACCCACTAATGAAATAGTGGGCCTAACCTAGAACTCGCCAATGATTGGGGTTTTTAAACATTAGGTATTCTAGTTTGCGACATCATCAGTATAGATCTATCTCCATCAATGAAATGTTGGATGATGTTGCAGAATTGGATATTTCTTTCTGTATATCCAAAATTATATTTGAATCCTCCATCTTTGAAGGACCCATGCTATAAAAAACTAGCCACGCAATGCCCATAGAAGCAGGAGTAGGAGAAATGCTATCGTGACAATCCCGCATGACACTACCACTACCATGACATCCACTATGCCATCAGCTATTGTGAGCCCATGCCCTATGTCACCCTATGAAATAATCAATAGGAGGGTGATAAAAACCCTCCTTAATCTGTATGAGTTGAAGGGGGTCATTCCCACAAGGTACATAGCCCACCAGGACCTAGAGGATTTTTCATGTCACTAACACCACCACCCCCATGGGCCACATTGGGAGCCACTGCTCCCCACTCTAATAGTGAATCTCTTCAAGATACTTTTCCTAGAATGATCATATAACTCTTTCACCTAAGATGAGGAGGTTGGGGATTCCTGATTCACCATGAATATGAATACCACCCGAGACCCATCAAAAGTGCACCCACTAGGCCCCGTTAGTTCCAGAAATGACCAATCCTTTATGATGAAGAACAATTAGACTATACACCTGCATCCTAAGCACTTATTCAAACCACCTTACATCAATATCAAGAACAATATTAGCTGAATTTACATCAAGGGGTATAATATTCCACAGATCTGGTGGATTCTATTGGAAACCAGTTGTATAATACATTGATATTACATCATTTGTGATGAATATTCAGCACATTACAAATATACATTTCTAAGAATTGTAATAGTGTAGTGCCTTTGGAAACATAGAAACATAATCATCTAAATTGGTGAATGATCATCAAAATATCCCTTAATGATCTTCCATTTTTTTACTCCTACTGAAAACCATTGTTCGTAACTTAGGGGAAAGAAACATAAGAATGGGGTGAGTTCTGATGTTTAGTGTTTGTAAATAAGGGAGATATGTAAGCATAACATGAGAATAAGGGTATGAGAACATGATCAAAATATTATAAGATCATAATAAAGAGTCCTGAAATAAATATTAGTAGTTCATAAGACAGAAATCATAAGGGAATCAATAGTATATTCCAGTAGATCAAAATAATGGAAGAATACATGGAATTGTGGAATACATATAAGCATAAAAAATATTATGTCAAGGAATCCTACTGAGAAATTTATAACATGATAGGATTGGGTAAATAATATATGTAACTACTTCAGTATTGGTATTTTCTCCAACTTAGCCTCTTGTTTTAGTCATGGGATACCCTCCCATGAACCTTTTTGTTTCAGGCTTGGGATTCCCTCATGTGTGCCCTCTAATTTTGGGCATTGGATTCCCTCCATTGTAACCTATTTTTTTGGGATTTGAATTCCCAACATTGCACCCTGTTGTTTTTTTCTATGGTTTCCCTCTCGTAGACACTCTTATTTCAGGCTTTTTATTCACTCTTTTGTACAGTTTTGTTTTGGTCTTTGGATTCCCTCCTATATACCCACTTGTTTTAGGCTTGGGATTTTCTCATGTTTTCCATTTGACCTCATAAAACATTTGTCACTACCCAATTCAATGGATGTAGATATAGGTCCCACCCATAATATAATTAAAGAATATATACATGTTCCACAAGATAATAAAACATTAATCATATCTTTCACCATAAAAAGATATGGGTTTCATAAACATCATATATTAACGAATGAAAATAAATGGGTATCATAAACAATTCATCATATCATTACCTATGTAAAATATATAGGTCTCATAATCATTCTATCAAATCATATCCCATGAAAATATGAAAGTTTAAAAATCATAAAACTCATGGAAGAAAATTGGGTGTCATAAACACCATTCCATCAAAAAATAAACCATTTAAAAAATAATGTGATTGATATCCTTGGGTCATATCCCCAAAAATTCATAATATATAAAAAGGTATGTCATTTTAGATGGAGAAGGATTTTGAAGGATCAGATGTAATATTTATAATGGAACATACACATTCTTTTAATATACCTTTCCGAAAACCATTTCAAAAATCATTTTATTATAAATAATTCTTTACAATTTCTTTGAAATCATTTCTTGAGGAAAACAAATTTTTTTCTTTGAAAAATGATTTTGAAAACATCCCACTCTTTTAATAGTTTTGAAAACATATAACAGAAGCGTGATGGTATTTTGAAAAATATTTTCTTTGAAAATAATATGAAAATTTATAAAGAAGGCTTGATCTCATTTTGATACCATTTTTCAAGAAAACATAAAAATGAAGCTTGAAAAAATTTTAGAAATTTTTTACTTGAAAAAAATAAAGTAATGTTAAAAAAAATTAAAATAATTTTAAAATAAATTTTTATACCCTTTTATAGAAATTTTTTTTTGAAAGAACACAAACTTCTGACCGAAGAGAGATATAATGTCATATTTTCTAAAAAAATATTTCATAATTATATTAATTACCAAATTTTAGAAAAAGTGTACCAATATATAAGGATGTCATAAATAACTAGAAGAGATGAAAATTAATGAGTGTTCTTGGGAGATGGAATATAGTATTTAAATAATGGAAGCAAAATCGTAACGAATCCCCATAAATGACAAGACTATAGTAATAAACCATTATAACTTTGGTAAATTTGAATCATAAAAAACATTAGAAAATAAAATTAAAAGAATAATAAAATATCCTGAAATAAGAAAATTCATGATATAACTTTTCCAAGGGTAGTATATATATCCGATAAGAAAATATAGGTTTATAACATGGCATGGATCTCAAATAATGAAAATTGAGACAAAAATTAATTTACCGATTTGGTAAATTTTTATCCATAAACCCCATGAATGGAAGATCAAAAAATGGACGGGTAATTAATTATAAATTTAAGTATAATAATGATATAACACTTTCATGTGCAGTATATACACCACAAAAAATAAATGAGTGGTGAATAAAAAAATAAGTCTCATAGAAATAAAAGTGACATGAGAAAACTCGTACCTTAAGTCTTGAATGTATTCATACATGTGAAAAGATACAGTGTAATGGATATGAGATTACTATAAATCTACCGTATAAATATATTATTATATATAATACCAAGTATAATTTTATTATGACATAATATTACACTTTTATTAATAATTTCATGTTAATGTTATGTTTCGGGTAATAACTTCTTTTTTTGTATATGTTTTTACTCGCTATTATTGATATTATTACATAGATAATGATTTAATTATTTAAAGAATATTAAAAATTTCCTAAATATCATATATTTTAATTATATAAAAATTTATAATATTATATAAAATAAGGAATTCTGAAATGGAATACACTATTCATGGAAATGGTAGGTCGTACGTATGAATGAATGTTATTTTCATTTTATTATCATATTGAAAGAAAGAATATAAAAAATCATATATATATTTATATACATTATAATTATAGTGTAATTATTATTTCATATATTTCATGTACTTTTACTAACCCATCCTTAATAAATTCCATTTAAAGTGTGAACTAATCACATCGCTTTGAGGAGGCGGTAGTCCACACATCCATATGCGAAGTTATCATGTTAAAAAAATGGAAACCATGAAGGTATGTTTTATGTAATAATTTCATTAAAATAAATACAAAATTAGCATAATATATATCATATAATAATAGTATTTCTATCAAAATTCCCACCATGAGAGGTGGTAAAGGAAAAACATACAGTTATCATTTCGCGAGGTGATAGTTTGTCGTATGTATGGACAGAAAGTTTGTCACCCATTAGATCAATATGTGTGTGAGTTTAGGTATAAGTCTTAGAATAAAATATCTCAGTAAACAGATTATACATAGGTTATTATATAATCATGGAATAATAAGAGTCGAGGTGGTAGAGAATGAAAATAAAAAAAAGATCATTTGGAAGGCTGTTACCAATTCTTTGGGTAACTCCTATTTGTCTTCACCTAATGGATACATTGATTATATTCCTTCAAGAATATAATATTAATATATGATGGGATGTATTTTGGATGTATATTTTTTCTGATCCAAATCACTTTAGAGGATAAAATACAAGGGAGGGGTGAGTTCCTTTTTACTGTGGAGGAGAAGTGGTATTCCTATAAATTTTGGAAAATGGAATTATAACTAATTTATTACCATTAAAAGTGGATAAAATGGTGGTAAATATATGATCCGATTGATTATATTTTATAAATATGATCATCCAGTTTATTTTGAATAATTTTCTAGGTCATTTGGGGCCTTAAGTTTAAGGATGAGTCCTTTGATAAGTTATTTTTTTCTCTTAATTGTTGTAATTAATTTTAAACACTTTCTCTAATATTTTAGGTAAAAAAATTATTTGAAATTATTACAAATTATAAATTGTTCTTATTAGAAATATGGAATCAACTTTTCCAAATTCCAATCATATATGTTGTATAAATTAATTTTGAATAAATCCTGCAGAGGGGACGAGAAAGCGGGTTTTGAAAGTAAAAATGTTCAAAAGATTAAAATGTTTTTACATCTGATTTCAGTGTGAGATTGATTCCAATGACCTAAATTTGATTAATTTATGTAAAAATGATAAAATTAATCTTTATAAAAAATTATATATATAATTAAACACTATAAATTATTTAGATGAAAAATAATTTTAGCAATTAAAATTCAATGTTTTTTCATAATTCAATAAAATATAAAACTTCTCTAAAAAATACTAAAAAATTGAAACATAGTAATTTATGATATCCCGATTTAAAAATTTATTTATTTTTAAATAAAAACATTTAATTTTTTTGAAATAATATTTAAAATCAGGTCTCAAACAAAAGGCTGTAAAATTTCCTTATAGAAATAAATATATATCTTTTTGTACATAAAAATTTATTTCTTCTTATCTTATGCCTATAAAAACTATTGGGTGAGTGTGGAAAATTATATTGAATATATAATATTTTTATTCTGTTAAAAAAATCATCAATAGTGGGGTTTTTTTAATTTATTTAGATAAAATGGTGTTTGTACATAGTTTTCTTAGAAAAGGATTTTCATTATTTTCAAATAGTTCTTAAATTCATTTCTAAATAATTGATTACCAATTGTTTCATTTTATATTCACATCTAAAAAATATTTTTCCTAATTATATCAATACTATTTATAACTCCCATTCCAATATGTATGTGGTAAATATAATGATATTTTAATAACAATATTAATAGTATATTGTATTTTGTTAAAACATTACCTTGTGTGTAACACAAGATATCAAAGGGACTCAATATTTTGTGTAACATAATCGAATCATAGTGTTTCATATACTTCAAGATAGTATGAATGTTGTAATTGGTTCAAGATTAACATGGTGTTTCTTAAAATACAATCCAAACATAGTTCTTTCACAAGTTATATTTAGTGTTGCCTAAAATGAAAAATATAAAAAAGATTAAATTATTTCAAATAATATATTTTTCCATTAATTTCAGGGTGGTACTTTCTCCCCCATAAATTGAATTTCCCCAAAAATTCATTTGGGTTTTAAATTATTTAATACATTAAATTTCTATTCTTAGAAACCCACATTGCAAAAATGAATAATAAAACATCATTTAAATTGAGATAGTTTAAACCATAACATTTACCCAAAGTAACACATAACAAGGCTTCCACATAAGATAATTTTAGTTGAGAGTGAATATTATACACTGAGGAAAAGTATAAATAATAATATACATTGATAAATTTAATTAATCACCAGCAAGTGAATGAACAATGGAATGTTAAGGGCCTAAAAATAATAAATCTATGATGATTTGTAGGACCATCGGTTCCACAAATAAGGTATTATTTTAGATATTTTTAAATGGACTTTTCCTAGAGTTGAGGAATTAATTTACAGTCTGAGAACATAAGAAAATATACTTACTTGATTTAATTTGATTTCATATGCATAATCTCACTCTTTGGTTGTGCCTTGCCTGATTTACACTTCATCTCTTACTCTAAGGGATGAAGGTGATTTTTTCATTCAAGATGTTTTAACAGATCATGAGATTCATACAGAGAATGATAATTCATTCCATCTATATTTAGTTTCAATATTAAAAATGGTATCATATGTCATCCAATATGTATAGATTCTCATATGGAGAGATAACACATTAATCTCTAAAACCACATGTGATGTTTAATAGAAACCATTCCACAAATTTTCAACTATATAAACATCAAAAATATATTTCACCCTTTATTATTTAAATAATCTCTTATTTTATACCAATTTTTTTAGATACGTGGGCTCATACTTTCACTGATAAGATATTAAATGTGATTTTATTATTCCAAAATCTATGTAGAGGGATGTAATCACATGAAAAATACCTGAAGGGTGAATAATAGGATTTCCATTTGGCATAATAATACAAAACCAAACATGGAATTTCCAACTAATGAGGGGAGAATATGGGTGACCTAATTATCATGATTCACTTCAACCATTGTGATTTAATAGTATTTCACTTTTTAATTTTTCCTTAAATGTTTTTGTGGCCTATTATCAACATTAGTCCTCAGATTTGGGAACTTGTTAGCATAATTGAAAAACTCAATTTAAAATAATCACTGAAGCATGAGAGGTGAATTATTTGTGGATTTCTAATTATATTCATCATTATAAAAATTCTTCCCAATACATGGACATTCAGTTACTCAATGACCTCCCCTTCCTTAATTAAAATATTTATTAGTCCCCATAAGAAAACTATCTCCATGTTTTTCCCACATATTATGCATAATGGAAGGATCAATTTCTTTCTTATATGATTATTATATTTTTCTTTGTACCACATCTTTCATTTATTTTCAAAACCAAGAGATTGATATGAAACTCCAACCTCCATTTACACCTTAATATCACATTGAGAAAATTATTTAATGTTTATAAATTCTCTTATAGCCAAGGCCTTTCGAAGACCAATATCATGCCACTAAATAATCGACCAATTTTTCTCTCAGATGCGATGAAAATACCAGAGGATTTCCTCACAATCCTCATAAAATTTGATTCATAAGAATCAACTGATTCACCATCCTTCAACTTCAAATCTAGAAACTTTTATTCCATAATTGCACAAAGAATATGATGAAAGTAATTACTGAAAAATAATTTGTTGAAATCATCCCAATATATGGATTCAATTTAAACTTATCACCATGTATTATTAAAAATATTCCACCATTGATCCATCCAACCTTGTAGATGACTGACTACCAGAGTAACTTTTTCATTCTCACAACACTGGAGAATAGAAAATATATTTTCGGTGGAACTAATCCATTAATAAAAAACTATTGGGTCAAAAAAACATTGAAATAAGAGTGTTTTTCTTTATAAAGGACTCAAAATATTGTTTTTTGATCCTTTTTTCATTTGGATATTCCCCATGATTCATTGCTTTATAAATTTGTGTGAGAATAAAAATGAGGTTTCTTAATCCATATATCATAACATTATATTTCTTGGGAGGAAAATCATTTCATTTTCACTTCATTCATCATTAACACATTTCATTCAGGTTCAATCAATTTACTAAAAAAAATAATAGTGTAAGAAAGAATCATCACATTGGGGAACTACTTAATCATTGAAAACTCATATTGGATGTCTAAATATAGAATCATTAATTTTTTAATCTATAACAACTAAAGTTTATCCTTGGTTCTTAATAGTCATTATCTATTTAAATCCATCATGATATTTTATAACGAGTTTTTGAATTACCAAATAGTCTCCTACAGGAGTGTCAAACTAGGTGTCCAACAAGGTTCATTTTCATGCACCAGTTCCCGATCGATTCAAGTTTAATACAATGTTTTTGGGGGTTTTACACCTATATGCATATTTTATAGATCCAAATCCAATTTTAATATCCAAATAGAGTTTTATTTCAAGGAAACATGTTTCTTTATCCTTCCCCAAAATCATAGGACAGTTTTCTATAATTTAACTTATCCTATCTTTAGAGACATCCCTTGACAAACACATAAAAATATCCCAATTATATCACTAAATTTTTATCAACCTAGTTTATAAATGTTGACTAAACGACACATTTGATAAAATCTATAGTGACATTGTATAAAAAACATGGATATGACATCATTTTAGATGAATATTCATCACATTACAAAGCTAAATTCCTCAGGACCATAAAAGTTTAGTGTCCTCAGAAACATGGAAACACAATCATATAATTTTGTGAAATATCATAAAAAACAACTTAATGATATTCCACTATTTTTAATTCTACTTAAAACCTTTCTTCATAAACTAGGGAAAGGAAACATAATAAAGGGGTGAGATTTGATGCTCATTAATCGTAAATGAGAGAGATATGTAATCATAACATGAGAATATGGGTACAAGAAAATTGTAATAACATTATAAGATCATAGCATACATATCAAAGAACATAATGAAGGGTCATGGAATCAATATTTTCAGTTCATAAGAGATGAATAATAAGGGAATAAAGAGAAAAATAAAAGAGAGCATAACAGGGGAACATGACATGTAATTGTGGAATACACATAAGCATCAAAAATCATATTTCAAAGATGCCTAGTGATACCATCATAACTTGTTAGGATTGGGTTAATCAACTATTTACATTCTTTAGGATTTGGAATCCCTCCTTTATACCCTTATTTTTTGGGCTTGGGATACCCTTTAGTGTACCCTCTTGTTTTGGGATTGGGATTCCCTTCGATGCACCCTATTGTATCAGGCATGGGATTACCTCCAATGTAACCACTTATTTCGGGCTAGGAATTCGGTCCCATGTACCCTTTGATATCATAAAACATATATCATTTCCTAATTAAATTTATGGAGATATAGATCCCATCCATCACATAATAAAATCATGCATACACATTGCACAAGATAATGAAACATTCATCATATCCTAACCCATAAAAAGAGATGGGCTTTATAAAAATCATATCATAACACATGAAACAAAATGGTAATCAAAAAAATTTCATTATATCAATAACTATGGAAATTGGATAGGTCACATAATCATTTTTTTAAATCATATCTCATGGGAAGCAGCAGGTTTTAAAATAATATAACCCGTGGAAGGGAAATGAGTGTCAAAAAAAACATTCCATCAAAACATAAACCATTAATGAAATAATAGGAATGATATACTTGGATCATATCCATAGTAAAATAAACTATAATAGGGTATGGAATATTAGATAAAGAATGATTTTTAAGAATAACATGGATTATTTCTAAAGTAAAAAAATACTTTATATGAAAATCCCTTTCATAAAAAAATTTCAAAAATCATTTTCCTATAAAGAATGCCATATAATTTCATTTAAAATATATTTTGAAAGAAATTTTCTTTGAAAATACTTTTAGAACTTAGAAATAAGGCTTGAAAAAATTTTGAAAAAAATTTTCCTTAAAAAATTATTAAAGAAGCTTGAAAACATTTTGAACCCAATTTTATTTGGAAACATATAAAAAATATTTAAAACAAATAAATATATTTTTAAACATAAATTTTTTATGAAAAAACATTTTTAGAAAACATGGTATTGAAATCACACAAATTTCTGACTGAAGAGATAGATAATCTCAAATTTTCTTAAAAACACTTTCTTAACTACAAAATAGTGTAAAAATTATACCAATACATGAATTTATAATAAATAACCACACTATAAAAAAATTGATGAGTGTTCCTAAGAGACAGATCATAATATTTCAACAATGGAATCGTAATCTTCAAAAATTGTTGGGAAAAAATCCCTCAAGGTTTCATTGAATCGTTTTTGAGGTGATTGTGTTTGTTGACAAAGTGGGACTTCGTGTGGTGTTTGTTGACAAAGAAAACCATGACGTACAAATTTGTTGACAAAGGGGATTTCATGGTGGCAGGCCATGTTCAAGGGATTTTTTTAATTATCCATGATTGATTCAAGAACATCGACATAGGAATAGTCGATCTGGAGGTGGTTCAAAAAGAGCAGATACAATGTGGCGTTGTTTTCCAGTGTTTGCAAAAATTTTGCACCTCAAAATTGAAAAATGGAGAAATTTTTTTTTGGAAAAGGGACTTGCGAGATGGTGTCTTGGAAGCCTGGAAACTTGTGCACCGTTTTTTTTCAAGATCATAACATAAAAATATAGAAAAGGAAAATGGGGAACCAAAGTTTTGGGTTTGGTCGCGTAAGTGACTAGGGCGGCAGAGACTAGGGCGACTGGACTTGCACGCTAAGAGGAAACTTGTGCGCCGTCGCTCAGGGTGTCCAAATGACTATAAATAGAGGTCGACCACTCCTCATCTAGTAGAGAGTTCAACACTTAGATAAAATCTGAGCCCTTTCTGCGTAGGTGTTGTGGTCGCACAATTGGTGGTGTGGTCGCGCAGGTGTAAAGATATTCAGAAGTTGCACGCCAGTTGATAGTTGCACACCCAACGTGGTTTGGGTGAGAAAGGTTGTGAGTCTCCCAAGTTTAGAGTCAAAGAAGGGGGTGTCACGTAGGTTGTTTGGTGACACTTGTGTTCCAGGTTTTGAAGAAGCACGATAGTTGACAGTTGCGCGCCAAAATTGGTTTGAGCGTAAAAGGGTGTGAGTCACGGAAGTTTGGAGTTGAAGAAGAGAGTGTCGGACAAGTGGTTGAGGTGAACCTGCACTCCGGATTGAACTTGCGCACCGGAACATGCGTACCGGCTTAAAGAAGTGCACTATGTTTCAAAGAAGCACAATAGTCATTTTAGGGCTGTGTGAAAGCTAGAAGATTTCATGATACCTTCGGTGCAAAGTGAGATTCATCTATGGGTGAATGTTGGACTTCAACAGAGCATCTACATACAACAGAGGATGTATTAATTAGTTATAATGAAGAGACTACTGTTCTATAAACTGTGAGTGGATCCTTTCTAGAGCAGTGAGCAAAGGAAGAGGAAGAAGGTGATCCCCTCCACCGGCAGTGAGCCAGAGAGAGAGAGGAACATGAAGTGACCCTTGGGAAAGCAGTGAGCTGACCCTAAACTTTTTAAAGGTAGTGTTTGTAGGAATAGAGGTGATCTATCCCAAACATTATAAACATAAGTCTACATTTAGTATATTTGGTAAAATGGCACATCGTCATTGTATGCTTCTTGGACGTAGCCCAATGATGGTGAACCAAGTAAAAATATCTGTGTCTTCCTACTTGCTTCCATGCATTTCATTTAAAGCATCATCATCAGATAAAGAAGAAGAGAAGTGGTCATAATAAACACACAAGTGAAAACAATGTGAACCTTGTAATAAAGAGGTAAAGATCCAGTGGGGTAGGAAGAATTTTGAAAAAGATTATCCATACCCTAATTCACCCCCCTCTCAGGGTAAGTAGGACCCTATTGGTCCTGATAACAATCCTAATAACCGATGATATTATATGAATAAACTATTATCATTGTGGTACATATGACTCAAAATAAACATGAGAAAATAAAATTAAGAGAAACATAAAATATAATGAAAGAATGATATTCATGATATAAAATTTCAATGGGAATTATAAATATCCCATTGAAAAATATAGTTGCATAAAATGGCATGTAATTCAAATAAGGAAAATTGAGATAGAAATTACACTACCAATTTGAAAACATTTGATCCATAAACCCCATTAATGAAAGATGATAAAATTTACATGTAAATAATAATATATTTAAGTATAATAATCATATAATAAATTCATGGGTCTTATATACACCACACATAATAAATAAGTTGTGAGTGAGGAATAAGTCTCACATAAATAAAAGCGAGATGAGAAAATCCTTACCTTAAGTTTTAACATTATTTTTACATGTTCAAAACTATTATATAATATGTATAAGTTTATTATAAATCTAAAATAGAATTATATTATTATATATAATACCATATATTATTTTTTATGGCTTTATATTACTCGTTTATTAACAATTTGACATTAATGTAATGTTTTGAGTAATATCAGCTTTGGTTTTCATTTATGTTTTGAATTATTATTCCTGATATTATAAATTTGATCATGATTTAAATATTTATAGGATATAAAAAATTAATAAAATACCATATATATTTAGTATATAAATATTTAAAATAATATATAAAATAAAAATTATGAAATGGATACACCGTTCATGGAGACGGTAGACTTTATGTACACATGAACATTGTTTATGTTTTATTGTAGTATTAAAAGAAGGAAAGGAAAGGAAATAAATATATATTATTAATATAGTGTCATTATTATTTCATAAATATAATATAATTTTTCTATCTCATCCTTAATACATTCCATGTAAAGTGTGAACTAATTACATCGCTTTGAGGAGGCGATAGTCCACACGTCTACAAGTGAAGTAATCATGCTTACACAGAATGAAAATCATGAATGTAAATTTTATAGAACCATTAAATATGAATAATTAAATCATAAATAATATATATATAATATTAAAATATTATTTCCATCATAATTCCATCCATGAAAGGTGGTAAAAGAAAAAAAAATTGTTTCACAAGGTGATTGTCCATCGTACACATGAACGATAATTTCATTTCCAATTAGAAGGATTTCTATGTAATTATAGGTAGAAACCTAGAATAAAGAAATATTAGTATATTTATGATATTGATGTTTTTATATAATCCTGGAATAATAATAATTTAAGAGGTGGAGACTGAAAATAAAACAAAAGAGCTTGTGGAAAGATGATACCTCTTCATTGGATAACTCCTCCTAGCCTTCACCAAAAGAATTCCTTGATTTAATTTATTCCAAAATATAGGATAATAGTATTAAGGTAGATATTTTGGAAGGATATTTTGGAATATTTTTTTTCTAATTTAAATGGATTTATAGGTGTGAATAAGTGGTATGGGTGAGTGCCTTTTTATAATGGAGGAGGCGTGGTATTCTTGTAAATTTTCGAAAATGGATTCAACCCACGTTTTTCCAATGTCATGTGGCTCCAATAATACTCCACATATCATAAAATAGAGTATGGGTGAGGGAAATTAACATTCATGGGATTTTGGACAATTTTATATGTCATTTGGGACCTTAAGTTTAAGTTTTAGTCCATTGTTAATCTAATTTTTCTCTTAATCTTTATAATTAATTTTAATCAATTTCAATAATATTATTGGTCAAAAACAATGATTAACTTATTATAAATTAAAAATTATTCATATTCCAAATATTGAATCTATTTTTCTTAATTCAAAATAAAGAAACGGTAGAAATTAATTTAAATTTGATCCCGCAAACCTGACAGCAAAGTGCGTTTTTAAAGTGAAAATGTATAAAAATTGAAATGATTTTATATCTAATTTCAATATGAAATTGATTCCAATGACCTAAATTATTTTCATGTACATAAAAATTATCTCCTGAAACTTTTAAACAATTTAAAATATAATTTACCATATAAATTATATATATAAAAAAATCATTTTTAGATTAAAATTCAATGTTTTTTCAGTATTCTTAAAAATATGAATCCTATCTGAAAAATAACATTAAATGACATAATGAAAATTTTTATATCCCAATTTCCAAATTGATGAATATTTTGAAAAATAAAAATTATAATTGGGTAATATTATATTTAAAATTCTTTCCCCATTAAAAGGTAGTAAAATTACCTTTTAGAAATATACATATTTTTATTCATACAATTATATTTATTCATGTCTTATGACTATAAAAATTATTACATGTGTTTCAAAAAAATTATTGAATGTATAATATATTAATTTTTAAGGAACATTCGTCAATAGTGGTTTGCTTAATTTATTAATATAAAATAGTGTTTGTAAATGTTTTATTAGAAATGGAATTTCATTATTTTGAAATAGTTATTACATTCATTTCTAACTAGTTTTTAAATAATGGATTTATTTTATATACATGTGTAAATGCTATTTACATAACTAAATTTATCCTATTAATAATTCCCATTCAAATAACAATGTGGTAATGATAATTATATTTTAATAAAAGTATAAATACTATATTGTATTTTGGGAAAACTCATCATAGTGTGTAACTCAAGCTATCAAATGGACTCAATAATTTTTGTAACAGAAGCAGAAAATAGTGTTGTATATACCAAAAGGTAATATAGGTGTTGCATGTCGTGAAAGATTAACATAGTGTTGCATGAAATGAATTCCAAACGAAGTGATTTCACATTCTATATTTAGTGTTATGTGAATTTAAAAATATTAAAAAGAATAAACTAATTTTTAAAAATACATTTTTAAAAAATCATTTGTTATAGCTATTTCCACAACTGATGCATTTCACCTGACCCCTAAAACCAATGAAGAGGGATCCATTTCTGTCAATTGGGATCAAAACCTTATCCTCCCTATAGGTGGGTTGGGTTGACTCTATCAATTGATTGTACCAAAAGAAATCATTATTTTCTAACCCATAATGATGAGGTTCGGTGCAGATTTTCTCCTTGTGATGTCACCAACCGAAGTGGATGTCCTACTCACATTGACAAAAAGTACAGAGGTCCCCCACATGTCACTTCCAATCGGCATGATGGTCCTCCTCACTATATTCCCAAATCAAGTTGAGGTCCTCCCCTTTCTGACATTTTACCTAGAATATGTCTTCCCCACTTCATCGATAACCATTACTGAGCCCCCCCCCCCCCCCCGTGCAACCAGCATCCAACATGGAGGTGCTCTTGATTCCAGATCTATCCAAAGTACCCACTCCCTCAATAGTCCACTTGGAGGCAATCACAATTTTCCACCATCATGGGAAGAGGTCCTCCCTACTCTATCATGCACCAAAGTGGAGGTCCTCCCCACACATCTAGAAATCCGTATAAAGATCCAACCCCATAATTTTACTTCTCAACATGGAGGTCCCCCCAACATGTTCCCATTAAACAAAGAGAATTTTTTACCTTCTACATCAATAGCCATAGTGGAGGTACTCCCCACTCCTATGGTAGTCAATGCAATGGTCATCCCCTCTCCGACAACAACTTATATAAAGGACCTCCCTGTATCCCATTTATTCAATGTGGAGGTCCTAACTTCCCCAAAAACCACCAGCACAAAGGTACTCATTGTTCCAAAGAGCATAACTAACAGGATGAATCGTCTCAATAAAGGAGGTTGAACTACCACTATAGAATAAATGTTTTTAGAAGTTCAAAGTTGTTGTCAATCTCATACATTTCTCATATCCAAGGTAGAATGCGATTCAATGATTAAAACATCACCACATTAATCTAAATCACAGGCTAGTGTTGGAGCATGACAAGTGATGTTTAGTATCCTAGAAGGAGAGATTCATAGAATTCCCAAATAACTCTAAAGGTACATGTAGGTGGAAGAATATTTTTAAAACCTAAAATGGTCTCACCGTACAGTCCTCTATATAATCTCATCATTCATTCTCCACCTCTACCCGAGATCACAAAAATCTATTCAGGAACTTGATAGATGAAGAGCATCTGGATGGCCCACCAATGAGCATCGCTTCTCTTTCACATGTGGTAGTAGTGAACACCCTATAATATAGGTACATAATTATGTAGTTGGTATCGACCTTATGAGGAAATCCAATGTGTAGCGAACAATTGACTCATGCAGTGGAACCTCCAATGACTAGTGCACCACCACACTGGTCCATTTTAGTGCTACTTCCAACCTCGCTTCATGCATCAACTAAATCTTGGGCTAGCAAAGACAAGAGCCCTACTTTTTCTTAATAAAACCTATTGGGTACTCTAACTATTGATATGTTGTCAGTGGTATTATGTCTGAATTCATCTATAAACATTGATATCCTTGAATTCCTCATTGAGGACAATGTTTTTTGTAAGGACTTTTTTAATTTCTCATTTTCACTTTCTTGACCATCAATTGGTTTACCTAGGATGCCAGGAACAATTTGATAACTTTGATTCGTAGTTCCATATATTTGAGTTGGCATCACTCTTAGTAGATCAACATCCTATGTCACCCAACTACCATAATAACCACTAATAGAGAAGAATCAATATATTCATAATGCTCCATAAAATTATATAAGTGGTTTCTCTATATGTGTAGATCTAGGGATAGGGGAAAAATGTTTGTATTCATTTCATTCCTATTTTATGGAATCCCTGAATACCTATTGATATTGATGATATTCATTTTGGTATTGTTATGATGAATATGGTTGATCCTGATTTTTATAAGGATGAGGGAATCTAGGAAGTATCCATCAATGAAACCTCACCACTAGGGTAGTACAGTATTAGGAGGACACTCACATAGTTTTCAACAGTCACTTGAAATGGCAGACACTCGACCATGGGGATCCCTCTGTATCATATCCTTCTAGAAAAAACACCAAAAGGACAGAGATTAGATTGTGGCCTATAAGTTCTCTAATCCATCTGATATTATGTTGAATGTATAGGTTGATCAGAAAATTTATTCCGTTCTCCAATAGCATGAAGATCTGAAGAGTATCATTGATAAGATCCTTGATGTGTGGCACCTAAATTATAACACTACTCAACATGATCTCGTTTCTCCTCCAATGGGGAAGTAGGGGAAGCCACAATTCCTTCTCATCCAGTTTCCCCCAATTGGTCATAATGCTTAGTACATACTGACACAGAAAACATGGGAGCTTATGTAAAGTGACCATGATTTGAGTTTCTAAATCCACTTGAGTAGCGTTATAACCTTCATCGATACCCAGATCGAGCCACTCCATGAGTAGCTAATCCTTTCTAAAATGCTTACGATCTTCTCAATGAATTTACTCTCAGTAATCCTCATCAAGATAAGAATCCCCACCATGATGACCAGATAACCACTCTCATTTCTCGCCTCGAAGCCCTAAAGACATGAAATTTAGAAATACCACCTGATGGAAAGCTGTAACCAAAATGGGTGGATGAAATGTGAGGACCACCAAATATTTGGATTTATAATTTCACTACTTTCAGTGGGATGGGTGACCCACTGTAGAATTTGAAGCACTTTTTCTCAATGTGTGAACCCAATATTGGAACTGAGGAGTAGCAAGAGGTTACAATGTTCCAATTTTTTTTAGAAATTGGAATGGTCTACATTAGTTTACTACAGCAGGTTACCCATTGGATCCTTCACTGGTTAGGAAGTCCTCCACAGATAGTTTCCATATCATCATAGCTTTACCACACACTAATAATCCTTTCAATCCCCATCAAGTGAAACAAACATTCAGATGACTGTGTCGTAGACTTCATTGATTTGTGGAAGGGCCCCACATATTCACTATATGTATCATGGACTCAATTACATATGCAGATGATGTTTGTGGGGAAATTAATGGCTGAAATATTTCCTACCCTCATCACAGATGAACTTTCTAGGTGGATTCTAGGATTTCTCAAACACAGTTCAATGCCTAGAGGAAGCATTAAAGCAAGCCAAATATGCATGTCTGCTGACCATTAATACTCCAATAAGAAGAACCACCATGGTAGAGACTGCTACTATAGTACAGGCAGGGGAACCATAGCTGCTATAATTTTTATCCCCTCGGCTAATAGAGCCTCGTTGAGTGTAGCAGGCACACCAAGATTAGCCTTACCCAATATAGAATTTGAAGGCATCGTCTCACGAATCACAGCTTCCTCAATAAGGGAATATGGATTTAGAACCTAATCGGGATCTATCCCCACATCGGTTCTATGATCCCATAGTTCCGTTACCCGATAATATAAAATGAACCAACTCATTCATGGATGCACAAGATCCCATCTATTTCCACAGTGACCTGGTATAATGGATTATCAAGCTGCTAGAGTGTACGAAGCCCCATGACGCTGGCCACATTGAGTGACCTAACAATTTCCATTTAGCACATGATCCTTGGACATACCATCAAGAAATGATATGTGGTTAAGTATTGAAACCATGTCTAATTGGATAACATTTTGGTCAAGCTGGGAAATATTTCAACACAAGTGGAACACATGTTCGTCAGTCCTGATAGTGAAATCCAAGGAAAATGGAATCAGGTTTCCAACTACTAGAGTCAAAACTATGATGAATGGTTGGATCACAATGTAGTTTCTCACACCCATAGTGTCATTCATGCCATCTTAGGCCAGTCTGATCCTCCTGAAGTCATTGTTCCCTCTTTATCTACTACTTCTGCATCCATGCCACAACCTTCTACTTCTTTGAAGAGTAGACACTAAGGGTTCAAGGGAAGGTAATGTCCCCCTCCAGTTTCAAATTCATGCTGCAAAATTCGTGATTTCAATCCCCCAAAGTTGGGAATCACTCATAAGGATCTTCCATCATTGGAAGAACCCTCTATTGATGACAATTAAGAATATTCCTCCATGAATAAAATGAATTTGGTAGTTCCCTTCATGGTCCCTGGTGATGAAAAATGTCAATAATGCTCTCGAGGTGCCTCAAGATGAATCTATCTATGAAAATTATAATGGTATGGAAATTTTTGGATTACTCAATATTGTGTTCTAAGAAATGTTGTATGTGGTACCAAAACTAGACTGAAGGTTCTACATAGAGCTCAATAGGCACAATATAACTATCCTTCTCTTCCAGAATCACCGCCACAGCTGAACATGCTAATTTCCAAGGAAGAACAGCTATAGATGAATCAAGATCTTCCACATCGTGCTAAATATAGGCCTCTACCGACTGAAATTATGCTATTAGCTGTTCTGGGTGAGTTATCTGATGAGTTGTGGGACATTTCTTACACCATCCAGAATCCAATGGTTTATCAAATTTGTCTGTAATGACTTCATCCAAAGAGTATCCCCCTCCAAGTAGAACTATGTGTTTTTCATAGATGTATGATGTGTTCAATCACCTTTCCATCATACCTACAATGATCTTGATCCTCGAGGCCCTCCACTTGTTAGAATAAATGCCCAAATACCCCACATAATCCTTGAAAATATCCCTCTAATTCGAAATAGTGGTAGTGGCCGCAAATACCTTTTATATTGAGGAAATCAACTGAGAAAAATTCCAAACCAACATCTCATTCTCTGAAGAAGATGAGGGATCCTTCATGAAAGGGAATATTCACTCATTTTACATCACTCACCATTTCAATGGAATGGAAGTCATTAGATGTCTTGTGAACATGTGTTCTAGGATCAATGTCATCTTAACCTGAACATTCAGCATGTTGGTACTGACTGAAGTAGATTTGAGTCCCTCTAAGATGATGATATAGGGTTATGATAGGACCATGCATATACTATTTAGAAAAATATGACTGAAGAACCTATTCAGTAGATTGATAGAAAATATTGAATTCATGGATGTCCTATAGGATACCACCATCAACACATTGATGGGTAGTCCTTGGATTTATCTCCGTTCCCCAGTCCCCTCATTGTATCTACAATGCCCCATGTATTCCCTCAACATTCTAGTTTTGATAATTCAAGGTAATATGTCTCTCTTTGACTTCTATGAAGACTATTATCGTGATGCTTCCTTTTATAAGAGTAAAGATAAGAAGGTGAAGGCCAACGAGGTTGAGCACACCACCATTTCATACACATGTGGATAGACTACAATGATGTTTTCACCCAATCAATTCACCAGTAGGAATCTATGAAACAAGACATGGTAAATTGCTCATTAATTTCAGGATGGAATGAGTGTCACATCCCTATGTACAAGGAACACTAGAAGATTACCTTCTACTCTTACAAACAACGAGACCTGGTGTAACCAAAATCCCCTAACATTGTAAGGTATGCAGATGTTCAGTCCATGGATACCTTTGTACATCAAACTGGTATATTTCGCTGAGCCATATTGAACAAATAGAATCTAACCCACCACCATTACATTGATATCAAGCACGGACCCTACAGTCTAAGGCTTGATGAAATTGGCATGATAGCCTCTATCACCATTATCTCATCATAGAAAAATAACTTTAGTGAGGATTCCACATCTTCAAAAGAAGGAAATAGTGTTCCCCTAGAATCTTCTGGATCAGATGAACCCTCACCTCCCACTAATTCCCCTACCTTAGGGAATGAATATGACCTAGAAGATGATCCTATCGTATTTTAAGAGGGAATCTCCACCACCATTGATGAGTTGTTTTAGGTGAAATATAGAACTGAAATAGATATGATTACAACACTAATCAGTGTATCATTGTCTCCAATGTGACAACAATATTACGTGGATTTCCTAAAACAAAAGTATGATGTATTTTCCTAGATTTTGGAAGAGATAATTGGACTAGACCCTGATATATCCTTCCATTATTCGAGTCTCCCAGTGATTCATCATGGGTTCAAGTAGTATCTCCAGAAAATACACCCCTCTCATGGTTCCATGGTCAAATCCGAAGTAGAGAATCTTATCAAATCCATATTTCATGGAATTTTAGTTCCCCAATTGGCTAGCCAACATCATTCTAGTTAGGTTGAAGAATGGGAAGATCAGATTCTGTATTGACTTCTGTGTCCTCAGGTACCATTATTTAAAAGAAGACTTTCCCCTTCCAGTGATGAAGATATTTATTGATTCCACATCATTGTTACAAGATCTCCCCTTCATCGATGGATACTCTAAATATAATCAGATCTAGATGTCCCCTGAAGATGAGTGGTCTACCTCCTTCATAGTGCTACATGGGAACTTTTTCTATCAGGTAATTCTTTTCAGTCTGAAGAATGAAAGATAAAATTATCAGTGATCCATGCACCATATATTCAAATATACTATAGGAATGATAGTTTTATTTTATATGGACGATTTGGTGGTCAAATCCCACCAGCATGAAAACCATATTAGAGATCATGAGAAATTGTTCATCTTATTATACTCCCAGCATTTGAAGATGAACCTATGGGAATTTTCTTCGCTTCATTATGTATTAAAAAGGAATTGGAATCAAACAATAAAAGATCAAGACCATCATCCAGATTCCACCTTTAAGGAACGTTATGGATCTTTGAGGCCTTCAAGGCCACTCGTCCTATAAATGTGGATTCATTTCCAAACTGTACTGCAAGTGTATGATATTTTCTAGGATTATAAAGAAATTTATTGTCTTCTAGTGGTGTGAAGTGTGAATGGCCACATTTGAAAAAATCATGCAGTTTTTTCTAAAACATTCATTTCTTATGCCATTTTTCTGAATGATTCATTTGGTCCTCTATGTGACCACCCTGGAATGATCCCTCATCACCCATATCACCCTATAGAAAAATTAAATAAGAGAGAATAGTTTATACTATCTTAGTCACATGATCCTTGACACAGATACTAGATACTCTCCTACAATAAAGAGCCACCTCACACTGGTTTTCATAGTATTGAATTTGTGGCAATATTTTTAGCATCACTAGATATAGCTGTTGTCCTGCATAGACTATCTGAAGCATATAATGAGTCGCTTGATGTTTATCGGATGTATAATATGTTGGGTTGTGATCATCCAATAGCTTTACATCAAGATTATTCAAATGAAATCCATTAATGTTAATGAACTGGTAGAATTTATAGCCACCCATACAGCCCTTGATCAGTCGCATATTGATATCTATTTTCCAAACAAGGTTATCCATTTAGTGGATTAGTATGTGTTGTGTTGGCATATGTATTTTTATGGTGTCTCATTGAGTTCAACTGGTTGAAGGCTCAATGATCCCAAACATAATAGATCTGGCAAGAGGATCATCTTCATCATGCATGCATAGGTCTTTCTCCCTTGTTCATTCATGTTATCCTAAGGTTTCACCAAAACGAGGTAGAGTATTAGAATATCATCACTGGTCTCGAGCTAGCCATTGGGTTTGAATCCCCCTGATTACATGTGAAAAGAGACTCCAAGTTAATAGTCAATAAAATAAAGGGTGACTACATCATAATAAAACCTGATCATATGCCCTTACTGAATTACACTATCCAATTGATGGACCAGTTCCCTTCTTAGGAATAGGTGACTCATGTTCCCAGATTGCAGAATAGTCAAGAAGATTTACTGTCCAGTATAGCAGTATCTCTTGTAGAGAAAAACCAGGATGATCAGTTCATTCCTGAGGCACATCGAGGGGAAATTTCATCAATAATTCTAGATGATAATTATATCCATTTGGTAAACCAGATGACTATCTGTGCATCTACATAAAGATCCCTAGGCCCCCTCATAGAGGAATAAAACTCAGACCGAACAACTAATTTCATTTTTTATCTCTAGTCCAATGATCTCCAACTAGAAAAATTCAAACGTGAGATAATCCTTCTGTGCGTAGCACAGTTCACCTTCAAGAGTGGTCCTAACCTTAATAAAAATCTCTACATATATTGGTTTGATAGAATTATCCTCCATTTTACTTAAGTATAAGAGATTCCCCAAGTTATGTACACAGTTCCTGTCAGGTCATGTAGTTCTCCTCAAGAAGGGTTGAAGCTATCCCACCAGACTCATAGTTTACGATACTTCTGGACCACCATGGTCTATTAATATATTTAATTCCCCATGTGGTGACATGAAAGTCAGATCCATGCCAATGTTTTTGAATCAACCAATGATGCCTCTTCATACCCCCATGTATTATTGGACCGTTTCATTATGGGAACTAGATGTTGTAAGACCATATAGACTGATAACAACTACCGAGTGGAGGTTCATTCTAACCATGATGTATTTTTCTCCATGTTGGTAGAACTTATTCCCCTTATGGAAGTCAAGGGTTGATCAATGATCAAGTTTGTGAGCTCCAATATCATCCATCGGTTCAGAGTACCTTAGACATTCTCACAGACAACAAAAACAAACTACCATACAACTGAGTTGAAGATATTGTATGCTATGTATAGAATCTGTTCCAACCATACTTCCTGCAATCATGTATAGGAAAATGGTTAGACTGTGAAGTTTAACAAAATCATCACCAATATAATACTAAATATGGTGGTCCAGAACAAGAAAATTTGTATAGATAAGCCCCCCAATTTCATTTGGGATTATTGAATGATGGATCACAATTCCACCTAGGTGACTCCACATCCCCTGGTGAATGGAATAATGGTAGTCCTTCCAATCGAGTTTCGGTTACCATTGCTCCAAATAGTTGTCTATGACTAGAAAATTACAGAAATAATGGAAGAAGTATATCTAGATGAACATGAATCCCTTGAGGAGAAAAATATCAAGGACATGAATAATCTAGAGAGTCATAAGAATAAAATATTAAGAACATTAAATAGGATGATTTTCCACCTCTATTTCCACCAAGGTGACACAATGATGTCTATTAGGATGCTAATGATACCAGGAAGAAAGCCACTATATTTGGATCCTAGGTGGGAAGGACATTATATCATTCATAAAGTCTATCCCAACAATGCATACTCTTTGATCGCTATATATAGAGAGTGAATTACTCTTCCACCGATGTCATTTTTATGAAATACTAATTCCCGTGAGGATATTTAGGGTCCAAAATCTTGTCCTAAAACTAAGAGATCATGTCCAAACATCATGAATTTAAACTGTGTGTGGGATTTACCTGGGAATTATTTGTGTGGCACAGGCCTCATAGGCCCCTCATTAAAATTGAGTTGTTCTTGTTGTCCCATGTATATCCCTTTTTGAATACTCCCCCATGGTCCATGCGACATGACCATAAACAGTTGGAAACATGTCCAAACATTATATTCTTAAACTATTTGTATCCCCTACAGTCCAAGGTGTATGTATTTAAACTTCATGAAATCTGCATCTTATGAAGATGACATTAAACTATATTCCATGTAAGAGCTATTTGACTTTAAAATAAAATCCATATTATGTTTTGAGATCTATGACCACAAACTATAAGTTCAGATCCCTGAATCATGACATTAAACTATGTGCAAGTCTTCCTTAGGAATGTGTTCTTTGGAATTGGGACTCCAGGGTCCCCATTCACATCGGTTCATAGCTTCAATTCCATGCACATCGCCATTAGAATGATCTCTCCTCTTCATCTCTACAACATGATGTTAATCTATTCCGTTGACTTCCAATCTGCATAATGATAAACTTCCTAACACCATCTTCTTTGCCATATGATGATAAAATACACAACACCATAATATTTTCGCGTGAAAGGACATCGCCCTTGGAATTAGTAATCTACTATGAAATGTTTAAGAACTTTGTATGGATTGATTCATGTCCTCACAGGATATATAGTGATGCCAAGATTTTTAAATCCTGGTCTATCCACCCTAGATAAATGATTTCCTCATCACTGAGTGCAGGTCAGATCTACGTAGGGATATTTCCACCAGGAACTAAAAAAATATTGATTTCTTCCCATGAAGGTATTATAGTGACACATAAAAATCGCATTTTTGGGCCCATCAACAAGTTTATCAACCCTTCTTTTCCCTTAGGCCCCATTTATCGAACTTTGGGCCAATTTGGTCCTTATTTACATTAGGTATTTCTTCTATACATTCCCTATTGGTGTCTATAGGTCCCATATTAAATGTATCCTTAGAAATATTTGGTATAAACTTAGGGATTCCTTATACCTCATTCATATTGGGTCCATCTATCCACCATGATATATATTTTTTGTCGAGGAGTCTATAGTCCAAAATCTATGAACATAAACTAAGAACTTCATTGTCCGAATTCTGTTAACATAAACTAAGAACCATATGGTCTATCAAACATGACCTTAAATTTTTCAATCCAATTCCAATAATCTTGACTTTAAACTATATTAATTCCTCTATAGGAATTCATATATGGTGAACCTCTTATGCTTCATTTCCCCTAATTCACATTAGGATTATTATTCCACCACATTATGCATATCCTCTTTTGGAGTGCTCACTCCTTGGTCCAAATTCAATGAACATAAACTAATATCTGATTTTCTAAGAAACAAAAACATAAAATTTCTTCACGAAGTCTATCCAACACAACTTTAAAAGGTTTTTGGGAACCCCCAAGAATTTGTTGTGTGGTGCGGGAATCCTCTTCCCTCATTCATGTCACCACATTACATATACCCATTAGTGATATCCCCCCCAATTATAGTATGAACTCTAAGAACATAAAATAGTATTTAAATTCCTCAATTCCTAAAATTAAAATCTAATCCTATCCTGAACATGTTCATGATGCCTCATGATAATCATGGAATACCTCAATTACCTTGATAGAGAGGATTCCGCCCACCAGTGTTTCTCTCTCTCCAAGATGTGTTCTAGGACTAAATGTGGATTGAATCCAATCCTTATGAGATATGTTATAACACCTATAAAATTTTTATTTTGGACAAACTACAAGTTCATCAACTCTTCAGACCCTTGGCATCAGAAACAGTTCATGCGTTATGACCTGAAACAGTATTTAGTTCCCCTCAGGATGTTTATGTAGTATGTGAACCTACTTGGTCCTTGTTCATACCATGTTTTACCAATTTCATAATATATTTATACACTATGAGTGAACGTATCCCCTTCTATCCAAGCATCATGACTTTAAACTATATATGGGACTCTACTTAAGATTTTTTGGTGTGGCGTTGGCCTCCTCGATCCACATTCACATTGCGTTCTTACCCCACCGTTCAACACACATCCACACTTGTGACTACTTTAGGTACTTCCTCTTTTTATTGGAAATATATTTAAGACCTAAAACTAATAGCCATATTGTGGTCCGCTTAGTATGACCTTAATCTATATTTCAAAATCGAGTTTGAATCCCAATCTATGAAACTCCCTTTTCAACACTTTGTGTTTTTCTTGATTTGGATTTCCATCAACATTCAAATTCAGATGGACCCCCTAACAGTGCTGATCTCTTGCCATTTTGGCTAACCATACATATCAGGCCAATGCCCTAATGGATCTCTGGAAGTATATGTTGGATCCTTTTTTTAAAATTTCTCAATAGTTGACCTGGCATTTTATCACTCCATCCCTAACTATTATGGTTGGGGTTCCAATGTTACAAATACAGTTTGAAATCAATCCTTACCCACTATTCAACACTAATACCAATATTGGAAGTGTCCAAATACCTCCTTTCTACATCCTTATATCATAGTGGAATTATAATACCATTGGTTTCACCCATAATGCGTGTTTCAATGTGTTTGTAAAACCCCATTACTATTACTTATTTACCACACTGAGCATGATTTACCTGGGATTAAGAGTTCCTGTAGGATGCATACCGATGTGGTTGAGCTACACAATGGAGCCCCTATTCCAAACTGTGTGACCTTAAAATAAAATCCATTTTTCAAGAATCATGACTTTAATCTATGTGCAAGACTTCATGGGAAAGTGTGGTGTCGAAATAGGCCTCTTAGGTCCTCATTCACATCGGTTCTATCACTCTTCCATACCACATATGCCAGTTTTAGGAATCCTTCATCCCAAGGTCTTTCTTGGTTCTATGACCTTAAACTATGATTTTATGTCCAAGCATTATGACATTAAAGTGTATGTGGGGTTTTTACTAGGGATATTTTATATGGGGTTTGGATATCCTTATCCTTAATTTGCATCAGGTTTTTCATGTAGTCACACTACACATTCCCATTCAGTATATTAAGCCCATTATCTAGATATTACAACCTTAAAATATGTGCAATCTCCTGGTCACATGATGTTAAATTTCAACATGAGTCCTAATCAAATGATTTTAAAATATACAATGTTTCATCCTCACCATATGATGTTAAACTGTGTGTCCAGCATCCTCACCGTATGATGTAAATATATATATATATATATATCATCCCTTTGTACAACATAAAACTGTGAAGTATCATAGTCCCTTTCATTAGACCCCTTACTTCTGTTTCATTCATCTACCGCATCACTAATGTTCTTTCATCTCTTACTTGGCATTCGAGATAGAAATCCCATGAGAGATGGTTTTGACCATTTTTCAGACCCATATGCTTACACCAATGTGTTTTAAGCTATTGTGGCATAATTTCAAGAATTGTTGAATCCATTCAAACATTCCATCACTCCATTTCCATACTTCACCTAACCCTTGTTTGGATCCTCATAAAATTTCTTGTATAATGAAACCATCTAACAATTAGGTATCATCCCATTTTGGCTCACCTACCACCACAGTAAAATGACCCATAAGACTTTGGACAACATCCCAAGATAGGTTTTGTGTTTTAATAATGGTTAATGGTCGACCCTCATTTTTTTCCCCCATTCTAGGCTAATGATACCGATACATTGTTTTGAATAGTGTCAATAGTTATCCTGTATCACAATACGACTCTCATTGTGTTATAAATTATAGGCATTGTGATTCACAATTCCCATTCCCCTTTGTTTGGCTCGAATTCAATTCCCATGGATTTATCCCATTCGTGCGCTGGAACACATTTGAAAAGAATGTTGGTTGATCTAAGATCCTTGTTCCCTATCTATATCCTCTCTCACACTAATTTCTCATTAATTGTACAACACTCTTACATGAAGAGTAATCACATGGTTGTCCATTGATTCTCACACCATGCCAGGCCCTTGTGAGATTTGGTATTTTTTTCAGTTTCCTCACAATTATGATTGAAGTATGAAAATATATAAAGTAAATTAGTTTGAGCACATGGATAAAACACTAGAGTTCTAGAGGGTCATCTACATATCAGAGCCTCACCCCCCAAAAAATGTGGCTTGATGACTTTGTCTCATCTGTTGATTGTGCAAGCATGGCCAGCTTTCACTGAGTGATCTTGAGATCCTATTGTCACATTATCATGTCTTCCTTCTCCTCATCATCCATGGAGTAAAAATCATCATCCCTGATCCACATTTGGTCCTTCTCCACATGGAATTTATCTTCCACCTTTTTTATCTCAACTTCCTGGGCCTCACACATTTTTAGTTGAGCCCTTTGACTGCCAGTGGTCTAACCTTGAGTAGCAGCAGCCATTGCAAGCTCATATTCTATCTCCTTCAAGGGAGTGATCTCTTCCTCATCCTTTTGAAGCACCCAAAAGGCTCCATCCATGTGTTTCCTCTAGTATACGTCAGAATCATGTCATTCCACGCATGCCTGCTCAATGCGAAAGTATCATAACATTGAATGAAAAGTGTTTCAATCCATCATAAGAGTCCCTAATGTGACCAAAAATGGAAGAAATATCCCATTCTTTATGGAAGTTCATCTATATAAACGTAGGTGCTAAAATTCCACACATTGTTCTATGACTTGTAGCAGACAACTCTATTATCTGCAGCAACTTCTGGGTAAGAATGCACAAAATCTTTATGAGGTACTGGCTCATGAGGTGGAAAGATCACCAATATGTTTTTGGATGAGCCCTATAATTGAATATCTTTAGGCCTAAGTGGTTGGATGACTATCCTATGTAATAATTCCTCTTCTTCCTCTCCACCTATAAAAGAATCTTCCACTACACCTCGAGGCATCATATAGGTGGATGATGTCATCATATCTCTTTTAGCTACCCTCGCTGGTGGTACAACCTCAACTTCAACTACTTCAATTTCCAATTGTGGAAATTTTCAGGCATACCTGCAGAAGGAAACCTCCCAATTCACTTCATCTATTGACATTTTCACCACTTCCCCTATCATAGTCTATTCACTAGCAGTCGTTTCTGGTAGTGTCACTACCATGGGCTCCGCCACCATGTGTCTTTCAACTGGCCTAGTTGTGAGCCTTATCTTAGCCCCTTCCATAAAAACTTCATCTATAGTTACCTTCTCTGGTTAAACTTACTTTTTTCACTCATCCACATGGCTTATTTCTCCAGTCTTGTTGGGGGCCTTTCATTGAACCCCTCTACTGAGGGCGCTGTTTTAATAGTTCCTTCATGTGGCCCGACATCCTTATCCTCCCCAGATATCTCTTAATGTAGGGTAACCCATTCCATCATCACCTCATCTTCTACAATCACCTCCCCTATAGCAAGAACCAGGGTTTTATCACCCGCAACAACATGGTTCGGAAGGATTCACACCCTCACCCCCATCATGGGTTGAGGATCCCTCACCTACCACATAATGTCTTTCATGGAATTACCTTTATCCAATACATGATGATCCCATGTGATTAAATAAAGGATTGAGAATGAGATTGAATATTGGATGATGTTCAAAAATCATGCAATGAATAGTGAGTTTACCTAGTCTGTGATGACATTCCATTCTACATATTAGATTTAGTAGGCATTAATACCCTAAGAGTATTCTGATCCTTCACCTTCATCCACATGCCCGAAAAGGGTGTCCAAAGGGGGTGGGGGGAATGTTCAAAAGAGTCTTTAGCCGATCAGTCAAGGGAAAGTAGTACATTGAGATTATAATACATCTTTTTGTTCCGCTATGTACTGCATTACTTCAGGATGAGGAGTTTGGAAACATTCTTTTTCATAACCCAACCCAGTCAGTAATATTCCCTTGGTAATGAGATACTACCACCCACTTGAGTAGTTGTGATCTTCATGTGCGTCTCCTAGGACTCCCAATCATTAGGATACACAATTTGACTAAGAAGGTTAAGGTGAGACACTCATTTACATAAACAATGAAGGTGTGACCTTGGGGTTTCCTCAGAGGACCCACCCTCCTCGTAATTTCACTTACCCAGGAGCCATAGGATTAGTGATGTTCAATATAGAGAACCTCTTGCATATTCGAGAACATGGACTGCTGGACCCAGTGTCATTGTGCTGTCCACTAGACCTACTCTGCCCCTATGGCACCCACAATTCATTATCCAGCCCTGGCCCCATAGTATAGGGATCAACCCTTCATTATATAAGATTTCCCACTTTCTCTGCATAGTCCTATGACATGCGCTTTCCAAAATTTAGGCATAGTAACGATTAATCTTTTTTAACGAAATCCATGGTGGTAGATAATTCGGAATATTCCTACCTTTACACATGAACATGAGGAAAACAGAACTCATCATCTAATGGTGGAACTCATAATGCACCTATGAGTATAACTTTGGGGTCAATCTCTATAGAAACATGAATTTCCTTGGAAACCAAATTGAATTTACCATATTGAAAACTAGATAATAATCAACCAATGATACCAATACCCCACCGCAAAAGGCCAGGAGCTATGATCTCTATTCAATAGTCTTTATGCTGTCATTGGTCACCACCCAATGTCAGCTGGGGAAATAGATGAAACATGAAGTGATATATCAACAAAACATTTTACAACACTTCCACTGAGCCAAACCTGAATGGGGTACTTCTCACTATATTTAAAATCATCAACCAAAATATTTTCAGGGGAGGCCAAATGTTGTTTGGGTATTAATACCCCCCATGTGTAGGACCTCCCGGCTATATAGGAAGTGAAAAGGCCCACACACTCGCAATGGTGTCTTCCCTTCACTAACATGAAAATGTACCATGTATAACTTTGATATAAATTGGATTCCATGGTTTACAGTCTACCAAATGTCAAGAATTATTGCCATTATAATGGTTCCTGGATTCTCCCCCATGTGTGTGTACCTACCTGGTAGAATCCTATAACAAATAAGTATCACGATGAATCCTGCCAGCCTAAGTACATGTTGTGAATCTGTCTTAACACTGAATCTCCACAGTATCCACTGGATCTCTTCTATGATTCTCCAATAGGATAATTTTTTTCCCTGTTGTTAATCCCTAGGACATGTTCAAGGTCTGATCAGAAACATCTCTTCCAAATTCTCTCCTTCATTTGGTTCATCAATTGGTTCCTTCAATATGTACATGAGACATTGCTTGAAAGGAACATCCCTTGTTCACATCTTCTCTTCACTAGTGTCCTACACCATATCTAGTAACACCTTCACTAAATTTGAATGATTCTATTTTTCTTCCCAAAAATTAAACACCAGGAGAAATTAATCATAAATTTATATTATTTTTGGGATCTCATATATTTAGGGATGCTACCATAGGTAGATTTTGACCTACCTGTGATGTCGATTAAATGTGTTGGTATCATGTGTCCATCTACTTAGTAGTTCATGATTGATTTCATAAAACCAGTAAAAAATTAACTATAAATCCCATTCCACTTAATAGGGTCCTACCCACATCATTTAAACCTAAAACACTTTCCCTAACATTCAAAACCAATAGGCCCATGACCACTCATCTATGAATTTTCTCCCTGGCACAAATCCCTTACATCCTTCCCCCCTTCTTCAGACCACCAATCCCACTTGGGGAACTGACTCATACTACGACTAGGATGCTTCTCCCAACCCATTCTTCCCAATAAAATTATTGAAATGGTTGTAGAGGAGGATCGCTATGATGGGTACATGATCCTTTTGAATGTGGACCATAGTGACCATGTGCCACTAGAACTACCTTGGTATGCCAATGAATAAGTAATCTGTCTCATCCCTACCTTCCTTTAGAATGAAGACGTCGTTTCTCAGTCCGAATCCATAAAGAAAAATCCTCTTGCACACAGGATATTCCCATTGATCTTCTAATAGAATCTCAAGCAATGAGTTTTGGTCTGAGGCACTTTGGAAACATTCAATGATCATGATGTTTTTCTCCATATCTTCCCTCTGATGCACATATATAAGAACTCCCTAAGAATCATTTTGAGCAGCCATTGAGTTCAAGACATAAGTGTTTTATAATTTTCGTTCGTGAATCTTGATCACAGAGAAGGTTTAAGGATCTCATGTTTGTAGTTCTCAATGAATGAAAATGAAATTCACAGTGACTAGTTCACTAAGTAGCATTCATGGAGCAGGTACAAGAGTTTGGTTCTCAAAAAATGTGTTCGTTGAGAACGTTTAAAAATATAGAGATATTCAAAAAATAAAAGTAAGTGAATTTATTTTCACAGTGGTCTGGTGCCCTTTTCGGGACCCCATGAACTATTTATAGGTTCATGGACTGCCAAGGATTCATGATGGCCTTATCTACCTGATGCAACATTGTAGTGTGCGCTCTCAAAAATATTTATAACTAAATGCTGCATACGGGCTGACCCTGGTCATTCTCTTGAGGAGATTTTTTGGTCAATAAATCACTCCTTATAATGCACATTTTATAAATATTTATAATTTATTAAATAAATCTAAAATAAATTTATGTTTGATAAATGAGTATACAAGATAATTAAATGTAAATATGCAATGTATAATGCGGATAGAATGAATACAGACAAAATGATGCTAGACAGAAAGGAGATCCAACAAAAATATTATCCAGAATGAACCTTCATTGCCTCTTTATTACCTTCATATATAATTAATGACCATGCTCCATAATATTCATGGAAATACTCTTCTACCAATGTGTGTGGATATATTACTCCCTCAATGATCGCTGAGAGACCGCACATCTACCTCCTTGATCGAGGGATAATATTGTTGAAGAGAAAGCTAAGCCTCAGGTCAAAAGTGGAGAAACAAAGGCACCTAGATGACTAATAACCACACTAGAATAATAATAATAAAATAAGAAACATAAAACATGAATGTATAATGACTTCTGTTGAACACCTAATTGATCCACTGATAACTTTTTCATGTTAGTTATTCATGATCATGAGTAAAAAAGATCCCAGTAGAGAAGAACGGGGTGGAAAAAAATATAAAAAAAGAGAATGATATTAAGAAGTAAAAATTAATAATAAAATAAATATGGAAATAAACTAAAAAATAGTAGAAAATGGAAACATAGATGTACCAATGATTTTTGAAGGGGTGATGATACATATTTATAGGGAGAGGGGTGAAACAATTCTCTCCAAATATCTTCTCCAAATATTTGCTCATGTATTTCCCATTAATTTGAAAAATTTCTAACATTTGACTTAATTAGGTTATTCCATAATATCTCATAAATTCACCATAATAATTTATTCATTATTGAGCACTAGACGACGAAGTTATGACTATTTTACTCAGAGACATTTAATATATCCATGTTCTACATCATATTTCATATTTTCACATTCCCATACCATTATGACCCTAAAAATGGTTGATTCATGTGTTTGAGCATTAATAAATGTTATTACACACTTTATTTATCATCTATCCACATAATATGAGACATTTGAGATTCATTCTTCAGATTTTATGAATTAATTTCTCAATGGAACTGTTTGTTCCTGGTGAGTTGTTTCATCTCTTATATGTTTCAACCTTTCAAAGAATGGTTTATTGAGATTATTTTTACTTGAAAATCATCAAGGATGATCCTTATTGAATCTTTTTTCATATTGAGCTATAATTATATAAATTTTAGGTGTATAGATCTATTTATGCTTTTGTTAAGAATGAGGGGTCCACGCTGTCCGCCCAACCAATTTCCCAAATTAAATGATTTTTTAGGGATATAGATGCTCGAATCAGAATTTCCTCTTGAAAAAAAGTGGTAGTAAGTAAATAAAATATATAAACCAAAAAATGTTATCACACGACTTGGAATGATAGTATAAATTTTATTAACAAAATACCATTTTCATAAAAATATGTCAAATTTATAAATATAACCATTTATTGCATTTGAGCTCAAAATACCACTATAACCTAAAAATGGACTATTACCCATAAAATAACAATATGAAGGGATTTTAAAATTTTAATTATAGATTAAAATTTATGAAAATGGGAGCTTCATCATGCCTATGATCTTTACGAACTAACTATGTGGGTGAGCATCACAAATTATCTTCGCAAAAGGGAACATGCTGTCAATCCTCATCAAATATCCCTCAGAATCGAACCCTCACCCATTACTAGTTGGATCACCTTTTTAGGGGGGGATTTATTATCACCAAAATACATTCCATGTGGATATCCAAGTAATACATTGACACTATGGAGAAAATTATATTCCCATAGGGCCCATAAAACCTTAACGGTGTATTTTGTAAATCCCAGCTTCTTTGCGAATATCTAGAGATCATGGATCTCCCTTCCATGGAATCCTCTTCTCAAATGCACAAAGCCAGATGGAGTCAATTTGTGAGTCTAATGATACTTTGTGACTACATGAGTCCATATGAAGTCTTTTTGTGAGTATTATGGTAATTCCTTACCGCACCATGTATGACAGAGTCCCTTCATGAGTTTAAAATGGTCACACCGATTAGTGAAGCCCATAATTACTATGTGAATTTCTTTATGAACCTCCTTTCATATAAATAACCTCCTCATTCCATAATTTGAGGAAGGTTACCCCAATAATCTAGCTTCCCAATAGCTCCTAATTCAAAACGAACTCAGCCATCACAAACCAAACCAAAAATGAATCATCCTAGGTGTATGGGTTTCACATTAATCCATTTTCTGTGTTCTTGAATTCTTCCACCAATAGTGGAGAAGCCTTTTGGGAATTGTGATGACCATTGTGAAGGAATTAGTCTCTCATGGGTACTCGAGGCTTATTGAAGCATTATGCCTTTTCAAAATACTCATTCTCTAAACCAAGACTTCACCCTGATGAAATGTTACCCTGTTTCTCAAATACTACTCCTCCATGAAGCCATTGACCTCCACATAGAACCAAATATTCACAAATCATCCCACTGTATGGACCTATGTTTCATTGAGCCCCTATATTGGGACCCTATATGATACCTCCCTTCTATCAACACCTCTTTATGAAGGTTCAGTTCCCAGATCCCCCATACCCATCCAGGATTAGTCCAGTTTCACCAATGTGATATGTTCCACCCATTACAGAGGCCCACTCCTCTTCAATTGTGGCCTAAGACTCCTAGCTACCTTTTTTATTCTTAGTACAGGTATTATAATTACATTTTCATCTCAACATATTCATGATAACTTGGACATTTGGATCAACCACTCCTCCACACTTTTGTATCCTAAAATTGCTGATGGCATGCCTCTTCCAAGGGTGTACATTCTATGGTTATGTAAGCTTAAAAAGTAAGGAGTGAGTACCACACATCCTCACCGTATATCATAAAACTACCTAGAACAAACAACCCCATCACATGAAGTAAAAATATAGTTTGAACATGTGTGATAAATACAGGATGGCGCATATAAGATAATCATGGGATGCTTCCTTCTTTCCCACATTGGGATGATTTTCTCACACCAAGCATATTCGATGCATAATCCTTATACACATCATGTAAAAAGCGTAGGATGATCCATAAAAGACTCATAGGTAATGAGATAATCTTCATATGTAATGAGATCCTCCTCACATAGAATGACATCATCCTAGGGTAGGTTCCATGTGTAAACCCCACGTCATCTCTTGTTGATGCTTCTTTAGGACACAGACATCACTTCTACAACATTATCATGATTCCCACAATGAGAAAAAATTTGGTGGGCTTAGATTTTATTAGTGACCATGACCTCTAACCTCCAATTATATGGGCCTTATCCACACATGTAATACTTAATTCCCCTTCTCAATATATATGGGATTTTTCTCCCAACTAATTGAGATACGTAGGAATCCTCCCTAAGGACCAATCCCAGTATCCAAAACATCATTCTCATCCATCCGAATTTTCCCCAGGACACCACATTTTGGTATGATCATGCCCTTAACTAGATATCACATATCATTAAGTTACTTTTGGACCACATTTATACATATTCCTTATCCATATTACTGTTGCCCATAGAATCACTCATGAATCTACTATGAATAAGCCCCACAATATATAACCAAGAGCGATCCTATTTTGAAGGGAAGCATACATGTGTAAGACCCATACTATTCCCCACTGACACTCCTTTATGAGAACAAGATTCCTTACCACATGATGTTAAATTTAACGGACCAGTCTGGTAAAATGACCTTAAACTACAACATCAAACTACGTGGGTATTCAATGCCTTGTAGACAAGGTATGTTGAAAACCTTCTTAAGTTTCAATCCAAACCAATAGTAATACTTTGTTCCCCCATCCTAGGGGTGAACCTCTATGCCCAATTCTAGATATTTCCCCATCAACCTTCATGGTGTGACATCTCCCCTTTATGGGAAACACCACCCGTGTCTTCCTCCAATGGATTTCTGACCCATCTGCCCTTATAGTGCGACATCATTCCTCTATGGGACACATCTACAAAATCCAAATCCATATGGAATTCTGATCAATTTGTTGGTAAACATTCAGGTGCTCTAACCTAGGGACACACGTCCATTATCTACTTTCTCAAGGCATTCAAATCAGTCTCACTCTGTCTCCAAGATACATTAAACTCACAAATTGTCTCGTACATCAACCACATACTAAATATTGGATGATTGAGGTGGATAATGATGAAGATATGCACCAATGGAATCATCTACCTCATTTTAAAAATGGGATGCCAAAGGTTAATGCCTTGGCGGATATTCAATTGGTGTTATATACCTCATAATAAACCTAGTTTACCTTGGGCTCCTCACCCAAGATGCCTCCACAAGATTCCCTCATATGAGGAAGAATACAGATGACCAATGTTCCTAGAGTCCAGACATTCCAATGATGCATAACGTGAATAATCTCATAAAAAAGTATTCTTCACTATCATGACCCCCCTAGAATGTCCAGAAATAGGTTGTGTAATTAACCGGCATATGAAAATATATGGCACGAGGAATGAGATCTAGGAACATGACGTAACCATATAAGGGAGACTCGGACTAGGAAATGAGTTCCCACAAGAAATCCATGGAAGGAGGAACCAACATCCCATCATTATATTTTGATCAAGGAGTATACATCACTAATTAATGTAATGAATGTCACTGGACTTTGGTAAGAGAAAATGTGGGGCAAAAAATTTGTGACGACAGCACGCATCCGCATATGAGGCGGCCACGCCCTGGTAAAATCCTTAGGAATAATTATGTTTCATTAATTATTATGTTTCATGAATTTTTATAAAAAAATTACATATTTTATAGATTTTAATAATTTATATTTTAATAATATTTTTCTAATGTAGTTTTAAAAGTAAAATTAAATGAATAGTTCCCAAATTGATCTAAATGTTATTTTAAAATATATTTTATTTTAGTAAATGATTTAAAATTAATAAAAAAATATATTTGTTCAATTGATTTGTATAATGTGAAAAATATCATCTATGGTCCACTTATGAGACAATATGCCTTTTTAGTAACTATATTGACCTCTTAAGAGTTAAAGATGTAGATGTCATTGTAATTTTCAAAAGGCATAACTGAGGGTTAGAACAAAACATTAAGGGTATAAATATAATCTAAACATATCCAAATATTTTTGTATGAGAGTATTTAAACTAATACTCATTTTATATTTTATTATCATAAATTTTTATTTTTATTTGAAAAATAATTTATATTAATTTGATACATTAAAAAATTACAAGAGTGCCCCACCCCTCTCTTATAAAAGGGAACCTATTATTCTCCTTCATTCACAATTCAAGAACCATTATTTTCAGAAAATAACTTAAAAATTACCTTAATTATATCTCTACCCATGTCTTAGAGGCCATGGTTTTGTTATAAAACCAATAAAAGAAATATTTTGGTGTAAAACATAAGAGGTCGTCTGAAGAAGAGGTAGTGTTCAGGACCAAGAATTTTCATTTTGTTTATTTTTATAACTTCTTAAATAATTACTAAAGAATTTATTAATTGTAACACCAATATATTACATATATTGAGATATTATTATATTAATTTTATAACATATAACCATCTCATCTTCCATAAAATGATAAAGGAAATCATAATTCGTTTGTACGATGAACTACCACCTTACAAACCGATGTAGTTAGTTTTCCTTAAACTCCTATTAAGGATAGTTTTAATGATGGATTTAATATATATATATATATAACTCCAGACATAGTATTTATTATTAAAATATAACATATCATTTACATTCTTACATTTCCATTCAATGAAAAACTATAACATCATTCCAAAGTATGTATGGACTACCACCTCCACAAAGCGATGTGAAATTTTTCCATCACCACATCACATTGATTACATATAGAAGTATATTTAAAGAAATAATATAGTTTTTATGATATAATTATAATTATTGAAATCTAAAATAATAATTTACTAATTTCAATAAAGATAATTGAACAATTGAGATATTAATCATGCATACATACAAACTACTATCTCTATGGTTGCAACATAGTTCATTTTTTATAACCATAATTAATGGTTGGGTTTAAAAGTATAATTAATGTATTGAAATGATAATTATTTCATAATTATTATTCTGGAGATGATAGAATAATACTTCTTCGACCGTATTCAACACACCAAATTAATTTTGGATATATTAAGAGAAAATAATTTAAATGTATGCCATAATTAATTAATTGAATATAGTATAGTAATAAATAAAATTAATATAAATAATAATCTTTAAATCAATTTTTAAGAAAGTAAATAATTTAAATATTTTTATTATTCAAGAAAATATGGAACGTATGTGGTGATTCAGATTCAATGTAAGGGATATTATTTTAAAAATACATTTTTATTGTTTCCCATCAAATTTTTATTTTATATATCCATATTTATAAATTTATTTTTTGGATGTATTTATTTGGACATAAAAGAAATTTTATTTCACTTTTTAAAAATTTTCAATGGTTTTAAAAGTTATTTTTTATTTATTTCATATAGATCATCTTGAATTTATTTACATAAGACAAAATAAATGTTTTATTTTAACATTTATGGTTACAACAAATTTTCCAACTACTGTAACTGTAATTTGATATTTGACTAAAATTATAATATTACATGTTTTATTTAATAAAAAAAACTCCTTACCTATTTTATTTTTATTTTCAAACATGTGTTTTAAATTGAATGGATATTATAATATCTGGAAATTGTATCTTATGGATGCCAAGAATATTTTATGAACTCTAAACTTTTTTGTATTACGGTAGTGTTATAGTCCTTTGGAATTATTTATAATGATGGATGGATGTAGTAAAAATCAAGGAAGGTTAGGACTAAGATATACCTCAAATTCATTGAGTAATATTTATATTTTCAATTTTTCCATCAGGGTTATTCCGGTTTTAACTATGATTATTATTATAATTGCATATAGGAATGTTATTCCTTGTATAATTGTGATGGTTATTACATTTGTAACTATGAAGGTTAGTCAATTTCTAATAATGATATAAAAATGATTCCTCAAGATACCTATATAATTTATCTATGATTTATATTGGTTTTTATTAGATTCCTATTATTTTTAAAGGTAACCAAATAAGTTTTAGTTAAGTAAATGTGTTTATTACTTCAAATGGGTGAAAAGTATAACATTGAGAAAACAATATCATAATTTTTTATGATTGAAAAGAAACATTTATGAGTTTTATATTTCCTTCAATATTTCTTATGAAATGATTTATTAAAATATTTGGGTAGAGAAGTAGATTTTTGGGGAAATAAAATGTTTATTTTGGGCCCAATTTTTCTTTTAAAAAAGGATAATTTTTATAATTATACATAGTATAATTATCTTCTTTATTTATTTTATTGTTCCTTACTTATTTTTTTTGCTCGTCCTTCATTTTAAAATTTTCTTCATAGGGTTCAAAGGATGATTAAGAGAAATTATGTGGTGAATTTTAATATTATGAAGATATTGGATGAAAATAAAACTTGTTATATATTATAAGTATTTTGGGAATACTGTATAGTAAGTGGATGTGTCCACCTTATGATGTAATATTTTTTTATGTAAGGTTAGTGACCTAATTCAATAAAATTATAAACATTAAATATCTTCAACAATAAATGAAATTATATTTTTATTTAATGATACAAGAATATGTATTGTTTAAGTTTGATTCTTTAAAGATGGTATCTAAGAACGATTAAGATAAATTCAGTGATTATGATGTATTCACGTTATGTTATCTTAAGAAGTATAGATAACATCTTGGGTTTATATGTTTATGTTTTCCTAAAATTTCATATTCATAGAATCCCCTTTCTAGGTTTTACGTGATAGATTTTGAGGTGATTAATGATATTTTTTGAGATGATTATTTGGGTTGATGTATAGGTGACCCATAAGATTAATGCAAATGATTATTTCAGAACAATGCTATTAAATTATTGGGATGTAATATAAATGGTATGAGATAACCTTTGGGGTTAAAAAAAATATTTTTTAGTGTAGTTATATATGTCTTTAATGTTAAAGTATTATAGAATTTATATAGTTATTTCATTTATAAGGACCATTACAATTTTAACATGAAATAATTTATTTCATATTTCAATGATATTATTTTATAATGATTAAAGATTATTTATTAATATGAAAGGAAAATTATATAATACAACATTATAATATCTTATAGATGATTTAATCATTGCTATTAGGGAAAGAAATTGTTCATATGATTTTAAAAAAAAATCTTGAAAATCCAAATCCCAAATAAGAAAATAATTAATATATCGAACATCTTTTTATTTATACAAAAATTTCTATATATGATGAAATTTATTTTATTTGATTTCAGAATATCAACTCATCTATCTTATTCGGTAATGAAAATACCACCCTGAAATTTCCTTTTTACTATCAATAGATATGTACTTAATGATGAAAGATAATAGGGATATCAAAAACATAAAACAAGAACCTGATTTATGGATTTATGCTATGAATTATTTTCTTATGTTCTAAGTATGAAACATTATTAGGTTGATATTTCCGAATCATAAGGGAATATTTCATATATTTATTATGTAGGAATAATTTTTTAAGGAATCAGATGAAATATTATGGTTAAAGTCTTATGAAGGATGTTAAATGAAGTATCTATTTATCAATGATATTCTAAAATATTTTAAATATTATGAGAATCATGAAGCATCTAAATATTATTCCATATTAGATATTTGTAAATTTATTTTTGAATCATATGATAGAATTTATACCATACAGAATTGTTCTATAGAAAATATGATAATTTTTAAGACACTTATTTAAGTAAATATGAAAAAGGTATGAAAGAAAATTTGGATTAATCTGTTCTTTTTGATAGTTAATTAAGATTATTGTGATTTTGGGAAAAATGAGTTGTTTAAAAAACATCAGAGGTAAAAAATGGATTTAATGATAATTGATATTTTGAGGATGTTCAACATGTTTTCGAATGTCATAGGAAGTATATTGATATTGTTTTAGTAAAATAATGAAAACTCGTCACACTTTAAAATACTGTGAGTCTAGAACACATAATAAAATGGTGACAATGGTTTAATGACGCCCACTAGCATATATGATCTCATGGTTAGAAGGAAATTTATTTTTTAAAATAATGTGATAGATAAAGATTAAGTTGATGTTGTGAACATATGGTTTATCACATAAATATCCCTGATATTTAGTAGTGATTTTGCGATTAGTTAATTAGTTTTTCTGTTTGGAGAATCTTATATGATTAAGGTAAAAAAGTACATTAAGGGATTTTGTTTGAGGAATAAAAGTGAAATTATATTTTGAAAAAAATTATTATTTCAATGTTGATTTTTGGTGATTCAGGTTATATATTGCAATGATTATTATATATTTCAGATGATATAATTAGGGATTATACATTTTTGGGTATATGACTTTATGAGTGACTAATGTTAATGAGAGATAAATATTAAATTAATCTCAGAAGAAATTATGACTAAATCCTTTTCAATTTTTGGTATCAATATTAGTTTAGAATATTTTGACTAATTTTGTTGTTAGTTATTTATCAAATTATCATAGATGAACATTGGGTTTCACTTTTTAGGTTTTAGTGATTAATTTTGTATTTCATCATATAAAGGGTTTTTTATTTTGGAAGTTATCTTACCTTGTACAAACCATTTTAGGTTTTTTAAGGTCTAAATATATGGGGAATATCATTTTATCCTTTTGTGAGATTAGTTGATCTTTTAAAAGTTTATTTTAGGGAATTTGGCATAAGACATTTATCTTTAATATTGATCATTTGTAGAAAAAAAATGTGATTATGGTGGATATTGGTTAAAGGATGAAATTCTAAAAGTCTAGTAGGTATATTTCATCATATTCTTAGTATATAGGGTAATGGAATTCCCAAAACAAAGAAAGGTATATTGAACCATAAATTTTACCCTATCACTTCCAATTAATTGCTAGAATTTTTCACGCCACTTTTGTTTATGTTTTTTATTGTTGTTAAATTCTCATTATCATTCACAATCTTGTGATCAAAGATCATTATCACTATTTAGAAAAAAAATTCTTTTCTCTCATGTCTATTTTTTAATTTCCCACTAATATTTTTCTTTTTCTAAACCTAGAGATTTATTATTCTATATGACCCTAATATTTGTCTTTCATACTTTTCGAGAAGAATTTTTTTTTATTTTTTGTACAATGTAGGATTTCAACAAAATTATTTCTAGATGGAAAACCATTGATTATTTGTATCATGTTCAAATTTTTTAGATGAATTTTTTTTAAATGGGTGTATAATATAACACAATGATATTTTAAAATAATGACATTGTGTTTGATAATGTTTATGACATGCTGCACCATGCTCAAACAAATCCCGAAATATTATTATTTAAATAAGACAGATAAAATATAGTTGTTTAATTCAAGGGTATGAATAAGATCATCCATTTTATGAAATATACATATAAATGTATTAATCAATAAAAAAATTATTACTTAACTATTAGTAAATAATAAATTATTTTTTAAAAAAGACATTTTATTCTGAAAAATATAATTTTTTTCTTCAAAAAAATGTATTTATTAATTTTTTTGAGTGAATATTATAATTAATTTATAAAATATTTTTAAATTTAATTGAAAAAATTATATAATTTTTTTATATTAGAATATAAATAATATCATAATGTGAAATTTTCTAAATTTTCTGAAATTTTTGATTTTTATTGAATAGTGAAACATGATGATTTTTATTGAAAACTATATTTTCTTTTAAAGTATTTATAAAGAAAATTACTATTTTGGGTTAGTTTTTGAAATATAATTATTTCCTTTTTATTAAATATAATCAAATTAGATAAATTTAAATGAATTTTATACATGAATTAATATAAAAATATTTTTAAACATAATTGGTATTTTTGGAAAAAATGTTATTCATTGCATTATGTATCATTAATTTTTAATTAAATTATTACAATTCAATATTTTGAATATCAAAAAACTGTTTCCATTTTTTGAATCAATATATTTTTTTAAATATTTCCTTTTCATTTTAATTTATTATGAATAGTAGTCATAATAATATTCATTACCAGGGTAATGTAAAATATGTTAATTAAGTAGAAAAATAATGTGACAAAGTCTTGGAAATAATGATAAAACTTGCCTTTATTTTATTTTATGAGCATATTTCTTCCATAATCATACATAATTATAATATATGACCTTTTTCTAACACATGTCCTTGATTTTTGACCTTTATAAAATTTTATGTAACGAAAAATCAAAAATAACATTCTCTTTGTTGTATTATCATCATATTTATTTAATTGAGATAAAAATTAGTAACTGTTTTATTATAAATATTAATTTTAAAAATATAGCATTTTTATTTTTCAAGGTAATTTATTTCTAATTTTTCGGGATGAAATAATTCTCTTAAATTACTATGTAACACTAATAATATATTTATTCAATTACTAAAAAAATTAAAATAAATAGTTTTAAAAAATGAAAAAATTAATATTAATTGAATAAATTATTTTTGTACAGGATTTATTATTTAGAAATAACATACTAAATAGGTTTTAATTCTATATATTATAATATTTTTTTTTTCTTATTGATTTGAAAATCAAATTAGATTAATTGTTAAAAATGAACATTAATGTTATTTTATAATAAATGATTTTTATTACATGATTTAAAATTCCTAAAAACACTATATTAGTTAAATTTAATGTTATATGGTTTAAAATATCAACTATGATCAATTTAGGGTTCAATATTATTTTTATAATAACTATATTAACCACTTAAGAGTTATAAATATAGATATCACTATAATTTTCAAAAGGGATAATATAGGTTTAAAAAAGGATAAGGATACAAATATTATATAAACCTGTTCAAAAACTATTTTATTATATTATTTAAACTCATTAAAATAGTATCTTTTAATCCTATTAATTTTTATCGATTTAATTGTGAAAAATAATTGATGTTAATTTAATAAATTAAGATATTCCAAGAGTGCCCCTCCCCTCTCTTATAAAAGGGAACCTCTTCTTATCATTTCTTCACAGTTCATTAACCGTTTGGTTCTAAAAATACCTCCAAAAATACCATGCTTAAATCCGTACCAACTACCAAGAGGCATATCTGTATCCTAAAACCAACCAATAAAATCTTTTAGATTAAACCATAAGATGTTGTCCGAATAATAGGTATTGATTGAAACCAAGTGTTTTTGTATAGTTTATTATTATTATTTAAATACAACTAAAATTTTCCCAAAAATAAAACAAGGGCCTTAAATATACTTATATTTTATAATTTTAAATTCATAATCTATATCCCTCTCCACTTCTATCAAATGGGACATGAAACTATCGTTTGTGTGTATGGTGTAATACTACCCCGTAAACCGATGTAGTTCATTTTCCATCAGAACGTTTTATGGATAATTTAATGTTGGATTTAATGTATATATATTATATTAATTAAATATTTATCATTATTAAAAGTTAATATTTCATTTACTTTATTATTTCTCAATTCACTAAAATATGATAATATCATTCGTGTGTACGTGTAGACCATGACCTGCACGAAGCAATGTGACCCATTTTTTGGCACCACATCACATAGATGATATATATAATTATATTTTAATAAATAATTTGTTATTTATGATATAATTATAATTTTTTTAAATATAGTTAAATACTTACCTTCATTCCATAATGATCATTATAAATTGCAAATGATACTAATATGTACATACGACCTACATTATTCAAGATTGTAATGTGGTTCATTGTTCATAACCATCATTCATGGTTGGTTTTAAAAGTATAATTAATGTATACAAATGATAAATATTTCATCATCATTATTATTATTTATTTGATTTTATAATTACACCTTTGATCATAGTCAACCATCCGATGTTAATTTGTATATGTGAGTTGAATTTCATTAAAACATCCAACATAATCTTGTTTCTGAATATAACATGGTAATATATGTGAAAAAAAGGATAATAAAATCAGAAAAGTTTCTTTAGAAAGTAAATAATTAACTTAAGTTTATTATTTACGAATATAAGGAATTTTCATAATGAGTTAGACTTAAGGTAGGGGTTATTATTTTAAAAATATTATTTTAAATTTTACCTTAAAATTATTTTCCTTCCATATCCATAATTGTAAAATTATTTTATTTAAATTTTTAAATGGAAATAAATGATTTATAAATAAATTTTATTTCTATTTGTAAATTATTTCAATGGTTTTAAAAAAAAAATTTACATATTTTATTTAGAATATTTTGACATTCTTTACAAAAGGAAAAAATAAATGTTCTATTTTAATGTATACAGTAATAATGAATTTTCCCACTACTATAACTATTATTTAATATTTTAATTACATTATAGTATTCTATGTTTTATTTATTGAAAAACCCTCCTTTTCTATTTTATGGTTATTTTAAAAAATTGGGTTTAAAATGGAATGGATATTTCAATATGTTGAAATGTTTTCTTATTAGTGAAAATAATATTTTAAAAACAGTAATATTTTATATAGTAAAAATATGTTATCGTTCATGGGAATTGTTTAAGATGAATTTTTGTTATATTATAAACCCAATATGAGTGGGTATGCAAAATACCTATAATGAATTGGGTAAGATTTATGTTAGGAAGTTTACCATGTGGATTATTCTATTTCTAATCCTGATGGTTACTCCAAGTGTAACCGGGAAAGTTATTCCATGTGTAATTATGAATGTTATTTCACTTATAACCATGAATGTTACTCCATATCTAATAGTGATATAAAAATAATTCCCTAAATTACCTATATGATTTATCTACAGTTTCTATTAGGTTTTAAATGAATCCTAGGATTTTTTATAGTAAACTAATGAGTTATGTTTTAAGAAAATTTAATTATCCTTATTATATTTAAAAAATATAACATTGTGGAAGATATTTCATAAATATTTTATTATTTCATAGAAAACACTATAAGATTTATTTTTTACTTTAATATTTCTTTTGTAATTTTTTATAAACAAACTGAGTAGACACTTTTCTTTATTATGTATGAAACTTTTTATTTTTAACCAAAATTTTATTTTGAGAAAGGAAAATTTTTATATGTATCATTGGATTAAAGATTATATTTATTTATTTTTTATTTCCATTATTAAAAATTTTAGGCACATCCCATGTTAGAAAATGTATTTTATAGGGTTTTATGTATTATTAGGGACAATGATGATTTCTAAATCAAAATTATGAAGATATATCATTAGAATAAAACTTTTTATATATTAAATGTTTGGTTTTGTGGAAAAATTGAAACTAAGATTAAATGTATATCTTGTGATGTAATATTTTTTTGTGTAAAGTTGATAAAATAATTATGTAAAACTACAATCCTAAAAGATATTATGTATTAAAATAATATCAATTATTATATAATTATGCTCAAATATGTATTTTTTATGGTAGATTCATTATAGTATTCACAAAGGTTATAGGACTCCAAACTACTTAGGAAATTTGAGATAATTTAAAGACCAGTTATAAAATAAATATGAAAATCAAGGAAGAAAATTTTAACATAAGAATTGAGGGATCTATGACTTGAATATGGATTATAATGATATTATTGAGGATAATTTTGAAGGATTCAATGATACTATCAGAATTGTTTTGGGGTTTAGAGAAAAGATGGGTAATTCCATTATTGTCAAAAATATAATGAAAAATTTACAAATATATTGGATATAATTATTTCATATTTACAAGATATGGAATTTTTTTCAAATTATCATCTCGAAAACATTCTCATATATTATAAAATATTAAAGGTTTGATCTATTAATAAGAAAGTTGAAGATATGATGACTTTTGAGGCCTTATGAAAAGAAAAAAATCAATGATATTGAATTTGTAAAATAATGTGATTCAGATGATCAGGAGGATTAAGACTTCACAAAATATTGTTACACATATATTAAAAAAATTTAATAATCTAAAGTGAAATGGGAATGAATAAATAAACCACCAAGTCTATGTAACTAAAATTTCATTAGATATTTTGAAAAATATTTCCTAAGGAAGAAGGTGATTGAATATAAATTAGATGAAAATATTATAAAATATAAAAAGTATAAAAAGAATAAAAGTAATAATAAGTACTAAAACCTAAATAAAAAGTTATTTTTGACTAAATAAATAAGATAAATTGAGTAGTTCATCAGATTATGATGCCAATTTATTTTGTCATATTGACAACGGCTTTGATAGCTAGAGTAGTGACGATGGAGAAGAAAGAAGAAAGAAATAACACATGAAAAAAGATGTGTTGGGTTAGTATCATCATCATTTTACTTTAGTCCTAAAATAAAATATAAATCTACTACGGGAGAAAAATAAGGTTGAAAAATATAATGATGATTTTATTAAGAAATAAGTTTTCATGTTGATAAGACCAAGACCTAAAAATTGAATGTGTTTGAGTGAGAAAGGTTAATGAAATATCTTGAATAAAAATTGGTTATTAAATAATAGGAGATAATTGATTCAAAATCCATTTTATTAGATATAAAAATGTGTTTAATAATATTAGATAACATTTTAGTAGACTATTTGAGGTTAAGGGAAAATATCCTCAATTTGGTGTTATGAAGGGTTTATGAAAGTTTAATGTAAACCTTATCAGTTAAAAAATAATTTTTTATTTTTAATAGTGTAGGCCCAAAAAAAGTATTGACATTATTTGGACTTATAATACTATTGAGATATACTCTTACACATCAAATGGATTAGGAATATTCCAATAATACCACTACTTTAAAAAATAGTAAATCTTGGTTTGATGGAGAAAATCAACAATAGGTTTTCTGAACTATTTATAATGAATGTTGATAATTATTGATCAGAGGATTTTTTTGATGTTGTGGAAGGTGTAGACATAAATTTTACTATTTTGGGAATAATATTTCATTTATAAGGAAGGGATGTGATAAAATTGGGATTTATGGGGAGAATATGATATCACATTTTCAAAGAAGGAATACTTTTATTGGAACTACATCAAATCTTCTAAAAATGAATAAATTTGATTAATTATAATATGTTTACGGCAGATGTGAACAAGAGGTTCCTAAATATAAATAATCAACAAATATTCTACCCATAAAAGTTGCTTATTGAGTAAAATTGAATAAAATTCATAATATAAAGGTAGAGAATTAATGTTCTAAGAAGTCCAAGAATGCTCAACAAGGGAAACTGGAATGAATAATTGCCTCTATAGAATAATTAGATAAGGACAAAAAATTGAATAGAGCTGAGATAAAGGTTAGTTTGAAAGGAAATTATGTTTTCACATATGGAGAGGTAATCATTCATGAGAGATTTACCACATGTTAAGATATGAAAGATAAAAAAACTATGTGAAGTATGTGTGTAGAATAGGAATAATATTAAATATTTTTTCAAAATTGTTCCATCCCAAAAAGAATTGTAGAGTAATAAAATTAAAGCACCACGATAAGAGTTTTACATCATTATTGAAGTAAATAAAACTAATCCAAGCAAGGAAGATGTTCAAGAAAAAAAAGATAAAAATAAAACATTATAAGCCTAATGATAGAAAAAAGAGTTTTAGGAAATATTTCCATGATGAGATTAGATGAAACAATAAGACTTGTTTGAGAGGAAACTCTCAAACTAAATATTATAACTGAGGATCTAAGATATCCCTCAACATTCCCAATTTTTCTTAATTATGTTAACATGTAGGTATTTTGATTGATAAAGGGTGAGTGTTATTATATCTAGAATGTAATGAATAATTTTCTCCAAGGAGTGTTAAAATATATATAAATATGAGGAAATGAGTGAATCCGTTAAGGGGAGAAAAAGATAAAATGGTGATATCATGTTATCACTAGTGCTATAAACTTATAATTTCTTGACATATTTGAAAAATTTGAGAATTAATTTTTCCAGTAAAACTTAAAAATATTATTTTTGACTGTATCAAACATGTTTTTAAATGGGAGGTTTTTATGAATAAATGAGAAAAGTAGTGAGTTTATATGCTTTTCACCTAATCCTTTTTTGGGTTTTATTGATTTGAGTGTATAAAGAATATATTTTAAAAAATCAATTTTGAATATCCCTAAAAATAATAATTTGATAATTCTATCACATATATGTTTATTTATGGAGAAAATTTATAACCTTAGTTAATTCCATAATTTTTTAAATTGGGTTCATCTATGTAAACATATTGTTGAAAAACTAATGGTTCTTAGCTGAGGAATTCATTTTGTATCATCAAACTCTAATTTTTTTAATATTTATATTTAAAAAAAATAGAGAATAATATATTTCAAAAAATAAATATAAGATAAGAAGTACCATTAATATAACGTTCATTTTATTTTAAATATGGGTAGATATAAATAGAAACATATTTACATAGGAGGTTTTCGGTAGTGTTGAAAAAAATATAGAGGAGGATATTTATGTTCCCATTGGATGATTTATATTTTCTTCCAAAAACGAATGATCTCTTAGTGTTGAGGATATATTACCCTATGTTGAGAGACTATTTAAAATTGATAAAGGTCCCTATATGTTAAATGAAAATGATATTTTAATGTGTATGAAGGATATCATAATTATAGAGATTCTAGATAAATCAGAAATTAAATGTGATGATTTTTGAACTAGTTATCAAAATAATATAAAAGTGTTTATGGATAGGAAATTTTATAAAATAAATTAATATTATGTCTAGATAATAATGGATAAAATAGAATTCTATACCATGCATGAAATGGATGCTATGACAGAAATTGGAAGAGGTTTGTGGAAATTTAGGCAAGGCATATAAGGGGTCTGGATTTCATAAGCTTGATTCAAGAAACTCATAAAATGGATAAAATATGATTGGATAGTTTATTCAAGTATATCTTAGGGTTGAAAGAATATTCCCATAAGGTTTATACAATTATCTTGTCTTGTTTAGAAGGGAATATGTAATGATTTTATAAGTGGATCATGAGGTTTAACAAATTCATTGTAAGGTTCAGACAACTCCTTTAAAAGGTTTATAAAAAACCTGAAAAGTTTAAATAAGTTCATATTAAGTTACACATATACCTCATATGAAATATGAGAGTTAAAAAATAAAATATTATGATGATTAAAGAATTTATATTCATGATGTCAAACTTACTGTGAACATGAAGACATAATAAAAGGACTGATAAACATGGATGATAATATATCAGGAGTAGGGATACTATTGGTAATTATTTTGAGTTGTTTTAATGTGTTTAAAAGTAATGGAAAAAAGTTAAAGTGGTTTTGGAAAAAATTTAGGAAGTATGGAATTAAAATAATGTAATTCATAAAATTGTGTAAAGTGCATTAGGATCTAGGTAATGGTTATCTACATACTGCATAATGCTTACTTGGAGATCAAAATAATTCATGTGGGTCATTCTAGACCTATTTAATGGTAATATGTGGACTATGAAAAGGTAATATAAAATTTTTATCTCAATATTTTGTCACATAAAGGTAACTAGAATACTATAAAAATTTATTCTTAGAAGAAAAAGACATACATAAGGGTTATATTTTTACTATATAATATTCATCTCAGAAGAAAAATACCATTGTAATTACAATATTCCAATAATAAAAATGTCATTTGGTACTACATAAAGGATGAATGTTTTCTATGTAAAGGTAGTAAACAACCTCATAAAGGAAATTTTCTATGGGGAAATTTTTGGATAATAAAAATTAAGGGAAATTAGAGAATAAAACTTATCTAAGAATCAATTAATATAAATAAATAAAACATCATGATCATTCTCATGGATTATGATTTACGATTTTTTAGAGTATAAAAACGACGATAGTTTTTTTATGAGGAGATGGGTTCAATATTGTTAGATAGAGATATCACGTTAGAGTTCCATGCCCACGTGGATATTTCAATAAAGAATAATTGTTTTGATTTCATAGTTTTATATATATAGATGTATCCAATTTCATTATACACATAAAATGGGGATGTTGTTCATAATCTTAAGAGTGAATTAAAAATGGAAATAATCCCCATTTTCAATGAGATGATCAGTTACCTACTAGAGGATGAGGAGTTTCTATATTTTCATATGTAAATAAAATCTACGGTACTGTGAATATGAAAACGGTATAGAAAAGAAATGGATTTAAGATAGAAGGTATTTAGTTATAAGTGGAAGAGAATTATGATATATTTATACCTAGGTATAATAAAGGTTGAATATGTGTTTAAAACTGAGATCCATTGAATGAAGAATAGACGAATTTTTCTTAATTATTCAATGTGCGGAGAAAAATGAGATCATGTGAAGATCTAGAAAGTTAACCAAGTTAGATCACCATGTTTTGAAGAAGACCTAGGAATGAAGGCTTGAAGGTGTAAACATGAAGACTAGTTGATCCAATCTATTCATGGTGGTATATCTGTATCTAGATGTACAAAATAATCCTAGATTATAATTAGATCAATATTTTCTTGGATCATAGTTTTAGTGGGAATTGTTTCCTTTCACTTAGAATCTAAATGCTAAAACAATGTGAGAACCTATATTTATAGGATTGGGATGGTACATAGGCATATTCATTTATGTATACAGAAAAATAATATATTTTTTGGGGTTATAACCAACCAAATTGAGGACAAGTCTTACATTGAGATCAATCCTTACAAATTGTATTCCATGTGCCTTAATATTTTCCATATATGGGTAATATTGAGAGAAAACCTTCATTGATTTGATTGAGACCTAACCAAGTACAAGTGATTGAATTTACAAGGATAATTCATAAAAAATAGTCCATAGATTCACCCCTACCCCACCACTTAGTAGATCATCTAACCTGGGTAATCATAGGAATGTGTTTTTCATAGTCTATGCCAAATAACTAAACATTCCATTGATCGAGAAGTTCTAAGAAGATGAATTTTGATCTAAATTACTATATTTTTCATTTTTTCATGCCACATTGGTAATCTGATATTCTAAAAAAATTAAAACATAATTAAATCGATCATTATAATGGTAAAGGGGTAGAATCACCTAGAAGACTAATGAAAATACCAATTAAAGGATGATTCATTAATGGATAATCTATACACAAAGATCAAATACTTTGTTTTAATTTCATAGTATGTTTCATACCTCATAAACATATAAACGGTTACCTAATCCATTTAATGTTGAGGTTAGTATTAAAAATACTATAATGTTTTCTCAAAGGTGAATGAATGACTAATTATTATTATTAAAATAATTTTTATATGGTTGGATTGAGGATATAATGTTAATTATATTCATATAAAGATATTTGTTTGAATTTTTTCATGATCATTAACATTCATGAAAAGTCTGAACATCCCGGTTTTGGAAATACTCTGAAACCATTATTTGATTGGTAAGAGAATCTTCAGTATATTGGGATTCAATACCCTTTATTCATTATGTAAATATAATTATAAATTAGTAATGAAAATAAAATAATTTTTCAAATAATCATATAATTTGTAATGCATCAAATTTTAGGTAATTTACTATTTTATAATTTTTTATGTTATATAATAGTTGGGTTAAGGTTAGAGTGTTTCATTTTGGTTTTTGTGCATTTGGGAAGTATTTATCTAGGGAATGGTTTGAGAATAGTTAATAGAAATCATGTACTATCTCCCAGAAACTGTGCAAGAGGTTTTGGGAAAGAGCAGAATTGGTGTATGGTTTTTTCAAACTGTGTGCATGCTAGAGGAAGCAATATGGGTAAAGACAGTGTAATAAGGATGGTTAGCACATAGTTTCCCAAAACATTAAACTCAATTTTTAGAGGGGTGTCCTTGATATAGTAGCACCACTCAATTGGTTCAGGGTTTTCAGAACTGTGCAGCACAAACATGCGACTCCATATGTGATGTCTTATAGCTAGTGCATTGCTGGAACACAATTAGTTAAATTGTGCACCCTGACTATGCTTAATGATTTAAATACTCCAAAAATATCCATTAAGCAGGTTTAAATCCATAAAATCAACATTTGTTTCTTTCACTCTTATGATCTCAAACTCCCTTTCCTCCCTAAGAATCCTTGGAAATTCCCATTAATCTTGATGATATTTGGCTAAAAAATAGTGTGTTGAATCCCCAAAATCATTGGAAATTCACCGTTATTAATTGTTCTATCTAGATGTATTCATCTATCTCTCCCTTAGAGTAATATATCTAATCTATCATAGATATATCTATGTGTTATGATGTGTATCTTGATGAGATCTTGTTTGATCTATTGAATGGAATGGATTTTGAAGTTGGATATAGAGTTTACATTATACCATTATCTATTTTTTGAATCTATTGAGAGGTAGGTGAATTATTTCTTATATCCACTTATTCTATAACATTACATATTAGTTTTTTTTAATTTTTTTAACTTTGATTCAGAAACCAATCATTGTGTGATATCTAAATGGAATCATGTTTGGTTTCTGATTTCAGAACATGAATATTTGGTGGCTTTGAAAATACCCCATTATTTTATAATTTCAAATTATGGTTTTGTTTTAATGAATGAATATTCTTCAATGGAATGTTTAATGATGAAGGATTTGTTTATGTGGGAAGAATTTTTATGTATGTTTTCATAAATGGTGTGTGTTATTAGGAATGGAGCATGGTTATGAAGTTCCACCATCATACTGGGATGATGCATGGTCACAATCTACAACTATTAATGTGAAACACCATGCTTATGTGTATGTGTGTGTGAGTGAACATGAAATTATGGTGCCGTGTAATAATAAATGATAATAATTTTTTTTGTTTTATCTGATCGATTTCATTTATGGATCTGTCTAAACTATTTACCTACTTTGTAGCTATTTTATATAAAATGTGTTAACTAGTTCTTGCCCTAGTGGAATGTGTAGGGAATCCATTACTGGTTTCCTAATAAGTAAAATATTCATACAATTCTTAGGATCTTTAGTGCATTTGAAGATATTTTTTAATTGGACATAGGATTGGGAAAGTTATCATACATTTTTAGTGATACATCTTGATTTCATAGGTGAGGCATATGGAATGGGAGATAAGTGCTAGTTTTGGTGATGCTTATGATGATACCACATTAATTTCAATTTGTTATTTCATCTTTTATACTTGTTGGTCAATTTATCTCCTTTATATCGTCAGTATAATATTGTTGTTTATTTGTAACTTTGAGTTATATTATTAATACTTATGCATCAAAAATTGGGTTGGGATGTACATATTTTTTATTGATAGGTTTTTTATTTTTCTATAAGTTATGTTATCCCATGATGTAATCTTAATCCCTTGGAGTATATTTTTATCCTTTGGTCTCCTAGATATGTCACCTAAGGTCATTGGCACTCTACCTCCTCTAAAGAAAAATGAATTGGGGTGGGATTGTACTAAATTAAATATTTTAATGAATCCATATCCTTAATGTTTGTATTCTATTATTATTTTTTAACTATTTAATTCTCCAATTAAAATTTTTATTAAGAAATATTATTGAACACTATCACCTATAAGTTAATTTCAGAAATTATTTTTCTCTATAAATCCATTACAAGTGGTTTAACCCTAGACTCAAAAGTAATAACAAGTATTATAAAACCAATGGAAAATGATGTGCATTATTTTTGTATATATTTCTATACATTCTATTGAGTTGAAAAATATGTTTTCACTAGAAAGATGTTGTTTGGAAGATAAAATGCATTAATTCATCATTCATGATAATTTTTAGGTATTTTCCATCTAAATTCACAAATTGGGAAAAATAAAAACAAATTTTCACATATACGTGATGTGAACTTTATCAATACACACCATGTACAACCCATTTGGCCCAAATCGGGTAGACCAAGTACATGTCCATGTCCATGGCCATATATCACACACCATGTACTACCCATTTACACATCGTGAACTCCCTTCTAGATGCAGTTGGTGGATGAATTCGATGCTACATGCCATGTGGGGATGCTCTACACACTGTGTACCCCCAAAAATCAACATTTGATGCATTGAAAGTCATTGGGCAGCTCAGCAAATCTCCTACCGATAATGAAATTGGAGAAAAAAGGAGTTGACCATACTAAACACTATGTACCTCTTAGTATACATCATGTATTTTTTTTTCTATAAACAAGTGGACATCCCTCAAAGTTTGAGGTGGGTAATCTAGGGGAGGTGTTGCCGCTCTATCGTCCGAGCCTCCCTTAGATCCATTTCGTCATTCTATTTCTTGTTTCTTTTTATATTTAGTGTAATTATCCTCTTACCCATCTTCCTCTCATGTCTATGGAAAGGATTGAGTTTCAACTGAATCCACACATCATAGACATGGTCATAAGAGGGTATTTTTCCCGTGTTGGGGTTGTAATAATGATTTTATGTTATTTTTAATCACAATTACTAAGTGTTGTTTTTATTATATTTTTTTACAATTTTTTAATGAATCTTACATCGTACTCATTGTTTGTGTTGTATCGGACCACAAAGGAAACCAAAACTGAAAATTGATGGAGATTCAATGAGTAAATCCATGACCATTGGGTGAGCTCATTTCCACTTACTTTTGGGGTAAATAACTTAAACATGTTTTATGTATTTAATTACTGAACCAAGGAATTAACCTCTAAATATGTAATTGTTTTTTTTCAGACCAAGAAACAATGGTTTTATTGAATCCCCATGGTAAATACCTTCCATGAATAAAATCAATTTTAAAAAATGAAGATTGTAATGAAACATGACCAAACTTAATACCCCTACAAAATTGTTCTTCTATTTGTTTTATTCCTGTTTTGTTTTAATTATAATTTTCACAAATCATTTACTTGTTAAACTATTCCCTTCAATTCCTTTGTCTGGAAAATCTATAGAGAATCTCTTGATTCAGACTCTTTCTTTTCATTTTCCTTATTTCCCCATGGGATCGAATTTGACGTCCACAAGTTATCAGTTATTCAGTTTAGAGGGGAACAATAACTTATAATTTGAGATTTCTTCTTGTAAAGGGATTGGTTCCATATTTTGGCACAATTTCGAGGGATACAAATGGAAGGTGGTAGTGCAAGTATGGGTCAAAGGTTGGTTTTCTGAGAGTTCTTCCTTTTTCTTTTCTTCTTCTTGATTCTATTTCTCGAGAACCTCAACCCCACTTCCCATGGATTTTTATCTGATTGGGGAGTGGTACGATCCACCTAGAGAGTATTTTTATCTATATGATCCCATAATTCCCTAACCCTAGAAGCTCATACCAGATGAATTATTTTAATAAATTGGAAAGATTATAAGGAATCAAGTCCCCAAGGGCTATCCTGTTTAGTATTCTTGGAAAATATATTACACGCATGAACCTTGCATTACGATTCATAACATAATATAAAAAACAATCCATTCTTTTAGAACACCATTATTCTATTAGGTTAACCCAACATATCAATGATAAAACACTTGTTATCTGCCTGAGAAAATCGAACATAGGAAAGGTGTGAGATTAGATGCTTAGTAAAGTTAAACAATATATTAGAATCTTTCATAAATAACCATAAACATTTATGGAAAGATATAAAACTGAAATGCAGGACTTTTACATGTATTATTCTGCATTATATGTTATTAATATATAAAATAATTACATTTAGACATTCACATGGATATTAAACTAGTTGAATAATCACATGTAATATCAATAACTACTCTCATAATAAAGGAATTCATAAATTTGGACATCTGAAACATACCATCGAGGCCTCGACCAATAAATATGAAAATAAATGGTTATGGTCATGACCAAATATATATCTATTTTTTCTAATGAGGCCTAACAATGAATCAAGGGGATATAGCAGACCACACCAAACACTAACTAAGTCCAATACTTTCCCTATGTGAAAAGGGTGAATCATAACATAAATATTCATATTTAAACTAGTATACAAAATTTTAACACATTAACTATAAAACTTTGATTGTACCAAAATAAAAAATCCAAAATCAAACATATCATAAAATATTCAATAAATCATGTAACATCCCATTACCATGATTGGGTATGTTTTCCCTTTTATAAGTTACCTTCAGTTCCCTTTTTGGATCAATGTTTTTAGAGGTCATTTTATTGGATTACTACAGGCTGCAGAAGAGGTATACGTTGTGTTCCTAAGGTACACGTTGTGTACTAGTTAATGGACACATGTCGTGAAAGGGGAGATCACGCTATGATCCAGTACACATCATGAATGGTGGGTACACGTTGTGACCTACCCCACGTCCAGATTTAAGATGCAAGATCAAAAGTTATGCTTAGTTATTTTCATTCTAGACTTAATTTATCTCAAACTAGTACACTTCCAAGGCATTATTTTAGAGGTTCCACTCCTTCCGGTTAGATCCGATTGGATTTTGATCATCTTTTCTCTTGTGGTGAGATTCCTGGGTAAGTGCTCTCCACTTATCTTTAAGTTCCTCTCTTTCTATCCTCTTGGTTTTTCAATGGTTTATTTATGAATTGATAGATATATGCATGATGGTTCTAGACATTGCTTATAAGTTGTATGTCAAGGTCACCTTAATCATTTTTATCATTGATGGGTGTCGTTGTGAGTGTCGTTATTCAGAAAAGATGTAGGTGGTTCCATTGTGATTTACCAAATTGATTAACTTTGATTTTATTGATTTATTTTAATTATTGATTTAAATTAAATTTATTTAACTTACTTTCAATTCCTTGAATAAAACCCAATTCCAATGACTTAGAATATTTGAAATGGTTTTGGCTTGGAAATTTTGAAAACCCCCAAATACATTGATTTGGGGTGGGGTTGTGGAAAATTGGCTGATTTAAATTGTTGAATTTAAAGGGTGAATTTTTATGGAAATTTTTTTAATTAAATTGTTGAATTTCATTGTGAAAATGAATTATTAAAAAGATAGAATTGGATTTTAATGTATTTCAAACTAATGAAAATGGATTTAAATGATTTGATAGAAACCATATGGTTTTATCTTGTGAAATAGAAATTTTTTAATAAAACCTATTTTGGTTTTAAAGTGAAGGAAATTAGAATTTCAAAAAAGGAATAATGGGATTTATTTTATCTCATGTAGCATTAAAATAAGTAGTCCATCATGTAAGAGGGAATAAAAGCCTTAGGTAGTTAATGAGTTAATTGGATACACTATAAACTATTAAAATGTTCTAAAACATACATACAGCTGGTCACATCCACGATGAGTTAGGCACAATTCACCTTTTTCCAGTGTCATAGGGTCGTGTGTATACACATTTCTATGAGTTCAGTTAGAGAGTGTCGAATCCTATAACTGGTTAATACTATTGTATATTTTAGAAGTTGAACATGTTTCTCACTTTTTTATATATATTTGAGATATATATGTATGCCAATATTGTTTGAACAACTTTACAAACCTGCTGAATTTATATAAACTGTTTTATATAAATGTTCTTCTTAAGACATTATCTTATAATAGTTCAATATTTTGTAACAGAATTCCTATGTTTTAAAAGTATCATTCCATCATTTTTAAAATGTATAACATGTCTTGTTTAAATATGATTTTTTTTCCAAACCTATTTTACATTGAAAATTGAGGTCTATTATTTGGATAATCTATATTTGGAATCTATTATAAAATATTTGGTGGTATACTACTATGATTAGTCTTACACCCTACTTTTTCCTTCAGGTGTTTTTATACATTCTTTTTCCATGTTCAAGCAATGGGAAGGGTTCTCTTGTAGGTGGATTGTAACGACCCAATATTTTTTTGAGTAGTATATTAACTTACTCTTATTGATTTAATAAGATGTTAATGGTTAATGCAGAAAGAGGAGTCGATGGCTTCATCGAGTAGACCCAACCCTTATGAAGCCCACTTATCAGAGCTTGGGAAGGAGGTAGCATCTGTGGGCTTCACTTTGGAACAAGCCCAAGCCGAACTCCAGCGTGTCAAGCTTGAATGGAAACGCCTGTGGGAGACGTTCAAGTTAGTAGAGATTACTACTAGGGCAATGTTATCTGAGCCTCCCTCAGATTCTCTCACCATAGCACACCTTACACTCAGGTCTTATGCCGGTGTTATAAGGGGCTATGTGACGAGACCCTAGCTTCCTTGTGTAGTCCTTTCAGGTGAATAAATTGAGATTTCTTCCTTTAGTGATGTTTGTGAAATTTCAAATGTCCGGATAATTTTAGAATGTATTTTATTGATGAATTTTGAAAAAGGGATATTTTGAAATATTTATGTAAACCCTAAATAACTAATGATGTGTAATGATTTTCAAAAAATGGTCTTCTACAAAAGTGTTCATTAAGGAATTTGGAGTCTAATAAGATCAACTTAATTTTTGATGAATAGTAAATAGTGAATGGTGATTTTACACTTAGGATTAGTAATGTGACCAAATGGATTAGTAATCTCACTTAAAGAAAGTTTTAAAATAATCTAGGCACCTTGATTAAGTAATGTGATTCAATAAAATGGGTAAATAACAGTTTCATAAAAAATTATTCAAGTATTAGTTTTTTCGGATGAATAGTGTTTTTTAATTAAAAATTTAATTAAAAATAATTAGAAAATTATTATTATAAAAATGACTTTATTTTTGAACTCAGAGCATCGATATTATGTTATGGTAATTTTTGGGGATTTTTCTGAAAAAATGAATTTTCGATGAATAGTGTATTTATTTAAAAATAAAATTAAAAATATTTAGAAAATTATTTTTATAAAATGGAGTTCATTTTTGAAATCATAGCATTGATATTTGGTTAAGGTGAAATTTTGGGATTATTCTGAGAAAGTTGAATTTTCGGTGAATAGTGAAAGTATAGTTTTTAAGTTACGGGTGTTTAATGACATCATTAAATGATGTATTAAGTATATATTCAATATGGTCGAATTATGAATAGTAAGATAAGGTGTGAGGTGTCCCAAGTGGCCAATTTCATGGGCAAATACCATGGGCAAGCCCATGGTTTTGCCAAAACCACTAGTGAGGTGTCCCTTGGCCATTAATGCTTTGTCCCCTCACTTTCCCTATAAATACCCACCCTTTCCTCCTTTAGTTTTCACTCCCAACTCTCCCCCAACGAATTTCTGGTCTTCTTACCTTCCAAGGAGTCCTCCCAAGGTGCCCCCAAGCCCTCAAGGTCCAATCCTTTGAGTTTCAAGAGCCACGTTTTAATGTAAGGGATCCGACCCCTCTCTTTCTTTTCATGTAATCTCTTTTATGTCATTCCTTTTCTGCTCCATGTTTTTATGTGAGAGGATGTTATTTTATATTCCTCTTACTGACCTTTCATGTTTATATGATGAGAGATCCCCTCTTACTCTCATCATTTCATTTTATGAATGTTTAAGTGACGCCGTTAGGCTGCCGAATTTTTATGGGATTCTTTCACCCTTCTCATTTTTCAAGTTCGATTTTCATATCAAGTCTTTCAAGTTCCTTTTTATTATGTTGGGGTATGATCTCTATATCTATCATACTGATCTCTTATGATCATATGATGGGGCACCCTATTTGATCATGTCAAATCATTTTCTTTTGAAGTTAAGTGACGCCGTAAGGCTGCCGAATTTTCATAAGAGAAATCTAATATTTTTTTCCTTCCATGTTTTTCATTTCAAATGGTATGTCCCTAAAATTTCATTACCATGTCCATATGTCCTTCTTATTCATTCACCCTACTGTTTTATGGATCATTTATAAGTGGGTGACCCATGTCCCCTCTCATTTCAATGTTTTCTAAAACCCCGAAACTTAGCCGTTATGCTGCAAACTTTTCCCCTCAAAATGCCTCTCTCTTTTCTCAAAAATTATTTTATGTTATAAAGTGAATACTCAAAGCTCTTATTTCTACAAGGGTATTCACATATATATCAAAATGTTCCATTTTAAATTCTGGGATGTACATACATGAGACCTGCTTTCCCTTTTCGTGGGTTTAAAGTGACGTAAAGATCATGTCTTTAAAGCAGTTTTTAAAACGATATGATTATGAAATGAAACACATTTATTTTATGCTATGTGGGATATTTATGAAATTTTTGATGATGATATATGTGGCTCACATGATAATAAAGGCAAATTTAAGGGTGCACCCTGATAGCGCTCCAATGCATTGGGTAATGATGTAACCACTAGAGATTACAATTTTCATGATACCTTGGTGAATAACCTTGGTAATTTTCAAATGACACCTTGGGGATGGACCTTGGTGATATGTTCATGATTTTCTATATTAAATGATGTAGCCACATCTTCAAGTTATGGAAAATGTTATTTTTATTATGAAATGCCTCATGATTTTCTTTCTCATGCCTTAAAGTTCTTTTCATGTCCTTATTGAAGTATACCAAGTTCACATGTAAAATGTTCCTCTTGTTTCCCTTACTGGGCCTTCTACTCACCCTTTCTTTTTATGAATGTCCCTAGGTTATGAGATGTAGTAATGAACCTAGAATGAACTTAAGGAGACGCCTTTCAAGTTTTTAAGAAGAATGTTTTATGTTGTTTTCATGTATTATGTTCCTGGTTTCCAAGACACTAGACCTTAAAGATCCACGGTTTTGTGTAATGTAATGAAAGTTTATGTTATAAAATGGCGGGATGCCATAGTTGGTATCAAAGGATGGTTTAGTTATTTGTGGAAATTAGGATATAAAAACTTTAGGAAGAACCCTATAGAAATGTTTAAATATAGGAAAACTTCATGGTATTTTGGTAAGTATTGAGTAAGTGGTCTATCAAACAAATACATCCCTGTCTGGATACGAGCAGGTAGAGGCTGCTCTGGCACAGATGTACATAAGGGTAAAACCCGAAAACACCGCTTTGAGCTAGACTCGAATGGGAACTGGTGCACGATAACGGGCCTTGCTGCACTCTTGGTTACGACACTCCCGGGGGATATGTTTGGTTAATCACAAGCTTTTTATGAATCATTATGAAGGAATTATAGAGAAGTATAATTGTTTAAGCATGAAGTCTTAGTTAAAAGATTCATAAATGAAATAAGTTTCTCACTAAGGTTTTATTCTTTTAGAAGATGGTGGGGAATAGGAGGAACCCTGCCGATGGTGACCGCAATGCACCATGTGCTGATGGACCTCCGATGGAAGCCGGAATGGAAACATTCATGCGAATGATGAACCAACTGACTCAAGTTATGAGTAATAACTTGAATCAAGCTGAGAGGCCGACCTCACCACGAAGGGAACAACACTCTGTCGAGTCCTTCATGCATCAACGACCGCCAACATTCAGTGGATCTACTAACCCATTGGTTTCGGAACAATGGATAAGCTCTATTGAAAAGATCTTTTCTGTACTTCATTGTTCGGAACAAGAAAAAGTCACCCTTGCTGTTTACCGCCTTGAGGGAGAAGCTGATCAGTGGTGGTCACTGATCAAAAACACGAAGCCACGAGGAGAGATGTAAGCTACGGAGTGGGAAGAATTTTGGGGGATTTTCTTTAACAAGTATTTCCCTCGTTCCATGAGAACGAAAATGGAGAAAGAGTTTCTCGAGCTGAAGCAGAAGGAGAACGAATCTGTCGGAAGCTATGAGATGAACTTCACAAGGCTTTCCCGTTATACCTCAATCTTTTTCATAGACCCTAATGGGAAGGTTGATAGATTCTTTAGTGGACTACGACCTCATCTGCGGAAGAATCTAGCCAACAGGGACTATGATAGCTATGAAGAAATAGTTCGAAGTGCCATGAAAGTTGAACTAGAGTTTGGGGAGACACAGTGGTCTCACAAATCTAATGAGAAGAAGAAAACTCTAGAACTGAGCCTGGGAAGAAGTTTTGATCAGGAAAGAGGTGGAAAGCATATGCAACATCCCACATGCAATAAATGTGGGAAGAAGCATTCGGGGAACTGCTTGATCGGAAGTGGCAAGTTCTATAGGTGTGGAAAAGAAGGCCATATTTCTCGGAATTGTCGTGGTGATGTGAAGCCTCAACTTCCCAACACTAACGATAGAGGAATGATGGTTCTGGCCCTACCCGAAGTCACATGCTTCAAGTGTGGACAACTTGGGCACTTTTCTAATCAATGTCCAAATCCGAGGGCGGTGGGGGGGAATCACCATCAACCTCAGCAGAGGCCAAGGGAGCAAGGTCGTGCTTTCGCTATCACAACAGCTGAAGTTGAAGTCCCGAATGATGTGGTAGCAGGTACTCTTGTTGTCCTCTCAAAACTAGCAAGTGCTTTATTTGATTCTGGTTCTACGCATTCCTTTATTTCCTCCAAGTTTGCAAGGAATATAGAATCAATCCCCGAACTGCTAGAGGTAGAGTTGTCAGTCAAGACTCCAAGTGGGATTATCCTTGCATCAAAAGTATTTAGAGACTCTAGTGTTTACTTTGGTGAGCTCAATCTTATCGCAAATCTAGTAGTCATTCCCATGATGGAATTCGACATTATACTAGGGATGGACTAGCTCTGAAAGTATAATGCTAAGATCAAATGCAGAAGTAAGGAAATCTCAGTAGTCTTGAATGAACGACCTACAGTTATCTTCCAAGGAGAGATATCCCGAACTGATCCCTATCTAGAAGAACCTCCCATAGCTTTCTTTATGGAGTTAATCGGTGATGATGAAGAAGGGAAAGGGAGCATTCAAATTGAAGATGTTCCGATTGTTCAGGAATACATGGATGTATTTCCTGAGGAGTTACCTGTACCTCCCCCAGAAAGAGAGGTAGAGTTCTCCATTGAACTCGTACCTGGGTCTCAACCGATATCAAAGACTCTATATAGAATGGCAAATGTGGAGCTAGAGGAGTTAAAGAAACAACTCCAAGACTTGTTGGAGAAGGGGTTTATCCGACCGAGTGTGTCTCCTTGGGGAGCACCAGTTCTCCTTGTGAAGAAGAAGGATGGATCAATGCGGTTATGCATTGATTATAGAGAACTGAACGGGATCACAGTGAAGAACAGATACCCTCTTCCAAGAATTGATGATTTATTTGACCAACTTCGTGGGGCTCAATTCTTCTCTAAGATTGACCTTCGATCTGGTTATCATCAACTGAGGGTGAAGAAGGAAGATATTCCAAAGACTGCCTTCCGATCAAGATATGGGCATTATGAGTTTACTGTTATGCCCTTCGGCTTGACTAATGATCCTGCTATTTTCATGGATTTGATGAATAGAGTCTTTAAGGACTACCTTGATAACTTTGTGGTAGTTTTTATTGATGATATTTTGATATATTCAAAAAGTCACGAGGAGCATGAAGATCATATGAGGGTTATTTTGAGAACTCTACGAAAGGAGAGGCTCTTTGGGAAGTTCAGCAAGTGTGAGTTTTGGTTACAACAAGTGGCTTTCTTGGGGCACATCGTAACCAATGAAGGAATCTCGGTTGACCCTGCAAAGAAAATGGTTGTGGAGGAGTGGCCTCAACCCACAACAGTAACTGAGATTCGTAGTTTCCATGGTTTAGCGGGATATTATAGGAGGTTTGTGAAAAACTTTTCACGGCTTTCTAATCCACTAACCAAGTTGACTCGAAAAGGGGTTAAGTTCATCTGGACACAGGAATGCGAGGAAAGTTTCCAAGAGCTGAAGAAGAGATTGGTTACTGCACCTGTGTTAACACTACCCTCTATCGGAGAAGGATTCATTATTTTTAGCGATGCATCTCGGAAAGGGCTTGGGTGCGTCCTCATGCAAAATGACAAAGTAATTGCTTATGCATCTCGACAGTTGAAGATTCATGAGTAGAATTATCCTACGCATGATCTAGAGCTGGTGGCAGTTGTTTTTGCTCTAAAGATATGGAGGCACTATCTTTATGGGGAGAAATGTGATATATACACTGACCACCAAATTCTAAAGTATATTTTTACTCCGAAAGAATTGAACATGAGACAAAGGAGATGGTTGGAGCTTATTAAAGACTATGATTGTTCAATTCATTATCACCCTGGAAGAGCAAACAAAGTCGCGGATGCGTTAAGCAGGAAATATCATGTTGTTCTGGCAACAATGAGGATCCTGGGAGATCCCTTGATTAAAGATCTATTAAAACTGGACATGGGAATTATAAGGAAAGGGACATCATCAACCCTATCCCAAATGATTTCTCAACCTTCATTACTAGAGAAGATCAAGAAGGCTCAAAAAGAAGATCCTTTGCGGAAGGAGAAGTTCGAGGCTGTAAAGGATGGGAAGTTCCCTGATTTCAATATAGATCAAGAAGGTATATTGAAATTTCGTGCAAGACTATGTGTTCCATCTATTCTGGAGATAAAGAAAGAACTGATGGATGAAGCTCATAGCTCTACTTTCTCTATACATCCGGGAAGCACTAAGATGTATAGAGACCTTTGTGATCATTATGGGTGGGATAACATGAAGAGGGAGATTGCCGATTACACTACAAGGTGCCTGGTGTGTCAGCAAGTAAAGGCAGAAAGACAACTTCCTAAGGGGGTATTACAACCGCTACCCATACCAGTATGGAAGTGGGATAATATCACCATGGACTTTGTAACTGGTCTCCCAAAAACATCCAAAGGAAACAATGCGATAAGGGTTATTGTGGACCGTCTCACCAAGACAGCCCATTTTATCTCTATTCGGGAAGATTTCTCTCTGGATCAGCTTACCAAGATATACGTGAAGGAAGTGGTAAGGCTGTATGGGGTACCACTATCCATCGTATCTGATCGTGACCCAAGATTCACATCAAAATTCTGGAGAAGTCTTCAACATGCTCTGAATACTGAATTGAATTTTAGTACGGCCTATCATCCTCAAACTGATGGCCAATCTGAAAGGACTATTCAGACACTCGAAGACATGTTGAGATTATGCTCAATGGAATTTAAAGGTGGATGGGATCAACACCTCCCATTAGTGGAGTTCTCCTATAACAACAGCTTCCATGCGAGTATTCAGATGTCACCCTATAAAGATCTGTATGGAAAATGGTGTAGAACTCCTACTTGTTGGGATGAAACTGGTGAGAGGAAGCTTCTTGGGCCTGATCTTGTGCAAGAAATGATAGAACAAGTTCATGCCATCCAACAACACATAAAAGCTGCTCAGAGTCAGCAGAAGAGCTATGCTGACAATCGACCAAGAGACTTGGAGTTTGGTGTTGGTGACAAAGTCTTCCTTCGAATCTCTCCATGGAAGAGATTCATGCGGTTTGGGAAGAAAGGGAAGCTCAGCCCTAGGTACATTGGCCCCTATGAAATCCTTGATCGCATAGGAGCAGTGGCCTACCGTCTAGCACTTCCACCGAACCTAGCTCAAGTTCACAATGTCTTCCATGTATCTCTCTTGAGGAAGTACATACCCGACCCTTCACATGTACTGAACCCAGAGGTGGTACAACTGGAACATGACCTCTCTTATGAGGAGTAGCCAGTGGAGATCTTGGACCGTAGAGACAAGGTCCTACGAAACAAGACTACCCACCTTGTGAAAGTGTTGTGGAGGAATCATAAATATGAAGAAGCGACTTGGGAGCCTAAGGAAACGATGAAGAAAAAGTACCCTCACCTTTTCGACTAGGCCTCAAGTATAAATTTCGGGGACGAAATTTATTAAGGGGGGAAGAATGTAATGACCCAATATTTTTTTCAGTAGTATATTAACTTACTCTTATTGATTTAATAAGATGATAATGGTTAATGCAGAAAGAGGATTCGATGGCTTCATCCAGTAGACTCAACCCTTATGAATCCCACTTATCAGAGCTTGGGAAGGAGGTAGCATCTGTGGGCTTCGCTTTGGACCAAGCCCAAGCCGAACTCCAGCGTGTCAAGCTTGAACGGAAACGCCTGTGGGAGAAGTTCAAGTTAGTATAGATTACTACTAGGGCAATGTTATCTGAGCCTCCCTCAGATTCTCTCACCATAGCACACCTTACACTCAGGTCTTATGCCGGTGTTATAAGGGGCTATGTGACGAGACCCTAGCTTCCTTGTGTAGTCCATTCGGGTGAATAAATTGAGATTTCTTCCTTTAGTGATGTTTGTGAAATTTCAAATGTCTGGATAATTTTAGAATGTATTTTATTGATGAATTTTGAAAAAGGGATATTTTGAAATATTTATGTAAACCCTAAATAACTAATGATGTGTAATGATTTTCAAAAAATGGTCTTCTAAAAAAGTGTTCATTAAGGAATTTGGAGTCTAATAAGATCAACTTAATTTTTGAGGAATAGTAAATAGTGAATAGTGATTTTACGCTTAGGATTAGTAATGTGACCAAATGGATTAGTAATCTCACTTAAAGAAAGTTTTAAAATAATCTAGGCACCTTGATTAAGTAATGTGATTCAATAAAATGGGTAAATAACAGTTTCATAAATTATTATTCAAGTATTAGTTTTTTCGGATGAATAATGTTTTTTAATTAAAAATTTAATTAAAAATAATTAGAAAATTATTTTTATAAAAATGACTTTATTTTTGAACTCAGAGCATCGTTATTATGTTATGGTAATTTTTGGGGATTTTTCTGAAAAAATGAATTTTCGATGAATAGTGTATTTATTTAAAAATAAAATTAAAAATATTTAGAAAATTATTTCTATAAAATGGATTTCATTTTTGAAATCATAGCATTGATATTTGGTTAAGGTGAAATTTTGGGATTATTCTGAGAAAGTTGAATTTTCGGTGAATAGTGAAAGTATAGTTTTTAAGTTACGGGTGTTTAATGACATCATTAAATGATGTATTAAGTATATATTCAATATGGTCGAATTATGAATAGTAATATAAGGTGTGAGGTGTCCCAAGTGGCCAATACCATGGGCAAATACCATGGGCAAGCCCATGGTTTTTCCAAAACCACTAGTGAGGTGTCCCTTGGCCATTAATGCTTTGTCCCCTCACTTTCCCTATAAATACCCACCCTTTCATTTATTTTTCACTCCCAACTCTCCCCCAACGAATTTCTGGTCTTCTTAACTTCCAAGGAGTCCTCCCAAGGTGCCCCCAAGCCCTCAAGGTCCAATCCTTTGAGTTACAAGAGTCACGTTTTAAGGTAAGGGATCCGACCCCTCTCTTTCTTTTCATGTAATCTCTTTTATGTCATTCCTTTTCTGCTCCATGTTTTTATGTGAGAGGATGTTCTTTTATATTCCTCTTACTGACCTTTCATGTTTATATGATGATAGATCCCCTCTTACTCTCATCATTTCGTTTTATGAAAGTTTAAGTGACGTCGTTAGGCTGCCGAATTTTTAAGGGATTCTTTCACCCTTCTCATTTTTCAAGTTCGATTTTCATGTCAAGTCTTTCAAGTTCGTTTTTATTATGTTGGGGTATGATCTCTATATCTATCATACTGATCTCTTATGATCATATTATGAGGGACCCTATTTGATCTTGTCAAATCATTTTCTTTTGAAGTTAAGTGACGCCGTAAGGCTGCCGAATTTTCATAAGAGAAATCTAATCTTTTTTTCCTTCCATGTTTTTCATTTCAAATGGTATGTCCCTAAAATTTCATTACCATGTCCATATGTCCTTCTTATTATTTCACCCTACTGTTTTATGGATCATTTATGAGTGGGTGACCCATGTCCCCTCTCATTTCAATGTTTTCTAAAACCCCGAAACTTAGCCGTTATGATGCAGAATTTTCCCCTCAAAATGCCTCTCTCTTTTCTCAAAAACTATTTTATGTTATAAAGTGAATACTCAAAGCTCTTATTTCTACAAGGGTATTCAAATATATATCAAAATGTTCCATTTTAAATTCTGGGATTTACATACATGAGACCCGCTTTCCCTTTCCGTGGGTTTAAAGTGACGTAAAGATCATGTCTTTAAAGCAGTTTTTAAAACGTTATGATTATGAAATGAAACCCATTTATTTTATGCTATGTGGGTTATTTATGAAATTTTTGATGATGATATATGTGGCTCACATGATAATAAAGGCAAATTTAAGGGTTCACCCTGATAGCGCTCCAATGCATTGGGTAATGATGTAACCACTAGAGATTACAATTTTCATGATACCTTGGTGAATAACCTTGGTAATTTTCAAATGACACCTTAGGGATGGACCTTGGTGATATGTTCATGATTGTCTACGTTAAATGATGTAGCCACATCTTCAAGTTATAGAAAATGTTATTTTTATTATGAAAGGCCTCATGATTTTCTTTCTCATGCCTTAAAGTTCTTTTCATGTCCTTATTGAAGTATACCAAGTTCACATGTAAAATGATCCTCTTGTTTCCCTTACAGGGCCTTCTGCTCACCCTTTCTTTTGATGTATGTCCCCATGTTATGAGATGCAGTAATGAACCTAGAATGAACTTAAGGAGACGCCTATCAAGTGTTTAAGAAGAATGTTTTATGTTGTTTTCATGTATTATGTTCCTGGTTTCCAAGACACTAGACCTTAAAGATCCTCAGTTTTGTGTAATGTAATGAAAGTTTATGTTATAAAATGGCGGGATTCCATATGGATCCAACTGCTAAACTATGTTTTTGGTGAGTTGTGTCCTTAGGGACTTTTGTGCTATTTTCTTTTTTTTAGTTTTGGGATTTACTACATTGTATTTTGTGAATTTTTTTATTGTGGTACTTTTACTCCCAATGGAGTCTACCTATTGATATGAATACAATATTTTTTATCTTTTTCTTCCGCATTCCTATGGCCAAATCGATTACACTTGTATTTTTTATGATTCCAGGTTCTATTTACCATCTTGGGGGGATTGGAAATGCCCTTTGGGTCATGTTAGGGATAGATCAGTTATCTGGTTACAAAGGTACCTGGGATGGTTTGTGAAAAAATAGTATTAGAGGAGGTTGTTCAGCCTTTGTCTTGTTGTCAGTATGCATTTTTTAAATCTTATAGGGACTTATGAGGTGGTTCCGATTGAGTTACGAGTTATCTCTCACCGTAATGAACCATACGTCACCCTGGGTAGATATAGAATGATGTATTGTGGATTAATTCTAGTATTTTAATTTATTGATATTTGGATAGAGAGAAATTAAAATCTTATTTGACTCTTCTATTGAGAATATTTTCTCTCTCACACTCAGTATGAGTTTTTATCTAATGTCTTTGTTTTGCTGCCTATTGATGTTGTGTATCATTATTCCTCCGAAATGATATGAAAATCAGATATAGGAAGATCCTGCTGATAATAACTAGAATGAAAATCCCATTGTTGATCCATATCGGGTTAAGGTGATTGTGTTCACTTTAAAATCTATGGGATAGAAACCACCTCCAGTTCCTACTCATGCTTTAGCTGTGGATGCCCAAGCAGATGTTCATCAAAATAATTTTCAAGCGTTTCTTCCATAGAATCCACCAGTCTTAAAAGGCTCCACTAATCTTCAACATGCTATGGAATGGTTTGGAATGATAGAATGTATGTTTGAGTTCTTGGAGACATCGTAAGTGATCAGGGTGAAGTGTACCACCTTCACAAAGGAGGGACCAAGAAGGAGATGGTGAGACATGATGGTGATGGAAGGGGAAACATGAGGTATTTCAATGGAAATAATTCAAATTTCTTTTCACTAACTAGTTCTATATATAGTCAATTGTTTTGGATAAGGTGGTGGAGTTATTCATGTTTGACCAGGATGACAAAACTTTGATAGTGTATTCAAATCTCTTTTTTGTGCAGGTGTAGTTTTCTCTTGATATTGCATATTATGAGAGAATGGAGTCTCGACAGTTCGAGTTAGGACTTTGATAAGATATCCATTCCTTGATTTTCTTGCTAAAGTTAACCACTAATGCTGATGTGTTGGATAGATTAATGATGATTGAGATAGACTTGGATGGAAATTCCGGGTTAATTTGTAGAGACCCGAAGCCTGACTTACATGGACTTTACATTACTTTTGTGGAATACTTAGTACATAACAAAAACACACACACAAGGATCGTAATAGTTTAGTGTCTTTGGAAACTCGGAATAAAATCTTCTAATCGTGGTGAAAGATCTTCAACATCTCCCATAAAGATCTTCTTTTTTTTATACCTAAAACCTTTATTTATATCCTGGGGAAAAGAAAACATAAAAGGGTGAGCTCAAATGCTCAGTAAGGGTAAACAAAAGAAAAATCAATCACATCATATTCATAAGAACATAACTTTGGGAAATCTTAACCTGCAAAAGAGAGCATAATTTCATAACATGGGATAAATAATAGTATTGAAATGAAATCCCAATAATCATAACTTAAAACATGAAACTTTGTGGCATACACACATAATCATAGAGAATCATTTCTTGTTAGTCAAGACTCATTGCCAATACTATCTTAGTGGACAAAGTCCCTTTCTGAATCGAGTAACCCTCGTTTCAGTCCTGTTTCACTGAATCGGTATAACCTACCATTCCATCCATGTCTATCTCATGAGATATAAAATCTTTACCCAATGCATTGGAGGGAGATATAGGTCCCACCCATCTTATAATGAATCCTTTCTTATGTGTGCCACAAAATCTTAAATCATACATCATTGCATAACCCATGTAATAAAAATGGGAATCTTAAACATCGTGACATCATAAAGCAATTCATATAAGATAAAGGAATTCATAAAAATATTTCCATCACAACATAATCAAATCCATGTAATAATAGGGATAAAAACAGAACCCTTTTATTATCTTAGATGGAAAATAATTTTGATAAAATACTTGAACTCTATTCTTGAGGAAAATATCCTTTCTACTTCAAAACATTTTTCCTTTCATAACATGTCATACGACTTTAAAATAAAATAAGATAATTAAAAATAAACTTGAAAACTTGTAAAGGAAGCTTCTTGGAAATAATGTTTTAAAAATCCATTCATGCCGTATAAGTTAAAAAAAACATTCTTCGTACTTTTGTCGGAAAAGTCAAAAAGTACCTCGTACGAAAAACAACAAAAGATTCCTTTCGTATCTTTTACTAAAAACTCACCTAAGGGTAAAATTGTATATAAACTATTGTAGAAGGATGGAAATAATATTACATATTGAGGGAACATGGATGTGGATGATAAAATACACCCCAGTAATTACCAAAGTAAAAACAATCTCGGATAAAATTGAGATTGTGATATTTCCCTTACCTTATGTCCGACTTGCTTTGTAAGTGTCTGAACCTCCTGTATAATGATTTAAATCATGTTATAGACTTATTCCAGAATCATATTCATTGTTATTATATCATATATGGTCCACTTATGACTTTATATTACCCGTTCTTTTGTAAATTCATGTTAATGTAGCGTTTTGGATAAAATCGTCTCATTTGTCGTTCGTGTTTTTAACTTGTAATTATTCATATGATTACATAGATCATGATTACTTAATTCCAGAATATAAAACATGATTTATATATATATATTCAGAATATACATATATAATAAATCAGTAAATGGAAAGAAATACACCGTTCATGGAGACGGTAGTCCGTACGTACGCATGAACGCTGTTTTCATTTCCTTATTGAATTGAATGGAATTAAGTAGATGACATACATATAAATATAAATAATTCCAGTATCATTATTAGGTCATATATTTCATTAGTACTTATTATATATACTTTATAATCATTCATGAATGGTTAATTATTAAGAATGAATCTCATCGCGTCGTGGAGACGGTAGTCCGTACGTACGCACGAGCGATGATATCATTTCCATAATTATTGAATTGAATTGGAGTGGATTATACAATATATCAGAATCAATATGATGTTGTAATAACTATGTATAGTTATTCTTTACACCATTATACCCATCCATGTAAGGTGGTGGTGGAAAATAGATTACACCACGACGTGGAGACGGTATTCCGTACGTACGCACGCGCGGTGATTTCATTTTTCCGTAGGATGGATAGAAGGTGAATTAGGGTTGTTTCATATTTATAATAACATATCAGTATGTAAGTAATACTGATGTTATTACTTTATCATGAAACAACTAAAGAAGAATATGTTGAAGAAGAAAGAAATTGAAAAGATCGGTAATGGATATTACCTCTTCTTTGGAACGCTTCTTTGAATCCTCCACTTAGGGAACTAATATTGGTCTTTGAAGAAGACCAGGACCTCTAGTATTATTCTAGGGATGTGGAGAGGAGAAAATGGCAGGGGTTGGCCGAGCTTGAGTGCTCAATTTGGTGTGAGGAGGAGGGGGAGGAGGTGTCCTTTTATAAGGGAGGAGAGGGGCACCTTAGGAATATCTCAAAATATTATTTTATATTAATGTCAAAATCGGTTTATAATGGTTCGAAAGGGTCTTATTTCGAAGCTAAAGTGGGGATGGGTCGAAATCCTATCAACCAATAAGATTTAGACAAGTTTAGGGTATTATTTTAACCTTATCAATTAGATTTAACTCTAAGTTAAATAATTTAACTTTTACCATGTCTTTTTGTTTTCTTTCACTATATGGTTAATACACTTACTATAACATGCCAAACGAACCCCAAATTGTTTATTATTAATATATATATCCTTATATAAGTCCTTTTGCCGATCCATAGATTTTTAGGAATAAAATAACAATTAATAATATAATATTTGATTTAAAAACTATTTTGTGTCAATTTTGACACTATTTGATATATGATTTTTGTGAAAGTCATAACAGAATTATATGTTCAAAAAAAGTTGATAAAATCAACAATAATATATCATATATCCTAGAAAATTAGTGGAATTCATAAAAAGTCTCAAATTACATTTATTTGAGCATTTATAACATCAATTATGTTAACATTTCCTTAAAAGAGTAATTACTGCATCACCGTTGTGTCATAAATAAATTAATTTATTTAAAGTATAAAAATTATAAATAAAATATCATTATGTAGGAAATCTTTTTAGCTTTCTAATGAATATTTATAGTCGAATTTATCTTATGTATAACCCCATATTAAAAATGTTTTAGTTATTAAACTTTTATTTTAACTATTTTAACTATTCATTAAATAAAATAATATTAAATGTCATAATCTAATCCAAGTGGACCTAAATGGTCATATTATATTCATAAGGTTGTTTTTGGTCGAATTACACCTATCCAATAGAATTAGGACATGTGTTAGGGTAATAGTAATATCATATTTACCCTTAGTTACCCTATTTACTATTAACCGTGGTAAAAAAAAGTAAAAAGTTACTATTCACCAAAAATTATTTTCATCTCATTGAACCACATTTTACTTACTGACATCAACCGTGTCTCTCGTATTTTTGAAATTTCATTCACAGAACCGGTAAAATTAAGTTTTATGAAAAATTCAATTTTTTTAACTACTACTTAGTAGTTTCACTATTCATAAAAAATTGATGTTTTTCAGAACAATGCCAAAATTTCATCCTAAGCTATATTTCATATTCCGAATTCAAAAATGAAGTCTATTTTACCAAATTCATAACATAGAAGTTGCATTAATTAATTTTATAATTAAATCCCGCTGTTAAAACAAATAGCGTGTTTTTAAGAAACAATATCTATCAAAAGATTGACACTTGATTATGTCTGGATTAAATGTGAAATTACAACCAATGACCAACACTGTATTAAATTGTAAAAATATATTATAAATATAATTTAAAACCACTCAAATTAATAATTTATCACTATTAATTATTTTGATTAAAAAAGTTGTTTTTAATTATAATTTAGTAATTTTCACTATTCATCAGAATATGAAAGTTATCCGAAAAGTACCAAAATTTCACCTTAGGCTGAATTTGATACTCCGAATCCAAAAATGAAGTCCATTTTGAGAGATAAATTTTCTAAAATTTAAAAAGTGGTTATTACTATTCATAACGGCTAGTTTTAATAATATTTTAATAGCATATCGTTGTTTCGTGAAACACAGTATTGCGTACGACGCAAGCTATCGAGGAAGGTCGTGATTGCGTGTAATGCAAGGAAAGTCAAGGATGCGTGTTGTGCAAGCTCCTTTTGGTGTAGCGTAAATCACAAGACATTAATAATATTAAAAATAATAATTTTCATAAAATCTCGGGCTGTTACATTCTACCCCCCTTAAAATGAATTTCGCCCTCGAAATTCGTCGGGGTTATAAATGGTTTACTGTTCGAATGTTTCATTAATAGAAACCCACATCGTAAAAAAGAATACCAAAACTTGGCTTTAAAAACTAAAGTATGAAATGTAACGATTACCCAAATAAACTAATCATTGGGTTTCCACATAGGTGAAAATATGGATATGGAAGAGAAATCTAACCATCATGTTCTGATGGAGAGTGGTAGAGAACATGGCTATGGAAAAGCCAGTAATCACAAATCCATAGATTTGTGATGATATAATGTACCAACTGATTCATCAGGTATAAGATCACTAGGACGACATTTTTGGTTTTCAAGATCATTTCCCTAAAGTTGAAGAATTTGAATTAGAATAAATACTTACTTTATTTTGGTACAATCTCACTGTTGTTTGTGCCTTGAACAATTTCCACTTCATCTCTTAAATAAATGAAGTTGAATTTGTTATTCGTGAAGTGTTAGCAGATCATATGATAGAATGACGGGTCATTCCATCTGTCTCAAACAAAAGGTTAGCAAAAATTATATACATAAGTCGATCTATAGTGAGATTAATCATATATGGTTCCTAAAATGGACTTATACTTCATATATCATACTACTTAATATAATAAAACTAGTTTCTACTAAACAGGGACTTCCTGTAGGCCAGTGGTAGGTGATAAATGCCAGTCACACTTCGGTTGTGAGTTCGATTCCCACAGCCTTGTCCGATGCGATGGGCTGTCGCCCGTCCTGCAGGTTGTCCTTTTTCTAAAGCTACTTTACTATAACATCCCATCAATAATACTAACTTATGTCCAACATAAACCATTCCAATCTTTAGGCTTATCCATAATACTGCCGTCCACTCTCAGAGATTTAATACCATCATTGATCCCCATATATCATAAGATATATCTTATTGGTCACATTGCACACATTCAAAGGCCTTAATCTTGTACTCTCTTGAATACCCATTGAACCATAGTGAAAACTTGAATGCAGTTAAAAGTTAACACTTTCCATATACAAAAATCCTCAAAATTCTATATACTCAAACCATGATATCACTTAGTCCTTATATCAATCATGAGCTCATGAATACTATTAAACATTTCATTTTCTCGTTTTCCCTTCATTATGCGCATATCATCTTATTTCCAAAATATATCTCAATCACTTTGAATACCACATCAATAAATATTGCAATACTCAATGATACAACATTATTTTGGAATCCCATTACATAAACACTTAATCATTCCACCACATTGTTGTCATATTCAACATTGCCAATAGTGATCGCATGTGACTTTCCTTTGTCCTTTGCCATCAGTGGTTGCTCATGTTGATCATCACTAACCCTTGGATTAGGGCATTTATTAGCATAATGCCCCATTTCCTTGCACTTTAAGCATTGAAGTGTTGGTGGTGTGTTCTCTGCAGTGTTTGCTTTATTCACATCATTATAAACCCTTTTTCCATTACTTCGACACACAGCTGCTCGATGAACTTCTTTTCCACACTTAAAACATTTTCTAGTCCCTTTAAGACAATCTCCACCATGCTTCTTTCCACACTTTGTGTGTAAGGAAGCATCCATCTTCTTTTCACCATTATTCTGAGATTTCTCCTTGAACTCCATCTTTCGTTTCTTGTCAAAACCATGAGATGGATATGTAACACCAACTTCCATTTCTACCTTGATAGCACAACGCACAATTTATTCATAGCAACTGAAGTCTCTTATAGCTAATGCCCTTCGAAGACTTGGTTGTAAGCCACTGAAAAATCGATCAACTTTACTTTCAGGTTGGATGATAATGCCAGATGCATACCTTGCAAGTCTTGTAAAATTCGCTTCGTATATACCAACAGATTCATCATCCTTCTGCTTCAGCTCAAGGAACTCCTTTTCCATCTTTGTTTGAAGAATATGAGGGAAGTACTTACTGAAAAACAAGTTCTTGAACTCATCCCATTCCATGGACTCAATTTCATCTCTTGGCCTCGTATTCTTGATAAGATTCCACCATTGATCAGCTTCACCTTCCAAACGATATACTGCTAAGATGAATTTATCATGCTCAGAACATTGAATAACTGAAAATATCTTTTCAGTGGTACTGATCCATTGTTCAGCAACAAGTGGATTGGAAGACCCATTGAAAGAAGGTGGACGTTGCCTCATGAAGGACTCAATATAATATTGTTCCCTTCTCTGTTCATTTGGAAGTCCAGAATGATTCATAGCTTGTGTAAGTATAGCAATAAGATTTTGCACTCCATCTCCCATAACATTTGTTTGTTCAGGAGGGCAATCATTGCATTGTCCATTGCATTGATCAACACGGTTCCTTCGGGTTCCAGCCATCGTCTAAAACCCAAAAAGAATAGTGTGCGAGGAAAAAATCATGCTAGGGAAAACAAAATAATAAAGGGGGAGTACCTTCAATATCTAACATCTTAGGTTTAATTCTATGATCGTTAGCGTAATTATAATACTATAACCTATACGTATACTTAACCTTAGAGACATCCCTAGACACACCTTAGAAATATCTCTAGGGATCTCACTAAATTTCTCGCATCCTAGTTTCCAAAGGTTGACTAAACCTTTCCTCTAATACCAACTGTAGAGACCCGAAGCCTGACTTACATGGAATTTACATTACTTTTGGGGAATACTTAGTACATAACAAAAACACACACACAAGGATCGTAATAGTTTAGTGTCTTTGGAAACTTGGAATAAAATCTTCTAATCGTGGTGAAAGATCTTCAACATCTCCCATAAAGATCTTCTTTTTTTTTTACCTAAAACCTTTATTTATATCCTGGGGAAAATAAAACATAAAAGGGAGAGCTCAAATGCTCAGTAAGGGTAAACAAAAGAAAAATCAATCACATCATATTCATAAGAACATAACTTTTGGAAATCTTAACCTGCAAAAGAGAGCATAATTTCATAACATGGGATAAATAATAGTAGTGAAATGAAATCCCAATAATAATAACTTAAAACATGAAACTTTGTGGCATACACACATAATCATATAGAATCATTTCTTGTTAGTCAAGACTCATTGCCAAGACTATCTTAGTGGACAAAGTCCCTTTCTGAATCGAGTAACCCTCGTTTCAGTCCTGTTTCACTGAATCGGTATAACCTACCATTCCAGCCATGTCTATATCATGAGATATAAAATCTTTACCCAATTCATTGGAGGGAGATATAGGTCCCACCCATCTTATAATGAATCCTTTCTTTTGTGTGCCACAAAATCTTAAATCATACATCATTGCATAACCCATGTAATAAAAATGGGAATCTTAAACATCGTGACATCATAAAACAATTCATATAAGATAAAGGAATTCATAAAAATATTTCCATCACAACATAATCAAATCCATGTAATAATAGGGATAAAAACAGAACCCTTTTATTATCTTAGATGGAAAATAATTTTGATAAAATACTTGAACTCTATTCTTGAGGAAAATATCCTTTCTACTTCAAACCATTTTTCCTTTCATAACATGTCATACGACTTTAAAATAAAAGAAGATAATTAAAAATAAACTTGAAAACTTGTAAAGGAAGATTCTTGGAAATAATGTTTTAAAAATACATTCATGCCGTATAAGTTAAAAAAAACATTCTTCGTACTTTTGTCGGAAAAGTCAAAAAGTACCTCGTACGAAAAATGACAAAAGATTCCTTTCGTATATTTTACTAAAAACTCATCGAAGGGTAAAATTGGATATAAACTATTGTAGAAGGATGGAAATAATATTACATATTGAGGGAACATGGATGTGGATGATAAAATACACCCCAGTAATTACCAAAGTAAAAACAATCTCGGATAAAAGTGAGATTGTGATATTTCCCTTACCTTATGTCCGACTTTCTTTGTAAGTGTCCGAACCTCCTGTATAATGATTTAAATCATGTTATTGACTTATTCCAGAATCATATTCATTGTTGTTATATCATATATGGTCCACTTATGACTTTATATTACCCGTTCTTTTGTAAATTCATGTTAATGTAGCGTTTTGGGTAAAATTGTCTCATTGGTCGTTTGTGTTTTTAACTTGTAATTATTCATATGATTACTTAGATCATGATTACTTAATTCCAGAATATAAAAAATGATTTATATATATATATTCATAATATACATATATAATAAATCAGTAAATGGAAAGAAATACACCGTTCATGGAGATGGTAGTCCGTACGTACGCATGAACGCTGTTTTCGTTTCCTTATTGAATTGAATGGAATTAAGTAGATGACATACATATAAATATAAATAATTCCAGTATCATTATTAGGTCATATATTTCATTAGTACTTATTATATATACATTATAATCATTCATGAATGGTTAATTATTAAGAATGAACCCCATCGCGTCGTGGAGACGGTAGTCCGTACGTACGCACGAGCGATGATATCATTTCCATAATTATTGAATTGAATTGGAGTGGATTATACAATATATCAGAATCAATATGATGTTGTAATAACTATGTATAGTTATTCTTTACACCATTATACCCATCAATGTAAGGTGGTGGTGGAAAATAGATTACACCACGGCGTGGAGACGGTATTCCGTACGTACGCACGCGCGGTGATTTCATTTTTCCGTAGGATGGATAGAAGGTGAATTAGGGTTGTTTCATATTTATAATAACATATCAGTATGTAATTAATACTGATGTTATTACTTTATCATGAAACAACTAAAGAAGAATAAGTTGAAGAAGAAAGAAATTGAAAAGATCGGTAATGGATATTACCTCTTATTTGGAACGCTTCTTTGAATCCTCCACTTAGGGAACTAATATTGGTCTTTGAAGAAGACCAGGACCTCTAGGATTATTCTAGGGAAGTGGAGAGGAGAAAATGGCAGGGTTTGGCCGAGCTTGAGTGCTCAATTTGGTGTGAGGAGGAGGGGGAGGAGGTGTCCTTTTATAAGGGAGGAGAGGGGCACCTTAGGAATACCTCAAAATATTATTTTATATTAATGTCAAAATCGGTTTATAATGGTTCCAAAGGGTCTTATTTAGAAGCTAAAGTGGGGAGGGGTCGAAATCCTATCAACCAATAATATTCAGTCATGTTTAGGGTATTATTTCAACCTTATCAATTAGATTTAACTCTAAGTTAAATAATTTAACTTTTACCATGTCTTTTTGTTTTCTTTCACTATATGGTTAATACACTTACTATAACATGCCAAACGAACCCCAAATTGTTTATTATTAATATATATATCCTTATCTAAGTCATTTGGCCGAAACATATATTTTTAGGAATAAAATAACAATTAATAATATAATATTTGATTTAAAAACTATTTTGTGTCAATTTTGACAGTATTTGATATATGATTTTTTTGAAAGTCATAACAGAATTATATGTTCGAACCAAGTTGATAAAATCAACACTAATATATCATAGTATCCTAGAAAATTAGTGGAATTCATAAAAAGTCTCAAATTACATTTATTTGAGCATTTATAACATCAATTATGTTAACATTTCCTTAAAAGAGTAATTACTGCATCATCGTTGTGTCATAAATAAATTAATTTATTTAAATTCTAAAAATTATAAATAAAATATCATTATGTAATAAATCTTTTTATCTTTCTAATTAATATTTATAGTCGAATTTATCTTATGTATAACCCCATATTAAAAATGTTTCAGTTATTAAACTTTTATTTTAACTATTTTAACTATTCATTAAATAAAATAATATGAAATGTCATAATCTAATCCAAGTGGACCTAAATGGTCATATAATATTCATAAGGTTGTTTTTGGTCGAATTACACCTATCCAATAGAATTAGGACATGTGTTAGGGTAATAGTAATATCATATTTACCCTTAGTTACCCTATTTACTATTAACCGTGGTAAAAAAAAGTAAAAAGTTACTATTCATCAAAAATTATTTTCATCTCATTGAACCACATTTTACTTACTGACATCAACCGTGTCTCTCGTATTTTTGAAATCATTCACAGATGCGGTAAAATTAAGTTTTATGAAAAATTCAGTTTTTTTAACTACCACTTCGTAGTTTCACTATTCATCAAAAATTGATGTTTTTTAGAACAATGCCAAAATTTCATCCTAAGCTATATTTCATATTCCGAATTCAAAAATGAATTCTATTTTACCAAATTCATAACATAGAAGTTTCATTAATTAATTTTATAATTAAATCCCGCTGTTAAAACAAATAGCGTGTTTTTAAGAAACAATATCTATCAAAAGATTGACACTTGATTATGTCTGGTTTTAATGTGAAATTACTACCAATGACCAAAATTGTATTAAATTGTAAAAATATATTCTAAATATACTTTAAAACCACTCAAATAAATAATTTATCACTATTAATTATTTTGATTAAAAAAGTTGTTTTTAATTATAATTTAGTAATTTTCACTATTCATCAGAATATGAAAGTTATCCGAAAAGTACCAAAATTTCACCTTAGGCTGAATTTGATACTCCGAACCCAAAAATGAAGTCCATTTTGAGAGATAAATTTTCTAAAATTTAAAAAGTGGTTATTACTATTCATAACGGCTAGTTTTAATAATATTTTAATAGCATATCGTTGTTTCGTGAAACTCAGTATTGCGCACGACGCAAGCTATCGAGGAAGGTCGCGATTGCGTGTAATGCAAGGAAAGTCATGGATGCGTGTTGTGCAAGCTCTTTTTGGTGTAGCGTAAAACACAAGACATTAATAATATTAAAAAGAATATTTTTCATAAAATCTCGGGCTGTTACATAATTTGAGATCCTTTTTCTCCTAGTGGAATTATTTGTTCATTCAATGTAAAATAGAATCCTAATAATCCTCATAGAAGTTACAATGAATGATTCATTCCAAACCTCATACAACTCTAGTAGGATGATCATTGACATGCTTTCAGTGTGGAAATCTAGGATATTCTAGGAGGGTTTTGCAGAGGCACCTAACAAATGTAGCTCTTACGGATGTTTAGGGAACTTGTAGAGGTTCTTAGTTCACTTATATACAATACGTAGTGGGACATGGTCATCATCCCCTCCTAAAACAATTGGGAAATAAAATTCTTGGATAACAAAATGGTTCCATCTACATGCATCTAGAAGGAAGCTTCATCACGTAGTGGAAGAGTCTCTAGAGGAAGAAGACACATGTCCAATGACTATGAGAGGTATCACTACCATTGCATCGTCATTAGGGACTTCTCTTTATGATACTGGTGCATCTCAATATTTTACATCAACCAATATTGTTAACCTACTTAATCTTCCTATGGAGAAACTATATTGTGTAATGGATATTACTACACCCATTGGTACGAAAAGATAGTAGGGCCTCTGTATTTTTGATGGTTTCTTCTCGCTATCAAATTTCTAGCTATCTTGTAGATTTCTAGTTTGTGATATGAAATCTTGTGAAGTCATATTCCTGATGGATTGGCACTTTTCTGACAAATCCTAAATTGATTGTTATATCTGATGGGTCTACTTTACTACACCCAGTGGTGTGCAGCTTATCTTTCTAGAAAAAGGGAACCTAAGGTCGAGCAGAGCTCAATCCAGTTATCAAAATTTGGGGAATGTGATTTTAGTGTTGTCCTTTGACCTAGAGTGAGATTTAATGTGTGTTAATCTTCCTTTAGTCATAATAGAGTTTTCTGACGTATTTCCTTCATATTTTTCTAGTCTTCGCCCGATGAAAGAGATTTGGTTTTCTATTGACTGAATGCCTGGAACTCAACCAGTCTCTATCCCTTTTTACCAAATATCTCTAGCTAAACTGAAAGAGACAAAGTCCCAGGTGGATGATATTTTTGAGAAAGGATCTATTTGCTCGAGTGTGTCAGCCTGGGCAGTTTCGGTTCTCTTCACTAAGAAAGCTGATGGTTATCTACACTTATGTGTTGATTATCAAAAACTCAATCGAGTTAAAATAGAGAAAAAATATTTGTTTCCATGTATTGACGATCTGTTTGATCATATAAAAGTGGAGAAGTGGTTTTCAATGATCGACCATTGATCTAGTTACCATCAGTTGAGTATAAAAGAATATGACATTCAGAAAACTGCCTTTCGAAGTATGTATGGCCACTATGAGTAACTTATTATTACATTTGGTTTATCAAATTCACTTTCAATTTTCATGGAATTAATGAAAACGATTTTACATGAATATCTGGATACCACTGTGGAAGCCTTTATGGATGACATTCTTGTATACTCTATATCCGGTGAGGATCATGTGCAACATCTTAGAATAGTCCTGCATCTGCTGAGAAATCATTTCCATTATTCCATGATTTCAATGTGTTATTTCTGGATTCACGAAGTGAAATTATTGGGACACATGGTGTATGAATAGGGTGTGGCTGTTTATCCTGAGATGGTGGAAGCTATTATGAATTCATAGCAACAATGAAATCTCTTTGAGATCCAGATCATATTGGGTTTAGGCAGATATTACCACTGGTTCATGAAGGACTTCTCAAAGTTGGCTTCTCTGATAACTGCACTGACATAGAAGGGGTTAAAGTTTACATGGGATGATAAATTCCAGAGTTATATGGTGGATTTGAAACATATGTTGACTACTGCACCCATGTTTACTCTCCTTGAAGCCAGGAATGGCTATGTGGTCTTTTGTGATACATCAGGTTTAGGATTGGGATGTATTATTATATTTGGTGATCATGTAGTAGCATATGGATCTCATCATCTTAGACCACATGAGAATTATTCTCCTACCCATGAACTTGAACATTCAATAGTGATGCATGCACTTAAGTGTTGGTGAAACAAACCTTTTAATGAAAGGTTTATGATGTATTCAGACCAAAAAAGCCTAAGTTATATCTTTTCCCAAAAAGATTTGAATATTCGGTAGATGCAATGGGTGTGGTACATACAGTATTTCGAATTTAACCTCATCTGTAACCCAAGGAAATAGAATGTTTCTTCTAATGGGTTGAGAAGGAAACTTCTAACTCAGGTAGTGAAAAAGTCTTTAGATTTGTGGAATTTAATGGCTCTCTTAGAACATTTTTATATTGGAGTTCCAGAGGAAGGGCCAATTTTTTATTTAGAAAGAGTGTAGAATAAATATAATCTTCTCAATATTATTCTTAAATATCAAGATATTGATTAAGAGTTCCATATAATTATATAATCCCATTTATGATGTGGAGACAATTTCCAAGTGGTCATTCTCCAAAGATGGGGTTCTATGCTATCAGAATCTCTTTGTTGTTCTATTAGTGGTAAGAAACGAATTAATGGTGGATTTACATAATTCTTTGTGGGTTATAGACCTAGGAAACAATAAAATGTTTTAATATATGTGGAAGTGGTTTTGGTGGCTGTGGATGAGATGAGGAATTGTTGAGTTTGTCTCTCATTTCTATACATACCGGTAAGTGAAAGCCAAGCACCAGAAGCCTTCAGGTTTTCTTCTACCACTTCCAGTCCCTACTTGGAAGTGGGATGCGATCTCAATGGACTCTGTTGTTGGGTTACCATGTTCCATGAGAAAGAAGAATGAAGTATGGGTTGTGATCGATAGGTTAACCAAGTCAGCCCACTTTATGCCCTTTCGAGTTATGTCCAAAGTTACGGAGTTTGGAAATATCTACATGAAAGAGATTGTTATCTTGCATGGAATTCCATATGTTATAGTATTTGATAGGGATCCTTAGTTTACTTATCAATTTTGGAGAGGCATTCTGGATGCATTGGAATATTAGGTCTGTTTGAAAATAGCCCACCATCTATAGACGGATGGCCAGACAAAAAGAGTAAGAAGGATTCTAGCAGATATGCTTCACACCTTTGTTCTAGACTTTAGTGGGGATTGGGATGATCACATAGGACTGGTTGAGTTTTCTTACAACAAAAGTTACTATTCCACAATTAGAATGGATCTTTTTGAGGCCTTGTACGACCGACCATGTAAAATCCATTGTTTTGGCCGGAGGTCGGTGAAAGGTCTTTGGTAGGACCAAACGTGGTACAAGGGATGACATTATTGATCAAGATTAGTCGTTTGAGGATGTTGACAGAACAAAGCCTATATAAGTCTTATAATGATTGACACAGTAGACCTTCAGAGTTTTTAATTGGTGATATGATGTTATTAATGTTTTCACTCCGGTTGGGTCATCGATGTCTTCGGAGGCAAGATAAGTTTTCAAATCGCTTTGAGGGAACTTTTTAGGTTGATGAGTAAGTGGGGAAGGTTGTGTACCATTTAGAACTTCCACTGAAGCTGATGTCGATACATAACATGTTCCATGTATTGTAGCTGAGAAACTATCTATCTGAACCATCTCAAATTTTGAGCTAGAGTGATCTTGAGATCGAGCTCGATTTATCATTGATTGAGCGACTAGTCATGATAGTTGATTTTAAGAGCAAGATACTTCATAGAGGGATGATTCCTATGGTACGTGTGCTATGACAGCATGGATCTGATATTCATGAGATGTGGTATTGTGAGGCACTAATGAGAGATTAGAGGACGCATCTCTTTGGCATGGAATCATCTTCAAAAGCTTTCTTGGGGAATAAAGTATTTATGGTGGGGAGGTTGTAACATCCTGTTACCATGATTGTGTATGTTTTTACATTTCTATGTTTGCTTAAGTTCCCTTTTTTGGTTTATATTTTTAGAGGTCATTTTCGGGGTTTACTACAGGATCTAGAGTAGGTACACATCTTATACTTAAGGTAAACGTCATGTAATTATTGATGGATACACGCCATGATAGGGGAGATCATGATGTAATCTGGTACAAATCCTGAATGGTGGTTACACATATTGTAGGGTGATATTTTCATTTTTTAGCATGAGGTGACGAGTTTTTCGGTGTAAATTATCCAACATGGACTACACCTCATGTATCTGAGGTACATGTCATAACCCGGCCTGCATCCAATTTTAAATGCATAATCCACAGTTCTGCTTGGTCATTTTTTATTCTATACATCATTTCTATTGAACCAAAACCCTTCCTAGGAACTTTTATAGGATCCACTCCTTCAATTTTGATCTGATCAGCTTTCCATCAACTTTTGACTTGTGTTACAATTCTGTGGAATCTTCCCTCCATCGATCTTCAAGTTCATCTCTTTATATCCTATTGGGTTTTTGGGGGATCGTATAGGAATTGATGGATCTATTCCATGTGGTATTGGATCATGGTTCTAGGTTTTGACTCAAGGTCTCCTTCACCTTCGTTCACGTTGAAGGGTGATTATCCGAGTGTTGTTCTTCGAGAAAGAAGTAGGCCTTTCTGTTTCAATTTTCCAAATTAATAAAAATTTATTTTATTATTTTATTTCAATTACTGATTTAAATTAAAATTCTAAAACATTGTTCAAATTACTTGAATAATACCCAATTCCAATTAATTAGTGTTGACCTCACTTGTTTTAAAAATCCCAATTATGCTTTTACATACCTTTGACAATCCCTATTAATGTTTATCTATATTCATATTTTCTCAATATATGATATTATGTTATAAAGATGATAATAATAATAAAATAATCCTTGAGATATGTTAATCAGTGTTTATATATGTTTATATAGGTTATAAATTAATTCAAACCCAATCTGATATGTGTTGCATAAAATAGACAAGTGTTTGTCACTGATCTACATATAGCGAGTGGTAACAGAGCTACCGGGACCTAGTCTACCGATATATAGATTCTCCGATAAGCTAAGGCTACCGATATGCACAGAGCTATCGACAAAAACCTATCTACTGATATAACAGGTCTACCGGTATGCTTAAGTCTTCTAGTATAAATTTAATTGATGATATGTACAGAGCTACCGATATGATGAAGTCTACCGATAGAACCAGTTCACAGATAGTTACCGATAGAAGTCTACTGATAGAGTAAGTCTACCGATACGAGCTACCAACCAACCTACTGATACACAGACTAGCGACTGATATGAAGCGACTGACATAGTCTACTGATACAAGTACAGAGTCACCAATACATCGAGCTACCGATAGACTAAGAGCTACCAATGGATTAAGAGCTACCGATACCAAGGGGCTACTGATACATTTCAAAATAGCTACTGATGAAAGGTCCTTCTACACAAATTCCACCACACACGCCTACCAACAGAAGGCTACTAATGATTGACCAACCAGTCAAACTCTATATTCTCAATAATATTTATCTATTAAACTAACAGTTACATTTTATGTTTTTAATGTAGTTAATGTTATTTAATGATATCTGTTGCCATGTCATGGAACCATACCTAGTACCCATGAAAAAGGAAATCATTCCCATTTGCCGGAGCTAAAATCTATAAAAGGGAAGATAAAGAACAAGCCGAAGACACATTCTACTGAAGTGGTCGAAGAGAGAGATACACGGTGTAGAGATTAACACAGAGATAGAAAGCAAAGTGGTTGTATACATAGATCACTACAAACCAAGAGGGCTCAACATCATTCAAACGCGGTGCATTTCTACAAGGATACATCAATACATTAAGAACACTAGACATACACGAAGAACATATTCTGAAGGAAACCACAAGCTGCATCTTTAGTGAAGAACTACAAAAAACACTTCATGCACTCAAGCTGATATGTTGTACCTGGAACAAGGAAGAAAACGACAATCTGTTTTTCAAAGAAAAACCAGAGAAGGACTCAGAAACTATTCTGACAAATCAAACGAGTCCAGAGCTGCACTGCCAATCACTAAATCTCTTATAAACTATTTCTCACTTACTTTAGTGATTCTTTCATTTACATTTCGAGTAGTGTTTGTACCCTGTTTATTTTATACACACACTGACTCTTGAGCTAAACTGGAAGATTCTTAAATCCTCACTCAAACTCTATAAATCTTTGTTTCCCACTATGGTTAGTGGTAGAGGTCAAGTAAGACCTGGATAGCTGTGAGCTATTGTTTGTTTTCCCATGTAGAACTGTGATAGAGGTCTTTGTACCTGGATAGTGTGTTCACTGTTGTTTACCCCGATCCAGGGTGTGGATCATTTTATATAAATTTTTTGAGAGGACTAAGTATCGGCTTGATACTGAACCTCTTGGTTACATCTGTAGTTCATTTAAGATTAAATCATAAGTATACTAAACATATATATATATATATATCATATTCTTCTACTGACTACTTTGAAATACAAAACTATTTTAAAGCTACTTAGATAGTTAAATAATCAAGTGTTTATACTTATTGTAAACCAGGAAGTTAGTTTCAAAAGTTATTTCATCTTCTGATTAAGTTAACTGAGACCTAATCACTCTTTGAGAAACTAATTGAACATTTACACTCTGTATAGATTCACTATAGTTTAACTTTGATTTTAAATAAGAGTATTTTAAGAGAAATATTTTTAATAGAAATTTTAATTGGAACTCAATTCACCCCCCTCTTGAGTATCCACTCCGACCAACATTTGGTATCATAGGATTGTTTATTAAAACAAATTTTCAAAATATTTTGTTTTTCAACTGTGATTTTATTTGAATCTTTAAAGATCTTAAATTTCTGTTAGTTCTAAATTTTATCTCTTTTAAAATATTTTCTAAAATCTAGCAATGGACAATAGAATAGAGGGTGCTGCTACTAATCGGCCACCTTTTCTTTAATGGTACTAATTATGCCCAGTGGAAAATGAAAATGAAAATTCATTTAGAGAGTATGGGTTTTGATATCTGGACTGCTATAGAATCTCAATATAAAATTCCAAAAACTAAAAAAACAACTTGGGATGAACCTACAAAGACTGCTTATAATAATAATTGTAAATATATGAATGCCTTGTATTGTGCTTTAAGAGATGAAGAGTTTAATAGAATTTCTTCTTGCAGAACTGCTTATGAAATTTGTGATACTTTGGCTATTTCTCATGAAGGAACAACCAATGTTAAAGAAATCAGATTAAATACTTATACCATTAAATATGATAATTTTGAAATCAAGACTGGTGAACCTCTTTATGACATATATCTTAGGTTCAATGAGATTTTCAATACTATGAGCTCACTTGGAAAGGCTGTTCCAGCAAAAGAACAAATCATGAGAATCTTGAGATGTCTACCAGAAAGATGGAGGGGAACTTCTGTTTCCATTAGAGAATCACGTGACATCAGCACACTCCCTGTTAAGGAATTACTAGGTAAACTTATGATGTATGAGGAGTAAATTAAAGTAAATAAAGAAGAAGATGATGAACCCAAGCGAAAATCTCTAGCATTCAAGTGTACTGCTTCAAAGAGAAAAGGGAAGGAGAAAATTCATGTACCTACTGAAATTTAAACAAGTGAAGATTCGGATTCAGATAGTGATGCTAAAATGTCTCAGATATCTAGAAGGTTTATGAAGTTTTATAGGAAGAGTAAATTCTTCAGAAAATCAAATTACAAAAGAAAATATGACAACAAGGGTCATTGGAAGAAGGATTGAACGAAATATGATAAGGAGGTTGATATGGTCTGCTATGAGTGCAAGAGGAAAGGACACATCAAGGATGACTGTCCAAAATTAAAATTCAAAAAGAAACATGATTATAAGGACAAGAAGTACAAGAAAGCCATGAAAGCTACTTGGAGTGCTTCAGAGGACAGTACACGTGAATCTGAAGTTTCTGACTCTGAAAAGAATCGTGCCAACATGTGCTTCATGACTAATACCTCTAAGGTACCTATTTTCCCTATGCTGAATGATTATTATTCTGGAAAAAACAGTGATTCATAAAATGATGAAAATATGTCTAAGGATGAATTGTTTGAATTTTGTAATATTATGGAAGAAACATGTAACAAAATTAAGGACAAGTATAAGTCACTAATGAAATATCATGCTCTCACTGCCAATGTTAAATATGCTTTTTATGTATAAATAGAAAAGAACACTCAACTATTAAAGGAAAAGACTGAACTGAAAATTTCTAATGAGAAACTTAGAAAGGACACAGAAAGGATAACAAAGGGAAAAGATACACATACTCAAATTTTAGGCAAGTGAGTTGCACCAAAATACAGTACTAGTTTGGGATACCAACCTGGAAAAAAACAATTCACTAAAACTCGATTTATCTCTAAGTCTGGAAAAAATTATGCTTATTCCATTTCTGGAAATTCCTATGCTTCAACTAGTTATTCACATTATTATAGATCAAATAAAGTTTATCTTTAAAAATATATTGATTCTGTAAATTATATGAGACCCATAAGACAAATATGGGTACCTAAAGCTTTGATTTCTAACCTTTCTGGACCCAAGAATATCTGGGTACCAAAATCATTTTTTGTTTAAATCTGTTTTGTAAGAGACCTATTTGAAGAGTTCTCACAAGAAGGTATGGTACATGGATAGTGGATGTTCAAGACATATGTCTAGAGATTATTAATGCTTAAAAATCATAAAAAAAGTTTATGTATTCCATGTCACCTTTGGTGATAATTCTAAAGGAAAAATCATCGGCCTAGGCTAGATTGGTAACACTGATTTAGTTTTGATTTCTAATGTTTTATTTGTTGATGGACTTAAATACAATCTTTTAAGTATTTCTTAATTATGTGATTATGGTTTTAATGTTATGTTTGAAAATTATTCTTGAAATGTTTTTAACTCTAAAAATGTTTTCGTATTTTATGCTTTAAGAAATGAAAATGTTTATGCTGTTGATCTGAATTCTTTAGCTAAGCATAATTTTACTTGTTTAAATGCTTTTCATAAAGAGTATTGGCTTTGGGATAGAAGATTAGGACAATACAATATTTATTCACTTATAAAATTTACTATGAAGAACTTATTTACAGACCTACCTAAACATGATTTCCCAAATGGAAAAGTTTGTAATCCCTGTCAAAATGGAAATCAACATAATGTTTATTTTAATTCAAAAAAAGAAGTTTCAACTTCTCAACCTCTTGAGTTGGTTCACATGGAATTTTTTTGGCCTTCAAGAGTTTCTAGTTTAAATTGAAAGAACTATGTCTATGTCCTAGTATATGACTTTTCTAGATATACTTGGGTATATTTATTAGCTCACAAAATTGAAGCTTGTTCTTACTTTGTTAAATACTCCAAATCTGTAGAAAACCTTACTGGACTTAAGATTAAAACTCTAAGAAGTTATCATGGCTATGAGTTTTAAAATCATGAGTTTGAATCTTATTTCTCACATAATGTCTATAGTCACAACTATTCTGCTCCTAGGATACCTCAACAAAATGGTGTAGTAGAAAGAAGGAATAGAACCCTTCAAGAAATTGCAAGAACCATGCTTAATGAATATGACCTACCTATTTATTTTTGGGCTGAAGATATGAATACAACTTGTTATATTATTAATAGAGTCTTTATTATAACTGTTCTCAAGAAGACCCCATATGAATTATGGAATAATAGAAAACCCAATGTTAGTTACTTTAGAGTCTTTGGATACAAATATTTTAATCTTAATACAAAGGATAATCTTGACAAGTTTTATTCTAAAAGTGATGATGGAATTTTATTGGTTATTCTTTAACTAGATAAGCTTATAGAGTCTTTAATAAAATAACCAAATGTGTGGAAGAATCTGTTCACATCAAGTTTGATGAAACAGATCCATAAGAGCCTAAAACCTCTCTTGAAAATCTTGATGAAGATTTGAGTGTTGTGGACCTAAATGATAAATCTAAAGAACCTGCTGTAAAAACATCCAGTTCTAAACATTTTCCAGAATCTATTTCTATAAAACCCAAACCTATAGATGAAACTGAAATTTCTAGTCATACCTTTACTAGATCAACAAGGATTTTAAAGAATCATCTTTTAGATGTTGTTGTTGGTAATCTTGATAAAGGGACATGGACTAGAGCTTATCTAAAAAACCAGGTTGAACATCAAGCCTTTCTTTCACAGCTAGAACCTAAAAATGTCAATGATGCTATCAATGATCAATTTTGGATAATGGCTATGCAATACGAGTTAAATCAATTTGAAAGAAACAAAGTCTGGGAATTAGTTGATAGACCCAAGGACACTTTGCCAATAGGCACTAAATGGGTTTTTAGAAACAAAGTTGATGAGTCTGGAAACATAGTTAGAAAAAAAACTAGGCTAGTTTCCCATGGATATAGTCAAGAGAAAGGTGTAAACTATTAGGAAACCTTTGCACCTGTATCTAGATTAGAATCCATTAGAATTCTACTTGCCTATGCTGCTCATCTGAATTTCATGTTATATCAAATGGATGTTAAAAATTCTTTTCTAAATGGTTTTATAATTGAAGACATTTTTATTGAACAACCACCTAGATTTACTAATCCTCATTTTCCAAATAATGTTTTTAAACTTTCTAAAGCATTATATGGTTTAAAACAAGCTCCAAGATCTTGGTATGATAGAATTAGTAATTTTCTTATTTCAAAGAGTTTTACTAAAGGTATTGCTGATCCAACTCTTTTTATTAAAAGAATTTCTAATGATGTTTTCGTAGTTCAAATATATGTTGATGATATTATTTTTGGATCTTCTAAACACTCTTTATGTACTAATTTCTCAGAGATTATGCAAAATGAATTTGAAATGAGTTTAATGGGAGAACTCAAATATTTTCTTGGATTTCAAGTTTTTCAAAATGAAAATGGAATTATTTTGAATCAAATTTAATATACAAAGGATATTTTAAATTTTTTTGGTTTGGATAGTATTAAGGAAAGTGAAACTTCTATGAGTACAGTATGTAAATTGGAGGCAGATGAAACTGGGAAACTAGTGGATCAAACCAATTACAGAGGTATGATTGGAATCTTAATTTACCTTACTACTAGTCGACCAGATATTATGTTTAGTGTGTATATGTGTTCATTATTTCAAGCTAATCCAAAATTATCTCATTTACTTGATGTTAAAAAAAATTTCATATATCTTAACCACACTATCAAATTAGGTTTGTTTTACCCAGAAGGATAATCCTTTGAGTTAATGAGTTATTCAGATGCTGAATTTTCTGGTTGCAAGTTAGACAGAAAAAGAACATCAGGAACATGTCATTTATTGGAAAAATCCTTAGTATCTTTATGTAGTAAGAAGCAAAATTCTGTAGCATTATCCACTGTTGAAGAAGATTATATAGCTACTGGTAGTTACTGTGCACAAATTCTGTGGATGAAACACATTATTTTGGACTATGGATATGATTTTAAGCATGTATCTATCAATTGTGACAACACTAGTGCAATAAACATTTCGAAGAACCCTATGTCTCACTCTATGACGAAACACATTGATGTAAGGCACCATTTTTTGAGAGATCATTACCAAAAGGGTGATATTATTCTTAAGTTTATTGGTACTGAACATCAATTAGATTACATATTCACTAAACCTTTGAGTTTGAATAGGTTAAGTTACATTGGACATGAGTTAGGTATGATAAAACTTGATCAGTAGCTAACTCACTGATGTAACCTCTTGATGATACCTTACGGGTGTAAAATCTCACCGATGTAAACTGTCACCAATGTAAACTCACTGATAGGAATTCTCATTGATAGACCCTACTGATGAGTGTGCTATTTTAATCTTCTGTCTGCTGCCAGAATCTGAATCGTTTTCACTTTATTTCATTTTATTTATTTATTTCATGATTCCTAAATGATAAAAATAAAGTCATAACTACTTATCAATCCACTAAGCCTCAAACCCTTACCATCAAACCTTAGCTCCCGAATCTTTTGAGAACCTTAAATCCTTTGAATTCGGGATGGAAAAAACTAAACTTCCTACCATTAGAGATAACTCTGATGAGCCAAAAAAAAAAGAAGAAAAAGTCCAAGCCAGAAGCAAGTGGAAGTGCTAGCAGAACAAGATCAGGAAGACAACCAATGAATCCACATCTGCAGAATAGAGTCATTATTATCGAAAAGGAGCTCAGCATGGAATGAAAGATGCCTAGAAAATTGTTAGTGCTCGAGGTACTAAAAGATGAAAAGTGGGTAGATTGTTTTTTAACAACAATGACCCCACTATCTAAATCTTGTGAAGTAATTTTATAACTATGTATGTTTTGAGAAATCGGAAGATGAGAACTGAGTAACTTCATTTGTGAATGGAAAAGAGTTGTCTTTTTCACCAACTGAGTGGGATGAATGTCTGAAAGTTCCACAAGAAGGTGTATCTGGATATGTCTCGAGAGCTATACCACCTACAATTGAGATTTTTGATTATGAGACTGCATTGGAAGAACTTACTGGTGATGGAAATCAAAGACAAGTAGTAGCTGCTGAAATGGATGGAGAGAACATATTGTTGTTCGATTTTGGTCAACATGCCTTAATACTAAGAAGAGGAGACTTTGAAAATTTGTAATATCAAGATATCTATCTCCTGCATCTTTTGAGACATGGAGTCAAAGTGAATCTATGCAGATTGCTGATGACTGAAATGGAGGATATGATTAGACCCAAGTCAAAAACTAATTCCTTGTTCTTTTCCAAGATGATCTCTGTAATGATCAAAGTGAAAGGAATAGATGAGTCTCAAGATGAGAAAGTGGTAGTAAAGAACAATTTCTGTGTCACCAGTACAGTTTTCAAATACATGAAAATAAATTAGAACCCATGGAGAGGAAAATGGGCCACTGATGAAAAGAAGGTGTATGATAAGTTTAATCCTGTGGATCATTCTTCAAGACAGAAGGATGTAAGGGATCTAGGTCTGGGACCTCATGAAGTGGATCCAGAATACAGTGATGATTCAGAAGAGGAATATAGATCTGCTGATGAAGGAGGGGACCCTGAATTTCCTCCTAGCCCAGCTCCTGAAAATCTAGATCAACATAAATCAGATAAGGAAGAAGCTTCTTTAGAGGATGTTGAAGTGGCTACTATAGATAATGAAGAAGATACTCATGAAAGTGAAGCATCTCTGTCAGTGGATTTGAGCCTTAGTCCAGTGATTGGACAATCTTTAGTTCATAATGAGGATGTAGCAGGAGAAGTGGAAGAAGTTGTACCTAATTCAGAGGACCCTCCTACTATTATAGAGAAATAATTGATAGTTGAGGATTCTCCTGAGAAAGGAAGACCTGCTAAGAATGCTGCGGAGAATGATGTTGTTTTACTAGAGGATGTGCCATTTGAGGGGGAGCATCAAACCAAGTTTGGAAGTGTTACAGTGGCTGTTGATATTGAGGATTGGGTAGAAGACCCACGTTTTGTGGTCTTTGGATTAGACTATCCTGATTCTGACAATAAAGCATCTCTCAATAGACCAAAGATCATTTATGATGATCAGACTGAGTTACTACCTGAAGATGTGGTCAGAATACATGACATGGATTCTTTGAAGAAAAAGCATAAGGACAGTTTTGTGGAAGAGATAAAGAAGTTGGAAGCTTCTCTGGTATCATCAATTAAATCGATCATGACTGACTCAGTTGTCAGTTTAGCATTTGAAAGGGTACCCATTGTAGTTGCAGCTGCTGATATGATCACCATGGCTGATCTGGAATCCTTAAAAGATGAGCTGAAAGAATCTTTTAGTGACTCAGTTGCTAAGATGAAGCACTGTTTTATTGAAGAGATGAGTATGTTGGAAAGATCTTTTTAACTCTCTCTCAGTTGTAAATTTTCAACCTTTATGGAAGAAATAGTGGAAGAAGTTAAATATTTCCAAACTCAAATATCTAGACTAGAACAAGATCTTGAAACTCTAAAGAAATCGGTTATCTCTATGGAATCCTACATGAGATCCTAATCCCAAGTAGACAAGGACTTAGCCTATGTCAAAAGTGTTGTAAGTCAGATGGTTTCAGTGTTTGATGGTTTTAAAACCTCCATGAAAGATCATGTTAAAACCCAGGATTCCAATGTTTAAAATCATAATAGTGGGTTGACCAAAAACATCAAGGAAATAGTAACCTTCTCTGTTGGTTCCATTGCATCTATGCCCTCAGTGGATTTGAATCTTTTTCGAGCTATGGTGAAGGAGGAGCTTGGTCAAGCTTCAAGCAGTGGATCTGCGGATTTATCCAAAATAAGAAAAGTTATGCTTGCTACTAGAGATTCATCTAGAGATATAATGAAGAATGTGTAAGACTATATGAGAGAAGCTTCTTCCTCTCAGAAAGAAGTGAAAGATAAGGTGGACTCCTATTTATGTAAGATATTCACAAAGCATCAACACAATAATAATTTCAAACTTCTATTGGAAAACCTGAAGTTACCTCTTTTCAATCAAACCTTCAGAGAGCAAGTCAGCAAACTAAGGGAATTGACTCCAGCGTTGGAAAAATTTATGGGAAATAAGGATGACTTCATATCTGGTATGGAGAGAGGGGGAGGCATAATTATGGATTTCAGAAATCTGTTGCTGCCTTTCCTGCATGTTGATGCCTAGCCAGTGATTGTACCTCCAGCCTTACCAGCCTCTGCCTCTACTTGTTCTCCTATTCAGATGAATCCTGGCCAATCAATTTGAAGCCTCACAACTATGATCACTCAAAGGACTCCTCAGTACAGACCAGACACAGTTTCTTTGGCTCATCCGCCAATGATCATTTCTGGGATTCCTAATCCATCACCTAAATCCACACCACCTGAATCCTCTTCTGAACCAAAAGGCAAATCACACATTGAGGATGTGGATTGAACAAATGCCTAGGATGTTTGATAGGAATATCTTGAATTTTGTGTCTTGTCTATGTACCTTTTTTCAAAATCTAATACAATTGGTTTTCCTTTATTTCTAATTGTTCTTTTTTTCTTGTTTCCATTTTTTTGATTATCACAAAAGGGGAGAATAAATAATGGGGAGAAAGTCTCAAAGGGGGAGAAATTTAATCTAAGGACTAGCTATAATGCTTTACCCCTCTGATACTATTACATTTCATTCTCTGATACCATTGTTCTACCTCTGACAAATTATGTTTTCTCTGAGAACATCGAATTTAATGATATTTCCTCTAATATCATTGCATTTAATTTTATATCTGATATAATTAATCCTTATTTTAAACACTATAATATCATAAGTTGTGATTATCAAAAAGGTGGAGATTGTTGACCTCACCTATTTTGATAATCCCAATTATTCTTTTACATGCCTTTGATAATCCCAATTAATTTTTATCTATACTCTAATTCTCTCAATATATGATATTCTGTTATCAAGATGATAATAATATTAAAATAATCCTTAAGATATGTTAATCAGTGTTTATATATGTTTATATAGGTTATAAATTAATTCTAACCCTATCAGGTATGTGTTGCATAAAACAGACAAGTGTTTGTCACTGATCTGCATATAACTACTAATAGAGTTACCGGTACCTAGTCTACCGATAGACAGAGTCACCGATATGCTAAGGCTAACGATATGCACAGAGCTATCGACATAAACCAAGCTACTGATAGAACAGTTCTACCGGTATGCTTATGTCTTCTAGTATACACTCAATCGCTGATATGTACAGAGCTACAGATATGAAGAAGTCTACCGATAGAACCAGTTCACAGAAAGTTACCGATAGAATTCTACCAATAGAGTAAGTCTACCAATACGAGCTATCGACCGGCCTACTGATACACAAACTAGTGACTGATATGAAGCGGCTGTCATAGTCTACCGATACAAGTATAGAGTCACCGATACATAGAGCTACCGATAGACTAAGAGTTACCAATGGATTAAGAGCTACTAATACCAAGGGGCTACTGATACATTTCAAAATATCTACCGTTGGAAGGTCCTTCTATACAAAATCCACCGCACACGTCTACCAACAGAAGGCTACTAATGATTGACCAACCAGTCAAACTCTATACTCTCAATACTATTTATCTATTAAACTAATGGTTAAATTTGATGTTTTATATACAGTTAATGTTATTTAATGATCTGTGTTGCCATGTCATGGAACCGTACCTAGTACCCATGCAAAAGGTAATCATTACCATTTACTGGAGCTGAAAGCTATAAAAGGGAAGATAAAGACCTAGCCGAAGACACATGCTACTGAAGTGGTTGAAGAGAGAGATACACGGTGTAGAGACTAACAAAGAGATATAACGTAATGTGGTTACATACATAGAGTACTATAAACAAAGAGGGCTCAACATCATTCAAATGTGGTGCATTTGTGCAAGGCTACATCAATACTCCAAGAACACTGAACATACACAAAGAACATATTTTAAAGTAAACCACAAGATGCATCTTTATTGAAGAACTACAACAAAAACTTCATGCACTCAAGCTGATAATCTGTACCTGGAACAAGGAAGAAAACGACACACTGTTTTTCTGAGAAAAACCAGTGAAGGACTCAGAAACTTTTCTGACAAATCAAACGAGTCCAGAGCTGCACTGCCAATCACTAATGCTCTTTTAAACACTTTCTCACATAATTTAGTGATTCTTTCATTTACATTTCGAGCAGTGTGTGTACGCTCTTTATTTTATAGACACACTTTCTCCTGAGCTAAACTGAAGGATTATTAAATCCTCAATCAAAATCTATAACTCTTTATTTCCCATTGTGGATAGTGGTAGAGGTCCAGTAAGACCTGGACAGTTGTGATCCATTGTTTGTTTTCCCACGTAGAATTGTGGTAGAGGTCTTTTTACCTGGACAGAGTGTTCACTATTGTTTACCCTGATCCAGGGTGTAGATCATTTTATATAAATTGTTTGAGAGGACTAAGTCTCAGCTTGAGACTGAACCTCTTGGTTACACTTGCTGTGCATTTTAGTTTAAATCATAAGTATACTATATATATATATATCTTATATTTCTGCTAACTACTTTGAAATACAAAACTATTTTAAAGCTACTTTGATAGTTAAATTAGAAATTGTTTATACTTATTGTAAACTATTAAGTTAGTTTCAAAAGTTAATTTCATCTCTTGATTAAATTAACTGAGACCTAATCACTCTTTGAGAAACTAATTGAACATTTACACTACGTATAGATTCACTACAGTTTAACTCTGATTTCATATAAGGGAATTTCAAGAGAAATATTTTTAAAAGAAATTTTTATTGGAACTCAATTCACCCCCCTCATGAGTATCCACTCCGACCAAAAATTAGAATATTTGAAATGGTTATGGCATTTAAATTTGGAAAACACCCAATTCCATTGAATTTGGGAGGGTTTGTGGAAATTTGGACGATTTAAATTGTTGAATTTAAATGATGGATTTTTTATCGAAATGTTTTCAATTAAATAGTAGAATTTAATTTTAAAAATGAATTATGAAAAGGATAAAAAAATTTATTAGATTTAAAACTAATGAAAATAAATTAAAATAATTTGATAAAAACCCAGTGGTTTTATCTTGTGAAAGAAGAATTTTTTTGAATAAAACCTCTTTTAGTTTTAAAGGGATATAAATTGGAATTTTTGAAAAGGAAGAATGTTATTTATTGTATTTTAAGTAGTCATAAAATAAATAATCTATCATGTAAGATTTCATACAATCTTTAGGAAGTTAGTGAGTTATTTAGATATAATCTATAGTATTACAATGTTCTAAGACATACTTTCAAGGGGTCACATCCCCGAAGGATTTATGATGAGTCACTTTTGGCTAGTGTCATAGGAACATGTGTATAGACATTTTTTTGAGTTCACTTAGAGAGTATAGAATCCAATAGTCGGTTAATTCTATTGTACCATTAGGAATATGACCATGTTACTCATTTTTTATTTATATTTGAGATATAAATGTATGCCAATATTGTTTGAACAACTTTACATACATTTAGAATTAATATAAATCATTTTATAGAAATTTTTTTCTTAATCCATTGTATTATAATTGTTCTATCTTTTGTAAATGATTTCGTGTTGATTAAATGTATATTTCCATCATTTTGAAAGTGTATAGAACATTGTGTTTAAATATGATTTTTTTCCAAACATTTTTTACCTTGAAAAAATGAGAGCTTTTCTTTGGACAATCTATATTTGGAATCTATTATAGAATCCTTAGTGGTATCCTATTGGGATTAGTTTCATTCCCTACGTTTTCCTCAGGGTGTTTTTAGAATTTCTTCTTCCATTTTAGAGAAAGGGGAAGGGATTCCTTGTAGGTGGATCCACCAGCTGAACCATGGTCTTGGTGAGTTGTGTTCTTAAGGACCATGACACCATTTTACTATTTTAGTACTTGGATTAAGTACTTTTTATTTATTTTCTTTTTGTATTGTAGTACATTTAATCAAAGTGGATTTATACTATTGATATGTATACTTTCTTTTTATATTTTTATTCTGCATTCATGTGGAAAAATTGTTCCCACATCCCCCTGTAGTATCTAGATTGTGATGTATTTTATTATAACACATACATATTATCTACCCTACCAAAATTCAAGAACGTTATTCTATACTTATCCTCAATGTAAGAATTTTGGTTTTGTTCCCTAATATATGTTTTCTAAATATAGTTTCGAAGGTTGTTGGTAAACTTCATTTGATACCAATTGTAATGCCCTGACACCAAATTACTAGAGCTATTGCATTATTTTATTACACTGACATGATTACATGGAATCATTTCCCAAAAGACTGATCAATTTAACAGTCTTGGAAAATACATTATATACATGAACCATTTATTATAATTCAAAACATAATATGCCACATAGTCAGCAATTTGAGAACACCATTATTCTCTTAGATTATCCAGGAATATCAATCATAAAACATTTCTTGGAATCCTATAAAATCAAAAAATATGAAAGGGGTGAGATCAAATGCTCAGTATGGATAAAAAATATAGAAAAAGCTTTCATAAATATGAATAAACATTTAAGGATTGTTATAAAACCATAAAACAGTCATTTTATACATAATAATAAACATTATATGGAAAGAACAAATCAAATAATTATATTTAAACATTCACATGGATAATCAACTAGTCGAATAATCACATTTAATATCATCAACTAATCTCATAACGAAGGATTGAATAATTCTAGACATCTGAAACAAACCATCGAGACCTCAACCAAGGCATTTGAAAATAAATGGTTAAGGCCTCGATGAAATCCACATATAGTTTGCATCATGAGACCAACTGATACATCTAGGGGATATAGTGGGCCCTGTCCATCACTTACTAAGTCCAATACATTCCTCACATGAAAAGGGTGAAATATAACACAAACATTCATATTAAAACGAGCATACGAAATGTTAATACATTAACAATAATCTATGAATGATATTAAAATATAACATCTATAGTAAATTATATCATAAATCCATCAATAAATCAACCTTAATTAAGCATGAAATCAAACAAAGGATGTTTACATAGATGAAAGTAATCGGACCGAATCATTAACTTTTTGATATAAATATCTCTTTTTTTTAAATCATTTAAAAGGAACACAATTGTAAAAGATTTTCTTTTGAATATAACCTTGTTAGATTTTAATGGAAGCTTCAAAATTTTAAGGAGGCATAATGACTGAAAATTCTCTTTATGTTGTATAAGTTTAAAAAAACATTTTTTTCTTAATTTTTCAAAAAGGTCACAATGTACTTGGTTTTGAAAAAAAAAGATTCTTTTCAAAATGTTTTATAAATAGTCAAACATGGGTATAAATGATTTTAAAAAATTATAGAGAAATAGTAAATATATTTCAAAATGTATTTTTATGAAACATGAACATGGATGATAAAAATTCCCCAGTAGATACTTCGTATAAACAATCTTAGATAAAAATGAGATTGTGAAAATAACCCTTACCTTGTATTATACTTTATTCGAGGGTGTGTTAACCCCCTATATAATGGTTAGAATATATTAAAATGAATTTTATATCAATTATAAAGAATAATTTTTATGTTATATTTATTTATTATATCCATTTGAATTATTATTAAACCCATCCAAATAAATTATTATTGAATATCAAATTACACCATGGCGTGGTGACGGTAAGCTGTACGGACACACACGTGGTGATATTGTAATTTGTAGGATGGATAAAATGAGGAATATGGTGTCTCATGATTATAATATAATCTAAGTATATGTATGATAATGGTTTTATTACTTTGCTATGGAATCAACATAGATCAAGTAAGTATACAAATAAAGAACGTTGAAAGTGGTTACAAGACAATTACCACTTTTTCGGGCATCTCCATTTGATTTTCACAAAAGGAATAATTATTATGGATTTATGCCCAATGTATGGCCTCTAGGATATAGTGAGGGATGTTGGGAGAGTTAATGGTTAGGCATTGGCTGAGACAAAGGTATTTAGAGGTGTTAATTAAAGTTAAGGAGAAGTGCCCTTTTATAAGATAGTGGAGGGGCATTTTTAGAAACACCAAAACTATTAAATTATTATAAATTAATTTTTGAATAAAAATGGATCCAAAGTGTATTATTTAAAATATTATATTATTATGGGTATATATAATCTGAACCAATAAAATTTAAACATGTATTTATTGTTTTTTGATCCTTATCATTTTGATTAATCTTATTTAATCTATTTAATTTAAATTATGGTAATAATATACTAAATATTAAATGGTTAAAAATATTAACTTATATGGTGTCAATTGACCACAAATGGACACTCTAATATATATTAGACCTTATATATATCACGTTTTAATTTTGAAATATTTTTATTAATTTTAAATAATTTAATAAAATGTTACTTCTATAAAATATCAATATTGTCAAATTTGACATTATTCATTACTTTCCCTTTAAATAAAATACAAACAAAAAGACAACTTCGAACCAAGATATTAAATACAATCATAAAATTTCATATTCTACAAGATAATATGTTTATCACATCAATTAATTCATATTAAGTTTATATTAATATTTTCAAATCATTTATTTGATATTTTATTAATAAAATAATCTTTGCATCACTGTTTTTTCATTATTAATGGTAATTATTTAAAATTCAAAAATTATAGAATAATTTTTATTTTGTAGGAAATTATTTTATATTTCCAAAGAATACTTATAATCTATGTGATCCCTTAGTTACCACTATTTTAAAATTAATATACTTAAATAAAATGAGAGTGTGAAATTTTGTAACATTAATTGATGTTAATAATATTCATGTCATATTCATGGAAAAGTGTCCATTAAATGATTTTATTTCAAAAATTAGATTATAGAAATCTAATTTAGTAACCCAATTACAGTTTTATAGGTGTTAGGTTAATTTTATAATATTATTTTTACTTTGAATTACCATATATACCCTAAACCACTATTATAAAAAAATTATTATTGTTACAATTCATAATATAAAAAAAATCATATTTACATGACATGGACCCACTAATTACAAAAATGGAATTCATTTTTCAAAAAAATAAGACACATAAGTTTTAGTAATTAATTTAAAATTAATCCCCATTGGAAAAACAAGAAAATGAGCTTTTTAAAGGATAAAACCATCAAAAGATATATTTATACCAAATTTCAATGTGAAATTAAATACAATGAAAAAATATATTAGATGCAAAATGCATAATCAAATTGTACATTCAAACTAATTGAAATGATCATATAATAATATATAAAAATTATATGAAAAATCATTTTTGAATTAAAATGCAGTAGTTTTCACAATTAATTAAAATATGAAAGTTATCAGAAAAACACAAAAAATTATCAATCTAAAATATGATGTACTTATTCCAAAGAATAAGTTTTTTTTTGTAAAATATAATATATAAAAGTTTCAAATATTTAATTAAAAAGGGGTTCTCCATTAAAAGGTGGAAAAAATACATTTTTGTAAATAACTTCTTTTATCTGAAAAATAGAATTTATTTTTATATCATGTCCTATAAGATGAAAGCGAAAATTAAATCAAAAATTAAAATTGTGGTTAATACTATTAAAAATAAAAATTAATTAGCTATATTATATTGAAGAATAATATTTTATAAATAAATTTTTGTTCGGTAAAACTAGGACTTCATTGTAATACAAGGAAACTCATTATTGTGTGTAGCATAATTATAACATGGTGTTGCGAAAATATCAAGAAAAGAAAAAAATTAAATTAAATTTGAAATGAAAATATAATAATGTCTAAGGGTGTTAGAGATCCATCATTGTCATATCCACCCCCAGAAGAGTATTATCCATACATGGATGATGGGTTCCAATAAGAGGAAAACTCATGTACATTATTCACTCACCCTTCTCTTCATCACCTTCAAACCCATTTTTGTGTAATACTGAAAGGTTTTTATCAATGATGGAGGCATTTACGACACTCCATTTGGAACAAACTGAAAGGTTGGGACGACTTGGAAATTTGGTAGAACAGCTCTCTATGATATTTTCTAAAATCGATCCTCTGGTTGAGTCTATCAAGGGTGTTATAACATTGTTTCACCAAAAGAGACATGTTATGATGTAGAACCCACCTATCATTTATTAGAAATTTCAAAAATTAATTTTCAATACTTAAATATTTAATATAGGAACACATATTATCATGTTAATATTGACCTTGATCACACATTTGTCTTGGAACCCCTAGTTGATTACATACCAGTTTCAGAGAATGCATTCAATTATTTTTAGGTTTACAACATTTCCAAGATGGAACCTCAGGAGGAGGGGGACGTACCAAATGAAACCAAAAACCAATTCCACATTCGTCATCTACTAGATATAGAGTTGGGATACTGTATATCACCAACCAGACCACATGAAGGCCATGAATCATGGAAGAATATTGAGGGTGCTGGACATGTGTGGTGGTTCACACTTTAAAAGCCACATCCATCCTCAGATTATAGGTAATTACCCATAACTCAGATTGACCCAATGACATAAACCAAAGCTTCTTGTTGGGAGGTAACCCATAAATTTATTTCCCCCATCTTTCAAACTTTTTCTTTTTTTAATAAACACATGTAATTTCACTCTATGTAACACACCGTGTACTACCTTCTATTCTGTCCACTGTTTTAATAAAAGGAAAATGATAAAACACGTCATGTATTCCTTCTAACATGGTGTTTACTTTTTCTTTTTATTGTATATCAAAATAGTTCCTTTTGTATAAGTAAATATTAATTAAGTTAGTAAATAATGATACGGAATTTGTCAATGGTAAGGTCACTAGAGTGTATCTGAGCCATCATGGGTTTGAATCACTCCACACCTACCTTTGGTACAAGCATCATTTTTCTAAAATCATTGTTTTAATAAAATTATGTTTGAATTTTTCTAAAAAGTAAATAAATGTTTCTAAAAATAAAATAAATCCCATGATGGGGTTTGATCGGTGGGTAGGTCATAACCCACTAATCCAAAATACCTGGGATCGAGTCCTGACAACCAACTGAGTTCCATCATTTTCACTTAAATAAAACCACACATCATGCAATTTGATACATGTTGTTTGAGTCATGTTTTCATAATACCTTAAATGTTTTTCAAAAATAATAAATCACATTGGGATGTGGTAGGTTTATTAGAAGAAATGTATCCCAGGGTTAAAAAGACTCGAGTTCGAACTCGACTAATATCCATGCTCCATCCCAATCATTCAATAATTTAATCCAAACATCATGCGTTTTAATTTTTTTCATATAATGTTTCACCTATAATTTATGTATATAAAGTTAGAGAAACTGTATAGTAATATAACCATTACTCTAGTGGTTGAGGTCGTATGTTCATAATGGATGATCACTGGTTTAAATCACACCCCAAACACAAGACTAATGGTTATATTTCTCTTTTATGAATTTTAGAAAACAAAACATGTATTTCTTTGATACATTATGTGTATAGGATTAATTTTTTTGAAAATAATATATATTTTATATATATTTATTTTTACAAATAATAAATAAAAATTATTATATGGTTTTCTATAATAATTATACTTTTTATTTTTATATATTTATAAAAAGAAAAAAAGTCTCACGTAACATGTTAATGGGAGAACACATTGTGTCGTCCCACATTAAATATGGGCTGCCCTAACCTGCCAGAGCCCATGTCGACCACCCCTCCTCCTTGTTTTCTCCCTTCCATAACTTCTCCCATACTTCATCACACACCTCTTCATCCAATCCACTATTTTGGTTCATTTCAAGCCCATATTTCTTGAACATTCCCATACTCGACAAAAGTACACCATTCGACACCGAATATTTCAAATTCTTAGTCACATATAGAGGCATTTAGGGATTGGTTGACTATTCGGATAACACATGTAGTACATGGGGTAAATAAAGAACACACGCCCTGTACTATACATACACAGCCACACACATCATGTTGCTCACATTGGACAACACACAGTGTGTATGTTCGACAAATGTTCTGTACAAAGCCTCAGCCCGATCACTAGGACCATGCCATATACTGTGAACATATGTCTAAAATCCCATTTCTTCACATAGAGTGTGTATTTTTAGTACATGAAATGTATTGTATTCGATGAATAGAAGTCCTTGTAAATGGGGGTACATGGTTATCAATCCATGCTCTGGCACAAGCTATGTAGTTCCCGAACACGGCGTGTACTTTATTGTATGACCATTAAGGACAGGTCCCGATCTAATAACATACACGGACACCACCTGATGTTCTCACACACAGCGTGTACACATAACTACACGACATTTACTGGCCATTTCTCCAAAACATTCCCACTTGGCAGGTTTCTCTAGTGTACACGGGTTCCTCACCTCGATCACACTACACACAGTGTAACTTTGATCTACAAGCTGTGTACTTTTTTTTTTCTGATTTCTCACTTTTCTATATTTTCTTGTTTTCTTTTCTTCTATTGTTATCCCTTATTTTTTTATTTACAAAATTTAGAGATTTTGAGAGTTGGATGTGTCCTGCACCCACTTATAAGGAGGAAAGACCGGCTCGTCGCTGGAATTGACTTCGGCATTCTATGACAACTTCCGCAACTAGGAATATTCTAGTATCCAAGTTTCCAGCCTTGGAAATGATTCCTCCTCTAATACCAACACCTTCAACATCATCAACTACTGGTCTTAAATACATTATGATACATTCTACAGAGCTTACTGATCCATCGAATATCACATCTACTACTACAGAGGGTCCTCGTACAATGGTTCTCACTACCAATGCAACACCATTTAAGTAATTCAGGACAATAGTGGACCATAATATGTTCATTCCACCTTCCACAGCTAGAACAAGATCAGGGCTAACCCCAGTATTAGCTTCTCCACTCACTGCTTCAACAGCAGGGTCCTCAACCTCTTCAGTTACAGCTCAACTATAGCTAGCTCAGGCTACTACCTTACCCTATCCACATCCATCCTTAGTCTTCAATGACAGACATCCAGCTGATGACCGGTGGTAGTGATTTTCACGGTGAATGATCTAGTTGAGTGGCTGCTTCCTTGATAGTACTATTCCAAAATTCCATGGTATCTATGAGGACATTGAAGATATCCTCATCCACACCCATTTGATTGGGATACTCCATGACAACACCCCCACATTTTGAGATTTATTTTTGGAGTTCATTGAGACTTTTGAGTTTGATGGGCCATCATACCACTAGATGTTCAGCGATGCAGTTACACCAGTTAGATTTAGGCTAGGAAACTTACCCTTTTCACAAACCATGAATGAGTTTGGCTGAGTGTGTTGCTTCTACACCCATCCTTCCACCCCCCAACACTTGATCCTCTACCATATCCTCATCCTTCCACCACAAAAACACCATTGAAATCCCTAGAAACTTATTCCATTCTCTTATACACTTCCGAACTAGATAAAACCACTACTGCTACTAGCCCATTTGTGCCTATCAAGCCTCCTATGCGGAGTTATAATCCTTTGCCTCCAGCTACCACTAATTCTGATGTCCCCACAGATGTACCAACTATATCCCTCGCATAGTGCATAGAGCCCGAGAAACCCGTTTCCTGTACCATTGATCCTATTCTTCCAGATCTACTTGTTCCTAATGATACCTCCTCTGAGGTGACACGATGACTTGTTTTTGCATGCTTGTTTCATTATATATATATATATATATATATCTTTTGTGATATTCTTGTGATGTGATTGTGTTTGTGAATTCTGTTTTTTTATTTTCATAGAAAATCACATGTACTTTGGGTCACTATGGACCTCTCTATTCGACTAATTCCCATCTTTTTGTGCTCCCCATGAGAGAAGTGTTATTTTAGAGTTTACTTTATTTTTTATTTTGGCATTAATTCTTTCCCCAATTTTACTTATTATGTCCCCTTGTGTTTTCTTAATTTTCTTTAGTGGTGTACTTGGACAACCATGTATCATATTATCTATGGGGAGAGTCTTTTCCTGGAATTTTCTTTTCCCTTAAACTAATCAAGGAGACATCATTAATAGATGAAATATTTTAAATTGTAGAACTTTTATTGATTAATTGTAAGTATAAATAGTTAAGACATAAATGGGAATAATATAAGTTAAATGCTTATGTAAGATTTCAATGTTCTTTAAAATGATTGTAGATATAGTTTTAAATTAAATTTAAATTCATGGACATTTACATTTATTAGAAAACTTATTTTTATTCATGTCATGACCTGATTGACCCTTTATTTTTACTCATTCTGAAGAGGTATTTAAATCTATTTTGGCATATTCTTTCTCATACATTCTTTCCTGATAGCTTATCATGATTTTCATAATCACTTGAACTTGAGAGTTTTACACTTCAAAACTTGAATATTTTGAATCACATAATATGATTGAGGCATTTGATTTATTTCATCCATTTTGACCTTGAGACCTACCCTACATCTGACATTCATAGAATCCTTAGATGCCCTAATCTACCTTGATATGCAGACAAATTACAAGCCTATTTATTCTTTATATGAAAATTCTTTTATAATTTTTCATGATTATTTCTTTGGGATTATAAGAGAGATTTTTGGATATTCATGGTACATTTTGGTGACAAACCATGAAATTAAGAATGAGGGAGAGTACCTCTTATTAATTTGGGTTGAAGGGTTCTAACCTCTATTCATTTTATTTTTAGTGAACCATATGTTAATATATATATATATACATGTGTGTGTGTGTGTAAAAAATCCAAAGAGGCACTAGATTCATTCATTAAACTTTATTTATTGTTTATAGACCCATTTTGGCAAGGGAATTTTCTCATGGAGATGAAACCCTTTAAATATCTTGAATGGGGATTCACTTTTTATTGAGAATTATTATTAAATATCATGAATTTTTATTTATAAATTTATCCTCTTTTTTAAGCCTCTGGGATTTTTTCCACATAATTACTTACCAACCAAAATCCTCAGAATCTTTTGAATGTTATTGAAAGTACTAATGATTTTTTAATTTGATTTATAAGGTAGATAATGTGAATACTTTCAAGCATATGGATAGAGTTCATATACCTGAGATTTCAAATAACTCTGATAAAATGAGCTGGAGTGGTGAGTGCGATATTTTTTGGTGAGAAAAATCATCACATGGCATGTGTATTTATGAAAAGTTGGACAATATGAACAAAAGAAGATGCAAATATTTAATTGTAATATATTAGAGGCATGATTAGAATATGTTTGGAATTGAAATAAGTTTTGTGTATTTTAAAATCCTATGTTATGGATATACTATTTATAATTATAATTAGTTGAAAGCTTCCCTTTTTAGTGTATAGATATTGTAAACTAGATGTTGAGATTCTGCTTTAGGGAAAGAAAACGACAAAGTGTGGGGTTGCTTGATGTTCCGGATTTGTGTATATATATTCATACATTCTATTGACTATAAAACTATGTTTTCATCGGAAGCATGTTATTTTGTAAATAAAATTCTTTAATTTGGTGTTCATGATTATTTCCAGGTATATTCTTGCCAATGTCACAAATTAGGAAAAATCAGAACAAAATTATATATATATATATGGCATGTACTTTATCAACAAACACCACGTACCATTTCCCAGACACAGATTGGACAAACTGAGTACACTCCCATGTCCCTAGAAAGATATCACACATATTTTACTACCCAATTAACCATTGTGTCCTCCATTATAGATGAATATGGTAGCTTAAGTCAATGATACACACTATGTGGGGAGGTTCTACACACTGTTTACCCCCACCAACCAAACACTGATGCATTGAAAGTCATTGGGTGGCTCAGTGAATCACCTATCAGTGGAGAAGTCCATGAAAAATAGATTTGACCATACTAAATGCTGTTTAACTAATAGTTCAAACCATATATTCTTCTGTTCTATAAATTAGAGTGCATCCATACATATTTGAAGTGGGACATCCAGGGGGAGGTGTAATAGCTCTGCCTTCCAAGGCTCCCTCAGATATATTTCAAGTTTCCCTTTCCTATTTTTATTTCTGTTTAGTGAAATTATTCTCTTCCCCTTCTTCATCTCATATTCGTGGTAGGGATTGAGTTTTGACTCAATCCACGCACTGTGATCATGGTCATCAATGGTTAGTTTTTCCCATTTTGGGGGTTGTAATAATGACTGTGTGTTATTTGTAATTATAAATCCTTTGGGTTTTTTATTATGAATTTTGTTTACAAATTATTTAATGAATCTAATTCCTTACTCACTATTGGTGTCATATTGGACCAAGAATGAAAGCAATGGAGAAAACTAATGGAGTTGCAATGAGAGAAGCCATGACCATAGGGTGAGCTTGTAATCACATTATTTTGGGGTAACAAACGTAAAATTTTTTTGAATAGTTAATTATCAGACCAAGGAATCAACCTTTAAATGTGTATTTATTGGTTTTCGGACCAAGAAACAATGATTTTATTGAATTCTTGTTGTAAATACATTTTTAGAATAAATTCAATGTTAAATAAAGATGATTGTAGTGAAACATGGTAATAGTTATAACCCCAACATGAATGTTCTTCAGTTATTTTATATTATTTTGTTTTAAATTTAATTTTCCCAAATAGTTTGACTATAAAAAATATTCCCTTCACTTATTATTTCTGTAAAATCGACTGAGACTCTCTTGATTCACAATGTGTCTTAGTGTTTTCCTTGTTTCACCATGTGATCGACCCTGAAAGTCAATAGCTAGCAGTTAGTTGGTTTACAAGGGAACAAATAACTTCTAATTTGGTACTGATCATTATAACATGAGTGGTTCCATAAAATAAATTTCTAAACATCAAGGCAGTCTTGTGAAAACCAAACAAAATAATTGGCATTATAGTTGTGGAACGATGTTCAAACTTAAGTATAGGAAGAATTTTTCAATAGTTCCATAGTTTCTTATTTTTTCTTTCAAATTTATTTTTATTCGATTTTATATAAAGTATTTTATATCATGGTATCAAAATAACAAGATTTTGTAAATGGTGAAGGATTTAAATAAGTATTCAATTGACCTTAGAATATGGCAAATTTTATAATAGTAGTATGATATCATATATTAAAAAATTATGGCTGAAAATTTTGAAATCAACCAAATTATTTTTCAAGATATTCTACAAAAAAATAAATTTATAAAATCCATATCTATTGATTCAATTTCTAATATTTTAAATTTAACAAAATTTTATAAAAAAATCAGAATAATAACGTTTTAGATGTTGTGGTAAAAAAATTTATTAACTTTATCTAAGGGATAAAGTAAAATATTATATTAATCAATTGTATTAAAATTGATTAGACACTCTGAATGAATTGATGATTTTTTTACATAAATCACATCGATCGTTCAAATGTATTTAAATTTAAGAATGAAATCATAGACATTAAATTTTTAAAAAAATTATTGTTGTGTGATTCGTGGGATAGATAATAGATATTATTGAAGAAAGTCCCCAACATGGTTATTAATTGTATATTAAAATTAAATAAAATTATATAATGGTGTGAACCTTAATGACATGGAGACATTGAATATGATAGTTAGTGGTGATATCAATAACAATTTTATAGATAAAATATTTGAACCACTTGAGAAAATTTCATTAAATGGAACTCAATTATATGTAAAAATTTAATTTTATTATTATGAAAAGAATTACATGAATATACTGTGAGAGTATGTGAAAATGTTGTAAATGATGTGAAATAAAATAGATAATTTTAAGGATAAATAAAAATATCAATTTATATGAGTTTCAAATGATGTTGATACAATTCTATGGTTGATACACATGTATGAATTTTAAAATTTGAATTTGTCTAAATTTATTATTAACAAATAAATTCTTTTTAGAATATATAAAATTCGGTTATGTTGGGTGGTTATTCAATATGATAATGAAATAAATTATTTTTAAAATTTTTAAATAAATGATATTAAGAAAAAATAAAATTATAATGATTTGATTTTGAAAATGAGTCATGGAAGAAAAGAGATAATTTATCAATAAGGAAAAATTCAATTTTCAACATTTTTTTTGTAAATTTTTCTGTGGTTGAGGTTTAATATTATATTTTCTAAATCTCTGTATTCGATTAAAATTTTTTTAAATTTTTTAAAAGGAATATTTTGAGGTAACATTTTTTTAAAATACTTGTATCATGTCCATGAGTAAAAAACGGTCTAAAATAATTCAAAAAAAATTTTCATTTAAATTTCAGGTCCCGAGGAACTTTTTTATTCCTTTTTGGATTCTTGAAAATGAAATTAGAATGAAATTATGAGATAGGGAACCGGTATGAATTTATTGTCATGAATGATATTGATATAAATGGTGCATAAAGATATATCACCAATATATATATTAATTTATAAGTGTAACTCCATTCTATTAAGTACCCCAATAGAAATATGGAAGATATTCTAATAGAGTTTGAAAAATTTAGTTTTATAATTATTTTTATTAGTATTAACATTGAATAACATTACAATATACCTTTGATTTTGGGATAAAAATTTCATATATCTTGAAACAATGAAGTTTTTGTTAATGACGGATAAATATATTTTCCTATTAGTGTTGAAGAATTAATAACAGATGTTTTCAAAGCTCTAAAAAATATATAAAAAATCATGTGTGTGATTTTATGGATGTTCAAGACTACAATTAATAAAAATAATATATTTCTCTTAGTCGGTATCCAAATTGGGAGGAACATCTTGATTAAGAATTGTAGTGCTAAAAAACTCAACTATTAGAGAAATACCGAAATTAGAGCTCAATACATTTATAAATTCTCATTAGTAATGTTATATTTTGGAAGATGAAAAATTACACTTCAATAAAAATGATCAAAATTATAAGAATCATGAAACTTAATAGATATGGTTTTTTAATATGTGAAGGTGTGAAATTGAATGGACCATAATATATATTAAGTTATTAATCCCCATAATCTATTAAAATTATATACTTTGGGAAAATGAAAGTAAATTCTCAACAGAAACATAGAAACAATTTAATTTATAAATAAAATATGAGTTAAATAAAGAAGATATAAAATTATTGGATTTTAGAATCAATTTTTCAATCAATGTTTATGTCCATTATAGATTCACTAAAAATGGATGAATGATAGTGGTTGAAAATGAAAACACAATTCAATTTCGTTAAGAATTACTAGTTAGAGAGTCTATGAGGTTTATATAAAATTAAATGATGCAATGTGTAAGGATTATTCTTCACTGCCATTAATTTTCTAAATTCTATATTTGTTGGTTAGACATAAATATTATTATTTTCAAGGTGAATATTTTTAATTCTAATAGATAATATTGGAAGCTAATGATCAAGAAAAATTTTCTTTTCCATGTCCTTATAGAATATATTTATAAGGACAAAATTTATTTGGGATGAGTAATGCTTTAGTAACATTCAAAATATGTCTGATGGATTTATTCTCTAATATTATTGAGTATTTTATCAATGTTTTTATGGAATATTTTACTATTTATGAATATTTTTTTAATATTTTTTTAATAAATTGGGATAATTTTCTTCAATGGTATGAATAGAAGAATTTGGTTTTTAATCAAGAAAATTTCATTTAATCGTTCAAATTGGAATAGTTCATGGGAATAATTTTTTGGAAGAATGAATATAAGTGGAACCTTCATGTATTAGTCTAATCAAATAACATCACCTCAAATTCTAGTTAAGGGTGTTTGAAGATTATTTCATCACATGGGATTTCATATAATATTTATTAAGATATTTTATCACATTTTAAATTTAATGAAAACATCATTAGTGAAACACAGTAATTTCACATTTGATAAGAAAAAATTGAATATTTTGGAGACTTAATAAAAATATTTATTGAAGAACAAATTATGATATAATATTATTAATACATTCCTTTTTAACTTATTCTTGATGAAAGTGATCGGGAAGTCAAATCCATTCTTTATTAAATAAAATATTATTTTTTAATAAATTTAATATGCTAATAAAACCTCAATGATTCTCAAAAATAATTATATAGTTTTAGAAAATAAATAACATTTATTGATTTTTTTGTTAAATAAATTCTATCCTTTTATTTTTCTGTTAGAAGTGGTAGTTTATACCATTCATTCCACATTGAATTGTATTTGAAATAAGACTGATGAAAAACCATGGTTTAATTATTAGGTTTCTATACATTGTTATCTTTTGGATAAAAAAGATAAAAATTGAATTAAAAATGTAATAGTAGGCCATATTTTGATAATTAAAATTTTTAATGGAAATAAAAAGATAAAAGTTAATAGAAAATTCCTAGATGTATATTTTTTATGATTTATGTAAATATAATACCATGGTTTTTTGACAATTAAAATTATCTTATATTTGGAATTATATTTCTAGATCTTATTTTTAATCAAATGAAATTTTTTATAGCTGAAATAAAGAAATATTTTTAGCATTATCCTTTCATATATAAAAATTATACATATGGAATACCAGGGTGTTGTTTTCAAGATACGAAATTACATATAATTTTCAAAAATTTATATGAATAAAATTATTTTACTAATCATAGTGTAAAAATAATTATTGAAAAAATATTAGAATTTTTTTTGGTTGACCATGTTTAAAAATGTTAAGGATTTCATGGAAAGCGGTTAAAAAATTCAAAAAATTGTAAATGTCCATTTGAAATTGAAAATTCCTAAAAAACATACTCTTAAAATAGAGTTATTTGATATTTGGGAAAAGTAATTTATAGGAGCTTTTCCTAAATACTTTAGTAATACTTATATTTTGGTATGTGTTGGGTTAAAGTAGTTGTGTGTTTATATAATTAAAAAATTATAGTAATGAGAGTTATCTAGAAGAATATTTTTTTCATGATTTTGGTTACTATGGTTAATCATAATGAAAATGTGGTTAAATTTTGGTAATATTTTTTTGAATAATATTTTGAAAAATTATGAATGAAAAAATTCTAGAACCCCTTATTATCCATAAGAATGTGGCTAGACATATGTTTTAAATCATGAAATTTAGAAAATATTTTAAAAAAATTGAATGTGGGTATGATTGATATTTAAAAACTTATTAACAATTTTGGGATTATGTATCACATACATGACTTATTGTAATGTAATATTTCATTTAATTTCCATTCATGACTTGTTTTTGGGGGTTACCAAGCTTTTACGGAGAAATGAGTGAGTTTTCATTAATTGGGTCAAACTGTGAGCCCAATTCCAGATTCAAAAATAAATTTTAATTCATTTATAATTCCTTTATTTTTCAAAATTTTTCATCCATTCCAATTCCTACTTGTCATATCCTGACATATTAACATCACAATATTAATTTGTACCATTTAGGAATCCATAATCATGGTGTATAGAGAGTTTTTATTTAAGATATTGGGCCTTCCCGAAAGCCCATTTCCTACATTAAAAATAATTTTAAAAATTTTAATATTTCCTTCACTATTTGCGTTTTTTTGGTGATTCCAACTCTCCCTCGAGCCCACATACCTAAGGCGCGCCCCCAAACTCTCCTCGACCTATTTTGAGCACAGTTGCATCTCGAAATTGGGAGATATTTCTCAGGATTGCACAAATCGCCCAGATTTGAGGAGGTAAATTGATCCTTTCATAAATCCTTCAATTTTTATTATTTTCCCCCCATTCCAGTTCCTATATGAACTCATAATTATTTTTAGAAACTCCATTAAATTTTTATCTGTTTGAAAAATCAGATTCTGGCCGATTTTGGGTCGTTTGCTTCAGGGTTGTTTTGGGTAAGTGATTCCTTCTTGGTTTCGTCCTTTTCCTTTAGGGTTTCCTCCCTCTTTCATTATGTTCTAAAATTTCCAGATGTTATGGTTCGATCCTAGGGTTTCATTTGGTGTATTGTTGGTCAAATTGTGTGATTTAGGTCTGAATTTATCTTCCTTGAGGTGCGGCGGTGGTGCGGTTGATGTTTGACACCATGTTTTGAGGGTTTCGTCATAAAAGGTATGTGATTCCATGTGTAAAAATTTCTAGATGAGTTAGTTTGCTTGAATTACTTATTATTCATGTTCCTAATATGGTGTGTGTGGTTCATGAACTATTTATGTTGGATTTGGTAAATTATTTTTTTTATAGTTTCATTTTAGCTCAAAATTCAGTGTTTTCTTGTGCCACCATTTGGGTATTGTTTGGGATTGTTTTATAACATATGAATTATGTTTAATAAATCTTTTTTGGGATGAAAATTATTATTTTTTGGGGTATTGGTGTGCCACTAGGTCTTAAAGAGGTTTCTTAAGGGTTTACGGTGTAAAACCTTATTGTACTTCTTGAAATTGATTTTGAAAACGTGCGTTTTTCAAGTGGATATTTTGTGGTATTGTCTGAGGTGTTTGTATAACAATTGAGGGTAGTTTGTTAAATTTTTTTGGGGCTAAAAATACTGTTTTGAATTTATATTTGTGTCATTTTTTCCTTGAAATACGGTTTTGAAATGGGTTTTATGTTAAAAGCTTTTCTACACTCTTTAGAATTGTTTTATGAAATTATTGAATGGTTGAATGATTTATGTAAGAGGTGAAACCATATTGGGAAACTGTTTTGGATTGATTATACTTTCGAATGGACCATTTTAAATGTGAATAGGTCTGTCATGTGATGTGTATCCTCTTGGAAATGTTTTATGAAAATGCTTAATGGACTTACTGAAATGTGAAAGCGGTGTGAATGTGATGTGGGTTGTTTGTGTGAGTGCGTTGTGAAAAATGGATTTTTGTTTATAAAAAGGGTTTTATGAAACATGTGAGTGGGTTGTTATGAGTTATTTATCATATTTTTAGGGACTTGATAAAATTGTTAAAGGATGTGTCGGATTGTGAAAGTTATGAAAAAAGTGTTGTGGGCTATTTTGGTGTGAGTTTGATTTCAAAATACATTTGAATGAAAAGTGAAATTTGTGACTTGTGTGATGTGAATGGGGCTGTTTGGATAATGTGTGATGTGGAAGTGATATTTACATGTGAAAAGTATATTTCTTGTCTTGTTGAACATGTTTGAGCACAAAGGGAAAACCCGGGTATCTAGGTGGGTGGACGTGTACTAGTATGCTAGTGAATCCGTGGGGTTTGGCCTCAGTTTCACTTAGCAGGATTGACGCTTACAACTCTAACTAAACTTTGATGATGATGATTGAGGACCACTAGGTTATGGGTATGTTCCCTACTAGTGGCTCGTGCACGAGAACAGATAATTTTTGTGGTTACTCTCACCGAGATACGAGGTACTTGGGACCCACAGCTAGCTAGTGCCTAGGGGTTATTTTCCTATTGCTTGTGCTCATTAGATCCTTTGTAATTTCCGTTAGTATATGGTATATTTATCTTTAAAATTCAGTAGATTTGGAATTTATTTTAAAAGTGTTGATTCTTTAAATTATCCCACTTGAAAACTGTTTTTTTTAAGTTACTTCTTTTAGAAATTGTAACTAGAAATTACATGTTTTCGAAAACTTGCATGACTTTTCATCTTTGAATGTTTATCACAGGGAATATCTTAGTGGTCATATCCTACTGAGAATTGGATCACACCCTACTTACACCCTTGGGTATAAGTAGACTTGGTTATTTTTGTTGTCGCAGGTTTGGGTATAACATTTGTACCAACAGTTCGGGTTTTCACCGGTCATTCATGATGCAGTGTTGTGGAGATGGTTTGAGGGAAATGCCTCTTGCCATGTTGAGGTTATTGGGATGTTCATTTTTTTTGTTTTGTTCCTTTGTTATAGTCTTGTTGAGTTGTTTTAGACTATTTAATTTAGTTCTGATTTTCTGTAAAACATTATTTGGTTTGAAAAATGCAGATTTGTTTCATTGGATTCTTTTGTTGTTTTATGTTTATAAACTCGGGTAAATCATTCCCTATTTTCATTTTATGATACCCAGGCACTTATGCCAGCCCGTGGGGATCAGGAACGCTCTTCGGGCCTTGGAACGGTCTGGGTTTGGTGCGGGTCTGATGGTGACCAGATCCAGTTCGTGACAAAATGGTATCAAAGGAGGTTCGCTCTCTTTGGGTCATGTTATTTGGGGAACAATCAGGATAGACTAGATTTATGATTTTCAGGACTTGTAATTTTGGTTATGAGTAGTGTGGATGATCACCACACCTCATGATGGGATTCAAGTTGCCAGGGGAAGTTCGGATTTATCTATGTCTTTTGGTTTTCTTGGTCTGATGATGATTAGGGGAAATAAAAAGAGAGTTCAGTTAATGGTCTCAGTGAGCTCGCAGGGTCTGGCAAGCCATGTGGAGCCAAGGATATTCCATAGAGTACTCTCTATGATGGTGAAGTGATTGGAATGTGGCTTCCAACCATATTTCCAAGTCACCCACTGAAACTAGTTTCCTCTCACATTGTTTTTTGCTTTAGTTTTGATGTCATGGAACTTTGGTTTTAAAGTGACTTGGTTTTAAGAAGTTTAAAGTTTTTGTGGAATGATTTTAAAATAAATATGGAATGTTTTGATTAATGAAATGGTGGAACTGAATTTTCAGAATTGTTTTGAAATGGAAAATAGTATGCTTATACCTATTTTGAATGCTGGAACCATATTGAAGTTGGTTTTCAAAAGTGTTTCCAATGTAGTTTTCTAAACAATTAAAGGGTGTTTTAATGGGTTGAGATGTTTTGAAATTGATGTGAATAACATGAAAGTGAGTTCTAATATAAATGGTTGTGTCCTTATGAAATTTTTTGTAAGATGTGAATTGGGATTTTGATCTCATTGTTAGCAGTTTTGAGAAAAATGTTGGGTTGGATGACCATTTTGGTTTTGAAAAGTGGAAAGAATATTTGTTTTAACCTTTCGTATTTCCATGAGTGACCACATGCATGGGGTTATATGGGATTATGGATGGTTTATGGCATGACTGGATGAGTGTCGCGACGGATATGAGGACGGTGCCCAGTGTGGCACAAAAACATGCATGTGTGAGGCCCATGGGGTACCATTGGTGGATACGCTTACTGCTAAACCGTTTGTTTTTGAAGAATTTTTTTAAAGAAAAACATGATGTCTTGATGAATAGTTTGGTATGGTTTGTATTATAGGGTTTTGAAAATGTTGATATTATGGGATGTTTTGAGTCCAAGAACCCCTTCAGTTTGAACTGTGTTTTGGGTTTGTGTTTGGTCGGTAAGCTGTGTCGTAGGGACGATTAGTGGTCTCTTTTGAAAAATGTTTTGGGATGCCATTACGGTGGTTCCCTTCATGTTTTTGGATCTGGTTTGTGGAAAGTTTTGACCAATGGACCAGCTTGGTTGGGTCCTTGGGGTCTCTCATTGGATAAGGCACGCCCCCATTAAGGGTTAATGCACAATTGAAGTGCAACTCGTATTGTTTCTCCATTGGAAAATCATTGAGTTGATCAATATAAGTAATATTTTATTGATTATTTTTGATTGAGTCTACAACCATTCATTTAGTTGATTTGTGGATCCACTTATAGTGGGATAGTGCTTGTGGATTGTTGAAAGAGACCTTAGTTTCTTAAGTTTCATGATTTATCTAAGATGGAAGTGTTCTCTGGGTGTTTGTGTGGATGAGTGTCATGATGGTGTCTAAGAGGGCCTCTGGGTTCTTCATAGTTCATTGAAGAAAGAGTTATTATTAAACCACCAATTTTTATATTTTGGTCATGATATGATATTGTGTCCACTTTTTGGACTTGTCTGTTGTTTAGGGACTTGGAATATGGTCCTGTTCCATGTATTGTTTCTATGAATCGCAAGGGTCATGTTTGGGGACGCATTGTGATGTTGTGTGCTCTTTTGACTGTAAAGGTGAAGGTCACACAATCCTCATAGGTTCTCTATTATGTTGGGAGTATGTATTCCTTGCGAAAAACATCAAATCCTCTATCTTAGAGGAAGGTGTTTATACATGTCATGCCCTTCTGTTGTTTCTCATCAAAAGAAACAAGGTGTGATGTGTGTGCTTCTTCTGATCCCTTGTTTCAGTGAAATTTCTGGTTTTTGTAAAGTGAGTTATGGAGTGTGTTATGTCTTGATGAACCCATCAGGGTATGTGGTGTTGTTGTTTATGGCATCGAAAGAAGAAGATCCATATTGGGGTTTCCAAAGCCTAACTATGAGGCCGAAGATGCTTCAATATTTTGAGCTCCAGCCATAGGTCCTGGAGAGAAGCTGGCACGTAGTCAAGGGAAACCCCAGTGTCATTTAAACCCTTGTACAAAGTCCTATCCTTAGTATGAAAGATAGGAAGAGTTTAAACCTATGGTGTCATCATATTTATTCTGTTGTTACTGTTCGGTGGAAATAGGTGGAGGGTCTTGTACCCATTTCATCACACAATGTTATTCCTTCCCCCTTTGGTTTCCATTGAGTCTTTGGAGAATGGTTGGAAATTTGGCTAGACGAATTGAGAACACGGTTTTCACATGGTTAGTTCTAACCATGAACAAAAAAAATAACCATGTTGATATAAGGATCCACATAGTATCACACAGTTTTCCAAACTGTGCAGACTAACTGTGTGACCGGCCTAACTCCTTAATTTTGGGGTCTTTTCATGTCAACTCACGCCGGTCGGTTAAGATGGTTGGTTCTTGTAGTGGGAAGACCCAGCATGGGTATCATTCATATTGTTTTCTAAATTTCTAATGGATGTATACCCCTTGTACTAGGGAGTCTGTTTGGGCCTTCCCCTATTAGTGTCTTGATTTTGTCTCGGGGAAAAAAATTAAGTTGTCTCTTATGGTGGGGAGCCCATTTGTGTCTCTTCATACGAGTAACTCATGTTTTTCCTTGGTATTGTCTGGGAATTAGGTAATATCATTTGGAGATATCTAACTACTTACATATTCCTTGGGTAAACATTGATATTGGAGAGTGCCCAATGGTTTAGTTACATTAGGGTAAGTGTAACCTTGTTCGATGTTGTTGTTTATTTGGGAAAATTGATTGAGTATTGTTCAGTTTCTGTTTGAGGAGTTTTCATTTGGGATAAAGCCTTAATGTGATGGATTGTTTCATGAAAGTGGTGTATGATTGGTTTGTGAGAGTATTTGTTCCTTCATTGTTCACTGGAGGTGTTTTGGCCTTTGGGGGAGAAACCTGGCAAGGGAGTACCTCTTGGTTTCTCAATTGGGTTTGGTTGTTATTTTAGCGTTGTTATGACTTTCTAGGGTGGAAAGTTATCATGGTGGGGATAATTATCACATAAATGACTTATTGTAATGTCATATTTCATTTAATTTCCATTCATGGCATGTTTTTGGGGGTTACCAAGCTTTTATGGAGAAATGAGTGAGTTTTTATGAATTGGGTCAAACTGTGAGCCCAATTCCAGATTTAAAAATAAATTTTGATTCCTTTATAATTCCTTTATTTTTCAACATTTTTCATCCATTCCAATTTATACTTGTCATACCCTAACATATTAACACCAAAATATTAATTTGGACCATTTAGGAACCCATAATCATGGTGGATATGGGTTTTTATTTAATATATTGGGCCAGCCTGAAACCCCATTTCCTGCATTAAAAATAATTTTTAAAATTTTAATATCACCTTCACTATTTGCATTTTTTTGGTGATTCCAACTCTCCCTCGAGCCGACATACCTATGTAGCACCCCAAAAATTATCCTCCCCCTATTTTTAGTTCGGTTGCATCGCGAAATTGGGAGATATTTCTCTCGATTGCACAAATCTCCCATATTTGAGGAGGTAAATTGATCCTTTAATAACTCCTTCAATTTTTATTATTTTTCCCCCATTCTTGTTCCTACATGACCTCATCATTTTTATTCGAAACTCCATTAAATTTTTATCTGTTTAAAAAATCAGATTCTTGTCGTTTTTGGGTCTTTTTCTTCAGGATTGTTTTTGGTAAGTGATTCCTTCTTGGTTTCTTCCTTTTCCTATAGGGTTTCCTCCCTCTTTCATTATGTTCTAAAACTTCCAGAAGTTAGGTTCGATACTAGGGATTCATTTGGTGTATTTCTGGTCAAATTTTGTGATCTAGGTCTGAATTTATCTTCCTTGAGGTGCGGCGGTGGTGCGGTTGATTTTTCGCACCATGTTTTGAGGGTTTCTTCATAAAAGGTAGGTGATTCCATGTGTAAAAATTTATGAATGAGTTAGTTTTCTTGAATTACTTATTATTAATGTTCATAATATGATGTGTCTGGTGTGTGAACTGATTATGTTGGATTTGGTAAATAATTTTTTTATAGTTTCAGTTTAGCTCAAAATTCGGTGTTTTCATGTGCAACCATTTGGGTATTGTTTGGGATTGTTTTATAACATATGAATTTTGTTTAATAAATCTTGTTTGGGATGAAAACTATGATTTTTTTGTGGTATTGGTGTGCCACTAGGTCTTAAAGTGATTTTTAAGGGTTTAAGGTGTAAAACCTTATTGTAGTTCTTGAAATTGATTTTGAAAACGTGCATTTTTCATGTGGATATTTTGTGGTATTGTTTGAGGTGTTTGTATAACACTTAAGGGTAGTTTAATAAATGTTTTTGGGGCTACCAATTTTGTTTTGAATTTATATTGGTGTGATTTTGTCCTTAAAATACGGTTTTGAAATGGGGTTTATGTTAAAATCTTTGGTACACTCTTTAGAATTGTTTTATGAAATTTTTTAATGGTTGAATGATTTATGTAAGAGGTGAAACCATATTGGGAAACTGTTTTGGGTTGTTTATACTTTAAAATGGACCATTTTAAATGTGAATAGGACTGTCATGTGTTGTTTATCCTCTTGGAAATGTTTTATAAAAATGCTTAATGGACTTACTGAAATGTGAAAGAGGTGTGAACGTGATGTGAGTTGTTTGTGTGAGTGCGATGTGAAAAATGGATTTTTGTTTATAAAAAGGGTTTCATGAAACATGTGAGTGGGTTGTTATCTTTTATTTATTGTATTTGGAGGGACTTGATAAAATTGTTAAAGTATGTGTTGGATTGTGAATGTTATGAAAAAAGTGTCGTGGGCTATTTTGGTCTGAGTTTGATTTCAAAATGCATTTAGATGAAAAGTGAAATTTGTGACTTGTGTGATGTGAATGGGGCTGTTTGGATAATGTGTGATGTGGAAGTGATATTTACATGCCAAAAGTATATTTCTTGGCTTGTTGAACTTGTTTGAGCACAAAGGTAAAACCCGGGTATCTAGGTGGGTGGACGTGTACTAGTATACTAGTGAATCCGTGGCCTTTGGCCTCAGTTTCACTTATTAGGATTGACGCTTACAACTCTAACTAAACTATGATGATGATGATTGGGGACCACTAGGTTATGGGTATGTTCCCTACTAGTGGCTCATGAATGAGAATGGATAATATTTGTGGTTACTCTTACCGAGATACGAGGTACTTGGGACCCACAGCTTAATAGTGCCTAGGGGTTATTTTCCTATAGCTTGTGATCATTAGATCCTTTATACATATTGTCGGCATATGATATATTTAGCTGGAAAATACAGTAGATTTTGAATTTGTTTTAAAAGTGTTGATTCTTTAAATTATCCCACTTGAAAACTATTTTTTAAGTTGCATCTTTTAGAAATTGTAACTATAAATTATATATTTTTGAAAACATGCATGCTTTTCATCTTTGAATGTTTATCACAGGGAATATCTTAGTGGTGGTTTCCTACTAGGCATTGTCTCACACCCTACTTACACCCTTGGGTGTAAGTAGACTTGTTTATTTTTGTTGTCGCAGGTTTGGGTATAACATTTGTGCCAACAGTTCGGGTTTTCCCAGGTCATTCATGATGCAGTTTTGTGGAGATGGCTTGAGTGAAATGCCTCTTTCCATGTTGAGGTTATTGGTATGTTCATTTTTTTTGTTTTTTTCCTTTGTTATAGTCTTGTTGAGTTGTTTTAGACTATGTAATTCAGTTCTGATTTTCTGTAAAACATTATTTGGTTTGAAAAATCCAGACTTGTTTCATTGGATTCTTTTGTTGTTTTATGTTTATAAACCCAGGTAAATCATTCCCAATTTTCATTTTATGATACCCAAGCACTTGTTCTAGCAAAGTGGGGATCGGGAATGCCCTTCGGGCCTTCGCAAGAGCTGAGTTTGGTGCTGGTTTGATGGTGACCAGATCTGGTTCGTGACATTATGGAATAGTAGTTAAAACACCTTTGGATGTGTCGATGTTTAGATTTTTATTTAGATTTTTTTAATTTACTAGTCTAATGGGAACAATGATGGTTTTGAGAAATTATTTTAAGAAATATTGATTGTAAATTATAATTTAGAATGTTTTTTTGAAAAATTAAATGAATTGGAATAAATTAAAAGAAATAATATTAAGGTGTTTATATTTATAAAGAGTTTAAAATGGCATGGAATTAATGTCATAACTTAAAAAAATAATTCATCGAGGAGAAACATTTATTTATTTTTAACTTGACACTCAAGATCATTCCATAAATTTTTTTGTCTATATGGAAAATTCCATTTAGAGTTATTTGAGATAATGTTTTTTGAGAATTATAAATTTAAGATTTACTTTGGAATTAGTTTAATGTTAATGGAATTTGGTTGAAATATTTCCTCAATTAATAAATCATGTAAAAGACGTATACATTTATTTATAATTTAAACCAAATATATTATAGAGGTCTATATACCTACATTATAGAATAAATTTTAATGAACTAATATTACAAGGTTGGTATGTGTAATGTCTATAAATTTTTTAGTTTTAATGTTTGTAAAATAATTGGATATTTTGTAAAATTTTCACCTAAAATTTTAGAATATAAATTTTTCTTTATAAATGACCCCATGAAATAAATTGATTGTTCCTTCGACCACATAATTGGGATTTTACCCTATGATAGAAATTTGGAGTACATCAAAATGGTTTTGTGTCATGGTACAATAGATAATTTAAATAATTATTTATTTCAAATGGTTATGCCATATTTTGTGCTTTTGGGGGAAATGGATAATTATCATACATGATTATTATTGAAAAAAAATTGACCACATAATTTATCTCAAAATTTATCCTTTTCCTTAGCTAAAAATATTGGGGATTTTTATGAAGACATTGAATTTCTATTCATTTTATTAAATTAATTAAATAATATATTAATTTATTAAATTTAGCATAACAAATTTTTTTTAATTTATCACTCAACCATATCATGGAATTTAATTTCATTTATTGTATGGTGATCATGGCATGATGTTTTTATTTATAGTGAATTTCGTTTTATATGGGCATCAAGCCCAACCTACAATCATTTTGTAAAATTGTTTATAAATAATTTTCAACACATCCACCAAATTGGATTCATTTTTTGTAATGTGAGTAATTTTATTCGCTGATAGGAAGGAGTTAGTGGCCCCCCAAATGGTAGGATCCAAAAAAACAAATCATTTTTTCATCGATTTAATCATCATACCCAAATATAATAAATAATACCATTAATAGTTGTTTTTTTTAAATTCATTAGGTATTTGAGTTTTGGTAATTTGGTTTTTATATTCTAGATAAAATAAAGTTAATTTAGTTTTATATCACTTACACATAGCAAAATCATTGTTGGTTGTCAAACCATCAGTGTGGTCGATGGTAGCTACCCTGACTCGTAATTATTTTTAGTATCCATAGACATTGCTATGTTGTCAAATCTAATTTATTTAATAAAATAATTTGGGTTTGGAGTACATTTGAAATGAGGTTCCACGATTGATGATTGTTCTTTCCCATATGAAGTGAATGAAAATTGAATAATGTGTTAGGGAAAAGGGGAAATTTTTTCACAATAAAAAATCATAATATTGAGCTTTTAGTAAAAAATCACAGTGTATGGGTTTTTTGGGAAATGTGGGTGGCTAATATCCAGGGTAGTTCCTTTGTTAAAAATAATTCCAAGAAGTTGTTTCCCAGGAAGGAACCTTCTTTGAAAATATTTTAAAGAAATATCGTTCCTCAACAATGTCATCTTTGAAATTATATCAAAGAATATTCTTTCGTAGAATGTGTCTTTTTTAAAACTATTTCAAAGAGGGTGTTTTCTATGCCAACACCTTCTATTTTCTTATAAAAATATTTTTATGATTTATATTTAAATATATATATATAATAATATTATAAATAGTATCTACCTTTTTTCTATTCAACACTAATTTCATTGAAATATTTTGAACATATTACACCATTAAAAATACATCTATGTATCCCTTTTATAATGGAGTGGTCCTTACCATCCATTCCAAATTTTCATTATGGGATTCATGTTCCCCATTTAAATCATATTAAAATAAAAATATTTTGTCACTAATAAACAAATAATTGGATTAAATGTTTTAATTAAAATTATAATAAAAATTATTTAATAATATAATATATTAATATTATATTAATTTAAAATAACCTATAGAATAATTAATAATATAATTAATTTTATTTAAGGTCTTAGGGGGTATAAGAAATGAAACCACAAAAATAACCTAGGCAAGTAAGGATAAATTACCCCAACTAAGGGTTGAAACCCTCCAAGTTGTAATTTCATTATTAATAAAGAAATTAATATTAATTAAAAAAAATGTAATTAAATATAATTACTTGTAATAATGTAGTTGATATCATATTTATTAAACTAATTAAATAATTAATAATTATAAATAATAATTATTTAATTAATTATAAAAATTTATAATAATGTAATTTCTACTCAAATAATTATGTAAAATTAATAATTACATAATAATAAAAAATATACATAACTATATTTTTTTCCAATAATAATAAATTGTCAAAACAGTAATTAATAACTTAATTAATTGGGTACTTAAAAATAAATAGTAATATTTAATAATTTATAAAATTATAAGAAAAAATAATAATTCTCCTGTTTATAATAATTAACAGTTTAATTATTATTTCATATTAATAGTTAATAATTTTTTTAACAATTATAATTTTCAATAATATAAATAAATAAAATTATTAATTAAATTAATAATATAATTATTATTTTAGTTAATAATTAAATATTAAATTGTGTATTTAATAATAAATAAAAATATTTATTTAATTAATAACATGATTCATAATAATTGATAAATTGATTTATGAAGAAATTATTAAATTAGTTTATAATACTTAATTATAATATAATCATTAATAAAATTTAAAATGCAGTTAATAATATAATTTAAATTAATTAATATTTAAATTAATAATATAATTAATATAATATAAAAATATTTATATTTTATAAGTATTATTTACAAAAACAAATATTTAATAATAAATTGTAACTTTAACATAATTAATAAAGTATTTAATAATATTTAATCATGTTATTTAAGATAAAATTATTAAATTGATTTATAATAACTAGTAATAACATAATTATTAATGAAACTAATAATGTAAAAAATAATATATTAAAATACATTTTAAATATATTAATAATATATAAAATATAAATTGTAATAATAAAATAATTAATAATAACTAATTATAAAATTTATAATCATTTATAATAATAATTAATAGTAATGTAATTAATATTTTTAGTTTGAATAATTGATAATAATTATAGTGGTTATACGTAATTTAATTATTTATATATTTAATAATACATAATTGCCCTACAATTAACAATTTAGTTAATTATAAATAATCCTTAAGCATAAAACATGTCATGGGAAAAAATTAGGTTTATATAATATTTTTTGATATAGAATTTTGTGTATCGTTTATATAATTTTTTGTCACTATTTTTTTTGTTTTCTTATTTTCAATTTCTTTTATTAGGTTCCATCAATATTTTTAAATTTTAATTATTTTTATTTAAAGTTTATAGATTATAATCTTTTAAATTCTGCTATTTGGGGATATGAATTGAAAATGACTTAGTGAGGGATTTTGAACTTAACATAATGTTGATACACTTTTGTGATATGATGTAATTAACATGAACTCAGTACATGGAAGTTATGATAATTTGGGAAAACACATGTTATGATATTCATTCTTATACTCAATCCATTTTATATGAGGGAAGTGTATATAGAGTATGGTTTGATATAGGTGGGGAAATAACAAGTAGTTTTCCAGATAACAATGATTTAGTGGCTAACTAATGATCCATAGTATTTTGTTGTGTTTTTGACCCAATTGTCAAACTATATCTTAATATTGTAGTTTATTATACCCTAAGACATGATTATGATGAAAATGTTGAGTTATTATTATGATGATGTGTTTAGAAATCACCCCAGAGTTTTTTTAATTTTCTATTGGGTGGTGTCATGTGTAAAATCCCAGGTAAATAAAGAATATGTCATATTTAATATTTATTAATATTTGTGAATTAAATCTTAATTTTACTTTAAAGGGGTTTCTATGTTTGATAGCGTACCCGATACGCAACAACAAGGTTCTTTAAAATCTTATGTTGCACACTAATAATAAAATATTATTATTTTAAATGAAAGTTAACTCCTAGCCGTTGTATTGGAGGGAATGAAAAAAACCTACTACAATATGATTATATATGTTTTTTAAATGTATTTACATTTATCCAATAAATGTTAGAGGCTTAAAATGTGAATGAATCTAATTTTAAGCATAATTTACATTAAATTGTCAATTTACCACCTTTTAATGGTGAACCCTATTTAAATATAGTTTTGGTTACTTTAATAATTTTATTTGACCAAATAAAATCCTTCTTTGGAATGGGGACATCAAAATTTACATTGTGTAAATTTTTGGAATTTTTCCGATAAAGTTCATTTTTTAATGAATAGTGTATATATTGTATTTTAATTCAAAACTGTGTTTTAATATAATTTATTTATATGGTCATATTATCTTTTTAATTGGTTTTAAATTTTAATTAGAATATATTTTTACCATTTAATCCAATGTTGTTCATTTGAATTAATTTCACTTTGAAATTGGACATAAACTAGTGTCAATCTTTTGATAGTTATTGTTTCTTAAAAACATGCTATTTGCTTTAACAAAGGGAATTAATTTTAAAATTAATTAATGAAACATGTATGTTTTTAATTTGGAAAAATAAAAATCATTTTTGAATTTTGAATATCAAATATATCTTAGGATGAAGTTTTGGTATTTTTCTAAAAAATATCTATTTTTGATGAATAGTGAAACCACTTAGTAGTAGTTAAAAAAACTGTTTTTTCATTTAAAAGAAATTTTACCACTTCTGTGAATTGAATTTCGAAAATCCAACCTATATTTTTGTTATCAAGAAGTAAAATGTGGTTCAATAAGATGAAAACAATTTTTGGTGAATAGTAACTTTTGACTTTTATTTATCACAGTTAAAGGTAAATAAGGTAATTCAAGGTAAAAAGAATGTTATAATAATTTAAAATTACCATAACACATGTCCAAACCATATTGGTTGAGTCATTTATGACCATGGGAATCATTGGGTCGATTTTGGGACCCCATTGAGCCACTTGGGAGTGATAATGAAAATTTATATTAAATAACTTAAAGTAAAGGCAAAAATGAAAACAAAAAATATCTTTTAGTAACATAATTCTTAGAAGGGGTTATCTAAATTATCTATTTTACTATAAATATCAATTGTAAAGATAAAAATATTTCCTATATCATGGTATTTTTTTTATCATTTTTTGACATCATATAAATTAAATTATTTATGACACAATAACAATGTAGCATTTACCTCATTAATAAATGATTTAAATAAATAAGATTGTAATGATTAAAATATTATCCAAACCAGTCTAACTATTATTAGCTGATTTTATTTCTACCATGAGTCATCTAATGTTCTACTATAATTATTTTTGGACCTTTTGAAACTGAATATCATTATATAATAAAATAATATTTTCACACCTTCCTAAAGAGCCCCTCCTCCCCTTATGAAAAAAGACCACTCTTAACCAGTTCCTCACACCTCTCAAGCCATTTTTATCATCCAAAATCTGCCCCATTTGTCTCCCTACACCCCTATACTCCCCCTAGAATCCTTATCTTAGGAATAAGGCACTTCAAGAGGTTCTTTGGTTCAATCGAAGAGAGTTACCCAAATTAAAGGTAACAATTTCTATTAATTGTTTTTTTATTTTACTCCTCCAACCCCTAAACTCTTTTTATTCCATTCTTCTATAATAAAATAATTATCTTCAATATACTAGGATGTTGTTATGGGAATTATTATAACTACACTTACACACACCTCCATCTAATGGATGAAGAACATAATATTTCTATGGATGGCAAACTAACGCCTCACGAAACGATGATTGTTCAAATATCTCCAACCACCTCTCATGGTGGCCATTATGATGGAACTATATTTATATATGATATATTTTATTTGTATGTATCCTTTATGCTTCTGTAATTTCCATTTATATCATTCCTTTATGGTTTCCATTATGGGTAAACACGATAATCTCATTAGAGGAAGTGCAGACTTCTGCCCCCTCAAATTGAAATGACTCGTTAATTACATATGTGGGATGTATAAAGGATGGAGTTAATGATATAATATATGAAATTATACTATAAATATAATATACCTATGTATCATTATGTTTTAATTCCATTGAAATAAGAAATAGAAATGAATGTAGCGTTCATGCGTACGTACGACTTACCGTCTCCATGAACTGTGCATTTCATTTCTAATCTCCAAATGTTATGTACTATTATAAATACAAATATATACTAGATATATAATATATATATTATATCTACATCCTGATTATAATTCTCGATATAATAGACTATTGACCACATGGACAACTTGTAAATAGAAGGTGTTCATTTTTGACTCAAGCACCAAATACCGACAAAACGACCATTATTAACTTAAATGATTACATAATGTTTATAACCTGGTAATAAGTGATATAAAAGGAATTATAAACTTTAAAAATGTTCTTAAGAATGTATAAATTAACTTTATTTTATTATTCAGGAGATTAAAGAATGATTGAGTCAAGACGGACACGAGGTAATGGATTTTCTTATCTCACTTTTAATTCTGTGATATTTCTAATGTTCGCCACTAATTTATTGCATGTGGTGTATTGTGTACTGACAATTAATATATATTATCATTATTCTCTTTATATTCATGTTATTCTGTGAATCATTTGGTGGTTATTAACTTTTGTTCATACAACTCCATTGAATACAACGTGATAAGGGATTTTCTTATCTCACTTTTAATTCCATGAGATTTACATTGTTCGCCACTTATTCCTTTCATGGTGTGTATTGTGTACTACCATTTGATATATATTATCATTATTCTCATTATATTCATTGTATTTTTTGATTCATTTGGTGGATATAAACTTTTGGTCATACGACTCAGTAGATTACAACGTGGTAAAGGGTTTCATCTCACATTTTATTCCGGTGAGATTCATGATATATTTTCCACTATTTAATTTTGTGTGGTGTATGTACTGCCCAAGATTGTATTCATTGTGTAATATACTTCAATATATGTGTATTTACAACTTATTATTTCGATCCTTCTTTTATGGGTTGTATGTTTCGTAACATACCAAATCGGTAAGAGAACCTTTTAACCCAATTTCCATTCCTTGGGATAATCTTCTAATTCCTGATTATGTCATGATATGATTATGTGGGGAATAACTATTTATTATTTGTGTATTAATTTCCACTCCCCATCTGTGGATATATTTTTGATACACATAATCACTCCATGGATAAATTTTTAACTCATCGATATGAACATGATGAGAGTCATTTTAACTCAATCTCTATTTATTATTTTAAACATCCAATTCATTGGTGATGTTTTTACAAGAATATGTGTGAATGTACTATGATTGACTTACAATGAATATCCAATCACATTTAGTGTATTTATATTTTTCACAGATAATTATGTCATTGATTTATCCTTAACCAAAGGATACAGTCTTTAAAAGAGATTTCATCTCAATTTACATTCCATTGAGGCTTCTGTGTTGTTATAATCCAATTCACTTTTTTATGGTGTATATAATGTACTTTGACATATTATATCATGAATTAATTTATTCACATGATATTATAAAGTTCTGATTAAATATTATTCCTCAATTATTTGTATTCAAGCGTCTCTCTTTTTGTTAAAAAAATCTTTAACTAAAATATCGTTTTAAATGTTTTAAAGAGTTATTCTTGTAAATATTTCTCATAAATGTAAATGTTTTAAAAATGGGTTTTTTTTATTTATTTATATGGAAATTAATGTTATAAAATAATAATTCATTTAAAATATTCAAAGTGGTAACAGACACTTTAATTCAAAAATCACTTTTTAAATGATTTTGATAATGATTTGATAAAACATTGTTTATTTCAATATCCTGATTTGATATATTGGAATGTGGAAATGTTATAATTCTTTTATACATGTGTTTTATGTTATGATTATGTTATGGTTATTGGGCATTGTTTAAGTATATGGGTGGTTTCGTGACAAACCTAGCGCGGGTTAGCCCGAGATAGCTCTCCAATGCATTGGGTAACATGGCGGAGGTAAACATGATGTTTCTCCTATGAGATTTAGGGAATATACAGTGATGGGTATTTCAAGTGTAACTCCCTATGTAGCTATGATATCTACAATCTATGTTTGATATGGATACCATAACTAACCATTAATATTTATTATTTGTGTGTGTTATTCATTAATCTTAATATTTCATATGGTATGTTATGATTGAAAAGTATGGTTTCATTGATTTGTATTTATTGATGGGATAATGTTTTCCTTCCAAATTTTATAACCCTTACTGAGCTTTTTATGATCATCCCAAGTTTTTTAAATGTTTACCACAAGACTTAAATATGAATAGGGTCAAGGATGGGATCAACGAAAAGTCATGCTATCTAAAACATAGAACTAGACATGTTTCTTTTTAAAATTTTTTATTTTATGAAAAAATAGATACTGAGTTGTAGTGTCTACTTGTAATATTCAAGTTGTAATGTAATAGTAATGGCCTAATTCTCTAAAAGCCTAAACCTAAAAATATCCTCATTATGAATTATTCATTTAATTTAATATTATGTAATGTTTATGTTTGGGTCGTTACAGATGGTATAAGAGGTCGGTTTATACAAATTTAGGGATTAGGTGTTTTCGTTAGACACATGGTTAGTCCCTTTGTCTATTATTTCTGTAAAATACTTGTTTTATAACCTTTTAAGATCAAGGAAAGTCAGTTAAAATGGAAGGATGAGGTTCTCAAACAACATTTCTATCTCTTCCTGATGACATGCTTGCAATAATTATTGCAAATTCATGTTCAGAGGATTGTGAAACCTATTTTAGCATACAAATCACTTTCAAGAAGTTGTTTGAGATATCAAACACCTCCACTATACCTCGTTATCATCGTGGATCATGGGTTGTATTTAGACACATCCTATATTCATAATATTCTCATATTTTCAAGAAAGGTAAATATTATCAAGGCATTTTCAAATCACAATATTTTGAATCATTTTCGGATTTTAAAAAAGGTGATGAAGAAGGAGAACCTTTAACAACCTATTTATATTTTCTTTTACAATATAGTATCTCAACACATAACTATGGTATTTTAAAAGGACTATTATTTTAAAGTTTCAACTTAAATTTGGTCTGATTATTATATGGAAATCATGTTTTATCAGATGTATTGAAATTATATGTCATACATGATTATTTTTTAAAAATATTTTTCTTTGAACACCCATATGACCCATGTTGTACAAGGTGTATTTGGATTGAGGAATCATATGATTGTTAAGGATCTGTAAATCATTGTTGAAATGAATGGACCATCTACCTATGTGAACAAGATGAAGATGAAACCAAATGACACCATGATCAAGGTATGATGTACTTCATTTTGGGGATTGTTTTATTTTTTTCATATGGTGGTGAAATAAGACTTCAATTATTAAGATGTTGAGATCATAATGAATTTTGATGAAAATGAGGGGTATAAGGAAACCATTTAGGTTAAAACATGTTAGGGTTATTTTTGAGTTTTATGAAAAAGAAAACACGTAGGATGGGTGATAACCCGTTGCATCCGGGAAGGTAGCAAGAATCGAACCCACAACCGAAGGGCGCCAAGGGCGCATTTCCTACCACTAGCCTACTTAAAGTCCCTGGTTAGAATGAATTAATATTTTAGTAAAATGATTTTTATGGAATAAGAATATGTTGATTTTTGGAACTTATGTATTATTAAATGGATATACATAGTATAGAAAAATTATTTAGTGATTAAGTAATAAGGGTTGTTGTGGAAGACGTTCTCTCTTTTGAGGAAACACTATATGACTATCGAATATAGATTACTATGGGATTTAAATTTTGGAATAATGGATGAAATTTTAGTTTGGATGAATCTATGTTTTTATTATGGACATATGATGATTTATGAAACAGATTAACCTATCAGGGAGAATATGTGATTAGGTTAATTACTTTTCAATATGAGATTTTATATGTAACTAATGTTATTTAGTGATAAATGATATGATTTATCTTTGAAGACTATGTAGTTAAATCATTAAGAGATTTGGGTTTCCATCTTAGTTTAGATTACTTTTGATGAATTTTAGGGACATTTTTTTTATTTAATGGTCTTAGTTGATCATTATGCTTTGTATGACAAATTTTGGAGATTTAGTATTGTTTTTATTTGTGTAAAAGATTATCCTTTTTGGGTATTATCTGATCTTGCACTAAATTTTTTGGTTTTAGTTGATTTCTAACAACAAGGGAAATATATAGTTCATTTTTGTGGATTATGTAATTCTCAAGAAGATGATTGTTGTGCTTTTGATATGACCATATCTTTTTAAATGCTCTTTGTTTGGAGAAAAGATTTTTTTTGATAGAAACTTATTAAAGGATGAAACTCTACTTCAAGGTAAGTAATTTTCCTTATTTTCTTATTATATGTAGTAAATTAATTCCCTTAAATTATGAAAAGGAATGTAAAAAAATGTTGTTGGTTTATGATTCCTACAGGGTAATCAAAGACTGTTTAACCCATCACATGTTTGTGAATTTCTGATGGTTAACATTATCCAAAACACGTTTTTTATCACTCCCCATCAGAACTTGACCCTTTTTTTCTCTTACTTATCCATGTTTTCCTACATGGAATCCTAGTATGGGTTATCTTGGGTTACCTTTGTGCGTCTCTTTATTTCTTTTAAAGTTATAGTTTTACTTTCTCTTTTCTGATGTGGGATTTTCAATGAAGTTTCCGAGCCCATTTTTTTCAAATTTTGAGGACGCAATTCCCAAAAGGGGGGAAGGATGTAACATCTCAGGTAAATAAAGAATAATACATATTTTATACTTATTAATATTTTAGAATTAAATATTAATTTTACTTTAAATGGTTTTTTATGTTTGATTGCGTACCCGATACGTAACAATGGGTTTCTTTAAAATCTTACAGTGCACACTAATAAAAAAATATTATTATTTTAAATGGAAGTTAACTCCTAGCTGTTGTATTGGTCGGAATGAATAAAACCAACTACAATATGATTATAAATGTTTGTTAAATGTATTTGCATTTATCAAATAAATGTTAGAGGCTTAAAATGTGAATGTATCTAATTTTAAGCAAAATTTACATTAATAGATCAAGTTACCACATTTTAATGGTGAACCCTTTTTAAATTTAGTTTTGGTCACAATATTATATTCTATTTTTCCAAATTAAATACTTCTTTGGAATGGGGACATCAAAAATTACATTGTGTAATTTTTTGGAAGTTTTCCGATAAAGTTCATTTTTAATGAATAGTGTAAATATTATATTTTAATTCCAAACTATGTTTTAATATAATTTATTTATATGGTTAGATTATATTTATAATTGTTTTTAAAGTTTAATTAGAATATATTTTTACCATTTTATCAAATTTTGGTCATTGTAATTAATTTCACTTTGAAATTGGACAAAAACAAGTGTCAATCTTTTGATAGTTATTGTTTCTTAAAAACACGCTATTTGATTTAACAATGAGAATTAATTTTAAAATTAATTAATAAAACATTTATGTTTTTAATTTGGAAAAATAAACATCATTTTTGAATTTGGAATATCAAATAAAGATTCGGTTGAATTTTAGGAATTTTTCTGAAAAACATCAATTTTTGATGAATAGTGAAACCACTTTGTAGTAGTTAAAAAAACTAACTTTTTCATTTAAATGAAATTTTACCACTTCTGTGAATTGAATATTAATAATCTGACATAAATTTTTGTTATCAATAAGTAAAATGTGGGTCAATAAGATGAAAATAGATTTTGGTGAATAGTAACTTTTGACTTTTACTTACCGCTGTTAAAGGTAAATAAGGTAATTTAAGATAAAAAGAATATTATAATAATTCAAAATTACCTTAAAACTTTCCCAAACCATATTATTTGAGTCATTTACGACCATGGAAATCTTTGGGTTGATTTTGGGACCCCATTGAGACACTTGGGATTGATAATAACAATTTAGATTAATTAACTTAAAGTAAAGGCAAAAATGACAAAAGAAAATATCTTTTAGTGACATAATTTTTAAAAGGGGATATATAAATTATCTTTCATATTATAAATATTCATCGGAAAGATAAAACGAATTCCCATATCACGGTATTTTTTTTATAATTTGTAGACATCAATTAAATTAAATTATTTATGACACAATAATGATGCAGTATTTACATCATTAATAAATGATTTAAATAAATAAGATTGTAATGATAAAAATATTATCCAAAACCTATATAATTATTATTGGATGATTTTATTTCGACCATGAGTCATCTTATCTTAGACTCTAAATATTTTTGGGCCTTTTGAAACCAAATATCAATATATAATAAAATAATATTTTCACACATTCCTAAAGAGCCCCTCCCCCCCCTTAAAAACGAACCACTTATAACCAATTGATCACACCTCTCAAGACATTTTTCTTGTCCAAAATATACCCAATTTATCTCCCTACATCCCTCTCCTCCCCTTAGAATCCTTACCTTAGGAACAAGGCACTTCAAGAAGTCCTTTGGTTGAAACCAAAGGGAGTTACCCAAATTAAAGGTAACAGTTTCTCTTAAATTGTTTTCTTTTAGTTTACTTCACCAACCCTTAAACTCTTTTTATTCCTTTATTATGTAACAAAATCAGTATTCTCAATATACTAGGTTGTTTTTATGAGAAGTATTCTAACTAAACTTACACACACCTCCATCTAATGGATGAATAACATAATGATTCTATGGATGGATAACTAACACCTCATGAAATGATGATTGTTAAAATATATCCAACCTCCTCTCATGGTGGACATTATGATGGAAATGTATTTATATATGATATATTTTATGTTTATGTTTCCTTTATTCTTCTGTAATTTCAATTTATATCATGCATTTATGGTTTCCATTATGGGTAAACACGATAATCTCATTAGAGGAAGTGCGGACTACCACCCCCTCAAAGTGAAATGAGTCGTTAATTCCATATGTAGGATGTATAAAGGGTGGAGTTAATGATATTATATTTGAAATTATACTGGAATTATAATATACCTATGTATCATTATGTTTTAATTCTATTAAAATAATAAATATAAATGAAAGTAGCATTCATGCATACGTACGGCTTACCGTCTCCATGAACGGTGCATTTCATTTCTTACCTTCAAATGTTATGTAATATTATAAATACATGTATATACTGGATATATAAGATATATATGATATCTAAATCTTGATTATCATTGTGGATATATTGTACTTTTGACCACATGGACAACTTGTAAATATAAGGTGTTTATTTTTGACTCAAGTACCAAATACCGACAAAACGACCATTATTAACCTAAATGATTACATAATGTTTATAACATGGTAATAATTGATATAAAAGGAATAATAAACATGATAAATGTTCTTAATAATGTATAAATTAACTTTAGTTTGTTATTCTAGAGATTAAATAATGATTGAGTCAAGACGGACATGAGGTTAGGGATTTTCTTATCTCACTTTTAATTCTGTGATATTTCCCTTGTTCACCACTAATTTATTTCATTAGATGTATTGTGTACTACCAAATGATATATATTATCATTATTCCCTTTATATTCATGTTATTATGTGAATAATTTAGTGTTTATTAACTTTTTTTCACACGACTCAATTGATTACAATGTGATAAGGGATTTTCTTATCTCACTTTTAATTCCGTGAGATTTCCATTGTTCGCCACTTATTCATTGCATGTGGTGTATTGTGTACTGAAATTTGATATATATTATCATTATTCTAATTATATTCATGGTATTATGTGATTCATTTTGTGTATATAAACTTTTAGTCATACGACTTAGTTGATTACAACGTGGTAAAGGGTTTCATCTCACATTTTATTCCCGTGAGATTCATGCTATATTTGCCACTATTTACTTTTGTGTGGTGTATTAACTACCCAATATTGTATTAATTGTGTAATATAATTCAATATATGGGTATTTACATCTTCATTTTTTTATCCTTCTTTCATGGGTTGTATGTTTTGTAAGTTACCAAATCGGTAAGGGAACCTTTTAATCCAATTTCCATTCCTTGGGATAATCTTTTAATTCCTAATTATGTCATGATATGATTATGTGGGAAATAACTATTTATTATTTGTGTAGTATTTTCCACTCCCATATCTGTGGATATATTTTTTATACACATAATCACTCCATTGATAAATTCTCAACTCATCGATATGAATTTGATGAGAGTAATTTTAACTCAATATCTATTTATTAAGTTAAACATCCCATTCATTTGTGTTGTTTTTACAAGAATATGTGTGAATGTACTATGATTGAATTACACTGAATATCCAATCATATTTAGTGTATTTATATTTGTCACACATAATTATGTTGTTGATTTATCCTTAACCAAAGGATACAGTCTTTAAAAGAGATTTCATCTCAATTTACATTCCATTGAGAATTCTGTGTTGTTATAATCCAATTCACTTTTATATGGTGTATATAATGTACATTGACATATTATATCCTGAATTAATTTATTCACATGATATTATAAAGTTCTGATTAAATGTTATTCCTAAATTATTTGTATTCTAGCGTCTCTCGTTTTGTTAAAAAACCACTTTAACTAAAATATCGTTTTAAATGTTTTAAAGATGTATTCTTCTAAATATTTCTCATTAATGTCCCTATTTTAAAAATGGGTTTTAGGATTTATTTATATGTACATTAATGTTTTCAAATGATAATTCATTTAAAATCTTCAAATTGGTATGGGACACTTTGAATCAAAAATCACTTTTTAAATGATTTTGAAAATGATTTGATAAAACATTGTTGATTTCAATATCTTTATTTGATATATTGGAATGTGGAAATTTTATCTTTATTTTATTCATGTGTTATATGTTATGAATATGTTATGGTTATTGGGCATTTTTTAAGTATATAGGTGGTTCCATGATAAACTTTGGGCAGGTGAGCCCGAGATAGCTCTCCAATGCATTGGGTAACGTGACGGAGGTAAACGTGATGTTTCTCCTAAGAGATTTAGGGAATATACTATGATGGGTATTCCAAGTGTAAATAACTATGTATCTGTGATATCTACAATGTATGTTTGATTTGGATTCCATAATTAGCCTTTACGATTTATGATTTGTGTTTTTTATTCATAAATCTTAAGATTTCATAAGGTATGTTATGATTGAAAAGTATGGTTTCATTGATTTGTTTTTATTAATGGGCTAATGTTTTCCTTCCATATTTTATAACCCTTACTGAGCTTTTTATGGTCATCCCATGTTTTTTAAATGTTTTCCACAGGACTTAAAGATGAATAGGGTCAAGGATGGATCAAGGAAAAGTCATGCTGTATAAAACATGGAACTCAACATGTTTCTTTTTAATATTTTTATATTTTATAAAAAAATAGATACTTAGTAGTAGGGTCTACTTGTAATATTCAAGTTGTATTGTAATAGATATGGCCTAATTCTCTAATTATCTAAACCTAAAAAGATCCTCAATGTGAATTATTCATTTATTTCAATATTATGTAATGTTCAAATTCAGGTCCTTACATCATGTGTATTGGTATTTGTACCATTACCTTTTAATAATTTCATGTTGAAAACATGTAATGGAATAAATTATCATGAGGACTAACATTAATCCCAATTGGTAGTCATGTGGACTTTTGTACAAGTGTGATCAAATATTCATAAGGACTGGTTGACATTGGTTAATAAGTTTTCATGTAGAATAATTTACATTGTTAATTGTATAGTAATTTGGACTATTTGATCAAGGTTGTTCAAAAGTCATGGAAAATATTGTGATATATATACATATACACGTTCATATTTTATTTTTATGTTACATAAATTATGGATGTACTATTCTCTAGGCAAGAAACAACATAATGTGGACTCTTAGATGTGATCTATCATTTTATTCATGCACGTCAACTAAGTTACCAGATTTTAGACTATCCCTCACCACAATGATTGGTTTGATTGGATATAGATTATTTTTTTCCCAGAGATTGATTGTGATTTGATTATGGATCCAGTTCATGTGGGGTAACTAGATGTGTACTGATTGAGAAAGTAGGTTGTTCATAGGAATTTAGGTGTTGATGTAATACATGGAAATAGATTATGAAAGTTGGTTTATTGGGGAAATTTTATATTTTATGGTAATGTTTTATACTAAACATAACTTTTTAATTAGTGGTTGATTCTAGTAGTGAGATTTAGAATGCAATGCTTAAATGTGTTAAACATATAATAATGTACATGGAGAATTTATTAATGAATTAGACATAATAGTAGTTATGAATAATATTATAAAATGAAATTGACTCATGTATAGTACTTATGAGACTTCAGGAAAAGATTACATGTTAGTTTATGTCCATTCCAATTTTTCATCGGTTATTTTGGTTGGTGAGGATGTGTCTATGCATTTTTTATTTTAATTCTTAAATTATTAACCCTGTAACATATTATCTTGGATATTTATCATTAAGGGATGTCTTAATGATAATTGTGTTATTATCACTCATGTATTTATATAAATATTTTTAGGGTTATGTTGGTGAGGTTTTTGGGAAACATTATCTTAGTAACTTAGGTAGATAGTAGTAAATCCATTTTTGGGGGTTGTATTGTATGCCATTTAATTATACAAGTTGTTGGTTATTTATTAAATCATTAATATTTTGAGATATTTTATCATTGTTTTAGATTTGTTTTCATTTGATTATGTTATATGAAATTCATACATTAATTGTTTTTATTATATTAGTTGAGAGGGGAGTCATTATGGATAATTATTTCGTTATTTTAATTTCTTTACAATATATCTCTATTTTATATAGAAGGTAATGTTGATTAAATGAATGAATTTATTCCTTTGTTTTGATGAATATAATACACTTTATAAAATTTAAAATTTACATGAGCCTTATGTTTGTTATGATGATGGTGTGGAATGAATTTCTAATAATTAAAATTCAACAGATATTAAAAAGTATTATGAAAATATTGTTATCTGAATTTTAATTCCTGATTAAATTCACCATATTAACATTAACTATAGAATTTATATTTAAATTCATTTGTATATAAAGAAATATATTAATATTATTAGTATATGATGAAGCTTTTATCATTGTAGTTACAACATACTCATTAGATTGTGGAATCCTGACCATTGGATTTTGTTACATTATTATTTATAAATGGAACTACAAATCTGAGCATCGAAAGAAAAATAAAAACTATGTATTCTGAATATTTTAAATCATTTTGATGTTGTGAATTTTTTTATTTTAGAGATTGATACCAATCAGATGAATAATTTTCTTTCTCAGTTTTTTATGAGATTATGTTGTGTGATATTTTTATTGTAAAATATCATTATATTTTTTGTAACTATATTTTAGTAATCCAGCATGACTAGTGGATTCTCAGTGTAGTAAGAAAGATGGTTTAGGGATAGAATATATACCTTCTGACATATTAAGTCAAGGGATTGTAGGGATATGAATTGAAATAATACATTCATGGGTTTAAGTTTGGAAAATTTTGGGATATAAAGATATAGGTAGCTTAGATTCAGCCTAATAATCCACCATTCACATTAGATTAAAAGTGTGGTTATATTATATCCTATGAAAGAGTATTTGGTTTGTTAACGAATAATCCATGTTTTTTAATAATATTTTTATTTATCCATCTTTTAATTTTTAGTTTGTCACTACATTTATTTGTTTTCGAAAAAATACTAATAGTTTAAATTCCACTACATTAATTATTTTATAGATAGTTGTTAAAATAATGATCATTTTATTCCCATTGTGTTTACATTTTCACTGTAATGTATCATGAGATTATCATAATTTAATTGTTTTGATAGTTTTATTACTAAAGGTGGAGAAAAATTATAATATGTCTTCTAATGATAATTCACCAACCCCACCCCACCCTAATCATTTTTCTATCCATCACTTTGGAAAACTTTTGTATCACATAAAGTCTCTACCTGTTTCAATGTTTTAAATAATTTCTATTAGTAGGTCATATTTTTACCTTAGGTTTCTTTAACTAACTGTGTTGATAGAGGAATTCATTTTCGTCTCAAGGAATTAAATCTAGTTGGAACTCTTGAAAAATTATATCTGAGTAGGCCATTGACTTTTTATGGAGATGATTAAGATTATTGGCACGATCATATGAAATATTTTATTATAAATACAATATTTTTTGATTTTCTCATGTTAATATAAATTATAATGTTCCTGATAAATAATTTATTCATTTTTTTCATAATGAAAAACTGGAATATCTGGTTAACCAAAAATTTAATATAACATTGTTCTGATATAGGAACAAGAACATTTATATTGAGATTTCATCTTGTGAAATGAAAAACAATATGTGTAAAAATATATAGATTAACGATTAATATCATCTAATTTTTTTGAAAAACATTGCATAATGTTAATATTGGATTATCCGGCTTTTGAATTTATTCTTGTGGAAATTATAGTGAAATTTCATCATTGTTTTATAAATATTGTGAATATTTACAATATTTAGATAATAAATAATCTTTAGTAGATCAACGTATTTAAATGATTATTGATATTATTCCAAAATAATGGTAATGAGAGAGTACAATAATTGATAACACTTAATATTTTCTCAAGCTAAGTTGGGATGACTTAAAAGGACCCCTAATATAAAATGATAGATGATTGAAAACAGATATTGAGAAATATAAGGGGAGTAATAAAAAGGTTTTTTTATTTAGTTCTGATAACCATACTTCTGATTCATTTAATTTTAGTTCTAAAACATCTAAATCTTAGGTTTCTAAAAATATTAGCATGCGTTATGAATACATTAGTTTACATTATAGAGAGAATGATATTTCATAACTTTATATAATAATGAATAAGAGTTTCATAAATGAATTTTTTTGATATATCCATCAAAAAGACAGAAATGATATACCTAATAAGAAGGATTATCCAAATTTTATATTCAATACATGTTAAAACACACTTCATATAAGACCATATAGTCTAAAATTGAACAAGAAATATATAAATACAAAGTGATAGTCTAAGAGAAGAGGGAAAATAGTTTAAATTTTTTTGACACATAGAGTGTGGGTGAAGGTGAAACATCATCTAACAGTTAATAAAAAGAAATTGGTAGTGAAATTAAAAATAATAATTGTATTTTTTTATGGATATTCATATTGATAAAAAAATTTAGATGGATAAGGTAAACACTGGATCCTTGAAATTTTTTACTTTTGGCTACAATTTTAATTCTACCTTTGAGGATAATTATTCCACTTCATGGAATGATGAAAAAGATATTCCATTAGATAATGAAAAATTAAATTCATTAGATGACGAAGATGATATGTTTACATTTGATGAAAACGATATATGTAAATGTATTATGGGAAAGGAAAATAAAACATTAAAATATAACAATGATTATGCATATTGAAAAACAATTAACTCTAACAAATTTATTTCATAATTATCCACTCATGTACAAAAATATTCAGGAGAAATATATTCAAATTCCACTTCTTGTTTAAGATGAATTATTTATATTTTTGATAATTTTAATTTAATTTTTAATCATAGATATGAAGTTTATATTTTGATGAAATTTTTATCATACATTACTAATGTTAAAAAGAATTTTGATAAAATTATCAAAAGAATAACTCTTTAAATCATCTAACTAAATAGTTCTTATTTCTCATAAACAAAACTGTTTGATAATATTATTGTGTACCTAAAATAAAACTTTTGGAACTATATTTCAAGGGTTCATTGAAATATATTTTTCCCATTAAACTTTGTATAATATTTTGGTTTTCAAAAAAAAAACAAATTTTAAAGAACTAGAGACAATTCAAAATCATATAATTGGCCAAATATATTTTCTTAAAATACTATTAGTTAACATAAAATGACATATGTATGTTTTTATTCCAAGAACATAGTTTTTTTTTTATTTTTAGAAAAATAGGCAATGTACCTGCTATAAAAACAAATGGTGCATAAACAATGGTTGTTATCGACACATGATGTATGACAAGTTCAAAATTTATAATTTTAGAAATTTGAAGAGAGGAAGTCTTACTTTTGAGAAAAAAAATCATAGAATTAATTCAAAATAATTAATTATGTTTCATTTAAAGAAAAAAATTAATTTAAAATGTTTTATATGTTTTATGGATTATGAAAAAACATATCAGAATTACCCAACTATGCGATGAGGGTTATCTAGTGAACATAAAGAATAATAAATGTCTTATTAATTTTTTAGAGTAATTTAATTATATTTTACCATAGTTGGGACAATTTTTACATAATTTACATAGAAGAATTAAGGAATCAAAATTTATCTTTTTTATGTAAAACTAAATATTTATGTAGTTTTTGGAATAGGATATTAGGTTACTGTATTTTACAGATATTAACTAAAATTTATAAAATTGTTCATCTTAGGGATATACATAGGATTATGTTTAACTCCCCTATTGTTTTTGATCCTTGTTAATTTGGTAAACAACATAAGTGTAGTTTTGAACATAAATGTTAAATCTCAACTTCTAAATATTTATTGTTTGTGCACATGGATTTTTTTTGTCCTATATAAGCTATAAGTATTGAGGAAAAACACTATGTTTATTTATTATTTAACTATTACACATAATTTACATGGGTTTTTTTATTAAAATCCAAATAACATACTCATTTTATTTTTTTCATATTTCCATTAAAATTTTAAAAAATATACCCAACTACTATTCAAAGTGATTGTTACACCCAAGTCATGTAGTGATCCTTCTAATTTATATGATTGAAACATAATAAATCAATGGTTTTTTTTGGCACCTCAGGTCACCCAAAATAAGGCTACACTATGTTGTCACATAGCTCGAGTCAGACATGGGGAGAGGGGGAATTTCTGATGTGACTAATAAAACAACTTAATATCCCCAACAATCACGAGGAATTTTCTATGTAAAGATGGATTCCAATGAAAAATAACACTATATGGTTACTCATAGAGTAGACAATATCATGTAATAAATGGTTACAAAGTTCTTCTATGTAGTATTATTCTACCTAAAATAGCCAAAAAAACCCTCGGGTGATGATGACGAGGGGGGGGGGTGCACCTAGGTTTTGGAGCACTCCTAATTGGTTTCATAATAGGACTTTAACTAGACCTCTAAATTAACAATCACTACTAGTCATCTTGAACAAGGATACATCTTGCTGAAACCCAACACTAGTCCCATATATTGAGTGTTCTTATTTCTGTTTTAGTTAATTAACCAATTCAGAATCCCTAAATGTTAGTATGCCTTTTCCATATCAGGTGGGATTCCTGGGACCAAAAATCATATGGTTACTCTCAGAGAAGATAATCTCATGTACCAAAGGATTGGGAATGTCCAATTTAAAATGTTAATGCCACATTGTGTTAGATTTTTAAATAAATTTCTACATGTTTATGATGTTCATGGATGTTTTTTTGAGAGTGTTGAAGGAGGATATCCCAAATATTGTTTCATCTTATAATAAGTGAAATAAATGGGATAATATAAAGTGGAAGTTGCATTATAGATGCATTTTTATGTTATTTCCTTTTAATTTATTTGAAGTATTATTTATATTTAATGAAAAATGATTTTAATAGTTTTATATCAATTGAAAATTCATCATGATAAATTCTATTTCTCTTTAAAGAGGGATGTGGAGAAGTATTCAAAAGTATCTTGAGATTTTGGAATGTTTTGATTAGGGTTACAAGTCACGGATGATGTTTTGGATATTTTTGGAATATATTTGAAATTATATAGATAAAATTTAGAAACTGTTATGAGGTTTATAATAGTAAATCCAAATTTCAATGATCTTCATATTAGAAACATGAAATCTATATATGGGCCATAATAATTGATAATGTTCTACATATAGGTAATTTATAGATATTTATGTAATGTTACATAAAGGTAAAACTAAATTCAGTAACACAAAATAAAGATATTATATTGAAATATGGACTTATATAAGGTTTATTTGAAAATTTACACAAGACTTCCAACATACTTGGTAAGGTATTTTAAATCTATATAAAGGTCCAATCTATAACATTGTAATAGTCATCAATGAATTTCAGTACCTATGTATGTGTAATAACCACACTATTTAAGGGTATTTTATAGTTATATGTAATTTTAACACTAAACACACACTTCCTGTATAAGGGTATTTAAAAGATTACATTATCTATGTATGGGTAAAATAAAATATAACAATTAACCTAAAACTATATGACTACATTATGGAATCATGGAGCTTGATATATGGTCTCAGTCATATATAGATGTTTTTAAAATATATTTATAGATCATATATAAATAAATCAATTCACCATTACTTTACTAGAGGCAAATAATTAAATGATATGAATTATCAATGTTTATATAATATTCCATGCATGCCTAGAGAAGGATTCTATTTACAGTGGGAAGATGAATGAGATAAAGAATAGATATATAATATGTTGATGTAAAGTGGAATGGTATTCCATTAGATATATATCATGATGTTAATTATAATGATCATAGCTAAAAGAAGAATAACTATTGAAAGACTAAAGAATATTGTGTCGCTGTAACAGATGTTTCAGATTGACATTAGGTGGAATATTGATAATGAGTTATGAACTGTAATAAAATCTATTATAACCTTCAAATTAAAGGTTGACTAGTTATAGGATTCACATGATATGTCATGTGATCCTAGGTTTAACATGGTATGTCAAGAAATAAGGAGCATTTAATTATAATACGATAAACCTCAGTCTATATCATGGTAGGATGATCAACCATTGTTTACATAAAGGTACACCTGTCTGAGTTGTGTGAGCGTACAACAAAACATATATAATGGTGCATATGTTGACATGATAATTTTTGTGGCTATATCATGAATAATTTTTTGTAGGTAATGAAGCATTTTTTTAGAAGCTTCCAGGTGCTGTGTTGTTAAATGAAAAAATGTATTTCAAAATTTCTCATCATGATTGAGGCGAATTTATGATGATGAAGGATGATGTATTTATAGAATTATTCATTACTGTGTATTAAGGTTTTACAATCATATTAATAATCATTCATGTTGACACGTAGTTTGTTATGAATTTTTATTATCATTAATAGAGAAATAAGATAAGTTTTATGCATATATATATATAATTTTGTGTGTTGTAATTGTATGTGAGAGATTAGAAAGAAATTGAGAATGAATAATGAATTAGAAAACTATAAATGGATGGTATCATATATATATATATATATTGATTTAAATAATTTAAATTTTTTGTGGATTGAAAGAAGGAATAAATCCATGATTATTACATGTATTTAAATTAATGCCGTTTACACCTAACTATATGAGGATTTAGGCAGTTTTATAGGAAGGGATGTATTTCTTTTATCAAATCTGATAATTCTTGGGGATTTGAATTTGAATTATTTTCAAAACTTCACAAATAATAGAATATAGAGGTAATATAATATTTAGTAACACATGCTACATTTATTATCATATATTTATATATTACAATGATCCAATCATAAACATTACTCAACATAGTAAATTTGAAAAGAATTAACTTTCATACATTCCCAAAGATATTTTAGGGTTATAGTTTTAGAGAATTGGGTCCTAATATAAATCAAATAAACTCTTATATTGAAAAGTAGAAACTTCTATTCAATACACATTTTTCTCATAATATAAAATATTTAAATAATTCCATTAATTTACCCACTGATAAACCCAGTCACACACCAAACTCAAATATCCTATTATTTTATCCTTATATTAGTCTTGGTACTTTTGTGTTTTTAAAAATGTTTGGGTGGGTTTTCCATGTAGTGCATGGGTACCACACGTTTAGAAGGAAATATAAGGCCCTATCGTGCGACAGGTGCAGGTTCAGAAAGAACCTACTACACAAATAGTTTATAGTCATGAAGTAGGTCCCAATAAATGGTGTTCTAGTCGTTCCATATAATGTGATCTTCACACTATTACGACAATTTTTGGAAAATCATGAAGCCAAACCGTGCTTTCCATAGATGTCATTAAAATCCAAAAATCTAATTTTCCCTCTCCCCTCCCTTTAACCCTAAAATGAAATCTTATTCTCCCCTTCATTTTTGGTGTACCAAGGGGACCCAAGAACCCTTTCCCTTGGATCTACCTCCCTTTTGGTGCTTCTCCTACATATCTAAGGTAATTTTTATTTTTATTTTGGTTATTTTCATCCTCTTTCTCTCTAACCCCCTTTTTTATTGGTTTTGTTAATGGTGTGTTCTCATAGTCAAACCCTAATGTAATGGGATTATGTTTGGTTCATTTTTCTTTGGTTCTAAGGTATGTGGTTGGTTCGTGGGGCCTTGTTCTTCCTCCTGATGAATCATTATTCCATCCACCCATATTTAAGGTAAGTGTTTCCAACTTTATCCTTTCCGTCACAATCCGAGAACACTTGTGTGCTTTCAATTAATTTTCAAAATTCATTTACACCTCTATGAAATATATGGCCAAATATAAATGGTGTTTTTATGTTGGTAAAATTTACTAAATATTGGGTTTAAAGTATATTTGTGTTAAATGTCTATGATTACGGAAACCTAGTGTCTTTTTGGAAATTCCATTGCTCTTTTAAATTGAAATTAGTGTTTTTTTAAGAAATTTTTATCTTTATTTATATTGTGAAGGTATATAATTATATGTTGAATATGTTTTGGTGTGTATTATTTGGTAATGTGATAACTTGATTATTGTGTTGAAATTTCATAGAATGGTTTTTTATTTTATTTCTAATGGGGTTGTTTATCTTCTATAAAGAAGGTATGTTATGAGATTGGTTTGTAAGGAATTTTGATTTAATAAAAATGGTTTCAAACTATTTTCTTATACATTATGGTGTTTAATTGTATATTGGGACATCTATGGGTGCAATAGGTGCACACATTGATTTAAATTCTAATGAAATGGAACCTTGAAGTATTTTCCATAAAATATTCTCATTTCTTCAACCAGAACATTTTTTAAATGGTCTCATATCCATTAAAATGGGAACATATTGCTTCAAGGGTTTTAGAAAACATGGTTTCAAATGTGTTCCTCAAGGTATGGCCTGTTTGAACTAGAAATGTGTTTTAGTGTGACTTAAAACAGGTGAAGGCTCAGTTGGTAGTTGTAATGTATTTGGGTGTGTGTTAGAATATAAGGGCACGTTTGGAACATTAAAATCAAAAGTGATGTTTGTGTGAATTTTTTAAAAAGGACGTGGTTCAGTGGTCTTCTAGGGATTTTTAGGAGTTCCCACTATTATTATCTATATTTATTGATTACATTCCACTATAATATTTTCTAGCATTTCAATATCTTTTTAGCACAACCCTCGTTCTCATTTTTTTGAATTTTGGATATAAAATAGAATTTGGTTTTAGAAATGATCTGTGGAATTTGTTGGTGTTTAAAATATAAAAATGATGTTTTTTAATAAAATGTGAAATCCCTATTTTTAAAACATTATTTAAACTATCATTAATTAAATTTTTTACGGAAGGAAACTCTTGGATTTTATGGTGGTTGCTGACTGAGCTATTAGCTGACACCCTAGTTGTACCATTTAGTGTTAGTGGAATTGAATTTTTTTAGATTCTTTCTTGGTTTAGTTTTCATGGATATTGTGATCGTCGTTGGAGTAGGGATGGTCTTGTTATTGGATTTGAGTAAAGAGGTCACATAAAGATCGTGGTTGTGTGGTCCACTTTTTCTTTTTATTCATTTTTCATTTTTTTTCTCTAGTTGTATTTGTTTCTGGATCTATTTGGTTATTTATTCATGTTCAGTTGTAAGTTTTTTCTATGACTTCAATTTTATTAGTTTATTTAGACAATGGTGATTATTTGGTTGAAATCATTCCCGTTCAATTTTTTTGGATTCCCGACACTAGTTTCCAGCCCATGGGGATCGGGAACACAATTTGGGAAATGTTGTCGACTGGGCCGGGTGTTGGGTCAGATGACATCCTAGGATTATTCATGAAAAAATGGTATCAAATATTGAACCTTTTTTATTTTGGGTATATAGTAGAAATAGATTAGTAATTTCATGACTCTAGGGGTTGGTGCGAGAAGAGCATGAAAAACTCTTTATCACAATGTTCCTCAAGTTTCCAGGGGTAGTTAGGGATTTGAGTGTTTTGTCTTTGGCTGTTTTGGATTGTGGGATTACAATGGAGTTGAAACCGTGTTATATTGCAGCCTCACATTGAGTAGTGACCCATGTGGAGTCCATGTTACCTATTTAAGATCCACATATTGTTATGCCTTAGATGGGGAATGGCCCACTACCATGTCAATAGGTTAGGAATACACAACAGTTCCTGGTTATAATAGTTTATTGTTGATTGTGTTTTGTTTTGGTTTTAGTTTTTGTAAGTTTGTGTTGAAAATTAAAGTGTATCTTGAAATGAAAATCCGTTTGAAATTGAAATTATTTCTTTCAAATGGATTTGGAGTTAGTAAATTGGGTTTTGAAATTGAAATTATTTTGGTTTGGGAAATTTTGAAATTTTTTTGATTTGAAAATGAAAAGGTATTTGTGACACTTGGTACTCTCTGTGGAAGGTCACATGTTTGTGGGTATGTATGATATGTGCATGGGGGAACATTTTCATTGATGATGTAAGAGGAATTTGGGGGATGCATATTTGACGATTCAAGAGATACCATGGGTGGGTGATTGAAATCAATGGCATGGATTTGTTTTTCTGAATTGATCATGAAAGAGGAAATGATTTGGGATGTTTCCCTTAGAATAAGTTAGTTTTGAAAATTTAAAGAAATTGGTGGTCTTTGAAAATGGATGTTTTGGTGGTGTTTGTACTTTTTTGGATTTCAATACAATTGTTTTTTGCTTCAGGTGTTCTTTTATAATGAACCTCAGATTGATATTGTATTTGGTTTTTGTTTTCTATGTTTCCTAGAAAATGCAGCCGAGAAAGGTCCCCAATATTTCTGATGAGTCATGCCTAGTTATTTTTCCTTATTGACTATTTCCAAAATTTCACGGTTATTGAGGTCTATTAGAGACTGTGGTTTGGCTAGAGGAAGTTGTGTGTGTTTTTAGGTCATTGAGAACTCCTACAGCTACTAGAGTCTCTATAGATCAGAGGTTGTTTGAGTTTCCATCCTTGGACCTATGTGATTTGGTTTCCCCATTATCAATTCAAGTAGATATGATGTGGGATTTTCTTAAGACAACTTTTTTCCAATGGTTCATTCTTGTAGAGGTAAAGATGAGGAAGGTGTAGAAGTTGTGAGTTGTTCATAAGGGATAGTAGCCAGTAATTTTTTAAATTGACCATTACAAATATATGATCACATATTATTTGGAGGAAGTACAAGAAGATCAAATGAAAAACTCCCTTTTTATGGGGTCTTTATCCTGGTATTGTAGAAGATGTCCTCTCAACTGGTGAAAACTATTTCAAGATGTTGATGGATAAGGTATTCATGGATTAGGTAGTTTCTAGGGTGCAGTCAGTACTAGATGGTACTCATGAAGGTTCTCTATATAGTGAGGAGTTCATAGTAGAGGAACCTATTTCCAAGGATCCCCCTTCATTAGTCACAACTACTCATTTTTTGGATCATTCACTTATATGTTTCCTATGTGACTGGTTTAGATACTTGAATCCATCTTGTCACATCCATCTGAAGACTTTACATTGTTGTGGCCATTTAGGTAATCTGGAGAAGTTTTTTAGGAACATTTTCTTAAAGAAAGGGTTATGATCAGGGGATGCTCATGCATAACAATGTGAGAGGAGATTCTCCATCCATCAGAGCCCCAACCACAGGTCTTGGGGAGAATATTGCGCACATCGAGGAGTTTCAAATGGTGTGTGAAACATTGTCAGAGTTTTTCTTTTAATTGTTGGGATAGAAATTTTTAATGTTTCATGGCTGTTATTTTCCTTCTGTTGAAAGATTATCATTTCATGTTTAGGTTATGAGGGATTTTTTTGTTATCCAATCTGTTTTAACAATTCAAATGTGTATTTTGTAATTGTTTACTTACCTTAAAGTATTGTTGAACTGTAGGTAAATAAGTTTGTTTGGGACATGGTTTTGGTTTTCGTTTCAATGGTTCCTGTTTGGGGAATGTTTTGGTTTGGTGAAGAGGATGAGTATTAGTTTCAATCTGTTGTTTAGTTTTAGTCTGATTTTTTCAAATGGGTTCCCTCGGGTGATGCATAAATCCACCAGTGTTGGAAATTTTAAATTTAGTAATGATATTGTTCTCCCTTGTGTGGAGGGTTCTTGGCCCTTGTAATAAGTTTCCCCATTTTGGAATCTCGATATGATTGGTTATTTCATAGTTGGTTTTGTGGTTTAGTTCTTTTGTTGGATTTTTTTCATAAGAATTTAGTTGTTTAAGTTCAGGATTAAGAGTTACTTGGTTTCTAGTTTTGGTAAGGTTATTGTTTGGTTAGTGTGAAGAAGTTGAGTATTTTCAGGTTGGGAGTTCCGGCTTGGGCCTACCCTCTGGGGTGATGTGTCTAGATCATTGAATATTTCATGGTATAGAAATTCTTATAGTTGGGAGAACCCTATTTCATTTTACCCTCAATCTTGTAGCAATGTTTTATTCTTGAATTGGTCAGGGGTGACCTTTGGAGAGAAAGGTCATTCCATGATTCACGATTTCCTTGGTCTTTTTCTTGGCTTGGACTCGAGTTTTGGTTAACTGTTGTCTTAGTGACTTTATTATGGAAAAAGGTATCTGTAGTGGGGATAATTGTCACACACCAACCTCAAATACTCCATTGTTATATACTTCTATTATTATTGGGTCTTCTGGTCAAGATTCAAGTAGATAATTGGTTGATGTTTTTGAGTTTTTAAAATAATTATGGTGGGTTTACATGTGGTGTATAGGTATCACACAGTTAGTAGGAAATGTGTGTCCTAGGTGTCTGACAGGGGAAGGTTTATATAGAACCTATCACATGGCTTGTACACTAATGTGAAGTGGGTCCCAAGTAACCATTTTCCAGTCCTTCCATGGGAATAGATCTTTGCAAGGTTACCACACAGTTTGGAACACTATGCAGCCATACCATGTGGTCATTCAAAGCCATTAAAATCCTAAAATATAATTTCCCCTCTATCATCCCTTTAAACCAAAATCAAAACCCTCCAATAATTCTCTTTTAGAACTCCAAGGGGTCCCAATACCCTTTTCCCTAAGATCTCCCTCCCTTTATGGTGCTTCTCTTTTAGATCTAACATAATTTTTAAGGTTTTTAGGTTGTTTTTTTCTTATTTCTCTTTCCCCCTCACTTTTCATGGTTTTGTTTTAGATATTCTTCATTTTTTAAACATAGCATCTATTTTTTATGTTTGGTTTGTTTTTCTTTGGTTCTAAGGTGTGTGTTTGGTTCGTGGGGCCTTTTCTTCCTCCCGTTGAAGCTTTATTCCATTCACACATGGCCGAGGTAGGAATTTTTAACATTTTCTTTCCAGCACAATCCATAAACACTTGTGTTCTTTCAATAAAATTTTAAACATCATTTGAACCATTATGATTCATATTTAGGGATATAAATGGTGCTTTCGTGTTGGTAGAATTTACTAAAAATAATTATTAAAAGATATTTGTGTGAAATGTCTAGGTTAATGGAACCTAGAGTGTTTTTTGAAATGCAATTGTACTTTAAAAGAGAAATTGGTATTTTTTAAGAAATTTAATGATTTAATTATTTTGTGATGGTATTTAATTGTGTGTTGAGTTTGGTTTGGTGTGTATTACTTGGTAATGTGATATATGGATGATTGTGTTAAAATGTACTAGAATATATTTAATGATTTCTAAAGGGGTTTTTATGTGCAATTTAAAGGTTATTTGTGGGGTTGGTTTAAAAGAAAGGGTGATTTCAAGAAAAAACTTTGAACAATTTTCTTAGACATTTTAGGGTTTCATAGTATATTGGAACATCCCAAGGTGCCCTAGATCTGCACATGGATTTTAATTCAAATTAAATGGAACATTGAACTCTTTTTCTTAAAGGTTTGTCATTTCTTCATCCATCTTTTTTTAAACAGTATCACTTCCATTCAAATGGTAAATTATTTCTAAAAGAGTTTTTTAAAACATGGTGTCAAATGTGTTCCTCACTGTTTTTGCATGTTTGGCCTTGAAAAGTATTTCAATGTGTTTTGAAATGGGTGAATGCCATGTTGGTAAGTGTGAAGTGTTTAGGTGTGTGTTGGAACCTAAAGGATCCTTCTGCACTTCAAACTCAATATTTAGGTTTGTGTTAATTTTAGAAAAATAATGTTGTTTGGAAAATGTATGGGTGACCGATTTTCAACTTAAAGTGTATTGGTAAGTGATTTGAATGTTTATTTGGTATGGCAGCCTAGTTGGAACCTTATGCGATGAGAAATATATATATATATATATATATATATATATATATATGTATATGGGACACCTATATAGGATTGATTTCCCTTTGCATGTTATCGTATATTGTTTCCCGTGTTTAGGGTAGGCAAGTACAGTGATAGAAGATAAGATGCGTTATGTGTGCCTTGGCCCCCCACATATAGAGTTTTACTATCACCATAGATCTCTGGGCATCATATAGATGATCGATTGATAGTAGCTTACCATCCCCAATTATAATGGTTGGTAACTGCCAGGAGTTATAGACATGCATGGTGGGTTGTGCCACCATTGAGGATGTGATAGAGGAGCCAGTGGCTAATTGACGTAAGAGATTCACTATACACTGATAGGTGGTCCTAAATTGAGTATGTCCAGGGGTCTTCTAAGGATGTTTAGGAGTGCCCACAACTATTATATGTATTTCTTGTTTACTTTTGATTGTACTAGTTTACTGCCTATACTGTTTTTCTGTCTCTTTTTAGCACAACCTCGGTTCTCCTTGTTATGGATTTTCATTATAAAATGGAATTTGATTTTTGAAATGATGTGTGGTGTGTGTTAGAATTTAAATTGGGAAAATGGAGATGTTTAATAAAATTTGAAAACCATATTTTTATAAATGTATTTCAAACTAGTGTTAATGGACTATGTTGGTAAAGGAAACTATTTGTGGTGGTTTCCTACTAAGCTGGTAGCTTACACCCTACTTCCACCTTTCAGTGTTGGTAGTCCCAGATTATTTTTTAGGTTCTTTCTTGGGTTAGGTTTCCTAGCTCAGGTTCTCATTGTTGGAGTAGGGTAGTTCTTGTGGTTGGATGTAACCAAAGTGGTTACATATAGATCGTATTAGTGTGGTCTAGTTTTAGTTTTGTATATAGTTTTTAGTTTTTTCTCTAGTTGTATTTGTTTAAAGATCCATTAATATTTTTATTCATGTTAATTAGTTGGTTTATGTTGCATGATTAGTGTGATTACATTATTTATTCAATGCTAATTATTTGAATTAAATCATTCCCACTCTATTTTTATTTTATTCATGATACTAGTTTCTAGCTCACAGGGATTGATATCTCCCTTCGAGCCATGTCACAAACTGGGTCGAGTGTCAGGTCAGATGACGTCCCAAAATGGTTAGTGATAAACCCTATGAAAAATATTTTAAAACATAGGATGATCAATAAAATCTCAGTAAGGTATATAAAAATAAAGAATGAAACCATTGGTCTATGAATAAAAACATTTCCACAAAGTTATAACTTTTTTACATAAAACAAAATCTCTTTAGCTTACTTTATAAAATCATATGATTCTTAAAAAACCAATCAAAATCATAAATCTGAAAATAAACAAGTGGAATCATGTTCATATAACTCTTAAATATGTTTTATATCTCATAGATACACGAGGAGTAACTTTCATTGTTACATTTAGAATAACCAACAAAGTATATTCCCTTAATTTAATTAGAGAAACCAAGCATGTTAACTCTATCCCTTTACCCAATGTTTTGGATAGGTATAAAGGGATCACACTCCCTTATTTTATCACAAAAAAAACTTTTCCTCTTATGAAATATCCATTAACTATAACATAATCATAACATATAAAGTTTTCATAATAGAAACATTCTTAAGGAAAATAACTTTTCCATTTTAAATCACTTTTCATTTTTACAAATTCATGCACAAAAAAATTAAAACATTGTATTTGAAAGTAACATTTCAAACATTAAAATCAAGATTCAAATAATTAGTGATTCATGAAATCATTGTAATTCATTCATGCCACATATGTTAAAAAAAATTTGTAAAAAGGGACATTAAATATTTTTTTTAAAGAAAAGTCCCTTATCTTGAGTCTGACTCATCAAATAGAATATTTATTTCAATGTATAATAAAATTAGGTTAATTTATACATGATTAATAACCTTATTTAAAATTTATTATTCATGTGTATAACTTATTACCATTTTATTAATCATTTATGTTCATGTTAAATGTTTGGATGATATTTGGTTCAGAAGTCTAAAATGAAATCATTTGGTTGATTGTGGTCAAAAAGGAAATTTTTTAACCATATACATAATAATATTCATGTATTATGTATTATATATATATATATATTATTTACATCTTAAAAAAAACCATGTAAAGTGTTGATGAAAAAGAAATCACACCTGTATGTGGAGATGATATGTCGTATGTATGTACGCACGTGCAATGATTTTGTTCTTCATAAGCTGGATAAAAGGTAGAATATGGTTATCCCATAATCATAAAAAGATATTAAAAAATAGATGAAATTTTATTTATTAATTTATCATGGAAAAAAATCATTACGAGTAATTGGAAGACAAAATAAACCTGAAAGAGTCAATAAAGACGATTCCCTCTTCTTCTGCAGCCTTCTTTTAATATATTTTTAAGGGATCCTAGGTTGGTGTTTTGGAAGGACTAGAACCTGAAAAACGTAACAATGCATTTTTAAAAGATAAATTGGAAGAGTTTGGTCTGCATAGATATACCAATGTTGTGAAATTAAGTTATGTAAGGAGTACCCTTTTATAATTGAGGTGAGGAGCACATTTGGAAATTATCAAGATATTATATTATAATAAATTTATTTTCTATACAAATACCACCAAATGGACATAGATTCGAGGATAAAGTTATAAAATTTTTTAATATCTTCATAAAATAACATTTCTAAATGTTCGTATTCTATTTTTAAATAAACTAATTTGATTAAAAATAGTTAACTTACTTTAATTTAAATTATGGTATAAATTTATTTAATAATAAAATGTTGTAATTTTACATAAAAATGTAAATTAACCATAAATGAAACATTTATGACATTTTTACCAAATAATATGAATTTTTAAAAATATTTTATTATGATTTTAAATTAATTGAATAAAATATTATTTTGATAAAATATCATTAGTGTCAATTTTGAAACTATTCATTACTTTGAATTTCAGAAAATCAACACAATAAAATAACTTCAAAAAAACTTTTAATACACCCCTAATATTTAATACCCATTTATAAAATTCATGGGGCATATTAATTAAGTCAGATTATATTTCTTTTATGATTTCTAAAATTCTATATTTGATTGTTTCATTGATAAAATAATTATAAACATCATGATTTTATAATTATTTATGGTAAGTATTTCAACACTAAAAATTAAAAAATATTATAATGGGGAGAAATATTTTAAATTTAAAATGAATATTTATATTTGATGATATCATATGGATAAAATATTATTAAAAAAGATATATATATTGAAAATATGTATATAAATCATTGAATAATTTTTATATATAACATTATAAATATGATATCCTCTTCTAAATGAACATAAAAGTCATAAATAAATTCATGTCATTAAAATGAGTTTATTAAGTTAAATATTTATACTTTTATGGGTTCATAATCAAAATTTCTTCCATTTGTTTCCATAATAGGTATTTAAGACAAAAAAAGAGACATTTTGTGACATTATTTGATTTAAATAATATATATGTTATTTTCAAGAAAAAGTGTCCATTAAATTAATTTATTTATATCCTTATATGTTAAGGGTCAAATTAAATTCATCAAATATAAATTTGTATAATTTTAGGGTAATTTTATATTCCTTGACATTTTATTTTTAACATAAAATTTTCAAATTACTCTTTATCGGGGTAACAAACATTACCAAGGTTACTATACATATTGACAAAAAATATGAGAGAAATAATTAATAAATATGGAAATACTGATTCCAAATATAGAATAAATTTTCAAAAATTCATAACACAGAAGGGGAACATTTAACATAAAATTAAACTGATAAAATGCATTGGAAAACAGGTTTTGGATAAAATGCATCATTTTAAACATAAAATTTTTCTATACTCAATTCGTTTATAGAACCACATTAAAAACACATAATTAGATTAATATAAATATAAATTAACTAATGATAATTTTAAACTAATCTAATGTAAAATTTTACCTGGTAAATAAAACATAGTTTTCAATAAAACTTGTATTTTTCACCATTCATTAAAAACTTGAAATTTTAGAAAATTATCAAGAATTCATTGTAAAGTAATTTTTAAATTATTTATTCAAAAATAATTATTTGTCAAAAAAATTCTATAATTTGAAAATTAATATCTTAAATATAAAAATATAGGAAATATAACTATTTCATTTTTGATTTTAAGAATTATTAAAAATACCTATAATGAATTTTACTATTTAATTGAAGAATACTAACAAATTATTTTACTAGTTCCTAGGTTATTAAATTCTCACCATTGTTAAATTTCATCCAAATAGTTTTATTGACTTATTAAAAAACTGAGGAAGTATTTTCCTCATCACATTTTCATATTCGAATGTTTATTCTTCAAAAATGTGGGTTCTCTACGAAAACTTAACCTGGTGAATGAACATATTCTACAATACTTATTCTATATGGTCAAGAGTACGAATATTATATTCCACATATGAATGGTTTTCTTATAACTGAACTACTTTAGGGATCAAAATATGAGATGAATATGGAATATATTTTCTTAATATAAAAACATCCAAAACATTATGTACCTAGGTTAAAATCGGAGGTAAGTCTACTTAGTAGGAAAATGATACAACATTCTCTAGGATTTAATATAGTATAATGAACCGGGCACCTAGATTTATTTTCATACCGAAACCCATAACACTTTTCCATGGAGATATTTTATGAAAAACATGATCACCTACGTTGAATGAAAAATCTTTCATCCGGTTATCCATATAACTTTTCTACCTTATTTTTGTTGTCCTCATGTACAATGAAATCATCATTAATTTTTCCACCATTTAATCAACCAATTCAGGTACCAATAATGTCCTTTACTTGGTCTCTTCCCAAAATGACAGAGTTCAACACTGCTTTCCATAAAATTACTAAAAAGGATTCATTTTTATACTAGAATGAATATAGTAATTATAATAAAACTCTACTAAATTAAGATGATGATTCCTAGTTCTCTATTAATCCATTGAAAAAGATTGATGAATACCGTCTAAAGTGTGAATTTTTTTCTCAGTATGTTCATTAGATTGAGGATAAAATTAATGATAAAATTTATTTCGGTACATATTGACTTGAAAATGCATTTTCAAAAATTATAAGAGAATATAGAATCATGGTATAATACAACGGATGGATTAACTCCATGTAACCTTATTATCTCTTTGAGGTACAATAGATAATGTTGATCTAAAATCACAATATCTCAAATAGAAAGTAATTATTCATACTTAGTCAGTGGATAAAAAATGACCCAAATCAAATTATTTCCTTGAAAATTTTCTAGGATCCCACCATAAAATCCATGAAAATATTTTCAAATTTCCACATTAGAACATGTAAAGACAAAATCATCCCCTTAGATAGTTATTATTTATCTTAACCTGTTGAAAACTCAAAAATTTCATAAAATCAAAATTTATCTTTTCATTCCATCCCTCCTGTAAAAATCCTCAGTGACCCTTTACATCTTAGAGATGCCACGATGAATTGAAAATAGAGAAATATATGCTTCACTCAGTAAAATTTTCTTTAAATCATGATCACAAGGAACACATAATAATTTTAAAAATATTTAAACAAATTCATTTTCAGCATTAAATTTAGTCAACTTACACATATTAACACATTATACCATTTTTCACCACCTCATATTCTTCCTTTTGAGATTTTATAATTTTTTCTAATAGAAGATATTGCATTAACACCTGAAACAAAATAAAGAAATTTCCTTCACCAATAACTTTTAATCCAAAATTAATCAAATCGTTAACCAAATAGTCTTGTTCCAAAAATAACATAGCTAATGTAGCTTTATTTTTCTGACTCAATTAATTTTCCACATTATTTAATTTTCCATGGTGGTAATTAATCACACAACAATAATCCTTAATCAGTTCTAACCATCTTCTCATCTCGATGTTCAATTCCTTCTGAGTGAAAATATACTTCTAAAATTTTTTCTCGAAATATATTTTAGACCTTGATCCATATAAATGATGTCTCTAAATTTTCAAAAAAAAATCGAAATTTAACTCCAAATCATGTGTAGGATAATTTTACTTAGGAGGTTTTAAGTACTATAATTTATAAGAAATATCTTGATTATTCTGCATCATAATGCAACCAAGTACCTTCAATTAAGTATCACTACGGATGAAAAAAATCACAATTTAGAGAGTTCAAGGATAAAATTATATCATTAACTAATATTATTTTTAATTATATAAAACAAAAATCACACTCTTTTATCCAATTTAATTTTACTCCCTTTTGTGTTAACTTAGTTAGGGGTAGACAACAGAGAAAATATTTCAAAAAAATACTAATTGTAACCCACAAATCCAAGAAAACTATGAATAATAGTAACATTGGTTTTCCTTGGACATTACTAAAGAAAAATGTTTAGGATGTATCAACTGCATTTCTATGTTTACATTAAATGTTTCTTTAGAAATAAATCTATTGCAACACAAAAACAAATTTTCTAAATTTTCCAAAAAACTAATTTTCAATAAGGATCTCTAGAACAATCAAAATATATTTTTTATCATCATTATAAAGTTTTTTAAAAACCAAAATATCATTAATAAATATAATAAAGAACTTACTTAAAATATTCAATGAATATTATATTCAGAAGATTTAATATTATTGCAAAGGTATTTTTTTAATCTAAAGGGCACAACTACTAACTCATAATTCTCATATATAGTAAAAAAATTACATTTGTAATTTCACCCTCTTTCACCGTCAGTTAATGGTACCCAAAACTCATGTCAACCATTAAAAAATAACGAGCTCCCTGACATTGGTAAAAAAAGTCAAAGATATTCGGAAATGAATACTAATTCATAATAGTAATTTAATTAAAATCTATATAATCAATACAATGACTCATCAAACCATATTTATTTTAAAAAAATAAAATAGAGCTCCCCAAGGTGAATTGTTGAGTAGAATAATACATTTATGTAGAAACTTGTGTAAATAATTGTTCAATTCCTGAAGCTCTAATTTAATTATTCAATGGGGGGTTTTGAAATTATATTATTATTAGGAACTATGTCAATAGTAAATTCACATTCTCGATCAAGTATAATACCATGAAAATCAATAATAAAAACATATAGATACTCATTTACCACGAGCTCATCATTTATATGATTAGTTACTTTATTTTAAATTATATTTCCATGATAGCTTTTATTTAAATATTTTAACTGTTTCATAGCTTCTTGATATGTTATCAAATGTATGGATTCGTTCTTGTAAAAACACTGGAATTATTTCTGAAAAACAACATCAATTGCAATAAAATCTATATTAGTAAGGTAAACAGAGAGCCAATCCATACCCATAATTACATTAAACACTACTAAGGTTAAAAAATAATGTTTTAATGTAATTTAATTTTAAAATAAATAACAAGAAGATTATTAAAATTAATCTTTCCTTAATATTTCCCCTGGTGTTTTTCCATAAATTCATGCTTCATATCATGAGGTGTAATTTCAAATTATATGAAATTATATCATAAGTGAAAGAATTTTTAAAACTATCCCATATCAAGAAATTAGCATAATATAAATAAATAAACAATGCACTTGATGTAACTTTGTCTAATGGCCTAAAATTTTCTGAAGTAGTTGCAAAGGATTCCATCACACCATTCTCTTTATAGTCTAGATTCTTCCCATCATAAGAGTTCCTCTTTAGACACTCATATGTATAATGACCCATCTCTTTACATTTAATAAATTTTATTGAATGAACATCAGAATTTTTATTCCCACATCCATGATATATTTAACTACAATTACTTTACAAATGCCTAAACATATAACATATAAAACACTTTGATACATTAGAGGTCAATCATGAGTTTATTTTTTACCAAAAAACTCAACAACAAAAAATATAAATTTCATACCATCAAAATTCATTGATTCATTATTCCCTTTTTCCTTCCACATCCACCTCTTTTTTTTCAAAGAACACATGATCATATGAAAAATCCATTTCCTCCTTCTGCATTGATTGAACAAGTTTTTCATAAATTTTTAATTCATGAGAAGAAAAATCCCTTTGATATTTTGGATTCAATACTAAGTAAAATGATCGATTTTACTATCATGATACTGGATAAAATTTGGAGCATAAATTTCTAGAAAAGTGAATTTTTCATCATATGTAGCTATTAAATCCTCATCCTGTCTGAGTTCTAATAATTTATTTTCTATCCTTATTTGAATCAATGTTGGAAAATATACCTCAAGAAAAATATTTTAAATTTATCTCATTCCAATGAAAAAATCTCCTCACTATCTTTGATATAATTGACCATCAACTATGAATGGTCACCTTCACCTTCTAAAATGTATATATAAATATTAATTTTTATAGTCCGAACAACCCCTGACATCAAAAATTATTTATACGTATTTATTCATTCCATAAGATACCACTAGGTTGGAATATCCACTAAATGTAGGAGGGTGTTTCCTCATAAAATGTTCCAATATTATCATGTTCCATTGTGATAGATTTTGAGGATATTTTGCATTAATATCAGCACAATTTATATGTTGTGTCAACAAATACATCACAATAACAAACTAATAAATTATGATTCCAACCCTTCCGAGATGCTGATTTATAAAAATACTATCCTCTCGATTCCTTCCAGCTTCAAATTTCTTATTTACTCTATGGAACACAATTATGAACAAGCATAGTATATTCAAGGAAACATGGTAATACTTAAAAACTATATCAATTAAAATTTCCATAATGTAAAATATTTTAAGTATAATCTATTATAATTATCCTAACCTCTAAAACTGTCCAACCCTTTCTCTGATACCAACAATAAGGACCCAACATTTAACATTAAAAAATCTAGTTATTTCAAATAGAATTCACTTTCTTAGATTACCAATGATATTTAAAGAATATAATTTTAGATAATTAGTTTATAATATCAGAAATAGAAACACAAATATTATAAATAGGCACTTCTACTCAATATCAAATTTTTTATAATATGAATCTTTTAAAATAATAAATGATTTATTTCTGTAATAAAAGTTAAGGACTTGAAAATTGAATTCTTCATTTCAATTAACCATCCATAAAACCTATGGATTTTTTTAAAAATATGGGATGAGTACAAAAAACATAGAAAGGTACATTAGAAGGAAAAAAAGAAACTATTAGTCCTTGAATGAAACCATTTTCACAATGCTTTAATATTTACACCTAAAACATAAACTCTTTAGATTACCTTATGAAATCATATTTTTTTAATAAAATTAATAGTAATCATAAATCATAGAGGTAACTTGTAAAATAATTTTAATATCACCCATAAATAGAATGTAGATCTTAGGGCTACATAAGGAGTAACATTAATAGTTTTATTTGGAATAACCACCACAGAATAGTCTTTCAATCTCTTTGGAGATACATAACTCGTGAAATCCACCCCATAACCCTATTCATTAGAGGGAAATAGTGGGATAACCCACCATTTTTATCATAAATCCACCCATTCTCATAAATATTTACCAAAAACCATTACATAATCATCACACCTCAATATTACTTAAAGGAAACATTCATAGGGAAAATAATATTTCCATTTGAATATTACTTTTCATTTTTATAAATTTTCACACTCATAAATGAAATCATTTCATATAAAAATGAAATTATAATAAATTAAGGTAATCATAAAAACAATAAAGCATCATGAAATTGGTAAATTTCATTCAGGTCATATATAATAAAAAATCAATTTTTTAAAAAGAGACATTAAATATGATTTTTAATAGAATGTCCCTTACCTCAGGTCTGAATCATCACATAAAATCTTTATCTATGTAAATAATAAACATATGATAATTTATAATTTTATAGGATCCTTTTTAATATTTATTATTCTTTTTATATCACTTATTACATTATTATTAATCACTTACGTTCACATCAGACGTTTGGACGATATTCTATGCATAACTCAAAAATGACTTCATTCGATTGATTATGGTCAAATATGAAATTATTTCATCATCTAAAAAATAATATTTGTTCAATAAATATAATATATATTTATAATTTCCATCATTATTACCCTCAAATTAATGTGGTGATGAAAAAAAATCAGATAAAGGTGTGAATAATGTATATCTTATGTACGCACGTGCGGTGCTTTTTTTCATCAGTGGGATAAAAGGAGGAATAAAATAGTATCATAATCATAATAAAATCTAATAATATATATAATACTAGATTTATTAAATTACCATGGGAAAAAATATAAAGATGAATTCAAAGAAGAAATAAAAATAAAGGATTCCATAAAGACGATTACCACTTCATCGGCGGTCATCCTCTAATATCTTCTTAATGTGTCTAGGGTTTGTATATTTGAAGGAATAAAACATAAGGTAATTAAATGATGTTTTTTATAAAATAAATGGGCATTTTTATGTAAAATTAGAAAGATAATGGTGGTGAAATGATAAGAATGAAGGAGTGCCCTTTTATAATTGAGGTGTGAGGAACTTTAAGGAATTCTAAAAATATTAAATTATAATAATTTTATATACATAAAAAATATAAAAAATGTACATGAATTAAAATATAAGATAATATAACAATATAATATCATTAGAAAATAAAATTTTTACATTTTTTTCTTTTATTTTAAATAATATCATTTTAATTACCCTTAGTTACCCTATTTTAATTTTAATTATTTTAAAATTTTATTTAATATGAAAAGGTTTTCATTTATACTTATCAAATTAAAATTGGTCCATAATTATGAAATTTTTGACCAAATAATAATAATTGTTTATTTTAATATATTTTTTATGATTTTAAAATAATTTAATAAAATATTATTTTGATAAAAATTATTATTGTCAATTTTGAAAATATTCATTACATTGGTGTCAATAACATCAATAAAATAATATAACATTAAACCAAAACATTTAATACACCCCAAATATATCATAATTATCAGGAAAATTATTTTATCCAATTAATTAATTTAAAATATATTTATTTTAACTTTTAAATATCAATTGTTTATTTTTTTCTTTAATAAAATAATTACTCTATCATCGTTGTTTAATTATTTAAGGTGATACGTTATTCACTAAAAATAAAAAATAATATACTATGATTTATTTTAATAGTCCACATTTAAAAAAAATATTTATATTTGAAGGTATATTATGAATAAAACCATATAAAAATGATATTGTAATTAAAAGTTTGAAAGTGACAACTTAGACTTTCCTTTAAATAAAATATCATAAATATCGTACCCTCTTCTAAATGACCCCAAATGTCATAAATAATATATTATCAATAAAATTAGTTTATTTAGTTAAAATGGACACTTATAGTCGTTCATAATATACCTTGTTTCCCATGTGGACACAAAATATATATTTATGACAACAAAAGTGATATTTTGTGAATTTCTATGATTTAAATAATATATAACTCATTTTCATTGAAAAGTGTCCATTAAATAGCTCAATTTATATTATTAGGTCTAAAGGGTCTAATTAAATTCATAAAATATATATTTTTTTTTAGTGTCTTTTTATAGCCCTTAAAATTTTATTTTAAACCTAAATTACCCAAATTACCCTTTACCACGGTAACAAAAATTATTAATGTTACTATTCATACTAGTCAAAAATAAAAGTGACCTATTTAATAAATTTTGACATTATAATTCGAAATATAGAATCCATTTTTTAAAAATTCAAAAAACATATTTGAAATAATTTAAATTAAAATTAAACCGGAAAAATGCACTAAAAATAGATTTTTTTTTGAAAAAATGCAACTTTTTAAACATAAAATGTTTCTATACTAAATTCAAGTATAAAACCCATTAAAACCCATAATTTGATTTAAATAAATTAATATGTATTAATTATAATTAAAAATTAATTTAAGGAATAATTTTACTATTTAAATAAAATACAATTTTCTATAAAATTGATATTATTCACTATTAATTCAAAAATAAACATTTTCAAAAAATTATCAAAAACCATTATAATATAATTTATACATTATTAATTCAAAAGTAAAATAATTTAATCAAAATGAAATTATATAATTTGAAAATTAAACATTAAAATATAACTATAAATGAAAAAAATCTACTTCTTTTTAGAGTTTATATATTTCTAAAATTACTTATAATAAATTTAACTATTTAATTAAAGAATTATAACAAATTAATCTAACATTTAATGGGTTTTTAAATAAATTATTATAGTTTTATGAATATTGTAATGTTATTTTGGCCTAATTATATCAATAATAAATATAATTTGTTCCAAGAGAGGAATAAGATCCCCGAAACTAATATTATTTGAAAGATTTTGTGTGTGTTAAATTAAGTATAGAATTGACAAGATGAGTGAAGTTGTTCATGCACTAAAAAATAATAAGAATAACCAGGGAGAGGAATAAAAATTTTCTTTAATTTCAATGAATTTTATTATAAGAACTAGAAATCGGTTCTCTCTTGTTGAAACAAAATAAGAATAAAAATAATAGAGAAGGGAAATAAGAAGCAAATGAGATAGTCCTAAAGTTCATCGAAGAAGAAGTGGAAATTAATTTCTATTTGCACAAGAATGTATAGGATGAATAAATAGTGCTATATTATATTGGTACTAAGATGAATTAGTATTATTGTATGTATTGTATTTCTACAAATAGAAGAAGTGGCTTTATACTGTATAAGGGATGCATTAGAAGAAATGTAAATCATGTCAATAATAATGAAGTATTGTAATTTAGTATGAGAATACCTTTTTACCACTCTAGTTCATTATAAAAATATGGTATGCACTTTTGGGTGGTATTCACTAAAAATCTGCGTGGGATGCACACTCTACACTGTCGAGTGGCTATAGTATAAATATCATGGGGTTTTACTACTAGCTTCTATGATCTTTGAGGAATCTTATTCACACCAAATACTACTGTTTAATTTTTAAGGGTGATCCATGTAAATTTATGTGCCTTTTATGTCTGTTTTTTTGGTTGTTTTGTAAGAGATAATGAAAGTGTGGAGAGAGAAAAAGAGTGATCCATTCACCTTAAAAAGTAACAAATTTAAAACAAAATGGATAAAAATATATAAATTCACTAAAAATGATTCCCTCCCTCTCAATGTGGTTTGTTTACCATTCGATCAAATTTATTGGTTTAACAGATCTATTAACCACTGATTGGATTCTATATTTATTGAATGTTATTTTCTTTAAATATTTTAATTTTTATATAATGGTTACTGATGAATTTCTATATTGAATAAGAGTAGTTGGTTTCTGATTAAAATTCAACCTTTTTTATGAATATGAAAAAGAAAAAGAAATGTAAATTCTAGATATAATCCCTATTTTGAAAATAATAAAACATTTTATCACTCAATGACGAAAAATAAGATATATCTGACATTTGTTGATATGAATGGTTGGTTCAACCTACAAAACATTTCATTGACTTTCCTTCTACCTCATATGATTCAAATGATTATGAGGTATGCAAAAATTCATGTTAAAACTATCCTATAGAATATTCAAGAAATTGTGGGAGTGATCATTTGTTATTAAATTTTTATATTGAATAATTAACGGATACAATGATTTATTTTCCTAAGGAATTATTTTCTTTGATTTGGGGGATTTTTAAAAGAATTAATTAGGAAATCATTACTATTATATAATAATAAGAAATCATGTAGAAAACATTGAATAATAAGTTTCAAACATTTAATAATATCCCCAAATAAGTTATACTCCCAAAATAAATTAACATGGAGGTTAAATAGATATATTTTTGGTTCTAATGAATTGATTAAATAGGTTTAGTATAACAACAATATAAATAAGTATCTTAATGTTAAGATCTATGAAGTTGAATCCCATTAGAAAAACATAATTTATATCAGGAATTTTTACATAAAAGTTAAATATAATAAAATCATGGAACATGACACATTGTTACATGAAAAGATAAAAATTCATAAAGAAGAAGTTGGAAGGATTAGAATGAGTATGAAGTAAAATTAATGGTGATTGAATATAAAAAAGATATTATTAATATGAAAAACAAAAATAATGAGTTCAAATTAGCTAATTTGAAAACCATTTATGTTATTTCTTCCCAGAGCTATAATTTAAGAGCATATTCGACCACACTTATTCATAAGGGATATTATTACGATTTTTTTTACAAATGGTAAAAAAGATATCTTGACATAATTTAATTACCATTATCAAGATTACAAAACATAATATATGACATCCCTACCAAGTTTTATTCAAAATTTTAAATCTTCCTTTAGGGATAGTGAAGGTTTAAAAACAAAATCTATATAATTATGGATGAGTAAAATGAGTGGAAACTAATCACCATTACAATATTTGATCGAATAATATGTATGGTTATTTTTTCTCAGAACAACTGCATGAAATTTCTGAAAATTCACAAAAATAGCTTGTTCAATCACCTAGAAATTACTGACAACATGATATTTAGAAAAAAAGATATATATTTATTAGGAGTTTCTAGGGGTGCAATACGTTTGGGAATAAATCATTGGATTGTTTCTATATTCTATTAAAAAATGAAAATAAGTTCATTCTAATCTCAATGGAGAGAAATATAGAGAATATTCACGAACCACAATTCATGAAAGTAAATCTGTTATGTTCAAATTGATTTTAGGTTCTTAAATATATTTGTGGTTTTTGTAGTGGTTGTCATAGATTTGGTACATGATCATCTTAGCTTATTTAAAATGAAATTAAATAGAGAATACCACATGAGAATAATAAAAAACCATCTATTGGATTGAATCATAACACTAACGCTAATTTTTTTTTCCTAATATGTTATCAAATAATATATGTGAGAGTTCCTTTGAAAAAAATAAAAAGAAAAATCAAATTAAATTAATTTTCAATAACAAAAGGAGGATTACATAATCTAAAAAATAAAATGACATGAAAGGAACTCATGATAATACATGTGAATATTTAGAACGTGATTCTAATAACACCATACATATATTATTAATTTTGATAATAGATTTGGAGAAGAAATTAATATTGGAATAGGTAAATGAAAAATATAGTTCAAAAAAAGAAAAGGATTTTTTATATGAAAACATGAATTCATAAGGTATTTTCAAAAAAATAAAACCCTTATACTGAAAATTTTCAATGTGAAATATATAAAAATGTTAGAAACACTATAATATGTTTTTAAGAACATTTATAGCACAAGATTAAAGTCATTAAAATCTTAAATAATACAGAAGTTGGTTCATTTTATTTGAAGACTAGAAAAATAATAATGATCCCCCACAATTGAATTGAATTTGTGAGAAGATCCATTTTCCCCTAATCAATATTACATTTTAAGAACATGTGTTGAAGCATGATGAGTGTAGAAGCATGATTGAAAAAAATCCTCTAATAATTTCTATTGATAGTGAAGAGTAGGAAGATCTACCTTATTCCCTTTAAATGTTGTGTGTTGTATTTATACTTACAATGTAGAGAATTTAAGGTGAAGTATAAAATTAGAGTGAGAGAATTTTTTTGAATTATGGATGTTAATTATGGATAAATATAGATGAATAATCCCACATATAATATTTATCTATGAATTTTTATTATTATAAGCCTAAATAGAATCACGTTTTGATGAAGATGAAGTGTGTATTATAAAAACTAGTAGTAAATTGTTGAAGATACAATTTTGGTTTGATCTAATGTTTTATATTCCAATGAATATGTGTAAAAGAAGATAATACTTTATGATAATATGTATGTTTTATTATATGGATAGTAACAGGAAGAAAATAATTTTTGGTGTATTCTTAACATGAAACATCATGCAATTCATCCATAGAAGAGATCTACTATTATGAAGAACATGAACATTGTCTCATTGCGGGGGATACTAGTGAATAATGATTAACAATCTTACAAAATTAATATATCATTAAAATATGATTATTCTAGAATGTTTATGTAGAATATTTCATTGAAAATGTATGTTTTCTTATTCTCCCAATCCTAGGTTACTAAAAAAACATCCTAATATAAAGGGGTACAAATTGAAAAAATTAATTACATAAAATAATATTGAATAAATGTTAGGTTGTTGTAAAAACTATTTTTTATTGTTATATTATGTGTATTCAAGTATATTAATAAATATCATATGGAATTTCTATTTCAATTGTTATAAACCAGTTTTATTAGCCTGATAAATTTTTTAAAAATCCTTTAAGATAGTTTTGTGAGTTGTCCCATTTTATTTGGAAACATTTTTTATAATGGAAGGAATTATTTTCAAAATATAAAATATTTACATATCATTTATAAGGTATTTCTAATAAATAAAAAGGGGATATTAATGATACAAAATATTGTGTTTTTTCTCAAGTAATTTATATAAGTTGAATTTGTTAATATAAATTCAGATGAATTTTGGAAGGATAAGGAGATCCCAAGTATTGTGTCATCTTATATTAAGTAAATGAATGTGGGAGATGGAAAGTGGAAGAAATGTTTTGAATGTTTTTTTAATGTTCTTGAGTTTGAATTTATTGGAATAATTATTCATATTTATGGAATCATTTGTAACACCATAAAATTTTATAGGTATTTTCTTTTAAATTAAACTCGAATAATTAGATAGTTTGACTTCTATGTGACATTGAATCTATATGAACTGTGATATATTACACCATTATAACATTGTGGTTAATGGTATGTCTTAATATTAATAAAAACATTATGAAAAAATGTTATAAATAATTTCATTAATGTAAATTTATTTAGTAAACCATAATAAATATGTACTGAATTTTTAGTAATGTAATTTTACCCTTCAAAAAAAATGGTTTCTCCAAAAAATAATTTTATCCCATTTATGAAATGAAAAATGATAATCATTTTATACCATTTTTTAGAAAAAAATTCTATAAGTTAATATATTTTTTAAAATTATCATGCGATTATTATCATAAGGTAAATTTGTAAGATTTTTCTAAAAATATTTTCTTTCAGTTAATAATGAAAAATACTAATATTTGTAAAAAAAATGTAATTTATTCTGATGTAAATGTCCCATTATGATTATGAATTATATATTTTCTTAAAATAATAATTATTTAATTATAATAATATAATTAAATTACAGAGTAATCATCATTATATTTTATTTTGGTTTAAGTTAATTTTTCTACTTATTTTTATGCGTGAAAAATGTTTTTATTATATTAACTTATTTTAATATATATTTATTAATATTTTAAATGAAATATTTATTTTATATTCAATATAATATTTTAACATTCATTTTATTTTTTTTAAAAGGAATGTATGGGATGTAAATAATGTTTTATGATTAAAAATTCATATTTTAATAATGATTTTTAGTCGATGTTTGAGCCTTTAATTAAAATTATGATCATAAATATATTTTAATTGAATCTGGTAAAATGGATTAAAACATTTTAAAAAAAATAATTAAAATAATTTATTAGGTTTTAAATAATTTTTTTTATAGGGAATAGTAAAAATAGTAAAAATCTGTTATCATGGTTAATATTAAAATTGGTTTACTAGAGGAGTTAAACCATGAGCTAAGGGTAGGATTGCCACCCAAAACTATATAATTCATATTGGCTGAAGATATTTAAATTTTAATTTATCCTAAATTCTATTACATATCTATTTGGAGCCATGTTTTTTAGAAACTAACCTTTAATCATTGAAATATTTTAAGAAATTCCATGTGTGTCCCTCCCCTCACTTAAAAACGACCCCTCTTCTCCTCCCTTATTAACAACATTTTAGATTTATAGATCATCTTATACCACATAAAAATACATGATATAATCCTTACCTTAATACTAGATCTTATAATATTCTCTTAATACGAATCATTCAAATTTTAAGAAGTATGTGAAAGGAGGTTTCTCCAAGAGGGGGTACAGATCTTAACCAAGTATTATAAATTTTATTTTTTTATAAACTCACTATATTATTTTGGGAAAGATTAAAAATGAACAATTTTGCATCATAAATATACATATATGTTATTATTATGATATTATAAAATTTAACACATATTATCAATATAATTAGAGATGAAATTATCGCTCGTGTGTATATGGGGACTGTCACCTCCACATATCAATATGAATCATTTCCAGCTAACATCATTCATGGTTGGTTATTATGATATATCTAATATTAATATATTATATTTATTTTATAATAATTTTTTTAATTGTTAATTAATATTTTTCATTTATTCATTCAATATAAAGATATATGGAAACATCACTCATGCATACATAAGGGAAACCGTCTTTATGTATTGATATAATTCATTTTTCATCACCATTATATGTGAATGGTTATAATTTTGAGAATAATTAACATATATGTTATTTTTATCTTGATTAATTTTTTAGATAAATTAACCATGATAAAAGTGCAAGGAACATAACCGATTGACTAAAATATAACTAAAAAACGTAGCAGTTTACACCTAAAATGATGATGATAATGAAATATTGTTAATGAATGAGTAATAAGATGTCATAAGTTAATGATGTTTGGTATTACATGTATTATTATGGATCTGGTGTTGAATTATAATAATTTTTAATTTATTATACATGATTTAAGAGCTCTTATGAAGTAATATGGACTTAAGTTAAGGGTCTTATATTACAATCTTGTATTTACTAGGATCGTTTATGATTAAATTTACCTATGATGAAATTATAAGATATAATTATCCTAAATCATATGAATTTTCTACTACAAAATTATTTTTATAAATTTCCTGTTTTAATGTAATTTTTTCTTTCACTAATTACTTAAGATAATCAAATAATTTTTTAAGTAAAATTGACCTTGTTTTTCCTTTTGGTGGAGAATCATTTATCCCATGTACATTTTTTTATTTAAAATGTTATTATTAATGTTTTTAATATTGTTAAGAGATTATTTAAATTATTTTTTTATTATATTTTACTTTCAACATTATTTTTTAAAATTTATCTTGTTAAAATTTTCCAAATGTCATAATTTTGATTTTTTTAAATGTGAATATAATTTTTGTTTTAGCATACAACGATTAAAATACCTTCCAAACTTTCATGAATAATAATTTATTTAAAGATTCATTTTTATATTTAAATTTTTTCTTTTCAAATAATTTTTTTCCCTTAATATTTTCTAAATTTATTTATTATAATTACGTTATTTCAAATAATAATGGTATTTTCCTGAAGATATATTCTAGTGATATTTTAATGTTATTTTCATCAATAAAAACTTCACTTGATGAATATTTTGATTTACTGGGGGTATGATCCAATGTTACAATCTTTATTATTTCTCTATATGGTTAATGATGATGATGATAAAATTTTTAGGAAATAAATATCCTTTACATGGGTTATGATTTGATGATATGATGGATGTTTGTTGATCTTATAACACACATATGTTAGGTTTTCATTATGGGATAGGTAGGACTGAAATTATATAACATCAAATAAATTCAATAAACAAGGACATATCATGAGATAATAAGGACTATAATGTGGATTTAACCTAGTTCCCTAAGCGACATTATTCAATAATATTGTCTTCGGAGTGATCCTTGACTGTGAAATGATGTAATGAGGAGTGATCCCAACCAAATATGATAATCATGATAGTGAGCCTTAACTAAGAAAATGATTTTATATACATATTTTTAACCAAAAAACTATATCTTATGCCTATAGTATATTTTCAGGGGTTATAATGTTTTATTAATTATTCTACACTCTTATGTCTTATAACATTTTTTTTGGAAAAAACGTACAATGTGTTTCATGATTAATGATCATTGATTGATTGGGTATGATTATTGTATTTCTTGATGGTGTTAATTTTCCATTATACCATATTCTCATTTATGATCATTAACTGATATCTCTTATTTTCAGACTTTCTGTTAATTTATGCACTCACATTCTTATGTTTCCCTTCCCTATGTTATGTATAGGGTTTTTATTATGATATGTCTAATAAGGGTAATAATTGTGAAGAACATAATTATAAATTATGTAGATATTTTATGTGCGATTTGTTTACATCCCAATGTTTATAAAGACACCAAAAATATATGGTCCTTAGGCATTTAATTTTGTTAATTGTATTGAATATTAATCTAATAGATGTAATATTTATGTATGAGAAGTTTAGGATTCCATATTTAGTATCAAGAGAAAGGTTTAATAACTTTTTGAAACTAATAGATGAAATATTTAGAGAGAATGATTATGATAAACTAAGTGTAGGAGAAAATATTAGTTATGGTAAATAAAGGTGTATGGTTTACCTAATAAAATGAATCCCTATCTAGATAATAAAATTTTATATGGTTTTTGGCATAAATTCATTTGGTGTTTATAACCCTAGAAAGAGTTGATTGATTATATCTAAGCCATCATTCCAGTGTATAGCGAATGGACACTTATTTGAGACCTAATTTGACACAACTAGGGGAAATTATTAGAATTATTTTAATTTATTTAAAGATATATTATCAAGTATTTGAATAAGATATTGACCATGGATGACCTAGGTTAAACCAAGTGAGTCATAGATTAAAAAGAAAAATTCCTTATTTAGATATTATGTGTATCATTTTTATTGATTTTTCACTCTGATTAAAGATGCTTTATATTCATTTTAAACATTTTATATTTATTAAGGGACTACATATGAAATATTGAATTTTATGCGGTGATAGATACAATCTAATATTTAAGTATTTTATTTGAATTTAGTAATATGATTTTATTTATATTAGGAAAAGTATGAAAGAATTTTTATTCGTGTCCTATTTTATTATATGTGTAATTTTAATTAAAAACTCATAATGGATTAATGATCATATCTGAAGTCTATGATTCTTCTTCAATTGATTTTTGATGAAATTTTTACCTTAATAATTTTATATTTCTTTCTATATTCTAATTTTTTGTAATTATGTTCATGGATTAAAATTATTAATATAAATCCCATATCAGTTTCCAAGAACGGGAATTCACATTCCATATTATGGACCAACTAATTCTTTTTTAACAGTGTAAGGTTAAATATAAAGTTCTAATGGAAATTATAGTTGTTTCATCGGTCTTGATTCATATTCAAACGGTGTGTGTATATCTGATGGTTGGAGAGAAACTCCACAACAAAGTTAATCCTATTATATATGATTTTGTTGATTTCTTTTAAAAATAACTTCCTGGTATTCATACAAATCTTGAAGTTGAGATTTCAATAGAACTAATTATCAGTAGTACAACTATTTTAATGAATACATATAGAATGGACATGACTGGGTTATTGAAATTGAAGAGGATGCTCTAGGAAAATATTAATAAGGGATTCATTCAGCCAAGTGTGTCACCATGGGGCACACCAGTTATTTTTGTTTAGAAGAAATATGGGTCAATGAGTCACTTCATTAATTATTAGGAACATAAAAAGGTAATGATAAATAATAATTATCATTTTCCCTATATTGATGACTTTTCTTGATCAATTATATAGATCTTAATAATCTTCTAAGATTGACCTTCCATCTGGATAATATCAATTGAGGGTCGAAAGTGAATTCATACCAAAGACAAACTTACTTTTTTAGTATGAACATTATGAATCTATTGTTATTGAAATTGATCGTACTAATTCACCCTCTATCTTCATGGATTTAATGAATAGAGTATTTAGAGACTACTATGAGCATTTTTTCGTAGTCTTTATAGATGATATTTATATATATTCCTAGAGTAAGGATGAGCATGAAGGTCACTTGAAGATTTTAATAAAGACCCGAAGGAATGATTTGTACTAAAAATACTAAGTGTGGATTTTCACTCATAATGTTTCATTTTGTTAAATATAATCTCAATTAAGTGTATATCAATGGATCTATTAAGGATGTAATCTATTTAAAATTATCCTAGAATAACAATTCTGAGCGATATGTGTTATTTTATTTTATTGGTTTGATATTATTAATTATTTGTAATGGATTTATCAAGAATATCTAATAAAATAACCATATTACCATAGATGGTAGTTTAGTTCCTTTGGAATAATTAAGGTAATTTTTTTGATGAATAAAGAGAAGGTTTTTTAGGGAACCTATTCTCACACAACCCAATAGTGAAAATGGGTTTTTAATTTCAATGATCCCTCAAAAAAGGGGTTGTGGTGTGTTATTATATATAATGATATGGTCATATCATATACCTCATTCCAATTTATGGTTCATGAGAAATATTACCTGACTCTTCATTTTGAGTTAGCAGTGGCAATATTTTCATTAAGGATATGGTGACATTATCTTTATTGAAAAATGTGTGAAATATATACAAATCTTAAAATTTTAAAGTATATATCAACCTTGAAAGAGTTGAATATACAGTAAAGAAGGTGGGTAGAGTTTAATAAATATTTTTAATTCTGAATACATTACCTCCCTAAAAATGTGAAAAATGTGGTTGCTTTGAGTCGAACAGATTCTGCTAGATTATATATGATTTGGATAAAAAAGAAACAATATTAATTGATTTTTGAAGGATGTAACTTGAAATATTAAAGGAAAGGAATAAATATTATCTTTCACAAATGAATGTTCAACCATATATCCATAAATATATAAAGAGGCATAAAATATATATGTAGCGGCAAAATAAAGTGAGAAATTTTCATATGTGCAACCATGATTATTAAATAATGATAAAGATCAAGAACTGGTTATCTATCCCCTGGATACTATACATGTTGTAGGAACTATTCAAGGAATCATACAGCTCTTCACTCTCTATTTATCTTGCAAATACGAAGATGTACCGAGATCTAGAAGAGTATTTCTGGTAGGACAACATGAAGAGAGATGTTATGGAGTATATATCTCAATACTTACTATGTCATCAAGTTAATACTAATAGATGTAATTATAATCATATGTTACAACTATTACCCTTACCTAAATGGAAATGAAAAAACCTCACTATGGATTTCATTATCGGGCTCCTCAAAACATCTAAAAACGATAATTCTATTTGGTTTGTATTTTATCTCTTTAAAAAGATATCACAATTCATTTCTATCATAGAATATTTCTGTCTTGATAAACTATTCATGATTTACATTAAGTAAGCGGTAAGGTTATATGGGGTTCTATATTATATTATATCTAATCTGGGATTGTGGCTGAACATGATGTTTTTGATAAGTCTATGGAAATATTATGATGTTTGGTTGTGTTGTAATAGTGCTTATCATCCTTAGATAGATGGACCATATGGGAGTACCCTTAAACCACTATAGAATATATTGAGATCCTTTCCTCTATATTTCAAAGGTTTTTGGGTTGAACACCTTCCTTCAGAAGAGTTTTCATAGAATAATGTCACTCAATAAAGAATTTAGATGGATCCTTATGAATACCTCTATATAAACTGGTGTTGAACTATGAAATAATGGGATGAAGTTGGGGTAAGAAAACTATTATAACCTGATCCAGCTATGTAAATGGAATAAATGTTTAGATCTATTTAGTATCACATCATGGAAAAACATATTTGATTGAATATTTATGTAGAAAATAATCAATAATATATAGAATTAGAAATTTGTCAGAATATTTTAATTTAAATTTCACCATGGAATAAGGTAATGACATTAGGAAAGAATATAAAGTTTATCCCTATGTATATTGGCCCCCTTGCGATTTTTGATCATGTATATACTGTATCATATCAATTGTTACTCCCAGCAATCCTCTCTCTGGTTCACAATGTGTTTCAGGTATTTCTCATAAAAATGTGCATACCTTCACCTTGACATATAATAAACTTAGAGGTTTCACTATAATATCATAATAATTATTATTAGGAACAATCAGAAGAAATCTTGGATGATAGAGATAATGTTCTATGAAACCAGACTACTCATTTGATTAATGTTCACTAGGGGTAATAGAAATTTGAGGAAGCTATATGGGAACTTAAATATAAGATGAAGTATATATATACTAATTTTTCTTGTATTAGAGTATAAAAACAACGAAGGTGAAATTAATATTTATAGGGGGTATGATGTAACAACCAAAAATTTTATATGTATTTCTTTTGAAATAAAACAAGGAGTATTCAATATCTTACCATACATGCTACCTAGAGTCTATATGAACCCTAATATATTTAATCATTTTAACCTAGATAATAAATTGGTAGGTTTGAAATTTATTGACCACTTTATGAAAACTATGTATAATGGGTTTTATTCCGGAAAATTTGTTGATTAATTTATAATAAATAAGTACATAATTTTATATCAAGTCATTTTACCCTTAAAAAATATCCTCTTAAAAAATGGTTTTTGTTAATTTTTTTTGGGAACATTATAATTTTTCATTAAATTGTTTGGAAATTTTTTTGAGGAAATGAATATAATTTTTAAAAATACCTTTTCATTATTATCATAGGTTTAATTTTTATGATTTTTTTAGATATTATTTTAAGTGGATATGGAAAAATACACATTTTTTTAAAAAATTGAAATTTATTTTTAAGTAAATGTATAATAATATTTATAATTTAAAATAAAATTTACCTAATAATATATTAATTATAATTAATATAATTAATTAAAAAATAATAATTATTATACTTGATTTCGGTATAAGTTAATTTTTTTTTGATTTAAAACACATTTTTATAAAAACTATTTCTATATGTGCAAAGTGTTATTATCACAATAAATCTAATAATCCATCATTATAGATGTTTTTAATGAAATTTAGAGGTAATATATTAAATATAATATTTTGAAAATCATTTTAGTTTTCTACATGGCATGGAATGGAAGTAAATTAAATTTTATTCTTAAAAATTCATTTTTCAAAAATAGGTTTTTGTAGTGGTTCGTGCACTTAAGTAAAATTAAAATCGACCGCTCCATGAAATTGGATATACTAAAATAGACTATATATTTTGAATAATAATAATGAATATAATTAAATATTTTTAGCTTAATTTTTTATAAGGAATAGTAAAAATAGTAAACAAAAATTAACCTGAATAAGGTTAAAACTGGTTTATCAGGGGTAAAACCATGAGATAAGGGTAGGATTTCCACACACACCTATAAATTTATAATATTTTGATGATATTAAAACATTATATTATACTAAATTTTAATACCTTCCCATTTTACCCACTTTCACATGAAATTCAATAAATCATGGAAATCTTTTAACAAATTCCTTGTGTGTCCCACCCATCACATAAAAAGTGAACCTCATATCCTCCACTATTCATAAATTTTTTCCTCTTATATATCATTTAAAATATACTAAAATTAATTTCTAAAATATTTCAATTGATTTTAGATCTTCTTTTATTTTCTTAAGATCAATCCTTTAGGGATTAAGGTGTATGCCAAAGGATATCTCTCAAAGAATAGGTATAGATCTTAACAAATCCCTATCAAAATTATTACATTTTCTAATTGATATGTAATTATTATATCCATAAAGACATTATAAATAAATTATTATAGATAAAATTATATGTTATTAAGATATTTTAACATCTATTTACCAGATTTTATCAATCATATGGGAGATGAAAGTATCGCTTAGGCGTACATGCGGACCATCACCTCTATATAGTGATACAACTCATTTACCACCACCATCATTTATGATATGTTATTATGATATATTTAGTGTTTATATATTATTTTTTTGTTATAATAATAATTTTATATGTTATAATTAAAATTTATATTTCATTATTTCTATCCATCGAAAAATATAACTGTTACTCATGCGTACAAACGGACTACCGTCTCCATATAGTGACATAATTCATTTTTCATCCACTCCTTATATGAATGGTAATAAATATTTATATAAAGAATAAATTGTATATTTATCTCATTATTAATATTATTTATATGAAATAACTATAATCAAAGTAAAATTACCATATTCGTAGAATCGAAACATATATGAAAAACAGAGCAGTTAACAGTCAAAATGGTGATGATAATGAAATATTTTAAATAAAGGGTAGATAATATGTTATAAGTAAATAATTCATGGAATTATATTTGTTATTATGGTTCTATTATATATGTATAATAAATTTCAATTTATTATACAATAGTTTTGAGTCCTTACTAGGTAGGATTGGTTTATAGAAAGGATTTTATGTTACAATCTTTTTTTAATAGGATTATTTATGCTTAAATTTTATAATAGTGAAATTGTATGATGTAAGAATTAAAAATAATTTTAATTTTATTTTAATATATTTATTTTATATATATCATGCATCCAATAAATTTTTCAATCATTAAGTACTCAAGATACCGAAATATTATTATTAAGGAAACTCAACCCTATTTTTCTGTTCGATCAAGAATCGTTTGTTCAATGTCTGTATTTTTCATTAAAATGTTTTTGAAGAATGTTTCTAATAGTATAAAATTACTATTTAAGTAAATCTTTTTAATATATTTTAATTTACTTATAATGTTTTAAAAGGATCATTCATATCATTATGCAAACATGGTATATTTGAATTTTTACCAAAAATGTGAATGAAATTTTGTTTTAAACTATTTCATATTAATCACTTTCCCTTACATCATGAAAAATATTTAAATTAAATATAACTGTTTTTTTTATTTTTTATTTGGAAAAAAAATTTCCTTAGTATTTCCGAAATTTGATGATTCTAAAAAAGGGATTTTAAATAATAAAGTTATTTTCCTCAATAAATGGTCTTCATAAATTTTACTAGTATTTTTATCTAAAACAACATCCTTTGATCCTTATTTTTATTTAAAGGGTGTATGATCCAATGTAACATATTTAATATTTATATATATTTATACTATTATAATGATGAAATTTTTATGAAACCTGTATCCTTCCCACATGTTATGATTCGATGATTCATTGAATATTTTATGATCTTTTAGAAAACAAAGGTATTGTTTTTATTATATAACTTATGTGAATGAAATTATATAACACTCTAATGGATTGGGAAAATTACCATATCTCATCTGATATTAAGGATTGGAATGGAGGATGAACTCAATTTAGTAGGGGACTTTTCCCAATAATATATCTTTGGGAGTAAACCGTGACTGTGAAATGATTGAATAGATAGTGAACCCAATCCACAATAATAGTATTAGAAATTGAAAATTAATATGTAAATTTTTTTCTGTAATTAAGTGTATTCCAAAAACTTATGTATTTTCTATAGGTTTTAGGAATAGTGGAAGCATGTTTAGAATGTATGGACACCTTAGATTTTAGTATTAAATCATATGTATTAACTACTTTACATGACCACCAAATCATGTCAAATGAAAACTAGATATTAATATACTACATTAATATGTAGGTACTACAAGGAGATGATCTTCATATATAATTCATTATTAATTTATAAGAATATATAGAATAACATAAAATTATATCTCTCTCTTCATTGGTGATCTGATGTAATAAATTTCTTTATACCATCATTGTGTTATGGGATTCATGTATATAATCCCTTAAGTGGTTATCCACACATGCATCATAATATATAATTAACCCCATAAAATATCGAAGAGATCACACGACAGATCCTGATTCCTTATATTTTTCGTGGTTGACCACATAAATTTCTTCATGAAGAGGAAGAACTCTCAGTGCTCACTCGAAGACATGAGAGAGGAGGAAGAGGGAGATATTTAAATAACTCAACATATCTATATAGATATATATATTTCTAGATATATTTCTATATATTTAGATATATATTTAGATATATATTTAGATATATCTATATATATATATAAATGTATTTATAGGTATATCTATCTAGAAATATCACCAGATATAACTCTTATACACTATTCAAACCCAAATAGTATCTTTATCAAAGTGATATATTTAGATATATTTAGATATAATTAGATATTTATTATGGTATGTTTATGGTATAAAAATTTCTCAAAGGCTATTAACTATTTATAATAATCATAATTGTCCACATTTCCAATAATAATAAAATTAATATTATTAAACACCTGACATGGGAAACACATTATGAATATAAATAAATATCAATTATGTAAAATTAAACCATTAAACTTGATATTATTTCCATTATAAACATTTATAAATACTCAAATAATGACTATTTCATTAAATAAATTTTACTTAATTATTTCTATGACAAATATAATAAATATTATATTTTGAAATCATTCATACTAATATTTATTATTTATTATTTAACTCACATTATTATTTCAAATAACTTCTGATTAAATTTGGGAAATCAACCAAACCTGAATAAATATTATTTATTCATACTTATTGAATTCTTTAATTTCATTTAATTGGGATCACATATACACTATGTGTGTGTCCCTCATGACTTCTTTGTCAGTGAAATTAGGCATAAAATCCTAAAGTTTAAGGATTATGCCTAGAAACACGCCAAGGCATCCATAGATATGTATGTTAACATCGAAATAATGCCTAACATCTTATGATTTCTTACCATGTAATATAATCCTTTTATCATTATATTAATAATAAATCATGTTTCATTCCAGTTCCATCAACCAATATACATTATTTATGTTTCATTGAATTTAAAGAAAATAACATGCCCATCGAATTCAATATTCAGGGATTTATTCAAGCAGTTATATTCCATCAAAGGCCCTAAGATATCAACATCAATTACAGGACCGATGGTATAAGTCCTTTCTCAAATAATCCATTAATGTTATAGCAATCAGGGCACCTACAATACATCCTACATCACTATGAACATATATCATCACAATTTTCATCAATACATCAAAGTACACAATTTGTGATATCACTAAATGGTAATATTAAAGTCTATGGATCAATACACTTTGTACATAGATATGAACTTATAATTACATAGAAAAATATGGATATCTGATTAATTGACATGTTATCATAAACACATATCATGGAGATTAAAATGGTTGAACACCATAAGAAGGCATATAAATGTATTATGAGCCTCATAACACTAATATCATGTATAATATTTGTCTCTTCCGACAATATCATCCATCCATAACACAAGATTCAAGAATAATGTCATGGATCATTTATATTGTCATCATAGTAGGGAAATAATATGACCATTCAGTGTGATATATATTCCAATTAAATTATCATGAATAAATATCAAATAGATTAATAATAAATATGTGATAAGAACAATTATTTAAATATGAAAAAAATTTAATCAACTTAAAAAAAAGTTGGTTCTAGTGTACCAACATCAACAAACTCCCACTACCACTTGATCGAAAAAAACGACATTATTCCACTATCTCTCACATTATACCCATGATTTAATAATAATAAATCCTTGGTTATTTTGCCCTCCATTTCTTAATTGTTTTATGCTCTAATCAATGCAACTTCACCTTATTGAAAAAATCCCTCAAGAGATGAAAACTGTGAAGTATGTGTTTGGTACTTCTGATAATCCTTTTCTCCTTGAATGGAAAAATTACTAATTTTTTATCATATTAATCTACAATAGGGTATTTAATCTAAGTAACCACTTGAACATCCTGGAAAAATTTGAAAATCCATTCTTTTTCCGAACTTCATTGGATGCCGCAATATACTAAAACTCAATTATAAAATCACTAAAAACTAGCTTCTTCAAAATCTTCAAAATCACATATCATCCATTAATAAAAAAAGAAATATACAGACTATGATATGTAGTCATTATTATTAGTCTTACATCTATAATATATATAACAATTTATGACTACAACATAATCTACTCTATAGACCAGAAACATATCCTTATTTCCCCTCATATACTTAAGGATAATCTTGAAAACTCTCTAATGTTTTCAACTAGATCTTCTTTATATATTATAACAATGCTTAATAAATAAGAAACATAAATCCTCATGTATAAAATGAGATATAATATAGATCCTATCACATAAGACCATGGTATCATACTCATTTAATCTATTTATTCTTGTGTCTAAGGATACATCTTCTTGTAAAGATGTATACCATTTAAAACTAGAACTAGTACTATATTGTATTATTTCATACTAAAAATCTTTATTTCCTAGTTAATTAATGTACCTTGACATAATCTTGAGCAATCTTTTGGGATCTATAAGGCATGATCTTGATCCCATGAATATAGGATGATTCACCTAAGTCCATCATAGAGAATTACATTCTAAAACCATGCATTAAAAACATGAAAGGATGGTATATCATTTCCAATTAGTAATATTTCATCAACATATACTATTTTAAAGACAAATTTAATCCCACTAAACTACATGTAAATGAATGGATCACATACATTATAAATGAAACAGAATTCCTTTATGGGTTCATCAAATCAAATATCTCATGACCTTGATGATTTATTTAATCCATAAATGGATCTCTATAATGTGCATACATTTTAGGAATTTTGAGGAGACACAAAACCTTCAAGCTATGTCATATACACATCTTCTTAAAGGTTCTTATTAAGAAATATAGTTTTGACATCAATTTTCAAAATATCATAGTCATGGTAAACTATTATAACAAAAAAACACTAATTGATTTAAACATAGAAACTGGAGAAAAGGTTTCATTATAGTCAATTTTTTTAACATTGTATAAAACCATTAGTTACAATACATGATTTATAAGTATTCAATTTAATTTTCATCTCCATATATATCATCTATACACATTTACACCCAAAATGATTTATATCATTCAGAGGATCAACGAATACTCAAAAATGGTTTTTGGTAGATGGAATCCATCTCAAAATTCATGGATTCTTTCTATATTTTTTTCTTATATTCCCTATAATACCTATTGTTAGGAGAGAGGATCATTATCTTCAATAAAATAATGATTCAACATCATCAATGACTAAAAAAAAATCTCTCTTGTTCTGTTACCTATCTAGTTCTCTTATGTAGTACCTATGTTTTAGGAAAAAATTATTTCATAGGTTCCTATGAAATTGGTTCATGTACCAACCCTTATGTATCTGGAGAATCAATTTCAATGAAGTAAATCTCGTCTCATTATACTCCTTAATGATGTGATCCTTCTAAATAGATATGGCTATTTTAAAATAATTACTTTCTTTTATGACGGATTGTATAGGTAGTATCTCCTAGTCTCATTAGGATAACCTACAAAAATACACTTATTTCCTTACGGTGCTAGTTTGTTGCATGAGATTTACTTAAAAAATTCCTCACAATTCCATGCATGAACATGTGAAAAAATGGTTTGGGTTATAGTCCATAACTTGAAGGGAATTCCATTTTCCACTTCAGTTACTGCACATTTTAGTAGGTATAATATTTTCGGTAATGAATATCCCCAAGAGGATAATAGAAGAATTATAGGACTCATCATCAACCATACTAATTACTATATTGTATGATTCATCCATTAACTAACACCATTCTAGTATGATGTATAAGGTGGAGTGAGTTGAGATAAAATCTCATACTCCCATAGAAATTTGATAAAGTATTGGTTAAGGTATTATCCACCTTAATCTTATTTAAGTATCTTTATCTTATAACCATGCCTATTCTCAACCTCATTCTAAAAAACTATTAACTTATCAAATGATTCATACTTGTACCTCATTATGTATATATATCGATACCTACTCAAATCACTGGTTGAAGTAATAAAGTACAAGAATCCACTTATATATTCTATATTAAATAGTCCACACATATCGGTGTGTACCAATTATAGAAGATATATGGTCTTTTACCCTTGGATAAATAATAGTGGTGTGGTAATACTTCCTTGTAAAAAAGGATAAAATATTTAATTTGGAGTTACCTAAAATAGTATAAATAGCGATCATGATAGATATTTTTCCAATGCTTCTCATTTACATGACAAGACAATGATTCCACAATTGGTTGTCAACTAATTATGTAATTTTATTTTCATTATCAATAACCAATTTTTGGTTTTTATAATTCAATAAATAAAGGTCATTATTCAATTGTGTCACACAATAACATATGTTATATGTATTACAGTATCATCATTTATTTCCAATGATTCAAAATAAATCCATCCATATTTAAAAAAGAAACAAAAAAATGTTCTTGGTAACATTACACACATATTAATAGTTATTTAAAACCAAAATTAGTCATATTGGAAATATGAGAAGATAGTATCCAATGGAAAGAGAAAACATTCTTTCTCTATTGGCAGCTCATAGATCCATCTCAACCCTTGTAACCTTCTAAAATCTACTTAGTTCTTGTATTTGAATAGAAATGTAAGCACCACATGTAGTATAAAATTTCCAACATAAATATATATAAATATTAAAAAAAAATTAAATGTACTTTAATATTCCACTAGATTCTTTGGCTGGGTAAATTGTTTTATCTAGTGGACCTTCTTGCCATATGAAAAACATAGATAATCCATTTCCTTTACTTTCATCTAGATCTTATTCTTCTTAGAGGGATGGTGCTTCAATGCCTTAGACATGTGATGAATATTTGGACCCTTTTACTTGTTACTATTATTCTTATACACCATAATTATGTCTGGGTTTTCACACCAAGTATATTTATCAACTTGGAAGATAATTGTAAGATGTTTCGATAGTGTGTTCTCAATATTTCTCATATAATATTTCATAATAAATCAAAATAAATTTTTTGGTAGTGAGGACCTAATGAGATAAGGGTGTAGCTCATTAGGGATAATTAAATCCAAGATCTCTAGGTGCCCAATTTATCTGATAATAATGTCTATATGTTCCCTTGCTGGGGCCAACTCTCCAAGATTTCATTTGAATACTGCATTAGAGATATCATATTTCTCTTATATATATTTCTATTGATAGAGATTATGAAGGTGAGAAACTATGTTATACACATCTTTTCCTAATATATATTTAAAATATATTTGGAAAAAGAGGATAACATAAGAAATTGGACATTCATTGAATCATCCAAATGATTTAGATAGATAGATACATCTTCCTCAGTAGCCTCTTTGGCAAGCAACTCAGGAAGTGGGATTCCCATCATTTACAATCTCCATTCATGGAGTAGTATTAAGTGAATTCACCAATGCCATTTCTAAATATTCATGTCGATAAAAAGGTTGACCCTCTATAGTATAGATCATAGTGACATTATTAATTCCATTTGATATACCATTTTTTACATGTTAAGAATTCATAATTAGTATATGTTTTTTATTAAAACAATAGATTAATAAAATTAAATTTGATTAAATTATTTATTAATATCCAATAAATATTTTAATCCAAATATCCCTAACCATTATTTTCAAAATATCTTTTCATTTTGATATTCTAGTGGTAAAGATCCACATTTCCTTTTCATAGCTCAATATTTGACTTGAAAATCTATTTAAAGGGATTTAGGTAGGGGTAAATTTTCAAATACATTAACTCATAGTTTCATGATATGTTGAATGGATTCCGCAATCCTAAAATCTATTATTATGATTTCCTAAACTTTTTCCTCTTAGTTGCACTATATCTTGTTTGGGTAGTCAACCCTTGATGTAAAGTAAGTTAGGTATGCATAAAAACTGATGCTAAAATTTCCAAAATAATTGAAAGCACTCCCACTTAGGTTTTCAAAGAACATTAAACTTTGAGTTTGATTATAAATTATGTTTTGGAAGGATAAGATGACTTAATATTTTAATTAAGGAACTTTTATCTTCAGGTGACAACCAATTTTTAACTTTTTACAAGCCTTCTTAATATTTAATAGATTTTACTTATGGTGTTAACCATGTCTGATAAAAAAATTATGTATAATCTGATTATATTTTATTCTATCATGAATTCTTGTTAATATATTATTTAGGTGATCTTGTATTATTCAAAAATATAAATAATTGAACATGAAACTAATAGATATGAAATATAAGTGGCATGATCATGATATTTTTATAGTGGTTAGTTTATCCAGCAGATGATAATCCAATCCTAGAACCTAGGGTAAGATACCTTGAACTGATATTGGTTTATGTTGAAATATTCAAAATTTGGTTTCATTGTATTTCATTTACTGGGTTGGCCTCATCTCCTTGACCAAGACCACCTCCACTCACATAAGAGATCAATTATTACATAATTTTTTTCTCAGACGTAGGTGATGGGATCCAATGGATTCGATAAAATGGGGTTTACATAAAATACACCACATGCACATAGGCCCTTACATAATAATGACGAGGGGATGACATGTTGGTTGTGAATAAAATTTTTAACTACAATAAATTAAAATAAATCAATTACATGAAACAGAAGGTCTAATCTCATAATTATCCACCCCTCAGGAAATGACTATATATTTTCAATCATGTTATTCATTAATTAGATTAATTACTTACGTAATAAAATCCCCCATGAATTAATCAAAATAATTTAATTTATTATAATTCCATATGAGAATACTTAAATTGTCACCATCTTTAATTTTAATCAATATTATTCTCATTTAAAAGTAACGATGTACATAAGTGTACTTGGAGGCAACCACATGTGTTCATCAAAATTTTAACATGGAAATTAATTAAATCTATAACTATTAATATTTTGAAATGGGGTTTACTGTCAAATAAATGTCACAAAAAACATGTTATCAGTTGGTTTAATTTTACATTTAACATTTCATTCAGTAAAAATTTCAGAAAATGGTTGGATTCAAACTATACAGCGTGTAGTATTTTACACCACATATACTTGTATTCTTCCCATGTCTACAACATCTGGGTCTCTATTTAATGTATCTAAAACTAAAATTGTTTGAGAAACCCAATGAAATATCCAAATAAATAATTACTTGAAATTGTTAACTGATTATTGATTATGTTATCGAGAAGAATGAAAATAAGATATGATAATTATATATTATTAAAACAAATATTTTTAAGTAAAATAAAATTGATATTAATCCAATAAATCAAAAAATGATAATTAATTATAAATTAAACTTCTGACCTATATGATACCACTTTGAGGTCACTAGTACAGTAGAAGGGTCCTTTAAATGTTTGACGAACTAATATTTTACCCTTAAATCACGTGTAATCATTTCATTACATGATCATAATATCATGTACAATAAAAATATTAGAGTAATAGACTACATTAATACACTATAACTATAAGGAGATGATTTTCCAAATTAATTAAAAATTAATTTATAAGAAGATATATAATTAAATAAAATTTTAATTCTCATTCATTGATTATATGATGTAATAGATTTCATCACACAATCATTGCACAACAGGATTCAAGGGAATAATCCCACTAGTAGTGATCCACATGTGCACCAAAATCTCTTATCAACATCATCAAATCATTTTGTTATAGCACAGAAAATCATGATCGCTTTTTCTGTTTATAGTTGACCATAGTAATTGTTTTTTAAAGTGGGAGAACTTTTAGTTCTCTCTGAAATATGTGATAGAGGAGGAAGAAATATATATTTATAGAAATAAAAATATCTATCTATATATATGTATCTAAATATATCTTTATATATATATATATCTTTCTTGTTGTAACTCTCTGTATATATCTTCTGATATATCTCTTATCTATTTTGCAAACCCAATAAGTCACTCTAGGAAATTGATATATTTTGATATAATGAGATATTTATTATGTAAGGTTGAGGGTCAAAAAATGTCACTAAATCCATTAACCATTTATAATAATCTTAATTTACCCAATTTTTATTAAAAATAATAATATTATTAATAATAACTAGACATGTGAAACACATTAAGAATATAAATAAATATCATTTATTTCTAATTAGACCATTAAAATATTGTCCACTATCCCTCTTCTTCATTTATCAATCCTTTAATAAGGACTATTTAATTAAATATATGTCACTAAATTATTTTTTATAATAAATATAATAAATATTATATTCACCATACATGAAATCTAATATTTATTTTTCATTAATTTACTCTCTTTATTCTTTCGAATCACTTGTGTTTTAATTATGGAATGCTACCAAACCTGAAAAAATATTATGTATTCATTATTATTAAATTCATTACATGAATTTAAATAACATTGCAAATACACTTACTATGTTACCCCTTTTTCCACTTTGTTATTGTGATTAGGAATAGTCGCATGATGTTTAAGGTTAGAATCAAGCGACATGCCAAGGAATCCATTTAGAAAGAAGTTAACATTGTAATTGGTTCCAACCACTTATGAATGTTTATCATGTAATATAATACCTTTATCCTGATATCTTTAATTAAGCATATTGCATACCAGTTCCATTAACCCATATACATGATTTATTTTTCTTCAAACTTTTGAAAAATGAACTCTCCAACCGACCACCGGGTCTATGGATTTATTTAGGTAGTTTTATTCCATATAAGTGACTCATATATAGACATACATTATAAGATATAATAGATAAATCCTTTCTCACATTATCCAATAATGTTATATCACTTATGATGCACCCAAAGTATCCTATATCTTTGTGATCATATTTCATCATGGGTTTCATAAATATATAAAAGTACACTAGGAATGATATCCATTAATTATAATCCTAGAGTCAAAGGATCAATATCCCCAACTCCATATAGCAACATCCAATTACACATATAAATGTAGATTTATTAATGATGACTTTGTTCATATAACCTCCAATCATTGATATTACCATGGTAGAACCCCATGAGAAGGTGTCTCAATTCCTTATAATCCTCCTACCCCTAATAGTATATATTTTATGTGTCAAACAAAAAAATATCATCCATCTGTAGAAAAAGATTCAAGAATAATTTTGTGAAACATCTAGGTTATCATCATTGTGGGGATATATGATGACCATTCAATGAAACCTATATTCTAATGACCTTATTACAAACAAATATCATAAAGAAGAATAATTAATATGTGATATGAAAACTTCTTTAATTAATAAAAACATGTAATCAATTACTAAACAAGTTGATTCTTAGGAATCATATCCAACATTATGCTTATAATATGTTTTCATGGCTCATGATTTATTATTGATGATTACACACTTTTATATCATATGTCATTTTTAAGAAAAAACGTTATATAATGATTTATTATTAATATTCGTTCACTTACTTGGTATTATTATTGTATGTTTGGATCATGTTTTCATAACACTGTGCTTATTTAACTCACTTATGATTATTGATTTTTATATCTTATCTTTACCCTTAGTGAGCATATGATCTTAGAATTTATTATGTTTCCATTTCCAAAATTATGAAGAAAGATCTTATGTATGAAATTTCAATGAAGTGATCTAGTTATGAAGAACTTAATCAGAAGTAATTGTGATCTTTTATATCCCAATTTTTTATATATTAACATTTCTAAAGATATTGATCCTATACAATTCTAAACCACGTATTTTTGTTAATTACATAGAATATTCATAAAAAATTATGTAATATTTAATTAATGATTACTATGGTTCTCCCGTAAAGGATTCAAAAATCTGATGTTCCTTAGAGAATTTATTTTGATAAATTCCATTTAACATTCAGGATGAAAGTTGAGAGTTCATCCAAATTATTTTGAAATTGAATAATATTTTGATTAGTGTTATAATTCTTTAGACGATGGTTTGGATATTTTTAGTGGGTTTTTAATATTTTGTTGATAAATATTGGAGAAATTCATGATGGTCATAAGGGTAAATTAGATTTTTAGAAAACTATCAATAAGTAAAATGAACATTGTATAAGGTTCATAATATTTGATCAAGTTCTACATATAGGTTAATTAATTTTATTTATCTACTAATATATAGAGGTAACATTAGATTCATTAGCTCTATTTAATGGTATTTTGATTAAATAATTATTATCTTAAGGGTTCCCAAAAAATTTATAATAGTCGTGTGAAGGTAGCTCATAGATGCTATGAAAATGTATTTCCAAGATATATAAAGCTAAAATCTGTATCGGCATAAAAGTAATATAATACTCTCAGTACCCACAAAAAGTTAATACCCACACCATGTATGGTTCTTTTTTATTTATGAATTAGGGTGACACATAAGCCAGACTACCTATGTAAGGGTATTTTGAAGATTACATTACCTACATATGGAAAAATCAAATAGGACAATAATCTCCAAGACATTTATCTTCAAAAAGTAATAATATAGCTTCATCTATGATTTCACAAAATCTATGGATGTTTTTAATTATTGTTTGACGTTCATATGTAAATAAATAATGTTGTTATATCTCGAATGAAGATGAAACCAAAAAATTACTTGAATTCTTGATGTTAATAGGAAATTACATGCTTTTATGGAGATGAATTAATACTAAAATGTGAAGAATAAGGATACAAAGAAGATATATAGAATATGAAAATGAAGATTTGACTTAATTTCAATGATATATATATAATGATAAAAATTATCATGATCATAGTTAACAAAAATAGATGTTTGGGAAGAATGGATTATGGTGTTTTACATTAAGTACAGTTTAAATCAACCGTATATAATATATCGACCATTAATTGTCTAGGTTTGGAATATCAACCACTACCTTCACATGATATTCTAAGTGACCATGGGATTCCCATGGTAGGTTGAGCGACTATTTAATTAAGATTGTAATTCGAGCAACCATGATATTCAAAAGGTAATAAGATTGACCATGGTCTATGTAATAGGGTGAATATTAATCATTTGATATTGAAAGGTACACATAACTTAGCTATATAAGTGTTCAATGTTCTTTTCACAGCTGCAGAGATTGATGAAGTATGTTTTGTTCCTCTGTATTGAAGAAGTGGAGGTGATAACAATGAAGTTAACCCAAAAATTTTCAGTTTAGGTGTTCCTAAATGGAAAAAAATATTATAATAATTATAATTATTATTTAGGTTTATTTATAATGATGAAATAATCTATATTTATGGAATTATTCTTCTTTAAAAATAATGGTTCTATGATAACATTAAATTCCTTACATGAATACCTCCTATTTTTTATGTATTCAAATTATCTTGGATAGATAATGACGATAAGTTACATGCATGAATATATAATTATATGTGTTTTAATTTCATGAGAGAGAAGTATGAGTCGGTAATGAAGGATGATGGTTGTAACTATAAATTCATGGTCTAATGCATATGTGGTGCTTTAAATATAAGATGATTTATTATAGAAATATAAGATAGAAATGTATGATTATTATGATTTATTGGATTAATATAGTGTATGAACAAATAAATGTAGTTTAATTTAGTCACAATGGAAGAGTTTTATTTTTTTTCTTCAGATTTGAGGATTCTAGGAGATTTGAATTAGAGGTATTTATGTAGTTTTGTGAACATTGGAATGAAGAAGATAGAAAATATGGAGTAAATGATGTTTCATGTACTGTAATTTGTATATATATATTATTTGAGGTCGATGATTGGTGGAATAGAAGTTTGGAACTATTATCTCAATTAAAAATATCATGTGTTTCAATAGAGGAAGAAGATCTAAAATTCTGATATTATTTTGAAGAATTTTTTTTTGTCAAATTAAGTGGGTAATAGATAAGATCTAAGGAAGGGTTTTTACAATTAAAAAGAATAATAAGAAGAAAATTAAAAATAAGGAAGAAAAAAATAAGTAGATGAGTTAGTCATGTTGTTTATCGAAAGAAGAAGAGATTTATTTAAACATATTCATATATAATAATAAGAATAAGAAGAAAAAGATATATGTGAAAGAAGTAAAATTTGAGTTTATTATGATGTTCACAAAGTAATGAGTGATTTTTCATTTCGGTTTTCACAAGAATGAAGTGGAATAATAATTAAAGTCATAATAGATTTCTACTATAATGAATAATATGTGATTCAATGAAGTATTGTGTAAACAAATAGAATATGTGACTTGTTACTATATAAGTGATGATGAAGAAGAAATAGGCATCCCATATACAATAAGGAAATATTATATATTGGTTTAAGAATATCTTTTTATTACCCAAACTATTAAATGTAAAGGTATTGGATGTACCAAAGTGAAAGATGTGCCAACCAAGTTATTGAGATACACACCTTACACAATAGAGGGACTATAATGTAAAGGCCATATATTTTTACTAGTCAATTGTGTGATATTGGAGGAAAATAGCTCCCACAAAGGACTAGACATTCATTTTGAAGTGTGAACCATGTAAATTGTTTTGAATCTTATGTGTTCGTGTCTGTTTTCAATTCAAGAATTAATGAAGGTGAGGAGAGAGAACAATATTTGTATATTCACCTTAACAAGTGTAAAAAGTGAAAACAAAAGGGATAAAAAATGTAATGTCACAAAAAATGATCCACCCCCCTCAGTGTGGTCCATATCACATATAGTACCTTCAATGATCACAATTGTGAGTATATAAACTCAGGTGTTGAAACAATAAAAATAAAAATAAAAATAATAATTATTATTATATTGTCCCCATATCTATTCTACAGGGCCCAAAATTTATCAAAAAAATAAGATGATGTTTTACAAGTATCTAGGAACAACTGATCCTCAATTAGGTATGGCTTTTCCAAATACAATTTACATTCCCCATATCCCACTCCAATTTTGGAAATTATAAATCGATGACATTACCCTGCCTAAAAATATGACACACCACAAATTTAGTTTTATTATATTAATCTATATAGCCAAATGATTCCACCTAAAGCCTCCAAGAGGGGTGATGTGATAGGATTGATCCCATGAATAATAAATGAGAAATCCTATTCCATTACGTGGTTTCTCTATATTTTGAATCATGAAATATGAATTTCCATAATGAATCCTTTTATATCTGAATCATAATCAACTTCCATACCAATCCTTCATAATGTAGGAAATGGAACCACCTTTAGAATTCTTAAAAAACCCCAACATCCTGAAGGCCTTGTATTTTACATGGAAGCATCATACATATTGATATTGATCCAAAATATTATGCTATACTACTAAATCACATAAATTTAAACATTATAGATTTTGAATTTACATTGTATACCCAAGCTATCAATGACAGATGATTATTTGATTGAGTTCCCAACTACACCATCTTTCATAAAGGATTCCACTTATTAATTTGTGAGGATGTTCCTCATAATATTGTTCATCCTAATATAATTTCTATCATATATTATGGAATATTTATTCCACTATATAAGGGTTATGTATTTTTAACAACATCTAGAAATAGATCATTAACATATGATGATCCCTCCTATGAGTTGTAATAGGAAAGAACAAAGTTAAAATTGAAAATCCAATGTTGATAGTTGTGGAGTATGGTTGTGTTTGTTGTAAAAATATAAGAAGGAATAAAAATTAAATGTATGATGATTTCCTCCATGATCAATGATTAATCATGCAATGAGAAATATGGAATGAGTTTGAGAAATACATAAGAAGTTTAGTGAGATGCCTGGAGAATTTTATATGGATTCATTAATTTTTTTGGTATGACAATTCTTCATGATTGTTGATGATACATAGAAAATTTTTATGTATCCATAGTATTTGATATCATTATTTATAAATTCTCTATATTGATAAATCATCTTATTGTATAATAGTTCTTATTTTCAATGACATGTTCTTATTTTACTTGGAGAGCGCACATTGTCTTCGAAATTTTAGTTGATGAAGACCACACAAATCATAATTTTTATGATGATTTGGTTGTTGAAGAAATTTAAAAGAAATCTATGTAAGAGGTAATTTTTTAAAGAATAATTGAATAATTTGATGGATTATGTTTTAATAAATGAGTATGAGATGTTAATGCCATGAATTTATTTGTAAAATTTGTCTTAATGGCGTTTTTTATGAATAAACGTAGAACCTGAAATCATAATATTATTTCCTGATGAGATTGTAATTGATTAGAATCTTGAAAATATTTATTTCAATAATGAAAAGATGAATAGAAGGGGGTTTGGGGTGATTATAATTTAGTATTGTCTTTACTTCTCTTTCTTATGGTATTTTATTTTCAAAAGTTATCTATTTTATAAGTATTTAATGGTGTATTCGATTAAAATAAGTAAAAAATGTTGGTGAACTATTTCCAGTAAACAAAGGAACATGTGGGACACATTGATCAACTAGAATTAAGGAGAAAGATAGCCCATCCCATAGGCAAATTAGATCGCCCTGTGTAATCCTTAGGTACGACTGAAGGCCTGCATGGATGCAAGAGAGGCAGAGCCACCATGTAATGTGGCACAACGGTAGGAGTAAACTGGTACGGGGTGATACTAGGGTGGGAGAGGATATTTCTGATGTCTTGAGGTAATAGTTTATTGATAAAACATGCCCCAGCCATAAATAAGATTTAATATGGGATTGTTTTTTTGGGATTATTCACCCAAATTTAAAAAATTAGGTAGGACATGGACCACTAGATCGAATCAATTTAAACTTTTTGGGCTCCCATGTAATTTGATTCAATTTTTTTGTGCTCCACTAGTTTAAACCAGAACAATTTTTTTTCTCCTCTGAACCTTCAATGATCTTATGATCTCGAGAAAAATGGTCTATATAGTCTTTCAAATTCTTGATAACCTATTTGATATTTTTGATGAGGTGATGGATTCATATCAAACTGAAATCATGCATATGATTTAACATATCTCAAAAATATTTTTATCTCGATGAAGTTGATATTCGGTCAAACTAGAAATGTAGTTTTAGGAGGCTGATCAAATATTCAATCACCATTTACATAGTCAATCATATAAAATGGAGGAGCAATTGGTTAACACCATGAAGAATCATTGTAAGTTCTCAATGAAAATATGCCATAAAAATCCACATGCATTTAGATGCCCTAAGTGACATGGGAATTTGATGATATTAGAGATTGACATGGAATATCATTCAGATAATTGAATATAGTATTTTCATGAAATTAATAGTGGATGACAGATGATTCTAATCTCCTATAAATAGAGATCTCCCATGCCCAGTAATTGTTGCTAAATGTTTCTGAAGGCTATAGTTTTTCTAATGAAAAACATAGCAGAAAGAAAAACTCTTTTTCCTCCTCATGATATTCTTACATGAAGGATAAGAAAAGGTCATGTGGGCCTTAGAAAAGTTTAAATCACTGTCAAAATTTCTTTTTGATGAACATATTCTCCGAATAAATTAGGGTAATTCATATAGAATTTCTATGCCATTCATGAAGAACTTTGATTCATGCAACCTCCTTGATTCCAATGATTTTGTTTGAGGAGCCATGAGACAGTGTACACCAACACTTCAACTCATGAAGATGATATTTTTGTGCATAGAAGGATATACCCATTCAGGTTAGCATGAAAGGTTTAGTAGAGAAGTGAATTCTAAAGCACATATGAATGAACAAATAATATAGATATGTGTTTTAAAAGAATCAAATGAGAAAGTTCATGTGTGCATGTATGACACATATATACATAAAACTTAACCAAAAACATACAGTGTGTGATTGAATCCATAAAGAAATAATGAATAAATTAAATTAGTTACATTAAAAAAATTTATTCTCTACACCCAATTTATAGTGCTTGATAAATACTCAGGGATTTGAAAGACAAATCAAAGAATAATATTCAATGGGTGTTTAAATTATTTTAGATTGAATGAATAATTTTTATAAAGAACATAATATAATGATAAATGGTTATGTGAAATATTCCTTATTGCATAAAAAAAATTTCATACCAAAGCTGTGGAATATTTTATAAGAGATTAATACATAATACATTTAGTGTGTTTTGAATTATAGGACAAATTAACAAGACAAATTGCATTATATTGATAAAATCATCAGCTGTTCATTCAAAAAATTAATTGAGATAATGTGGAAGTATCATCTTCCACTTAATAATAAGAATAATTCAAGCGTCCATAATATATTTTTGATTCAATGGAAGTCGACTTCCTTCATTATAGGAACAATATTATTCATTAATTGAAAGGAATATAGTATAATGATGGTATCTTGTTCAGAATTTTATTGAATATATTTGATGAAATTGTGGTTCTAGTATAATAAATGCCATTTAAGGTGGGTGGATCCATTATAAAGTACACCACTGAATCATTAAGTCCATTTTTACTTCCATATTAAACACCATGCACCAATTCTAGGATTTTTTAATAAATTAAATCCAATACTGATAAGATAATTCAAGAATCAACCACATGTTGATCATGGAAAGCAGTTGGGTTTTTAACCAAAAAATGTAAAAATAATTTTGTGTTGTTTTTTATTTTATTTTTTATTTCATTTGTATGCGATTTCAAATATCATGCAATAGATCAATTGTTCATTTCCAGGAAAGAGGTTCAATAGTGGTGGGGCTAATTCAATGAAAAAAAAGCTTCAATTTTTTTTGTAAACTGATTTAACCCCTCACCCCTTTAGTGTCCCTATAGATTCCATATCTATAGGTGATACGAGATCCATGTTTTCCTCTATTTTGATCAATGTTTTTTTGTCAGAGTTGTTTTTATTGAGTTTATATGAAGTACATATTTTAAAATTATTATGAATCACCATAGGCTAAAATTTTAATCTCCACTCCTATTAAAAAACATGATGTTATCTACCAAGTCACTAAAAAATGGGAAGATGATAAAAGAAAATAGATTAAAAAATATGTAATAAATAATTCAAGAACCAATGTTCTCTTGTAAAACTAGTTGATAGTAATTCTTATGATGAAACTAGATTATTATGTGGAGAGTATGAGGAAGTGGAATGTATCATAATTAATGAAGGATTCTAATATGAATTTCAAAGATATATAGAGAATGTTCCTAATGATGTGATTTCATATATACCTTATTAACTTAGGGATATATTTGATTAAATAGAAAAATAGGGAGATGAAATCAATAAATCGGAGGAAACAATAGCAAATAAATTCAAAAGGTTAACTATTCCCACACACATTATTGAAGAAAAAAATTATCTACGACTCTTTGAATCAAAATATTTCAATAATTGAATAATAATTTCAATGAAATACTTATTAAATAACTATTATTAAAGATATTTTTGGAGAAGTAATCAATGCACATAAAACATTGATTAATGTTTCCATGAATGTAAGAGATTCTCACCATAAAGACAAAACATGTATGGTCAAAGTGGTTGACATGTTAGTAAAAGAGAAGAAAAAGATTCATGATGATTATAAGTAGAAAATACAAAATATATTAGAATAACATAAATGTACCAACAGTGTTATAGAATCCTATTTAGATGTTAAATACAGTAGAATCAAAGCCCTTGACAACTCTATGAATAAAATTAGTAGACAAAATGTTGAATATACCAATATAATAAAAAGATAATGGTATGTTAGGCAGAAATAATTTCAAAATGATAGGTTTTTCTTCATAATATTGTGCCTTGAAATTGAGATTTAATTGAGAAATTTATTGTAGAGACGTGTTATAACTTCCCAAATTGATGAGAATCTGAATTATGCTTTGCAAACACATGAAGAGATTCAATATCCAAGAAGGTATGTTTCCACACAAACTTTTTCTCTAACTAACGTCTATCTATATACACATATTGTTGTAAATAATACCTCAATATCATCTTTTGATCAACCTTGTAAAATCTCATGGATGAAAGTGACTCATAACCCTGTTAATTTAGTTTTAACTAATAAAGTCTCATCTTCTAAGGTAGGTTCAAATCCTAAATCTAGGAAAATGTGGGTCTGTAAAATGGTGGATACATAAAATAAAAAACTAAGGGTGGATACTAGAAACATAAAGAAACATTACTACCAAATTTATACACAAAGTAATGAATGGAAATCCAGAAGGAGAAGGGAAATAATATAGTTAAACTTGTACTACAACCAAAATAATTTGATTTTGTTGTATACAGTTTTTGTTTTTGGATGTTTGGACACCAATACATTGAGTTTTTTAGAATGCATCAGTATATAAAAATTACAATATTCGTTTATTCTTGGAGATTAGATGTGAAGAAATGAAGAGACCTGTAAAACTGTAGAAACATACACAGATGAAGAATAATATGTCTTCCTAGAACACAGTTGGTTATCTTGAAGACTTCTGTGATTATTGAAATATAAGTGTTAATAGTTATGATGAGTTATAATATATTATAACCATGAATTATTCACATGTTGAAGATAAAAAAACAACACAACAATTTTAGAAGAAAAAGGTAGAACATGAAAAGTCTTCCATTGGGAATAAAAAAATAAATTTGTCTAGAAATCTATGAAGTGATATACTCTGAATATGAAAGATAAGTTCAAATCCTAAAAAAATCATATCATAAAATAACAAATTCTTATACTATGGAAATAGATGTTATACTATGGAAAACTAAAAAATTTCCCTAGAAAATAATGGAATAATGATGAATTATAGAATAGAATCAATCAATGAGTTAAACCATAAGATATGATGATTGAAGACATTCCTGAAGATTTTTTTTTTGAATTTACCTAATATAGGTAACATAAATAAATTGGTGAATCCATGTAAAAACTCTGTGATATAATATGTTAATAAGGAGTTAAAAATCATCTTCCCTAGTCAATTAAAAGTTTCTAAAAAATTGATGAAATCAAATGATGAAGTACTAGAATGGGTAATGGAAAAAATAAAAAATATGTTGTTCCATATGATGATATCTAATTTCATGAGAGGTTGTGAAAACATAAAAACTCAAGTATATCAAAAGCATAGTTTGGAAGGTGGAAGAAGCCTGGACACAATGTGAAACTCCATGACCCTAGTTACCCAGAGTCGGTGAATTATTACATAACATTTGCATGATCATGAATGATCAAGTCTCGAAAGACCAATTAGTTTAGGAGCCTTGGAAGTACTAGATACATTAAAAAGGTTTACATTACATCATAAAATCGAAAACTACAACAAAATTTTTTCCATGGAAAACACAAAGATCTCATAGGATATCCCAATAGGTTAGACATAATATACTTCTTCGCATCTTGGGAAAATAAAACATAGAAAGTGGTTAGCTCAGATACTCAGTAAGGATAACAATATAGTAGAAACTTTCATAAATAAGCGTAAACATTTAAGGATATGTATAGGACTAAAACAAAAGCCTTTTATACGTGAACTTCAGAATAATATGGAAAAGATAAAATCAAATAATTCCATTTACTTACTCACATGGATATTATACTGGTCGAATAACCACATGCAATATCAATATACACTTTCATAATGATGGAAAACATAATTCCATACTTTCATAAGCGCATAGTCAAGGCCTTGTTCCAAGACAACAAATAAGAATTTGTTAAGGCCTTGTTCCAATACACAAGTTTGTCTCATGATACCTATCAATGCATCGAGGAGATATAGAGGGCTCTAACTGTCACATACTATGTTCAATGCATTCCTCATATGAAAAGGTTTAAGCATAACATAAACATTCGTATTAAAACTAGCATACAAAATGTCAATACATTATCCATAAACCATGAATGGTATAAAAATAACACGTCCACAGTCAAACATACCAAAAAACTTCAATATAATATAGATGTTTTGTATCATAATAAATCAACTTCAAATAAACTTAAAAGACATCAAAGGATTTTTACATAGATGAAATCATAACCTTTTTTAGAGAAAAATATATATCTTTCTATTTTGAAATCACATAAAATTCATATAATTATAAAATAAAACATTAATTTTGTAAATATTCTTATAAGCCTATAAGGGAAGCATTGATTATGTTATGATGGTGGAAAATAGCTACACCCACCGTATAAGATAAAAAACAATCTTACCGTAAATTTTCCTAAAAGGTCAAAAAATACATTGTTTGAAAAAAGACAGAAATATTCCTTTATAAACAACTTATAAAAGTCAAAAAAGGGTATAAATGACTTTAATCCATAGTCTATAAAATAGTATGAATGTTTCAAAATACATTTTTAAGAATCATGGATGTGGGAGATAAAGAGGTCCTAATAGATAATTACATATAAACAACCTCAGATAATGAATAGATTGTGAAATTAAACATTACATTGTACATTTATGTGGTCAAGGGTAGTTAACCTCTAGTATAATGGTGAAATAATTGTTATTAAATTATTCAAGAATCATATATATTAATACGATATCATATATGATATTTTAACATTGCTTTGTTAATAATATCTTAGTATTATCGTTGTTTTGGGTGTTAACTGATTCATTTTATTTTATATTCTTTGTTATGTGAGTCATATTTGTTATCGATAGGATTTATCTTTTTCATATCCAAAATGATATCACGTCTTTAAACATAATTTTTAATCATCTAATGAAAATTAATCTTTAATGGATACGATGCGGAATGAATCTCATCGCGTTCGTGGAGACGGTAATCCGCACGTATGCACGAGAAACAATATCATTCTTTTGATATTAAAATAATATATAATTGGATGTTATATCATATATAAGAAATCATTATCATGATATATTTATTATTTACATCATTTTCACATCATTTTTATACCCATCAAAATAATAATATATTGAATAACAATTACACCACGACGTGGAGACGGTAAGCCGTACGTACGCAAGTATGGTGGCATTTCATTAAAAGGATGGATATAATAATGAATTTGGTTGTAAAATAGTGATAATAACATCATATTATATAGAATATAATGGTGTTATTCTTTTAGAATGGAAACATCAAATAAAAAATAAGTGGAAGAAGAAAGGAACTTGAAAGAGGTGAGGAAATAATTATCTCTTCTTCAAGTTCTTCCTTTTGATTTGATCAAAAGGTCTCTTTATGTTGGAGTTATGGCTAATGTAATGCCTCTAGGATTAAGGTAGTATAGTTGAAATGGTATTTGGGTAGTGTTTGGCCGATTCAAATGGCTTTGAAGGTGTGAATTGGAGAGAAGGGGAAGTGCCCTTTATAAAAGGGGTGAGGGGCATTTAGGAAAAGCTAGAAATATTATTTTATAATAAAATCATTTTCGGTATCTAATGGCTAAAAAATAAATTATTTAAATGATAAGGTAGGGATTGGTCAAAAACCACTCAACCAAAGGGTTTTAGACAGGTTTGTTTCACTATATTCACTTTATTTTTTAGATTTAACTCTTAGTTAAATAGTTTGATATTTACCTTGTCTCTTTGTATTTTTATATTTTATGTTTAAGAAACATTCTATATATATCTAATAGAACCCCAAGTGATTAATTAATGATATAAATATCATTATATAAGTCTTTTGGCCGAACATTATATTTTTAGGAATATAATATAAATTAATAATATAATATTTGTCTTAAGAACTTTTTAATGTCAATTTTGACACTATTTTCAATTTTGTTTTTTCTAAATTTATAACAGCATTATTACTTAGAAAATTATTCATATAACCAACACTAACATGTCATATTAACCTAAAAAATAGTTTAATAAATAAAAAGTCTCAAATTACATTTATTTGTATATTTATAATATCAATAATTTTAATATTTCATTAATTAGGTAATTACTGCATCATCATTGTGTCATAAATAAATTAAATTATTTAATGTCTAAAAAATAAAAATAAAAATATATTATGTAGGAAATATTTTTATATATATAATAAATATTTATAGTATAATTTATCTTATGTATAACTATATATTAAAAATTTTGTAGTTATTAAACATTGATTTTAACTCTTTTAACTCTTCTTTAAATAAAATAATAATAAGTGTCCTACTCTAATCAAATTGAACCAAAGAGGTTCATATTTTATTCCTAAGGTTTTTTTGGTCGAATTATACTTATCCAATACAATTAAGACATGTTTTAGGGTAATAATAATATCATTTTTACCCTTAATTACCCTATATATTTTTAACCGTGGTAAATAAAAGTAAAAGTTACTATTCAGCAAAAATTATTTTCATCTTATTGAACCAAATTTTTCTAACTGATATCAAATGTGTCTCTTGGTTTTTTTAAAATTCCACTCACAGAAGTGGTAAAATTATGTTTTATGTCAATTTTCAAATTCTCCTAGGAGGAGGGTAAAAGAAGGTGAAAAGTTCAACAAAATTTTTTTATATCTAAAATTATTATAAACTGACTCCAATGAATTACATTGAAATTATATAGGTATTATGTATCTATTTTGACCTAAAATAAACTTAAATAAAATAAATAATTATTTAAATAAAAATTCGGTTTTAAACTATAACTTAGTGTTTTCACTATTCATCACAAATTGAATGATTTCAGAAAAATACAAAAAATTCAACCTAAACTAATTTCGACATTCCGAATACAAAAATGAAGACCATTTTAAAATTTAAAATTTATTAAATTAAAAAAAGTAGGTATTACTATTCATAATGGCTAGTTTGATTGGTTGTGGTGTGTTAGACTCGATTTTGCCTGCAATACAAACTACTATATTATTCAAAGGGAAACATACCGTGGAAGCATGGGGTGTTACATTCTCGCCTCCTTCAAATAATTTTTTCCTTGAAATTTCTAGAATATTACTGCAAAAAAAGACTCGAGTGGTTCTTCATCATATGTTCATCGGGTTCCCACATTGCCTCTTCCATCTTATGGTTTCTCCATAGAACTTTTACCAGATGAGTCGTCCGATTTCTCAACACTTGTTCTATTCTATCAAGAACCTTGACAGGCTCTACGCAATAAGACATATTAGGTTCCAGTTCTAATTACTCATAGTTGTGTACATGCATTGGGTTAGACATGTATTTTCTCAACAGTGATATGTGGAATACATCATGAACTTTGGAGAGACTTGGTGGCATTGCCAACCGGTAAGCTACAACCCCAATTCGTTCTAGAATTTCGAAAGGTCCGATGTACCTGGGACTCAATTTAACCTTCTTACCTAAATTTATAACACTATTCCATGGAGATACCTTTAATAAAACATAATCTCCAATATAAAATTCCAAATCATTACTTTTGTTATCGGCATAGCTCTTCTGTCTACTTCGAGTTGGTTTTATGTGGGTTTGGATTACCTTAAACTTTTCTATCATTTTCACAACATGATCTGGGCATATGAGTTTTCTTTATCCAACATCATCCGAACAGGTTGGTGTGCAACATCTCTTTCTATATAACACATCATATGGTGCCATCTGAATACTTGAATGGAAGCTATTGTTATAGGAAAATTCTACCAGAGGTAAATATTGATCCCACATACCTTGAAAATCAAGTGAGAAGATCTCAACATGTATTATATGGTTTGTATAGTCCGTTATGATTATGCATTAGTTTGAGGGTGGTAGGAAGTGCTCAAATGAAGTTCAGTATCCAGGGATTTTTTAAGACTTTTCCATAATCCTGAAATAAAACATGGTTCACTATCAGAAACAACAAATAGTGGTACTCCATGAATTCTTAAAACTTCATTAATATATAGTCCTTCCAATCATTCAAGGGTTAAATCTTCTCTTATAGCAATAAAATGTGCTGAATTGGTAAGATAATCAACAATTACCCATATTACATCGTTCTTTCTAGGAGTTTTTGGTAGTCCCATGAAAAAGTACATCGTAATATTATCCCATTTCCACTCCAGTATGGGAAGAGGTTGCATAACTCCTCTAGGCTGTTGCCTTCCAGCTTGCATTTGTTGACAAACCATACATCTTGACACAAAATCATCAATCTCCCTCTTCATGTTGTCCGACCAAAAATGTTCCTTCAAATCCTAATAAATTTTGGTGCTCCCAGAGTGTATAGAGAAATTGGAACCATGAGAATCATCCAACAATTCCCTTTTTAGATCAAGTATATCAGGAACACAATGTCTCTTCCAAAACTTTAAAATTCAATATTCATACAAAAGTTCACTCAATCTCCCATCATTCTCAGCTTTAATCTTCATTTGAAACTCTTTATCACCAGTCTGAGAACTCATTATTCTTTCGAGTAACGATGGTTTGGCAACCATTTGAAATAAATTGATGTTTCACCTTCCATGGTTATTCCAATATCCATATTTACTAGATCCATGAAAATAGGATCCCTTTCAACTCTCATCTTATTCAAAACTCCATGATTCTTTCATCTCAAAGCATCTACCACCTTATTTTCCTTCCACTAGTGGTAGTGTATCGTGTAATCATAATACTTGAGTAGTTCAAGCCATCGTTTTTGCCTCATGTTGAGTTCTTTATTTGAGTAAATATTCATCAAACTCTTGTGATTGGTATATATCTCACAATTTTCACCATATAGATAATGTCTCCATATCCTCAAAGAAAAGATTACAGCTGCTAACTCAAGATCATGAATAGGATAGTTTTTCTAATGAATTTTTAGTTATCGTGAAGCTTAGGCAATAACCCTAACATTCTGCATAAGGACACAACCAAGTCCATTCATTGAAGCATCACTATAAATAACAAACCCAACATTCCCCTATGGCAGAGTCATGATAAGAGAATTGACTAATCTTATCTTAAGTTCTTCAAAACATTCTTCACACTCTTTTGTCCAATAAAATTTATCCCCTTTACGTGTGAGCTTGGTTAATGGGTTAGCCAATTAGGCAATATTCTGGATGAAATGAAAATAATAACATGCTAAACCAATAAAACTATATACCTCAGTTATACTCATCAGTGCTGGCCATTCTCAGATTGCCTTCGTCTTAGAAGTATCAATAGAGATTCTATACTTAGAGAAAATATGGGGAAAAAAGAAATCTCCGGAATCCAGAATTCACATTTTCTAAACTTATCATATAATTTGTGTCTTCTAAAAGTTTTCAAGATAATGCGCAAGTGATTTTCATGATCTTTGTAGGTTTTGGAGTATACCAATATATCATCATTAAATACTACTACAAATTCATCATGATATTCTTTGAATACTCTATTCATTAGATCCAAGAAGACATAGGGTGCATTATTCAACCCAAAAGGCATTACTGTAAACTCATAATGCCCGTACCTGGTTTGAAATGCTATTTTCAGAATGACTTCTTTCTTCACACACAACTGATGATATCCATATTAAAGGTTAATATTTGAAAATTATTGAGCTTTATGAAGTGTTTCAAATAAATAATCAATGTGAGACAGGGGATACTTTCTCTTTATTGTTATATCATTGATCTCCTTGTAGTCGATGAAAACCCTCATAGATCCATCTTTCTTCATAACAAAAAGGATAAGAGCTCCCCATGAAGAAAAACTAGGTCGAATGAATACCTTATTACTCAATTCCTCTAGTTGTTTCATTAGTTCCACCAATTCCACTATGTCCATTCTATACGAGGTCTTCGATATGGGCCTCGATCTAGGAATTAAATCAATGGAAAACTCAATTTCTCATTCTGTAGGATGTTCAGGTAATTTTTTTGGAAACACATCAACATATTCTTTAACAATAGGTACATCCTCTTTTTGAACATTACTTTCCTCACACACATTTATTTCATTCTATTCCTCCCTAATAATTGAATTTAGTTATGCTATTGGGGTTGATCTTGATAATAATTAGTTGGTGACGATTCTTCTCTAAAGATAATGTCTTCTTTATCATCGTTATTTAAAATAGTATCCTCCATTTTCATAAAATAAATTTTTTCATCATGGTTCGAAAGCCAATCGATACCGAGGATTATATCAAATTCAATCACGAGTATGATGATGAGATCATCAGATAAAGAACATCTATATCCTCTAATGGGAACTAATTCACAAAAAAATTAGTGCGATGATACTTCCATTAAGAGTTTTTACTGAAAAACTACCTTGTTAAATTAATTGGAAATATCTAATTTTCATATCAAATTAGGAAGATATGAAACAATGCGATAACCAGGAATAAAATAAATCATTTTCTAAACTTGAGGAAACTGTTAAATTACCTCCCACTATGTCTTTTGGAGCTTCAACCTCAATAGTAGTGATATCATAATCTTTGCCTTGATCCCTTGGCATTTTCTAAGGTAAGATCCTCTAACTCTTAGGACAATAATTCTCATAATTCCCCCTTTCTATAACATTTTAGCATTCAACATCGACAACATCTTTCTTCCCCTTGTAATCACGATCTTAGTGGGCTTTTTCACCACACTTGTAATAGACTCCCATTCCCTTCAGGAAAGTACCAGGGTGTTTCTTCCCACATTTACTGAAGGATGGATATTCAACTTTTTCCTTATTCCCCTAATTTCTATTTCCAGAGTGTTCAGCATATGTCATATTCTTTTTATTTGTTTTCAATTCATAAGTCTTAGATAATTGTTTTTTGTCTTGATGGAAAATGATACAATATCTTCGAATGATGAGAAGGATTGTGAGACTAATTCTCGACGGAGAAATGGTTTTAACCCGTCAAATAAATGATCAATATTACTTCATGGGTTATGTATATAATTTTCAGCATGCCTCGCTAACCATGTAATGTTAGCCTCATACTTTGTGACATTCTCATCCTCCTTTTACCTCAGACTCAGAAATTGTCATTCCATATTTGCTCGATGGTAATGAGGAAAGTATTTTTATATGAAAATGTCATTAAAATACCTCCATTACATATTTGATACTTCATCATCTTCTTTTTTGTTTTGAATCAATGACCACCATTGATCAGCATCTCTAGTGAGGTGGTAAACTGCCATGACCACATTTTCCCTTTCACAACTCCCCAAGGCGTAGAATATTTTCACTAAGGAAGTTATCCATTTTTCAGCTACTAGTGGATTTGTACCCCCATTTAATGTCTGTGTTTGTTTCCTCATGAAGCGATATATCATTTATCCTCCATGCTGTGGATTAGGGAGATCCATAAGGGTAAGGTTATTATTCATAACCAGAGTGAGTTGTCCTAGTATGGTGATTAGCTGATCAACACTGGTTGCATCACCATCTCCACTATAATTATCTTGAGCAGGAGGGAAATCCATACATAGAGTTCACGAATTGATAGAGTTTCTATTCATTCCACTAGTCACCATTTCTAAACAATGGCATACACTAGATTAGTTTATGAATCACAATAAATAAATCCAAACATGTGAAACACTTTACATAAATTCAATAGTGTATGGATATAATCCATAATAATTAAAATTTTTTCTTTGCGGAAGTACATACTCATAAACCCTTTATAATGTTTTGTAAATAAAATGAGAATTATCCTAAGCATATCCACCATGAGTGTTGTAACCAAGAGTGCAGGAAGGCCCATTTTTGTGCACCAGTTCCCGTTCGAGTCTATCTCAATGTGGTGGTTTCGCATTTTACCCCTAGGTACATCTGTTCCAGAGTCACCTCTACCTGCTTGTATCCAGATAGGGTTGTATTTCATGAAAACCTCACAAAATCTATACAATACCAAAATTCTAGGATGTTCTTCTTTAATAATCCTCAATGTCTATCTTAGGTCTTGGTGCTCTAATCAGAGTTTATCTAAATCTAGTTTCCCTGGTTTGTACTAAACTTCCTCTGATACGAAATGTAATGCCCTGACCATAGTTACCCAGAGTCGGTGCATTTTTAAATAACATTGGAATGATCACAATAGATAAAGTCTTGAAATACTGATTAGTTTAGTAGCCTTGGAAGTACTTGATACATTCCTAAGGTTTTCATTACATCATAAAATTGAAAACTACAACAACATTGTTTTCATGGACAACACTGAGATCCCACAGGCTATCCATGCAGGTCAGTCATAATATACTTCTTCACATCTTGGGAAAATAAAACATTGAAATGGGTGACCTCAGATGCTCAGTAAGGATAACAATATAGATGATACTTTCATAAATAAGCATAAAAATTAAGGCAACATATACGACTAAAACAAAATCCTTTTCTACTTTAACTAAAAAAAATATGGAAAATATAAAATCAAAAAATTCCATTTACTTACTCACATGGATATTCTACTAGTCGAATAACCACATGCAATATCAATATGCACTTTCATAATGATGGAATGAATAATTCCATAATTTCATAACCTCATAGTCAAGGCCTTTTGCCAAGACTACAAATAAGATTTTGGCAAGGTCTTGTGCCAGGACACTAGTTTGTCTCATTAGACCTACCGATGCATAGAGGAGCTATAGCGGGCTCTACCCATCACATAATAATTCCAATTCATTATTCATATGAAAAGTTTTAAACAGAACATAAACATTGATATTAAAAATAGCATATGAAATGTCAATACTTTATCCATAAACCATGAATTGTACATAAATAACACATACATAGTCAAACATATCACAAAACCTTAATTAAAATATAGAAATTTTTTATCATAATAAATCAACTTCAAATAAACATAAAATTCATCAAATTATGTTGACATAGATGAAATCAAAACCTTTTTTTAGAGAAATATCTCTTTCTATTTTGAAATCATTTAAAATTCATATAATTATAAAAGAAAACATTTATTTTTGAAATATTCTTATAATCTTGTAATGGAAGCTTTGATGATATAATAACTGCAGAAAATAGCCTCACTCTCCGTATAAGTTAAAAAAACATTCTTACCTTAAATTTGTCAAAAATGTCAAAAGTACATTGTTTAGAAAATGATGGAAAGATTCTTTTATAAAAATCTTATAAAAGTCAAACAAGGGTATAAATGACTTTAATCCATAGTCTATAAAATATTAAGAATGTTTTTTAATACATTTTTATGAAACTTCGATGTGGATGATAATGAGGTCCTAGTAGATTATTACATATAAACAACCTCAGATAATGAAGAGATTGTGAAAATAACCCTTAATTTGATCTTTTACTTGGTCAAGGGTAGGTTCATCTACGGTATAATGGAGAAATAATTGTTATTAAATTATAAAATAATCATATATATTAGTATGATATCATATATTGTATTTTAACATTGATTTGTTAATAATATATTAGAATTATCGTTGTTTCGGGAGTTAATGGATTCATTTTCCTTTATATTATTTGTTATGTGAGTCATATATGTTATGGATGGGATGTATCATATTCATATCCAGAATGAAATCAAGTCTTTAAACATTGTTTATAATCATCTAATGAAAATTAGTCTTGAATGGATACGATTGGGAATGAATCTCATCACGTTCGTGGAGACGGTAATCCGTACATACAAAATATATATAATTGGATGGTGTATCATATATACAGAATAATTATCATGTTATATTTATTATTTACATCAATTTATCATCATTATTATACCCATACAAGTAAATGTATTGAATAACAATTACACCACGATATGGAGACGGTAAGTCGTACGTACACACGTATAGTGACTTGTAATTCAAAGGATGGATAGAATAATGAATTTGGTTGTACCATATTTTTAATGAAATCTCAGTATATATAAATTAATGGAGTTATTATTTTATAATGGAAACAACAATGAAAAAGGAAGTGGAAGAAAAAAAGGAACTTGAAAGAGGTGATGAAATATTTACCTCTTCTTCAGGTTCTTCCTTTTGATTTGATCAAAAGGGATCCTTAGGTTAGCTTTATGAAATAAGTAAGGCCACTAGAATTAAGTGAGGATGGTTGAGAGGGTATTTGGGTAGTGTTTGTACGATACAAATGGATTTTAAGGTGTAAATTAGAGTGAAGGGGAAGTGCCCTTTTATAAGAGGGGTGAGGGGCACCATAGGAAAAGCTATAAATATTATTTTATAATAAATTCATTTTCAGTTTCATATGGATAAAAAATGGATTATTTAAAGGATAAGGTTGGTATGGGTCGAAAAAAACTCAACCTACAGGTTTTAGAGAGGTTTGTGTCACTATATTAAATTAATATTTTAGATTTAACTCTAGGTTAAATATTTTGACATTTACCATGTTTCTTTGTATTTTTATATTTTATGGTTAATAAACATACTATATATATCCAAGAGAACCCCAAGTGGTTTATTAATTATACAAATATCATTATATAAGTCTTCTAGAAATACATAGATTTTTAGGAATAGAATATCAATTAATAATTCAATATTTGTTTTAAAAATTCTTTTACGTAAATTTTGGTACTATTTGGTATTTTGTTTTTTTCTAAATTCATTAAAGCATTATTACTTCAAAAAAAATTCATATAACCAACTCTAACATGCCATATTATCCTATAAAATTAGTTTAATTCATAAAAATTCTCAAATTCCATTTATTTGGATATTTATAATATCAATTATTTTAATATTTTCTTAATTAGGTAATTTCTGCATCATTATTGTGTCATAAATAAATTAAATTATGTAATGTCTAAAAAATATAAATAAAATACAATTATTTATGAAATCTTTTTATAATTATAATGAATATTTATAGTCTAATTTATCTTATGTATAACCCGATATTTAAAATGTTTGAGTTATTAAATGTTGATTTTACCTCTTTTAACACTTCTTTAAATAAAATAATAATAAGTGTACTAATCTAATCCATGTCAACCAAATAGGTTCATATTTTATTCATAAGGTTTTTTTGGCCAAATTATATCTATCCAATAGAATTAGTACATGTGTTAGGGTAATAATAATATCATTTTTACCCTTAATTACCATACTTACTTTAAACCGTGGAAAATAAAAGTAAAAAGTTACTTTTCACCAAAAATTATTTTCACCTTATTGTACCACATTATTCTTACTGATATCAACCGTGTCTCTTGGATTTTTGAAATTCCACTAACAAAATTGGAAAAATTATGTTTTATATGAATTTCAAAATTCTCCTAGGAGGTTGGTAAAAGACGGTGAAAAGTTCCATAAAATTTTTATGTATCTAAAATTACTATAAACTGACTCCAACAAATTACATTGGACATATAAAGGTATTATGTATCAATTTTGAGATAAAATAAATTTAAATAAAACAATTAATTATTTAAATAAAAATTCTATTTTAAATTATTACTTTGTGTTTTTGACTATTCATCAAAAATTGAATGTATTCAGAAAAATACCAAAAATTCACCCTATGCTAATTATGATATTCTGAATCCAAAAATGAAGACCATTTTGAATGTTAAAATTTGTAAAATATCAAAAAGTGGGTATTACTGTTCCTAACGGCTAGTTTGATTTGTTGTGGCGTGTTATAACTCAAAGTTGCGTACAACACAAGCTATTGTATTATTCAAAAGGAAATGTAATGTTGAAGTTTGGGGTGTTACACAATGAAAATATTTGTATAATTGTTTTACCAGCTCAAAGGGAGATATTGAAAAAATATATATACAAAAGGAATCTGCTGCATTTTTTGCAGAAGTAAGGATGAACAATCCATAGAAGATAAATGTGAATGGATATAAAGTTTACATGCTATTAAATAAATATAAAAAATGTAAAATGTAAATGAGACACAAGAATGAATATTACCAGACACTTCATAGGTACAAAGAAATGAGTCTTTGTTTTTAGAGAAAATTCTCTTCAATATGACCCTATTGATAAGACCACAATTGTACAATATTATTCCATTATTATTGTGAAGTATTTATGCTTACATTTTAGGGAATTGAAGGTTATGATCACCCCCAAAAGAATAACTCAGTGAATTATGTGGAAGATAAAGAGTTGGAATGATTTTTAAGGATCTGATAGAAACATTAATTGTTCCTTAATGGTAGATTATAAACATAAATATCAACAAAAATTCTGATGAAATTTTCCACCATTTCAAATCAAATGGATTGAACTCCTTGAGGTGGATCAAACATAATTGTGATCAAATCAAGACATGTTTCATATATATTTAGAAGATAACGTCATATCAATATAATTTGAAAAAGGAGGTAACCCTATTACACTTATAACTTGTGTGTTTATTATATCAAATATATTCATCAATGGGGTGTTTATTGATGAGTAAGTTCATGGATATGGGGAGTAAATATTCATTCTCATTAAATATTTATGATTTTTTTATAATTGAATTTCTATACCCCCCCCCCCTCTTTGAGAAATAAATATGATTTGAGCATGATATCACATGTATGGTTGTTAATGGGAATCATAGACAACATTGATTGTATATCTATGGGTTTCTAAATAGGTTTACCCCATCCTGTCTTAGATTAAACCAACTAAAGTATCTTTTCCAAGTAAAAAATGTGTTACCATCCTTATTTAATAAAAATAGAAGTTACTATTTGAATGCCCTAATGGGCAGAAGAGAAGCCTTGCATTATCCCTTTTCTATTATTTTAAATAAGGGGGGAATGGACATTGGCTTTAAGGAATTGGTATTGACCACAATGCCAAAGGGGTAGATTGAGAATCCCATTCGGGCGATTTTATATAATGGTTGTGTTTTTATAAATATATTAGAAGGAATCAAAAGAAAATGTATGATTACATACTGTTGAATCCATGATTATTCATGGAAATATAGAGATGAAAATTTATTGATAAATAGTCATGAATATTGATGACGATTTTAAGATAATTGTAAGGGATTCATTTATTTTTATTTAGTATGACAATTATATAGGATTGGTGAGGATTCTTGGATAATTGTTTTTGATCCATAGCATTGGATTACATTTTTTATAAATTATCCATGTTGACAATACATATGATTTTTATACTATTCTTATGTTCAAATTTATGTGCTTATTATACTAGGAGAGTTCACATTGTCATTAAAATTTGATTTGATAAAGATAATGCAGATATTAATTTCTATGATTAGTTGATTGTTGAAGTATGTTGAATGGCATCCATGTAATAATTAATTTCTTGTACAATAATTGAAAAATTAGTTGTATTTTGTTTTAATTCTTTATGATCGGAAGAAAATTCCAGTCACTTATTTCTAAAAGAAATTTTGAAGATGGTTTTAAAGAATAAATAAAGACAATGGAATCTTAATATTGTTGCATGAGTAGTTTCTAATTGATCAACACTTAGTATTTTTTTAAGTTTGTTATGCATCCATAGTATTGGATGTCATGCTTGAGAAATTGTCCATGTTGAAAAATATTATGATTTTGTACGATTTTTATATTCAAAGACATGTGATTATTGTACTAAGTGAGTGCACATTTTCCTCAAAATTTTATTTGATGAAGACAATTCAAATATTAATTCTCATGATGAGTTGATTTTTGAAATAAGTTGAAAGGTATGCATGTAAAAAGAAATTTCCTAAAAATAATATAAAAATTCCATGCATTTTGAATTAATTCCTGATGATGGGAAGCTAATTCCAGGAATTTATTTTTAAAATAACTGTTGAAGATGGCGTTAAGGATTAAATAAAAACCATATAATATTAATATGGTTCAATTAATCAGTTCTAATTGATTAAGATCATGAAAATATTTATTTTCACAATGATACTCTAATGAGAAGGGGCTTTTTAGATCTTTTCATATAGTATTGGTTTTACTTGGATATATTAAAATAATTTATATTCGATACTTATAAAATTTCTATGTATGTTACAGTCGATTCATGAAAAATAATAACAACAAGTAGTCTATCCTTATCCCCTAAAATAGGACACATGTGGGACCCAAGGGTCATCCAAATAGAAATAGAATCCATGAATGTTTTTTAGGTGGTATGGAGGGTCATGTGTAAGCCCTTAGTATGCTCAAAGACACACATGTCCATAAGAGATGTGACTCCATCGTGCGCAGCGGCATGATGACATGAGTGAATCTATTCGGGGTGGTAATAGAATTGGAGAGAATATTTATGGAAGTTTGATGTTGTAGTTGATTGATATACCACACCCAATATGCAATGAGTTTTCGTGTGGGATGAATTTGTGCAGGGATTATTTACCCACACTTAAAAACTCAGATAGAAAGTGGGAAACTGGAATAGATGAATGTAATTCCTCTAACCTCCCACACCATTTGATTCAAATATACCACACCCCACAGGTTTAAACCAGAACCTTCATCTTCCTCCTCCCAACCTTATATACACATATGATATCGATAAAACTAGCCTACACTGCCAATCAAATTCTGATCATCCTCTCAGTTGAAGAAGATGTGGTGAAGGATTCATATCGATAAGAAATCATGCACGTGATCTAACGTATTGCATGAATGCATTGAACTTGAAGAAGATTATATTTGATTTAAATACAAATGTTGTTACAGGAGTCCAATTTAGAATATGATCACAAATAATATATTCCAGATTCAAAAATGCAGGGGCATGTTATTACCATCACAAATGATCATTATGCGTTTCGAAATAAAATTTTCCGAAAAATCAGCATATATTTAAATGACTAAAGTGACTCAAGAATTTGATGATATTAGATATTTAAATGGAATATCTTTTTTATATTTGAATATTCTTTAAACATCATGAGAATTGGAGGAAAGTTGATTCTTATCACCTATAAAAAGAGATATCCCAAGTCGTAGAACTGTTAAAAATATTTTATAAAGACCCTCATTTTTTTAAAGAAAAACAAGGCATTGTGAATATATTTTGATTCACGAATTAGAAGGTCTACTAGAGATATTATTATGAAAAGGATGAGAGAAAATATTTTGGGACTTATACAAGTTAAAAAACTATCTAATGATCTTTACAAAGAACTTATTCCTTGAAGAAATCAAGATTTCATGTTTAGAATCTCCCTTCTATTCATGAAAAACATCATTCCATTAAGACTTCTTAGTTTGTGTGATTTTCTTTGAGGATCCGCGATACAATGTACACATACACTGAATTTTATAAAGAGTAGTTTTTCACGCGTAAAATTCTATACCCATTTGGATTTGTTTGTGAGAAACTATGGAATAATGCATGCTCATGCACACATGAATGAAAAATTAAGGCAGAGAGTGTTTACAAAGTAGAAAAGAAGAAAATTCAATTGTGCATGAAAGACGCATGAATACAAAGAACCAAAAATAAAACATGAAGTGTGTGAATCCATAATGAGATAATGAATAAGGTGAATATGTTACATGAAAGTCATGCACTCTTTACACCCCATGTATAGTGCTTGTTATATACTAAGTGATTTTAAAGAAAAATCAATAAAGAAGATTCAAAGGGGTGTTTAATGTATTTTAGATTGAATGAATTAGTTTGATGAAGCATCTAAAATATTTATAAATGGTTATATTCTATATTAATTGATAAATGGATAATGTTTTAGACTGATGTTGGGAAATATTTCATAAGGCATTCATACCTAAGGCAATTAATGTGCTGATAATTCCAAGAGAAAGAAAGAAGAAAACTTCTAGTGTATTGATAAATTAATCAGTTGTTAATTCTAAAAATGTAGTGTGTTAAATCTTTTTTATCATCTTACACTTCTTAAAAAAATAATTTCTATGTCCATAATATAGTTTTTTATTCAGCGGTAGTTGAATTCCATCATCATGAGAACAAAATTATCCATTGATGCAATGGCATACACTGAAATTGTGATATCTTGTTCAGACAGTTATGGAATTTATTTAATTTATTTGTGGCTCTAGTATAAACAACTCCATTTAAGACTAGAGGAACTAGTATAAATAATTCCATTGATCTAGGATGATATTTTACTTCCTGACAACTGTTCTTCAATTATAGGTGCTTGTAATCATTGAAAATCAATAGTGATAAGATAATTCATGAGTCAACCCCTGGTTGATCATGATAAGGATTAGGTTATTGTACCAAAACTAGTAAAAAACCTTGTGTTATCCTATTTAATTTTTTATATGTATTTCATGTGTTTTTAATTTTCAATATCACATAATAGACCCATTCCTATTAACTATAGCAGAGGTAAAATAATAGAGGGGTTATTTATAAGAAATTAAAATTTGGTAAAAACATGGGTACAAAGATTCCCCCCCTAGTGTCCCTCAACAGTCCATATCATCTCATCAAAACATAACATCATAAAATGTATCCACCTCAAACAAGATCTATATAGTTGTCCATAATACTCTTGAAAAAGATCAATGAAATAAAATATGCACAACATATTCATTCCCAACATTATAAACACTATAAAAATTATGAATAGTTTTCATGAGACAAGTCTTTGTGAGAATATTATAAAATTTTTCCCTTGATATGAGAGTGAATGGATAAGGGGGATCAAAGTGTAGATTAATTAATTTAATCTATGTAGAATTTATACAGGTATACCCATACAAAAGTTATAAAATAGTTTTCAAGTTAGGCACCCTTTATGTGATATATTTTATATTATAGAATCTTTTTTGGAATAGAATGATAATAATATATATATTACATAACTAATGAGAGAATATAATCCAATGGTTGTTGAATTTTTTCCATGATACTCAATTTAGGATCCCAGACCAACCATTTGAATTCTTCTATCAAGTGGGAACCAGGACAATTATTCTCCCAAAATTTTATTCTAGGGTCAATCAATATCAACCATAGACCATTATTGATCTCTACTATATAATTTTTCTTAATACAAGAAAAAATTGAATAAAAATATTAATAAATTTTACTAATAGGTATCTTGAAAACAAATCTACACTTTAATAAATCAATTTGGTTTCAATTAGAGGATAACATTATCCAAAAACAAATTGGGCATGAATATCTTCATTGATGATATAAATATTCTTACTAACCATGCACCCCTAATTCAATTGTTTATAAAAATATTTTAATATTAAAATAAAATATTTACACCCAACTATATAGCTACTCAAAATAAATATTATAATTTATTTATTCAAGATTTTGATCTGTGAATTATGAAGTTTGTAAACCATGAATGAGTAAACTAGCTTGGGAATGATAACTCCTTTAACAAGAGAAATTCTACCACTAAGGGAATGTTATATCCATTTCCAAGAAATGAGTTGATACTAACACTATAAAAATTTGACACAATGTGAGTAACATTAGGCCTGCCCCAAAAAAGTGTGATCCCTATGTAGGTAAATTGTATTATTACCTAAAGGATTCTGAATATTATCTTAATATACAACATCCTAAGGTTATTGAATTTATAAACAAATAAAACATAATATTTTTTCCAACTAATATATTGATTATATATAATTCAATCATGGTAAATCACCCCTTGATAGAAATGATAATTACTAGTTTCCTATAAAGAAATATAATTTAATCATCATCATAAAATAAGTGTGATGGAGCTTTTAACCTCCTCCCAGTATAATGGATTTGAGGTTTCCCAAGTCAACCATGTCATGGATAACTCTACTTAAGTGCTACTTATATATGTTTAAATGAATGGTAGATAACGGATCACCCTATCTAATACCAAAATATTATGAGAAATATACATCAATGTTATCATTAATCAATGTATAAATTTTCACATGTATAATTTAATCAAGGATCATATTAGTTAATAGGCTAGAAAATAAAAATATTTTAAGAACCCATAAAATAAAATGATAAATAATATTATCAAAATATATCATAACAACTAGTTTATGAGAAATAATTATAGACTTACTGAGAATACCTCATAAATTATTTCACTCATAAGTAGTGACAAGGAAATCCTTGGTTCCCTTTCCAGGTATAAAACAACATGGACTGGTGAACAAAACCTTGTTGATGATTGGGGAATGTATAATGTAATGAATATTTATTAATATTTTATAAATTGACTGGGATAAATTAATATGCCTAAAATAATTGAGTGTATTGGGAAAATCAGTTTTAGGAAATATAAATAAAAATTGAGAGTTCATACCCTTTAGAAGAATGGAATTCATAAAATATATGGAAATAATTTTTCATATATCCCATTGAATAATGTCTAAGTATTCTTAAATGAAGAGGATATTGAATATATTCAGTCTACAAGCTCATACTAGGATAATAGAGAAGCTATAAACCTCTACCTCTAAAAAATCAGGTAGCCTAGTGAGCCTGAAATTTAGGGTTTTCAACTACCGTGGGTATTATATTCATAAAATCATTATGATTATCCAAGTATCCACAAATAAAGATCCCTTAGTAATGCTATAAAACAAGTTCTCATATCAATCTCATTATAGTTATGATATCCTTCTAATTCTTTAAGTAGTTTATGAATTTGTGGATTTCTTTCTTTTCTACAAGTTATTAATGATGTTAGTATTTTTAGCCCCTTCTTTCAACCACATGGTCCAATAGTTCTCATTAAGGATAGATTCTTTCAAAGATATTTTCTTATTAAACTTGTAGGAATGATTAATATCCCTATTTAAATGATCATGTTCAAACATATCATCATAAATATTTTTCATTTCTTACAAAACTTTTTCCATGCTAGAAATTTCACCAAACATGGTAGAGAATACCTTCTTACTCCAAACTATTAGCATTGATTTTATGTTTTTAAGCTTAAAAAATAATCATAAAAGTCCTAAAAACATCCAGTATTAGACCAAACCTCCTAACCAATCCTTGTGTACTTCATATGTTTGATCAATGTATTTCAAAATACGATATTAAATGGACCCATTACCTTATTAATGATGATGGTTTCCAAAATAGGGTGATGGTCATAATTATTTTTCAAGAGTGTCCTAAATTGAATCTCATCCAACTCACTTTGAGAACTAAGGATGAAAAATCATTTATCAAACAATATACACGCAATTATATACAAAGATTTCCTATAATTGGTGAATTTATACCCACATAGATTAAATTAGACTAAGTCATTACAATCTTTAAATTCCTTAAATTCATATATAGAATTGAAAATATTAGGTTTTCTCCTCCTTTAATATGAATATGTGATTTCATTAAAATACCTAATAATAATCCAATGACATTTAATACTCTACTTTAGATTCCCAATCTCCTTCCAATGAGACCTCCAACCATAGTAATTAGTTAGGGTATAGTTTATAAACAAGAAGAAATTACATACATATGTACTAACCATGGTTGTAACCATCAGCTAACTGATGTGAATTACTGAACAACTGGTGATTGTCATGGAGACCAAAACCCAAAGGGTTTTTATCACATTGTGTGTTGATTTATGAAAAAAATATAATAGCCTTTGGAATTAAAATTAAAACCTTTAAAGAAGTTAAAATTTTACTCACACAAAACAATTATAATCATTGATGGGAAATATATTAATATATTTCATTTAAGGGTTCTAGATATGAGGTTATTATCCATCCCTTGGAAATTATAATAAATAAATTTTATTTTTTCAAGATTATGGGTTTTTATTCCCTTCCACCTGAAGATGCATTCTTACTTCCAATTAAACCATTATCCTTTTTTTATTTTTATAGGATTTTTGGGAGGGAAAGACTCGAGATAAGGTGAGAATAAATCCTTATAGACTCTACTCTTATTCCCTAAATTATTGAAAAACTCCTTCATAGGACTAGATTTTATGGATTTAACCTGCAGAACATTTTTGGAATTAATCCTTATTGGAAAATTCTCTTTTTGAGATAGTGATGGACAACAGATTCCCCTTGGTACCAGGATCCTTATCTTCATATTACACTTTATTTTTTTGATTAGGGTACTCATTATGAACCTACAGCTTCATAAGCATCAGACTCCATTACATGTTCTTGGTTTCTTCCAATGGTGAGTTGATGACCAATTGATTTGTCAATATGAGTAGTGGGCCTATAGATTACCCTTAGTAACAATATCCATATTATCTTGGACCTCTGAAGAAACAACATTATTAGGTTCTACCATGGGCTCTGATTTAGTTACAATATAATATTATATATATTTTTGAAATAAATATGTAGTATTCAATATCTTATTTTACTCGAAACCTGAAGTCTAAATGAATCATGACAAAATATACCATTATACCCTAGATATTAAATTGGAGTTATAAAAAGGAATAAACATATTATGAATAAATAATTATAATGTTTATAAATAATTAAAATTTATTTATTAATTCATAACAAATAAATACACAATTTTCATAAAATTCCTTTTATGCTATGAAATTATATTTTCTTAAAAAATGATCTTTTTTCCCTTTGTTCATGGATATTATAATTAATTTATTGAAATTTATTTAATTCTATATTATAATAATGATATTACATTAGAAATATTAATGTAGAAATTATCATAATGTGAAATAGTTTGATTTTTCTTAAAAGAGTAATTTTTCAATGAATAGTGAAAAGAATACCAATTTTTTTGAAATATCATTTATTTTCATGTAAAAGTAGAAATAATTTTTAAATTTTATCCTAAAAAAATATAAGTATCATTTAATTATAAATATGATAATTTAATATATAGGAATCATCATAATACATGATTTTCTTATAAGTTCATTTCAGGGGTTAAAAACACATTTTTCTAAAATTGTGTTTATGTGAACAATGTATTTTTATATTAATAATTTAAATTAATATATACTGAAAAATTATTTTAATAAAATTTTATGATTATATATTAAATAAAATATTATAACATTGTTCTATTATTATTTACTAGGAATGTAATAAAGTAAAAAAATTTGACTTAGAAAAAGAATTTTATTAAAAATATTTTCTTTTTCATTTTTTGCACTTATTTTAAAATGAAATTATACCAGTCATAGAAAATTATTCTTGTAAAATAGATTTTATTTTTAAAATCATGTAATTTAATAAAATTTAATATGGTTTACTTTATTATTGGTCATATTTAATAGTAAAAATAGAAAAAAAAATTACCTTGGTTAAGGTCAAAACAGGTTTACCAAGGGATTAAATTAAAATATAAGTGTTATATTTCCATTTAATATTTCCTACATACGATTTTATTCTTCCATATTTAGACCATATATTACATAATCATTGACTATGGGTCATTTTGAATCATTTTTATTTAGTATGACATTATTATATTTTAATATTTAAAAAAATACCAAGTGTGTCATCTCCCTTTCTTATAATGGGATACAACTTTTCCAGTCATGCCCAAACATAATGGGAATTATATATTGGATATTACCCATCCTAATACCTTAATAGGATCCCTCCCCACATCCTATAGTTTATATTTTTATCATAATACCATCCTTTCAAGGTTTAAAGTGTATGACAAAGAAGGTTTCTAAACTAAGAGGTATAACTCTTAACCATGTACATTAAATTTTGTTTAATATTCTATATTTTATAAATATATTCTATTTATTATAAAATACTTAAATTAGTATCTTAAACATAATTAGTTTTCATTTTAATGATGGATCAATAATTTTCTATATCTTTTCCATTAAATAGAAAATGAAACGTATCGTTAGTGCATACATGTAGACCAACTCCTCCACATAGTGATATAAATCATTTTAGATAACCATAATTCATGGTTGGATATAATTGTGGACATTAAGTTTCCTATATAATAATTATTATATAAATATTAGTTTGTATTTATAATATCTCATTAACCTTATTATCTTTCTATCTATTAGAAATTGATGATGGTACTGGTGCCTACATGTGGTCTATCACTTCAACAAAGTGATGTGATTCATTTTTCATTTATATTATATATGGTTAGTAATAAGTATATATTACAAGAATATATATTAATTTTATGATATAATTATTATTATTTAATGGTGATATATTAATTACCTTTTATTCTTTCCAACCATCAAAATGTGGAAACATCACCCGAGCGTACGTATAGACTACCATCTCTACTAAGTGATGTAATTCAATTTTCATCACCACTTTATATGAATGATTATAAAATTTTATATAACGAATAAATATGTTAATTATTTACTGATATATATTTTGGATTATGATGAAACATTGATCATTTTTTAAGGACTATAACCATTGAATTGAAACATGTATAGAAAGAAGATCGAGTATCACATAAATTTCCATTTTAAGGATGAATTGATAATAAAAGGATTATAAGAAACTATAAAATTCATATTAAATAATAATTTATACACTAATATTGTTCATTAGTATATGTGTAAACGAATGTTTTTTATTATATAGGAGAATTGAATGTATATTAAGAGATATGAGACTTGAGGTAAGGTATTTGAGTTTCAATTGCATTTTAATAATGAATGTTTTTACATGAATTTAAATTGATGAAATTTTATGATCCATAACCAATAAATCCAATTCTAGTTCCTATATTATTATTTTTTTAATATTTATTTTTCAGTAGCATTTTCTTCTTTTTTATACTCAAAATGGTTCAAGAAATGTTTTAATAAAAATTCGGTCTTATTTACTCTCTTTCATTGGAATTTTTTTAAATTTCATATCTGTGTATTTTAAAATGGTTTCAACGATGTTTTTATATATTATTAAATTATATTTAATTTTTCTTTTACCCATGATTTAGTGTTTTAAAAAAAGTAAATGAATCTTCTAATCAGTTTTTCTACAAATGTACTTTTTATAGAATGCGTGAACAAAACATCTTCTCTAATAATTATGATATGAAATGAATTTACCAATTCTATGAACACTAAATGATTTAGAGAATAATAGGAAAGTTTCCATGTTTATTTTCAATGAAAATTTTTTCATTAATATTTTGGAAATATTTTATTTTTAAATAAGTGATTTTAAAATGAACATGGTATATTTATGAAGCAATATTTCCTTGATCTTGTAAAAATAATTTCATATATGATAAACAACTTTGACATAAATTATTATTTATTATAAATATGATATAATTATATCATCCTTATTATTTATCTTGATGTTTTATTATTTTTATGTTGATATTTTTACAAAAACATTTTAATTTCCATGGGTGATGCTATGATTATGTGATTAAATTTCTTATTATCATAAAGAATTTATTACGATTATATGATGGTTGGGTCTTTTATTGTCCCCCAATTCATTGGGTAAAGTGATATTAATATATCAGGATATAATGATGATAATATTATACATGATGTAAAATATCTTTGTAAAAAACATCTATTAGTGGGTATTATTTTAGCCGAAACATTTTTTTCCTTTTTCAATAGCCAGTTTATGGGTTCCCGGTACCTGTACAAATAGTCCCCAAAACCAGATTACAAATTTAAAATTCAAACCAAAAAGCATCCCTCAAAAGCCATGCGCCACACCTAGAGACTCGAACACACGTCATCTTCACTGAATCGCTGTCACTGCAGGTCGAAACATCACACTACATCGAAAAACACACATCACCCCTGCCAGACGCCGGTGAGACCATCGGAGGTGTCATCGCTAGAAAACTGAGATCCATCACCACGCACCACCGTTCACCGTAGGAAGACTCTAGAACCATCTGCTGACGATATCGCTGAAGCACTGTCATACCACCACCTTCATCCTGTCCACCAGAGAACAAACCCTAATGCACAAACCACGGCCTGTCACGAAAAACAGAAAAATGATTCATCCGATTCAACCAGGGCACTTCTAAGTTTCACCATCATCCTTTGACAACACCGACGAAAAACCAGACCAAGAAACAAGCCCTAAGAGGCAAGGAATAATCAGGACGAAATTGGAGAGTAGAAATCCACCACCAGATTGATACAAAACAACACGAAACATCCGTAAAATCCAAAAATCACTCACATAGAAGATTGAGGGAGGAAGAACGTCACTAGAAACCTAGAAATCACCCAAAAGAGAAAATCAAATTGAACAAACAGCACAGAACATCAGCAGTTTCAAGCAAAAACCAGCCTCAAATGATCATATTTTAATGCATTAGTGTTATTTTTTCTATCATTTCTCAAAATAATATTCATTGAAATTATTATGAATACATATTTTTTCAAAATACTATGATTCTATATACTTATTATGCCACATGATTATGTTATCACTCTTGTATGATGATTACCACTTTGAAACCCTTATTGATTATGATTCAGAATTTGACTTTTCTTTAATTTATGATATAATTTTTTATTGGTATGAATAATTATATTGATAGAATGCACTTGAATTCATAATCATATGATAATTATAATATTATATTTTGTAATAATTTATATTTCCCATGTTTAACCTTATCAAGCTTATGATCTCACCCTATATAATGTTTTTTCTTCCCTATGTATTGAAGGAAGGATTTAACTTTGATGAGTCTATAAGGGTGCACTATGTAATGAATTATATATAATATAATGGATATTTTACCTAAATGATATGATTATATATCTAGTCTCCAATTACAGGAAACCAGTTTGGTTTCATGCATGTTTATTTAGTATATATATTGCATATTAATTTAAATGAGTTTATATATATATATATATATTAGGTCCTTGTAGTTTGTATGAAAACATGGTTTAGTAATTTTTATATATTATGTGATGTTAAATATTAGTATATAACCAAATATGATCCTATGGTGAACTAAAATTGAAATAGGTTAGACAAAAAGTGTTATATAATGATTATAATGTGTCATAATTCAAGAAATATCATGAATTATTTTCATTATTATATGTTTGTTCACTATAGTTATTGTATCATTGCGTGTATATTATGTTCTTAGTTTTAGTCGATAGATGGAACAAAAATGAATCATGTGAATAAAAATGGGATGGCTAATGCAATGAATTAAATCATGTGTAAGTAAATGGATTTAGAGTTCGGATGAAATATATTGTGACTACTATCACTCAACTCTTTCAATCTATTAGTAAAAACATGAATCATGTTGAGACTCTAAATTCACCATTTAGGGATAAACATTCCATTTAGTATTTTATATGACCACATCCACCCTCCTTCTATGATTCTTTTGATCTACTATATTCTATAGAATGGATCAACATAATGGAAAATATATTTTATGTGCATCATTTCTTCATCTATGAGAAATATTTCTTAATAGACTATCACATGGAGGGTAAAGATAATCAATAGTTTAATCTTACCAAGATCATGAATTAAGTGGAAGGAACATACTATATTTAATGGGAGGAGTCTAAGAGAGTATTTCTCAAAAAAATACATTCCTCGAATTCATTATACTAATACAGTAATGGAATTTTTGCACTATAAATAAAAGGATGATGAATCCATTGGTAAAAAAAATAAAATATTAAAATACTTTCAAGGTAAGATTCTAGATTTATCTTTAAACCTAGGAGATAAATTAAACACTTATTTAAAGGCCTAAACAATGTATTTAAATGTGTTATCCATAAGAGACTTTGGTAAGTATGAATAAATCGTTCAATATGATCTGATTGTAGAAACATGGAATGGGAAATAAAAATATTCAAATGATTTAGTGATAAGAAAATAAAAACAAGCTTTATGTAAATGAAAATTCCCAAGGGGATGGAAATTATAACAACAAGAATTTAAAAATATTTAGGGAATGAATTTGTTAATTTATTTATTGGAAGTATGAAATAATTAAATTGTAGAAAGTTTATCGATGGATCTTGTGAGTATTGATGAGGAATGAATAGGTCAAAAAAATCAGTAGAGGAGAATAAGGATTAAACCAGTGAGATTTATTGTTTAAAATTATTTGAAATTGGTAATTATGTGAATAAATTCCAAATACAAGACCTAATGAGGATGGTATAACTCAACATCCATATAAGAAAAAGGATAAAGGGAAGGAATTTATTACCTCTATTGAATTGTCCTATGATAACAACATGGTGAGAGGTAAAAATATCATCCACTAAAGAATTGAATTTTTTCATTTGATTATGGATCTACCCACTCTTTTATATCTGAATAATTAGTTGTGGGTATCACATCCCCAAATCAATGAATATATATTTTTATTTAAATTAAAACACTAACATAACAATGATCACATATCAAGTCTATAACTACTCCCTAATAGATGTTTTTTGGAAATGTTCTTTTGAAAAAAAATTTGATTCTCCATCAGTTGAATTTGATGTAATTTTGTGCATGGATTGGATCTATCTATATAGATCAATTATTAATTACAGTGGAATGGAAGTCATAATTGATATTCCAAATCAACCTATAATTATATATCGATGTGAGTATAAACATTTACATTCAATGGGAATTACTTCCACTGCATGGGTTTTACTACTTATTCATAGTGAATATTTATCTCATATTGTTTGGGAGAAACTCAACATTTATTATATACATATCATTTAGTATTGTAATAATGTATTTTATAATGAATTTCCTTGTTTTTCATTGAGTTTTCAATAGAAATCATAGATGGTTCTACACATATTTCAAATATTTCACATAGAATATCCCATGTTGACATTAAGAAATTGAAGAAGAAACTCTTAGATAATATAGATAAGGGATTCATTTTCCCTAGTGATTTACCATGGGGTGCACTTATTATTTTTTATGATGAAATATGGGTCAAACCATATTTTTATTGATTATAAAAACTTATTGATATCACTATAAAAATAGGTATCCTCTTCCCCATATTTATAATTTGTTAAATCAACTTAAAGGATCTCAATAATATTACAATATTGACCTTAATATTGGATATCCTTAATTTAGGGCCATGAAGAATGATATAACTAATTTATACTTCCTTAAAAGGTATGATCGTTATGAATTTAATGTAATTTCATTTGTACTTACTGATTCCCCCACTATTTTCATAGATTTAATGAATAGGGTATTAAGAGATTACAGTTGTTAGTTTATAGTAGTATTTATTGATTATATTCTTATAAATTATTATTATAATGAAGAGCATGAAACTCATTTGAATATTTTTTTGATGAACCTAGGTTAGGAGAATATGTCTTCCAAATTCATCATGTTTCAGTTATTATAATAAAATGTTTCATTTATGGGTTTTATAATCTCAAGTGAGGGAATATCATTAGATCGTTAAAAAATGGAAGTTATTACCCAACGGCCCAAACCAACCATGGAAAATGAAATCTATATTCTTCATGGTTTTCTAGATAATATATAGAATTTGTGAGGAATTTCTTACTGTAATATAATCTTTTAACCTATTTGACATAGAAGGGAGCCAAATTACTGTAGACTCCTGAATGCGAGGAAAATTTTATAGAGTAGAAAAGAAGGTTAGTCAATATACCTATAGTTACACTAACCTATAGTGTAATAGGTTTTATGATATATAAAAAAACATCAAATAAGGGTATGAGACGATTCCTAAAAAAGAATCATATACTGATCATAAAAACATGAATTATATATTCACATAGAAAGAAATGAATATGCGCCATAGGATATGCTTTGAATTGATCAAAGATAGTGAATTCTTAATACACTAACACCTTGAAAAGGATAAATAACTAGTTGATTCTCTAAGTCAAAAAGATCATTTTAGTTATCCAATAATGATGTTTTAAATAGATCTTATATTTATGGATTTGTAAAATATGGATCTTGAAATCATGAGGAAAGGGGATATTTGATATCTTTCTCGTATGAATGTTAAACTGTCCATCCATGGGAGAATTAAAGAGTCATGGAAGGAGGATGTGGAGATGAAGAAGAAGGTAAGAAATTTTCCCGGGCTAGACCCTAATTATGATGGATTGAAAAGGTTAAATAACTATGTATGTTTCTCATCATAACCATACATGAAAAAGGATTTATTGGATAATGTTTATAATTTATCATACACTATTCATCCTGGAGGTATGAAGATATATAGATATCATAAAGAGTATTTATGGTTAGAGAATTTGAAAAGTGATATTGTAGAGTATGTATCTCAATGTCTAGTATGAAAAAAATTTAATGTAGAGAGACATAAATCTAAGGGGGATTTTGTAACCATTAACCACACCATAATAGAAATGGGAAAAGTTACAATTGAGTTTTTGTCAGATTCCCCAATAAATCTAAAGTTCATAATGATATATTGGTTATAGTCAATCGTTATATGAATTAATCACATTTCATTTCCATTAGAAAATATTTCTCTCTTGATAAATATTCCATGATATACATTAAGGATGCGATAAGGTTTCATTTAACACCACATTCTATTATATCTGATTTGGATCCATGTTTTACCTCAAAGTAATAGAGAAGTATTCATCAGGATCTAGATATGGAGTTGATTATTAGTAATTCATATCACCCTCATACAAAAGGTCAATATGAGAGGACCAATAAAACAATATAATACATGTTGTGATTTTATTGTATGGATTTAAAAAGATTTTGGGATAAACACATTCCATTAGTGGAATTTTCCTATAATAATAGATTTCACATGAGCATTCATATAGATTATTATGAAGACCTCTATGGAAGGAAGTGTTAAAATCCAATTTTATAGGGTTAATTTTCTTAAAGAATGATATTTGGACCTATGATAACAGAGGAAATTGTAGATAAGGATAGATCTATTTCACCACACATCATGTCTACTCAATATCAATAGAAAAGTTATGCTGAAAATTGTTGGTGAGATATAGAGTAGAAAGATGATGAAAAGGCATTATTTGGAATATATACTTGAAAAAATGTTATGATATTTAGAAATAAGGTCTTGTTGATCTAAAGATATATCGATCCCATCAAAATTCATGATTGTATTGGGATGACTACTTATTTCTTAGAAATTCCACCAAATCTCTCTCAAGATCATGATATATTACATGTATCTCTCCTGGGGAATTACAGACCTCATTATTCACATGTAATGATCTCCTTAACAATAATAATGGAGAATTATCTCTATGATGAGGAATAACTTGTGGGGATTCTAGATTGAATATAGAAATTATTAGGAAACAAGATAATTCATCAGGTCAAAATTAAATGGTGAAACCATTAAGTTAATGAAGCTATATTGGAACCACAGGATGTGATAATGTTGAGGTATCCTCAGTTATTTATATTAGAGTTATATAATTTAAAGGGATAAATTATTTAAAGATGGTATAATGTAACACCCTATGTTTATATTTATATAATATCCTTTCAAATGTATATGAAGTATTTGATAACATGTTTTACATAGAACATTGAGTCCAAATGAACCGTGATATATTATACCATTATAACTGAGATGTTAAATTGATATTGTAAATATTATTAACCATATTATGAAGAAAAATATTTATAATGTTTTTTTATAACTAAAATTTACCGATTAATTTATAACAATAAATACTCAAATTTCAGTAAAGTCATTTTATGCTTTAAAAATACTTTTTTCTTTAAACATGGTTTTAAGTATTTGTTGTGTACAAATTTTATAATTAATTTTTTCCACTTTTAGGAATTTTATTTTATAAAAATTATATGATTTTTTAAATCATCATAACAAAATTATCTAAAGTTACACTTTTTGTATTTTTTCTGAAAATATTAATTTTTCAGTAAAATGTGAAAAAATATCAATTTTCCTAGAACAATTATTAATTTTCAATTAGAAGTTAATTATTTGATTTTATTTTTACATTAAATTTAAATAATGATCATTTAATTATAAACAATATAAAAATTACATAGTAATCATCATAATACTTTATTTTTTTATTAGTTCATATTTTGTTTTAAATAAAAATTTTTCCAAAAAAACAATTTTTATGCACACAATGTGTTTTTATATTAATAAATTAAATTAATATATATTAATGAATTATTTTATTTTAATGTATAGATTTTATATTAAATAAAGTATTTTATCATTCCTATAAGATTTTTTTACATGAAAAAAATCAATGTAAGATCAATTCTATGCTTAAAATGTATTATGATAAAAACATTTTTCATTACATTCTGAGTTCTTATTTTTAAACTCATTCCATCCACTTATAGAAATTACATTTTTTAAAATAGATTCAATATTTTTAATCAAAATATTTAATAAAATTTAATAAGATAAACTTATTTTTTTATAATGAAAAAGATAAAAAGTAAAATAACAATCACCTCCATTAAAGTTAAAACAAGTTTAAATGGGTGTTAAACTAAAAGATAATGGTGATATTGCCATTTAGAATTGTCTAAGTCCAATTTGATGGACATATTTAAATCATATATTATATTATATTTTAATATGTGTCAATTTTTATGTATTTTTATTGAGTGTCATATTCTTATATTTGAATCTTTTTAAAAATTTCAATTGTGTCCCCTTCCTCACATATAAAGGGATACCACTTATCCTTTATTAACCCCACTTAATTATCATTCTATTTTAGAAAATATATATAAAAATATCTTAATAAAATTCATAAAAATTTATTTTATGTCATTTTTTGATCATTATATCATCCTTTCAAGGATTTCGGTGTTTGCTAAATAAGATTTCACAACAAAGTTTTATAACTTTTAATTAAGTACATTCAATTTTAATTTTTCATAGACCAACTATAAATTTTTTTTATTAATTATAATTAAATAAATTCAGTATATTCAATATACATAATTTTTATTTTTATGATTTATAAATAATTTTCCAACAATTTTCATTCAAATGGTAAGTGAAAAGTATCGCTTGTGCATATATATGGACTATCGCCTCTATGTAGCGAAATGATTCATTTTTCAAAACCATCATTCATGTATGTTTATCATGAAGGATTTAATATTTATATATGATATTTTTTATATAATTATTCTTGAGTAATTATATATTCTTATCTCTCTTTTTATCTTTCAATATTGTGAAAAATGGTAACGTCCCTCTTATGTATGTGTAGACTTCAACCTCCACAAAACAATGTGATTTCTTTTTAATTTACATTTTACATGGACTATAATAAGAACATATTAAAAAAATATATCTTAAAATAATAATATAATTATGATTTTTTATTGTTGAATTATTATTTATCTTTCATTATTTTTATCCATCAAAAAGTGGAAGCATCAATCATGTATATGTACATACTACAGTCTCCATGAAGTGATGTAAATTATTTTTCATCAACACTTGATATGAATGGTAATAAAATTATATATAATTAATAAATATTATAATTTTGTCATGATTTATATTTTTTATATGATAAAACCATCTCCAAGGTGTATTAATTTAAACCATTGTACTGAAATATGGATTGGAAAAAGAATTTTTTTCACCTGAATATCCATTTATAAGAATAATCTTTAATAAAAGGATAATTGTAAATTATAAAATGATTGTTAAAAAGTAATTTATAGATGAATACAATTCTATAAAATTTTGATAATAAAAATATATTTATTATACATCAGTTATTAACACATACCAATAATGATGAGGCTCGAGGTATGAGATTTATGTTTCTATCCCATTTTAATCAAGATTATTTATACATGAATTTTCATTGATGAAGTTTTATGATAATTATCTAAGAATCCCATTTATTTTTCTTATAATATGGTTATTTATATAGCTTTAAATGTTTACTTCTATTTTCCTCTCTTTAGAATAATAAAAATTTCAAAAAATTAATTTTAGGAAAAGTTAGACTTGTTTATCCTCTTTAATTAGAAAGAAAATATTCCCATATAAATGTTTTTAAAATGTTTTATATAATAATTTTTTCAATATTTGAAATATTTTTGAAATTAATTTTAATAAATATTCTGATTTTTGCAAAAATGACTAAAACTAATATTTTTGTTATTTTTTGAAGAAGGTACAATTTTCCAATGGTGGGTAAAAAATCATTATTTTAATGATTATTTCATAGAAATAATATCCCACCCTAATGACCAATCAATGATTTGATGATTATTTACAAGTTTATCTAGTTATTATATAAGAAATATTTTTTCTTTAATATTTTGAAAATATTTCTATTTTAAATATTTGATTTCAAAATGAAAAAGGTATTTTCCAGAGAAAAATTCAAGTGATATTTTAAAGGAATTTTTCATCTATAATGATATCCTATGATGTTAATTATGATTCACTGGGGATATGATCGAATGATACCACTATTTTTCATTATTTTTATTATTTATTTTATTTATTATGCGATGTTTTCAAATCCTATTTATTTTATGTGAATTATTATATGATGATATGATCAATTTATTATGATCTTTTTGAATTAATATGAATGAATTATAATTATGTGATGTTTGGGTCTGTTATTTCCCTCTAATGCATTGGGTGATGTGATATTTATATCTCATGAGATGATTATGAGACAAAAAGACCCTATTGAATCTAGATATGTTCTCATTTAGATACGTGAGTATGATTTCATTCTGTATATTCACACAATAGTATTTGTGGAAATAATTGAAAATATATTTGTTCATATTTGGATTCACAAGTGTGATTTATTTCTAGCTTTTCTCACAGGATAATGCACAGACATGATTTTTGAATAGTTTTTTTTTCAGGAAATTATGATTTCTTATGCATATGATACCATAATATTATCTTATAAATCTTGGATGTCGTTACTACATTGACACCCTTATTGATCATGCTTCAGGATATGAATTTATTTTGTTGTCTATGATCTATGATTTTATAGGTGTAAATATTTATATTGAGAACATTCACTTAATTATGTTATTATACCATTAGGATAATATTATTATTTATTATTATTTATATCTCCCATGACTACCCTTACAGAGAATTTAAACTCACCCTTTCTCATATTTTTATTCTTCATGTTTGGATATAAGGATTTGACAGTGATGAGTCTAAAAGAGTACTTTACGTAATTAAAGATGTTGGAGATGGTTCATTTTTTACATAAATAATATTTTTAAATATTTAGTATCAAAGTACACTAAACCTTTATAGTTCTTTGGAAAACAATTTAGGATAAATATTTAATATTCAATGAAAATATATAACATCTATGTATGTTATGCTTGGGTCCTCATATGGTTTCTTTCAATGTGAGTATGTTCCTATTTAATTAATTTACTAAAATTCATCCCAAACATATATTAACCCATTTTAGGAAATTCTTTAAATATATTTTTGATAAGGAAATGGGGGACCCAAGGAAAACAACCTCTAGCCAACCCTTTTCAATAATGAAACCTATAATAACTACAATCTCTTAGTCTATAAAACTCAGGTCATTCCCCATACTTTTAGAAGATATTCTACAGAAAATAGATGTTCAATATTTCCCATAAATTAAATTCTTTATCCTATAATACAATCCTTTTCCAAATCCCTATTTTATATGTATCTAGTATCCCTTTATTCAAGAGGACCTTGCTTTTACACCTGGAGTTTTCCCTCTACCTACATCCTGAGAACACATGCTCAATAAGAATGAAGTAATCATTGAAATGTAGAATAAATTCAGACTAAAAATCAACTTTATTATTTTTCACATACACTAAATTTTTTTAATTATTTGGTCATGGATTTAGTTGGACATAATAAACTATCACCCACGTAAAATATCCAAGTTCACATTCAATCGTATTTTCTAATTATCTCATAGGAGACATGATAAAAGATACAATGTAATTCAAAATTTTAGGATTCCAAAACAACCAATTGAGTCCATGAATCCTAATTTAGATCTATGAATTGGGGTGTTTTTTAGTCTTAATATTGAAATTGATTTCAGATGTTAAAATCCTAAAGAAACATAGAATGAAATTATAGAAACCAAAATACCTTGTTATTGATTGGTGTAACTCATATTAGAAAAAAAGATAAAAAGTAGTCCTTTCCAATTAAAATAATCAACCATTTTTTATATCCCCACATAAGAGAGATTTTTATCTTAAATTCACCATCATTAAAAGTTTTATCCCCCTTTTCAATAATCAGAGTCCAAATTAGTGAAAACCTATAAATATAAAGCTTATCTTTTAGTACATCATGATTTAAAATGACTACAAATATCCCATCCATGTTTCTAGATTATTTTGAGTCATGTGAGTACTGATTTTATGATATTACATACATTTAATCCACTTATAAAAAACCTCTATGAACATTACACCTTTCATTAAGGGTTGATTTTTCTTACTAGTTTTCTTAATGGATACATCTGATCACTCGAGATAGAGAATATAATCCATGATTGATAATGTAAGATGGAAGATATAGATAGAATATTCAAGTCTGCATCACCACCAAATTTACATGATCTTCCAACAGCTATAACACAATAGTAAAAAAATGTATTTTAATAAAAAATGGAATTCATTAAAAATCACTGAGAATTTTCTAGGCCATTATTATATTGTTATATTTTTTGGGATAAGGGTTTGAGTACTTATTTATATACTATAAATTTTATTTTGCTTAGTCCATTTCATAATAAAACTCATTATTACTAATATACTGGATTAAAATAAAAAATTTATTACTTCAATTTTAATGGATGTAATGTATTCATTTTTAATACTAAATATCAGCTTAATATATTTATACTAGGATCAATTAATGTGACTTTATTGGTTATTATACAACCAGTAAGGCTTATATAGTGTTCAATAAGTGAAAAAATGTTTCTTATAAATAATTCATGTAGATCATGATGAAAACAATCCTTTTATTTTTGTAAAACATAAAAAATTCAATCTATGAATGTTGTTTTTGAAAAAAACCCTTTTTTATTTATAATAAGATGTTTTTTATTCAGCAGTAGAAAATATACTATAAATAAGATCAATATATTTTCAAAATATAGAATTTATATCCATGAAATATATAAAATTATTTTTTGGGTATCTACTTACCTTTTTACCCATGAACCAATATACCACAAGGATTCATCATATTGAAAATATTATTAATAATGTAATTCAGCTAGTTAAAAATGAATTTCCTTAAGAAATAAATGTGAGCATCATGAATTACTGTCTCAATTAGAACCTAAAATGGTATATTAGTCACTTGGTGATGAAATTTTGAAAATATAAATTCAAGATAAGATTAATGAATTTTAATGAAACCATGTTCTGAACTTAATTTATTGGTCGAAAGATCTTTTAGTGATTGGAGTAAAATTTTGTTTTTAAAATCAATGTGATGATAATGAAATTATTGATAGGAATAAAGAAATACTTATTACTAAGAGTTATTATCAATAATAATATATATATTATGTTGAGACTTTTCACCAATAGATAGACATTAATATATTTTAATATTACAATAATTTTCAGCAAATGTGAATTTTGAATTATTTTAAATAGATATTAAAATTGAATTTATTGATGGATATGTTTAGAAAAATATTTATTTGGAACAAAATCCTAGTTTCTAAGATGTTAATTGATATAAAAATGGTTTATAACTTACCAAATCACTCTTTGGCCTTAAATAATCTCTCAGATATTGGTATGATATAATTATTGGGTATTTAATTCAAACTCAAATTTTTAATTGAAGTGTTGATCCAATTAATTTTTTTGAATGGTGTATGATATCACCATAGTTAAAATTTAGGTTGATGGCATTATTTTTGGAAAAAATCAAAAATCACTTTTAGATAGTTTTTCAAAACATAGGAAAAACTAGTTTGAAATTTTCATGATGGGTGAATTAAATTTTTTTCCTCGATTTTCAAATTTATAAAAAATCAGAAGGAAAACTTTTAACTAAGTATTTATATATTAAATATTTTCCTAAATGTTTTGGTTTTTATAATTAATTGAGTATATGTACTTCTATAATAAACTCTATCAATATTGATCACGATGAACCTAAAAAATTAGTTAATCCAAATCCTTTTAGATATAAGATCATGTGTTTACTATATTCTGAATCAAGTCAACATGACATTATTTTTTAACTATTTTTAGGGGCATGATTTTTAAAGAAAAATGAAGGAAACCCAATTGAAAGTACTAGAATGTATTTTACATCTATTTATTAGAATTACAAAAAAGAAAATTCTTCTTAAGAAAATTATCTTCTTAAAATTTACTTGAATACTACCTTTGGAGGTTGTATATTAGATAGATAAAAGAGAAATTTTCTTTCTTAGGAGAATATTTCATTTCTTTTTCTTGAAATAGGCAATATTCGGTATCACTTTCCACCACTGAAGTTAAAGTTGTAAAAACTAAATGTAATTGTGATCGTGTGTTGTTGATAAGACATGATCTTATGGATTTTGGTTTGTGTTTCAATAAAACTCAAATATTTTTTGATAGAACTACTATTATATCTATTTTTTAAAAACCCATTAAATAAAATCACAAGCTAACATCATAAGTGTTATACATCACTTCCTTAGGAATCAATTACAAAAAAGAGATATATAATTATTCACTTTATCATAATGAATAATATTCATAATGAAATTTTTGTATAACCTATAAATTATAATAGATTATAATAAATTAAATAGAATATTAAAAAGATCAACATAAAGTGATCTTTTTTATACTTATTTTTATTATACTCTAACATCAAGAAAACTCCATGAGGAAGGGGAAATTTTTTTTTTTATTTATTTATTTAGTTTTTAAATAATTTTTTTTTTAATTTTTCATATTAATTTCATCCATATTTCATTTTTTATTTTATCTGTTTTTAATTTATATTTTATCAATTTTCCATTTTTATTTTATATCAGTTTCATTTTTATTTCATCAATTATTTTGTTTTTTCATATTTATATCTAATATAAGTTAAGAAAAAAATTATTTGAACTTAGTATTGGTAAAATCATCTTTTAATATTTTTAAAATAATCATCATTTTAATATTTTTATTTATGTGAAATATTAAAAAAATAGGTGAAAATTTCATAGAACTATCCTCAAAAGAGGAAAATCAACATTTGGTATAAGAAGATAACTTTCAGGTTATTTAATTCATTAAATATTACTTATGATACTTTATTAAATTCATATTATTTTTTTCTCATTAATTATATAGAATTATTTAACTCAAATCTAGATTTATTCCTCCTTTTTCCCTAATTATTTTTTAAAATCACAAGGAGAGAATATTTTAAAATAATTGAAAATTTTATAAAATCATAAAAATTGTAAGACTTCATATTAAAGGGGGAAATTTTTTTTACAAGGGTAAATTTAAGGTGATATTTTTTAAAAATAAATTAATATGTCTTTTAGAGATATTATTAAGATAAATTGAATGGGGGAATATTTATTTATCTATTTTTTCAGTTGATGTAGTATGACTAAAGGGAGTGAAATTAATTCTACTATAATTCATAGAGATTTTTCTCTAAATTTTATTTGGAAAATCTCTTCCATGATATATGGTTTTAAAAATGGAATAAAGTTGAGAAAATTCCTCAATAGATTCTTTTTTTATACCATTGTACACTTCATAATATCTTAATTTAACTTGGACCTTGTGTTAGTTTTTTGGATTACACAGAGTGAATTTATAGGAAGTAAAATTATAGATAACTATAGATGGATTGTGACAATATTATGGTATTAATTTTGATGCTATATTACATTCACTATTTAACATACACTATAATAGTTCGTGTTTACTTCATCATTATATAAAGAAAGATGCTATATTCTCAGTAAATAAAAAGATACTGATAAATCTATTGTAAAATTATCTAAAGATTTTTGAAACCCATAATTTATAATTTCTTACATCATTATATATAAATAGAAAAAAAAATTAAAATTGAGAAGAAAAATAGTAATTTTTCATTCAAAAGGTATTAGTTCATTTTGAAGTTGATATTTTTTTCTCAGAATTATTTTTAGAAGTGTAATAATGTTCTTTCTTGTTGTTTATGCTAATAGATTTTAATGTATGAGTTCTTCCATATAAAATCACTAATTATTTCCATAGTAAATATTATTTTACAAAACATGCATGATTAATGGATTATTATGATTAGAATACATATTGTTTGATGATAGAAAATTACTATTTTCAAAAGGATTGAGGGTTTAAAGGGATAAAAAGACCAATCACTTAATAGTAGTTTTTTTATCGATTGTTGATAAAATTAAAATTGTTTGTTTTTTTCATTAATTCTATTATTTATTGATTTTAAAATATAAATCATTTTAATTCTATTGTTTTCCATTTCAACTCGTATAAATTATGAGTTTATCATAATTTTATCTTTATGATAATTTGACAACTATAGGAGGTCTGAAATTGTAAGTTATTTTCAAATAATAATTACCCCCTCTTATAGTGTTTTTTCAATATATCACATTGAATACATATAATGGATCCAATTTATGTTTTATATACCATAAATTATAGTAACGAAACCATTAGATATCATAGGTGAGCTATAAGGGGTCCCACATGGTTCTATTACAGTCCAAGGAGAGGTTTTAGAAAAATTAATTCATAACAATGTTGTATTAGGAAATTTGGTTGAGATTTATGACTGAATTTAATGTTAGGTGAATAAAAGTTTATTGTATTTCTTGTAATTTATTGGGGTATCTATTTTCACTATGTTAGAGTATAGTCTAAAAGTGCAGGAACCCATCTAGGGTGTGTTGGACGTCACATTCTTACCCATGGACTCTAATTTTCTAATAACTAAATCAAGTACATAGTGAATTTATTATAATTTACAATTATGATAATACATGATTAATATAGTGGTAAATACATTATTCTTGTTCATGATTTATTATAAATTGGGAATGGTTCTAGGGATGGAAATTTTATAACTTTCCATGATATCATTCTAATATTTTCTTTCACCATGGAATTATCCAGATGTGTAATTAATTTCAAAAGTGTTATCATTCTATATGTTAAATTAATTTAAATGAATGGGATGAAGCTTATTGGGTTTGAAAATACTACCATTACTAGTATAGAGTTATGTAGAAACTATGAAATATTGTGTTTGTGGGATATTATAAGCTGGTTCTACTGTTAGCATGAGATGTATGTGTGATCATATGTTATTTACTTAACAATTGATCCCTCTTTAACAACCCTTTATATTTATCTGAATGTGATTGTAATTTCTTTTAAAAAATGGTTAGTACCTATAGTATTTGTAATTATTGACATTGTGCTTTTTGTATTCCCCTGAAATGTTTGGTTTGTATATAGTTGGGTAGTGAGATGGAAGATGGGATATGTGAGACTCCTATGAGTTCCGATTTTGTTTTTTATGTGCATGTTTAACAGTTGGAAAGTATGTGGTTGATGAAGAATAATTATGATCAATTTATTAATAACATATCCTTGAGATACAATTTGATTATTGTGACCTAGATTCATGTTCAAGGGTGATATATTGTAACCCATTATTGTGTTTCTGAGGGTGATGTGTTGATACTCATCTATGTGTTCTTTTTATTTATTGATGTGGTTAAAATATTCTAGATGAGATCAAATTACTATATCACTTCTTGAATCCATTTTATTGGTAATCATCGGTCATAGTGGAAATAAAAAGTGGGGGTGAACCTCATTTAAAAAAATAATGAAATAAATCAAAATGGAAATTTAAAATAAAACAATAATGATAATATAAAGTGATTAAATGGTTAATTTTCATTAGACTATAAATTCTTAATTAAATACAATAAAAAAATTTAATATCGATTTTAAATAATTGTTTAGGAGATGTAGAAAGAAGAAATATTGAATTTATTCAATTTCTACAAATTGATATTAAAATGAAGCAATTGATAAATATAAAACAGAAATTAAATAAGGTAAAATACTTGATAAAGATGTTTGGAAATAGATTTAAATTATCCGAAACATGTACCAACCCAATATCATGAGATTTAATATATTATTCACTTGGATTTTCTAGTATCCAAGTCATTAAAACTCCCATTCATTTAACTATTTAGCAAGAAACTAGATTTAAAATTGAGGCTATATTTTTAATAGGTATATATAGAAATATCAAAGAGAATATTATCTTTCCTTTTAAGGATTATGTAAATAAAACATGATTCCCTAACTTTAAATGTAGTGATCACCAATTATAGAATAAAAAGGAAGAATGAGATGGTTTCTCGAAAGTAGTCATGTTTTATCTTAGTCATGACTCTATAAAAAGAATATGATTAAAAAATAAAGAAACAATGATATGAGATTGAGAATATAATATGGTAATAAAATAATCCATATTAGAGGTGATAGTATTCATTAAATAGTGAAATTTTAGATACACTTGGTGATCAATTCAATGAAATCATTGATGCACAAGTTCATTGTATATATCCAACCACCTAAGGCCTCGTTTTATTTCCTTAAAATCCTTTAAAAAAATATAGAATTACCCCAGGAAAAATGATTCCATTTAAGACTAAATTAATGAATTTTTGACCAACATTAAATGTATTATAATGTCTTTATAGCACGACATGACTTGCACTATGCCATGGAGAAAACATCTTTTCCATTTTGGATTTCAAAAAGCCCAATACCATTTGTTTAGCAACCGAATCATGGTCCTTTGTTCTTTAAATCCCACCTATCCACCGCACATATACCAACAATGACCTATATGTATCCTTTTTTCACTAAAACAGTAGGCATCACGCCCTAATACAGGTCATTTTATAGAAGCATCAATAGGTGGCTCTTGCAATTCCATATAAATCCCTTTATGGATATAGGAATTTCAATAAGACATCAATAATTTTATTAATACTTCTTCAAAGATCATTCAAATTTCTTAAATAATATTATTAGATAGATTGGTGATTATTTTTTACCATTAAAACATCATGAGAGAGAGAGGTGTAACAATATCTCCTTTTTATGATCATAATCACTTAACATAAAAGATATATTAAATCTAAATCCAGAGTGATACATGAATTTAAAAAAATTCAAGATATAAAAATTTAACATAAAAAAATTCTCAACAGATAAAAATATATATTCATCATGATCAATATTTTAAACTAACTTCTTCCCAAAACCAAATATCTTCGCCCTTTGATATGCAATACAAAATTTTCCATTTTTACCTAATAATACAATTATTCCCTTATTGACATTGAATATTTCTCCCCCCTTGTGATTATTAAAATTGAAATAGTTAATGAAAAATATTAAATTAGAAGATCATACAATGGGAAAGATATTAAAAATATAATTTTAACAAAATATTTCCTATATAGAACATACATATAAAAATATAAAACATCAAGAACACGATTAGCTATGGGAGAAAAAGAAAAAATATAATTAAAGCAACCCCCTACTATATAAACCAAATAAAGAATACAATATTATAGAAAAATGTAAAAAAATTGAAATAAAATTGAGATAAAACAGTGAAGATACCGTCATTTAAATTAATAGTTTGATTTATGAAGTAATAACAATATTTAAAAAAAGGTATGAAAATTAAATTTAAGAAAGATACAAAATTGAAAGAAAAGAAATTTTGAAAAATAATTTGGAAAAAATAGGAAAATAAAAAAAATGAAGAAAGAAAAGAAAGGAGAAATTATTAAAAAGACAACATATCCACTTTTTATGAAATTATATTTTGATAATTTTTTTTAAATTATCCTTTTATAATAATATTTTGATAATTTCTATTAAATTATCCTTCTATAATTATATTCTGATAACTTTTATTAAATTATATTTTTTAATTATACTTTGGTAATTTTCCATCAATTATCCTTTTATAATTATATTTTGACAATTTATGATATATTATCCATTTATAATTATATTTATTTTTTTCATAAATTATTCTATTATAGTTGAATTTTGAAAATTTCTAATAAATTATTTTATTATAATTATATATTTAAAATTTCTCTTAAATTATCCTTTTATAGTTATATATTGATAATTTATTTTAAATTATCCTTTTATAATTATATTTTTATATTTTTTTGAATTACCCTTTTATAATTATATTTGAATCATTTATCTTAAATTACCCTTTTATAATTATCTTTTGATAATTTTACATAAATTATCCTCTTAAAATTATTTTCTATTAATTTTACATAAATTATCCCTTTTATTTATATTTTGATAATTTCACATAAATTATCATTTTATTATTATATTTATATGATTTATTATCAATTACCCTTTTATTATAACCTTTTGATAATTTCTCTTAACTTATAATTTATAATTATCTTTTGATAATTTATTCTACAGTATCATTTATAATTATATTTGATAATTTCTTTCAATAATTTATCATTTTATAATCCAACAATTATCCAATGAAAATTCATTGTAATTATCAATTGATAATTATTTACAATTATCCTTATAATAATTTGGGGAAAGTATTGTTTGATAATTTTAATTATTAGTATTAAAAAAATTTACATATTTATTCTTTGATAATTTCATTTAATAATTATCTTTCGATAAATCAATGTAATTACTAATTGATAATATTGATAAATTATCTCATGATAATTCTATGTGATAATCATTTTATAATTATCTTCGAACGACTTAATGAAATTATCGTCTGATAATTTGATATCTTTTCCACATGATAATTATATTATAATTATATTTGGATATCTTGTATATATATTTATAATAATTTTCTTTATTACAAATTATTCATGTATAATGGTATTACAAATTTTTTTTATTAAATTATCACTTTGTAATTCATAAAAAATATCATTTGATAATAATTTTTTAAAATACAATTATCCTAGATAAATTTTTTATTTCATTTATTTAATGTTAACCATTATTTTAAAAATCAATATAGAATAGAGGAAGAAATTAAATATATAAAATAAAATCCAATTAACATAACTTAGAGAATTATCAAGTAGCGCAACACCCATAAAAATGAAGGAGAGGCGGCAAGGCCACTTGTGCAGAACCACCAGATCAATAAAGGATTTTACTGACTGAATAAAAAAGAGTTTTGGGATCACTAGGACTCAACAGAATCAAAACCTACCAAATATGAGATGATTTGGCTATAAACCCCTAAAAATCTCACCACCCCAAAATTACAAATTAAAACAATTGTTTTAATTCGTGATTCAACCAAAAATTCAATTCATATCCATTAATATCAACTAATTAATGAAATATTTTTAAAAACAAATTAATAAAATTATTAAATGGAATTTTTTTGAAATTCAGGGAGCTTAAATGGTTGTTGTGTGTGCATACGAGGAGATGCACATGAGGTTACCTGGCATTCTAGCTCCAACAGGGTTATTCGGGCTATGATGTTACAAAATGGAATCATAGTAGGAATATGACCTTAAGTGTGATGACACTGCTTGGGTTGAGATATAGGGTGTATAACAAGGAAATTCTACTTCATGGGGGGTGAATGTAACATCACATAATGATAAATTATTAAATTCATAAATGATAGGAATGAAGTCAATCTGGTGTGTCCTTATTTTTGAGAGCCACCTGTTTAGTTATCCTTAATTAAGTGTGTTTCTATTGGAGTAGATATCATGATGGGTGAACTCCTCGAATGTTTCTCAGGGTGTGTGTGTGTGATGAAAAATTACACTATAAAGAACAATTTATGTCATATTGGAACATTAGTTAGTTTGATGAGTCGTTCAGGCACATGAGTGGGCCCCATGTATTAAACCACGTGTCTAGGGGTACCTGGTGGTACCTAACCAGCCAAAATTTGACAGTTATGTACATGTCAGGTGCTGTGCTGTCAGTAAGGCCCAGTTGTTACATTGGTATCAGAGGAATATGACAAACTAACATTTTCTTTAATTGGGGTTAGTGTAGGGTACAAAAGAGAGATGACCTTGGGAATTGGGAAGGGGAACTGGTGGTGCCTGGTAGGCCCGGACCCGACAACCATGTTAAGGCACAATGTTTTTTCAATCAATGGTAATCAATTGTTACATTGGTGTCATAAGATCATGATAAATTAACTTGTTCTTCTCCTGGGGTTGGAACCAGTTAGACAAGAGATATGACATTGAGACTAGGGAAGGGAAACTATGTTTTTGCCTATATATCACTATGTAGTGGACCATTGAGTTCCCATAATGTGAGATATAATTATTTATTTCTATTACTATTATTTAACCTCATCTTGGGTGGTTCACATGATGTTTATATGTGTGTTATGATATTTCTAATATGTTTACTCCTCATGACTAGTTATGTAGGTTTACATTCCATATATATACCTCATGTGGTGATTTATAATAGTTCATTAGTTAAATTCTTATATTTATTCTATCTATTCGAGATAGTTTATCTTTGAATGATATATATGTTTCATGTTGTTGTGATATATATTTATTGGAATTGATTAGTTGAACCAATTGTGTTGTTGTGTTAGTATATCTATAATGACTTTGACTAATGTGCTGGGACAACAAAAAGGGTTTGTTCTATAAGGGTTATACCTTGGGTTATGGGTATACACCAAGGAAAACCTTATTTGATCGCATAGACTGGTTAACAGACACATTTTGTGATCTTATAGACTGATTAGGGTTTATATTAATTACTCTGCTTCTATTATTATGTGTTTACCTTCACATTATAGAAGATAAAACCTTAAAATATTTTATAGAATTACTTGGGAAGCTATTCGGAATAATTCAGTAAGGGAGGCTGTTTCACTATTACTATTAAACATATAAGAGAATTCATATGATCTTTCTCCTTCATGTTCGCAATGGTATAAGTAACAAGGTTTCATTAATTTGAATATGTTTTTTTAGTGCATTACCTAGGTTTTAGAGTTCATATATATGGTCAGATATTCCCTTACATCCACTCAAAAAATATTCATCCTTTCATGGAACTGGAATCCCTCAGGATGTTGAGTAATCGGTTAAAATTGTTGTGGATCTATGAACTAGTTCAAACTCTGAAAGATCAATTGATTATTAAAAGGAGCACATTGCAGGTGTGAATCCACTTCAATTCCCTATATTGTATGGTGAAAACCAAGTTGAAGGAACTCATGGTTCTATATAATAAAATTGAGAGGAAGGGATTCCTAAATCCAACTGGTTTAGCAATGTTTTCTTCCATGAATTAGAACAATATTCTTCAGCTATGCATTGATTTTTGGAAGCTAAACCAACAAATGGTAAGAAATTGATATTTATTGATCTTGATCAAAGATCTTTTCAATCATCCATGGAGAGAAAAGTTGTTCTATAAGATTTGTCATTAATTGGGTATATCACATGTTTTGAGTTAGAGTGGTGGAAATTCCAAATACAACATCTCATAGAAGGTATGGAAAATATGAGTACTTAGAAATGTTGTTTGGGGTGACGGACAAGCTGAAAGTGTTTATGGACCTCATGAAAAATTCCTTGCTTCCATACATGGACAAATTCATTATGATGTTCATCAAACTAAATACTCATATACTCACCAAAACCAGAGAAAACATGAAAGACACCAATAGATAGTTTTGTGTACGCTTCGATCACACATGATTTATGAAAAGAAATCAAAGTATAAAATGTAGATTTTATATGTGAAGTTCTTATGACATGTGGTTTTCGATTCTGGTATAACATTAGACACAATGAATATTTCTGCAATCATGTCCTAGAAACGTCGCCAAATGTTTTAAATTGTGATCTTTTTGGATTGTGCTGCATATTACCATCAATTTATCCATGACTTATTCTGATTATCATCACACTTAATTGATGTAAAAACAAGGGATTAAAATTTCAGTGCATAGACTAGTTTGAGTGGGCTTTCTATAAGATAAATAGAAGGTTGAAAACTGCTCCAGTAATGACACTCCACGAGCCTACGATTGGTTACGATGTGTACTTCGATGCATTAGCAATTTCTCTAGGTGTGGTGATAATGCAAAATAGAGTAGGTCGTAGCATATGGGTATCTTAAAATAAAAACCCTTGAGAAGAACTACCCTACACATGACATAAATCTGGTAGTCGTGGTCAATGGTCTGGAATATACGAGACACTATCTGTTCGATGATAGATTTATTGTTTACTTTTCCCAGATGAGCCTACAATATATCTCCACTCATTTGGACCTAAACATGACAGAGAGGCACTGGGTTGATACCCACATTTTACATATATTACTTGGAATGGCCTATAGAAATAAATAGGTAGATAGTTGATATGGAGAATGTTATACTATCCTAAGACCGAAGGATAGTCTGAGTGGTCTATATTCATATTGGAGGATATTTTTCAACTTGCATTCAAAAGATCATAGACTGATCACCTAGATTTGAATGAGTTCACAAAAAATAATAGCTACCAGGATTTGATTAAACCATACATTATAAGTCCCTTTATGGGAGACCATGTAGATCACTACTTATTGGAATGAAGTAGGTGAGGTAGCTGTTGTGGGTCTGATTTGGTTCAAGAGACCTTTATGAGAGTTCATGTGATAATGAAAAGTTCAATCAATTTTTGAAGAAAAAAATGATTATATACCTACAATTAGAGGAGACCATATTATTTCCCTTTAAGAGATTAGGTTTTCTTGAGAGAGACCCCTCATTCAGGGAATAAACGTTTGGGGAAGAATATTAAGATAACACCTCATTTTTTTAGACCCTCTGAAATCACAGAGAAGATAAAGAGATTGGTGTACCGTTTAGACCTCATTTCATGCTATCATGGTATGTAGGAAATTGTCCATGTTTCACAGATTCAGAGGCACACACTTGGCCCTACACATATTGTTTATTTCTAGAACCTAATGGAGACTGATGTATCTTATATTGAGCATTTGTTGAAGAAAATAGTTCAATTCAAGAAGGTATTTCAAGGAAAAAAGGTACCACTAGTCCGAATTTGGTGGAGACATGGATGGATCTTTGAGGAGATGTGTGAGTGTGAGTATGATGTTCGATATCATTGGTCTGAGATGTTTAAGAAAGATGGATAAAGATAAATTTTGAGGGTAATAAGTTGATATAGGGGGAGAATTGTATTATCATTAGTTTAAAAGCATAGTAAGAACCATATTGTTGATAATTTTTAAGTTATTTAATGTGAAAATATAATTTATGAATAAAAACAACATAATGATGGGTTCATAGTATTTCTGTATGGATAAAAGCCTATTTTCCACATTCAAATATTATATCAATTATTTTCTAAGCTAAAAACAGAGTCAGTGCAAGGTTATGAGCCCTATAAAGCCTCTGTGCAGAAAAAAATAAAAAAACAAAAAATATTGTAGTATAAGGCGTGATTTATCCAAAATAATTTGATAACTTCCAAACAGGGAGTTTCATTAGAAATACAAGACAACCATTAGGTTTGAGATGTAGTATTTACCGTAGATGGGGTATGAAATTTGAGAGCAGTGGACATTTCCTCTGGTCGCTCATGAAAACAACTTATTTAATATTTTTATTATAAATATTTTTTGATAATAATATAACTTCTATCTAATGGTTAGTCGTATAAGAAATCCAATAACACTTTTAGGTCCATAATGTGAGGATTACACTAGGAAGTGTATAACTTTTATATGCATCGGGTTATTAGAAACATCGTCTATGATAAAACCATTTTTATATTTAATTATTTATATATTCAATTTTTTAAATAATAAATAATTGATATCTCTCAAAAGGTGAGTCATATAAGAAATAGGAGACCACTGTTAGGTTCGGAAAATGAGATTTACCCTTGGTGGGGCATAACATTTATTTGCGTTAGAAATTTTCTAACATTGCACATAAAAACTATTTTTATTTTTTATTTCATATGAATTATGAGTTTTTATTAATTAAAATGGATTTTAATTAATTTCACATTATTAAATTTTAATCAATACATAAACAACATCCATTGAAGGCCGGTTGAATTTCCAATGTGAGGATCTATTTATACTAGCCATAAGTCTTCCAGGCCTAGCACATAGGCCCATATCATGTTCCATCTTAAAAACTATTGGTGATTGGTGAAAATACCCATCCAAATTTATATTTGAGCCACCATCTTTGGTGGAAGAGAATTTGGGAGTTAGTTTTTACCACCCCCCCCCCCCACAATCCAAAGACCACACAATTGGGTCTCCTATTCAATAATAATGCATCAGACCAAAAAATCATTCACTGATGTTTTCTCATCACCAAGACTAACTTCCCCCAGGACTAACTTCCTAGACACAGTTTATCAGGCATAATTTCAACACAAGGCACTATGGATTAACATGCTTTAAATAATAAACTACTATCATTATTAAATCAGTTTGGGAAATAAACCATCCTACATCACACATGCGATGCACCATAGATCTGATACCACTTGTGAGGATCAATTTCCAGTAGCCCTATGTCGTCCATGCCCAACACATATTCCCTTCTTTGGTTCCAACCTAAAACCCATGGTTGATAGGATAAACTGTACATCCAGGCTTATATGTGAGTCACCATCCTTGGTGGAGTCTGATGCGGGACTTGGGTTTGTACGCAACATCCAAAACCTTCCATTTCATAACTGTTTTAATATGAATATTCTACAATGCATTTATTATGTGAAATTAATTGTCACACCTTGAATTTTAAGTGGAATTGTGTATTAAAATGTGTGTTTTATGTAGGGTCATGAGGTGCTATGATTTTGGGGTCATTATTGTGAAACAATCTCAGATTTGGTGATATCTGATTCTATTGAGTCCAAATGATCCCAAAACACAATTTCATACGTTGAGTAAAATCCTATATTGATCAAGTTTGTTCACACGAGTGGTCTTCTCTCCACTCCTTCGATTTTTTGGGTGCTCCACTGGATGATAATTCTCTAGGTTATGTTAATTGAATTTTATTTTATTTATTTAATTTTGTCTATTAATCTCTCTTGATTGTTGAATAAAATGTTGAAATTAAATAAGGAAAATAAAACCTGATTTATATAAGATAATAAGTTTTTAAATTATTATCAATGGATAATTTTTCTAAATTAAAAAGGAATAAATTAAGAAAATTTTTCTTAAGATAATTATATAAGGAAATATATAAGGGAAACAATTGTTAGAAAAAAATTGTAGAATTTATCCAAATATAATTATATGGAAATTATCTTGTGGAAAAGATAAAAAATTTTCAAATAAAAATTTTATCAATTCATTAGAAGATAATTATAAAATGAAATCAATTCGAATCAACAGTGGGTAATTTATCAATATTATGAGATGATAATTACCTAGAATTATCCTGGGAATAAGTTTTTTAATATTTTTATTGTATTAATTTTTTTGAGAATAGATTATTATCTTTAAACATTATTTCATATAAGAAATATGGTACCACCTTTACTTACAAAATGTGGGGTTCTCCCTATGAAAGATATAACTTTTATGCACGTTGAGTGTTTGAAAACATTACCAACAATAATACCCTTTTTATATTTATTTAATTATTTATTCCTTTTTTTAAATAATAAATAAATAATATTTCTCAAACGGTACATTGAATAAAAAATATGAAACCTATGTTAGGACTTTAACGCATAATTTACCCAAATAGGGTTATAACTTCTATGCACGTTAGACATTTTCTCACGTCACACATAGTAAAATGTTTTGAGTTTTAATTTAATATTTTTTATGATTTTTTTTAATTTAATTTTTTTAATTCATGTCTTATTATTTTATCTTTAAATTCCCAAATTTTTACTCGTACTATTTAGTAAATGTTTTTAAGGATTATTGATCATATAAGATGATATTGAATGTATATTCTCCAGACATATGGACTGATATCTTTGCTGCTAGTCAGTATCATTTTACATATAGAGAGACTCAAATGAGGTAATGTGGAATTTCTGCTCACACCCTATGATTTGATTCGGGATGTTAAAAAAATTATTAATATACTAATTAATAATGAAAAACACATAATAATAGAATTTAATAATTGATAATTAATAATATAATTATTTGTTTAAATAATATTTTATGATAAATAAAAATTAATGATTAGTAATTAGTAATAATTAATAATTAATAACAATTAATAATAGAATAAAAATTATATAATTTCATAATTAACAATTAAAAATTTATAATTAATAAATAACTATTGACTAATAATAATTTAAATTTTATAATTTAAAATAGTTAGTAGAAATAAATAACTAATAATTAATAATAATAATAATTAGTACTAATTAAATATTATTATTTATTAAGAATTTTTAATAATTAATAATGAATAATAATTAAATAGTGATTATAAATAACTAATAATAATTACTAAATAATATCAATTTTATAATAATTAATAATAATTATTAATCATTAATAGTAATTAATTATAAAAATTAACAATAATGAATAAAAATAATATGCACATGGGCCTCGGCCCAGTTGGTGAGGTATCCTTATGTGCATCCACAAGACCCAGGTTCAAAACCAGGTAGAGGTATATTTTATGGGGTACTGTAGTAGTACTATAGCAGGAACTATGTGGTACTGTAGCAGAACCGCACACTATGCGGCACTATAGCAGAAATGTACACTGTACAGGTACTCTAGCATGGCTGTCTACTGTGCGGAACTGTAACAGACACTGTATAACGTACTGTTCAGTACTGTTGTAGTTGGAACTATTCACTGTGGGCCACCAGTTTGGGAATCAAGTCTTTAAGGATTTTGGGCCACCGAGGCCTTCGAGTCAATAGGGATTTTGGGCCACCTTTAAGGCCCTTAGTCCACCTCAAGGCCTACGGGCCACATGTAGTTTCCTTAGACACACTACATAAAAAAGAGCATCCCCAGAAGAGGATTTAGACCATGAGCACTTACCAGATAAGAGCCAAATAGATTTGTCAGAATGAGAGGGTATGGCTTGCCATTTGGACCTGCCTGTGCTTGCACAGGAGGCCCAGCCCAATGAACATGCATAAGTGGAGAGCTACTATCATGACGCAGATGCTGGGGAGGAGCAATTCCTTGTAGATAGTTTGGTTGAATTCTCTAATACCTTCAGGTGATCTAATCTCCTGAGCCTACGGACCATGTAAACTCTAAGCCTACATGCCTTGTAAGAGTTCCCCCTCATCCATTGAAAATGGGGTTATTAAAAATCAATAAAAATAAATGCCTTCGCACCATTAGGGCAAATAAAAATAAAATATATTTTTTAAAAATAAATCTATAAAAAATTATCCTCCAAATGTAGTAAAAAATTTACATTTGATGGTTGTGAAATTCAAATGGAATTTGGATAAATTTTCACTCAAAATGATAAAGCATTAGTTTAACTTGATATATAATTAGTTTGACGTCATAATGAATTATATTCCTTCCGATGTGTGCAAGGGAAAAGGAGGGGATTTGGTCAAAGTGGTTTCCATCGATGTTTGAGCAGTGAGAATGGAAGGAGGGGTGGTGGTGGATCTTAGAGTAGTGTTTAATGATAATAAAGGCGAGATGATGTTGAAGAGAAGCGGTAGCCTTGTCTTATGTTGAGGAACCGTGTGCATGATTTGGAAATAGGTGAGATATTATGTTGGTTCATAGGAGGCGATGACAGCAGTTCGACACATTAGTGGTGTGCGATTCGTAGATGTATGGATGGTCATAAGAAAGGTACTCTATGGAGTGCTACTTCTTCTTAGGCAGATAATGGGAAGTGTAGTCGGGGTTTACCCATCGTGTAATACTCTACAGAGATTTTCAAGTGGAATATAAAACAAAGATCCATTGACAAAATTCATTTTAATTATCCTACAGAAATTGAAAATGAATCATAATTTAAGAGTTTCGATATATTACTATAATAAAGTTTGAACTTTTCATTCTAATGAATTTGGTAATAAAAATAATCATTATAATTTTTAGTGTAATTTTCGTTATAGTCAATGAAAAAAAAATTCTGAATAATTTTTTGAAACATCTTAATAAAATATTTTCAAAATCATTTTTACTGAAAATTTTCTATGGATTTTTATTACATAAAATATTGTTTCTATATTTTCATAAAAACCCATTTTTTGAAAATAAATTAATATAAAAGTTATTTATTACGATGAATAATAAAATTTTAAAAAATTTAAAAAAAATAATTATCAATTTTAATGAATAAATAATGGCTTATGTTTATAAAAAATATATTTTATGTCCTCTCATAGAAATATTATTTTTTATACTTGTGTATAAATAGAATTTTTAAAGATGATTAGTAAAATGTTAATAATATAATATCTTAAAAAATATATCTTATTTATTTTTTAGATATTTAAAAATATAGAATAACATTTATTAAATTTATTCAAATGATTGAAAAATCATTTTTTTAAACAATTACTTCATATTTTTTTACATTGCATAAAACATTTTTTTAAATAAGAAAATAATTTCATTATGATTTTTTTTTCAAAATAATTATCTCATTATTATTTAATTCATATAATAAAAATTTTATGGCATTAAAGATATCAAAAAATATTAATATTCCCCTAACTGTTTATATAATCTATATTTGTTACCTAATTATTTTAAATTATTTTTAAAATGCTTAACATATTTTTTTCATAAAAAATAAAAATTTATTCTTTTAGAAAAATAATTTCTTGGAATATAAAATAAAATAGAAATTATTTAATTTATTTTTAAAAAAAATTCATTTAAAAATATTAAATAATTTTTTTATTTTAATTTAAATAATATTATTTTGAAACCTACATTTTTTGTCCATTTTTTGAATGGAATGAAAAAAAATTAATACAAGAAAAATAAAATTTCATTTAAAAATATATTTGATATTAATTTATATTACATTATTCTATATTTTATAATATTTATTATAATATTAGTGTTAATCATAAAAAATCTGATATCACAGTACCAATTTTTTAGATGCTCATAATGTTTTCTCCGAGATCAACATACCATTTATTCCATACCCTCATAAAACATAAAAATAAATCAAAATATCATCATATCACATTAATATTAGATGATCTCATAATTCAGTGAATCAGAGATAACCAAGTGTTCCCCTGGATGAGATGTGTCTCCAGTTATAAAATTTTAATAAAATATATAGTTTACTGGTTATCATTTTATGCGTTAAAAATTAAATATTTTTCAAACCATTAAATTTTAAAAAATAAAATGAGTCTCATATTGTATTTATAAGAATATATCAACTATGTTTTTACTGAAATATAGGTGTATTATACTTACAAAAATATTCAAAAAATAATTTCAAAAGTTATAGTAAATTGGAATACATGAAAAAATAATATTAAATTGCTTTAAAATATATTAAAAAAATTATATTTATAGTTAACAATTTATTTTTGAAAACATTAAAATTTTAATAATTTTTGGTTATACAGTAAAAAATATTTTAAAACAAAAGACCAAAAAATTGAAATAATTTATTTTGAATTTTTTTGAAAACTCAAAAAAATTTAAAAAATTAATTAATTTCTTATTGTTGTAAATAAATATCTTTTCTGTGTGATTAGTATTTCCTAATAATTTTTTAGATCCCTAAATTTTTTTTTTGTTTATATGTCAAAAATAATAATTTCAACGTAAATTTAAAAGGATAGAAAATTTTAATTTTTAAAAAAGGCATTTTTGAAATTGCTATAAATTTTGTTAAAAAATTTTATCCATAAAAAAATTATTTTTAAGGGTTTAAAAAAACATGTATATATATATTTTAAAAACTTAAATTAATACAAAATATTAAAATATAATAATCCAATTTAAAAAATTGATTGTAATTTCATAATGAAAATTTTCAATCAACATTAATACTATAAAATTTCATGTAAAATGATAAAAAAATCAACAAAATACAGTTTTTAGAAATTTACCACAATTATTTATAAAAAATTTATAGTATACAATTACACTTGAAAACATCAAATAAAACATTTTCTTATAAAATTTCATTGTATAATTCTCGTCCAAAATTACGCTCAGATTTTATTGTAAAAAATTATATCATTTTTTTACTAAAAACCCACATGAAAAATTATGTCGAAAAAATACATGTTACCTTTTTTAAAGAAAAAAATAATGAAACAGGACAATATTCCACACAATAAAATTTTATAGAAATTTCAACATTCATTGGAAGATTCTAGTTGAGACATCCATCAGAAAATTTCAGTTGAAACTTTAACTGAAATTTCACTATCATCCTTCACGGTAAAATTCTAGTGAAAACATTCAATGGAAAATTTATGTGGGAATAGTTAATAGAAAAATATTTTTGGGACATTCACTTGAAAATTCTAGTGATTCCATTAAAAAATTCATGTTTAAACTTTCAATGGAAAATTCCAGTGAAATCTTCTACTGGAAATTCTAGTGGAACCTCCAATAGGAAAAGTCCACTTGAAACTCCAACAAGAAAATTTCAGTAGAAACTTCAACCAGAATATTCCAAATGAAAAATTTAATGGAAAATTATATTGGAAATAAATTCTAATTTCAACCACCAAGGAAAACTTATAGTTAAAAATTCCACACTAATTATTTAGTTTAACCTTTCACTACAAAATTACAGTTGTAACATCCTTTAATAAAATAACATGAAACCTAAAATAAAATATTCCTTTTGAAATTTTAACTGAAAAATAATAGTTTCATTATCCACTAGAAAATTCATATAGAAATAACATTTATAAAATTAAATTTAAAATTTTCAATTTAAAAAAACATTTCCAACTTCTAATGGAAAAATCTAATTAAAACTTTCACTTGATAATTTCAATAAAAGCGTGACTTGAAAATTCCTATAGAATTTTCCACTGGAATATTCGATTGGAACCATGAAGTACGATTTTAAAATTTCTTTTGAATATTTCATTGAAAAATATAGTGAAATTTAAAATAGAAATTCTAGTCAACCTTCTATAATAAATTCTAGTGATACTTCAATTAAATTTTTCCAATGGAAGTATCATTTTTATAATTCTAGTGGAAACATAAAATTTGGCATGAAAATTTCAGTTGAAGCATTCAATAGAAATTATAGTGAATCTTCCAAAGGTAAAATCTAGTAGAAGGTTCTACTAGAAAATTCCAATGGTAACTTCAACTTCCACTTGAATGTTTTAGTTTAAGATTTCATTGAAATTTTTAGTGAAGCTTTTGTTGGAAATTAGAGTGAAACATACATTTGAAAGTTCATTGAGAATTAAAAAGGAACATTCAACAGGATGATCCCACTAGAAAATTATAGTGGTAACATTAACATCCACTTTAAAATTCTAGTCTAATGTTTCACTAAAAAATCTATTCACATCCTTCACTGAAAAATAATTTGGAAACCATTGATGAAAAATTACAATGGATTTCCACTGGAAAATTCGAGAGGAAACTCACACCGGCCTTCAATGAAAAAATTCACAAGAAAATTAATTCGAAAAATATAAATAAAATTTTAATTAAAAAATTTATTGATTCAATAAGAAACTATCACAAAAAATTTATAACTAAAAACATTGATTCAATTAGAATGTTATACTAGAAACATACATTAAAAATTATTTTATTTGGAAACTTTTAAAAAATCCAGAAATATTTTTCCATATAAGTTAATATAATTTCATTTAAAAAATTAATTTATTTTATATATGTTACAATTTTACATATTTATTTAATATATAACATAACATTAGTGTTAATATTAAATATATATAATGCCTCACACACTTTTTATTCCACTCAATTTTTTTATCGGACTGACACACCCAATATTCCTTCCCATTATCCAGTCATTACACATGTAAAGAAATCCAATTGTAACAAAATCATGTCATTACCTAATGATCCTTTAATTTAGTGAAGCATAGATAGTTAAATTTTTTCATATTTCAGAAAGATCACCCAACCAATTGGTTGGGTGATTAAATGTTAAAAAAGTATTAAATCAAACAAAAAAAGAAATATATGGTTGAGTTGGGGGAAATAATATAAAATAAACAAGAATTTTGAGATATTCTTATAGTGGCTGTCTCCCCTTCCTTACTATATAAATATACATATGATTATATATATATATAATTTATAATATTCATATAATATTAACAATTTTTATAATTTTAATTATTATTTTTGAATCTCATTTCTTTTACAACAATTTATTGTGACACTGATATTGTGATGCATGTGAAACCTCATGATCATGACATTCATATTAGTAATTAAGGACCCATATGTGATAGGTTATACAAAATTGAGATATAGGACCTGATCATGACACATTTCCCTTCATATCCATGTTCAATTAAATATTGTTTTTCACCTGATTGTCCAATTTCAATAATTTAAGAGTCAATATTGATCATTTTTTCAAACATATCACTATGATTATATTTCCAAGGAAATTAATGTCTATATAAAGGGTGTTTTTGGTATTTTATGAGTATTGGGCCATATATTTGATGGTGATGTGACTTACAAAAATATCAAATTCACCCCCTTGACGCGTTTAAATGATAATATCACAATGGAAACCTCCATTGAATGATTTAAAAATTGAAAGATGAAAAAATTAATAAAAGAAAATTTGAGCATGATTAGACTAATATAATATAAAATGAATTATAAGATGATATCATTGCATGTGGAGACTCATGGTGGACCCATGATCCTGAGAATAATTGTGATCAGTTGTATTGATCAATGATTCTTCAAGATAGAAAATTTTAAAGATTATATTCAAGAAGGTGGGCGGTGATGAACCCTTGGTTAGTATTTGGGTTAGAAAATGATCATTCAAGAATTCCAATGGTTTTTATTGTTTATGTGAAATATTGATTGCACTATAATTTTTTAGCTTTGTTTTATAATGTGGGAATCATAAGGATATGAATTAAATTTGATTTAGTGAGTGGGTTTGGCCTTATCAAAATAATAATAAATTACTATGATAAGATGATAATTTCATGAACTCAATACTCAAAACTGTTGTTATGATGTGATGAAGCATATTATTATATTCTTCTTCCTCTCATTACATTGCACATGAGGGTAATATTATCATTATTTTGTTCTTTATAAGTGTGTAAACCCAAAGTTTTTTTGAATTAGTGTTATTGAGTGATCAAGTTATGATCCATACTCGTTTGATGTATCCTTTACCAAATTTTATAACTGTAAAAGAATGTAATTGTGAGTTATAACTTAATACATCATTGCGATTACACTGTGTCTTTATTATAGTTATTAGGTGTTTATAAATCACCTTATAGTTATTTTCATAGGATCATGGTAGTGTTGTGATATTTATATGTGTACCATGACCTTATGATATTCAGGATATATAATGAAATAATGAAATTAAAATTCCTGATAACTAGTTGAAATAAAAATTGGTAGTTTTGTAGACTAATTTTTTAGATATAAGATGTTGATGAGGTCTTTTTGGCATTGTTCATTTGGTAGTCATGTGGACAAGTTGATTTAGTGCATTGTTTATTCACATGGACTATTCAACCAAGTGTATTGAATAGTCATGGGGACTATAATGAAATATACATATTCTTATTTTATGTTTTATATTATTATAGTGATGGGTGTACCTTTCACTAGACATCCCACCACCCGATGCAGTATATCATATGCGATCCAACATTCAGTACATCCATGATAACTTATTGGAAAACATAGAAAAGCATCCCTTACCTCAAAAATTTAGTTGATTGGAAATAGATTTAATTTTTTCTTGGTGAATTAAGGTAAAGTGACTGTTGATCCAGTTCATGATGGGAAACTGGATGTAGTGTGATTATGATAGTGGTTTAGTCATTTTACTTAGGCATTAGGGAATAGAGGGCACTAGCTAGTGGGAGTTTGTTTATAGGGGACCTTTTATATTTTAATAGCATGGGTCATATTGTAAATACCTTCTGTATTTAGTGAGTGGGGATTTAGGAATGATTTATAAATGAAATATTACATTATTTAGGCATATGAAAATGAATTTGAAAATTTTTATGATGAATTGTTTCCACTAGTAATGTTGAAAATAAGTATGAAATGAGATTGACACATGTAAAATATTAATGAGGCTTAAGGATATGTTAATTAAATGGTTTATTTTTTTATTAGTTTACCCTGTGGGATTTTAGTTGTTAAGGATTGGACTATGTACAATGAGTTTATTGCATTGATTATTGTGCATGTGGGAAATCTAATTAGTTGTTTATCCTTTGGGAATAAACTATTGAGTTTAGTTTTTTCCCACATGTACCATTATATATAGGTTTTCATTGTTTTGTTAGTGAGGATACCAATTTCCATTATCTTATAAACAAATTTATATAGTAAGATCTTGGTGTTTATGGGATGTATCATATACCACTATGTTATACAAGTTGTTTTCTAATTATTAAATCATCAGGACTCCGATTTTGTTTTATCAAATTTGTATCCATCATACAATTTGGTTTTGTAAAATAAAATTTATGAATTACATATTATTCTGATATAAGTTGATTATATAATCGTTATTGTTCTTGTTTTGGTCATTTTCATTTCTTTTATAACATTTTTCTATATCCTCTAGAGGGTGATGCCTCTCATTTTTGTGTTTTATACCCATTGTTCAATTTTCCAACCCATGGAATATTGGAGGTGGGATTCGTTGTTCAAAAATGGTGTTATAGTTTATGGTATGGGGTTTATTCCATATTTTCATGGTATAATAACAAATACTGTTATAATCCTAATAATTTGGTTAATTAAATGTTATTTTCAGATAGATCTATACATGGGACTTTTTATAAAGATACAATCTATGTTTTTTATAGAAAAAATTGAAATCCAATGAATGGAAAAAGGTCACAAAATTCTTGAACATTATTACTGTAAAATTCCATGGGAAAAAATTACTCTTCTAATATTCATTGATATAGTTTTTAATTATGCATTTTTCTGCCCCTTATATATATATTTTTAAATTTTATTAATTTTTTGAAGTATTAAGAGTTTTTAAAAACATTTAATTTCTATTTATGATTTATTTATTAATTCATTAATATTTCATTACATTACAAAGTTTTATTTTTATTTTATCTTTTCTTTCCAACCTCACATATTTTTCTGACATGATATATTAACATAAATATGAATAAAAATAAATAAAATCGTAAATTTGATGAAACATTTTACAATTCAAATCAAATATAGTGAATAATGGATGAGTTTTAATTTCTAATTTATGATACCAATTACAATACAAAAGCTCTAAAATAAGTGAGTGTTTGACTAATTCAAAATTGAATAAGTAGATAAAATGATAGTTGGGATTGGATGGAAAAATTTTATTCCCATCAATTATAATTATTATCTAAATTTTATAATATATTTTCTCTTCAGAAAAAAATGAACTTTCTAAAATACGATCAAGAGGAATAGAAAAAAAAGAAATGATATTTTGTATCTAATTTTTTTAGACACTATAAATAATTTAATTCACAATAATTTATTCATTATTAGAGTTGTTATTTTTTTTGAAAATGGATGAAATTTTTAGAGAAAATTTCTATTAATTGAGCAAAGAATGATGCATATAGTTGAAAAAAGTTCGTATTTGATATATCAATTATTGAATATATATATTTATTTATTAAAAAGAATTAGGTATTTGTGTTATTATAATATGGTAGATTGAATTATTATATTTTGTGAAAACATAAACATTAATTGACTCTGAATTTTTCAATTTGAAACAACTAAATTTTTATGCTGAAGTGAAAATAAGAACGATCTTGGTAGGAAATTATGTCACTAGTCTGACATAATATTTTAATCATGAACGAAAATTATGGAAACTAAAATTATTTGGTGGAAAAAAATAATTTATTATGGAAACATAGAAAATCAAGGGGGTGATGACCAGAAATAATATACATGTTCAAAATTTTATAGCCTTAATTCAACCAGGGGAAGCATCAAATAACAAATTTTCATTGGTTGTGTTTTCACAAAATAACGATTTTGATGCATTGTTTTCAAAAAATATTCATGAGATCCATGAAGATGTAAAATATGAAATAATAGATAAATTCATTGAAAGAGACCAATAATGTGTTTTTAGATTAATTATAGTTCAAAAATAAGAGTATGAAATAAGAGAGGAAGGGGAAAGGTTATCCACCAAAATATTCATCTATTTTTTATATAGAAGATTTCATTTAGAGGATTGAAGACTAATTTTTATTTTTTAATATTTTAAAATATAATTTAAAAATAAATTATTGTTTTCATTGATTTATTTTAACTTTATGAACCCACATACAAACCACAAATAAATTGAAAATAAAAAAATATCACAAAATAGGTTTTTTACATCATGTTCGTTAATAATTTTTACGTTGATTTTTTCAGTAATGTAATTGAAAGAGATGAATTAAATATATTTTAAACATGGTTTTTAATAACCGATTTAACAATCATTATTTAAAAAACAATAGGATTTAAATGTTGGTTATAAAAATAATTGATATTGAAAGTGTCTAATTTTATAATAATTTAGTGTAGATTCACTTATTTATCAATAATATAACACAAATAAGGTGTAAAAGTGTGAATCCAAACAAAAAAATTTACATGACACTTAAATATTAGAATTAAATTCATTAATTTTTTGGATTCCTTCAATTTTTTTGAGGAATGAACTCAGGAGGCATCATAAACTATTCTTGGAGAAGTATTTTAAATTATGAATGCTAAATATCATGCTTAAATTTCATATTATGAATTCAATTCAGTGAATTATTATTCATCATGTAAAATGAATCATCAAATGTTTTATAAATTGTGAAATAAAATCATAAAAAATAAATAATGATAAAATAATAATTAATACCAGGGAGAAATTTTGGAATAATGAACTACTGAAAGTTGAAATTGTTTAGGGGATGAACATATAAAAAAAGAAGAAAAATATAAGATGAAAAATTATTTATAGTAAATAAAAACATGTTTCATAGCTTAATTAATGTTTGGAAGTATTTTTAAAGTTTAATGTGTGTCATGAAAATATTGAAACACCACTAGAACATGATTCGATTTTTTTACTTTTAACATTGATTATTCACCTAACCGTTGTTAAAAATATTATCATGGGTAACATTGGATAATTAAAAAATTATGTTGAAACATGAGCTTTAACATAGTTTTTTAAATAAAAAACAATAAAAATAATTGTGAATGCTATTCAATAATGGTTATTTAAAAAACAATGTTAAATCATTTTTATGGTCTGTTATTAAATAACTGATTTTAAAACCCCGATGAAAATGATATTTCTTATACTAGTGAAAAGGACACAAATGTACACTAGAAACACTTCTACGGGAATGTTTTCCAGGTGAAAAATGTATATATATGATTAAATATGACCATTTATTTTTGGATTAATGTTTAAAATATATGATTTACCTTTGATTAAATTATTTTTGATAAATTTCAAAATTCTAAAAACTATTCTTTGTCATTTAATTATTTTTTACACCTCTATTGATATAAATTCTTATCAATATTTTATTGAAAATAAATTATAAACCTGAAAATATTATAAAAACTTATCATCCCCAATATTTCTTATAATTTTTGAGTGAATCTCTAAAACAATATGCTATTCAGAACAAGCTTTTTTTCTCTATCGAGAATGTTTTAATTGTTAAGAACTATATTAAAATTATTGAGGAATTAGTTGAGGTGATTAGTAAATTATCCATTTTTTTAAATTTAATATAACCTACATTAATTTATACTAATTATATCTATTTTAAATGTTATGGAATACACATTTCTTTATAAAAATGACATTTGATGGAATGTGGTTTTATTTACCAAATAAATTCCTTTACACAGTATCATATTTAACGTGTTTAAATTTATTCAAGGAATTCAATTATTTTTTCCCCAATATTTAGTACATTTATTTGTTAGTTACTTAATAAACCTCAATTATAGTGATATATATAAATATAATAACCCATCACTTATTAAGAAGAGTATTTTTATATGAATCATATTATGATAACATGATAAATTTATTTCTATTTTTTTTGGATATTTTGATGATATTATATTTTTTTCTTCAAGGTTTGAAAACATTTAAGTGTTGAGGAGTGATATTAGAGGGAATAAAAAATTTTATCCTCTTAAAAATAAGTTAAAACACCCATTATCCGACAACCTTAAGAAAATTTTGATGTTTTCACTAATATTCAAAATTTTATAAATTAATATAATACTTGACAATTGGGTTGTGAAAATTATTATAATCATATGGTAAACATCTCTTTTTCAGGTACATAATCATATATTACAAACATTATCTTGAGATATAATATTGATTATGAGGTTGATCATAATCATGTAGAAATGGATGTAGTTTTTTAATGTATAATAATGGAGTTTTTTCAGGAATATTTCATTTTTTGAGGTGGAATGATAATTTAATGTGATTGGATTGATAATTTTTATACTTTTAGTTTAATAATATAACCATGGGGGTTTTCTTCCTTTTATTTCGAATTTTACCAGATGTGTAAATGTTTTAATGTAGGGAACTTGATGTAAATTTTATTGTCATGAGTTTTTCATAGTTTTGTAATTGTTTTTTATTATTTTTGAAAATATTTTGCTAGTTTTATGTTTTTTTAGGTATTTCCAAAAATCAGTTAGATGAGTGAATTTACAAAAAATTATCAAAAGAATAGGGTGTTATAGGATTAAGGATCCATTTTATATCTCGGACTTGCTAAAGGAGAAGATTGCTTAAATGAAGGAGAAAGTCACATAGGGGTCATGCAGCTCTTTCCTGGGCCATTGCGGTGGACATAAAATTTACATTGATTTAGAAGTTGTGGGAAGAACTATTTTTACCTATGTTGTGATTTTTTTCATTGGGGTTTTTCCACATTGGAAGACTACTATACTAGAAGATTTACAACATAATTAAATAAATCATTATGTGGTTGCCACATTGGATCAATAAATAGATATTAAATAAAAATATTCCATTTATTCTTATATTTCGTCCCTCCTAGATGAATTTATGACCCACTAAGCCTTTAAATGTTGTGGATATGGTAAAACTCAAAAAAAAATCTCAATGGATGATGAATAACAAATTATAATTATTAAATTTATTTTTTCAAAGATGGATTCAGGATGTAATTTTTATTATTTTCATATAATGAATTATTTTGAATGTATTATTGAATTATTAAATTCATGATAATTATAAACTTTTTCACTTAGGAAATACATTAAAATTACAGTTAGGTGGTCGAGAATCTTTAATTTAGTGGTGAATAAACTTATTTAGTTTTCTTACATATATATAATTGGGAATTTAATAATAAAAATAAATATATTATTTCAATACCTATAGGATTAAATTATTGAATGGAAAATGAATTCTTAACTCCACTCTTCTATTGGTATTTATAAGCTCTTTAAATTCCCCCTTCAAGTCTTATTCAATAAATATTCCAAAAAACCATCATTCATAAATTAATTTCACACATACATTCATTCTGCAAAACCATTTTCTATTGTTTTCCAATGGACTCCCATAATACTAAAAATTATTTGAAGATAAATAGAATATAATGATCTAAACCTCAGTGCAGTATTTCAAAATCCAAACCACATAACCCTTTTTCAAAAAAAAATGTTTAATTCTTCTAATACCACAAACATCAACCCATCTAACCAGACTATAAAATAAATATATAAAAAATTAAAAAAATAAATCACTGATCACCAAATAAACATTTCCATTTTCATATTTGATTATCTATATAATAAATTTTAATTTTAGAAAACCAGATAATTTATTATTAACCTCATCACTTCTTATTAAAATATTTATAAGGTTATGATTTTATTTCTGACCAAAAAGAATATACAATTTTATTCACTTTTTACTTATTTAAAAAATTAGAATTACATGTTCAACAAAACAATAATCAATAAAAAATTTAAATCCTCCCATTATTCATAACACTAAAAATATTAGTTTATTTGGAACAATTTATATCGTGGTTCTAAATATTAAAAATAACTTTCAATCACAAATATAAAACAATAACATAGGATGAAACATGAATAGAAATAGTTAGAAAAAATTATTTCGAAAATATCTATTAATTTAATTTAATTCTATATCATAATTAGGGTTAATTCCATCTCATTACCTAAATTGAAAATAAATCATTTATAATCCACAGAAATAATAATAATGATAAATTTATATTTTGAATCACCAACCTAAAATTAATCTCAAACATTAATGAAAAAAAGAAGTGATTAATTCTAAGGATAAAACACACACATTTTCTCAAGAATCATACAATGAATTTAATATTATGAGATATTGATCACCCAAAAAAGGGACTCAATAATTCACCTAGGGTGAATTAGACAATCAAAACATAGTCTCTCACTTAACTTGGTATGTAAGAAGATATTTATAACAAAATAGAAAAAATGGGTGAACCATTAATTTATAAGAAAATATCGTGTTTCCAAACCTTAACATAGAGACCTAAATCACATCAAACATTTGGTCAATCAACTATAATAAAAAAACAATGCCCCAAATTAGTTCAAGTCATCTAAATACAAAAAAAAATCCATCCATATATTTGACATTGACTAAAACTGATATGTGGTTTATGAACCACTATTATTTTTTCCATGATTCCCCTTTCACATCACTGTAAAACATTAACACCACGATCACAACACCATGTTGTTTTTTCTACCTTTATGACCATTTTTGGAATTTTAATACCCTCTTTTTAGACATGAATCCTTGTTAAATTTAACTCTAAAACATGAATGTAAAAATGGGGAAGACACACCGATCACATTATCATTTATCTACTATGATGTAATGCTACCCAAAGATTGAAACCTTCACTTTCAACTCTATATATCAAAAAAACAACCACTCCACCATTGATTGATGTAAAACCATTAAATAATCAATGTTAAAATGATGTAATGATAAGTAAACATTATTATGTTTTCATAAAAAAGATTAAAATTTATCTCCTCGCCCATAGTTCACTTATAAAATAACTTCTGATACCTCTAACACTTAGAGGAGAAACGGTAGGGGACCTAGAAAATCAAAAACTCTATATTAAATACCAGTAAATAGATTCTATTCATCAAGAATCAAAACCGAAATAGAGAAAATAAACTCTTTGAACATTATAATTGAGGAAAATTTCTCAAAAATAGGAATGTAACTATCGATAAACTCAAAACACACACATTATCTGAAATGTAAAAAATTAAATATCTAGGACTTAATATGACCTAAATTTTAAAAAATAAACAAAAAACATCTCTCATACACCCCAATAGTAAAGTAAAAACCACAATAAAAATAATTTCCCATCATATATATACAAACCACTCTTAATGGAGTAACTAAACCACAATAAAAACCCTTCTATAACAAGTGGTATCTCAAAATCTAACAACCATGCATCATACCTCCCAAATGTGAATCTATCTATTGAAAAATAACAACATGACCAAGAATTTAATGGATATCATACATTATTTTTACACATAGCATGACCCCTTATAATTTTTGTGTTATTTGATAGTAGAAATATAATATTTGTTATTATAGAGATTTGTTTAAAAAAATTAAACCTCTAACAAAACGTGGAATTTATCATCTAAAATTTTCACGCAATACCAAAATACAATGGCATGATTTTAAGAAACATGTAAAATAATTTTTCATCCTTTAAAAATATTATACTTGAGTAAGATTCATCATTAAAATTTGTAATTAACTAAAAAAATTTCATCATAGAATTTCAAATTAATCAATTTAAAACATATATAAATATTTAAAAATACAAATATATAATTGAAACTCACCAATAAAACATTCTGAAAACTACTAAGAAAAATTATATCCTTACTATAAAATAATACCCTGAATCACATAAAACTTATACAATCAATGTATTATCACATTTTAAAGTAAATAAATTCTGTCACCCATAATAAGAAATTTCAAAACACTCATAACTATAACTTAAAATCACATCCTCCTACTTAGTGTTCACTATACCCCTTTCCTTAACCAACCATAAGGAACGTGATATATAACATTCACCTCACTAATTATGCACCCATGTATAAGACATTATTTTAAACACAATGTATTATATAAATCCCTTTTTCTCCTATAAAAAAATTTCCACATCATTATATGCCTCAAACTAATGATAAAGTGCCTATAATTGTATCTCCACCTTCAATGAAATCATTGAACCAATGTGCATACACAACATTATTATCTATAAATATTAGAAAAAGACCAATCAAACATTGAATGTGAACTCAACTATCATGCATTCTAGATCCCCTTATTGAATTCATTTTAGAAATTTCATGTATTCATAATTCTATATATAAGGTATGAATACCTTATTAAATGAATCATAAAACACATACCAAGATATCTCTTCTACATGACCATGATCAATATTTCCTTATATTTGGATCACATAATGCAAACATCATGTCAAATCAACTCAAACTCATTATGGGTGATTTTACAATTTTCAATGAAAATAGAACATCCACAACTTATTCTCCATCCTCATATCCAAAAATTTCACCAAGGAAAAATGTTACCCCTTACAATTGTAAATTAAATAACATTATATCCATTGACTTCACCTTATGTTTCTCATTCCTAGTGTCTTGATGATTCTTTGATGACATGTATTTAAACCAAACATAAAAATAAAAAAGGAAAAATAAAATAACTAAATCAGTTATCAACATTAAGAAAATGCAACCACTGATAGAATAAAAATCATTTAGTCCCCAAACATACTACCGATCTACTAAACCAATGAAATTCCATCACCATTTAACATGAATTCTAAATCCCTAGATTTTTTCATCCTTTTTTTCTGAAATTTGTTTTAATTAATTTATGGAGTTTTGGAAATTATTATTTCTCTATATCAGGGACAACACCGGGGTGAGTCTTATTGTGGTGTTTAACATGATCACTACAGCATGGCCATAAGTGCAGTATAATTGAGATTATAAGACTTTTTCTTGGGGATATAACTTTTTTTACATAACTATTCCATAGAGTGAGGGTTATGACACATCCCCTATGTTCGGGTGATCATTGGGGCATTGAGGTAGGGACTACAATATAGAGTCCTCCAGGGAGTTTTGGTTGGTTCTAGTAAAATTGGAACCCCTATGGTGTGGTGAATCTTATTTTTCAATTGTTTATCCATGGTAAAATATAATCCATGACCATGGAAATTAGATATGGTTTTATGAATAGGAGTTGTGGCTTGGTATGGGAGGTTGCACCGTTTTATTTCATTTTATAGTTTGGGTATAAATACTCAGACACCCATATGAATTATCTCTTATTCTAAATTTTTTCCTGGAACAATAGGTACCCAACAGATATCAATTGTGTCCTTTTAACCCATTATTGTGTCAATTCAACACCGTGATTTAAGAGACAAATCCATGGTGTTTTCACACCTTTCTTCAAGTTGTTATTTTTATACAAAGGTTCTAATTCTTGAATAACATTATGTTATCATCCAATGACTGGGTTTTTGTTATGAAAAGGTTGTATTAGATATCATGGTATATTTTTATCATGAGATATATGTTTTTAAATAGATTGTGTTTAAAAACATATTTTATAACACTATGTGTGGAAGAAATTCTATAAAGGTTGTTACAATTATAATTTGGCTTTCAAGCATTTAAAAAGATATAATTATCTAGAAAATATTTTATATAAATTATTAGATTATTTTTCAAATTGTTTTTTTAGTTTCATATTGATGTACCTTGGATGTGTTAGGAAATAGACATGCCACCTTAGTGTTTGAAATTCCACTAGAGTTTTTGTGATATTGATAGAACGTTATCGGACTCAATATTAGTTGGATCCTTATTATTCCTGGTTTAGGCTTATTTTATGTCTATCATGTATTATAAGAGTTTATAGAATAATATTTTTCTTGGTCATTTATTCATTGTTTAAAAAATTTTGGTTTATTTCATGGTCAGATTTCTCAGTTTTTTATCTTATTATGTATTTATTGATGGTTTTTCTTATGTTCAAATGATTTCATATACATACTTTCCATATTCATTATTATGAGAATTTTAAATTATTTTACTATAAAGTTAAGGATGTTTTTTTAAAAAATGTTTTATCTTCTACAAATGCTTTATAAATTGGTTTTTATTAAATAATGAACTAATGTTTTCCTGATATAATATTTTTTATATATTATTTGGTTAAATATTAATGGGATATGTGACCACACACTACATTTTACCTTGGGAGTTTTTTGATGCACTTTTTATGCATTAGGTAATGTGATGTTAATATTGTAGTTTTCGAGCTTCTCTTGGTCACTGATTCCTTTAAAATTGTTCAGTTTGATGGTGATACATAGTCACATGGAGAACTCAAATTTTTTCTCGTTCTATTTTACCGTACTATTTTCTCTCAAAGGGATTGAATTCGTATATCTGATGGATATATAATATTTATTCTATCATGTACTATGTTGGTTTTCATTACTATAGTTAAACATGATAAATGTTTACTTTTTTGTAGAATCTCACACAATAGGATACCTTCTTGAGTGACTTTCCTAGTTAACCTAGGATGGTTCGTTAAAAAATGGTTTCAATGTTATAAAAATCCTAAACTATGGTGACTCTTCCAAGGTTTGGTTTATGTCCTTTGGTAAAAAACTATACAAGACCATTAGAATTCAGATAGTAAATATGGTATGGTACCTATCCAGCTCAGTTATATCAATTAACTCAGGATACCACTAGTGGAATGGTATTTTTTCCATGCTTGAGACTTGGGGTTTGAGGATATATGACTAAACCAGATTTAGGGTTTATTTAAATGAGACCATTACTTCTTAATTTTTTGAAATTTGTTTGAATGATATATTATTTCATTAAATTATTATTGTTTAAAGTAATTGATATGGATTCATGATGTGGTATCATGATTTGGGAGTTACTCATAAGATGATTGGTTATTGAATTTTGTTTATTAGAAAATTACTTCAAGGGGATATCTTCTAAATCTTTTAGATAAATCTATGATACAAGTTTCATAGAAGAATCCTCTGGTGGTCCCCTTTTTGGTGGAAGTTATAATCCACACCATTTAGACTCTCAGTTAGGCAAGTATTGGACACTAACAATGAATGGTGGATCTTGGCACAAAATTTAATTAGAAGGATCCACCCACGTTTCATGGTGACAAAGGTCGCTATGAATTTGAGGAATGGATTGAGTGGATTGCAAGGATCATCCATTTTATAGAAACATGGTAATAATCTAAGGTGGGGTTTACCATGTATATGCTTGCGGGAATGAGTAGGAGATGGTGGGAATCTCTTGATCAAGCTATGTTTCACAAGGATATTAACAATGATTCCTTTAAAGAACATGTAATTTTAGACAATTTAGAAAGCGGAGTATATGTTTTTGGAGTATTCCACCAATTTCATTGAGTTAATGAAACTATCACATGAGCTTAATAAAATTAATTACTTAAAGTATCATAGGTTTGAGAAGGTTCTGAGGGATAATATTTAGTTGGTATTAATTCAATTATATGGTCCAAAGTATGAGAAGGTGGTAAATAAAATGGGTATAGATGAGGATGATATAGGATGGAAACTAGTCCTTGGTAGAGAATTAGTTTTTTAAGCTGTTAGTGTGGGTCTATCTTCTAGTCAAAAAATGAAATGTAAGGTTTCCAAAGTTTCCTAGGGACCGTTTTTAGGAGCATTGTTGGGATGCAAACTTGTTTTTTTACTATTAGTGTGAATATCCTAGACATACCAAGCCTAACTATATAGAGGCTCCCAAGACATTTCATCAATTTTTAAAATATAGTTATCTATGTATTTTTTGGGGAGGATGTCCCATGGATGTAAGGATGGTTCTAATCATAACAATGGTTTATAGGATTTTATCTATGATTCCATGAGTGGTGGTCTTATCCTCATTACATAGGGAATGTTCTTATGGATAAGAAAGCATTAGGATGATATGAGACTATATATCATTATGTAGTGGAGTATGTTCCATTAGAATTTGAGGAATGTATGAATACTGTTATAGGAACAGTGTTTATTTCATTCTTTATGGTGTTAGCTTTGTTTGATACATGTGATACTCATTAATTTTTATCTTCAATGTCAGTAGACGTTTTGGACATGAATTTTGAGATTTTGAGATTTTTTGTGTCTTTCCATGAATTTGTGAAAGGTGTCCAAACAAGGATTAAAATGTCTTATGTGTTTGGGGATGATAGAAGACTTAGAAGTGATGTGGGATTTATTTGTTCCTGATTTTGATACCGTTGACTGAATCTTTAACATGGGTTGAATGACCAGTGTTAAGGCCTAGTTCAACTATTATTATCCTCGAGTTCAATTTCTATCTCCCGATGAAGTCTCTCATGAGTTTCATGGTTAGAAGTTTTCTAGGTCTAAGATAGTATGGAATATTTTACCTTTTGCTAGAGTGATATCATTCCATTTGTTGGAGGAGTAACTTGATACCATTGATCCTCATTTGAGTAGTCCGCTTCCTACAATGGAGATTTCTTATATCGAGGTATTTATTGATAATTTTTTAGGGTTACAACCACAGAGAGATATTTAATTCACTAATTACCGAAAAACTGATATGATACCCATTTCCATTCTATCTTATATCCTTGAACCACTTGAGTTAAAGGAGAAAAATGTTTAGTTGTATGATCTTGAGGGAAATGGAGTTATTTTCTTGAGTGTGTCACTATAGGCTTCTCCCATTATCTTTAAAAATAAGTCATATGGGAGCCTTAAAGATTTTATATATTACCAAATTTATATTTTACACCCTTTAAAAATAAGTATCTCTTTCAAAGGATTGATGATATGTTTGATCAACTCAGAAAAAATCATTGCTTTCTAATGATTGACCATTGGTTGGTGTACCATCACTTGAGATTTAGAGAATAACATTTACCTACTAATTTTTTAAGATATGATAAAGGATTTTTTGAGTTTTTGGTAATTCCATTCAATTCCATTAATGCTTATACAATATTTATAGCATTGATGTAGGATATATTTTATCGTTTATTTCAATATATTTTTTTTGGATTTTGGATGATATGTTGTTTTACTAATGGTCATAGGAGGGGAATTTAGATTGTAATGACCTAGAAATTCCATGTAATTTTTTTAAATTATTTGGGATTATTACGCATTTTTGAAAATTGATGGGGTGTGATTTCAAGGCCTGGTGTTCCTAGAATAGAATTTTGAACTTTTTTTAATGTACATTCAATAAACGTACCGGTGGAATTTTATAACATTTGAACCTCTTCTTGGAATTGAAATCTGAGGGCATCATTGAATTTGGAGTGCCAAGATTCTCAAAATAGAAGCTTCACATCGACTGCAGTAGGTCGGGAGAAAAAGATAAATTCAGGACATTGCAAAAAAACATAACAATTTAATTTTATTTCTTTTCTATAACGGTTGAGCGGTGGTGGAGGGACACATGACTTGTCAATCCATTTAATGGATTGACTCTTATGTGTTGTAACCTCGACATTGTAACATTAAATGTTGTTCATAAATGAACTACATTAATGTCATGAAACACATTTGGATCCTCTATCTATTTAATAGATGCTCGGGCCTGGGGTTTTGACACAGGGGAGAGTAACCTTTGAATAAGTGTTTCAGTGACTTCCACCGAGGAATAAAAGCATAGAAAACAACTTCGGTGGAATAAAATTAGGAATGACTAACATCGATGGCTTTGACAAGCATTGATTCTTTATCCACCACCATAACATATCTAACAAAATCTGAGGTAGTGGGTTTATTTAATAAAGATTATCTTTAAGTAATTGAATTATCTCTCTCTTATTTTAAAGATAACATGGTGGATGTGGTCCAAACGAACAATGTCGGACCCTCCGTCACTTCGTTCATGTTGCATTCTTTGGGAGGTAAATTTCCAACTCGAGGAGAAGAGGAAACCGGGAGGCACACAATGATGAAAGCATCTCGAGAGGCCTGTATGTGCATCTTGAAGGAGGAACGGACTACCAGATCCCACCCGATGGCCCTGCAGAAGTTCAGCTGGTGTGACATTGATGTGTTGGCACCGGCTACTAGCACCGGAAGGTGAAGGTGGAAACAAACATTCACCAGCTGTAGAAGGGGGCGACGGCCCTCAGCGTCATGGTGGGCGGACATGAGATGGACTATGTGCTGGCTGTAGAGGCGGGAGGTGGCACACCGTCACATGACGAGGTGAGTAGACCAGGGCTATGATGCTGTGATGAAGGATGTGACCCCCTCCCTATGGGTCATGTGGGTGATGAGGAGGCGCCACCGTTTAATGTGTCGAATGGCTCTTTGAGCCCTTTAGGTGGTGGATTACACGACACCCACATGTGCAGGCCAGCCAGCAGGCTGAGCTACCGCGGCCCAGCACAGTCGTGTTGGGATGGTCTAGTTTGCGGACTAGAGGACCGAGCTCACCGCAGTACAACCCAACCGAGCTGGTCTAGGCCGGTTCAAGCTAGGCCAGCTGGGACCCGGACAGGGTCGGGCCAACCCAAACTGGGTCGGACAGCCCGAACCGTGTCGGGCATCTTGAACAATGTCATGCGGCCTAGACTGGGGCGGGTTGACCCGAACCTGGTCGGCATCCTAGACCGGGTCAGGCTGGGTCGAACCGGACCCGAACCCCACTCGAACCCCAATATGGTCAAAAGGTTGTATCTTGCGAACCACACATCGGTTTGATGAAACGTCTACAGTGCCGGGAACCTTGGAGTGATATTATCCTTTCGAGATACTCAAAGAGAGTTTTAGAGAAAATTGGAATAACGATAGGCTGGATCGACATAGAATCCAACCAGTCTGTTGGTACTAAAATGTTCTATCTATTATGTTGTAACCCTTATAACATGAAAGATCTTTGGGTATCGTTTTAATTGGGCTTCCTTTTAGTTTAAAAATAACTGATGTATTGAAGAGTGGTTTCTCCTGAAATCAAGCATGTTATGAGTAGGAATCCAGTGGTTGCCTATGAGATGGAGGTTGGAGACATATCATATAGAGGTTACAACCGAGAGATCATATGTGGGTCAGCACCTAGAAAACCTATATGGATTAGAACCCAGAAATCCTATGTTCATCAAAACCTATCTATCCTGTTTGGATCTATACCTAGCAATTCAGTGTGGATCAACACCTAGAGATCCTATGTGGATCAGCACCTAGAGACCATGTGTTGATCAGTATCTGATGACCCTGGGTGGATCAAAACATAGAAATACTATGTGGATGAGATCCTAGTGATCCTATGTGGATTATAAATTATTGATCATGTTTGGGTCTTTCGGGGGTTAATACCTATCGATCCTGGGTGAGTTGTGTCCTGTGTGGGTCAGCGGGGGTTAGCACCTATCGATCCACGGTGGGTCAGAACCTATATGGGTTAGAGGGGGTTAGCACCTATCAAACATATGTACGTGAGACTCCATATGGTCATCAGTAGTGCCTCTTGACAGAATAATATGATCAAGCTTTATGACTAATCATCTTTACATTTTTACTTTAGTTATACCGGGTTTTGAGCTGAGTCTTTTGCCTTGTGCTTGGTTGTTTGAGATCGTGATTTTTGGTTTTCCTTTGTGAAATTATAAGAGACTTTTGGGTGTCTTGGGTTTCTCTACTAGTTATTTTTATAATCACCCATACAGGGGCTTTTCTCTCACCTTGGGTGTCTTGTGCAGATGATGGGCAGCCTTGACCGAGACTCGGGGAGCTGGGACCAGACAGTGGATGGTAGTGACGGTTAACGTGGAGTGGTATTGAGATGAGATGTACCTTACTTTTAGGTAGAATCTTCTGTAGATTATCTTAGGAGATGTTTTTTAGTCATATCTTTTTATTTGGGATTGTATTCCTGCCCCTTTACTTTTAGTAGACACCTTTACTACTGCGGTTTTACTTCGTGGTTATATCATGTTGTGTAATTAGACTATTTTATTATACAAGTTTTAAGTCAATTCCTTCTTGTTTTAGCGATACACATTTCTAGAGCTAGTCATCAACCCATGACCTATGGAAGGAGGTCTCGGGTTACTCACGGTTTGGGCCTCAGGGGACAGGTCGTGACAAAGTGGTATCAGAGGAGTAGGTTCTATTGAAGAACTAGGACTCTGATCTTTCTAATGGAGTAATTGTGCAAACTATTTTGAGTGTGGTTTTCAGTTTGGGGAGTCCAGTATTGGTGTGGAATCTGATGTATCCATACACTAGAACCCTGAATTCTGATTTCTGACTCAGTACATGAAAACACTGATTACGTGTGTTTTGGAAATGTTTTTACATTGATCTATTTTGAGTCAGATCACTAGGTATAACTTATGGACCCTGGAACACTTGTTTCATTTCAGGATGTCACCACATAGCGAGCCATCAAGATTCTAGGGAGAGTAAATGATGATGGAGGACTGAGCGACGAGGATTCCGAGCATGTTCCCTCTTAACATGTTAGCACCTTCAGGTGGTGCACCAACATCAACCCCACCTCTTGCATATTAGTTGCCACCAGCCCCACAAGAGGATGACGAATGACAAATGAGCATGTTTAATGAGTTCCCCCTGCAGATAACTTTGAGGATTCAAGGTGAGACAGATCCCCATGTAGTTGAGGACTCACTGGAGGCTATGTCATGAGTTTTCTTCCTAGATGGGACAATAGCAGAGCCGATGGTGATTTTAGCTGCTAGTCTTTTCCTGGGCATGGAAGGAAGATGGTGGAGCCTGACACACCAGTTAAATGAAAAGGAGAACCTCACATGGATAGACAATGAGAGACTCATCAGGGAAGAATTCATCCAAGAAATACTACACTCTCTGCATATTCAAGATCTGTTGCACTTACAGTAGGGTAGCCTGACAGTACACCAGTACACGACGTGATTCACTAACCTATCATGCCACTCCACCGACAAGGTATGAGACCCATTTTATAGGGAACAGACCATTGAATAGGGTCTCTAGAGAGATATCAATGCATCGTTGATATCACTGAATATCTTGACGCAAGATGGAGTGCGCAAGTGAGTATTGTTGGTGGAAAACTAATTATCTGAGCAGGCAGTGACGGTGAGAGCTTCCACCAGACGACAGGTAGCCGAGTCATCTAAGAGAGGTATTATGTAGATTATGTAAAGGTCAATGTGGACCAGACCCTCAAGGGGAATAACCTGAGACATAGGGTCGGAGATGCAGAGATCACGAGGCAGATGAGGTCAGCTGGGAGGTAGAGTGTGCTTCATGTGCGGTGGGTAGGGCCACATGGCTCGTGACTACCCGACCAGTTGTACCGATGATTAGTAGAAGACCGAGGGAAAACCAATGTAAAGGAATAAATTTAGGCAATGAGGTCCATAAGGTCATGGGCGTGGAAGAGGAGCAGGTCGTGCAATTGGCAGTGGGTGGTGATTTGAGGTTCTACCACCACCACCACCAGGTGGTCCACCCTGATCATAGGGAGTAGGTGGACAGGAGATAGCACAACTGTAGATAGTAGAGGCCTATGACCACAACACTTAGGATATTATTAGAGGTAAGATCTATGTATATTCCACCATAGATGGAGTACTTATAGACACATGTTCCAGTCACTCTTTCCTTGCCATGATACTCGTTTGAAGCTCGGAGAATCTGATAGAGCCATTGGCTCAATCCATGTAATTAGAGACACTATAAGAGAATATTAATTGATTAAACCATGGTATAGGAAGTGTGAGGTCACTCTAGGAGGTGAGTTCCTAGGCTAGGATCTCCAAGTAGCAACATCGAGGCATTGCGACATCATCTTGGGAAAGGATTGGCTATCCATAGTCCATGCTCAAATAGATTGTTTTTGGCACAAAGTGTGGTGTGTCCACATGGATGGGATCAGGTTTACCTTCACCGGTGAGGAGGAAGCCATTACATTACATGTCGGACTATCTTGGAAGAGGGTGCAACCGATTAATCATCATTTGGCTAGCCTCACCCTCAAAGTAATTGACGTGAGGAGTCCGAGTTATTCTTTAGTGGTGGAACTGTATGTTGTTGTCCTCCCTAATGACATTCCTAGACTACCTCCTCGCTAAGAGGTAGACCTTCACATTGACTTATACCTCTAGATGACACCAATATCTACACCAACTAATCAGATGTCTCTTGTGGAGCTTCATGAGCTGAGGGTACAGTTTGAGGACTTGTAGAGAAAGGGGTTTGAAGGGTCCAGTGTTTCTCTATGGGCATCGCCGATCATGTTCCCCAAGAAGGAATATGGGAGTCTAAGGCTTTGTGTTGACTATCAGCACCTGTACCAGGAAATTGAGAAGAACAAGTGACCTCTGATAAGGTTCAATGATCTCTTCAACTAGCTAAAGGGAGATAATTGGTTTTCAAAGATGGACCTCAAATCAGGATATCTCTATCTCAGTGTACAAGATGATGATGTACCGAAGACATCCTTCTGATGTAGGTATAGACATTATGTGTTCTTGGTGAAGCCGTTTTTCATGAAGAATTGCCTAGCAGTGTTCATGGGGTTCATGAACATTATATTCCAGCCATATCTTGATTACTTCATGGTGGTATTCAATGAAGACATATTTATATACATTGAGTCGAAGGAGGATCACTCCACTCACCTGCAGAGAGTTTTGGATACACTCTGAGAGAAATAGCTTTAGAGAAATCTTTTAAAGTTCCATTTCTGGATACAGGAAGTCAACCTCCTTGGGCACGTTATCTAGAAGGCCGGAGTCGTACTGGATCTGGAAATGATAGTGGCAGTTATTTCTTGGGAGCCACCTAGAAGTGTTATTGAGGTGCAGAGTTTATTGGGATATCCTCGGTACTACCAAAGATTTGTACCTAACTTATCAAGGGTTGCAACACCCTTTTCATCCTGGACAAAGAAGGGGTATCCTTCCTTGTGGTTATAGATGTGCCTATAGAGTTTTCAGAAGCTAAGGCAGAGACTAATGTGTTCCCCCTTCATGATTCTACTAAAAGACAACATTGGGTGGGTATTCTATTATGACACATCTGGGACTAGACTAGGTTGTGTCCTGATGCAGGAGTGAGTGGTGATTAGCTATGGCTCACGGTAGTTGAGACTAGACAAGAAGAAATATGAAACCCATAGCCTATAGATAATGGTAGTGGTCTTTATGCTGAAGATGTGGTGGTACTACATGATGGGTGAACAATTTACAATTTACTCTAATCATAAAAGTCACATCTATATCTTCTCACATAAGGACCTGAACCCATGACATCAATGATGGATAGAGTTCCTCCTAGACTGTGACTATGAGATATTCAATACTCCTTGGAAGGGGAACATAATTTCAGATGCACTCAGTAGGAGGTCTGGTCTACAGCTACTGAGTGAGGTGACATAACATCTAGCCGCATTGCATATATCCTTCATGGATAGATATCGAATAGATTACCTCTGGTATATGATCTCCACTCCCCCACTTCTATAATGAGCTCAGGATGTAGAGCTTTGGGACATTTACGGTGAGCCCCGATGTGCTCGGATATTCTCAGGAAAGACTCTAGAAGGATTTTCTGAAGGTGGGTAGAACATCGTCTCATTTAGAGGAAGCACCAAGGGACCAGTGATGATTTTAAAGGAGGTGTTTAGGGAGTTCGATACATCCCTTTTAGTCGTACATCCTAGAGTGGAAAAGATGTACAAGGACCTTAAATGTTTGTACTGGTGGGCAGGGATGAAGAATGTAGTGGCATAGTTTTTATCTCGATGCCTCACTTTTCAGCAAGTGAAGGCCGAGAATCATGTACCAACAAGTTTAGTTTAAACACATGAGGTACCAGAGTGGAAGTGGGATGGTATCTCAACAGAATTCGTGATAAGGCTACCACATACATCCTATGATCATGATTCCATCTGGGTGATTGTTGACTAACTCACTATATCTGCCCACTTCTTACCCATCTAAGAGCAGTGATTAATAGAGGTCCTTGGATGCCTCTATGTAAATGATATTGTGTGAGTACATAGGGATCCATCAAATATTTTCTCAGATTGTGACACACGTTTTACATCCCGCTTGTGAAAGGGGTTGTAGGAGGTGTTCAGAACTCAACTACGCTTGAGCACCGCCTTTCACCCTCAGAAAGATGGTCAGATGGACTAGACCATACTGACATTGGAGAACATGCTTCATGCTTGTGTCCTTGATTTTGGCCGCAGTTGGGAGGACCACCTCCTCTGATGGAGTTCACATACTACAACAATTATCATTCCACTATCGGTAGGGCTTCATTTGAATCCTTGTACGTATGACGATGAAGATCACCTCTTTACTGGACAGACCAAGGGGAGTCAGCACTGATGGGTCTAGAGTTGGTATAGGCTACCACATTGTAGGTGGAGATCTTTCAGGAGTAGATGAAGACTACATAGATCTGGGATAAGTCTTATTCCGACAGCAGACAAATACCCTTGGAGTTTAAAGAGGGAGACCATGTCTTTCTAAGGGTCACACCGTGATGAGGATTACGAAGTTTTGGATGGGGTTGTAAGCTATCTATGAGGTTCACAGGATCTTTCTAGATCCTCTTCAGAGTAGGCAAGGTGGCATAACATCTAGATCTTCCCTCACATATGCACCTGGTGCACGAGTCACACCTGAAGATATATGTGCATGATCCATCACATGTTATCGACTGGGCGTGCAGGACATCGATGATGGGGAGACATTTGTAGAGTTCCTGGTGGAGATAGAGAATTTATATGATCAAGTCCTTCATCAGTGGTTGATTCCTCTAGTGTGTGTTTGTTGGAAGCACATGAATCTCCCCGAGAGAACATGGGATCGGGGGGATTAGATATGTGCTTAGTGCCCCCATGTGTTTCCCTGTTTTTGTTATAGATTTCAGGGACAAATGACCTAAGGTGGGGAGAATGTAATTTCCTATAAATTCCTTCTAATTTTTTAAAAATTATTTGGGATTATTATGAGTGTATGAAAATTGACGGTTTGTGATTCTGAAGCCCCATTTTCCAATAATGGAATTTTGAAAATTTTTAATGTATTTTCAATAAATGTATGGGAGCCATTTGAAATTTTTTGAACCGGGGATCATAATTGAAAATTGAGAGCATCGTTGAATCTGAAGTGCTGAGGTTCGCATAAGGGAGGCTTCACTTTCACAACAGTAGGATGGGAGAAAAAGATAAATTCAGGACATTACATAAATAAGAATAAAATAAATTAACAATGTTATTTATTTATTTTCAGTAACTGTTGAGTGGTGGTGGCGGGACACATGACATGTCAATCCATTTAGAGGCTTGACATTTCTATTTTGTAACCTAGAAATTATAACATTAAATGTGGTTCATAAATGAAAAGCATTAATTTCATGTCACATGTTTAGATCTCTCATCTATTTAATAGATTTTTGGGCATTGGGTTTTGGCATGAAGGTGAGGAACCTATGATAGAGTGTTGTAGCAACTTCCACCAAGGAATGGAATCTTGGATGTCAATGTTAGAGGAATCAAATCACGAATGAATAATGTTGATGGCTTCATCAAGCATGGATTCTCCTTCCACTACTATGACATATCCAACAAAATCATAGGTATGGGGTTGATTTATTATATATTATGTTTGATAGATTGAATAATATCCTACTTTTTTGTAATTCTAAAATTGAGGGAACAAGAAAAACGAATAATGCCAGACCCTCCGCCCCTTCTTTCATGATGCGTTCTTCGAGGGTCAAATTTCCAACTCGACAGAAAGTGTAAATTGGGAAGCACATAATGACAGTGGCATCCCATGAGGCCTGTAGGTGAATCTGGATGGAGGAATGAACCATTGTAGCCCACCTGGTGGCCCGAGGAAGTCTAGCAGGTGCGGCACCAACATAGAAAAGCTAGTGATCAGTGGGGGAAGGGGAATGTGGTGACTGGCGATCACAGTTCATGGAAGGAGGCATCACCCCTCAATGCCGTGGTATGTGGACAGGTGGCCGACTCTTAGCCGGCCGCAGAGGTGGGAGGTGGTGCACCGCGGTGAGCAGACCACAACTATGAAGCCACGATGAAGGAGGGGACCCACTCCCTGTAGGTCCCACGGGTGGAGAGGTGGATCCACCTGGTGCTTCCATTTAAAGAGCTGAGCGTCTCTTTGAGCCGTTAAGGAGGCAGACCACGCGATCCCCATGCAGGTCGCACCAACCGGCGGGCCGAGCTGCTACGACTTAGCGGGCTGAGCACATTGTAGCCCCGGACAACTAGGCTAGTCCAGTCCGGTTCAGGCCTGGATAGGTCAGACCCGGACCGGTTCGAGTCGACCTGAACTAGTTCAGTTCCGCCCAGACTATAGTGGGCCAGGTGAGACTGGACCCGGACCCCTCTCGGACCCAGATATGCTCAAAGGGTCGTATCTTGAAAATCAGACGTCAGTTTGAAAAACCGCCTATGGAATTGGGATCCTTAGAGAGAGAAGATCCTTTTGGGATACTCTAAAAGTGTTTTGGAGAAAATTGTAGTATGACAGGGTTGTATTGACCACAAATTCATCTGGGACCTCACCACTAAAATGCCAATAACATACAGACTGAGAATCTAGTTGATGCACCTTCTATTGTGTTGGAACACTTATAACGTGACAGATCTTTGGGAAACTTCTTCATTGGAATTCATTCTAGTTGAAAAATGACCGATAGATTGAGGAACAGTTTCTCCTGAAATCAAGCATGCTATTAGATGCAATCTAGTGGCTGTCTGTGAGATGGAGGTTGGAGACAGATCATAGAGAGGTTAGTACTGAGAAATCCTATGTGGCTCCGCACATAGCGATCCTTTGTGTATAAGAACCTAGAGATCTTTTGTGGATCATCACCTAGTGATCTTATTTGGATCAACACCTAGAAAACCTCTATCGATCAACATATAGATACCCTATGTGGGTTATAATCTAGCAACCCTGGGTGGATCATAACATAGTGATCTTGTGTGTATTAGCATCAAGATATCCAATGTGGATCATAACCTATCGATCCTATGTGGGTCTTGAGGGGGTTAGTAACTATAAATCCTAGGTGGTTTAGATCCTATGTGGGTTAGCAGGGGTATGTACCTATCAATCCTGGGCAGGTTAGATCCTCTGTGGGTCAGCAGGGGTTAGTACCTATCGATCCTATGTGGGTCAGACTTTGTATGGTCAATAGAAATGCCTCTTGACAAATTAAGATGATCAATATGTTTGAATAATCCTCTATAAATATTTACAATAATTATACCTGGTTTTGAACTCACTATTTTTATTTGTGCATTGTTGTTTGAGATCATGCTTCATGGTTTTCCTTTGGGGAATTCTGAGAGATCTTCGGGGGTCTCATGGTCCCTATTGCGTATTGTTATACTCACCACTGCACGGCCATTTCCCGAACCTTGTTATGTATTATATAGATGATTGGAAGACTTTACTGAGACTTTTGGATCTAGGACCTGATGGTGGATGGTAGTGACGATTGATGTGGAGAGCTATAGAGAGGAGTTATACCTTCCCTCTAGGTAGGTTCCTCAGTGGGAAAACTCTGGAGTGACTTTTTGTTTACAGTTGGGCTTGTAATCTAACCCCATAACATTTAGTACAAACCTTTACTACTATAGTTTTAGTTCATGGCTACATATTGTTGTGTTCATGGACTATGTGTTTGTACACGTTTAAAGGCAATGCCTTCCTATTTTAGGGATATACCTTTCTGGTGCTAGTCTCCATCCCCTGTACTGTAGAAGCCGGGTTTGGGGTAGTCATGGCTTAGGCCTCGGGGGACGGGTCATGATAGAGATCATTTGGATATCATCTTTAGAACTACGAGAGACCATAATATATATTTTGTGCTTTTCATGTGTAATTTTTTATCTATGAAGTGAAATTTCTTGGGAATGTTATATCTGATAGGGGAATATCAATAGATCCTAAAAAGATTCAACTAGTAGTTTCTTTTGAGCATCTATGAAATGTGTTTGAGATTCAGATCATCCTAGATGAGGCTCGTCATTACAAGCGATTTGTTCAAGGCTTTTTCAATATTTTATCTCTAATGACATTATTAACCTGTAAGGATGTAAAGATCGAGAAGGGTGGAAAATTATAGATATTTTTGAGGAGATGTAGGTAAGGTTGAATTTATCTTATTTTATGATTCTTCTAGAGTCAGGTTCAAGTTATGATTTCTTCTATGATGCTTTTGGTATGGGTTTTAGGTGATTTTTGATATAGGAAAACAATATGTGGCCTATGGCTATCACCAAATGAACTCTCTTGAGAAGAACTACCCCACCCATGATCTTCAGTTAGGAGCGGTGATGAAAGAACTCAAAATGTGGCATCACTATCACATTGGAGAGTGGTTTATGGTATTTTTAGATCATAAGAAACTGAAATATATTTTCAAACATAGGGATATAAACCTTTTATAGAGATCTAGGATGAGTATATCAAATATTTTGATTATAATATTTCATATACTACTGGGAAATGGAATGTTGTTGATTTTTCATTAATCCTAAAAATTTAATGAAAACACACAAAGGAATCCATGGAGGAGTGATCTTTGATTAACTTTTTCACCAATATGAACTTGGTAGATGAATAAGCTTGTGAAAAGGTGTTATTATCATTAGTGAGGGTTGAATCATCATTTTATGAGTGGGTTTGTCTTGAGAATGTATCGTACATATATTTCAAGAATTATAGTGAAATCCTAAATGGTTAGGAGGCCTTGAAATCATGGCCTTAGAATCCCATGGGTTCATTATATTTTCTATGTAGATTTGTTTATCCAATATCTCTGAGTTTGAAAATGGGGGACATTGTAAACCGATATTTCTAGTCTGTACTCCAAGGGGCTTCAATGATGTATCATGAATTGAGATGTCAGTATTGGGGGCCGGTGATGAGGTGATCAATTTCAAAAAAATTGTCACATTGTCGTACTTATAATATAATTAAGGTGGAAAACTAGAGAACTACTTAATTATTGAAAATTTTTCCAATTCTAGTATGAATGTGGGATGATATTTACATGGTATTTTTTGTTGGTTTACAATGGAATCCTAGTAGGAAGGGTTTGATTTTGGTAATCAGTGATTGAATTATGAAATCATCTCATTTCCTCCATATCGACAGGATGATGATGGTGTTGTAGATCAAGAACTTGTTTTACTAAGAGGTTATGATACATTATGGGGTTCCCTTTATAATGGTTTCTGATAGGGACCTGAGGTTCACATCAAGGTTTTATATGGTTTTATAAGAGGTGATGGTTTCCTGGTGGAAATTAATCAAGACATATCATCCATAGACAGATGGGTCGATTAAGAGGGATATTAATGTTCTTGAGGATATAATATGGTATTATGTTCTAGATTTTGTTGGTTCTTGGGAAAACTATATTCTGATGGTCAAATTTTAATATAATAATAGTTATCAGGGTTTTATTAAGATGGTGCATTTGGAAGAAATGTATTGGTTTCCATGTATATCTCCCTTATGATGGGATGAGTTGGGAGAGTGGTCCTTTGTTGGAATGAGCCTTGTTTTGGTGGGGATGGAAAAGGTGACGTAATTCCCTAAAAGATTGGCCACAACACATTGTCTTCATTAATACTACGTGGAAAATCGTCAAGGGTTTCTAGATAATTATGTTGGTGATTGGGTTTTTTCATAGAGTTCCACCTCGCTTAGGACACCATCATTTGGGTTATTAGGGTATATTGGCACCAATTTGTTTGGACCATTTAAGAATTTTGGAAAAATTGGAAAGGTGTCATATCGATTGGACATATGTCTAATTTGACATTAATTCATGATGTCTTTCATGTTTCACAACTATGGAGGTATCAACCAGATCCTTCCCATGATATTTAATGATAGAATGTTGATCATGATCCTGAAATCACTATGGTTGATAAACTAATTCATATTATAGATCACTAAGATAAGGCACTACTTGGTAAAAAAATTCTACGTACACTGTTTATGGAGGATGTGCAGATGGGATAAACACAATACATGGGAGTAGGAATTGTTGATGAGGCATCATTATCCTTATCTTTTTTAGAATTTATTATCCATATAAATTTCTATGGACATAATTCTTTCATGTTTGGATATTGGGATATTACATTACCATCTCATAGTAATTCCAAATAACTCATTTTATTCATACTTCATTTGAGATATTTTGTATTAATTTATTGTGTTTTTGTAAAATTTTGGTTTTCTATATAGATGACTATGCTCTGGAGAGTCTTTATTAGGTGTAGTATATGTTCAATTTTTCATGTTTGAGTGGTCTAAAACATTGAGTTTTAGATTTTTTTTGGGTGTTATGCCTTTTTTGGAATAGAGGCACCATGGAGCAGGGGCTAGGGTATAACCCCTCAGTTTGGGTGATCCCTATTACCTATAGGTAGAGGTAGTGATTTGGAGTACTGTGGGAAGTCTTGGTCAATTTTACCCAAATTTTTTCCCCTACAGAGTGGTTTATCTAGCAACACCATGGCGCCTCCCTGATTAAATAGCATCCACATCTTTAAAAATCATATATAGTTTTGACTAGAAGGGTTATTTCCTGGTTTGAGTGGATGCATCATGATCTTCTATTTTATAGTCTTGATATATATACCCAAACACCCCTAAAAAACTTCACTTATTAAAATTTTAAACCATTAACTTTTGGTACTCAACATAGATCTTTAAAGGGATTTGAAGACCTTCTTGATTGATTCATACCTGAGCTCCAAGAAACCAATCCTTGTAGTATTCAATCCATTATTAAGGAAGGAGCCTCTATAAAAATGTCTTAATAGTGGAATTTTTTTTCTTCTTCTTCAATTCCTGGGTTTTTTTATGAAAATGTTATATTTGATATCAAGGTATATTTTAATCTTGATATCTGTGTTTTTAAATATATTTTATTTAAAAAAACATTGTACACAATATGTGTGGATTAAATTATTTAAACGTAGTTTTGATTATAAATTGGTTTTCAAACCTGGATGTAGGGACGCATCAATATGAAAATTGATTTTTAAATTGCGATTAAGGTTTAAAAAGTGTTTTGGGAAAGCTGGTCACATTGGGGACCTTGGCTGTGTTAGGAAATGGACATGTCACATTAATATCTATAATGCCAATAGAGGTATTATGATTTTGTCAGAACTTAATGGGCCTCAATATCAGTTGGATCCATTTTATGCCATATTTAGGGTTATTTTTTTGTCTATAATTATTTCCCATAGGTTATATTTTAATCTCGTTCTTTGTTATTAATGATTGTTTTTACACATGTTGGTTTACTTCATGGTTATATTTCACACTTCTTTATCTAACGGTGTATATATGGATGGTTTCTAGTAAGATCACATGATTTCTTATATAAAATATTCATATTCTCTATTATGATAATATGGATGGATTTTAGGAAAAACTAAATGTGGTTTTTTTTTTAAAAAATTTATCATCTAAAAATTATATATAAACTTGTTTTCTTTAATGTTTGAATTAGAGTTTTCTTGATATTAGTCTATGTATAAATCCTTTACGAAATTATCTTATGATATATTCTCACAACATAATTATTCATATTAGAATTTGAATATATGGTTTTTCTAGGCTCATGTAATGATAATGGTGTCTTATTTTTCACCTAATTCACTTGGTTGATGATTCCTTAGATGTGAGTTAGTTTGGCAATGATGGACGGTCAATTAGAGTTTATAGCTACAATATTGTCCACTTTTCCCTATTTGGTTTACCCCTTTAGGCATGAATTGTTATTTCTAGTGGATATATACTATTACATTTACTATTTACTCTATTGATTTTCCTTTTTGTTGTTATATATGTGACATGATTGGTAGTTTTGTTGATGATCACTTTGTTTAGGATCTTCTTGGGTGACTTTTATTGTTATCACTGGTTGATTTTTTACTAAACCTTGCCCAACCATCATGAAAACCCCCATAAACATTCCAAATAAAAATTATTTCTATCATTTCCCTTAAAAAAAATTACAACATCATTTCTACACCACTAACTAAAAAACAACAGTCTTTCTCAAAGTTAAATTTTTATTAAAGCGACAAGAGAAAAAATTGTAGAGTTACATAGGTTTGAAATAGTAAATACCTTGTGCATGTAAATATAATTTTTTACAAAAAAATATATGATACCCAAGGGTTGAAAAGATCTTGAATATCAAGGAGAGAGTTATATTAGTGTATAGAGAATTAATTTCTATGATTCCCTATCTTCACATATAAATAATTTTCATATCCTCCACATGAAACCAACTACTTTTTAGGGTATAAGTTACCTTATGAAGTATAGTCAGGGGAGATTTAAAGTATTTTAAATTGATATTATAGTCCAACATGATGATATATAGAGAGAGACCATTGGATTAAAAAATAGATGGCCTATAGAATTAGTCAATGGATCAGTGATGAGATTATTCCCAATACTGAGGACCCATTTAAATAAAGAGTGAAATGATCGAACAAATATAAAAAAATAATTCATCATAACAAAACTCTATATATTTTTTATACATTCATGTTGAGTTTCATCCCCACTAGTAAGAGGTTCTTATCAACCCAATTTCCCATCACATTCATATAAATTGATCATCTTATATAAATGTTATCTAATTAAAGGTTGTTAAGAAAGTATCCCTACTTATCTATCTCAATGGTGAGGTACCAAATAAGATTAAAGAGGAAAAAATTGATAAAACCATTATTGAAGTTATCTTATCCTTGAATTATGTTTCTTGTGCCTCCCCAGATAACCCAACAACCCAAAACTATGTCCATGAACTAAAATATCCTATAGAGGATATAATTGTGATTTTTTGATATATATATTTTTATAAGATCGCTTCTTTTCTCTCTGTCCAAAACCTCACCTCGGGTCATCAAGGGCTGAAATATTATACTAAAATTTATTTGTGGCATAGGGATCCCTATGAAAAAATTATTATTACCCAAACAATTTTCCTTACTAAATTTTGATAGCTCCTTATCCAGTTATCCACATTGTGTTATCCATGATCATTTTCAGGGATGGGTATAGGTAATGAAAAATAGTAGAAGTAATTTGGTAATCATGAAAGATGTCCACTAGTTTATTAAAACACTATCTAGAATAGAAATCACATTATATAATACGTTCAATGAACTCATAAACCATTTTTTAGTAAAAAACATTCAAGGTTATATGATACTATGAGATTTAATAGGTTTCGTAAACTTACCCTAACTAGTATAACGGAATAAATTTCCTTTGTGTGTGTACCATAGAAAATTCCTAAAAAAATTTGTATGTTCTTAATCACTTACTTGGATGTGTTGTTTAAAAAAAAGATGTTCATTAGAAACAAGGAATGGAAACATTAAATGATGTTTAGATTCCTTATAAATGATAGGAAGTAAATTTTCTAGTCAGAAACTCACCATACAATTATTTTCACCAAATGATCAAAACGTTTCATAAGACCTCTCTGATTAGAGAGGTGGGAATATGATTAAATAATTATAAATTTTTTATTAGTGAGTCACAACCACCATTAAATAAACTAGACCATGTTGGGTAGGAACATGGAAGTGAAATAAAAATAACTCTTTATAGTTTATTCCCTTTTTCAAATCCAATATTCATAGACTCCTATGATATTTTTTAAGGCTCAAATTAAATGCTTCCTTCTATTAAGGAAATGCAACAATTAATCTACTAAATAGGTGTAAAATTACTAGGTGGTTGGGTAGTTCCCATAGAAAACCCACTATCCCTTATTGAATAACATAGTTAATGAACCCAATAAAGGTCTCCTGATAAAATAAAAACATATAATATTACAAGGGTTCCCCAGACCTCTACCCCCTGAGTGTACTTGAAAATGTTAAATCTCCGACCCATTATAGGCACAGAGAACCAAGGTGATGATAAATAGAAAAATATAATATCATGAGCCCAAACCAAAAAGCAATAAAACCAAAGAACATAAACCATGATATTTACCTACATTCAATCATAAGAATTATCTATGTTGAATTTGAGAACAATATTACCCCCCACGGTTTCATTATCCACATTGTTGATAACTTCCAAAGCCAGTGTTATACCAACATAAATGTTCCATTAAATACTGAAGCCATATTAATCTATAGAGACTATATTTGGAAATATCAGGTGGAAATTTGTCATTAATAATGTTAATTAAAATTTTTTATGTGAACTTATATATACTAATAGGAATATATTATTGATTTGATTCTGGGTGGTAGATTTTTAGAATGAGAATCGTAATTGTGGCACAAATTGATATTGGTAGAGATCCACCCTTAATTCTATATTTTACTAATTCTGATAGCTCCTCATAGAAAATTTCTTATATAGTGATAAAAATACACCAAAAAGTCATTTAATCCGGACGATGTTTCATGATAGAGACTCTACACTTATCTAAAAGTTTCCATATAATACAGGATACCTTAGATAGATATATTTTCTAAAGAGTTTATGATCGATTGGATGTGATAGAATAATATTATTCTAGTCATGTTACTTAAAAAATACCTCCCAGATTACATTAAAGGACCCATTAATATCTCTTGGTAGTGATAAACAAAAATATGACTAGGAATATACTCATAATTAGAAAATATATTATATTTTAACCATTTTTTTAATATTTCCTAAAAATCTCAATTCATAACACATCCATGAGAATGAGTGGTGTTTTTATCACCATCCATCAATTAGAGATATATGGATTTTTCTCTTCCTGTTATTCCTCCATGTGAAATAGGACTGATAATTTATTGTTTTTGGAAGAATAGTTATGAAAATATATCACCATTTAATATATTTTGAATCAAATGGTCTATCTCCATAATTTCATTATCCGTTTACTTATGTGAATTATAGACCAATGGTTTAACATTTTCCCTCTGAGATAACCGTGTAAAGATTCTTTCCAAAAATGGTTATTTTACAGGTGTCTCTACCCACATTCTTGAATATAATTTAATCACACTATAAGAATGGGATGTAAAAGAATAACCAGTATATGGGTGGGACATACAACCTAATTAAGAGAGTATAGTGATCTAAAATTACTAACAGATTTTTTTTTTCACAATCATATTATTGAAATGAGTTAGACAGTCTAGGTTAGATAGTTTTCCATCCACACCAACTTTCTTTTGTTTCAATTATTTAATGTTTCATAAATAATTATTATTTACTATATCACAATCATTATGATGTTGATTGGATGAAACTAATGCATTAAAATATTTCATTGGATTCCTTATGAAAATAAAAATATCTTTATTTTTTAAATTTTATAGGATATAGTTGAAATCATACATAATAATATATAGGAGGAAGATTGTGTTAAGTCCCAATTCATATAGTTAGTGGTTTAGAAGAGGGGTGAAAATATAGTTTAATTTTTTTATTAGTTTAATTAAATATAAATGTTAATTAAATTGAAAGGTAAATTATTAGAGTTAGGTTTGTAAGAAAATAATTTGTGAAAATAAAAGGATATAGAGCAAAGAATTTTTAAATTAGTGTAGATCAATGTGATAATATGTTTATTCATCCCAACACTCTAATTCATGAGATTTTTGGTATTCATTAAGGACATGAATATTATAGGGGATTAATAGTCAAATTGAAAAATAAATTTTCTATAGGAGGCATAACAAAATTTTCATTATATATTTTATAGGCAAGTCACAATATGTTATAACATGTACCTTATAAAAAATATATAACCTACCCCGAAATTATAATTTATGAGTCAAAAATAAAATATCCTAACACTAGAAACCAACAGTCGCATCCAAAAGGGAACAAATTATTTTTGAAGGTATCAACTTAAAATAAACATTTAAGAAAAACCTTGTCGATAGAAAAAATTTAGTACAAAAGTCTATAAGAACTAGTCAATATAGATGATTAAGAATAGGTTGTTATATATTGGTCAATCCTTGAACAGTGAGTCATAAAATCTCTCAATGTTAGAAATGATTGAAACTATATTTGTTCATTCTTAAGAGTTGTCTAACATATTAAATGTTATTGACAGAGGGATTAATGAATTCTTTTTGTAGTTTAGCGATACGAAAAATGTATCCTTTTTCATAAATTGTTGCTAAAATTATTGATATAATATTAATTATTATTTAAATAATAATTTCAATAGTTATACAACATTAAACTATAGTTAAAATAATTGAATGTGATAATAATGATAAAACCATGAATATTTTCATGATTATCATTGATGCTTTAATACGAAACAACTTATGAATATTAGGAATCTCAAATTATCTTCCCAAATAATTTCTCAATAATATCACAAGAATATCAAAATATAGTTTCCTTAATCAAAATTCAAAATTTGAATATATTTGAATATATATGTATGTAGATATGTAAAAAAATATCTCGCATTTAAAAAATTTAAAATAACATTGAATACATATAAATAGATTTGATAGATATAACTAATAAATTAGAATCAAATAATATAATTAAATCAATTCATATGAACAAGAACTAAATCCAAGTATCAAAGTAATTGAAAAGTTGAATATTTCATTTTTCCTTACATGCAACTACCACAATAACAATAATTCCCATAGTTAGAAAGCCGTTTCTAAAAAATACAGAACAAATAGACTGATCATGATCATATCAATGTTGTAGTGACCCCTCAAGATATTTTTAAAAACCTAGATATGATGTACTTCACCACAGGTTATCAAAAGTCCTAGGTTGGGCATCTTATTTCTCATAGGAATTTTTCTAACTTGAAACACCATATACTACTACATAGTACCATGTTTCATGAAAATTTTGTTAATTATTATATTACTTTTACTATAGTAGAACTAACAATAAAATTTATTTTTTTTATTGACAATTATAAAAAGGTATTATCCCATTTCAACATGTTGTTCACAATGAAGTGGTCTAAAATCACTTAACATTTTGGGTGAATTTAAGGAGGGTAACATGCAGGTTTTACATACCTTGTTAAGGTATATCATCATAGAGGATAATTATGTAACTTTAACATGGAAAATAAAATATAAAGATAATAATCAAATTTAAAATTTCATAAAGATAAATATTTAAATAGTGGTAAACTAAAAATTATATAAACCCTTAAATGTATGAAAATAATCCATATAAGGGTAAAATAAAATCTCCAAAACCTGAGTAAGGGTAAGGAACAACTTATAAAAAACAACTTTATACAGAATATAACAAGAATAATAATAACAAGAAATAATATATATAAACAAATAAAAAATACAAAGAAAACTAAAAAATAAAAGACCAATGACAAAATAATATAGAATTAAAATATTTGAGGTTTTTATAATATTCCCAACACATAATATAAACAAACATAACCACCAAAAATCATTAAGCTACAAACGCAATCAAAGCACCAATGCTCTCGACCATTTTTAAAATTTTAAAATTGAAATATGATTTCAAAAAACTCCCCCATATAACAATTTATCAAAAAAGTTATAAAATTAAACTAAAAGTAGTTTCTTAGAAGTTTAAGATAGATTAAAAAAATAATTTTTAATATATGTATTGAAAATTTTAAAAAAAATATTCTCTTAAAAAAGGTAGATTAACTAAAATATAGAAACATAAGTATAACCACAATCCAAACAAAATCTTCGTCATTCAAATTTCCATTTTTTTCTCAAACATCACAACATCCTATGTAATTATGTTCGAAATTTGGTATTTTATTCAAAAATATTTTTGAATAATATATATTTTCCTAACATAATCTATTTTAAAATGAAATATCATTTCAATAAGTTTAATTCTTAAATAATGTAATTTATTCATTGATATTTATACAACATAGATATTTTCAAAATCAAAATAATTATTTTCAAAAGAAGACCAATGTGTGATAACGTTTATTTAATTTATGAAGATTAAGAGAAACATGATGTATTAATAATGTATTCACATTCAATAATAGATAATGAAAATGAATTTTTTTTCTTTAAACTATGATGCACTAAAATTTTACTATGAAAATAACACATGCTTGAAGTACATTTTATATCAAGTCCATATCTTTCTTAATGAGAATTAAAAATATAAAAATAAATAAAAATAGACATATCCTGAATAAAATATTCAATAATTTATAGTTCTATTAATATATCCTATAATTTATTTAATATATTTTACGTTATATTTTTCAAAATTAGAATGAAATATAGGAAAAAAATATACACAAAACATAATTTTATGTATATAAGTAGTTAAATAAAGTAAACTGTCAAGTATACCTCTAAAATGTATAGAATATATATATTTTCACGATTTATCTTAGTCAAATTTAAAAGTATTACTTAGAGGGGTTCTAAAATTTTTAATTGAATCAATTTCAAATGTTTTAACTAAATATTTAGGATATTTACTTGGTCAAAATATACCCCATTAATTATTCTAAAAAATATTAATGTTGCAAAATTATTTTTAATTCTCCTATATGACTCATATAAATTTCATTAAACATTAATTAATAAAATTAATTACAAATGAACTCAATTGAAGATAACAAAAAGTATCATCTACAAAATTTTAAATAATTACAATAACCTTTAAAATCCATTTAATAAACAAATTAGGTTCAAATAAACCATTTTTAAAATAAATTTTTGATAAGAATAATGTAATTATATAATACAAAGAATGAGGTTGTTGAATAAGTAAATATAATTCTTTTAATATCTAAATAACATGATTCAAAAACATTACATTTTCAAAACCATGTAGTTTATTAACATAAACTTATTTAGAAATAAAATAATTTGATAAATTACTTTTAACATCCATTCAACGTAATTTGGAACCTCAAAAAGAGGAAAAATCTAAAAATATTATAGTAATATGTGAAATAGATACATCAAAATATATAACTTATTATTTATTATAAACACTATCTTCAATTCTAGCTTTATTTTTAACAATTTTACTAGATCCATCAATTTTATTCCGAAAAATCAATTTTTACCCAATAATTAATCAATTTTTAGGTGGTTCAAAAAATGATAAAAATTTATTTCTAATAATTATATCATGTTTATAATGTATAGTAACAATCAAACTATAATATTTAATTGCGTCATCTACATTATTAGGTACAACATTAGAAAAAAAATGAATTTCACAAAAAATTAAAACATATTTTCTTATATATGTTCTACAATAAATATTTCTTATAACATTAATAATAAGGTGATATTTATACATTTCACAAGATTCTGGATGAATTTAAAAATTATTATTCTATTTTTAAGTATTTATACTATTTTCGTAAGGTTATGCTTAACCAAAATTAAATTCTTTAAATACATTTTGAAAATTTTATAAATATGAATTCCTTTTCAAGAAATATTTGTCAAATATGTAATGAATATATTATTTTATAATCATATTTATTTTATTATATACTTTATAAAAATTAATTTTATTAGTATATCCTTGAAAAATTAATTCATCAAATTTATCAAAGAATTTACTAAAATCAAATTTAATATTTAAAATAAAAACATTACAACAAAAATTCTAAGAAAAAAAACTCGAAGTTTCTTATATTTAAATAATTTATATAAGGTTTTTTTATAAAGGATTAATTTAACATCTATTTAAAATATAAAAATATATATTTATTGACTCATCCCAAAAAAAATTAAGTAAATTATATTTATTTATGATAGTTTTATCCATTTCTATAATAGTTCAATTCATTATTTTAACTACTACATTTTTTATATGTTCTCTATGAGTAGAAATATATGAAAATTAAATTAGTATTCATTTTTTTAAAAAAATAAAGAAAAAAAATTCAAATCTTTTATCACTTGTAATTTAAATAATTATATGATATTTTTGATTTTTAGTCTATTTACAAAAAATGTATATTTTGATGAAGTTTTAATTTTATGTGACATAAATTAAATTTGAGTAAATATACTAAATTAAACATAAATTAAAAAAAAATTTATCATTCTTCCAAATTTTTTATTTTTTATAATTAAAAAAATACGAATTAACAAGTTCAGGATTTACAAATTTTTTAACTTAATTAATAGATATAACTTTTTTCTATGTTTTTTTAATTTTAAATATATATAAGAAACAAAATGATTATTATTTTTCATATCGGTAAGTTATTGCACATGTCCTTTATCTGATAGGTTGTATAACAACTGGAATTTAACATGTCCAAGAATTCTATGAGATGAGATATAATCTATTTCTATAGGATTGAGAAATATAAAATTTTGGTATGTTACCGTAGAAAAATAAATAGAATATATATTTTGATCCCTATTAGAATAAAATAAAAAAGATACATTTTTAAAAAATAAACAGATAATATTTTCCAATTTAACAATAATTACACCATCACAAAGTTTTAATATAATAATATAATTATAATATAATCCTTTAACATATAATTAATTAAAAATTATAATAGTGTTCGATATAAGTAATTCACTAAATACCTTAAACATTCCATTTTAGTTATCTCTATATGTCAAAGATCCTCTATCATATTTATTATATGATAAAAAGTTAAATGAGACACCAGTCATATGTTAGTGCCCAGATAAGTTTTGGTTTTATTTTTATTCAATATATTAACTTTTTTATTACATTGGCATAGTAATGGAATTCCATAGTGATGAATGGTGTATGTGAAGTTTTCAATAAGACCTAGTATTGGATTCAAAACCATCATAATCAGATCCATACATTGGTTGGAGTAAACTAATCCTTGAAATTGTAATGAGACTTTGATAAAATTTTTGAAGTTGTTGGATATTGTAATTATAAGCTATATTAGAGTCAGAATAGCTCCAATGAAATCCTAATGACGTTTTAATTTTTTAGTTCATAAATCATAATTTATCTGGAAAACTTGTGATGCTAGACTTATGAAGGAATGTGGGATTGTTAGTGAGGCCAACTGTATCAAGTCTCAATAGGAAAATAAAGAAGCTAATCAATGTTTGGGAAGTTATAATACATCTCAATGTAAATAAAAAAATTCAATAATTGATATAAAAAACATTCAAATTTATGATAAATTCATTATTAAGTTATGAAGTTTATAGATGAATAATGTTTTAGGAATCTTGGAGAATACAATGTGAAGTATTCTGGTTGTTGTTCATCTATTTTAGGAACACCAAACACAGAAGGATGAAATATCTCCAAAATGATAATCATTAGTGTTAAAATATAAGAGGACTAAAATATTGATCTTTCTAAAGGATAGAAATCACTGCCGACATTGGTCCATCAAATTAAGTATACAAATAATCCACCATAATTAATGATAACACCAATTTGTCTTATGAACAGTTGGTATCTTTAAGAAATAATATATAGAGTGTTATTGAAGGAAAAAAATTTCGAGAATGTTTTAATTGTATTTTATTGGGGGTATGAAAAAAAGAATCCATACTTTGTTCAATCACATTTTGGTTAAGAGTAGAAGAAAAAACATATTGACTATTCCATTAAGAGGTAAAGAATTGAACTGATGATTTTGGAATGGGGAGATTAGTTTTTCAACTGCTGAGGTGAAGCATAATCACCATCCCTTTATATGACATCATAAAAATGAAGAATTTGAATGATGAATCTGAATTAAGTGTGCACATAAATTATGAATCAAGAATAATTTGTGAGAATTATCATGAAGAGTTGATATATAACATTTTAATGAGAATAATTTTATTATATACAATAAGTAATCATAATGATTCATATTCATTTTTTCACATGCATTCATCTTAATGAATAATAACAATGAAAAATCACACCGAAGAATATTTTTTTATAAACATGATGAAGTTTAAGATAGATATGAGATTTAAGGAGATTTTAAGATTTCAAAAATCCTTGAATAATTCAATGTTAGATCCATGATTTTAGTGAATATAAGGATTCAAGAAATTTGGGTAAACAAGAAATGTTTTAAGAACCCCACATAAAAAACTTATTAGGTCCTTATAAATGGATAGATGTGTTCATTTATAAAAAATAATTTGTTTCTATTCATGTTATCGTGCTCTGGAAATTGTTGAATTGGTATTAAGTACCAAAAGACACATTATTTTTCCGGTTGAAGATGAGGAATATCATCATATTGATGTTCAATACAATCATATGAGAAAGATCCATCAGATGAAGTTCCACAGGAACAAGTCCATTAGAGAGATCCGATCAGATCAACATCCATCAATGAAAGGTTTATCATATAGAGTGACCTAGGATTCTGGAATTGTGAGCTTCCAATTAAGTTCCTAGTCAATTTATGAAGGAAGTGGATAATGAGGATCAGACTGATAGAACATTAGACAGAGACCATCAGACTGAAGTTCCTGTACTAGGAAGATTATACTAACTCTGCCGGGGAAGATTTTTGAATTACATTTCTGGACTATGTTTCAACACCAACAAGTTCACCAGTGAATTTTTGATAATAATGAAGATTAAATGTATTTAAAGGTTTATTCATCATACATTTAGATGAATTGAAGACTTTATAATGTTGATCAACATATAATAAAAAATGTGAATCTTGTAACTATGGATACTTAAAAGTTTCTGAAAATATTTTTTTGTGAAGTTGATAATAAAAATGAAACTTGGGAGGTATAAATATATATAAAGGAAATTTTTTATTAGAATTTTAGAATTTTTCACTACTTGTGACTTTGTATTCCAGAAATAAGTCAGTGAATGAATCCATGTTGGTGGTACTATCCAACATGGAAAGGTGTAAGAATTTTTAACGAACCTTGTAAATATAATGTGATATCATCTATTTATATTTTTTTGTATCAAAAAATGTTAAGTCATGACTTATACTTGAGTGGATTAAAACTATTTAATGTTAAAAAGATTAATAATGTTTTCCTTAAGGAGATATGAAAATAATTCTTATAAAAATTAAATGGAACCACTGATTCACCCTCCCACATCTCTGTGGTCTTGATTCAATTTGGGAAAAAAATTGGTATTAGATAATAGGTTCCCTCTGAAAGATTCATCTTTGAGAATGGATAATTTGAATTTTTTGAAATATATTGGGATTCCAGTTTTCAATGGAATGATCTATCATATCAGGAAACATAGAATGATTCTATATCTTTTGTATCTTGGGTATGATGTTTTGGAAGTTACTAAAGAAGGAATTCCTCATCATATTGAGAATACTCCTATTACTGCTATTGATAAGAGAAATATTGAGAAAATATACATGTGATATGAACATGAATGGCATATTACTTAATGTTGTTTGAATATACAACCAAAAAATTTAAGTCATGTGAGAGTTTTCACAAGATCATTGTAACAAAAAGGTTTCCAAAGAAGAAAAAAAAGTATTTGTTCTTATCATATGAATCTGCAGATAAAAAGAAACTTGTTACAAAATATGACATGGATAAACTAAAGAAAGAAAATAAATCCAATATAAATACATCTAGACTAAGAAAAAGACCATAATGATAATGGAATCTAAGTCCAAATGATACTTATAAAGAACTACTAAGGATCCTCATTATTTCAAAAATATTTTATTTATACAAAATTTCATGGAATTAAGGAGTTAAATTAAGGAATCTGATATTGATGTTTCTTTCTGTATTATTTCAAAAGAAAATAAAGAGGCTAAATAATGTGACTTTTTTAATGTTGGGATTATTCACCTTATGATATGGTTGAAGGTTAATTTTATCTAGACAAAAACCATTCAATATTTCATAAAAAATAGAATGTTTAATGAAACATGAAAAGGGTATTGCATGAAATTTATGAAATAGAATTCCTAGACAACTTGGATTATTCACTCTTGTTTTCTACATTAGGTTCACCCACATAGAAATAGAGTTCATTAGTTAATAGGTATTGGTTAGGAAAATCATGTGATACTTATGTTATCCTAAAAAATAATTTCATTATTTTGATATGAAAAGTTCCAACAGTTGGAAGTGAAATTATTTATCAAAAAGAGGGAATCATTCCATGAATACCACATTTAATTTTATATTCAATAATGGTAAGAGAAATTAACACAGGGAGATAATAGACATAAATAGGAAATAAATAAATGGGCGAAGGGAAATTAAGAAAATTAAATTAGTGATATTTTTTTTAACGGTTGAAGTGGGTATTGATAACAAAAAAAAGATGGGGATATTGTTAATGGCCAATTATGTATTGGTTGTACTTATGGGTAATATTGAAGTTAAATTCTTCGAAATGATTTTTTTAGTATTATATTAATAATTAAGAAATTATATTAAACATTTATTAATATATTTTACATTAATTTCACATATAAATTATAGAAAATTAGATATATTTCCTTTTGAACAATTAATAATGTGTTGTGTGACATCATAATTTTTTTATTGAAAAATAAAGTATTTAAATTATTTTTTTAACCACTAACATCATTGATTCATATATTTCATGGCCTTGATTAAGAGAGTATAAATTATATTTCAAAATTATAATTTCATTCTTCATATTTTTATTCTCTTTTTGTGGAATCACAAAATTATTATTTAATTTTCATTTGAACAAGAAACTGTATTTCGAAGAACAACACTTTCATGAATTAGGTTTTTATTTTTTTTAATAAGATCTTTTATTATCATTTTATTTTTTTATAAAAATAATCAATACCTAAGGAATCCTTATATTTTTTTAATTTTCCACAGTTCATTCTTAAATTTTACGTACTTTCATTTTAGAATGAAAATATGAACAAAATTATGAATGACTACCAACCTCGTTCAAAATTATTTCGATTAAAAATTTGTTTGGAATTTATTTTTCACTTTTAGGTTCATCACCTGAATCTAATTCTTCTAGAAAAATCGAACTGGCCATCATAGTACTTCTTTAGTTTTCCTTATATTCCATAACATTTTTTTCTTTCTTTAGTTTTAGGCAGTCATACTTTTTGTGTTCCTTCATTACATATTCTTAAAAATTTATTCTAGAAACATAATAATAATTGTTTTTAAATATCTTCTTTTTATAATACATATGATTATCTTTTATTGATTTATTTTTGTAATACATATTTTGTTTATCATTTTGAAAAGGAATTTTGTAAATTGATCTAGTTCCTTATTACTTTCCCACGATTGGGTATTTTTATAGTTAGAAGTAATAGTTATATTTTTTTTACATACAAAAACAGTCTTCTTTTAATTTTCATATTTACCTATATCATTAAAATCTAGTTTATCTTGAAGTAATTAAGAAATGAGTTCATCAGACATAAAATCTTTGAAATTAGTTCTCTCATAAATAGAATCTTTATCCACATTCTAATTCTTTGGTGGAGCTCTCAAGGCTCTTTCTATATGCAGACAATTATCCGATGTTTGTATACCATAATTTATTCTATTAAAAATTCTAGATAATATGAGAAACATGAGGTTAATAATTTCATCTTTAACCATATTGAAATCTTGATACTCATCTCAATATATTATAATAATATTTATAATAATCATATCTGATCCCAGGTGAGTAACTTATAAAATTTTCCATATTTAATGACTTATCATACAAGAATATAAGTGAATAAAAACACTTATATTAATAACATAATATATATTATTCATCCTATTTTAATTAAAAAAATATATTTAACTACATCATCACAAAAAAGATAATTTGGATAAACATATGGAAGCTTGTGTGGTTTCATCATGATTGGAAAATGATCAATGCTCAAATATTTGAGACAAGCCTCTATCAATGATTTCTAGAAACTATAGTCATTTATATCAAAATTACCTTGATTCTATAGAATCTATGTATCATTTAAATTCATTATCACCATAAAAAAAGTCTTATTATTTATAATATTAAGTCTAGGATATTTAGGTTTTGAAAATAAAATATAATAAATAGAAACTATATCCAAGACAATTAATCATTGATACAAAATGTTAGGTCCGTGTTAAGACGACTAGTTGCTGGGGATGGGGGGGTTAATATATCATTTTAAAATTTTTAATAGTTAAATTATATATTTAATTTAATTAATTATAATGTTAATTTACTAGAGTAATATATTTATTAAATTAATTAGTGGAAATAAAAACAGATAACATAATTGTTTTGCAGTAGTTTAGATAAAATTAAACCTATATCTACTCTTCACTCACATCTACTCCTTGAGATTTATTATATTCCCAAAGGGACATAATTTTAAAGTGATATATAACTTAATTACAACTATCCATTTCTAGTAGAGTCACAATTATATTGATTACCTAAATTTTGATGGGGATTCATGAACCATTACAACACATACCTTTTGAGGAATGTATAACCAACCATGACTTTAGAATTCAAGAGTCAAAACCTAAATATCATGAATTTAGAATACATGATACATAAAAAAAGTGAAATAATTATTTTGGATTGAAAAATCATAATCCAAATTTTTAAGAACAAGTGAAAATATAGAATGAATTGAGTAAAAATGACTCTATGAACCTATCGAGGGTGTCGATGATTGTTTTTGTTATAGTTTAACCAATCCTTAAAAATGTATTCATCATGTGTCTCTAATATAATAAAGATTGAAATATTTTTTTCCAAGTGAATCATCCATCATATTTAGTTTTTTTCTCTTCGATATTAAATGTTTCATCTAATAGTTTAGTGAAGTTAAATAATGTATGATAATTTGTAAAGGGTTTTTCTAATTCATTCTATAGATTTTATTCTTATTTAAATAATAATTTTAATCATAATAAAAAAATTTAGAACTGTTATAATAATTCAAACTAACAATAATGATACTATCTAAATTATTTCAATGATTATTTTCTATGTTTGAATAAAAACACTACCTATGATTATTGAATAACTTGGAATATATTCGAAAATAAATTTTCAATAATATCCCAAGAATATCACAATTCAACATCCTTATATAATATTCCATATTTTTATATTATATATATATATATGGATATAAATAATTAAAAACCTATCATATATTAAAACATTAAAAAAATCGAATAGACATAATATTCTATTTTGATATAAAAATAATATACTAATATATATATAATAAATCCTTATAAATATAAAGTAAATAAAAGTATCAAAATAATTGAAAAGTAGAGTATCACCTTTAGATCAACATGAGATAACTACACTCACCATAAATCCCATATTTAGAACAGAATTTCTAAAAATATATTACAAATAGACTGACCATGACCACTTTCACGATGTTGTGTTCATGTGAGATTCATGGGGTGGCCAGATCTTCATGGCACAATGTAGTGATTGAAGGATGTTGTTTAGGGGTATGTGGCAGATTATGGGTATGGATAATAGATTCAATTAGTCATCCAATGCTATAGGAATCACAACCTTCTACTTAGACAACAAACTCATAAGAGGTATGTGATAGCCAATCCATACAACAACACACATGGGTTTAGGCATGAAATTTGGGTCTTTTGTGATCTTGGATCACCAATCTGACATGTAGATTTATAAGGAACGAATGCATAAGATCTAGGGGAAAATGAGTTATTCTCATACAATGTAGAGAAATAAAGAATATTCGCTCAATTAAAATCATTAATGCCAAGCATGTTCCATGGGGTGGGTATTTATATACAAGGGGTGGTATAATAGTCAAGGGTCTAATACCCTAAATTCATAATGGTTAAACAACATTGTTCCCTTAAATTCAAAAATATAAAATCTATCAAAGAATTTGGGAAAACGTATAACACCAATTTCCAAATATAGCCCACTAGATATGACATTAAATACACAGCCCACCAGATTTAACATTATAGTATAAAGATATCTTTCTAGAATCCTCTATCCAAACAAGGCTTCCAAAATTCATGTATCCATGTGGGAAAATCTATAAAAATTATGTTTAGTCTTGAATAAGTGATATTATAGGCCCATTTTCTCCATCAATGAATGGAAAGATCCATTGGGCGTTTAATGAAGTGAGATAGGCACCCATCGTCGCATTCACCCTCTTTAATCTCCCTCGCATCATCGGTCCTTGCTAATGTGACTCCTCCACTCATGAAATTGACATGGTGCCTTCAATAGGGTTCTCATCATCCTCCCCCTCTTGAAAAGGAGTCATCCTCAACTGTTCGTCCTCTTCACCCGAAAAATTAGAAATATCAAAAACATTGAATGTGGCACTCAAACCATACACAAATGGAAATCTATCATTTAAGAATTGTTGTTAATATTCTAGAGCACTCAGAAAGGTCCATCTCTTTGTGGAATAGGTTTTGATTTCATATTGTTAAGAAATCAATCTTTTCACCAATGAATCCAAACTAAGTCACTAATATCCAAAAAAATATGTTGGCAACCATTTTTTTCATGATCAACATAATTTGGGGTCATCTGCTCGATATTTTTCATTTCCTTTTCACAGAGTTATTTGACGAATTTTACACACCCTTTTGCATCCATATTAGTTTCATCCTACAAATAAAAAAACAAGATCAATATGGGAAAGGGGTTAATACCATAAACAATTTCAAATATAAAATATTGAGTAGTGGGGTTTGTGGACATGTAATATTCTAATTCCTCATATAGAATACACTCCTACTATTTCTTGATATTATTCATGACAATTTTTTGTATAAGGGATGATAGTGTCTAATTCACCACCTCTGTTTTCTCATTAGTTTGCAAATTATAATAGTGGTAAATAGTAACATTGTACCCAATTTTCTCAACTAGGTCTTCCAAAAGTAACTATGGAATTTTTTTCCTTGATTGAACATAATAATCCTTGAAATACCATGGAGTTTGACTACATCCTGAAAGAAAAGTGTGTCAATGTTAGTGGCATCATATGTTTTGTGACAAGGAATAAAATGTTACATTTTAGAAAACCGATTCACTACAACCAAAAAGGAATCTCTCCCCCTTTTTTCCAGGGTATCCGCTTAATAAATTTTATTGATATTTCCTCTCAAGGGGTGTTTGGTTTTGGGAGTGGAAGATATAGTCCATGTTGGTCCAATTTTGATTTGGATTTATGGTAGACAATTCACATTCCTACCAATTTTTCAACATCTCCAAATATCCTAGGCCAATAAAAATTGTCATTGACAACATTTAATGTTTTTGAAACTCTAAAATGTATCGTTAACCTATCATTATGTTACTCCTTTATTAAATGTAAATATATAGAGTAATTGGGCATACAGATCATATCAATCCGAAATAGGAATCCATCATGTAAATAGATCTTTTCCCAACTAACTACGGGTTTACAATATTCATAATGTTCACTAAAATCACTATCAGTGGACCATAAATCCTTTATTCATTCAAAACCCATGACTTTTGAATCCAACAAGGGTAAAATATAATATCTATGTGAAATTGCATCAACCATAGTATTTTTATTTCCCTTTTTAGGTTTATAACATGTGGAAATGATTCAATAAATTACAACCATTTATAATGTAGCCTATTTAGTTTATGTTGGATCCTAATGAATTTATGAAACTCAATATCATAATAGATATAAGATTCCATAGACCAAATATAATGTTTCCAGGCTTTTAGAACTATAAAAAATTCATAAAAATCCTTTTCAAATATATCATAGTTTAATGTTGGTCCATTTATCTTATCAAAAATGAACGAAATAGAGTTACCTTCTTACATGAGTAATCTTCATATGCCAATTCTGATTGCATCACATTCAATTTCAACGGTCTTTCTGGTGTGTAGAAGTGAAAGTAGTGGGACATGGGTGAGTCTCTTTTTAATATCATGGAAGGACTTCTCTTGAGTTTTCCCCCATGTTAAAGGAACATTATTCTTTGTCAACTCCATAAAAAGTACTTCTAGTGTTTTAATGTCCTTCAAAAATCTCCAATAAGAACTAACAATCCCATAAAAATGTCTAATGTGTTCAATTAAGTTTGGGGTTCTCAATTCTTGTATTTCTTTGATCTTCTCATTGTCAACTTCAAATCCATTTCCACTCACAATAAATCCAAGGATAACCATATTATCGGGAAAAAATTCAGACTTATTTATCTTTCCAAACTATATTTCCATCCTAAACACCATGATGAATTTTCACATGTGATCTACATGTTCATGAATAGTCATACTATACACCAAAATTCCATCAATGTAAAGTCCACAAATTTTCTAATATATTCATGTAATTCATGAATCATTAACATCATAAATGTGATATGTGATTTGGTGGGACCAAAGGCCATGAATAACCATTCATAAATTCCTTATTTTTTCTTAAATATAGTTTTCTACTTATCTCATTATTTTATCCATATATGATGATACCCACTTAATAAATAAATTATTGAGAAAATGGTCGAACCATTTAATTCATTGAGCATATCATCTTAACTAGGGATTGGATAATGATACCTGATTGTGAGGTTATTGATGGATCTATAGTCAATGTTCAATCGCCATGTTCCCCCCTTCTTTGGTATTAGAAGCATTGGTACGATATAGGGACCAAGGATCTCTCTAAAATATCACACATTAAATATTTGTTTAATTTTATTTTGAATTTATTTTTTCTCCTCTAGGTTAGTACGATAAGAAGGGTTGTTCTATAGTGATGCTCAAGGAATGAGTTTAATTTGATTCTCAATACCTCTAATGGGTGGAAAACTAGGTGGTACCTCTTCAAGGAACACAATTTCAAATTCCTGCAACAAAGACTCAACAACATGTGGCCAAGGATATATTAAGTCATTAGTGTTCAACATCCCAACTTCATACATAATTACTAAAATTTTTGGAATAGAAATCAAAGCTTCCATAACCTCACCCTTTTTTTCCAACATCGCAATTTTATATCCTCTCAAATACTTTTCCCTATAGATTCTTCTTTAATCTCCATTTCATTTCTTATCTCATATTCTATTTTCCCCTCATTCACTACCTTTTCTTTTTCTCACTTTTTATCCTCATTAATCTTTTTTTTTATTTTCTCACAAAATGTGATATTCTATAATTTTATTGGGGGACATGGTTTTGAGTGTTATATGTTCCCCTCACATTACAAAAGAGTAATGATTCTAGAAACCATCATGAGTAACACACCTATCATAGTATAATGTTCATCACACAAAAAAATAAAAAGACTTTATAGGAATGAGATCGCATAGAACCTCATCTTCATACTAACTAATGGTGAATAGTACATTCACATTATTGGGGGCCTTAAGCTTTCCACAATCATTCAAAAACTAAAGTAGGTGTGGATTTTTGTGCCTTAATATCATGATCCCAAATTCTCCACCAAATCAATGCTTAACATAATGCTACGACTTCCCCCCATCAATAATAATGTTACATACCTTCCCATTGATCTTGCATCATGTATAAAAAAGTTTATCTCACTAATCCTTCCCATCAATGGTCATTTTTTTCACATAAAAAACACTTTTTGAAAAAAAACTCACCATCTTTTTCATGTTCCACATTATCAATTTCTGGAGATTCATCCTCCTCCTCTTGTGATCTCTCTCCATGTGTCTCTGATTCTTCATACTTTTTGATGGTCATGATGTGATGGTTTGGGCATTCACTATAAATTTGACCCCTTCCATGACATTTGTAACAAAAAATATCATGATTTATTGTTTGGTTGGCATCAGAAATATGTTTCCTGAGTGGAAGAATTACCTTGTCACATTCGCAATCAACTACCTCTTTTGGCTTTGATGATTCTCTAATCTCCATCCATGCATTTGTCCATAGAATTAAAGGGTGAGTGGGTTTCATCATTTTTCTTATCCTTTTTATTTACTTCTCGATCTTGGTGTATTGGTGGATCATATCTTATATCTCTATATGGTTTTATATCTCTAATTAATGTGAAATATTCTTAGTGAGCCCATTTAAAAACCATACAATGGTTGCCTCTAGATCCCCCTCAATGTTTTTCCAAATCATGGAAATTTTCAGCTCGTTTTTGTAATCTTCTACACTCTTACTCCCATGTGTGAGGCACTGAAGATTGTGGTGGAGATTTCTATGGTATTTTGATGGAACAAACCACTCCCAAATCGAATAATTAACTTTATCCAAAGTATTGATAAGACGTCCTCCATAATGGGATTTTTCCTTTTGATCTTATCCCACCTTATTAATTGTATCCACTATTTTTTTTCTTTTTTGGTCAATTCTCCCTAAAATGTGTTGTTCTTGGAGTTTTAAAGAACAATATGATTAAATAGAGAGTAAGATAATTTTTTTAAATCTCTCAAATAAAAGATATCCTTAATTTTGAAAATAACAAAATTATGAGTTGAGATAATTTTATTTTTTTATTTTTTTTTTCAAATAAAAATCAACTATAGATAAATAAATGTATAAAGAAGATGTATGATTAATTGGCCCAATGTAAAAATATTTAAATATTTCACAAAATAGACCAAATTTGGATGTTTTGAATGAAATGGGGATTTGTTTTTCTATTTTAACGGGTGAATAATAATAATGGATAAGAAGGTGAATAGATATACAAGATAAAAGAGGGTGATAGATAAATACCATGTCAACTAGAACTCTGATACCAAATTATGTGAGATAAATTCAGTGGCCTGATCTTTATAAATAGGGCACTGAATGATTGATGTGGTTTTGGTCTAGGTGTATGATTATACGTATGGATAGAGGATGAAAGTACTCCATCATATCTATAAAGAGCACAAACTTCTACTGAGACAACACACACTTAGGAGGGATGTGATAACCAATCCACATAATAACACACTTGGGTTGAGGAACAAATTTGGGAAGTTTTGTGATTTTTGATCACCAATGTAACATTTAAATTGACAAGGAAAGAATTCATAAGAGCTAGGGGAAATGAGACAATTCCCACACAACAAAGAGAAACAGTGAATAAGATCTCAATTAAAATCTTGAATTCCATACATGTTCTATGGGGGTGGATATTTATAGACAAGGGAGTGGTATAGTAGTAAATGATCTAATACCCTAATGTGGTAATGGCTAATATACTTTCTTCCATTAAATTTAAAAGGATAATGTCTACCAAAGACTTATTGAAAAATTATCACACCACATTCCAACTATATCCCACCAGATTTTAATTTCAGTGCATAGCCCATCATATTTTACTTTGGTGTCCAAAGAATCCATTCTATAGTACATCATTTTTTAGGGCTTCCCAAATCCATGAAACTATGTGGGGTTAGCATAAAAAATCATGTTTGGGCTTTAATAAGTGATAATATGGGCCCATTTTTTATATCAAATCAAGGAAAGATCCATTGGGCACTTAATGAAGTGAGATGGGAAGCCACTACCGCATTAAACCTCTTTAATCTTCCTCACATCATCACTACATGAAAATCCAACTCCTCCACCCAAGAAAATAACTTGGTGCCTTTGATATGGTTCTCATCACGTGTCCTCCCTCATGTCGTTTTGACAACCATAGATATAATTTACATGCCATGGGTTCTCAAAATTCATAGGTTGGGAATCCCATTTATCATAGGTACTACATATCTCAAAAAAACATATAACATGACATGGTTATAAGGTTCTAGACTATTTTGGTAATTTCATTATTCCACTCACTACCATATAAATATATTAATAAAATAAGTTTTTATATTTAATTTTTTTACAACGGTATTATTCCTATTCAACACGGTATACACTATAGCATGATTTATAGGTAATTCTCATTTTAGGTGAATTTCATGAGGGTACCCTATAGTTTTTATTTTCTATGTTATGGTTTATCAGCATACAAGTTAATTTCATTAAGGTATGTCCAAACATACAAAATAAAGGAAATATTCATAATTAAACTAAAATAAATTTAAATTAGGTATCTATATAGAGGTAAATTGAAAATTATTAAAACCAAATATTGATAAGAATATGATCTTTGTAAGGATGAAAGGAAATATTAAAATCTTTTTTAAGGGAAAATAAAAACATAGAAAAAATTATCTTAACACATAATATAACTTTAATAACAATAACAACAAATAATATTAATAAATTACACATAAATTAAAATTAAAAACTAAAACAATTAATCAATGTCTAAATAATGAAGAGTATAATAATTTTTGGTATTTTTAATATTAAAAACATAAAATTTAATCAATATTTATCATTAAAAATAATTAAACTAAAAACTAAATTTCGACACTAACTGTCAATAACTAATTAAAAGAGATCTTGGTATGAATAACCCCTTTCTAAAATATCTAATCTAATATATATGGTGGTGAGGAAAAAGGAAAATGATACTTAATAAATCCTAAGTTTTTGTTATTTGGAGGAAAATATAATGAAAACAATTTAGTGATTTCCTTTCTAAAATAACAATATGTGGGTGTATCATGGGACTAAACGTATATATTAGATCATGTGAATTATTTATGAATTCATAGGATTTCTAATACATGGTGTATTAGTTCGAGGATCTACAGAATTTAACATTAATTAATGTATTTATTTAAATGTATTTTCTCTCTTAGCGGGGGAGACTATATCCCCTTTATTAAAAATCATGATGGATGTCTTGGAGAAAATTTCTAGGCATCAATCATAGAAATTTTGTTACTATATTTATAGAACATATTAATGAATTATATTTTGTGGAGGTGGGGGATCTTATTGAAATCCTTTAAAAACTATTATATGAAATTTATCTCATCATTTTATTCTTTTTATGATAGACCCTTAATTGAAGAAAACCTATTGGGATATAATACCAAGTTCTTAAATTCTAATTAACCATTAACCTATGGAACAAGTGTTTAATGAGTGTACATACCATCGTACTCTTTAATATCACTATTAATTCATAGTATGTGTCCTAGTGGATCCTTTTTAACACCCTTGTTTCTACGATTATTTAATAAAGTTGGTTTTGACTTCGTTTCATTAACTAATATTTTCATTGAATTTAATATAATTAATTTTTTATTTTTAATTATGATATATATTTTAGTGGTCTCATAATTTTATTTGTTATTTAATTATAAGGATCGGGCAATCAATTCATAAAAATCATAATAAATTATTATTCCAAAGATTTATGACTAAGAGTAATTAATTTTTTAACATATGACTAAAGAAATATTTATTATCATAATGAGTATAATATTTAGGGGTTGAATTAAATTTTAATTGATATTTGTTTTATTTGGTGTGTTAGAGAATTAATTAATGAGGTTAATTATGGGTTTTTAGTCTACGTGATTAGGTGGAATTAATGTTGATCAAATCCATTGAATTAAAGAAATAAGTTTCAATTGATGAGTGGGTCATGGAATGAGAATTAAGGTAGGGTTATGGAAGGTATAGGGTAAAAAAATTTAATAGAGAAATGGATTTTTCAATTTCAAAACCTCTCATCAAAATTATGAAATTTATTTTAGTCTCTATTATTCCCCAAAATTACATTATTGTGATGTAATTGTGAAATAATAATGATAAGAGGATCATTATAGTGTTATTTTTCATCGCGGTGTGTGTTATGAATTGTTTTATAACTTCTTTATAATTTATTCAATGTGTTCAAAAATGTATTGGTATCATAAAATAGAGAATAATGGCATTTTTAATAACTGGGGAATTATGAATATATTTAAAAACAATTGGTATATCCTTTTCCAAAATTGAAATGAGCCCCTGAAATTGATTGGATAAATCATTTATAAACAATACTTCTTGTACACCATAGAATAATAAAATTTAAAAGTGTTCTTCTATATTAGTATGGGGTCATTAAACTACTTGATTCTATACACTATGAAATAGAAAGTTACACAATAACTATATCAAATAACATGGGTTATACAATAATAGAATGAGGTTTTTTCCAAGTGTGGACATTACATAGGGAATTTCCAATAGATGGATATTATTATATCTAGTTTCTCAATTTTTTCACAAATACTTATGATGTCAAAATCTTCGTACTTTACCATATAAGGTTCATTTAATTGAAGGTTCATTGAAAAACTAAGGAAATTTTATCAATGTAGGTGGATGTGAGATTTTCTTAAATAGGAATATTCATTATAGAAATTGGATTATCCTTTATATTATATAATTTATACATGATTAGGTATAAATATTTTTAATTTTCATTTGAATCAATTATTTTATTAGAAATATAATTCATATATATATAGGTCATTTTCTACCCAACTTATTTTTTATTAATTTTATGTTTTTTTAAATGTTTTTATGTGATTCAAAATGATTGATTCTCTTTTTAAATTCATCTCTAAATATAGTTATAGAAAGATTTATTCCTAGATTATATTATAAAATATATGTTTCTTAATTTAATTTAAGGAATGAGTTTTTATTTTTTTCCAAGACATGTTTTTATTTTTCTAATGGTGGGTTTATTTATCGTTAGAAGTTGAAGTGTTATGAAATTTAGATTGAGAAAATCTATATGAAAAGGGTCTTATGGATTCGTTATGTACACATTAATAATTAAATAAAGGTTTGATGAGGGTGTACATATGGATAATGTAACTCACTATATGTTCTCACTAGTTGAATAACAAATCATCACATTACAAATTAAATTTATAGTAATGTATATTTCCTTATGGGTTTTCTATTCTCCTCATCGTATACCTTCAGAACCATAAAATTAATTAAAAAGGGAGTTATTATGAATACAATATTTTTTATATTATATGAAGGTTTATGCTTATGAAGAACGAGTATTATACATAATTATCTTCATTTTCAAGATTAAAAACTTATATAGTTTTCTAAATGAATGGTCACTTTCCTATTAAAATCATCATTTCCTTTTCTAATTTTTAACTAAATATTTTATTTTTAATTGGTTTGATAAACACATTAAGTATATGATTCATAAAACATTACATTGAACACACATTTTTGAATTATTTTTGCATGGTATTAATTTGGTTTCTTGGATATATCCCACTGGGTTTATACCCACCCATGAATTATTATTTTTAATAAACTTATAGATATCATTGAAAATGTTATAGAAAACAATAATTCCACATTATTCATTAATTGTGATCTATAGATCCATGACATAGATATGATAGGAAATATTAGGTTACATGGATATTTGGAGAAAATATATTGGTTGTGACTTCATGCTATTTCTTTATGTGTTAAAATTTAAATCTATAAGATTTTTTGTCCATAAGTGAATAATATTTTCCAAATAACTAAATTATTTTTATATTACATTTATTATTGGTATAGTTATTCATTAAAGAAAACTAATTTTCCAATAGTTTAATTCATCCCTTTACACTAGTTTCCAACCTCTATAAATTGTGTATCATTCCTGAGGCCTTGTTATGGATTGATTTGTTTTTCATAATTTTTTGATCCAATTTGGGTTGTCACAAAATTGAATTAGAGTCTAGTTAAATCGTGATGATATTTGTAGGCATTGATAATATGATGGTTAAAAATCAAAAGGATCCTATAATTTTTTTTATCTAACATTTTTGGGTGAAATTTGACTTACTTATAAGTTCATGTTTTATAATGTTTCAGAAAAACATTTTTTATAATTTTGGAAGGATCATACTATGACAGGTTAAGATTTACATCTAGAAAAATATAGTGAAACGGTTTTTAATAATCATTATTGCCCATAAAACCATTGTTATAGCCTATAAAAATGGTTTCATGGACTATTGGGTGATTTAACATCGATATAGACCCAGTCCAATGGATTGACAAATCTATTGGGGTAGGACACCTATACCAAAAATTTTGAAAGCATTATAATAGCCAGTTTAAATATAATGACCAATACCAACAAATTTTTGGCATAGATCTTCTATTGAAAAAATTCAATCAATGTGTATTAATCCCATAACCCCCTGCAAATATTCCAAGAATATTACCACCATCCCATAACATGTTTTCTGTTCTTATGTAAATATATATATATATATATATATTAATTTATTTTTTATTTTTATTAATATTAATAAATAATTACTTCAATTATACCAATAGTGTTCCCAAACCATTGGTATAGGTTTCTAGAATCAAAAAATATACCAATGGTTTGACCTAAGCCATTGCATTTGTGCCCAATATCAATAACTATACCAGTGGTTAGGTCAGACCATGCTATGGTTGTCTAGAAACATTACATATACCAAAATTTTGTGAAAAACATTGGTATAGGTTTCAATATTCATTACCTATAAAAACAGTTTGGTTAAACAGTTGGTATATGTGTCTTAGAATAAGTCCCATACTAATAGTTGCGGAAAACGGTTAGTATATTTGTCTAGAATCAATACCTCTACCAGCGGTTTAATCAAACAGTTGATAGAGGTTCTATATACCATACCAATAGGCATGTTTTTCCAAAATCATTGTTATAGGGTTCTTATACCAATGTTTTTTCAAACAGTTTGTACAGAACCGTTGGAATAGATTAGAATTCCAATAGTGACAAGAAATTGTTAATGCATCAACTTCGATATAATATAACCACATCATACACAAATATCATTCAAAATAATTTCCAAAATAGATTCTAAATGACTCAAATATTATTGATTTATATAAAAATAATTTAAAATTATATTACTAACAAAATATGTTGGAAAATTGTGGTTATTTTTTGATATCCAAATAAAAATGGGATCCATAAAGATATAACTTAGAATTGACATGTGGGAAATTTTTATCGTATTCGTTGGGAATTATATATTAAATATTCTATGCAGAATCCCTATTAGGAAATGAGATAGAGAAATATAGATATCTTATTCATATCCTTGGATTGTAATCATTGTTGAACAAACTATTTGAGTAATGGGTAAAGAAGCTAATCAATATATTCTCAAAGAAACATTCTGGGGATTAATGTTTTAAAGGAACAATCCACCATCATTTCGCTGATGTTGGATCAAATATTCTAGAGAATGGTTATTGAAAATTGGCCATATATTCCATTTCTTTCAGATTCCAAATATTTCAATTGAAGTATTCATAGATTATTTGATGGATATAATAGCTTAGAGGTAGAGGTAGATTATAATAGAAGTTGAAATTGAAAAATATGTTTAATTGAATGGTTCCTAGAAAATATTTAATGGATATTATTGGAATAGATAATTAATTATATAAAATCTAGAGAATTTGTATAATATCATGAAGATAAGTTATTGGTGATAAAATACACATAAATGTACATAGATATCTGGTGTTTTACAGAAGACATGATAAAAAATTATAATCTAAAGGAACAGATATTTGAGATGTTTCTAATACATGAATTTTGATCAAAAATCATTTTTATAAAATTACCTTCTTATATAGATGTTATAAGTATGGTATTTGGAACAAAATATGGCATGGAAAAATTATAGAGTTCTATAAATTTCCTTCCATAACAAATTAAAATGAAGGATTATTTTAGTTACTATATGAGGAAATGAAAATATTGGTAGATGTAATCATTCAATATATATTTAGGTGATCCTTTAGGTTGTGTGTTACCTATATTCTAATATTATATTAATAAGGGTCTCATAAAGACCCATTTTCCCATAGGGACTCTACCATGCCGTAAATTTATAAACATGGGTCATATGAAGATGTTTTATAGATTTCTATCCTAGGTAGAATGTGATAGAGATATAAACCTATTATAGGGAAGTCATATATCAGTTGATAAAATGAACCATCCTATGTATGGAATAAAAGGTAATAATGGTAAACCTCATTAGGATAAGGGACATGTTTTTACATACAAACACAATCCTAAGGAATCTTACAATGTTGCATGACTGATTATATATCGATATACCATATTGAAGACTTATATTATTATGAAAACATTATTTTATAATCAAAAATATAATTTTATTGAATCTACATGAGTGGTATATATCATAGGATTACACATTTAAATGTTTCCTTATAAAACAAATATTGATGTTCTATTGTCTGAGAAGGATGAGTGGAGGAATATGTGTATGTGTTGTATGGATTTGATTCTTGATGTGAAAATACCATTGAATATTATATTTCCTGATATGAACACATATGATATTCATTGTTATATACAATATTATTATATATTGTGTGACCCGGCTTAATGAGGCTCAAGATATGACTACACCAAGCCCGCCTCCAATAATCCAGGGGGTTAGAAAATAGCATCGAGTTGGCATATCACACACATGGGGGCCCTTATACTAATGTAATGGACCCCCCCCCAAAAAAAACCTCTGAGCCCATACAATAATGAAATTTAAAACAACAAATTACCATGCATACATACATCTAAAATCAATCCATTAGAGTCTATCAACAGAGTACTGAAAGGAAATAGAAAAATTTAATTATACGGAAAGAAAGTGAAAACAAGTTTAACCTATGAAGTAGGAGAGGACTTCTATAAATTAAACCATAAGAGAGATGACCTCAGTCTATGTGGATCACTAATATATTACTGGTCTTGGTCCTTATTGTACTCAATTAAAAGTTTAGTCATCTTCATAGGAAATGGCATGTGTTGGAAAATCCCATTCAGGGGTGAGTTTAACAATACACAATACGGCACCATGAAACCACAAAACCTAAATTAGTAATAATAGAAGCCTGATAATACTTGGGATATATCATCAACAGAAATAATAAGAATATCAAGATATATACATAGTATACACAAATTATCATGGTAAGGTCATAACCCTAAATCCATCCTCAGAATCTTGTCTGATGGTTCGATATAAAACATTTCCTGGAGAACACAATCCATAAATCCGATAACATTGATGGCTTCCATTAGATATATTGTGCTCATTAGGTCTAACCATAAGAAGTACAGACTATATGTTTAAGATAATGATACTCAGATGGGGATCACACCCAAGGCCATGAGGTATAGGAACAACCCATTTAGGATTAACCTACTAGGTAGGGGATCAATTATTTTTTAGTGTTGTTCACAATGATTCTAATAACTCTACCTAGGGAAAATGATGGTGATAGAGGACATCATTTCGTGACTGATGCATGGATTCCAAAAACTCTATCTGAGACTGAAGTTTTTAAGAGGGTATCAACATCCTATGAAAAGGAAGCAATTCCATAATTAATCTAAAGCAAACTGATATAGGTAACGTACAATAATTGATATTTTCCAAGATGAAGAGGAAAAGAGATCTCGGTCGTATTTGAGAATGTATACGTCATGTTCTATTATTATAGGGCATGTCCCTTTGGAATGAGGTTCTAAATGTGTGTCATAACCCATGGCCATGTCTATGTGTGAGTATATGATGTTTGGCCTCGACACACAAAATGTAATGCCACATGATCTCTTGGTAGTGAACCCCTGGACATGGTAATCTACCATCTCAGGTGTACATTCTGTGGGGCATGGCCCCCACAATGTGTAATGAAACCTGAAATCCTTTTCTTGTACCTCATGTACATGTCGTGCTGTCTACCAAGGTGTACACTTTGTGTTGAAAATACCATATGATGTGTAACTTCACTTGACATCCTAGTCATGTACCACATGTACATGATGAGACAACCAGCTAGGGACCACGTGAAAGGTTGTAGGGACAACATAGTGTGTGATTATTATCTATGCACACAAACCTCCAACACTACTTAAGCGGTCCCATACAACATGTATCTTCAGATTACTTATTGTGTATCCTGATATTTCAAATAAATCCATATCTGTTTCATGTGTTTCCTTCATGTTGATTGTAATGACTCGAAATTTTGAGTATATTTTGTTCCCTAATCATTGTGGGTTATTTTATTTTTTCATTTAGTAAAATGAGTATAATTAAAATGACACTGTTGGGTTTTAACTATTATATGACCATCGGTCAATAAGACTGTTGGAAACTAAATGTTACAATTATTGTATATAAATACAAGTTATCTTAATTAATTAATATAGAAAAATGATTTGATGTCCCCATCCAGTAGTCTTGGGCCGATCAAATCCCATCTGACGGAACTCGGGAAGGAGGTAGCACCTTTGGGCTTTGCTCTGGACCAAACCCAAACCGAACTTCATCATTTGAAGTGCGAACGAAATCTATTTCACAAGAAGTTCAAGAGAATAAAAAATTCTACTCAGGAGATGTTGTATGAGCCGCCCCAAGATTCTATCACCCTAGCACACCTTACTCTTAGGTCCTATGCTGGTGTTATAAGGGGGTATGTAATGAGGTCGTAATTGCCATGTGGAATCCTTTCATTTAAATAAAAATTTTGATTCTTTCTTATACTAATGTTTGTGAATTTCCAAATGTCCGGATAAATATAGTATTCATATTATTGACGAATTTTAGATGGATATATTTAAAAATATTTATCTAAACCTTTAATAATTAATAATGATTAACGATTTTCAAAAAATGGCCTCCTACAGTTATGTTCAATAATAAATTTAGAGTCTAATAAGATCAACTTAATTTTTGATGAATAATAAATTATGAATAGTTCTTTTACATTTATGATTAGTAATGTGATCAAATGGATTAAGTAACCTCACTAAAGAATGTATTAATATAATCTAGGCACCTTGATTAAGTAATGTGATTCAATAAAATAGGTAAATAACTGTTCCAAAAAGTATGGTTAAGTATTAATTTTTTTAGGTGAATAGTATTTTTTTTATTTTATAATTAAATTAAATATATTTAGAAAATTTTTTTTATAAAATGGAGTTCAATTTTAAATTCAGAGCATCGATATTAGGTTAAGGTGAATTTTTGGGATTTTTCAAAAATAGGTGAATTTTTAGTGAATAGTGTTTTTATTTAAAAATTAAATTAAAAATATATAGAAAATTATTTTCATAAAATGGAGTTATTTTTTGAAATCTGAAAATTGATATTTCCTTAAGGTGAAATTTTGGGATTTTTCTAAAAAAGTAGAATTTTCGGTGAATAGTGAATTTTCAGTTTAGAGTTTCTGGTGTTCAATGAAATCATTAAGGATGAAATAATTATGTAATAATTCTAGTCGGAATATTAATAGTATGATAAGGTATGATGTGTCCAATGTCACCAATACCATGGGAAAATACCATCGGCATGCCCATGGTTTTGCCAACACCACCAATGAGGTTTCCCTTGGCCATTAATGCCTTGTCCCCTCACTTCTCGTATAAATACCAAGACATTCTCTCATCCTTTCCATTCCAAAATCCCCCTCAACAAAGTTATGGTCTCTTTAGCTCCCAAGGAGTCCTCCAAAGGTTCCCTCAAGCCTCCCAAGGCCCCAAACATTATGATTTTGAAGTTACTCTTCAAGGTAAGGGATCCTACCTCTCACTTTCTTTTCAAGTACAATCTTGTATGTCATTTCTTTTAAGCCCCATGTTAAAATGATGGGGGTGTTATTTTATATTAATATTAAATTTCATTACATGTTAATATTATTATAGACCCCCTCTTTCTCTCATCATTTCATTTTATGAATGTTTAAGTGGCGTCGTTAGGCTGCCGAGTTTTTGTAAGGAATTCTTTCACTCTTCCCTTTCTCAAAGTTCTATTTTCATGCAAAGTCTTTAAAGTTCCTTTTTCTTCTGTTGGGGAATGATATATATATCCATCATACTATCCTTTTATTTTCATATAATGAGAGACCCTATTTTATCTGATCAATTCATTTTTTATAAGTTTTATGTGATGCCGTTAGGCTGCCGAATTTTTATAAGAGAAATCTTATATTTGTCTTCCTTTCATGTTTTTCATTTCATAAGGTATGTCATTCAAATTTCATTACCATGTTCTTATATCCTTTATATTCTGTCCCTATAATTTATTATGGATCATTTATGAATGGGTGACTGTGACCCCTCTCTTTTCAATGTTTTTTAAAACCCTGCAACATAGCCATTACCCAGCCGAATTTTCATCTCAAAATGTCTCTCTCTTTTTCTAAAATTCTATTATTTTATTAAGTGAATACTAAAATCTCTTTATTTTATATGGGTATTCACATATATATCAAAATTTTATATTCTTTAAAGCAGTTTTTAAAACGTTATGATTATAAAATGAAATCCATTTCTTTTATTCTCTATGAGTTATTTAGGAAATATTTGATGATGATATATGAGTCTCACATGATAATAAAGGCAAATTAAGGGTGCGCCCTGATAGCGCTCTAATGAATTGGGTAAAGACTTAATCTCTAGAAATGAAAATTTTAACTATATCTTGGTGAATAACCTTGGTAATTTTTTAATGACACCCTGGGGATGGACCTTGGTGATACGGAAATGATTGTCTATGTTAAATTTTGTATCCACATCTTCAAGTTCTGAAACACATTATTATTATTATGATATGCCTCATTATATCATTCTCATGCCTTAAAGTTTTTTATCTTGACTTTATTGATGTATCTAAAGTTTTCATGTAAAATGTTTCTCTTGTTTCCCTTAATGGGCCTTCTTCTCACCCTTTACGTTGATGTATTATCCAATGTTATAAGATGCTGTAATGAACATAGGATGAAAAAAGAAGAAGCCATTAAAGTGTTTAAGAATAATGTTTTATGTCATCATGTGTTATGTTCCTTGTTTCCAAGACATTAATCCTTTAAGATCCTCGGTTTTGTAAAATGTAATGAAAAGTTATGTTATAAAAAGGAGGGATGCTATAGTTGGTATCGAAGGATGATTTAGTTATTTATGGAAATTAGGATATGAAAATTTTAGGAATAACCATATAGAATAGTTTAAATATAGGAAATCTTCCTGTTATTTTTGTGAGGATTGAGTAAGTGGTTTGTCATGAAAATTCATTCATGTCTAGATACAAGCAGGTAGAAGTGGCTCTGGCACAGATGTACATTGGGGTGAAACCCGAAAACACCGTTTTGAGCTAGACTCGAATGAGAACTGGTACACGACAATGGGCCTTACTGCACTCTAGGTTACGACACTCTCGGGCGATATGTTTTGGTAATCACAAGATTTTTATGAATCATTATGAAGGAATTATAGGAAAACTTAATTGTCTAAGCATGATGTTTTAAGACATAAAATCCTTTTAGTTAAAATATTTGTAAAGGAAATAAGTTTCTCACAAAGTATTTATTATTTTAGAAAATATCCCCATCATCTAGGAATATGTTGACATATTTCCTAAGGAGTTACCTAGACCTCCCCTAGACAAAGAGGTAGAGTTCTCCATTGAACTCGTACCTGGATCTCATTCGAAGTCAAAGACCCCCTATAGGATGGAAAATGTGGAGCAAGAGGAATTAAAGAAACAACTCCAAGATCTTTTGGGGAATGGGTTTATCTGACCAAGTGTGTCTCCTTAGGAAGCACCAATTATCTTTATGAAGAAAAAGGATGGATCGATGCAGCTATTTATTGTTTATAGATAATTTAATGGGATCACATTGAAGAAAAAATACTATCTTCCAAGAATTGATGAATTATTTGACCAACTTTATAGGACTCAATTCTTCTCTAAGATTGATCTTCATTCTGGTTATCATTAGTTGATGGTTAAGAATGTTGATTTTCTAAAAACTTCCTTCCAATCAAGATATGGGCATTATGAGCTTGTTGATATGTTCTTCAAACTGACTAATGCACCTTCTATTGTTATGGATCTATAATAAGTTGATTTTGAAACTTTTGTTTTATCAAATAGATATCCTTTGTATAGGAAAGTGATTTAGTGGTTAAATGATAAATGTTATTTTGGACGATATTTTCTCTTTTGGAGTACTATTTGGCGAAGGAAAATAAAATACTACAGGATTTAAATAGATGATGAATTGTTGAATTTTTTTTGTAAGAATTTATGTAATTATTGTGGACATATGGTGATTTGGGTTATTTCTAGAGAACAATGAACCTAGAATAAGGAATATGTGAATAGGTTAATTACACATTAGTATGAGACTTTAATAGTAGTTGATGTTATTTGGAGATAAATTTTATGATTTATTGTGGAAGACTATGTGATTAAATCCTTCTGAGTTTTGGGTTTCAATCTTAGTTTGGATTATTTTGATGAATTTTAAGGACGATTGGGCATTGAATGGCCTTTGTTGAACTTGGGTACTATTTGTTGAATTTTGGAAATTAAAAGTAGTTTTTTATAAAGTATTAAGCTTTTTGGGGATTATATGATCTCATACTAACCATTTTGGTTTTAGTTGATGTCTAAGTACAAGGCAAATATATAGTTCTCCTTTTGTGGATTATGTGATTCTCTAGAAGATGATTCTTGTGCGTTTGATGTAACCAAGTCTTTTTGAATGCTGATCATTTAGAAAAAATATTAGTTTTGGTGGAAACATATTAAAGGATGAATCTCTAATTGAATGTAACTATATTTCCTAATGTTTTTATTCTATGTAGTAATTGAATTCCTAAAAATTTAAAAAAGGAACGTAAAACAACAATGTTGTTGGTTTACGTTTCCTACTAGGTAATCAAAGACCATTTACACACATCATATGTTTGTAATTTTTTAGTAGTTACCTTTCTCCTAATCATGTTTTCTATCACTCTTCATCAAAACATGACTGTTTTTCTTCTCTTCCATATCTATGTTTCCCTACATGGAATCCTAGTATTGGTTAACTCGGGTGACCTTTGTATTTCCTTTTATTTCTTTTAATGTAATATTTTTACTTAATCTTTTTCTGATGTGGGACATTCAACGAAATTTCCAAGCCCAATTTTAAAATTACGAGGAAGCTATTTCTTAATGTGGGAAGATTGTAACGACCCAAAATTTTGAGTAGATTTTGTTCCCTAATTTTTGTGTGTTATTTTATTTTTTTCATTTAATAAAATGAGTATAATTAAAATGAGACTATTGGGTTTTGACTGTTATATGACCATTGGTCATCAAGACTATTGGAAACTAAATGTTACAATTATTGTATATAAATACAAGTAATATTGATTAATTAATATAGAAATAAGATTTGATGGCCCCATCCTGTAGTCTCGGGCCGATCGAATCCCATCTGACGGAACTCAGGAAGGAGGTAGCACCTTTGGGGTTTGCTCTGGACCAAACCCAATCCGAACTTCATTATGTGAAGCTGGAATGAAATCACCTTCGCGAGAAGTTCAAGCGGATAAAAAATGCTACTTGAGAAATGTTGGCCGAAATTCCCCCAGATTCTATCACCCTAGCACACATTACTCTTAGGTCATATGCTGGTGTTATAAGTGCTTATCTAACGAGGCCGTAACTGCCTTGTGTAATCCTTTCATTTAAATAAAAATTCTGATTCTTTCTTATCCTGATGTTTGTGAATTTTCAAATGTCCAGATAAATATATTATGCATATTATTGATGAATTTTAGTAGGATATTTTTAAAAATATTTATGTAAACCTTAAATAATTAATAATGTTTAACGATTTTCAAAAAATGGACTTCTATAGCTATGTTCAATAATAAATTTAGAGTCTTGTATGATCAACTTAATTTTTTTGGAATAGTTATTTTATGCTTATGATTAGTAATGTGATCAAATTGATTAAGTAACCTCACTTAAGAAAGTATTAATTTAATCAAGGCACCTTGATTAAGTAATGTGATTCAATAAAATAGGTAAATAACTGTTTTAGAAAGTACTGGTTAAGTGTTAGTTTTTTTTCTGGCAAATAGGGTTTTTTATTTTGAAATTAAATTAAAAATATTTAGAAAATTATTTTTATAAAATGGAGTTCATTTTTTGAATTCAGGGCATCGATATTAGGTTACGGTGAATTTTTGGGATTAGTCTGAACCATTTGAATTTTTATTGAATAGTGTTTCTATTTAAAAATTAAATTAAAAATATTTAGAAAATTATTTTCATAAAATGGAGTTCATTTTTGAAATCATAGAATCGATATTTGGTTAAGGTGAAATTTTGGGATTTTTCTAAAAAAATTGAATTTTCAGTGAATAGTGAATTTTCAGTTTAGAGTTTCAGGTGTTTAATGACATAATTAAGGATGTAATAATTATGTAATAATTTCTGTAGACTTATTAATAGTAAGATAAGGTATGAGGTGTCCCATGTGGCCAATACCATGGGAAAATACCATGAGAAAGCCCATTGTATTTCCAATACCACCAATGAGGTGTCCCTTGGCCATTAATGCCTTGTCCTCTCACATCCCCTATAAATACCAATACATTATCTCATCCTTTCCATTCCAAAATCCTCCTCAACGAAGTTATGGTCTCCTTACCTCCTAAGGAGTCCACCTAAGGTCACTCAAGCCTCCCAAGGTCCTAAAATTTATGATTTCGAAGTTACTTTTCAAGGTAAGGGATCCTACCTTTCACTTTCTTTTCAAGTACTATCATTTATGTCATTTCTTTTAAGCCCCATGTTCTTATGTTGGGGGTGTTATTTTATATTATTATTACTGTAATTTTCATGTTCATATTAGGAGATACCCCCTCTTTCTCTTATCATTTCATTTTATGAATGTTTAAGTGGCGCTGTTAGGCTGCTGAATTTTTGTAAGGGATTCTTTCACCCTTCTCATTCTCAATGTTCAATTTTCATGGAAAATCTTTAAAGATCCTTTTTCTCATGTTGGGTTATGATCTCTATATCCATCATACTTTCCCTTTATGTTCATATTATCAGAGACCCTATTTTATCTCATCAATTCATTTTTTAGATGTTTTAAGTGATGTTGTCTGCCGAATTTTCATTAGAGAAATCTTATTTTTGTCTTCCTTGCAAGTTTTTCATTTCATATGGTATGTCATTAAAATTTCATTAACATGTTCTTATATCCTTTATATTATGTCTCTATAATGTTTTATGGATCATTTATGAATTGGTGACCTTGAGCCCTCTATTTTCAATGTTTTCTATTACCCTACAACAGAGCTGTTATACTACCGAATTTTCGTCTCAAAGAGACTCTCTCTTTTTCTCAAATTCTTTTTTTATTAAGTGATTACTCAAATCCCCCTTTTATATAGGGGTATTCACATATATATCCAAATGATCTATTTTAATTCTGGAATTTAATCACATGAAACCCACTTTCCTTTTTCTGTGGGTTTAAAGTGACATAAAGATCATGTCTTTAAAGTATTTTTTAAAACGTTATGATTATGAAATGAACCCATTTATTTTATGCTATATGGGTTATTTATGAAAAGTTTGATGGTGATATATGTGGCTCACATGATAATAAATACAAATTAATGGTGCGCCCTGATAGCGCTCTAATGAATTGGGTAAAGACTTAATCCCAATAGATGACCATTTTAAGGATACATTGGTGAATAACCTTGGTAAATTTTTAATGACACCCTGGGGATGGACCTTGGTGATACCAAAATGATTTTCTATTTTAAATATTGTAGCCACATCTTCATGTTCTGAAACACTTTATTTTTATTATGATATGCCTCATGATCTCTTTCTCATGCCTTAAAGGTATTTATCATGACTTTATTGATGTATCTCAAGTTCACATGTAAAATGTTTCTCTTGTTTCCCTTACTAGGACTTCTTCTCACCAGTTCCGTTGATGTATGCTCCCAAGTTATGAGATAATGTAATAAACTTTGGATGAAAAAAGAAAAATCCATTCATGTTTTTAAGAAATTTTTTTATGTCATCATGTATTAAGTTCCTGGTTTCCAAGACACTAAACATTAATGATCCTCAGTTTTATAAAATGTAATGAAAATTTATGTTATAAAAAGGTAGGATAATATATTGATTATATCAAAACCATTCCTAGAAAACGAGGATCAAGGGTTAGCGAATCCCTTTAGTCATTGATCGCCGAGATCATGCCTTCAAAACCACTCGTGAAACACCCTCATGCACCGTCCTTATCCACCACATCAAATTGGGATGAATGGATTTAATTAATCATTTTCTATATGCCCATAATATTACTTCATCATCGCAATATATCAAATACATCCTCGATCACGAGTCTTACCCAATTTATCGATCTATTACATTGAATAATAGTCATTAACTCAACTAAATACTATGTATTTTGTTGAACCACATTCTAAAGAAATTGGCTAAGATGAACATGCCATGAAATAGTGGAGAAATAAATAAACCATGAAAATTTGAAAATTGAACCTCACCCATAGTTGTTTTTCATATTCTATCCATTTTTGATTGATTGGATTAATAAAGAGGGATAAATCAATGAAAAAATAAAATCAAATGTAAATAAAATCAATCGTTGATGTGAGAATATATTCTTGTGCATATAATTTATTATCATTTGAATGGGATAAATAATGGGATATATATTATACAAAAAAATCCTATGTTAATTTGTATTGATCTATTTTAATGAAAAAATCTACATCATTATTATTGGTGATATTATTGAACTCCAATGGAACAACGATCCTCGAACTTGATTTGATCTGATGTCATTCTCTATGAACACTCTCTTCCAAGGGTATTTTTGATATATAGGTTTATGCATCAAACCCTTTGATCTTATCATAACCATATATGTATAGAGTATTTCAGTTCACTACATTGAAACAAATAAAATAAATAATTTTATAAATTAATTTTATTTATTCTCCCATTGATTTCAATTTATAAAAAAATATGATACTGATAATGATTACGTCACAACTAATGTAAAACAAAGATATGAACTCAATAGAACACTCATATTTCTAATTTCAGCATTTTTTATTCAAAAATTTTAGGAAAACTACACGTCTATGTTTATTAAATATATTTAATATATTATAATCATTATTTTCTGGCTCATCGGGCCATAGAACCACACTTCATATCATACTCTAGTCTTAAAATTATTTCTATACATATTCAAATCGGTTACATGGGAAAAATAGGGACATTATAGACTCTCCACCTTAGGGATTTAAGATAAAAAAATAAAAAATGTTACACAATGAGATTTGGGTATTGAGAACACATCTATGTCTCCCACTCCTAGATAATCTCCCATTGATTACCATGCTTCCACAAGAAATGATGTAAATAAATCAGATTCCCATGGATGATCATATCATTCTAATACACAATCTCAACTAGGCACTCTGCAAAATTATCTCAATCCTTAACATCCAGTTCGCCCCATTTAATAACATGTAATGGGTCTTGCATGTACCTCATTAGCCAATAAACATGGAAGACACTGTGTACCTGGTCCAACTACGGGGGTAGATCTAAGTGGTATTCCACCTCATCAGCTATATTAGGTATTTGTAAATGGCTAATGATTCATAGATATAATTTTCCACGATTGAAAAATATTTTCTTCCCATGTTGATGTGTGACATGTTGGATCAAATGTTCTCCCTCTTCAAATGATAAAGGCCTCAATTATTGGTCTACATATGTCTTATAATGGATATATATATTCATAATAATCTCTTGTAAGATCTAAAATTTATTTTTCATAGATTGGAAAAACTCAAGACCATAAGTGTGATACTCCTAGGCCAGTCCAACATAATGGTGAACTAATGGGCCACCTATACAAGGCCTCAAATGACGCCACACTGATGGTGGAATTGTGGTTTTTTCTATACAAAAACTCCACCAAGGGTATGCAATTCTCCCGACTACTACTAAATTATAATATACAAACTTGTAGCATGTCCTCTAAGACTTGAATGGTCTTCTCTATCTATAACTAGTCTGGGGGTGAAAATCCATGCTCAAATGCAACTGAATCACAAAGGAATCTTGTAAACCCTTTTGTAAGAGAGATGTAAAGTGATTTTTTTTTCATAAATGCTTATTAGGAGATCTCCATGAAGCTTAACTATCCCTTACACATTGAGGGGTCCCAATATCTCAACTAATCATTGATTATATATAGCTAGTGTGTGGGCCTACATGGTGAGTTGTTATACAATCACCCAAATGGAATCATGTCCTATAGATGTATATGGTAACCCCATCATTAATTCCATTGATATCCCATCCAAATTCCACTCTAGAATCTCAATGTGTTGAGATAATCCAAATAGAACCCAGTACCCATCCAACACTTACTAAAAAATAATACATCAAGAGAAAAACTCTACAACACATTTCTTCATCCTTTTCCACTGGAACTACCACCTATGGTAATAGAACGTATTTTCCACACCTGGATGTACTACTAAGTGTGATGTATGAAAACCACTCAACACATCCTTTATCAATGAAACTTGTACGATCTTCTATCATCTAAAAACAATAAAATGTTTCCCACCCTCAGAAACCCATCATGAGCATGTACATTGGATATCTGAGTATTTAGGGTCTCACCATCAGTGTCCCCATGTTTTTCCTACCTAAAACTGTATAAAATAGTATGGGTAACAACCATATATTGGAGGTAACATTCTCTATCCCCATTCCCAATGGATAACTACAATGAGACCAAATTCTCTAATGCCTCACTCAGTAGCTACGAACAAGATCTACCACTGAGAGCATCAACTACCACATTCCCCTTATCAGGAGCATAAAAAACATGAAGTAATAATCCTAGAGAAATCCATTTATTTCCTTTGAATCAATTTAATATCCTTCATATATAAGATACTATTTATAATCTTATGTTCATAATAGATGATAAAACACTCACCAATATTATAGTTTCTCCAAATAATCAGTTTGAAGATTATTACTAATGGATCAAGATCATGGGTCACATAGTTCTACTCATTTGGAGTCAACTGATGTTAACCACAAACAATCACCACCTTCCTATACATCATGATTGATACAATCCTAGCCACTTATTAATCAAATATGACTACATACATGACACCTGAGTCCTGTAATTTAAATATGGGAGTGCTCTGCAATACATGTATGAACTCTTGGAAAGCATGTTTTCACCTCTCCATCAACATGAACGGTTATCCTTTTCAAGTAAAATATGTCAACATGGATTATATCCTAGAGAAATTGGGTACAAATATCCAATGGTATCATTCCAACTCAAGGAAGCTTTGTTCCTATGTCACCCACTTGGGAAGATCCCAAGCTAACACTACCTCAACCATTGTTGGGTCCACTACTATAAATTCTATTGAAATAACATATCCCAGAATGTGGAACTCCTAAATCCATAATTGGTTCTCTGATATCTTAATATAATGATAGTTCTCTCATAGTACGTATAGGGCCACCTTCAAATTTCTCATGTGCTCCTCCTTGGACACCGAGTGAACTAGGATATCATTGATGAAGACTACCATAAAACCATATAATAAAGGATTAATGATCAGGTTCATAAGTCCCATGAACACCTCTGGGTGTTCATCACACCAATGGTCCTCAACAAGTACTCATGGTGACCATAGTTACATCCGAATGTTGTCTTCTATATATCCTTTTCCTATACTTGTAGCTGGTGAAATATGGATATCAGGTCAATGTCCATGAACCATCATGCCCAAATAAAATGATCTACGAGTTCATTGATCCTTGTTAATGGATAATTTTTCATTATGGTCACATGGTTTAGGTGACAATAATACCAAAAAATCCTCAAGTTCATGTATTCCTTCAAGAAAAATATCATTGGGGATGCCTTGGGTGAAAAAATGGGTCAGATAAATCCCTTCCATTATAAGTCCTCTACCTGTATCCTTAACTCACAATTAACCCTAGGAGCCACCCAATATAGTGGTGTAGATATTAGGGCTATCTCTGGTTGTAGGAAAATATGAAACTCTTTCTTTCATCGGGGAGGTAAACATAGAATGTCCACAAGGAAGACATAGTCATACTCCACCCACCACTATAGGAAACTTTAACTCATAGAACCTACTAAACTAAGATTCATACTATCCAAATAATGTTTAATTTACTACAATCTCATATTGATGAGTCCATCCTACTCTGTCTAGATTTCCTTTTCACTCACAATAGAAATGCTCATCCCATAACTATGGAAACTCCGTATTCTCTGCTAAAAATAGTCTATCAAGGCATGAACTATAGATCACATGTTCATACCTAATATTACATCATATTTCCTCATATTCACTAAAAATATATCTCAAAATAGTGTCTTAACTTTAATAGTTAGGTCACACCATCGATGGAAGTGTGTGATTACTTAGTGTCCACTAGTAGGAGTCTCTAAGTGCATGATTTGATCCTAGTGCTCAATTGGAATATCTATGTCTTGAACTAGAAAAGTGGAAATAAATGTGTTAATATCACCCATGTCTATCAATACTTAAAATAATGTATAGAGTACTTAGATAGTACCACACATCATCTCTAAAGTCCTTGTGTTGTAAGACTCAATCATCTGTAGCTGTCCTCATCCCTGTACCCCAGCTCCCTATTCCGAGTGAAGAGCACCAGAGGGTGGTGGTGGTAAAAACTCACAACATATTACACCTCCAATTGAACTCCCAACTCCTATTACACAACCTAAACCCTACAAAAGTTCCTTCCCCTAATTCAAGCACTTCTTAGGTGGACCATCAACTATCTCTCTATCATCCGTACATTTGGTCGGATAATCTCATGCAAGATATCCATGTCTGTCACAAGAGAAGCAATGTCGCTCCCTATGGTAACTAGATCTATCTCGTGAGACCTAAACCATAGAGCCTATATCCAAGGATCACCTCCTGAAATGTCACACATTTCCTTGTCCTATTATTTATCATCATCTCCCTTCCATTTAATTGTTTTCTACTATGTTTCTATTGTCAACACTAACTGTTTGTGTCAGCTACGCCATGAAAACATAAAGTATCGACGAACTCTATAGTATCCCAGTACAATAATGAATGAATATTGGTATCAAAATATATATAATATCTATGAATATACCTCTCTCAATGGTTTGACGCTAACCATACTGTTGAAATACCATATACATAGAGCACCAAGAAAGGTTAGTGAACGTTGATAAATACTTAGCCATAGATGCAATGCCTTGCTAAACTTGTAGAAGCTATTGGATGCACACATCAATCAGAATAGCTTGAAAACTTTATTTCATAAAATGTTCTGAATGTCTAATGAAGAAAGATTCATCTCATCATATAATTAAGTCACTTAGCCCCATAACCATCTTATATTTTTATTTAGAGGGATCACATCCCTAACCAACATAAGGTCTGTAGGTTTCTTGATAAGACAAAATGCTCTTATCCCTACCTCAAGATAGTCCTCATCTACATTGGGGTCTGGATCTCCTTAGAACCTTACAGGTCACTATCACTAAAACACATGAAGTTCACTCAGTCTACACAACTCATCTAATGGTATTGTCAATACCATCAACTTATTGATATGTGGTAGTAATACTATTTTACCATCTAGTGGTAACACCTCCTAAATAGGTCCGTGTATTGAATTTTCATCACTAAGATGATCATAATCATGATTCTATTATAGAACCTTACCTGGAAAACCACATGAAGACATCCTGAAATAGATAAGATGTACCCTAGTCAATGATTATATCTAGAGAGATGAATCAAGAAGGTCATGAAATCCAAAAAAACATTCCAATATGTTGTATATACCATTTTTTCGTACATTATGTTGCTACATGAGATACATCGACAAATAGGAAGTTAGAGTCCTGATAAATGGATACATTGGACACCACACCAACACTAGAGTCCCTGGATTAAGATATAAATGAAAAACACTAAACCTAATTTCTATTAAACCCAAACCAATCCCACAAATTAGGTTCCTAATTTAGATATAGCTACATCTAATATAATAATGTCATGACCAGACCCAAATGGGAAAGAACTATGACTACCCCTAGCCCACTTCCAATAGGCCACGAGCTAGTGACCAGCACCAATAAAGAATATCAAAAACATGAGAGCCCTTAGCCTAATTCCCCCACACACACACATATCTAATCCCATAAAATTATGAAATGTAAAAAACCAATAACCATTCATGCATACATATAAAATCTTACCATTAGCGTATGAAGACAATATTTTGGAAGGTAATGCCCAAATACAACCCCACCAAAATAATCATAAAATAAGTCCAACCTATGAATTATGAGAGGACTGATGAAAATGAAACCACAATAACACACCCCAGTCTATCTAGTTCAATACGATTGGTTCAGTATTGGTCCCTCTTTAACTCAATCAAAAGGTCAGTAGTCTACATAAGGTACGACATGTGTAGGAATATCTTATATTGGGCTGAGTATAACAATACCCAGTAGGACACCCTGAAATCACCAATCATAAAGAATTAGGAATAGTGTTCATCTCATCATAGTGATATTAAAATAGCATACATATTCAGTATATTAATATATACTCATAGAAGACACACATTATAAAGGTATGGTCACAACCGTAAATACAATGTAGGATTCATGTCTGAAGGTTCTATATAACACTAGTCTGAGGGAACACACTCAATGAGTTAAATATCATATATGATGTATGGGTGATATGTAATGCTCATTTGGTATCTCTATAAGATGTATGAAGTGGAAGTATAAAGAGAATGACACATAGATGGGGTCCACACCCAAGGTCACGGTGTATACCAACAACACAATCTAGATTAACCTATAATGAGGGTGTGTAGTGTTGTTCATTACAATTATAAGAACCCAAAAAATGGAAAATGATGAGGTCAAAAGATCTCACCCCAGGCCACATGGAACAATTCAATCCACTCTATTTGATATTGAATTTCATCAGAGGGAATCCCCATCCTAAGAAAATAATGAGATTATATAATAAAACCTAACAGAAAGGATCAAGGGAATGTACCCTAATGAAAATTTTCCAAGACGAAGTGGAAAAGGGATCAATTCCTTCTTATAGATGTTACATTACATGTACTATGAGTACACAACGTGTCCCTTCTACACTGTGCTCTACTAGTGTATCACAGACTGTGACCATGTAAGTTCTTTTGTACATACCATGTGACCAACCACACAATGCCTGTGGGGCCAAAAAACATCCAGGGAATTTACCCTATATACATGTTTAGATTATTTTTATGATGTACATAGCATTTGGTTCTCCCACATGTAATGTAATACCTACAAAATGCAATGGCGTGTACCTCCTGTACATGCTGAGCTATCTGCAAAGGTGTACAATATGTGTGACATGAACCACATGGAATGTAACACTACCCATCATCAAGGATTTTACCTCTTATAAACACTAATATCACCACCTAGGGACCACACACCATGATGTAGGTACCACACGCTGTGTAATCCTTATCTCTGGGTGTAAACCCAAGTCACTTCTCTGTGGGTACCATAAAATGTGTATCTACAGATTACAAACTATGTACCACTTGAATTCACATAAATATATAACTATTTCATGTGTCATTCAACATTATGTCACCACTGTAAATCTTTCAAGAAAATAAGGATCCACAGTTAGCTTCGCCCCATCATCACCGATCGCTAAGATATGTCCATCAGAACCACATGGGAAATTCCCTCATGCACCATCCGTAGCCACCCCATCAAACCTTAAGGAAAATAATTCATTGATCCATTCTAATATTCCATCAACTATCCTTATTTTTTACTGTATCCTAATCAAATCCTTGATGATGAGTTTTATTTATAGTATCAATCAATCACAACGAAGAACGGTCATGAAGTGATCGAATACTGGGTATTTCGTCTAACTATGGGGCAAATAGTTTTCCCATGATGAAGGTATGAAGAAATGCTGGAGAAATAAATAAAACATAAAATTGAGAGTATTTAACCACATACTATGTTAATTTTAATCCTAGATCCATTGTCAAAGATTGTATTAATTAAGAGGGATAAATCATCGAATAAATAAAACAAACCATACATAAAATCAATTTTCAATGCACGATTATATTCTTGTTCATAGAATTCATATTTGTTTGAACAAGATAAATAACATAATGGAAATCATAAAAAAAATGTCCCAACATGAGTGGGATAAATTTCTCACGAAGAACTAGTCTGTGTCATTAACTTTGGCAATATCCTTGAACTCTGATGGCGCAATGATCCTCAATATTAATAAGATCTGTTGTTGTTCTCAAAGAACACCATCTTCCAATGGTCTTCTGGATCTTTAGGAATAAGTATCCAAACCTGAAGTATTAATATAAATGTATATTTATTTGGGATTTTAAGTTGATGTGTCAAAAAAAATAATTAATTTTTTAATTCATCTGCTACTGCACATTATAAAAACATCCAACTCCAAAAAATAATATGTCATTATTAAGATAAAATCTGTGATATAATCTCCACAAATATTTCAAAGTTTGGATATCGACCTCTATTTAAGAGTTATTATACTTTTATGGAAACTAAGTCTATTTGTTAAATATATTAAATACATTTCAGACATTGAATTTAATATCACTAGGCCTCGAAATCACACATCTTCTTAATGACTGGTTAGGAAATTATTACTAGATATTTTCAAAGACCTTGCAAGGAAAAACAATTAAGTTACAAAATAAAAGGATCAAAATAACTATTATAGTTGGATTGTGATATTAATCTCACTTTAAGTTGTTCTTAACACTTTATGAAGAGAGTGTGTTATTAATGATAGTATAAATGGTCCTATTATTTTCATTATGGATCCATATCTAATAAATTATAGGGTTTAGTATTTAAACCCAAGGTATTGTTAGTCATCCCATGCTACTAGTTTTTGTTTATAGGTATCTTAATAATTCGTTAAGCAATTTCTAAGGACTACCACAAAAAGGTTAGTGTCATTTTTATTGATCATTTACATAGAATTAAACCCAATTACTATCCCACATGCAATATGTTACAAATATATTTATGGAATTTCTAAACTCAATTAATGTAATTTGAATGTAAAGATATCATTTGGAAAAGTGATTCACCTTATGAAACAACAAAATAATTTTGTTATATGGCATATAGAAGTCTATCATTATGTATTGACAATTGAAAATTGAATGAAGTGAAAATAAAAAAAATATGTACCATTTTTCTCAGATTTATCGTTTTTCTTATCAATTTAAGGGAGATATATAATTTTAGATAATTGATATTTTCTGAGTATTTTATTTTCTAAAGGTGTGGGAGGATGACATGTTAGAGATATCTTTATTAAGTCACTATTTCCATTATATGTTTTTATTCATGGCTTTAATGTGGAGTAAGGCAGTTCTAATGTTCTTGGAATTGATGAATCAAATCATCCACAAGTATTTGGATGAAATTTTGGTTGTATTCATTGAAGAAAAATTTTATTAATTAAAGATCTAAATTTAATTATAAATAACTTTTTAATTTTTTTAATGAATTTGATGTGATCATAATTGATAAGTGATGTTCTATAAATGTTATTTTTCGATTGAAAAGGTGAAATTTCTAGGAAATATTTTTTTGAAGGAATATATGTTGTCCCAGATTTAGTAAAAGCATTGATGTCTTCTACGATACCCATGAATAACATTGAAATCCATATTTTTCCTGGTTTTTCTGAATATTATCAATGATTTATTAATGACTCTTGAAAATTAGTATCACCATTGAAAGGTTAATAAAAAAAGAGTAATATTTAAAATAGATTGTTAGTAAGAGGGAGATTTTGATGAATGAATTAGAAGGCTTACATATAATCTAATTATTTTCACACCTGAGCAAGATGATGACTAGGAATTATATTGTAATTATTAACAAGTAGGTTTCGTTTGTTTCCTTATGTTATGGGGTTTTTCCTAGAATATGGGTTGGGATGGCTAAAACCACATCAGAAGACCAACACTATTCAATATTTGAAATTTATTTGGTATTATATTCTTTTAAAATCATGATACATTATCTCTTTGGTAATAAATTCATGGTATTCCATGATTATAAGAATTTGATTTATATATTTTTACAAAATGATCATAATTTGAGACACATATGTGTGTATAGTATCTTATAACACTTGATTTTATACATTTATACATCCCTTGAAAAGGTAATTCTATAAATATAGATTAACATAGGGAGACTCAAACTGAAGCTATTAAAGAATCAGATGAACATTGAAATCTAATGGGTTTTTCCCTAACATTTATTTTAAGATAAATAGAATAAAAATTATTGTATTTATTTCTAGAAAGAATGAGACTTATCCAATATTAGAGGAACCAAGGGAGTCATTTTTATCTAACCCTAAATATAGGTGGATGTGACCCACATATATTTATAGGGATACTATTAATTTGTGGATTTAGGAAAAAATATTTGACAAGTATTTTAAAGATAAAGTGATTGTTCCTGTGTCTTTGAGGAGTGATGTGATAGCGAGAAACCACCATTAATATAAAGAAGAATACCTAGGAATATAATTTATATAACATGAAATATAATGGATATTTTTATGTCTATATTTGAAAAATTATTTTTCCAAATATGCATCCTGATATTTGGTTGGTTATCCAATAAATGCAATGCATCAGTGTCACTCAGGTTTGTTGCAACCCTTACCTATACCAATGTGAAAGTTGATTGTAATTGTTATAAACATCATGATGGGCATACCTAAATAACCATTAATACATGGACCTACTTTTGTTGTGTTAGACCAAAACAAAAAAACAAAACATGTATTACCCATTAAATAGGCTAATACCATTGAATACCATACATGTTGTATATCAATAATATTATTCAAGATTCATAGAGTTTATAAGATTATTACTTTTTATAAATACCATTATTTTACATATAGATACTATAAGGGAATTTAAAATTTTTGGCATACCCATTTGAGGTTATATATGACCTAATATTCTCATATTGATGGGTTGATAGAACATATTATTAAATTATTGGAGGATATGAATTAAGGATGGATTTTTTATTCTTGGAGATTATGGGAAGAAAATTTGTACTTGGATTAGTATTCCAGTAATAGTAGTTATAATTCCACTATTTTTATAGAAACATTTTAATAATTATATGGTATTCCTTGTTGATTACAATTTTTTAGGGTGAAGTTAAGTGAAAAGTCTATTATTAGAGTGAATTTAGTGTAGGAAACAACATACCAAATTAATGATATATGGAATTTTTTTATGAGAAAAAATGATAAAGGAAGTTGTATAGTGGTAATATATGACAACCCTTAGCATTTAATGTGGCTTATCATTTATTGTTTCATGTTTTTCAGCATTTTAACAACAAAAAGTTAGTATGGAATGAAATATACCACCATATATTGTGTGTCATTTTGAAATTTTGGAGAGGCTTGATGAAATAACATACCACTTTGAATTAACATCTTGATACAAATAAATTCATATTGTCTTTCATGTATCAATGATAAAAATATAGTTATAGGATTTATCTCATGTTCTTGAGTGGAATTTAGTGGAACTAGAACTTGGTATGAATTTTAATAAAATGCCTCGGAAAATCACAAACAAGTAAGAGAATTTATTATTGGGATAGTATATCCCTTAATTTGGGTGTTTCTTCTGTATCGAAATGTCTATCAAGGAAAAAAGGAATGTGAATCTAACATGAAATATCCCTAGATAGTAATATTTGAGTGAATAATGTAACACTCCATGGGTAATTTTTTTTTATGGTGTGGAGAACTGAAACACACATATTTTTATAATTATTTAAAAAAATAGGTTATGAATTTTTTAGTCAAAGTGGAAAAATCAATAAGGTGTTCAATATAGTTTAAATTAAAATTTCGATATAAAAAAAATAAAAACTAAATCCCCAATTTGTTAAAAACTCCCAGTTAATAAAAACAATAAAAATATATAATATTATTTTTCAAATAGATATTCAAAAGAGGAATCAAGGATAAGTTAAAATAACATTGAATATACTATATATTTTAAACTAATTAACTTAAGAAAAAAATTAAATATAAGCCAAAAAATAGAATTAAATATTAGAGTAATGCTTTTTAAATAGTAATGAATATCAATGTGGGTTTGATTTAAAATAAAGAAAACAAAACCGATGAATCATAATTCAATTTTTAACAAGGGGTTCAATCTCAAGAGGAGAATTAATTCCCTCCAATTAGATATTACATGTTATCAAGTAGTTTATTATAAAATAAATGGATCCACAAATATTATTGGATATAAAAACAATAACACATAGGACATTCCAGAAATAGGGACTCTTCATTTTTTATACATGTGGGAAGATAAAATACCAGGTCACCCAGGACCTATTCCATAGTTCTTCATGGGAATAAATGAAGTTTACTAATCAGGATTCATGTATCATTGCGAGGGGGTGAATTATTAGTAAATTTTTTTAGGTTTCCTTATTTTGGAAACAGCCTTCACCTCCTATTAAAGAGTACTTTCCCTGCTGAACACAATCTAAAAATACATCCACAAGAATACATGATTTAGAAGGTTTATTACTCAACAAGAGTAGCTACATCCCTGGTATTTTTATAAAGACAATCCTGTACCACATAGTCCACTTGAAATCAATCCTTTTATGTGGAATAAAATGATTGGGATATACCCTTTAACTCATGTAGCACTTGGAAAACAATCTGTTAGCATGTGTGCACCCTCTTAGAACAAATAGAGTAATTCAATGTTTTTGTATTTCTTGACAAAATTTCACAAATCTGATCCCTTAAATCAATTAATATCTTTTCTAACCATAAGATGAAGAGAAAATCTTGTACATTGTAATGATACATTGTCTGACACCCCAGTGTAATGTTGATGAAAATTTAAATAACATTCCATATAAATTTTGCTACACAATTCTACAACTCGCAGAGCTCATTCGCAAAGCTCCTTCGTGAAGCTCCCATCCATCGCAAAGCACAATAGTTCACATAGTTTACTAGTTTGGAGAGATCACTAGTTCCCAGTGCTCACTATTTCATAGATCTCACTAGTTTTCAGAGCTCAATGTTTCGTAGACGTCAATATGACCTTTGAAAATTACACTTCTTTCGAAATGATAAATGGCCCATCGTGAAGCTCCTTCCCTTCGTAGAGCTTAGTGTCTTCATAGAGCTAACTGCCTTCGCGAACCTTCTTCTCAATTCGAGAGTTCCAGAATTCTCATTGAGTATCTCCACTCTTCTCAAGGGGGTACGAGACTATTTATTTTATTTTAATTTTCAACAAACTCCAAAACCTTCCTCAACTCATCAGTTCCATGCAAACATATTTCACAGAGCTTTGAAGTTTCATATGAAATTCTCTGTTTTTTGCAAATCTCAATGTAAAGTTTCCCATATTTCAACAATCTTCATAACTGTAGAGAATTTCTCTACATACCTTACACTATTAAAATGATCCACCCACAATGCTCTTCACCACTACAATACTATCTTGAAAAGATCTTCACCATTTCCATTCACAAAGCTCATCGTAGTCACAAAGAACGCCATCAACATTCTTCACATATTTGAAAATCTAATTCATGAAGCCCATCATCATGAAATTCAAACCTTTTCCATATTTTGATGATATATTCAATGAAATACACATTTCAAATTCTATCCCAACTCAAAATTTTGGACCCCAAAAATTTAGAAACCACTGGAAAATGACACCAATTTAGAAACTTGCATCTGTAAAACCAACCATGCTGATTAAAAGAAAATTGTCTCCCCCTTTCTTCATATATCTTGCATATCAAGTTATCCAAACTACATAAGATCTTTACGAAATATAGACTATAAAATCATCATCATATTTACCAGGGAATGTATTGTAACTTACCTATCTTCTATTAATATACAATGTTGTGTGATTTTATTTCTCCTCAAACATCCTTGACAATATAAGACAATAACTAAAATGAGAGAACTTATTACTTCATTTTCCATCCAAATTGGTCCCAAAAATAAAAATGAAAGACTTTATAGAATATCTATTACTCTATAGCTTAATTTTATTTTTATAGATAAATAGAGAAATAAAAAACACATCTTGAAATTTAAGCACTAATGGAACGACAAAGAGAGAAAAAATGAAAAATTTTGATGCAACTCAATGAAATTTTTTTTTTGATTTCCTAGAAATTTTCTTTGAAAGGATCTTTGAAAACTCTCTTAGAAAATTCTATGAAATAGTGCATTGTAGAGTCTTATCTATTGAATATGTGAATGTTTATAATAGGCAATGTTATTCTATATGAGATAAAATGTTTTTAGCATCCCGCACACCACCTATTACATTTTCACAGTATCAGATATTCTTGTTAAATAAATATTCATAAAAGAATCCATTGGAGAAAAATAAATGTAATTAATCTTCATTTAATGATTCAAAAAATATTAGTTGGATATTTTAAAGACTCCAATTCTATGTTAGAAATGGAAAAATTTCTTCAGTTTAAATCTAGTTATTTGATCTGATGGAAACACGACATGGTCAGTCGATGCAATAAGCTTCCATGATTGGTTCAACACTTCACATAGTAAATTCATTTATACATGTGTTAGGTTCATTACATCGTGAGGTAAGTAATTTATTCATGTGCTCACAATAGTAATAAAAATAATTAGTATATTAATTTATGAAAAATTATACATACCTTGGCATAATAACATGATATATTCACATAGTAATAGGTTTCTTTCATAATCACTAATCTGATTCACTTGTCCAGTTACATGGTTGGTATAAATCCATCTTATGGTAGGTTTATTGTATATTAAATAAAGTTATTTTTAGAATATGGTAACCTCAATCATTAATGCATGGTTAGTTCATGACTTAGAAAAAATTTTCCCATCTAACTCATGCTATGTATATTTTTCAAGTAGAAAGGTGATGTATACCATGTGGTAAGTTAACATATAATTTGTAGTAAGGTGAAGTATATCATCTAGTGAGGTGAAACAGTAACTTGTCATTCATAAGGTAAGGTGGCATGGATGAATCTATATTTATTCATTTTTTTCAATTTTTTTCCAAAAAAAGTAACTAATACAAAACATGAGATTGATTAAAAATAATAATGACATGATTTGGGATCATTAAAATAGGGATATGTATGTCGAATACCGTAATCTCACAATTTTTATGACAAATAATTCATTAAATTTTAATTTAAATGTGTTGTATATAACAAAACTATATTTTTAGATAATTAAAATAGTAGTTCAACATGTTATGAAATCGTGAAATGTTTTCTAATATATTCAATTTATTTTATTTTTACAGTAATCAATAATTTAATCCAACTTTTTGGATTATATAAAATGTAAGGAAGGAATAAAAAATAGTAAGTGTAGAAAAAAATGAGAATAAAATATAATATCTGATTAATATAACAAAAAGTGTTTAAAATGATTAAATTGATGTATATATTAGATATTCTAACATGAATATTAATGTGGTGTATCCCTAACATATGTAGGAATAATAAGGACTTTTCCCCAGATGTAGAGGTAGAATTTGACGTAGTTTGAGGAGTAAATGAGTAATTAGGCTCACTATTGACCATACCTTTTGAAACTAGTCTAATCTACAAAAAGGATTTTATAAGAGTTAGGAAGAAATAACCAATGGTAGGAGATGTTTTAGTTAAGGATAAATGAATTACTAAAATGAATATCAGAACTATATAAAATGTATATAGATAAGGGTCCATCGATAAGGTGAAATTACCGAATTACCTTAAACTATTCTCCAGAGCCTAAAGAATATCATCTATATTCTGCATTAAATTATCCAAAAAAATATTCATAACGTTTAGCTTCTGAAATTTTTATTTAAATTCTTTAGTTAGTCATGGAATATTCATGTACAGAAAAATAGTTCTAAACATTATGTTTATATCTAACTTTGGGAAGCTCCTACTCCGTTAAAAATCAATCACATTCATTATGTTTTATCGATCTAGACTAGCCTACTTGGAATACTATATAACTACTTATCGGGTCTTTGTAACATGATTTCAATAACCCATCATATATAGAATCATGTGTTATTTTTATTTATTAAAAAAATCATAACTTATGAGTTGTTTTATCTTTTCCTCATTCATAATTGATTGTGTTGGAAGAGTAGGAGGTGGTACATGAGTAGGTTTAAACACAATATTCAAAAACTGGGGGTCAAATTGAATCATCACATCAGATATACCATCATGGAGAGCACAATCTTGATCTCTGAACAATTCATTTTTATTTTGTATCATCTTTATTCTGAAACAAATGTAAGCTAAATATGATTGATTAACAGAGAAACAACTTCATAAATATCGTATTTTCTCAATTTTTATAAAGAGTTTTCAAAATTGGAAAATTAATTTGTGAACATATATATTATTTTGGATTTAAACACAATCATGTCATCCTTAGTGACATATGAATTAGAATGAATGGAGGGTGCAAGAGAAAAGGGATATTGATCACTAGCTTGATGCCAACTATCTATGTCAATTGCTTCCTCCACTGATCTATCAGAATATGAAACTATTACCTAATGAGAAATAAGCTAAGATTCCTCACTTTCCATGGTGAGAGTAGGACCAAATTTGTTTTGAATGTCCGAATCAACATAAGGTACTATTGGAGAAACCTCAGTTCTCTCTTCAATATCAACCACAACAATCAAATATCCTTTTAGAGTACTTTGAATAGAGATAATGGAAGGTTCACCATGTCATGTTGGACTACATACATTATCATCATCATCATAGTTAGGATAGTCTAAGCCTAATACAAAAGCTCCAGTGTACTTCTATCCCTTACATGTTTCAATTAGAATAGTCTATCTAGGACTATTCCCAACAATATGAAATCATTAAGAGAATTTCCAAAATTTATAATATCCAACATACTGACCCCATGTTTTGATCATCCCATAAGGCATTATAATTCCATTATTAAGGTCTAAAACTTTTGTATCTTTATCCTTTTCTATTTCTTTGTCCTCAACAACTAATTCAAAAACATCTTATTTATATGGAGAAACATCATAATCTGTCTATTCCACAACCTCATCAGGTTTTTAAGCTGAATCCATATATCCATATGTCTAGTAGAAAAATGTAATAGGTTAAACTAGTCATAAAGTTTCTCTAGAAATGCCACCCATCCCTATTTCCATAGATATGAGTTAACTCTAATTTTCATTCAAATATTTTTAGTAATTCAAAATCCTTCAATTGAATTTATTATTTTATTCCCCTTGGAAACTAATACTTTATACTCTTCAAAGGGCAAAATGATCACATGATAATGTAATGAACTAGACCTCAAAGTTTGCTTGTACAAATCAACTATATATATCAGGATATTTCTGAAAAGACTGATTTGAATATAATTTTCCATAAAAAATAATAAGAATAGATCCCAAAGCCATAGGATTATAAAATTCCCTTTTCGTGGTAAAATCAAATGCAAAATGAACTTTTCTAGTACCCATCATTATCTATTAATCTTGGAATTAGTAGTTCTCTTAGGGGTTCCAATCCAAGTTAGTTCATCTTAGGAATTTTGAAACTCAAAATGAGCAAGATAAATAGGATAAGAGATTTTAAAATCATTATATTCTCTTATGTGTGGGATATCCAAAAATGTTTACAAATCTTTTGAGGAAAACTATTGAAAATCACCTCTAACCATAGTTCTGATTCTATCTGTTTTCTGATTCGGTAGAAAATCTAGGTGCACATCAAATTCATCTAATATATTTGAATAAAAATTCCTACTATTTTAATTAATTCATGAATCAAATATCTAATTTTGAATCATATTAAATAACAATGATCATAAATAACAATGATCTTTTCGATTTCAACCATGGTGCATCGACTTATTTTTCATCTAAAACTAGATGATAGATCAAGTGATGATTATTCACCTATACAGATGCAATATATATCCTTTTTTATTTCCTTAGTTTCTTGTTAAATGTGTCCATGTGTAAAGACCACGAATTTACAATTAATATTTTTAATTAAATGGGAATTTTATGAGTCTGTGAAAATTGACGGCGTGTAATTCCAAGGCCCGGTGTGCCCAGATTGAAATTCTAAATTTTTTTCGGGTCTGTTCAGTAAACATGTGAGCAAGTTTTTGTAACTTTTGAACCTGTGCTCTAAATTAAAATCTTAGGGCAATGTTGAACTCATAACACTGGTATTCGTTTAAGAATATATTCACCTCAACGACATTTGGTCAAGGGAGAAAGTTAATATTTGGGTTTTTTGGGAAAGAATAAAATAAAATAAAATTCTGTAACATTTTATTTTATTTTTCTTTGGAACTCCCATGTGGATGTTAAGCGGTGGGGACAAATTGACCTAAAACCTCTCAACAAAGGTTATGGTGGTGGTGACCACCCAAGCCTAACCTCCCATGTAGGCTATGGTGGTGGGAACCACCCAAGACTTAAACCCCCTTGAACTCCCCTTTTAATGGGGAGAAACCTCTTGAGCTTCCCCACTATAATGGTGCCACCCCCTTTAATTAATTTTATCAAAACATTTAATTAATTAACCCGATTTGAAAATTATGTCAATAACTTAATAGGAAAATCAATATATTATTTGGGCTACCTATTCATTTCAGTGGGATTGGGAGGAAGTAGCCTTGGGAGAATGCACTCCAACGAAGAACACCGACTTCGACTCTGAATTCTTCCTCTAGAAATTTTTTGATGAGGAACGACTTCAACGTCAATGAACCAATGATTGAGGAAATGGTTACATCAATGACGTCCATCTATTCCTAATGACATTGTCTCATTCCCCGTAGAAAATCATCAATAAATAAAATGAATGAGGTAGGGTTTGTTATTGAATTCATGTAATTTCTCGATTAAATTCCTCGTTCATTGAAAGCATGGTGAACGTGAATCAACCAAAACGAGTTGATCCACAATTACTATGAAATTTATGAATTTTTCATTCTTGATTCAAGGTTTTTGTTGAGCTGCTTGTTACCACTCTAACGCGGAGGGTGTGGGCCAAACAAACATGGCCCGACCCCTCCGTCATTTCTCTTTTTGTGTGTTCTTCGTGATGGTGACGATGACAGGTGCCGGCATTTGTCACTATTGGAACTTGAGAATGGCGGCTGAAACAACCACCGGCCTCCATGAAGGTGACGATGCAATGGTGCCGCCCAGGGGCCTCCGTTGTCCATGGACCATGCAGCCAGCGCTGCCCCGCAGCCTCATCGCGCCTCCTCATGGCCTCTATCGTCTATGGCTCTAGCGGCCACCGTTGCCCCGCAACCTTGTCGTGCCGCCCCGCGGCCTTGCCGCCCACCCCGCGGCCTCACCGTGCCACTCTGGGGACTAGCCTCACCATGCAACCCCTTTGTTTTGGCCTTACCGCGCCGCCCTGCGCCCTGCTACACCGCCCAGCGGCATCACCGCGCCGCCCCGCGGCCCTCCGTGACGCCCATCCCCCCTCTTCAGACCACTCGTGGCCTCTGCGCCCCTCGCGGTCTCTGTTCCCCTCACAGCCTCCATGGTCCCACATGGCCCCACGCGTCCCATGTAGCCACCACGCCGCTACCAGGCTGGGCCACCTAGTGCAGGATGGCCCGGGTCAGTCCGACCGGGTCGGACCAGACCCGGACCCACATTGACCTATTTACGGATTTTTGGCCATGTCATTGGCACCAGGAATCTGTTTGATGAACCATATCTATCTTCGAAAACCTTGTAGTGAGAAGGTCCCTTTGGTATACTCCACAAGTGTTTTGGATAATGTTGGGTAATGGTCGGGTTGGATGAAGCACGAATCCAACCGGGCCCTTGGGACTAAAAGGCTAACAACTCACAAACCGGGCGTCTGATTGACGCACCGTCTATTGCGTTGAGACCCCTAAGACAATGAGGTCCTTTTGGATACTTATTCATGAGGCTTTGTGTTAGTGGGAGTATTGAGAAGTGGATTGTGGAGTGGACCCTCCTTGAGATGAGCGAGCTTAGCGTGGGAACCCTGTAGCTAGCTGTGCGGTGAAGAATGAAGAGTGATCCTGTGCGGTTCTGCAACTACCGATCCTATGTGGGTCATCCCCGAGCGATCCTGTATGTGTTAGAAACTAGATATCCTCTATGGGTCATCACCTAGAGATCCTATTTGGGTAATCACCTAGCGATCCTATGTGGGTCAGCACCGAGCGATCCTGTGCTGGTCAGCACTGAGTGACCCTGTGTGGGTATGCCTCTTAATAGAGTAAGTTGATTAGGTAGTTACATCTAATCATATCTACTACTATACCTAAGTTAAAATTTGTATGAGATGCATCTGTACCTGTGTGGTACTTTCCTTCGTGGTAATACCTTAGTGGTATTTTTCTGTGTGGCGTACCTGTGTGGTACTATCCTTTGGAGTGGGTCATTGTGTTTTTCTCATGATTGAGATGGGTTTACTTGATAACTTAGGTACATGTATGGGAATATACCTAAGTAGGGTTATCAGTTGACTTCATTCTTTGTGTTTAATATTTTGTGGATTTTGTGAGACCTTGAGGGTCTCGGGGTCCCGTCTAAGTATCATTATACTCACCCCTGCACAGGATATGCCCGCACCTTGTTGTGTTTGGCGCAGACGACTGAAAGCGCTGACTGAGGAAAAGGGTACCGGGACATGAGTTAGTTCGGAGGTGGACATTAAACGAGGTGTACCACAGAGAAGACCTGATCTAGAGCTATACCTCCCCTTTAGGTGGGCTCCTTGGTAGGTGTTCGTAGGAGTGTTTTTCAGATATTCCTTTACTTTTCCATTTTTTGTACATTACAATTAGGCTTGTATTATAGCCCCTTTTTCTTTTAGTACACACTATTTTTTATACAGTTTAATTGTTGTTCGTATCTTGCTGCATGCTTGGTTTTGTGTGTTTACAGGTTATAAAGGTAATTCCTTCCCAGTTTAGGGAATATGCCTTTCAGTGCTAGTCACCAGACCCTAGCCTGTGGAAGGCGGGCTTGGGGTAGTCATGAAATGGGCCCTGGGGGACGGGTCTTGTAAATTGGTATCAGAGGAGTTGGTTCTACCGTAAAATATAAGACTCTAATCATTTTAATGACAGTAGTGTTTAGTGTAGTAAGGGTGGTTATCAGTTTAAGGAATCCATTGTCGGTGCTACGACTGACGTATCCATACCCCTGGACATTGACTTTTGATATCCGACTCAGTGCATGAAAACACTGATTGCTTGTGTGTTTTGAAGAGTTTTCACTATGATCTCTTTGATTCATCTCATCAAGTATAACATTTTGACCAAGGAACACATGTTTCTTTTCAGGATGCATCCACGATGACATCCCGCTCGGGTTCTGAGAATTGTATGCACTAATAGCCCACCGAGCGATGATGCCTCGGTGTAGGGCCCTCCTCTAGTGCAGGCACTAGTAGAGGTGCCAGTGGTACCATTACCAACTGGGCCACCGATGCCACCATACCCAGTAGTAGACGGTGCACGCTGCTTGAGTGCATTGCACAAGTTCCAGCACCAGAGGCCAACCAGGTTCAGGGGAGAGACGGACCCACAGGAGGCTAAGGATTGACTGGAGGCTGTTTTGAGAGTCTTTCGACTGGTAGGTACCCCAACCGATCTCATTGTGATCCTTGTCGCCAATCTTCTACATGTAGCAATAGGAAGATGGTGGAGCTTGATGCTCCAGGTTCACGATGAGGTGACGCTTCTTTGGGTAGACATCGAGAGCCTATTTCAGGCAGAGTTTGTTCCATGAATCTTCGCACAGTGTGCATACATGAGCTACTTCATATGCAGTAGTTCATCATGATTTTGGCTCAGTACTCATCGAGGGTCACTGACCTTTCGCACTACTCCACAGATATGGTGTGGGACCCATTCCTCAGGGCCCAGAACTTTGAGTAGGAACTCAGGTGGGAGATTAGGGCTTTGATGATCTCACTCAGCATTCCGACTTAGGCGGGGGTGTTAGAGTGAGCCCTTTTAGTGTAGAGTTTCCTTGATGAGAAATCACTAGTAGTGAAACCCACTACTCATAATCACGTAATAGAGTATTCTACAGCTGGCAACAGATAGATGACACAAAGGTCCAAGACGAACAAACCTACAGGTGGACGACCACATGATTCAGAGTCGGTTGTATGGGGAACCCAAGGTAGAGCTTGTAAATACAAGAGTGTGTAGTGTTGCACATATGGTTGGCAGGGTCACATGGCTTCTGATTGTCTGACATACCATTCAGATGATCAATAGATGGTCGAAGGACTACCCAGACAGACACATATATTCAATCGAGGAGGTCCTCAGGGAGATGGCAGATGGGGCAGAGGAGATGGCTATGAAAATGGCGGTGGGATAATATTCGAGATGTTACCACCACCACCACCAGGTTGTGCACCCCGACCATAGGGACCAGGATGACAGGGGTGAGCTCAACTACAGGCAGCTGAGGCCTATGATCACGATGCCTCAGAGATGTTATGTGGTACGATCTGTGGCTACTCCACCTTAGATGCAGTACTTATAGATAGATGTGTTAGTGATTCTTTTATTTCCACTACCCTCATTCAGATCTTGGAGATTTCAAAGGAGTTATTGGCTCAATCCTTACTGCAAGAGACTCTTATGGGATTGGATTCGACGATTACGCACAAGTGCTGGTAGTGAGTGCTTACTCTAGGAGGAGGAAGCTTCGGCCTGGATCTCCTAGTAGCAGCGTCGAGGCCTTATGACATCATCTCAGGTATGGACTGGTTATCTACAATCCATACATAGATTGACTGTATTAGGTGAAACGTGATGTTTGTCTACACAGATGGGACCAGGATTGCCTTCACCAGTGAGAAGGGAGCCTATTCACCATAGGATGGACTTACCCATAGGAGAGTGTATCCAATCACTCATATGTTGGCTAGCCTTACCCTCAATGCAGTTGATTTGGAGAGTCCAAACTATCCTATAGTGGTGGACCAGTACAAGGATGTTTTCCCTAATGAAGTTTTGGGTCTACCTCCTCACAGGTGGTGTACTTTTACATCTACGTGTACAATAGTACGACACCGACATCTACACCAACATATCAGATGGATCCCATGGAGCTTTGTGAGCTTCTGGTACATCTAGAGGACTTGAAATGGAAGGGACTAATTCAGCCCACTGTTTCTCTTTGGGGCATCCCCGATTTTGTTCGCCAAGAAGGAAGATGAGAGTTTGAGGCTTTATATTGACTATCGGCACCTAAACCCGGTGATGGTGATGAAAAAGTACCCACTTCCAAGGACTGAAAGCCTCTTTGATCAGTTAAAGGGAGCATAATAGTTTTCGAAGATACACCCCAAATCAGGCTATCACCAGCTCAGAGTACGAGATGAGGATGTGCCGAAGATGAATTTTTGATGTCGGTATAACCATTACCAGTTTTTGGTTTTGAAATTTGGTGTAACCAATGCTCTAGAAGTGTTCATCGGACTCATAAACATGATCTTTTAGGCATACCTTGATCAGTTTGTAGTAGTCTTCCTCGACAACATTCTGATCTACTTGGCTACTTAGGAGGATCATGCATATAATATGCAGGTATTACTGGACACACTCCGAGAGCACAAACTTTATGGTAAGCTCTCAAAGTGCCAATTCTAGATCCAAGAGTTTCAATTTCTAGGACATGTCATATTAGAGGCTGGAGTTTTAGTTGATCTAGTGAAGATTGAGGCAGTAATATCTTGGGAGCCACCTAGGAGTGTGACGGAGGTACGAAGTTTCCTTGGTTTGGATGGATACTAATAGAGGTTTGTGCCAGATTTCTCCAGAGTTGCAGCACCTATATCAGCAACGATGAATAAGGGGAAACCTTTCATGTGGTTGGAGATATGCCAACAATGTTTTTAGGAACTGAGGTAGAGGCTGAATAGTGAACCCATCTTGAGGATACTAGAGGAGGGTGTAGGGTATGTAGTTTACTATGAAGCATTAGGGAATGGGATCAAGTGTTTCCTAATGTAGGAGAGAGCAGTGATCACATACTATTCACAACAGGTGAGAAAACATGAGCAGTACAACACTACCTATGACCTGGAGTTAGCAGTAGTGGTCTTTTCCCTGAAGATGTGGCAACATTACTTGATGGGAAAACATTTTACGAAGTCCACTGATCATAAGATTCTTAGGTATATCTTCTTTCAGAAGGACCTGAACCCGAGACAGCGATGAATGCTTGAGTTTCTCTAGGAATTTGACTTCGATATACTCTATACTCTTGGGAATGAGAACATTCTAGTAGATGCACTCAGCCAGAGATATGGTATACAGCTGCTAGGTGGGGCGACAGAGTAGCTGGCCGCTTTACAGATGTCCTTTTTGGAATGTGACGAATCAATTTTTCTTCAGTCTCTTAGAGTCACTCCCCCACTTCTTCAGTGATTCATGGAGGTACAACATGGGGATACTAACTGCGAGGCTCGACGTGCTCCGATATTCACAGGGCATGCACCTGATGGATTTTCTGATGGTGGGGAGCATGTCATCCACTTCAGTGGACGTACCAAGGTATCATTTTCACTTTAGGAGGAATTTTTGAAGGATTTACACACATCCTATCTAGTAGTACATTCAGGAGTGGCGAAGATGTACCAGGATCACCGAAGACATCACTGGTGTCTGGGAATGAAGAAAGAAGCAGTAGATTTTGTCTCTTGGTGCCTCACTTGTCAGCAAGTGAATATAAGAACCTGGTTTTCTTAGTAAAAGACTTTGAATTTTCTTGACGTTATTCTGGAGTAGCTCCTTCAGATGGCATAAGATTCTGAGCCCCGGTGTGCCCGGAATTTAATTTTCAGTGCATTCGCACTGGGAACGCCAAATAGATTTAATAACTCATAAACAGTAGCTCGTATTGGAAAACTAAGGGAAACATTGAGTCTTGAGTGTTCTGTTTACCCTAGGAGGGGTGTATGTTTCGCGGGCACGGGCCTTCTGAGGAAAACTCCACGAGGGGAATTTTTTTTAATTTACAGGCCTCCGGCGTTGAATTTATAAATTTTGAACAGAGCCTCAGATTGAAATTACGAGACCACCGTTGTGGTTGGGAGGTGGTGTTTACCCTAGGTGATGCTTAACCTCAACCCTGCCGAGAGTTCGGGTATGTGACTACTAGTGGGTAATAAAAAATCATATAAATAAAAGTTGATTTTATATCCTTACTTAAGAAATAACCCACTCCACCTTTCTTCCCCATTTCACTTCCTTTGGAGAAACCCTCTTAATTAATGATCAAGACCACATCCTCCCTCTCCAATCAAGGAGATCTTGTCTATGGTGATAGCAGATCCCTCGTGAAGCGACGGGCTACACCCAACAAGGTAGGATAGTGCATATTTCGTTTTAAACTTCCACATCCGCTTTGAATTCATATATATGTTTGTGTTGAATTATTTTTATCCTGTCAAGAGAATGTCATATATATGTATTATTTGTTCTATGATTTTCGATGCATTTTTCAGATTCAAAATCCGAGTCCCGAGGCGATTGCAGCGCTCCGATAAAGTTCTGGGGGTTTTCGGGTGGGTTTCCGTCGGTTCGGGCTGGTCCGACGGAAGATCGGCTTAGTCAGTGTGGCAGTAGATGGTGGCTCAGAGTAGTGGTCAGCAGTGGATTAAGAGAGACGGTCCACTGCAGGCGGTCCAGGATGGCGGGCGGTGGACGCGAGCGAGGGCGGTCGAGCATGAAGACCGGCCGGCCGTCGGCTGGTCGGTTCGGAAGACTGGGGTTAGCGACCCCAGTCGACGGACATCGGACATGGCCTTTGTGGGTCCCCACATGGAAGGAAGAATGGCCTTCAGACTGATTCAGAACGGTGGACCGCGGTTTGTAGGGGTGATCCATGGGCCGCGGCGGCTCAGTCGGCCGAGCCACGGGCTGGCCGGCTTCGGCCGTTCCATGGGGTGTGGACCGACCAGACCAGTCCGGTCCACCCCCACTTGCGCTCGATGATGTTTAAACTGGCATAACTCCTAAAACAGGTGTCAGATTCACATACCGTATATGGAGACACATTCCTTGGATCGAGAAGAACATTTTAAGATGGTATTAGGAATTTTTAATTCCTGAGATGAGGGGCCTCGGTGGCGCGACACATCCATTAAGTACTTTAGCGTTTTCTTTCCAAGATTCTTATTTCGGTCAGCGTGGGCACATCTGAAGTCTGAATTGGGTGCCGTCTGCGGTGTTAGGACCCTGGTGTCGAGACATAGTTTTATGGGGTTGTTTCAGGTGTTAAAACTGGAGTTTTAGTATGGGACCAATGGCCTGTGTTTTGAGCTGTACGCATCAATTTGCAGCCTTTTCATCAGACGTCCATTCGGGGCGTGCGAACAGTCGATCCTAGGTGTTTTCTGAGGGTATTGCGATGGCGCAATCTACCAGCCTTAATTCTACAAGGTGTTGAGGGGCCCATGAGGGTCGTTTTTGGAATTGACGGTGAATTCCCTCTTTATCACCGGGTGTCCATTTTGGACAAGTGATTAGTCAATCTTGTGAACTTTTCTGAGAGGATCGCAATGGTGCGCTTCGTTTGTTGCATTTCAGGAACATGATCATTGCCCCACGTAGCATCGCTCATTTTCGGTGTGGAGAAATGTATTTTTTTTCTTCGGATATTCATTCCACGGGTGTTTGTGGTTAATTTGAAGTGTTTTCCGTGGGGATCACAATGGTGTGATGCACCCGACTGTTTTCAGGACTTAGGCTCGGGACAACGGGACGCCATTCATGCGTAAAGCAGTGTTGGACAACTTTTCTGTCAGATATCCATTTTAGGTGAGTATATATTCTATCTTGCGTGTCTTCCGAGAATATTACAAAGGTATGATCTGTTTGGATGTGTAGAGACTCTTTCGAGATCTCATTAATTATGGAGGCATGAAAGGTTTATGGGAGGAGGTTCTTCCCACAGTGTTTGTAAAGAACCCTTGGTGTGTGATTGTGAGCACTCTTGTGTGAGTGAAGTAAATGTTTGAAGAGGTATGGTTGGCTATGCTAGGGTTGCAGTGGAATCAAGTTGGAGAAATTAAGTTTTCTCCCTTTTTGCATTGACATTGGACATCGTGTGCACGATAGCCTTTGGACTAGAAATGTTGTATACTCTTGAAGTATACGGGTTTTCCGAGAGGTATATGTTATATTTTGTACCAGAGAATGTTTTTTTATGTGGTTTGGATATGTGATAGGGCCACATGTTGTGAGGGCCCCATGTGCGTTTTGTGTTCTACTTTACTACCTTTGACCTCTCATAATGCAGAGGGTCCTTCTTTTAATGATGGTTTAAACTAGATGGGTGGATTGGTTTACCATGGATCTGTTCTCGACGGTTTGATCAGAGGATTTTTTTGGGTTCCCTTGTTCTTTTAGTCATGTGGGATTTTAGTGTCACGTCCCTTCGTGTTCCCTAGTAGGGTTATTGTGGATTTGGTGTGACCAATACTTTATGCGGGCACCGATCCTCTACCTAATAGGTTGTTTCCAGTAGGGTGCGGAGCCCAGTGAGCCTTGGGTGCAGACTCCCTAGCTGAGTATCGAGATCATATCTTCCTTCTGCGATCTACCATGTCATCTTTCCCTAGGAAGATTTCTAGTTATTGACATGACCCACACTACACGGGCGCTGACCCTCTACAAGGTGAGTTATTCCGGAGTCGGTTCATCGTGTGATACCCACTTTGTGTTTCTTTGGACAGTGTTGTACCATCTGGTAGGGATGTACAGAGCAGTTCCGGGTTTACCCTCTAGTGGGGCTAGGTAGGGGGTTACCCGACGAACTCTTAGGGTTTACCCTCCAGCGGGGTTGGGCATTGGATTCCCCGAAGATCTCTTAGGGTTTACCCTCCAGCAGGTCTGGGCAGTGGGTTCCCTGACAACCTCATAGAGTTTACCCTCCAGGGGGACTGGGTAGGGGTTACCCAAAAACCTCTTAGGGTTTACCCTCCAGCAGGTATGGGTAGTGGGTTACCCGATGAACTCTTTGGGTTTACCCTCCAGCGGAGCTGTGTAGTGGCTTATCAAACGAACTCTTAGGGTTTGCCCTCCAGCAGGGCTGGGAAGTGGGTTACCCGACGACCTCATAGGGTTTACCCTCCGGCGGGGTGTGGTAGTGGGATGCCTGATGACCTCTTAGGGTTTACCCTCCAGAAGGGCTTGTCAGTGGGTTCCCCAACGACCTATTAGGGTTTTCCATCCAGCACGGCTGGGTAGTGGGTTACCCAATGACCTCTTAGGGTTTAGCCTCCAGCGGGGCAGGGGAGTTGGTTTTCCAACTAACTCTTAGGGTTTACCCTACAGCGGGGGTAGGCAGTGGGTTACCTGACGCCCTCTTAGGGTTTACCCTGCAGCTGGACTGGGCAGTGGGTTACCCGATTATTTCTCCAAGACTGAGTCCTTTCTACTAGTCTAGTCTGTGGTTTTTCTCCGTGACTACTGGAGCGGGACCCTTGGTTGTACGGGTCATTGATGTGATAGCTAGGCCTATGAGAAGTCCTCACAACTGTATGACAGATACGAGGTGTGGTTTGACTTTCCCCAAAACTCTCAAGAACGAGGGGCACTTTCCCTACCTAGACGCATCCTTGTGACACGACCTAAAACTTTTTCAGCGAGTCTATACAACCCAAAGAGGATAGTGTCAAGGTGTGGTGATTTGAGACCCTTGACTTGTAATTTGGGGTAGATGTGCGAGATACTGGGCATTGATGGTGTTTACTTCTGGGACTGTTGTTGACTAACTCTATTGGGCTGAGCTATGAAGTGGAGATCCTCTTATGATCTTTTTCGGGTTTCTTGTTGAGCATATGGATATATATATACCTTGTTTTAGTACCCACATCTTGGGTTTTGGTTACTCTCCTTCCAAGTGAGGTGAAGACGTGCGAGGTATGCCAGTTGCTTTCCGTGTCTAGCTTCTCATGGTTGCACGAGTCTATATACTTCCTCTTATTGGATTGATCTGTAGTCTTTACTACTCTCTTTGTGGTACTCCATTACTATTCCCTGTTCGATATACTGCTAACTCTTCGGCACCTCCTTTGTTGCTCCCTAGAGCCTTCGAGGTATTCTACTGAGTATATTTATACTCACCCCAGCATGGGTTTTTCCCGCACTTGGTGTTCCCTTGCAGACGATAGACAAGTATCTCATGACTACAGATGAGCTTAGGAGTTCAAGAGCTTGGACCACATGCGGTGGTCATAGTCGGGTTCTACGTCTGGGACTCTCCGAACTGTTTTACTTTTGTTTACCTATTGTCGGGTTGTGGAACTTTTTTGGTTGGGAGCATGTTTTTCCTTTTCTTTTCTATTTACATTCAACACTCACTTTGTACTGTTTAGAGGTCTCTTCCCCTTGTTTTTTTGTTTATAGCAGCTGGTAATTTACTTTTCCTTTTACTCTGCACTTTTATAATGAGTGGGAAGCATGTGTGTGTACAGGTACTTAGGAAGATGCCTCCCTGAGTTTTTTAGCCTTTGGCGCATGTCGTCAGCCCCTGTCCTATGGAGGCGGGCTTGGTGTAGTTGCTGCTCGAGCCCAGGTAGGGTCGGGTCATGACAAAGTGGTATCAAAGGTGGTTCGTTCCTTGGGACGTTGTTCGGATGAACATAAAAAGGAATTGGTTGGGATTTAGGGAAATAGTGTCAACGTGTCTCGAGAGCAGCTCTCAGGCCAAGGAGTCCAGTGGTGGTCTGGTGGCCAACGTATCCATTCACCAAGACCTTGATAACCCTCTAGTTGACTCGGCATTCTGAGACACCGGTTTCGGGGAAAATTGGTTTGTGCATCACATAGGATTGAGTCTTTAACTATCCTTCCTGAGACATGTCCCCATTGTTGTTACTTTCATATACATATATTCTCATCAAATCGCAGTACTCCTTGATAACATTCAGGATGCCTCCATGAAGATAGCCAGCCAGGATACCATCTTTGGTTCGTGATGACGACCCTGTGAGCGATAAGGCCTCTGTCTAGGATGCATCATGTGAGTCCCTTTGTCCGGGTGGGCCGGTAGTAGCACCCCTGCCTGGGGAGCAGCAGACATCATCAGTATAGTAGAATGAGTATGAGACCAGGTTGGGCGCGCTCCGTGAGTTCCAGCGGCAGAGACTGATGAGGTTTAGCGTTGAGCCAGACCCTTAGGCAGCAGAGTTTTGGCTAGAGATAGTGGTCTGCCTCTTCAGGCTTGTGCAGACGCCGACAGATCTTATGGTGGCTTTGACTGCCAGCCTTTTCCACAGAGCAGCTGGGAGTTGGTGGAGTCTGGGGACTCAGTAACTCGATGAGTCGTCACATTCGTGGGAAAACATTAAGCTGCTATTTCACGAAGAGTTTTACCCCTCCTGCTTATGCTCTGTTCGGATCCAGGAGCTCTTGCAGTTTCAGTAGAGAGGGATGATGGTGACTGAGTACGCGACTAGGTTCACGAACTATCCATGCTTTTACCCAAACATGGTCCAGGAAGACAACTTTTAAGTGTGAAAGTTCATGAAGGGTCTCCATAGAGGGATTCATGCCATCATTGTACCCTTGTGCATCCCCACTTATGCCGAGGTGCTAGAGAAGCAACTGGTGACAGAGTGCTTTTTTTCACGTTTTGCTGTTGGTGGTGGTAGTATGCACGACAGAGCTGAGACATCTGTCGTAGCTAGCAGTCGTCGGATGGTAGAACCTCGACGCAGGTGGCCTTCCCACCGCCAGTTTTGGAGATGTGGTCGTGAAACAATGTGGCAGAAAATTGTTCGGCCTCAGCCACAGATACCCCTCTGTGAGTGGGTTTCGGGCTGTGGTCGTACACCACAATGGTGTCGGAGGGCACTAGGGTAGCCCAGAGATCATCGGTACTATTTTTGGGATAGGAGAGGTCACTTGGAATGCGATTTCCTGACCAGGAAATTTGAGAGTTTCGGGCAGGCAATAGGCGCACCACCACGGTAGAGGCAGCGCAGTGATGGGAGTAGCGCCCACAGAGTTGGCACTAGTAGATGAGCGGGAGGAGCTGGAAGTGGGGGACGACATTATGTGGTCTTCCCATCACCAATATGTAGTCCAGGTCAGGCTCTAAGAGCTGACAGTTGGGACCATGGACAACCATGAGCTTTGGACGTGTACGATCCTACAAAGCATGAGATGATAAGAGGTATGCTCTACGACTCTTCTACCTTTTGGAGTAGAATTGTTACACTATGTGTGGAATGTTATTTTCCTCCCTGCACCTAACATGAGGTGTTACCGGGGTGTTGTGGGGCATTGGTGTAACCCTGTGTCGGTAAGGTAGAAGGCGTGGAACCTTTTTCTTTAGTCTATGGTGTCAACTCCTTTTCGTCCTGATCATGTAAGATAGTCTTGGTTGCGAGACATAGACTATGAAACCTTGTGTGACCATATATCCATGGGTGTTTTCCCATATGGATATTCTGAAGGAGGGAATCACCAGGCCTAGTTTTTGGTGTAAATGGTGATTTCGATCATGGCGTGCGACGTAGAGGTGCGACCGGGGAGGTGAGCTACCCCTGTGGATCTTTGGGCCAGTTGACGCTGTGCTAATGGATGGTGAGGTTCCTTACCGCCTTGCCCTAACACCAATTTTTGGAGTGGGAGCACGACTCCCACGTGTCTCACTTGAGAAGATGTGTTCATGAACCTATGCACGTCACCAGCAAGGGTAGACTTTACATGAATGGATAAATCCCTTAGTCAATGTGCGTGATGCAGAACTATGCGAGAGTTCCCCTAGGTATGGGAGAGCTAGGTGTGGGCTTAGTATCTTGAGCTGTTCCCTAGTTTTCTTTTTGGGGACGAAAATCTTGAATGAGGGAATGGTGTAAGAACCTAGTTTTTACAGTAAAAGACTTTGAATATTATTTACGTTATTCTGGAGCAGCGCCTTCAGACAGCGTACAATTCCGAGCCCCGGTGTGGCCGAAATTAAATTTTTAGTGCGTTCACACTGGGCACACCAAATATATGGAATAAATCCTAAATTATAGCTTTAATAGGAAAAATAAGGACACCATTGAGTCTGGAGCGTGTTGTTTAACCTAGGAGGGGAGTAAGTTTTGCAGACACGGGCCTTATGTGGAAAACACCACCCTGGGCATTTTCGTAATTTAGCAACATCAGGCGTTGAATTTATAACATTCGAACAGAGCCTCGTATTGAAATTCTGTGACCTCCGTTATGCTTGGGAGGTGGTGTTTACCCTGGGGAAGGATTAAGCTCGACCCCGACGAGAGTTCGGCTACGTAACTTCTAGTGTGTAATAATTTTTTTTTAATAAAGGTTGATTTTATTTCCTTAAATAAGCCATAACCTACTCCACCCTTCTTCCCCATTTCACTTTGTCTGGCGAAACCCTCTCAAGGGAATCTCAATACCTCATCCTCTCTCTCTAATCAAGGAGATCTCGTCTACAGAGATGGCAGATCCCCCGTTAAGCGACGGGCTACGGCCATCAATGTAGGATCGTGCGTATTTCATTTTAAACTTCTGTACCTTCACTGAATTCATATATATATGCACCTAATTACCATTATCTCGTCTATAGAATCCCAGAGATGAGTATTATTTGTTCTAAGATTTCAGATGCATTTTTCAGATTCAAAATCTGAGTCCGGACGCAACCGGAGTGGTCCGTTGAAGTTCCAGGGGTTCTCGGGTGGTTTTCCAGCTGTTCCGGCCGGCCCGGTGGAGGATCGGCTAAGCAGGAGCGGCAGCGGATGGTGGCACAGAGCGGCGGTTGGAGGTGGCTTCAGCGAGACTGTCGACTACGGGTGGTCCGAGACGGTAGGTGGTGGCTGTGAGCTAGTGCGGTCGAGCATGAAGAACGGCTGGCGGTCGACCGTTCGGCGAGGAAGACCGGGGTCAGAGACCCCGGCTGGCGGACAACAGACCCACCCTCTGCGTGTCCCCATGTTGAAGGAATATTGGCCTCTGGGATGGTCTAGATCGATAGATCGTGGTCCGTGCCGTTGAACCACGGAGCGCGGTGGCTCAGCCGGCCGAGCAGCGTGCCGGCCGGCTTGGGCTGGTCCAGGGGGTGTGGACTGACTGGACCGGTCCGGTCCTCCCCCACTTGCGCCCGATGACATTTAAACTAGAATAACTCCTAAAATGAGTGTCATATTCGCATACCTTCTATAGCGACACATTCCTTGGATCGAGAAGAATGTTTTGATATGGTCTCAGGAATTTTTAAATCCTGAGACAGGGGGGTTGTTGGCGCGACTCGTCTGTTAAGTAGTTTAGCGTTTTCTTTCCGAGATTCTTTTTTCGGTCAGCGTGGGCACATATAAAGTCTGAATTGGGAACTATCATCAGTGATGGGACCTTGGCGTTGAGACAGAGTTTTCTAGGGTGGTTTCAGGTGTTGAAACCAGAGTTGAGGCTTGGGCCCCACGACTCGTCTTTCGAGCTGTACGCAGCAATTTGCAGTATTTTCATCTAACATCCGTTCGGGGTGTGTGAGCAGTCGATCCTGGTTTTTTTTCAAGGGCATTACAATGTCGCAATCTGGCCGCCTTAATTAAGAATGGTGTTCCGGGCCCCACAAGGGTCATTTTTTGTGTTGATGATGCATTCTCTCTTTATCATCGGGTCTCCATTTTGGAAAAGTGATTAGTCAATCTTGTGTACTTTTCCAAGAGGATCACAATGGTGTGATCCTTTTGTTTCACTTCAAGACCGTGATGTGGGTCCCACGTAGCATCGCTCATGTGCGGTGAGGTGAAATTCATTTTTTTCTCTGGATATCCATTCCACGCGTGTAAGCGGTCAATTTGATGTGTTTTTCGAGGGGATCACAATGGTACGATGCACCCGACTATTTTTGGGACCAAGGCTCGGGACCACGGGACATCATTTGGGTGTAAAGCATTGTTGGAAAAATTTTCCATCAGATATCTATTTGAGGTGATTAGATAGTCTATCTCACGTGTCTTCCATGAGGATTACAATGGTATGATCCAATTGGATGTGCGGAGCCTCTTTCGAGATCTCGTTAAATGTGGAGGCATGAAAGGTGCACGGGTGGAGGTTCTTCCCATGGTTTTTGCAGGGAACCCTTTGCGTGTGATTAGGAGAACTCCTATGTGAGTGAAGTAAATGTTTGAAGAGGTTTGGTTGGCCGTGCTAGGTCCATGGTGGAAGCAAGTTGGAGAACTTATGTTTTCACCCTTTTTGCATTGACATTGGACATCGTTTGCATGATAGCCTTTAGACTGGAAATGTGGTCTACGGTAAAACTATATGGGTTTTCATGGAGGTACATGTTGTAGTTTGTACCCAAGAATGTTTGTGTACGTGGTTTGTAGATATGATAGGGCCACATGTCGTGAGGTTCCCATGTGCGTATTTATTTATACTTTACGTGCCTTTAACCTCTCGTAATGCAGAGGGTCCTTTTATTAACGATGTTTTTGACTAGCAGGGTGGTGTGGTTTCCCCTGGTTCTATTCTCGACAGTTTGATCAGCGGAGTTGTTTGGGTTCCCCTATTCCATTAACCGTGTGGGCTTTCAATATTACGTCCCTTCGTGTTCCCTGGTAGGGTTATTGTGGATTTAGTATGTCCAATACATTATGCGGGCACTGATCCTCTACCGAGGAGGTTGTTTCCAGTAGGGTGCGGAGCCCAGTGATCCCTGGGTACATACTCCCTAGCCGAGTATCAAGATCATATCTTCCTTCCGCGATCTACCATGTCGTGTTTCCCTAGGTAGAGTTCCAGGTTTTGGCGTGAACCACACCACATGGGTGCTGAAAATCAGAATGGTGAGTTGCTTTGGAGTCAGTTCATTGCGTGATACCTACTCCGTGTTACATTGTTCTGTGTTGTACCATCTGGTAGTGACAGCTTGAGTAGTTCCGGGTTTACCCTCCAGTAGGGCTGGGCAGTGGGTTACTCGGCGACCTCTTAGGGTTTACCCTCCAGTGGGGCTGGACAGTGGGTTCCCCGATGACCAATTAGGTTTTACACTCCAGTGGGGCTGGGCAGTGGGTTCTCGGATGACCTCTTAGGGATTACCTTCTAGTGAGCCTAGGTAGTGTGTTACCTAAGGACCTCTTAGGGTTTACCCTCCAACGGGGCTCGACAGTGCGTTACCTGAAGAACACTTAGGGTTTACCACCCAGTGGGGCTTGGTAGTGGGTTACCCGATGACCTCTTAGGGTTTCCCCTCTAGCGGGGCTAGGCGGTGGGTTACCCGATGACCTCTTTGGGTTTACCCTCCTACGCGGCTGAGCAGTGGGTTACCCAATGACCTCTTAGGGTTTAACCTACAGCGGGGTTGGGAAGTGGGTTACCAAAAGACCTCTTACGGTTTACCCTCCAGTGGGGCTGGGCAGTGGGTTACCCGACGACCTCTTAGGGTTTACCATCTAGTGGGGCTGGGCAGTTGGTTACCTGATGACCTCTTAGGGTTTACCCTCTAGCTAGGCTGGGCAATGGGTTACCTGACGATTTCTCTCAGACTCAGTCCTTTCTACTAGGCTAGTATTTCACATTTCTCCGTGACTACCAGAGCTGGACCCTTGGTTGTACGGGTCAGTCAAGTTACAACTTTAACTTTGAGAAGACCTCTCGACTATGTGACAGTGCAGAGGTGTGGTTTGATTATCCTCAAAACTCCCACGAATGAGGGGCTCTTTCCCCCCCGAGACGTGTCCTTGTGATGTGACCTAAAACCATGTGGGCGAGTCATTACCACCCATAGAATGTAGTGTCAAGGTGCGGTGATTTGAGCCCCTTGACATGTAGTTCGGGGAAGACGTGCGGGATACTAGGCATTGAAGGTGTTTACTTCTGGGACTTTTGGAGACTCACTTTATTGGGCTGATCAATGAGATGGATATCCTCTTACGATCTTGTTCGTGATTCTTGTTGAGCATATGGATATGTATATACCTTGTTCCAGTACCCATTTCTTGGGTTTTGGTTACTCTCATTCCAAGAGAGGCGAATACGTGGGAGGTATGCCATGTGATTCCCGTATTAGGCTTCTCATAGTTGGACGAGTCTACTCTCCTACTATATGTAGCGATGGCTCAATGGGGAGTTCATATTCCCATCATTTCTAGCTCCTTGTGTTAGGATGAGTCTACTTCCTTCCTCTTGTTGGGTTGAGCTGTACTATTTACTACACTCTCTATTGTACTCCTTTACAATTCCATGTTTGATCTACTGCTCCCTCTTCTGTACCTCCTTTATTGCTCTCTCAAGCATTCGGGGTATCACACTAAGTATTTTTACACTCACCCCTGCTTGGGATTTGCCTGAACTTGGTGTGCCCTTGCAGATGAGAAACAGTTTGATCATGACTACAGAGGAGCTTAGGAGTTCGGGAGCTTAGACTGTGTGTAGTGGTCGTAGTCGAGTTTCGGGTGTGGGACTCTCCCAGTTGTTTTACTTTTGTTTACCAGTTGCTGGATTGTGGTACTTTTTTGGTTGGGCACCAGTTTTTCACTTTTCTTTTCTATTTACCTTCAGCACTCACTTTGTACTGTCTTGAGGATGATGCCCTTTGTTGGTTTGTCTATAGCAGTAGGCACTTTACTTATCCTTTTACTCTACACTTCTGCATTGAGTGGGTTGTGTGTGTGGTTACAGGTACTTAGGAAAAGGCCTCCTTATTATTCTTTAGCCTTCGACGCTTGTCACCTGCCCCTAGCCTATGGAGGCGGGCTTGGGGTAGTTGCGGCTCGAGCCTTGTTAGGGTCGGGTCGTGACAGTGAAGGTGGAGCATTAGGTACCAGCAGACCTGGTTCAGCCTTTAGAGGTCCCAAAGTGGAAGTGGGATGGGATATCCATGGAATTCATGATTGGACATCCATGTACATCCAGATTTCATGACTCTATATGGGTGATCGTCGACCGACTCATTATGTTGGCCCACTTTATACCGATCAGAGATCAGGGTTCAGTAGAGAGCTTGGGATGCATCTATGTGCTGGAGATTGTGTGGCTACATGGAGTACCCTCAACGATTGTCTCTAATCGTGATACATGTTTTAATTCCCAGATATAGAACGGGTTGAAGGAGTATTTCAGGATTCATCATTGTTTGAGCGCCTCCTTCTATCCTCAGGTGGATGGTCTGACTGAGTAAACCATTCAAAACCTCGAGGACGTGCTACGTACTTGTTTCCTCGACTTCGGTCATATCTGATAGGATCACTTGCCTTTGGTGGAGTTTTCATACAAAAAAAACTATCACTCTACCATTGGGATGACACCTTTTGAGGCATTTTACGGGTGACCCTACAGATCACCTTTGTGCTGGACTGACCCAAGGGAGTCATCACTAGTGGAACTAGTGATGGTACGGGCTACCACAAAAAAGTGGAGATCATCCAGGATCAGATGAGGACTTCAAAGAGTAGGAAGAAACCATATTCCAACAAGATATGGAGACCTCTGGAGTTCAAGGATGGCGACCACATCTTTCAAAGGGTCTCACCACGACTAGGATTACTGTGATTTGTCCGAGGTGGAAAGTTATATCCAAGGTTCATCAGACCTTTCTAGATCCTCAGTAGAGTTGGCGAGGTGCCTTACCGCTTAGCTCTTCTACCTCAGTTTCACCAAGTGCATGAAGTCTTCCACGTATACCACCTGAGGAGATACGTGCATGACCCTTCTCGAATCATCTACCACAGTAAGATGGGCGTTGATGATGGAGAGAATTTTATAGATGTTCCATTAGAGATTGAGGATCGACAAGAGCGGGTTCTTCCTAGGTGGTCGATACCTCTGTTGCGCGTTCGTTGCAAGCAGGGGTATCTCCAGGAGAGCACATGGGAGCAGGAGGCTCAGATTCATTTTCAGTAGCCCCACTTGTTTCCCTAGTTATGAGTTGTGGTTTATGGGGAAAGAAACCTGTGAGGTGTGGAGAATGAAATTAAAAATAATTTCCATGTAATTTTTTTTATATAAATTGTAATTTTACATTTCCAAAAAAATTGGCGGCACGTGATTTCGAGGCCCGGGGTGCTCAGAATGAATTTCTGAACTTTTTTCATGTACGTTTAGTAAAAGCTCAAGCGGGTTTTTGTAACATTTGAACCAGTGCCCAGAATTGAAATCTGAGGGCACCATTGAAAGAACATCGTTGATATTTATTTAAGAAGACTTTCACCTCGATGACAGTTATTCGATGGTGAATGTTAATTTTAGGGTTTTTCGTGAAATAATAAAATAAAATAAAATTGTGAAAAATTTTATTTTATTTTTCATTGGAACTCCAATGTGGATGTTGAGATGTGGGGACCACCTGAACTAAAACCTCTCAACATAGGTTATGGTGGGGGGGACCACCCGATCCTAAACTCCCATGTGGGTTATGGTGGTGGGGACCACCTGCAACTTAATCTCCCTTGAACTCCCCTCTTAATGTGGAGAAACCTCTTGACCTTCCCCACATCATTGTTGTAACCCCTTTAATTAATTTTATCAACTAAATTAATTAATTAAACCAAATTTAAAATTATTCCAAAAACATAACAGATAAGATAATCTCTTATTTGGGCTACGTCTTCATTTTGGTGGGATTGGGAGGAAGGAGACTAGGGAGAAAACTCTCCAATGATGAATGCCGACTTTGACTCCGACTTCTTCCTTGGGACATTTGTTGATGAGGAAGGTCTTCAACGTCAACTAACTAACGATCGAGGAAATTCCAACGTCACTGACGTCCGTCTTTTCCCAATGACATCATCTCTTTCTCTACAGACAATCTTCAATGAATCAAATGAATGAGGCAGTGGTTTTTATGGAATTCTTGTACTTTCTCGATTAAATTTCTCGTTCTTGGAAAGTATGGAGAATGTGGATCAACCCAAACAAGTTGTTCCAGGATTTGTATGAAATTTTGGAATTTAACGTTCTTGATTCAAGGTTTTTGATGAGCTGCTTGCTACCGCTCTAACGCGGAGGGTGCGGGACAAAAAAACATGGCCCAACCCCTCCACCATTCTTCTTTTTGTGTGTTATTCGCGATGGTGACAGTGACCGGTGCCAGTGTTTGGCACCAGTGGAACTCGAGAACGGAGGCTGACACCACCGTCGGCCGTGACCAATGTGACGGGGCACTGGCACCGGCCTACGGCCACCACTGACCGACGACCCCCCCCCCCCCCCCCCAGCGGCCTTTTCGCACCTCCCGACAGCCTACGTCGTCTGTGGCCCTCGTTGTTGCCACTGCCCTGCAGCCACCGCCGACCCACATCCTCTGCCATCTTCAGGCCTCGTGGCCTTGCCGCACTGCCCCACAGCTTTCGCCGTCCACGGCCCCCGCCGCCCCGCGGCCCTGTCGCCCCACCACGTGGCCTCCTATATCCGCGGCCCAGGTGGCTGTTGCGGCCCCGCTACCTCGTCGCGCCGCCCCGCAGCTCTACTGTGCTACCCTAGGGCCTTGGCTTTGCCCGCCACCTAGTGGCATGCCGTGCCGCCAAGCGACCTTGCCTCCTGTGGCCCTCAGCACCAAGTGTGGCCCTCCGCACCATCCATCTGCCCTCCATGGCCTCCTTCCAGCCTCCACACACCTCGCAGCCTGTACAGACCCCCGTGGCACTTGCGGCCACTGTGCTGCTACCTGTCTGAGCCTCATAGTGCGGGTCGGGCCAACCAGCATGGGCCGGGTCAGGCCAGGTCGGTTCGAACATGTCGGAACAGACCAAGACCTACTTCAACCCATTTACGCATTTTCGGCCATATCATTCGCATCGAACATCCGTTTGACAAATATTATATGGCACCAGATTCTAGGGAGTGAGATGGTCCCTTTGGTATAATCCAATGGAGATTTTTATAAAGTTGCGGAATGGCCTGGATTGATCAAGAACAAATCCAATCGGGGCCTTGTGACTAAAAGGCTAATAACTCATAGATCAGGCGTCCGATTGACACACAATATGTTTCATTGAGACCCCTATGATGTGACAATCCTTTGGGATTCATCTTCGTGAGACTTCATTGTAGTTGGAGTATTTTCCAGTGGTTTGTGGTGTAGACCCTCCCACATACGAGCTAGCATAGCGTGGGAACTCCGTAGCTGGCTGTGACTTGATGAATGAAGAGTGATCCTTTGTGGATATGCACCTAGAGATCCTATGTGGGTCAACAATGAGCGATCTTGTGTGGGTAAAGAGCTAGTGATCCTGTCTGGGTCAACACCGAGTGATCCTGTGTGGGTCAGCACCTAGCGATCTTATGTGGGTCAGCACCCAGTTATCCTGTGTGTGTATTCACCTAGCGGTCTTGTGTGGGTCTACACCGATATATCCTCTGTGGGTCATCATCTAGCGATCTTGTGTGGGCCAGCACTGAGTGATCCTGTGCGGTTTAGCACCTATAGATCTTGTGCGGGTTAGCACCGAACGATCTTGTGTGGGGCAGCACTGAGCGATCCTATGTGGGTCTGCATCTTAACAGTGTAAGATGATTTAGTAGTTACATATAAACATCTCTACTACTATAATTAAGTTATACCTGGTGTGATCTAAGTCCGTACCTATGTGGTGATTTCTTTCGTGGTAATAAATTGTTGGTATTCTTCTATGTGTCATACCTGTGTGGTACATGCCTTCGTGGTATTAATTTATTTGTGGAATAGTAGAGCTTGGGGATTTGGAGTTTTTCTCAGGGTATTCCTCATGATTGAGATGGGTTTACATGATAACTTATGTATATGTATGGGTATATACCAAAGTAGGGTTTTCAGTAGAGTTTATGCTTTGTGGTTTATCATTTTTGGATTTTGGGAGACCTTGAGGTTCTCGGGGTCCCGACTGAGTATTGTTCTACTCACCCCTACACGGGCTATGCCCTCACCTTGTTGTGTTTGGTGCAGATGACAGATAGCTCTGACTAATGACGAGGGTACCAGGACAGGAGGTAGCTTAGAGGTGGACATTAGACGAGGCATACTGTAGAGATGACCTGATCGAGAGTTGTACCTACCCTTCAGGTAGGATCTGTGGCAGGTGTTCATGGGAGCTATTTTAATTTATTCTTGAACTTTTCGGTTTTCATGTACTTTTCAATTGGGCTAGTATTCTAGCCCCTTTTCCTTTCAGTTTGCACTTTTTTGTTATATAGTTTACTTGTTGTTTGTATCATGTTGTGTGATTGGTTGTGTGTGTTTACAGGTCATAAGGGAAATGCCTTCCTAGTTTATGGAATACGCATTTTGGGGAATGTCTCCAGCCCTGGGCCTCTAGAAGGTGGGATTGGGGTTGTCACGGAATGGGCCCCGGGGGACGGGTCATGACCCCTTGATTAGAGGCATGACATCATCAATGAATTTCACTTTAGGATTTTTGGTTTAATTATAATTTTCTAATGTTTCAGACATGATTGAGGGATATATTAAATGAAAGCGACGGGTTAGAAAAGGGTTAATTATTTAGGATATGGAAAATATTTTAATAAAAAGATGTGTGAATATTCAAATTTATATTTTAATTCTATTTCAATAATTTAAGGAGTAAAACAATGATAAAAATTAAATCCTTGTTAAAAAATTTCCAAATAAATTATAAAAAAATAGACTTTATTAGTTAATTAATTGTGGATCTATTAAATACATATAAATAATAAAAATTCTAATCCAAACCCTAAAATAAATATGATGATTTTATGAACAAGAAGTTCATCGGAAGTAACTACTGACCGTACGAACATTTTTTCAGGGTAAGCATATAGATTGTGTAAGTATATACTCAAGGTAAGTATGGTTATATTATGGTTAAGTGTTCATGGAAGGTATACTAACTACATTAAAACCCATGGTCAACCTGCAAAATTTATGAAGAATACATACCAAATATTTCAAAAAAATATCATTAAAGAGATTTTAAATAGTTTAATATAGTAATTAATAACTAAAAATAAATTAAAACAATTAGACATAATTTTTCATTCCCAATTCATGTATGATATAATTGATTCACTCAATATTCAAGGGTTTTATAAATATTTCATCAAGATAAAGTTGGGTACCGGTGATGCCAAGAGTTATATATTATTTTTGAAAATGATCCCTCCAAAAATTATGTTTTATATCAATATGATTTTTAAAAAATATGACATAGGATTCATAGAATTATTTATCACACCATTTTTATCAAAATTTATATGTGCATGATGAAATTTCTATCCATAGTTCTATAATGTATGATCCTTCCATAGAATCTCATAATAATAATTTCCTGCAGCTATGTACTCAACATCAATAGTGGATAATTCCATACAGTTCTGTTTCTTAATACCACATGACCCTAGAGACTTTCCCAAAAAGTGACATGTTATAGAAGCTATTTTTTCAATATAACTTACAAAAACCAAAATATCCATCTAAATAACTGTCCAAATCAAAATCTTAACATGTAGAGCAAAAAAATCTTTCGCTGGTTGTATTTTTCATGTATTTGAATTTACGTAACACCTAAATATGGGAATATTTCAGTTTTTCATGAATGTGGCCACACATAAACACACTAAAACTTATATCAAGATAACAATAAATTATGTATAGAATACTTCAAATCAAACCTTTGTATGTGGTTTTATAAACTAGTTTCCTAATTTCATCTAGATCTAACTTGAAGCTAGTACTCATGGGAGTATCAATTCCTTTAGCACTATCCATGAAAAAAAATATTTAGATGATATTTCTCATGCTTACTTTGATTTAAAATAATTTCATATTTACTTCAATGAATTTGATAATCTATAAAGATTTTACGATTACCCATCAAACTCATTTCAAATGAACTTTTTATAATTTTTTAAAACTCAGTACATAAGGAATTTTTTGAGTATCCAAAAATTAAATCACAAACATATATTTGTTCTCAGAATAAAATCTTTTGAAATAATTTCCAATAATTGGTTACATTTATATATTATATAAGTAAAACTTTTTGAAAATAAAAACTGAGATGAGCCTATATTACCATGTTCTAGGACCATTTTTTAAACCATATAAAGATTTTTGTAAATTTAAAAAATAATATTGTAAGTGAGGTATTTGAAATTCAATGGGTTGTTCAAAAAATAAATCCTAAACCATATTAGAATATAAAAAATTTACCATTGGCATCCATTTGATATAGATTTAAATTAAAAAATGATTCATAAGAAAGAAACATACTGATGGATTTATGTATACATACTGGGGAAAAAGTTTCCACATAGTTAGTACCATATTCTTGAAAATATCCTTGTGCATCCAATCTAGATCGGTTTTAAAATATTCTTCTTGACTCATAAAATTGGTTTTTTAAACATCCATTTAGTGTTTTTACTGATCCTTGATAGATGGGGTGTTTCGTTTCTAGTTTTATATCTCTCCACATTGATAGCGGTTTTTGGTGGAAGCGTTTTTAGTATGTTAATGATTTTGTTCAGTGATGCCGTTGATTTTTAAGGGTTTTCACAAGCTATGATGTAGGTATGATGATTATGGTGACTAGTACATATGGTGTGCTACTCAAGGGTCTCACCATCCATGATGATGATTATGTGTGTTGTCTTTTAATTTTTTTTTTGTATTTTAATGTGCATGTTGTGCACTATGCTATTTGAACCCACTTGATTTTTTAATGGTGTAAGTGCTTTTGGTATTTTTGGAATTTTGGAGGTTCCTACTCAACTATTAAAATGATTATATTATAATAATGGAAAAATTATATTTTTTGGAATCATTGATGTTTTTAGGTTCTCGCTATGATAAGAATTATTGATGTTTAACATGATTTCTTAGAGAATCATTAGTTTCAGTACCTTTTTCAAGGTCACCTATGACATCATCTAAGGGATGATGTATATGAGTCATAACAACTCAAGGAATAGAAGTTTTTGAAACACAATTACCATATATATTTTTAGGTTTAGGATATTTATCCCAACTAGGATAATCATTTATTGGAAGTCAAGTAAATTTTACCCCTTGTTTAGTATTTATGTCATGGTTGGAAAGATCATATTTCTTATTTTTTAATGTGTTCATTGGCCCATTTGTATCTTTCTCATAAAACATGACATGTACATATGCTTCCAAAATAATAGTATTTTTATTAAACACCCTATATGATTTAATGTTTATAGAATATCCACAGACATTTCCTTCATCAATCATTCAAGATTTTTTTTTAAATTCTATTTTTATTGATTGTGAGGACATTAAAACCCAAAAAAATATAATGTAATTAACCATTGTGTTTATATCATTCCTTAACTCACATGGGTTCATCTTTAAGAGATGTTTAATTAAAAATTTATTAAATATATATAAATATGTCTTTATAACTTTTACCCAAAAATAGATTTGTAAATCTTACTCATTGATCATGGTCTAGGAAATCTCTACCATGGTTATAATTTTAATCTATACTACAATATTCAACTATGGGGGTGCTAGGAGCATTAAATTTATGTTTCTAGCCATATTGTGAGCTTAAATATTCAAAATCATAATTTTCATAATCATTTATATGGCCAATTGTTAAGGTTTCAATTCTAATATCAGTACGAATCTCTATAGATTTATCATATTTGGAAAAAAAAATGATCTTCACTTTTATGAGCAAAGAAAAACACCCATGTATATCTTGAATAATTATCAATTTTTACGTATTGATAAGGTTTTCCTACAAAACTAGAAACTCTAGGGGGCCCAAAAAAATCAATTTGAACCAACTATAATTGTTATGAAGTTGAAAATTATTTCTTTGATTTAATTTTTTTTATGATTATTTACATTTTTATTGGGATTAAAAACATTGTTTGTTAGGAATTATTGCTCAGGTAGATCCATGAGAAAAACTTTTCTAGTCATATTTCTAAGTGATTGTATATTATACTATCCTAGTATTCTATTCCAAAGAGAATATTCTTTGGGAATGGAACATAAAAAAATAAACATTTTAAGAAAATAATAAATTTAAATACGAAACATAAACATTTTAATTTATCAAATTCGTAAAAACTAAAAAATGATTGGGATAAAAATAAGTACTTGAATTGTTTTAAAACATAACATAAAAACCATAATCACATAATTTTTTAATTATAAGAATATTATACATTAATCCATATAGAAATAAAAAATAAAAAATTAATACTATACTAGAGTTATTGATTTGACCAAATATAATTATATTTCCTTTGGCATTGTAAATAAAAGTGACATGTCCATTTTCCATGTTAATAAATTTTTTGAAAATTGAATAGTCTCCAGTTATATATATGGAACATCCACTATTAAGGGACCATAGTTTTTTAGTATAACTCTTCAAGAAAGATTCCTACCAAATAGATTTAAACCAAAACTTATTTTAGTACCCATATTTTATTGGGTATAAAAATATTAGTAATATGTTATCTACTAATACATAATTTTTTATTGGATTCTTATATGTAGATCTTAGACACTTAGAAATAATTTATATATAACGTCCAGTCAAATAATATCTATTAATAAAACTAACAGAATTGGAGTTTGGAACAAATTTATTTTTATTGGTTATCCTCTTTCCATGTTAATGTCATATACCATTAGTATATTTGGGAGTGGTCTATTTACCATGAATCTGGGCAGGGGTCCTTCATCCATTAGTGAACCTCTCCATATCTTTCTTTAATTTTTTATTAGATAATTTCAACTCATTATTTTAATTATGTAGTTGAAAATTCTTATCCTATTTACTGTAAGATCTATTTTAATTTGATAAGAAAAATTATACTAATTATTTAAACTTATATATTTATATTTTAATTCATAAAAGGCATATTCCAGCATATTAATGTATTCAAATAATTCAACACTAGATATATTTTCAACATCATATTCAGAAATCAAACGGTTTGTAATATGGGTCCGAGATCTAAGAAAAACATTCAGTACCTCTCACGCATTTAATATAAAACACTTATTAGATTTATAGCATCTAAATTCTATTATTGAGACTAAATCACATGAATTAGCCTTAGAAGAATTGAGAGTGGATTTAATATCCATTTTTATACTTCTTTCTATTTTCCCCATATTTTATTTTATACAATAAATTAAGAAAATATTCATTGTTGTGTCCTTTTCTCATCTATTCACTGATGTTTACTCCATTAGATGAACCATCCTTCCTCCAGTCTTTTCTACAATATCTTTCGCCAATTCTCTATATTTTGAAACATTATTTTGTAATTGGGTTTGTTAAATAATTTATTCTACTTATATAACTTATTGAATCATCTTTCAAAATGATCCATATGATCATCACTACCAGCAGGTGATTCTACATCACTTTAGCTTTCACCTTTGATCTTCTCCATTTATTGAGATTTAGTAACCTTAAAAGATACTAATTTTCTTTTTCATTCATCCACATTATCTTTGTTAACATGAATTTCTTCTTTATATATCATGATAATTCCAATTATCTCTTTTACTAGAAGTCTAGTAATGTCACAATATTATCTTATGGGCATAGATGCTCCTCCCCATATTTATGGAGGGCATTAGTAAGTCCTACCACATAATAAATTCCACTAATTATATTTTCCATCATAGAAATTGTGTTAAAAATATCATTGACCTTGAGATACTAATCAGATATAGATTAATCAGACTTCATATTAAATGTATCATATTAAATAGTGTAAGTATTCAAAAACAATTTTTTAATATTAAAAGTTCCCTCATGAGATATAGTAAGGGTATCCCAATTTTCAAAAGTCGTATCATGGGAAGATATTCTTCTAAATTTATATTCTTATAAATCACAATAAAAATGATTCATATCTTTACAATTATAATCATATACTACTTTAGAAGTATCATTCTATGGAACTATAATAGTTTGATGTTTTTCATATTTATCTTCAATGAAAGTATATATATAAAACCCTATAGTTTCTAAGTAAATTTTAAACTTAATTTTCCATTGATATTTATTATTTTCATTAAAATAAAGAGGTTAATCAGTGGAATTTATGACTTCTCTATTATTATCCATAAAGAATTAAATTTATAAAAAATAGAAACTTAATATCTTTATGTGTTAGTATATAACATTTAAAAATTTATTTTTAAAGAAAATTGATACCAAATGGTGATCAGAGTGGTTAACTCAAGAGGGGGTTAAATTGAGTTTCAAATAATTTTTTTTAAAAAAATAAAAAACTAAATTCCCAATTTGAAAAAACTGTCAATTCATCAAAACTGTAGAAATATATAATTTGATATCTCAAATATCTTCTAAAAAGTGGAATCAGGTCTTAGTTAAAATAACTTTTAATGTACATTAATTAATTTACTTAACTAAACACATTATGTAAAATAAAAGTTAAGATCAACTATTTGAGTAATGTATTTGGTAATAATAAATAATATCAAAGGAGGATTGATTTAAAATAATGAAAAAAAAATCTAATGAACAAAAGAATTTTTAACAAGCAGTTAGGTCTCAGGATATGTCTTAATCCCCCCTCAATTGGAAATCACATAATTCTAAGAAACTTATTATAAAATAAACAGATCCATAAGTTGGATTGGGTTTTAAAAACAACGGTACCTAGGACTATCGAAGCACAAAGTCTCATCCATAGTTTTTCATGAGATATGATAAAATAAAAAGTCACATAGGAACTCATACATAGGTCTTTCTAGGAATATAGATAAAATATTAGAGAGAGTATCACGTAATCTCGAGTTTAATTTAGGAGAATTGGTTTTTGTAGATAAGCAATTATATACAAATCATAGCTCGAAATTTAATTATAAACAATAAGATAAAGGAATTACGAATGATAAAATTAAATGAATATTCATTTGAATATCATTGGTTGTATAAACTCCTTGAATTTTTCATTGAAAGGATATTGTAAATTATCCTCAGAAAATTCAGGAAAAATTAGTATCGTAGTGTCTTCAATGTTGCATAGGTGCATGTGTATATGATTGTCGATTATTCTCTATGCATGATCAAAAGTTTTTTATCACCACACACAACATATTACTTTTTAACATTACTATATATTATTTTTAAACAAATATTAATCAAATTGTTCATTAAATAATAGTCAATTCACTATCACATAATTTTATTTTTAAAAAACATTTTGTTAGATATTTGAAATGCTATACTACTAATATAGACACAAATTTTTTTCTTTGATTAAAACATGGTTAGTTGACCTGACAACAAAATCATATGGTCAGTTGATGTGAAGGTTTTCAAGATTGGTTCATCACTTTTTGTAGTATGTTTACTAGAATATGTAGTTGTATCATGACTTTTTGAGGTAAGATATGAATTTATGAAGTCACTACAATAATAAAAAAGGTTAGTATATTAATTTATTGAAAATTATACATACCATAGAATAATATCTCTATTTCTTCATGTGCTATATAGTTTTTTTCATAATCACTACATTGGTTCACATAGTCAGGTACTCATTTTGTAAAAATCCATCACATGGTAGGTAGATTTCACATGTAGAATGGTGATTCTCAAAATATGGTAAGATAAATCTTCAACGCACAGTCAGTTGATGACTTAAAAAAATTATCCTCATTTTACTCACTGTAATCATTGTGTTCATGTGTTAAGGTGAAGTATTATGAAAATTAATGTAATGTATAACATGTGATAAAGTGATGTATAAGATGTGGTAAGGTGATATAATCACTTGATTGTCACACAGTAAAGAGAACTTGTAATCTCCAGACTTCATTTTTTTTAAATTTGGGAATGAAAAAAATTTACTTATTGAAATTGTGATAATTATTTTAAACAATATAAACATGATTTGAGATCATTAAAATAATAAGGTGTTAGTCTAACTAAAAAATATAATTCATTAATTGATGTGTTGATATAATAAAGTCTAATTCAATATTTTTATTTAATTGTGAGATATCTTTTGTTGTCTCCTGATTATTGGGGGTTAGTTAATTATGAGTGATGAGAGACCAGTTATGAGAATTAATATAAGGGAATATTAAATTTATTTATGACCATGTGTAATTAATTCATTGAATTTTATTTAATTAAATACATATTAGTATAATGAGGAGAATATTTTGTGGGTTTGATGAATGTATCATTGATATATGTTTTGCGTTGTTTTTAGATAAGAAATTCAATTAAATAAATATTGGTTTGGAGGATTTCAGGATTATGTAAAATTAATTTTTATTAAAACAAATTGAATTAGAGGAATAGTTTCCGAATTTATGAGTGGTTTATTACATGAGAATTAATATAGGGTTCTATAAGGTAGAAGGAAAATAATATTATAATTGGGAAATAAAATTCTCTATTTTTTCAACACTTATCAAAATTCTCTCTTTTATCTCTATACCAATTTTTCCTTATATTATTTCTATGGAGATGGTGTGGTGAATGAACGATGATTAGTTGAGTAAATAGATGTTTTGTTCATTGACGTATATATCATGAGTTTTTTCAAAAAAAATTATTAAATGTTTTTATTAATGTTAATGTGTCTTATGAAACAAAATAATATCATTAACTTATTTAAGGCGTTATGAATTGATTTTTGAAATTTGGATGAACTTGTGTCAAAATCTCCCATGGAAAGATATACTATCTAGATAAATCATCCCTAATATAATCTTATTTTTTATCTTGAGACCATATTATTACTTTATAATTATCTATATATCATGGGGGTTGTTCCACTCTATGGTTTCAATGAATTTTCAAATAGAAAGTCCAATGATCATTCTGTAAAATTATACGAGTAATAGAAAAATTCCAAGGGGTCATGAAAAATGTGTATGATTCATATTGAATGTCCGCTAGAGGAGAGTTATTAAATTTAGTTTATAAAATATGACATATAGATGCCTCTTTATAGAAGGTCAAGGTACTTGAACTTATTAAGATCATTGATTTGATGGTTCTAGGAAATACCAAGTAAAATATATCTTTATATATTGATTTGAACTATACATAACATTGGTTATTCTTTTCATGAATTTTTATTTAATTTTGAATAATGATTATTTATGCATTATTTGATGTAAATATCAATAATTAAATTTTGAATCATTATTTCCTTAAAATAATTAATTCATGTTTATATGGGGGTTTTTATATCCATTTAATTATTTTTTAAGTATGGTATTTAGAAACAAATACTAACAAGTTTTTTAATAATGTATTATGTTTTGAAATTAATTTCCAAATAGAAGTAGTGGAATTTTTTTTTCATATATTTAATTATCAAATATAATGGTTTTGAATTCCTCTAAAGGAAGGGTTTTTCGATTGGATTTCAAAAATGTGTGTTTGTATTTCTAATGGTGTAATTATAACTGGTGGATTTTAAAGGGTTGTTCTATTTTCATTGAGAAACACTCAATGATCGGAGCGTTATAGAATGGTTTTTTACTCATTCTTGATTATGGAAAGGTCAGGAATTGGGTTTATAGCCAGCTTTTTTCCGTTCTCTATATGTTTTTAGTAGGCATACAATGGTTCATCATGATAGGAATTAAAATTCTTGTATTGTATATTTCCTTATACGTTTTCCACTATGATCATATAATTTCTTGTTTATATTATAGACTATTTATAAGGGAGATATCATGTATAATTTATATGTTTGTTATCATATAGGTTTTTATGATTAACACTTATTGGTATTATATATAATTATTATCCTCTTTGAAATTAATATCTTATGTAGTTTTCTAAAGAAATGATTATTTTCCATTAAAATTATAATTTCATTATTTATTGTTTAAAGACTGAAATATTGTATTTCCAAAGGATATGAGAAAATTTTCTTTTATATGTTTCATAAAACCTTTTATTAACAATAAAATTTTAAATTACTCATTATTTTTCTTTTTTTTTGGGGTCATGGGGGATTACTATTGATTTTATATTCACCACATACTTGTGCATTACTATAGATTTAAATATGAATTGGTAAATGATATAGAAATCATTAATACCCCATAATTTGTTAGGAGTGATCTTTAGATACATGAATGGGAAATGATATAGTAAGTTTAATAAATTAGAGATTGGGTCACACAATCATTTTTATGCTTGTATGTTGTTTCCATTTAATATATATTCATAAAACTAAATGATTTTTCTACTACAAGGGAATAGTTTTTTATGATTGACTAAAAGTGTGTTATATTTTATAAATTCTTTTTTATAATATAATTTAATACTAAATCATCATCCCTTTATTTACTTCACCCATGGGAATTAGTATCCAACCTCTAGAGATCAATAAGCATGCTTGAGACCTAATGGTAATTTGATTCGAGCCTCAATATTTGGGTATCCTAATAAAGTCATTACTTCCTCCGATGGTATATCAATGATTCTAATATCTATAAGAGATTCCATATTTTTTAACAAATAAAAACAACATTTTAATTCAATGGATCTGAAGTGTGATAATAATCTACTATTGATGTGGACTATCCATACATGTTTCCTTATGAAAGAGATGTTTCATGAACAATCCTCCATTTTCATATTTATCCTTTGATGTTATTCCTTAGGTTTTATCCATGGGGATCATCTGTTGGGATATCAATTACTATGGGATATATAGTAACGTTCGTCCCAATATATTTCATTATCAATAATTGATCAAAAACTACATCATTATCATATTCAACAATGATAACTAGTTTAAATTGAAAGAAATAAACATGTTCTATTTCTAATGTAGAGCCTAAAAAATGATGCAAGACTACATCCCAAATGAATTCAGGTAGGAATACAAAGATCCATCAATGGGATGAGGTGAATGGACTTAAGGGTTCTTTAATGGAATTATATCTTAATCTATATGTCCTTAGGAGCCATATATGAACCTTTTAGAGAAGGATATTCTAGGGATCCTCATTAACATATTGAAACATCACACCCTTGAAAATAAAATTCCATGAAATAGATCACCTTGTTTTCTTATATCAGTGTCCTTTATAATTTCAATTATAACCCTAGACTCACAATATATGGACTATAAGGATGTAAGTATGGTTTGATCCATTTGAAATGAGAGTTATTTGATGAACAACTACATCCTCAAATGAATGAATCAACTCTAAAAAAATAAATTCCATACCCTAAGAAATCACTTTTAAACCACAATAATCTATTTTCTAAATTTCAATTAAACCCTAATATTCATAAAGATTTTCATTCCAAAATTTTATTAATGGAATTCAATTAAATATTTTAACATAAAATTCTGTGTTAATAAAACCCTTTATAAAACCTCCCAAGTAATGTTTTATGAACCAATTTTCAAAATAAAACACAAATTTTATTACATGAGGCATTGTCAGATAGTATCAGTACACACACACACATCCATAAAGTAGTGTAGGGTTAATAATAAAATCTGAAACCTCTTGATTGTAATAAAATCCATGCAATAACCTCTAGGTAAACATCGTAGTATAGAAAATAATCCAAGTAAAAAATAGGGAAAAATAATCTCCCAACAAAACGAAAGTAGCCAAAATTGTATAAACTTTTGAGGAAGGAAGTGAGATCCCAACTCATGATATTGGGAACTGGACACCATATTGGGATACAATCTCATGATAAAACGAAGATCTACCTAATCTAAAACCTCTAATGACTTTTCCATTATTCCTATTGTCTTTATACATCAAGATAAATATGGAAAAAATCCCATGCCAGGGTGTGTATATACATACCTAATAGGACGTCTCAGATAAAAAAAAGGAGTTAAAAATAAGAATATGGTTAGATCAACCCCCAAGACAATATGGGGAATAAACCTAACATAGATGTACTCATAAAGAAACCCCAACTGATGATATTGAAATATCAATCTTTAGAGCAAGCTAAGAAAGATGAAACTGTCTATAACTCTAAGAAACTAGGTTTTACTAATTCTATAAACCAAATGAAGCTTCCCCGGAATATAATTGACGATTCATGATTCACTAGTGGATGCCTTAGTTGAGGGAGGACAAAATATAATGGAGGAACCTCTCCCTGACAGAGCTCAATGATAATGGATTTATAACTCCATTGATAGAGGACCCACACACTAATAATCTGGGGCAGTATAGACTCTACATGTATAAACAATATGGGGGACCCATGCCTTAGAAAATCCAACCATCAAGGGAGTGAAAACCCCAATATCACTTGAAAGATAAATCCCTAGCACTTTTATTGGACAATAATATCTAGATGATGCATCCCTCCCACATAACCTCAATTCATATCCTAAGATCCAAAACAAAGACCACTATTAGGTCCTATGTAGAATTCTACTCAAAATATTATACTCATAGGTCCAAAACCAAGTCCAATAGAAGGAGATATGATATGTAGTTACTTCTAAGATAATTACATGACATTTACCTTTGAATACAAAGGGTATACTACTAATTACAACCTTTCTTGTGTACTACTGCTCCAATCGATGTGTGGGGGTTCATACACATAACATTTGAACTATGTAACAGAAAAGGTGAGATAAACTAGGGTCCTAGGCATGTACTCTTTATACACATATTGGAGGTGTAGGTTGGGTGACACAGTGTGTTGGAACACCACAAAACTATGTGATATTTATATTGTTTTGGAACCCTATCCACTATGGAAAAAGGACCACATGTGGATTTTTCTTTAAGAATAAATGGAATTTTTTCCAAAATATAATAGATAGAAAATTATGGTCTCTTAGATCTTCATTCATCTTCCATTGTCACCGAGTCTAACCAAGAACTCTCTATATGTGCCTCTATAATCATTAACAATAGATCTACTTCAACCAAAATTGTATTTTCATCCTATTAATCACTTTATTGGAAATCATCATTGAAGACCGTCATTTTATACACAAAAATTTAGGAAAATCATGACATGATCTGTCCATAAATCTTATTTACATCCGATGTTATTAAATATAATAGAACCATGATTAAATAATTCATTCACATGAACCCCAATATGAATATACTGGATTTATTTCTATTCTCACTAGTCTTACAATAGTTGTACTACCACACAGAACATGGTTGATGGTGAAGAATGGTGGTATAAGACCCTTGAAATATTATAGTTTGAAACATCCATGACAAATGTTGTTTTTTCCAATAATCTTCACTGTGAAAACTAGAGAATAGAGAAAAATTCATTAGAGAAATTTGAATCCAATTTGTAAATTGACTCGATCATATGAAAATGAAGAGATAATATAATAATCTATATAAGATAATTAATCCATGTTATAAATCAAGAAATATATAGAATATAAATCCATAAATAATAAGCCCTTTATTTAGAATTCATTGATCATTTCTAAAGAACACATTTTCTAGTGATTTTTTTGAAGAATCCATAAAGTAGTTCATTCATTGCTTAATTACCCATGATCATATAACATCGATCCCCGATTCCTTTATTTGATCATCAAAGGTACTTATCCACGACAATTCCTCCTCTGCCTCTAAATATCCCAAGGTAATTTAGGAAACCATAGAAATTTTCTACAAGGTGGATTTGATAGAGGTCACCACTGGTTTAGGGATTCAAAACAAATAAAAATTAATCAATTGATTTTATCCATTTAAACATTTTTATGATGGTCCATTTTTATAAGACCTGATGCATATGTAACATTTATAATGCACAGGGTAAACCCCACATTTCATATTCAACTGTGGTCTTGGTTTTCCCATTTAAGACTCCATTTAATGTGAAAACCTTTTATTCCAAACTTATTCATGCACAAATATTTAAATATATTTAATATTTTTAGTATATCTATTCTGGGGACCTACTATATTCCCAACAGAATGAAAATTCTAAATAATATATCTATATATCCAGAGGGTCCAAAAAAACAAAACCATAGTTATTACATTCTCCTCACATTAATGGATTCACACCTTCAAATTAAAAAAAATACTCAAAAAAGAGTAGCTACTGAGCTTATATGATGATCTAAAACTACCATGAGCTTTGTCAAACGTTCCCATACATCCAGAAGACACACACTAGAGTGATATATCACACACAAAAAATAATCTCCTATAAATCCTTGATGGCCATTAGGTACTCTAAAAATAGGGCTTCTTCTTCAACATCCATCTCACCCTAGTTAATAGATTCTGATGCGTCATGAACATATCTCCCCAAGTGTGACACAAGAAAGAGATAATGATCTCATTCTAACAATGGGGTTGACGCAACATGATGTATATCCTCTCCAAACCTCCATAGGATATAAAATAGCCTAATGAACCTTAGAGACAACTTCTTACCCCAAACAAACCTCTAAAACCCTATCATGGGGTGACCTTCAGAAAAAATTATCCTTCAAAATAAAACTCAAAAGGTCAGTGATGTTGGAATACATATGTTTTCTACCATATTTGAGTAGTATTCATTCAATTTAGAATCACTTGAACCTTTTTTTGTCACCAGATCTAATCTTATAGGAATTACCTTTCCTCTCTCTACATAATACAAGTGTTACCTATATGGCCTGACATACTAATATATGAATTATTTCATTCTTATATTGGAGGGACAACTATTATTATATTAAAATTCTACCATTGGAATGTGAAAATCCTAAATCCAACAGAATTCAAACCCACATACTCTCAGTATAACCACTAAAACCTAAATTTTAATCTCATTATGATCATTTATATGTAGCATAAATAATGTAATAATATATAACTGGGTCACAAAATCTTCCTAAAAACCACTACAAAACCATGATGTGAACCACACATAATAATTAAAAATAATAATTAAAGGTACCCCATGAAGCTAAATGATCTCCTGCGTGTACAAGCATCCCAAAATCTCAACTAAACTCTTCTCCTTGATAGTGATGAGTTGAGACAATTTTATAAGATGATTTCAAATAAACACTATAACATCAAGGAGTATTTTTTCCCACATAATCTCAATAAAAAATACATTTATATGTAATACCACTTCCATTCAGTGATTTCAAGAGTTTGCGTCAAGCCTGCTTGTACAAAATGTTCTGTCTTCAGTTGCCGAAATAAGTTTCATCAATAAAAAAACTAAAAAACACTCTAAATCATAGTAGACCACCAAAAACACCCTCTTATATATCTATATGATTTTTTCATACATGATAATTATATAATTTTTATTATAAATACCATAATATTTACACAATTTAGGATTTAAAATTTTAGTATCATTCGAAAATTATGTTCACAGATAACATGTAAATAATAAAACATAAAAATTACATAATTCCTTCTTCATAAAACATCTAAATCTCCCATGTTCCCTTTAGTATATTTATTCCCATGATAATTTTCATCAAATAAATTGTTAGCTAAAATCCTAGAAGCATAGGTAATATAATTGAAGGAACATGAGATATAATATAGTTTGAAAGATGGGTGTGATTAATCTTCATCATCACATTATAAGAAAAGAATCATAATAAAATTAATGGGAAATTCATTTTAAAAAATTTAAGGGAATGTGGGATATTTATAGTAATGAAATATCAAAATGCAGTGGTAAGATTACACAATTTTTTTTAATAAATCTAGTATTATGTTCATGTAAAACATATGCGCATAAATCGTGACATCATAATTATGAATTGATATAGATTAATTTTCACACACAATTGAAATAATATCATGAGATATATAACATTATCAAATTAATTAGAGGGATATGAAATTCTAAGACCACCAATAATATCATAATTTTTTCACAATCATACATTCCACACGGAAAGAGAACATATAACATTCACATTCATGAAATATACACATACAAAGGAATGAGTTTAATAAGGACATCATATATAGTTTTTATGGAAAAATATTTTGGGTTCTGAAATAAATTAGGTAGATTATATTTTTTCATACAAGGTCATTATTTTTTAAGGATTAAATAACTCAAGATAATTCAAAGAGTTGTTTTGAAGAAATAAATTATTTTGGAAAAATCATCACAGATGGCTTTGAAATAATTTAAAAATAGTAGAAAAATGTTTTAAAATAGAATAAAAATTTAATTAATATAGAAAATAAATATTATGTATATTAGAATAAAATTAATAATTAAAAATTTTAAATATGAGATAAGAGAAAAAAGAAAGCGTTGGGTTTCAGAAACGCTTTACCTTAAATACTGTTGTGTTTCATCTCCTTTACAAAGAATTTATAATAAAAATATGTTTGTTAAAACCTAAAACAAAAATAAGATTATATTTATTTATTAGATGAAAATTAATTGACTCTATTTTATAATACACTTTATTAAACATGAATTGTTTTGATTCTATATTATCATGAAAATATCTCGTCTTGTTGCAATTTCATTTTTTTGTTCTTGTTCAATTATACATAAGTAAAATTAAATCTAGAAACCAAAAATACAAGTAATTAAATATTTAAATACAATATATAATTCACAATAACCATCTATAAAGGTGATGATAAAGAGAGATGTGGTAATGTCCTCGTAAGTTGTTAATCAACCATTGACATGACATTGTTGAAAGGTGATGGAAGAGAAGAATAAATATATCATAATTATAATAATTAAATTTGGTTAACATCGTTAATGTAATGTTAAAATACTAATTAATTAATTTTAAATTATTTTTTGAATGAAATAGGTAAAATGAATAGGAGAAGTGGAAAATGAGAAGAAAAATTGATGAAATATTACCCTCTTTGCAGCATTTCTTATTTTATATGGCACTAAAATCCTTGAATTAATGGATTTGAGTTAAAATATAACACCCATATGGATTTTAATGGGAATAAGAGAGGGAAATTGGGCTTTTTTTGGCTTAGGGGAGTGATAGAATCAATTTTCCATGGGGAGGGCGAGGGGGTATTATACTTGATGAGAGAGTTATTTTTGAGGTAAAATATTGAATAAAAAATAATTTCCATGGTAAAACTTTTAACAGTGATACCATTGAAATTTTAAGTCATATTTCATTAGAAACAAGTTATTTTTGTACTTTTAAAGTTTTCAAAAACCAAATTCATTAGTTTATTAAAACATAAAAGGGATAATGCCAAACTATTATTTTAATAGAATAATTTATAATTTTGGAGTTTCGTAAACACATTATAGGTCTTAAGTTTATGTTTATTGTTTTTAAATGATCTATTTAACATATTAAATGTGTTTTTGGTTGAGATAAAAATTATATAATTTATTATGTCATTATTTCCTCTTAGATTATGTATTAAAAATATATCAGTTATGTTAAGACTGCATTTTTACTCTTCACCCATATTCTTCATGTATCTTCAAAATGAATGATATTTTCTCCTTCTATCCCACAATTAAATAATTTTCTCATTAATATTATAAAATTTATTTTATGTTTCATTCCACATATTTAATATTTCAGTGGTTGGGTCTTCTTTCATTCTCTGTCATTCGACCTCCTTGATAAAAATTGAATTTTTAACTTCTTATCTCCATATCCATGGAACCATTCTCTAAAATAAAAATATATATATATTTAGAACACATAAAACTAATTCTTAATAACTCTAAAAGTAATTAATAGTGTTCGCCTTAAAAATATGTGTCTTTAAACCAATAAAAAATATCTCTATTTTTCTATCATCATTGATAACAAAACCAATGAATATCGTCAAAGACTATTGAAATTTTCCTCAAATATCATGATAGATTCATTATAATTTTTCTTAAGATTCATAAATTATATATTATTAATTATTAAATGATTTTGAGGGATATAGTTTTTACTAAATATCCTCTTAATGTTTCCCCACTCAATTTATGCCATTTATACTTTTGGATTAATATTAATTAGTAATTCCCTCTACTGATCAACTTCTCTAACTAAATTATAAAAAACCGGGGTATATATCTCATTCTTAGATCATTGGGGATCTTAAAAGATCTTTTCCATTTAGCTAAACCACTATTTAATTTATAGTGGATCAGAAGACCCACCAAACATAGAAAGTTGTTCCCATATAAAGAACTTGATGGATAGTTTATCCTTCATGTGTTAAGGTGTACATTCCACATGCTTAAGGTTATTGTTCATATCCTGATAAAACTGAGTAATTACCACCATAATGTTATTAAATATACCTCCCTTTATAATGATAATATCAATGGGAAAATAATTACATTGTCCCTTACACAATTGTTTTGTTCTAATTTTTCTTAGTTCTAATAATTTTCTAAAATATAAAAGGTTTGAATGAAACATAAGTCATTAAAGTATTAATAATTAATTTATTTTATTGTGTAAATATATTATAAAGACATATATTAGGGTATTTTTTTGTTTATAATAAATTTATTCTCAAATAATTAGTCTAATATCATATACTTCATTGTTTTATAACAATAAAATAAATAATTAGTTTAGTTATGGGTACTTTATAATGGGTTATATAGAGTTTGTGATTAATCAAAAAATATACATTCATAGTGTCATGTCATGAATGAAACAAGGCCTATTTTTTGAGCACTATGTATAAGATGAGTTAATTACCAATAATACCTTTCAGGTTATTACCCTTTGGTATGTCTACGCCAGAAAAACATCCACTTGTAACATCTAGAATGGGATTTCTTTTTTCAAAAACCACACACGATTATACTTTATCAAAACATTTTGATGATTACATAAAAACTCTTACTTATCACTTGTATTTTCATTGAATTTTTCTTGTCATAAACCCAAAATTAACTAAACCATTCTCTGAAACAAACTGTAGAGACCCAACATTTTTATAAATGAATATCACACCATTTAAATGATATAGAACATAATAGTATTAAATTATATGGTAAAAAGGTTTAGTATCTTTGGAATATTTGGTTTATACATCAATTTTACATAATATAATATAATTTTTTTAACAAAATCCTCCAAGAGATCTCATGTCTTCCTTAGTACATGTAATCACCAGAGGATATACAAAAAAGAAAACGGTGAGATAAAATCTTAGTACGGGTAGGAATACAAGGGATGGGGCATGAGACTAAAAATAGTTTAAAAAATGGGTGAGTTTAATCATTATCATCATATAATAATAAAATTTACACCATAAAATAATTTGTCATAATAACATAGTGGTCAAATACCCCACATAGTTATGAACAATGCTAATGTCATGTTCACACATAACATATGTTAATAAATCATTACATTCTAAATATAAATTAATAAAAAATATTTTTTACACATAATAAATAAAATATAGTAAGATATATCAAATTACCCAATTTATTGTAATGATATATAATTTTGGGGTCATCCAACATAACATAAAATACTCATAATCATGCATTCTACATGAAAAAAGAAAATATAATAATCGTAGTCATGAAATAAACCACATAATGGAATGGGTTTCATTATAATTTCATATATTATACTTTATGGAATAACAATTAGGGTATAAAAATTAATAAATCAGATCATATTTTGTAAATAAAGATCATTTTTTAAGAATAAACAAATCAAGATGAGTCAAAGAGTAGTTTGAAAAAATAATGTATTTTTAAAAAATCATTGTTGTTATATTAGAAATCATATAAAAAAGGTTGAAACTTTTATATCCCCCTCAATAAAAGATAAAAAATATTGAAATGAAATTTTATTTACTTTATATGAATATTTATACTAAAAATAATTTCAATAAAGAGATAACCCAAAAAATTGTGTTTGAGAATCCCATTACCTTAAATCTCGTTATGTTTCTTCTCACATAAACCTTTTTTTAATAAAATTATATTTCTTAACACATGAAAATATAAATTTTGTTATATTAATTTATTTTAGAATTTATCCATTATAATTAATGAATTATATTTTATAATACCCTATTAGAAGTTAATTTTTTTGATCTCATATTTTAGTTAAATTATCTCTCAATTTTCAATTTTGTTATTTTTGTTCATGGTAAATTATACATAAGTAAAATTAAATATAGAATATTCATATAAATTTAATTACATATTTATATACTATATATAATTCATACTAACTATCTAGGAAGGTGGTGATAATCAGTGAGTTGGAAATGTCCTCGTAAATGTTTATCCGATCGTTAATGGGAGATTGTCAAAAGTGGAAGAAAGAGAACTATAAAACAAAAATATGTCATAAATACTATAATTATAGTAGTTTAAAATCATAAATATAATATTCAAATACCAATTACTAAATATTAGATGGCTTTAGTTAAAATGGAAAATGGAAATATAAAGGGAAGAGGAAAATGGGAAGCAAAGTTGATGAAACCTTACCCTCCATAAGTGACAATTATTTTCTAAGGAACTAAAATCATGGAATTATTGGAGTTAAGTGTCTCTAAAATTTCCCTAATTAGGATAAGGGAATTAATATAAGAAATTTGGGCAGATATGTTGAATTATTGATTCAAAGAGATGTGGTTTTCCTATTTTAGGAACATAGGGTTTTTATATTTGAGATGAGAATTTTAAAGTTAAAATATTAAATAAAATATAATTTCCCTGATAATCATTTTAATAGTCATATTTTTTGAATTCTAAATCATTTATGAATAAAATTGTATTATTTTAGTACATTTGAATATTTTTTATAAAATGAATACATAATTTTTTTTGAATTATAAAGTGAAAATATGAAAAAAAATTATTTTAATTGAATAAATTATAGATTTAGAATTAATAAAAAACTTTTTAAATTTAGTGTTAATGTGTAATTTTTTTAAATAAATAATTTATTTTATTAAATATGATTTTTGATGATAATGATTTTATATAATTTATTATGTAATTATTACCTCTTGGATGATGTAATTAAAATACATCTGTTATGTATAATTATTATTATTATTAGTAATCACTTAGAATTTTAATTATATCTGAAAATTACCAAAAATATATCCCCAAGAAAATTTTAGTGTTTTGATTATAAAATTGATATTAATATTATTAAAATAGTTTTCCAACATCAGTAATTTTAATTATTAACAAAAAATTATAAATTTTATAAAATACATTAAAATATAGTTTAATAATAATATATTTATAGATTCATTGTGTTTTTAATTTATTTATTTATTTTATGGAATTATAATATTTATATTTTCTTTAATTATTATAGATAAATTTTATTTATATGACATTCTACTATTTTGAGTCCAATTTAATATTCCAACTGTCCAGATACTTATATTAATTGCTAGGTTACTATTATTAATGGTTTGGATACTATTACAATGGCCAGATTAATTTCTATAAAAACATTTTCATTCCTTAATTTATCTTTTTTCTTAATTCATCTTATGGTTCTATATTTTATATTTCTAAAATATTAATTGTGTTATTAATGTCATGTATTTTTTATTCTGTTGATCATCATTGTGATGAATCCAAGGGATCAAAATGATCCAAATTTTCTTATACATGTGATTTTATTTTTTTCAATTTATTTAAAAATTTCAATATTTCCATTTCTTGTGGATATATTTATTATATAAACACACTATTTAAATTTAATGAAATAAATAAATATGTGACGTATGTTTTTTAAATTATGACATTAATTATTTATTCAAAGTATAAATTAAATATATAAAAATTCTAGGATGTTACAACGAATGTCCATGTGTAGTTTTACAACTCCACGTTGTACTTATAGGGGGGTGGTACAAAACACCCTCATCACCTCCTCTTGAAATGTTCTTGAAACCACTTTCCATCCATGGTAAAAGATGACGTGCTCCCCACCTTTAGAATAGCTACTTGATGTATCACTTGAAGATAATTGGTAATATAGAACATCATAATTGATGTATCCCATATGAGCCTATATCACACACTATCAAAGTAGTGGTACAAATACCATTGAAAATAAACAATTCATCCCAGTCTCCCCCACCAGGGTTAGATGAAATGCAACCAAATGATTTGATGCCTCTTCCACTATGGGAGATCATGATCTCCTACTAAAGGAATCTACAAATTTGTTTCCCTTTCCTAGAGTATATAATACATAAAATTCACAGTCCTACAAGAAAAATAGACAAATTTATTTTTCTTTGAATATGGTCTCTCGAATAAAAGATATACTTGAGTCTCTAGTGGTCTGTGTAAACCACAAATCACTCACCCCAAAGATAACACCCCTAAATCCATAGGCTAAGGTTAATATCACCAACTCCAAATTTTGGCCCACAATTTTTTTTTCATGGGGTTTTAGCTACCTCGACCCATAAGAAATCATTCATTGCCTTTGCATCAACATACACCTAAACCCAGATCTAGAGGAATTATATAACACTATGAACATGAAACCATCCTATAGTCATCTCAAAATATGAGCCCTATTCATCCTATTCCACAACTCCTAGAGGGATTTATAACATCACTTTTTATAGTTTAACAACTTTTATATTTCATTTAAAAGTAGTTAAAGGTGTTACAATCCTAAAGAATTATAACGCAAAACCTATCTATTACCCTGTGGATCTAATAAAAATTCGCACCTATGAAACTCTCTTGGGGGGTTACCAAGCTAGCATAACATCTATCTTCACCGGGTCCATGGATACACCATGTTCAGTGATAACATTCCCCAAAACTTAACCTCACTAATCAAGATCTAATACTTCGTGGTGTTACCATATCACTAGTTCTCTAAAAGTAAGTTTATGACCTTCCCCAAATGAACTCTATGACCCTCCTCAAAAGTAGAGAAAATGAGAATGTTTTTAATAAAGAATACTAATTTACTAGTCTGAGAAATGATAAAAGTTATGGTTCAAAACAACCTTTAAAACTATAGGGGTATTAATCACACCAAAGGTTATCGCCAGAAGCATATAATTCTTATATAGACAGTAGGGTGTTGTCTTTGTAACATCCTCCTTATGAACATGCAACTAGTGGTATCTGGACCGCAGATCAATCATTGAGAACCATCTTGTTCCTTTAAAATGGTCATAGAGGTCATCAATCCTTGATATGGGTAGTTATTTTTGATCATCTTATGATTCCAGAAATGGTAATCAATAGAAAACCTCAATATCCCATTCATCTTCTTAATAAACCACACTTGAGCTTCCCATGGGGCATACTAGGATAGAAAAACCGCTCCCCTAAAGCCCCCCTAACTACACCCCTTATCTCAAAGCTTAATAGGGGACATTATATATTCTCATGAAGATATTGGTGTAGTCTCTGGGTGGAAGACAATAACAAAGTGGATCTTCAACCCCAATGGTATCCCATGAACAACTTTAGGGAATACAACCATATAATTCTCTACTTCCACTGGATGATAGGCTTTTGAAAATACCACTACACTAAGGTCAAGAATTACCAATTGATGGGAGACATGGTGGAAATATATTCTAACAATCTATACTCATTATGAAAACATGTTCTTATCACCATTGAAGGAGAATTACATCTCATCCCCCCAAATATATATATCTCCAAGAGTAAAAATCAATTTATTATCAAGCCGTGGATAGATTGTACATAGCAAAAATTACATCATACAATTTCGTTGAATCATCCAAGATGTCCAACGTGAAACTCCCCTCATGGAGCATTATCTCATAGTATCAAAATATGTGTGAAATAGAAGAATTTATCCTTATAGGAACCTCCAACCATAACAAACAGGATAAAGACTCTATAGGAATATATAAGTCTTTTACAAGGGATAAAAAAATAATTAAATGACCCATACCTCTTTCTACAAGTATTAGAGATGATGTAGAGAAGATATATTTTGAACCTTGAGTAATCTCCCACATAACCTGATCATAGCCCTCCATAGCCGGTAACTGATCATTTCCACTACTACCTGATCATTAGTCTTATCATGGACCAACAAGTGTTCATGGTAGAATTAGGTCATAAAATCATCCCCTGCCAACAACTCATCCTCATAGGGTTGCATTATCTCCTTTATCAGCTCCACCTCCTAATGGGACACCCTAGATACCCCTAGGAGATCCTTGATCACAACAATTCTTATACCACAGAGGTCCATATACAATAATTCCACCATATTCAATGTTTTAGGGTAATAAATCATGAGCCATGTGACCCATTATTTCACAATCATAACATCATCTATCTCTAGGATGATTAGATCCTCTATTAAATCCTTATATAACATATCCTCACATCTTATTCAAGGTATCACCATGTCTCATATATTGAGATCTTAAAGTATGACATATTATATAAACAATAGATGACTCTTCTCCCTAACTTATACTACCCACTATAACTAATTGATGCTCCCATTCTTTGAAGATCTCCATCACCAAGGTTGTCCTTATCACCCTAAAATAAGGGATAATTTATTGTGATACTAAACTAGATACGACATCCCTATGAAGCACCATATCAAAATTCCATTCCCATAATTATCATTCTCACATAATATTGAGTATCATGTGAGTGTGACGAAAAATTAATTGTAATATATAATAGTCATCCAACCCTACTAAAACATCAAAATATTTGGAATCTACATATGGAAAAGGTCAAAGGGTATTACTCTTAATGGAATAGGAACTAAAAATCCCCTTATAAATGTGTCACCACATTATCTGATTGAATGAAAAGACTCTATCAATATCCTACACATTCGTAAATAAGACTGGTCATAATTGGTACCATATATTCAGTCAGGGTTTTGACAAGATTGAAATTTTGAACCGAAGGATTAAGACAATAATTTTCTTCTTGATGGTCATGCCCACCAAAAAACATGAGTGATCTATGTCATTGTGACTCATGTAATGTGCTAATACTTCACACATAATAAGGTTTACCCACTCAAACGAACAAAAACTCTGTAAGTAGACGAAAATCATCCTGAACTGCTAGAGGTGGTCCCACACACCACTCCTCGAGTTGAAAAATTTATATCTTCTCTCCAATATGGAACAAATACTATAGAGGTCCATGCACTGATGCCACATCACTAAATCAGTGATTGTTATGACATTATCTTTCTATCCTAAATGGTCATCATCTTAAAGACGTCCTATTATTTAACACGACATTCCATATTTAGAAGAGAATATCTAGAGAGGCAACTCAAGAAGGATATAAAAGTCTGATACCCATTACTATATAAAGAATGTACACATGGTATCCCTACCATTGGAACATCAGTATTCTGAGTTTAGAAGAAGTTGGACAGAGTCCTGGTGTATGGATACATCACTCACCACAATATTATTGGGTTCCATGTTCTAAGAGTCAATATTGAGATACATTAACACTATTTCTTTATATTCCCAAACCAATCCTCCCAATTCATCTGTCTCTAAACACCATCTCTCGGATAGACCTGCTATTATACTACAATGTCATGAAAAGACCCATCAGGGTCCCACATAAGTTAATTGTAATCCAAAAGTGACACCCCAAGACCACATATAATATTTGAGAGGATGATGACTACTTCTAAATAGGAATATTCACATGGTTGTAAGCCTAATACTATTTTACCTACTCACACATCCCCGTACAATAGTTCATGAATTATAATAAATTCTAAAACCTATAGTGTGTATTAAAATTCATGCAAAAACCTCTCAATAAACCTTATAATATATAGATGAAGCTATATAAAAATTAGAGAGAAATAGAAACCAAATAAAAAGAATGAAACCAAAATAGAATAAATTAATGAAGAAGAAAGAGAGAGACTCACTCATGATATCAAGAATTGAAAATCATACACAAACATAGTCTCTTGGTATAACCAATTTTCACATACTATGTCCTGACCAATGTATCTAAAAAGCTACCTATCATCTACAAAATATAATAAACGTGTGATAAAATTAAAAAAAATAGTGATTATATATACATACCAAGTAGGGTTAACCAAGAACAATAGTGGGAGAAATATCCAGATGATAGTCACCTGAACCTACAAGATAGTATAGGATGGAAACCCAAAATAGATATTCTCATAAAGAAAACGTAAAAAAGGATTGAGGAATACTAATATTCACAAGCATTTGTGAAGGATGATTATATAAATATGTTAATGATCAAGTTCTACCCTGATTCTAGAAGACCAATGAAACCTCACCAAAATACAATGGAGGACCCACACCTCACTAGAGGATTCCTGAGTCGAGGGTGTACCAAATTCGTAGGAGGACTCAATCAATATAATATCATGATGATGTGAGATTAAAAATTATATAGATATAGGACCTATAACCCAATAATGTGGAGGAATACTAAAATTAATAGTACATATGATATGGGTCACCTAAACCCTAGAAAACCCAATTGTATGGGGAGTAATGACCCCAAAATCACACCAATGATCATTATCAAGCCTTATCACATGAGAAATATAACTATATGTGGATTAATTCTCAAATAAACACACATCATATCCAATGTTTCGAAAAACAAGTCCAATATCATCTCCTACATAGATGTCTTTTTAGAATTTATACTCAAATGACCAAATTCGAGCCCCGATGAAGGTTATATAATAGGTATAACCTTATAAAATAATTATATAGTGTGTCCCATAGTGTACAAGTGGTCCAATCCCATGCCCAATTTTTTCCATGTCTCAATTCTCAAATTTTCATGTTTAGGTTCACGTATATGGAGTGTGACATCAAGAAGAAGACGTGTAGAACCACCTAGGGTCCTAAGAGTGTGGGACCTATAAAGTCAATGAAACTATTATACTAGAGCCACTGGACAAATTATTATATTAGAAATGGATACAAGGAACCATATCTTTAATGTCTAAAAAGATTATTATATTTGGTAAAATAGAAACATACATTAATCTCACATTACATTTTAAAAGCTGAAATAAAACATAGTGAAAATAAATATTATACATCATTGAAATCATTTAAAGATTCATTATTAGTCTTCCAGGGAAGGGAAAAAATAAAGAGTGATATATGATGCTATGTATGAGTTCCAAAAAGTATATTATGAATTAATAAGGCATAATAAATATGGTATTGAAAATAACTTAAAACAGATGAAATTTAATCAATAACTTGACCATAAAGAATATTGTGGTAGGAATAGATAATAATAAAATAATTACATATAAATAATCACATGATGTTTAAGAAAATCAATGCATATCATAAATAATCATATAATCACATTAAAATAAATAACTTAATTCTCAATGAAGTAAATTTTTTATATTTGATATCACAATTTCAAACATCATGATATCTACACCATCAAGAGATTGTGCCAAGAAATTTTAATTGATGCATAATTATACCCCAAAACCCATTTAATTCTAGCTTAGATATTTTTTTCATTAGATTTTTCAATGCATCAAGAGGTTATCTATAACCGCACTCCACTATTCCATGCATCTACAATGTATTTATCATATATTGAATGCTTAATCAAACTCATAAACAATATTCCTTATAAAAAATATATTCCTTAAAGGAATAATAAAAATTTATGAATATTTACCAAAAAATTCAAATTACTTTGACAGAAAAATACCATATGTAAAATGGTATAATTATTAAGAAATAATCATATAAATTCTTTAATGAAATTGGATATTTAGGGAAAATTTAATGTTCAATGACCACAAGAAAGTGATTTCTTCAAGAGATAGTTAATGAATAAAAAACTAATTAAGAAAGTGAATGTCAATTCTTTCCCTGATCAAAATGATCATAAACCATCAATATAAGGAATATGTATGATATTATTAAAGTATATCCAGATTTATGTATAATCAAAATAATGGTTTGATATTGTTGATGAATTGAAACACCATAAAAATATCATTAAAAATTTATCGGGGGAAAATATCATTTTCAATTTTAAAACCACTTTTGAAAACTATAAATTTATAAAATAGTAATAAAAATTATTATTTTAAATGAACCATATAATATTTTATATGATTATTAAATTTAATTAGTGTTTATGAAGGCATAAAAATTTTGGAAAATTTGAGTCGGTTCAAACAAAAATTCCTTTTTATGTTTTGGTAATATGTAAAAAATTACACTAATACAAAAATATTCATTTTTAAATATTTTTAAAAATTAAAACATTTTTAAAATGGATTTAAAAATAATAGGATAATATTAAAAACATTCTAGAAACATTTTTATAAAACATGAATATGGAAGAACAAGCATTTTTGGCCAAACCGAGAAATAAATTTTATTATTAAAATAATTTATTACTAATTTGAAGTACAAGTAAGAGGAAAAAATTATCATTACATGAAAAATTCATGAATATCCAAAGGAGAATAAAATTTAAGGGTTTTATTAGAAAAATATCAAATAATTTCCTTTTATATATATTTAGTCATAAACAATCATGATTAAAATGAGATTACAGTATAAACCACTACAACTTTAAGTACTTTTGAATCATAACCCAATGAATGAAATAAATTAAAATGTAACATTTAATACCATGAATATAAATAGATTAATGATATTAAATATACTATGGTAAATAGATACACCACATAAAAGAGGACAAGAGTATAACATAACATATGTCCCAAAGAAGATACTTTTAGAGGAAGAAACTATTCAATGATTATAAAATTGAAGTGAGAATTAATCAATGAAGTGATTATGGGTTAATTCTAAAAAATAAAAGATGAAATATAAAAAATTTATTACACACAAAATATTGCGTTATCAAATACAATTAATAAGTAATACTACCCAATGGATGGAAATTGAGTTATGAAACCCCTTACCACATGTTAACATCCATATGAAAACCCCGTGAACGAAAAAATATGAAATGAAATAGAAAATACCATAAATTATGATGGATTAATGATATAACATAAAATTGGTAAATATATACACCATATAAAATAAATTATGTGCATAACAATAAAATATTCTCCGTGAATTAAAATTGAGGTGAAACCCCTTACCACAGTTCTGAATCAACACATACGTCCTATATATTCATGTATAATAAACATATGATTATTATTTATTGATTAATAACCCTTTTGAATTTTATAATTCATTTGAATTTATTTATTACCATTTTATATTTTATAACTTATGTAATTAATTTTATGTAGTACATTTCTTTGATATTCGGTTCATATATCAAAAATGACATCAGTAAGTCGACTACGTTCAATGAGGTCATTGCTCCATATATCCAAAATGATTATCATGAAATATTTATCATTTTTATTCATCAATAATACTTTTTAAACGAACCATGTAATATATTTATGAAAACAAATTTCTGTAAGAATATTAGGGATGGTAAGGCATGTGTACAAATGGGAAACATTTCAATTTTTTATCGATGAAGATGGAAAGAAAATAAGTATTATTTTATCTTTCAAAATTATAATAATAATAAAAATAACATATTTTTTTAATAATCTTATATATATAATAAATGTTATTTGTTTATGAGAAACGAATCACATCCTTTCTTGGTGGTGGGAGTCCACAAGTACTCACGAATGACTTTATCAAATTTTATTGAAAAGAAATGTAAGAAATTAATTGATATATTAATGTTTAATAATGATAAAAATTTAATGAAAATGATATATATAAATTAAATCAATCATTAAAACCATCCTTTAAAGGATGTGATGGAAAATTAATTACATCAGATATCAATGAGGTATTTTACAATACACATGAACAATAGTTTCTTTCCCCATTTGATGGAAGATTTGATTGATATAGGGTATTACATTAAAATAAAAACTTCATAGTATTTTTGAGGTATTAATTTTATTATATTATCATTGTTGAATATGTTTTCACATTGGTGGAATAAGAAATGAAACAAACACTCAGATATAAATGATACTCATTCTTCAGAAAATATATTTAGGTTTACCAAAAAATATTTTTTATAAGGGTTTTATCAAATTAAAAAGTCCAATAGTACATATATAAGGAATTAATTAATTAATTTGGGTTGTTATTTTTTTAAAAAAAATTGTTCTTGATGTGTAGAAAGGACAGGAACAGGGGTTCCATTTTATATGTAAGTAGAGGAGATCTTTGGGAACTTCATAATGTAATAATTCATTATATCATCACAATATAATAAAAAATTATTGGGGATATAATTAAGGATTGTATAATGTTTTAATATTTGTTGAAAATATAATTTATACATGTTTAAATAGAAAACTAAAATTTATTTCGTAGTTTAACCACCGATAAACCCATTTTAACTATAACTGTGATAAAAACTTTTTCAAACTAAACGAGTTATAATTTTAATAATAATTTTAATTTTGTTCATCAATTGAAAATCGGAAAAATATTGGGCCATATATCATCATAATTTTCTAACAACAAGGATTTTAAATTTTTTATGATAAAAAATAATAGTTATCATAAATAATCATTTATATTATTTTTGACACTATTCATTTAATTTTACTTCACAAAAATGAATAAAATAATGAATTGAGAGTATAATTCATTTGAATATAAATAATAAATAATTAGAAATTATGAAATTATTTAATAACCAGAACTTATTCCAAATACATTACTTTTTAATGTTTTTAAAATTATTTTCCTTGAGATTTAATCTATTTCAACAACTACTCTATTTGAATTGAATAACAATTTAATGTAACCTTATAATAAATAAAAATTAAAAAAGCAACTATCATGAAAAAAACTTCCCTATAATAAAAATAACATATAATATTCCTTTTCTACTTATTCTTATCCCTATGTGAACATATATGAGAAATTTAATGGAAGGAGAGTGAAATTTTTTATATTTTCATTACTTAAATTAATATACATGACACTTTCATGGAGAAGTCTCCCATAAATAATTTCATATAAATACCAAATTACTATGGGTATAAATAAATTCATCCATTAATTATTAACATGAAAAATGGTGGCCATATCACTCTTTTAACCAATGTTAACACAATTTATTATTTTACTGTGTTAAAATGTTTTTTATTATTTTTCTTATTCAATATTATGAATAATTATGGTGTACTTATTATATAAGAAAAATAATTAATATTAAAAATATTCAATCCATTCTAAAAAATTCAATCCCTATATGGTTCATAAATTCATTTTATAATAATCCCGTAATGCGTGATGATAAGGGTTATTAAGGAAAATGCATTTTTTATGAAAAAACCTGATATTATATAAACTCTCTTACCATAAATAAACATTATATGACTTTAAATATATATATATATATATGGATATTTAATATATAATCCTAATTTTAATAATTCCCCATTTTGTTAAGTTTTAATTAGTTAAAATAGAGAATGATTATAAACTTAAAAATAGTTTTCCGAATAAAGTGTTTTATGATTAAAAATAAACATATAAAAAATCCAATATAAAGATGATTAAAATATAATTAATTTTTATAAATATAACTAAAGATTACTTATATTACTTTTATGTAAAATTAATATATTAAAGAATCTTTTAAATTAATTAATTTATTGAAAAGAAAATAGAGTTTTATAAAAAGTGATGTATTTTACTATTCACTGATAAACTACTTTTTTGATAAATATAAAAATTACAAGCTATATTATTTTGAAAATGAATATTTAAATAATTATTTTTACTTTTGAAAATAAAATTTACCGAATTTTCAACTGTTAATTATATTAAATTAGCACAAAAAAATTAAAATTTTTTTGATGAACAATATATTAATTATGGATGTAAATTATTTAATAAAAATTGTGTACTTATTTTCCAATATATTTTCACAATATAAATTCTTATAAATAATTTCAAAAAATTGGTAATTTTTATTAATAACTCCAATAAAATTTATATGTTTTAATGATCATATTTAATTGAAATAATTTTCAGATCATTTTAGATTGATGTTGCGAGTACTATATGACAATGAACATAATTTTTATAGTTTTAAATGTCAAGGTTTTATAATCCTGACACATGTCCAAGTGATATTTAACTAATATTGTAACCTTAGTATCCATAAAAAATGAACTATATGGTCTGTTTTCTTTTAGAACCATGGATGCATAGTTGGGAATATCAAAGATAGTGATGTTTGGTCTTTCAGATGATCATGCATCCTCTAATCAAGCCAATTCCATCATGAATCATGTCTTATATGTCTCTAGATGTGTCAATTATAGATCAAATACCACAAGAACATGATTTATGGCCTTTCTATCATGAACTTTCCCACATTTTCTTTCCTAACCAATGTAAAGTAGTGTTTGATAGCACAATCAAACCTATAATATGTTAGGGGTTGGTGATTGGCGCTGAGTAGGAATATCTCACCCATGGGAGGGAATAGCCTAAGGTACCCATATTAAAACACGCAAATATAAAAACACTAAAATAATTTGTAAAAAAGAATCAACTGATACAAAATATGCATGTGTACAACTAAACCCAAACCAAAGTTTAAAAAAAGTGCATGATGGAAAATTGAGAAAAATACAAGCTTACCAAAAACTGATATGGAGTATAAAATAGTAGAAAAAGGGAACCACTATCAATATATATATAATGGAATAAACTATATTGTCTATTTCAACTATTATCTACTTTCTCTAGGCCTTCCTGAGACTATTTTGAAAGGTCTATTTCAAGAATAAGATAGGACATGTGCGGGCAGAGCCCGTGCATGGGTGAATATAAACATTCATCAGAGGACTCGCAAAAATCACAAAACATAATTCAATATGGAGAGTCAAATCAAGATAAATGATGATAAAAATCAAAATTTACTCAATGATAGACCCCATGTCCCAAAGGCCATGTCCACATGGAAATCCTATTGATCCGCTCATGGATTATAGGTAATGCTTGTTTGAGAATTCTCACTCCCTAGATCTTGATAACACCGATGGTTCTCATCCAGGAGGTCATTCTCACTAGGCCACAAAATGAGATTTAAATGATGGATCTTAGTAGATATTGATATATAGATATGGGATCACAACCAGGGCCTATGGATGATACCTAACCCTACCTAAATAATTCCACTTGGATGAGGATCACAAGCATTGGATGTCGGTAATGGGATACCTGAATCATCCAAGGGAAGAATGATATAGCATCAGAACTAGGAAATGTAGAGGGGTATAATAATCTATATAGAACTAAACCATATAAGGGATAACTCATACTATGTTCAAGATATAATTCCTCACTATATTCTCAATGGTATGGACCAAGGGAATATACCATATTGATAGTCATCTAGACTGAAGATAATATGGGTTTCAACATTCTCTATAATGTGTACATTTCATGTATATTGAATATAAGGAATTTCATATCTATTATAGACATACCTATATTAATTTCCTTTTTCATGTTCTTCTATTCATGCCCATGTACTCTGATCATGCTTGTGTACATTTTTCATTCATTTGTACATTTTTCATTTCCATGTACAGTGGTCATGTTTGTTCCCATTGGCTATTTCTGTTCCTTTTTACCCCTATCTTACACACTAGGTCACTTATCAAGGTTCACAAGATGTGTGATAATTCACATGACATGTGAAATATAATGCTATGTGTAAAATATAGTCACCAAAAAATGGGATCCATATGGCATGGGTTGTTCTGAACTACTTTCTGTGTATATTGACTTTCCATAGAATGTACAGATGTTCTATACATCAATACTATACAGAATGAACATTAGACCTCAAAAAATACCTCCCTTAGATATTTGAAGTAGGATTGGGATTTTTTGATCCATCACCAGTGATCAGATCCGAGACAAACATCCATTCCAATGTTTTTTCCCTTCGCACCATGTCACGGAATCACCAAGCCAGTAGAAAAAATATACAATCCAAACACCGACCTTTCATAATCATCATCACCCCTTTATAATTACCTAAATACAAAATAAAAACTTCTGCAAATGATATTTTAACATCCCAAGTAAGTAATGAATAATAGATATTTTTATCTATGTCTATTAATGATTGAGATAGTATTTTAGAGGCTTAAAATGAAAATAAATCCAATCTTAAGCACGGAAGACACTAATATTCTTAAAAGATTGTTTTACTGCCTTATGATGGAAAACCCTTTTTAAATCTATCTTCTGACAATTTTATAAACTATTATTGTCAAAATAAACTTATTCTTTATGATTGGGACATCAAAATTTACTTTGGTGAATTTTTGGTATTTTTCTGACAATGTTCATTTTTTTAATGAATAGTGAAAAATACTGCATTTTACATCAAAACTTCTTTTTAATCTAATTTATTTATATGATTAGATTATCTTTTGAATTTGTCTTAATGTGTAATATGAATATATTTTTACCATTTAATCCAATGGTGGTCATTGGAATCAATTTCACTTTGAAATTGGACTCAAACTAGTGTCAATCTTTTGATACTTATTGTTTCATAAAAACAAGCTATTTGCTCTGACAGCGGAAATTAATTATTAAATTAATTAATGTGACTTATATGTTTTGAATTATGTAAAATAGACTACAATTTTGAATTCGTAATATCAAATATAGCTTAGGGTGAATTTTTGGTAATTTTCTGAAATATATCAATTTTGATGAATAGTGAAACCACTAAGTGGTACTTATAAAGACTGATTTTCCGTTTAAATGAAATTTTGCCATCATTATGTTTTTAATTTCAAAAATCCGACATGCATGGTTGTCATTAAGAAGTAAAATGTGGTTCAATGAGATTAAAATATTTTTTTGGTGAATAGTAACTTATTAAGTTCGTAATCGCGATTAGTGGTGATTATTGTAGTTTAAGGTAAAAATAATGCTTTAATAAAATAAGATGAGCTTGACACATGTCCTACCCTCATTGGTTGTGTCATGGCCGACCAAGACAAGCCATGGGTCAAATTGGGGACACCATGGATCCACTTTGGTTGGGAAATGACATAAATTACTTTTTATTTAATGTAAAAGTAAAAATGACACAAACATAATATGTTTTACGAAAACAATTTTTACATGGTGTTATAAAGATCAGATTTTTGATTATAAATAGTCATTGGAAATCTAAAAGGATTTCCTACATCATAGTATTTTTTAATAATTTGTAGACATTAAATAAATTAAATTATTTATGACATAATTATAATGCAGCGATGACATCATTATTTGACGATTAAATAAAATGGAAAGATAATGTAAAATCTATGAACTAAACTTGTCAAAAACCAATTGGATGAGTGGATTTCGAACCCTTATCACCTTATCCACGAATTATATCAATGTGTGAACTTTTAAAACCGAAACACATTTTCAAATAAATTAATATTTCTTTACTTTCCAAAGGTGCCCCTCCTCTCCTCTTATAAAAGGCCCCCACCTCTACCTCATTTCACACACTCCTCAAGCCTTTGGATCGGCCAACCCCTACCCATTTACTCTCTACACATCCCTCTCCTCATCCTAGAGGATTCCCTTTGGGCATAATCCTTTCAAAGGAAGCCTTTAGGCTCAAATCAAAAGGATTTACACTTTTAAAGGTAATTCATTCTCTCATTTTCATTTGTTTTATTTTGCTTCTCCAACCCCCTAAACTCTTTTTATTTACTTCTTTTGTAAAAACACCAGTATCTTAAATATACTAGGATTTTGTTATAATATTAATTTGAGCTACACTCTCACACAACTACATCAAATTTTTAAAGAACATACCTTTTCCGTGGATGGCGAAATTCTGCCTCCCGAAATGATGATTGTTCAATACTCATTTAACACCTTCAAAGGTGTCCATTATGATGTCACTATTTTTATATATGATATATAATATGTTTATGTTTTCTTAAAGCTTCTGTTCTTTTTCATTTTGGGCATACCATTATGGTTTCCATTATGGGTAAACATGATATCTTCATTTTAGGAAGTGCGGACTACCGCCCCTGAAAGTGATTTGATTCGTTAATACCATATGCTGGATGTGTAAAGGATAAAGTTAATGATATTATATATGTTATTATAATGGAATTATAATATACTATTTTATCATTATGATTCCATTCCAGAAAATACCAAATACAAATGGAAGTAGGGTTCATGCGTACGTACGGCTTACCGTCTCCCTGAATGGTGCATTTCATTTCTTACCTCTAAATGTGATGTAATATTATAAATACATGTATTTAATGAATATATATGATATATATGTTATCCAAATAATTAATATCATTCTGGATATAATGAACCTTTGACCAAATTAACAACATGTATGTGTAAGAAGTCTATTTTTGACATCGAACCAAATACCGACAAAATGAACACTATTAACTTAAATGATTACATGAGGTTCATAACATGGTATAAAAGGAATAATGAACTTGAAAAAGGTTCATAGGCAAGTAGAGATTAACTCAATTTTATTATTCATGAGATTAAAGAATGGTCGGGTCATGTCGGATACGAGGTATGGGACTTCGTCTCAATCTCCTTTCATTGAGGCATATTTTATTTTACTCACAACTTTCTTTTATACGGTGTATAAACCCCTTTGGCTTTTACGTTTATTCAAAAGGAATATTTTATATACGAAGCGTTTACTAAACGACAAAAGGAAATGTTTTTGTCATACGTATGCGGCGACAACGACTTCTCCGCCGTCGTGACCATTATTTGAGTTTTGGCTTCCTCTACAAGCCATACCTTCTTTTTAAAAGAAAAATAAATACCATGTTTTACTTTTCTTTTATTTTGGTATTGAAAATGTTTTTCACAATGTTTTTTTTGTTGTATTGATATCTTGTTATTGAAATGTGGAAATGTTAGGTTTCCTTTATGCATGTTTTATGTGATACGATTATGTTATGGTTCTTGGGCATTATTATGAAGACGGGTGGTTCCGTGATAAACTAAGGGCGAGGGAGCCCGATATAGCTCTCCAATGCATTGGATAACGCGAAGGAGTGAAACGTTAAGGTTTCTCCAAAGAGATTTAGGGAATATACTGTGATGGGTATTCAAAACGTAACCAAGATGGTCACTCCCTACGTAAGAATGTTATGAATGCCTCAAGTTACCTTTATGTCTTATGATTTCTATGATTTATTCATGATTTTATGAGGTTTGTTAAAGTGCCTATGTTTTATGGGTAAAGTATGATTTCATTCTTATGTATATATGAACTCATGTTTCTTTTCCATGTTTTTATAACCCATACTGAGCTTTTTATGCTCATCCCAAGTTTTTTTGAAATGTTTTTCACAGGTCAAGGGAAAGGTACATGATATGATGATAGTGTCAAGGAAGTGTCAAGAAATAATCCATGTTTTATTTTAAATGTGTTTCCATTGATGGGAATGAAGAATACTATCTTTATGTTACCACTTTGTTTATATGTGGAATGTAATGCATGTTTTATGATCTAATTCTCTAAAACTCTAAACCCGAAAAGATCCTCAATGTGTAATCTTGTAATAACTCAAGATTAAGTAAGGTTTAAGGTCGGGGCCTTATAGTTGGTATCAGAGGTCGGTTTAGATAACTTTAGGAGTTAGAATTCTATTAAATTATTATCCAAAAAAAATTCTTTGAAATGATATAGCATTTGAAGATTACCATGTTGCTTCATCTAAGACATGTTTGTTCAGAATGGTTTTCCGCAGAGGAAACAGGGAAGCAGTGCTAGGAAGGCATATAGAAGGAAATAACCTTCCGAATCAGCATCAAAAAATGGTCGGAATTGGAACTGAATAGTTTGTTATAGTAATGGTGCAGTTGACTCAAGCGATAAATGGTGGTGGTATCCATGCACGAGATCAGCTAGATCAACCGCAGAGGAACATGTCAGCGGTGGAACATTTCATGAGGCAACATCCACCATCATTCAGAGGATCATCTAACCCTGTGATAGCTGAAGGGTGGATTAAAGAACTGGAGATGATTTTCGATGTCAAGGGTGTTCAGACAATCAAAAGGTTAGTCTTTCTATTTATCGTTTGGAGGGTGAGGCAGATCAGTGGTGGTCGATGGTTAAAAATACCAGGGACGCTGATGTGATTGATGCTCTCGACTGGGATGAATTCAAAGTTATGTTTCTTGAGAAGTATTTTCCTAAGGCTGTTCAACTTAGGATGGAAAATAAATTCTTGGAATTGAGGCAAGAGGAAGACTTAGTGGCTACCTATGAAGAAAGGTTCACTCGATTGGCAAGGTATGCACCAAATTTTGTCCGAGACCTTGATAGTAAAATCAATCGTTTTTACTCAGGATTAAAGCCAAAATATCGAAGGGAATTAGCTTATCATGAGTTTAAAAGTTATGAAAAGCTTGTTCGATGTGCTGAGAAGGTGGAAATGGAGTTTTTCGATGACCAAGTGTTCTATAACAACCATCAGAAGAAGAGACCGAGGTGGCAGGAGAAATGAAATAATTCTTCAAAAAAGTCTGATGGTAAGAAAACTAAGATTCCAATTTGTGATAAATGTGGAAAAAGGAATGCTGGGGAATGACTTCTGAATTCTGGAAAGTGCTACCGATGTGGTAAGATGGGACATAAGGCTCGTGATTGCACTGAAAAGGATCAAGGAAACGGTATGACCAAATTTGATTTACAGTTAGTGAAATGTTATAAGTGCAATGAGATGGGATAAATGTTGATCCTGCAAAAACAAAAGTTGTGGAAGAATGGCCATGACCCAAAAATGTAACCGAGATTCATAGCTTCCATGGTTTGGCAGGCTATTACCGAAGGTTTGTTAGAAATTTTTCACGGTTATCTAGTCCAATGACTAAGCTAACTCGGAAGGGTGTTAAGTTTATCTGGACAAAAGAATGTGATGATTGTTTTCAGGAATTGAAAAGAATATTGGTGAATGCTCCAGTTTTGGCACTACCTTCCAGGAATGGTGAGTTTGTTATATACAGTGATGCTTCATTGAAAGGAATTGGTTGCGTCCTAATGCAGAATGATCAGGTAATTGCTTATGCTTCACGACAGTTGAAAACTGATAAGGTAAATTACCCTACACAGGATTTGGAATTAGCTGCTGTTGTTTTTGATTTAAAAATTTGGAGGCATCATTTGTATGGAGTAAAGTGTGAAATATATACCGATCACAAAATTTTAAAGTATATATTCACTCAGAAATAGTTAAACATGAGACAGAGGAGATGGCTAGAATTAATCAAGGATTATGATTATACAATTCATTACCATCCGGGAAAAGCAAATAAAGTGGCTGATGCTTTGAGTCGAAAAAGTAATGCTTCATTAATAATGTTGCGTTTGGAACGTGATCCTTTGGTTAAGGATTTGATGAACTTTGGAATGGAAGTTATTGGTGCAGGAAGTCCTTCTGTTTTGTTTCAGGTATCAGTGAGATCTTCTCTATCAGATAGAATCAAGCAAGCACAGAATCAAGACAGTGAGTTGTAGAAAAAGGTAGAGCTGGTTCAGAAAGGTAAGTTTCCTGAATTCAACATTGATAATGATTGTGTTTTGAGATTTGGGAAGAGATTGTGTGTGCCTTGTGATTCACAGTTGAAGAAAGAGTTGTTATGTGAAACTCATAGTTCTCTGTTTTCAGTTCATCCGGGCAGTACTAAGATGTATAGAGATCTGCGGGAGTATTACTGGTGGGATGGAATGAAAATAGACATTGCTGATTTTACTGTGAAGTGTTTGACATGTCAACAGGTTAAAGCAGAGCGGCAGTTACCGAAAGGGATGCTTCAGCCTTTACCAGTGCCAGAGTGGAAATGGGAGAATATATCCATGGACTTTGTTGTGGGATTACTGAAGACATGTCAAGGTTATAATGAAATCTGGGTTATTGTTGATCGCTTGACCAAATCTGCTCATTTCCTTGCTATACGAGATACGTTTTCCCAAGATCAACTTTCCCGTTTGTATCTTAAAGAGATAGTCAGGTTACATGGAGTTCCTCTCTCCATTGTATCGGATCGTGATCCTAGGTTTACTTCTAACTTTTGGAAAGGCCTTCAGAAGTCGTTGGGTACTGAATTAAATTTTAGTACAGCTTTTCATCCTCAATCAGATGGGCAGTCAGAACGAACAATCCAGACATTGGAGGATATGCTACGAGCTTGTTCTATGGATTATCAGAGAAGTTGGGACCAACATCTTTCTTTGGTTGAATTTTCATATAATAACAGTTTTCATTCCAGTATACAGATGGCACCATTTCAGGCATTATATGGGAAGCGGTGTCGAACTCCAGCTTTCTAGGATGAAGTGGGTGAAAGGAAGTTGATGGGACCAGAATTGGTAGAAGAGATGGAAGAAAAAGTTCAGCTGATTCAGAAACACTTGAGAACAGCTCAGAGCAGGCAGAAGAGTTATGTGGATAACCGGAGGAAGGATCTATCTTTTGAGGTAGGTGATCATGTTTTTCTCAAGGTTTCTCCTTGGAAAAGTGTGATGAGATTTGGTAAGAAAGGAAAGTTGAGTCCAAGGTTCATTAGACCATACGAAATTCTGGAGAGAGTTGGATCAGTTGCATACCGAGTGGCTTTACCTCCGAGTTTATCTCAGGTACACAATTTTTTTCACGTTTCGATGTTGAGAAAGTATATGCCAGATCCATCTCATGTTTTGAGTCCAGAGGTAGTTCAGCTGGAAGAGAACCTATCATATGAGATACAACCGGTCTAGATTCTTGACCACAAGGAGAAAGTGTTACGGAATAATTTGATTCACCAGGTAAAGGTTTTGTGGAAAAACCACATGATTGAAGAGGCAACATGGGAATCTGAAAATGCAATGAGGGATAAGTACCCCCATTTATTCGATAAGTAAATAAATTGCGGGGGCACAATTTTCTAAAGGGGGGAAGGATGTAACATCCCAAGTAAGTAATTAATAATATATATTTTTATCTATGTCTATTAATGATTAAGATAGTGTTTTAAAGTCATAAAAGGAAAATAAATCCAATCTTAAGCGTGGAATACACTAATATTCTTACAAGATTGTTTTACTGCCTTAAGATGGAAAACCATTTTTAAATCTATCTTTTGAAAATTTTATAAACTATGTTTGTCAAAATAAACTTATTATTTATGATTGGGAAATCAAAATTTACTTTGTGTGAATTTTTGGTATTTTTCTGACAATGTTCATTTTTTTAATGAATAGTGAAAAATACTGCATTTTACATCAAAACTGCTTTTTAATCTAATTTATTTATATGATTAGATTATCTTTTGAATTGGTCTTAATGTTTAATATGAATATATGTTTACCATTTAATCCAATGGTGGTCATTGGAATCAATTTCACTTTGAAATTAGACTCAAACTAGTGTCAATCTTTTGATACTTATTGTTTCATAAAAACACGCTATTTGCTCTGACAGCGGGAATTAATTATTAAATTAATTAATGTGACTTATATGTTTTTAATTTTTTAAAATAGACTTCATTTTTTGAATTTGTAATATCAAATATATCGTAGGGTGAATTTTTGGTAATTTTCTGAAAAACTTCAATTTTGATGAATAGTGAAACCACTAAGTGGTACTTATAAAGACTGATTTTCCGTTTAAATGAAATTTTGCCATCATTGTGTTTTGAATTTCAAAAATCCGACATACATGGTTTTCATTAAGAAGTAAAATGTGGTTCAATGAGATTAAAATAATTTTTTGGTGAATAGTAACTTTTTAAGTTCTTATTCGCGATTAGTGGTAATTAGTGTAGTTTAAGGTAAAAATAATGTTTTAATAAATTAAGATGAGCTTGAAACATGTCCTACCCTCATTTTTTGTGTCATGGCCGACCAAAAAAAGCCATGGGTCAACTTGGGGACCCCATGTATCCACTTTGGTTGGGAAATGACATAAATTAGTTTTTATTTAATGTAAAAGTAAAAATGACACAAACATAATATGTTTTACGAAAACAATTTTTACTTGGGGTTATAAAGATCGGATTTTTGATTATAAATATTCATTGTAATTTTAAAAAGTTTTAATACATCATAGTATTTTTTTATAATTTTTAGACATTAAATAAATTAAATTATTTATGACATAATAATGATGCAGCGATGACATCATTATTTGATGATTTAAATAAAATGGAAAGATAATATAAAATCTATGAACTACACATGTCCAAAACCAATTGGATGAGTGGATTTAGAACCATTATAACCTTATACGCGAATTATATCAATGTGGGACCTTTTAAAACCGAAACACATTTTCAAATAAAGTAATATTTCTTTACTTTCCAAAAGTGCCCCTCCTCTCCTCTTATAAAAGGCCCCCACCTCTACCTCATTTCACACACTCCTCAAGCCTTTGGCTCGGCCAACCCCTGCCCATTTACTCTCTCCACATCCCTCTCTTAATCCTAGAGTATTCCCTTTTGGCAGAATCCTTTCAAAAGAAGCCTTTAGGCTCAAATCAAAAGGAGTTACACTTTTAAAGGTAATTCATTCTCTAATGTTCATTTGTTTTACTTTGCTTCTCCAACCTCCTAAACTCTTTTTATTTACTTTTTTTGTAACCACAACAGTATCTTCAATATACTAGGATGTTGTTATAAGATTTATTTGAGCTACACTCTCACACAACTACATCAAATGGTTAAAGAACATACGTTTTCCGTGGATGAAAAAATTATGCCTCCCGAAAGGATGATTGTTCAATACTCATTTAACACCTTCAAAGGTGGCCATTATGATGTCACTATTTTTATATATGATATATAATATGTTTATTTTTTCCTTAATCTTCTGTTTTTTTCATTTTGGGCATACTTTTATGGTTTCCATTATGGGTAAACACGATATCTTCATTTTAGGAAGTGCGGACTACCGCCCCCTGAAAGTGATTTGATTCGTTAATACCATATGTGGGATGTGTAAAGGATAAAGTTATTGATATTATATATGTGATTATACTGGAATTATAATATACTATTATATAATTAAGATTCCATTCCAGAAAATACGAAATAGAAATGGAAGTAGCGTTCATGCGTACGTACGGCTTACCGTCTCCATGAACGGTGCATTTCATTTCTTACCTCTAAATGTGATGTAATATTATAAATACATGTATATGATGAATAAATATTATATATATGTTATCCAAATCATTAATATCATTCTGGATATAATGAACCTTTGACCAAATTAATAACATGTAAGTGTAAGAAGTCTATTTTTGACTTAAGAACCAAATACCGACAAAATGAACACTATTAACTAAAATGATTACATGATGTTAATAACATGGTATAAAAGGAATAAGGAACTTGAAAAAGGTTCATAAGCAAGTAGAGATTAACTCAAGTTTATTATTCAGGAGATTATAGAACGGTCGGGTCAAGTCGGATACGAGGTATGGGACTTCGTCTCAATCTCCTTTCATTGAGGCATATTTTATTTTATACACAACTTTCTTTTATACGGTGTATAAACCCCTTTGACTTTTACGTTTATTCAAAAGGAATATTTTTTATACGAATCATTTACTAAACGACAAAAGGGAATGTTTTTGTCGTACGTAGGCGGCGACAACGACTTCTCCGCCGTCGTGACCGTTATTTCAGTTTCGGCTTCCTCTACAAGCCATACCTTTTTTTAAAAGAAAAATAAATACCATATTTTAATTTTCTTTTATTTTGGTATTGAAAATGGTTTTCAGAATGTTTTTTTGTGTTGTATTGATATCTTGTGATTGAAATGTGGAAATGTTGTGTTTCATTTATGCATGTTTTATGTGATACGATTATGTTATGGTTCTTGGGCATTATTATGAAGACGGGTGGTTCTGTGATAAACTAAGGGAGGGTGAGCCCGATATAGCTCTTCAATGCATTGGGTAACGCGAAGGAGTGAAACGTTAAGGTTTCTCCCAAGAGATTTAGGGAATATACTGTGATAGGTATTCCAAACGTAACCAAGAGGGTTACTCCCTACGTAAGAATGTTATGAATGCCTCAAGTTACCTCTATGTCTTATGATTTCTATGATTTATTCATGATTTTATGAGGTATGTTAATGTGCCTATGTTTTATGGGTAAAGTATGATTTCATTATTATGTATATATGAACTCATGTTTCTTTTCCATGTTTTTATAACCCATACTAAGATTTTTATGCTCATCCCAAGTTTTTTTGAAATGTTTTTCACAGGTCAAGGGAAAGGTACATGAATTGATGATAGTGTCAAGGAAGTGTCAAAAAATAATCCATGTTTTATTTTAAATGTGTTTCCATTGATGGGAATGAAGAATACTATCTTTATGTAACCACTTTGTTTATATGTGGAATGTAATGCAAGTTTTATGATCTAATTATCTAAAACTCTAAACCCGAAAAGATCCTCAATGTGTAATCTTGTAATAACTCAAGATTAAGTAAGGTTTAAGGCCGGGGCCTTATAGATATGATCCACTAAATATCGATTTAATAATTATTTTCTTCATATTATTGTTGAACTGCTGGTCAAACAGAACTTCAGTTATGAACACTCGAAGAACCGGTGGAGAAAATCATGAAACAAAAAAAGTGATCCATGAATGTCAGCTACTATTTCGGTTGAACTTGATATATTAATGGATAAATTAAGAACACATAATAATGTATAAAACACAATAAATCTTTATAAATTATAATTTTTGAATGAAATATCATCATCCACAAACTAATAATCTATTCCCAAATTAACATGCTAAAGGACATAATTCAGGTTTTATATGAGATAATAAAACCTGACGATTAATCCAAAAAAAAATCCAACTTAAAAAATGGATTGATCATTGATAAATAATAATTCCACGTCATTGTTGTTCCATAAATCTAGAAACTCCATTTTTGGTGAAAAACATCTTTTCAAATTGATCAACGTTGAACGATCCCACTGATTCCCACCAAGGTCCTCCTTCAACAGTCTATTCCAATCTCTAGGTTTATGTAGAAAACCCTAGGATTTTCCAATAACCAATCATAAATAAGATAGGGCTAGATTAATACCAATTGAATAGATAATAAATTATTTAATTAACTTATTTTTCTATTATTCCTCATTATATCACTTTTAAGAGAAAAATCCAACACATACAGAAAGGTTATGCAGAACCTATGATAAAAACTATATTTTGGATTTTATTGACGTTTCGGTTTTCCAATTTGAAAAACCAATAAGGGGATATTATACTATTTTAGAAAAATTCATATGTGCATGACATAATATATTCAATATTTTTATTATACCAACATCGAGGCTCCCCAGGCCCCAAAAAGCATGCTGACCCAATGGCTAACTATAAAAACTATTTTACAAATTTATTATAAAGTGTTACGTGAAAAAATATAGTCTTTACAATTTTTATCACACAAAAATAAGTCTTCATTGAATATTGTTATTCAAATATGCTCAAAGATAGGAAAAATTGATCGTGATCTATCCGTCGATCAAAGTTTTACCAACATTCCTTTAACCATGTGAAAATTATCAACCCGTTGATTCACACAAACATCGATAATAATTAATGGGTTACATTATGATTCAAACCAAAATGACATTAGTCAAACTACCACCCAAAATGGGTTTAATTATAATGAATATGAGTAATAGTGAGAAAAAGAAAATGAAACATCAAAGTGGTAATCATTTTTGGACATTATGATTCTAAAAAATGATTATTATTGTCAAACAAAATATTAATGAATAATTAACCAATTAAAATTAATTCCAAATGTTAAATTTATTGTTCCATGTGTGTACTGGTAGAAAAACCAGAAACTATAGAAGATATCACAACTATTTTATAAATAAAGAAATATAGGGTGAAAAATCCATAAATAGAGAGACTATCCTCAAGAATAGATCTATCATTAGAGAAAAACATTTCATCTTATTTCATTGAGGAATTATCTATTTTCCCCATTCAATCCACAATTCCTAAAGATCAGATGACATTAAACCATGATTCCATGATTTTATTTTTAAAGGAACTTTCCCAGTGTGATATCTTCTCTATATCTCAATCTCCTATGGTTATATAACTAACCATATAGATTTTCAGAAAAGTGTATTATATAGAGGTAACCACAAGGAGAGAAATTAAAAACAAATAAAGATGAATTATATATTTTTATTTATTTTAATACATTCATCCCAGCACATCATCCTGAACCGGATGTATAGGAATCTTATATCACACCTAGTGTAAACCATGTCTTCCAGTTACAATTGTGGCCATGGTTTTCACATTAAAGACTCTGATAAATGTATAATTTATTTATTTTGAAGTGGTTCAAAAAAAATATTTAATATATTTAATGTATTGATTTCGTGGCTATTCAAGATTCATGGCACTACACAAACTGAAATGAAACTCCCACATATATACATATATATATATATATATCTAAAGTATCCAAACTAAAAAATCATAGCCATTACACTCACCAATTTATCTCTTCCTCAAAAAGTATAATCACGCATTAATATGTTTAGTAGGATTAGAAATGTCCTTGAGTTGAATTATTTGATCCCTAATAGTGTAGTATCCAGTCTCCATAGAACCCCTAATGAGTATGAATTTAAGAAAAGAATGAACCATGAAGTATGCCTCCAATAGTATATGGGTTGGTGACTAGAATCGATATTATAAAACACGCAATAAGGAAGTCATAAACCTTTATAATCCAATAAATTTTGGTGAAAACTAACAATCAACAACATCTATATAAATAAAGAGAACCCATAAACCCTAAAAATACCGTAATATTCATGTAATGTGTTATGAAACAAAAGGAAAACTCCAAAAACAATACCATGAATAACTTATATGGAATAATATTTAACTTATACAAATAAAAAAACTACAAACTAGTAATGTAAAATCATGTCACTTAATCTATCTTTAAATTTTAACAAAATTATATATCAAAGTAAGGGCCAGCATATAAGTAAACACAGTTGGTTTCTCCATATAATGTATCATACTAATTTGGAATAAGTATACTAAATCCCATTATAATAAACAATGAAAACAACTTATTCTATATCTATTGTAATCATCGACCTATATAACCAAAGAAAAATCCCCAAATATATATACCAAAATAATATAGAAAACAATAAAAATATATCAGGACGGTTCCCCAAAACCATTTCCTCACAAAAATAGTCACTCAAGATTTCTAATAGAAAACATCATGGTTATTCAATCCGTTTTAAATATTTACATCATTACTACATACCCTATCCCTATACCATAGGAACATACCTTATACTATAACCACATATCATAAATCATATCCACATATCACATACAAAAAACTATATAACCACTACCAAAAAACCATGACCACATAAGTACTTATATATAATACATTTATATACGAATTCTTAATACCATATCAGGAAACTATTTATAGAAGAGGGAAAAATACGGGGAGTGGATATCCATATGTGTCACCCACTCATAGAACATTAGAGGTTCGTAATATATCCAAAGTATCGTATGATAATTTTTCAGGTTACCCGACCCAAATGGTGGTGTATAAGAAATAAAATAAAACATAATAATATATAGATACTCAAAATTATAGCTTAGGTTTCGCTTTATATTTTACCACCTCTACAACCACAAACCATCATTATATCATCACCACCATATATAACATGAACTGATGCCATATCTAGAAAAATAACCAACCACCTCAAAATAAAGACATCAATCCACGTCTTATACAAATTTATAACTTTCTTTACTCACCATAATATAAATTACTAACCAAATAAGTTTCAATATCTATATAAATTTATTTTCACTAAAATTTCATATAATCCTCTTTCACATTAATATTATACAATTAAATTTCCACATAATATTTATACCACATCAATTATTTACATTATTCAACTCATTTATTCAATGTAAACCATTCTCATTTTTTATTATTGAATTCTTCTCAATCAACATAATTCAATCTATCTGAATACATAATTAAATAAATAAAATGAGCCACAAAAAAACTCATATCTCACCACACCATCATTCTCATTTTCACATCTGAGTACCAATTCATATATTTTTCATTAACAGCTTATATAATTTAACATTTAACACATCAATTATCATAATAAACATTTAAATGTTGTGAACTCATTTCTTACCCAAAAATAAAGGAAAAAATCCATTCATTCATTACTTCTAATTAAAAATTCCAATTACATGATCTATACAATAATATACTCTAAACCAATTTAAAATATTAAAATCATCGTAAATTTAACAAAATCTAATTTATGTCATCCAATTTTTATCATGGTTCCCCACATTAAAAATATTTATCTATCATAACAAAAAATTATTACAATTACTAATCAAATTTCATATGAAATAATAAAATGGGAAATCATGAGAAATAATCACAACCCAAGTCAATCATAAGAAAAATGTATTATTTATCTTCATTAGGGTAATTTCAATTTCCTTACCAAAAAATAAAAAAAATCATGCATAATATAGACCAATAAAAATAATAACATAGAGGTAATATAAACAACCTACTGATAATTATGATTAAACAATCATGATTCCCATAAGGGATGAATTCGAATGATTAAACATCAAAAACCAGGAAATGATTTTCCAATGAACCTCAGATTATGAGAGCTTGATCACAAGAAATAAGGGACTAAAATCATAACCAAGGGGTCTTTATACCACCAAATTAAACATATCAACTTTCCATTTTTGAATGTTTTACATGGGAACCAAAATAAAAATGGGACCCCATAAATTTATTATTTAATCATGGCTGGATAAACCCTAGTTTGGTGACATAAACAACTTCATTATTTTAGAAAATCAACAGTGATAAGATAAAAATGATTCCCCTTAACTAAAATGCATACAATCAATTTCCTTTCAAAAATCTGGATTCAGATTAGTACCCTAATGTTGTTTATAAACCATGTCCATTTTTTAAGATTTCAATTTATCCTCAAGAATAAACCATAATGGATAGATCATTAAACCAAGATATATATCATCTATAACAAACACTACTATAACATTTCTATACCCCACTTGACACTGTGATTTCACTAAAATTAGACTCCAAACAATGACAAAAAATTGGGGTGATACATCAACAATGTTATGTTCTTTCCTCAAAGATGTGATGTTACCCAATTAATAGTTAGATTTCTATCATTTTCCAAATACATAGAAAAAAATACTCCATTATGATTAAAGTTATAAACATGAGAAAAAAGGAACTACCATTATGAAGTGATGACCATACAATGATATATTTTCTTCCAAAAATATTAAAAACTCATCTCTTCACCCATAATTCACTTTGAAACATACTTCAGATGACTAAAAAACATAAAAATTATAAATTATAAGAATACATAAATATTATATTTTATATATAAGACAACAAATTAGATTGGAAAGTGTTTCATTCATAAAATTTATAAATTAATTGATTAGAGTTTCCCAAAAATTTCCATACAATCTAATAACATTTTCTAAACATTATCTTAGTGTCACATATTTTTCAATTACAAAAAAATTTAACATTTTAAATTCATTATTTTTAATTTTGACCAAAATAAACCACATATTTCTGTTATGTCTATTCTCATAGGTCAACAAATAACCATTGAATTTTTTTTAGAGTTTCACGATAATAAAATATTAGTTTCAATGTTTTTATTGTGTAAAACATGTTATAATGTAAAAAAACATTTTACTTAAATAGAATACATTTATTAATTATGACTACAATATTAATTGTATTAGAATATGGTCTATTCATAATGGTATGAAATTAGTAAATGATTATTATCATATATTTTCATAATAATTAATGAAGTATTACTCAAATTTCAGTATGTGAAACACATTTTTATTTTTAAAAATAGATATCTCGTCATTCATTTAGGCCAAGCTAGACACAAAATAGAGGTTTGGTTCATCAATACATATGAAAAATAAATTAAACATCTTTTTCATTGTGTTTTTTAAAATATTTTTGTTTATAATTTTGACAATATGTTGTTCATTTTTATCAGAAAACTATGTTTAGATTTAATTTTTTTTCTCATTTAACCAAATCAAATATTATATTGAGGTATGGATTGTTTATAGGGTTAAAAAATTAGAAAAAAATATATACTGATTATTTTTAATATAATCATATATTATTTTATTTATTTTAACTATATGTCACATATTTTTATATAATAAATAACTTTTAACATAAAAATTAAAATTGTTTTCATTTTAGCCTATTAAGACATCTGATTGAAGTGTGATCCATTCTTACTAGTTGAAATTAATCGATAAAATTTTTAATGGTGTTTCATGAAACTGTGATATAATTTTATTTCTTTTTACCATGTGACATTTTTTAGTTAAAAATATTTTTTCAACTTAAATAACACAAATTTAGTAATTCCAAGAACACTGAATATTATACTAGTGTGAATTTGTTTCCAATAATTTAGAATATACTTCAAAATAATTATATTACACTGATATTTTAAAAGAATAAAATTGTGTTTTATAGTTAATATGAAAAAACCAGTCTTATTAGAGAATGAAATTCCGACATTATAATATTTTTCTTTTTAAATAAATTCAATATCATTGATAGCATGTATAATACAAAACCCCAAATCTAAATGAAATATAGTATAATATACTATTATAACCTATCTATTAATTTTGTGAGTATTATTAGGAATAAATAAATTATTAAATTTATATGATTTAAACATGTATAAAATAAAATCAATGGTTATCTACCGATTAGAAATAAAATGAGAAACATTAGAATGAAAAAAATCATTTCTTGAATAACTGAATCTTTCTAAAAGGTCTTTTAGTCGTGCTTTTTGAATATATTTTAAAACTAATTTTTAAAAATTTGAGAATTTCTTTTACAAAAGTGACTTAATTTTTTAAATTAGTACATCAAAATAATATTAGTTTTATCATTTTTCATTCTTATGAAAAGTTTCATTTTTTGATAAATAATGAAAAATACTTATTTTCCTAAAAAATATCATTTTCATTTAAACCATTTAACAATCACATTTTTATTTTAATGTGGTTTAAAAAGTAAAATTATTAAAATAATATACTTATTAATAAATATTAAGTCATTTGAATCAATTTCATAATAAATTTTGATATAAATACTTTTTAAATTTCTTAATGTTTTTCTGGAAATTTGATTTTTTAAAACGCCTATGGTTTTAATTATAGATGAAATTATGCCAATAAAATTATTTTAATTTTAAAAAATGGATTATATATTTCGAATCATTCTAATTTATATTATCTAATAAGCTCAGCATTCAATTTTACTAAAATGAATAGTGAAAATAATAAAAATTATTTACTAAAATTAAAGAAAAATACCTTCCCAATTAAATTATTTACTTCCATATATCATCCTAGAAGCCTTTTATTGATCAAAAAATAAAACCTAGAAATGGATTTGGTGAAAACCTAATGATTTTTTCTAAGAAAGAGCTAACAACCAAAACCAATAATTTTAATTTATTCCTTATTACACCTCCAAAGAATATAATTAAACCATGATGATATAATAAACATAGTGTCTTAAATATATTTAGATTTTTTATGTTAAGGTTATTTCTTACCACCATATATTCCTCACAGAAATAGAAATAAAAATCAATAATTGTGGGTACGACATACTACCACCTCACGAATTGATGTAATTCGTTTTCCATTATTGCTACTCAAGGATAGATAAAATGGATATATATGATTTTAGTTATATATTTACTATTATTTAATTATAATATCACATATACCTTCTTACATTCCATTCCATTGAGAACATGATAATGTCACTTGTGTATACAGTGGACTAGCTCCTCGTGAAGCGATGTGATTCTTTTTTCACTAACGATTTACATGAAAGGCAATAAGGAATAATTTTATGTTGATATAAGATATTAATGAAATATTAATCATTATTTAAAAGAAATATGTCAAATACTTTCTAACCTTACCATAAATTGAATAAATGATAAAATTGTTCATTTTTGAAACATACTAATGTCTTGTGATGTGATTTGACATGTGTAACACCCGAAGATTCTATAGTAAGTTATTTTATTTAATGTAATTCAATAGCTTGCGCTACACGCAACCCTGAGTTTGAGAGCATCACGACATTCCAAAATAGCCCGAAAAAAGTGGTTATGAATATTATTAACTAAATTTTGAATTTTATATACTCCATATAATTTTAGAATTCTTATTATGTTATTCTTAGACATAATATAAGTATAAATTCATTTTTTCAGATAAAAGTAGTATTTTTAAAAATTGCTATTTTACCACATTTTAATGGAAAACCTTTTATAAAACCAATATTTGACATTTTTATATATTAAATTTAATGAAATTAAATTATTCTCTAGAATCAGGACATAATAATTTATTATGGATAAATTCTTGGAACTTTTCGGATAACATTCATATTTTGATTAACTCTGAAAAATACTGAATTTTAATTGAAAACAACATTTAAATAGAAATAATTCATATGGTTAAATTATGAATTTGAATAGATTATAAGTATAATTAGATTCTATTTTTATCATTTAATACAATTTAGGTCATTATAAGTAATTTCACATTTTAATTTGACATAAACACATGTCAATATTTTGATAGTTTTTTACTTTTTAAAAACCCACATTTTGGTTTTGAAAATGGAAATTAATTTTAAATTAATTAAGGAAACTTCTATGTTTTGAATATAGTAAAGTATAATTTATTTTTGAATTCAGAATATCAAAATTAGAATAGGTTAAATTAATGGTATTTTTTGAAAACATTCAATTTTTGATGAATAGTGAAAACACGATGTTATAGTTTAAAACTGAATTTTTATTTAAATAAATTTTTATTTTATTTAAATTTATTTTAAGTAAAAGTAGATATATTATACCTATATAAGTTCAATGTAATACTTTGTATTCATTTTATAATAAAACTAGATGTATAAAATTTTATTGAAATTATTACCGCCTTTACCAACCTTCTAGAAGCATTTGCAAATTTGCATAAAACATAATTTTTCTGCTTATGTGAATTGAATTTCCAAAATCCAAGAGACATGGTATATATCTTTATGTAAAATTTGGTTCAATAAGTCGAAAATAATTTTCCTGAATAGTAACTTTTGACTTTTATTTACCACTGATAAAAGTAAATATGTTAATTAAAGGTAAAAATAATATTATAATTACCCTAAATCATGTCCTCATTCTATTGGATAAGTGTAATTAGACCAAAAAAAACCTTAATAATAAAATATGATCCTTTAGGTGTACTTGTATTAGATTAGGATATTTATTATTATTTTATTTAAGAAGAGTTAAATGGGTTAAAGTTCAATGTTTTTTAACAAAACCTTTCTTAATACAGGGTTATACATTAAGTAAATTCGAATATAAATATTAATTATAAAGATAAAAATATTTCCTACATAATGGTGTTTTATTTGAAATTTTTAAACATTAAATAGTTAAATTTATTCAATGATGATGCAGTAATTACCTTCTTAATAAAATATTAAAATAGTTTATATTATAAATATTAAAATAAATATAATTTAAAATTTTTGATTCCATCCATGAATTTTCTGGGTTAATATGACATGTAAGAGTTGATTTGATAGAAAAATTTCAAAGTGATAAGGTTTTTTTGACTTTCACAAAAAGATAATACCAAATAATGTAAAAATTGACATAAATTAGTTTTTAAAACAAATACTATGTTATTGGGTGATATAATATTCCTAAAAATATATCTTTCTCCAATAGGCCTTAAATAATATTTTATATGTCATTAATGTACCACATGAGGTTCTCTTGTAAGTTTACAGTATGTTTATTAACCATATTGTATAGGAATACAAGAAGACAATGTAAAAGATAAATTATTTAACTAAGAGTTAAATCTAAAAGATATGGTTAAAATGGTAACCTAAACATGTATAAAACATTTTGGTTGAGAGGTTTTTGACCCATCCCCACCTTAGATTCGAAATAAATCATTTTTGAGACATTATAAATTGAAAATGTTTTTATTATAAAAAAATATTTCAAGCTTTCCCAAAAGTGATCCTTCACCTCTTTTATAAAATGGTTCTTCCGATTATCTTAATTTCACATATCCAAAGCCATTTTGATCAGCCAAATGTGAACCAAATATCTTCCCAAATTCCCTTAATTCAATCTATAGGCCTAATATTGTTCAGAAAGTGAACCTACTGAGCCCTTTTGATCAACTCAAAAGGAAACACCCGAAGAAGAGATAATAATTTCACCAGCCTCTTTCAAGTTATTTTCCTCTTCCTATCCCTCTTTATTTTTTTCTTGTTTCCATAACAAAATAAAATATCTAGTACCTTCAACATACTATGGTGTTATTATAAATATGGTAAACCATATTCGTTGTCATATCCATCCTATAAATGACAAAGTCACCATACGTGCGTACGTACGACTTACTGTCTCCACGTCGTGGTGTAGTTTGTTATTGAAACACTTAATTAATTGGATGGGTATAATAATGAGTAAAACTAATGTAAATAATAAATATTAAATGTTAATGATTCTGTATATATTATATACCATAAAATTACATTTTATTTCACCATCAATATAATGATATTGTCTCTCGTGCATACGTACGGCTTACTATCCCCATGAACGCGATGAGATTCCATCCCCATTGTAATAATTCAAAAATAATTTTCATTTCAGGATTTAAATTAATGTTTAAGAACTTATTATTGTTCTATAAATAAATAAAATACATCATATCAATAATTAAACATGACATACATAACAAAGAATATGAAGGAAAACAAATCAGTTAACAACCAACACAACAATACGTACTGAAATATCACTAACAATGCAATATTAGAAGATCATATATGATATAATATTTATGTATTTGGTTCTTGAATAATTTAATAACAATGATTTCACCATTATATAGGAGGATAACCAACCCCATACTATGGAAAAGTACAAGGTAAGGGGTTTTCATCTCACTTCTTATTCTGGTGAGATACATGCTATATTTATACTATTTCCTTTTGTGTGGTTTATGTATAGAACATAACTATATTATTTCTATAATGTAACTTAATTTATGGGTATTTAAATGTTCATTGTATGATACTTATTTCTTGGGATGTATGTTTCGTAAGTTACCAAATTGTTAAGGGAATGTCAAATTTCAATTTCAACTTATTGGGCTTTACGCATAGTTCATTGATTATTTTATTTCATGATTATGTGTGGAATCACTATTTATTACTTATGTATCAATTTCCACTTCCCATTCTGTGGATATACCTTTTATACACATAATCACTCTAGGATGAGATATCTTCAACCCCTTTAATGAATTAAAATGAATGTATGCCATGCTTTCCTTATGGGATATTTTAAGATGGATATGCCGTGAAAATGTTAATGTGTTATGATATAAGATGGTTTGCCTTATATAATTTGATGTGAATGGTTATCCATTGTCGTGTTAATATGCTTGTGGTAACCCTTGAGTTGGGCGGGAAAAATTCTTACCTTGTGCCAGATAAATCTCAGTGATTGAGGACGAGAGGCATTTTATAAGGCCCCAGCCTTAAACCTTACTTAATCTTGAGTTATTACAAGATTACACATTGAGGATCTTTTCAGGTTTAGAGTTTTAGAGAATTAGATCATGAAACTTGCATTACATTCCACATTTAAACAAAGTGGTTACATAAAAGATAGTATTCATTCTTCCCATCAACGGAAACATATTTAAAATATAACACGGATTCTTTCTTGACACATCCTTGACACTATCATCACATTATGTACCTTTCCCTTGACCTGTGAAAAACATTTCAAAAACTTGGGATGAGCACAAAAAGCTCAGTAAGGGATAGAAAAATATGGAAAGGAAACATGGGTACACATATACATAAGAATGAGTTCATACTTTACCCATAAAACATAGGCATATCAAATCATGAATAAATCATAGAAAACATAAGACATAAAGGTAACTTGAGGCATTCATAACATTCTTACGTAGGGAGTAACCCTCTTGGTTACGTTTGGAATACCCATCACAGTATATTCCCTAAATCTCTTCGGAGAAACCTTAACGTTTCACTCCTTCGCGTTACCCAATGCATTGGAGAGCTATAACGGGCTCACCCGCCCTTAGTTCATCACGGAACCACCCGTTTTCATAACAATGCCCAAGAACCATAACATAAATGTGTCACATAAAACATGCATAAATTAAACATAACATTTTCACATTTCAATCACAATATAACATTTTAGTACATTGAAATATTGAATCCATACAAAAAGAAACCATTTCCAAATCCATTTAAAACATTTAATAAAGTGATATTTGAATCAAAGTGTCCCATACCACCTTGAAGCTTAAAATTTTAAACCATTAATATCCATATAAATAAATCCTTAAAACCATTTTGAAAACATGGATATTAACAAGAACAAATAATTAAAATATTTAAAACGATATTTTGGTTAAAGGGGTTTTACCAAAATTAGAGACACTTGAATACAATAATTGAGGAATAACATTTAGTAAGAACTTTATAATATCATGAGAATAAAAGGATTCATGATATAATACTCCAAAGGACAGTATATACACCATATAAGAGTGAATTGGTGCATAACAACAATGAACCCTCAATAGAAATGTCAAATGTGATGAAATCCCTTATAGAGAAGGTATCCTTAAATTAAGGACAGATAAATCTCAAAAATATGTGTGAAAAAAATAAATACACCCAATACAAGTGGATATTAAGTTTAAAACAATAAAAGGTCATTCACACATATTCCATGGACGACATATTCAATGTCTACATGTTGAACCCAAAGAAATCGAAATTGGGTTAAAAAGTTCCCTTGACAGCCTAACGGCATCACATCAAAATGAGTTGATGAGAGATAAAAAGTGTATCTCATCACTTGGACATAAAATTTACATCAATAAGGATATATGAGAACATATCCCAACATAACAATGTTTAAATTAAAAGACCCAACAAAAGAAGTCTTTTAAACAAAATGGAGGGTGAAAGGTTCCCTTACCGACTTGGGTATCTTTCAAAACATACACCCCATGAAAGAAGGGCAATAAATCATTGATGTAAATACTCATAAACGAAAGTATATTACACAAAGAGTAGAATAATGGGCAGCACATACACCACTCAAAGGAAATTGTGGCAAATGTAGCATAAATCTCACGGGAATAAAAGTGAGATGAAAAATCCCTTACGAAAACTCGGCAACCTAACGGCGCCACATAAAACTTCCAAAAAGGATTGATGAGAGAGAATAGGGTCTCTCATCACATGAACATAAAAATTACAGTTGTAGTAATATAAAATAACATCCCAATCATAAGAAAGATGAGCTTAAAAGAAATTACATAAAAGAGTGTACTTAAAAAGAAAGAGAGGTGTAGGATCCCTTACCTCGGGTCAGACTTGACTTGATCGTTCTTTAATCTCCTGAATAATAAACTTGAGTTAATTTCTACTTCCTTAAGAACCTTTTTAATGTTCATTATTCCTTTTATACCACTTATTACCATGTCATAAACATAATGTAATCATTTAAGTTAATAATATTTGTTTTGCCGATATTTGGTTCTTAAGTCGAAAGTGGACTTCTTACAATTACATGTTGTTCGTGTGGCCAAATTTTTATTATAAAAAGAATTGTATTCATGATTTAGATATCATATATGTCATATATATCCAGTACATGCATGCATTTATAACATTACATATCATTTAGAGGTAAGAAATGAAATGCACCGTTCATGGAGACGGTAAGCCGTACGTACGCATGAACGCTACTTCCATTTCTATTTCATTGTTTATAGAATGGAATCATAATGATATAAAGGTATATTATAATTACAGTATAATATCATATATAATATCATAGTTCCATCCTTTATACATCCCACATATGGTTTTTAACGAATCAAATCACTTTGAGGGGGCGGTAGTCCGCACTTCCTAAAATGAAGATATCGCGTATACCCATAATGGAAGCCATAAAGGTAAGACACAAATGAAAAATACAGAAGCATAAGTAAAACATAAACATATTATATATCATATATAAAAAAAGTGACATCATAATGGCCACCTTTGAAGGTGTTAAATGAGTATTGAACAATCATCGTTTCGGGAGGCAGAATTTCGCCATCCACGGAAACCGTATGTTCTTTAACCATTTGATGTAGTTGTGTGAGAGTGTAGCTAGAATAAATCTTATAACAACATCCTAGTATATTGAAGATACTGGTTTTGTTACAAAAGAAATAAATAAAAAGAGTTTAGGGGGTTGGAGAAGCAAAATAAAACAAATGAACATGAGAGAAAGAATTACCTTTAAAAGTGTAACTCCTTTTGATTTGAGCCTAAAGGCTTCCTTTGAAAGGATTCTGCCCAAAGGGAATCCTCTAGGATGAGGAGAGGGATTTGGAGAGAGTAAATGGGCAGGGGTTGGCCGAGCCAAAGGCTTGATGAGTGTGTGAAAAGAGGTAGAGGTGGGGGCCTTTTATAAGAGGAGAGGAGGGGCACTTTTGGAAAGTAAGAAATATTACTTTATTTGAAAATGTATTTCGGTTTTAAAAGGTCCCACATTGATATAAGTCGTGGATAAGGTGATAAGGCTTCGAAATACACTCATCCAATAAGTTTTTGCCATGTGTAGTTCATAGATTTTACATTATCTTTCCATTTTATTTAAATCGTCAAATAATGATGTCATCGTTAAATCATTATTATGTCATAAATAATTTAATTTATTTAATGTCTAAAAATTATAAAAGAAATACTATGATTTAGGAAATCTTTTTAGATTTCCAATGACTATTTATAATCAAAATTGGGACTTGTGTAACCCCACTTAAAAATTGTTTTAGTAAAACATATCATGTTTGTGTCAATTTTTCTTTTACATTAAATAAAATGTTATTTATGTCATTTCCCAACCAAAGTGGATCCATTGGGCCCCCAAGTTGACCCATGGCTTGTCTTGGTCGGCCGTGACACAACCAATAAGTTTGGGACATGTTTCTAGGTCATTTTATATTATTAAAGCATTATTTATACCTTAAACTACCCTAATTACCACTAATCGCGATTAAGAACTTAATGAGTTACTATTCACCAAAAAAATTATTATAATCTCATTGAATCACATTTTACTTCTTTATGACAACCATGTATGTCGGATTTTCAAAATTCAATACACATTAGTGGTAAAATTTCATTTAACTGAAAAATCAGTTTGCTTGATTACCACTTAGTGGTTTCACTATTCATCAAAAATTGAAGTTTTTCAGAAAAATCCCAAAAATTCACCCTAAGCTATAATTGATATTCCGAATTCAAAAATGAAGTCCATTTTACAAAATTCAAAACATATTAGTCACATTAATTAATTTAATAATTAATTCCCGCTGTCAGCGCAAATAGCGTGTTTTCATAAAACAATAATTATCAAAAGATTGACACTAGTTTAAGTCTGATTTCAAAGTGAAATTAATTCCAACGACCACTATTGGATTTAATGGTAAAAATATTTTCAAATTTCACTTTAAAAACAATTAAAAATATTATCTAATCATATAAATAAATTAGATTAAAAAGTGGTTTTGAACTAAAATACAACATTTTACACTATTCATTAAAAAAAATGAACCTTATCGGAAAGATACCAAAAAATTACACAAAGTAAAATTTGATGTCCCAATTCTTAGTAAGAGTTTTATTTGGTCCAAAATAATGTTTAAGAGTGAACAAAACTATATTTAATTATGGTTCAACATCAAAAGGTGATAAGTGAACCTTTAGTGAAAACTAGGGCATATACGCCTAAAATTGAATTCTATCCGTATTTTAAGCCTCTATCCTTTATTGGATAAATGTAAAAACATATAAAAACATATATAATCATATCTTAGTTATTTCTATCCATTCCCGCCAATACAATGGCTACATGTTAACTACCATTTAAAATTATTTTATTAGTGTGCAACGTAAGATTCCCAAGAAACTCGTTGTTGCGTGTTGGGTACGCCGTCGAGCATAGCATCCCCTTTAAAGTCATATTAATATTTTATTCACAAATATGGACAAATATTAAAATGTCATATTCTTTATTTACCTGGGGTGTTACATCCTTCCCCCCTTTTTGGGAATTGCGTCCTCACAATTTTAAAATTGCTCTTGGAGACATCCTTGAAAGTCCCACATCGGAACAAAAGTCGGTAAAACAAACACTTTAAAAAAAAGAAAGATAAGTACAAAGGTCACCTGAGTTAACCCATACTAGGATTCCAAGTATGAAAATATGGACATGGAGGAAAAAACAAAGGGTCATGTTCTGATGGAGAGTGACAGAAAACATGTTTAGGAGAAAGTTAACCACGAGAAAATCACAAACTTGTGATGGGTTAAACGGTATTCGATTCCCCAGTAGGAAAATTTAATAGACAACATTTTTGTTTTACGTTACTTTTTATTGAGGAATTTATTCATAAGGAAACATAATCACTTATCATATTGACTTTCAACCTTTATTAGATTCCTTCAACAAACTCATATTTTCTCCAAAAGATGAGTATTTAGGAAGACTTGTTCACATTAAGAGTACTATAATCAACTTCTAGAGAATCACCTAATCCACAAAATAGAACTATATACTTCCCATGTCTTTAGACTTTAACCAAATCCAAAACCAAAAAGGCTAGTACAAGATCAGATAATTTAGAAAAGGATAACCCCTTATAAAAAGAAAATCTATTCTTAATCTCCAAAATTTGTCCAACAAAACCCAAAGTTCAATGAGGACCATCCGATAGACAATTTGTCCATAAAATTCTTCAAAGTAAACCAATATAAGATTGAAACCCAAATATTTGAAGGATTTAGTCACATAGTCTTCCAAGTTAAATCGTAACATTTATCTCCAAACAACATCAGTTGCTCCTAAAGTCTCACATTGAAAAGTAATTATCCTAATCACATATCCTCCATGATAGGTTAATCATTTTCATAAATAACCCAAAATCAACTTACTCTTAATTCATAAAATCATATAACTGAAAAGAATCAGTCAAACTAACCAGGGACTTCACGTAGTCCAGTGGTAGGTGATAAATAACAGTCGCACTTTGGTTGTGGGTTCGATTCCCGCAGCTTTGTCCGATGCGACGGGTAGTCACACGGTCTGCGTGTTGTCCTTTTTTCAAAACTATATAATTCTCAAATCATTACCCAAAAAGGGATAAAATCATCAAAAATAACCATAACATAATTTAACCTCAATTTTATCTCATGCCTTTCACTTCAATCATAACATACGGTAACCCATAATTACCTCAAAAGTAAGGATCATATAAACCCAAATGGTTCTTTATAACTATGTCCACAAAAGAAAAGATAACTATTACTTGAATAAAATTTGCCTATATTAAACATCAGGGTTACATATAATATAAAAAGTCTTCTAATGTAACCCCATCATCAAAAGAGACTTAATACTCTTAAGAATTTCACCCTAACTCTTGAAGCCCTTATATGTTGACATCTTACTCATTCAACATTCTTCGTGATCCATTATCCATTCCTTTCCAACTTATTCCGAAATACCTCTTTCTTACAAACAAAATCATGAATCATATCCTAAGATTCCAAAATAGAAAACAATAGTCATGAAATAGTACATACCTTTGATTGGTCATTGTCAGTTTCTTCATCCTCAATCGGAATGGCATTAGGTATTGGTAAACGAATATTGGTACGCTCTTGGTGACCCCATTCATGAAACTTCTTCATAGGACATGTGTTTGAATAATGACCATGCACACCACATTTAAAACATTCAATTGATCCCTCAGAAAGAACTTCTTTCCCTTTCCTCGAGTCAACTGGATGCTTCCTTTTTCCATGACAGGTTCTTGATTTATGACCTTCATTTCCACATCTATAGCATATTTCTGTCCCTTTGAAACATTTTCCTAGGTGTTTCTTTCCACATCTTTGACACATAGGTTTTTGAACACACATACCTTTATGATTATTTCCTGTACTTCCGTAGGGATTTGTTTCTTGCATATATGATGCCTTAGAGAAAACTCCAAGGTTTAGGTGGTCAATCATGACTCCAGATAGTTGGTTGAGGATAATCAGAAGATTTCTCATTGCATCTCCCATATCATTCAGTTGCTTGCTCAAAAAGCTGTCACAGTTTCCTTCACATCCACTGTTACTTTGGTGCCTGCTAGATCCAGCCATTTACTAAAACCAAAAAGGTCAGTGTGAGTATATCAACAAAACCATCATGTACTAATGAGGAAGGTAAACACTAAGATACACTTACTCATTCAGTTTATCTAAAACTAGGACTCTTTCTGAAATCCTAACCATTATGGTAATGTCACTTATGCTTAAAGAATACCCTAACCTCTAAAGTTATCTAAACCGACCTTTGATACCAACTGTAAGGCCCCAGCCATAAACCTTACTTAATCTTGAGTTATTACAAGATTACACATTGAGGATCTTTTCAGGTTTAGAGTTTTAGAGAATTAGATCATGAAACTTGCATTACATTCCACATTTAAACAAAGTGGTTACATAAAAGACAGTATTCATTCTTCCCATCAACGGAAACATATTTAAAATATAACACGGATTCTTTCTTGACACATCCTTGACACTATCATCACATCATGTACCTTTCCCTTGACCTGTGAAAAACATTTCAAAAACTTGGGATGAGCACAAAAAGCTCAGTAAGGGATAGAAAAATATGGAAAGGAAACATGGGTACACATATACATAAGAATGAGTTCATACTTTACCCATAAAACATAGGCATATCAAATCATGAATAAATCATAGAAAACATAAGACATAAAGGTAACTTGAGGCATTCATAACATTCTTACGTAGGGAGTAACCCTCTTGGTTACGTTTGGAATACCCATCACAGTATATTCCCTAAATCTCTTCGGAGAAACCTTAACGTTTCACTCCTTCGCGTTACCCAATGCATTGGAGAGCTATAACGGGCTCACCCGCCCTTAGTTCATCACGGAACCACCCGTTTTCATAACAATGCCCAAGAACCATAACATAAATGTGTCACATAAAACATGCATAAATGAAACATAACATTTTCACATTTCAATCACAATATAACATTTTAGTACATTGAAATATTGAATTCATACAAAAAGAAACCATTTCGAAAACCATTTAAAACATTTAATAAAGTGATTTTTGAATCAAAGTGTCCCATACCACCTTGAAGCTTAAAATTTTAAACCATTAATATCCATATAAATAAATCCTTAAAACCATTTTGAAAACATGGATATTAACAAGAACAAATAATTAAAATATTTAAAACGATATTTTGGTTAAAGGGGTTTTACCAAAATTAGAGACACTTGAATACAATAATTGAGGAATAACATTTAGTAAGAACTTTATAATATCATGAGAATAAAAGGATTCATGATATAATACTCCAAAGGACAGTATATACACCATATAAGAGTGAATTGGTGCATAACAACAATGAACCCTCAATAGAAATGTCAAATGTGATGAAATCCCTTATAGAGAAGGTATCCTTAAATTAAGGACAGATAAATCTCAAAAATATGTGTGAAAAAAATAAATACACCAAATACAAGTGGATATTAAGTGTAAAACAATAAAAGGTCATTCACACATATTCCATGGACGACATATTCAATGTCTACATGTTGAACCCAAAGAAATCGAAATTGGGTTAAAAAGTTCCCTTGACAGCCTAACGGCATCACATCAAAATGAGTTGATGAGAGATAAAAAGTGTATATCATCACTTGGACATAAAATTTACATCAATAAGGATATATGAGAACATATCCCAACATAACAATGTTTAAATTAAAAGACCCAACAAAAGAAGTCTTTTAAAAAAAATGGAGGGTCAAAGGTTCCCTTACCGACTTGGGTATCTTTCAAAACATACACCCCATGAAAGAAGGGCAATAAATCATTGATGTAAATACTCATAAACGAAAGTATATTACACAAAGAGTAGAATAATGGGCATCACATACACCACTCAAAGGAAATTGTGGCAAATGTAGCATAAATCTCACGGGAATAAAAGTGAGATGAAAAATCCCTTACGAAAACTCGGCAACCTAACGGCACCACATAAAACTTCCAAAAAGGATTGATGAGAGAGAATAGGGTCTCTCATCACATGAACATAAAAATTACAGTTGTAGTAATACAAAATAACATCCCAATCATAAGAAATATGAGCTTAAAAGAAATTACATAAAAGAGTGTACTTAAAAAGAAAGAGAGGTGTAGGATCCCTTACCTCGGGTCAGACTTGACTTGATCGTTCTTTAATCTCCTGAATAATAAACTTGAGTTAATTTCTACTTCCTTAAGAACCATTTTAAAGTTCATTATTCCTTTTATACCACTTATTACCATGTCATAAACATAATGTAATCATTTAAGTTAATAATATTTGTTTTGCTGATATTTGGTTCTTAAGTCGAAAGTGGACTTCTTACAATTACATGTTGTTCGTGTGGCCAAATTTTTATTATAAACAGAATTGTATTCATGATGTAGATATCATATATGTCATATATATCCAGTACATGCATGCATTTATAACATTACATAATCATTTAGAGGTAAGAAATGAAATGCACCGTTCATGGAGACGGTAAGCCGTACGTACGCATGAACGCTACTTCCATTTCTATTTCATTGTTTATAGAATGGAATCATAATGATATAAAGGTATATTATAATTACAGTATAATATCATATATAATATCATAGTTCCATCCTTTATACATCCCACATATGGTTTTTAACGAATCAAATCACTTTGAGGGGGCGGTAGTCCGCACTTCCTAAAATGAAGATATCGCGTATACCCATAATGGAAGCCATAAAGGTAAGACACAAATGAAAAATACAGAAGAATAAGTAAAACATAAACATATTATATATCATATATAAAAATAGTGACATCATAATGGCCACCTTTGAAGGTGTTAAATGAGTATTGAACAATCATCGTTTCGGGAGGCAGAATTTCGCCATCCACGGAAACCGTATGTTCTTTAACCATTTGATGTAGTTGTGTGAGAGTGTAGCTAGAATAAATCTTATAACAACATCCTAGTATATTGAAGATACTGGTGCTGTTACAAAAGAAATAAATAAAAAGAGTTTAGGGGGTTGGAGAAGCAAAATAAAACAAATGAACATGAGAGAAAGAATTACCTTTAAAAGTGTAACTCCTTTTGATTTGAGCCTAAAGGCTTCCTTTGAAAGGATTCTGCCCAAAGGGAATCCTCTAGGATGAGGAGAGGGATGTGGAGAGAGTAAATGGGCAGGGGTTGGCCGATCCAAAGGCTTTATGAGTGTGTGAAAAGAGGTAGAGGTGGGGGCCTTTTATAAGAGGAGAGGAGGGGCACTTTTGGAATGTAAGAAATATTACTTTATTTGAAAATGTATTTCGGTTTTAAAAGGTCCCACATTGATATAAGTCGTGGATAAGGTGATAAGGCTTCGAAATCCACTCATCCAATAAGTTTTTGCCATGTGTAGTTCATAGATTTTACATTATCTTTCCATTTTATTTAAATCGTCAAATAATGATGTCATCGTTAAATCATTATTATGTCATAAATAATTTAATTTATTTAATGTCTAAAAATTATAAAAGAAATACTATGATGTAGGAAATCTTTTTAGATTTCCAATGACTATTTATAATCAAAATTTGGACTTGTGTAACCCCACTTAAAATTTTTTTTAGTAAAACATATCATGTTTGTGTCAATTTTTCTTTTACATTAAATAAAATGTTATTTATGTCATTTCCCAACCAAAGTGGATTCATGGGGCCCCCAAGTTGACCCATGGCTTGTCTTGGTCGGCCATGACACAACCAATAAGTTTGGGACATGTGTCTAGGTCATTTTATATTATTAAAGCATTATTTATACCTTAAACTACCCTAATTACCACTAATCGCGATTAAGAACTTAATGAGTTACTATTCACCAAAAAAATTATTATAATCTCATTGAATCACATTTTACTTCTTTATGACAACCATGTATGTCGGATTTTCAAAATTCAATACACATTAGTGGTAAAATTTCATTTAACTGAAAAATCAGTTTGCTTGATTACCACTTAGTGGTTTCACTATTCATCAAAAATTGAAGTTTTTCAGAAAAATCCCAAAAATTCACCCTAAGCTATAATTGATATTCCGAATTCAAAAATGAAGTCCATTTTACAAAATTCAAAACATATTAGTCACATTAATTAATTTAATTATTAATTCCCGCTGTCAGCGCAAATAGCGTGTTTTCATAAAACAATAAGTATCAAAAGATTGACACTAGTTTAAGTCTGATTTCAAAGTGAAATTAATTCCAACGACCACTATTGGATTTAATGGTAAAAATATTTTCAAATTTCACTTAAAAAACAATTAAAAATATTATCTAATCATATAAATAAATTAGATTAAAAAGTGGTTTTGAACTAAAATACAACATTTTACACTATTCATTAAAAAAAATGAACCTTATCGGAAAGATACCAAAAAATTACACAAAGTAAAATTTGATGTCCCAATTCTTAGTAAGAGTTTTATTTGGTCCAAAATAATGTTTAAGAGTGAACAAAACTATATTTAATTATGGTTCAACATCAAAAGGTGATAAGTGAACCTTTAGTGAAAACTAGGGCATATACGCCTAAAATTGAATTCTATCCGTATTTTAAGCCTCTATCCTTTATTGGATAAATGTAAAAACATATAAAAACATATATAATCATATATTAGTTATTTCTATCCATTCCCGCTAATACAATGGCTACATGTTAACTACCATTTAAAATTATTTTATTAGTGTGCAACGTAAGATTCCCAAGAAACTCGTTGTTGCGTGTTGGGTACGCCGTCGAGCATAGAATCCCCTTTAAAGTCATATTAATATTTTATTCACAAATATGGACAAATATTAAAATGTCATATTCTTTATTTACCTGGGGTGTTACACATTTATACCTCATGCCTATACAACCTTCCGGGTGGGAGGGATTTCTACCCCACACCAACTACAGTGATTGAGGACAATAAGTATTTATACCTCAGGCCTATAAAACCTTATGGGTGGGAGGCATTTCTATGACATGCCAACTACAGTGATTGGGGAAGAGAGGCATTTATACCTCGTGCCCATATAACGTTTACGGGTGGGAGGAATTTCTACCCCATGCAAGTTACAATGATTTTAGAAGAGAGGAATTCATACCTCGGGTAGAAATAATTATTAAAGATGTGAGAAGTATGTAATAGAGGCAAGTTTACATCGTGCCGATGATAACCTATATTTATGTTCTTATACCTCTAGAGATCATTCATTTTACCAGCTGTGAGATGAAGTAGGTAGACCTGCTAGGTGTCCTTCCAAAACTTGAGCGAGAGGGTTGTTTATTCACTATGCTTTACTTGCTTGCAGTCTATTACTCACTTTTCATGCAAACACCTATTTGGATTATACATAGACATCATTGGTGGTGGCCTACTGAGACATTTCTCACACCCTACCCGGGCGGCCTCTTGGGCACCCGTGTTGACTTCACTGCTGTAGGTACTAGTAGGGGCAAAGTCCCAGCATCAGGTTGTTGATATATGTATGTTCTAGCTGGAGATCCAGAGTAGAGGATCGAGCTTGGCTAGAGATGCTCGTGAACTACTTTTGTTCTATTTGTATTATTGTATATAATTCTTGTCTTCTATTTCCATTATATTGGCATTCCATGCATCCATTTTGTATAAGACATTGCCTATGTTGCTTTTGTATATCAATTAAGGTTTTCCATTCTTCTGTTGTTTAGTTGTATGATTACCTTTTTCAATTGATTATCCATTGGTTGTGTTTCCACTATTTCTCTCACCATGATTCTATTCTGTTGTGTACTCTAAAATGGGGGTACAGTCTCCCCACTGACTTACCATTACACCCCCGCTGCTAATCGGGAGCCCGTGGCCTATGGGGAGATGAACCAGAGGTTATGTAGCCAACCGGGCTTGGGGATTGGGTTGAGTGACAGCCGGGTCCGGGACGTCACAAACTGGTATCAGAGGTTTTTTTCTTTCTTGATTTACTATTTGGCAACAACAGAATTAGACCGAGAATGCATAGAGAATTAGATATAAGTCGTGCATTAGCGTCACGAACCCATGTACGGGGAAAAGACCAAGTTTCCTACTTTATGTTGTTAATGATTTTGCAATTTACGGTTGATATCATTTCACAGTTGGGTTCTTTACATGATTTTTGATGTTATTGAGATTTGCGATGTTGAAATTTAAAATTCAGGGTTCAACCCAATGAAATGAGGGTTATGCATTAGAACATGCATCACGATAGGCACAATATGGTTAGGCCATGCATATTTCCATTCCATGTTTAAATTTTCAGCGATCATTTCCTGTTGTTTATTTCCATACCTTGATAATATGTGTGAAACTGTGCTAACCTTTCATGCATGTTTGGAATTGGGGAATGATGTTTTTTAGTGGGTGTCACTCTTTGGTTCATAAGAGGGTTGAGACCTTATGGAATAGAAAATGACATTCAAACTAAACCAATCATTTTCATTAAAATAAATTTAAATTCTTGATTAGAACAAGTAAATTAGGAATGATATCCATGTGTGTGTTATCTTTTAGTTCATGAGGATTATGGGCCCTTATGGGCCGAAAAATGTCGTATCACTGGATTAAGTTATTTTTGAGTAGTTGTGGGTTTTACTAAGAATTACAATGGGTGATTATATGTGATCATAGGGGTAGGTAGGCTTAGTACCTATCCTAGATTCTATATTTCAACCTTTAATTTTGTTCGTTCCTTGTTTTGAGACTTTTGTTTGGCATTGTAGCACTATGGCTCTGAGACGTCCTCGAGTCACACATGATGAAGGCGGCGACGATCATGTTCTTGAGGTGGCGGGCCCAGATATGCAAGTTGATCATCCTGTCGAGCCACCTGTGGATCCTCTTACTATTCTTGAGATGGGCGCCGATTCCCAGTTCCATGAGAACTTCTTGCGTATGATGTAGAGTATGTAAGGTGGAGTGTGACCTTCCCCGAGTATGGTAGAGTAGACCCGCGAGTTTCAGTCGTAGCATCCTCCTACATTTATGGGAGATGGTGGCCCACTTTCTGTAGAATCCTAGTTGGAGGAAATTCTGACCATCTTCGAGCACCTTGAGACGCCTCTAGAGTGGAGGGTCAAGCTCATAGCTTATATGCTATGTGGTTCATCTAGGAGGTGGTGGGATGTCATCACCCAGTCGGGACATCAGAGAGATATGATCTGGACTGATTTCCAGAACGTCTTCTACGATTGCTTCTTTCCACAGACATTGAGGGCTGACAAAGATTAGGAGTTTATGAATCATCAACAAGGGACCATAACAGTTATGGAATATTCGTCACGTTTCACTGAGTTATAGTGTTTTTCTCCTACACTAGCTGATGATGATCTCATGGCTGCTAAGCGTTATAAGGATGGGTTGTGTTACACCATCCGGTCACAGGACAACGTGTTAAGGCTGATGACCATTTCAGAGATTGTCAATCATGTTCATATCACAGAGAAGAACTTGAGAGAATCTTACAGTGTAAACTAGGGAAGTTCGGCACCAAAGGGTTCTAGTGGATATGCTTATGGGAAGAAGCAGCGTTTTTAGGACTCTCACAGTGTTAGTGGTGGTCAGACCCTTTTCTCAGGGGGTAATCCTATCTATCACCAATTTGGGGTGTCGGGACATAATAAGAGGGAGTGTACGCAAAATCCAATGGAGTGCAGAGGTTGTGGTAGGTGGGGTCATCTCCACCACTACTGAAGAACTTTTCCCCCAGGGTCCAGTGAGTAGGGATCTTTACCTAATCCATGATCTGGCACTAGATCGACAAGATCACGTCATTTAGGAGTTTGTAATACCGCCAGTCGATCAGTCTGTGGCGGCAGTCGAGGCAAAGGTAATCATGCGAATGACTCTCAGCACCAGCTGGGCGGGTCTTCTTAAGGTAACCAGGCTATGACTCCAGGCCATGCTGATGGCCAGTTTTATGCAGTCGAGCCTACGCCCCAGAAGTTGTACGCCGTACCATCTACTGTACGAGGTACAGTTCTAGTTGCCACAACATTAGTATCTGCTTTTTTTGACATAGGCGCTTCTCACTATTTTATATCGGAGGCGATTATGAGAAGATTGGGCCTCGACGTTGAGTCATATCATGGTATGATCATGTTAGATACCCTGTTGGGTATCCATTTAGAGGGTGTTCGTCACTGTCAGAATTTGTCCCCTTGAGGAGGGCAGTTACTTTTTCGTGTGGAACCTGTATGTTCTGGATATGACAGGTTTTGATGTAATAATCAGGACGGACTGGTTAGTTCCCTATAGAGCCCAGATTGACTGCTATCTTCGGAGGGTGGCATTTACATCACCAGAGGGAAACACGCATGTGCACAAGGGAGAAAGTGATCTTAGTGCGACACGAGTAGGACCAGAACACCATAGTTTAGGTGGTTTCACGACACATGTTTCCTGTCTTTATCTTGATGACCAAGGGTTACAACCCTCTGCTTATCCTCCTGTGGTGGAGCTTTTCAGTGATGTCTTTCCTAATGATTTCTCTGGTCTACCTTTAGTTCGAGAGGTGGAGTTTACTATTGAGCTTATTCTAGGAGCAGCACCAGTGACCATTCGTCCTTACAGGATGGAACCTAAGGAACATCTGGAGCTCAAGAGTCAGCTGGAGGACCTAGAAGAAAAAGGATTTATAAGTCCCAATACTTCTCAATGGGGATCACATGTTCTTTTTGCCAAGAAGGCAGATTGTACCCTTCGTCTTTGCGTGGATTATCATTAGTTAAATCAGCTGACTATTAAGAATCGGTATCCTTTACCTCGAATTGATGACCTCTTCGATCAGCTCTAAAGAGAGAAGGTTTCTTCAAAGATAGATTTGTGGTCCGGCTATCATTAGGTGCGTGTTAGGACTTCGGACATCCCTCTCATGGCGTTCCAGAGGAGGTATGGTCTCTATGAGTACCTAGTCATGCCGTTTGGGATTACGAATGCACTTGTAGTGTTTATGGCTCTTAAGAATCATATTTTTCACCCGTACCATGATTATTTTGTGGTTGCATTCATGGATGACATCTTAGTCTATTCACGCTCAAGTCATGACCCTGAAACCCGTCTTGAGATCGTGCTGAATACACTAAGAGAGCATCATCTTTGTGCTAAGCTCAGTAAATGCCACTTTTGGATAGACAAGGTTCACTTCTGGGGTTACATTATTTCTGAGTCTGGAATTTCAGTTGACCCTGAGAAGGTTAGTGTTGTAATTTCCTTGGAGCATCCCAAGAACATCTTTGATATCCAGAGTTTCTTGGGGATTGCTGGATATTATAGGTGGTTCATTCAAGACTTCTCACGCCTAGCAGCACCGCTTACCTCTTTGACCAAAAGGGGATGAGATTCGATTGGACATAACCTTGTGAAGTAGCTTTTTAGGAAATGTAGGGCATACTAACGTCAGCATCGATACTGATCTTGCCGGAGCCAGGAAAAGATTATACAGTCTTCTGTGACGTGTCAGGTATCAGGCTTGGAGCTATCTTGATTAAGGATGAGAGATTCGTTGCGTATGGATCTCGTCAGTTAAAGGCTCAAGAACGGAATTATCCGACGGACAACCTCGAGCTCGCATCGGTTGTACATGCCTTACGCTATTTGAGACACTATTTTTTGGGAGAGCACTTTGTGGTATACATTGACCACAAAAGCCTCAAATATATATTTACTTAGCGGGGTCTAAATCTCAGGAAACTCAGGTGGTTCGAGTACCTTCAATCCTTTGATTTCGAACTGGCCTACACTCATGGGAAAGGAAATTCCTTAGCCGATGCGCTGAGTTAGAAAACTAAGTTTCATGTCCTTTGAGAATCTAATGAGGAGTGGAAGCTGATGGCACTATTTTTAGAGATGCATGTTGAGGTTCAGGAGGGTCGGGATCATACTATCCTCTTATCCTTAGTGGTGACATATACTCTTTTGGAACGGGTCAAGGCTAGATAGTTGTCAGATCCGGAAGGCCCTATTCCACGAGAAAGTGTCACTGATGATGCCACTATAGATTGGACCATGGATGAGGGTGATACTTTATTGTTCCGTGGACGTGTGTGGGTACCAGTAGACATTAGAGAGGATCTGATGAGGGATTTCCACGCCTCAACATGGGCAGTTCACCCAGGCATCACCAAAATGTATCGTGATTTGCGACGATAGTAATGGTGGCCTAGCATAAAACAAGATTTAGTCGGTTTTATCACGCGCTCTTCCACCTATCAGTAGGTGAAGGTAGAAGATCAGCATCCCGAAGGGTTTTTGCAGCCATTTTCCATTTCGAAGTCGAAATGGGAGGATGTTTCCATGGACTTTGTAACCAGTTTACCCAGGTCACCTCATGGAAATGATGTAGTATGGGTTATCATCAACCGTCTGACGAAGGTCGTGCATTTCTTACCTGTGCGTGAGACATTCACGGTTGACTACATTGGAAGATTATATGTCAAGGAGATAGTGAACCTTCATGGAACACCTAGATCTGTTGTCTCAGATAGAGATCATCATTTTACATCTTAGTTCTGGAAGGGTTTATAGAATGAATTGGGTACGAAATTTCTTTTGAGCATGGCCTATCACCCGCAGACTGATAGACGAACCGAGTGGACTATACAGGTACTAGAGGACATGTTACATTCCTGTGTTCTCGATTTTGGAGGTTCTTGGGAGAAACACATTCCTCATGTCGAGTTTAGTTATAAAAATAGCTTCCAGGATACCATTAAGATGTCTCCCTAAGAATCCTTATATGGTAGGACTTGTCGCTCTCCATTGTGTTGGCTTGAAGCAGGGGAGGCAGCTGTTCTAGGACCATGACTTGTGCAGGAGACTACGGAGCAGATACAGCTTATTAGGAAGCATATGTAGACATATCAGTCTAGACAGCAGTCCTATGCTAACAAGTACTGACGACCTCTTGAGTTCGATGTTGGGGACCGGGTTTTCTTGAAGGTCTCACCCAGGTTGGGGTAGAGACGTATACTGAAGCAGGGTATGTGTAAAGACCCATAAATTTCAAGGAAATTTTTTTTTCTTAATTTTTTTTGTAATTTTACAAGAACGCAGTTTCTGACGGCGCCTGATTCCGAGGCCCGGTGTGCCCGAAATCATTTTCCAAAGTTTGGCTCGGGTACGTTCAGTGAACGGACGAGCGGGTTTTTCTAACTTTTGAACCAGTGCCCGGAATCGAATTATGAGGGCACCGATGAAATCGCAGCGCCGATATTCGCTTAGAAACGCCTCTTCCGGAGTTGCGTTTGCTCGGGTGTGGTTTTTAATTTTCGGGCTTAAAGTTAAGAAATAAAATAATTTTTGCGACAACTTTATTTTATTTCACTTAAGCCACTTGGAAGCCACTTGAAGCCACTTAAAGGCGGCTTGAACTGAGTTGAACTGGATAGGATGCTATCCAGAAATATCCTACCCCCTTGGTAGGATATTTGTGAGGTGGGGCCCGCACGAGCCCCGCCGTTTCTTTCCGCTAAGAAACGCACCCGTGAAAACCAGTCTTAATGAAAGTCAACCGACACGTTTTCTAAATTCTTAACAGACCATTTAATTGGGCGGTTTATTTCGTGAATTAAATGGGCTATTTCTTTCGTGAATTAAATGGGTCGTTTCTTTCATTGAATTAATTCAACGAATTGATGGATCGTTTCTTAACCAGTTTTTCAAATTCATTGGCGTAATAATAAAATAAGGCCAACGCTTAACCTCTGGTTTTTTGTGCTTGAGATGATTTGAGAGAACCCTCGTAACTTCTTCTCCCTCGCGAAGAACGCGAAGAACGCGAAGAACGCCGAACCCGGAAATCGACGACGCCTTCGCCCGAGACGTTCTTCCGATCTCCGATCTCCGATCTCCGATCACCGACCATTTGAGGTGAGTGATTTCGGATTTCCACTCAAGGTTCTTTTCTTTGGGTTTAAACACAGATTTAATTATTTATAATTTAAATCTGTTGTTATTGGTTCGTTGAGCTCTCCGACTCAACGCCGGATTCCGCGACGACGCGACGCCTCCCCACGACGACGCGACGATCCCTCTCTTCCGCGACGATCCTTTCAGTGAAGAACGCCCGCGCGCGACGATCGACGAGGTAGGGATTTATTTTGGAAAATTACCCCTTTTCAATTTTTTTTCCCGTGAACGTTCTTTGAAAATTAAAAAGTCGATTTCAAATGAACAATTTTATTTTAATTAAAATTGTCGGTTAATGTGTTGAACAATTTTCTCCCGGTTGTTTATCTCTAACGCGGAGGGTGCGGGCCAAACAAACACGGCCCGACGACCCTCCGCCGGTCTTCATTTTGTGCGGATTTTACGGTCGACGACGGAACGTGCCGCAGCGGACGTTTGACGATCCCGCAGTAAAGAACGGATCCCGGGAGGAGCAACGGCGCAGAAGGGAAGGAAAACTGGCCACCGGAGCGACGCCGGTGGCCCGCGGAAGGGCCGGCGGCGGCGGCCGGAGGCGGCGGTGCCCCGGTGCGCCGCCGGACGAGTCCGCCGCGGCTGAAGTTGTGACGGCGGCGGCCAACGGAACCGCGGCCGCGCGGGTCCGGTTCGTCCAGGCGGGACGCGGCAGAGCTGCGCCCGCGGTTTCTTCTCAGGCCGCGGGTCGGCGCCCGCGGCTTCCACCCGCGCCGCTCGGCTGAGCCGAGCCGGACCGGCCCTGGCCGGGCCGGGCCGGGCCAACCGGGTCGGACCCGGGTCGGGCCGACCCAGGGGGGGTCGGCCCGGGCCCGTACCCCCCCATCTTCGGAAGTTTTTGTTCAAACGCCCGTAACTTGAGCTTCGTGCCTCCAAACCACACGCCGTCAGTGGCAACGCGATCCTTGGATCGAGACGGTCGTTTTGGTATATTGCACTCAAGGTTTCGGAATAAATTGAGTTCGTCCGGGTTGGTTCGTACACGAGACCAACCGGGCCCCCGGGAGCGGAAACGCTCATATCTTGAGCTACGGACGTCCGATTGACGTGCCGTCAGCTTCGTTGAGTTCCTGTTGACGATACGGATATTTTGGATACATCAACTTCGGACTTTGTGTCAGATGATGTATCAGCCTCTCGGCTCGTGGAGCGGACCCTCCCGAACGAGCTTGCTGTGTGCGGGAACCCTAGGCTGGATGCGACTGCTACTTCGACATCGACGACTGTGCAGAGATCCTCAGTGGACTGCGGCGAAGTCTGTGCAGAGATCCTCCGTGGACTCCGACGACGACCATGCAGAGATCCTCAGTGGACTGCGGCGACGACTGTGCAGAGATCCTCAACGGACTGCGACGACTACTGCACTCAGCGATCCTACGTGGATCAGTGCTACCGGTCCTGTGTGGGCCCGATCCTGTGTGGGTCCGATCCTGCGTGGGTCAGCGCTCAGCGGTTCTGTGTGAGCCAGCGCCTACAGGTCCTGCGTGGGCCCGGTCCTGTGTGGGCCCGATCCTGTGTGGGTCATCTCTCAGCGGTTCTGTGTGAGCCAACTCCTACAGGTCCTGCGTGGGCCCGATCCTGTGTGGGTCACTGCAAGGTTAGTACCTATCGATCCTTCATGGGTCCGACGACTTAGATGGTTCAATGATCATATTTATCGTCATCCGAAGAAGTATACCTGTGTGAGCTGAATCTTGTGTTACTCTCCTTTGTGGATTGTGTTGAGCTATCCTGTGTGGATTTACTGTTTACTCTCCTTTGTGGATTGTGTTGTTCTATCCTGCGTGGGTATGCGTTTTGCTTTCCTGTGTGGACTGGGTTGTGCTTGGGCTCGGACGTTGGAGCCGAACGGGGAATTGCAGACTTAGGTATATGTATGGGCATATACCTAAGCCGTGTCAGATGTTACTTCGTGATTGCATCTCTTCTTCGTGATTTATCCTTTGTGGATCTCGGGAGACCTTCGGGGGTCTCGGGGTCCCTACTGAGTAGCTTATACTCACCCCTGCACGGGCTATGCCCGCACTTCGTGGTGTTGGTTGCAGACGACGGACAGCGCTGATCGTGGAGGAGGCGTGCGGAGCAGGACCGTACCTGGAGGTGGACCACTGGGCGGGACGTACTCGGAGCGGTTAGGTGGACCCAAGGAGCAGTGGAGGCTATCTGTACCCACCCTTCATGTGGGACTTCCAGTGGACGGCTCGACACTGCAGTTTTTCCTTTCAGTTGCTGTTTTTCCTTTCAGTTGTACTTTACAGTTGGGCTTGTATTTCCGGCCCCTTTTTACTTTCCGCACAGCTTGTACAGTTTTACTTAGTGTTTACTTTTCCGTTTGCTTACTCTGTGGTGCTTGTTTACTTTTCAAAGGCAATGCCTTCCCTTTTTGTTGGGATTTATGTCTTGGTGCTAGTCGCCAGCCCCTGGCCTATGGAAGGCGGGCATGGGGTAGTCACGGCATGGGCCCCGAGGACGGCTCGTGACAAATTGGTATCAGAGGTGGTCGGTTCTACCGCAGAATCTGATCTTTCTTCTATGTGAAGCAATAGTGCTTACTGTATTGAGTGTGGTTATCAGTCCAGGGAGTCCAGTGTTGGTGCGACGGCCGACGTATCCATACACCAGGACCCTGACTTCTGATTTCTGATTTAATGCACGAAAACATTGATTGCATGTATGTTTGAAGTTTTCTTTGTGATTACTTGTGTCAGCTCACCAGGTATACTGTTCTGACCGTGGCATACTTGTTTCCTTTTCAGGATGGCACGACGACAGCAGCCAGCTAGGGTTCCCAGGGTAGGGCGCGACGACAGCCCGCCGAGCGACGAGGCCTTGGTACAGGGCCCGTTGACAGTAGAGGCACCGGTGGTACCTTTACCCGCCGAGCCCCCGATGCTTCCAGCAATGGCAGCTGACGACGCACGACGCCTTGGAGCTCTGCACGAGTTCCAGCGCCAGCGACCACCCAGGTTCCGTGGGGAGTCAGAACCCCAGGCAGCCGAGGACTGGCTGGAGGCGGTCGTCCGAGTTTTCAGGCTAGTGAGGACGCCAGCAAACCTCATGGTGATCCTCGCGGCGAGCCTACTGCACGCAGCAGCCGGACGCTGGTGGAGCCTGATGCTCCAGGTACACGATGAGGCCACCCTCATCTGGACGGACTTCGAGAGCCTCTTCCGCTCAGAGTTCGTCCCGGCCACCCTCCGAGCGGTGCGCATCCAGGAGCTTCTTCAGCTGCGGCAGGGCAGCTTGACGGTCGCTCAGTACGCGGCGAGGTTCACCGACCTTTCTCGGTACTCGACAGACATAGTACGAGACCCCTTCTTCCGGGCCCGGACCTTCGAGCAGGGTTTGAGACACGAGATCAGGTCATCGCTGATCTCCCTCAGCATCCCGACCCAGGCAGGAGTACTAGAGCGAGCCCTCCTGATCGAGAGCTTCCTGGCTGAGTCCACAGCGAGACCCACCGCAGGGCGGCAGATAGCGGAGTCTTCGGCAGCTGGTAGTCGGCGGATGACTCAGGGTTCCAGGCAGACCAGACCTTCTGGAAGGCGACCTCGGGACACTGGCTCAGCAGTGCAGGGCACCCGGCCCGGAGCCAGCCTTCCGAGAGGCAGACAGTGCTACGAGTGCGGCGGGCAGGTCCACATGGCTCGTGACTGCCCGACCCGTCGTACCGAGGGGCTGCAGACAGTGGAGGGACCACCCAGGCAGAGGCAGAGGGTCGACCGTGGTGGTCCGCAGGGAGGAGGCGGACGAGGAAGAGGAGCTGCCCGAACAGCAGGTGGTGGGCGACGCTTTGAGGCTCTGCCACTACCACCACCAGGAGGCCCGCCCCGACCACAGGGAGCTGGCAGGCAGAGACAGGCTCAGCTCCAGGCAGCGGAGGCCTACGACCACGGCGCGCCAGAGATGATTCGAGGTACGATCTGTGTCTATTCCACCCTTTCTGCAGTTCTGATAGACACAGGAGCGAGTCACTATTTCATAGCCACTGCCCTTTTTCGGAGCTCGGAGATTCCGACAGAGCCGTTGGCTCGATCCTTACGGCTAGAGACTCCTACGGGAGCAGACTCGACGATTACGCACTGGTGCCGGCAGTGTGAGCTTACTCTAGGAGGCGAGAGCTTCGGCTGGGATCTTCTTGTAGCAGCGTCGAGGCCTTAAGACGTCATATTGGGCATGGATTGGTTATCTATGGTCCATGCTCAGATTGACTGCATTAGGCGCAAGGTGCGATGTGTGCGCACCGACGGGAGCAGGTTCATCTTCACCGGCGAGAAGGGAGCCTTAGCAGAACAGGATGGACTCACGCAGAGGAGAGGTCAGCCCATCACTCATCAGTTGGCTAGCCTCATCCTGGGAGCAGTTGACGTGCGGAGTCCCAGTTTTCCTGCAGTGGTGGATCAGTACACGGACGTCTTTCCCGACGACGTTCCAGGACTACCTCCTCGCAGAGAGGTAGACTTTTATATTGACCTGTACCCCGGGACAGCCCCGATATCCACTCCAGCATATCAGATGGCCCCCGCTGAGCTTCGAGAGCTGCGGGTACAGTTGGAGGACTTGCAGGGCAAGGGGTTCATCCGACCCAGTGTTTCGCCCTGGGCTTCCCCGATTTTGTTCGCCAAGAAGGCGGGCGGGAGCTTGCGACTGTGTGTCGATTATCGTCGCCTGAATCAGGTGACAGTGAGGAACAAGTATCCGCTACCCAGGATTGATGACATCTTCGACCAGCTCAAGGGAGCACGGTGGTTCTCGAAGATAGACCTCAGCTCAGGCTATCATCAGCTCAGAGTTCGAGACGAGGATGTGCAGAAGACGGCCTTCAGGTGTCGGTATGGCCACTATGAGTTCTTGGTTATGACTTTAGGCGTGACCAATGCTCCATCAGTGTTCATGAGCATCATGAACAGGATCTTCCAGCCATACCTCGATCGATTTGTCGTGGTCTTCATCAACGACATTTTGGTGTACTCGACGACGGAGGAGGAGCACGCCTACCACCTGCGTGTTGTACTAGACACACTCCGAGAGCACTAGCTTTATGGAAAGCTTTTGAAGTGTCAGTTCTGGATACGTGAGGTCCACTTCTTGGGGCACGTCATTTCTGAGGAGGGAGTTTCAGTGGATCCCGCGATGATCGAGGCAGTGCTAGCTTGGGAGCCACCCAAGAGCGTGACAGAGGTGCGGAGTTTCTTGGGCCTAGCCGGATACTATCGGAGATTTGTGCCAGACTTCTCCAGAGTTGCGACCCCACTCTCAGCGTTGACGAAGAAGGGGAAACCCTTCGTGTGGTCAGACAGATGTCAGCAGAGCTTCCAAGAGCTGAGACAGAGGTTGACCAGCGCACCTATCTTGAGGTTGCCTGAGGAGGGAGTTGGATACGTAGTCTACTGCGATGCATCAGGGACCGGACTCGGGTGTGTCCTGATACAGGAACGGGCCATGATTACCTACGGATCTTGTCAGTTGAGGCCTCATGAGCAGAACTACGCTACCCATGACTTGGAGTTGGCAGCAGTGGTCTTTGCCCTGAAGACATGGCGACACTATCTGATGGGCGAGCGCTTCACAGTCTTTTCTGACCACCAGAGTCTCAGGTACATCTTCTCTCAAAAGGACCTAAACCTGAGGCAGCGGTGATGGCTCGAGTTCCTCCAGGACTATGACTTTGAGATAGTCTATACTCCTGGGAAGGGGAACGTAGTGGCTGATGCCCTCAGCAGGAGGACGGGCATCCAGCTACTTGAGGAGGCGACAGAGCAGCTAGCCGTTTTGCAGATATCCTTCGTGGATAGAGATGGAGCATCCTTCCTTCAGTCTCTCACAGTCTCTCCTCCGCTTCTTCAGCGGGTCAGAGAGGCACAACATGGGGACGTTGACTGTGAGACGCGGCGTGCACAGATATCCTCGGGATAGGCACCTGATGGTTTCTCCCTTGGAGCAGAGCACGATGTCCTTTTCAGAGGACGTACCTTGGTACCAGTCACCTTACGAGAGGAGGTGCTAAGAGTGTTTCACACTTCTCCTTTGGCGGTACATCCTAGAGTGGCGAAGATGTACCAGGATCTCAGACGACAGCACTGGTGGCCGGGCATGAAAAAGGCTGTGACAGAGTTCGTTTCACGGTGCCTCACCTGCCAGCAGGTGAAGGTAGAGCATCAGGTACCAGAAGGTTTGGTACAGCCCTTGGAGGTCCCGGAGTGGAAGTGGGACGGGATATCTATGGACTTTGTGACTGGACTTCCACGCACTTCCAGAGGTCACGATTCCATTTGGGTGATTGTTGACCGACTCACCAAGTCGGCACACTTCTTACCCATCCGAGAGTAGGGCACAGTGGAGAGCTTGGGGAGTCTCTACGTTCAGGAGATTGTATGACTTCACGGTGTGCCATCGACTATCGTCTCCGATCGGGACGCTCGTTTTACTTCCCGGCTTTGGAAGGGGTTGCAGGAGGCGTTCGGGACAAGACTACGTCTGAGCACCGCATTTCACCCTCAGACGGATGGTCAGACGGAGAGGACCATTCAGACTATCGAGGACATGCTCCGCGCATGTGTCCTCGACTTTGGTCGCAGCTGGGAGGACCACCTACCCTTGGTGGAGTTCGCGTACAACAACAGCTACCACTCCACCATCGGGATGGCACCCTACGAGGCGTTGTACGGCAGGCCTTGCAGATCTCCTTTGTGCTGGACAGACCCTGGAGAGTCAGCACTTGTGGGACCAGAGATGGTCCGGGCCACGAAAGAGAAGGTCCAGGTCATCCAAGAGCGGATGAGGACAGCACAGAGTCGGCATAAGTCATATGCTGACAGGAGGCGGAGGCCACTAGAGTTCGAGGATGGCGACCACGTCTTCTTGCGGGTCTCACCTCGACGTGGTTTGAGGAGATTTGGCCGAGGCGGCAAGTTGTCTCCACGCTTCATCGGACCCTTCCAGGTCCTCAACAGGGTTGGCGAGGTGGCTTATCGCCTGGCTCTGCCACCTCAGTTGCACTGGGTGCACGACGTCTTCCATGTATCCCAGCTGAGGAGATACGTGCACGACCCGACGCACATCATTGACTATGGGGAGCTAGACGTGGATGATGGAGTGACTTTTGCGGAGGTCCCAGTGGAGATAGAGGATCGACAGGAGCGGGTCCTAGGTGGGCGATCGATTCCTCTTGTGCGCATCAGATGGCAGCACGTGAACCTCCAGGAGAGCACTTGGGAGCGGGAGGCTCAGATGCGTGCTCAGTACCCACATTTGTTTCCCTAGTTTTCGATGTATCTTTACGGGGATGTAAAGTCCTGAGGTGGGAGTAATGTAAAGACCCGTAAATTTGAAGGAAATTTTTTTTCTTAATTTTATTTGGAATTTTACAAGAACGCGGTTTCTGACGGCGCCTGATTCCGAGGCCCGGTGTGCCCAGAATCATTTTCCGAAGTTTGGCTCGGGTACGTTCAGTGAACGAACGAGCGGGTTTTTCTAACTTTTGAACCGGTGCCCGGAATCGAATTCTGAGGACACCGATGAAATCGTAGCGCCGGTATTCTTTTAGAAACGCCTCTTCCGGAGTTGCGTTTGCTCGGGTGTGGTTTTTAATTTTCGGGCTTAAAGTTAAGAAATAAAATAATTTTTGCGACAACATTATTTTATTTCACTTAAGCCACTTGGAAGCCACTTGAAGCCACTTAAAGGCGGCTTGAACTGAGTTGAACTGGATAGGATGCTATCCAGAAATATCCTACCCCCTTGGTAGGATATTTGTGAGGTGGCGCCCGCACGAGCCCCGCCGTTTCTTTTCTCTAAGAAACGCACCCGTGAAAACCCGTCTTAATGAAAGTCAACCGACGCGTTTTCTAAATTTTTAACAGACCATTTAATTGGGCGGTTTATTTCATGAATTAAATGGGTTGTTTCTTTCGTGAATTAAATGGGTCGTTTCTTTCGTTGAATTAATTCAACGAATTGATGGATCGTTTCTTAACCAGTTTTTCAAATTCGTTGGCGTAATAATAAAATAAGGCCAACGCTTAACCTCTGGTTATTTGTGCTTGAGAAGATTTGAGAGAACCCTCGTAACTTCTTCTCCCTCGCGAAGAACGCGAAGAACGCGAAGAACGCCGAACCCGGAAATCGACGACGCCTTCGCTCGAGACGTTCTTCCGATCTCCGATCTCCGATCTCCGATCACCGACCATTTGAGGTGAGTGATTTTGGATTTCCGCTCAAGGTTCTTTTCTTTGGGTTTAAACACAGATTTAATTATTTATAATTTAAATATGTTGTTCTTGGTTCGTTGAGCTCGCCGACTCAACGCCGGATTCCGCGACGACGCGACGCCTCCCCGCGACGACGCGACGATCCCTCTCTTCTGCGACGATCCTTTCAGTGAAGAACGCCCGCGCGCGACGATCGACGAGGTAGGGATTTATTTTGGAAAATTAACCCTTTTCAATTTTTTTTCCCATGAACGTTCTTTGAAAATTAAAAAGTTGGTTTCAAATGAACAATTTTATTTTAATTAAAATTGTCGGTTCATGTGTTGAACAATTTTCTCCCGGTTGTTTATCTCTAACGCGGAGGGTGCGGGCCAAACGAACATGGCCCGACGACCCTCCGCCGTTCTTTGTTTTGTGCGGATTTGACGGTCGACGACGGAACGTGCCACAGCGGACATTTGATGATCCCGCAGTAAAGAACAGATCCCGGGAGGAGCAACGGCACAGACGGGAAGGAAAACGGGCCACCGGAGCGACGCCGGCGGCCCGCGGAAGTGCTGGCGGCGCGGGTCACCGGCGCGGCGGCGCCAGCGGCCGGAGGTGGCGGTGCCCCGGCGCGCCGCCGGGAGAGTCCGCCGCGGCTGAAGCCGCGGCGGCGGCGGCCGACGGACCCGCGGCCGCGCAGTTCCGGTTCGTCCAGGCGGGACGCGGCAGAGCCGCGTCCGCGGTTCACCAGCGCGGCCCGCACGCGGGCCGCGGTTTCTTCTCAGGCCGCGGGTCGGCGCCCGCGGCTTCCACCCGCGCCGCGCGGCCGAGCCGAGCCGGCCGAGCCGGACCGGCCCTGGCCGGGTTGGGCCGGGCCAACCGGGTCGGACCCGGGTCGGGCCGACCCAGGGGGGTCGGGCCGGGTCGGCCCGGGCCCGTACCCCCCATCTTCAGACGTTTTCGTCCAAACGCCCGTAACTTGAGCTTCGTGCCTCCAAACGACTCGCCGTCAGCGGCAACACGATCCTTGGATCGAGACGGTCGTTTTGGTATATCGCACTCAAGGTTTCGGAATACTTTGAGTTCGGCCGGGTTGGTTCGTACATGAGACCAACCGGGCCCCCGGGAGCGGAAATGCTCATATCTTGAGCTACGGACGTCCGATTGATGTGCCGTCAGCTTCGTTGAGTTCCTGTTGACGATACGTAAATTTTGGATACATCATCTTCGGACTTTGTGTCAGATGATGTATCAGCCTCTCGGCTCGTGGAGCGGACCATCCCGAACGAGCTTGCTGTGTGCGGGAACCCTAGGCTGGATGCGACTGCTACTTCGACATCGACGAACATGCAGAGATCCTCAATGGACTGCGGCGACGACTGTGCAGAGATCCTCCGTGGACTCCGACGACGACCGTGCAGAGATCCTCAGTGGACTGCGGCGACGACTGTGCAGAGATCCTCAGCGGACTGCGACGACTACTGCACTAAGCGATCCTACGTGGATCAGTGCTACCGGTCCTGTGTGGGCCCGATCCTGTGTGGGTCCGATCCTGCGTGGGTCAGCGCTCAGCGGTTCTGTCTGAGCCAGCGCCTACAGGTCCTGCGTGGGCCCGGTCCTGTGTGGGCCCGATCCTGTGTGGGTCATCTCTCAGCGGTTCTGTGTGAGCCAACTCCTACAGGTCCTGCGTGGGCCCGATCCTGTGTGGGTCACTGCAAGGTTAGTACCTATCGATCCTTCGAGGGTCCGACGACTTAGATGGTTCAATGATCATCTTTATCGTCATCCGAAGAAGTATACCTGTGTGAGCTGAATCTTGTGTTACTCTCCTTTGTGGATTGTGTTGAGCTATCCTGTGTGGATTTACTGTTTACTCTCCTTTGTGGATTGTGTTGTTCTATCCTGCGTGGGTATGCGTTTTGCTTTCCTGTGTGGACTGGGTTGTGCTTGGGCTCGGACGTTGGAGCCGAACGGTGAATTGCAGACTTAGGTATATGTATGGGCATATACCTAAGCCGTGTCAAATGTTACTTCGTGATTGCATCTCTTCTTCGTGATTTATCCTTTGTGGATCTCGGGAGACCTTCGGGGGTCTCGGGGTCCCTACTGAGTAGCTTATACTCACCCCTGCACGGGCTATGCCCGCACTTCGTGGTGTTGGTTGCAGACGACGGACAGCGCTGATCGTGGAGGAGGCGTGCGGAGCAGGACAGTACCTGGAGGTGGACCACTGGGTGGGACGTTCTCGGAGCGGTTAGGTGGACCCGAGAAGCAGTGGAGGCTATCTGTACCCACCCCTCAGGTGGGACTTCCAGTGGATGGCTCGATGCTGCAGTTTTTCCTTTCAGTTGTTGTTTTTCCTTTCAGTTGTACTTTACAGTTGGGCTTATATTTCCGGCCCCTTTTTACTTTCAGCACAGCTTGTACAGTTTTACTTAGTGTTTACTTTTCCGCTTGCTTACTCTGTGGTGCTTGTTTGCTTTTCAAAGGCAATGCCTTCCCTTTTTGTTGGGATTTATGCCTTGGTGCTAGTCTCCAGCCCCTGGCCTATGGAAGGCGGGTTTGGGGTAGTAACGGCACGGGCCCCGAGGACGGGTCGTGAAAGTATGCTTTCACTGAGGTTTGTAGGACCCGTTGAGGTGGTGAAGCTGATTGGACCAGTAGCTTACCAGCTTGATCTTCTGCAGAGATACCAGGCCATGCATGATGTTTTTCATGTATCTCAACTAAGATGGTACTTTTCAGATCCGATTCACGTTTTTCATCCTGATGAGGTTGAACTGGACATGGATGCTTCCTTAGAGGAATATCTAATGTGAATAGTTGACCGGGGTGTGAAGAAACTCTGTGGGATGTCTGTTCCTCTTATACGAGTACTGTGGCAGCATAGCTAGGTACAATATGAGACCTGGGAGCGAGAGGATGATGTGCATTCTCAATGGCCAGAGATTTTCGTTGATGACACCTCAATAACATCGGAATGCCAACTCAGGGACAAGTTGTTTTAAGGAGGGGATGTTGTAACGACCCGAATCTTTGGAAAAGGTATAGATCCATAGTTTCTCTTACGAACCTTTCTTTGATGCTTGTTTAATGTGTGTGATTTTATAAGGAAGGTCCGCGGAGTGTCCGGGGTTTGTTCAGAGATGAGAGTTTGAGAATTAGACTTGTAGACAAGGGTGCACGTCCTGTGCACGACTTAGGTAAACCATGCGGCCTTTTGTCTGGAAGTAGGGAGGTGTACATTATTTGTGCATGGTTTGGGTAAACTGGGCGCCTAAGCTGTGTGATCCTTTTTATGGAGGCAGGGAAGTGCACATGGTTTGCGCACAGTTTGGTAACCCGTTCACCTAAACCGTGCGACCATGTTCTAGGTAAATTTATAGTTTTTCCCTTAAATATCCTTTTAAGTGTAAATCCATTTCATTCTTCCTCCTATGGATAAAACTAGTGGATAATTCTCTTTGAGCTCCAAGACCCTCTTCTCACTCAATCTCTTGTGGTGTCTTCCACCGGTGTCTATTCCTTGATCCGACGGAAGCATTGGAAGGGCCATGGTAAGGCTTACCTCATGCACCCCTTTCTCCTCGGAAAATCTTTCCTTCCTTTTTTTTGATGCAGGCTCATATGACCTTTTTCTAGGGCTTTGAACTAGAATTCCGATCTCTTCCAATCTACGGTGACTTTGAGGTTGATATCAAGCAAGCCTACGCCTACAGCTCTAAGGTAGGTGGTGCAACACCCTGAGATTTTATGAAAAATATTATTTTTAATTTTATTTATGTATTGTGTTATACTCTACACCAAAAGGAGCTTTCATTACACGCATCTCTGACTTGGCTTGTATTACACACAATCGCGACCTTCCATGATAGCTTTTGTTGTACGCAATACCATGTTTCACTAAACAACGATATGTTATATAAACTAGCCATTATGAATAGTAATACCAACTTTTTAAAATTTTATAAATTTTATCTTTCTAAATGGACTTCAATTTTGGATTCATAATATCGAAATTAGCCTAGGGTGAATTTTTGGCATTTTTCTGAAAACTTTCAATTTTTGATAAATAGTGAAAACACTGGGTTACTATTTAAAAACCAACTTTTTATTTAAATAATTATTTATTTTATTTAAATTTATTTTAGGTCAAAATTGATACATAATACCTATATAAGTTCAATTTTATTCATTGGAGTCATTTTATAATAATTTTAGATATATAAAAATTTTATTGAACTTTTCACTGCCTTTTACCCACCTCCTAGGAGAATTTGGAAATTCACATAAAACATAATTTTACCTCTTTTGTGAGTGGAATTTAAAAAATCCGAGAGACACAGTTAATATCAAATACTAAAATGTGGTTCAATGAGATGAATATAATTTTTGATGAATAGTAACTTTTTACTTTTATTTACCATAGTTAAAAGTAAATAGGGTAATTAAGGGTAAAAATGATATTATTATTACCCTAACACGTGTCTTAATTCTATTGGATAAGTGTAATTCGACCGAAAAAACATTAGGAATAAAATATGACCATTTAGGTCCACTTGGATTAGATTAGGACTTTTATTATTAATTTATTTAAAGAAGGGTTAAAATAGTTAAAATCAAAGTTTAATAACTAATTTATTTTTAATATAGGGGTAAAAATAAGATAAATTATATTATAAATATTAAGTATAAAGATAAAAATATTTAATACCTAATGGTATTTTATTTATAATTTTTAGAAATTAAGTAATATAACTTATTTATGACACAATGGGGATGCAGTAATTACCTAAATAATGAAATATTAAAATAATTGATATTATAAATACCCAAATAAATGTAATTTGAGACTTTTTATGAATTACACTAATTTTATAGGGTAATATGACATGTTATTATAGATTTAATTAAGTTTTTTCTAACTAATCATGTTTTTATGTCTTTCACAAAAATTAATTACTAAATAGTGTCAAATTTGACATAAAACGGTTTTTAAAACAAATATTATATTATTAATTTTTATTTTATTCATAAAAATCTAAGGTTCAGACAAATGACATCGATAAAGATATATATATTAATAATGAACCACTTGGGGTTCTTTTGGCTTGTTATAGTATGTTTATTAACCATATAGTGTAAGAAAACAAGAAGACACGGTAAAAGTTAAATTATTTAACATAGAGTTAAATCTAAATGATAAAGTTAAAATTGTAACCTAAACATGTCTAAAATATATTGGTTTAGAGTATTTAGAACCATAACCATATTATCTTTGAAATTAATAAGTTTTGAGCTATTAAAAACCGAATATGACTTTATTATAAAATAATATTTTATGTTTTTCCAAAGGTGCCCCTCTCCTCCCCTATAAAAAGGGAACCCCTTCCCTCTTCTCTTCACACCCTTTTGAGCCTTGAATCTCGGCCAACCCCAACCCATTTCTCTTATCCACGTCCCTAGAAACATTCTGGAGGTTCTGGTCTTCTAAAAAGACCAACTATACTTCCTTAAGAGAAGGCTTTAAGGAGGTGCATCGAAGAAGAGGTAATCTCTTCTTCCGATTCTCTCAAGTTTCTTTCTTCTTCTAATTCTTCTTTATTTGTATCATTATAAAGTAATAAAATAAGTATTACTTATATACTGATATGTTATTATACATATTAAACAACCCTATTTCACCTTCTATCCATCTTATGGAAAATGAAATCACCGCGTGTGCGTACGTACGGAATACCGTCTCCAAGCCGTGGTGTAATCTCTTTTCGACCACCACCTTACTTGGATGGGTATAATGGTGTAAATAAATAACTATATTTGATTATTGTAAAGTGATATTTATTCTGAAATATTATACATACACTTCAATACAATTCCACGATCATGATAATGATATCATCGCTCGTGCGTATGTACGGACTACCGTCTCCATGACGCGATGAGATTCATTCTCCATGTTAACCATTCATGAATGATTATAAAGTATATAAAATAAGTAATCATGAAATATATTACATAATAATGATACTAGAGTTATGAATATATATATATATATATATATATATGTATATACGTCATCTACTTAATTCTATTCAATTCAATAAGGAAACGAAATACAGTGTTCATGCATACGTACTGCTTACCGTCTCCATGAACGGTGTATTTGTTTCGATTATCGATCTATCATATATATATATGTATATGAGGAATATATATTATATATAAATTATATTTTACATTCTGGAATTAATTAAATCAGTATATAAGTAATAATATCAAGAACAACAAGTCGAAACACGTATAATAAATGAAACGATTTTACCCTAAATGGTGCTTTAACATGGAATTTACAAAAGAACGGGTAATATACAGTCATAAGTGAACCATATATGATATCATAACAATGAATATGATGTTGTAATAAGTCAATGAAATTATTTAAATCATTATTCAGGAGGTTTGGAAACATACGAAGCATATCGGACATAGGTAAGGGATAATTATTCCAATCTCATTCCTATCCGAGATTGTTTATTCGTAAGTATTTACTAAGGTTATGTTTATTATCCATGTCCATATGTTCTCAAAATGTTTTCATAAAATGTTTACTTTTCTTCCATGTATGTTTAAAGTATTTCTTACCCCATTTTTTACTTTTACCTCATCGTATGGAAGGAATCTTTCAGTTGTTTACCATACGAGGTACTTTTTGACTTTTCGGAAAAAAGTACGACATGAATGTTATTTTTAACTTATACGGTGAGAACAGATTTTTACGGTTTCATAATGCCTCATTTTCATGAAGCATACTCTATAATATTTTATGACTATTTTCAAAAAAATAATTTTCTTTTAAAATTGCATGGAATTTTGTGAAAATTAAATGATTTTGAAGATGAAAGGTTATTTTCCTCAAGAATTCATATCAAGTGTTTTATCAAAATCATTTTCCATCTAAGATGACATTATTTCATATTTGTATGTTTCAAGTATAATGTCTCTATGATTTACATGGTTTCAATTTTCTTATGATGAAATATCCATTTGTTTTATATGGATTATGTGATGATGGGATGATGTTTATGAAACCCATTTTATTTTTTGGGTTATGATGAATGTTTTAAGTTTATTTTGTGGCACAAGTCTGATTGATTTCATTATGAGATGGGTGGGAACTATATCTCCCTCCAATGCATTGGGTAAATATTTATATCTCATGAGATACACATGGATGGAATAGTAAGTTAATCTGGTTCAGGGATACAAGACTGAAATGAGGAGTGAACTCGATTCAGAAAGGGACTTTGTCCACTAAGATTGTCTTTGCATCAATGCCTTGGCTACTATGGAAATCATATCATGTGCTCAATGTTTTTCCACAATTTCAAGTTTTATTTCCAACCTATATTATCATGATTGATGTTCCTGTATGAATATGCCTTATGTACTTCCAAGATTTATGTCTTTACTCAAGATTTTGATGTTTAGATTTTATGTTCAAGTTTTTGCATTCAAATGTTTATGGATTGTTTTATGTTCTCTATGCTTACCCTTACTGAGAATTTGAGCTCACTCTTTATATGATTTCTTTTCCCCAGGATTTAAAGAATGGTTTTAGGTAAGAAAACAAAAGGGTAAGATCTTTATGGGAGATATTGAAGATCTTTAACCATGATTAGAAGATTATTTTCCGAGTTTCCAAAGACACTAAACTATTACGGACCTTGTGTGTCTGTTTTTGTTATGTATTAAGTATTCAGAAAAAGTAATGTAATGTCCATGTACGTCAAGCTTTGGGACTCTACAATTGGTATCAGAGGAAAGCTTTAGATAACCTTTGGAAACTAGGATGCGAAAACTTTACTGAGATCCCTAGAGATATTTCTAAGGTATATCTAGGGATGTCCCTATGTTTGAGTATAAGTATAGGTTATAGTCCTAGAATTATGGTAAAGATATTAGAATTAAACCTAAGATGATAGATATTGAAGGTACTCCCCCTTTATTATGTTTTTTCCTAGAATGTTTTTTTCCACTCGCACTGTTCTTTTTGGGTTTTAGACGATTGCTGGAACCTAAAGGAACCATGTTGATCAATGTAATGGACAATGTAATGATTGTCCTCCAGAGAAACCAAATGTGATGTGATATGGTGTGCAAAATCTTATTGTTATACTTACACAAGCTATGAATCATTCTGTATTTCTAAATGATCAGAGAAGGGAACAATATTCTATTGAGTCCTTCATGAGGCAACATCCACCGTCTTTCAATGGGTCTTCCGATCCACTTGTTGCTGAACAATGGATCAGTACCATTGAAAATAGATTTTCCATACCTCGCTGTTCAAAACATGAAAAACTCATTTAAGCTGTTTATCGTTTAGAAGGTGAAGCAGACTAGTGGTGGACACTAATTAAGAATACAAGTCCCCAAGATGAAATTGAATCCATGGAATGGGATGAGTTAAAGAACATGTTTGTCAATAAGTACTTCCCTCGTATTCTTCGAACAAATATGGAGAAGGAGTTTCTTGTGATTATGCAGAAGGATGAAGAATCTTTTGGTATATACGAAGAGAATTTTACAAGACATGCAAGGTATGCATTTGGCTATATCATCCAACCTGAAAGTAAAGTTGATCAATTTTTCAGTGGCTTAAAACCAAGTCTTTTAAGGGCATTATCTATAAGAGACTTCAGTAGTTCTGAAGAAATTGTGTGTTGTTCTATCAAGGTAGAACTGAAAGTTGGTGTAACATATCCATCTCATGGTTTTGACAAGAAACAAAAGATGGAGTTCAAGGAGAAATCTCAGAATAATGGTGAAAAGAAGATGAATGTTTCTTTATGCTCAAAGTGGGGAAAGAAGCATGGTGGAGATTGTCATAAAGGGACTAGAAAATGTTTTAAGTGTGGAAAAGAAGGTCATCAAGCAACTGAGTGTCGAATTAATGGAAAAAGGGTTGATAATGATGTTAATAAAGAAAATACTGTAGATAACACACCACCAACACTTCAATGATTCAAGTGCAATGAAATGGGGCATTATACTAATCAATGCCCTAATCCAAGGGTTAATGATGATCGACATGAGAAACCACTTTAGGTAAAGGACAAAGGGAAGTCACATGCGATCAGTATTGGTGATGTTGAATATAATAACGATGTGGTGTAATGATTAAGTGTTTATGTAATGGGATTCCAAAATTATGTTGTATATTGTATCATGGAATACTGGAATATTTATGTATTGGTTTATTGTGGTTTTCAATAATTTTATGGGACTGGTAACCATGGAAAGTGATTGAGATATTTTTGGAAAGAAGATGATATGAGCATAATGAAGGTATAAAGAGAAAATGAAATTTTTGACAGTATTCAAGAGCTCATGACTGATATATGGAAAAAGTTATATCATGGTTTGAGTATATAGAATTTTTTTGATTTTGGTATGTGGAAAGAGTTAACTTTTTACAGCATTCATGTTTTCACTAAGATTCAATGGGTATTCATTTTTCAAGAGAATACAAGATTGAGGTATTCACATTATTGGAATTCGATTAACAAGATATATCTTTTGATATATGAGGGATAAATGATGGAATTCACATTCTTGTTATATGACCTTATTTCCAACCGTTCTCTTTATACAATGAGTTTGGAAAGAAGTATTTTGGATAACCCTAAAGATTGGAATGGATTATGTTGAACATAAGTTAGTATTGTTAAAGTCTAGAATTTTTTTTCGATATTATTGACAGAATGTTATAATAGTGTAGTTTAAGAAAAGGGATAACCTGCAGAACGAGCAACAACCCGTCACATTGGACAAGGTTGCAGGAATCGAACCCACAACCAAAGTGTGACAGGCCTTTACCGCCTACCACCGGCCTACAAGAAGTCCCTGTTTAGAATAAACCAGTTTTATTATATTAAGCAGTATGATATATGAAGTATAAGTCCATTTTAAGAGCTATATTTGATTTATTTCACTATAGATAGACTTATGTATTTTTGATAACTTTTTCTAACATTTTTTAAGACAGATGGAATGACCCATCATTCTATCACATGATATGCTAACACTTCACCAATAACAAATTCAACTTCATTTATTTAAGAGATGAAGTGGAAATTGTCCACGGAAAGACCAACGGTGAGACTGTACCAAAATCAAGAAAGTATTTCGTCTAATTCCAATTTCTTCAACTTTTGGGAAATGATCTTGAAAACCAAAAATGTTGTCCTAGTGACCTTATATCCAATGAATCAGATGGTAACTTATATCATCACAAATCTATGGCTTTGTGATTGTTGGATTTTCCATAGCCATGTTCTCAAATACTCTCCATCAGAACATGATGGTTATATTTCTCTTCCATATCCATATTTTCACCTATGTTCTCCTTTGTGGAAACCTAGTGATTAGTTAATTTGGGTAACCATTACGTTTCATACATTATTTTTTAAAGAATAGGTTTGGTATTCCTTTTTATGATGTGGGTTTCTATTAATGAAACATTAGAGTAGTAAACCATTTATAACCCAGACGAATTTTGAGGGAGAAATTCATTTTAAGGGGGGTAGAATGTAACACCCCAAGATTATATGAAAAATATTATTTTTAATTTTATTGATGTCTTGTGTTGTATGCTACACCAAAAGGTGCTTGCACTACATGCATCCCTGACTTGGCTTTCATTACACGTAATCACGACCTTCCATGATAGCTTGTGTTGTAAGCAATACCGAGTTTCACTAAACAATGATATGTTATATAAACTAATCATTATGAATATTAATACCCAATTTTTAAAATTTTATAAATTTTAACTTTCAAAATGGACTTCATTTTTGGATTCGGAATATCGAAATTAGCCTAGGGTGATTTTTTGGTATTTTTCTGAAAACATTAAATTTTTGATGAATAATGAAAACACTAGGTTACTATTTAAAAACCGACATTTTATTTAAAAAAATATTTATTTTATTTAAATTTATTTTAGGTCTAGATACATAATACCTATATAAGTTAAATGTAATTCATTGGAGTCATTTTATAATAATTTTAGATATATAAAAATTTTATTGAACTTTTCACTGTCTTTTACCCACCTCCTAGGAGAATTTGAAAATTAACATAAAACATAATTTTACCTATTTTGTGAGTGTAATTTTGAAAATCCGAGAGACAAGTTTAATATCAAGGACTAAAATGTGGTTCAATAAGATGAAAATAATTTTTGGTGAATAGTAACTTTTTACTTTTATTTACCTCGGTTAAAAGTAAATAGGGTAATTAAGGGTAAAAATGATATTATTATTACCCTAACACCTATCCTATTTCTATTGTATAAGTGTTATTAGACCAGAAACAACCATAGGAATAAAATATGACCATTTAGGTCCACTTGGATTAGATTAGAACTTTTATTATTAATTTATTTAAAGAAGTGTGAAAATAGTTAAAATAAAAGTTTAATAACTAATTAATTTTTAATATAGGGTTGAACATAAGATATATTCGACTATAAATATTCATTAGAAAGATACAAATATTTCCTACCTAATCGAATTTTACTTATAATTTTTAGACATTAAATAATTTAATTTATTTATGACACAATGGTGATGTAGTTATTACCTAAATAAAGAAATATTAAAATAATTGACATTATAAATACCCAAATAAATGTAATTTGAGACGTTATATGAATTAAAATAATTTTATAGGTTAATATGACATGTTTTTATTGATTTAATTTACTTTTTTCGAACTAATCATTCTGTTACAATTTTCAGAAAAATCAATTACCAATTAATGTCAAAATTGATATAAAATTGATTTTAAAACAAATATTATATTATTAACTGTTATTTTATTTCTAAAAATCTATTGTATGACCAAATGACTTAGATAAGGATATATATTAATAATTAACAACTTGGGGTTTGTTTGGCTTGTTATAGTAAGTTTATTAACCATATAGTGTAAGAAAACAAGAACACATGGTAAAAGATAAATTATTTAACATAGAGTTAAATTTAAATGATAAGGTTAAAATTGTAATCTAAACATGTTTACAATCTATTAGTTGAGAGGATTTCGACCCATACCCACATTATATTCTAAATAAATCAGTTTAGAGCTATTAAAAACCGAATATGACTTTATTATAAAATAATCTTTTAAGTTTTTTCAAAGGTGCCCCTATCCTCCCCTCTAAAAAGGTCACCCTTCCCTCTTTTCTTCACACCCTTTTGAGCCTTGGAGATCATCCAAAACCTGACCATTTCTCTTCTCCACTTCCCTATAAAACTTTTTGAGGTTCTTGTCTTCTCAAAAGACCATCTCTACTTCCTTAAGAGAAGGATTAAAGGAGGTGCGTCGAACAGGAGGTAATCTATTCTTCAGATTCTCTCAAGTTTCATTCTTCTTCTACTACTTCTTCTTTAGTTGTATCATTATAAAGTAATAACATCAGTATTACTTATATACTTATATGTTATTATAAATATGAAACAACCTTATTTCACCTTCTATCCATCCTAAGGAAAATAAAATCACCACGCCTGCGTACGTACGGAATACCGTCTCCACGCCGTGGTGTAATCTGTTTTCGACCACCACCTTACTTGGATAGTTATAATGGTGTAAATAAATAACTATATATGATTATTGTAATGTTATATTGATTCTGAAATATTATACATACACATCAATACAATTCCATGATCAGGAGAATGATATCATCGCTCGTGCGTACGTACGGACTACCGTCTCCCCGATGCGATGAGATTCATTCTCCATGTTAACCATTCATGAATGATTATAAAGTATATATAATATGTAATAATTAAATATATGACATAATAATTCTACTGGATTTATTTATATATATATATAAATGTATGCCATCTACTTAATTCCATTCGATTCAAAAAGGAAACGAAAAACAACGTTCATGCGTACGTACGGCTTACCATCTCCATGAACAGTGTATTTCATTCCATTTTAGATATATTATATATACATGTATATTCTGAATATATATTATATATAAATCGTGTTTTACATTCTGTAATTATGTAAATCAGGATATAAGCAATAATATCAAGAACAACAAGTCGAAACACGCACAATAAATGAAACGATTATACCCAAAACGGTGCTTTAACATTGAATTTACAAAAGATCGGGTAATATAAAGTCATAAGTGAACCATATATGATATCATAACAATGAATATGATTCTATAAAAAGTCAATGACATTATTTAAATCCTTATATAGGAGGTTCGGAAACATACAAAACACATCAGACATAAGGTAAGGGATAATTATTCCAATCTCATTCTTATCCGAGATTGTTTATTCGTAAGTATTTACTGGGGTTATGTATATTATCCATGTCAATATGTTCTCAAAATGTTTTCATAAATTTTTTACTTTTCTTCCATGTATGTTTAATGTCATTTTTACCCCTTTTTTACTTTTACCACATCGTATGGAAGGAATCTTTCTTTTTTTACCATACGAGATACTTTTTGACTTTTCCGAAAAATGTATGAAAAGAATGTTATTTTTAACTTATACGGAGTGAATGGATTTTTACAGTTTCATAACGCCTCATTTTTATGAAGCTTACTCTACAATATTTTATGACTATTTTTAACAAAATACTTTTCTTTTAAAATTTCATGGAATTTTGTAAAAAGAAAATGATTTAGAAAAAGAAAGGATATTTTCCTCAAGAATTAATTTCAAGTGTTTTATCAAAACCATTTTCCATATTAGATAACATTATTTCATATGTGTATGTTTCAAGTATAATGTTTCTCTGATTTAAATGGTTTTACTTTTCTTATGATGAAATATCCATTTGTTTTATATGGAATATGTGATGATGGGACGATGTTTATGAAACCCATTTTATTTTTTTGGGTTATGATGAATTTTTTAAGTTTATTTTGTGGAACAAGTAAGAATGATTTCATTATGAGATGGGTGAGACCTATATCTACCTCCAATGAATTGGGTAATGATTTATATCTCATGAGATAGATATGCCTGGAATGGTAAGTTAATCTGGTTTAGTGATACAGGACTGAAACGAGGAGTGAACTTCATTCAGAAAGGGTTGTCCACTAAGATGGTCTTTGAAGCAATGCCTTGGATACTATGGAAATCATATCAGGTGTTTAATGTTTTTCCACAATTACAAGTTTTATTTCCAAGCTATTTTATCAATATTAATGTTCCTTTATGATATATTCCTTACGTACTTCCAAGCTTTATGTCTTTACTCAAGATTTTGATGTTTAGATTTTATGTTCAAGTTTTTGCATTCAAATGATTATGGATTGTTTTATGTTCTCTATGCTTACCCTTAGTGAGCATTTGAGGTCACCATTTATATGTTTTCTTTTCCCCAGGATTTAAAGAAAGGTTTCAGGTAAGAAAACAAAAGGGGAAGATCTTTATGGGATATATTGAAGATCTTTCACCACGATTAGAAGATTATTTTCTAAGTTTCCGAAGACACTAATCTATTACGGTCCTAGTGTGTCTATTTTAATTATGTATTAAGTATTCCGTAAATGTAATGTAATGTCCATCTATTTCAAGCTTTGGGTCTCTACAGGTGGTCACGTGGTTTCCATTTTGGGTTTTCGCGTTTTTGAGTTATTGTTTCCATGCCATGGTTTGTCTTTCGCCAAACCCCGTATTTATAATGACTGCTTCATATCTAAATGACTCGTGTGGTATAAGATTGATGAATACAACTTTCCTAGGGTTTTTGGGTTTGTTATGGACCGAGAGTGGTCAACCAAGGGTGTTATGCCTTGATAATTGTTCCCTTTTCACCTTTGAACCTCAATGAAATGTCTTGAGGTGGCATTTTCCATGTTACAAAAATGAAATGACTTGATTAGAGGTTGGATAGGATGAGAGAGCCTGAACCCCTTTAACAAATTGAAATGTATGTATTCCATGATTTGCTTATGTGATATTATAATATGGATATTCCTTGAAAATGTTAATATGCTATGATATAAGATGGTTTGCCTTATATAATGTGATGTGAATGGTAATCCATTACTGTGTTAATATGCTTGTGGAAACCCATATGTTGGGTGGGAGGCATTCTTACCACGTGCCAGATAAATCTCAGTGATTGAGGACGAGAGGCATTTAAACCTTGTGCCTATATAACCTTATGGGTGGGATACATTTCTACCCCACGCTAGCTATAGTGATTGAGGATGAGAGGAATTTATACCTCGTGCCTATATAACCTTACTAGTGGGAGGAATTTCTACCCCACGTTAACTATAGTGATTGAGGATGAGAGGAATTTATACCTCGTGCCCATATAGCCTTTGCGGGTGGGAGGAATTTCTACCCCACGCAGGTTACAGTGCTTTTGGACGATGGGAATTCATACCTCGGGCCAAAAATAATTATTACAGATGTGAGAAGTATGGATGAGAGGAATGTTTACCTCATGCCAGTGATAACCTATATCTAGGTTCTTATACCTCTAGTGATCGTTCAGTTTACCAGCCGTGAGCTGAAGCAGGTAGACCCACCAGGTGTCTTTCCGGAACCTTAGCGGGACGGTTGTTTATTCACTTTGCTTTACTTACTTGCAGTTTATTACTCACTTTTCTTGCGAACACCTATTTGGATTATATGTAGACATCATTGGTGGTGGCCTACTGTGACTTGTCTGACACCTTACCCGAGAGGCCTCTAGGGCACCCGTGTAGACTTCATTGCTCCAGGTACTAGTAGGGGTAAAGGCCCAGCTTCAGGTTGTTGATACATGTATGTTCTTGCTGGAGATCCAGAGCAGAGGATCGAGCATGGATAGAGATTCATGTGGACTACTTTTGTTCTATTTTTATTATTTTATAGCATGCTTGTCTTCTATTTCCATTGTACTATAATTCGATGCATCCTGTTTGTATCAGACACTTCCTGTGTGGCTTTTGTATATCTATCATGGTTTTCCTTACTTCTGTTGTTTGGTTGTATGTTTCCCTTTTTCTCCTATTTATCCATTGGTTGTGTTTCTGTTATTTCTATCACCTTGATGTTATTTCGCTCTGTATTCCGACATGGGGGTACAGTCTCCCCACTGACTTACCATTCCACCCATGATGCTAGTCAGTAGCCCCTAGCCTATGGGGAGACGAGCCTGGGGTTATGTGGCCAACCGGGCTTGGGGCTCGAGTTGAGGGGCAGCTCGGTCCAAGGCATCAAAAATTTAAGTATAAATATTAATTATAAAGATAAATAAATTTCCAACATAATGGTATTTTATTTATAATTTTTTAAGATTAAATAATTAAATTTATTTATGACACAATGATGATGCAATAATTACCTTCTTAATGAAATATTAAAATAGATTGTCTTATAAATATTAAAATTAATAGAATTTAACAGTTTTTATTCCATACACAAATTTTCTGAAATAAAATTACATTTTAGGGTTGAATAGATATTTTTTTGAAGTGATAAGGATTTTCTGACTTTCACAAAAACAAAATACCTAATTGAGAAAAAATTAAAATAAATTAGTATTTAAAACAAATACTATATTATTGGTTGATATAATATTCTTAAAAATCAAAGGATCAGACAAAGGGCTTAAATAATATTATATATGTCATTAATGAACCCCTTGGGTCTCTCTTGGATGTTTATAGTATGTTTATTAACAATGTAGTGTAAGAATACAAAAAGACACAGTATAGGTTAAACTATTTAACTAAGAGTTAAATCTAAAAGATAATGTTAAAGTGGTAACCTAAACTTGTCTAAAACCTATTTGTTGAAATGTTTTCAACTGATAATCACCTCATATTCAAAATAAATCATTTTAGAGCCATTATAAATCAAAAATGATATTATTATAAAATAATATTTCAAGATTTTCAGAAAGATACCCTCACCTCTCTTATAATAGGGTACTTAACCTTCTCATAATTCTACACCTCCAAAGCCATTTGAATCAGCCAAACCCTACCCAAATATCTTCCCAACTTCACTTATTTCAACAGATAGGCCTTAATTTGATCAAAATTCCAACCTATGGAGCCCTTTTTGTCATATCAAAAGGAAACACCTGACGAAGAGGTAATAATTTCATTACCATATTTCATGTTCTTTTATTCTTCCACTTCCTCTTTCTCTTTTTTGTTTCAATACCAAAATAATAAATCCAGAAGCGTCTACTTAATTTGATTTTATTATAAATTTGGTGCAACCATGTCCATTATTCTATCCATCCTATAAATGATAAATTCACCATACATGGGTACGTACAACTTACCATCTCCACATCGAGGTGTAGTTTGTTATTCAAACACTTCATTATTTGGATGGGTATAATAATGATTATAAATGATTTAAATAATAAATATAACATGTTATTTATTCTATATATTTGATATACAATCCAATTACATAAAATTTCACCATGAATATAATGATATAGTCGCTCGTGCGTACGTACGGCTTACCGTCTCCACGAACGCGATGAAATTCATTCCCCATTGTAATAATTTAAGAATAATTTTCATCTTATGATTAAAAATAATATTTAATAGGTTAATATAATTCTGAATATTAACAAAATTCAGCCTATAGATAACAAACATGACTTACGTAATAAGACATATAAAGGAAAATGAATCAGTTAACAACCAAAATAATGATACTACTGAAATATCATTAACAAAGTAATATAAGAAGATCATATCTGATATCATATTTATGTATTTGGTTCTTGTATAATTTAGTAGCCATTATTTTACCATTATACAGGTGGTTAATCTACCCTACACTACCGAAAATTAAAAGGTAAAGGGTCTTCATCTCACTTTTTATTCCCGTGAGATTCATGCTATATTGTCCATATATCCTTTTGTGTGTTTTATATACAACCCATGATTGTATTATTTGTTTAATATAAATTAATTTATATGTATGTACATCTTACTTATATTATACTTTTTTCATGGGTTGTATGTTTCGTAAGTTACCAAATCAGTAAGGGAATTTTAATTTTAAATTTGTACTCATTAGGCTTTACGCATACTTCATTAATTATTTTACTCTAAATTTTATGCGTGGAATCACTATTTTTTATTTATGAAGTAATTTACACCCCCATTTCTATATATATATATATATATTTTGTACACATAATTAATCCATTGAAAAATTCATATTCCATTGATATGATCTTTTTAAGAGAAATCTTAACTCAATTTCCATTCATTAAGTGAAACATCCAAGTCATTGGTTTTGATTTTTTCAAGAATAATTGTGAATATAATATGATTGATTTACAATGAATATAATATTATATTGAGTGTATTTATATTTTTCATACACAATTAATTCATTGATTAGTCCTTAATCATAGGATATAGTCTTTATAAGTTATTTCGTCACAATTTATATTCCTTTGAGACCTCTTTGTCGTTATGCATCAATTTACGGTTATATTTTTTATATACAATCTTTTGACATATTATATCATGAATACCTTTATTCTCATGATATTATAATATTTTGATAAATGTTATTCCTCAATTACTTTTATTAAAGAGTCTCTTATTTGGTTAGTAACTCTTTAACTAAAATATTGTTTAAAATGTTTTAAATATTTATTCTAAAAAGTAGTTCTCATTAATTTCCATGTTTTAAAAATGGTTTTACATATTTTTTAATATAGATATAAATGTTTTGAAATTAAAATTCCATTTAATTGTTTGAAATTTATATGGGAAAATTTTATTCAAAAATATTTTAAAAAACAACTTATTTGATAAACAGTATGACCATTAAATGTTTTCAAGAAAAAGTGGATATTTCTCTCCAATAGTTTTAATTGCTATTTTCATCTATATCCATATCCTTTAGTGTATTTTATTCTTCATCGAGGTTGATTTGACATAATAAAATCATCCATTTGTTATTGAATGAGTTATGTTTTACTGTGGATGTTCTATTTTTATGCGATTCATGGTTTGTGGTTATAATTTTGACATTTCATATGATAGTTTTAATACGAATGTTTAGATTATGTTTCACCGTTTCGTATGAGGAATGCATTGGACTTAGTAAGTGATGGGTGGAGCCCTCTATAGCTCCTTGATGTATTGGTTAGTCTCATGAGAAAAACTAGTTTCTTGGCCCAAGGCCTCGAAAAAATCTTATTTGTAGTCTTATAATAAGGCCTTGACTATGTGGTTATGAAGTATGTCATTATGCATCCCATCATTATGAAACTGGATATGGATATTACATGTGATTATTCGACTAGTAGAATATCAATGTGAATAATTTAATGAAATTATTTGATTTATCTTTTCCATATTATGCATAAGTTTAATTTTAATAGTCTTGTGTTCTAGTCATATACATTGCCTTAAATGTTTCTTTTTATTTAGGAAAATTTTTGATATATTTTTATCCTTCCTGAGTATCTGATCTCACCCATTTCTTATGATTTATTTTTCCTAGGATGCAACGAAGTATATTAAAATTAACCTGTAGGAATAGGCTATGGGATATAAGAGTGGTCAAAAAAGAAAAAATGTTGTTTTTTTATTTTATGATGTAATGTTAAACTTATATATGTATCTAGTACTTCCAAGGCTACTAAAAATATTAGTCATTTGGTACATTATTCCTTTTATGATTCCAATGTTATGTAATAATGCAGTGATTCTGGATAACTGGTGTCGTGGCGTTACAACTTTTGTTTATTACCAAATCTCATGAAAAGTATATGTAACATTATTTAATGAAATAATATGATATTTAAGATATAATTATAATTATTTAAAGATAAAATATCAGTTACCATCTTTATAACCTTATCATCAAAAAATGGAAACAATACTCATGTGCATGTATAACATACCATCTCAAAATGTTGAGGATTTTTTTATAACCAAAATTCATTGATAATTTTAAAAATATAATTTATGTATAATTTTTTTAATTATTTCATTATTACCATATCTAAAAATTTTAAATAATAATATTCATGACCTTAGTCAACTTACCAAAGTTATTTTTGATATATGATCTATTTATTGTTAAAACGTCCAACATGAAATTATTTGGTTAAGTAATTTAATATGACATGGTAAAAAAATAAAATAAAAAATTAATATAAATTAAAAAAATTCATTAATAAAGTTAATAATTAACATACTTTTATTATTTTGGAATATAAATAATGTGTGTGATAAATTAGGGTTGTGGTATCCCAAACTTCCTTCTTTAAGACGCATGTCATTTTATACACCTAAATTTTTTAATTGTGTATATACATAAAATTTACATAAATTTTTAGTAATCCTTTCAAATTTATGATATTATATTTTACGATAAAAATCATATACTTTGTTCATGGGATGTTATGATTCAAAATTTACCAAACTTGTAAGGGTTTATGTTTTAATCTCATTTTAATCAAGATTACTTATTCTTGAAATTGTATTGATGGAAGTTATTTTATCATTGTATAATAAAATATATTCATTTAATTATCCTCAATCTATTCACAAATATTTTCTTTAATTATAAAATCTTATTCCCTATGGTATTTAAAAATATTGAATACTATTTTTATGAAAATCTTACTTCATTTCTATCTTCATTTGAAAATCCTTTTCTTTACCAATCCTTGTTTAAAAAAACGAAAAATTAATTTTTATAATTATTTAATGTAATTTATAACTTTAATTTATTTTTTTATATATTTTATAGGTAGTTTTACATTAATTTTATGAATAATGATTCTTTTTACTTTTCTTTCAAAAACATTAAAGGAATATTTGTTTTGAACATATTTGTTATGAACCAAAATTTTAGGGTATCATGACCACTCAATGTTATAAAACATCACTTTTAAGTTTGAATGATTATTTGAAAAAAAATCATTAAATTTCGATATAATTTTTGGATTTTAAATAATATTTCTTTAAAATGGAAATGGCATTTTCCTCAATAAATGTTCAAAATTATTTTTCAAAATCATTTTCCATCTACGATGACATACATTGATTTCAACAATATTGTTTTTAATATTTTTAAAATTATTTTCACCAGTGGTAACAAACATTGATGTTATTGATTTCATAGAAATTATTTTTATTTTCTCTCACATATATACGTAGATATTTTTCTTTCCTTGATGGGGTAATACCTTAATTAAGACCATTTATCAAATTCATTTATTATGAAAATTTCCTTGATTATGATATGAATAATGATTATGAAACCTATTTTATTTCCATTTTTAATTCTTATGTTATTTATTATTATTTATTTCCTTTAGGCGGAACACATAGATCAGGATCATGTTATCGTGGGTGCACCCAAATAATGCTACAATGCATTGTGTGAAGATTTAGTCTAATGAGATGACATATATAGGATTAGAGGGTAGACCTAATCCATTATATCACTTTTACACAATGTGATATTATCCATAAAGTTAGCCTTGACTCATGTTTAAGTCATGTTATATGATTATGACTCATTTACTATGATGACATGATCTTATTATTCCTTGTCATTTATATAATGTATACATGTAATTAATCATGTGATTATTCTTTTATGATACCAAGTTATATCTTTTAACTACACATTTTTTTCTTATCATGTCTATTACCTTTTTGGATTTTTAGATCACCCATTTCCTTTATATAATCAATAGGTTATGCTATGTATTTTTATGGAGATCAGAAGGATTTTTGAACTCACTAAGGAAAAGAAAAAATTAGGGATGCTGTGTTTTAGTTTTGTTTGATATATTATGATCATAAAATTAGAAAGACACTAGGACTCATGCTCATTGGCCTATAATTAATTATTATTATTTTGTAAAAAACATGTAATTACATGTGTAAATGGATTGGGTCTCTATAGTCGGTATCAGGGATGAATTTTAGTTATCATTTAGAAAATATAATGAAAAAACAATAGTGAGAACACAGTGGATAAGTAAAAGGATAAGATTAATTATATAAAAATATCGTATAATGATGGTTAATTATAGAGTTTGTGGGTTTTTCGTAATTAGATCTATTTGTGGATACTACATGTGGATATGTTTTTGGAACATATATAAATAGGGGTAATAATTCCAAAAAGAGAATGTGGGTCTTGACTCAAGAATTACTAGGTGCATGACAATGGGCCATACTATTTACTTATTTTGATGCTCCGAGGGGATATTATTTTGGAAATTTACAAACTCTTAATGAACCATCATGAATGATTTTAATAGATGATTATCATTGATGAACAAAGTTAAACATACGGTGTCTTAGATTCAAATAAAAGAATCATGTTATAAAAATCTTATAAATATTTTTTTATGAATATTTTTTCCCTCAAGGAATATTGTTTCTCACAACATGCTATAAAATTTTAGTCAATGGTGTGAACTAGAAGGAACTAGGTAAACATTTAATGTGATAAAAAATATATTGATGATAAACCAAATGGGTAATGATTTTAGTGATGGATATTTTGAATATATCTAATCATTTATCATTTTATTTTATTAATAACATTCACCTAAACTAACTCTTGATCCCACCAATGAATTGAAAGATTGTGTTTTCTATGATTTTGGGTGGTTGAGAACAAGAGGAAATAAGAATGAATTTTATATATATTGAGAATGTTGGATGAATCACTCAAGGGAATGCCACATGGAATTTGAATATTTTTTATCTATAGTTAATAAGAGAATAGAGTAAGTAATTTACTTATAAAAATGAAAATACCATTTCATACAATGGATGAGAATTTCGTTTTCTCTATGGTATCATCAATGGTTAAATATTTCAAATGTGGAATGTATGGGAATTCTGCAAGTAAAATTCCTTAGTGGAAGTATCAAGAACAATATTTGAAAGGTTTTGTGATTAATGGTTTTTATATGGATTATAAAGATACTACAAATGACAAATGAATGTAAGGAGGTATTGAGGAATAAGATGATGATTCCTAGTTAATGGTTTAATAATTAAGTAGAGTGATTTAAATGTTTATATACTAGAATTCAAGAATTATGTGAATCATGATATATAGGTATATAAGGATTATTCTATAAAAGTATTGTGTTGAGGATTTATAGGAATAAGTTTAATGATACTAGTGACCTATAGAGATGATTTAATGGTAAGGTGATACTCTATGTAGAAACACATAATTCAGAAAAATTTAATCTTTTATATGTGCTAGATTTTGTGGTAATTAGTGGATTTTGAGAAAAATAATCATTTTTATATAAAAAATAGTTATTTTATGACTAATGTGTTTTTGAATATCTTAATAACATTCATGAAAACATTATAGGAACATGGATAATTATTAATATGATTATCACATACATTGTTCCATAATTTTGAAAAAATGATAACCCCCAAGCTTAGTGATAACCCATCATATTTAAAAAGTACATAGGGAAGAAACACACAACTGAAGGAAGATAAGGGTGAAATGCCCAAAACTATATTTTTTAATATACTAGTTAATATGAAATTGATTTTACATAAAATATTTGATGAATTAATGTTATGTTGATAAATTATTTTTGAGGTAAATTATGATATTTTTGGGATATGTTTTATTATGTTTAAATATATATAACATTTTTGTTTAACATAACGGATTATTTGGGAATTTTGATATCACATTATTATAGATGTAATATGAAGAGTTTTAAGGATATACACTAATATAATGGATTGTGTTTAACTTCAACATTTAATATTGTGGTATTATAGATTAATGTATTATATTGGATAAAAATTTCTAACTAATTTGGTTTTAGTTTATATAGGGGGAATAGTTTTTATTCTTTTGGGGGTTTTGTGATATTTCAGAAGTTAATTTTAGTGCTTCAATATTAATAAATTGATCCTAAATACTTATCATTTGGAAAAAAATATTCGATTTTGTAGGAAATATATTAAATAATGAAATTATAATTTGTCATGTAAGTATATTTTCCAATGTTCTTAGTCAATATGTTAAATGAAATCATCCAATATAGGAAGAGGATACTAAGAAATATATTATCTTATTACATTAAAATACAAGGAATGAATGAGAATTTACCTCACCATATATTTATGGTTTAGAGGGATTTATAATTATATTGATAATTAAATTCCTTAAGATCAATGATTTATATCACACTATACAATTATTTATTCTTTTCTTCTATGTCCAAATATTAACTTTCCACCCACGTTATCCTATACAGAAACCTTGTTATGTAATGACCTTTGTATTTTTACTACCTTATTTTTTCAAAGTGTGTTTTTGTTAACCCTATTAATTATGTGGTTTAACAAATAATATAGTATATAATTTAAAAACCATTATTACATAGATTATGAATAAATTTCATTGAAATAATTTTTTTAAGGGCGTAGAATGTAACACCCTGATATTTTAGAAGAATAACATTATCTTCAATGGAATATATGAAAAAAAAACAAATATTATATGTAAATGTAAAAAACCTCATAATTTATGAAATATTTCTTATTAAATTAATTTAATCTTTTGGATAGCTCACAGAACACATAACCCTGAATCTAAAAGAACCATAAAATAGTACACCATTATAACCTAGTCATTAAATTGGTGGGTATGAATAGAAATAACAAAATTATAATAAATATATGATTTTCACATGTATAAAATAAATAAAATACTTATATATTGATTATAAATAAAATAATAACCATTTTAAATAAAAAATAAATATTTTATGAAAACTGTATTTATTTAAGAGACGGTCTAGTCGTGCTTTGAAAAAATATTATTATTTTTCATTTTATAATTTTATGATATTTATTTTAATATAATAATTTGATTTTTGAAATCATTATATCAAAATTATCAAATATAATTGTATTTTTATCAAAAGTTTCATTTTTCAATGTATAGTGAAAATAATGATTTTTATTAAAAACTACATTTTTGTTTAAATAATTTACATGATATAATTTATTTTAATGTTATTTTAAAAGTAAAATTAGTTAAATTTTAAATTAAGTCGCCCTAATTTGGTCATTTGAAGCAATTTTATATTAAATAATTATATAAAACTTTTTTAAACATGTTAATGTTTTTTTTTAAAAACTGTCTCTTTTTACACATCTGTAAGTTGTTTTTAAATTAAATTATGAAATTTATGTGAGTTGAATTTGAAAAAAAAGTGATTATTTATGTGGAAAAAATAACATATATTAGATACTAATATAAAATTAATTTTTAACCATAATGAATTGTGAAAATAGTAAAAACTAGTTTGTGTGGTTAAGGTAAAAATGTGTTCACTAGGAGTTAAACTAAAAGTATAATGGTTACAAATTACTTCAAACATATATAATTAAGATTTTTTGGTCATACATAGACTTTATAGATTATAATGTTCCAAAATGGTCCATTTTTAAGCTTTTTTCTTGAGATAATCATGGGAGTAATTCATTGTTTTATGAAATTCCAAGTGTGTTCTTTCCCCAACTTGTAAAAGGACACCTCAATCTTTTCATTTCCAGAGATTCAAAACCCATTGGATTGGAAAATAACATCCTAAATAAGTTAATTAATTACATATCCTTATCGTACAATCCTTTTTTGGTCACAAATAAAAACTTGAATGTATTTTGGTGAAAACCTAAAGTAGCTGTCCAAAGAAGAGATAAAATCCTTAAAGGGGTGTTTTATTTGACTTCTTCTTACACATAATCCAAATTTAACTAAATAGTACTGATAAAATAACCTCATTATATTAAAAATACTTATATGTTTTTATTATAAGGTCATGAAATACAACCATCTACTCCTCCCTCAAATGGAAAAAGAATTCCTTGATCGTGTGTATGACGATCTACCACCTTACGAATCAACATCATTATTTTTCATCACAACTTCTTTTAATTGGATAAAATGATGTATATAATTTTAGTATATTATATTTATGTTATTATTATAATTGTGTATTTATTACATCACATATAACTTCTTACTTTTTATTCCATATAGAATGTGATAACGTCGCTCGTGTGTATAGCATACTACCTCCTCACGAAGCAATGTATTTCATTTTCACTTATTGTTTACATGGAAAGTAGTAATGATTAATTATTTGAAGATATTTGATATTAATTAAATATTAATAATTTTTATAAATAACTTTATTACATATTTTCTTACCTTATTTTCCATTAAATAATTGATAATGTCATTCATGTGTACCATAAATTGTCGCCTCACGAATCGATGTGATACGTTTTTATTACCGCATCACATGGATGGTATATGTAATGGAATTTAAATAAATAATATTAAATTTATGATATAATTATATTTATTTATGTATATAATAAAACATAACTTCCTTTTATCTTGATCCTCAAAAAATAGAAATGTCACTCATGCATTCACACAACATTCCATGTCCAAGATTGTAATGTAGTTCATTTTTCCTAACCATATTCCATGGTTCATTTTAAATGTATAATTTAGGTATAAAAGTTATTATTATTTCACTATTTCCATTGTTTATACAATTAAATGATAATATATTTTACCTTATTCAACTTACCAAAGTAATTTTGGATATATGATTAGTTTATCATTAAAATGTTTGATGTGAAATTAATTGGTAATGTAATTGAATATGACATGGTAAAAAATAAAATAAAAGGAAAAATAAAAATTAAAAATGGTTTTCTGAAAACAAAAAATGAACATATTATTATTATTCAACAAGGTAAATAATAGACATGAAAAATTGGGATCGAGGTAAGTGTTTTGTATCAGATTTCATTATTTGAGGCACATATTCTTGTAGGTACCTAATTTTTATAAAAATTTATATGAAATTGCCCTTAAAATACTATATAATTATTTTTATTAATTAATGATATTTTAATTTACAATTATTCTACATTATTCATGGGATGTTATGATTCAAATGTTACTAAAGTGGTAAAATTTTATGTTTCAATCTCATTTTAATCAGGATTGCTTATGCTTAAATTTATATTGATGGAAATTATTTGATCACAAAATAATAATCCTTTTAATTTTATTCCCTTTTATTCATTAATGAATTTTTCATGTTATAGTACAATTTTCAAGCCTTAAGTAGATAAAATTACTTAAATATGTTTTTATAAAAATCTAACATCATTTCTCTCTTTGGAAAAGAATTATTTTTCTTTCATGTTATTGTTTTATAAAAATATATTAAAAAATGTTTTATTATTATTGATTAAAGTAAATTTTACCCTAAATTGGATTTTTAATTTGTTTAATGTAATATTTGTATTATTTTCAGAACAATTCACTTTTTTTAATTTGCTTACAAAAATTTGAAAGGATTATTTTTAACATATTCTGCATGAATATATTTCCACCGACATAGCCTTAAAATGTTCTAAATATTCATTTTTATGTTTCAAGGGTTATTTTAAAAAAATTAATTTTTGAGAATGTTTGTGATATTAAATATTTTATTTCAAAATAGAATAGATATTTTCCACAATATATGTTCAAAGTGATCTTTTTAAATCATTTTCATTCAATGATAACATCTGTTCATTTCCCCAAGAATGATTTTTATCTTTTTAAAAGTATTTTCATAAATAGAAAAAAATATTAATTGTGTTTATTTCTTTTAAACTATGTAAATATCCTTCTCCCATATATACCTAGTTCATTATGCCTTCCTGGATGGGGAAATAAATTTATTATGATCATTTTTTAATTTCCTTCATTATAAAATTTCCATTGATTATGATTCGAAATAAGATTAAAAAACTAATTTTATTTTCAAAGGTAATTTTTATGTTATGAATCATGATTGAATTAACTTATGTGATACACATTAATCACTAAAAGTTTATGATTGGTTCACCCAGATTGCACTCTAATTTTGTTGGGAAAAGATTTATTCTCATGAGATTTCATTTTTAGGATTAGGGAGTAAACCTAATACCTTATGGGAATTTTTTAACAATATGATATTACCTAGGAAACCATCCTTGACTCATGTTTATCTCATGTTATATGTTTTTTCATGTTTCCTGTGATTCTATGATCTTATGATACTATGTTATTTATGTTATACTTATTTGTGATTACTCATGTGCCTTTTATTTTACTATATAATGTTATATTTTTGACACGCACATTATGTTTCAATATCATGTTTATTCTTTTACCAATATTTTCTGCTCATACCATTCATTTTTTACACCATTGTTTATTCTATGCAATTTTAGGGGCTAATCTGGATTTTTGGAGCTCAACAACAAAAGGAAAAAAATTGGGATCCCATGTTTTAGTTTTATTCATTGTATTATGATCGTAGTCTTCTAAATACACTTATCTTCAGGATCATTGAACTATAATTAATTACTTTTTCTCTTAAAAATCATGTAATAATACGTGTAAAATGATTTGGCCGGTATAATAATTTCCCTAAATTTTCAAAATAATCAAAACTATTTTTCTCACTTTTCAATATTTGACACATATTTTTTTCATAATGAATATAATTTTGTTCATTTAAACCAAACCTGATATTTTTTTAACATGAAATTAATTAAAATAAGTTATATATTAATTTATGTACATTTTAATTAAGATTCATTAAAATTAGTGTTTTTATTGTTTTTACTATGTTATAAGTGTTTTCAATTTAAAAATATATTTTATCTTTCAAAAAAACTTCTAGTCATTATGACCACATGAATCATTGATTTAATTTAGGATTCTTTTTTAATGGTCCAAAATAATTTATGATCATTTAAATCAATATTCATAACAACATAACACTATTTTTTATTTTAACCCAATGTCATATGTTTTGAAATTAAAAAATCATTTATCATAATTAATACACTTTTGATCATTCTTAAATTATAAAAAAATAGATTGACGTGGGATCTATAATTACAAGTATAAATTTAATCTATATAAACTTTCATAGGTATTCATCATAATCATATAACATTTTTGAAATTTGGACAACGTTATCCACATTTTTATGTTATAGATAATTTATGTCTTAAATAAAAACCTTTTAATCATTAAAGTTATATTGGATATAGAAGAGGAAAACAATTGGTCATTTTAGCCATTATTTTTCAAAAGTTGTCTTATAATTTCATTACAATTTCATATATTTTTCTATGTTTAAATTTGAGAAACACTTTTTTAAACTAAATAATTCAATTTTAGTTATTATTATTAATCCAGATTTTAGATTGGAATGTGATTTATTTATAGACTTCAAATATTAATTAATGATTATTTTTATTTAATTTTTTTGATTATATAAAATTTTAATCTATTTTCAGCATTTGAAGGGTGATATTAATTTTATAATTGCCTATCTAGGAAAAAAAATTTTCTCATTATAGACAATCTGAATATAAGATCGAATATTGTTTCATTCTAAAAGGTCAAAATTATATGATGATCATTTTTATAGAGTTTCATGAAAATATTAAATCATTTTCTTAGTTTTAATCATTTTTTATACATTTTTATGTTAAAAAAACATCTATCTTCAACAAAATAGTTTTGAAAAGTTTTACTAAAAAACATCATGTTCATATATTTTCATTTTTTGGGTTTCAAATTAATCCAAAAATCATTTTCAAAGAGTTTCACAGGAATCTGATATCATTTTCATTGTTTTGACTATATGCTACAAGAGTTTAAGTTAGAGATAACATTTAACATCATAAAAACACATTCAGTCATTCTTAACACACTACATGTTTGATTAGTGTGATATTTATTCAAATAGGTCAAAAATTAATTGGAAAACATTGTTATATGTTTTCATAACATTATGAGAACTTTTTCTATATTTTCAATGTATGATAATGATTTCTAACATCATTAATGTAGTTTTGTCCAATCTAACCAAACATGATACTAGATTGACATATGTTTTAATTCATAAATTTATTTCTAATCTATTTTACAGATTAAAATAATAATCCTTGTTAGTTTTTTTTGACAAGGTGAATTGTGATATTATTTCAAAAAACGACTTCTAACATAAGGAAATCACTTCTGGTCATTCTTACCAAACTCGATGTCATTTTGGTATGTAGTTTATTCTTATGTAACATAAGATAACAAATTTCATTTTATAAATATTTCATGAAAATAATATATATTTTTTATGTTTTGACCATGTGTTTCACATTATTAAGTTATTAATAACTTTTAAATTAAATAACACACATTTAGTAATTTTGGGAACCCCATATATCAGAATCACTTGTGATTTATTTCTATTTCTCATGAAATAAAATATAAAAATATTATGATTCATAACATTATATTAAGATCTTTTTTCAATGTTTTTATCATATCCCTCACATTTTTATCTTTAATAATACATCTTTCATTATTTTTACTAATGTATACTTTAGGTTAACATTTTTTATTCCTACTCATAAAAACTAATTAATGATTTTTTTCATATTGTATCATAATAATATATGTTTATTTGATTAATTATTTTTATGAGAAACTCAATTTAAAGTAAATAAATATTTTTTAACATAAAAAACCTCTTTTCATTATTACCAAACTTTTTCCCATTTATATATGATAATTCTTAATACGTATAAAAACTTCCATAGATGTTTTTATAGAGTATCATTAAAATATAGTTTCATTTTATCATATTTTACCACAAGATATGTATATATGATTAAAATTAATTTTTAATATGAAAAAAACACTTTTAGTCACTCAGAAAAAACTAATTTGTAGACATACATGTGGTTAAATACTGCAGGTCAAAAATTAATTAATTATTTATTCTATAGTGTTTCATAATAATATGATTTTTTTATTTGGTTTGTCCTTATGGTATAAATTTTAACCTTAAAAACAAAATTTAACTTAGGGAATACACATTCAATCATTTCAACACAACATACAACAGATTAGTATATGGTTTATTCCTATATGTTAAAATTTAATTTCGGATCATTATCTATAGATTTTCAAATCAATCAAAACTATTTATTTATCATGCGATTAATGTCATTATCATCAATAATTTTCTTTTGGTCATTCTAATAGAACCAACCATTGGATTGATATATGGATTTTGTTAATGTGTCAAAAAGTAATTGATCAATATTTTTGTAGAGTTTCACGATAATCCAGTTTATTTTTAGTAGTTTTTGTCACATGAAATGAGTTTTTTTATTTAAAATAATTTTTTACTTGTAAAATACATTATTTTTATTTATTAACAAATGAAATTGATTTTTTATTAATTTCTATATGCATTAAATTAATTAAAGTTAATTGGTGTTGTAAATCATGATTTCTTTTCAATTTTAACCACATGGAATGTCTTTTTATATTTGATAGTCTAAATTCTGATGGTTACATTTTTTAAAGCTATCAATATGTGGAGAATTTTGTGAGAAATTTTTTTCTTATATTATAGAAACATTATCTTGTCTGATGATGCATTGCTAAACCAAAATGTTTTTAATACAATGATTACTTAATGAGGTTCATGCTTTCAACTGAGTTTGTTCAAATGATAGTTTTCAAGAAAAATGATGTTGTACTTAACTTAGGTTAATAAATTTATTCAACAAGATGTATTTCTCCATAATAATTTTTCAGTATCACAATGTTTGAGTTATAAATATTAATGAAAACTTTGTTGTAGAATGATTTTGTTATAAATAGGAATTGAAAAATGTTCAAGTTATGAGGCCATGGAGTTATAGTTTTATGAATATTTATAAATGAATATATATTTGGTCAAAAGATATTTAATTACAACTATAGGATATATTCCAATGCCATCAAATTCAGCGACATAAAGATGTTTCTAGGTTGAGTTCAAAAAATCATCGTAAATGGATAAAGAAGATCAGGTAGTGGAATGCTTGAGATTTTACAAGATAAAGAAATATATTTCGATCAGAGTAACATTTTTGAAGGTCACTGGATAAATAATGTAGAAGATCTCTATATAGGGTACATCAAGCAATGATAAATATGATTTTCAATGAAATGGATGGGAATAAAATGATTTACATGATGTAGAATAATACAAAGTTATTTTGGATATTGAAAAATTAATGCAAAATGGATGATGAAATATATGAAGATCACATGATGGAGGAAAATTAATTCTATTGGATAATGAAAGGATTTATATTCAGGATGGAAAAATGTGTGTTCATCAGACATATGGGATCAGATCATGATATTTTAACATCATAAATTGGTTGAGGTTCCTTACAGAATATTTATAAAGTCTGACATTGTGAAGATGTTGTGTTGTACATTCCAAATTCATAAATCTAGCTTATATTTGAGGAAGATTTGAAGAGATTCACTACCAAAAAATTGGGACTTTAACATCGCTAGTAAAATGGATTTATCTATTATATAGAAACGTTGATAATGTAATTGATGTTAATGGGATAGTTTTAACAGTGCATATAAAAAGTGCTTATAAAGGACCCATTAATAGTGCTAAAAAGTCACTGAAAAAGGGTCCACTAATAAAGGGTATAAATTTTTTTTCTTTCACACCCCCCATTAGTGAATCCCCCACCCCTTTATAAGAACATTAGATAATCTCAACCTCATGCCCTCACCCATACATCCAATGAGACTCAAACATGAGACCTCCAACTTATACTCAAATTCCTTTTCCACTCCCCTATACTATTTTGTTTTAAATTTTATGATATATCTATATATTTATATATATTTTATTACATTTTTATCCATATATATATATATATCTGTTTATATACTTTTATACACACACATATATATATATATTCTTTTTTAAAAAACATAAATATTTATAAATATATATTTATATTTATATTTATTTAAATAGTAATTGGTTTTTATTTCAATATAGATTACGTAATGAGAAATATATTTTATTTTTAAATATGATTAATTATTTGTTTATAAAATTAAATTTTTATGATGGAATATATAGATAATATTTATATATATTTATATATTTTGTTATAAATAATAGTAAATTATTAAAAATAATAAAATTTCAAATCCATAATATCAATATTTATGTAATTCCCAAGAATAAATTCAATCCCCATTGAAAATGTGAAAATAGACCCCCCATAAATGAGGCATAAAATCCATCAAATATTAAAACATTGGGATAACCAGACTAGAAGCATGGTTCTAGAGGCCTTCTGGTCCTTTTGGCCTCTAAAATGTGATAGAGGGTTCACCTGTGTCACTGGAGAGTATATCTTATCCTATTATTTGATTTGATATGATGTAGTGACAAAACCTATACCTGGATCAAGAGTTCTGTCTGTTTGATGTTCGAGTTATGTTTTCATTTTAATTTATATCTTTTATTGTTTTTTTGAATTTATTATCTTTAAATTGATATGAAATGACTATTACTCTATAATAATTAGAAAACTATTAATTAAAAATATTTGTAAATTAGTTTATAAGTCATTTTCACTTAATATCTTATATATTATGTGTAAATTCCTATTTTGACTTATCAAAAACATATTTATAAATATATATATATATATATATATTATTTATAAAAATATAAAAATATAAAAATATTATTTTATTATTTTTAATGATTTTTTTAATATAACCTTTATTAGTGCTAGTATAAAAGAACCGATAAAGGCCCCCCATTATCCGTGCTTTTTTTAATGTGCTGATAAAGAAAACTTTTATCAGTGATTTTTTACTTGGTCCAATATGGTGGCCTTTATTAGTGTTTTTTACGAGAACTAATAATGGGAACCCTTTTAAATTTTCTTTTTTAGTACGTTTAAAGACCCCCTTTAATAGTGCTAAAAAGTGATGTTAGAGACCCCTTTTAATATCCCATTCTCTAGCGCTAGAAAAGGGGTTTTTTAACAACACTTTTGGGAAGAGGTATTAAAACCCTACCACTAGATAAAACTATTTTTATAATAGTTATTTTTGATACTGAGATTTTAGTAAATTCATATGAACTTTTTTAACTCTAAAATTTCATTTTATTTGAAGGTGGGAAAATGAAATTTGAGTTTAGTAGGAAATTGAAACTGGAGAATGATCTACTTCCGTATTTTGTGGATGATTGATGAGTATATAAAATGAAGAATGTTTAATGTGAAGTGTTTCAAGTTTTTTCATTATATATAGTGAAATTATTGATATTTTTTATAGAGTATAGTGTGAGTTATTGACCATAAATTCTCTTGGTTGATGGAGTGGAGTACTTGGTGTAGGTGTATCAGGTTTAAGGGAATCAGATAGAGGCATCATATGAAGCTACATTAGATGGAGGTGTATCAGATAAAGATGTACCAAACACATCATACCATACACAGGGTTCTGAATAGAGGAGACTGTATAGAGGGGTCCAAATTGAGCAGAAGGTACCAAATATAGGAGAAATAGACAGAGGAATACCAGACCGAGGAGTACCAGACCGAACATATCAGATATAGTATTAATAGATGGAATGTTTCTATTAATAATTGATTATATTCAATTATTTCAAGACGAGGAGGCTATTTTGAGACCAATAGACTTTTTGGATATCTATTAAAGATATTAAATACGCTATACATATGATATAGTGATCCAATATTCTTTTATAGGAATACCATTTAATGAAGGATGAATTTCTAAATCGTGATCTATAATTGAAATGGATGATGTTTTATATAATGGGTATTGATTGTTTCGAAGGAGGCTCTTGGTTTGGGATATAACTTGTACAGATCGAAGATGATAAAAAAGGATATTTAAGGGGTATAACCAACTATGGTAGGAGAGTTAGTCGATGGGGGTAGAACTATGTTGAACATGGGAAATGATTACTATGGTGTATAGCCATTTTATTCCAGTTCCATTATAATTTTGAAGATTTATTTAGAAGATAATCCAAGTTAAGAGGTATAACCAACATGGTAAAAAGCAGACCGCATTAGCCAATCCTAGAAAATATCATTTCCTGATATCTTTCATTCTATTAAATTCAAATGATGCGAGGTTAAGATACATATTTGAGTAAATAATAGACTCTAACATGTTCCATTGGTTGAGTTTGTAGATGAATTATATAAATAATTTGAATAATAATAAAGCCTCTCATGTTCTTAGTGATCTCATAATGATCTAATAACTTCAATTGGTATCAAATCCAAGGTCAATACTGAATGACCCAACTGTTAAATAGGAATGGAGAATAATAATTCTGTTAAGATCATGAGGGATACTGCATTATATTGAAGTAACTACTCTAGTTGGGGGAATATGATATTGACCTACGTTCTATCTATTATCATAAAAGTTATAGATTCTTTTATAGTTTTATTTACACCCTTTAGTGAGGTTACTATGATTGATTCAAATAATATAGATCTAGAAGTTGATGGAAAAGATCAAAATTCAATTTTAATGGTTCTCTATGAGAAGGATTATACCAAATTTATGGGTATCCCTATGGATAAATTTTTGTATGATAAATTGAGAAGTAACTATTAAGGAAACATGAAATCAAAAAAGGTAATGTTAAAGATCTATATGAGAAGGTTTGAAGATATCATGATTTATGATGATAAAAATATTGATTAATATATTATAAGAATCGATGATATTGTTACAAATTTTAAAGGATGTGGTGAGAAGCTATAATATTCCCCAATTGTTAAAAAACTAATTAGAGACATTACAGGTAGTTTTAACCCTTAGGTATATTCTATTTATGATTGATAGGATCTATCTCTAGATGTACTAAATTAAATTCTCATAACATATGAAATAAGAAATATAATTTAATTTAATAAGAAGTATAAGGATATGGTAGATTTTTAAACTATGTTAAAATGGTTGTTCAGATTTGATGAAATAAAAGATGAATCAAATGATTCAGATTCAAAGGAGGATGAAAATGATTTCAGAAAAACCATTTCTTATATTTATAAGAGATACCCAAAGTTGAATCCAAAATGAAATTGTAAATAGTATCTTATGTGTTGTAATTGTAAAAATGGTGTCCATATTATAGGAAACTATAAAAAAAGAATATTGATGATTCCGAGTCAGATTAAGAGGATACCATGTCTTAGAAACACATGTTTAAGAAATATTGGAAAAGGTTTCTTGTATAAGGCTAATTCATTGAAAAAAATTGAATTTGATTATTTATCATACAACAATAAATTTTGAGGTGAAGTAAACTTCTTAGATCATGTTAAAAGAGAAAGTTATTCATCAAAAAGTGATTAAGATGAATAAGAGATAAAATAAATAGATTAGATTCAAAAAGAAAATTACGATATAGCTCTTCAAAAAATTACATTTCTCAACAAAAGGAGGATAAAAATATTTAATTAAAAAACTAAGAATACTACATTGTATAATAGTAATCATATAAAAATGGATATGATACACCTTAAAAATATATGATCATATAAAGTGATTTTTTTTGGCAAGAAATAAAGATGAATGATTATAATGAAAAACAATCTGGACATGTGAATCTCCAAAAAGAAAAAATAACACACATTGATTAATATAAGATGATAAAATTGTAGTTGGAATAATTTTAGAATATTTTAATGGATCTTGAGGAAATATTAGATAAAAAATAAGAAGAGTTTCTTAAGACATAATCGTTGTTCCTTATAGATCAAACTGAGTTAAAGAATATTAGTGAATACTTCACTAAAGTAGTTAATGTGGATGTTTAATCATTAAAGTTTGTAAAAAATAGATCTAGAGATAAAATTTGAATCATTCTACAAAAAATCTCAGTGAAAATATACCTTTATATTAAAATAGTTTCACAACATAAGACTAAATTGGTTATGATCTTTATAGTAAGTAAGAAATAATCTTCTATAAAGAGAGAGTGGAGTATATCAAAAATATTTCCCATAAGAAAAAAACATATTGTTTTTAATGATATAATAAAAACAAACTTTAGAGAACAAATATTATTAGTATGAAAGATCAATTTTTTGAGATCTCCAAATGTATTGTGGAGAATTTGATCCCAAATCCTACTCGTGTTGGTAAAAAAGCTCTGAACGAGATTGTTTGTATGAATTAAAGGGTATATATGATAATAACATAAGAAAACTAACTTTAATAATGAATAATGGGGATGGAAATAAATTAAATAATGTGAATAATGATAAATTTTCATGTGCGGAATGTGAGGAACTCAAAAAAGATGATCAAGGAAAGAAAGAGTTATTAGTCATTTGGAATGATAATGTACCCAAGGATATAAATATAATGAATCACTAAATACTAGTGATAAAAAAGGGAAGACAAAGGAATATGAATTTGAGAATAATGTTGGTGAAAAGTTCCCTATGGATGGAGAATTGAATATTCATAAGAAATGTGTGAGGTGTGAGAAAAATGAGAATGGTACTAAACATTGAATGACCATCCTATCAACTCGAGAGGAAATTATGAAAAAGATCTTTCCAACTCAATGTAATGAACATATTTTGAAAACTAAAAAAAATATGAAATCTTCATATTAAGACTCAATGGATGATTAGGAAAGTTTAACAACATAAATTATGTATGGTCATAAAGAATAAAGTACATCCCAATCTATTTCTATGAAGAGGGTGGAGAAGAAGTATATACTGAGATAATACCCTCATTTTTATTTTTTCATGTGAGTAACATTGTGGCTCTTCGTTATTCTTTTTATTATTTTTTATTTAAAATATTTTATAGAGAAATGAAGTGGAATAAGTGTAAATCCCTAGGATTTTATGGTATATGTCTTTTTAAATTAAACATCATTGATATATTATGATAAAATATTATTATTTAATAGTGATTGTTATCACATAGACATTTGATAGGTGGTAATGAGTGAAATTAACTAAATTGTTAAAATATAGTTTACAAATGTATATAAAATTAATTCACCGGTTATAAATTAATTATAGTTTAAAATAAAAACCAATTTACAATAAAAGATATTTTTTTAAACTATTTTCAATCCCCCAATGATATTTTATCTTAATAAATTTATTTAATAACTATTATTTAATGTTATTAATGAAATTTATATGTTATATATTATATCAATTAAATTGATCCTATAATATTGATAGGAATATGATAATAATAAATTCAATTTCAAGCATAAAATCTATACAATTTTTTGCAAAAGTCAATTTTACCACCTTTAATGGATCAATTGTTTTGAAACAAAATTTTGAAATATTTTTATTTTTATTTAACAGAATACACTTCAATATTGAATGATTAAGGTCAAAATTAACTAATGGTGATGTTTTGGTATTTTTATGAGAAGTTTAATTTATTAATAATTTGTCAAAAATGAACGTTTTTATGAAATATAGTATCTTATGTTATATCCTCAAAACATAACTATGATATAAAAATTTATTAAACTAATTTAAAGACTCATGTATTTTAATAAAATACAAATATCATTAAAATGATCTAGAAAATCTAAATTATTAATTATTTCATGATAATTAAGAAAACTGATTTCAGTGTCGATGCATCGCCTACACATCATCGGATTAGCCACATTTGGTTGTTTAAAGATAATAATTGAGTGATAAAAAGTATTTTAATGAAATTTTTATTAATTATTATGTAAAAATTATTACTTTTACTATAATTTTAAAATTTTATAGTTATATAACAAGAATCTTATCCAAATTTCTTTGCAATACTTATACAAGGACAAAAAAAGGAAATTAAGAAATTAAAAAAGTTCTTTTTACATTGATATGAGTAAATATAAAAAATTAATAAATATAGAATAATTTTCATGAGTATAAATTATTTTTTTATAATATTAATTTATTTTTATTTTTTATATATTAAATAGTTATCTTTAATACTTATGAAATTGTAAAGTAGTATATGTTCATATAGATAACAAATTATGTGAAATTATTTTAATTAAAACTATAAGAACCCTTAAATTCACAAAAAATTTCCTAAATCAATTTTGAAGAGAAATATTAGGAAAAAAATAATCATTGGGATGAATATTAGAACTTTTGGACCAACTTAGTTGACATTATGTTCACTATAGTATTTTATTTTATAGAAAGTCAAATTGTTCACACTATGTTTTCTAATTAGTATGACATTTTTTATATATGTCTTTCCCGAAGATAAATTTGACCCTAAATATTATGTGGAAAGATAAAATATTTTTATAATTCATGGAAATTTATTAATAAATTTTAGGGTAAAATAAATACCATAAATGCTTACATAACTATGATGGAGTAATTATAAAATTAAAAAATAAATAAATTAAATGAAATTAAATATATTATAATTAATATAATTTGAGATATTTAAGTGAATAAATGAGTTATATAGATTAAAATTAAATTTATATCACTTTATAAAACAGTTTTCTCGAATTTGATTCATTTCTGTGATGTTTTTAAATTCTTAGTAAGAAATTGTGGTACCTTTCATAGTAAAGACATTTCTGAAATATAATATTTTTTTACATTACATAAAAATCATAAAAAATATTGAATAAAGGCAAATGGAAAAATATTTTTCTTTAAAATATAATCTCATGTGATTTATATTCTATTTGGAAGTTATTAGTGCTTGAATAACCTTAATATATTTTAGTATTTTGAGGAATTTCTAAAATGCACCTCACCTCAATTTTAAAAGGGAACCACCTCCCTCACTTATTCACAACACAATTAGCCATTTATCCTGACCAAACCATAACCATTTCACATCCTAACATCATTATTCATGTTCTGTTGGTCCAGGTATTCTAAAAATACCAACTCTATATCCCTTGAAAAGAGATCTAAGGAATTATTTCGAATAATAGGTAATCACTTTTACCAGCTCATTCAATTTCATTTGTTCTTATACTTCATCATAATGTGTGGTTTTCATCCTAAAACAAAAACTCCAATATAATATATATAATGAGATGTTATTATTATTATGAAACATTTTATCCTCTAAAACATGAATAACAAAATCCTTCCTCAAAAAACTAAGACTAAATGAAAAAAATTTGAATTGAGTACAAAACAATATAAAATAAACCATTATTAATTAAATAGAAAAAAACAAGACAATCTAAATTTAGGATAATAAAAACAAATAAAATTTATCATAATTGGATAAACATAAACTGAATATAGATAACACGACACAAAAATAACAAAACTAAACCTAATAAAACCAAGTAAAAATAAATAGATCTTTCCTTCCACCATATAAACCAATTAAAATTTTACAAAAAAAAATTAATGTAATCCAAATAAAAAGTATTGGAAAATTTATAGAATTCATTATAATATTGTGTTTATTTTTTATTCACATTGAGAAATGTATTTTGTGATAGGTTTGATTTGGTTTGGTTTAGTTCTGTTGGTACATAATTAAAATTAGTTAGTCATATAAAATAAAAGTTCTCTCTCATACATACACATAGTAATATTCCCAATGGGGTCATGTACATCACATCACCACTTTTTTATTTCCTAATGAATATTAATAAAAAATCAATACATATATTTATAATTATCTTTAAAATAAAAAACCATTAATGTATAATAATACCTTAAACTCATTATTCTTAGAATAGGTGATCATTTCTTTATCTTTTCCAATTGGATAGTCATTAATGTTTGGTATTCCCCCAAAATCCGTGCCATGTGTACTCATCCAACAAATATATCACTCATGACTATATGATCTCAATAATTCCTTTAGATCCATGAATCATATTACCTTCACCTATTCACTGTGAAGGAAGTAAAATCAATTCTACGACTAACATATTAAATTATATAAATAAAATCATAAAATATATTTTAATTTAATACAATTTGTTACCAATATCTCATCACATGTGTTATCCTTCATTTTATTATCAATACACTTCCATGATATTGTTTGAAGCAAAATGATTCCACTATACATGGATAATATTACCATGAAAGATATATGGTGTCTAGAATATTACCAAGAAACTAGTTATCATTATCATAGTTTGACCTTATTTGTGTATGAAATTCTCAAACTACATGTATATGGGTGTGACCAAATTTCGTTTTAGAAGATCATAGAAAAATGTTCGAAAATAGAATTCAAAAAAATTAAAATTGAAATAAGTTTTTTTAATATAATTATACAGGTTTCTAAATATATTCCTAATCCAGGATGATCATTAGGCACTGATGGATCAGTGGGATGTGTTAGGTCAGATGTTTGTAAAAGATGTGTGTGTAGTAATGCATGATATGTGTCATCTAAATCCATAGAGTAGAAGTTGAAAAAGGTGGAAATAAGGGAAATTTATAAGTGGTACAAAGAGGATAAATGGGATGAGAAACCATCATATGATATGGAAATGGTAGATGGGAAGTAGATCCTAACTAAAATGATGATAAAGACATAAGTGGGAACATCACTAGAGCCTCAAGTGGAGGCATTGGAGGACAAAGTGTGTTAGGTGGGATATCTTTGGGCGTGTTTAAGTATGAATGGGATTTATGGTTGATTTGAGTACCACTTCTATCACACCAAATTTGTTTTCCATGATGCTAGCCCCAATTATTAGTCTGGATAGAGATTGGTTTTCACAAACCAATTGGGTCGACCCCGTATTTGTCACCCGAGACAGTCTGCAGCATGGCTCGATGGGCATTCCCAATACCCATGGGCTATAAACTAGTTTCATGCATAAAAATAATAATTGGGAATTATTTGGATAATAAATGAATGTTTTAAAAAAATAAATAGATTAATAAAAACTGAACAACAAAATTAATCACTATAATCTGAAAGAAGATAAACTTCACATACCACCATGTATCCTTCATTCCCACCACCCAAATCAGAACCATGTTAACTTCAAGAGTGATCATGAAATAAGAGATCCTGAAACTGAAATGATAAAAAAGGGGTTAGAACCAAAATTCGTGGCAGAATATCATCACATAATCCACGTGTTTTGTTTTCTCAAAAACATTTCATTAACACTATTTTGAAATATAATAATAAAAAAATTGTTTTCAAAATTTTAAAAACAACATAGTTTTTTTCTTTTAAAAAAACCCATTCCACACTTCCATTTACAAAATCATTATCCATTTTACAATAGAATACCTAAACAAGTAAAGCCACAATAGTTTTATAATAAAAAGATAAATAGTGAATGCTAAAAAACTAATACCACTGAAAGTAAAAAAATAATATATAAATAATAACCATTGGAGATCCTAAACTTTTTTGAAGACAGCTAGAAATACACAGTTAGGAACTACCTTCCAGCATATGTTGAAGCCCATATGTCAACAAACAACTAGATTCCCTAAACTGGCCTCACAGGGGGCACATCCCTCATGGCCTTCCTACAACTCCATTAGGGTACAAACCTGTATAATCAAGCATAGAGAAAACCCATCACTCGATCATCTAAAAGATACCTAGGAACCCTTGGTAAAAGTAAAATATGTATGTGGGAGGCCCTCACCCATGTGAATCACCTTAACTACAATCACTACACAATCCTACCACAAATACTGACATCCCCTATGCGATAACCCATAAAGGAAAATCCCAAATCGAGGTGACATATAAATATATATCTATATATGCTTGCTTATATCGCATCAAAAATAATATTACTGGGACTTCAAGTTGTTTAGGCATTGATATAATTTCATAAAACTATTTTAGATGAAAACTTAGCACACCCATTTTCCAAAACACAATACTTTTTAAAAGTTAACACAAAAATCTCATTTGTGTTGGAAGTTCAAAACGAGCCTCCTGCTCAACACACTCGTAATCTATTTACTAAGAACATTTCCAAATCCCCATTTTATGAAAATCATGCAAGTAGTAAAACATAGCAAATTTCCCCTTACTGAAATAATTTTCCAAAACAGACACCATGATCCAAATGGGAATACCCCCTGAGACTCCACATTAATCCATTTTTTATGAAATCACACAAAGGACCGAAAATTATTTATAAAACATAAAATATTTAGAAAACCATGATTTTAAGGAAATTCTGTTTTAAAGAACCATCTTCATTTGAGGACACATCTATGTGGTCACCTAGTGCACCCAAGGATGTGATATCATCCAATGGACCACCAACCATCCAAGAAGACACTCAAAAACCCTTTCCAAAAAAACACAAATTTTGTTAAAACTAAATCCAACCATCCACATTAGTTAGAAAACACAAAACAATCCCCTTAAATCCATAAACCCATCTACCCAAACATTTTAACACAATTGAAATTCATAACATTTTCAAACCATACACACCAAACCAAGTTCACAAACAATAAGTTACCAACACAATTCCAACGAGATAGTACCCAAGTGGTAAAGTCACCTTCTTAGAATAAAAAGTTCTAGGATCAATTCTGGGAAGGGATGAATTTATGGTACATCTTTAGTACTGTAGCAGGGCACTATTGGAATACTTTAGTAGTGGCGAAACTATAAAAGTGGATTTATTGTAGCAGGAAATGTAATGGAAGTGGGACTGTAGCATCCCGAGTACTGTTTTAGTACTATTTACTAGAGGGCTCTTTGGGCCAAAAAATGTTCATTCATGCTTATGGCCCATAATTCTATGTAATTTATCTCCCTATACTCAGTCAAAAGAGGTCTTTGCTTTAATTTAATAATAAAATGAGGCTTCAGCCCTAACCTTTTGAAAAATTACCAAAAAACATTATTATAACTAAAATTTTATAAAAATATTTAATTTCATTATACAAGATCAATAGAATTTTATCCAATATGCTAAGTGAACATATTCATAGATTAATTTAATTATTTACAATAAAATTTAATTTTAATCAAACTAAGTTACCATTAAAACACCCCAAAACATAGTCACAAGCATTATCATAATTAAATAAAATATAAAAAATAATTGAAACAAAGTTGGGAATTAATCCTATATCTTTTTAAATGACATAGATAATAATATTCAATGATATGAATTAAAAATATTTTTAACAACTCCTAAAAATTTTAGAACATTATAGCAGACCAATTAAGGGTATAATAAAGCTCTAAATCGAGTGAAAATAAGAATTGGAAGGATGATAAGGTCAATGGAATGCGTTAGAAATGAAAATCAAGGGATCACCTACCTCAATCGCATGAAGACGTTAAGAAAATTCAATGGAAGGGAGAGGGATACATTGAGGAACAACCACACACCCTAAACCACAAGGAAAATGCACAATTCATAACCTGAGGCATTAGGGTTTGGATAAATTGAAGAATGAAACCATATAAGAAATGAAATACAATTATATAGGAAGAGGGGAGGGCTTCTAGAAAGGGGAAAAGTAGACATGAATGGTGGTGTGGCTGAAAAAAAGTTGCGTAGGGTGGGTCAGGTCGCCCTAGAGCGGGATGTCGGACAGGGTGTGCACAAAGGGTCATGCCCCCACAGGAGGGAGGATGGTTATAGCACTGGAGGTGGCACAAGGAGGGTGGTCCGGTGAGGGGGGGGGAGGATCTGGGCTGGCCTGGTGTGCCGACACATGGGAAACTAAGGGGTGGCATGCTTCATGGGAGAAGAAGATGGGGGGGGGGAAGCACCCCCATAGGGTTTCATTATTTTAAATAGTAACAATAAAAATAATTTATATAAAAATGATATAATACTAATAATAAATAAATTATTAAGGAATTAATATTGTAATAAGACACTTATTATTCATGGAATATTCTTATTTAGAAAACATTAATTACAACACTATTATTTTTATTATTATAAAAAAATTATTTTTATTTCATTTTTTTAAGAATAATAATATCAATAAGAATTTTAATAATAATAAAAAAATAATAAAACTTTCAATAATAATAATAATAATTTGTACACAATAATAATAATTATACTATTTTTGTGAAAACATTTACCTTATTTTATTTTTATAAAATTTTATTTATTTTAAACAATAGGAAATTGTAAGGGATCCTGGACTGACTGCATGGTTACCACTACCTGTGCGGTGCCCGTGCACCGGTCTGAAACCCACAAAACTCATGAAACATCCAAAATATTAAATCATAACTCAACATGAACCTTTAAGAGTCTAAATGAACCCAATAAATAAAAAATAAAATAGTATTTAAATTTAGGGAGTGACAATTTTGCTGACCACGAAACTTTCTGCCCCCAGAAAGTCACCATAAGGAATGTCGGTAAAGAATTATGTCAATGCCCAAACATAACTAGAAGAAATAAGTAATTTCTAGTGTGAATATTTATTCACCAAGTCACACCTGACCAATTTGGAAAAAAAATCGGGGGGAACATAGGGGTGTTATCCCCACCATAAGGGTTATACTTGCATGTAAATGAAAACCCAAACAGACCACCCTAAGGAGGGGTCCCCACACTAGAACTCCCAGCTGATCCAAAAAAACTTCTATAGGACTAGTGAAACAATTCCACCATTTGAACTATAATTGTTTCTCATAAAAACATATCCCCAAATATTAGGGGAAAACTCAGGGAATGAAATCTGACTAAACAATGGACCAGAAACGCCATTCACAAATCTTACAAAACCCAAACATCCCCAAATGAGTGCCACAAAACTGAAACCATCTCTTACAATGGCCAATCACACTTTAAAAAAATGCATGATTTATAAAACCAAATCCAGTGTAACAATCCTTTTTGGATTATAATAGAACAAGTTAATTATAATATCCTAAGGAAATGATGGGATTACAATGTGAGAGAACCATTATGGGATATTCTTGACACAAATAGGGGGAAATCAGTGTTGGGGCCTTTTTAAACCAATTACAACTTTTTATCCATGTATCTCCTGACCTTTATGGATCATGATTCTCTTGTTATCTTGTTCCTATCGCATTCAATAATAGAAAGCAGAAGAAATATACACACGATATTTTTAAAATGTTTATTAATCACCAAGAGAAGTTGAATCATTTCCATATATGGTTAAGAAAAATACAATGTTTCTACACTATAATGTGATAACGGTTACTGTGATTTTTCATGGGAAACAATCCTATGACCATTATGAGTCCCAACACATTGGAGGGGGAAGGGAACCAATACTTTATTCCGAAACTGGTGATGAAATAGTCCAACTTGTAGCTCTATTCTGGTTTATTATAATACCTTTGGAGGCAGTCTTATTCCTTCATGAAAATGTTTTGCAACCCCAATAGAGTCTTCCACCTTTTGATCCCTATTAGATTTCACACAATTTCTTGGTTCTTCCACAACCTTTTTTTTCTCCTTATTACTTGATAAGAAGCACACAACTAAACAAACCTATTATTATATCTTCTTAATGAAATAGAAAATGCATTGTTTTTCTTATTATTTATTCTTTTATAGTTCAATGAATAAATTCACTAGTACTTATTCTTCTTATGTATTGAATAATAAACTTCTCTATGATTGTTAAACCAATGAGGATCAACTCACTAGGAATCATCACCATTAACTTCTTCTCTGTTATTCATTTCGTATATGTATGAGATAATGCATGTGACATTTAATTGAACAATTATCTTCAAATTCTTCTTGGTCTTTACACATGTGAACCCACTATCTATATTCTTTCTTTAAATGACATTATGTGTGCATGTGAAAGAAAGAGTTCATGCATTGTCCACTTCCTCTTTCTTCAATGGAAATGCCTACAAAATAGTATAGATATCATGTGAAAACCGTAGGGTATTATCTTCTATGGATGAAGAGTTATCATTGGGTCTCCCTAGAATAGGATGTGTGTTTCTTCTTCACAGAACCACAGAGCATTCATGGGTCTACCTTTACAAAGCACGATGCACTGGTTATGTACCATCAAGATCACCTCCCAAAATCACAAAGAGGATTTTGATAAAACTATTATCTTTCTCGGGTTCCTTCTTCAATCAGATGTGTGTTTCTTCTTCTCCAGATGATTCAAGAGTTGTTATCACTTTTTGGAGGCCTATGGGATCCTTTCTACACAGAGCTAGAAGGATCACAGTTCTCTGCATTCTCTTTGAAAAATGGTGGCATGAAGAGATTCACTATTTTGGAAAACATGATTTCTTGGGAATAAGGGAGTATTAGATTCATTTCATATTGGTGATTCTTTTTTATAGGTGAGGAATAATTCCTTTCCATGTTCAAATATCTAGGTGATATTCTATAATATTGATGATTTGAAAGCCCAAGATATTGGGTTCTTTTAAATCATCAAATCCCAGATAAGATACACGCAGATTATCAGTGTGTTTTCTTTTCGAGCATGTGAATTTCTATTCTTCCATACATTCAAGTACATGTTCATGCATTAGGTTTTAGATCCATGATCGAATCCACATGCCCTTGACTATTCCATTTTCCTTGGTCTATCCTTTTTCATCATGATATCGCATGAGGGAAAGACATTAGTTGCATGAAAATTGTAGTACGATCCAGTAACCTCACCATGTCAATAAAATCATCCTATGACCCCCTAGATCAAACATTTTGGATCAGTCATATTCTCCGATGAATGGTAGTAGTAGAGTTGTGTAGAAGCAGAGTAGGATGACATCATGGTTTAACCAGAACCCACAGTGGAAATAGGATTTCCGTCATTTAAACATGCGAGGTGCAGGGTGGATGAGCATCAATGATTAAATTGCGAGACGCGAGTTGAGGAGAGCGGCCAAGATCTTATGCAGGATCAGATGGATGACCGAGATTGCATCGAGATCAAACACCTTCATCCCACATTGAAACTAAGATATGGGTGGAGTGTGATATATCAATCAAGATTCTCTAAACTATCCCCATATTACACCTCCTCCCTCCACTGTACCACCATATTCTATGTTCTCTATGGGCACACTCTCCTCCCACCCAATACTGGCTTCATCCCAAAACATTACATGGGCTTTGACTTGTGTGTTCCTTTAGTCCTTCACATGGCCTTTCCACTTGCAGAATGGCCTTGACTGAACTCCCATGGTGTGTGGTTGACCCCTGTGGTCCTGTATGGGCCTCAGGTTGAGGCTGGCTAGTTGCCTCATAGGCTTGCCCATTTTTTTAAGTAAATCCCATAAAAATACTTCTATGTATAATGTGCATGGCCACCTTTATCTTCTTATCTTCATTCTCTAACCTACTATCCATCATAAAAATCCTTTGAATCCTTTCTTTTTTTCATGGTCACACTCTAATACACCATCTTAATTATTGTAAACTTTGTATCACACATGTTCGATGTTATCTAAACTTAGGCTCAGTGCATCTATTGTATGAAATATCACCATGAAGAATTACGCAATTCTCCATGTATCATCACTCCGTCATTTTGACAAGTATTGATAACTGTTGACAAAAAATACAACTTCATACAAAAAGTGGTCCTAAAAATCACCCCATTTGTATTTGTTGGAAATACTTCAATGTTATTTATAAAATTGATGTGTCAATATCAAAATGAGAATCTTCTATCTCACATTCTCTTTTATCTCTCTTTACGTTCCCCGTTATTTTTCATTCCCCCACTTTTAAACATTCCTTTCACATTCTCTCCCCCTTTTTGAAAAGAAATACAAAGTTCATGGGAAAAGTATATCAATACATTATTAAGCAATTTTCCGTCCATCTTTTCATTTTATGTCTAGTTGAGAAATTATCAGGGTGGAAAATAAGGGGATTTAATTTAGACAAAAACTCTATCCATTATCCACATATCAAGATACCTTAGGAGATGAGAACATAGATTTTTCCCTTCAAGGGTCTTTCCACATTCATTCCATGCTAAAGACTTGAAATCCTTTTAATAAAAATCCACCTAAAACTCCTAGACTCACATCAACAAATGGATCAAAAACATTTATGTGTAATGGGAAAGATATGTAAACTTTGGAACTTCCATTCTTCTTATGTCATTGATTAATTTAGTTACACTCTCTTATTAGAATGTCCTTTATTTTTAGTAACCAATTATGAGAGATTAAGAAACGAAAATAATTTTACAATGACACGATATTAAAAAACATCATTAGAGTAATTTAAATTGATACCAACTAATGTTTATACTAATTGAAATAATAACTATGGAAGCCTCTTCATGTGTCTCCCTCTTAAGGAAAAACCCATCATCACTGAATCTCAGGTTCTCCCCCTTAGATCTTGCGTCACTATCAATTACATGTATTATAGGAACAAATAAAATAAACAAATATTTAAGGTAATACAGTGGATCCTCTTTTCTTTATCAATGTGAACAACTAGGTTGAATTGTTTTTCCCAACCCGGATGCTCAGTTTTATCATCACTTCACGCTGGTACAATTGATCTTCAATTATGGTTGTGCATGTGTGGATCTAATTACTTCTTTAATCTATTTTTGTGTGATCCTTCTTTCTTCAATTTCTTTTAGAGTAGTAGAATTTCATGGGGAAACTTTCATCATCTTGATAAATTCTTCTTGATATAGAATAACTGTAATGAAAATTTTAACACTGTGTCTTTACTTATTTCACATCACACACATGACTCCCTTTTATTCATGTGGAATATTCTTTTTTACTTTTTTTCACTATCCTTTGCTTGTGCATCTTCCATTTTTCTCATTATTTAATAATATTCAAGCCATAAAACCAATAAGTCTTTAAGAATTGAGGCATCAAGATTGAATCATCCACATGGGTTCTTATGTGTGTTATTATTCTTGGTAGTTCATTTGGATGAACCAACCTTCAAATTCATGGATTTATAATCCATGGTCTTTTCACATTTCCTTCTTCTAATATTCTTGGGAGAATTTATATTATAACATTATTTTGGTTTCTACCAAAGGATACTTATCTTTCATAGCCAGATATTATGGTCATCTTTTCTTATCAGCTTTGGATTCATATTGAGATAAACATATACCAACCTTGTGATCAATTTTATTGTATACATCCTAGATTTTATCAATATTTTCAAATCTATTCGCCGTATACGGATCCTTCTGGACGTGGGATTTTTTTTTCTTCTTCTCAGGCTAAATCCCCCTTAAGATGGGCTTCTTTTGTGCTTTTTCATTTTCAATATTGTACTAACAATCTAATAGACAATGTCGAAACCATTTATAGCACCATAATTAACCCACAAATCATGTCTTCTTGATAACTTATTTATAAGGTTGTTGGGACATCTTTTTTATGTGTTTTTTCACTCTGTGCATGTCATTTTACAACTAATTATTTCTTTCCACAATAGTCATGATGGTATGTTTATTATCACCTTTCTTCATCCACTTATGTTAATTTTCCTTCTAACATGAACTAGTAGTGGAAAAATATATAGAAGCATGAGTATAAGATGGTATGAATGGTACCTAAACGTTCTTTGATTCTTGTGATAGATTATTGAGTGAAGTTATAATCTTATTATCACATATTGGAGGACTTTTGATAGTATAATCCTCCAATGGACATATAGTTCCTACAGTAAGTGTCCATTTATTCTGTGAAATCTCAACATGTATCTTCTCAAAGTTCACCAACTAAGCTTCCATTTATATACATTTCATATTTAGGATTTTCTTATGATCTTAAATCATACTCATCTTCTCCTCAAAAGACCTATTAAATCATTCACCTTCATCATCGTGCAACATCAAATTTTTTAATAGGGAGTCACGTTCTTTGATATTCATAGAATTTTCATGAAAATATATACCATTGACATCAATTCTATTCTTTAGATCATATTCAAGTGCATGGATTTTCTCTTCTATAGTCTTGTTGACTCCCTCGTTTTATTCAACTTATTTTATCCATTTTGAGGAACTTATTTCAAATTCCCACTTTGTTGCTTCAAAGGAGCCAACTTGTCTAGAGATCTTTAAACATTCAAGAATTTTTTATTATAATCAATTCTCCAAAACCTCATATTATTCTTAAATATTGATGATTTCTTCCTACATACATTAAAATACTCAAAAAACAGGGATGGACATTCTTCACAAATTCAACGTAGAATAATTCTTTAATCTGTCAATAGATAATTCTTAATAGGTTTTAGATTTATCATCACCACTGGTGCTAGAATTATCATCATGAGTATAATTTCCAAATGTACTAAAAAATACCTCCTGGCCATTTTAGGTTGTAACGTTATCCATCTTCTTGGTGGAAACATGAGCCACCTACACATTACTTTCCAAACTCGATGTCTTCACAGTAAACAAGGTTTGAATATAAATATACATTATCTTCATTAAATAAGTGGGGATTTTAATTAATATTTCTATTATCTTTATTTTTCCTATTCATCGAATTCATGGTAGATATAGAATTATGCTAACAGATAAATCAATATTTACCAAAAAATTACTTCTTTTATTGATGGGGAATGAAACTCAAGTCTTCAAAAGATAAAATATTCAATTTAGAAAATTAAACCAAGGTGAAATTTCCCTATGATACCAATTGAGAAGACCATTTTGTGATATGAATAACACTGGGGGATGGGGTGAATTAGGGTTAGGTACTTTTTAAACCAATTCCAAATTTTTATCCCTGTAACTCCAAACCTTTTAGGAAATTGATTCTCTTGTTCTCTTTTCCCAGTCATATCAAATAATAGAAGGAAGTAAAAATATCCATAAGATATTTTTACAAGGTTCAATACATAATAAGAGCCTCTATATCAATGCCATGTATGGTGATGATGAATACAAGGACTCTGTTCAATAATGTAATAAATGTTACAGCAGTTTGGGTAGGTAAACATTCTTATGGCTAGTGTGAGTCCCTACACTTTGGAGGGGGAAGGGAAAAAATCCCATCTTTCTAAACTAGTGATGACATAGACCAACTTCCATCTCCATAAAATTATTTTATACAGGTTATAAAGCTAGTATTATTCCTTCTTGAAAATGGTAGGCAACACCAATAGAGTTTTACACCTTTTGAGCCCCATTATATGTTACACTACTTCTTGATTATTCGACAAAATTATTCTTTATCATGATACTTGCTTAGAAGCATGAATGTAACCAACCACTTGTTTTATCTTCTTATGTGAAAATATTAATGGGAACTAATTATTATTCTTTATTATTATTCATTAGTGAAGTGACTAAATTCACGAGTAACTCTTCATATTCAGGGCTAGAATCACAAAATCCTATGTTATTGTTCATGAAATGAGGATCAGATCACATGGAATTATCAACATTAACTCCTCCTCTTTTCTCCTATTCATATATGCCTGAGATCATGCCTATGGATTTTAGTTGAACTCTTCTCTTCCAATTATTCATGGCCTTTACACATGTGGACCCACTTCTTAGATTATATCTTTATATTTCTTCACGTGTGGAAGTGAATGTAAGAGTGCATAAAGTGTCCACTTTATCAAGCTTGTGAGAAAACCCCTACAAAACATTATAGATATATTATGAAAACCTAAGTGTATTATCTATCATGGGAGTAGAGAGATCCATGGGTCTCCTTAGAATGGTATGTCTGTTTCTTCTTCAAAGAACAAGAGAGGGTTCATGAGTTTCTCTTCAAAAAGCACAAAAGGGTGTGTATGTACTGGTTGTGTACCTGTAGGATAACCTCCATAAAACACAATGATGGTTTGGAGAAAACATGTCGCGGGATCAGGTTTCCTTATTCACACATAGGTTCAGTTCTTCATCATGAGATGCTTCAAGGGTTATTATCACATATAGAAGGCATGCAGGATCATCTCTTCACAGAGCTAGAAGTCTCATGGATATTAGCTGGATCATTGAAAAACAATGACACAAATAGATGCTCTATTTTTTAAAACGTGAGCTCTCATAAAAGAGGGATAAGTACCTTCTTATCAATAGGTTCTTAAATTTTTATGTTTGATGAATACTTCTTTTCCTCGTTCAAATATCCATGTGATATTCCATAAGATTTGGGTTTGAAATCTTGAGATCTTGGGTTATTTAAAATCATAAAAATGATAATGAGATGCGATGATATTCTCGGTGTGTTATCTTTTTGAGTGTGCCACTTCTCTTCTTCTATGAATTCAATAATGTGTTATTTAATTAGGTTTTATATCCATGATATAATACACAAGGACTCAGAAGCTCCTCTTACCTCAACTGAGCCTTCTTCATCGAGATATCACATCCATGCAAGACATTAGTTGCAATCATTGTCTCAATACGATCTAGTAGACCTCACCATATCGTGATGATCATCTTGTGATGCCCTTAGATCATCAATAGATGACCAGTCATCTTATTTGGTGAATTATAGCATTAACGTTGAGATGAGGTGGAAAATAAAGAAATAACAGTTTAACCAAAAATAATGGGGGAAATAAACCAGCCCTCAATTTATCATGAGTGGTGTGTGGTGGATGGACAATGACAATTAGATCACGGGACACAAGATAAGGCATGTGATCATGATCTTTCATGGGATTAGACAGATGATCAAGATCATTCCGAGCACAAACATATTTATCCCACATCTGAACTGAGTTGTGGGTAGAGCATGTTATATCATTCACACCGCTCCAAACCATCACAATATTGCTCCTCCTACCTCCATGGTACAACCCCGTACCTTGTTCTCTGTGGGAACGATCTCTACGGGATTCAACCCAAAAATCTATAAGGGATTCAACATGTACGTTCATCTGAGACTTTACATGGCCGTTTCACTTGTGATCTCTCCTTGGATAACTTCTTTGGTGCACAGTTAACCCCTGTGGTCCCACACAGGCCTTGTATAGAGGAGGTCTTGTTGGCTCGTTGTCTGGCCCAATTTTTTAAATAATTCCCAAAAAAATACTTTTATGTATAAAGTGAATGGCCACCTATCTCTTATTCCCTTCACTATATAACCTCCTCCACATCATGAAAATGAAATGAATCCATCATTTTTTATGGTCACACTGTAATTCACCCTCTTAATTTTTGAAAACTTTTTATCACACATGATAAATGTTTTTTGAAAATAGGATCAGTGTGTCTATCATCTGAATTATCAACATAATGAATTTCCATAACATCTGTGTATCATTACTCCTTCATTTTGACATATATTTAAATTTTTTTAAAAAAATATACATCTTCAAACCTAAAGTGGTCCCAACACTACAGAGGCGAAAAATGAGTAGCAGAAAAAAAAAGAACATAGAGTCTTTAAATGTTCTAATCCCAACATGGAACACAAAACCTAAAATAAGGCTTCACATCCCCAACAACCCGTAACTATGTGTGAGAATACCCTCGAGACCTGTGGCTGGGGATTTGATGGGTGAATAATATTCTACCTCATAGTTAGGCTCTAGAATCCTCCAATCATGTCATCTTCTTTAGGCAACACTTCTTCTAAAATAGCCCCAAATGACCCAGTCAACAATAATTATGACATGTCTTCAATAGGTTTCGACAAGATCGCATTGAATGCCATAAACGTACACAATAATGGAAGACCCCTGAATGGTCTGAAAAATTGGAATCCAAAACCATTGTAGAAGACTCTTTATAAAGAAGTCCCTTAGGTATGAACTTCTATCTGGATAGGAATCCTTCACAAGGTCTAACCACCACTGACTGCACGCCAAGAACTAGCTCATCCTATAATGCCACATCCGCCATGTTCTCGAAACATGTTTTACCTAATGAGAGAATGTTTTCTTCAAATTTCATGAAAAAGGACCCAAATGAATAGAAGATATTTCATTTTATATTGTGACTCTACCTCCAAATATAAGGAAACCCACTCTTTAAAGTGCCCAACGTAAGATTTTCATGACCGCTGGCCTTGCCGAACATCCCGCAAATCCACTGACTTTTTCAAGTTTACCTCTTCAAGTAAGAAACATTGGATGACAGTATACTTAAACCATTACCATTTCATCGCATATTGAATCACATAGGGGGGAAACTACTTCCATTGGTCCAAATATGAAGCCTCAAACAATCCTATAACAGTATGAACCATGACCACCATGGGAGTTCCCAACATCTTAACGATGCATTCTAGTTCCTCTAGCCACTCTGTTGCCTCTAGAACACCCTGATCACCACAAAGAATAGGAAATGTTTGAGAAGGAAAAAATACTAGGAATGAATCATTGGAAACATTGGGAACCTTTCCAGTCATCATTTTCAAAACAACAAATAATACCCTAATCCAAAATCGATATCAAGCCGAAGTAACATCCCTAAAAGCACCTTCATCATAATAAAATTGGCTCAAAATGAAAATAAATATAAACACAGCCAATGAAATCCCCTTTAAAAGATACTGTTAGGAAACTAGGTCAAGAATTCATTTTCAAATACAGACCCATTAAATCTAAGGAAAAATTTCACATGTGTTCATCCGCTTCCATTTATATGTGCCAACATGTACATTCCCAAGATGGACCCCCATATTTTAAAATTTTCATAAGGAACTCCATGGTTCACAAAAACTCATTTAATTACTAATTCCAATCAAGAACCACATTTTCTGACCAAAGAAATTTCAATATCAAAACCCACTTAACCAATTTTAGAACATTTGAAAGAAATTTTTTTTATTTCAAAACCACTTCCATTTTTAGAAGAAACCCTCACCAACACGAATCAAAGAAAACCAAACTTGCACCAAATCATCGGAGTGAAGAACTAGTAGTTATTCTTAACATGATGACATGGTAGTGAGTCATTCCCTATGTAAGAAACAATAATTAGGAGGTACATAAAATGTGTACTCAAACTCTATAAGGGTTACTACTCTATATGAAATCATGATGTAATACCAGAATACCTCCTTCTTCATCCCTTAACCAAAAACAAAGGCAAAAGACTCAGATCATAGACTGGACTTGGTAACTCAAGGATCAGTGTGAGCTAGGGTTCACGATTCTCATCTCACACATAACTCTCGAGTCTCGACATCCCAAACCTCCATCTACCAGACACCTTAAATAACAAGGGCCTCCTTTGTTTCCATTTTGTGACGAACCAATCGAGTCAACCCTGGACCGATCAGCCAAGTTGGTCTGTCGCATGGCCTAAAGGGAACTCCAGATCCCCATGGTCTGGTAACTAGTATCGGGCATAAAAACTATCAAATGGGAATGATTTGTCCCTTAAATGAAAGAAAAAAAAATAAACAAATAAATAAATAAAAACTGGAGAAAATAGATAATCGACAATAGTGGAATGAAGATAAACCACACATACCTCCATGTGACCTTCTATTTCACCACCCAACATAGAACCATGCACGCTCTTAATGTGATCCAGCACTAATGGAGCCTGTAACTAAAAAAGATAAAGTAGGTGTGAACACCAAAATGTTTAGTTGGAAATCATTACAGAATCCATGTGTTTCCTTTCCCAAAAACATTCCATTAACACTAGTTTGAAATAAAATTATTAAAAAATGGTTATCACACATTAAATAAAAACATTGTATTTTCTTTTAAAACAAACAACACAACATTTTCATTTCCAAAACCAGTTTCCATTTTACAGTTAAAAACAAAAACATTGAAAGCTAGGGTAGCACTAAAAAAATAATAAATAGTGTAGGCTAAAAAATATTACCCTAGAATGTAAACAAACTATATATAAATAATAATCGAGGGTGATCTTAAACTTCCCTAGATGACCCCTGGACATACTCGGCTGGGAACAACCTACCGACATATAGTGAAGCCCCTAAGCCAATAACCAACCTACTACCTTAACATGGCCTCACTAGTGGCATATACCTCCTGGCATGTCTACAACTCTAGGAGGGTCCTAACTCATCTAATTGGGGTTAGCAAGAAATCGTCACTCTATTATATAAAATACACCCATTAACCCACAATAAACGTAATTTTTTTATGTGGGAGGCCCTCACACATGTGACACAACTTACCTATTACCATCACACTTACCTACCCGAAACACAAACATCCTCTTTGTGATAAACCTTAAAGGGATATCATAGACAATGGTGATATATATATACACACATTATTTTATCACAACAACAAGATGCCAACTGGCCCATAATGTTACTTTTATGTTTAAATCATTTTCTAAAACATTTAGAATTTTCAATAGAGCCAACCCATTTTCCAAAACAAAATACTTTTTAAAAGCTAAAATAACATCACCTTTATTTTGGAAGTACCAAATGGGCCTTTATCTCAACACACCCTAAATCCGTTTACCAAGAACATCTACAAATCCCTATTTCAGGAAAATCATGCAACTAGTAAAAATGAAAAAATACCCCTTAAGCAAAGAATTTTCCAAAACACACACCAAGAGAGAAAAAGGAATTCCCTCATAGATTCCACTTAATTCAATTTTTCTAAAATCTTACAAAGGACCCAACATTATTTAGAAAACATGAAACATTTAGTAAAAAAATATTTCAAGGAAACGCCAATTTAAAGCACCATATTCATTTGAGAACACGTCTCTGTGTGGACGTAGTGCACCCATGGATGTTCCAACATCGAATGGCACAAAAACCATCCAAGAGTGAACTCAAAAACCATTTCCAAAAAATCACCAATTGCTTTAAAACTAAATAAAACCATACAAAATATTTAAAAAACATGAAACGATACCCTTAAATCCATAAAACCCCTTTATAATACATTAAAACACAATTTGAAAGTTATAAAATTATCAAACCATACACACCAAATGATGTTCACAAACAAGAAATTACCAAAAAAATAAATATAACTAAACATTTCATAAAACCCCCTAATTTAACTATACAATAACAATGGAATTTTATCCAATTCACTGAGTGTAAATATAAATATACATAATTAAATATTTACCAAAAATGTTATTTTTTATCAAACTATGTTTCCATAAAAACACCCGAACAAAATTTCTATATGATTTATAAAATTTTGAATCATGTATAAAAATTTATTGATTCAAGATTGTGCATTAATCAACCAACATTTTCATTAAAAAAATAATTATATTCAATTAAACACATTAAAAATATTTTTTAACAACACCTATAAAATTAAGAATACTATAGAGGACCAATTAAGGGAATAGTGAAGCTACAAATAGTGTAAATAAAATAATTGTAGGGTTGTAACTATAAAATAAATTCATAGGAAAGGAAATAGACATGTTCACTTACCTCAATGGCGTATAGACGTGATGAAACTTCAATAGGATGAAGATTGAGACATCATGGATCAACCACAAACCCTGAAAATGAAAAAAATGAAAAAAATCATATCTATAGACAGTTGGTTTTTTCTAAATTGGAGAAAAACACAAAAGAAAAAGTGAAATACAACCAAATAGGTAGAGGGGGACGTTTTTTGTGAGGGAAAACATGATCGAGAAGGGCGGTGAGGTTGGAAATGGGTGGAGCATGGGGTTGGGTCACAGTAGAATATGGAAGAGTAGGGGTTCAGGTCGCACTTGAGCTAGCATCTAGACACGGTGTACGTAGGAGGGTCAGGTCACCAGGAGAGGTATGATGGCCAAAGTGCTAGAGGCATTGAAATGAGGGTGGGCTGATGAGGGAGGGAGAGGGGAAATCTAGGCTGGGCTGGTGCACTCGCACAGGGGGAAACCAGGACGGAGGCGCACTTCACGGGAGAAGAAGAGGGGGGCGATTCCCCAAGAGTAATTTTTTTTCTTTTTATAATAATAAAAATAATAATATAACTTTATTAATAATACATTATTAAGGAATTATTATTTTAATAATACAATTATGATTATTTAAAAATTCTTATTAATAAAACTTTATTTAAAACAATCTTTTTATTATTATAAACACAATAATTTGTATTTCATTTTTTTAACAATAATAATATCAATAATGATTTTAATATTAAAAATAATAATAAATCTTTTAATAATAATATTATTATAATCTACAAAATAATATTATTAATATAATGGTGAAAACATTTATCTTACTTTTTTATATAATTTTTTTATTTTATACATTTTGAAATTTTATGAGAAGATGGGCCAACCGCATGGTTACTGCCAAATATGCGGTGCCCATGCACCGGTTCAGAAGTCGTCAAACTCTTCAAACAACAAATATTTTAAATAAGGGCTCAACCTGAACCTCGATGAGGATAACTAAAGATAAGAAATTATATAATAAAATATGTTTTATAAGTCGGGGTGTGCCATCTGTTGTGGCCCCTATGATTTTCCCTAAAAGGGAATTCAAAAAATAATTCTAAAATATAATTTTTTATATTTTAGTTGATAAGTATTGAAAATACTGTACACATTATGGATACCAGATGATGTATGACTAACTCTCACTTTCATCGATCATTTTGAAATAATATATGCTTTATTAATTCTTCAATGTCACTAATATTCTAATTAGTAATAAAATATACTTTTTAAATTTTAAAAACTATAAGGATATACGAATAGGGTATAGAAAGAGATAGGAATTAATTAATACATTCTAATTAGAAACCCTATCAATGAAAATGTGGTGACATAGTATAACCAAATCATACAAACTATGTATTAAACAAGGTAAAAATGGATATAATAACAGAAGAAAATAGTAAAAACGAAATGTTAATTTGTGTTGAATCTTGTATGTGCGACAAAATATAATAGTTAAGCTATAAAAAAATTTAAAAATATTTTATAATACTATATTAAATGAATTTTAAAAAAATATTAAAATCAGTTTAAACTAGTTTAAATTATTTTTAATACCAGTTTAAACTAATTTTAAAAAACATGTTTAAAATTTGTTTAAACTATTTTTTTAAACCATTTAAATTTTTTTAACAAATCGATATTAAAACAAGTTTAAATTACTTTTAAAATTTTTTAAATTTGTTTAAACAAGTATTTTTAGAAACTTGTTTAGAAATATTTTATAATTTTTTAATTCAACATTAATGTAGAGTCCCGAAGCCTGACTTACATGGACATTACATTACATTTGTGGAATACCTAGTACATAACAAAAACACACACACAAGGATCGAAATAGTTTAGCGTCTTTGGAAACTCAGAATATAATCTTCTAATCCTGGTGAAAGATCTTCAACATCTCCCATAAATATCTTCCTTTTTTTATACCTAAAACCTTTCTTTATATCCTGTGGAAAAGAAAACATAATTGGGTGAGCTCAAATGCTCAGTAAGGGTAGACAAAAGAAATATCAATCACATCATATACATAAGAACATATCTTTTGGAAATCTTAACCTGTAAAAGAGATCATAATTTCATAACCTGGGATAACTCATGGGAGTGAAATGTAATCACAATAATCATAACATAAAACATTAAACTTTGTGGCATACACACATAATCATAGAGAATCATTACTTGTTAGTCAAGACTCATTGCCAAGATTGTGATATTTCCCTTACCTTAGGTCCGATTTTCTTCGTAAGTGTCCGAACCTACTATATAATGATTTAAATAATGTCATTGACTTATTAAAGAATCATATTCATTTTTATGATATCATATATGGTTCACTTATGACTTTTTATTACACGTTCTTTTGTAAATTCTATGTTAAAGAGCGTTTTGGGTAAAATTGTTTCATTTGTCGTCCGTGTTTTGACTTGTAATTATTCATATGATTACTTAGATCATGATTACTTAATTACAGAATATAAAACATGATTTATATATATATATTCAGAATATACATAGTATAATAAATCAGTAAATGGAAAGAAATACACCGTTCATGGAGACGGTAGTCCGTACGTACGCATGAACGCTGTTTTCGTTTCCTTATTGAATTGAATGGAATTAAGTAGATGAAATACATATATATATACATAAATCCAGTATCATTATTATGTAATATATTTCATTAACACTTATTATATACAATTTATAATCATTCATGAATGGTTAATCATTGAGAATGAATCTCATCGCGTCGTGGAGACGGTAGTCCGTACGTACGCACGAGCGATGATATCGTTCCCATGGTCGTTGAATTGTGTTGAAGTTTATGTATACTATTTCAGTATTAATATCACTTTATAATAATCATATATAGTTTCTCATTACAAAATTATACCCATCCAATTATTATGGTGTCGAAAAATAGATTACACCACGGCGTGGAGACGGTATTCTGTACGTACGCACGCACGGTGATTTCCTTTTTCCATAGGATGGATAGAAGGTTAATTAGAGTTGTTTCATATTTATAATAACATATCAGTATATAAGAAATACTGATGCTATTACTTTATCATGAAACAACTAAATAAGAAGAAGTTGAAGAAGAAAGAAATTGAAAAAGATCGGTAATGGATATTACCTCTTTTTGTGACGCCTTCACTTAACCTCCACTTAAAGAACTAAGGATGGTCTTTGAAGAAGACCAGGACCTCTAGGATGATACTAGGGAAGGGGAGAAGAGATTTGGGCAGGGTTTGTCCGAGCTTGAATGCTGAAATTGGTGTGAGGAGGAGAGGGAGGAGGTGCCCTTTTATAAGGGAGGAGAGGGGCATCTTAGGAAAATCTCAAAATATTATTTTATATTTAGGTCAAATTCGGTTTATAATGGTTCCAAATGGTCTTATTTCGAAGATAATGTGGGGATGGGTCGAAATCCTCTCATACAATAGGATTTAGACAAGTTTAGGTTATTATTTTAACCTTATCATTTAGATTTAACATTAAGTTAAATAATTTAACTTTTACCGTGTCTTCTTGTGTTCTTATACTATAAGGTTAATAAACTTACTATATCAAGCCAAACGAACACCAAGTTGTTTATTATTAATATATATAACCTTATCTAAGTGATTTGGCCGAACCTTATATTTTTATGAATAAAATAACAATTAATAATATAATATTTTTTTTAAAAACTATTTTATGTCAATTTTGACACTATTTAGTAATTGATTTTTTTCAAAAAAATAACAGAATTATAAGTTCGAAAAAAGTGTATTAACTCAATACTAACATGTCATATTAACCTAGAAAATTATTGGAATTCATAAAAAGTCTTAAATTATACTTATTTAGGTATTTATAATATCAATTATTCTAATTTTTTACTATTATGGTAATTACTGCATCATCATTGTGTCATACATAAATTAAATTATTTAAAGTCTAAAAATTACAAATAAAATACCATTATGTAGGAAATCGTTTTATCTTCCTAATGAATATTTATAGTCGAGTTTATCGTATTTATAACCCCATATTAAAAATTATTTAGTTATTAAACTTTGATTTTAACTATTTTAACTCTTCTTTGAATTAAATAATAATAAATGTCCTAATCTAATCCAAGTGTGCCTAAATGATAATATTTTACACTTAAGGTTGTTTTTGGTCGAGATACACTTGTCCAATAGAATTAGGACATGTGTTAGGGTAATATTAATATCATTCTTATCCTTAATTACCCTATTTACTTTTAACTGTGGTAAATAAAAGTAAAAAGTTACTATTCACCAAAAATTATTTTTATCTCATTGAACCACATTTTACATACTGAAATCAACCGTGTCTCTCGGATTTTTGAAATTCCATTCACAGAAGCGGTAAAATTAAGTTTTATGAAAAATTCAGTTTTTTAACTACCACTTAGTAGTTTCACTATTCATAAAAAATTGATGTTTTTCAGAACAATGCCAAAATTTCATCCTAAGCTATATTTCATATTCCGAATTAAAAAATGAAGTCTATTTTACCAAATTAATAACATAGAAGTTTCATTAATTAATTTTATAATTAAATCCCACTGTTAAAACAAATAGCGTGTTTTTAAGAAACAATATCTACCAAAGATTGACACTTGTTTATGTCTGGTTTAAATGTGAAATTACATCCAATGACCAACATTGTATTAAATTGTAAAAATATATTCTAAATATACTTTAAAACCACTCAAATTAATAATTTATCACTATTAATTATTTCGATTAAAAAAGTTGTTTTTAATTATAATTTAGTAATTCTCACTATTCATCAAAATATGAAAGTTATCCGAAAAGTACCAAAATTTCACCTTAAGCTAAATTCGATACTCCGAATCCAAAAATGAATTCCATTTTGAAAAATAGAATTTTAAAAATTTCAATAAGTGGTTATTACTATTCATAACGGCTAGTTTTAATAATATTTTAATAACATATCGTTGTTTAGTGAAACTCGTTATTGCGTACTACACACGCTATCAAGGAAGGTCGCAATTGCGTGTAATGCAAGGAAATTCAAGGATGCGTGTTGTGCAAGCTCCTTTTGGTGTAGCATACAACACAAGACATTAGTGAAATTAAAAGAATATTTTTCATAAAATCTTGGGCGATTACATTCTACCCCCCTTAAAATGAATTTCGCCCTCGAAATTTGTCGGGGTTATAAATGGTTTACTATTCAAAAGTTTCGTTAATCGAAACCCACATCGTAAAAAGGAATACCAAAACCAATCTTTAAAAACAAAATTATGAAATGTAACGGTTACCCAAATAAACTAATCACTGGGTTTCCACATAGGTGAAAATATGGATATGGAAGAAAAATCTAACCATCATGTTCTGATGGAGAGTGGTAGAGAACATGGCTATGGAAAAGACAACAATCACAAATCCATAAATTTGTGACGATCTAAGGTACCATCTGATTAATCAGATATAAGAGAACTAGGACAACATTTTTGGTTTTCAAGATCGTTTCCCTAAAGTTGACATTTTGAATTAGAATAAATAATTACTTTATTTTGGTACAATATCACTGTTGTTCGTTCCTTGAACAATTTCCACTTCATCTCTTAAATAAATGAAGTTGAATTTTTTATTCGTGAAGTGTTAGCAGATCATGTGATAGAATGATGGGTCATTCCATCTATCTCAAACAAAAGGTTAGAAAAATTATATACATAATTCGATCTATAGTGAGATTAATAATATATGGTTCCTAAAATGGACTTATACTTCATATATCATACTCCTTAATATAATAAAACTAGTTTCTACTAAACAGGGACTTCCTGTAGGCTAGTGGTAGGCGATAATGGCTAGTCGCACTTCGATTGTGGGTTCGATTCCCACATCCTTGTCCGACGCGATGGGCTATCGCCCGTCCTGTAGGTTGTCCTTTTTCTAAAACTACATTACTATAACATCCCATCAATAATATCGAAAATCTTCTATCCTTAAACAATCCTAACTTATGTCCAACATAGTCCATTCCAATCTTTAGGCTTATCCAAAATACTGCAGTCCACTCTCATAATATAGTGATAACAATTAGCAAAGATTTAATTCCATCGTTGATCCCCATATATCATAAGATATGTCTTGTTGGTCACATTCCAAACATTCAAAGGCCTTAATCATGCATTCTTTTGAATACCCATTGAACCTTAGTGGAAACATGAATGCAGTTAAAAGTTAACACCTTCCACATACCAAAATCATCAAAATTCTATATACTCAAACCATGATATCACATAGTCCTTATATCAACATGAGCTCATGAATACTGTTAAACATTTCATTTTCTCGTTTTCCCTTCATTATGCGCATATCATCTTATTTACAAAAATATCTCAATCACTTTGAATACCACATTAGACCAACACATAAATATTCCAATACTTTATGATACCACATTTTTTTGGAATCCCATTACATAAACACTAAATCATTCCACCACATCGTTGTCATATTCAACATTGCCAATAGTGATCGCATGTGACTTCCATTTGTCCTTTTTCCTTCAGTGGTTTCTCATGTTGATCATCACTAACCCTTGGATTAGGGCATTTATTAGCATAATTCCCCATTTCCTTGCACTTGAAGCATTGATGTTTTGGTGGTGCGTTCTCTGCAGTCTTTGCTTTATTCACATCATTAGAAACCCTTTTTCCATTACTTCGACACTCCGCTGCTCGATGACCTTCTTTTCCACACTTAAAACATTTTCTAGTCCCTTTAAGACAATCTCCACCATGCTTCTTTCCACACTTTGAGCATAAGGAAACATTCATCTTCTTTTCACCATTATTCTGAGATTTCTCCTTGAACTCCATCTTTCGTTTCTTGTCAAAACCATGAGATGGATATGTAACACCAACTTCCATTTCTACCTTGATAGAAAAACGCACAATTTCTTCATAGCTACTGAATTCTCTTATAGCTAATTCCCTTCAAAGACTTGGTTTTAAGCCACTGAAAAATTGATCAACTTTACTTTCAGGTTGGATGATAAATCCAGATGCATACTATGAAAGCCTTGTAAAATTCGCTTGGTATATACCAACATATTCATCATCCTTTTTTCTTTAGTTCAAGAAACTCCTTCTCCATCTTTGTTCGAAGAATACGAGGAAAGTACTTATTGAAAAACAAGTTCTTGAACTCGTCCCATTCCATTGACTCAATTTCATCTCTTTGCCTCATATTCTTGATAATATTCCACCGTTGATCAGATTCACCTTCCAAACAATATACTGCTAAGATGAATTTATCATGTTCAGAACATTGAAGAACTGAAAATATCTTTTCAGTAGTACTGATCCATTATTCAGCAACAAGTGGATTAGAAGTCCCACTAAAAGAAGGTGGACGTTGCCTCATGAAGGACTCAATAGAATATTGTTCCCTTCTCTGCTCATTTGGATGTCCAGAATGATTCATAGCTCGTGTAAGTATATCAATAAGATTTTGCACTCCATCTCCCATAACATTTGTTTGTTCAGGAGGACAATCATTGCATTGTCCATTGCATTGATCAACACGGTTCCTTCGGGTTCCATCCATCGTCTAAAACCCAAAAATAATAGTGTGAGAGGAAAAAATCATTCTAGGGAAAACAACATAATAAAGGGGGAGTACCCTCAATATCTATCATCTTAGGATAAATTCTAAGATTGTTAGCGCAATTCTAGGACTATAACCTATACGTATACTTACCCTTAGAGACGTCCCTAGACATACCTTAGAAATATCTCTAGGGATCTCACTAAAGTTCTCGCATCCTAGATTCCAAAGGTTGACTAAACCTTTCCTCTGATACCAACTGTAATGACCCATACTTTACATACATTGTTAATACTTCAAAATTAAAGCACACTTATTACAACATATGACAAAACCACAAAGGACCGTATAGATATAGTGTCTTTAGAAACTGGGAAACATAAACAACTGGTTCATAAATCTTCTACAGTGTCTCCCATTTATTTCATCATATCTAGGGTCCCTTTTAGCATATTCTACTTAATATCCATCTTCCTGACCTGGGGAAAAGAAAACATAAAAGGGTGAGCTCAAATGCTCAGTAAGTGTAAACAAAAGAAATATCAATCACATCATATACATAGGCACATAACTTTTGGAAATATTAACCTGTAAAAGAGATCATAATTTCATAACCTGGGATAACTCATGGCAGTGAAATGTAATCACAATAATAATAACTTAAAATATTAAACTTTTTGGAATACACACATAATCATAGAGAATCATTTCTTGTTAGTCAAGACTCATTTCCAAGACTATCTTAGTGGACAAAGTCCCTTTCTGAACTGAGTCACCCTCGTTTCAGTCCAGTTTCACTGAACCGGTATAACCTACCATTCCAGCCATGTCTATCTCATGAGATATAAAATCGTTACCCAATGCATTGGAGGAAGATATAGTTCCCACCCATCTCATAATGATACCATTATTATGTGTGCCACAAAATCATAAATCATACATCATTGCATAACCCATGTAATACAAATGGGAATCTTAAACATCATGACATCATAAAACAATTCATATAAGATAAAGGAATTCATAAAAATAATTCCATCACAACATAATCAAATCAGTGTAATAATAGGGATAAAAACAGAACCCTTTATTATCTTAGATGGAAAATAATTTTGATAAAACACATGAACTCTATTCTTGAGGAAAATATCCTTTCTTCTTCAAAACACTTTTCCTTTCTTAACATGTCATACAATTATAAACTAAAAGAAGTTGATTAAAAATAAAAGTGAAAAAATATAAAGAATGCTTCTTGGAAATAAGTTTTTAAAAATCCATTCATGTCATATAAGTTAAAAAAAACATTCTCCTCGTACTTTTGTCGGAAAAGTCAAAAAAGTACCTCGTACGAAAAACGACAAAAGATTCCTTTCATATCTTTTACTAAAAACTCACCGAAGGGTAAAATTGGATTTAAAAAATTGTAGGTGGATGGAAATAATATTACATACTGGGGAAACATGGATTTGGATGATAAAATACACCCCAGTAAATACCAATGTATAAACAATGTCGGATAAAAATAAGATTGTGATATTTCCCTAACCTTAGGTCCGATTTTCTTCGTAAGTGTCCGAACCTCCTGTATAATGATTTAAATAAGGTCATTGACTTATTACAGAATCATATTCACTGTTATGATATCATATATGGTTCACTTATGACTTTTTATTACCCATTCATTTGTAAATTTCATGTTAAAGAGCGTTTTGGGTAAAATTGTTTCATTTGTCGTCCGTGTTTTGACTTGTAATTATTCATATGATTACTTAGATCATGATTAATTAATTCCATAATATAAAACATGATTTATATATATATATTCAGAATATACATATATATAATAAATCAGTAAATGGAAAGAAATACACCGTTCATGGAGACGGTAGTCCGTATGTACGCATGAACGCTGTTTTCGTTTCCTTATTGAATTGAATGGAATTAAGTAGATGACATACATATAAATATACATAAATCTAGTATCATTATTATGTCATATATTTCATTAGTACTTATTATATATACTTTATAATCATTCATGAATGGTTAATCATTGAGAATGAATCTCATCGCGTCATGGAGACGGTAGTCCGTACGTACGCACGAGCGATGATATCGTTCCCATGGTCGTGGAATTGTGTTGAAGTGTATGTATACTATTTCAGTATTAATATCAATTTATAATAATCATATATAGTTACTAATTACACCATTATACCCACCAATTATGGTGGTGTCGGAAAATAGATTACATCACGGCGTGGAGACGGTATTCCGTACGTACGCACGCGCGGTGATTTCCTTTTTCCGTAGGATGGATAGAAGGTTAATTAGAGATGTTTCATATTTATAATAACATATCAGTATATAAGAATTACTGATATTATTACTTTATCATGAAACAACTAAAGAAGAAGAAGTTGAAGAAGAAAGAAATTGAAAATGATCGGTAATGGATATTACCTCTTTTTGACACGCCTTCACTTAACCTCCACTAAAAGAACTGAAGATGATCTTTGAATAAGACCAGGACCTCTAGGATGATACTAGGGAAGTGGAGAAGAGATTTTGGTTGGGTTTTTCCGAGCATGAATGCTCATATTGGTGTGAGGAGGAGAGGGAGGAGGTTCCCTTTTATAAGGGAGGAGAGGGGCATCTTAGGAAAATCTCAAAATATTATTTTATATTAAGGTCAAATTCGGTTTATAATGGTTCCAAATGGTCTTATTTCGAAGATAAAGTGGGGATGGGTCTAAATCCTCTCATCCAATAGTATTTAGACAAGTTTAGGTTATTATTTTAACCTTATCATTTAGATTTAACATTAAGCTAAATAATTTTACTTTTACCGTGTCTTCTTGTGTTCTTATACTATAAGGTTAATAAACATACTATATCAAACCAAAAGAACCCCAAGTTGTTTATTATTAATATATATAACCTTATATAAGTCATTTGGCGGAACCTTATATTTTTAGGAATAAAATAACAATTAATAATATAATATTTGTTTTAAAAACTATTTTATGTCAATTTTGACACTATTTAGTAATTGATTTTTGTAAAAATCATAACAGAATGATAAGTTCGAACAAAGTTAATTAACTCAATAACAACATGTCATATTAACCTAGAAAATTATTGTAATTCATAAAAATTCTCAAATTATACTTATTTAGGTATTTATAATATCAATTATTCTATTTTTTTTACTATTATGGTAAATACTGCATCATCATTGTGTCATACTTAAATTAAATTCTTTAAAGTCTAAAAATTACAAATAAAATACCATTATGTAGGAAATATTTTTATCTTTCTAATGTATATTTATAGTCGAATTTATATTATGTATAACCCCATATTAAAAATTATTTAGTTATTAAACTTTGATTTTAACTATTTTAACTCTTCTTTGAATTAAATAATAATAAATGTCCTAATCTAATCCAAGTGGGCCTAAATGATAATAATTTACACTTAAGGTTGTTTTTGGTCGAGATACACTTTTACAATAGAATTAGGACATGTGTTAGGGTAATATTAATATCATTCTTATCCTTAATTACCCTATTTACTTTTAACTGTGGTAAATAAAAGTAAAAAGTTACTATTCACCAAAAATTATGTTTATCTCATTGAACCACATTTTACTTACTGACATCAACCGTGTCTCTCGGATTTTTGAAATTCCATTCACAGAATCGGTAAAATTATGTTTTATGAAAAATTCAGTTTTTTAACTACCACTTATTAGTTTCACTATTCATAAAAAATTGATGTTTTTCAGAACAATGCCAAAATTTCATCCTAAGCTATATTTCATATTCCGAATTCAGAAATGAAGTCTATTTTACCAAATTCATAACATAGAAGTTGCTTTAATTAATTTTATAATTAAATCCCACTGTTAAAACAAATAGCGTGTTTTTTAAGAAACAATATCTATCAAAAGATTGACACTTGTTTATGTCTGGTTTAAATGTGAAATTACATCCAATGACCAAAATTGTATTAATTAGTAAAAATATATTCTAAATATAATTTAAAACCACTCAAATTAATAATTTATCACAATTAATTATTTCGATTAAAAAATTTGTTTTTAATTATAATTTAGTAATTCTCACTATTCATCAAAATATGAAAGTTATCCGAAAAGTACCAAAATTTCACCTTAGGCTAAATTCGATACTCAGAATCCAAAAATGAATTCCATTTTGAAAAATAGAATTTACAAAATTTCAAAAAGTGGTTATTACTATTCATAACGGCTAGTATTAATAGTATTTTAATAGCATATCGTTGTTTAGTGAAACTCGTTATTGCGTACTACACACGCTATCGAGGAAGGTCGCGATTGCGTGTAATGCAAGGCAATTCAAGGATGCGTGTTGTGCAAGCTCCTTTTGGTGTAGCGTTCAACACAAGACATTAGTGAAATTAAAAGAATGTTTTTCATAAAATCTTGGGCTGTTACAATTAAATAAAAAATTTTAAAAAAATTTAATCCATTTTTTAAAAATAATATTAACCAATCATTAAGAACATATTTAAATTTTTTTAAACTGGTCTAAATTATTTTATTGTATTTGTTAAAAAAAATTTAAACGAGTATTGAAAAATGGTTAATGGCAATTTTTAAGAACTATTTTCATATTTATAATTTTATTTTAAAAAATTATTATACAATTTTAAAATAAAAAATAATAATTTAAACCAATTTAAAATGTTTTAAAAAAAAGTCTACCATTTAAGAAACTAGTTTAATTTTTTAGAACTAACTTCAAATCGTTTAAAAAAATTCTTAAAAATGATTCAAAACTAGTTGAAAAAACTATTCTACAAAATCCATTTTCAATATTTCCTTAGAAACTATATTAAATGAATTTTTGATAACTATTTAGAACTTGTTAAAAAAATTAAAATACTAAAAAATAAAAAGCACATGTCAAGATAAATAGAATGAACTGATAACACATAAATTATCTTATATATATTAACCACCACTACTTAAGGTACAAATTTAACTAGAAAAAATTTAATAATTGATTAATCATATGTAATATTTTTATTAAACCCAATGGGTGGAATTATTGTGTCAACTTCATCCCCTATCAATAAAAATATTTCATATAATTAAAAAAACAACACTATATTGAGGTCTTAAATGATGTTACTAGAAAAATACTTATTCTCCACTGATTCAATAATATAAGTCTCATTGGTAGCTAATAAGTGAGTCATGTCAATAATTATAAAACCACAATCATTAATAAAGGTTCAATATCATTTCATTGAATAAATCCCAATGAATTTCATTAAAACAACTTGAACATGGGGGTAATAATACAATATTATTATTTTCTCAATAAATTAATAATATGACATATTTTTATATTGGGGCCTACTATGTGATTCTATAGAACACTAATATGTTATTTCAATTAACATAATTTTATAATAATGTGTTCTCATGTTCAATTCTTGATCATTTATATAAAATGTTTACCAATTTATTACCAAGGATATGTATTTACAAACAAAATAATTTGGAAAAATATAAAATGATCTTAATTCTTGAGAGACAAAGGAAACATATAAATTAAATTATTGTAATATATATTAATATAAAAATTAAATTAATATATTTATTTATTTATTAACGCAATTGTCTTACATTCTATTTCAACCAAATTGGAAACTTATTACTCTAAAAGGTCTCTCTCCTTAAAAAAGTTAATGAATAATGAAATCTACTAACAATTATTCTATGTTCCATATATATAATGATAATAAAAATTTATATGTATTTGAAACAATGTAGAATGAGATAACATGTACATGTTCAAATTACTTACATGATGTAGTAATTTAACAAATCAGAGTTAAAGAAGACTGCGTAATTTTCTATGTCCCACACATTAGGCATCAATAAAGCCAATATATATAGCCTTTAAATTCCCCCTATTAGGGGTTGATAAGGAATGTTGGACTTAAATTTTTATAAATCTCATATTTATTTTTCAATTGTTAGATACATATAATGTTCACATCCTCAAAACTAATTGAGAAAGAATACATTTATTCTTGAGTTAGATAATATTTCACAATGGATCAGTTAGGATGCCTATTTTTATATACATAAGAAAACAGTGTATATATACTCATTTAAATTGGATACATACACCACAAAACACTAGTTCCCCCAAATATTTATTTCAGTGTGAATATAGACAATTATAAGCGACATGAAATTCAAAAATAGGAGGGAAAATGTTTCTCTAATTCTTAGAAAAGTAATGATGCATATCCTAAATTGTTATTAATAAAGACAATTAAAACCATTTGGAAAAATCACTTTCACGGTTACACTTTTAGATAGTATATAGAAGATTCCAATTTGAATAAATTCAAGAAAAAGGATGTGATAAACATTATTTTTCAATGATTTACATTGAAAACCCTCTTATATTAATTTGTTCAGATATGTTTACTGAATATACATAAAAAAATTATAGTCAATAATAAATATAAAAATTGTTTTTTCTCTGAATGTGCCATCACATAAGAAGAAAAGTTAATGTTTCATTTATTTTCACTTATACACAATGGATGCAGTTTTGGTCAACACCCTAGTCTACGAAGTCATACTGAAATTGTTAATCATTTTTGGTCACCCCAATTTCACATATAATAATTTAATTTAGTATTTCATACGTAATTTTCTAAATTTGAAATATATATAAATAACAATTTAAAAAATTTGATGGAAAATTTGGAAAATCAATGAGGATACCCTATTATTTTTAGTTGTAATTAGATTCAGTGGGAATATAATTCTACTTTCTAGACATCATCAGACCTTTACCGAATAAAAAAATAAATATGTAAATTCAATAAGAACATTATTTTGAATCATTTACTAGGTGGCTTCTTAGCCTCAAATATATTATAAAACATTCGATGGTTATACCTATGTAGATGATCCATTGGAATGAATTAATGATTTTCCATGAAACTGAAACTGTAATAATTTTTAAGACTTGTTGATCATGTTTTGTTTCTTTAATATTGGATAGTTTATCCACTGTTATCAAATTAGATAATACTTCATAAATAGGTAAATAATTTATCTTCCACATATGTGTAGCACACATATGAAATATATTTTTCAATGAAGTATCATATTTGTGAACACCCACGTTAAATATATACAAAAAATATTTTATTAAAGTTCTCACGCCTACATCTATATCATTTCAAGGATCAGAAGGTACATATATGAGTATAATAAAGAAAGTAATTGGTTTCCATGAACATAAATGGGGGAAGGTGATAAATGTGAAAAAATGGCATGTTGCTGTGAGAAGTAATCATATGACCAAACAGATTGAAACCATCACATGATAGACCCAACCTTACATTATGCACCTCAGATTAAAATTTTGGATACCAAATATCAAATGTAAATCATACGAATAAATATTTTGGATAAGACTACTCACTGTATTTAATTATCATAGAAATATTCAATTACATATTTTCTAATATTTCATCAGATGTGAAATGATTTTAGATCATATGAATTAATAGAAAGAACCACATTAGTTTTTGAGGAACATGAGATGGTGTTATATCTATATTGAAGTTCACAGTTTTCTCCCAAAAAAACCAGAAATTATTTAGGAATCCAAGAATTTCATTAGTCTAAAATCCATGAGACTATCTATCATCCATGCCATTTAATTATTTGAGGTAATACATAAAAAATATAGAAGTAAATATTTATAAAAGTTATGAATATAATTGAAGGTAATATTAGATATTACAACCATGATTTCCCCATGATTTTATGGAATTAAAAATTCATTGTTTCATTTTAATTCCTTCCCAATATACAAGATTCCAATCATTATCCATTGATTTTTTCCCAACCTCAACATCATACTTTTCATTAGTTTCCTCATTTATACAGGTATCACTATATTATATCATCAGCATGCTATATTTCTTCTAACAATTCATATATGGAAATTGGTCTAATTTCAAATTCTCCAAAGCATGCCTTTTCTTTCACTGACAAATAGTCATATTTTTCACTTTATCTCTATTTTGAGACAATACATAAAAGTTTTTTTTGAAGAAAACTTTTGTTATATGGTATAAAATCATCCCTATTTTAGCAAGTTATTAAAATGTTGTTATAATAAGGGATGAATATGGGAACACTATATGAATTATTGTTAAATTAAAAATCAAAAAACTAATCCAACTTCTCTTGAATCTCCATTGATGTCCAATTTGTTTCATACATCCATGTTTTTTCCATTCTATTAGATTTTTCTAAAAATATCAACATAATAAAAAATAATTATAAAATTCATGAAAACTATGAATCTTATGAATATAATTTAAAATTATTCCAGGTCTATTAATTTTTATATATTTTTTATCTTTTTTTCAATTCAGTTAAGTCCATATTTATTTAGAAATAAATTCCAATTAAATGAATATTCCTTTATTAATATATAATTTTTTTAAAAAAATTCTTGTTATGAATATGAAATAATGAAAAATTAAATATACCTTTATTTTTCATGAAAAAAAAATATTTTAGAAAAAACATTTAGTGTTTATATGATGTATTGAAATTATAGGAATGTATAGGTTACTATTAACTTTAAAAAATATGGGAAGCAATCGATTGATGTATAAAAGGGGATATTAATCACAATTATGTTGCATTTATTTTGAACCACTTGAATAGGTATTACATGATTTAAATTAAATATAAAGTGTATTATTTTATCATTAAGAAGTTAATAATTCAATTTCAAAATATAATTAGATTCCTTCATGAGATACAGTTCTTTAGTTAACAATGTGGTATGGAATCACTATTAGACTACATGAGGTTCAGGGTTAACTTCACAACTATCCCAAATAGGGGGGGGGTGTTATTGGTAATACAGAAGTAATGACACTATAAAAGTGGTGAGGACTATATTGGTTGTAGGCATCATAGTGTTAATATTCATATATGGGGTATTTAAGCCAAAAATGGGAATTTGATACTAGAAAATAGTATTTTAACAGATAGTTATGGATCTTGAAGTCCAATAGAGTCACCAACCTCATTGTTGATAAATGGCCTTTAGGCTAGAAGAATGGGCTTTAAGATGCAAGAATTATTGGTCTACCAATATGTAATAAAATAGCTCCAGTGGTGGATTTCCAAACCTAGTGGGGAGGGATGAGGATTTACCAACTATGGTTTTTGGGCATGTGAGTTGGTTTTGGTGTTGTAATCTTCTCTAATAGTAATAACATATAATATTCAGCAAAATAGATATGCATAATTTTTCACCAATTTGAAATAAATTAATACTCATAATCATTCAATAATTTAAATTGAAATCATGAATTACTAAAAATTAATGAATAATATCATATCACAATTCTAAAAATGAATTTACTTCTAATACAAAAATAAAACAACCATGATTTATTTTGAATACCAAATATCTTTACCCAATCCTAAATTTATTTATGGAAATGAGTATTGTTCATTTTTAATCACTAAAAAAATCATTGAAATAATATTTAAGTCAAATCCATTTTAAATAACTCTATATTTATTTGTATAATATTTTTTTAGAAAACATGTATACATCATTATAAAAAACAACATCATAGATTTTTCTTGAAAACTACAATTTGAGAAGGGAAAAGTCCCTTTGAAAATAATAAAATCATTACATTAATCACCCATATCCCAAATTTCATAGCTCTATCTCATGATAAAAATAAATACCATATACATATAAAACCATAACATTGAACTCATTTACATCAATGAGTAATAACTAAACATAATAACACACAAAAACTCCAATAATCCTATGAAAAAACACATATTTATTATCTAATAATGAAATTTTAATATCATAAAATATCATTTTTTACAAAAACCGTGACAAAATATTTCTTCAATCATGTATTGAAAATAATTAGTTGTTTTAAAAAAAACCTTTTATTCTAATATAGATATTTAAAAAATAAAATAATATCAAAATAAATCTACCAAAAATGAAATTTTATTTGAAATTTTATTTGATCCAATTTTAAAGATACTCAATACATTAATATAATAAGTTTTACTAAAGGTGAATAAAAATTTATTACCATATTAACACTCCCTAAATTATTAAACATAGACTAATATCATGACCATTTTTGTTTTTTAAAGCCAAGTTATAAAATATAACCCAAATTTAATACATGAATTTCATTATAAGCATCTAGAGATCAAGAATTGATGTATTCCCAAACAATGTTCCCATTAAACCACAAAAAACATTACATTAGAAATAAATACTGGGAAATTTTAAAATTCAACACAAATATAACTCATATAATTCATATAAAATACTACCACTTTAATAAAATATACTTCTATAAAATTAAATTTCAAATATTAATGATGATTTATAAATAGAAAATCATAATTGCATTATATTTTTGATCATTAGATATTTAAAGTGTGAATATATTGAAAAAAAGTATAAAATATGATATAATATTAACATAATAAATATACTGCGATGATTTGACCAAATAATCATTGTAAGAATGATGAATTAAAGTACAATGAAATAATAATTGAGGAAACCAATGTAATCGAAGATAAAAAAACCACACCATATAGGGAACTTATATAGAAGAAGGAAATAGGGTTTCATAACCCAGTATTTGTGTTGGCCATTACAAATAGTTATTTGAAAAAATTGAATTTCCCATTGAAAACCAACCTATACAAAAAATTATATAAAAACCCATTCATACATGGGACCAATACTAATGGTTTTTTTTCAAACTGTGGGTAGAGTTCCATAGTTATATATAGAGATTCTAGCAATGTGGTTTTCAATATATGGATGTACCTAAAATATATTATGTAAAAGGTAATGGAAATCCTACTCACACTCTTATTGTTAATTGGGAAAACATTTATTTCATAAATAATTTTACCCACATTCCACCCATTATAATGAGATTTTGGGATCCAATGATATCCATATCCAACAGGTATTTTGTACAAAATTCAATTGATTACGTAAAAATATATTTCTCTATAATAAAACCATCTAGCCAATATTTATTTTTTAAATACCCTTTAAAAGTCATCATATACTATTCAATTTGTAGCATCAATCTATCATGTATATGACCACATAGTTAGATCAGTCCAACCAAGTAAAACATTAAGTGAACCCTGTTATCAAAGAATGGCAGTGGAAAAAACATATCCTTTTTAGTTAATAGGAAAAAATGACATTTATACTGTTGGATACATTGTTGAGTCTATAACTTTACTAAATATAGGTTTGAAAAATAAAAAATATTGGCTACTCTATGAGGTGATTTTTTGTGAAGATTTAAATGTGAAGCTACCTGTATTAAATATTGCATCCAAAGATGATAGTCATGTGATTTTAGACACTTTAACTTCAAATCAGTCATTAAACTCATATTATTTATATTTGATGATTACCCCTCTAGTTATATTTTTATAGAAATTACCAAAATGATATCTATATTACATAGAAGAGTATAAGATAATGGAGGAAGAAATGTAAAAAATTTACAATTCACTAGAACGAACACATCCTTTACAACTATGCCAATAATGTACAGTCTATCATTATTGAAATATATTATTTTTTCTGGTGAAACTTATAAAATTAAAATTATAATATAATATATATTTCTATATTCATATAATCAATACATGGTTCGATGTTAAAACAATTTGAGTGTAGTAATTAAGAAAATGGATCATGTTTTCCAATTGGTTTTCAAAAGATTATTCAAATAAGGATTAACAAAATCAGTGACTATATCCTTTATTATATCAAATATTTGATCACCTATTTGTGGATATAGTGTTTTTACATATTCTAAATTCCAATAAAATTATATTATCTAATAATAGTATTTATTTCACTGGGGTGAAAATTTGTGATATACTCAAAACATAGTCTTCAAGGAATGTTTCTACCTAACTGAGTGCACATCTTGTTCGTAAATACGAAATTATAAAGTTCCATAGATTATATATCTTGAAAAACTTCCATAATAATGAACATCATTATCATCCCATAAAATATGGATCTCAATGCAAAATTTTCATTTTTATAACAATCATACAATTTAGCACATGAATATCACAATAATTTTAGATATTTAATCAATAGACCCAACTAAAAATACATATCATTATTTTGTAGATTGGATCCCGATATAAGAAGAAAAAACATAATCTAGTTTTGCATCATGTCTAAATTTGGTGGAAGGTAATAATTTGACAACATAATTTTCCATGTTTTTTCAGTACTACTTCATACACTAAAAATATTCTCCCCATTTGTAGATAGGACAAGACAAATGTTTATTTCCACATTACCAAATTCCGTGTACATGTGATCAATTTTATTCCACTGTATATAGCCTATTAGGAAATTTTTTCCCATCTTGAAATCTTTTACATTCTTTCCAAGTTAATTTTCTAACACTCTACTCACTTATATATAGCAACCTAAATAATTAAAAGTTCCACGAAACATTCAAAATAATTGATTCATATTCCTTTTATCAAGACACGATAATTATAAAGAATTGTTTATTTGACTCATGGTTCTTTTTAAATGATATAAAAATATTTGGATAGGAATGAATTTTTATAATGATCATACCCATTGAATGTAACTTTTTTTAGTGTTATATGTTTTTCAAGGAAGCTTATTACTGTCATGACCTGACCCAATGGGGCCTGGGCTACAACTCCCCAATCCCACCTCCAGTAGGATAGGGGTAGAAGACTTGTTCTGTGTTGGAATATTAGTGACATGGGATTCATTTAATATGTACCTACACACATGCACACATCTCAAAGTTCACAAAATGATGAAATGTAAAAATACCACTAAGTAAAAAATGCATGCATGCATCAATATCCCATAACCAGAGTAAAATATAAGTACTGAACGAGATTTAAGGGGGAAACAACACCCAAACAAACTGTAAGACCGTCCAACTATCTTAGAAGGATGGGATCATTGTCCAATAAACTGTGAGAAATACCATCATCCTAGTTCTCATAAACACCTCGGTCTGTTTAGATCATTAAGCTCTGCCATTATCGGGTCCTCATTGGACTCCAATGAAAGGAATGTGGTCTTCAAAAGACACAAAACATGAGTAGGAAAATTTCATGAAGGTGTGAGTATAAATATAATCAGTAGGTACCGCAAAACACCAAAAGAAACAAGGATAAAATAATTTGAAACAGTCCATTTGACCTAGCATGAGGGAATCAAAATCGAGAAAGAAACTCCATCCTGAACCATCCTAAGCAACACATGATAAGTCAGCTTGGTGTAGAAGGGGTGTCCACCCTGATATATGAGAACACCATAAGAACACCCAGAAATCACCTAGGTATTCGTATCTCAAAATCCAAGTCTCATATGGTTCCAACCTCATAGCCAAAAACATGATTCTATTCGTAGTCTCTAACCATGACATGAAACTATGATAACACACTCCACAAGCTTAGCCATCCTAGAAGGAACCCGTCTAAGAGAAGAAAAACTATAACATTCTTAATTGAATTTTCAAGTGAAAGTGCTCCATCGGGAATATATTACTATTTCTAGATATTATGACCAGCACCAGAGGTCCCGTCGTCGTAACCTTGCACCAGAGAAAGATAAAAACCCCCAATGGAGAGGCCCAAACATCAACACATCACACAGTTGTGGGAGCACTACTAAAGACTATGCACAATATACATTCTCTATAATGAGATAGAATGGAGGGACCCACACCTTTCCATTTTCCCAGAGTCTATGGGGTACTTATCATAACTAACCCTCGAAACCTCTGTCGCTTTTTCATGGAGTGTCTTTCACCTCAATTCATCAAGGGATCACTCAATCCTTACTATGTATCATTCATATCAAGTGAATGGTCCCTTTCCTCTTAACTGTATACCATATCATAGGGAGCTCCAACTCTGATGGAGGACCCACTCCCCAATTTTACTCAGATATAGGGTATTACTACTCCATAAGAGAGTACATGCACCCTGAAATTATATGGTTGTACCACTCAAAGAATGGAGGACCCCCACCCTATTATGATAGGGGATTACTACTTCATGGATCAAGGACCCACACCCTACCCCAGTAGGGGAGTACCACTCCGTTGATAGAGGACCCGCACCCTGTTCGATGGGGAAGTACCCACTCTGTTATACCATTCCTAATGGGGACCCTTACATTTACATGGCTCAAGAGTACTATGCTCGTTTTAAAGGACCCTCTCCTTAGCTCGGTAGGGGAGTAATGACCATGCTAAAAAACATGCATTGAGGACCAGTTCCTTGAAACATAAAGGGAGTACCAACTCCTATAATAGATGAATCATTGCCTCCAATGGTAGGTGAGTACCCACTCAATATTTATGTCATATATGGAGGATTCATTCCCTAATCCAATAAGGGATTACTATCCATCTTTACAAAAATCAGAAGGAAACCCGTACGCTAGTCCATCAGGGTAGTAACACCCCGAAGTATACTACCCAAAGGAAATGAACCCATGAACATGGAATTGGGATTTCTATATTTAACTTAGAAGAGAGGTAATGGAAACTCTCACCTTGAAGATGCATGGGAGTACCAGTCCCATCATCTCTCTTCATGAACCACACTAATCTCCCACATCATTTTAGTGCAGCTTCGCAACAGCCTCACTCAATATTCAAAACCTCATATCTCATAAGATTCAACAGATTACACCGTCACATTTTAGGTGGAAAATCACCCAAGATAGGCTACTGACAATCCTAAATCAGAATATTGGAGAAGAAGATATAGAAGATAGAAGATGTCAGGATAATCGACTAGGAGTACACGGTGTGCATCGGGGCACACATGCCCCATGATCCCACCAAAGATCCTATACATGTTTCCTATCAAGGTGACTTAGAAACCCATTTAGGGAAAAATTGTGTAATGTAGGTACACACTATGTCCCTCATCACTCATCCTCTGGCCATGTTCTACTTCCACACAGACTGGCCAAATGTGTCCCTCACAATCTGTGTATCCCATACTTCATGGCATGTTTTGGCTAAATGGCCACCAAACTATGTACTTTATATCGTTTCATGTACTATACCCCATGTCCATGTGCCTTTTCCATGTTCTAGTACATGACGATGTAGTTTCACACAGTAAACCCATGCCTTGTCTTATGGTAACATGGTTTGGGGAACTATACAACGTATAGTCCCCAAAGTTCATCTTCATAGAATAGAAATTTATACATGGGGTGTTTCACCGAACTAAACACCATGTAGATAGTAATTAATGTCATTAATTTCATGAAAAATTCTCTTGATTCACCCCATTCATCCCCAAACCAACAGACCTACCTAGCAGGAATAAAAAAACAATTGTATTTGGGATATAGAACCTTAAAAAATGCATAACGAAAGGTATCATGACCAAAAATAAAATTTTACTACCTGAATGGAGAAACCTTGAAGCTATGAATGTTTAGTGACACCCAAATCATGTTTCCCTTTGATTAGATGATGATTTTCATCAGAAACAGAGATCAACAAAACCTTATGTCTTCTATTTTCCATTGGTTTGTTAATCACCAAATAGAGGATAGGGGGATAAGGATTGGAAATTTCCTCATTTGTGCATCATATTCCATAGGGTAGGGGTTGGGTTTAACAGAAATTGGTTTAAATTTGATTAAACTATTTAATTCCCCTTTCAATTACATGTCACCAAAAAACCCATGATTGAATCTTCTGGCGCGAATGACCTTAGGTAGCGCCTAGGGTAATAATGATGTTATAGACATGACTGTGATATCCGAAATCCAATTTGGTACTCTGATGTGATTTATTCATGTTTCAAAAGAAACTAATTGTGCACGGAAAAATATATTTAATATTTCTAAAATCACCACATCGAGGCTCCCTGAGCCCTGAATTCCTATATCGGCTTAGTTCCTGGCTCCAAAAATATTCTTTAAAATATTTGGAAGTCTAATTGGTCAAAATAAAATTCATTACATTTTCCTCACCTTAAGTATTTTAATCCCAAAAATAATAAAGCCTAAGAACAAGGAAAGAAACTGATCTTCCAATTAGAATCCAATGATAGTGAGCTCACAGTGGGCTATTGTACTTCTTAAAAGCACACACATTGAAGAACCACTACGATCAAACCACTCCCAAGTACATCTTCTTCTAGGATAAAATTGTACAACTAATGAGAACATGTCTCATTACTTGAGAAAATTGGTAAAGAAATAAACACCACGATCCATTGGTAATCATAGGCTCTTGTGGTACACCACCATGCTAACATGATGTAGTTACTAACAGAACCCCATAGTTCACATCCACAACTGGATGGACTGTATAATATCCTCCTTAAGAGTTTTTCATTAAAGGTTGTCACTGAACATGTGAGGGAATTCAAAAAATATACAAGGATTCCAAAGAGTAAACATAAGGTCTTACAAAACAATTAACCTATAAACCTCCTTCTATAATATATCTCACTCAAACAGAAACCCTATCACACCCACTGGTGGAATCCCAATTTATTATGGATGGTAGGAAACCAATCCACATGGTAGAAACATTGTAAGGTATAACTATTCTGCTATGGAATGATTCTAAGCAAGTCTCTCTCTCTCAAGGCCTCAAATCTAAAGGGTTTGAGTTGGGAATCATTGATGGAAATTCCAAGACCTACACTGACACTCCATCGCATAAACTCACCTTAAAACCAAAAGTCTAAGAAAATAATCCACCACAACTTAATACCTTCTGATTTTGGTGGCACCGACTCTAATATTTGATTTTGGGCATGTCATAAAAAAATTTCTCAATGGGAAAACGTACCCTTTCCATGTGAGTTCAATGCTACGTCATAATACACCACATCCATCTCAAGAATGTCATGTACAATGATCAAACCAAACATAAGAGGGTAAAAAGGGCTTCCCAAACAAACACTAAAACTTACTCGGCCCACTATCGTAACTACCAACACGGGGTACAACCGATGCCCTGCATCACCCTGGTTAATCCATGAGAAAAATGGAGATATAAAATAGTATTTCATAATAGTGTCTAAATATTTATATTGTAGAAAGTATAAAGAACACAAGGTGTACTTAAGTTCATCCTAAAAGAATACATGTCAAAGAGCTCTATGGACTAGGACTATCCTCTCCCACACCTTCCAGTATCCTCGGCCTGGCATGGACCACCTGGGGGTGGTGGTTGAAACACCTCGAACTAAATACCACCTCCTCTCACTCGATCAGCTCCTTTGCCTCATCTTCCACCTTGTGAAACTCCTTTCTCCCAGAATTATCTCTTATAATGCAGCCGGTAAGCAGGCTCCCTCTTTGTATCAATGTGGGTCAGATAATGTCAAGAAATATTTTACCAACCGTCACAAGCATAACACCACCTATCCTGTGGTTGACCAGATCATTAATGATGATTCTATGCCACTGGACAACATGACTGAGTTTGGGCATGTGTATTCCTTTGGTTCTATAATCCTATAAACATTTGTTTGATATATCCTACTGATCCATCATCCTCGAGACTATTGTTACAGGTCACATCCACATATTCCTCAGCCCGGAAACTCTCCACCACCAGAGCTTGATCCATCACTCTGGAATAGGTGGGAATTAAAAAAAGAATAATGCATTCCCTAATATACTCATGCTAGCCCTGAATAAAAGTTCATGCTATGAAAAAAAGATCTAAAATCATCTATCGGTTGTATCGTTACATGTCTATGAGTTCCAATAAAATCTCTGACAATGTAATGCTACCCTGCTCAAGATGTATTAGATCTTTGATACACACAGATCTCAACATGGTTGGGTAAAAATATTCCCTAAAGTTTCACTCAAACTCTACCAATATGAGTTTCACCTAATCATGGGTCTGTATCACCAAATTCCACCATCACCTAGCTGAACCTTGGTGAAGGATTGCTGCTAGGGCCACTATCTGAGAAGAAGATGTCCTTAGAAATTAGAAAACTTGTCTGACTACCTAGAAATAGTAATATTCATCCTAGGGTCTGGATCACCCTAATACCTCACAGGCCAATGCCTTGGGAACTCATGTATCACACTTATCTTGCCATAATCCTTGGCCTAAACTATCGGTAAAACTTGATGCACAATAGGTGGTGACACTACAGGTGGAAAACCCAGAGGTGACACCTCAGAACCAGTTCCTTTCACTAAAACCTCATCATGGGGTAGATTTTCATAACAATAAAACCATGTAATAATATCTAGCTGTCATTATGGAGGTATCCTGAAATAGAATAAAAAATAACCATGGTCAATGAGTATATTTGGGGAGGTTACTCAAGAAAGAAAGCAAAAACCAAAACCAATTCCAATATGATGTATGTAACATTTATTTCCTAGAGAAAAGTGTGCTAATGTGCATAGTCCAAATTAGGTTATCATAGTCGTAGTGAATAGATATGTTGGATGCCACACAAAACATGAACATTTTTCTAGAGAGACATACTAGAATAATCCTACCATTATCACTATGCAACCCAAACCATCCTCACAACATTGTAGTCCCAATTTGGAATTTACCTTCTCTAATAACTCTATATCATGACTCAACCGGATAGGGCATGGGCCACAACTCCCAAAGATCACCTCCAATAGTCTAGGAGCTAGCAACTAGAGTTGTTTAGGAATATTACATTTAAGGGAGGCATTTACTTTTTTACCTCTACACATGCACAAATGTCCATGTTTACAAAATTATGAAATGAAAAAAAAACAATTAGTACTCAATGCATGCTTACATCTATATCCCACAACAAGAGTAAAACAGAAGAAATGAAAGTGAATGAAGGGAAAACAATTCCCACCAGTGAAAAAAATAAATGAATCCAATCTACTCAGAAGGAGGGGATTTATGACAATTGAAACTACCAAAAGGCTCCTCATACCAGCTTCAGTAGATAAAGAAATATGTCTAGATCACTAATATCTTCCTAATTCAAGTCCTCTGTGTACTCTATCGAAAGTAATATGGTCTTCACAAGACAAAAAACATGGGTAGGAAAATACCATGCAGGGGTGAGTATAAAAATTCTCAGTAGGTTCCCCAAGACCCCTAAAAGAATAAAATAGCTATTGAATGTCACCAGTACAATCTACCTAGCCATAGGGAACCCCAATTGAGAGAGAAACTCCATATTGAACTATCAATAGTTGTACATAAATATTTAGCTCAGTCTACAAGGTGTGTCAACAACAACATATGATAACATCGTAAGGACTCCTAGAAATCACCTAGATATACTTATCTCATACTCCAAGTCTCATGAGGTTCCAAATTCATAGCTAGCAAGAGGATTCTTTTCATAGGCACTAACTATAACAAGAAACCCAGAGAACACACTAAACAAGCCCATCCATCCAAAACGGAACCATCCAGAGAGATTCACTCCATTGAGAAGATCTCTACCATTACTAATGGTATGTTTGAGATTAATTGATACATTGACAACATCATACTAGGTCCAGCTATTATGTCTAGTACCAAAGGTCCTATGTTCATCACCTTGAACCTAGTGAAAGCTAAATTTACCCAAATGAATAGGCTGACCCCTCAGCCCTACAAATATTTTTTGGTGAACATCCCTAGCCTATGAACTTCATGAATTCTCTCTAACAAGATAAAATGGAGGGACCCAAACATCACCACTTCCTCTTAGTCAAGGGGGTACTGCTTTTAAATAATCCACTAAAGCCTTTTCCCTCTTATATGGAGTATCCCTCACCTCAATCCACCAAGGTATCCCAAAATCGTAACTAGGTATCATTTATATCATGTGTAGGGGTCCATTCCTTATTACAATATCTCAAATCCAAGGGAACCCCAACTCCAATGGAGGACCCACTCCCCGCTACTACTCAGAGAAGGGGGAGCACTACTCCTTATGTGAGGACCTATGCCTTGAAATGATAGAGGAGTTCCACACCTATAATGGAGAACCAACACCCTGCTTCGATAAGGGAGTAATACACCCTGGATCAAGGATCCACGCACTTATCAGTAGGGGAGTACCGCTGGATGACTAGAGGACCCAAACCCTATAGGATAAGGGAGTATAGAATCATCCAAATTGTTCACTATGGGGGACCTGTACCCTTAAATGGTAGGGTAGTATCGACCCAAGGCTAGAGGACCCGCTCCCTCGCATGGTATGGGTGTAGAAACTATGTCGAAACTATACGTATAGAGGAACCATACACTAGAATGACAGGGTATTATCGACTCTTAAAAAATAGGAACCACACACCGAAATGGTAGGGGATTATCCACTCTATCTATATGTCATATATGGAGGATCCTTTCCCAGGTCCAATAGGCGAGTACTTCTTATATTCATGAACATCACGAGGAAACCAGCACACTACTCCATCAGAGGAGTAACACCTCCTGATGAAACTATCCAAATGTAATAAACCCTAACACATGAAGTGGGGAGTCCCATAACTAACTATGTATATAGGTAAGGGAAACTCGCATGCTGATGATATTTTGGGGTACCAGTCCCATCATCTTGCCTCACAAACAACACTAATCTCCAATATCAGTTAGGTTCAACTTCAAAATAATATCAATCAATTTACACCCCATCATATATCATAAGAAATTATAGATTTTACTATTACATTATATGTATAAAATCACTCGGGATAGGCTACTCACATGCCTGGATCTGAATTCCGAAGAAGAAGATATAGAATATGGAAAATCCCAGGAGAATATCCTAGGTGTATGCGGTGTGCAATGTGGAACACATATTGTGTGATACCACCCAATAACATGGTTATGTATCCTATATACATAGTTTACCAAACCATGTAGGGGTACAAGACATGTAATGTAGGTACACACTGTTCCCCTCATCACTTAACCCCTAACCGTGTTCCACCTCCACACAGAGCGGACAACTCTATCCATCACATGCCATGTATCCCATACTACAAGACATGTCTAGGATAAATGATCAGTTTCCCGTGTAGTTTTACGGTGTCCGTGTAATGGACCCCATGTCCATGTACCATGGTTGTCTATTAGTATTCAACCATTTAGTTTCACATAGCTAATCATAACCATTTCCCATGGTCACACAGGTTGGGGTACTACCTAGTGTGTAACCTCTCCACACAGGGTGTAGTCCCCAAAGTTCATCTTCCCAAAATAATAAGGGCTACAAGGCATCTGTCTCTAATACACACATAGTGTAGACAATATTTCTAGTCAAACATTTTCTGCAAAATACCCCAATTCATCATATTCATCCCCAAAACCCACACTATAAGAGATCAATAGACATTCTATTTGGGATATAGAACCACAAAACAATGCATAATGAAAGGATCAAGAACCAAAACCAAATTCTCCTACCTCTATGGTGAAATATCCATGATTTGGATGGGAATGACACACAAATATTGCTACTTTTTGATTTGATGAGGATCTTTGTCCGAAATGGATTTTGGCAGCACCTTGCTTGGTCGATTTGGTATCAATTAATTCATCTCCCAAGGGAGGAAAATGGGAGAAGAAGAGGAGGGATATGATTTTGTGTTTAATTTTAATTAGGGTTGGGGGGAAGAGGAATTGGTTTTAATTAATTTATTCCAATTAACTCCCCTTTTAGTGCCTCGTCACCAAAATGTCTTCGATCAAAATTGACTATGAGGATGACCTTAGGTCTCAGATGGGGTAAACACGACGTTCTAGACTCATCCACATTCTCAAAAATTTAATCCAAGAAATTGTATGAGATTTATTAAAATTTTAAGAGATATTTGGCCAGTGTTACAATATATATTTAATATTTTTAATATCATTGAACTGAGGATCCCTAGGCCCTGTCTTCCCGTGCCAACTCATCGCCCGGATCCAGAAATATTCTCTAAAATATTCCAAAGTCTTATGGGAAAAATATAATTCATTAAATTCTCTTCACCTTAGTGATTTTTATCCCCTAAAATAAATATCCAAATCACAAGGTATGAAACTAAGCATCCCACAGAACTCCCATGCCGGCGAGCTCACAGAGAGTTCATATGTCTCTTACATGAACACACTTAATAGAACCACTATGATCTAACCACTATCAAGTCTATATTCAAACATGACAACATCATGAAACAAATAGTAACATATAGCGACCCAAGCCTTTTACAAATAAAATTTCATTATTCCAAGCATAAATAATCATCAGATTACAATACAAGGATCGTTAAGTCTACTGTCTTGGAAGACTAGTTACATATAGCATAAAATATGGGAATAAAAAAAACTTCTTTATTTAATATCCATAAAGAGCTTCTAACTTCCTTTGAGCTCTAACATCTTCACAGGGTACCCTGGGGAACACATGAACAATGGGATGAGCTAAAAATCCTAGTAAATGAAATAACATAAAGATACATCTCAAGCACATGATTTAGGAGGCATGACATAATGATATTCAAAGCATGAAACTTATAAAATCATTTAATATAATCATGAGATCATATACACATGGAATCATATAAATGTGGTAGAATCATAAATCATATCTTTAGTACGGTTTAAGGCTAACTGCCAATCCCATTTCCCATTGCATATCATGAGACCTAACCATACCCAATGATTTGGAGCTATATCTAGCCGCACCCATCTCAAAATATTCATGAATATTATTTCTAGATAAATAATATTTCCACATAATTAATCATACATAATCAATCATACCTAAACATAAGTGTACCCATGGAATGAATTGGGTACCACATTTGTGACATAAAACATATCCAATGGGTGTATCACAAAAGTGTCCAAGAAAGGAAAGGATTAGAAAATACATGGACATTGATAGAGTAAAATAGGAATATAGCATGGTATTTGGTGTCAAACATAAGTGACAACATATTAAAAATGCATTTTAGAAACATTAGCATTAAAACATTTTTGTGCGGTTTTAAGGAAAACACTCTAGATATTTTCAAATAGAAAATAGGACATTCTTTTATATATAACCAGAATTGAACCAAGAAGGTTTTCATAATAAAAATAATGATTTTATAAATAAAATAGTGTCTTAAAACATTGTATATAGTGCACTTGAAATTTGGGTTAAAATTTGGGAAGTCCCCAAAAAACAGGCTTGCTTATTAGAAATTTCTAAGGAGGGAATCTTTAAAAATCATGTATATCCCAGAAAGAATGTGATGAAAGGTTATTGATATAAGAATCTTCGACAACTAATCAGAATTATTATGACTCAGATAAATAGATAAGGGAACTCCATTTTGAAAGAAACAAAAGGCAACACGAAAGAACAAAGAAGGTTCGTGTAGAATTTGTTACGATTTTATCGGCATGGTATGGGGTGTGACCAAGAAGAATTTATGAGAGAGAAATGGGGTTTCTCATCACTTATAAATATATAATTAAGTATGGGGGAGGTTCTTAAACCTACCCCATAATTATCTAGTAGACATAAAATGGCATAGCATAGAGGACAATCTTGATTAAGAGAGAAAAGGAGATGATCCCTTACATTAAATTCTGTGGTGTTCTCCACTCACTACTGGAAAAGGGTTTATCCCCATGCAACTATTCCCATGGTTTATCAAAGTGTGGGAATACACATTTTTTGTTTATCAATACCCACATTTTTTTTAAAACTGTGGGTATTCAATCTACAATTTCACCCCCCCCCCATCGGGATCTCTTCCTCACTCATGCACTCCCCCATCAGTTCCCCTCCTCCCCTAGGTTCCCGACCTCCACCTCCGTCCCTCTACTCCCCTCCCCGACCACTTCCTCCGACTATCCGACTTCTACCTCCCATCCCTCTACTCCACTTTCCGACATCCGCTTCCCGGCCATCCGACCACCGGTTCCTGGCCATCTCATCCCCTCTCCGGCCTCCACCTCCGCTCCCGACCTCGACCTCCCGGCCTTCATGTCCACCTCAATGGATAGACCTCTGCCTCCCTTCCTCCAGCTCCAACGATGTTCCCCTTCCCTCTATCGGATCCCTCTCCTCCGAAAACATCCCCACTGATTCATTCCATTTAGGTTTGTAATTTGTTCTCCTTGATTTTTTATTATTTTTAAACTAATCACCTATTCTTATATAAAATGCCTCATCAAGTTGACTACACAATTTATGCTAGCTGATTTTCATTAAATAAGTGGTTGATTTTTATTTCCCCAAGTCATTTCACTTCAATTTCCCTCATTTTTCTATAATTTCTTGTATGTTTTTTTAGATGTCATTCTTCTTAGGGTATAAACAAATTTATCCAAAGCATTAAAATTATTTCTGACCGATTATGGTCGATAGAGTGGGAAATTAATCAACCCAGCTAACTGTAGTGTTTAAATTTCTGATAACTTCTTGTCTAAATGTTCAAAATTCCTTAAATGTTCGCATAAAATCTCTATGAATGATTTTCCTATAGATTTATTGGGTTCATTATTTTCTTCATGTAAGATTCGTATTTATCAATTTTATTATATAAAAATATTAATAATGGTCCTAAAAATAATTAAATCAATAGTCTCTATCCTTATGATACAAGATCTCCCTAATTAGCACCATATTATCCTCTATTACTATGCATAATCCTTTAGCCATCAGGTTCCCTAAAACGATCATTGCGGGCATAAAACTATCATCTATATCTCCATGTGGGACTCCCAAAATGAGGGAAAATATCACTCGGAGTGATGGTATTACATGGATAAGATATTATAGTGGGTCTGATTAATTTAAGAGGTTTTGATAAGACCATGAAATCTATAAAAGTAATAAATGTATATGAAGTGCTTGTGGGTTAGTCTCTTCAAGGTTACTTTTATACCATAATCATTCATTCTCACTCAATCATTGGGAATAGTGACATATCCTATAGAAATGGTAACTAGTTTGGCCATATGATATTCTTTACAAGGTGTTTTACACTAAACATAGCCTTAAAAATGACATGTGAACACCCAAGGATCATCAATGTTGTCCTCAATGCTGAAATGAAAAAACTTTACTATAGAATTCAACTAGTATAATATCCCAAATAAAATATTTTTTCCCATAAAGTATGACTTATTCAATGTGTTTGACTTCTATATCCCCATCCAAGCAGAGTTAAATAATGATTTTTGGACAAAATTTTATGGTGTAAAGCTATACCTAACTTGTATGGTAAGCATAGAATCGTACTATTCCCATTAATTATGTTGTGCAATGTAATGTTATGCAACTATCCATGAAATGTTTACACTTCAAAAACTGAAACAAAAATAGTGTTATGTTTATTTTATAATGGGGGGAAATATCATTTCATTTGTCATTTCCATGAAGTGTATAAAGGGTGACATTTGTCTAGGTTCATAAGATACTTTTTTGCCGCCCGGCTCCGCCTCCCGGATCAGCCTCCCGGCTCCGCCGCACTCCCCCCACCTCAACCCCACCTCCCAGCTCCGGCTCCCAGCCTCCGCCTCCACTCTCGACCTGGACCTCCCGGACTTCGCCTCTGCCTCAACATCCAGGCCTTCACCTACTGCCCCCAGCTCGGGTGATGCCCCTGGTCCCCCCTCTCGGATCCCTCTCCTCCGGGTATCATCAAATTCATCAGTTTTCTATTATATATGATGTTTCCCATGCGTTTATACTTATAAATTTCAATAATTATCCATCAAATGTAATTGATATTGATACTGTTGTGTTGGGGGTAAATGATTTGTTTGAGAAAGGTCCAATATGGATTGTTGATCGATGAATAAACGAACTATGAATGAATATGAAGCCTCTTGTTAAGGTTTTATGGAAGAACATACATATAAAAGAAGATAAATGTGATAAGGAATCATATTATTAGTATTACTAGACTTACATTTTATATTTAGACCTCTAGAGACACATATTATGGTCAATAAGTCACTATGGGGGGATAATGGAACAACCACTCACATTCTAGGTGCATTATGCCTTATTTTTAGCCTTTATTGAGAGTTTATTTGAGTTATTACATTTATTGGGTGATGTATTGGGAATATTTTGGAAGATAGGGGGGTTGAAGAATTTAATGGTGATAACGGTTAGAGGGAATAGTGTAGTCCCCCAACATAACTATTAAGCCTATTGGAGAGGAGTAGTGGGTGATATATGGTAGGGGTACTTTTAGAGCTAACATGGAAACAATTCCATGGGAACTATGTAACTCTAAAGAGAATCAACATCATGATTGTCATAGGGTTTACAAAAATATTTCTTCAAACCATGCAGGTGACTTGAATAGGTAGTGAACTTCCCATGGTTAGAGAATGATTTTTTAAGCCAAGCAACCAAACTATTTACATAGAATTTAATTAGTCCATGAGATTTAAATATAATTTATCATTTTTTTGTTGTTATTCTTATTATTGCTAGATATTATTTATTATCCTTGTAAATGGAACTAGATCTCGAATTTCTTATCCAGGTTTAGGATTTACAATGATATCCAATGTGATCCTTTCTAGATTTACATGGAAAATAAATATGGAAAGATTGTTTATCCTGATCATTATCCGATCCTTCTAAATCTCTTAATTTTGTAGTATCTTGATGGATAGGTCTAAAATGATCCCAACCCATAACATGTTCTTCATCATATATCATAACCCTTGAATAGTCATGTAGTTATTTGGGGATGCTTCCATGGATCTTTGGTTTGTGAGATTGATTCTTGTGGTGAACATTGATGTTAGGCTTCAATATGTTGAATGCAAGAAGTTCTTACCATGTTATGATTTTGAAATTATATAAAAATGTATGATATGAAATACTCATGTGTGTGTGTACATACCATGATAATTCTTTTAAAATGATATGCTTATGCCTCTATATAGATAAAAAGTTTCCTTACTATAATTTGGGTATATATATATATATATGTGAGTATGGATAATAGACTTATACTATCTTGTATCAAAGTTAAAAGTGGATCCTTCCTGAATTCATTAATCCTATATAGGGTGAGAATTTGAGATGTGATTCATGATGAATTTGGTGGGGTCTTGAATAAAAAATGGAAGGGAATGAAGGCCTTGAGGCATTAATGGATTCCAGAAGAGGGGAATGATGACATTGTAGTATGACCTGAGATAGTTGATAGGGGATAATAACCATATGGACTAACCCAAGGCATAATGGCCTGTACACCCATTGAGATACAAAAATTTGTCTTGTGGTTTGTTTTGAGAATTTTTAATACCAAAAAAGCTCATGTGAGCAGAACTTCCACTTTCCAAGATCCATGGACTTTCCCCTTTGGATATTTTGGGTGAAACTTCAACAACTAAATATTTCTACATCACTTTTCAATTCTTATTTTGATGATTTTTAGTATTAAAACTCAAATATTTTTAGGATGGTATATTGATGAGGCATTCATTTTCATCATTAATAGGATAGTCACACCTTCCATAGACTTATTCAATAATATCAAACATGTTATGTGATTTCTATATAGAATTTACAATAAGTTTCTAACTTTTATTCCTTTAAAGTGGTTGAAACCCCCAAACATTGATTCTCAATACTCCCAAGTATATCATGATGTCTATTTTAAAAAACATATCTTTTCCATATGAACAAATATTCCAATGTTGCAATAGAATCCATAAAAATTATATCTTGTAAGCATCATGTTGTAAAAAATTTGTAGGATACCTTGAAACATTTTTTTAATATTAATTCCAAAACATTAAAGTTATAACTACTCAATTTTCATTGAATGTTTTATTCCCCATCAAATAACCCCTACCAAATAATCTATAAAATTATAAATTCATATTATTAAAATAAAATTTTCTTCCCATGTGTATAATGCCTCTATATCTATAAACGAGTATTTTACATTGAAGTTTTCTTTTTTATTCCCCATCAATGACCACATGGGAGTGACTTTTTTAACTTTTTTCTTTAGTGTACATCTCAAGGTAGACCTTTTTTCTTTTTTCCTACTTATTCAATCATGGACTCCTCTTGTCATTAAATATGTTTTTCTAGGTACTAATATGCATTAATTAATTTAATAATAAAATTGATTGTATTGAATTTTTTAAATATGATTTACATTGTTGATTGAATGATACTTTTTTTTCTTGTTATAGAATGGATAGAAGCAGGATGTATCATACCGATTTGATTTCAATCGAGTTTCAAAGTAATTTTGAGAATTTTTTAGATTTTTCATTTAACAATGCGTCAGATGGATGTTGTATACAGTGTCCCTGCTATAATTTTATAGGAATACCATGGTTAGAACGAGAAGAAGTTAGTTTCCATTTAACGAAATTTGGATTTCAAGCTAACTATAATGTTTGGTTTCACCATGGAGGGACGAGTCAATATTCGACTATTCATAAATGAAATGAACAAAGTGACATGGAGAATTTGATATTTGATCATTTTCCATATGTGCATCATTCCGAGAGAGATATCATGCTGGTGCAAGAAGACAATGATATCAGTACACATGAGTAAAATGTTGAATATGATGATGTTGAGAGAATGAAAAACTTATTGTATGATGCCAGAACTCCAGTATATCAAGAATGTACTAAAATGACCAAGTTGGTATTTTTAATGTGGTTATATCATAGAAAAACCATTTATGGGATTTCTAATACCACCATTGATTATATATTACATTTTTTAAGGACTTTCATCCTGATGGTGCAGATATTCCCTCCTATCATTACATGTCATGGAAGTTAATTTAGGATCTTGGATTTGATACTAATAAAGTCCGTGCTTGTTTGAAAGATTGCAGTTTATATTTGGAGGAAACAACTGACCGTAATTACTATAATGAATGTGGTACATCTCGATGGAAGACAAATGCAGATGGAAAACGATCTTGTGTGACACAGAAAGTCATGTGGCACATTCCATTGATTCCCAGACCTTAAAATATATTCATGTCTATAGAAATCTCAGTCAATATGCTATGGCATGATGTTGAGAGAAATAATGGTAATGATAAGCTGGTCCATCTTGCAGATGGATTAGCATGGCAGACATTTGATGCACAACATCCTGATTTTGCAGCTGAGGTGCGTAATGTCAGATTGGGCCTATCATGTGATGGTTTTAATCCGTTTGGTCAGATGCTTACTACTCAGAGCATGTGGCCAGTTTTTATTCATGTTTATAATCTTCCTTCATTGATGTCTATGAAAAAACCTATCACTTTCATGAGTATACTGATATATGGACCTTCGGATCCTGGTAATGATATAGATGTCTACTTGCATCCTTTAATAAAAGAGTTGAAACAACTTTGGGATTTAGGTGTGTAGACATTTGATGCTTCTTCAAAGAATACGTTTCAGATGCCTGCTTCCCTTCTATGGACCATAAATGATTTCCCTGCCTATGCAATGATGTCTGGGTAGAGAACGAATGGAAAACTATCATGTCCCGTTTGTATGAAGAATACACGATCGAAAAGGCTTAAATATCGTCATAGTTTTAGTTTCATGGGGCATCGCTGATTCTTGTTAATGGATCATCAATACAGAAATAATCCTCGGAGGTTTGATAATAATTTTGACACTAAAGAACCACCTCAACGTATTTCAGGAAGGGATGAGCTTGATGAATTGAAAGATTTTAGCTTTTCATTAGGGAAAGGTCAGTTGAAATCTAGAAAGCGAAAGAATGTTGATACTGAGGTCACTTACAATAGTAAAAAGAGAAGTATTTTTTTATGTGACCATATTGGTCTACTAATTTGTTACGTCATTATTTATACGTAATGCATATTGAGAAAAATATATGTGAAATGTTTCATGCAATACTTTTCAATATTAAGGGGAAGACCAAAGATGACTTCCGATCTCGTCGGGATTTATTGGATTGGGGTATTCGACCAGAACTACATCCTGTTTGTATCGGTGAAAACAAATGGAAAGTTCCCTGTGCTTCTTATGTGATGACACCGGCAGAGAAAGATCAATTTCTGGCAATATTGGAGAATATCAAGGTTCCAGATGGCTATTCCAGCAACATATCTAAATGAGTCAACAGAAGACATTTGAATTTGAAATCCCTAAAAACTCATGATTATCACATCCTTCTTCATGAATTGATTCCAATGGAAATTCGGAATTTACTATCCAATAATGTATGGGTGGCAGTGATTCGGTTGTGTCATTTTTTTATAGACCTTTGTGCTAAAAGGTTATCCAAATCATTGTTGATAAAAATGAAACAAGAGGCTCTGTTAATTCTGTGTGAGTTGGAAAAAAAATTCCCTCCATCCTTTTTCACTTGCATGTTTCATTTAATAGTTCATCTTCCAACTGAGACACTTCTTTGGGGACCAGTCTCTTTTCGGTGGATGTATCCCACTAAAAGAAATATGTGCACTTTGAAATCATATGTCCGAAATTAGAATTATCCTGAAGGTTCCATTGTGAGGAGTTATCTGGCCCAAGAATGTATGGATTTTTGTTCAATGTATTTTTATGATGTGAGCACAAGACATAATCGACCAATGAGAAATGAAGATGAGCAGTATAAGGAAATTCAGCCCTCGTGTCCATCTCTTCCACAAACAGGTGGAATTGTTAGGTGATAAACATTGGTTACATTGAGCATTGAAGAGAAGAATATGGCACATCGTACAGTCTTGTTTAATTGTGGGTTTTTCAATACCTATATCAAGTAAGTGATTTGAATATATATATGTCATCTCATATGATATCATATCACATATACATTATAATTTTATTGTCATTTTTTGTAGAGAACATAAAAAAATTAAAAGTGAGTTCATCGGTCATTACCATTGAGAAGGAGAGAGGCTATGCATAGGCAAGAGTTCCCAGATTGGTTAAAATCAAAGGTATGACCATTACATTATATACCATAAAATATAGATATATATTTAATTATATTACTCATATGTATTCGAGGTATTGAGTTTACCTGATGACTTCGTTTCTCAAGAATTAAGAGCGTTGGCATTTGGTCCCAATTCTTTGGTTTGTGACTGCAAATCTTTAATAATCAATGGATATAAATTTGTTACAACTGATAAAGTGGTGAAAATTAGAACACAGCATGATGGCTTTATGTTAACTGCTAGAACATATTGTTATGCCAGTGCATCAGATAGTCGACCTCGATATGATGATGTGTATTATTATGGACTAGTTGAGAAAATATTGTTATTGGACTACTACTCTCAAGGTTGAGTCACTATGATGTAATATTCAATGATGCGACATGGTACATTTATTGATGATTGAGGATTTAGAGTTATTTACATGAGTCGATTCCTGCATACTGATCAACCATACATTTTGGCATCAATGTAAAAAAAAGTGTTTTATGTGAAAGATCATCTGAAACCTGATTACGGTGTCATTAATGATGTAATCCCAAGAAATATTTTTCATGATGCTGGGGATGAAATTGTCACCATTGATTCCCCCATCGGTGTTAGCCAAAATATTATATTTGATGTCACAAATTTTCCCATTGTGAGAGATGATGTTGAACCTGAGGTAGTAGAGGGTAATATATAAAAGAAACCATATATATTCAGAGTTCATTAATTTTACCTTGATGTGAGTTTCTCAGGTTGGTACGAATGTAATTACCTTAATTTAGTTTTAGTTTGGAATGATATGTCTGTTTTAGTATTGTTTGGTTTTGTTTCATTTAATTATATTTATTCCAATTCAGAAAACTAGGATTAAAATGTGGTTTTAAAAATTTTATAACATGGTTGTAAATTTTCATTACTGAAAGATGTTATGACATTTTTTGTCTTCTTAGGATTCTAAGTTGTATGTATGATTTGTAAAAATTGTTGCTAAAAATATTTATTTCATTCTTATACAGATTATGAAGAAAACTACAGAAGCCCACAAGAAAAGATTATTTGATGTTGATCCTATTAGACGTGAGCGTGAGTTGTCTTCAGTGAGTATAATAATTCTAATATTTATCTTCCGCATTACATATAATATGAAGTTTAGATTTTTGATCAAATTTATTTTTGGTATATATAACTTCAGAGATTCCTCTTCCTAGTATGGGACCGAGCAGGGAACCTCCTAGACCTAGGCGGAGCTCTCGTCTTACCACTACCCACACTGACCCATCAGTGGACATCCCATCTACCACACATGTCCGCCCTCCTCTTGATACCCTTGGGATGTTCCCATACATGTGGCCATCATCATCCCATTTACACTCTTTTTCCCATTCCATGTCCACACCGACTCGACCGATGTTCTCACCTCCACAATTTCAATATCCATTCATGTATCCCCAGACCTACTATGCATATTCTGACATGTCTATGACACCTCCTTTTCCTACCATCCATCTTACACATATTGAGTCTGTGTCTTCAGTTTCCACTCCTGTTCATGAAGATCATCCGGAGCATGTTGTGGAACAGATACTTCCTTCAGAGGATGCTGATCCAGCACAGTCCACGGATGCCTCACAGCCTATTCAAGAGCCTGAATCAGGTTTTTTTATAAATGTTTCAAATTATAGCATTTCACTTTTGTCTTATTGTATTATCACTTAACTCTTCTATTTTCACCGCTTATGCTATTTAGTGGGATCATCTAGTAGGCGACGTGGGCACACTCGAATGTGGGATGCCTAGAATCGCGAAACTCAGATTATGGTGGTTTATAATCCTCAAAATAAAATGGTAGGTAAAAATGCTAAGGAGTTTAGACGTTTCATGGATACTTTAGCCAAATATCATGATATCGTTCCAACGGAACCGGTCTCATGGAGACATATCAGTGCTGACATCAAGGATAGGGCATGGGCGTAGATATGGGTGCGAAAAATTTATAAATTAATATTTATATTAGTAATGTATTTATAAGACTTAACATTTTCATTGCAGAGTCGATTAAACTTTCCTAACGGTGAAGCTGCCAAAGGTGCTAGGTTGAGTGATCTTGGAGAGTATTGGTGTTCATACAAGTATGAGTTGCAGATTAGTTGGAGGATCAGAGTGGGTACTAAGTTAGAGGTTGTACCCACAAACCCGGACTGTCCAAAAAGTCAATATCAAAAAATGATCTCACATTGGAAGACTGAACAGTATAAGGTACTACCCATATTTAATGGTTTCTATATAAAATTTTATTCTTAATACTTGTATTTTTTTTTTTGTTTCTTAGGAACTGTCAGTGAAAAACAAAAAAAACCAAGATGAAATGATATATCTACACACATTTGGGTGCACTACAATGCCCGTTCATGAGAAGCGGCTGGTACGTTCAATCCAATTTTTTTCATTTATCATATATGGTTGTAATCCAAATTTTTGCTTTTACCATATGCAGCAAGCTGAATGGGGCATCGAAGGTCCTATACCTCATGCCAAATTATTCTTCTTTAGAAGGAAAAGAAAAGATGGAACTTTAGTTAATTCATAAACACAATAAAAAATTGTATGTTTTTTATATATATTTCAAACATTTATAAGAAATTCATAATTTAATATGTGTATAATTTCAACAGTCTACCTTGGAATCCATGGATGAGGAAGCTGACAACATAGGTCCAAATGATCATTTGAGTCAGGTGTTAGGTGTGGAGCATCCAAGAAGATTCTGTTGTAGACCAGGCAAAAAAATTGTCCCCTATAGGTATTGGTCATCATCAGACTCCTCTAATGCCTCTGAGTTGGAAAGTACGCATGCTGAATTAGCTGTGACAAAGAAAATAGTATTAGAGGAGCGTGAAAAAAGTAAGCTAATGAATGAACATTTCATGAAAACTATGTCAATGTTGAGTCAGTCACAACCACTAGAGGTTGCTGCCACTTTTGATTCATGTATGGCATCAATGCTCTCTTTACATAATGCCTCGAGTGATTCCCATGAGGGTCCTAGTGGCGATGATGGTGGTGGTGATAGAGCTGGCGATGATGTTGTTGATGCTGTTGATGGTGATGAGATTGTTGATGATGATGATGATGATGTTGCTGATGATGATGATGATGATGCTGATGTTGTTGCTGCTGATGATGATGGTGCTGGACATAGGGATGACGATGATGGTGATGGGGGGGATATTAATCCCCTCCATTTTTTGACACAGCAGAGAGACTTGTGTTGGAGTTTTAATTTTTTTTGTATTGGTGGACTGCTTGTATGTGAATTTCTTTATGAAATGAAATTAATTTTGGATTATGTTTTCATCAGGGGTGTTATTTGACAATTCATTATGTAATATTCACATTCCATTTTTGTTTTTAGGGTTTGGTGTGTTAATTATTATCTCAAAATCTAATCTTGGCCTTAGCAGTAGAGGGGATGCTTGGGATGGGGGGTTGTAGTGGAGGGTTGGGGGGGGGGGTCTGGAATGGGAATGTTGGGTGGGGGGTGCAGTGGAGGGCTGGGAGGGGAAGGGGCTGCATTCACTTAATCTCTTTTTCATATAGTCGACATGCAGAGGATTTTCATCAGGCGGGTATGACCGTGTCCTCCACTTTGAAGCAGAAGATCTCATCTATCGAATGCGTTGAGAAGGTTTAGTTGCTTCTGATCATTTGATTTAAACTTAAAGGCACTGATTGGTATGTGATCTAACAGTTATATGAATATTCAGAGCTGACTAAATGGTTTAGATGCTGCATATGCTGTTTTTGGTTTTTAGCTTTCCTTTCTCTAATTTTTTAATGTGGTTTTGTGTGTTTTAGGAAGACTCCAAACACAAAAGAAAAATCTCATTTAATGGGGAGGGAGGGGGAGGGGCTGGGAAGGTGGGGAGGGGGAGGGGCTGGGTAGTGGGGAGGGAGGAGGAGGGGCTGGGCAGTGGGGAGGGAGGGGGAGGGGTTGGGCCGGGGGGGCTGGGAAGTGGGGAGGGGAAGGGAAGGGGTGGTCTGGTCAGTGGGGAGGGAGGGGGAGGGGTTGGGCAGGGGGGAGGGGGAGGGGGGCTGGGCAGGGGGGCTGGGCAGTGGGGAGGGAGGGGGAGGGACTGGGCAGGGGGGCTGGGCTGTGGGGAGGGAGGGGGAGGGGCTGTGCAGGGGGGCTGGGCAATGGGGAGGGAGGGGAAGGGGTAGGAGCTTGGCAGTGGTGAGGGAGGGGGAGGGGCTGTGCAGTGGGGAAGGAGGGGAGGGGGAGGTGGGGAGGGGGAGGGGCTGGGGGAGGAGCTGGACATGGTGTCGACTTATCCACCGTCTCTAAAGGTATGGTTTTACCACACCATTTTTTACATCATGACAGAGTTTTCTTTTTTACTCAACTGCATCCTCAAATATCCAATTTAACCCCAGAATCATATTTTCATAATATCATGCAGTTTCATGTTTGGTTGTTTAATGTTTTCAATGTATTGGTGAAATCTCTAGTTTAGGTGATGCTGATTCATCTTCCAGTATAAATGGCATTGAAAAGGGTAAAATTGTGATATCATCTTATTTTCAAGATTAAAATTAATATGTCTACAATTTTAATTAATGAACACATGATATTTTTATCAATTAATTATTATGATTTATGATTTAAGGTCAAGCATCATTACAAATAGTTTTGACAATGGCATTGCAATGTGCCTTACAAGGGTTTGGTTCTTCTACTGAAGGCCTTGACGTTTCCATTAAAGAGGGTAAAATTAATGTATGAAGTTTCGAGGACCTTTTAATCATTATTAAAATGGTTGTTTTTTTATGCTGTTGTTTTATTTGTGCAGAATTTCACATGCATCGCATTGCATTTTTAGTCATCAGAATTTTTATGTGGGCATTGGCACCCTCATTGAGTAAGTCCATTGTTTTCTTCTAAAGCAGTGCAATGACCATTGGATTGGATATGGATTCCATGGAGAAGTCTCCTCAACTCTCCCCCTTATATGCAAATGATCATGAACAACCACAAATCAGATGTTTTTGGAATGTCAACCCAGTTTGAGTTAGTTTGTTTTCTAGAGTGAAATTTGATATGTGATAATTTTCATACAGGCCTCCCTGTACAAGAACAGCTGTGATATGAACATCCTTGAAAAAACTACTATAGATTTCGGTTTTCTGGTCACAATGCATACTATTCAAGTTAGGGGTCCATGTATCATTGAAATTTTGGTTCTTTTATGTTTCTTCATCCTTTTTAATTAGTTTTACTGTTTCCTTTTTGGGATCTCATTATGATCCTACTATATTTAAAAATTATTATTTTAAAATATTCCCGTAATATCATCTATTTATATTTATAGTACTTTTGTTTAATTATTTTTCAATACAAGAGTAGGCTATATCGATGTTTAATGGACATTTAATTTAGTGTGTATCATTTTACTATTGTTGGAGAGCATCAACACATTAGCATGTGGTTTACTATATGAACTTGAACTCATCTTCAGTGATGTGAATCTGAATGCTTCTTTTGAACATAAGAGATACCAAGTAATTTTCACCAATAATAATGATAACTACCTCAGAATATTTATTGAATGCTTTGAAGACGTTCGGGTAGGTAGTAGTGTATAAAAATTTCTATTTATATTAGAAAAAAAATACACAAAATACTAATTTTTCCTCATTATTGAACAGGGAGATCAACGAAATGCATCTTCATATATAGTGGCATCGAATATATCCAGGTAACATTTCTATGGTATTTAATTTTTTATATTAACAATTGAAATTATTATTACTGTTATGTTAATTTTAACAATTCATGATTGGAGAATCAAAATATTAGGTCTTCTCCAGGGACTTCAAGCATTGGCACACAATTTGTTACTACAACCTTGAATATTTCCACTACTAAGGTATTCAATAGTTATATTTAATGACTACTAACGTAATTCCATTAACATAAACACATGTGTATTAATTCAATATAGAAAGTGTATTCTAAGTCTTTCAAAAAAAATATTCTTTCATCTCATAATTATCTACAGTTACATGAGTGTGTACATTTAAATATTATCATTGTCATCAATATTTCAATTTTTTCTATCTGTTTTATCATGACAATGAACCACAAAGATGGAACTAACACCTTCTATGGTAACCATTGTTGAAAAACAGCTTTATCAAGTAATATATACATTTTTAGTATTTGTGCTATCTTCTTAAGAACGTATAGTACTTATATTTGTTTTGATGACAAACAAGTTTTTCATGTAATCTTCTGATTATTGTGATTTCTGCGATCTGTAATCTATACATTTTTTTGAAAAACTTGTTTAACATTACTATCATCTAAAAATGGTTATAATTTCTCCTGCTATCTGGGGGATGGGGCTGGGCAGGGGGGATGAAGCTGGGCAGGGGGGAGGTGCTGGTGGGGGCTGGGGCTGGGCAGGGGGGATGGGGCTGGGCAGGGGGGATGGGGCTGGGCAGGGGGGAGGGGCTGGTGGGGGATGGGGCTGGGAAGGGGGGATGGGCTGGTGGAGGATGGGGCTGGGTAGGGGGGAGGGGCTTGGGGGGGGATGGGAAACTGAAAATCTCTCCTCTCCTTTCCAACCATATAGGGTCACAGTCACTTGGCCTATTAGCCAATCTCAGTGACCTGTGAGTTAAACAACCCATTCCAAATGCATTACATTATTCTGTTTCTATCCACAATATAATGAATAAAATAAGGTGTTTTCGTGGTCTAAAGTATAAGAAAAAGTAGCATATTTAATTAATATCTTCCACAAATGATCTTCATTAATTATGAAAATGAATTTCATGTGGTTGAACCAATAAAAGTTTACCCAATATATTATAATTTGTGATAAATTGAATGTTTCAAACCACTTTTAATTGATTTTCTTAGTTATTGTAAAACGGTTATTTTTTTTCTTATACTATGGATCGGAGGTTGTATTTAATAATAGGATGGATAAATCTTAATAAAATGCAATGATTCAATTCTCTCTTACCCGACATATTATCTTGGGTGACAATTGAATATGAGGCTTTTAAAAACTAATAAGTGCTTCCATTATTGGCTCTTTGCAGGTATACGTGGACACCTTGCTGAAGAAGGATTATGATAATTGGAGCTAGGTTATTGAGTATGATGGAAGATCACTTTTGTGCTTCCAAAAACACAGTAGGACTTCAATTACTCCCAGAAATGAATTTTCATATGATTTAGTTGATTACTATGGCGCATTAGAGGATCGACCACTCCCAGGACATCACCTTTCTTGAGAGCCTTCTGAACTATCATCAATGGGGAACTGTCTTCCAGTTGAATGTAAACACTTCTGGTTGCTATCATTAAACCTGACATTTCTGACAATTCGTTGCAGCACAAATGCTCTGTTTCTTCTCTGTTTCTGGCCATAATTGGTATGTGGGATGCAGAGTGAATCAACATTCTGGAAGCTGAAAGTGTTCTTGAAGGGTGTGCTGGAAACACAAAGAAAGTGCACGGGTGACGTGGATGATAACAAAACCTCCCAGTGGAGCCACTTTAATCGAATCTTGACTGATGTGTTGCTCACCCCAAAATAGTTATGTTCTCATAATATCGTTGAAATAATCTCCTAGACAATTTGCATTATTTCCCTTCGCATAATACTTTTTCATACGTTATTACACACTTCATCTTTTAAGATGAATATTGATTATTTTTATTTATATATTGCAGGTGACTCACTCTGCACATGAAGAGATCAAGGGAATCCTGCACTCATAAGTGCTACATCTCTACAACAGGTATGTTTTATTAAAATTGTGGAATTAACCTCCCTACCATGCATCATTTTTCATTTTCATTTACACACTATATGAATGCAAGTTATTGGTCCAAAAATCATAGAGTTAACCTCCATTTCATCCAACATATGATTGCAGGTGATATGTTTTCACTATTGACTCCACTGTATATTAATTTTTGTGGGTCATGTCTAAGAGTTTCTAGACATACTTTGATTGTTCTCATCCCAACATAGCGATGAACTGAAATATTGGTGAATGTTCATGGGCTGATGGAATGAATGCCTTCAATTTACAAGCATGGAGAAGAAAATTAAGAGATATGTATCATTAATGTCTCAGTGAGGATTCATGAAGGTATTTTTTCCCAACTAACTATTCAACAGGATAGGATGTATGGAAGTTTCTATTGTTTACAACTCAATCATTAAATGATATAGTGATAATCACATTCTTCATGAGTTTGACTGGTGTTTCTTGTGTTATAATCTGTTTTCTATTAAAGTGAGTTGTATTACCTTAAATAAACATACCATAAGGGAACATATTTAGTTGGACACCCGATTTTAGATTTCTTTTCTGTTATAATCTGTTCTGTAATACAGTGAGTTGTAGTACCTTATCAAAATTTTAGGATGTTTTCTAATAGTTGTTGTACCTTACCTGGTTGGGTCCGCATCCAAATAAAACATGTCATGTATCTACATATTTCATGCAAGGAGATTCAGGGGAGGGATGGGCAGTGGGGAGAGAGGGGGAGGGATGGGCAGTGGGGAGGGAGGGGGCGGGGCTGGGCAGGGGGAGGGCTGGGGAGGGGGGGAGGGGGAGGGGGGCTAGGCAGGGAAAGGGCTGGGCAGGGGGGAGGGGGAGGGGAGGGGGAGGGGGGCTGGGCCGGGGAGGGCTGGGTAGGGGGGAGGGGGAGGGCTGGGCAGTGTGGTGGGAGGGGGAGGGGCTGGGGAGGAGGAGGGGGAGGGCTGGGCAGGTGGAGGGCTGGGCCGGGGGAGGGGGAGGGGGAGGGCTGAGCAGTGGGGAGGGAGGGGGAGGGGCTGGGTAGGGGGAGGGGGAGGGGTGGGTAGGTGGAGGGGGAGTGCTGGGCAGGGGGAGGGGGAGGATCATGTATTTAACCATAAATAAATTTAAATTAGAGAACTATATTTGAAATAGGCCAGGTTCTTCTTGGAAGCTGCTGGTTCACTAGGCCTGTTGATAGAAGAAAGGGTCTCATCCCAGTCACTCTAGAATGGAAATGTTAAAACACTAAATAAAGCACATGATGATTCTATGGAACTTCTAGAACAATGCCTTCTTTTTCATGTACATGTTTGTGTACCCATATGAGACCTATGATTTTAGTTTAAAAACTAAAGGCTGAGGCCCTTTTTGATGCAGTAGGTCCCTTAGAGGGGGAGTACAAGTCATGTACCTTTAAAATAAAAAATGCAACATTTTTAAAGGGTATGTGGGTTGGGATATCAACATATGTAAATGGGATTGTGATGAGTCATTCAAGAATGATTGAGGCTAGTATAGCCAAGATAGGTGATTCTAGACTTTGGGTAGTGAATCCCCTTGGTTTTGTACCTTGGAATCAATTAATGGATGCCTTCTATCAGGGTATAAGTGTAAGGTTTTATTCTTGGATGTTTAGGCCTCGAATGTAACATTTTGGCTCAGAAAGGGGTTGAATAACATTGCTCAATGATGTAGAATATTGTGTGGATTATACTCTTTATTTCATTGGGTTTTCATTCATTATGATTTATGGGTAATTGTTAGATTCATAGTGTCGTAAAGATCCATGTATGATCTTATATTCTGTTTTGGTGCAGAATGATTACAGGTGCAGAATCATAGAGGTGCAGAATTGTAGAGTGAGGTGCAGCTGACGTGCAGCTGCTCTACTACAGGGGACCTGCCTATACCCACAGTTCATTGAACTATGGGAAACTCTGGCGCTGTAAATTAGTGTACCCACGGTTTTGAAACCGTGGGTATACATCTATACTCACGGTTCATTAGAACCATGGGAAATGTTTGCAGTAGCCGCAAATCAGTATGCTGCCACATACCCATGGTTATAAAACTCTGGGTATACATCTATACTGACGGTTCAATGAACCGTGGGTAATATAAATTTTTCCAGGTCTATAACCATTGTTTTCAAAGAACCATGGGTATAGGCCTACTGCGACAGCACTGCAGCCCATGGTTACTAAAACCGTGGGTATAGGTGCTATTTCCAGTAGTGAATTGTTATTAATGACCTAAATAAACAAATTAGGATTATTAATTCATATGTCCAGAACCTCTTATATATGTAATTTATTTATTATAAACATTTTTAGTTCATTCAAAGACTTTTGGATTAGTTATAAGGTTCAATTTCATTGTTCGGGCTCATTTGTTTACTTGGTTTTAAAAGATTGGTTAAATTATATTCAAGTTTGTATTATAAGAAAGATGAAAGTGGTTGGCCAGAATTGAAGTTATATTCTTTAGTTAATATACAAGAGATTACATGGTTTTAGTTTTAATTAGGTTACTTATAGTGAAGTCTAATATATATATATATATATATATATATATAACTATAGTGATAACCGTTGTTGTATATCGGTGGATTTGATTACAAAGAATGTGTTTTGATTCATAACATAATTCCATTTGTACCAAAGGATTACTGAACCAAAAAATTGGATATATTACATATATAATAATCTGGTTCATCCATAACAGAAATGGTTTCATGACCAGATTTAAAGATAATAATAGAAATTGATAAACTGATGTCCTTGAATGTGCAAAATGGGCACATCTCAAACGGTGCTTTCATTTCATTCAAATAAAATGGTGGGGAAAGTGGATACGATTATGAAATATACCACTAGAATGATTAAATTCCAGTACATTTATTTTACTTGATTTGTCATACTATTATGGTGAATGTAGGTGAGGAAAGAAATAAAAAAGAAAAGAACTTAAAAGAAAAGAAGAAATTTGGGAAGTGGAATTTACCTCTTGAGACTTCCTCCTTTGAGAACCTCTTAAGGGGATAGGTTTTGGAATTTTGAAGAGAATTAATGCTTTTGGACGTGGGGGATGACCATAGGGAGATATTTGATCATAATTTAGAGATGTCTTGGAGCTAAAGAGAAGTGGAGAGAAGAGGGAGTGAAGATGGGTTTTTATAGTGGAGGAGAGGAGGGATTTCATGATATTATAATCCTTAATTTATTATTTCTTCCCAAGATAAGGAATAGTAAGTATTACTTGAAAAATAATAGTTTTTTTATCATTTGATCCATAACCAAGTGGGATTACATCAGCAGAGCAGCATCGGTGACTCAATTTATCCATTATTTAGCATTTATTATAGATTATCGGATTCTACTATTCATCAAAAATTCAAGTGATTCAGAAAAATCCCAATAATTATCCCTAACCATTTTTTAATGTCTAAAATCCAAAAATTAAGTCCATTTTTCAAAAATAATTTTCTAATTATGATTATTTTAATATTTAATTAAAATAAAAAATTATTATCAAAACCAGTTTTAAAACACTCATTAACTTATTCTAAAGTATAGGTATATTGCACTTCCATCTTGAATATTATTTTTATACGACCATAGGATAGGTTACTATTTATTAGGGTATATCACTATACATAAGGGTATGTGACTATTCATTAGGGTAGGTTACAATTCACCAAAAATTATTTTTGTTTTATTAGTCTCAAAAAACATATTGAACACAACCGTGTATGTCAGATTTTTAAAATTCCAAACATAGAACTGACAAGCATACATTTAAAGGTCACTTATCACTTAGTAGTTCATTATTATGTAATTTTATGGAATATTCATAAGAAGGTAATTTCATTAAAAACATTGGGTCATTACATTTTCCCCCCCATAAGAAATTTCAACCTCGAAATTTCATTTTACATCCTCGGTCAAAAACATATGAGGGTACTTTTCCTTCATTGCTTCCTCCATTTCCCATGTTGATTCCTCGAACATATGGTTCCTCCACCCCATTTTGACATGATTGGTTGTCTTGTTTTCATAGAATCTTATCTTTCCGATCCAGAATCTTTACTGGCTGCTCCTCATAGGAGAGATCATCTTCCAGATACACCACCTCTGAGTTTAGTACTATTGAGGGATCAGGTATGTACTTCCTCAAGAGTGATACGTGGAAGAAATCATGAACTCAAGCCATATTTGGTGGAAGTGCAAGCTGATAGGACAGAGATCCTATGAGGTCATGGATCTCAAAGGGGCCAATATACCTTGGGTTTAGCTTCCCTTTCTTCCCAAATCACATGACTCTATTCCATAGAGATATTCGAAGGAAGACTTTATCTCCACCGTCGAACTCCATGTCACTTTGACAGTTGTCAGCATAGCTCTTTTAATGGATTTGATCAGCTTTTATGTTTTTCTGGATGACATGAACCTTATCTATCATCTCTTGAACTAGATCAGGTCCAAGTAGCTTTCTTTCTCCAACTTCATCCCAAAAGGTTGGAGTTCAACATCGCTTTCCATTCAGAGATGCATATGGAGCCATCTGAATACTCGAGTGGAAGATATTGTTGTATGACAACTCAACCAATGGGAGATGCTGATCCCAACCACCATTAAATTCAAGAGTTCAGGCTCTTAGCATATCTTCAAGTGTTTGAATAGTCCTTTCAGATTGGCCATCAGGTTGGGGGTGATAGGCCATGCTTAAATTTAATTTAGTACTCAAAAAATGTTGAAGGATCCTCCATAATTTAGATGTGAACCATGGATCAGGGTCAAAGACAAATGAGAGTGGAACATCGTGCAGTCTCACCACTTCCTTGACATATATCATTGCATGTTTTTCAAGTGAGAGATCTTCCCGAATAGCAAAGAAATGGGATGTCTTGGTGAGTCGATCAACTATAATTCATATCGTGTTATTTCCCTTTGACGTCTTCCAGATACCCGTGACAAAGTCCATTGTAACATTTTCCCATTTCCACATGGGTATAGGAAATGGCAGCATCATACCTTTGGACTTTTGTTGCTCATCTTTAACTTCCTGACATTCCAATCACCTTGATATCTATTCCGCAATATCCTTCTTCATGCTATCCCACCAGAACTGTTCTCGGAGATCATGATAAATTTTGGTACTCCCAGGATGGATAGAGAAGGTCATGATATGTGCTTCATTAAATATCTCATTCTTTATATCTGGATTAGATGGAAGACATAATCGTGTCCCAAATCTTACAACTTCTTCCTCATTAATTTTGAAATCAGAGGATTTCCCATTTTTAACAGCTTACACCCTTTTCTGAATCTCCACATCCTTTCTTTGAACAATCGTTATTTTATCTATAAGGGATGGTTGAGAAATCATTTTAGAAAGGATTGATGATGTTCCTCCTTTAATGATTCCAATTTCCATCCTTTTCAAATCCAAGAAGATCAGATACTTTTCAATTCTCATCGTTGATAAAGATGCAGGATCTTTTCTACTTAGAGCATCTGCCACCCTGTTTGCCTTACCGGGATGGTAGTGGATTGAGCAGTCATAATCCTTGATGAGCTTTATCCATATTCGCTGGAGCATATTAAGCTCTTTATATTTGAATATATATTTGAGACTCTTGTGGTTAGTATATATCTAACATTTTTTCCCACAGAGATAATGCCGCCAGATTTTCAACACAAAGATCACAGCCGCCAACTCCAAATCATGCATGGGATAGTTTTTCTCAGGGATTTTTTGCTGCCTTGAGGCATAGGATATCACTTTATCATTTTTCATTAGCACACTTCCTAAGCCTTTCTTTGAATCATCACTATACACCATAAAGAGTTCTCAACTTGAAGGGAGTGTGAGTACCATCATAGTTATAAGCCTCTTTTTCAACTCCTTGAAACATTCTTCACATTTCTGTGTCCAGACAAACATTACTCCCTTCCATGTCATCTTGTTCATTGGGTTTGAAAATCGTGAATAGTTCTTCACGAATCGTCAATAATACCCAACTAGACCTAAAAAGCTGCGGATCTCTGTTACAGAAGTTGTCCTCAGCCACTCTTCAATTGACTTCGTCTTGGAAGGGTCCATATATATCCCTTTCTTCATGATAACATGCCTCAAGAATGATACTTCCTCCATCGAGAACTCACATTTTCTGCACATTGCATACAACTTCTCCCTTCACAAAGTTTTTAACACATATTCAAAATGATCCTCATGTTCCTCCTAGATCTTGGAGTATATCATAATATCATCAATAAATACCAAAACAAATTTGTCGAGGTAATCTCAGAATACTCTATTCATTAAATACATGAAAATTTCTTGAGCATTAGTGAGTCCGAAGGGCATCACTATGAACTCATAGTGTCCATACCTCGTTCTAAAGGTTGTCTTGGGGATATCTTCCTTCCTCACCTTTAGTTGGTGATATCCCGACCGAAGGTCCACCTTAGAGAAATAACTGGCGCCACGAATTTGATTGAACAAGTCATTTATCCATGGAATGGGATACTTTTTCTTTATAGTGAATTTATTGAGCTCATGATAATCAATGCAGTGGCGCATTGATCCATCCTTCTTCTTGCCGACGAGGACTGGAGCACCCCACGGTGAAGCACTCGGACATATAAAACCCTTCACCATATTATCCTTTAACTGCTTCTTTAGCTCTTCCATCTCTACAGTGGCCATTCGGTAAGGTTTCTTTGAGATTGGCAGAGATCTAGGGATAAGTTCAATTGAGAACTCAACCTCTCGGTCAGGAGGAAGACCAGGAAACTCTTCGGGGAATACATTAGTGTAGTCCCTCACGATGGGAATGTCTTCAAGCATGATTCTCTCAATTGTCCCAATAATTTGAGCTAGGTATGCATTCTCATAAGGAAGCAATATCCAAACATGACACGAAGATTCCAAAGGAGACTCATCTTCCTCCCTGCACTTGAAAAAAATCAGAGGATGATTCGGGATGTGAAGAGTAATCTCTCTTTCTCAACAACTGATGTTGGCCTTGTACAGAGATAGAAAATCCATGCCCAAGATAGCATCGAACTCCACTAAAGGAAGTATGAAAATATTTGATGGGAGGTTCAGTACACAAACCATAACCGAGGAGGAGTAATAAACCCTGGATGCAATAATTTCCCCATTCACAGTTCTCAAAGTTAACTTTTCATCCAAATTTTGAGGTGTTGTTTGAATAGTTCTACTAAACTTGCAAGATATGAAAGAATGTGTAAAACTAGAATCAAATAGTAAATTATCTATTCTTGAATGAATAACAAGCATACCTATCACCACATCGTTTTCTGGCTCCACCTTAGTAGTAGTGATAGCATAAGACCTTCCTTGTTGCCTTTGAGGTTTTTGCTGATTGCCTCCGACAACCCTTGGCTTAGGGAAATTGTTTGCATAATGCCCAAGCTCTTAGTAGTTAAAACACTGCCCTGCAGGTTGAGTGTTGATCTGAACCTTCCGTTATTCTTCAACATTAGTAGGATTTTTCATATCCCATCGGCATTTCTTGGCCAGATGACCAAACTTTCCGCATTTGAAGCAATTCCTTATTCCCTTGAGATAGTCACCAAGATGCTTCTTCCCACAATTCTTGCAAAGGGGAAAGTGAGGCTTCTTTCCATCATGGGATTTTTTTGATGAACCACCCATGTCGTTCTCCATTTTCCACTTCTTGTCACTAGGCCCATGAGGCCACGGAGAGTCTCCAATATCCATTTCATCCTTGAGGGCACAACGAACAATCTCCTCATAGCTGTCGAAGTCTTGAATCACCAACACTTTTCGTATACTCAGCTTTAGTCCGATAATGAAGCGATCCACATTACTTTTGGTGTTCATGATAAAGCCAGTGGCGTACCTTGGAAGCCTGGTAAAGTTCGCTTCATACACCCCGACGGACTCATCTTCCTTCTTCTTGAGTCCAAGGAACTCTCTTTCCATCTTGGGATGGAGGGTTGGAGGAAAATATTCATTGAAAAACATCCTCTTAAATTCCACCCAATCTATGGAATCAATTTCCTATTGGGAATTTGTATTCTTGCTCAGTGTCCACCACCAATCAGCTTCCCCATCAAAATGATATACATCTTGTACAACTTTCTCTTCTTCCGAGCACTGGAGGATAGAGAAAATCTTTTCAATGGAGTTAATCCATTGTTCTGCGAGGAGGGGATCATAAGACCTGCTAAACATGGGAGGCCTTTTCCGCATGAGGGATTATACGACAACTTTCTCATTCCATGTAGGAGGGGGACGTTCCACCTGATTCAAGTTATTATTCATAACTCGAGCCAGCTGAGAAAGTACTGCCATGATGTTTTGAGCACCCGATTCTGTCACATCAGGCATGTCATTAGGAAATAATTACATTTCCTATCACATTGGATGTTGGAACGTGTTCTTCTATTTCCCTAAATTAACAAAGAAAAATAATGTATAATTAGTGGTCTCGAATACTTACCTAATGAGCATAAAAAGAAACATTGAACATAAAAGTATGAACTTATAAAGAAAAAGTATATCCTGACTTGTGAATCCTTAGGATTATATCTAGGTTATCCTTGATATATTTCTTAACATATATTATTATGGGATTTTTTTGTCCCTTAATAATGGTTTTTACTATACTTGTGAATCTACCAAAGTATATCCCCTGAGAGTGTCATAACCAAGAGTGCGCAAGACCCATTATCATACACCAGTTCCCATTCAATTCTACCTCAAAGCGGTGTTTTTGGGTTCTATCCCTTGATACATATGTTCCAGAGCTACCTCTACCTTCTCATATCCAGAAAGTGATGTATTTTCTGGATAACCCACTTACTCTATACTCACCAAAATTTAGGACTTTTTTCTTATACATAGTCTCAACCTTATAGTTCTCACTAAGGTTCTCTATTCCTAATATCGAAAAATAACTAGGCCATCATCTGATACCAACAATAGTGACCCAATCCTTTAACATATAACATTTCATTATTTGAAGCATAATTAATCATCAGAGTACAAGCTAAGGATCGTTAAGTCTAGTGTCTTGGAAGACTAGGTACATATAACATAAAACATGGGACTAAAAAACATATTTATTTAATCTCCATAAAGAGATTCTAACATCATTTGATCTCTTACATCTACATAGGGTACCCCAGGGAACACATGAACAAAGGTATGAGCTAAAAGTCCCAGTAAAGGAATGAGCATAAGGATACATATCAAGGACATGAGTTTGGAGGCATGACATAATGATATCCAAAGAATGAAACTTATAAAATCATTTAATATAATCGTGGGATAATATAAACATGGAATCAAATAAATGTGGTAGAATCATAAATCATATCTTTAGTACGGTTCATGTCTAACCACCAATCCTGTTTCCCATCTTATTAGGGGTCAAGGCTAACCGCCAGTCCCATTTCACATCGCATCTCATGAGATCTAATTTTACCCAATGCATTGGAGTGATATCATGGAGCACCCATCTCAACATATTAATGAATATTCGGGACACATAAATAATATTATCACATAATTAATCATACATAATCTACCACACATAAACATAAGGGTACCCATGGAAAGAATTGGGTACCACAATCATGACATAAAACATATCCAATGGGCGTATCACGAAAGTGTACATGAAAGGAAATGATTAGAACATAGATGGACATTAATAGGGTAAAATAGGAATATAAAATGTTATGTGGTGTCCAATATAAGTTACAACATATTAAGAATGTATTTTAGAAACATTATAATTAAAAAAAATTGTGCTGTTTTAAGGAAACCACTCTAGAGATTTTCAAATAGAAAAGAAGACATTATTTTATATAAATCCGTATTTAAAACAAGAATGATTTCATAATAAAAGTACTGATTTTATAAATAAAATAGTGTTGTAAAACATAGGATATAGTGCGCTTGAAATTTGGGTAAAAATTTGGGAGGTCCCCTTAAAACAGGTTTACTTATCGGAAACTTCTAAGGATGGAATCTTTCAAAATCATGTATATCCTTGAAAGAATGTGAGGAAAGGGTATTGATATAATAAACTTGGAGAACTAACCATAATTCAAAATACACAAATAAATAGATAGGGTAACACCATTTTAAAAGAAAGATAAGGTAACCCAAACGAACAATGAAGGTTCAGGTAGAATTCGTTACGATTTTATCGGGATGGTGTCGTGTGTGTCCAAGAGGGATTTATGAGAGAAAAATTGGGTTTATCATCACTTATAAATCCAGAAGTAACTATGGGGGAGGTTATTAAACATACCTCATCATTTTCGAGTACACATAAAAAGTCATATCATAGAGGACAATCTTGATTAGGAGAGAAAAGTAGAGGATTCCTTACCTTAAATCTGGTGGTGTTCTCCGCTTGTTATTAATGACCTGAATAAACAAATTATGATTATTAATTCATAAGTACAGAAACTCTTCTATATGTAATTTATTTTTTATAAACCTTTTTAGTTCATTCAATGCCTTTTTTATTAGTTAAAAGCTTCAATTTCATTGTTCGGGCTCGTTTGTTTACTTGGCTTTAAAAGATCGGTTAACTTGTATTCATGTTTGGATTATAAGCAAGATGAAGGTGGTTATCAAGAATTGAAGTTATATTTTTAGTTCATATCCAGGAGATTAAATGGTTTTAGTTTAAATTAGGATACTTTTAGTGAAGTCAAATTAATATATATATATATATAACCATAGTGATAACCGTTTTTTTATATCGGTGGATTTGATTACAAAGAATGTGTTTTGATTTATAATTTAATTCCATTTGTACCAAAGTATTACAGAACCAAAAAATAGGATATATTACCTGTATAATAATCTGGTTAAACCATAACAAAAATGGTTTCATGACCAGAATTAATGATAATAATAGAAATCGATAAACTGTTGTCCTTGAATGTGCTAAATTAGCACATCTCAAACAGTGCTTTCATTTCTTTCAAATAAATGGGCTGGGAAAGGAAATAATATAATGAAATGTACCACAACCATGAATAAATTCCATTACTTGTATGTTACTGGATTTTTCATACTATTATGGTGAAGGGAGGTGAGGAAATAAATAAAAAAGAAAAGATGTCAAAAGAAAAGAAGACATTTGGGAAGGGGAATTTACCTCTTGGGACTTCCTGGATTGAGAACCTCTTAAGGGGAGAGGTTTTGGTATTTTTAGGAGGCTGAGAGATTTTGGACGTGGGGGAAGACCTTAGAGAGTGATTTGGGAAGAATTTAGAGAATGCTTGGAGCCTGAGAGGAGTGTAGAGAAGGGGGAGTGAAGGGGGGTTTTATAGTGGAGGAGAGGAGGGATTTCATGACATTATAATCCTTAATTTATTATTTGTTCACATGAAAAGAATTGTAAGTATTACTTGACCAAGAATAGTGATTTTAGAATGTGATCCTGAACCATGTGAGCATACATCAGCCGAGAATCATCGATGACTCAATTAATCCATTATTTAGCTTTTATTGTAGATTATCAGATTCTACTATTCACCAAAAAATTAAGTATTAAAAAAAAATACCAAAAATTCACCCTAACCATTTTTCTACGTGTAGAATCCAAAAATGAAGTCCAATTTTCAAAAATAATTTTCTAAAAATTATTATTTTAATATTTAATTAAAATATTAATTTATTATCAAATCCTTTTTTAAAACACTCATTAACTTATTCTAAAGTATAGGTATATTTCACTTCCAACGTGAATATTATTTTTATACCACCATATGTGAGGTTAATATTCATTAGGGTATATCACTATTCATAAGGGCATGTTACTATTCCTTAGGTTAAGTTACTATTCACTAAAAATTATTTTTGTTTTATTAGACTCCAAAAAACATCTTGAACACAAACTTGTAAGTAAAATTTTAAAAATTCCAAACACAGAAGTGACAAACATATGTTTAAAGGTAACTTATCACTTCTTAGTTCATTATTATGTGATTTTGTGGCATATTTATAAGAAAGTAATTTCATTAAAAACATTGGGTCGTTACATTACATGTCTCATTATCTGTGACAAGTGGGAAATCACCAAGTAACATGGTCTATCCACTATCTTAGGGTCCAGAGGTGCACCACCTCACAATCCTGATGTAGATACAAATGGAACCCTACAGTTCAGATCCACCCCTTGATGGAATTCATAACAAACTCTTTAAGAATTTTTTACTCAATGATGATGATGATCAAAAGAGGGTATTTATGAATGATACATGAATTCCCAATAGTAAACTCTGGGTTTTCCCATATGCCTCATCTACAATACTCCAGCTATAAGACATCTTACCTAAACAAAAAAAAGTCAAACCCACCAGTGGTATCCTAGTTGACAATGGATGGTATGAAACCATTCCTATCTTTATAAAAATCATGAGGTATAACTATTACTCTATAGAATGATTCAATGAATGGCTCTCTCTATCCCAGGGCCACCAAGCTAAAGGGGTTGAGCAGGGAAACTCCTCTAGAAAGGCCAATTCAATCTCAAAAACACCATCACATAACCTCACCATGAAGATGAATGCCTAAAGAAATCATCCAACACACCTTGATACAATCTTCTTTGGGAAGAAATGACACACTCCCATGGTTATGGCCACATCATAAAAACATGTATCAGTGGGCAATGTGTCCCCCTTCCTTATGATTTCAATGCTACATCAAACTACAACAAATCCTCCTTGAGCATGCCATGTACAATGATCATGGAAAACAATTGAGTCTACTAACTAAAAAAAGGTTTCCCAATCAAACCCCAGGACTTTTTGGACCCTTTTTCACAATTACCAACATGAGGTCCTAACAATTCCTTACATCACCCTAGTTAAACCTTGGGAAAAAAGTGGAATGAAAAGTGTAACTCACTACCATGTCCAAAAATTTCTAATATAGATTGTAGAAAGAACACATGGCCTACCTCTATTCATCCTTGGAGCCTTTGTGTCAAATACCTCTATAGCATATAGTTATCCTCACCCACACCCTATGGCTCCCTAGGCCTGGCACAGACCACCAAGTGGTGGTGGTTGAAACACCACAAACTGCCTAACACCTCATGACACTTTACCAGCTCCTCAACATCATCTACCACCTTAGGGTAATCCATGCTCCAAGCCTAGTCTCACTTGTGGAGGATCGTTATCTGGATCCCTCTTAGTAGAACGGTGAGTTAGAAAATCAATAGGGGGATGTCCTTGACCATCACAAGAATAACATAACCTCTCATACTGTTGACCTGATCCTCATAACTGCTCATGTTTCACATGCCCTCGTTCATGAGTCTTGGTATGTTTATGCCTCACGTCCCATGATCCTGTCACGTATTTTCTTCCATCTTCTTCTGATTACTCAGCCTCATGATAAATGATGTGGATAACATCTATTGGAGTTGGTTCCCTATAAACAATATTCATTGTAATTTCTGATAAAACTATATTCACCTGATGAGTATTAATAAATAGTTTATCACATCATGATTGTTCTTCTGCCAGACATAGTATGTCATAATGACCAATTAATAACAATTGCAGTAAAAGGAAATAGCGGATTCCAACTATGATGAGAACCTGAATGTTCCATGAGACTATTCTAGAATATATGTTCTATGGATGGATGATATCATTTGAAGGGAAAAATGTTACAAGATATTAGGGGTGGAGACTCATGAAACTTTGAAGCACCTTCTCATGATGTGTGCTCTTGGTTATATCTAGGAGGATATTATGGGAACAAGAACCACTAGTTTAAAATACACATTCATAAGTTTAATTGGATGTTAAAATATGTGTATATTTGTATTGGTCCTTAGACATTAATATTATTCTTAATTGGTATTATGACTCACGAACATAGATGTATTGACGAAAACCATGATGACAATTGTTCGTGGTGAGGTAGGATGTGTTGGGTGTGTCATGAGTAACATTTCATTAATGAATAATGAAAAAAATGATTTTTCACTTATACGGATGTGGATATCTTATACACTTTATCATGGATGATATATCCTAACTAAATCCATGGCCATGGTGTTCTCTAGTCCAGGTCAAATCAAGGAAATCAATGAATGAAAAATCCAGCACAATGGTTGGTGGAACATTCTTGAAACCTATATTATTAGAGATATTGTGACAAATGTATTATATTATATGGTAAGTGTTCGTATGAAGTGACATGTTTTTGCGACGTAAACATCTTTCTTTTGGGTTCCTTGACTCGTTGCTATACATTAATCATGGACATTAGGAATTCCCACCTAATGCCAGTGAGAAAGAGGCCTAGAGGGACACACACTAAGTGTATACAATATCGTAGTTAAGTTATTATTTTATAAAGAAGTCGAGTAAATATTATTTCTATTTGTGTTTTAATAATTACTCATGTTTTCTTGATCACATTTATTTTGATTCTAGTTATTTGATAGAATATATTGGGGACATAATATTTATTTATCGATAAATAAAGTTTTAATTTTTATTTAAATAATAAATAGTCATTATTCAAGGACCATTAAATGTTGAGGAATATTGGCAGACCATGCTATGGGTTTGGTGAGAGATAATATTAAACATTATTTTGTTAAAAAATATTTAAATATAACATTCAAGTTAAGAACATGTCATCGAAAAATATCATTGATATTATTATTTGACGTGAGGTTTGACATGGAATATTAAAATAACCAATGGAAATTGTCCTAATTAGTTATTATTACATGGTGAATTAAATTTAATGTAATGTTATTATTCTATAATTATCAAATGGGTCATTTGACTAGATAACCAATGGTTTTGTGCACAACATTCTTCCAGAAAATCTCTTGTGCCAAGAAAACTCTTCTGTATCCTATAACACTCTCAATAATGATAGAGATCCTCTTACTTTAGATCTAATAGAACTCTTTTGATGTGATTATCAAGGAGATCAAAGGTGGACACCACAAGTGCAAGGATATTCCATGATACCACACGAAGACTCCTTCGACGACATTTGGAGATACTTGGAGAATATGTGGATCACCGCAAGAGGATTCCTATCTGTTGATTCTACATCACAACTAATACACACCTCGAATCGATGTTCGAATGCATTAATGAAGAAAGAATCAACTTGGAGGTAATTCTTTAATTTAATTAAATTAATTATAATCCAAATTTTTCGATCCTCTTTTCTTGGTTCTAGGTTCTCTACTTTGTATTTTTTCATTGATTGAATTTCATGGATACTAGATTTTACCCTCGTATTGATCCTGTATTAATAATCGATCATGGAAATTTCAATAGTGTGTTACATGCCCAACTTGTGCTTCCACTATTCCCAGAACCTTCAAGTGTTATTAGAGCCCTCATAATTTAATTTATATTTATTTAAATACTTTATCAATGATTTATACTTTAATAATTTTGTTTTTCAATTCATGTTTAATAATTATTGTAATATGAATATTTAGATCTATTATTTCCTCATTAATTTCTCACATATATAAAACAAACAAATAATTCTCTGATTAAAATGAAATTGAGGCTCTCATAAGGAAGCACCAATGATTTTGTCCATGTAACTTGACAGTACATGCCGTGTATTTGGAATTACACGTCGTGTAATCTGTATCATACCTTATGTAATAAAAAAACAAATTGTGTATTTTTGTTCAACGTGATTAGAGTATTTCAATAATTTCTCAATCCATGTGAATTAATGAAATACGGTTTAGTAAATTATTAAATATTTTGTGGACCTGTACTGACTGGCATACGGTCATCCAGACGACATTTTGTGTGGCCCACTGGGCCTAGTGTGTAGTCCCTTCAGTTAAGGGTCATGTCGTGTATCCCTTAAATTGATTTCCCTACTATACATCATATAACATGGATACTACATAGCTTGTATTCAACATGACATGCAATGTACTCCAAAGATTTCTGAAGTACACCTCACCTGCAGTTTCCCCAGGTATGTACTTCAAATGGTTGGTGAGGAGGGTACATGCCATGTACTCGGATTTACATGTCGTATACTATTTCCAGATTACATAGTTTAAAAATTTATTATTATATTTGCAACCCTTGAGAAATGTACCTTTGTGTGTGAGTAATATTAGGACACAACATGTGATAGGTGTTAAATATATATATCATTAATTAACATCTTCATAATGTTCAAATATATACACAAAATATATGTGTTTTATTAAATTTATAATTCTACATGAATGATACATATCACAAAGAATAAATTTTATACAATTATAAATACATGTTGAGTAATTTTGGATCAGTATTCACTAGGTTTCCTCCAAGGTACAAGTAATGTATAAGGTTATGCATGAAAATGTCAAGGTAATTCAGAAAAGGATTAAGATAAAAAGGATTGATTAATAAAAGATAATTTTTAATCTATTCAATCGTAGTTTATGTTAATAAGAATTATTAAAAAAATTAATCCTAGTTTTATTAAATTTGTAATTTGATTCATATATGTGGATGATCAAGATCTAGAATAGACCATTGAATGTGATTTTTCCAATTTTAATTTATTTATTAAATTAATTTTTTTGGCTTACATACCTTCTTCCCCTTAATATGTTGGGCCTGCATGACCATGGATTCATTTATGTAAACCCCCTATTACCCATCACTATCTTGTGAGTTAAAAGCATATGTAATGGATGGATCTCCCAAGCTAGTGGATGTAGTTCTATTTAAGAGACAAGGGGAAACCAATCCAATGAGATACAATGGTTTGAATATGGAAGGTTATAATAACAAACCCTTAACAGTACTAAGTGTTTCTCCCCTAGGAAATGGTTATTTTATGAACCTCTAGATAAACTAACCAATAGTGAAGCTTAGGATCCTGCCCATTATTTTTTTTCAAGATGTATAGTTATTAATTGTGTATGTTTTATGCGATCACATAATTAATGAACAAACATGCATACCAGATGAAACTATAAAAGGTTTTATCTGTAAATATTATATATACATGGTTAATCACTTATGTATAACCCAATTAATGATAATAAGAAAGTGAAAAGATAATAAGTGGAAACTTCCACATAAAGGTTAAAAATTATGGATTTTTGGATTAGGGAGTCCACTCAACAGATTAAGGAGCTGTGAGTTAATATAGCTTACATTTGGAATGCCTATAAAAAAACTATTCATGTTTCGTGACCAACCCTAGTTGGGGTAATATGAAGGTAAATATAGATTCATTCCACTTGAATGTTAAAGAAACAGGATATTCTGAATCCATTAGTGAGGGATATTGGGTTTTCAAAAAATAATAGGATACTAATAGATATTAATTTATTTATTTTTAAATATTTATCTTGAAAAAAATTCTATTCATATTATTTGTTGAAATAGAATAAAAAATTATATCAAAAATATCATTTCCATCCATACTCATGAAATAAAACCTTCTCACTAGCACTAATTTCTAGGAGTGGAAAATTCACCATTGAGATATCCTTTTCCATGATAGGAAATGTTTTGTGCTGGAAGATCCTTTTCTAGTTTTTCCAAGAAATGAGGCCACTGATGATGAACACTCTATGTATGAGAAACCTCTAAATGATACTACGATTGTTCAGTTCCACATGTTATAATCCATGACCAATGTGCTCTTGAAGAAACATAAATAAATGGATGCAAATAGAGTGATTTCTCTCCTTTTGGATCTCTATCAAGATATGGAGAGACATGAGAGTTATTAGATCTATAATACATTGTTCACTACTAGTTTTGGAGAGTCTATGTCATCTGGACAATGTGTTGTCATGCTTAGTGGAAATAGTGGGCGTATGGACATCATCAGGAATAAATTCCCTGAAGAGTTGTGTATAGATCTAATAATATCATCACATACTACTACATTATGTAGTTTTATTGTGAATTATATTATGACCAATAATGAGAATATTATATAAAGATTCTTACACTAAATCAATACATTGATAAATGAATAGGTAGTGAAAACCCCATAGTCCTTATGGTGAATAGGAAGAGGAAGGACAATGAAAAGAGGCCTAAGATTTATAAAAATCTAAATCCTCCATGCACCGTCTGACCAATGAGAATAGGATCTAGAGGCTTGGTAAGGAAAATGAGGTAATATTATTTCCATGTGAAAGTCAGACCACTGGAAGAGGAACTACATCTAGTGGCAAAGAAAAGCCAATGGTTCATTCATTACTGAGTGAGATATTTCTATTTCCACACATTGGGTATTAGATATAGCTTGTGGGGCTAACATCTCTATTCAAATTATGGAACCAAGTAGATTCCTGAAAATTTCAAGGTAGAGGTAGATTTGAGATATTCCCATGGTGCAACGCTAAATGATATTTCCATTGGTTTCAACCACCTCAAATTGCTGATGGAAATGATTTTGGGTTCACATGGATGTTATTACGTACCTAGTATTACCAAGAACATATTTTTTATCGAGTTTAGATACATATGGATTTATTTTAATTTTCATAAATAAATGTTATTAGTTTTATAAGGAAAACATATGCTATGGTATGAGGCATTTAAAAAATGTCTTGTATATATTAAATTATGAGAAACATTTGTTGGAAATTGATAATGAACTATGTTCACATGACTCAAGCAACTCCATGTTGTGGAATCACCATATCGGTCATGCAAATGAGAATCTTTTGACAAAGATATATCAATATGGTTATTTAGGATCTTTTGAGCTAAAACCACTTAAGAGATGTCATTGTTGTTTATAAGGGAAAATTACCAAACTATTATTTAGTAGACATGGTGAAAGGGCCATTAAGCTTCTAGGATTGGTTGACACTGAATTACGTGGACTACTACTAGTAAAATATAGAGGTGGATATTATTAATTCATAACAATTATTAATGAATTAATTTTATATTGATATATTTATAGAATGAGGTATATGTTACAGTCCATTGAGAAATTTGAGGATTTCAAGAATGAAGTAGATAATCTACTTAGTAAGAAGATAAATAAGCTTGGTCTGATCAAGGTGTATAATGTCATAACAAAGAGTTCATTCACCTTTGATGGGAGTCTTGGATTCTATCTCAACTCTCTCCACCGTATACACCACAATGGAATGTTTTTAGTGAATGTTGGAACTATACATTATTGGACATGGTATGGTCGATGATGTGTCATAAAGATCTTGCATAATAATTTAGGGGATATGCATTGAAAACTGAGGCATACACATTAAACCAAGTACCAAATAAAGAAAAAAATGGGATTCCATTTCAGATATGGAGTGGAATGAGAGAAACTTGGTCACATACTCGTGTATGGGAATATGAGGCATTTTTAAAGGCTTTCTCATGCAACAAATCAGCACTATGGAGAAATATATGTATCAATATAAGGAATCCCATGGAAACAAATGTATACTACCTATAAAACCCAACAGACAAGAATGTGACTGTATCCAGATATGACATATTTCTTGAGAGAGAGAACATACTCAAAAAGGATAGTTAGAGAATGATTTAATTTGATGAAGTTGATTCTCAAGATACACATTAGTTGGTATAGAAACAAGTTCCACATGTCCCCTTGGAAGTGGTAGTTCATGAAACACAAGAACTGCATAAAAGTACAAGAGTGGTAAGGGAAATAGAGTGATATGTCTTCCTTGTCAATGAGGATAGTGACTCATTATTGTTGGAAAATGATGATCCAATCACCTATATGGATGTAGTAGAGATCTCAGAAGCTTCAAGATGGATAAATGATATTAGTTATCATATGGATTCCATGTATCAGACCCAAGTATGGGTTTTAGTTGTTTCTCTAGTTGATGTAAATCATTTTGGGGTTAAATGGGTATTCTAGAAGAAACTGGACGTGGAAGGTCATGTTAGTACCAATAAAGCAAGGATAGGGGATAAATGTTTCAAACAATGTCATGGAATTGACTGTGATGAATCTTTTTTTCTAGTTTCCGTGTTTAAATCCATAAGAATCATATATTACATAACAGTATTCCATGAATATGAGATTTGACAGATGGATGTCCAAAATACATTCATTGATTGCAACCCTCTGGAAGATTTCTACATGACACAACTAGAAGTGTTTGTGAATCTAGGTGATCCTAAAAGGGAATTCATGTTTCAGATAACAATTTATGGACTAAATTAGGCATCCAGTTCATCAAACATTCTATTAAATAAATCTATAAGATAATTTGGATTCATTAAGAATGAATGTGAGCCATGTGTTTACAAGCAGTTCAATTGAAATGCAATAATTATCCTAGTAGTGTGTGTGGATGACATATTGATTATTGGAACTGACATGCCCATATTTTAGTCAGTAAAGAACTGGTTAAACAAGTTCTTCTTCATAAAGGACATAGGTGAAGAAGTCTACATTCTAGGGATCATGATTATTTATGACAGATCCATGAAACTTCTTGGACTAAGTCAAAGTACATACATTGAACAAAAAATAATGTTATTTAGTATGGAATGATCCAAGAGGGGATTGGTTCCAGTGTCACATGGTATACATCTTTCCCAAAAAATGTTTCCCCAGACATAATATACGAAATATAGGATGAGTAAGATTTCATAAGATTCAACGATATGATCTATCATGTAGTCCATATTATGTACCAGAAATGATGTTTCCCATGCATTAATCATGGTAGAAAGATATCAAGAAGATTTAGAATAACAACATTGGACTTCTTTAAAGATTATCCCTTTGTATCAAAGAATAACTAAGGATATGTTTCTGGTGTATGGAGGAGAAATAGAGCCTATCATCAAAGGGTATGAGGATGTTAGTTTTTAGGTAGATCAGAATCATATGAAGTCACAATCAGGACATGTTTTTTGAATCAACAGAGGAGGTGTGAGATGGAAGAGTTCAAAAAAGCCAATTTTCACTATATCTATTGTGTATTCTAAATATATAGCGACTTCTGATGTAGACAAGGAAGCCAAAAAGATTCTGAACATTTTCTAGGAGGTTTATGTGGTACCTAGCAGTAAGGATCCCATGACATTATATTGTGATAATAATACAAAAATGACTCTTGTAAAGGAGCTAAGGTCACATTAATAGACCAATAGAAAACTATAAAATTATCACATCTTGAGGGATTTCTATCAAAGGGTTGATGTTTTAGTGAGAATATTTTCTGCAGAAAAGAATGTGGAGAACCCATTGACTAAAGGCCTATCATAGATGAATCATAAATATCATGTTAGAGTTTGTGGACTAATGGTTTTTAGTAGTTGGCTCATGTACATGTGGGATTCTGTTAGAGTTGGTTCCCTAGAAACCAACTTATTTATAATTTATGATAAACCTAAATTCATTGGATAAAAATTAACAAATTTCGTACCATATAATGATTGTTCTTATGAATGACATCGTATGTGATAATGTCCAATGAATAGCTATCCCAATAAAAGGTCAAAGTGGATCCCCTATATGATGGGAACCCGGACGTGACGTGACACAATTCTTGAATATATGTTCTATGGATGGATGATATTATTTTATTGAAAACAAATGAAATAGGATATTAGGGGTGGGGAATCACGAAACATTAAGTCACCTTCTCATGGTGTGTGCCCTTGGTAATATCTAGGAGGATTTTATAGGAACAAGACCCACCAGTAAGAAATCTACATTCATAAGTGTCATTAGATCTCCCAATCTACAAACATGTGTAATAATATTTATATTTTATGATTATTATTAATGGGTGCTATGATTCACACACTTTTATTTTTTAATGAAAACCTTAACAGTATGTTTTCTTGGTATGGTAGGATATGTTGGGTGTGTCACAAGTAATAAACCATTAATGAATAATTCAAGAAAGTATTTTTCACTTATATTGATGTATATATCCCAGTACCTTTTATGGAAATGAAAAATCATATATAAATCGATGTCCATGGAGTTCTCTATGAAATTTCAATTCCAAGAATTTAAAAAATGAGAAATGAAGCACATGGGTTGATGGAACTGGCATGCAACATGCTTAATTGGAGATACCGGGACAAATAGATTATATTAAATGGTAAGCGTTCATATGAGGTAACATGTCATTGCAATATCTATTTTTTTCTCTTGGGTTCCCTGGCCCATTTCATGCCAGTACTCATAAACTGCAGAGAAGACCTCCTATTTATAAGGAGAAAGAGTCCTAGAAGGTCAAACATTAAGTGTATCCAATATATCAGTTAAATAATTTATTATTTAAAAAGTTGAATAAATATTATTCTTGTTTTTGGTTTAATAATTATTCATGTGTTCCTGATTTCATTTATTTTGTCGCTAGTTATTCGAGAGAACGTATAGTGGATGGAATATTCATTTATCAGTGAATAAGGCAGTAATATTTATTTAATAAATAAATATTCATTATTCAAGGACCAATAAATATTGAGGTGGATTGGCGGACCATGTTATGGGTGTAGTGAGAAATAATACTAAATATTATTTGGTTAAATAATATTTAAATATAACATGAAAGTTAATGACATGTCCTGGAAATAATTTCATTTCTATTATTATTAGATATTGGGTTTCACATGGAATAATAAAATAACTAATGACACATGTTATTATTATTTATCATTACATAGTGGATTAAATTATAAGTAATGTTATTATTCTCTCATTAACCAAGGGTTCATTCAACTGGCTAACCAATGGTTGTGTGAAAAACATCCTTGTAGAAATGCTCTAAAGCATAGATAACTCTTCCCTCTCTAACAACATTCTCAACAAAGAGAGGGATCCTCCACCATCTGATTTAAGAGAATTCATTGGAAGTGATTATCAATGAGATCAAAGGAAAACATCACAATCTCAAGGATCTTCTGTGCTAGCACTCGAAGAATCCTTTGGAGACATTCAGAGATATATGGAACATGTGTGGATCCTGAATAGATCATTCATATCATTAGATTATATATCGCAATGAAGCCTCACCTCACACCCATGGTCATACACAACAATGGAGAAATAATCACCTTGTTCATAAATTTTCAATTTAAATAAATTAATTAACAAAATATTTTGATCCACTCTTCTCAGTTCTGGGTTATCTCTTGTGTCTTTTATCTTTGATTCAATTCAGTGATAGTGGCGTTCATTATCATATTGATCTTGGATTATTCCCAGATCATAGAAATTTTCATAGTTGGGTACATGTCTATCATACGTTTCTTCTATACTTAGAACCTACAACATCAACCTATTCCTCAGACTGGAAATTATCTACCACCAAAGCTTACTCTAGCACTCTAGCATATGTGGGAATGAACTACAGAATAAAAATTTCCCTGATTTCCCAACTCAAGCACTGCTAAAAATTCCATTCCCTAAAAAATGGATCTAAAATATTATCCAGGGAGTATTGTGACATTTCTGTGGCCCTAAATGAAAACTCTACCCCTATCATGCTACCCTTCTGAAGCTGCATAAGCTATTGGATATGCACTGATCTCAATGTGGCTGAGAAAAACTTTTCCCTAAATATTTTCTCGATGTCCAGCCAAGTGAGTGTCGCCACATCATGAGACAATATCACAAGAATCCACCACACCCCATTGAACCCTACATAAGGCTCAGTGCTAGGAACACCATCTAATTGGGAGGTGTCCACATTAAGAAGAAAAATATCTCAAATTCTTTGAGACAATCATCTACTACCTGGGGGAATGGATCAATCTAATACCTCATAGGTCGCTACCTATGGAACTCATGTAGTGACCTAAACCTATGCGCATCCTCAGCCTAAACTACCAGTAAAACATGTTTCTCAATAAGTGGTGGCACTACCGATGGACCACCTAGAGGTAACGCCTCAGAACCCATTCTCTACACTAAAGCCTCATCTTGGGATGAATTTTCATCACAATCGCGACCTGGAATATTATATGGTTGTCATTGTCATGGAATAATAAAAGAGAATCATGGTGTACCATTATAAAACTATATATATTGTGAGTTGGATAAGGAAGGATAGTAAAAAACCAAAACCCAATCCTATATGATTCATGTAGAATTTATTTTACGGCGACTAGTGCTCTAATGTGGAGAGTTGAAAAGTATGTTATCAAAGTCATGGTGAATGGATACATCAGCCGTCACACCAACACCAAAACCTATAGCCTGAGAGCTAAACTTGAAGAATCCTAACATTATTACTATGCATCCCAAATAATGCTGATGAAATTATGGTACCAAAGTGTACCCAAATTTCTCTGATACCACTCTATCTCGACCAGACCTGACGGGTCATAGGTCATAACTCCCCAAGCAAGTCTATAATAGGCCAGGAGCTGGATACTAGTGTCAAGTAGGCATATCAATTATATGGGAGTCATTCCTATGTACTTGTACACATGGACACATCTCCAAGATCACAAAATTCTAAAATGTAAAACAAACACTAAGTAACCAATGCATGAATGCAACTATATCTCACAATGACAGTACAATAGATTCATTGAAAGAAAAATAAGGGAAAAAATTCCCACCAAAGATAATAATAAAATCATCCAACCTGCTCATAAGGAGGGAATCACTATCAACTGAATCTGTCAGAATGATCTTCATCCCATCTTTGGTAAACAACTAAGTCTATCAAGATCAGTAAGTTCTTACTACCTTGGTTCCTCTATGGAATCCATTGAAAGTCATGTGGTCTGCACAATTCACAAAACATGTGATGGAATATCCCATGTAGGGATGAGTATTCAAATAATCAGAAGGTTCGGAAAAAAACCCCCAACGAAAAATGGATGAACTAAAATGTATTTTTCCACTCGACGTAGCCTGAGGGAACCCCAATCGAGAGAGAAACTCCACCTTGAAGAATCATCAACTATACATGACATGTTAACTCAGTCTACATGGGGTGTCAGCCCTGACATTTCACAACACCTCAAGGACTCCCAAAAATCACCTAGATATACTCTTCTCAGCCTCTAATTCTCTTGAGGTTTCAACCTCATAGCGAGAAACACTATTTTTTTAAAAGGCTCTAACCATAATATGAAACCAGAAGAACACACTCCATGAGCTCAGCCAACCTAGATGGAACCTTACAAAGAGATGAACTACATTAGAAATAACTATACCATTCCTAATGGTACATAATAGATATAGTGCACCATCAGGACTATCTATCTATGTTCAGATATTGTTCCCAACACTCAAGGTCCTGTCATCATCACCTTGTGCCTAGCACAAGCTAAAGAAACCCAAATGAAGAGGCCCTCCCCTCACCACATCACATAGTTGAGGGATCACTTCAATAAACTCTGAAATGTGTACGTTGCCTCTAATGAGAGAGAATTAAGGGATCAAAACCTCTCCAATTCCCTGCAATCAAGGGAGTACAACTCCTAACTATCCCATGAATCCGCTATCTCACCTGCTAGACTGGTCCACACCTTAGTCTATCAAGGGGGAACTAACTCTTATCTATGTATCATATATATAATGTGAAGATGCACTCTCTTGGTACCATTATCCCATTTCTCAAGGATCTCTAAAACCAATATAGCAAATGCTCCCTACATCTATTTAAAGATGGGAGAGTACTTCTTCATAAGTGAGGACCAGCACTTTGAAACAACAAGGGAGTACCAATAAGAGAATGGAGGACTCAGAACCTTTGATTATCTAGGAGTAATACTCCGCAGATTGAGGACCAACACCCTAACATGGTAGGGGAGTACCACTCAGTGTCTAGAGGGACCACACATTGTAGGATAGGGGAGTACCGACTCTACTCTCTTGCCCACTATGGGGGACCCTTACCCTAACTTCGTAGGGGAGTACCGACACCAGGCAAGAGGACACAATCCCTGGAATGAGAAGGGATTATAGAATCTTCCAAAATAACACATATGGAGGACCCATTCCCTAGATTGAAATGGGAGTACTGATTCCTAGAATAGAGGGCTCATTCCCTAACATGGTATAAATGTAGCCACTCTATCTATATGCCTTTATGGAGGACCCGCTCCCTAGTCCAACAGGGGGATATTATCCATCTTCAAAAACATCACGGGGAAACGCACATCCTAGTCCATCTGGGGAGTAACACCATTTGAGGAAACTACCCAAATACAATGAACTCGTGCCCAAAATTTGGGAAGTCCAGTCTCTACCTTAGCAAGGAGGTAAAGAAAACATGTTCCCTAATGATACAGGGGAGTACCCGTCCTGAATTCTCTCATCACGAACCACAATGATCCCCATCATCGGCTCAGTACAACTTCACGAGTGTGTCAATTGACTTACACCACCTCATATCTCATAATCTGTAATAGAGGGAACATTTACATTCTAAATAGAATATAAATATGGATATACAACTCAAAATCCTACATCCAAATCATGAAGAGGAAGATATAGAAGAAGAAATATCCAAGGAGAATATCCTAGCAGTAGAAAACATGCACCAAGGCATAAACGGTGTGTGAGCCTACCTGATCACCTTGCTCAATATCATGTATACATAGTTTACAATCCCATGTAGGGGTACATGGTGTTTAAAGGATCAATATGCCATCTCCCTCATCACTCAACCCCATCCATGTTCCTCTTCTACAGAGACGGACCATCTATGTCAATCAAATACTGTATATCCCATACTATATGGAATGTTCGGAATAAAGGGCCACCTATGGGGGTAATTTTCTTGTGTCTGTGTACTGGACCCTTAGTCCTTGTACTATGTCCATGTGTCAGTACACGACCATGCAGTTTCACGTGGTTAACCCTATTCATGTCTCAGTCACCCAGTTTGGTGCACTATACGACATGTAACCCTAGTACATAGCATGTAGTCCCCAAATATAGTCTTTTCCATCCACGAAGGGATACACGATGTGTGTCACTAAACTACACACCATGTAGACGGTAATTCCAATTGGTAATAACGTGAAAAATTACCTGATTGGACCCGTTCTTCCCCAAAACCAATATATCAACCTAGAAAGGATCAATAGAATTTCTATTTGGGTGCATGAGCTTTAAAAATGTTCCTAATAGCATGGATGGTAACCAAAACCCATATACACATACCTCTATAATGAAAACGAAGAATCTTTAGATGAAGAATGATACTAGGATCATGATGCTCTTCGATATGATGATGATTTGGGTCAGTAATGGAGATTCACAACACCATGCATTGTTGATTTGGCATCGCTTTATTCCTCATCCCATGGATGAGATGGGGAGAAAGAAAAAAGGGATCTCTATTAGTGTGTCATTAACCATAGGGTTGGGAGGAGAGGAATTTTTTTAATTAAATTAAACAAATTAATTCCCCTTTCGGCACTATGACACCGAAATTCCCCTGATCGAAACTCCACTCACAAATAACTTTAGGCTGCACCTTGTGTAAACAAGGTTTTCTAGACTCAACCACAATCTTATAAATCCAATCCATGACTTTGAATTGGATTTATTAACATTTCAAGAGAGAAATTTCATTCAAGACAAAATGTTATTAATTTTTTTAATATTGTTGCACCGAGGCTCCCCATGCCCCAACATCACACGCCGACTCGGCACCCGACTCTAGATATATTCTCTTTAATACTCTAATGCCTTATGAGTCAAAACCAAACTCATTACAATTATCTTCTCGTAGAATATAATCCAAGAGAGAAATAATCCCAATAATGCTACTATCACTCCATCCATTTCCTGATTTTAAACTATATAGCTTCATTATTACTTAATATTACTTATATTTAGTGTAATCCATATATAATGTTGTATTTTCCCAACTCTTTAAGTTGTCAAATATATTTGGGAAATCAATTTTTTTTCCCTCAACTGTATTTTTCATTTCCTTAATATGATCTTCATTTATATATAATTTTTTAATTATATCGTTGATATTATATTTATCATCACTCAAAATAGTAGTCATATCATTTAATCCATAAACTGTAGTGTTATCCAAGTCACTAGCTAAATTTTGTTCTTCCAAGTGTTTAATCCAACATTTATAACTTCAATATATTCCATGAAAAATCAAGTGTTTTTCCAACTCCTCTAGAATAAAGTTTCATGAAAAAAACAATATTAAAACATAAAAAAATTTTGTGATGGGTCATTGGCACAATCATTCACAAAATTAATAAACTCTTTAACTCCATAGTCAAACTCTTTTATCATCTGATTGGAATGAATCCATTTTTTATTCATATTAATTTTATTCAGTTTATTTTTATACATATTTAACAATAAAAAATTAAATTCATAGTAGGTATGATCCTATATTACAAAAGGCCATTATTTATAAACACATACACATATAATCATATTCTTTGATATAAATTTTTATTTCATAAAAAACTGGTCAGAACATTTTAGATAATGAATTAAATGAATAATGATTAACAATTTTTTATTCCAAGAAGACACATATCATAATTCATTCTATTTTTTGAATGAAATCATAGAGAGAGATAATTCAGTCTCTTTCACAACCAAGGTTTTATGAAACCTATGGATTTATACAACTACAGGATTATGGAAATTTATATAAATATATTTCACTATTAAAATATATATTAAAATTTTTTCAATGTTTATACATTGTTCTAATACATAATGTGTGACAACCCATTGTAATAAACTGTTTATTATTTATAAACACTTATTAAAATTATGTAAAAAAGTGCAAAACCACATTTTATGTTCATTAACTAATCATTTATCAACCTTTTCAAAATATCCTTGTCAATATTGGCCTTAAAATACTCATAGAAGTAAGAAAATAACATGAACAATAAAGTAATTTTTAATTTCATTACATAAAATATAATTTTCAAAAATTAAATCTATATTCAAACATTCAACCTCACATTGTTCAGAAATTATTTTATAGATTTCAATTCCAATAAAAGACCTCTCAAAATAAGACCCATGGGTTTTAAACTCAATTTTTATCATTCTAACTCAAATAGATTTTAAAAATTTCAATATATATTACCTAATTAATAAAAATAAAAATCACATATTCATCCAACTAAAAAATAATTATTTTCATTAAATAAACATATATTTCAAAACCAAAGAATGGGTTCACACACTACCAACATGACAAAACACGGAAGACATTGAAGGGAGGGGGATAAGAATCACCATTATAACAACATGAATAGAAGAACCTAAAGTAGTGGAAATGGTTATGTGAGACTAGAAGATTAAAATGGGAAGCACAGACAATACTATTAGGGAAATAAATACAAAAAATGAAACATATATTCACTAATCATTTAAGAAATACACAAAAACAAGATTCAACTTTCATAAATTGAATTTTTACTATTTTTATTTATCCAAAACAACATATGAGATCATGATAGAGTTCTTATTTCATGGAGATAATGAATGAAATGAGGTGAATATATTCTTAATAGTGTTATTTTATGTGAATAGAAAGAGTTTTATCTCTAGTAGAATAATTGATGATAAAGAATACCTTTATTAGTTCAAAAATGAAAATCAATTTTTACAGGGGAGAAATGTATCACTGATAATGTATGGATTTATCAGTGCTAGATTTCAAAGTTAAATTGTCTAAACTATGTACTAGAAAATAATAGTTTATAAAAATAATAAATTAAAATAATAAATTAATATAAATTAATAATTATATAAATATGATAATGAAAATAAAAAAAATAATTTATAATATATATATGACATATTAATAAATTTTGAAATATTAACAACTAATAAATTACAAATTAAAAATTAATATATAATATTTAATGAATTTTTTTTAATTATATAAATTATAAAAATACATATAATTAGTAAGAAGTATTAACAAAATCAACTACAATAATATTAAAATTAGTAAAATTAAAATTTTTACAAATTATTGTGTAATGTTAAATTAATAAATTATATAAAGTATATAAATTAAAAATATATGAAAAATTATTAAATAATGTCAATAATATAAATTAATAAATATGAAAAATGAATAAGTAATTTCAATTACATAAAAAAAATATTAAAAGTGAATACATAATATAAACTATATAAATTAAAAAATTATATAAATAAAGAAATATTAAAATCAAAATGAATAAGTACTAAAATTTGTATTCATATAAATAAGATGGTTAATAAATTACTATTTGAAAATAAATAAAAAATTGAAACAGGATTTTATCTACCCAATGACCCATCCTGTTTATTGAAAAAAAATGAGTATGAAAAGAAATTTTGGGTAAGAAAAGGGATAGCTTCCCTAATTATAAAAATAAAAACATATTTGTAAAAATGAAAAATGAAAGCATAAGACCCCATTACATTGATATTGGACGCTACCACGTTGGTGTAGTACTTGAATCCTTTTCATTTTCTATGCCAAGTCTCATGTTCTTCCTCTATGGATGAAGTAGATAACCCAAAATTATTTACTTTATTTAGAATCAATCGTCTATTCTTCCATGAGACATAAAAAATATGCAACATGGGGATGGATCCAACTTTAACCTCAATATTTTGGGATAAAAATTCCAAAATCATCCAGAAATATCAGATTGTAATGGAGTATTTTTATTTCTGAATTAATAACCTTTTTATTCTTTCCCTCTCTAACTATGTCCTTTCTGAAATTTTTGCAATCATATTTCATAAAATATAATAAATGAGTGGGGTGGGGGGTATAACACGACATTCACATAATCATTAGTTGATGGTACATTACCATTTATCCAAGTCTTAAAAAACATGTTATTAGTTTATGAAGGGTTGATTGGATTAGGAAAACCATTCCCTTTATTCATATAAAGTAATTAAAAAGCGTTAGTGGTTTCTATCATAGCTGGTGGATAATCTAAAATAGAATAGGTGTGTTGTATGAATTTATCTGAAACAAAATCGCACACAATTGAATATTTAGTACACTTTTTTTTACCTTCAATGTATCATCATTAATGGTAACCGAATCATTATATCATATATTTTATTGACTAACCCCTTCAGAGAATTTATATGATAGGATTATTTTAAAACTTCACCCTTAGTGTGAAGAAAAAGAACAATGTATTTCTTGTTCTCCATTCCCACCTATCATCCAATCCTATTCGGGAATTTGGAAAACACTATATCTTGATTGTGAACCTTGGTTCCACCTTCAAGGTCTTTATTGTCCGAAATTGGAGTCTTCTTGCCCTGTCTTACCTGAAACTAGCTTAACACCATCAACCATTGTCGAATCCCCTAGTTTGGCCTCTATCCCATTTTCTATTACCTTATATGAAGATCTAGTTTTTTAGCGTGTTTGACAAATATTTGTGGGGCCTTTATCCCCCTAGTGGGATGAGAAATTCCATGAAATAATATTTCCTTACTTCCCCTTTCTCAAGCGACACCCAACCATTGTGGGCTCCTGAGTGTCCTGATCATTATCTGTCTTTGGTTGGGAGTATACCTATTTATCACTTGGCTCAACATATTCTGAATACCTTGAACTAACCCATTCCCATTTCCATAATGTAATTTATTTTTTCTAACCTTCAGGATCCTCATTCTCCATTCCATCTCCATTCAAGTTATAGAAATGATTTTGGATCTTAATTTTCTTCAGTGATTCATGTTTTACGGGAAACCATTGACTGAGAGATTGTGCAACATTCAGATAGGAAGGGTTATTTCCCTCAAAAGGCACCCTTGCATCAACATGGATGCTATCAACACTATTAGAAAAATATTTATCGGTATCATTTCATTAACCATACCTCTAGCTTTGACTGTATAATAAATGGAGGGGACCTTTATGGAGCATGGCTCTCCCGGGGCTGGCTCTATCAACTTGAAAACCATCAAATAAATCATCATCGCCAAATGAAAATGAATAAATATTATCTAAATAAATAATTAGATAAAAATATATCAATATATCGTTGAATAAATTTTGATTATTTAAATTACAAACATATTAAACATATTAAATATTAATAAATTAAAATTCATAAATAAATTTTAAAAATGAATAACAGAGGGAAGTATTTAATATATAAAAGCTAAAGACGAATTAACTATAGAAAAAATTAATGTGAGTAAGAATTAAAAAATAATAGAAGATAAAAATTTAATAAATATTAAAAAAGAATAAAATTTAATAATTAAAACTGAATAAATTATAAAAATATTATAAAAATGAATTAAATATTTTACTTATATAAATTATTGAAATACTAAAAAGGATAAAATATTAAAATGAAAATAAAAACTATTAAAAATTACAATTAAAAACAAATTATTTACTATAAATTACTAATTAAGATTAAATAAATAGAAAATTTATAATGATTTAAATAAAAATATATTAAAATAAATGAGAATAAATATTAATTATAGAAATTAAATACATATTATAATTATTAAATATTAATATAAAAAATATATAAAAAACATTAAAAAAGAAATATGTTATGAAAATTTTAAAAGAGTTAACATTAAAAATGAATAAATATAAAAAATAAATAAATTATAGAAAAAATTAAAAATAAAGAAATTTTACAAATGAATAAATTGTAGAAAATAATATAAAAACAAATATTAAAAAAGAATAAATAATAAAAGAAAATAATTAAATTTTAAAAATTACATTTAATTAAAAAATATTCAAAATGAATGACAAATTAATATTAATTAATTAATTAAGGTATGCAGACTAAAATATTAAAGATTTAAGAAATCTATAAATATAAAATATATAAATTACAGAAAAAATTAATAAAAGTAATATTAAATAATTAAATATTTATTTATAAATTAAAAAATAGAAAAATTCCAAAAATATTAAATGTATATACATTTATATATCTTTATATAAAATTACATTAATTATATTATTAATACCAACTATCTTTTCCTATGACCATGGGTGCATATTAGTATATATATACACTATAACGAGATATGTCAAATTAATAAAGTTTTATTTTCTTGCTATATAATGATATATTCATTTACATATACACAAACATAAACATTACATACATGCTCATACACATGTACATACATAGACACACACACACACACACACACACCGACACCTACTCATATATTCATATACATGCTTATACACATACATGCACACACACACACACACTCATATGCATACCTACAATTTCATACAAATAAATCCAAATACATGCACGTACATAAACATACCAACACATGCTATATACTTTGTCACATGCATACACACACATATATAAATACACATACATCCACAAACATACCCATACATATACAAATAAAAGTACACATTGACATACACATAGACAAACACATACATATACAGAGACACATACACTTACGCATACACATACACATACACATAGACACACACACACACACACACACACACATACACATACACATACACATACACAAACACATACACATACACATACACATACACATACACACACACAAACATACACATACACATAAACATAAACATACACATACAGATACACATACACATACACATACACATACACATACACATACACATACACATACACATACACATACACATACACAAACACAAACACATACACATACACATACACATACACATACACATACCCATACACATACACATACACTTACACTTACACATGAACATACATACATTCAAATATATACCTACACATACATATATAGACATACACAAACATAAATACACATACATTCACATATACACACATACATATATACATGTATGTTGTGGAAACTCTTTTCATGTAAATAATAAATTAATTTCATTTTTTATTAATTTTCATTAATATATTTTATGGATTCATTTGTAATATGATAATTTTACATGATTTTTTATTTAGAAAAAAATGGTTTTATTCTAGATTAAATGGTTTCCTTGAAATATATTGTTTTATATAAATATTAAATTTTTAAATATTAAATTTTTTACTTTATTATATGAAATTATTGTCTAGATTCAATATATCAACATTATATTTTTGTGAAATGTTTTGATTTTTTTGAAAATATTTATTTTTGAATGAAAAGTTGAAAATATCATTTTTTATAAAAAATATCAAAATTTTCAAGTAATTACAATGTAACATTTGGTTTTGGATTGGTTTAAAGTATAATTAGTCAACTTTTAATAAAAATAATCTAAATATTTATAGAGGATTTTTTAATATATATATTTTTAATGAAATCATTTTTATGCCTAAGAATTCCATTTTATAAAAACTACATTTAAATGCATTATGAGCCCATATATTGAAATTTATTTCTTCCACTTCAATAATTTGATTAATAAAAAATGGATTTCATATTTTTAATGTGGACGTTCAAATGTGGTATTTTTTCTAATTTCTTTTATGGTCATAATGAATAGTTTTATGGTAAAACTTCATCACCCTGGTAAATTCTAAATTGTTTTATAGGGGTAAAAAAATAGATAAGATACTATATATCTCTTAATTTTTAATAAATTTTATTATTTGAGTGCATTTTGACCTTAACATATATTTATTTTGTAATTTTTAAAAATTTGTTTCTTATTCCTTGATAACGAAATTTATATTAATTTATAGTTTTAAGTATTTAAAAGAGCAACACTCTGGTCACTTATAAAAGGGAACCTTATAACTCACTTACTCACTACATTTGTGCCAATTTTCTTGACCAATACATCCCGAGAAAACTTCCAAACTATATTACCCACTTCTAAAAGGACATAGTTTTCACATATTCTAATCCAACCATACTTAAGCTGTTATCCAGAGGGAGATAACTGAGTGGGAGGTATAAGTCCTGACCGACCTCTATCAAGTCTATTTATTCCATTAACATCAAAAAATATATTTATAGACAATGAAAAAATGAAATCAATATCTTCTAAATACTAAATTGTTATTAATCCAATGTAAGAACACCTTTATATCTCTTTTTCATCCTATGGGAAATGAATACTTCAACACTGTATAAGTGTAGAATATCACCTGCATGAAGTGATGTAATTAGTTTTTCAATATATCCCAACATGGTTAGTAATAAGGATGGAAATAAAGAATAAATATCACATTTCATGAATAAATATAATTCTATATAATTAAAAAATATATAGCTTATTTATTTTTCATTCGGGAAAAAATAGATGTATCACTTGTGTGTAAATGTTGATTACCACCTCCAAGATATGATGTAATTCATTTTTCACAAACACCATCTATATATGGTAATAAAAATATATTTAGTTTATAAAAATAATAAATATTTCTTGAATTTTATTCTTTATATTATTGAACCATGATTACTTTTACCGTATTCAACCTGATGTCATTTTTAAATTATACACAAAACACCCTCAAAGTGTCTAATATGAACATAACCATTTTAGTAACTACATATAACATGGTAAAAAACTAAAATAAAGGGAATAATGATAATTAAATTTACATGAAAAGTTTTATTTATAATGTAATAAAATTAATATAATTTTATTAATCATGGATGTATACATACAAACAAAAAAATGTTAGGAGCATAGGTAAGTTAGTTTCTTTTAAAAAATTGTATTAAAGTTTTCTATTCAAATAATTATTTTCCATGCCGAGGATATTTTAAATTTTTCATGAAAATTATTAATTATTATTAATCGGTTCATAAAGATCATTTTTGATTAATTTTTTAATTCTTTAAAAATTATTGAAAAATAATTTTGTCAACATTTTTTATATGGGTTATTTTAAACTTTTCAAAAAAATTAAAAAAGAATTTTTTAATGTATATGTATTTCACATCTATCTACACCATAACTACTATAATTATTTATCAATCTTAATATATTATATAATTTTTTAAAATGAATATATTATTCCTTCTCATTTTGATTTTTTTGGTTTTAAAATGATTTTATAAGAAAATAGAAATTTATTTTTCTTTTTTTATGAGATTAATAGATGTTTTATTAGTTATAGGATTGAATTCCAAAATAAATGAATGTTATGTTAAATTTTAAATATATTTGTTTCTTATTCATGATATGTTTTTATAAATTATTAATGATGGATGGGTGAGACCAATATAACTTTAATGATGGGTGAGCCCCGTATTGTTCTCTAATGCTTTGGGTAAAGTGACCGAGCTTACTAGAGATATGTTAATCCTCATAGATGATGGAATTATATAGTTTGGTAATTATATTTTAGGGGTTATTATAAGGTTGAATATATGGACAAAGTCCTAAGGTACCTACTTTATATGCATGAAATGTATTATCATGGTTTTAAAAATTATGAAAATGATCATATCTAAAGAAAATTAATAATATTTTTTTAAAGTGAAAGGATTGTTTTTCATTGAATTTTAATCATGAGTACTCATGTTTTCCAAGAAAAGATTATGATTATGAATTTACCTTTATGATTTCATATTTAATGAAATATAAAATATATTAATAAATTAAGTTGTTTTCATAGAAATGTAAATGAATATTTGAGCCTAAATGTTTATTAGGAAAAAGAAAATCTATTTTTAAATTTTTTTATTTACTTTTGGCATAGCATGTTTTTTTTCTTTTTTGACCCTTGATGATATTTTTTTCATCCCACATTAATTTTTTTTTCATAGGTTTTATAGATGATTATAAATGTCATTAAATATATAATTCCAGTTATGCGACTTACCTTGAATAAAGAAAATGGGTCTTTATAAAGAACATATCTTTTTGGGGAAATTAATATTGTGTATATATTTTCACTTTTTTATATAATTTATTTTGTACCTATCTATATATATAAACCTGAAATGGTATTTGGGATATATGTAATGAAATATACACCATTAATCATTTTATTTAAAGAATGTTTTTATAAAAGTTTTTATAGTCAGTATTAGAGAAAGGGTTTTGATAAATTTATTTTTTAGGATGATTTAAAAATATAATATTAAAAGATTATAATTTATGGTTATATTATAATTATATGGATTTTAGGATTTCCATGTTTTTTTATCCAATCTTTTTTTATTTATAATGGGTTTCCACTGAGGAATCATGGAAGTTGAGTTTAGAAGGATTCAAGGGGGAAATATCATTATGAACTAGAAACCTAGATTGGTTGGAATTAGAATTAACCAGTTCATAGCTATGATAAATCAGTTGAAACATCCAATTAATATACATACCAATGTAAAATAGTGTTATCATTCCCCAGAAAAAAATATGAACAAGCACCCAATGAGTTTTGGGGGATCCTCAGACCCAATTAATGATAAAGGATGGATTTACATGTTGGAGAATATATTTACTGTTTTGGGATATTTGAAAAATGAAAAGGTAACCCTTTATATTTACAATGTTGAGGTAGAAGTCAATCAATGATGTACTTTGATTAATAACACTAAAGAAAGTGAAGAAAATGATGTCTCAAAATAGACATTTTGGAAGGATTTATTCCATGATATGTATTTTCCAAATGTTATTTGATGTAGAATGGAAAAAAATTCCATGATTTTATGAAAAAAGTGGAGGAATATATTCCCTCTTGTAAATGTAATTTTACTATATTAGAATGGTATTCATGACATTTAATTCTAGAACATTATATTATAGCAGGTTTAATTTACTCAGGATTGAATCCATGTTTACGAAGGGCTATGGATAAACATTTGTTTAAAAATTATGAATAATTTTTTTTTGGTGTGCTGATAAAGTCAATATGGAGTAAATAATATTTTAGAATAATATTCATAAAAATCAATCTAGGTGTCTAGAAATGGGGATTCATTCATTGAAGAAACCGAAAGGTAAGAAAATTCAATTAACTTTTTGGGATAAGTAGGTAAAAATATTTATGTATAATTTTTTGTGATATTTGGGACTTTTTCCTGATATGAAAATATGGGTCACATGTCTCATGAATGTAAATAAAAGATAAATTGGAATTTCCAAACCAGTTATGAAAAGGAAATAATGAAGTGATTTAATTTTAATGAGATGGGCCAATATGTGAATGTCTATCCAATGAAAGGTATGAAGGATATGGATCATGGGGACCATAATTAGAATGTTTTTAATGGGAATTTCTCATTTTTGGGCTATCAACTTAAGTAATGACAAGTACAATTATTATTTACTTTATGTATTCCAATTCCTTATTTCATTCGGGATTTTTCCATTTTTAATTTGTGAGATTTTTTTTATATTAAATATAGAAATATCACCTTATGAAATTAAGAAAAACATTTGAATAAAACTATGAGTAGAAGTGTTAAATCAACTTATATTTATAGAAAATTCCCTATCATCATATGTTTAATGGTTTCAGTAAAAATCTAGTTATATCACTCTTAGTGGAGTTTGATTTTTCTCTAATTATTGATGGGATTTTAGATTATTACTATATGATATATTGAAGAGAAAAATAATTCATATTAAATCCCCATAGTTAATTTTATTTTCTATATAATAATGAATTCATTCCTTTTATATCATATCCAGAAAATGTAAAAATAATTAATGATGAGATTTAATGTTATCATAAATGTATTATTCAAAATATGTAAACTAGTTAAATTAATGATGTAGTAGTTTTAAATGAATATATAGATGTATTTATTAATTATTATCCTAGTGTTACTCCTAATAGGGAGGCTGAAATTACTATTGTCTTAGTTCTAGATGCCAATATAATTCAAAACCTCCCTGTCAAATGACTTCTGTAATGTTGTTAATATTGAGAAATAAATTACATGAATCAATTGATATGAGAATAATCTTCCTTTTCACATCACCTTAGGGTGATCCCATATTATTTTTCAAAAATAACTATGGTTCAATGAGAATTTGAATTGATAATGGATAACCCTATAACATCACTACTAGGAACAAGATTCCTTTTCCTCATGTTGATGACTAGTTTGAACCCATATGAAGATTGTTCAAATATTGAACTGAGGTCCAGGTACCATAATCTAAAGGTGAGAAATGATGAAATTTTTAGGGTGGTGTTTTGGACTATGTATGTACATTATTATTATTTTGGTATTACTTTAATGACTACAAATTTACGTGTTATATTAATGTATCTAGTAGATAGAGTTTTCACTAGTATATGGATATATGTATTGTTGTATTTATCAATTATATTTTGGTTTACAATAAAATAATTTAATTTCATGAGAACATATAATGATTTATTTTAAAAAATTATTAAAAAATTATAGAAGATTCGGTAAATATCAATTTTAATTATAACATATTTAATTATGTGGACGTATTACCTCTAAATATGGAATGATTATAGATCCTACTAAAATTAAAATGTTAATTGAGTGACAAATTCCTAAAACTGTTACTAAAATTTAATGTTATATTGGATTAGTGGGTTACTAAAGATAATATGTTGAATAATTTAATAAGCTATCTTGACCACCGACAGTGGTCACTCGAAAAGGGGAAATGGTTATTTGGAAAAAGGAATGTGATTAAAGTTTTTAAGAATTCATATGTTATCCTTTACATCTATAAATTTGGTGTTTATTATTTATAGTGATGATTCATTGAAGGTCCTTGGTTGAATCATGATCCAGAAGGACTGGGTTATCACATATGCACATCATCAATTGAAACAGATTAACTAAAATTATCCTATATATGGGATTGATCCATCTGCTAATATTTTTTATTAAAAAAATTTAGGTAATTATCTATATGGGGTGAAATTTGTAATATATACTGATCATAAAAGTTTAAAGAATATATTAACTTAAAAGGAATTTAACATTATTAAGACAATATGGCTGGAATTATTGAGGATTATCATTTCACAAGTCACAATCATCCAGGTAAAGAAAATAATGTAGTTGATTCCTTGATCTGAAAAGAGAATTCAAAATTAAATATGATATGTTTAGAAAATAATCCTTTAGTAAATTATTTAATCAATAATGTCCTAGAAATTGTGTTTGTAGAAACTTATTCATATTTAGCTTAGGTTTCATTATAGTCATCTTTTTCAGATAGAATTATGGAGGCATAGAAGGAAGATCCTAATTTTCATGTAAGAGTAAAATTTGTCAAAATGGGAAATTTTCCTCATTTTAATGTTAATGAAGATGGTGTTATCATATTTGGAAGGAGGTTATGTGTTCCACATGATTACATTTTGAAGAAGGAATTGTTATGATAATATCATTGTTCTTTATTTTCTATTAATCATGGAAGTACTAAGATGTATAAAGACATTTAGGCATATTTTATTTGGGAAGTTATGAGGATTGATATAAATTATTTTACAATGAAAATATTGAATTTTTAGTTGTTTATGGATGAAGGAAAAAAATCTAAGGGGATGATTCTGGATTTATTAGTGTGATAATGAAAATGGGATAATATACCAATCATTTTCATGGTGGGATTATCAAATACAACACATGAGGTAATAATGAGATTTGTTATATAATTGATTTTTAAAAAAGAATTATGAATTATAAACCTACTAGAGAAAATATTCCACTTGATAAAGTTTAAAGAATTTATCTCAACTATATATTTATGTTATATTGAGTCCCGCTCTAAATTCAATCTTATCTTGATTCTAGATTTATATAAAATATTTGGAAAGAACATTAAAATATAATCTGTATTGAATTAAATTTTAGTAAAACATTATATCTTCCGTCATATGGATAGTCAAATAAAACTATTTAGACCTTATAGAATATTATTGGATATTTCATATTATATTATCAGGTATATTTGGATTGAAATCTATTTTTATTTTAAATTTCATATAATAACATATTTTTTCAAGTATATAGATTACACCTTTTGATGAATTAGATAGAAAGTGGGGTCATACTCAAGAATATTTGGATGAAGTCAGTGAGAGGAAATAACTGGGACCAAAATTGGATGAACATATTGTTGAGAAGGTGAAAATGGTTTAATAGTGAATGAGTTTAGTACAGATTAGGAAATATATTTACATAGAAAAGTGGAGGAAATTCCATTCATTTGATATCGGTGACCATGTATTTTTTAAAATTTCTCATTGGAAAAGTGTGATGAATTTTGGCAAAAGGGAATTTGGTCCCATGGAACCTATAAAATTACAGATAAGGTAGTATTAGTTTTTTATAGAGAATCATTTCTTTTCATTTTATCTGAGGTATTATATTTTTTTCTTTTTTTCGTTTCTAAAGTTATGGATACCTTAATTTTATATTGTTTTGATACTTAATGTGGCACAATTATAGGAGAATATATATTACAAATACAATTTGTTTTATATTTTAGATCATTAAAATAGTAACTATGATATAATTTGATCCACCAGGTTAAATTTTTATGGAAGTATCACCTGATTGAGGAAGTAACATGGGAATTAGAAAATGATATAATGGAAAACATTGTCGCATGATTAATCAATGAATAAAATTATGAGTACAAAATTTCTAAAAGGATCAAGACTGTGGAAATCCATTTAATATAAATAATACATCAATTTATAATGTTTTATTAATGTTTGTAAATATATTTTTTTGATTAATATGTTATATGAATATTTTATGTGATTTTTCCAATGGAAATGATATAGTTTTGTTATTGATAAATTTTTTCCATGAAATATATGGTTTTATATGAAAATTAATTTTATAAATTTTAAAGAATTAAATTTATAAAATGAAATTAATTTTGGGTTTCATCATATAAAAATAATATTAGGGTGATGTTTTTGGATTTCGTTGAAAGCGTTTATTTTTTAATGAATAGTTGAAAATAATGATTTATATAAAATTATAAATTTCATTTAATATAATTATAATGTGATATATAGTTTTGGATTTGTTTTAAAGTTAAATATGTCACCTTTGATAAAATAATATCCATATAATTTCATATTAATCATTATTATATTTTATTTTGGTATAAAATCATTTGTATGATTAAAATGACATTTTTCTAAAAACTAATTTTCATTGATTTTTATCCAAAAAAATGAAATTAATTAATACAACTTCAATAAATCGAATATTTAAAAACCAATTTCATATTTTTAATAATTATAATCTTATTTTCTAGTGTGGTTAATTTAATTTTTTGTCACGACCCGTCCCCCGTGGCCCGTGTCGTGACTACCCCAAGCCCGCCTTCCATAAGCCAGGGGCGGGTGACTAGCACTAAAGGAGTAATTCCCTAAAACTAGGAAGGCATTGCCTTTATAACCTATAGACACACAAAATAGAACAAAAATCTCGATACAAAACACTAGGAAAAACTATATAACCAATGAGTACTGAAAAGTAAAAGGGGCCGGAAATACAAGCCCAACTATAATGTATAACGAACTGAAAGTACAAGTACAACTGAAGAAAGGAAAAATAGCTGCTGGGTCATCCTCCGAGGTTCCTACATGATTGATAGGTATATATCGCTTCTTCAACACTCCAGGTCCATCTGTCTCCTCCGTATACCGTCACGTTGTATGGTCCACCTCCGGGTACCATCTAATCTTGGTACTCTCAGCTTCGATCCGCGTTGTCCGTTGTCTGCATCCAACACAACAAAGTGCTAGCATTTCACGTGCAGGGGTGAGTATAACAATAATCAGTAGGGACCCCCAGACCCTCAAGGTCTCACAAAATCTTTAAAGGATAAACCAAACACTATGAAATCAACAGATAACCTTACTTAGATATATGCTCATACATATAGCTAAGTTATCATGTAATACATCTCAATCATGAGGAAAACACAAAAAAAACATACTCAGCTAAAACCAGGATTTACTCTAGCGGTAAAAACATTCCAAACCCTAGGATGCTAGAGAACTCCTCCTCTATTGATAATAGTGGTCCTACCGTATCACACAAAGGTTCTTTACACTATCCTTGAACTACTGAGGTACTCCTCCTATCGAGTACCGTGGGTCAGCCGCATCACACAGAGGCACTCCCCACTATGTGTCAGCCGCAACAACTAGGTGCTCCCCCTCATAGCATGTAGAGGTACTCCTCCTTTCGAGTACCGTGGGTCTACTTCCACAACCAAGCTCTCCTCCAATATGGGTCTGTTGCCACAACCAGGTGCTCCCCACTGGGCTAGTCGAGTCACTCTGAGTCAAACAGTCAACAGTCATCAAGTCTCAGCCAGCAACTAGGTTCCCGCACAAATGTTCACTCGATTCCAGAAGATCTGCACCATAATCTACTGTTAAATTCTCCACTGTCACAAAGTCCCACGAAGATGTATCCCAAAGGTCTGCCACATCATTGGGGTCTCAACGCAACAAACGATGCGTCAATCAAACACCCTGTCTGTGAGTTATTATCCTTTAAGTCCTACGGGCCCGGTTAGATTCATGCATGATCAAACCTAAGCATATGTCATATATACCCCAAACTCCAGTGGGGTATACTCAATGGGACCATCATAATCCATGATTACCAGTGTCACAAACAGTTTGTCAAATGGACGTTCGGTGCCAAAGATATGGCCAAAAGAGTGTAAATGGTCGTTGTGGGCCCAGGTCCAGTCTGACCCGGTCGGACCGACCCGCCCTGCCCCAGCCTAGAGAGCCATGAGGGTCTATGGAGGGCTGCAAGGGAGAAGACCGGTTATGAGGGCACGGACCGTCCGCGGGTTGGCGCAAGGGCGGTTCGGCCTAGAGGGCGTCGCCAGGGGACGCGGTTCGGGGTGGCTCGGCCCGGACGCTAGGGATGGTTCGACCAGCGGTGACACGAGGTGCATGGATGACAAAGCCGCGGGGTACACAGGGCACACAAAGCTGCGGGGTGGGCATGGCGTGCTAAGCCACGGGGTGCGAGGGGCACACAGACAATGGAGCTGTGGGGTGCACGAGGTGCGTGGACGGCAGAGCCATGGGGCATGCGGAGGCCGCAGGTGACATGGCTAGGGGCTGTCATGAGGGTGTGTGCGGATCGACTAGGGCTTCTGTGAGGGTATGGTAGGGCGACGGTGCCGTGGAGCCGTGTCATGCATTGTTTCCTTTTTCACGGCCGACGATGGTGTTGGTCGCCGTTCTTGTGCTCTTTCACGTAGGTTTCCGTCCTTCTCCATTGTGAAGAACACTAAAGGAGATCGACAGAGGGGTTAGGCCATGTTAGTTTGTCCTACAACCTCCGCATTTAGAATGTTATCAAGTGGATATTCTTTAATCATGAACCATGAATGAGGATAATAATCGAAAAGATTCATGAATTTAATTATAACCACCTACTTTATTCGTTTTTTATCGATGACGTCATGGGGAAAAAGATGGATCGTAGGGAAAAAAGATGGATGTAGATGTTGTCGGTATTTTCCTGGACCATCGGTTTGTGTGCCGGCTCATCGTAGTAGGTGACATCCTATTTCGAAGGAAGTCCCGAGGAAGAGGGTCGAAGTCGGGATCAACGTTCTTCGTCGGTGGAGCCTTCTTCGTTGGTGGAACACATTCCTTGTGGATGAAAATGTTCTTTATTGGAGAGCGCAATCCTCTAAGTGTTGGGTGTCACGTCACATTACCAGCGCTTTGTCACTTGGTGAAACCATCCCAAATCCCTCTCTCATGCTCCATATATATAGTATATGGGGGAGGTTGGTAACGATCATTGGAATTTATAACAGTTCATTTATTAGGAACATTCCTAAATTCCAACGACATTGTTACTTAATATTAAAAGGTGGTCAAGACAATTAATTTACGTTGGCACAAAATAATGGTGGTGTGTTGGCATAATTAATGTGGAGGAAGATCAAGAGGCTCCTCCACATTAATGAGGGAGTTGAGAGGTTTCTCCCTAATTAAGAGTGGGGTTGGGAGGTTTAGGCCTCGAGTGGTCCCCACCACCATAACCTCTCATGGGTGGTTAGGGTCTGGTGTCCCCACCACCATAACCTCTAATGGGAGGTTAAGGTTTGGTGGTCCCCACTTCCCAACTTCCATAAGGAGTTTTAGTTCTAGTGGTCCCCCACCTCCCAACAACCACATGGGTGGTGAAAATAAAAATAAAACGTCAAACACTTTTTTTGTTATTTTTACTCTTTCACAAAAAACCCAAAAACTAACATTCACCCTCGGCCATCTTCCATTTGGGTGAAAGTATCCTTAAGTGAATACCAGTGCTGCGAGTTCAACGGTGCCCCCAGATTTCAATTCTAAGCACCAGTTCAAAAGTTTCAATATGCTGCTCATGCGTTTACTGAACATACCTGAAAAAAAGTTTGGAAAACTATTATTAGTCACCCTCCACCCATGTCGGTTGAGGTTAGTCTCTTCCTAGGTGGAACACGACCCAAAAAACCCAACGGTACTCTCGTATTTTCAATCCGAGTTACCATTTTGATGTTATGAATTTTACAATAAAATAATTGTCACTTAATTATTTTATTTGCGGCCAAAAACTAAATTTCAATGGTGGCCCGAACCGGCCAAAGATAGAATCTTTAAAAAGGAAGAATAACCTCCCAATTTCAGTGGTGGTCTCATATTTTTAATACGAGTTACCATTTGTGAGTTATAAGCATTTTAAAAATAGAATAATTATTTTAATTATTTTATTTACAATTATGACAATTTTTGGGTTTTCTCACAGGAGACCTGCACCGACTAATATTAAGTCTCACCTAGGGTAAACCCACCATCATTACCATAATGGTGCCCTTGGATTTCTGATCAGAGTAACCATTTAATATTTATTCCACTTTTTAAGGAAAACTGCTTATGGGCTTTAGCATAAGCGTAACAAAACTTTGACGGATCATTCCAAGCACTCCGAGCCTCAGAATCGCACACCGTTAGATTTCACAGACTCGTAAAATTCCTATATATTTAAAAAATAGAATAAAACATTTACCTAGAAATTATGGGTATTTACATTCTCCCAAACTCATGGATCTATGTCCCCATAAGCCACAACACAAACTAAGGGAACATGTAAGGTGTACTGAGTACGCATCTGAGACTACCGCTCCCATGTGCTCTTCCGGAGGTTCTTGTGCTACCAGCGAATGTGCACCAGAGGTATCGACCATCCACAATGGAATTGCTTCTGTCAATCCTCAATCTCTACTAGAACCTACGTAAATGTCACCCCATCGTCAACGTACAACTCTCCATGGTTAGTGATGTGGTAAGGGTCATGCACGTATATCCTTTTCTAGGATACATGGAAGACATCATGCACCCTATGAAAATGAGGTGGAAGAGCTATGTGCAAATCTACCTCACCAACTCTGCTGAGGGCCTGAAAAGGTCTGATGAACCTCAGAGAAAACTTGTTGTCTTGGAAAAATCACTGCAATCCTCACTGAGTTGAGAGCTGTATAAATCCGTGGTCTCCATCCTCGAACTCCCGAGGTCTACATCCTCTATTAGCTTTCGACTTAATCTAGCTCTGGGAAATCTTCTTCCCCTACTGGATGATCTGCACCTTCTATGTGGTAGCCCGTACCAACTCTGGTCCCACTAGTGCTAACTCCCCTGGGCAGTCCAACAAAATGGTGAACTACATGGCTGCACATATAAGGCATAAAAAGGTGCCATCTTAATGGTGGAGTGATAGTTGTTGTTGTATACAAGCTCCGCCAAAGGTGAGTGATCCTCCCAGCTACTACGGAAGTCGAGGACAAAAGCACGTAGCATGTCCTCGAGGGTCTAAATGGTCCGCTCAGTCTGTCCATCCGTCTGAGGATAGAATGCGGTGCTCAAATGATGTTGTGTCCCTAAATCCTCCTACAACCCCTTCCATATCCAAGAAGTTAAATGTGAATCACGATCAGAAATGATCATCGAGGGTACTCCATGTAACCGCATAATCTCCTGCACATAGAGGCATCAAAAAATCTCTACTGAACCCTGTTCTTTGATCAGTAGGAAGTGTTCCAACTTGGTGTGTCGGTTAACTGTCACCCAAATCAAGTCATGACCCCTAGATGTATGTGGATGTCCTGTCACAAAGCCTATGGATATCCCATCCCACTTCCACTCTGGGACCTCTAAAGGATGAACCAAGCTTGCTGATACCTCATGCTCCAGCTTCACTTGCTTACAAGTGAGGCACCGAGAGACAAACTCTAAAACTTCTTTCTTCATTCCTGGCCACCAGTGCTATCGTTGGAGGTCAAGGTACATCTTCGCCACTCCTGTATGTACCAATAGAGGGAATGTGTGGAACTCCCTCAACACTTCTTCTTGAAGTGACACTAGTACCATGGTACGTCTCCTGAAGAGAATGATGTGCCCCTACCTTCAGAAAATACATTAGGTGCCTATTATATAGATACCAGGACATGTTGTGTCTCACAGTCAGAATCTTCAAGAAATGCCTCCCTGACTCACTACTGGAGTGGGGGAGTGACTATAAGTGACTAAAGAAAAGCTTCTCCTTCTCGATCCACAAAATATATTTGCAAAGCGTCTAGCTGCTCTTTCACCTCACTCAGCAGATGCTGGCCAGACCTCTTGGGAGTGCGTATGCTACTATGTTCCCCTTCCCTGGAGTATAGAATTTCTCAAAGTCAACTGCTGCTGCCATAAGGGTGAGGTTGGCTGACTCACGAGTGATTGCATGCAGCCTCCTATGCATGTGTTTATCATGTGCTTCCTTTGTTTCCCTTTTCTCCGAACAAGGAAAACCCCATCACAATATTGTAGATAAACCACAACCTCTTTGCCTAATATAATCTATCTTAGTGTGGAATTTAGATGTCAAGTCCATACCCAAACTAATAATGTAAGGCCTCGACACTACCACTAAGAGGTTCCAACCGAAACACTTTCCTCAAGGGTTAGATTACAATGTCGGCGTATGTGGGATTATTGAGTCTCCTCCCAAGGGTGTCTCTAGACGTGAGGGTCAAGTCAAGGGTTTAATTGGAAACTCTAGGTCCTGGAAAAAATTCGTGGAAGGAAAAAATGATTGGTAACTATGTATATTGATACAAACACTAGTAGTTGACATAGATCGTACCTATAATCATTCTTATAGCCCTTGGGTTGCATTCCTTGGCCGCATGAAACTATTCTCATCCCATTTCCTCTAGCTCCCTGAGCCTGGTGGGGTCCAGAAAAAAGGGGGATTGTTATAACATGTGAAAAATTACACCACCTCATCATGCTCTACTTCCACGTCTGCTGCCCTACAGAATCATCAGTCCCAAACATTTCTTATTCCCAAAACATTTTACATGTCCAAGAATATGAGACTGGGGCTAGTTTCCTTATTTCACACTTCTAACATTCACTAGCTGTATCTGCTCAGCCAAAGAACATTCATCCAAAAAGGTTCTCTCTAGCACCCTAGCATAAGTAGGAATGTATAAAGAATAGTGCTAGCTTGGATGTCCTTTAAACACACCTCGCTCGGATGTTTGAGCCCTGATGCACTGATCGAATAGTAATAATCGAGTACAAGTAAATACTGGTACACCTCGATGAATACTCAGCTACTAACATGTCATCTTGCCAACACTGTAGAAGTTCGAGATAACTCTCAGCCACCACCTCGAGCTAGTCCTCAGCCGCCATTGAGTCTGGATCACCTAGGAACCTGAGGGGTATCTGATGCTGAAATACGTGTAAGGCACTAAGCCTACATGTGTCATCTACCGGTACCACCGGTTGTAACTACTGACCAACGGGTAGTGATATAGTTTCCACACTACCTAAAGGTACTATCTCAGGAAACAGTCCACGTACCGAAGCCTCATCACTAATCGGACCATCCTCATAGTCACTCATTAAAAAAGACTACCAGCTAAGATCACCGCCTTCTCTACTATTGTCTCAACTAGACTGGAAACTCTAGCAATCACCTCCATCCATCCTTTAGCTGCGTGGGAATCTGTCTCTCATCAAAACCTCAGAGGCCTCTAATACTATAACTCGTAGAATGTGCTCAGTCAGCATGCATAGTCTGCTAGGGTGGCAGGTGGTATCTACTTCCCAACGTGTGTTGGTGATGCTGGTACACCACCTGAAGGTGCCAATATAGTAAGAGGGCCTTGCACCGGAGCCTCGTCGATCTCTAGGATATCAGTGTGTACAAATCTCAGAACTCTAAATAGATATCTTCATGGAGGAATCCTGAAAGAAACAGATGTGACACGGTCAAAAGATTATACCTGGTGAGATGACCTTGTGATATGACTTAAGAAATCACAAAGAAAACACACACGCAGTCTGTGTTTTCATGCACTGAGTTATAAATCAGAAGTTAGGGTCCTGGTGTATGGTTACGTTGGCCACCGCACCATTACTGGACTCCCTAAAATGAAAACTGTACACTATACACATAACACTATTGATTCAAAAAAAATAGCGGAGTCATATGTTCTATGGTAGAACCGACTCCTATTATACTAATTTGTCACAACCCGTCCCCCGGGGCCCATGCCATGATACCCCATGCCCTCCTTCCATAGGCCTAGGGCTGGCGACTAGTACCAAAGACATAATTCTATAAAACTAGTAAGGTATTGCTTTTAAAACCTGTATACACACATAACAGAGCAAAAATCGTGATACAAAACACTAGGTAAAACTGTATAACAAAAGAGTGTGGAAAATTAAAAGGGGCCGGAAATACAAGCCCAACTATAAAGTACATGGAACTTGAAGTACAAGTACAAATGAATAAAGGGAAAAAAGCTGTTGGGTCATACTCTAAGGTTCCTACCAAAAGGGTAGGTACAGATTGCCACCACAGTACTCCATGTCCATCTGTCTCTTCCGTATACCGTTATGTCGTATGGCCCACCTCTGAGTACTGTCTGGTCCTAGTACTCTCAGCCTCGATCAGCATTGTTCATCATTAGCATCCAACACTATAAGATGCAGGCATAGCCCGTGAATGGGTGAGTATAATGATTCTCTATATGGACCCCGAGACACTTAAGTCCTCACAAAATCCCACACGGATAAACCACAAAGTATGAAATCAATAGATAACCTTACATAGGTATATGCCCATACATATAGCTAAGTTATCAAGTAATCCATCTCAATCAAGAAGAAAACATACAAAAACTAACTCAGCTCAAACTAGGATTTACTCTATGGGTAAAAACATTCAACCCTTGGATTTTGGAGAACTCGACCTCTATCGAGTATAGTGGGTCGGTCACGTCACACAGAGGTGATTCCCATTAACCATAGACTACTGAGGTACTCCTCCTATCGAGTACCTTGGTTCTACTGTGTCACACAGAGGCGCTACCCACTGTTGGTCGGCCGCCACAACCAGACACTCCCCCTCATAGCCTACAGAGGTACTTCTCCTGTCGAGTACCATGGGTCTGCCACCACAACCAGGCACTCCTCCACCATAACTAGGTGCTACCCACTGGCCTAGACAAGTTACTCGGAGTCAAACAATCAGCAGACATCAAGTCAGAGCCAGCTACTAGGTTCCCGTACAAATGCTCACTTGTCTCCAGAAGATCTGCTCCACAATCTACTGGCATATGCTCCACTATCACGAAGTCCCACGAATAATTATCCCAAAGGTCCACCAAGTCATATGGGTTTCGACACAAAAAACGACGCGTCAATCAGATGCCCGGTCTGTGAGTTATTATACTTTTAGTCTCGGGGGACCAATTGGATTCGTGCATGATTCAACCTGACCGTATCTCAAATATACCCCAAACTCTAGTGTGGTATACTCAAAGGGACCTTCATAATCCATGATTACCAGTGCCACATATGGTTCATCAAACAGACGTTCGGTGCCAAGGATATGGCCCAAAGATGGAAAAGGTTCGTAGTGGGCCCGGGTCCGGTCCGACCTGGTCGGATTGACCTGGACCGTTCGGCGGGCCAGCTTATTGGATTTGGCCTGGCCTCCTGGGCCCAACCCAGCAGGCCGCAAGGAGCCACAGAGGGCTGCCAAGGACCGTGGAGGGCCGCAAGGGCACGAACTATTGATGAGGGCACGGACCGACCGTAGGTCGGTGCAAGGGAAGTTCGGCCCGGAGGGCAAAGTGAGGGGGCTCAGCTCAGGGCGGTTCGACCCAGTGGCCAGGGCCCGTTCGGCTAGCGGCTACACAGGGATTGATGATGGGGAAGTTGTGGGGTGCATGGGGCGCACAGGGCTCACAGATCTACGGGTTCCACGGGGCACATAGATAGAGAAGCCACAGGGTGTGCTTGGCGCGCGAAAGGTGGAGCTGCAGGGCATGCCGGGTAGGCAGAGTCCGCAGGTGGGACGGCCTAGGGCTACCACGAGGGTGCGTGCAGCTCGGACGGGTCTATCAAGAGGGCGTGGCAGGGCAGTGGGGCCGCATTGTAGTGTCGTGCACCATTTACTTTTCCGTGGTCGATGGTGGTGCCGACAACCGTTCTTGTGCTCCTCCATGTAGGTTGAGTCTCTGTCCATTACGAAGAACAGCAAAAGAGATCTGCGGAGTGGTCGGGCCATGTTAGTTTGGCCCGCACCCTCCGCATTTAGAGTGGTAGTAAGCATCTCTACTTTAATTATTAACCATGAACGAGGATAATAATCTAAAAGAATCAAGAATTCATTAACAACCTCATACCTTCTTCGTTTTTTTGTCGATGACGCCACGGGGAAGAAGACGAATTGCTGAGAAAAGAAGGACGTTGGTGTCGTCGGCGTTTTCCTTGATCATCAGTTTTGTGCCGACTAATCGTAATCAAAGACTTCATATGTCAGAGGAAGCCCTGAGGAAGATGGTCGAAGTCGGGGTTGACGTTCTTTGTTGGTGGAGCGTTCTTCATTGGAGGAATGTGTTCTTCGTGGAAGAACACATTCTTCATTAGAGAGCGTAATCCTCCAAGTGTTGGGAATCATGTAACCTAACCAGCAATTCGTCACTCAGTGAATCCGTCCCAAATCCTCCTCCCAAACTCTATATATATAGGATAGGGGGCGGTAGGTAACGATCATTGGAATTTATGACGGTTCATTTATCAGGAACCGTCCTAAATTCCAACGACGCAATTACTTAATTTAAAAAGAGGGTTCAAGCCCATTAATTTACGTTGGGGAAAAATAATGGTGGTTCATTTTCATAATTAATGTAGAGGAAGCTGAAGAGGATCTTCCACATTAATGTGGGAGTTGAGTGGTTACTCCCTCATTAAGAGGGGAGTTGGGAGGTTTAGGCCTCGGGTGGTCCCCACCACCATAACCTCTCATGGGAGGTTAGGGTCTGGTGGTCCCCACCACCATAACCACTCATTGGAGGTTATGGTCTGGTGGTCCCCACATAAGAACTTCCACAGGGTGGTTTAGTTCCGATGGACCCCCACCTCCCAAAACCCACATGGGTGTTTCAAGTAAAAATATAGTGTCACACATTTTTATTTTAATTTTTATTCTTTCACAAAAAAAACAAAAACTAACATTAACCCTTGACCATCTTCCTTTGAGGTGAAAGTCTCTTTAAACGAATACTGGAACTACGAGTTCATCGGTTCCCCCAGATTTCAATTCCGAGCATTGGTTCAAAAGTTAAAAAATTCTGCTCGCGCGTTTACTAAACGTACCCAAAACAAAGTTCAGAAAATTATTATCAGTCACCCTCGACCCGCGCAGATCGAAGTTAGGCTCTACCTAGGTGAAAAACACCCCAATGAACCGAACAGTACTCTTGGATTTTCAATCCGAGTTACCGTATAGATGTTATGAATTTTACAAAAAAATAATTATCATTTACTTATTTTATTTGCGGTCAAAAACTAACTTTTTTGGGTGGCCTGCGCCGGCCAAAGTCAGTATCTTCTTAAAGAAAGCCTACCATCATTTGTTTTACTGGGGTATCAAATTTATAATCCATGTTACCCTTTGTGGGTTACATGAATTTGAAAAAAAGGTTATTTAATTAGTCTATTTTTGATTATGCCAATTTTTGAGGTTTCTCATATGGGGCCCACGCTGAATAATCTTAATTCGCGCCTAGGGTAAACCCGTCATCCTAGGAACAGGGGTACCCTCATATTTCTAATCCGAGTAACTGTTTAAGAGTTATTCCACATTTTTAGGTACACTTCTTACGTGAATTAACATAAGATTAACAAAACTTCGACGGATCATCTCGGGCACTCCGATCCTCGGAATCATGCGCCGTTAGATTTTGCAGACTCATAAAATTCTTGTATATTTAAAAAATATTACATGGAAATTACAGGCCTTTATATTTTTGGTCATAATAAATAAATACCTAGGGAAAAATTTATCACACAGTAAAATATGAAAGGGTGGGGGGTTAAACTAAGAGATTAGACACCAAATATATCTAAAAGATGGCTAGATTTTATTTTTTATAGTATTTATTATTTACCCAAAAATTGTTTCAAATCCAATTTTCTTGAGAAATACATTTATATAAATTCATTGTTTTCATTTTTCATAAGAGTGTCACTCCCGTCACTTATAAAAGGCACCTCCCCTTTCAATTATTAACAAAACATTTATCCTTTTAACTCAACCATTAGCTATCCAAAACACTACCCAGCTATCCTCACTATAGCCTTGAGGTCCTAGTGTTTCACAAAAGGCCCATCCAAGAAGTCTTAAGATGTAAACCAAATAGAGATATCTGATGAGGATTTATATGCCACAACTAACCCATTTCAATTTTATTTTATAATGACCTGAAATTTCACAAAGTATCTTCCTTAAATAAATGTTATGTTAACATATTTTTCTAAAAAAACCATGAACTAAAAAAATGTGATATTCCACAATAAAATATGACAATTATAATATAGTCATTAAATTTTCCGTTTTAAAAGGTAGTAACCATATTCATATTGGTCCTAATTGGAAGTTAAAATAATATACATATTGGAGATGAATTGGATTTTTAAAAAATGTATTTTAAGATTATATAAATGTTTTAAAATTAAATATAGTAGATTTAATATAAATATGTACAATATGTATTTTTAGTGGTTTATATTTAAATGGTCCTTCTCAACTCTTCACCCCTTTCATGAACTGTGAGATATTACACCCACTATAATGGAATCGTACAACAAATTTTGATCTCCTAGAGTCTCATCCTAATTAAAAGTTATTTTCCCCTATATTCTTAAACCCAATCCATCCCTACATTTTTCTACAATGAGGCATAACTTGAACAGTAATTCCTTTTTTCCCAGCTATAGGAAAAACCAAATTCGCAACATTTATTTGGGAGTCACAACCTAAAATTATACCTTTTAATCTTTAGTATAAACTATTAAAAATTACAGAAACAAATATGGATTGGAATAGGAAAAACCAAAGAAAAAACGAATCTTTTAATGTTTTAGTAGCACAGATGAAAATAAATCTCCAACAACAATGGATCAAAATAGTTGTTTTGAAGTTGAGAATGGTAGTCATTAAACAAAGTATGCAGTATTTGTATTGTTTGAGAAAATCCTCAACCTCATTTTTTCTTCATTGGTTATATCAACTCTATTTATGTATAGTGTGTCAATGCAAAACACATTTCAAAATTTTGGACCATTTCTTATTTCTTTTTCCTGAAGAAATATTTTCAAACATTAAACCACTAAATGTATTTAGAGTTGTCTATAACTGTTTCCTATAGAATATTCTACATGTATATTGAAATATAATAATCATTTCATTATTCCATGATGTTACATAAAAAATCACATCATATATAGTGTAACTACATTGAATAACTAATACAATAGTAAATAATGAGTATTGATATCCCTAGAAAAAACCGAGATAATATATGATATTGACCCTTCCTATTTATTCCATATTGAATTTGGATATTTCAATTTCATTTAAAATTATTTTGAATATTTATAAATTCTTTATGACATATGAATCATATTTAAATCTTCATAAAACTATTTAGAATATATTATCATGTGTTTTAGACAATTAATGAGTAATTTCATAATAAATAAAACATTAAAAATATACATTATACACTTGAAAATATTGAAATATTAAATAGTATAAAAAATAGAGCATACATCCATGTTTAAAAAAAATATGTAGAAATAAAGGTAAATTATTTTCTACCCATACATGAAATAACCATACTACATAGGGTGATCACTTTTTTACCGTTATTAAAATTACTACCCATACATAGCTATTGGAGAACTCTACTTACCATTTCATGAGACCCAGGTTTCCCTTATGTGTGTAGTGAAAAAGTACTTGTTCCCTTATAAAAGTATGAATGGCCTGTACACATGTATGGAAGTACACCAGTACCCTTACGCAAGTATTCTTGTACATTTACACAACTATTAGAAATAAACTAGTACACTTATGCAAGTATATATGACACTTATATGAACCTCATGTTACCTTTAAATGTGTTTTGGAAACGTACCACTACTTTTAAGAAATATTAAACAACCTTTACATATGTATAGAATTCATTGGTTGTACTTATGTAAGGTTCACGTTATCCATATAAAAGTTAGTGAATTTATAGGACATCCTTAAATAATTATTAGAATTTGTTGGTTACATTTATGTTCCTTTTAAAAATAAATGGTTACCTTTATATAACTAATGTAATACATTTAAATAACTCAAATAAAATAATTGATACAATTATAAAACTAAAACAATGTTATAGTTAATTTCCTGTAACTATTTAAACTATAAGGTAACCATTATGAAAATATTAAAATTTGATTTTTAGATTTACATGAATTTTTAAATTTTCTGCCTACCAGTATGTAACTGATAAATTTGATACATACCCTTACATAACATATAGAAATAATAACTTACCCTTACACAACTAATGTAATTTTATGATTACCTTAATGAAACTCATATAAAATTGTTTATACCCTTACATAAACCTTGTAAACTAAATTTTACCCTTATACAACACGATAACGATTATTCCACCCATATATTGCTTAGTAAAGCATTATGTTACCTTTACATAACAAAATAAAAACTTGAATAAATGTTATCAAAATCCTTGAATGTAATTATTATTATGTGAAATTGGCATGAAACTTATAGAATATGTTATAAATAATTAAAACCTAAAATATCAAAATAATTTAACTAATGAATAATATAATATAGCCATAGATAAACATACTATAATCAATATATGAAATTAAAATCTAAATATAAAACTTTTTAAAGATGTGAAAAATATAATTAGACATAATATTAATCGAATTTTTTTTAAATAAACCTGATCCATGGATCCAATTTACTATTATCCCTCATTAAAATAATTATAAAACAAAATATAATTTCAAAAACCCCTCCACCCTTCTGAGATTATAAGAAAGGTAGTATTTTAATAGAAAAATTACCTCTTTTAAATGAAAATGATTCAACCCTGTTTTATTAAAACAATGTTACATTTCCTAAAATATATTAAACAATTATGTTCCTCTATGTTTATTAATTCTTGAAACAAATATTTTATTATATAAATATATTTTTTAAGATAATACATGAGATTATGAGCCACAATATAATGGACAAATTTTTAAATGATTTTTCTGAATAATAATGATAAACCCTTCATAAAATAACTTTTTAGGTAAAAAATGATTAAACTGTATGTAAATACCAACAAGTATGTATGAAAATACATTTAATATTAATATAATAAAAAAATATATAAATAATTTTAAATATAGTATGCTGATAAAAATTTATAGATAAATAAATATCTAATAATTTCAACATTTAGAAATACTGAAACTCCCAGTAAATTTGATCTCGATAAATATTAAATATATATCTCCATAACAAAATGTTCAAACTTAATTTCCTCAAACATAGTAAATCCAATGGGCATAGTAATGATATAAAATAAATAATTTTCTAGAAAAACAAATTCTTGAAATATATGGATTATTTTGATCCTGATCTCTAAGAAAATGAAATTGAACATCAATGGTGTTAGTCCTAGATAGTAATAAGATTTTTTTTGGAAATATAAAGTGGAGATATATGTTCAATAAAATTAGGAATATTATTAAAATCAAAAACAAAATCAGAACGTTTTTTCTTAATCCATAATAATTGATCAGATTAACATATAGAAACTATATATTTATATTTGGAAATAGAAAGAGAAACTATTATTTTTTGTTTGAAGGATAATAAATAAAAGACTTACTTTGTACATAATACATACATTTTATAATATTATATATTTTTTCTTCCCCAAAAATCATAATTAAAATATCAAGTTAAATAAAAATTATTTTTAGAAGGTTAAAATAAACCAAGATTAAATGATAGTTTAACATATCTAATAATCCGTTTAACATATTTAATGTGATAGTACATACAGCTAATTTAAAATCTTGAACACATGAGAATCTGGAAACATTATATATATCCTGGAAGTAATTATTTATAAAAAACATCCAATAATACCTATATAATTTCTAATATAAACATATTTTCTTGTTTTATCAAAATATATTTTTCAATAAGAACTCATATGATTATTTTCACTTTTGGAAGAGAATAAAGAAAATATATTAACTAAATATTTAGTATCTTATATTGATATAGAAAATTCCATATTTTCTTTGAAAATGTTCAAATAAGGAATAATTTCAACTCACCTATCATACCCATGTAAAATTAAAAAGTCATTAATAATTAAAATTCATTAAAAAAATTTCATATGAAAATAAAAAATAGTATCATGTATATAAAATTACACAATCAAGATATCATTCCAGATTTTCATAATAAAAATTTTGAATTAAACATTCCCATTTTAAATATTTATAAAATAATACTAGTTAACCATTCAAACCAAACTCAAGGATATTTTCTCAAAACATATTAATCATATGAAAATTTAAAAACACGATCAAAAAGGTTTTCATTTTCTAAATTAGGGGGATTTATAAAAGATAATGTTTCATAAATTTAACATGATAGAAAAGTGGTTTGGATATCCAATGGATATAATTAGAATCTATTAACAACATCATAAGATAATAGTGTTCTAATATATTTTAATATTATAGTAAGATCAAAAATATTCTTCAAAATACATACCCTCTTATTATAAATTGCATTGAGAAAATATTCTAGCTTCACATTTATATATATTACCAAATTTATCATTTTTTCTCCCGATGATTCAATTGATTCCAATAACATGGTAATGGTTTGGTCATTCAACTAATGTCCATACATAATTTCTAGTAAACAGATTTAACTTATTATTAATTTCTAAGATACAATTATAATCATTTAAATCCACATTAATATTCCTAGGTAAAAAATCATAAATGAAAGAATGATTGGAAAATATATTCACAATAGATTTTCTAGTTTTTAAATTTTATTCTACATTAACAATTACATTATAAAAAGGATTATATCTATGACTCTTCTATGATATTGCATAAATAAGTTAGGATTGAGAATAAATATTATTACCCTAGATATGTGTATCTTTATATTGAGGTTATTAATCTTCAAAATTAAAATATCTAAACTCATCCTTAAGTTGATAAATATCATCATCATTTTTGTTTTATGATTTTTCATCAATCATAAATGAATTTATTCTTAAAAACCACGTTACTTTTTAATGTATAGTATATATGACTTACCATTATATTATTATCCAATGAAAACACCTTCACCACATTTTATATCAAATGTATCTAATGTTTCCATAGTATTGATTATAAAAACATCACATACAAAGACGCTAAATAATCAATTTTATGTTTAATACCTTTACAAACCATATAAGGAGTGTTTTCCAACAAATGTGTTAAACTAATTCAATTAGTAACATCACCATTTGTACTCACATATTTTTTCCCACAAATATTTAGGAAGATTACGATAATTTAAAATGGTCATAACCATTTATTTATGAGTGCTATTTTTTCCTTTATACTAAACCATTTTTTTGTGGCCTTCTAGTGGATAAAAATTTGTGAAAATGGCCATTTTATTTATAAAATATGTATAAAATATAGATTCTATAATTCACCACCATGATCACTTATAATTGATTTAATTAACTTTCCTTCATCATTTTACACTAAAATACAAAAGTGGTAAACTTAGATAAAATTACATATTTTATTTTAAGAAAATAAACCCATGTGTATCTAGTAAAATCATTAATTATATCAAATCATTATCTCTAACCACCAAAACAAGTAGGTTTTATATGCTAAAATAAATCTAAATCTATATGATCATGTGGAATTATAGTTTAATATTATTTAACTAAGTTAAAATATGTTTATTATTGTTACCTTTAAAAAAGGATTCACAAAAAAAGGTTAATTCCAATTTATGTTCAGATAATTATAGATTTATTTTATTCTTTGATAAATTGTGAGTCAACATCAAATTAGAAATTTCCAACCATGAATGATAAAGGATTTTATATTATATTATATAATTCAATTATTTTAAATTAGGATCAATAAATTTAGTCAAATTAATTGAATAAATGTTGTCTTTTCTATTAGTATAAGTCAAAATAGATTTGTCAGTAAATATAAATCAATTATCATTTGAAAATTTAATGAAATATTTCATCATCAAATTATTATTAAATGAGTTTAAAACTATTTTCTAGTACAATATTATATAAATCATTAGAGATAAAAATATAAATTGAAATTCAATCATCACTGAAACCTTTTACCTTTCCCTTATAATTATCAACAAAAGTATTATGAAATCCATCACATTTATTGAATGATAAATATTTTTAAATATAAATTATAATATTTCTTTATAATCCACTATCTATGTACCAATAATCATTTGTGATGATCCGAAGACCCCCATTATACAAAAAATGTTTTAACAAAGCTTTGGTACCCATGAAAATTTGTTTTGGATGTGATTATCATATGAATTATTAGAAGTCAAAACAAACAAAAAATAGTTTTTATAGGTAATCTTGATGATAAAGACATATAAATTGAAGACTTATTATTTCAAAGATAATGTGGAAATCTAATGGACTACTAATATGCATAACGAATATTCTTTTGACATATAAAACAAGTTTCAAGATATTTACATCCATTGGTGATCCTAAAAAATAATTTTTTATAAATTTTGGGTAAATAAGTATCATAATAAACACTAGATCTATTTTTGTTCATTTTTTTGAAAATCAAAATTTTATCCTTGTTTTATCGATATTGAAATAATTGATTTATTTTACTTCAAATATTCAATTTTATTTTTAAACTATTCATTCTATTTAAGAACAATTTAATATTTTATTATTAAAAATTCATGATACATTGAAGTAAAATAATTTCAGTAAATTAATTTCCAATTTCAACATAAGTGTAAGATAGTATGTTATGAGTAAATTTTAGATCTTTATGTGAAAATTTTATGTTATCCTTGATGGATTTCTTCATATTTTCATTTTCCATAAGAACAAACTTACGTTGAATATTATGGTTCTTGTATAAACTAGTGCTATTTTCAACATTAAGATCAATCCATTCAAGATATTTATGAAATTACTCTAAATTGGGTGTTTAGAATCATATTTTGAAGATGAATAATATATAGAGTCACATAGTTGATTTGATGAATCTGTTAGGAAATAATTTTCCACATCCTTTTTGAACCACATGTTTAATTAAAACATGAATCCTTGGTGAATCTTATTCTATCTACAATTTATTTATTTTAATTCTTATTTTTTTCCTTTAAAATTGGACTATTCACAACTTAGAAAATTATGGTATGAAAGAAATTATATGTGATATAAATTCAAACATGTGGGGATTTCAATGAGATTTATGAAAATGTAATCACCACCCTACACTGCCACTAGAGCATATATTATTCATAGATCATACATAGAGATATTTAGAGTATATGTAACTAAAATTATATGATATATATGTAAAAATATTGATGTAATAATTTATTTACGACATTTATTTTTCATATTTCACAGTTCTATTTTCAATGTGAATCAAAGTCATTTTCAATAAAAATAGTTGTCTTCATATTTTTGATTTTAAAAATAAATGTATAAATATTAAAATATAAATTATATAAAAAAAATTCATTTTTTAAATTTTTAATGTAAAATTTATCTTTGTGTGAATTTTTTGAACTTTTCTAAAAGAATTGTTTATTAGTTAAATAGTTATAAATATTGATATTCTTAAAACCATATCTTTTAAAACATTGTGAAAATAAAAGAATGTTTTTATTAATTTATCTATAATATATATAAATTAATAAGTAAAATATACCATTTAAAATTACTATGTTTTATATATAAAAAACCATATACATAGTTTTGGAAACATGAATAATATTTTACTAAAAAAATAGATTTTATTGGTTCTATTAAAAAATTAGTTATAAAAAATTATAGAAACTAAATAAAAAAATATATCATATTTTTTATGAGATTAATCATATTATTTAATAAGGTAATTATCCTTTTTGGTCATACAATTGTGAACAATATTGTTAAAGCTAATGACCCTGATAAGAGTGGAATTGTTTTTTTTGAAGAATTATTTTGTCAATATTTTATACTTAATACCAAATTAAATAATTTAATCTTTTATAAAACCAAAATTTAATATACTTTTATTATTATATTTAAATATATTATCCATAATTAAATTGGTAATAAAAATTAAATAATATTAAGAACATTTAATTGTGAAAATAAAAATTTTCTTCAAATGATTTTTCCTATATATATATAGGTTTTTATTAAAATGTTATTTTATATAAATTATATATTGAATTAGATTATTTTTTAATTAAATTTAGTTTCCTAAAAAACATATATTTTAATATGTGTTATTTTATATGTTTAGTAAAGCACAAGTTACTTGGGTAAAAACTAGTTACACCGGTAAAAAAAGATATATGATTAAATATAAGAACCAGTGACTTCCAACAAGTTCAAACCATGTCCGGGAATTATTTTTTGAGTATTTATAGTACCATGATAACCCTATAATCCATTATTTATCACAATTTTAGTGTTTTAAATTTTACTATCGAAATGATTTCAATAAAAATTAATGGTGTAATCACAAAAATGAACTATTCTTTACCTATAAAAGTGGAAATTTCAACCCATTATTTCCATTCCAGTTATTTCAAATTACATCATTAAAATATTACATTTCCTCCAAATAAAGTCCAATATCTTGTTCATATCCTTTGTTTCTCAATTATATAGCCTAATCCATTCATTTTTGTGTAGATTTCAAGTGAAAGGAAAAGGTACCAATGACAATATTACTTACACATTAAATTTTCTTTAATTATCTTAAAAAAATACCATAACCATATCAATATATTGACCTCAATATCATTTTTAAACATAAATTTTATTATATTAATGTTGTAAAATCATTATTTTTACCTTTTTATCCACTTAAAAAATAGAAAAACATTAATTGCGTGTTTTACGAGCCACCACCCCCATGAAGTAACATTTTTCAATTTAAATTTTGATAAAATTAATTATATAAAAATCTTAATATAAGATTCAATTAATTTGACAAAACATAAATAATATCATTATTTTTTATAAATGTTATAATATACTTCTTTAACCCTACTCACCCATCAAGATATACATGTATATGTTTGGGTTGGTTTAGCCACATACCTGAATAATGCTATAAAACTCCATCATGGATGACAATGAGAAAATAAATACTAATATTATTATAATTTAATAAACATTTTATTCTTGGTTTTTAGTTATATAGATGATATATTTAGTATTTAACTTATTAATAAAAAATCATCTTTATTATCTAAGATTTGTAAAATAACACGACATCGATTTAATTTTCACACAATAGAAGTAAAATATATTAAAAATTAATAGAATATTATAATACATAGTATATATAAAATTAATAATAAATAATATGGTTACTAATAATGTATCAAATCAACATAATTTAATTGTTAAATAATATCGGAGCCTGAATATAATGAATCTGAATCAAGGTAAAATTGTTTGATAACTCAATTTTCAATCACTGTGTAACCTTATATTACTATTTAAATGTAATAATTGATCAATATATTTAGTCATATTCTAGATGGGGTTAATATAAATCGGTTTTCGGTGGAAATTGGATATTTTTTGGAACATTCTAGGATTTTCACAGTTGGTGCACAGTTTTCCCAAACCGTGCTCCCACCTAGGGTAAACTGTGGAAACCCAAATAATGGAGGATTATACAGTTGGGGAATAGTTTGGATAATTATTATTCCTCATAGAATAACTTTTGAATCCTAATATAGGGTTACATGGTTAGGTTCCCAGTTTAAAAAAATGTGTGGCCCTACCCAATTAACCAATTAGATGGTTAATTTTTAATTTGGAATATTATTAAACCTACTAAGTCCCAACTAATCTTTTCTTGATTTCCTAAGTATTTGAAGGTCTTGAGTACCAATTTTCTATCATATAAATTCTTTCTAAGTTTGATATAATCTTTAAGAACACTAATTTATTTATCTTTGGAAAGAGTCCTTATCATGTTTCATTTCTTCTACTATCTCTCTCTCTCTCATCCTTGGGGTTTGTTAGATTTCCTTTTTTGGTGGATCTAAAGTACAATGTTTTTTATTTTTATTCTATATTCATTTTCTATATATGAGTTTATAATTTTATTCATTTAACAACCACATTTCAGGTGTTTTGCTTCATGATCCTCATATAAAAAGGCTGGTGCTTCCGTCTATGATTAGCAAATTCTGCAACTCAGGATTTGGTTGATTTGAAATATTTTCAATTAAATCTTAAAAACCCAATTCAGTGTGAAATTGGGATTCGAAATTGATTTGGAATGTGATTTTTTAAAAAAATTCCAATTTAAATGTAATTAGAATGTTGGGGGTGTATATTTAAAAGTGGTGGAATTTTTTAAATTAAAATCAGAAATTGATTTTGAGAAAAATAGATTAAATTTTTTGATGAAAAACAATGTTTTGTTTTATTTGGAAAAGGGATGAAATGATTAAAAATATGTGTTATGGGTTATAAATAGAAATGTGAATTTTAAAATTGGAAATTAGGGAATTAAATTTTGATAAATTATGAAATAATTTTCCCATTGTTGATTGATTGTTTGAGAAAATCAAATCCTATTTAATAGGTGTGTTATCTGGGAAAAACATGCTATGTTGGGACTACCATAGAAATAAATTGATTCCAAAAAAATATGAAAACCATTTGGAAGATCTTTTCCCCATCCGGATTTTGGTTTGTCCTCTTTGTCCAGAGTTGGAGGGAAGTGTGGGCACACTTCCATTATCACTATATGAGTGTGTGAGGATCCCATAACATGGGAATATCATACCTCCTAGTAGATGGCCATGTTTCTCTATTTTGATTATTTGATATATATTCCATTATTTTTAAAACATATTTACACATGCCTTTTGAATTTATATAAACTATTTTATATAAAATTTATATTAATCCATTATCAAAAATGTTTCAATCAATCTAAATGAAAAGCATGAATTGTTTCAAATTTGATTTGGTATCGCCAAACCTATTTTATTGGATAATTGAAACTGTGATTTCATTTCCTATTTTTTAATATTTTTATGGAAGACTATGTGATACCCTATGTGGCATCCCTAGTTTTTATGCAAACAATTTGTTCGATAGTCTGCATGATAGTCCACATTGAGCTAAAACAAAAAAAATAAATATTATTATTAAAATATTAATATTATAATATACTCATTAGAATAGAATGAATGAATAATTATAACCAAATTATGATAATAGTGTTTACATTTTTATATATAACAAAATATTTTTAGTCCAATTAATTATAAATTAAAATAAAACCCTTTTTAAAATAAAAGGAAACGTTTTTCAGAAAATATTATATAAAGGATAAAAATTGTGTTTTATACCAATAAATAAAACATCAAATCTGTTCTGATTATATTAATTATATATATATAATATTAAATTTAGTTTTAACCAAAAAATATTATGTTTCTTCAAGAAATGTTATAAGAACAAATCCAATTTTATGCATAGAATAAGTATTCTTCTAGAATGATAGTTTTGTTTCCTTTTGATAGAACACTTGTTTTAAATAATTTTTTTGATAGATTTAGTATAATATCTAGTAAAATAATCTTATTCATTGAAATAAGATTATCAAAATTTAATTCAGATTATTTTTTTGTTTTAATCTGATAAGATTCATTTTTTATTGAATATTAAAAAAAATTAATAAAAAATATCTTTTTCATCAAAATATTTATGGTGTTAAATTATATTCAGGATTGATATTAAATTATAATTATATCAATGTTTTTTTCAGTTAGTCCAATGTTGGTAATTGGAATCAATATCACATTGAAATTGGATATAATTTTTTTTAATGATTGAACGTTTTTACTTTAAAAACTCGTTTTCTCGTTAAATAAATGAGAGAATTTTTAGTTAGTTTATAAAATTTATTTGTTTTAAATTTTAAAAAAATTATTACATATTTTTAATGATAACTTCCAAAATTCACTTAATAATTTCCTTTTACTTTTGTGAAATATTAATTGCAACATTTGAAATTTTTTTATCACCACAGTTAAGGGTAAATCACGTAATTAAGGGTAAAAATAATATTATAAATATTATAAAATTACACTAAGACATTTCAGGATTATATTAGATGGGTAGTTTTATTCAATATTATATAAGTTATTAGTTATGAGACAATTTATGGTCTTTTGTATGATTATATTAATTGTATAATTTTTATATTCAATGAATATCGAATTTTGTCAAACTTATTTCTAAAATGATAAATAATTTTTATATTAGGTATAATAAGGGAAATTTCAAATAAAATTTTATCATAAAGATAACATGTTTTTATAAATAATTGTAATTTCTTTAAAAAATTAGTGATAAAATAATTACCTCAAATGACAACACAATGATGATGTAGTAATAGTTTAAATTGGGGAAATATCGAATAAATGATATTAAAAATATTGAAATAAATATAATTTGATATAATTAATGTAATACACAATTTTTATGGATATCTTTAAAATTTTAGTGATGATTTTAAGTATTTTATTTTCAAGATATCATGTTGTTAAGATATTTTTAAAAATTCAAATGTAGAATATTGTAAAAATTTATATTATTGATATTTTAAAATAAATAATATTTTATTTAATGATATAAAATTTCCAAAAATATAATTTTGAAAAAATGATTTTTATATGTTCTCAAGTGTCATAAATTACACATTTATTGGAGTTTTTTAATTTCATATTAATCATATTAACCCTTAAGCTATAAATGTCATGATAACATGGTATGTATTAAAAAGGATAAATAATGGTTAAAGCTAAAAGATACGAATTGGAAAATCGAAAAAACATAAATAATTTTTTATGGATGAAGTTATTTCGATGAAAAATAATCTTATGTTATTAATAAATATGTTTTTCAGCTATTTGGATTAAAAATTAATTTATATTAATTTAATATTTTGAAGATTTATAAGAGTGTCATACCCACTCCTATAAATCGGCATTGATTCTTATCTTTTGTCACAAATAAAAACATATTTTATTCTTATAATATATCCCAAAATAACGTCTTATAATCCTTCCCCAAATTATATATCTCTTATTTCAGGAAGAACTATAACACCCCTAGATTTTATGAAAAATATTCTTTTTAATTTTATTTATGTCTTGTGTTGTACGCTACACCAAAATGAGCTCGCACAACACGCATCCCTGACATGGCTTTCATTACATGCAATCATGACCTTCCATGATAGCGTGTGTTGCACGCAATACTGAGTTTCACTAAACAACGATATGCTATTAAAATATTATTAAAACTAACTGTTATGAATAGTAATACCCACTGTTTGAAATTTTATTTTTCAAAATGGACTTCATATTTGGTTTCGGAATATCGAAATTATCCTAGGGTGAAATTTTGTTATTTTTCTGAATACATTCAATTTTTAATGAATAGTGAAAACACTAGGTTACTATTTAAAAACCGATCATTTATTTAAAAAATAATTTATTTTAAATAAATTTATTTTTGGTCAAAATTGATACATAATACCTATATAAGTTCAATTTAATTCATTGGAGTCATTTTATAATAATTTTTGATATATAAAAATTTTATTGAACTTTTCATCATCTTTTGACACCTCCAAGGAGAATTTGGAAATTCACAAAAAAACTTAATTTTACCGCTTCTGTGAATATAATTTCAAAAATCCGAGACACACGGTTAATATCAATGACTAAAATGGGGTTCAATGAGAGAAAAATAATTTTTGGTGAATAGTAACTTTTTACTTTTATTTACCATAGTTAAAAGTAAATAGGGTAATTAAGGGTAAAAATGATATTATTATTACCCTAACACATGTCCTAATTATATTGGATAAGTTTAATTCGACTAAATACAACCTTAGGAATAAAATATGACAATTTAGGTCCACTTTGATTAGATTAGGACATTTATTATTAATTTATTTAAAGAAGGGTTAAAATAGTTAAAATCAATGTTTAATAACTAATTAATTTTTAATATAGGGTTATAGATAATATAAATTAGACTATAAATAGTAATTAGAAAGATAAAAAGGCTTCCTACCTAATGATATTTTATTTATTATTTATATACATTATATAATTTAAGTTATTTATGACACAATGATGATGCAGTAATTACCTAAATAACAAAATATTCAAATAATTGATATTAGTAATTCCTAAATAAATGTAATTTGAGACTTTTTATGAATTACACTAATTTTATAGGTTAATATGACATGTTAGTATTTATTTAAAAAACTTTTTTTGAACTAATCATGCTGTTATGATTTTCACAAAAATCTATTACCAAATAGTGTCAAAATTGACATAAAATAGTTTTAAAAACAAATATTATATTATTAATTGATATTTTATTCCTAAAAATCTAAGGTTCAGCCAAATTACTTAGATACAGATATATATATTAATAATAAACCACTTGGGGTTCTTTTGTCTTATTATTGTAAGTTTATTGACCATATAGTGTAAGAAAACAAGAAGACACGATAAAAGTTAAATTATTTAACTTAGAGTTAAATCTAAATAATGAGGTTAAAATTGTAACCTAAACTTGTCTAAAATCTATTGGTTGAGAGGATTTAGACCCATAACCACTTTATCTTGGAAATAAATCAATTTAAAGTTGTTATAAACCGAATAGGATTTTATTATAAAATAATATTTTAAGTTTTTCCAAAGGTGCCACTCTCATCCCTTAATAAAAGGGCACCCATTCCCTCTTCTCTTTACACCCTTTTGAGCCTTGAAGCCCAGAAAACCCCTGAAAATTTCTCTTCTCCACTTCCCTAGAAATATTCTCGAGGTTTTGGTATTCCCAAAACACCAACTCTACTTCCATAAGAGGAAGCTTAAAGGAGGTGCGTCGAAGAAGAGGTAATCTCTTCTTCCAATTCTCTCAAGTTTCTTTATTCATCAACTTATTCTTCTTTAGTTTTATCATTATAAAGTAATAACATCAGTATTACTTATATAATGATATGTTATTATAGATATGAAACAACCCTATTTTATCTTCTATCCATCCTACGGAAAACCAAATCACCCTACATGCGTACGTACATAATACCGTCTCCACGCCATGGTGTAATATGTTTTCCACCACCAACTTGCTTGGATGGGTATAATGGTGTATAGAATAACTATATATTATTATTTTAAATTTATATTGATTCTTAAATAGTATAAATACAGTTAAATACAATTACACGATCATGGGAATGATATCATCACTCGTGCGTACGTACAGACTACTGTCTCCACGACGCAATGAGATTTATTCTCCATGTTAACCATTCATGGATGATTATAAAGTACATATAATGAATAATAAAGAAATATATAACATAATAATGATACTGGATTTATGTATATATATATATATATATGTATTTCATCTACTTAATTCCATTCAATTCCATAAGGAAACGAAAACAACGTTCATGCGTACGTACGATCAACCATCTCCATGAACGGTGTATTTCATTCCATTTATCGATCTATCATATATATATATATATGTATATTTTGAATATATATTATATATAAATCATGTTTTACATTATTAAATTATTTAAATCATTATATAAGTAATAATATCAAGAACAACAAGTCGAAACACATACGATAAATAAAACGATTTTACCCAAAATGCTGCTTTAACATTGAATTTACAAATGAACGGGTAATATAAAGTCATAAGTGAAACATTTATGACATCATAACAATGAATATGATTATTTAATAATTCAATGACATTATTTAAATCATTATACAGGTGGTTCGGATAGGTACGATGCCTATCCGACCTATGGTAAGGGATAATTTTTCAAATCTCATTTTCTCTGAGATTTCTTATATGTAAGTATTTACTGGGGTTATTGTTATCATCCATGTCCATGTTTTATAAAAGTTTTTTTATGTATGTTTAATGTCCTTTTTATCCATTTTGACTTTTACTACATGTTATGTAAGGAATCTTTCTTTTGTTTTCGTTACGAGGTACTTTTTGACTTTTCTGACAAAAGTTTGAGAAGAATGTTTTTTTAACTTATACTGAATTAAAGGATTTTTACGGTTTTATAAAGCCTTATTTTCATGAAGCTTCCTCCAAAATATTAAATGAATATTTTCAAAAAAATCATTTTATTTTAAAATTTCGTGACATTTTGTGAAGAAAATGATTTTTAATTAGAAAGGATATTTTCCTCAAGAAATAATTTCAAGTGTTTTATCAAAACCATTTTACATATAAGATGACATTATATCATATTTGTATGTTTCAAGTATAATGTCTCTAGGATTTACATGGCTTCAATTTTCTTATAAGGAAATTATATCCATTTCTTTTATATTGATTATGTGATGATGGGATGATGTTTATGAAACCCGTTTTATTCGTTGGGTTATTATGAATGATGTATGTTTATTTTGTGGCACAAGTAAGAATGATTTCATTATGAGATGGGTGGGACCTATATCTCCCTTCAACGCATTGGGTAGTGATTTATATCTCATGAGATAGACATGGCTGGAATGGTAAGTTAATCTGGTTTAGTGATACAGGACTGGAACGAGGAGTGATCTCGATTCAGAAAGGGACATTGTCCACCAAGATGGTCTTGGAAGCAAAGTCTTGGCTACTATGGAAATCATAACAAGTTCTGAATGGTTGCCACAATTACATGATTTATTTCCATTATATTTTATCATGATTTATGTCCCTTTATGACATATTCCTGACGTACTTCCATGATTTATGTCGTTGTTGTAACACCCCAAGATTTCATAGTGTGTTATTTCTTCAAAATAATTCAATAACTTGCACTACACGCAACACCGAGTTCAATCACACCATGACATACCAAAAAAAGCCATTCAAAAGAGGTTATGAATAGTATTAACTAAATTTTAAACTTTATATAGTCCTTATAATTTTAGAATCCATATTATGAGTTTCGTAGACATAATGTAAGAAAAAAATTCATTTTCAGTATTGCACTTTTACCAACTTCGAATAGTGAACCCTTTTTAAATACAATATTTTAAACTTTTTGACTAAGTGGGGACATAAAAAATTAAAAATGAAACATCCCAAGCTTCCATGGTACGCTTTCCTTTGAATAATGTGATAGCGTGTGTTGTACGCAACAACGAGTTCTAACACACCATAACCAATCAAACTAGCCATTATGAATAGTAATACCTAATTTTTGAAATTATATATATTTTATATTTCAAAATGTACTTCATTTTTGGATTCGGAATATCGAATTTAGTCTAAGGTGAAATTTTGGTACATTTCGGATAACTTTAATATTTTGATGAATAGTGAAAATTACTAAATTTTAATTAAAAACAACTTTTTTAATCAAAACTAACTAATAGTGATATATTATGAATTTGAGTGGTTTTAAAGTATATTTAGAATATATTTTTACCATTTAATATAATGTTGGTCATTGGACATAACTTTACAATTAAACCGAACATAAACAAGTGTCAATCTTTTGATAGTTATTATCTCTTAAAAACACGCTTTTTGTTTTGACAGCGGGAATTAATTTTAAATTAATTTCTGCCACTTCTGTGTTTTGAATTTAGAAAAATGGATTCCATATTTGGAATCAGGATTTCCAAATTGTGTAAATAGGTAACTTTTATTTTTAGACATTTTGAATAATTACTGCGGTAAATATTTTATTTACCATGGTTAAGGGTAAATCCAGTAAACAAGGGTTAAAAAATAATATTATAATAATACTAAATTACCCTAAAACATGTCCTAGCCTTATTGGTTGATACAGGTTCGACCATAGTAATCTTTGGGTCGATTTTGTGACCCCATGGTGCCACTTGTAGGTGATAGGGACATTTTATTTTAATTAAGTTAAAATGAGTACAAAAATGATACAAGCATATATCTTTTAGAAAAACAATTTTTACATAGGGTAATATATGTTTGATTTTAGATTATAAATATTAATTATAAAGATAAAAAGATTTCCTACATAATGATAGTTTATTTATAATTTTTAGACATTAAATAATTTAATTTATTTATGACACAATGATGATGAAGTAATTACTATAATAGTGAAAAATTAAAATAATGGATATTATAAATACCGAAATAAATATAATATGAACCTTTTAATGAATTAAACTAATTTTATATGATAATATGATATATTAGTATTGATTTTATTGACTTTTTTAGAAGTAATCAATCTGTTATGAGTTTCACAAAAATCAACTATTGAATAGTGTCAAAATTGACATAAAAGAGTTCTTAAAACAAATATTATATTATTAATTGATAATAAATTACTAAAAATCTAAGGTTCGGCCAAGAGACTTATATCATGATAGGTTCATCATTAATGGACCACTTGGGGGTCTCTTTGATGTATATAGTATGTTTATTAACCATATTATATAAAAATACAAAGAGACATTGTAAAAGTGAAACTAATTAACTTAGAGTTAATACTTAAAGATAAGGATAATATAAGTACCCAAACCTGTATAAATTCTATTAGTTGAGTTTTTTTCGACCCATAACCACATTAAAATTTAAATAATGAACTTTGTATCCATTAGAAACCGAATATGAATTTATTATAAACTAATATTTATAGCTTTTCCAAATGTTCCCCTGACCCCTCTTATAAAAGGGCACTCCTCCTTATCATTTCTTCACACCTTCGAAACCTTTTGGTTCAGCAAAACTCGGCCCAAATACTCTCCCAACTTCCCTCACTACAACATAGAGGCCTTAGTTTGATCAGAAAGCCAACCTATGGAGCCCTTTTGATCAAATCAAAAGGAAGAACCTGAAAAGAGGTAAGGTTTTCACCACCCCTTTTCAAGTTCCTTTCTTCTTCCACTTATTCTTTCTTTGTTATTACCATTCTAAAATAATAACTCCAGTATCTAACATATACTGTGATGTTATTATAAATATTTTACAACCATATTCAGTATTATATCCACCCTTTGAATAACATGTCACCATACGTGCGTACGTACGGCTTACCGTCTCCACGTCGTGGTGTAATTGTTATTCAATATATTATTATTTGTATGGGTATAATAATGATGTGTAACTCATGTAAATAATAAATATAACATGTTAATGATTCTGTATATTTGATATACCATCCATTTATATATTATTTTAATATCAAAAGAATGATATTGTCGCTCGTGCGTATGTACGTACTACCGTCTCCACGAACGCGATGAGATTCATTCTCCATCGTATCCATTCAAGTATAATTTTCATTTAATTATTTAAAAATGATGTTTAAGGACATGATATCATTCTGGATATGAATAATATACAACCTATCCATTACAAACATGGCTTACGTAACAAAACATATAAAAGAAAACAACTAAGTTAACACCCGAAACAACGATAATACTAAGATATTATTATCAAATCAATATTAAAAGATCATATATGATATCATATTAATGTATATGATTCTTGTATAATTTAATAACAATTATTTCACCATTATACATGAGGTTAACCTACCCCAACCAAGGAAAAGTACAAAGTAAGGGATTTTCTTATCTCACTTTCAATTCCGTGATATTTCCATTGTTCGCCACTAAATTATTGAAAGTGGTGTATTGTATACTGCCATTTAATATATATTATCATGATTCTCTTTATATTCATGTTATTCTATAAATAATTTGGTGGTTATTAACTTTTGGCCATACGACTCAGTTGATTAACTTCGTAAGGGGTTTTCATCTCACTCCTTATTCCCGTGAGATTCATGCCATATTTACACCATTACCTTTTGTGTGGTGTATGTACTGCCCATAATTATATTCTTATTGTAATACACTTTAATTTATGTGTATTTACATATTCATTGTATGATACCTCTTTCATGGGTTGTATGTTTCATTAGATACCAAATTGGTAAGGGTTATTTCACAATCTCTTCATTATCTGAGGTTGTTTATATGTAATAATCTACTGGGATCTCTTTATCATCCACATCCATGTTTTCTTAAAAATGTAATTCAAAACATTTTTATTATTTACAAGAATATGGGTTAAAGATATTTATACCCTTGTTTTACTTTTTATAAGAGGTTTATAAAGGAATCATTCTGTCGTTTTCCAAACAAGGTGCTTTTTACCCTTTTCGACAAAATTAAGGTAAGAATGTTTTTTTTACTTATACAGCGGGTGTGGCTATTTTCCGCCGTTATAAAATCTTTGATGCTTCCCTTACAAGATAATAAGAATATTTTCAAAAAAATGTTTTATTTCATAAATATATAAGACTCTTAAATGATTTCAAAATAGAAAGAGATATTTTTCTAAAATAGTCTTTATTTCATCTATGTCAACATCCTTTGATTGATTTTAAGCTTATTTGAAGTTGATTTATTATGATACAAAACATCCATATTTTATTGAAGGTTTTGTTATATTTTTGACGGTGGATAAGTTATTCTTATGTCACTCATGGTTTTTGTTTAGAGTATTGAAATTTCATAAGTTATTTGTAATCTGAATGATTATGTTATATTTCAAAATTTCATTCAGATGAATGTGTTAGACAAGTATGTTCCGGGTTGGGGACCGGTAAAAGTAAGCCCTCCGGTTTGGTCTCCGGTTATTAGAGGAACTCAATTTTGGTCTCCGGTTATTAGAGGAACTCCGGGTTGGTGTCCGGTTATTAGAGGCACTTCGGGTTGGTGTCCGGTTATTAGAGGCACTCCGGGTTGGGTTCCGGTTACAGTTAGCTCCTAGGTCTTGGGACGAGGCCTTGACAAAGAAATTAAAGTTCAGCATTATGAATTCCAACATTATGAAAGTTGTTATTGATATTTCATGTGATTATTCGATTAGTAGAATATCCATGTGAATAAGTAAATGGCATTATTTCATTTTACTTTTGCCATACTATGTTGAAGTTCAAGTTTAAAAGGCTTTTGTTTTAGTAATTCATTGCCTTAAATGTTTATGATTATTTTTGAATGTTCCGCTATATTGTTATCCTTACTGGGAATTTGAGCTCACCCCTTTTCTATGTTTTATTTTTCCCAAGATTTGAAGAAGTAAGTTATGAATGACCTGCAGGGATATTATGAGGGGATAATAGTGTGGACTGTGGAGACATTATGTTGTTGTAGTAGTTTTTCATTTTATGATGTAATGTAAAACTTATGAATATATCTAGTGTTTCCAAAGCTACTAAACCAATCGGTCTTTCGAGATTTGATCTTTCTTGTGATCATGCCAATGTTATGTAATAATGCACCGACTCTGGGTAACTAGGGTCGGGGCGTTACAGTTGGTATCAGAGGAAGTTTAGTAAAAACCTTGGAAGCTAGATTTAGATAAACTCTGATTAGAGCACGTAGACCTAAGATGAAATTTGAGGATTAGTATAGAAGAACTTCCTAGAATTTTGGTATTGTAGAGATTTTGTGAGTTTTCCAAGCAATACATCCCTGTCTGGATATGAGCAGGTAGAGGCGGCTCTGGCACAGATGTACCTAGGGGTAAAACCCGAAAACAACGCTTTGAGCTAGACTCGAACGGGAACTGGTGCATGACAACGGGCCTTGCTGCACTCTTGGTTAAGACACTCCCGGGGGATATGCTTAGTATAACTCTCATATTCTTTACAAATCATTATGAAGGGTTTTTGAGTATATACTTCCTCAAAGAAAACATTTTTATGATTATGGATTATATCCATAAACTATTTAATTTATGTTATGTGTTTTACAAGTTTGGGATTAGGTATTGTTATTCATAAACTAATCTAATGTATGCCATTGTTTAGAAATGGAGCCCAGTAGAAGGAATGAGGACTCTAGCAACACACATGATACAAAGAGAAAGAAGGATCATATATTTTATGGTCTTAAGACAGAATTTACAAGAGAAATAGTCTTGAATGTATTACCATCATATGAAGAAATAATATCATGTGTTGATAAGATAAGTAAAGACTTAACCGAGTCCTATGGATTTGAAGGGAAGCAAGAGAAGAAAAGGATGGAAGAGAGAAAGCTGGATAAAGGGAAGAGGGAAAAGAAGAATTTTCCCATATGTGATAACTGTGGAAAGAAACACCCTAGAACTTGCCTGAAAGGAATGTGAGTTTGTTATAAGTGTGGAGGAAAAGGGCACAAAGTACGTGACTGCAAGGGTAAGAAAATGGTTTCAAATGTACAATGCTTCATTTGCAAGGAGTTTGGACACTACACGAACCTATGTCCCAGTCATCAGACTATGCCGCAAATGATGCTATTAGATAATAATCAAGTTATGATACTACCACAGATGAAGAGGAATGATTAGAGTTCTTTTGTTGATTATGTCAATTGATTGTTGTATCAACAATGTACATGTTATAATAATTATGGAGTATATAAGGATTGTACTGCAGTACTATTTCATTAAGGACTTGAGATTGTGTGGAAGAAAGAAAATTGACTCAATTGCAGGACAAATTTTTGGAAAATATATGGTTGAGAGAATGATAAACTATAATATAGTTATGATACCGAGGTAGTGATTTTGGAATAATACATGATTGTTTTGGACAAATTATATTGGATATTCTTGACTACCTTGGAACTGATTAATGATATGTATATTCAATCATTGTTGGTATTTAAAACATTTTTGGATTGATGAAGTATATCCAGCATTCTATATAGAATAATGGAGAATGAATGTAATCAATAAGGAATATGGTAATTCAGGATGTTTCAGTGTATTAAAAGAATACATAATGAAGGTATTCATTGCTATTACGGGGTAAAAAGGATATACATTATGTTTACCTTCCTTATAAATGTTGGACTGTGAGTTTGGACAGAAGTATTTTGGATAGTTCTAGTTTGGATTATTTTGGATTTCCATAAAAGGACAACCCGGAGGTTGGACGGCAACCCGTCGCGTCCGGCAAGGCTGCGAGACTTGAACCCGCAACCGAAGGGCAACAAGGGTGTATCACCTACCACTGGCACACAAGATGTCCTAGATTAAATAATGTAGTTTTTATTATAAGATCTTGTAGATGAATTATAAATTCGTTTATTTTGGAACCCTATACGAATAGTGTAAAAATAATTTTTACGTTCTATTATCTTTTAGAGTGAAAGATGAGTTTGTCGTAGAAATTTATTAATGGATAAAACTATAAATATAAAGTAAGTATATATCGTTATGATCTTAGCCATTCTCATAAATAAATTCCTCAACATTAAGAAAAGTAACTTAGAACCAAAAATGTTGTCCTAGATGGTACCTTAAATCATCACTAATTTATGGCTTTGGGATTGTTGGACTTTTCATAGCCATGTTCTCTACCACTCTCCATCAGATAATTGATGGTTATATTTCTCTTCCATATCCATATTTTCTTACATGGAACCCTAGTATGTGTTATTTTCGGAAATCTTCATACTTTCCACTCTTTATTTTAAATAGTGGCCTCATTAATTCATTTTCCGATGTGGGTTTTCCCACAAATATATTTTCTATTTTCAACCTTTTATTTTCGAAGAACAATTTCAAATTGCGAGGACGCAATTTATTGAAGGAGGGGAGAATGTAACACCCCAAGATTTCATAGTGTGTTATTTCTTCAAAATAATTCAATAACTTGCACTACACGCAACACCGAGTTCAATCACACCATGACTTACCAAAAAAAAGTCATTCAAAAGAGGTTATGAATAGTATTAACTAAATTTTAAACTTTATATAATCCTTATAATTTTAGAATCCATATTATGAGTTTCTTAGACATAATTTAAGAAAAAATTCATTTTTAGTATTGCACTTTTACCAACTTCTAATAGTGAACCCTTTTTAAATACAATATTTTAAACTTTTTGACTAAGTGGGGATATCAAAAATTTAAAATGAAACATCCCAAGCTTCCATGGTACGCTTTCCTTTGAATAATGTGATAGCGTGTGTTGTACGCAACAACGAGTTATAACACACCATAACCAATCAAACTAGCCGTTATGAATTGTCATACCTACTTTTTGAAATTATATATATTTTATATTTCAAAATGGACTTCATTTTTGGATTCGGAATATCGAATTTATCCTAAGGTGAAATTTTGGTACTTTTCGGATAACTTTAATATTTTGATGAATAGTGAAAATTTCTAAATTTTAATTAAAAACAACTTTTTTAATCAAAATAATTAATAGTGATATATTATGAATTTGAGTGGTTTTAAAGTATATTTAGAATATATTTTTACCATTTAATATAATGTTGGTCATTGGACATAATTTTACAATTAAACCGAACATAAACAAGTGTCAATCTTTTGATAGTTATTATTTCTTAAAAACATGCTTTTTGTTTTGACAGCGGGAATTAATTTTAAATTAATTTCTGCCACATATGGGTTTTGAATTTAGAAAAATGGATTCCATATTTGGAATCTGGATGTCCAAATTGTGTAAATAGGTAACTTTTGTTTTTATACATTTTGAATAATTACTGTGGTAAATATTTTATTTACCATGGTTAAGGGTAAATCTGGTAAATAAGGGTTAAAAAATAATATTATAATAATACTAAATTACCCTAAAACGTGTCCTAGCCTTATTGGTTGATACAGGTTCTACCATAGGAATCTTTGGGTCGATTTTGGGACCCCATGGTGCCACTTGTATGTGATAGGGACATTTTATTTTAATTAAGTTAAAATGAATACAAAAATGACACAAGCATATATCTTTTAGAAAAACAATTTTTACATAGGGTTATATATGTTGGATTTTAGATTATAAATACTAATTAGAAAGATAAAAATATATCCTACATAATGATAGTTTATTTATAATTTTTATATATTAAATAATTTAATTTATTTATGACACAATGATGATGAAGTAATTACTAAAATAGTAAAAAATTAAAATAATTGATATTATAAATACCCAAATAAATATAATATGAAACTTTTAAGGAATTAAACTAATTTTATAGGATAATATGAAATATTAGGATTGATTTAATTGACTTTTTTAGAAGTAATAAATCTTTTATGAGTTTCACAAAAATAAACTATTGAATAGTGTCAAAATTGACATAAAAGAGTTCTTAAAACAAATATTATATTATTAAATGATATTAAATTCCTAAAAATCTAAGGTTCGTCCAAGAGACTTATATCATGAGAGGTCCATCATTAAGGGAACACTTTGGGGTCTCTTGGATGTATATAGTAAGTTTATTAACCATATTATATAAAAATACAAAGAGACATTGTAAAAGTGAAACTAATTAACTTAGAGTTAATACTTAATGATAAGGTTAATATAAGTACCCAAACCTGTCTAAATTATATTGGTTGAGTTTTTTTCGACCCATACCCACCTTAAAATTTAAATAATCAACTTTTGAGCCATTATAAACCGAATATGATTTTATTATAAACTAAAATTTCTAGCTTTTCCAAATGTGCCCCTCACCCCTCTTATAAAAGGGCACTCCTCCTTCTCATTTCTTCACACCTTCAAAACCTTTTGGTTCGGCAAAACTCTGCCCAAAAACTCTCCCAAATTCCCTCACTACAACATAGAGGACTTAGTTTCATCAGAAATCCAACCTATGGAGCCCTTTTGATCAAATCAAAGTGAAGAACCCGAAGAAGAGGTAAGGTTTTCACCACCCCCTTTCAAGTTCCTTTCTTCTTCCACTTCTTCTTTCTTTGTTATTACCATTATAAAATAATAACTCCAGTATATCACATATACTATGATGTTATTATAAATATGGTACAACCATATTCATTATTCTATCCACGCTTTGAATAACATGTCACCATACGTGCGTACGTACGGCTTACCGTCTCCACGTCGTGGTGTAATTGTTATTCAATATATTATTATTTGGAGGGGTATAATAATGATGTGTAACTCATGTAAATAAAAAATATAACATGTTAATGATTCTGTATACAAGATATACCATCCATTTATATATTATTTTAATATCAAAAGAATGATATTGTCGCTCGTGCGTACGTACGGACTACCGTCTCCACGAACGCGATGAGATTCATTCTCCATCGTATCCATTCAAGTAAAATTATCATTTAATGATTTAAAAATTATGTTTAAGGACTTGATATAATTCTGGATATGAATAATATTCAACCTAACCATTACAAACATGGCTTACATAACAAAACATATAAAAGAAAACAAGTAAGTTAACACCCGAAACAACGATAATACTAAGATATTATTATCAAATCAATATTAAAAGATCATATTTGATATCATATTAATGTATATGTTTCTTGTATAATTTAATAACAATTATTTCACCATTATACAGGAGGTTAACCTACCCCAACCAAGGAAAAGTACAAGGTAAGGGATTTTCTTATCTCACTTTCAATTCCGTGATATTTCCATTGTTCGCCACTAAATTATTGAAAGTGGTGTATTGTGTACTTCCATTTGATATATATTATCATGATTCTCTTTATATTCATGTTATTATGTAAATCATTTGGTGGTTATTAACTTCTGGCCATACGACTCAGTTGATTAAAGTGGTAAGGGGTTTTCATCACACTCATTATTCCCGTGAGATTCATGCCATATTGCCACCATTACCTTTTGTGTGGTGTATGTACTGCCCATAATTATATTCTTTGTGTAATACACATTAATTTATGTGTATTTACATATTCATTGTATTATACCTCTTTCATGGGTTGTATGTTTCATAAGTTACCAAATTGGTAAGGGTTATTTCACAATCTCTTCATTATCCGAGGTTGTTTATATGTAATAATCTACTGGGATCTCTTTATCATCCACATCCATGTTTTCTTAAAAATGTATTTCAAAACATTTTTATTATTTACAAAAATATGGGTTATAGACATTTATACACTTGTTTGACTTTTTATAAGAGGTTTATAAAGGACTCTTTCTGTCGTTTTCCAAACAAGGTGCTTTTTACCCTTTTCGACAAAATGAAGGTAAGAATGTTTTTTTTACTTATACGGCGGGTGTGGCTATTTTCCGCCATTATAAAATCGTCGAAGCTTCCCTTACAAGATAATAAGAATATTTTCAAAAAAATGTTTTATTTCATAAATATATAAGACTCTAAAATTTTTTCAAAATAGAAAGAGATATTTTTCTAAAATAGTCTTCATTTCATCTATGTCAACATCCTTTGATTGATTTTAAGATTATTTGAAATTGATTTATTATGATACAAAACATCCATATTTTATTGAAGGTTTTTTGATATTTTTAACTGTGGATAAGTTATTCTTATGTAACTCATGGTTTTTGTTTAGAGTATTGAAATTTCATAAGTTATTTGTAATCTGAATTTTTATGTTATATTTCAACCTTTCATTCAGATGAATGTTTTAGACAAGTATGTTCCAGGTTGGGGACCGGTAAAAGTAAGACCTCTGGTTTGGTCTCCGGTTATTAGAGGATCTCGGGTTTGTTCTCCAGTTATTAGAGGAACTCCGGGTTGGTGTCCGGTTATTAGAGTCACTCCGGGTTGGTGTCCGGTTATTAGAGGCACTCCGGGTTGGGTTCCAGTTACAGTTAGCCCCTAGGTATTGGGATGAGGCCTTGACAAAGAAATTAAAGTTCAGCATTATGCATTCCAACATTATGAAAGTGGTTATTAATATTGCATGTAATTATTCGATTAGTAGAATATTAATGTGAATAAATAAATGGCATTATTTCATTTTACTTTTGCCATACTATGTTGAAGTTCAAGTTTAAAAGGCTTTTGTTTTAGTAATGCATTGCCTTAAATGTTTATGCTTATTTTTGAATGTTCCGCTATATTGTTATCCTTACTGGGCATTTGAGCTCACCCCTTTTCTATGTTTTATTTTTCCCAGGATGTGAAGAAGTATGTTATGAATGACCTACAGGGATATTATGAGGGGATAATAGTGTGGACTGTGGAGACATTATGTTATAGTAGCAGTTTTTCATTTCATGATGTAATGTAAAACTTATGAATATATCTAGTGTTTCTAAGGCTACTAAACCAATCGGTCTTTCGAGATTTGATCTTTCTTGTGATCATGCCAATGTTATTTAATAAGGCACCGACTCTGGGTAACTAGGGTCGAGGCGTTACAGTTGTTCATGATTTTGATGTTTAGATTTTATGTTCAAGTTTTTGCATTCAAATGTTTATGGATTGTTTTATGTTCTCTATGCTTACCCTTATTGAGAATTTGAGCTCACCCTTTTGTATGTTTTCTTTCCCAAGGTTAGGAAGAAGTTTATTAAGTAGGATATGCTAAAAGGGACTCTAGATATGATGAAATAAATAGGAGACAATGTAGATGCTTTATGAACCAATTGTATATCTTTCCCAGTTTCTAAATACACTATACCTATACGGTCCATTCATGGTTTTGTTATATTTTGTAATAAGTGTGATTAAATTTTGAATAAATAACAATGTATGTAAATTATGGGTAGTTATAGTTGGTATTAGAGGGAGGTTTAGTCAACCTTTGAAACTATGATGTGAAAGCCTTAGTAAGAACCCTAAGGATAAGTCTAAGTATAGAACACAATCATAGTGTTTTAGAAATGGCCATGAATAACCTATGATAAGACCTTATGTGTGAAATTTTATTCTTGATTATGTGGTTTTCCTATTATAATTAGTGTTTCTCAAACTATTCTTTTTGGGTTTTAGACGATGGATGGAACCTGAAAGAACCATGTTGATCAATGTAATGGAAGATGCAATGATTGTACTCCTGAACAAACCAATGTTATGGGAGATGGAGTGAATAATCTTATTTCTATACTTACACAAGATATGAATCATTCTGGACTTCCAAATGAGTAGAGAAAGGAGAAACATTCTATTGAATCCCTCATGAGGCAGCATCCACCTTCATTCAGTGGGTCATCTTATCCATTAGTGGTTGAACAATGGACCAGTACCAGTGAAAAGATATTTTCAGTTCTAAAATGTTCTGAGCATAATAAATTCATCTTAGAAGTATATCGTTTGGAAGATGATGTTGATCAATGGTGGAATCTTATCTAGAATATGAGTCAAAGAGATGAAATTGGGTCCATGGAATTGGATGAGTTCAAGAACTTATTTTTCAATAAGTACTTCCCTCGTATTTAGAGAAAAAAATGGAAAACGATTTCCATGAGCATAAGCAAAAGGATGATGAATCTATTGGTATATACGAAGCAAATTTTACAAGTCTTGCAAGGTATGCATCTGGCTTTATCATCCAACCTGAATGTAAATTTGATTGATTCTTCAGTGGCTTAAAACCAAATCGTCAAAGGGCATTATCTATAAGAGACTTTAGTAGCTATGAAGAAATTGTGTGTTGTGATATCAAGGTAGAAATAGAAGTTGGTATTACATATCTATCTTATGGTTTTGAAAAGAAATGAAAGATGGAGTTCAAGGAGAAATATCAGAATAATGGTTAAAAGAAGGTAAATGTTTCTTTATGATCAATGTGTGGGAAAAATCATGGTGGAGGTTTTCTTAAATGGAGTAGAAAATGTTTAAATGTGGAAAAGAAGGTCATCAAGCAACTGAGTGTCGAAGTAATGGAAAAAGGGTTTATAATGATGTGAATAAAGAAAAGGCTACAGGGAACACACCACCAACACTTCAATGCTTCAAGTGAAAGGAAATGGGGAATTATGCTAATCATTTCCCTAATCCAAGGGTTAATGATGATCAACGTGAACAACCTCTTAAGGCAAAGGACAAAGGGAAGCCACATGCAATCACTGTTAGCAATTTTGAGTATGAAAATGATGTGGTGGAAGGATTATGTGTTTATGTAAAGGGATTCCAAAATAATGTTCTAGAATATCATTTATAGTATTGTGGAACATTGCAATATCTATGTAATGGTTTATTGTGGTTTTTGAGGATTATATGGTACCAGTAACCATGGATAGTGATTGAGATATTTTTGGAAAGAATATGATATGCGCATAATGAAGGGATTAGTAAAAAATGAAATGTTTGAAAGTATTCATGAGATCATGACGAATATAAGGAAAAAGTTATATCATGGTTTGAGAATATTAAATTTTTGGATTTTGGTATGTGGAAAGAGTTAACTTTTTACAGCATTCATGTTTTCACTAAGATTCAATGGGTATTCATTTTTCAAGAGAATATATAATTAAGGTATTCAAATGATTGGAATGTGACCAATAAGATATATCTTATATGGGGGATAAATTATGGTATTCACATGCTCGGTAGATGAAATTTCTAGTAAGAGTTTTCTATATACTATAAAATTGGACAGAAGTATTTTGGATAAGTCTAAAGGTTGGAATGGATTATGTTGGACATAAGTTATTATAGATTAAGGATATAAATGTTTCGATATTATTAATGGAATGTTATAATAATGTAGTTTTAGAAAAAGGACAACCTGCAGGATGGGGGACAACCCGTCGCGTTGGACAAGGATGTGGGAATCGAATCCACAACCAAAGTGTGACAGTCCTTTATCACCGACCACTAGCCTACAGGAAGTCCCTGGTTATTAGAAACTAGTTTTATTTTATTAAGCGCTATAATTGCTGAAGTATAAGTCCATTTTAGCAACCATATACGATTAATCTCAGCATAGATGGACTTCTGTATATTTAATAAATTGTGTTAAACTTTTTGCGATAGAAATAGATGGAGTGTCCTATCATTCAATCGCATAATCTGCTAACACTTCACAGAAAAAAAATTCAACTTCATTTCTTTAAGAGATGAAGTGGAAATTGTTCAAGGCATGAGAAACGGTGAGATTGCACCAAAATCAAGTATGTATTTCTTCTAATTCAAATTCTTCAAATTAGGGAAATGATCTTTAAAACAAAAAAGAATGTTGTCCTAGTTCTCTCATATCTGATGAATAGGATGGTACCTTAGATCACCAAAAATTTATGGCTTTTTTATTGTTGGATTTTTCATATCCATGTCCTCTACCACTCTTCATTAGAGGTTTATGGTTATATTTCTCTTCCATATCCATATTTCAGCTATGTTCTCCTACGTGGAAACCTAGTGAATAGTTAATTTGGGTAACCGTTACGTTTCATACATTAGTTTTTAAAGTCATGTTTTGGTATTCCTTTTTACGATGTGGGATTATATAAATGAAACATTCAAGTAGTAAACCATGTATAACCCTGATGAATTTTGAGGCCGAAATTCATTTTTAAGGGGGGTAGAATGTAACATCCTGAGATTTTATGAAAAATATTTTTTTTATTTCATTGATATCTTGTGTTGTATGCTACAACAAAAGTAGCTTTCACTATACACATACATGACTTGGATTGCATTATATGCAATCACCACCATCCACGATAGTGTGTGTTGTACGTAATACTGAGTTTCACTAAACAACGACATGCTATTAAAATTTTATTAAAACTTGCCGTTATGAATAGTAATACCCACTTTTGAAATTTTTTTTTCAAAATGGACTTCATATTTGGTTTCGGAATAACAAAATTATCCTAGTGTGTAATTTTGGTATTTTTCAGAAAACATTGAATTTTTGATGAATAGTGAAAACACAGGGATAATATTTAAAAACTGACTTTTTATTTAAATAATTATTTATTTTAAATCAATTTATTTTAGGTCAAAATTGATACATAATACCTATATATGTTCATTGTAATTCATTGAAGTCATTTTATAATAATTTTAGATATATAAAAATTGTATTAAACTTTTCACCGTCTTTTACCCTCCTCCTAGGATAATTTGAAAAATCACATAAAATTTAATTTTACTGCCTCTATGAATGGAATTTTGAAAATCCGAGAGACACGGTTAATATCAAGGACTAAAATGTGGTTCAATGAGATGAAACTAATTTTTTTGAATAGTAACTTTTGACTTTTAATTACCATAGGTAAAAGAAAATAGTGTAATTAAGGGTAAAAATGATATTATTATTACCCTAACACATGTCCTAATTCCTTTGGATAAGTGTAATTTGAAAAAAAAACATAGAATAAAATATGACCATTTAGGTCCACTTGGATAAGATTAGGACATTTATTATTAATTTATTTAAAGAAGTGTTAAAATAGTTAAAATAAATGTTTAATAACAAATTCATTTTTAATATAGGGTTATAAATAAGATAAATTCAACTATAAATATTAATTAGAAATATAAAAATATTTCCTACCTAATGGTGTTTTATTTATAATTTGTAGGAATTAAATAATTTGTGTTATTTTTGACACAATGGTGGTGCAGTAATTACCAAAATAATGAAATATTAAAATAATTGATATTATAAATACGCAAATAAATGTACTTTGAGACTTTTTATGAATTCCACTAATTTAATAGGTTAATATTACATGTTATTATTGATTCAATTAATTTTTTTTAACTAATCATGCTGTTATGATTTTCAAAAAAATCAATTACCAAATACTGTCAAAATTGAAATAAAATAGTTTTTAAAAACATATTATATTATAATAGTTATTTTATACCTAAAAATCTAAGGTTCGAAAAAATTAATTATATAAGGATATATTTATTAATAATAAACCACTTTGGGTTCGTTTGGCTTGTTATTGTAAGTTTATTAACCATATAGTGTCAGAAAACAAGAAGACACGGAAAAAGTTAAATTGTTTAACTTAGAGTTAAATCTAAATGATATGGTTAAAATTGTAAACTAAACTTGTATAAAATCTATTGGTTGATAGGATTTAGACCCATCCCCACTTTATCTTCCAAATAAATCAATTTTTAGATATTATAAACTGAATATGACTTTATTATAAAATAATATTTTAAGTTTTTCCAAATGTGCCCCTCTCCTCCCTTATAAAAAGGGCACCACTTCCCTCTTCTCTTCACACCCTTTTGAGCCTTGAAGCTCGGCCAACCCCTACCCATTTCCCTTATCCACTTCCCTAGAAACATTATAGAGGTCCAGGTATTCTAAAAAGACCAACTCTACTTCCATAAGAGGAAGGTTAAAGGAGGTGCGTCGAAGAAGAGGTAATCTCTTTTTTCGATTCTCTCATGTTTCTTTCTTCTTCAACTTCTCCTTCTTTAGTTGTCTCATTATAAAGTAATAACATCAATATTAATTATATAATTATATTTAATTGTAAATATGAAACAACCCTATTTCACCTTCTATCCAGCGTACGGAAAACGAAATCACTGCGCGTGCGTACGTACGGAATACCGTCTCCACGACGTGGTGTAAACTGTTTTCCACCACCACCTTACACGGATGGGTAAAATGATATAAATAATAAATATATAAGATTATTGTAAAGTGATATTGATTATGAAATAGTATAAATACCCTTAAATATAATTCCATGATCATTGGAATAATATCATCGGTCATGCGCACGTACGGACTACCATCTCCACGACGTGATGATATTCATTCTCCATGTCAACCATTCATGAATGATTATAAAGTACATATAATTAATAATAATGAAATATATGACATACTAATGATATTGTATTTATGTATATATATATATATATGTATTTCATCTAATTAATTCCATTCAATTCCATAAGGAAACGAAAACATCGTTCATGCCTACGTACGGCCTACCGTCTCCATGAACGGTGTATTTCATTCCATTTATCGATCTGTCATATATATATGTATATTATAAATATATATTATATATAAATCTTGTTTTAAATTCTTAAATTATGTAAATCATTATATAAGTAATAATATCAAGAACAACAAGTCAAAACACGTACGATAAATAAAAGAATTTTACCCAAAACACTACTTTAACATGGAATTTACAAATGAACGGGTAATATAAAGTCATAAGTGAACCATTTATTACATTATAAAAATGAATATGACTCTATAATAAGTCAATGAATTTATTTAAATCATTATACAGGTGGTTCAGATACGTACGAAGCATACCAGACCTATGGTAAGGGATAATTGTGTAAATCTCATTTTTATCCGAGATTACTTATACGTAAGTATTTACTGGGATTATTGTTATCATTCATGTCCATGTTTTGTAAAAGTGTTTTAATGTATTTTTAATGTCCTTTTTACCCATTTTTACTTTTACTACATGGTAAGGAATCTTTCTTTTGTTTACATTCCGAGGTACTTCTTGACTTTTCCAACAAAAGTATGTGGAGAATGTTTTTTTAACTTATACGACATTAAAAGATTTTTATGGTTTTATAAAGCCTTATTTTCATAAAGCTTACTCCAAAATATTTCATGAATATTTTCAACAAAATCCTTTTATTTTAAAATTTTATGCCATTTTGTGAAAATAAAATTATTTTTAAGAAGAAATGATATTTTCCTCAAGAAATCATTTTAAGTGTTTTATGAAAACCATTTTCCATCTAATATGACATTATTTCATATGTGTATGTTTCAAATATAATGTCTATATGATTTAAATGGTTTCAATTTTCATATTATGAAATTATAGCCATTTGTTTTATATGGATTATGTGATGATGGGATGATGTTTATGAAACCCATTTTATTCGTTGGGTTATTATAAATGATGTATGTTTATTTTGTGGCACGAGTAAGAATGATTTCATTATTAGATGGGTGGGACCTATATCTCCCTCCAATGAATTGGGTAGTGATTTATATCTCCTGAGATAGAAATGGATGGAATGGTAAGTTAATCTGGTTCAGTGATTCAGGACTAGAATGAGGTGTGAACTCGATTCAGAAAGGGACTTTGTCCACCAAGATGGTCTTGGAAGCAAAGCCTTGGATACTATGGAAATCATAACAAGTGCTAAATGGTTTCCACAATTACATTATTTATTTCCATGCTATTTTATCAAGATTTATGTTCCTTTATGACATATTCCTTACGTACTTCCAATATTTATGTCTTTGCTCATGATTTTGATGTTTAGATTTTTTGTTCATGTTTTTGCATTCAAATGTTTATGGATTGTTTTATGTATTCTATGCTTACCCATATTGAGAATTTGAGCTCACCCTTTTGTATGTTTTCTTTCCCCAGGCCAGGAAGAAGGTTATTAAGTATGATATGCCAAAAAGGACTATAGATATGATGAAATAAATGGGAGACAATGTAGATGATTTATGAACCAGTTGTTTATGTTTCCCAGTTTCTAAAGACAGTATACCTATATGGTCCATTCAGGGTTTTTTTATATGTTGTAATAAGTGAGATTTAATTTTGAAGAAATAACAATGTATGTAAATTATGGGTCGTTAAAAGAACACTCTCTTAAGTAGTGTTATGGTGTTTAAAAATATAGATCGTCTGAAGAAGAGGTATCGTTGTTAATTAAGTATTTCTATTAAATTTATTCTTTCACTTAATACAAATATTCTATATCCAGATTAAATAATAACACCATCATACTCAATTTCATAATATTTTATTATTTGAAAATCATGACATAATTTTATATCCACTTATATTAATGGGAAAATAATTATCATCCGTGTGTAAGATGAACTACCACCTCACAAACAGATATAATTCATTTTTCATCACCATATCTCTAGACTAGTTTTTATATTACAATCAATGTTTTATTATTTTTTAAATTAAATATTTATTATTATAAATATATAATATATCATTTAAATTATTAACATCTGAAGAAATTGAAAATGGTAACATCGTCTGTGCCTACATGTGAACTATCACCTCCACAAAGTGATGTGATTTGTTTTTAATCCCAACCACACATGGGTGATATATATAAGTTTATTTAAATTATTAATATTATAATAATGATATTATTATAATTTAGTAAAGAAAAAAATTACCTACTTTTCATATTGATCCTTGAAATATGGAAACATTACTCAAGCGAACGTACAACATACCGTATCCATAATTGTAATGTAGTTCATTTTCTTAACTATATTTAATTAAATGGTTTAAAATTATAATTGATGTATAATAGTTACCATTTAATCATGACAATTATTCTTGTGATGAAGGATGAATTAACACCTTTTAATATATACATCATACCAAATTCATTTTGGGACCAATGTACCAAATATCATCAAAATGTCCAACACAAACATAAATAATTAAATAATGGTTATAAAATGGTAACAAGTGATATGAAAGTAATAACAAAATTTAAAAGGTTATAAATAAAGAAAAGAATAACCATAAGTTTATTATTTAGGAATTCAAACGACATACCTGACGAGTCACACTCAAGGTAAGGGGTTTCGTCTCAATCTCCCTTCTTTGAGACCTTTCTGGATGATATTCACCTTTATTTGTTTATAATGAATATATACATCCCCTTAGACATTATATATGTAAAATATATATATATATATATTATCATTTTATTTAATTTTTTTAAATATTTTTCTTTCATGTGGATTATGATTTGAATGTTCAAAATGGTAGGACATGCTTTGAATTTTTAAATATTCAATTGTTAAATATTTTTCACCGTGTAATTATTCTTGATATTACTTTACATATTTACTATATGGATATGCAATGATTTGAATGGAAGGTTTATCTTTATTTTTAATTTTATTAAATGGTTTTAGAAATTAATCATTTTATGTGTTTCATACAGAATTTTTTTATAAACTATAAAAATAAGTTTCTTTTTAACAAATACGGTGAAAACAACATTTCTGCTTTTGTGAAAATTATTGAGTTTCTAGATTGATTTCAAAGGTTACATTTTTCCATAAAATAAAATAATTTTTTTCAATTTTGGGTATTTTGGAATATAAAATGGGGGTTTAAAAGAAAATTATATTTTTATACAAAATTGTTTTCATATGGAATTAAAAGAGTTTTTCCAATGATTTTGTGATTAGAGTGTTTTATTCATGAAATGTTACTTGATAATTTTATTAAATGAGTGATATTGATAAATCTTATATGAAGGGTTGAGCTTCATTATTGTTTATGTGTGAGCCGAATATAGATTATTGGAAGTGAGGTGTCGTATTATAGCTAACAGGTGAGCCCGATATAGATTATATGAATGGATGAGCCCCATTATAGCTCAAAAGTGAGCCTAATATAACTTATATGAAGGCTTATCCCCATTATAGATATCTTACTCATTAGGTAATAATATTATCTGAAGTCATCTGTTTGGTTATTCTAATTAAATGGGGTTTGAAAGTGTTTTGATAATATAATTCTCTATGTCACCTAAATTAGTATTAATTTATTACTATAGTTTTTAATTATTTTCTCAGAGAAAAGCATATGTATGTTTTTTATTTGAAAATATTTTTTTCACTCAATGAAAATTAAATGGGTGTTTTCATTGGACTAATTGTGTTATTTCATTTTATGTACATAAATGAGCATTATTATCTCATTCAATGTTATAAAATGTTTTCAAATGGTGTAAGGATGGGTAATAGAAAGAAGGAAGTCATGTTGGTAGTTATAAAGACTTCACATGAAATGGAATCCATTGTATATTTTATAAAGTTTTATTTTGGAAAAAGTAGTTAATATTTTTATAGTATTAACTTTGTATGAATGTGTAATGTTATGTATTATTTATGAAAAAATTATATAGAAATATAAACTAAAAAGTTCCTCAAATGTGAGTTCTATTTCAAAAATACTATAATATGTAATGTTTAATCCTTGGTACTTACAATTTGTAACAATTAGAATTTTAGACAACATTATTGATTACAAGTTTTGGTTAAACATATGTTAAAGTTCTATATATATTATTTTAGTGAAATACATCTTCAATTATTTTTCAAAACAAATAAATTAAGTTAAAAATGGAAGTAGTAGTATCTCAAGAAACATTCATATCTAATCTTGGTGACATACTTGAAATAATTATTAAAAATTCTTGTCCATATGATTCTAATAATTTTTCTAAAAGACAAATCATTTAAAAATAGTTGTATAAAATATCCAACACCTCTTATATACCTCAATACCACTGTGGTTCATGGGTTTTTTTAGTCAAATCTTATTTCCCATTATTATAATAATTTTTAAAAAGATAAATATTATCAAGGCATTTTCAAATATTTTACCTTATCACAATATTTTTTAGAATATTTGGATTTTGATAAATCTACTCAATAAGGATACCCTTTTGCATTCTATTTATAATTGGTTTTCACTAATAGTCTAAAAGAGAAAACCTACAGTATTATAAAAGGATGGTGGAAGGAATGTTTCAAAATAAACTCGTTCCAAATGCTTTAAAATTTCATGTTTTATCAGATGTTTTGAAAGTATATGTAATAAAAAATGCATTCCCAAAACTATTTCCCTACAAACTACTATAAAACCCAAGTCGTACAAGGATTATTTAGAAAAGGGAATCAAGGGACATTAATGAATCTATAACGTATTATTGAAAATTTTGGAACATCTATCTACATCAATAAAAGTAAAATTAAATATAGTGGACATCATGATCCTGATAAAATGATTTTTCATCTTGTAATAGTTTTGTTAAATCATAGAGAGATATAATGTCAAATGTAAAAATATAAATGAATTTATAAATTTAGAAGATGAGGTAATTTTGGATTGTGAAATAAATGAGAGTTATAAGATAACTATGGATATTAAATAATTCCTTAACGCAATTAAATACATCATAAAATAAAAAACATTATCCATTAACATTTATTTCTAGGAAATCAATGACCATTTTAACCAATCATTATTTTATGGATTTTAGATTATTAACCTTATAATGGCCAAGTTATCTCTCAATATTTATCGATACATGATAGTAATATTTTTCTTCCATGTTCTTGTTTTCCTACATGTAACCCATGTATGTGTTATATCATATGACTGTTGAAATTCATTTTAACTATTTCAAAGTGGAAATTTCATTAATCATATATCTAAGGAGGGGTATAAAAAAGGTATTTTGAAAAGTCACACCCCTAGTTTTCAATAAAAGTTAAAATTGAGAAGATGAAATTTATTAATGTGTGAAAATGTAACATCCTTAGTTTTTAAGTAAACACTATGTTCTATAACAAACATGATACACCACATCATGCTTAAACGAACAAATATATATTATTTTTTAAATCATACCATTATAACCTTATCATTACAATATTGGGCATAAATAGTATTAAATCAATTATGATAATATTTTTTATGCATTTATATATAATTAATTCTTTTGTGATCAATTAAAGATAAATAAAAATAAAACCCTTTTAAAAATAAATTGTAACCTTTTTTTGAAAAAACTATTTAAATTTTAAAAATTATATTTTATACCAATAAATAAATAAAAAACAATTTTGGGAATATATTGAATATATATATATATATTAAATTTAATGTTTAAAAATATTCTTATGTGTTTTGTATAAATGATATAAGAACAAATACAATTTTATGCGTAATATAATATTTTTCTATAAAAGAATGTTTCATAGCTTTATGATGGAGTAATTTTTGTTTAAATCATGTTTTGACAACATTATATATTATATTTGAAAAAATAAACATATTCTTGGAAATATGAGTACAAAAATTTATATTGGTTTAGTTTTTTTCCCGATAAAATTCATTTTTTGATTAATAGAGAAAAAATATTAGATTTCAATTGAAAACAGCTTATTCATCTAAATATTTTATTGGGATAAAATATATTTTTGATTGGTTTTAAAGTATAATAAAGTAAATTCTATTATTATTTAATCCAATTTTGGTAATTGGAATCAATTTACCATTCAAACTAGATATCAAATCTATGTGAACTTTTGATCGTTTTTAATTCAAAACCATATTACCTCGTTTTATAAAAAGGATTAATTTTTTATTAATTTTTAAAAGTTATTAGTTTGTAATTTTAAAAAATGGATTCAATATTTATAATCATATTGTACAAATTTATTTAATAGGTCCCATTTAATTTTGGGAAATAGGAATACTAATTTTAGAAAAAAATTATTACAATGGTTTAGGTTAAACAATGTAATTAATGGTACAAATAATTTTATAAATATTATAAAATTATCATAAAATTTGTCTTAATTTAATAATACGAGAATTTTTTTCCTCTAATGATTAATGGATTGGTTATGAGACAATTTATGTACATTTGGAAGAGAATATAACCATTATAATGTTATATTCAAAGGAATGTCAATTTTGTCCTACTTTTTTTGACAAGAGAAATACTTTTAATATTTTGTTATGTAAGGGTTATGGTCAACTATATGTTTTATTTGGAAATAAAAAATTTATATTTACATCACGTTAATTTATTTATAGTTTTTTTGTGTCAAAATTACTGTATGAAATAGTGATATAATGATGATGTAGTAAATATTCAATTAATGTAGAAATCAAATATTTATATTAAAAAATATGAAAATAAGTATAATTTGATATAATTAATGTCGTCTATGATTTTTTGGATTAATAATACATTTTATTTCTTATTTGAAATATTGGTTTGGTTATATCATGTTTTTATGATATTTTTATAATGTCATGTGATGAATAGTATCATAATTAACATTATTGATATATTAAAATAAATAATATTTTATTAAATGATCTAAATTTTTTAAACAAGTAAATTTTATCCAAATAATTTATATAAGTCTCAAAATTTCTAAAATGACTCATTTATTTGTTCTTTTTTAATTTTAATGTAATTATATTATCCCTTAATGTGTAAATTACATGATATCACAGTAAAAATTAAAAAGAATAAATAATGGTTAAAGGTAAATGATAAATATTTAAAAATAGTAAAACCATATCTATTTTTTATTTTATAATGCTATTTCAACCCAAAATCATTGTATCTTATAAATTAATAAATTTTTTCATTTTGATTATAAAATAAAATTATATTATTTTAATATTTTGTAGATTTATAGGTGTTCCCTTCCCCTCTACTCTAAAAGGGAACTCATTATTTTATTTTATTCGCACCTAAAAACCTATTTGGTTTATCAAATATCTACCTAAATCCCATTCCTATAATCCATCCTCACATTATAGAGGTATTTGTTTAAAAAAACACTCTTCTTAGAGGTGTTAAGTTGTTAACCAATGGATATTGTCTGAAGAAGAGGTATCCCTTTTAATTAATTATTTCTATTTCATTTCTTATTCCACTTATTTTATTTCTTATTAAACCATTATAAAATAAAAAATCTATTATCCTCAATATAATGAGATGTTATTATGTTAATATCATCACCTAAATGTATGTCCAATTCAATCAAATGGGAAGAGTATTATCGTTTGTGTATAAGGTGAACTGCTGCCATACGAACTGATATTATTCATTTTCTATCACTGACACTCAATAATGGTTAATTTAGAACACTTTTATTCAAGTAATTTTCTATTTATTTATTATTTTAATGTATTTAATGTATATGGGTGACGTATGGGGGAGTTTTGAGAACTTATAATGTTTTTTTTGGGTTGTTTTAAAGGTGAACAGTTTCTAAAAGGTTAGTGTAAATCGTGACACTTCCCAAGGAAACCATACACTATGAGATAGAGGGATATGGTTATGTGCATGATTAAGAATCAAGGTTTTACCGAATGATGCATCCACCCTAGATAAACAGTTCAACTTGATATAGTGGGCTTTTATACAATTGATGCAATATTTCGAAACCAAGCAATCCAACCATGTGAGAGTAGCCTTAAGATAGTGACTGCGAATATATAGCGCATGGTTTTCCTAACCATATGACTAACCATGCATGTGTTAAAAGTGATATCCTAAATTTTCGAATCTCATATATTTTTATATTTAGCTCTGTCTTTTTTAATTCTATAAAACCCTAACTTGATATTCTCTCTCCCCAAAGGCCATGGAAGGATATCCCATTGATCCAGAGGTGATCCAAAGGCTTATTTTGGTGATTTGAAGTTATATTCATGTAGTAGGTGATTATTCATGGAATCATTAGTAGTTTTTCATAAATATTCTTCTCTGTCTATTTCAGTTTCATAGATCTATGTCTGTGGTGGAAATATCTAATATAATTGATTCCATACAAGATTAAATTTAGTGTTTTTATGATAGGGTAGAGATCTATGTTGCGTTTTTGGAATTTCAACAATGATTTGTGTATGTATGAGTGTATTTATATTTTATTATCATATAACATGTGGTTGGTGGCTTCAATCTTAGCACCAATACTTAGAATATTATTTATTTGTTTAAAATTTGTTTTATTTAATGAAATTAATAGTGAAATTGGTGTGAAAATAATGTTGAAAACCATATTTATTTATGGTTTGTGGATTTGTGTGAGATTGTGAAATTGTTATGAAATGTGCTATGATATATTATTTTAAAATAGTGATTTGAAAATAGCAACCGGTTCATTATATGGAAAAAGGATTTCAATAAAATAGCTGGTTTATTGAAATGGTTTTTCTCATTGAGATGGTTTTTTCATTGAAATGTTTTTACATTGAATTTTTTTTCCATTGAAATGGTTTTGTAACTGAAATGGTTTTGTAATTGTTTTGGGTGTACATGGTTGTGATTATTAATATTACATTATGATGATTAGTTAAAATATGAACTTATGCTGGATTCCAAATTTGTAATGGTACGTGGGATTTAATTACCTTGTGAAGACATAATAGATCCACAAGAAAATTCTCATAATTATAGAACTATCATAAAAAATCATGCAAGTGTAGCTGTGTGGATATGTTGATATATGGATTAGAACAGGGTATACAAAAAATGGAATGAAGGATTAGTTTTGATGAACATTATTAATTTATTTTCATGGAAAATGATTTTTGTTGGAAAAATTATTTTCTTAGAAATAGTTTTGGTTTTGAGATAAACTATTTTAAATGTTTTAAATAATTTATTTTATAAAAATTTGATAACTTCTTCTATCCTATGAGTTGGGATTTCCTTTGTGGAAAATATATTCAGTATAATTAGTCACCCATTCTTGTAAACTTTTGTGATTTTATAGATATTGTTCATGGTGATTTGGGAAAATGTAAAGTATCACACATCTCTAGTATTAGTTTGTGATACTTGGGTTGTTTCTTCACATTAGATCATAGGGCATGTTGGAGATTGATGTTTTTCCTTGGAGTCTTTGATTTTTTATCCCACTATGTACATTTATATTTTAGTCTTTTACTACGGTACATGGATTTAGTTTTATTTTAAAATCAATGGTTTCATTTGAGTTGTCTTTCATTAATTTCATGCACCATGTAGTGGTTTATTTGGTTATGGAATGTCTTGTTATTTTTTTATTTTCAATGGGAAAATAGACCCCAAATAGTTAATGAATCCTTCAGAATTTGTTTCCTTCCATTAGCATCTTGGGGAATTCTTTTAAGGCTATATGACATCATCCTATATTATCAAGCCAATGAAAAGGGGCAGGGTGTTTCAAGTGGTATTAGTTGTTTTTCAAAAATATTATTGAGACAGTTGGTATCAACATGGTCCTTCCTAATTTATTATGGAACAATTGGTATTAGTCTTGGTTGGTCATTGGCATAGTATTACTAGTTTGTCTTGGACTTGAAATCATTATGTTCAATTCCTTGTGTTGTGATCATTGAAATATATAGGTTATTTGAACATGAAATTTACAGTATATAAATTTGTATATAACCTTTTATGTTGAACATCATGTTTCTAGAGAGTTGAGTAGATATGTGTTTTGGAGACAAGTATAGGAATTGGAATCTCATTGTTATGGTTTTAGAAAATGAGATGAGCATGGAATGCTTTAGAGGAATGACTTCCCAATAGAAGTGCATATTTCATTTGGAGTAATTATTTGGTTAAATTTCATGATTTTTGGTAATTGTTAACATTGTTTAAAAAATATCTATTTTGAAAAGTGAATGGTTGTAATATTTTGAATGTGGTAGCATTTTCCAAATAGAGTTCATTTTTAATAAAAAATGGATGAACATGGTAAATCATAATTTTTGAAAGCATTGTTGTGATATTATGGTCTATAAGAATTTTAAATGATAATCCATAGGCCAATACAGATTGAGACTTATGGTGCTTATTTCCTATATAGAAAATGCCACCCAGTAGCCGTCATAGAAACCAACTTGAGGAAGCTGCTGATAATGAGGTTTCAACTAAGACATAGGTGACCCCATATCTATTATATAGTATTGTACAACATTTTCAGCCTATGGAAAGAGGGAACATGAGGGATGAGCCTATGCAAGTGCATTTTTTCATCCAATTCCAAAAAAAAGAATACACCCATCTTCAAGGGTGATTCTAAACAAGAAAATGTAGATATATGGATACTTAGGATGAATTATATCATTGATTTGGTCAGTACACCAATAGAGTAGGAATCCATGATCAAAACATTTATGTTGGTTGGTCTTGCATTCTAGTGATGGGATATAACTGTATAGGATAATGTAGATCAATTCAGTGGTTGTGAAAATTTTGATGAATTGTTTAACAAACAATTCTATCCACATACGTTATGTATTCCATGAATGATGTAATTCTTCATCATGAAGTAGGAAAATATTTCTGTTATGGAGTATGTATCAAAATTCGTCTATTTAGTGCACTTTTCATCCATTGTTTCTCTTATTCCATCATTCAAGAAACACATCATTAAATCAAGGATGAGGAAGTATATTCACTGTAATATTGTAGTGTTATGTATTACAAACTATATAGAGATGGTCAATAGAGTGATTATAGTAGAAAATTTTATATCAAGAGCTATGGGAGGAGGATGCCCTTTGATACCCATGATAATTGGTGGGAACTCTAATGATGTGAGAAACTAGAAGATGGCTGCTTATTTGTAAGATGGGATGATGAATCAATATCCAATTGTTAGATCAGTAAATATTCCTCCCTGACTAAAGCATTAGGGATGGTGTTTCCAATGGTTTTTCATTGAACACATGAGGTTAGAGTGTTTGTAACAACTAATAGAATTCCATAATTGCAACAAAATAGTGCATCTATAGCACTTCTGCTGTAGTTCTCTGAGGTCGGGTGTTCGTGAAACTTCTCTTGTGTCATAGGCGTTATATACATCAACTAGACGGGGGTATCAGATTACCACTTTTCAGCACAACACAGCTAGCCACACTGATTATAGAAAGACAAAGACTCCTCAGTAAGGTAAATATTAACATGGAAACTAGGAAAAAAGTGTAGCAACAAAGAAATCATTTGGAGCTGAATAGGTTATTATGGATGATAAGCCTGGACCATATACCATGAAGGTATGATTCTTATAAATTCTACCCTTATGTAAGAGTTATTTGATACATGTTCATCACATTCCTTTATTTCTTATCATGATTCTAATTTTATATGGTTAAATTTTGAGTGATTGCTTATATGAAAAAACATTAAAACCCTCTTAGTCAAAGAGAATGTCAATCCTTTATGTATAGATTATATTTTATAAATATTTATGGATTTGAGATATAATGGGATTTATCTTTATATAAGATGGGTGTATTTTATATAATAATGGGTACAGAATTTTTGGCGACATTCAAAGATCACATTGACTATTATAAAAAAATGTTCAGTTTTACAACTGATGATGGAGTAAATCACAAATTTCGAGGAGACCAAAATGTAAAGGCCGATGCAACCCGTTTTATGGCACCAGAAGTTGGAAATATCACATACCAGTTGGCATAATTGTATTTGGAATCAATGTATGCGATCAAGAATAACATATTCCCCTTAGTTGTGGATAAGTATCTAGATTTGTTTCCCTAAAATTTTATTGGTCTTCAACATATGATAGAAGTGGAGTGTATGATTGATCTCTTTATAGGAAATAGACCTATTTCACAGCTGTATTACTGGATGAAACCAATAGAATTAAGAGAATATAACTTTCTATTGTACGATCTTGAAATAAAATGTTTAATTTGGATGAGTATTCCTCTATGGGAATCAGTAAAATTATTTTTCAAAAAGGAAGATGAGACTCTTCAGTTTTTTTTTCAACTGTCCTAAACATAAATAAGATACAATAATGAATAAGTGTTGAATTAAATGCATTGATGATCTATTAGATTAATAAATAAGAGATCAATGGTTCACTAAGAATGAATTTTAATAAGTTTATCACCAATTTCAATTTCAAAATGAGAATATACTAAAGACATCTATTAGAAAAATATATGAACATTTTGAATATATTTAAAGGTATTTTAGACTTAAAAACACACCAAATTTATTTATAGAATTTATGAATTTGATATTACACTAATATCTCGAATACTTTTTGGTGGTTTTGTGGATGATATATAATAATATTCAAGTACAGGTGATGTGAATGAACATCAGTAGGAAATAGTGTTGGGAATTTTGAGGGATCACCGTCTGTCTAAAAAAATATCAAAGATTGGGTTTTTGTATAATATGTACATATCCATAGCAATGTAATATCTGAGAAATGTGTTTCTATGCATCCAAAACATAGGAGGCTATCATATATTGGATACCACTAAAGAATTTATTTGATATATAGAGTTTCCCTTGATTGGGTAGTTATTGCAGACATTTTTTCATGAATTATCATAACTAGCTTTGTCTATGACAACATTGAAAAAGAATAATTTTCCATTGCAATAGGATGAGGAAAGATGACTGTCGTTGCAAGAGCCTAAATTTCACCTTAAATAAGCACTAATATTGATTTATTTTTTCAATTAGGACAAGGGTATGTGGTGTATTGTAATGCTTCGGGATCAAAGTTGTGGTGTTTTCTTAGGAAAGGAGATCATATTGTTTCATATGGATCAAGGAAAATATGAGTACATGAGAAGAGTTATCCAATGCACAACTTGGAGTTATTTGACATGTTATATTCTATGAAGACTCGGTTTCATTATATGTTTATTGAGAAATTTACTATGTTTATAGATCATAAGATAATGAAGCATATTTTGTCAAAAAGGGATTTGAACTTGAGAAAAAAAATATGGATTAATTATCTCTAAAAGATTAAATTTGACTTGATTTATACACGAGGAATAGTAAATTTGGTGGATGATGCATTAAACAGAAATTCATACGATCCGATGGAAAAAGAATCTCCAGATGAATGGTAGTTGATGCCGATCATAAAGCACATGCACTATGAATGTAGATACCATGGAGAAGTTATGTCCTTCATTCCAGTTTATCTTTTTCCTGATTTGGTGGAGATGTTTAAATATACACAAACATTTGATGATGAATTTGTGGCTAGAAGGACAAAACTCAATGTTGGGGAGACCATTGATGGCTTGATGATGGATAGGAGTTTAGTTTTTTGGTTTTAGAATTATATGGTCATACCTATGGCCTTTTGGAAACAACAACATAATTCGTACCACAATTCAATATCGGTTATTCATCCAGGATTACAAAAGATGTATAAGGTATTGAAATCATAGTTTTGGTGGATTGTTTTGAAAAGAAAGGTGTATGAGAATGTATCATAAATTTTAACTTCTCATTAGGATAAAGAAGAATATCATCGACAAATAGGTATGTTGCATTATTTACCAATTCCTTTTCGGAAATTATATTAGATGGATATGGATTTTGTAACTTGTCTCCTAATTATGGTTTAGAAACATGGTTCCATATAGGTGATAGTGAACTATCTCACAAAGTTAGCTCATTTAATCCCTATTTTTGGATCTTATACATTGGAGGACTTATCAAAAATCTATATCCGATATGTTTTAAAGAGGCACAACATACTAATTTCTATAGTTTCAGATAGTGATCTAAGGTTTATATCTTGTTTCTGGACCTACATATAGAAATCCCTTGGAACTAATTTACGATGATCATGGGGTATCATCCTCATATAGATGGAAAATATGATCGGATGATACAAATGTTAGAATATACGATTTAGTATTCTGTAATGAATATTGGTGGATCATGGGAATATCACATACTGTTAATGGGGTTCTCATACAACAACAGTTATCAACCCTCGATAAAAATGGATCCATTTGAAACATTGTATCGGCATCTTTTTCATTATACACTTTGTTTAGTGGAAATAGGTGATACATCACTAGTTGGGCCACACATTTTCCATGAAAGAACGAAAAAGATTTAGTTGATCATGAAACCAATAAAGAAGTCACATTGTCATCAGAATTCTTATATGGATCATCATCGATGGCCATTTTCCTTCATGGTGAGTGTCATGTGTTATTTAGGATATCTCAAAGTATTGGACATCATCATTTTGTGATGAAGGGAAGGATATTTCGTAGATAGATATTCCCTTTTTCAGATATTGGAATTAGTTGGTGAGGTGGCGTATCTGTTGAAATTTCCCCCATGTTTCGGTGTGGTAGATAATTTATTTTATATATCTTAGTTTAAAACTATCAACCTGATATTAAACTTGTGATTCTATGAGATTACATTGACCTAGATCTAGATTCCTCATAGCTACAAATTAAAAAACATTTTCTGGATTGGAATGATAGTTTATTACATGGAAAAGGGATCATTCTAGTGTGAAATTTATGGAATCATGGTATGATTTTGGATGAGACTTGGGATTGGGAGAATGAGATGGGACGGAAGTGGCCAAAAATATTTTATGGAAATTATGGCTTCTTACATCTTGGGATGGAAAGGCCAATGCTGGGGATAATGTATCACCCATGGTTTTATGTTATTAACATTATATTTAATATTTTTATTTATGTAACATATATTTGTGATGTTTGGGAGAGTTTGGATAAAACATGAAATGTTTTGGGGTTTTTATTAAGGTGAACGGTTACTACATGGTTAGAAGAAACCAATAAACATCCCATGAAACCCTGAAGAATGAGACACCTGGATCTAGGATGGTTCACAATTATTAATAATGGGTTGACTATACCGTATGACCACCTAGGATAAACTGTGAATCCTAAGATAGTGGGATTTGGAATAGTCAATGAACGGTTTGGAAATCATGTAAGGTAATCATATGAGGGTAACCATTATGTTTGTGGCTGGAACATGGTTTGCCTAAACTCGTGACTAAACATGCCCTGGTAAACATGATATCTTATAATTGTTGATCTAAAATATTTTTGTCTTTGAAACCCACTTTATTCTTCCTATATTTCCTTATCTATACATTATCTCTTCCCAAAGGCTATATAATCTTCTACATTTTTCTCTATAGGTGATCTAAAGGATTCTCTTTTTGATTTGAAGATAGATTCTAATTGTAAGTGATCTTTCTTGGTCATCCTTAGTTATTTTTTATTATATATTCTTATCTACATCTCTCGGTTTCATATATATATATATATGTTCATTGTGAATAAATGTAAGATATTTGAAGCCAAATATGAATATATTTCGTTTTTCTCATGATAGGGGGAGATATATAAGGCATGTGTTTGGAGTTTCAACCCGGTTTCACATAAATATGTGTGTTGTTCTTTGTTTTCATCATAAAACTCAAGATAGGGGGCTTCACTCTCAACAAATATATTTTGATCATGAATTCTTCGTTTCACATTTATTTAATTTATTGAAATTTATTATGAAATTAATGTCCAAATCTTTGTAAAAATATTCTTTATTGATGGATTGTGTATTATTTTGGAATTGTGAAAATTTCCTGGAATGTTCCTTGATACATGACTTTAAAATAGTTTCTTGGTTCGATTTATTAAATATAGATTTCAATAAAAGGTTGGTTTGGTTGAATTATTCCCCATTGAAATGATTTTTTCATTTAAATGGTTTTGGCATTGAAATTGTTTGGGCATTGAAATGGTTTTTGTAGTGTTTTTGTGCATAATTGGTGTCATCTGATAAAATCTCGTTATGAGTATCAATTGAAATATGACCTTCTTCTTAGTTCAAATGGTTTAATGGACCATGGGATTTAATTACCTTGTGATGACTTAGTATATCGATGAGTAACCACTCATTAGTATCAAATTGTCATAAAGAAGCATGCATGTGTAGATGCGTGGATATGGGGATTTGTGGATTGGAATGGGGTATTCCAAAAATTTAAATATGGAACAGCTTTGAAAAACCTACATGGTTTCTATTTATAGAAAACAATTTTAGTTTGGAAAACCGTTTTTATTAGAAATAGTTTTGGTTTTGTGATGAATTGTTTTAATGATTTATATAAGTATTTTTATAAAAAATTTCTAACTTGTTATATACTAGTGTCATGAGTTGGTAAGTCATTTTTGTAAAATCTACTGAGTTTCATTACTCAACCCAGCTTTGGAACATTAGTGCTTCTGTAGAAGTAGTTTATCAAGATCTGGGAAAAGGTAAACTATCAAACATCATTATCATTACTTCATGATGCATGGGTTGTTTCATGTTTTTAAAGTATGGATCATGTTTTATATTTGTGTTTTTCATTAGAGAATTTGAGTTTTATCTTCCATTGTGTACTTTGATATTGTATTCGTCCACTGGGGTACTTGGTTTTAGATTTATTTTAATATAAATAGTTTTCATAAAGTGGGCTTTAATTGATATCGTGCATTATGTAATAATTTATCAAGTTAGGTCAAGTATGGTTATTTTCTTATTTTTAAATGGAAAATATTCCCCCAACATTTAATGAGTCCTTTGGAATTTATTTACATTCTTTAGCATCTTGGGGATGTCACTTAAGCCAATGTAATATCCTCCTACCTTCTCGATCCAATGAGGCATGTTAGGCTGTTATAGTTATATAAATGTAATTAATTTTTATATATTATATTCAAGAAATATTTACTGTTATGAAAAGATAATATATCATTTACATTCTTACCCTTCCTGGAACATGAAAATGATATTTTCATTCGTGTGTATGTGTGAACTATCCCCTCCACGAAGTGATGTGATTCATTTTTCATCCCCAAATCACATCGATGGTATATATATTTATTTTAAATGATTAAAATGATATGAATTGTGTAATGATAATTATAACATGATATAATAATAATTACCTTCTTCACATAATAGTCATTCAAAAATGGAAATATTACCCATACATACATACAACTTACCATCTCCTCGATTGTTATGTAGTTCATTTTTCGTATGAATATTTAATGGATGAACATAAATGTATAATAGTGGTATAAATGTTTTTATTGTGTAATTAATATTATTTAGATATAATGGAATTGTGAACATTTTTGAATATAGACATCATACCAAATTCATTATTGGATGCATGTACTGAATATCGTCAAAATGTACAACATGAAATTAAATAATTAAATAAATGTTATGACATGGTAATAGGTGATATATAAGGAATAATAAACCTGAAAAGGTTATAAAGATTTTAAATATTTACCATAATTTTAGTATTAGGTAATTAAAATAACATATGTGATGAGTCAAACTCAAGGTAAGGGGTTTCGCCTCAATCTCCCTCCATTGAAAAATTTATCGATGATATGTACCTTTATTCATTAATAATGTGTATATAAAGCCCATTTTACATTCTATATACATTATATATATATATTCTCAATTTATTTAATGTTTTTAAATTTTCAACTTTCATTTGGCTCATGATTTAGATGTTCAAAGTGGTATAATATGATGTGAATGTTTACAAATTTGATTATCAAAACCTTTTATCCATGAAAATATTCAGGATATTATTTCACTAAATTATTATATGGATATAAAATTATTTTAATAGAATATTGTTTCTATATTTTAATTATATTAAAATGTTTTCAAAATGAGTCATTTTATGTGTTTTGTAAATAACATTTTGAAAAATGAAAAAAGAATAATCATTTTAACGTATACGACAACAACCACATTTCCACTGCCATCACTATTATTTAATTTATATATTCCTTTGTAATCATACATATTTTATTAAATGAAAATCCTTCTTTTTTTTGAGATTTTGGAATAGTATATGGGTTTTGAAATGAAAATTGTATTTTTATAGGAAAGTGTTTTTAATATGGGATTAAAAGAGTTTTTAAAAGGATTTTGTGATGAATGTGCTTAATTAATGAAATTTTACATCAGAATTATAGGAAACCTGGTGATCTAAATACATCTTACATGAAGGGTTGATCCACATTATAGCTCACAAGTGAGTCCGATATAGCTAATATGATGGCTGAGTTCCCAATATATCTTATAGTTGATCCCGATATATCTTATATGAAAGGATGATCCACAATATAGCTCATGGGTGTGATAGATATTACTTATATAAAGTGATTATCCCTATTATAGCTCACAGGTGACCCCGATATAGCTTATTCCAAGGGTGATCCATATTATTTATCTCCAATGAAATTGGTAAAAATAATATTGGAAGTCATTTGTATGAATATTCCATTAGAAAGTGTTTTGGAAGGGTTTTAGGAATATGATTACCTAAGTCACCTAAAATAGTTTTAATTGATTTATAATGGTTTTAATTATTTTATTTGATCCAAACATATGTTTTTTTCATTTGAAAATTTTGTTTTCCCTTAAAGAAAATTTAATTACTTTTCATATTTCTCACTAGACTAATTGCATTCTTTCATTTTATATCCCTTTATGTGATTTTTTCTCATCCCAAGTTTTGAAATGTTTTCAATGGGAATAACGATATGTAAGAAAAAGAAGTATGTAAAGTTGGATGTTAAGTAGATTTTCCCTGAAACACAATCCATAATTTATTTTAAATGTTTTATTTTGGAAAAATTGGGTAATATTTTAGTAATATTCACATTTATGAATGTGGAATGTTATGTATTAATTGTTAAATAATTATCTATAACTATCAACTAAAAAGAAAATAGAATTTGAATTTTACTTCAAAAATTCTAGAATATGAAATTTTTTAGGCCGAGTCCTCACACACTAAAGGTATTTAAGATTATACTATACTCTTACCTTTGGTAGTTTGTAGATTTAATTTTACCTATTTTGAGTAAAGGTAAAGTGCCACTTCGAGGTGGTAGTTATTTTTGATCATTTGGGGATTGGATTTTTTGCTTCTATTTGAGTTTTATCTTTTTTATTTTGAGTGCTTTGTGAATGTACTATTTGGTTTTTTATATATTTGATTGACTTCTTTTACAACTTCCATTTGGTATTTTCTTTGAGAATACTGAATCGTATATATTTCTTCCACAATTTATGTGGGGAAACCATTCATCATTTATCTTGAATGATTCCAGGTGTTGGTCACCATCTAGTGGGGGTTGAGAACTCTCTTGGAGCTATGTCAGGATTAGTTTAGCCATCCTCATACTAGTGTGTCCAATCTAGTTTGAAAAAAAGTTGTATCATAGGTGTAGTTTATGCATCTTGACTTGATGTTAGTATATATTTTGGGAGTTGTTTTTGGGCCTTAGGAGGTTGTTGTGAGTGAATGCTTACCTAGATCTCAATGTAATGAGCATTAAGTCACCATGGGGTGTTTTTGGGAAGATTTATTTAGGATTAGTTCAATACAATTCCATTATTTTTGATTGGATAGGTTGAGAACAAAATTTTGTTTTCTAATTTGATGTGATTATCTTCAATGTTTCTCTAATTTTTGTGTTGATCTGTGTAACGTTGTGGCATTTTTAATGTTGTTTTCAGATTTTGTGAAGAAACATGCCTCCAAGAAGGCATTTTAATCAAATACAAGAGGAATATTTAGATGAAAAAAATCAATAAAATCCACTACTGGACCAAAATGTGGATAAAGATATTTTGTGTTTTGTCCATGAATTGGGACAGGAAGCTACACCAATTTCCATTCATGCTCTCAATGTGGAACCTCGTAGGGATAAATTTAGGATTAATGCTCAATAGTTCCTTCACAAAAATCCAAAGACGTCTGAGGATCAAACAAACCTCAAGAGTCTAAGGATTGGTTGAGGAGATTTGAACTTTTATCTATGTTATTAGAAAATCATGATTATATCAAAATAAATTCCACACCTTTCAGATGGAGGGACGAAACAAGATACGGTGGGGCATGATGGTAATGATTAAGAACCATGATATCCAAGAGTGTAAGGCCCTTAATTTCCTTTCCATTGAAATTATTTTATTGAATTTTTTGTTTTGGGTGTGGTTATTTTGTTTTTCAAACTGAAGAAACATAACAGGACCATGAAAGAGGTGAAATGGGATTTCACTTCAGAACTTAAGATATGTTGTTCCTACAGATTCTTGGGTCACTTTTTAAAGTCATAATATTTCTATTATACCCTACTTACTATCCTGTGATCATCAACACTTAAAAATAATGTGGTTCAATTAGATGTTTCATGAAAAAAGTGGTTGAAGACATAATAATTTGTAATGAAGCTTCTTTACACAATAGAAGAATGTCTAGAGGAATATTATATGGGTCCAGGGACTATGAGAGGTACATCACTATAGATTCGTCTTTAGTTACCAGTTTATTTTATACTGGTGCTTCTCAGTCATTTATATCAACTCATGTTTTTAATCTTTTAAAAAGTCCAACAAATATTTTATCTTATTTTATGTATATTTCTACACCCCTAAAAATGAAAAGATAATAAGGTCTCCATTTTTAGGCTTTTATTTTCTAATTATTTGATGTCGATATTACATGGGATTTTCAAGTTCTCAACATGAACCCACATGATGATATTTTTTGGATGGAATGGATCATTTATAACAAATCCCGATTTTTTTGTTTTCGATGGGTCTCTATTACTGTATATAATGGTGTGATCTATGTATTTCAAGGATTATGGGATGAATGTTTGGGATGAGATGGACCTTATTATTCATATTTGGGGAATGTAATATCAGTGTTTTCTTTAAACCTTTAGTGATAATCCTTGAGTGACGATCTCCCTCCAGTTGTCATCATGTTTCCTGCCATCTTTCCATCTATATTTTCTATTTTTCCAATGGTAAGAGAGGTGGAGTTTTCTATTAACATAGTTTTAGGTACTCATCCAACATTTATTCCCTCTAACCACATGGATATAGGTCAAATTAAAGAGTTGAAGACTCATTTCAATGATTTTTAGTGAATGGATTTATAAGACTAAGTGTGTCACCTTGGGTTTAGCCAATTATCTTTGTTAAGAAAGATGATGGAATATATCACTTCGGTGTTGTTATCCTATAACTCAATTGAGTCATGGTAGAGAAAATGCATTCATATCCATGGATTGAAGAAATATTTTATTAGTTGAAAGGAGAAAATTTGTTTTTGAAGATTGATTTTTGGTCTCGTTATCACTAGTTGAGAATAAAATAATTTGTTATTTATAAAAAATTACTTTTCGGAGTAGGTATGGAAATTATGAGTAATTATTCATGGAATTTTCTATAACCAATCATCTTACTATATTCACCGATTAAATGAAAAAGATATTCCATGAGTGTCTTTATACATTTTTGTTGGTCTTTTTAGATGACATCCTTGTTTACCCTATGTTCGGGTAGCATCATGTGGGACATTTGAGAGTAGTTATAGAATTGCTGAAAAATTATCAACTTTTTTCCAAGCTATTGAAATGTGATTTATGGATTTCAGAATTTATTTTCATGGTACATGTGGTGTTAGAACATATTATCTTTTTTGATACTGAGAAGGTGAAATATGTTATGACATGGGAACAACCATAAAATTATTTTGAGATATAGAGCTTCTTGGGTTTATCTGGGTATTATCTATAGTTCATAAATTACTTCCCAAACATGGAATCTTTGATAACTTCACTCACTCAGAAAGGAGTGAGGTTTTCATGGTTTGATAAATTTTAGTGTTCTTTTGTTGAGATGAAGCATCATTTGACTACTGCATCAGTGTTGACTCTTCCAGAGACCGAGTAGTGCTATTTGGTATTTTGTGATACATCGTGTTCATATTTGGATTATGTTCTTAAATAGGGTGGTCATTTCATTTCCTTTGGATCATAATAGCTTATCCCAAATGAGAATAATTAACCATCCCATGAACTCAAACATGTAGTCATAATGCAGAAACTTTTGATTTAGTGGAATTATCTTTCTGAATAAAATTTTTTCATGTATTCTAAACACAAGAGATTGAGTCATATATTCTCTCCAAAAGATTTAAATCACTACTATAGGAAGTTGGAAGAGTGCCTAAAATATTTTGATTTTGATATCTTTTACACCCCAGGGAAATGTAATGTCATTGCAGATGATTTAACTAGGAAAATTATGACCTATGATGTGATAGAATCAATAGAAGAGTGGAACATAAATGTTCTTTTTTCACAGTTTCAAATAGGTGTTTTGGAAACATGGTTCGAGGTTATTTTGGATAGTGTTCACTATAGCTATAATCTTTATGAGATGATTATATAGAAACAATAGATTGATAATTAATATTGTAGTATTAGAAACTATCTTTTTTGTGTAGAGATTATTTTTATGTGGTTATTCTCTGTGGAGGGTATTCTATGTTTTTATAATTGTCTTTTTTACGGTTACTGGTTAGAAAATATGTGATGGGGTATTTCCATAATCCCTAGTGTGATGTGAAACATAAAATAGTAAATATGTTTTATGAAAGGCAGTGTAGGTTTTGGTGGCCAGGTATGAGACAATGCATTCCATATTTTGTTTCTTGTATCTATAATTACCACCATGTTAAGGATGAACACCAGAGACATTTGGGTTTTCTCCAACCACTTCCACTAACTACAGATAACTAGCATGTGATCGCTGTAGTCATTGTGGTTGGGTTTCCACGTTCTAGAGAATAAATAATTCAATTTGAGTTATGATCAATAGTACGGCTAAATCATCTAAATTTATAACCTTTAATTATACCACAAAAGTTAAGGAGTTGGTAAGTGTATAGGTGAAATATATTATTAATTTTCATGGAGTTTCATTAGCTATAGACTCTGATAGATATCCCCATTTTACTTCTTACTTCTATAGAGGACTTTAGGTGGAACTGGGATATCATGTGCATTTGAGTGCAACTTATCATCCACATTCAGATAACTAGATAGATAAAGATATAGAGATTCCTGAGGATATTCTACATTCTAATGTCGTAAAATTTAGTAGATCTTGGAATGATCATTCAGTCTTGGTTGAGTTTTCCTAAAATTGTAGTTACCAATATGCGATTACGATGGCTCATTTTTTGGCCACATATTGAATGCCTTATAATCCTCTATTGTGTTGGTAAGATATCAGTGAATTTTACTTAGTTATATATATATTAGTTCAAGAGATGAAAAAAATATTCATCCGATTATTTATTGAATTATTAAGACATTGATCAAAAAAAATCTTATATTTATCATCATCAAAGGCCATTGAAATTTTTCATTTGTTGATTAGGTGTTCATGAATGTTTCACCTAATTTGGGTAATATATGGCTTGAGAGTATAGGTAAACATTCTCCTTAGTTTGTGGGAACTTTTGAGGTTATTGGGAAGGTGGGGAATGTGAATTAAAAGTTATCACTTCTTCCAAAGATGACGTTGATACTTTACATGTCCCATGTATCAAAAATGTGAAAGTATATTTCTGATCCATCTCTTGTTCTAAGCAGGAGTGATCTTGATGTTGAGCCATATTTATCCATGACAGAGCATCCAACAAGGATAGTGGAGTATGAAACCAGGGTTCTTCATTAGAGAGGGATACCATTGTTTCAAGTGATATGACAAAACAATTCGGATTCTCATGATATATGGGATAGAGAGGCACATATGAGAGAGTAGTGGCCTAATCATTTTGACATCGGGACTTCTTGAAATAATTTTGAGGGGTAGAATGATTATACGGTGGGGTGGTTGTAACACCATGTTACTATTTTTAGGTAGTCCTCAACCACTATTGTGTTTTCCATTTTTGGTTGGAGTTTTTCTTGGGGGATTTTAGGATAAAATTGAAAAAAATTGGAACATTCTAGGCTTTTCATAGTTGGTGCACAATTTTCCAAAACTATGGGCCCACCCTTGGTAAAACATTAAATCCAAAAAAGTGGGGTTTTTTCTTAAAGGTTCATGTATTAGATAACTATTCACACACCTTGTTGAAACAATTCACTAAACATAGGGGCTCTGGTTAAGGTGCATTAATTGATAAAACCTGTGTCACTGCCTTGATAACTGTGTGGAAGGTGATTTTTTATTCTGAAAAATAGTAACAATTTACAAAACCCTTCTTTTACATCCCAATATACCCCGAATCCACATGGATTCAAACTATAGGTATTATAATCTCTCAAGGAACTATTTTTCCTGCTCCAAACCCCATTGGAGGTAGATCAAAGATTCAATAACTTCAATACAATCCTCTTTAGTAAGATTATTTCTCCCATTTATTCTCTCCCACAATATTTATCTCTCCTCCTTAGGGATTGTTATATTTTCGTTTTGTCGGTGGATCTAAACTCAATTGTTTGGGATTTTGATTGTAGATTTTTAATATAGTTATCTTTTTCTGAGGTTCTTTATTAGAAAACATCATTGTAGGTGCTTTGTATCGTGATATTCATATGGAAAGGTAGGTTATCCTATCTTTGTTCTTATAATTAGTTAATTCTAGATTTTTTTGATTTAAATTACTTTAAATTAAATTCTGAAAACCAAATTCATTGTTAATTGGGTATTTTAAAATTGTTTACCATGAAATTTTGGAAAAAACACCCAATATCCATGGATTTGGAATGTTGGGGGAGTAATTGTGATATTGATGGAATATCTGAAATTGAATTATGAAATTGATTTTGAGAAAAATGGATTAAAATATTTTGATGAAAGACTATGTTTGGTTTTATCATGAAAAATTTATGAAATTATTAAAAAACTATGCTATTGTTTCAATGTAATGTTTTCATTTTGGAATGGGAAATAAAAAAATTGCTTTTTGAATTGTTTTGAAATAATTTTCCCATTGTTGATTCAATGTATGAACACCTGAAATCCTAGGTAGTTACGGAGTTATTTGGGAAAAGAATATAAATATGGGATCTCCCTTGAAACAGATTGATTATTTACAACTCAAAAAAAAAATTTGGCAAATCTTATCCCTAGTCTGATGTTGGTTAGCCCTCTTTGGCCAGTGTCGGAGGGATTTATGTCAACATTTCCATTATCACTATACGAGTGTGTGAAGATACTATAACCTGGAACTGTTGATCCTCTATGACGATAACCATGTTTCTTATTTGTTATTATTTTGGCAAATATTCCTCTAGTTTTAAAACATCAATACACTAGCCTTGTTTATTTATATAAATTTATTTATATTAGATGTTTATTAATCAATTATTTGAAATGTTTACATAAATTGAAATAAAAAAGGGTTATTTTTTAAATATTATATTTTACTTCCATGACTATTTTATTTGAAATTTGAAAGTATGATTTTTTTATTCTTTTGGAATCATATAATTGGACAATTGATGAGGCCCTACTAGGCATTTAGCTCACACCATACCTTTTCCTTTAGGCGTTTATAGAATTCCACATACCGGGTTTGAGCAAGGATAAAGTGACACTAGAGGTGGTAGTTATTATTAATACTTGAGGGATTAGATTTTTTCTTCAATATTAGTTTTATCTTATTATTTTGAACTTTGTGGATGTACTGTTTGTTTTTTGATATACCAATTTGACTTTTGGTACATCCTCATTTGGGATTTTTCATTAAGCATACTAACTTGTATATGTTTCTTCCATTATTTATGAGGTAAAATCATTACGAATTTTATCTTGAATAAGATAAGGTTATAGTATCCAACCTAGGGGTACTATGATGTCCCTTATAGAAATGTTTGGATTACCTCAGGTTTCATGGTTCCAGGGTGTCTATGTCGATTCATTATAATTGAGATTCAAAAATTCTTATTGAAATCTATTTTCCATTTTTTATTTTTTCAACATAATGAATACATTCCACTTTATTTCAGTATTTGTTTCTATGGTTTTAATAATTCTTCATCATAAACCTTGTATAAAATAAATTTTACCTAACAAATTATCATACTAGTTACGGGTTCTTATATCAATTTTCACCCCCTTGAGAGATATTTATTTTTTAAAAAATGATTTATTTATAATATTGCATCTACATAACATTATTTTTTATTTAATATTGATTATATTATGTATCACAATATTCAATGTTTTATTAAATGTTCTTTACAGCATGGGTTTTTGACTCAAACAATTCAAATGTATAAGGGTTTTTTTGACTCTATCAACCTTTATTAAAGAATGTTTTAAAATTATGAGCGAGTTTTATTTTTTATGGGGTAAATATTGTCCCTTTGCTTATAATATATTTAATTATGGTTAATCATAGTAACATTACTTTAATTCATTATCTTCCTTTATTAGGACTTTGATTGAAATCATCCCTAATTGATAATAAATTTTTAATCACTCAGGTTATATTATATAGTTATAATGTTTCACCATTAGCATTGTATTTCATGGAATATGGTATTCCCTATTTTGATATTTTGAAATAAATTTTATTTTAAATTCCTCTTTATTAATAAATTCTATTCCCAATTGAAAATGAAAATAGGATAACAATGATACCATTCCTATAAAATATGGGTTTATCACCATGTTCAAATTTTACACTTCCTATAAATGTTTACCCTTAATATTTTGATTGAAAATCATGTTTTATTTCATTTTACATTCTTACTTTTCAAAACATTATTTTATGGGGTTTTTTTATTTTTCATGATTTGGGTTTTGAATAATGATATAATGTTGAGGTTTTCTTCCACTTAATAATCAATGATTTTTCTTACACTCTACACTTCCTAACGTTAAAAAGTCTGGGAACTTTAAATCCTCCATTATCAAGGACTCATTTTAAAAGAATAACATATCAAATATTTCACATCTCCTTTTAAAAAAATTGAAAATGATTTATCACATAATATTTTATTAATATGTTAAAAGGATTTTCTAAATATTCTTTTAAATTTTGTTTCCAATTTACCTTTTAATTTTTATGCTGAATTACTCTTGTTGGATTTATGTGTCATGATTTACCCAATGATTTAAATGATATTATTTATTTTTTTGTTAAATTAAACTCATGGTATCAAATGACCCTAATTCTTAGTCTTTTATGTGGTACAATTTGAAGCATTCTATTTAAAAGGGATTTTTAATTCAATACCAAACTCCTTATATGATTCCTCTATTGACATGGGATATGTTATTATGTAATAATCCACATAATTTCATTATAAGGTTTATGGTCATGTTTTTTTAAATAAAAATTAATCCATATTTTATAAATACATTTTTAATGAAATTATGATTACTTTCTGTGTGGAAGATTGATGCATTTACATAATATGTTCTGATGGGTGGGCCTAAAATTGTATATCAAAACAATTCATTGAGTAAATAATTATATCACATGATATGTTATGTATATGATTATGGAGTGAACCAAATCCACTATGATACTTTTTCCACTATGTTATGATGGTCTTGTGAGTGAACCTAAACTTATTCCAATGATGTTATGCATTATGTTGTTGTTACAATAATAATATTCCATGATCCTTGAAAATTTGTTTCATTATGATGATGACTCATAATATGATTCTTGGATCATGATCCATGTGTTATTGGGTATGAAATTTATTTTTTATGTTCATGTTCCTTCAATACAGTCTCATAATAATATGTGTATCTTATGCTAATTTGTCATCATTGATTGTTATCTTCTATGCACACCCTTAACGAGATATTGATCTCAACCATTCTTATGTTTACTTTTTCTTAGGTAAATATTGTATATAATACATGTGGCATGTGTAGAAAATTATATTGTGCTAAAACTTTATGAGACATGTTAATGAAATGTTATCGATTATGAGGTATCATATATAATGGATACATGATTGTTATTTAAAAGATACATTGTGTTTCATAGTTAATGTTTCTCCAAATTCAATAAAACTTTAAACCTAAAATATATTGTCTACTAATTATAATTTAATGTTTCATTTTACGTAATGTAATTTGATAGCCGCATCCTTGAGGAATAATAGTTGGCATCGAAGAATTATGTAGATAAACTTAGAGGTAATGATGTTTGGTTAAGTTAATTTAAGGGTCACTAAAATTATATTGATCATAATTTCCAATTCATATAAAATAATTTAGGTTATTTGGGATAATATAGAATATGTTTGGTATTATTGTGAGATAACATTAGTGAATAACCAATTTATAAGTATAACTACATAAAAAAATCCTGAAATTTTGGAAAAAATTTAGAATGTGGTTTTCCTAGTAGTTTCAACGATGGCTAGATACTAAAAGCTGATGTAGGTTCTATAATCTATGTACCTAGTGGTAAGAACACCAAAAGGGAAGATTGGGTATTCACTCGATTATCACTGGGTGAGAGGAAAAGAGGCCTATCTATACACCTTTTTTGACACTCCCAAGGGATATGCTTCAGTTTATCATATTCTCTTTACAAACCAACATGAAGGATTGATTACAAGGTATTTTTTGGGAAATTAGTTTAATTATTTTGAGAATAATAAGATTAATGTAATATTGGTTTAATGAATAATGATATAATTAGAATTAATTATGATATATACTAATCTAAATGAAATGATGTTTAACATGATATTATAATAAAGTAGCGAATGAAGTTGATAAATTTTATTATCATAATTTACGATAAGAGTCATATAATATTGTTTTTTTCACACATGTTAACCCCTTTTGGTTTTAGTAATGGATGGAACGTGATGGAACCATGGGTGTGATGGATACTGAATTTATTAACTCAATAAGAAACCATCAGAATGGGTGTTAGAATGTAAATCCTTGTGATTATGGAAAACAAGTTATCATGATATATGAATAACTATGTGAACATACAAAAATTAAAAAAAACATCAAATAAAATAATGTCAGATTATTTTAGAAGTTTATAAGAAAAATATAATAATGTAAATAAGATATAATTCAGTACATGTCCAGAATCTGGAAAGAAACATGGGGGAAATTAGTTAGGAGGGATGGTTTGATGCTTTAATTATGGAGATAGAGTCCATCAAACTAAAATGTGTAATGTAAATAGATAAGATAACATAAAGTTTCATTTAAATGTACGGATATATGACATCATGGAAATCAATGACTTAGTCTAATGGATAATGAGGAAAATGGGCACCAATAGCTTCTTATAACATAGAAATAGTAAAATCCCTATGAAACAACTTCTATTATGATACAATGTGATTTCACTCTCTATATTTAAGTATATTTTATGTCATTTACTTTTTAACTTATTATATATTGTGTTTTAAGAAAAATTAGTGTTATGATTCTTATTTTCATAGTAAAATAGTCTTTTTCAAGGTTTTGGGATGTTACTTCTTATTACAATCTTATTAGAAATGGATTATATATTTTTATAAATGGATCATCAAAACTGAATATATGGAAATCTCAATTAATATCCAAACAAACCATGATAAAATTCCATTATATGGTTAATTAGGTTCTCTCGATTGAAATTGCTCCCATAGTAAAAGTTTTAAAATAACCGGGATGTATTTTGTTTAAATGATAGAATGTAACAAATAGTTATTTCACTATGTATTTACTATAAATAAATAATTTTTAATATATTTTTCTATATGAAACAATAAACTAAATTGAAACAGTGATATTTTAAAATAAAAGAAACCATTATAATGTATCCCTATAATTTGTGGTCATAAAAAGAAATAACCATATTATAGAATATATTAAAGAAAGTAATAAAATTGAGTTGAAAAACAATTCCATCTAAATATACTTTATATGAGATCATAAAGGATGTAACATTATATTGATTTTCTATAGACAAATCCCGATACAAACTCAAACCATTATGGTATGATAGAAATCATATGTGAGAGAAATTTGAGCTTGTGAAAATATCCATGAGTTCTATGGCAGTGGAATCGCCACCCCACCTTTCACAGGACAATTGCATATGATTATATTATAAATAATGTCATTGAGGTTATTTGTAACTATAAATTATATTATATAATCCCTTAATTATAAATGTAATATGTTATTTAGAATATGTATTTTTCATATTTTACAACATGTCTTTAACAAAATAGGAACAATTTTTTATAATATTAGTATTATATATATTTTATATTTTAAAACAAAATTGAAAATTATAAAATAAAAATTATATAAAAATAGTTGCATTTTTTGATTTGTAAATGTCGAAATTACCTTACTATTTTTTTTGGATTTTTTAGAAAGCAAATCATTTTAGTTGAATCTTAAAAAAATACATATGTTGTTAAAACAATAACTTTTATTAAATTATTATAATACAAGAATACATTTAAATATTTATATATAAACTATTTAAATTTATAATTAATATAAATCATTTAAAATTACTATTTATTATTTAAAAAAACCATGTCTTTTATATTGGAAACATAAGTAATATTTTACTCTAAAAACTGATTTATTCACTTCTATTAAAAAATTAGTTCACACTAGTTGTAGAAATTAAATACAATAAAATGGATTTATTATTTTAGATTAATAATAATTTATTATTTAATATGTTCATTTATATTTTTTCTCTAAATTGGTTGTTACTATGAAGAAAATTAACGACCATGATAATGATAAATTAATTGTTTTCAAAGAAATTTTTTATTAAAATTGTGTAACATTTATCTAAAAAACATAATTAATACATAATTAATGGTTAATTAAATACAATTTTTAACAATATAAATAAATCATTTATCACTATTTCAATTTTAAATAAATATTAAATAATATTAAGAAAACGTATTGGTGAAAATAATATTTTTCAACAAAAATACTTTTTCTGTATAAAAAATATTTTAATTTAAAAGTGAGATTTTTATTAAATGTGAATTGAATTATATTAAATATGGATTAACTTTATTTTTTTAAAATCCAAATTTTCTTAATAAGTGTTATTTTATATTTTTTATGAAAACATAATTTATTTGGGTAAAAACTAGCCACCTCAGTAAAAATAATCAAAATAAAAAAGTAAATATATTAGAACTAATGACTTCCAACTTTCATAAATAATGTGTGTGAATTATTTATTGAGGGTTTATAAGCCTAATATCAAAAAAATATAAATTATTAATAACTTTGGGATAATTTTACCTTTAAATAGTTTAATGATATCATTGAAAATTAAATGGGTATTCACTAAAGTGGAATTTTCATAACATATAAAAGGTGACACTTCATCCCAACAATTCCCCAACTATTCCACTGAATTAATTTCTTAAAGATTGAAGTATGTTTCCCTCTTATAAAACTCTATCACATTAATAATCATCTGGTATGAATTTTCTTGCATAATCCCTTCATTTCCAAGGATACTTTCAAGATACATTTTAAGGAACCAAATTGAGTGTTACATATACCTTTCCATTTCATCATAATGTTTTTATTATTAACCTACCCTAAACATATTAATATAACTACCTAAGTATCATTTGTACACTAAATATTATTATATTATTAGAAAAACAATTTTCACTACATTCAATCAACTTAGATGAACAAAATATTGTTATCTGTTTTTTGTATGGACTTCCACCTCGATGAAGTTACATTTTTCAATTTTTATATTAATTTTTATTATTCATCAAAACCTCATAAATATAATTTTCAACATTAAAAAATATGAATAATTTCATCATTATTATATTATAATTATATTATATACTTCATCAACTATAATCATCCACTGAGATATAACATTTTCAGGATCAGGTCAATTTAACCACTTACTTGAATAATGATATATTAATCAATCCTATAGGAAATGCGACATTAAATAATAATTTTAAAATAAATTAATTATTATGTTATGGTTATATAATGGTTATATTAATGATTAACTTCTTATTAAAATATCATCTCCAATCACTAAAATTACCAAAATTACATGAATCTGATAGAACTTTAATGAAAACGTAAGGAAAATTATATTGTGAATAAATTTTTTATAATTATACATGTTCCATATTAAATAAAATATATAATAATAGTTTTCTTAACAACATATCTAATAAACATAATTTTATTATTTATGAATTTAGGTGTGTGTACGTAATGAACCAAGAACAGGGTCAGAGTTTGGGTAACTCAATTTATTGCCATTGAGATAAAAACATTATTATTGACCCTTATTTATAAATTATTTATTAATTATAAATAATGAATAAATTATATTTTATTTAATCATTAATTTCTATGGTATTGAAATTAATTATTTTAAAATCATTTTTAAATGATTTTCACCTCAATGATTTTGTTACTTGTATGAGTTCCTTGTTTTAATATTCAACCCCTTGATACATTTTTATTATTATACACCAATTTTTTTAAATAGTGTGTCACGACCTGCCTTCACCAAAAGGAGGGAAGGGTCAGCAGATTTCCATGCCCTTCCTTCTTTACGTTGAAGGATAGATAATGACCCCCGAGACCCGCCTTCAATATGTCCCGGAGTGGCGACTAGAACCAAGGGTTTAGAAATTTCTCACAAATGGAAGGCATTACACCTTTTTTTTATAAGATCGAGAGATGAGATGGTGAAACTCAACAACAACAAGGTAAAATAGAAGTAAAGCCAAAAAAATAAACCATTCCCACATGCATGTTCTAAAAGTAATGCCACAAAGTACAAAGGGCGACTACAAAGGTAAGTACCAAGGAAGAAAAACAGCAACTGCAACTCCACCAATGGTCTGAGCTAGTACGGTCCTGCATGATCCCTGAAGTCCTCCTGGAAACCTGAAAGTAGTTTTATATACATAGGGTGAGAATACAAGTACACTCAAAAGAGAAGAGCAAAGACTATCGTGCACAAGTGGGGGAACATACTAATGTCCCGTGAGAAAAAGAGTAAACCAAACATCTAACAAGGAAAATTATCCACCCCAGGCCTCATCAAGGCACACTCCCCAAATAACTCAAGTCTTGTAATATATATATATATATATATATATATAATTAGAGCACATCAATATTTGGGTACCCCGCGCCACTTCCCCATTGGTTATTGAAACATCCTACGCATCGGACCAATCCCGCCATTCTCACCGCAGTCCCACTTCCACACCCGCCCGCACACACCTGGGCCACAACCACACGTAGTCCCACTGCTGAAATCCTGCCCGCACACACCTGGGCCTCAATCGCACGTAGTCCCACTGCTGAATCCCGCCCGCACACACCTAGGCCACAACTGTCACATGTAACCATGCCTGCAAACACCTTGGCAAGAGCAACCACCACCACGCCCGAAGACACCTGAGATAAAGTATCCACTGTCATGCCCGAAGACATCTGGGCCTCATCCCGAAGACACTTTTGAAACCACCAGACGCACACACCTGGCCAACCACCACACTACCCCTGCTGAAGGTTCTTGGGATAATAATGGACCTCAGGCCATCACAGCCTGCCCGAAGATACTTGGGCTATCCGGGAAAGCGAGAAGAAAAGGAGCTAATAACCAGCCACTAAGAATAGTGTTGGAAAAAACACCCTCCCCCATGTAATGGGGGTGTTCAGCACTAATTTCTCAACTTGGGTGGGGCGCGAATAAGAAACACAAAGCTACATGTATATATATATAGGTAACAAGCACTCACCCAAGCCAGGTTTTTCTTCAAACAGCCTACAGATCACCATAGCACTCAAGTCCGTGTCACGACTCACGCTAACAACCCATTTGTCCCCTTTCTTATTTCACGTTTAGTAATAATGTTTATGTTTAAGCACTACTAGGAAACTAGTAGGCACAGAAATAAGTTCAGGAAAGTAAACAGTCAGACATCAACCAAAACGCCCACACCCTGTTCTCAACAAGAGAGGATTCCACCCCAATTCGTGATATAAACTAGTATCCACCTAGTCTTAAAACTCACAACCACCAAATCCATACCAACAGGGGATCCCATCACTAAATTTCACACAACCACCGAGGGTATAAAAGAATAGGGGATCCCCTCCCCTCCCTCATCTCCAACAATTGGCCTGAAAGGAAAACAACCAACCACCACCACCAACACAAGTCATGGATTTTCAGATTTAAGAGACTTAACACACTCCAGGATTTCAAATTCTATGTGTTCTAACCTGGAGTTATCACAGAAGGGATGATCCTAGTGCTTTCAATTTATTCATCCGGATATACTTTATTAACCAATTCACATTTCACAATAGGAGTTTACAACCACAAACAAGCCATTTAGAACATCAGCAGGGTTCATTAGTGCACAAACAACGACCACCAATGGACTCGATTTTCAGGAGGCATAATCCAGCACAAATCAACAATATGTTCATAGAAGAAACAGCATCAAAATATAAGACAACAACAACAAACACAACCCCCCCTCTTTCTTTATTGAATTTGTTCATTATCTTTAATTAGGTCTGGTTTATCCAATTCTACATAATCAAAAGCATGCCCACCCCGCATGATACACAAAAGAGAGAGGCAAAGTAGAAATTCCCTACCTGTTGATAGAAGATCGACGCTTAGGCCAGGCATGGAACTTTATGGATAACAATGCACCAGATGCACCACAAGCAGTTTGTGAAAAGCTGCGATCGAGGAAAGGAGAAACCACAAATAACCTTTAGTTTATAAGTGCCGCGGATGGTTGAGGTGAGAACACGTAACCGCGTAAGGCATGGGGGTCCTGGGTTGTCCACTCGGCTGTGCAGTTACACACGGAGGTCCCTTGGGATTTTTAGGAATTAATTATGGGCTTTAAATGGTTTTAAAAGGAGTAAAAGAATTAATTTACGTCGAAACTTACGTTGCGGGAGCAGAAATGTCAGGTACTGGAAGAAAAATGAAAGGCTCAGAGAGGGGAAATGGTGTCACCCTCATGGTGCCACCGTCACGGTGTCGCCTTCACGGTGCCACTATTTTGGTGGAACCTCACTTTAGAAATGTAATGGTCCAGGAGGGTCTGGGCCATTAAATTAGATACCTCTTAAACGATTCTCATCCTCGAGAATCAAAACAAACCATGAAGGAAAGAGAGGGTCCGAACAACCACCTCGATAGATACCTCTTAGAAGTGAACCCATGCTAACCAAAAACACTTCTCTGTCAAGAACCAAGAAACATACCATACCAAACTTCCCATGCATGTGGGTTGGGGAGTCTCCTCCCCCCATGTCCAGATATTATCCTCTTTGGGTGGCACTGACTCGCCCGCACGGGTTTAATCGCATCCACCATAATGCGTCTTGATTAGGGGTCTGGTTCTCTTCTCCCCCATAGCCAAGACTTTTCACACACATCCAGAGGAAGAAAAACTAGTACATTTCATAGCCAAAAGACAAAACGTTCTATCAAAACAGGTACAACAAGGAACAAAAATTAAAACAACTCTGGGTACTGGGTACGCAACTGTGCTTCCCTCTCCCACGTACTCTCCTTAAGCCCACCATATCTCCACAACACGCGATCCAATGGAATGGTTCTCCCACGAATCACCTTCTCCTTGCAATCCTCAATCATCACTGGTCTCTCTACAAGGTTCACGTCGTCCTCGATGTCCAGCTTACCCCAGTCGAGGATGTTTGAATCGTCGTGTAGATACCGACGGAGCTGGGACACAAGGAAGACACCATGTATCCTCAGTAGCAGTGGTGGCACTACTAGCTGGTAAGTGACCTCGATGACCCGCTGCAATACTTTGAAGGGTCTGATGAACCTAGGGGAAAGCTTACTCCTCTTGCCGAACCTCCGCTGCCCACGCTGAGGGGATACCTTCAAGAACACGTGGTCCACAACCTCAAACTCCATGGGCCTCCTCCTGGTATCAGCATACGACTTCTGTCGGTCCTGGGCCACCTTCATCCTTTCCCGTATGAGCTGAACCTTCTCTGTTGTGTTCTACACCACCTTCGGGACAAGGATGCATGCCTATACTACTTCGGCCCACACATAGGTGAATGGCATGGCCTCCCATACAGGGCATCAAACGGGGCCATGACAATGGTAGAGTGATAGCTATTATTGTAAGAGAACACTACCAGGGGCAGGTGTCGAACCCATGATCCTACTGAGTCCAGAACACATGCTCGTAGCATATCCTCCATGGTCTGGATGGTGCTCTCTGTTTGTCCATCTGTCTGGCAATGGAAAGTAGTGCTAAGGCATAACTGGGTGCCAAGCGCATGCTGCAATCCTCTCCAGAATCGCGAGTTAAACCATGCATCCCTATCCAAGACTATAGACCTCGGAACTCCATGCAACCTCACCACCTCATCCACATACTTTCATGCCAAAGCATCCATAGTACTCGACTCCCTGATCGCCAGAAAGTGAGCTGATTTCGTCAACCTGTCCACTACCACCCAGATGGCGTCGTATACCCCTTGGGCCTTGGGTAGTCTCGTGAAAAAATCCATTGAGATGTCATCCCACATCCACTCGTGGGCATCTAGGGAATGTAGTAGGCCACCAGGAACTCGGTGTTTAGCCTTCACTTACTGACACACTAAGCACTTGGCCACAAACTCTACCACTGCTCGCTTCACTCCGGGCCACCAAAACTGTCCTTTCAGTCCCTGGTACATCTTGGAAACTCCTGGGTGTACCTCCAGGGGTGAGTTGTGGAACTCACTGAGAACCTTGCTGCGCATCACCCCTGGGACAAACAACCATTTCTGGAAAACCATCCGGTTTTGACCATCCTCTGCCCATCCTTCTGGAGCATTTCCCTGGTCAACCCGGTCACGCATCACTTCGCACTCCGGGTCTCCCCACTGAGACTCCTCCACCTGTCGAAACAGAGATGACTACACTATCATCTGATATAGGCAGCCTCTGCCACTATCCATCCTCGCATCTAGGTGTAAGGCATCCAACTCTTCCATTGCCTTCCAGGCGTCCGCCAACTCTCAGATCGCATCCTTCTGCGTCCTCCTTCTCAAGGCATCGGCCACCACATTTCCCTTGCCTCCAATATAAGAGATCTTTAAGTCATAATCCTGGAGGAACTCCACCCATCTCCGCTATCACAAGTGTATGTCCCGCTGGGAGAAGATATACCTCAAGATTTTGTAGTCCATGAAGACCATAAAGCGTTCCTCGATGAGGTAGTGCTGCCATAAATTTAGCGTAAAAACGACCGCTGCAAGACCCAGGTCATGGGTGGCGTAATTACGCTCCTGGGGGCATAGCTGCCTGGACCCATAAGAGATCACCCCTTGTCGCTGCATCAACACGCATCCCAAGCCCTGTCCTGAAGCATCAGAGAAGACCTCACAGGCCACCCCTTCATCTGGTCATCTCAGCACTGGGGCACTGACCAACTTCTCTTTCAGATAGCTGAAGGCTGACTCGCACTACTCCCTCCACACGAAAACCAGGTCTTTCTTGGTCAGGGCTGTCAAAGGGGCAGCTACTCGGGAGAAGTTGGGTACGAATCTCTGGTAGTAACCCGCCATCCCGAGGAAACTTCATACTTCCTCCACATTCTTGGGTGCTTCCCAAGAAACAACCGCCTCAACTTTGGATGGGTCCACTGCTACCCCATGCTCGGACACCACATGCCCGAGGAAGTGCACTTTCCGTGTCCAGAACATTCATTTTGACAACTTCCCATAGAGCTGGTGTTGTCGGAGGACCTCCATAACTATCCTCAGGTGCTCTTCATGGTCCTCCTCTGATCTTGAGTAGACCAGGATGTCATTGATGAATACGACCACGAACCGATCCAGATATTCCCGAAAGATGGAGTTCATAAGCCCCATGAACATAGCTGGGGCGTTCATAACACCGAAGGGCATGACTACGAACTCGAAGTGTTCCTACCTACATCTGAAGGACATCTTCAGGATGTCACTCTTCTTCACTCTAAACTGGTGGTACCCAGACCGCAGTTCGATCTTCGAGAACCACCCTGCCCCTTTCAGCTGGTCGAAAATATCATCTATCCTCATAAGAGGGTAGCGATTCTAGATCGTCACCTGATTCAGCCTCCTGCAGTCTATGCACAACATGAGACCACCATCTGACTTCTTTGAAAACAAGACCGAAGCACCCCATGGTGACACACTCAGACGAACATAACCCCTCTTCATCATATCGTCAATCTGTATCCGCAACTCCCATAGCTCCGAAGGTGCCATCCAGTAAGGAGCCATCGAGATTGGATGAGTGCCGGGCTGCAGGTCTATCCCAAACTCAATATCACGTCAAGGGGGTAGATTTGGCACCTCCTCTGGAATGATGTCCATAAACTCACGGACGATATCTGGAACTTCCTCCATTTCAGCATCTACTGATTCCACTGTCAGCTCGGTCAACATGGAGAGGAGAGGTTCCTCTCTCCTATTTCCCTTCAGACTGCTCTGATCGCTGGTGAAGGTAACACACCGGCTGTCCATGTCTAAGAACACCACCCTTCTTCGAAAATAGTCGATGAAGGCGCACACAAAAAATAGCCAGTCGATGCCTAGGATGACATCGTATGGCTGAATCTGCAGCAGAAGAAGATCGCTAACCGACTGATGTGGCCCTATCATCAGTCTACATCCCCGACCAACGAACAACAAGTCGGTCTGACCTCCGACTGGTGTGCTAAACCCCAGGGGAACTGGAAGTATCTCGGTATCTAGACCCAAGGCACGAGCTAGGCTGGGTGAAACAAAGGAGTGCGAAGCTCCAGTATCAAACAAGGCATAAGCAAGAGTGCTAAACAGACTGATCATACCTCGAACAACCTCTGGCCCTACCAGAACTGCTGCCACTGCGGCGTGCAACTGTCCATGCCCAGCTCCTCTGGCCCTCGACTGCCGGCTACCTCCCTGACCACTCCCCTGTCGAGGTCCCTGAGGAGCGCCCTAAGGTCGGCCTCCTCCTCCTACGTCTGCCCTCGGAGGAGTGGGAGCTCGTTGTCCCTACTGCTGCTGCTATAAAGGTCTGGCTAGAAGCTACTGCTAGGGCGGGTGCTAGGGATGACTGCCATTATTGTACTGCACCCGGTCCGGGCACTGACTCTGGAGATGTCCAGGGCTCCCACAGACGAAGCACCGTTGTCCAGGGCCCGAAGGGAAAGGGCGAGGGCCGGGGGATCAAAACTCAAACTGCTGCGGTCTGCTCCCTACTGGTCGGAACCTGGAGGGTCCTGACGCTGGAGGCCTAGTGCTTATGGCCTTTCCCTTCTGTAGTCCCAGCTGGATCCCCTCTCGTGAAACTCCTCCTAGAGCGTGCATCCTCTCCAACACTTCAGCCTTCTTCTGGACCTCCAAGTACGTCGGTAGGGTGAAGGGGGCAACAACATACTAGATGGAGGGTCGAAGCGCATCCTCTAAACATCTTGCCCGAGACTCCTCGTCGGGAAATAGGTCCAGAGAAAAACATAGGAGGTCCTTGAACTTGATCCCTAGATCCCTCACGGACATACTCCCATGCTGGAGGGAGAGTAGTTCCTGCCTCTTTTCTGCCTTCATCGTCGAGGAGAGGAATTCTGCCCGGAACTCCCTCTCGAAATCCGCCCAAGCCACCTCAGACTCTCTCATCTCCCCCTGGTAAAGCGTCCACCACTGACGCGCCGCTCCCCACATCTGGCTGATGGCCAGAGGAACCAAGTACTCAGTCGGGGCCCGAATCAGGTCGAAGGCTATAACTAGCTCCTCTAGCCAGTCGTCCGTCTTCATGTCGGAGGTGCTGCCCTCATACTTATCGAGGGCCTGTCGCTAGAAGGCTCGAAGAGTCTTCTGCCACTGGTCGTCCTCTACCTCTTGATCATCACTCTGCTGATCGGCGAAAGTAGTCTTTGGGGCCTCGGTCGCCTGTACCACACGTGGTCGCCTTCCAGGTGCCATAACTGCAAGGTAAACAAGGAATGCCTAAGCCCAAGTAGTGCAGAATATCGTTCTTAAAACTTCTTAAAATTTAATTTATTCTTAATCCCCAAGACATCCTAGAAACACAAGAACACAAGTCATTATAATGCATGTACCTTTCCTAGGGTCTCTACCCTGCAATTAGTGTGGCCTCACTTGGTCGTTCAGTAGGTCCAGAGTCCTTGCATCGGATCACGGGGGGCCCTAAAATCTCATGCCCTAGCCGGTCTTCCCTAGCCTAATTCATGCGGCAAGGTCACCCAACACTGTTTCCTTACCATCCCATGCAATCCTCACTGTGCCGAAATCCAGACTCCATCCTATCTCTCAACCATCACCTCTGATACCATTCTGTCACGACCCGCATTCACCAAAAGGAGGGAAGGGTCATCAGATTGTCAAGACCTTCCTTCTTTAAGTTGAAGGAGAGATAATGGCCCCCGAGACCCGCCTTCAATAGGTCCCGGAGAAGTGACTAGAACCAAGGGTATATAAATTTCTCACAAATGGAAGGCATTACCCCTTTTTGTTTTATAAGATCGAGAGATGAGATGATGAAACTAAACAACACCAAGGTAAAAGAAAAGTAAATCCAAAAAAAATAAACCATTCCCACATGCATGTTCTAAAAGTAAAGACACAAAGTACAAAGGGAGACTACAAAGGTAAGTACCAAAGAAGAAAAATAGCAACAGCAACTTCCCCAAAGGTCCGAGCTAGTACAGTCCTGCTTGATCCACGAAGTCCTCCTAGAAACCTGAAAGCAGTTTTATATACGTAGGGTGAGCATACAAGTACACTCAGTAGAAAAGACCAAAGACTCTCGTGCACAAGTGGGGGAATGTACTAAAGTCCCGTGAGAAAAAGAGTAAACCAAACACCTAACAAGGAAAACTATCCACCCCAGGCCTCAACAAGGAACACTACCCAAATAACACAAGTCAAGTAATATATATATAATAAGAGCACATCAATGTTTGGGTACCCCGTGCCACTTCCACACTGGTTATTGAGACATCCTACGCATCAGACCAATCCTGCCATTCTCACCGCAATCCCACTGCCACACCCGTCCACACACAACTGGGCCATAACCACACGCAGTCCCACTACCGAAATCCCACCTACACACACCTGGGCCTCAACTGCACGCAGTCCCACTGCTGAATCCCGCCCGAACACACCTAGGCCACAACTGTCACATGTAACCATTCCTATAAATACCTAGGCCAGAGCAACCACCACCATGCCCGAAGACACCTCGGCTACAGGATCCACTGCCATGCCCGAAGACATCTGGGCATCATCCCGAAGACACATGGGAAACCAACGACCGCACACACATGGCCAACCACAACACTACCCCGCCCGAAGGTTCTTGGGATAATAATGGACCTCAGGCCATCACAGTATGCCCGAAGATACTTGGGCTATCCGGGAAAGGGAGCAGAAAAGGAGCTAATAACCAGCCACTAAGAATAGGGTTGGAAAAAACACCCTCCCCCATGAAATGGGGGTGTTTGGCACTAAGTGCTCTACTTGGGTGGGGCTCGAATAAGAAACACAAAGATACAAGTATATATATATAGGTAACAAGCACTCACCCACGCTAGGTTTTTTTCAGACAGCCTACAGATCACAACAGCACTCAAGTCCGTGTCATGACTCGCGCTAACAACCCATTTGTCCCCTTTCTTATTTCACGTTCAACAATAATGTTTATGTTTAAGCACTACTGGGCATCTAGTAGGCATAGGCATAAGTCCAAGAAAGTAAAGAGTCAAACATCAACCAAAACGCCCACACCTGGTTCTCAACAATAGAGGATTCCACCCCAATTCGTGATATAAACATGTTTCCACCCGGTCATAAAACTCACAACCACTGAATCCATACCAACAGGGGATCCCATCCCCCAATTTCACACAACCACTGAGGGTAAAAAAGAATAGGGGATCCCATCCCCTCCCACATCTCCAGCAATCAACCTGAATGGAAAACAACCAACTACCACCACCAACACAAGTCAGGGATTTTCATATTTAAACGACTTAACACACTCCATGATTTCAAATTTCGTGTGTTCTAACCGGGAGTTATCACAGAAGTGTTGATCCTGGTGCTTTCAATTTATTTAGCCGGATATACGTGATTCACCAATTCACTTTTCACAGCAGGATTTTACAACCACAAAGAAGCCATTTAGAACATAAGAAGGGTTCATTAGTGTAAAAACAACGACCACCAACGGCCACGATTTTTAGGAGGCATAAGACAGCACAACTCAACAAGATGGTCATAGAAGAAACAACTTCAAAATATAAGACAGCTACAACAAACACAGCCCCCCACTTTCTTTATAGAATTCGTTCATTATCTTTAATTAAGTCTGGTTTATCCAATTCTACAGAATCAAAAGCACGCCCACCCCGCATGATACACAAAAGAGAGAGGCAAAGGAGAAATTCCCTACCTGTTGAAAGACGATCGACTCTTAGGCCAGGCGCAGAACATTATGGATAACGATGCACCTGATTCACCACAAGCAGTTTGTGAAAATCCATGATTGAGGAAAGGAGAAACCACGGCTAACCCTTAGTTTATAAGAGCCGCGGACGGTTGATGTGTATAGCATCCCGCCATTTTATAACATAAACTTTCATTTCATTACACGGAACTGAGGATCGTTAAAGTTTAGTGTCTTGGAAACAAGGATCATAATACATAAAAAAAAATAAAACATTCTTCTTAAAAACTTGAAAGGCTTCTCCTTTAGTTCATCCTATGTTCATTATGCATCTCATAACCTGGGGACATACATCAAAAGAAAGGGTGAGCAGAAGGCCCACTAAGGGAAACAAGAGAAACATTTTACAAGTGGAGTTTAGATACTTCAATAAGGACATGAAAAGAACTTTAAGGCATGAGAAAGAAATCATGAGATACATCATAATAAAAATAATCATTTTTCATAACTTGAAGATGTGGATACAACATTTAATATTGACAATCGTTTCGTTTCACCACGGTCCATCCCCAAGGTGTCGTTAAAAATTACCAAGGTTATTCACCAAGGCGTCGTTAAAATGGTCATCTCTAGAGATTAAGTCTTTACCCAATGCATTGGAGTGCTATCAGGGCGCACCCTTAAATTTGTCTTTATTTTCATGTGAGCCACATATATCATCATCAAACATTTCATAAATAACCTATATAGCATAAAATAAATGGGTTTCATTTCATAATCATAACGTTTTAAAAACTGCTTTAAAGACATGATCATTACGTTACTTTAAACCCACGGAAAGGGAAAGCGGGTATCATGTATGTAAATCCCAGAATTTAAAATAGAACATTTTTATATATATGTGAATACCCCTTTAGAAATAGGAGCTTTGAGTATTCACTTTATAACATAAAATAATTTGAGAAAAGAGAGGCATTTTGAGACGAAAATTCTGCAGCATAACGGCTATGTTACAAGGTTTTAGAAACTTTGAAAAGAGAGGGGACATGGGTTGAACAATCATAATTGACCCATAAAAAGGTAGAGGGACAGAATAAGAAGGATATATGGACATGTTGATGCAATTTCAAGGACATACCAATTGAAATGAAAAACATGGAAGGAAGACAAAAATTTGATTTCTCTTATGAAAATTCGGCAGCCTAACGGCGTCACTTAAATTTCAACAAAAATGAATTGAACAAATAAAATAGGGTCTCTCATCATATGATCATAAGAGATCAGTATGATAGATATAGAGATCATACCCCAACATAATAAAAAGGAACTTGAAAGATTTGACATGAAAATCGAACTTGAAAAAAATGAGAAGGGTGAAAGAATCACTTAAACATTCGGCAGCCTAACGACGTCACTTTAACTTTCATAAAACAAAATGATGAGAGTAAGAGGGGATCTCTCATCATATAAACATGGAAGGGCAGTAAGAGGAATATAAAAGAACATCCTCTCACATAAAAACAAGGAGAATAATAGGAATGACATAAGAGAGATTACATGAAAAGAAAGAGAGGGGTCGGATCCCTTACCTTAAAATGTGACTCTTGAAACTCAAAGGATTGGACCTTGAGGGCTTGGGGGAACCTTGGGAGGACTCTTTGGAAGGTAAGAAGACCATAACTTCGTTGGGGGAGAGTTGGGAGTGAAAACTAAGGGAGGAAAGGGTGGGTATTTATAGGGAAAGTGAGGGGACAAAGCATTAATGGCCAAAGGACACCTCACATGTGCTTTTCTCAAACCCATGTGCTCTCCCTTGGAATTTATCATGGAGTTAGGCCACATGGGGCCCCCAAAACAATAATCCACCACCCTTGGCCGGCCAACCCTCAAAAGATCTCATGACATCATCATGACACCGTTATGATGTCATTAAACATACCGAAACCCTAAAACGGTATTTTTACTATTCACTGAAAATTCAACTTTCTCAGAATAATCCCAAAATTTCACCTTAACCAAATATCAATGCTCTGATTTCAAAAATGAAATCCATTTTATAAAAATAATTTTCTAAATATTTTTAATTTAATTTTTAAATAAAAACACTATTCATCGAAAATTCATTTTTTTCAGAAAAATCCCCAAAAATTACCTTAACATAATATCGATGCTCTGAGTTCAAAAATAAAGTCCTTTTTATAAAAATAATTTTCTAATTATTTTTAATTAAATTTTTAATTAAAAAACACTATTCATCCAAAAAACTAATACTTGAATAATAATTTATGGAACCGTTATTTAACCATTTTATTGAATCACATTACTTAACCTAGGTGTCTAAATTATATTAAAACTTTCTTTGAGTGAAATTACTAATCCATTTGGTCACATTACTAATCCTAAGCGTAAAATCACTATTCATAATTTACTATTCATCAAAAATTAAGTTGATCTTATTAGACTCCAAATTCCTTACTGAACACTTTTGTAGAAGACCATTTTTTGAAAATCATTACACATCATTAGTTATTTAGGGTTTACATAAATATTTTAAAATATCCCTTTTTCAAAATTCATCAATAAAATACGTTCTAAAATTATCTAGACATTTGAAATTTCACAACATCACTAAAGGAAGAAATCTCAATTTATTCACCCGAAAGGATTACACAAGGAAACTAGGGTCTCATCACATAGCCCCTTATAACACTGGCATAAGACCTAAGTGTAAGGTGTGCTATTGTGAGAGAATCTGAGGGAGTCTCAGATAACATTGCCCTAGTAGCAATCTCCACTAACTTGAACTTCTCCTGCAAGCGTTTCCGTTCAAGCTTGACACGCTGGAGTTCGGCTTGGGCTTGGTCCAGAGCGAAGCCCACAGATGCTACCTCCTTCCCAAGCTCTGATAAGTGGGCTTCATAAGGGTTGAGTCTACTGGATGAAGCCATCGACTCCTCTTTCTGCATTAACCATTAACGTCTTATTAAATAAATAAGAGTAAGTTAATATATCACTCAAAAAGATTGGGTCGTTACATTCTTCCCCCCTTAAGAAATTTCGTCCCCGATATTTATACTTGAGGCCTATCCGAAAAGGTGAGGGTACTTTTGCTTCATCGTTTCCTCAGGCTCCCAAGTCGCTTCTTCGTACTTATGATTCCTCCACAACACTTTCACAAGGTGGGTAGTCTTGTTTCGTAGAACCTTGTCTCTACGGTCTAAGATCTCCACTGGCTGCTCTTCATAAGAGAGGTCATGTTCAAGTTGTACCACCACTGGGTTCAGTACATGCGAAGGGTCGGGTATGTACTTCCTCAAGAGAGATACATGGAAGACATCATGAACTTGAGCTAGGTTCGGTGGAAGTGCTAGACGATAGGCCACTGCTCCTATGCGATCAAGGATTTCATAGGGGCCAATGTACCTAGGGCTGAGCTTCCCTTTCTTCCCAAACCGCATGACTCTTTTCCATGGAGAAATTCGAAGGAAGACTTTGTCACCAACACCAAACTCCAAGTCCCTTCGACGATTGTCAGCATAGCTCTTCTGCCGACTCTGAGCAGCCTTTATGTGTTGTTGGATGGCATGAACCTGTTCTGTCATCTCTTGCACGAGATCAGGCCCAAGAAGCTTCCTCTCACCAGTTTCATCCCAACAAGTAGGAGTTCTACACCGCTTTCCATATAGAGCTTCATAGGGTGCCATCTCAATACTCGAATGGAAGCTATTGTTATAGGAGAACTCAACTAATGGGAGGTGTTGATCCCATCCACCTTTAAATTCCATTGAGCATAATCTCAGCATGTCTTCGAGTGTCTGAATAGTCCTTTCAGATTGGCCATCAGTTTGAGGATGATAGGCCGTACTAAAATTCAATTCAGTTTTCAGATCATGCTGAAGACTTCTCCAGAACTTTGATGTGAATCTTGGGTCACGATCAGATATGATGGATAGTGGTACCCCATGCAGCCTTACCACTTCCTTCACGTATATCTTGGCAAGCTGATCCAGAGAGAAATCTTCCCGAATAGAGATAAAATGGGCTGTCTTGGTGAGACGGTCCACAATAACCCATATCGCATTGTTTCCTTTGGATGTTTTTGGGAGACCAGTTACAAAGTCCATGGTGATATTATCCCACTTCCATACTGGTATGGGTAGCGGTTGTAATACCCCCTTAGGAAGTTGTCTTTCTGCCTTTACTTGCTGACACACCAGGCACCTTGTAGTGTAATCGGCAATCTCCCTCTTCATGTTATCCCACCAATAATGATCACGAAGGTCTCTATACATTTTAGTGCTTCCCGGATGTATAGAGAAAGTAGAGCTATGAGCTTCATCCATCAGTTGTTTCTTTATCTCTGGAACATATGGAACACATAGTCTTGTACGAAATTTCAATACACCTTCTTGATCAACATTGAAATCAGGGAACTTCCCATCCTTTACAGCCTCGAACTTCTCCTGCAGCAAAGGATCTTCTTTTTGAGCCTTCTTGATCTTCTCTAGTAATGAAGGTTGAGAAATCATTTGGGATAGGGTTGATGATGTCCCTTTCCTTATAATTCCCATGTCCAGTTTTACTAGATCTTTAATCAAGGTATCTCCCAGGATCCTCATTGTTGCCAGAACAACAGGATCTTTCCGGCTTAACGCATCCGTGACTTTGTTTGCTCTTCCAGGGTGATAATGAATTGAACAATCATAGTCTTTAATAAGCTCCAACCATCTCCTTTGTCTCATGTTCAATTCTTTCTGAGTGAAAATATACTTTAGACTTTGGTGGTCAGTGTATATATCACATTTCTCCCCATAAAGATAGTGCCTCCATATCTTTAGAGAAAAAACAACTGCCGCCAGCTCTAGATCATGCGTAGGATAATTCTGCTCATGAATCTTCAACTGTCGAGATGCATAAGCAATTACTTTGTCATTTTGCATGAGGACGCACCCAAGCCCTTTCAGAGATGCATCGCTAAAAATAACGAATCCTTCTCCGATAGAGGGTAGTGTTAACACTGGTGCAGTAACCAATCTCTTCTTCAGCTCTTGGAAACTTTCCTCGCATTCCTTTGTCCAGATGAACTTAACCCCTTTTCGAGTCAACTTGGTTAGCGGATTAGAAAGCCGTGAAAAGTTTTTCACAAACCTCCTATAATATCCCGCTAAACCAAGGAAACTACGAATCTCAGTTACTGTTGTGGGTTGAGGCCACTCCTCCACAACCATTGTCTTTGCAGGGTCAACCGAGATTCCTTCATTGGTTACGATGTGCCCCAAGAAAGCCACCTGTTGTAACCAAAACTCACACTTGCTGAACTTCCCAAAGAGCCTCTCCTTCCGCAGAGTTTTCAATATAACCCTTAGATGATCTTCATGCTCCTCACGACTTTTTGAATATATCAAAATATCATCAATAAAAACTATCACAAAGTTATCAAGGTAGTCCTTAAAGACTCTATTCATCAAATCCATGAAAATAGCAGGAGCATTAGTCAAGCCGAAGGGCATAACAGTAAACTCATAATGCCCATATCTTGATCGGAAGGCAGTCTTTGGAATATCTTCCTTCTTCACCCTCAGTTGATGATTACCAGATCGAAGGTCAATCTTAGAGAAGAATTGAGCCCCACGAAGTTGGTCAAATAAATCATCAATTCTTGGAAGAGGGTATTTGTTATTCACTGTGATCCCGTTCAGTTCTCTATAATCGATGCATAACCGCATTGATCCATCCTTCTTCTTCACAAAGAGAACTGGTGCTCCCCAAGGAGACACACTCGGTCGGATAAACCCCTTCTCCAACAAGTCTTGGAGTTGTTCCTTTAGCTCCTCTAGCTCCACATTTTCCATTCTATACGGAGTCTTTGATATCGGTTGAGACCCAGGTACGAGTTCAATGGAGAACTCTACCTCTCTTTCTGGGGGAGGTCCAGGTAACTCCTCATGAAATACATCCATGTATTCCTGAACAATCGGAACATCTTCAATTTGTATGCTCCCTTTCCCTTCTTCCTCATCACCGATTAACTCCATAAAGAAAGCTATAGGAGGTGCTTCTAGATAGGGATCAGTTCGGGATATCTCTCATTGGAAGATAACTGTAGGTCGTTCATTCAAGACTACTGAGATTTCCTTACTTCTGCATTTGATCTTAGCATTATACTTTGAGAGCCAGTCCATCCCTAGTATAACGTCGAATTCCATCATGGGAATGACTACTAGATTTGCGATAAGATTATGCTCACCAAAGTAAACACTAGAGTCTCTAAATACTGTTGATGCAAGGATAATCCCACATGGAGTCTTGACAGACAACTCTACCTCTAGAAGTTCGGGGGTTGATTCTATATTCCTTGAAAACTTGGAGGAAATAAAGGAATGCGTAGAACCAGAATCAAATAAAGTACTTGCTAGTTTTGAGAGGACAACAACAGTACCTGCTACCACATCGTTCGGGACTTCAACTTCAGCTGTTGTGATAGCGAAAACACGACCTTGCTCTCTTGGCCTCTGCTGAGGTTGGTGGTGATTCCCCTCCACCGCCCTCGGATTGGGACATTGGTTAGCAAAGTGCCCAAGCTGTCCACACTTGAAGCATGTGACTTCGGGTAGGGCCAGAACCATCTTTCCTCTGTCGTTAGTGTTGGGAAGCTGAGGCTTCACCTCACTATGACAATTCCGAGCAATATGGCCTCCTCTTCCACACTTGTAGCACTTGCCACTTCCGTTCAAGCAGTTCCCCAGATGATTCTTCCCACATTTATTGCATGTGGTAAGTTGCATTTGCTTTCCACCTCTTCCCTGATCAAAAGACTTCCCTAAACTGGGCTCCAACGATCTTCTCTTTTCATTTGGCTTATGAGACCACTGTGTCTCACCAAACTCCAGCTCGACTTTCATAGCACTTCGAACTATTTCTTCATAGCTATCATAGTCCCTGTTGGCTAGATTCTTCCGCAGATGAGGTCGTAGTCCACCAAAGAATCTATCAACCTTCCCATTAGGATCCATGACAAAGCTTGAGGTATAACGGGAAAGCCTTGTGAAGTTCATCTCGTAGCTTCCGACAGATTCGTTCTCCTTCTGCTTCAGCTCGAGAAACTCTTTCTCCATTTTCGTTCTCATGGAACGAGGGAAATACTTGTTAAAGAAAATCCCCCGAAATTCTTCCCACTCCATAGCTTCCATCTCTCCTCGTGGCTTCGTGTTTTTGATCAGTGACCACCACTGATCAGCTTCTCCCTCTAGGCGGTAAACAGCAAGGGTGACTTTTTCTTGTTCCGAACAATGAAGTACAGAAAAGATCTTTTCAATGGAGCTTATCCATTGTTCCGAAACCAATGGGTCAGTAGATCCACTGAATGTTGGTGGTCGTTGACGCATGAAGGACTCAACAGAGTGTTGTTCCCTTCGTGGTGAGGTCGGCCTCTCAGCTTGATTCAAGTAATTACTCATAACTTGAGTCAGTTGGTTCATCATTCTCATGAATGTTTCCATTCCGGCTTCCATCGGAGGGCCGTCAGCACATGGTGCATTGCTGTCACCATCGGCACAGTTCCTCCTATTTCCCGCCATTTTCTAAAAGAATAAAACCTTAGTAAGAAACTTATTTCATTTATGAATCCTTTAACTAAGGCTTAATGCTTAGACAATTACACTTTTCTATAATTCCTTCATAATGATTCATAAAAAGCTTGTGATTAACCAAACATATCCCCCGGGAGTGTCGTAACCAAGAGTGCAGCAAGGCCCGTTATCGCGCACCAGTTCCCGTTCGAGTCTAGCTCAAAGAGGTGTTTTCGGGTTTTACCCCTATGTACATCTGTGCCAGAGCCGCCTCTACCTGCTCGTATCCAGACAGGGATGTATTTGTTTGATAAACCACTTACTCAATACTTACCAAAATACCAGGAAGTTTTCCTATATTTAAACATTTCTATAGGGTTCTTCCTAAAGTTTTTATATCCTAATTTCCACAAATAACTAAACCATCCTTTGATACCAACTATAACATCCCGCCATTTTATAACATAAACTTTCATTTCATTACACGGAACTGAGGATCGTTAAGGTTTAGTGTCTTGGAAACAAGGATCATAATACATAAAAAAAACATAAAACATTCTTCTTAAACACTTGAAAGGCTTCTCCTTTAGTTCATCCTATGTTCATTATGCATCTCATAACCTGGGGACATACATCAAAAGAATGGGTGAGCAGAAGGCCCAGTAAGGGAAACAAGAGAAACATTTTACAAGTTGACTTTAGATACTTCAATAAGGACATGAAAAGAACTTTAAGGCATGAGAAAGAAATCATGAGATACATCATAATAAAAATAATCATTTTTCATAACATGAAGATGTGGCTACAACATTTAATATTGACAATCGTTTCGTTTCACCATGGTCCATCCCCAAGGTGTCGTTAAAAATTACCAAGGTTATTCACCAAGGCGTCGTTAAAATGGTCATCTCTAGAGATTAAGTCTTTACCCAATGCATTGGAGCGCTATCAGGGCGCACCCTTAAATTTGTCTTTATTTTCATGTGATCCACATATATCATCATCAAACATTTCATAAATAACCTATATAGCATAAAATAAATGGGTTTCATTTCATAATCATAACGTTTTAGAAACTGCTTTAAAGACATGATCTTTACGTTACTTTAAACCCACGGAAAGGGAAAGCGGGTATCATGTATGTAAATACCAGAATTTAAAATAGAACATTTTTATATATATGTGAATACCCCTTTAGAAATAGGAGCTTTGATTATTCACTTTATAACATAAAATAATTTGAGAAAAGAGAGGCATTTTGAGACGAAAATTCTGCAGCATAACGGCTATGTTACAAGGTTTTAGAAACTTTGAAAAGAGAGGGTACATGGGTTGAACAATCATAATTGACCCAAAAAAAGGTAGAGGGACAGAATAAGAAGGATATATGGACATGTTGATGCAATTTCAAGGACATACCAATTGAAATGAAAAACATGGAAGGAAGACAAAAATTTGATTTCTCTTATGAAAATTCGGCAGCCTAACGGCGTCACTTAAACTTCAACAAAAATGAATTGAACAAATAAAATAGGATCTCTCATCATATGATCATAATAGATCAGTATGATAGATATAGAGATCATACCCCAACATAATAAAAAGGAACTTGAAAGATTTGACATGAAAATCGAACTTGAAAAAAATGAGAAGGGTGAAAGAATCACTTAAACATTCGGCAGCCTAACGGCGTCACTTTAACTTTCATAAAACGAAATGATGAGAGTAAGAGGGGATCTATCGTCATATAAACATGGAAGGGCAGTAAGAGGAATATAAAAGAACATCCTCTCACATAAAAACAAGGAGAATAATAGGAATGGCATAAGATAGATTACATGAAAAGAAAGAGAGGGGTCGGATCCCTTACCTTAAAATGTGACTCTTGAAACTCAAAGGATTGGACCTTGAGGGCTTGGGGGCACCTTGGGAGGACTCTTTGGAAGGTAAGAAGACCAGAACTTCGTTGGGGGAGAGTTGGGAGTGAAAACTAAGGGAGGAAAGGGTGGGTATTTATAGGGAAAGTGAGGGGACAAAGCATTAATGGCCAAAGGACACCTCACATGTGCTTTTCTCAAACCCATGTGCTCTCCCTTGGCATTTATCATGGAGTTAGGCCACATGGGGCCCCCAAAACAATAATTCACCACCCTTGGCCGGCCAACCCTCAAAAGATCTCATGACATCATCATGACACCGTTATGATGTCATTAAACATACCGAAACCCTAAAACGGTATTTTTACTATTCACTGAAAATTCAACTTTCTCAGAATAATCCCAAAATTTCACCTTAACCAAATATCAATGCTCTGATTTCAAAAATGAAATCCATTTTATAAAAATAATTTTCTAAATATTTTTAATTTAATTTTTAAATAAAAACACTATTCATCGAAAATTCATTTTTTTCAGAAAAATCCCCAAAAATTACCTTAACATAATATCGATGCTCTGAGTTCAAAAATAAAGTCCTTTTTATAAAAATAATTTTCTAATTATTTTTAATTAAATTTTTAATTAAAAAACACTATTCATCCGAAAAACTAATACTTGAATAATAATTTATGAAACCATTATTTAACCATTTTATTGAATCACATTACTTAACCTAGGTGTCTAAATTATATTAAAACTTTCTTTGAGTGAAATTACTAATCCATTTGGTCACATTACTAATCCTAAGCGTAAAATCACTATTCATAATTTACTATTCATCAAAAATTATGTTGATCTTATTAGACTCCAAATTCCTTACTGAACACTTTTGTAGAAGACCATTTTTTGAAAATCATTACACATCATTAGTTATTTAGGGTTTACATAAATATTTTAAAATATCCCTTTTTCAAAATTCATCAATAAAATACATTCTAAAATTATCTAGACATTTGAAATTTCACAACATCACTAAAGGAAGAAATCTCAATTTATTCACCCGAAAGGATTACACAAGGAAACTAGGGTCTCATCACATAGCCTCTTATAACACTGGCATAAGACCTAAGTGTAAGGTGTGCTATGGTGAGAGAATCTGAGGGAGTCTCAGATAACATTGCCCTAGTAGCAATCTCCACTAACTTGAACTTCTCCTGCAAGTGTTTCCGTTCAAGCTTGACACGCTGGAGTTCGGCTTGGGCTTGGTCCAGAGCGAAGCCCACAGATGCTACCTCCTTCCCAAGCTCTGATAAGTGGGCTTCATAAGGGTTGAGTCTACTGGATGAAGCCATCGACTCCTCTTTCTGCATTAACCATTAACGTCTTATTAAATAAATAAGAGTATGTTAATATATCACTCAAAAAGATTGGGTCGTTACAATGTGAGAATGCGTAACCGCGTAAGGCACGGGGGTCGTGGGTTGACCACGGGGAGGGGCAGTTACACAGGGAGGTCCCTAGGGAAATTTAGGAATTAATTATGGGTTTTAAATCGTTTTAAATGGAGTAAAAGAGTTAATTTACGCTGAAACTTATGTTGCGGGAGTGGAAAAGTCAGGTACTAGAAGAATAACGAAAGGCTCGGCGAGGGGACATGGTGTCACCCTTAGGGTGCCACCGTTAGGGTGTCACCCTCACGGTGCCACCGTCACGGTGTCACCCTCACGGTGCCACTGTCATTGTTCCACCGCCACGGTGGCACCCTCACGGTGCCACCATCACGGTTCCATCGTCACGGTGTCACCTTCACAGTGCCACTGTTTTGGTGGAACCTCACTTTGGAAAAGTAATGGGCCAAGAGGGTCCTGGCCATTACATAGTGTATCTAATTCTCTATTATATTTTTGAATCATTATTCTATTATATTTCCTGATATTCCATGTTCAACTCAATGTTCTTTCTTTCAAGGAGTTTTGACTCATAAAATTAAAAAATCATTTAGGGTTTCTATATCTAACACAATTCATTAACGAATGTTTTAATATTATGAACTAATATTATCGTTTATAGTGAATCCACTACCCCTATTTACTTAAAAAATCCGATATTATTTTTGATCAATGAAACATATATTTCTTTTATTCTCTTTATTATTTCAAAATATGATTGATATCTCCCCTAAAATATAAGAGGTTTTTAATAACTCAACATGATATCATGGGTTACACTATTTCTCCTGGAGAATAATATTTTATTTCATATGATATTCCATATTCAAATCTTTGGAAATAATCATTGGTTAAATATAATCTATATTGAGTAATTCCATTCCTTTAGGGAAATTCAACTATGTTAAGAATAATTCTTCTCCTATTACATGAATTTTTACCATCTATGTCCATATTTTCTTCTTGCAACCAATATTTAACCTAAATATTTGAGATACCATTAATGTTTTATTTAATTTTACATTCATAATTTTCTCTACTATATTTCAATTTTTTTTTGTATTGTTTTCATGATTTGGGTTTCTGGAAACGGAATAAAAAACGGTTTAATTATACTTCATAATCAAAGGGTTGTCATCTAGTATTCACTTAAGATAAATTTTTTTGTTAATTTAAATTATACATTATTTATGTTTCATTATAAATGAAATATTTATAAAGGATTTCACTTCACCTTTTTGAAAATTACTTTTGAAATTTCCCATAACACCATCTTTTTAAAAAATGTTAAATGTATTTTACAAAAACACATAAATTTTTTTTCATTGAATTTAAATTTTCATATTCAAATGGAAATAACCTCACGGTATTTATGTTTTATTATTTACCCAATGATTTACATAATACCATTTTCTTTTTTGAGGAATTAAACTCATGGTATTAATTGAAACCCTTTTTTAATTCCTTACGTGGTACCAAATAAAGAATTTTTTAAGGGTTTTTTATAATAATGGGTGAGATTGACCAAATGTAAATAGTACTATTCAATTACCAAATCATGGATATAGTGAGTTATCCATGATTAAAATTATCAAAATAGTGTTTCTATTTTGGTTTCCATATTTTATATGGTAATTTTCGTTGATTATTTCTCATACCAAATGTTTATAGAAGATCTTAATATATTTTGACATCCTCAATATAATATGACATTAGTCATTAAAAAATTCATGTAGTATAGATATATCATATTTAAAATCTACAGATGATGTCTGTATATCCTGTGTTAGTAGATCATATGAATTGAGACTTATTCTCATTAAATTTAAACTTGGGGATCTCTAGTAGGTGAGATATGAAAGAACATGGAACAACTTGAGTGGGGAGGGGTGAACTAGGGTGCCAATTTTTTTCTTCTAAAGTGATAGGTCATGTTCCCATATTGGTAAGAAATAGAAAACCTCATCTGATTATAATGTGTAAAAATTAAAACATTTACAAGAAGCAAGACAACACAAAAATTTTACATAGTTCGCCACTAAGGGATAGTCCACAAAGTATATTCTGACAGTATTTCAGTCATGCCTAAATCAAATATTATTTACTAGATGTTGAAAAAAAAGATATGACATAGTCACTTTGTGTCAAGCACATTGAAGTTATGATATTTTATGGATATCAAAGTACATCCCGCGAAATAGTTCCATAGAATCCCCCAAACTTACTACTTTGAGTGATGTCTAACTCAGTTTATCTAGATGAAGATTGCTTAAATAGATTTTCATTGGATATTTTGTCTCTATCTAGCAAAAAACTCTTATTTCATTGATGTTCGGAACTGATGCACATGAAACCATCAATCAAAAAACTAGATGTTCATAACTTTTTAGAATCACACACTGGATCTTACATGGATCACCTTCAATTTCACGCATGATTTCATATTGTCGTGTAATATGACTTTCACGCAAACCTTATTTTTTTTGCAACACTTATCTTTCACACAACTCCATAATAAGTGTTATATTGTCTTTATAGACAAAAGGAACACTTTGTGTGCAATAGTTTCTATATATAACTCTTTTGTGAGAAACACTTTCATGCAGCAGAGGAACAAGATCTTCATTGGAAATGTTTGAAGTCTTGAGTGGGGGTATCCATCTATTTATATGATTTAATTACTATGGGGGTAAGATTCTCTCAGAGTGAGAAGACCCCCTTTGGATGTCGTATTGGGTGAGTAAGTTTATTCCGTGTAGCCTTGTCTTTCACGCACAGTTAAATATTTCACGAACCTTTTTTCTTTTCAATATTCTAATGAGATTATCATAAAAATCATTTAATTTTTGTTTCCAAACCACCATTAATCGTGTGCGCAACTCAATTTTCCAAAAAACACTTTTCCCCATTCTTTAATTTTTTCAACAAATAATTTAAAAAACAAAAAGAAATGACACAATAATCAATTCTATTGTCTGATAGAACTGTATGGTCCCTTTCCATTCCAAATCCTCGATCACCCATGTAAGGATTGACAATAATTGAAAACCATACTCCATTCCCATTAATGATGTCCTTGGTTCGAACAATCTTCACCTTTGGGTTTGTTGGTAATCTAAAGATAAATTCACTAAAGCACAAGGCACTATCAAAACCTAATACACAAGAAACAAATCACACAACAATCTATATCTACAGGAGAAGTGGTCAGTGTATAAAACAAGAGTGAAGGAATGAATTGGATTCTCATGTTTTGGAATGCATAAGGGTGTCCAAGATAATCACTAATGTTTTCCTCATAACACTAAATAGTTTTTTCTATTATCATTCTAGCCCTTTGTAACTCATCATTCTCCCTCATTAAAACTATGAATTTCTCCATTTTTGACAAACAATTGCGACTTCATATTTCAATTTTCTTAATACCCTTTTTAATGTTAAATTTTCCCATTATACATTCTCTTATAACAATAGCATTGAATTTACCCATTCTCCCATTTCGGAAATAATTCCAAAGACTAGTATTTGTACATTTTAAAGCTCAAAACAAACTCTCCATGGACCGTATCTCCCCCATAAAACTATATCACCTATGAAAAATTATTAAAATAGATAATATAACTGGGGAGAGGAGAAAATTTCAAACCCCCTCATGCAATGTGATGTGGTTGAACACTAAGGGTTGACTGATGTTTCTCAAACACATATGTTGCCAATGGATTTTTTAGAATGTCAGCCACTTTTTATCATTTTCAACATGATCCATTTTAATCATGCCTTGTTTAACATTGTCTTTTATATAGTGATATGTAATTTCAATATGTTTCATAAGAGAATGATTAATTTAATTATTTTTTAGATTATTCATTCTCTTATTGTAACAGCGAATCACCATTGGATGTTTCACTTCATCTCCAATAATAGTCAATTGTTACTTCATCCATAATAGGTGAGTGCAAGTCTTTATATCAGAGATATACTCACCTTTAACTATACCAATAGTAGTAATTCCATGTTTCGTACTCAACCATCATACACATTTCATTCTAGTGAAGTATGCTCCACCACTGGTGGACAATCTATCAACAACATCTCCAACCCAGTCAGCATCAGAAAATGATAAAAAATCACTATCTCTCCCTGTAGAAATGTATAAGCCATAATTGTGAGAACTTTGAATAAAAATAATTATTATTTTCAATACTATAAAAAGTTCTTCCATCATATTACATTAAATGAATGCCGCTAAGCATGTTGCAAAGAAAATATCTAGGTATGTTATAGTCATGTAAAATAATATTACAATGATTCTCCTTTACATTGTACGATACACTGATTAATCATCATTAGAATAATCCAGTTTTGTCTTAGTCGTAATTAGAGTCGTCATTTGTTTCGAATCACTCATATTGAATTTCTTCAGAAAAACCCTTTCACACATTTCAGGATAAATAAATGTGTAGTATTTACTTTGATTCAAATGAAACCCTAAAAAGTATGTGAGTTCACAAATTATAGAAATTTCATCATCTAATTTCATGTGATTGGAAAATTCATCCACTATTCCATTCCTATATCTATCAAATATAATATCATCAATGTACACCAGTACCATGATTTTATATTTCTAAGAACATTACACTTAGATATTGTGATCCACTCCTTATCTTTTAAATTCACGATTATTTAAATAACAATCAATCCAAGAGTACCATTACCATGGTTCCTGTTTCATTCCATATAGTGACTTCTTTACCTTTCAAACCCTTATTTCATCATTACCAAGAAGAAAACCCACTGGTTGTTCATTGTATACTTCTTCGTCAAGAACACTATTGAAGAAAACTGTTTTGACATCCATTTAATACAGATTTTATCCCCTTAAAATTTTCATGCAATGAAAAATCAAAATTGACTCTAGTCTTTCCATTGGAGAAAATTTTTCATCAATATCAAAACCTTCAATATTTGAATAGCCTTTACATCAGAATCACACCTTAGTTCTGATCGCATTACCTAGCTCAACGAATTTATTTTTAAATATCTGATTCATACCAGTCACATTGTGACATTCATGTATCATAATAGGATCACATGTCTCATTCCTCTCAATCTTATATAACTCTTTATTAATGTCTATAAACCATGATTCATCCTTTTAGTTTGTTTTTGGTATTTCTTGGTTAAGACATCAAAGGACTTTGCGATATGTTCAAATTTTAACATCCCATTATTTTGGTTCTTCTTGTTTCCATCCTTCGATCTTTTAGCATCACAACCAATTCCTCTCTTTCCCATGAATGTGAAAATTTGATCATCCAAACCTTATATACTCTTTAGAAACCATGATTCTATCTCTCTATCAGCTCAACATCATAGAATATTCCAATCAATATTTTCTTTTTTGTTTCCATTGAATTCAATTCACATTCACGTTTACTCTTAAGAGTGACAACTTCTTCTTTAAGACACTCTATAGTCTTGGAAATCTCCTCCAATACTGATGAAAGGTCATTGATGACCTTTTCTTGTTCTCCAATTATAAGCTTCATTCCCACTAAATATTCTTTACTTTCAATGGTTGTTGACTGTTCTTCCAGTAATTCTTCCAATCAATTAATTTAAGCTTCACGATTATCAACATATTCTGATGATTCTTCCACAACTGCTCTCCACTTTTTGAATCTATTACTTTTATTCTAAAAATTTCCAAAAGTATCCTTATGTTGAATATTTAGATCAGTATCCAAAATCAACTTATTATCTCTAGATTTATCTTTAAATGATTAAATCTTTTCAACTATATCCATAATAGATGCATGGGTTATAGATTTAAACTATGGTTCATATTAATCAATGAATTCAATATCATCATATTCTTGATTACAGACAAAACTATTTCCCTATACTATCTTTATTTATTTTTAGTCTCCCATTTGAAAAAACCATTTTTATGATTTTTTGAATTTCTCACTTTAATTTCTTCTTCATAAATCTTCCTTGAGCTGCAAGAGGTAATTTTTACAACTGTACCACAAGAAAAATTGGCCAAGGTAATCTTTCCATCAAATATACCTTTTCCTCTTTGGAATTTTTTTCCATTAAGAGAAATAATTTCATCTGTATAATTATATTCATCAACTATATCATCATACACCTCACGATTTCCATGGATTTGAAATCCATTAACTTTATCACACTAATAGTTATATCATCAGGTTTGAATATCATGTCACATGCCACCAGACTACTCAGAAGATCATCCAGATAATTTTCAGATAGATACCTTTCCTCTAGAGAAGACCCCTTTACATTGTAGTGAGATGGAATCCTTCTCAATATTTTATTCACAATGTCAATGTCTTTGATTTCTTCACCATTTCCATCTATAGATCTAACAACACTAGTGATTCAATTAAAAAAGGTATCTGCATTTTCAATAGGATGAATTTTCATGTCAAAAAACATATTGTGATAGACTTCATGTTTTTCTCCCTTAACATTGTTGTATCCTTCATAATTATTCTCCAGTTTTTCTCAAATATAATTTCTTGAAGTACAACACATCAACATTAGGTATATTTGTTCAAGAAGAGCCGCATTGAGGGAATTATGTGCTTTATCATTTGAATCATGAATTTTCCTACCTCTATCAATCATAGACAACCATGTTAGATCAGTGACCTGTATTCCTTATTTAGTGTAAAATATTACTTCTATTAAAGAGATATTAGATTATATCTGATCATATTGTTCCATACCTGAATGTTACATTCATCAAATTGAGGAAATCTTTTGATATTAACTAAATTCTCTATGACAAAAAATAATGATAGATTTAAAACTAGAAACATTTACCCTCTGATACCATTTTACGGTCCCCAGAACACCCTCAATAAGGATGGGTGAATTAGGGTGTCAACATTTTCTTCTCAAGTGATGGATATTGTTCCCATGCTGGTAGGATTCTGTTAGTCATATCTGATGGAAATTTTCATAAATTAAAACATTCACAAACAGGTTGATAACATAACAATTTTATATGGTTCACCTATAAGTGATAATCTAAGAATCATACCCCAAAGTGTGTAGGTCATACCTAAATCATTTATTCATCATTAGAAATGGAATATAAAAGTTTAGACACAATTAGCCTATTCTTGGAACACTAAAATTACATAATTTTGGGGATATAACCCTACATCCTTCAGAACACTTACATCAACTCCCCCTAACTCACTTCTTTGAGAGAAGTCTAACTCATTTTTTCTACTTGAAGTTCACTTCAAAATATTTTCAATGAAGACTTTGTCACTATATAGTAAAATATTTTTCTTGCATCGATGTCTTGAATTTATTCACTTGATAGCACATACCAGACCAACTGGTTGTTCATATCCCTCTAGAATCACACACTCAAACTTACGCGCAACACCAATTGTTGCAAATAATATTTGAGATTGTTGTGTAAGATGAAATTTATACAACAATTATTTTCCATGTTACTCTAATCTTTCTCATACCTACTCCAAAAGTTTCAAATTGACTTTTTGGATTAAAATAACACATTGCACGCAAGATTTACTTTCTGCATCTCTTTCACACACAAATCTTTCACATGGAATTGGAACATGATATTCTATAGAAAAGACTTATGTCTTGAGAGTGGGTCTCTTCCTATTTATTGGATTCTATGTCCCTAAACTTATTTTTATCTCTGATCATGCAAAACCACTTTTGATATGTTATTAGGTGCGTAAGTATCCTCTGCACAACCTTGTCTTTCAGGCACATTAAAAACTTTTTTGCACTTTTTTGATTTTCTAAATATTGATGAGATGATTCAAAAGCATTCTTTGTGTTGACGATTAAAAACCACCTTTAATATTATGCACAACTCCCTTCTCCAAAATCATTTTTCTCCATTTTCTAATTTTTGAACCAAAAAATTTGGTGAACTCTAGGAAATGATGCAACCTTCAATACTATTATATTTTTGAACTATATAAACCTTTTCCTTTCTTAGTCCTTAATATTCTATGTGAGGATTGAAAATAAAACTTATTCCATTTCTAGAAAAGAACAACCTTTGTTCCAAAATGATCATGAGGATATAAAAACCAATAGGAAAACCACATGTTTGGGGTGTTATTATTTATTACTATCCATGAACATGTGAATTGGTCTCCAAAAATGATATCATTATCAAATATTACTATTTTATCTCATACATTTATGCAAGAAAAAAACCATAAAATTCAATTCATGGGGATGTTTCTTGTGTTGGGTTAATCTTTGGGGGTATGATATTAGTTGAATAGTCAAGATATAATTTACATCTTATAAGATAATGAATTGTTAACTCATGACTTTTTTCTTAGTTTGGTAGTACATTCATTAAATCCATGGCCATGGTATAAAAATTTATATCTAGCAACGAAGGTCAATAAATAAGAATGCAATAATGGATACTGTCATAAATTGTGCATCTTTCTATATGAGACATCAAGTGACTAAAATAATTTATTACAATACATGTTTTCATATGAAGGTTTTCACTATAAGACTGCTCCTTATCTCTTTATGGGTCTAGATATTTTTCTAGACTCAACTCTTGGCCTATCAATGATATTCACTACTATTGAGAAATGATCATAGAGAGTTAAAAATAATAAAATATTCAAAATGTTATATTATTATGATTAATAAGATTTTAGGACGTGGTTTGACCCACCACTAGGTCTAAGATATGTCCAAGAATATACAATCTCCAAATAGAATAAAAATTTATATTGTTAAATTTTAATATAATTGGAATTGAATTTATTTATTAAATGTATTTACGAGAATTAAAGTAATTAAATTTAGTATTTTATATGTATAAATATTGTTTTAATATTGAATGTTCATTTAGTATTTTTGGGAATGGTGAGTTCAGTCAAAGACTCACTTTTATCATAGATTATATTTCAAATTTGTGGTAAAAATGTAAATGGTATTTATAACTCCGTCATCTAGTCATAATATATACTTTATAGTTTATATATAATGAGTAATAAAGTTTTAGGGGATGAGGAGCCTTTTATGAGTAATTTTATAACTCATTATATATAGAATGAGAGAGGCTTTCTCAGGGTCACAATTCACATGGAGTTTATGAGAGTCACTCTATCCTATCTTCTATCCTAGAGAGAGAATATATCAGCCCAAGAGATTAGGTCGAGCTCTTCTTCGTGCATCGAAGAAATTTTGATGTAGAGATCATTGAGACAATGAAGGCACATACGGTCACCACACTAGCGCCCAAAATTCTATGATCAAGACTCCAATGAATTTTTATGCGTTTATGTATTGTATAAAGAGATTTGGAATCATCAAGAAATAATTATTTATGCTGACAAGATGTCGAGCACAACTTATGGTCAAATGATGTGTATCTTTGTTTTTATTTTGTTCTTTAAATTCATCTTGTAGGATCTCTAGGATTTTAACAAGGTTGTATATCACTAGTGATGATTTAGTTACATCCATCACCGGTGGAAAATTTTAAATCTCCATCCCACCTGCTTCCTCTTCTTTCCCCATCCATGATTGTTCTGGGTGGGTCCTATCTAATCCACTCGGTCTTATATGGACTATGTGGGGACCCAATTTTTCTTAAAAGATTATATATATATAATACATGAATTGATATATGTATATATATATACACTTAAATTTAAATTTTTATCTATATATACTTTAAAATTATGTCAAAAAATTAACTTCGACTGGGTGGGAAATGAAACTTGATTGGTTGAGAAATTTTTTTATATTTATTATTTTAAATTTTTTATTATCCCTGAACATTAATTTTTGAATAGTAATTTTCATTACACAATTAATATTTCATACCATATTATCATGATCCTATATTGAGAATTATTCTTATAGTGTCCCAGGATTAACATTCCTGGATATTAAATCATTTTAGATGGATATTTTGCACATTACAAAAATACATGCCTGAGGACCATAATGTTTTATCACCATTGGAAACATGGATGACAGTATCTTCTAACTTGGAGAAATATCTAAAAATTATACCATAAAGATATTCTACATTTGTACTCCAACATAAAACACATCTTCAAAAGATGGGGAAATGAAACACAAGAAAGGGTGAGATTATATGCTTAATAAAGGTAAAGGACTATGATACGTAAGAAAAAATGAACTTAAGGGTATTAGAACGTGATAATAACATTTTAAGATCACACCCTATATATCATGATCATATACATAAGTCATGACCCAAATATTGGAATTTCAAGAGAGATAAATCTTAATTAAAACAAGATCAAAATCCAGGAAAGCATAACATTGGAAGAAGACATGAAATTGTGGCAGAAACATAAACATATAAAATCAATTCCATAGTAGTAAAGGATTACTGCCAATGTTATATTAGTGGATTGGGTTCACTCCCAAAACAATATTAGTACTCATGGTCCACCCCCAATACCATCTTTTTGGACAAAGACATTTACTAAACATGGTTCACTTCACATTCCATCCATATATTACAATAACGGGTTCACTTCCCATCCTGTTCCATCCCTATATTGTTGAACCAGGTTTACTTCCCATTGTAACCCAATATTACATAACCATGTTCACTTATTATTTCAAACCTATGTTACTGAACCATGTTAAAACCTCATTTCATCTATTTAATACTGAATCAATTTCAATCCCTTTTTATCCCTCTCACACTGTTCAAATTTCAAACCTCATTCCATCCCGTTCAAACTAAATGGAGTTTACTCCTCATTCCTGCCCAGTCAAACTGAACCGATTTCACTCCTCATTCCAACACTATCAATCTCATTGGATATGAATTTATACCCAATAAATTGTATGGACATATTGGTCTTACCCATCAAAAAATTAAATCATTCATACATGTACCAAAAAATAATAAACAATCCCTCATTTAATGACCCATAAAATGATATGGGTTTTTTAAACATCATATCATTTCCAATAAAATGATATTTGTATTATAATTATTTCATCAAATTATAATCTATGTAAAAATATATTGGTGTGTTTTTTATTTTATCATAGAATAATAAATCAATGGAAAAGAATTTTATAGGGGTTTTATCATGGTATAACTCATTGAATAGAAATGGGATTCATAAACAACTTGTCATCTTAATCATAAACCATTCAATTAAAGAGTTTGAATAGTTTCCTTGGATAATATTCCTAGTAATGAATAAACTATATCAATGGATGTAATCATATGTCATTAATTATTTTTAATGGTCATCTAAAACATTTCATGATGGAAAAAACATTTCACCTTTGAAAAATTATTTTTAAAAGACAATACAATTTGAAAAACTTTTAATTTTAAAATATCAATGAATTATTACAATGGGAGACATGAAAACCATTTTAATTTTTTTTTAAAATAATGAAAATTTTTAATACTAAATTATCATCTAAAAAAATTTTGTAATCATTTTTTAAATCATTTTTTGAACAAAACACATTCCTAATCAAAGAGATAAATAATGATAAATTTTTTTAAAAAATAATATTAATTATATTATGTAAAAAAGTGTAAAAGTGATACTAATATAAAAACATATCATGATTAATAGTGTATAATAAAATTCAGGAGATTTTTTTAGTGATGAATCAAAATATTTAATCAATGTAAGAATAATCATAAACACTTAAAAATTGATGAGATTGTATCAATAAACTATTACAAATTTTGTAACATTGAATCGTAATAAATATGAAATAATATAATTAAATGATGAATTAAATAACATTAAAAATATATAATAATGATATTTAATTACAATGGGAGTTATATACACCACATAGTAAAATAACAATGCATAAAATGACAGGTGTCTCAAGGAAGGAAAATTGTGACACATTTAATTTACAAATTTAGTAACATTTAACCCATTAACCCAATGAAAAATATATCATTAAATGGGAATGTAAATACCCTTATTTTTAAAGATATTAATCGTATAATACATTTATTGGAAGTATATACACCAAAAAAGTGAGTGGTTAATAAGGAATAATTAACAAAGAAGAAAAAGTGAGACCAAAAATACCCTTAATATATGAATAACTTTTGAGTCATGATATATGTGAAAGAATAAAATAAATTAAAACATTAAATATCATGAATTAAATGAAATAAATTATATAAAATTTCCTTGGGAAATATATAGTCCACACAACGCGAATAAGTCATGAATATAACTTATATCTCAAAAAATATAAGTGAGATGAGAGAACCATTACCTTATGTATTGATTTGTTTGGTACACATTCAAAACTACTCTGTAAAAAATATATGTTTATTCTAATTGTACCAAATAATAATATTATTATATATAATACCATATATTATTTTATTGTTACTTTATCTTACCCATTTATTAACTATTCCATTTTATTGTTATGTTTCAGGTAATAACATCTTTGTTTGTAATATATGTTTATACTTTTTATTCTTTAATCTCTTACTTAGTCATGATTTAGTTATTTAATGAATTTAAAAAATTATAGAAATATCATATATATTCAGTATAAAATTATTTATAATAATATTTAAAATATATAAATATCAAATGGAATACACCATTTTTGGATAAAATATAGAAATATAAAATCGAATACACCATTCATAGAGATGGTAGGTCACACGTTTACATGTACACTGTTTCTCTTTTCTTGTCATATTAAATGAAAGAATGTAAATAAAAATTATATATATATATATATATATATTAAAATTACAATAAAATTATTACTTCATACATATCATATACATTTACAAAATTTATATTATATACATTAAATGTAAATTTTTATTGAATCACATTGCTTTGAGGAGGAAAAACATCATATGTCCACAAGGGAAGTTATCATATTCTGAAAAATTGAAAACATGAAGGTATATGTTATATAATAATTAAATAATAATAAATAAATCACATATATCATATATATCATATAAAAATATTCATTCCATCATTATTTCCATCATTGAAATGTGTTAATGAACAAAAAAACAACATCGTTTCAGGAGTAAATAGTTCGTTTTACAGGCGAATGATGATTGTGTATCCCATTTTATAGATTTTTGTGTAGGTTTAGGTAAAAAAAATTAACATAACATTATCTCTGTATATTTATAATACTTAGGTTAATATATAATCATGTAATAATGGTAATTGAGGTTCTAGAGAAATAAATAAAACAAAATTTCTTGTTGAAGGATGTTACGTATTCTTTGGGTAATTTATTTTGGTTTGAACCAAATGACTAACATGGATTGCAATATTCCTAAATTATTACATAAATTATGAGAGGAGGTAATTTTAGAGTGTATGTAACATCCCAGATAAATAAAGAATAAGATATATTTCTTATTTATTAATATTTTTTAATTAAATATTAATATTACTTTAAAGGGGTTTCTATGTTCGATAGTGTACCTCATATGCAACAATGGGTTTATTTGGAATCTTACGTTGGACACTAATAATATAATATTATTTTTTTAAATGGTAGTTAACTCCTAGCCTTTGTATAGGTTTGAATGAATAAAACTAACTACAATATGATTATACATGATTGGTAAATGTATTTACATTATCCAATAAAAAGTTTGAGGCTTAAAATGTGAATGAATCTAATTTTAAGCATAATTTACATTAAAAGGCCGATTTATCACATTTTAATAGAGAACCATTTTTAAATCTAGTTTTGGTTACGTTAATAAATTCTATATGACCAAATAAAATCCTTCTTTAAAATGGGGACATCAAAATTTACTTTGGGTATTTTTTGGAATTTTTCGGATAAGGTTCATTTTTTAATGAATAGTTTGAAATATTGTATTTTAATTCAAAAGTGCCTTTTAATCTAAGTTATTTAGATGGTTAGATTATCTTTGTAACTGGTTTTAAAGTGAAATTAATTTTTTTTACCATTTTATACAATGTTGGTCATTGTAAATAATTTTACATTGAAATTGGACATAAAAAAATATCAATCTCTTGATAGTAATTATTTCCTAAAAACAAGGTATTTGTTTTAACAAGAGGAATTAATTTAAAAATTAATTAATGACACTTTTATGTTTTTAATTTGGGAAAATAGACATCATTTTTGAATTTAGAATATCAAATATATCTTAGCCTGAATTTTTGGTATTTTTCTGAGAAACATCTATTTTTTATGAATAGTGAAACCACTTAGTAGTAGTTAGAAACCCAAATTTTTGATTTAAATGAACTTTTACTGCTTCTGCGAATTGAATTTCGAAAATACGACATACATGGTAGTTATAAAGAACTATAATTTGGTTCAATAAGGTGAAAATATTTTTTGGTGAATAGTAATTTTTGACTTTTATTTACCACGGTTAAAGGTAAATAAGGTAATTCAAGGTAAAAAGAATATTATAATAATTCAAAATTACCATAACACTTGTCCATAACTTATTTTTTGAGTCATTTATGACCATGGGCATCCTTGGGTGGATTTTGGGACCCCATCGAGCCACTTGAGAGTGATAATGACAATTTGGATTAATTAATTTAATAAAGACAAAGTTGACATTAACAAAAATATTTTAGTAATTAATTTTTATATGGTGTTATATAAATTATCCTTTGGAAAATAAATATTAATTGGAAGGATAATAAGATTTCCTATATCATGATATTTTTTTATAATTTTTGGACATCAAATAAATTACATTATTAATGGCACAATAATAATGCAGTATTTACATCATTAATAAATGATTTAAATAAATAAGATTATAATGATTAAAATATTATTCACAAAATGTTCCTAATTATTATTGGATGATTTTATTTCGACAATGAGTCATCTTATCTTCATCTTTAATGAATTTTGGACCTTTTAAATAGAAGATAAGTTTATAATTAAATAATAGTTTCACACTTTCCTAAAGATCTCCTCCTCCCCGTTGTAAAAGGAGACCACTTCTAACAAACTCTTCACACCTCTCAATCTATTTAGATCATACAAACTCTGCGAATTTAAGCTCCATGTATCCCTATACTCCCTATATAATCCTTACCTTAGGCATAAGGCACTTCAAGAAGTCCTTTTGGTTCAAACCAAAGGAAGTTACCCAAATTAAATGTAACCGTTTCTCTTAAATTATTTTCTTTTATTTTACTTCCCCAACCCCTAAAATATATTAATTCCATTATTTTGTAACAACAACAGTATCCCCAATATACTAGTATTTTTTTATGAGAAGGATTCTAACTAAACATACACACACCTCCATCTAATGGGGGAAGAACATAATGTTTCTGTGGATGGCAAACCAACGCCTCCCGAAATGATGATTGTTTGATTATCTCCTACTGCCTCCCATGGTGGCCATTATGATGGAACTATATTTACATATGATATATATTATGTTTATTTCTTCTTTATGATTTTGTATTTTCCATTTATTGCATGCCTTTATGGTTTTGATAGTGGGTAAAAACGATAATATCATTTCAGGAAGTGCGGACTACCGCCCCCTCAAAGTGATGTGTCTCATTAATGCCCTACGTGGGATGTATAAAGGATAGATTTAATGATACTATATATGATATTATACTGTGATTATAATATAACTATGTATCAATATTCTTTAATTTTATTAAATTAAGAAATATAAATTAAAGTAGCGTTCATGCGTACGTAGGGCTTACCGTCTCCATGAATGGTGAGTTTCATTTCTTACATCCATATGTTATGTAATATTATAAATACATGTATATTATGGATATATATGATATATATGATTTATAAATCAGGAATATCATTCTGGATATACTGAACCTTTGACCACATGAACAACATGTAATTATATGAATTCCATTTTTGACCCAAGTGTCAAATATCGACAAAACGATCACTATTATAATTAATGATTACATAACATTTATAAGATGGTAATATGTGATATAAAAGGGATAATAAACTTGAAAAAGGTTCTTAAGAAAGTATAAATTATCTTTAGTTTATTATTCAGGATATTAAAGAACGAATGAGTCATGTCAGAAAGGAGGTAAGGGACTTCATCTCAATATCCTTTTATTGGGGCATATTTTTTTCTAATACAAGACCTTCTTTTATACGCTGTATAAAACACCTTTGACTATTCATTTCATTCAATGGGAATCTTTTCCTATGAAGCGTTTTAGTAAATAAAAAAAGTAATTTTTCTTTTAACGTACGCGGTGACAAGACCTTTTCCGCCACCACGAGTATTATTTGATCTTTGGCTTCCTCAACAAGAAGGAATGTTTTTAAATGTAAATAAATACCATATAATCTTTTATATATTTTGGTATTGAAAATGGTTTTCATAATGGACTTGTTATGTCAATATATTTAAGTGATATATTGTGATTGAAATGTGGAAATGTTTTCTTTCCTTTATAATTGTTTTTTGTGTTATGATTTTATAATGGTACTTGGAAATTTGATGGGTGGTTACATGATAAACCAAATGACTGGTGGTTCCGTGAATATTAGGATGGGTTGTTTTGTTATAACCTCCAATGCATTGGGTATGGAATTTAACCGTATGGCTATTCCATTTAGTGATATTTGTGGAAGTCAGCCGTATGGTTATTCCATCTAAGTATATTTATGTCCCAAGCTACCTTTATATGTTATGTGTTCTTTATATGGGTTTTATGGTAATCTTTTGTTTAAAAATTTTTATTTAATGATATTTTATTCAGTAAAAAGTATTTACTACTTCAAAAAGGTGAAAAGTATTAATTATGTTAAATTATTCATGGTTTACTTGTTGTTTTGAAAAACTAATTGGTTTTCTTCTTTGTGTATCCCTTAATGATCTTTTTATGCTCATCCCATGTTTTTGAAATGTTTTTTACAAGACGTAATTTGGAAAAGGTTCAGGGATGGGATCAAGGAAAAGTCATGCTATCTTGAACTTAGAACTTGAAATGACTCTTTTTTAAAGAGTTTTTATTTTATGAAAAAAATGGAAACTGTGTAGAAGTGTCTACTTTGTAATATTTTGAAATGACATAGTTATGGACTAACTCTCTAAAACTCTAAACCTGAATAGATACTTAATGTGAAGTTTTAATTTAATTCAATATTAATCAAGGTTTAATGTCGTGTCCTTATAGTTGGTATCATTGGTCGGTTTAGATAACTTTAGCTGTTAGGGTATTGTTATAGTAATATCCATAAAGTAATTTATGTTAATATTGAAATCATATAGAATTTCCAGATTACTATATTGCTTCGCATAAGATATTTTTTTGTTCAGAATGGTTCTTCGTAGAGGAAATAGGGCAGCTTTGTTGGGACGACATCAGGAGGAAGACAACCTTCCAAATCAGCAACATGGGATGGTCGGAATCGGAACTGAACGGTTTGTTACAATGATGGAACTATTGAATCAGGATATAAATGGTGGTGGTATCCATGTACAAGATCATCTAGATCAACCATAGAGAAACATGTCAGTAGTGGAGCATTTCATGAGAAAACATCCCGCATCATCCAGAGGATCATGTAACCCTGTTCTAGCTAAAGGGTGGATTAAAGAATTGGAGAAGATTTTGATGACATTGGTTGTTCAGAACATCAAAAGGTTTGTCTTGCTATATTACATTTTGAAGGTGAAGCTGATCTGGGGTTGTCAATGGTGAAAAATATCAGGGATAGTGAGGATATTTATGCTCTTGATTGTGATGAATTCAAAGGTATGTTTCATGGGAAATATTTTCCTACGGTAGTTCATCTTAGGATGGGGAAAAAATTCCTGGAATTGAGGCCAGAGGATGACTCAGTGGCTGCTTATGAAGAAAAATTCACTCGACTGGAAAGGTATTCTCAAAATTTTAATGAGATCATGATAGTAAAATCAACCAATTTTACTCCAGATTAAATCCAAAGTATTTAAGGGATTTAGCTTCTCGTGAGTTCAAAAGTTATGAAAAACATGTTTATTGTGCGGAGAAGGTGGAAATTGAGTTTTTTGATGATCAGATATTCTTTGACAAACAGGAGAATAAGAGGTTGAGGTCGCAAGAGAAAGGTAAGAACTCTTCAAAAAAGTCGGATTGTATGAATCTTAAGTTTATAGTTTGTGAAAATTGTGATAAAAAGCATACTGGGGAATGTCTTTTGAATTATGGTAAGTGATACTGATGTGGTAAAATGGGACATAAGGCTCGTAATTGCACTGAAAAAGGTCAGGGTAATGGTATTACAAAATCTGATTTATATTCAGTAAAATGTATTAAGTGCAATGAAATGGGTCATTCTGAAAATGAGTGTCCAAAAAAGAACTCAACCAAAGGTAAGCTGCCGGACTACAAGTAGAAAGGGGTGGTGAAATCCTTTGCAACTACTTCAGCAGATGTTGGTCCATCAAATGAAGTTGTGTCAGGTACACTGTTTGTTTGTTCAGATTATGCCAATGTGTTGTTTGATTCAGGGTCTACACACTCTTTCATTTCTAAGAAATTTTCTAGTAAATTCGGAATTCCATATCAGGATATGAATACTTAACAAACTATAAAAACAACTGGAAGAAATATTGGGAAAAAAGAAAACATAAGAACATTCATGTCCTTATTTGCCGAAATAATCTACTTGTAAACCTTATTTTATTGCCTCTAATAGAGTTTGATGTTATATTGGGCATGGATTGGCTTTCTTTTTATCATTATATGATTTACTGTAGAGCTAAAGAGGTTTCTTTTCAGAATTATTTTCAGTTTGTATACAAAAATGAACCCTTGTTGTTGATAACATATCAGGAAGCTGAGAAACTAGTAAAAGTTGTAAATGAATTTTACCTTGCACATATTGTTGAAATCAAAGTAACAGTTCAGATTAATGATGTGCCAGTGTTAAATGAGTACCTTGATGTACTTTCTGATGAGTTTCCTGGTATTATACCTGATCGGGAAGTTCAATTTATTGTTGAATTAGTTCCTGATGCTAATCCAATTTCAAAACCCCCTTATTTAATGGCTCAAATTGAATTTTTAGAGTTAATGAAGCAATCACAAGAGTTATTAGATAAAGGTTTCATTCGACCTAGCACATCCCCATGGGGTGCTCCTGTCTTTTTTGTGAAAAAGAAATATGGTTCAATGAGACATTCCATTGATTATATAGCATTGAATAACATCACTATTAAGAATAAGTATCCTTTGCCTCATATCGATGATTTGTTTGATCAGCTCCATAGAGCTCAGTATTTTTCAAAGATTGACATGAGGTCGGGGTAAAATCAATTGGAAGTAAAGGAAGAAGACATTCCAAAGACATCGTTTCGTACTAGATATGGCTATTATGAATTTTTAGTTATGCCTTTTGGGTTAACCAATGAACTGGCTGTATTCATGGATATTATGAATAGAATTTTCCTTGAGTTCTTGGATAAATTTGTGGTTGTGTTCATTGATGATATTTTGGTTTACTACAAAAGTTAAGAGGGGCATGAAAGTCATTTAAGGGTTGTCTTGAAATCCTTAAAGGAAAATAAACTATTTGGGAAACTCAGCAAGTGTGAGTTTTGGATACAACAAATTTCTTTACTTGGTCACATTTTTTCAAAAAATTACATAATTATTGATCCTGCTAAAACGAAAGTTGTTGAAGAATGGAAAAGAGCCAAAAATATAATCGAGATTCATAGATTTCTTGGATTGGTAGGTTATTAATATAAAATTATTGAAATGTTTTCATGGTTATCTAGTCCAATGACTAAGTTAACTTGAAAATGTGTTAATTTCATCTGGACAAAAGAATGTGATGATTGTTTCCAAGAATTGAAAAGAAGATTAGTGAATGCTCCAGTTTTGGAACTACCTTCCAGAAATGGTGAGTTTGTTATCTACAGTGATGCTTCATTGAAAGGACGTGGATGGGTCCTTATGCAGAATGATCTGGTAATTGCTTATGATTCACGTCATTTGAAACCTCATGAGTTAAATTACCCTACACATGATTTGGAATTAGCGGCTTTCTCTTTTCCTTTAAAAATTTGGAGGAATCAATTGTATGGAGCGAAGTGTGAAATATATACTGATCACAAAAGTTTCAAGTATATATTCACTCAGAAATAATTGATCATGAGAAAGAGGAGATGGTTGGAATTAATCAAAGATTATGATTTTACGATCCTTTATCATCCGGGGAATGAAAATAAAGTCGGTGATGCTTTGAGTTAAAAATTTAATACTTTATTAACCATGTAACATTTGTAATGAGATCCTTTGGTTTTTTGATTTGATGAAATTTGGAATAGAAGTAGTTTTTTAGGAAATTATTCTGTTTTTTTCAGGTGTCAGTGAAATCATCTCTATCATACATAATTAAGCAAGCGCAGAAGGAAGACAGTGAGTTGTAGAAAAAGGTTTTGTTGGTTCAAAAGGGTATGTTGCATGATTTTAACGTTGATAAAGATTGTTTTTTGATATTTGGAAAGAGATTATGTGTTCCTTGTGATTCCCAATTGAAGAATGAGTTGTTATGTGAAGCTCATAGTTCTCTGTTTTCAGTTCATCCTTGCATTACTAAGATGTACAGAGATCTTCGGGAGTATTACTGGTGTGATGGAATAAAAAGAGATATTGTAGATTTTACTATGAAGTGTTTGACTTGTCAGTTGGTAAAATCAGTGCGACAGTTACAGAAAAGAATGCTTCAGCCTTTACTGGTACCATAGTGGAAATTGGAAAATATTTCCATGGAGTTTTTTGTGGGATTACCAAATACATCTCGAGTTAATAATGCTATCTGGGTTATAGTTGATCAATTGACTAAATCTGCTCATTTCCTTCCTATTGGAGATACTTGGCCTTTAGGTAAAGCCCAGACCCCAATGACCCAGAGTCGGTGCATTATTAAATAACATTGGCATGATCACAAATGACCAAGTCTCAAAAGGCCGATTAGTTTAGTAGTCTTGGAAACACAAGATATATTCATAAGTCTTACATTACATCATAAAGTAAAAAAACAACAACAACATCTTTTCTTCATATCCCTTCATACTATTCCTGTAGGTCATACATAAATTACTTCTTCACATCCTAGGAAAAATAAAACATTGAAAGGGGTGATCTCAGATGCTAAGTAAGGATACCAATATAGCGTAAACTTTCCTAAATAACCATAAACATTTAAGGCAATGTATAACTAAAACAAAATCCTTTTAGACATAAACTACAACATAATATGGCAAATATAAAATGAAATAATTCCATTTAACTATTCACATGGATATTCTACTAGTCGAATTATCACATGTAATATCAATAACCACTTTCATAATGATGGATTGCATAATGCCAGACTATCATAACCAAACAGCCAATGCCTCATGCCAAGACTACTAAAAAGATTTTGTCAAGGTCTTGTGCGAAGAAAATAGTTTGTCTCAGGAGACCTACCGATGCATCTAGGAGCTATAGCGGGCTCCATCTGTCACTTACTAAGTCCAATGCATTCCTCATATGAACAAGTTTAAACATAACATAAACATTCGTATTAAAACTAGCATATGAAATGTAAATACTTTCTAAAAAACCATGAATGGTATAAAAATAACACATACAAAGTCAAACATATCACAAAAACTTCAAAACAATATGTAAGTTTTGTATCATAATAAATCAACTTCAAATAAGCTTAAAATCCATCAAACGATGTTGACATAGATGAAATAAAAATTATTTGAGATAAATGTCAATATTTTTGAAATAATTTAAAAGTAAAATAATTATAAAATAAAACATTTTCTTTGAAAATATTCTTATAATCTTGTAAGGAAAGTTTATAAGATTTTATAACGGTGGAAAATATCCGCACTCGACGTATAAGTTAAAAAAGATATTCTTACCTTAATTCTGTCGAAAAGGTTAAAAAGGACCTTGTTTGGAAAATGGGAAAAACATTCCTTTATAAATTTCTTATAAAAAGTCAAAAAACAGTATAAATGACATTAAAAAATATTCTATAAAATAGTAATAATATTTTGAAATAAATTTTTAAGAAACATTGATGTGGATGATAAAGAGGTCCTTGTAGATAATTACTTATAAACAACCTCGGATAATTAAGAGATTGTGAAATAAACCCTTACCTTATAGTTTTCCATAGTCGAGAGTAGGTTAAACTCATGTATAATGGTGAAATAATTGTTATTAAATTATACATGAATCATTTAAATTAATATGATATCTTATATGATCTTTTAATATTGCATTGTTAATAATATCTTTGTTTTATCGTTGTTTCGGGTGTTAACATTATCGTTTTATTTTATATGTTTTGTTACATAAGACATGTTTGTTAAGAATAAGTTGTATCTTATTCATATCCAGAATGATATCAAGTCTTTAAAAATTATTTTTAATCATCAAATGAGAATTATAATTGAATGGATACGATGGAGACTGAATCTCATCACGTTCAGGGAGACGGTAGTCTGTACGTATGCATGAGCGATAATATCATTATTTTGATATGAGAATAATATATAATTGGATGGTATATCATATATAAAGCATAATTATAATGTTATATCTATTATTTACATTAATTAAAAATCATTATTATACACATCCAAATAATAATGTATTGAATAACAATTACACCACGATGTGGAGATAGTAGGCCGTACGTACACACGTATGGTGACAATTCATTAAAAGGATGGATAGAATACTGAATATAATTGTACCATATTTATAATAACATCACATTATATAGAAGATAATAGATCCATTATTTTATAATGGAAATAGAAAATAAAGAAGAAGTTGAAGAAGAAAGGAACTTGAAAGAGGGTGGTCAAAACATTACCTCTTTTCGGGTTTTTCCTATTTATTTGAACAAAAAGGCTCCATAGGTTGGATTTATGATCAAAAAAAGGCCTCTAGGTTGAATTGAGGGAAGTTGAAAGAATAATTGGGCAGGGTTTTGCCTAACCAAAAGGCTTTTAAGGTGTGAAGAATTGGTTAGAAGTGGTGTCCTTTTATAAGGGGGCAGAGGGGCTCTTTAGGAAAAACTTAAAGTATTATTTTATAATAAATTTATATTCGTTTTTTAATGGATCCAAAATGGATTATTCAAAGTCTAAGGTGGGTATGGGTCGAAATCCTTTCAGCCAATATATTTTAGACCGTTTTGGGTAATTATATATACCTTATCTTTTTGTTTTAACTCTTAGTTAATTAGTTTCACATTTACCACGTCACTTTGTATTTTTATATTATATAGATAATAAACGTACTATATACATCCAAGAGACCCCCAAGTGGTCCGTTAATGATACACCTATCATTAAATAAGTCCATTGGCCGAACCATAGATTTTTAGGAATAGAATATCAATTAATAATATAATATTTGTTTTCAAAACTCTTTTATGTCAATTTTAACACTATTGGGTATTCTGTTTTCGATAATATCATAACAACATTATTACTTCGAAAAAAATTTATATAACCAATCTTAATATGTCATATTAACCTATAAAATTATTGGAATTCATAAAATGTCTCAAATTACATTTATTTTGTTATTTATAATATCAATTATTTTAATATTTCATTAACTAGGTAATTACTACATCACCATTGTGTCATAAATAAATTAAAATTTTAATATATAAAAATTATAAATAAAATACCATTATGTAGGAAATATTTTTATCTTTCTAGGGAATATTTACAATCGAATTTATTTTTTTTATAACCCTATATTAAGAATGTTTGAGTAATTAAACATTGATTTAAACTCTTTTAACTCTTCTTTGAATTAAATAATAATTAATGTAACAATCTAATAAATGTGGACCTAAATGATAATATTATATTCCTAAGGTTGTTTTTGGTCGAGATAAACTTCCCAATAGAATTAGGACAGGTGTTAGGGTAATATTAATATCAATTTTACCCTTAATTACCCTATTTACTTTTAACCGTGTTAAATAAAAGTAAAAAGTTACTATTCACAAAAAATTATTTTCATCTCATTGAACCACATTTTACTCCTTGATATTAATAGTGTCTCTTGGATTTTCGAAATTCCACTCACAGAAGTGGTAAAATTATGTTTTATGTGAATTTCCAAATTCTCTTAGGAGGTGGGTAAAAGACGGTGAAAAGTTCAATAAAATTTTTATATATCTAAAATTATTCTGAACTAACTTCAATGAATTACATTGAACATATATCGGTATTATGTATCTATTTTGACCTTAATTAATTTTAAATAAAATATATAATTATTTAAATAAAAATTCTATTTTAAACTATAGCTTAGTGTTTTTTCACTATTCATAAAAAATGTAATGTTTTCAGAAAAAAACCAAAATTCCACCGGTAGGTTAATTTCAATTTTCAGAATCCAAAAATGAAGTCCATTTTGAATGATAAAATTTATAAAATTACAAAAAGTGGGTATTACTATTCATAACGGCTAGTTTGATTGGTTGTGGTGTGTGTTAGAACTCGAAGTTGCGCACAACACACGCTACTGTATTATTCAAAGAGAAGTGTCCCGTGGAATATTGAGGTGTTACATTCTCCCCTCATTCAAATAATTTCCCCCTCGAAATTTCTATAATAATACCTCATGAAAAGACTTGGGTGATTCTTCATCATAAGTTCCTCAGGATCCCACGTTGCCTCTTCCATCTTATGGTTTCTCCATAGAACTTTTACCAGACGAGTCGTCTGGTTTCTTACCACTTGTTCTCTGGTATGAAGAACCCTGATGGGTTCTTCTTAATAAGAAAAATCAGGTTCCAGTTCTAATTCCTCATAGGTGAGTACATGCGTTGGGTCAGGCATGTATTTTCTCAACGGTGATACATGGAACACATCGTGAACTTTGGAGAGATTTGGCGGCATTGCCAAACGGTAAGCTACAGCCCCAATTCATTCTAGAATTTTGAATGGTCTTATATACCTAGGACTCAATTTTCCCTTCATACCGAAACGTATAACACCCTTCAATGGAGATACCTTCAAGAAAACATGATCTCCTACCTGAAATTTCAAATCATTCCTTCGAATATCAGCCTAACTCTTCTGCCTACTTTGAGCTGCTTTGATGTGGTTTTTGATTACCTTTACCTTTTTTATCATTTCCTCCACCAGTTTTGGGCCTAAAAGTTTTCTTTCGCCAACGTCATCCCAACAGGTTGGTGTGTGACATCTCTTTTCGTATAACACTTTATATGGTGCCATCTGAAGACTTGAATGAAATCTATTATTAAAGGAAAATTCAACCGGAGGTAAATATTGATCCCACATACCCGAAAAGTCAAGTGAGCATGATCTCAACTTGTCTTCTACGGTTTGAATAGTCCGTTTTGATTTTCCATCTGTTTGAGGGTGGTAGGCAGTGCTCAAACAAAGTTCAGTATCCAAGGCCTTCTGAAGAATCTTCTAGAATGATTGAATTAAAACAGGGATCACGATCAGAAACAATCGATAGAGGTACTCCATGAAGTCTCACAACTTCATTAATATATAGTCTTGCTAGACTTTCCAGTGGTAGATCTTCTCTTATAGGAAGAGAATGTGCTAACTTGGTAAGAAGATCAACAATAACCCATATTGCATCGTTCCTTCTAGGAGTCTTTGGTATCCCCATGATAAATTCCATCGTAATATTGTCCAATTTCCACTCCGGTATCGGAAGAGGTTTCATGACTCCTCCAGACTGTTGCCTTCTAGCTTTCACTTGTTGACAAACCATACATCTTGACAAAAAATTGGCAATCTCCCTCTTCATGTTGTCCCACCAAAAATTTTCCTTCAAATCTCTATACCTTTTGGTGCTCCTAGGGTGTATTGAGAAATTGGAGCTATGAGCATCATCTAAAAATTCCCTTGTAAGATCAGGTATATTGGGAAGACAAAGACTCTTCTCAAATTTCAGAATTCCTTCTTCATACACAAAGTGTCTCAATCTCCCACCTTTCACAGCTTTAATCTTATTTTTAAATTCGTCATCATTGGTCTGAGAACTCTTTATCCTTTCTAATAAAGATGGTTTGGTAACCTTTGGAAAAAGCACTGAAGATTCATCTTCCATGGTTATTCCCATGTCCATCTTCACTAGATCCATAAAAATTGGATCCCTTTAAATTCTCATCATGTTAAAAACTCCATGTTCTTTTTTTTCTCAAAGCATATGCCACCTTATTTTCCTTCTCGGGTGGTAGTGTATCGTGCAATCATAATCCTTGAGTAGTTCAAGTCATCGCCTTTTCCTCATGTTGAGTTCTTTCTGTGAGAAATGTACTCCAAACTCTTGTGATCAGTATAAATCTCACATTTTTCACCATAGAGATAATGTCTCCATATCTTCAAAGAAAAGATTACAACAGCTAACTCAAGATCATGAGTAGGATAGTTTTGCTCATGAATTTTTAGCTTTCGTGATTCATAGGAAATAACCCTATCATTCTGCATAAGGACACAACCGAGTCCTTTCATTGATGCATCTCTATAAATAACAAACCCATAATTCCCCAATGGTAGAGTCAAAATAGAGGCATTGACTAATCTTCTTTTCAGTTCTTCAAAAAATTCTTCACACTCATTTGTCCAAAAAAAATTTAACCCCATTACATATGAGCTTCATTAATGGGTTAACCAATCGGGAAAAATTCTGGACGAAATGTCGATAATAACCTGCTAAACCAATAAAACTGTGTACCTCAAATATACTCGTTGGTGCTGGCCATTCATGGACTGGCTTGGTCTTAGAAGGATCAATAGAGATTCCATCCATAGAGACAATATGGCCAAGAAAATAACTCTCCTGAAGTCAGAATTCACACATGCTAAACATCCCGTATAATTCATGTCTTCTCAGAGTCATCAATATAATGCGCATGTGATTTTCATGATCTTCGTAGCTTTTGGAATATACCAAGATATCACCAATAAATACCACCACCAAATCATCGAGATATTCTTTGAAAACTCTATTAATTAGATCCATGAATACATAGGGTGCATTAGTCAATCCAAAAGGCATTACTATAAACTCTTAATGCTCGAACCTGGTTCAAAATGTTGTCTTCAGAATGTCTTCCTTCTTCAAACACAACTGATGGTATCCAGATCAAAGGTCAGTATTTGAAAATTATTGAGCTCCATGTAGTTGGTCAAATAAATCATTAATGTGAGGTATGAGATACTTGTTCTTTATTTTTATAGCATTGATCTCCCTATAGTCGATACAAAACCTCATAGATCCATCTTTCTTCTTAACAAAAAGGGCAGGGGCTCCCCATGGAGAAACAATAGGGCTAATAAATCCCTTATCGCTCAATTCCTCTAGTTGTTTCCTTAGTTCAACTAATTCCACAGTTTCCATTCTATAAAGGGTTTTCGATATGTTCCTGGAACTTGGAATTAAAACAATGGAAAACTCAATTTATCGTTCTGAAGGATGTCCACGTAAATCTTCGGGAAACACATCTACATATTCTTTCACAATAGGTACATCCTCTATTTTAACCTTCCTTTCCTTACCCATGTTCATTTCATTCTCTTCCTCCCCAATAATTGAATTTAGTTGAGCTACTAGGGGTGGATCTAGACAAGAACATGGTGGTGACGATTCTACTCTAATGATAAGGTGTTCTTTATCGTGATCATCTAATATTATTACTTTCTTCTTATTAAAATAAATCTTCGCATCATAGTTTGAAAGCTCATCCATACCAAGGATTATATAAAACTCAACCATATGTTTGACGATGAGATCAGTAGATAAAAAAAATTTATATGATCTAATGGGAACTGATTCACAGAACATTATTGCAATGATACTTCTCTTAGGAGTTTTAACTGACAACTCCTTTGTTAAATCAAATTGGAAATTTCTAATTTTTTTAGCAAACTGGGAAGATATGAAATAATGTGATGATCCAGAATCAAATAATACATTTTCTAAACTTGACGAAACCATTTAATTACCTACCCCCTCGTCTTTCGGAGCTTCTACCTCAGCAGTAGTGATAGCATAATATTAGCCTTGATCCTTTGGCCTTTTCTATGGTAATTTCCCCTGACGCTTAGGACATTAATTTAAATAATGTCATATCTCTCTGCAGTTGTACCATTTAACATCGGTAGCTTCTTTCTTCCCCCTGCAATCACGAGCTTGGTGGCCTTTTTCACCACACTTGTAACAGACTCCCATTCCATTCAAGCAAGTACTAGGGTGTTTCTTCCCACATTTGCTGCAGGATGGATATTTAACTTCTCCCTTCTTCCCCTTATTTTCATTCCCAGAGTGATCAGAAGATCTCTTCTTCTCTTTCATTTCTTTAAATTCATAAGACATAGAGAATTCTTTTTCTGTCTTGATAGCACAATAGACAATATCTTCGTACGACAAGAAGGATTGTGACACTAATGCTCGACGAAAAATTGGTTTTAACCCATCAATGAAACAATCAATCTTACTTCTTGGGTTACGTATATAATCTCCATCATACCTTGCTAACTTTGTAAAGTTTGCATCATACATCGCGACATTCTCATCCTCCTTTTGTCTCAGACTCAGAAATTGCCTTTCCATATCGGCTTGATGGTCACGAGGAAATTATTTTTCTAAGAAAATCTCTTTGATCTCTCTCCATTCCATATTTTATACTTCATCATCTTCTTTTTTGTTTTGTATCAATGACCACCATTGATCAGCATCTCCAATGAGGCGATAAAATTCCATGATAACTTTCACCCTTTCACTACTCCCTAAAGCCTGAACAATTTTTTTCTAAGGAACGTATCCATTTCTCATCTACCAATGGATTTGTACTCCCATCCAATTTTGGTTGTCTTTGCCTCATGAAGCGATATAACATTGATCCTACACGCTGTGGATCAGGGTGCTCTATATGGGTAAAGTTATTATTCATTACCTGAATGAGTTGTCTCAGTATGGTGATTAGCTGACCAGCACCAGTTGCATCACCATCTCCACAATAATTATCTTGAGTAGGAGGGAAATCCCTACATGGAGTGTGTGCATTGATACTGTTTCCATTCCTTCCACTTGGCGCTATTTCTAAACAATGGCATAAACTAGATTAGTTTATGAATATAAATACATAATTTCAAACTTTTAAAACACATAACATAAATTTAACAGTTTATGGGTATAATCCATAATCATAAAAAAATTCTTTGTGGAGGTATATGCTCATAAACCCTTCATAATGGTTTTTAATGAAAATGAGAATTATCCTAAGCATATCCCCTGGGAGTGTAGTAACCAAGAGTGTAGCAAGGCCCGTTGTTGTGCACCAGTTCCCATTCGAGTCTAGCTCAAAGCATTGTTTTCGGGTTTTATCCCTAGGTACATTTGTGCCAGAGCTGCCTCTACGTGCTCGTATTCAGACATGGATGTATTGCTCGAAAAACTCACAAAATCTCTACAATACCTAAATTCTAGGAAGTTCTTCTATACTAATCCTCAAAGTCCATCTTAGGTATATGTTCTCTAATCAGAGTTTATCTAAATCTAGCTCCCATGTTTTGTAATAAACTTCCTATGATACCAACTGTAACGCCCTGACCCTAGTTACCCAAAGTCGGTGCATTGTTACATAACATTGACATGATCACAAAAGACCATGTCTCGAAAGACCGATTAATTTAGTATTCTTAGAAACACTAGATATATTCATATGTCTTATATTACATCATAAAGTAAAAAAACTACAGCAACATCTTGTCTTCATATCCCCTCATACTATTCCTGCAGGTCATTCATAAATTTCGTTTTCACATCCTAGGAAAAATAAAACATTGAAAGGGGTGAGCTTAGGTGCTCAGTAAGGATACCAATATAGAGTAAACTTTCATAAATAAGCATATACATTTAAGGAAATGTATAACTAAAACAAAATCATTTGAAAGTTGAACATCAGCATAAAATGGAAAAGATAAAATGAAATAATGCCATTTACTTATTCACATTGATATTATACTAGTCAAATAATCACATGCAATATCAATAACCACATTTATAATGATGGAATTCATAATTCCAGACTATCATAACCACATAGCCAAGGCATCATGCCAAGACTACAAATAAGATTTTTTCAAGGCCTTGTGCCAAGGCACTATTTTTTCTCATGAGACCTACCGATGCATTGATGAGCTATTGCGGGCTCCACCCATCACCTACTAAGTCCAATGAATTCCTCATATGAACAGGTTTAAATGTAACATAAAAATTTGTATTAAAACTAGCATACAAAATGTAAATACTTTATCCCTAAACCATGAATGGTATAAAAATAACACATACACAGGAGAAAATATCACAAAACCTGCAATACAATATGGAAGTTTTGTATCATAATAAATCAACTTCAAATAAGCTTAAAATCCATCAAAGGATGTTGACATAGATGAAATCAAAACTATTTGAGAGAAATATCTCTTTTTTTTAAATCATTTAAAATTAACATAATTATAAAATAAGACATTTACTTTGAAAATATTCTTTATAAGCTTGTAAGGGATGTTTCGAAAATTTTATAATGGCAGGAAATAGCCGTACCCACCATATAATTTAAAAAAGACATTCTTACCTTAATTCTGTCGAAAAGGTTAAAAAGGACATTGTTTGGAAAACAGTGGAAAGATTCCATTATAAATTTCTTATAAAAAGTCAATCAAGGGTATAAATGACTTTAACCAATATTCTGTAAAATAGTAAGAATATTTTGAAATACATTTTTAAGAGACATGGATGTGGATGATAAAGAGGTCCCAGTAGATAATTATGTATAAACTACCTCGGATAATGAAGAGATTGTGAAATAAACCCTTACCTTGTACTTTTGCATGGTTGGGAGTAAGTTAAACTCCTGTATAATGGTAAAATAATTGGTATTAAATTATAAAAGAATCATTTAAATTAATATGATATCATATATGATCTTTTAACACTGCTTTGTTAATAATATCTTAGTATTATCGTTGTTTCAGGTGTTAAATTAAACGTTTTCTTTTATATTTTTTGTTACATAAGCCATGTTTGTTATGAATGGGTTGTATATAATACATATACAGAATGATATAAAGTCTTTAAACCTTATTTTTAATCATTAATTGAGAAATATACATGAATGGATACGATGGAGAGTGAGTCACATCGAGTTCGTGGAGATGGTAGTCCGTACATATGCACGAGCGATAATATCATTCTTATGATATTAAAATAATATATAATTGGATGGTATATCATATATATAGAATCATTATAATTTTATATCTATTATTTACATTAATTACACATCATTATGATACCCATCAAAATAATAATGTATTGAATAACAATTACACCACGATATGGAGACGGTAGGCCATACGTACTCACGTATGGTGACATGTCATTAAAAGGATGGATAGAATATAGAATATGGTTGTACCATATTTATAATAACATCACAGTATATAGAAGATACTGGATTTATTATTTTAGAATGGAAATAACAAAAAAGGAAGAAGTTGAAGAAGAAAGGAACTTGAAAGAGGGTGGTGAAAACCTTACCTCTTCTTCGGGTTCTTCCTTTTGATTTGATCAAAAGGGATCAATAGGTTGGCTTTCTGATCAAACTAAGGCCTCTAGGTTAAATTGACGTAAGTTGAGAGAATAATTGGTCAGGGGTTGTCCGATACAAAAGGCTTCGAAGGTGTGAAGAATTGGTTAGAAGTGGTATCCTTTTATAAGGGTGATGAGGGGCTCTTTAGGAAAAACTTATAGTATTATTTTATAATAAATTCATATTCGGTTTCTAATGGCTCCAAAGTGGATTATTCAAAGTCTAAGGTGGGGATGGGTCGATTTAAATTCAACCAATAGATTTTAGATAGGTTTGGGTCATTATATTATCCTTATATTTTTTTTAACTCTTAGTTAATTAGTTAGACATTTACCATGCCACTTTGTATTTTTATATTATATAGTTAATAAACATATTATATACATCCAAGATACCCCCATGTGGTCCATTAATGATACACCTATCATTAAATAAGTCCTTTGGCCGAACCTTATATTTTTAGGAATAGAATATCAATTAATAATATAATATGTTTTTAAAATATCTTTTATGTCAATTTTGACACTATTGGGTATTTTGTTTTTGATAATTTTATAATAGCATTATTGCTTCGAACAAAATTTATATATCCAATACTAATATGTCATATTAACCATGAAAATTACTGTAATTCATAAAAAGTCTCAAATATCATTTATTTTGATATTTATAATATCAATTTGTTTAATATTTCATTAATTAGGTAATTACTGCATCACCATTGTGTCATAAATAAATTAAAATATTTAATATCTAAAAATTATAAATAAAATACCATTATTTATTAAATATTATTAGCTTTCTAATTAATATTTAAAATAGTATTTATCTTATGTATAACCCTATATTAAAAATGTCCGAGTAATTAAACATTGATTTTAACTCTTTTAACTCTTCTTTGAATGAAATAAAAATTAATATCCTAATCTAATCCAAGTGGACCTAAATGATAATATTTTATTCCTATGGTTGTTTTTTGTAGAGATACACTTGTAAAATAGAATTAGGACATGTGTTAGGGAAATATTAATATCATTTTTACCCTTCATTACCCCATTTACGTATAACCATGGTAAATAAAAGTAAAAAGTTATTATTCATAAAAAATTATTTTCATGTCATTGAACAACATTTTACTCCTTTATTTTAACCATGTCTCTCGTATTTTCGAAATTACACTCACAGAAGCGGTAAAATTATGTTTTATTTGAATTTACAAATTCTCTTATGAGGTGGGTAAAAGGCGGTGAAAAGTTCAATAAAATTTTTATATATCTAAAATTATTCTGAACTAACTCCAATTAATTACCTTGAAATTATATAGGTATTATGTATATATTTTGAACTTAATTAAATTTAAATAATATAAATAATTATTTAAATAAAAATTCGGTTTTAAACTGTAACTCAGTGTTTTTTCACTATTTATCAAAAATTGAATGTTTTCAGAAAAATACAAAAATTTCACCCTAGGCTAATTTATATATAATAAATCCAAAAATGAAGTCCATTTTAAAAGATAAAATATATAAAATTTCAAAAAGTGGGTATTACTATTCATAACGTCTTGTATGATTGGTTGTGGTGTGTGTTAGAACTCAAAGTTGCGTAAAACACACGCTATTATATTATTCAAAGAGAAGCGTACCGCGGAAGCATGGGGTGTTAAACTTTAGACCAACTTGCTCGGTTGTATGTTAAAGAGATAGTCTGTTTTCATGGAGTTCCCCTCTCCATTGTTTTTGATCGTGATACCAGGTTTACTTCTAACTTTTGGAAATGCCTTTAGAAGTCATTGGGTACTGAATTAAATTTTAGTATAGCTTTTCATCCTCAATCAGATTGGTAGTCAGAATGAACAATTCAGACCTTGGATGATATGATACATGCTTTCTCGATGGATTATCAGGGAAGTTGGGACCAACATCTTTCTTTGGTTGAATTTTCATATAATAACAATTTTCAATCTAGTATACAGATGGCTCCAAATGAGGAAATATATGGAAAGCATTGTCGAACTCCATCTATTTGGGATGAAGTAGGTGAAAGGAAGTTGATGGGACCAAAATTGGTAGAAGAGATGGATGAGAAAGTTCAGTAGATTTAGAAGCACATGAGAACAGCTCAGAGCAGACAAAAAAGTTATGCAGATAACTGGAGGAAGGATATTTCTTTTGTGGTAGGTGATCATGTCTTTCTCAAAGTTTCTCCATGGAAAAGTGTGATGCATTTGGGTAAGAAGGGAATGTTGAGTCTGAGGTTCATTGGACCTTATGAAATTCTGGAGAATGTTGGATCAGTTGCTTAAAAAGTGGCTTTACCTCCATGTTTATCCCTAGTAAACATTGTTTTCCATGTTTCCATGTTGAGAAAGTATATACCAGATATATCTCATGTTTTGAGACCAGAGGTAGTTCAGTTAGAAGAGAATCTCTCATATGAAGAACAACAAGTCCATATTTTTGACCATTGAGAGCATGTTTTGCGGAATAAGGTAATTCACTAGGTAATGTTTTATGGAATAACCATATGGTTGAATAGGCAACGTGGGAATCTGAAAATGCTATGAGGGATAAATACCCCAACTTATTTTGATAAGTGAATAAAAATTGTGAGGATGCAATTTCTAAAAGGGGTAAGGATGTAACATCCCAGATAAATGAAGAAAAATACATATTTAATATTTTTTAATATTTTTTAATTAAATACTAATTTAACTTTAAAGGGGTTTCTATGTTCGATAGCGTACCCGATAAGCAAAAACGGGTTTCTTTGGAATCTTAGGTTGCACACTAAAAATATAATATTATTATTTTAAATGGTAGTTAACTCCTAGAATTTGTATTGGTGGGAATGAATGAACCTAACTAAAATATGATTATACATGATTGTTTAATTTATTTACATTATCCAATAAAAAGTTAGAGGCTTAAAATGTGAATGAATCTAAATTTAAGCATAATTTACATTAAAAGGCCGATTTATCACCTTTTAAGGGCGATCCATTTTTTAATCTAGTTTTGTCCACTTTAATACATTCTATATCACCAAATAAAATCATTCTTTTAAATGGGGACATTAAAATTTACTTTGTGTATTTTTTTGGAATTTTTCCGATAAAGTTCCTTTTTTAATGAATAGTGAAAATTATGTATTTTAATTCAAAATATCCTTTTAATATAATTTATTTTTATGGTTAGATTATCTTTTTAATTGGTTTTAAAGTGAAATTAAAATATATTTTTACCATTTAATCCAATGCTGGTCATTGGAATTAATTTTACTTTGAAATTGGACATAAAAAAGTATCAATCTTTTGATAATTATTATTTCCTAAAAACACACTATTTTTTTTAACAACGGGAATTAATTTTAAAATTAATTAATGTCAATTTTATGTTTTTAATTTGGAAAAATAAAAATAATTTTTTTAATTTAGAATATAAAATATATCTTAGGCTCAATTTTTGGTATTTTTCTGAAAAACATCAATTTATGATGAATAGTGAAACCACATAGTAGGAGTTAAAAAACTGAATTTTTGATTTAAATTAAATTTTACCGCTTCTGTGAATTGAATTTAAAAAATCCAACAATCATGGTTGTTATCAAAAACTAAAATGTGGTTCAATAAGATGAAAATAATTTTTGGTGAATAGTAACTTTTGGCTTTTATTTACCACGGTTAAAAAAAATAAGGTAATTCAAGGTAAAACCAATATTATAATAATTCAAAATTACATTAAAACTTGTCCAAATCTTATTTGTTGAGTCATTTACGACCATGGGCATATTTTGGTATATTTTGGGACCCCATTGAGCAACTTGAGAGTGATACTGACAATTTGGATTTATTAATTTAATGTAAAGACAAAATTGAAATTAACAAAAATCATTTAGTAACTAATTTTTATATGGTGTTACATAAATTATCATTTAGAATATAAAAATTAATTGCAAAGATAAAAATATTTCCTATATCATGGTATTTGTTTTATAATTTTTAGAAATCAGATAAATTAAATTATTAATGACACAATAATGATGCAGTATTTACCTCATTAATATATGATTTAAATAAATAATATTATAATGACTAAAATATAATCCAAAACATTTCAAATTCTGATTGGATGATTTTATTTCTACCATGAGTCATCGTATCATCATCTATAATGATTTTTGGAACATTTGAAACCGAAGATACGTTTATAATAAAATATTAGTTTCACACTTTCCTAAAGAGCCCCTCCTCCACCTCATAAAAGGAGACCAATTATAACAAATTCCTCACAACTCTCAAGCCATTGGGCTCATCCAAACTCTACCCAATTAATCTACCTACATCCACCTCCTCCGTCTAGAAGCCTTACCTTTGGAAGAAGGCACTTCAAGAAGTCCTTTTGGTTCAAACCTAAGGAAGTTACCCAAATTAAAGGTAACAGTTTCTCTTAAATTGTTTTTTTATTTTACTTCTCCAACCCCTAAACTCTTTTTATTCCTTTATTTTGTAACAAAACCAGTATCATAAATATACTAGGTCATTATTATGAGATGGATTCGAACTACACATACACACACCTCTATCTAATGGGTGAAGATCATAATGTTTCTATGGATGGAAAACCAACGCCTCACGAAACGATGATTGTTCGATTATATCCTACCACCTCTCATGGTGGCAATTATGATGGAACTATATTTAAATATTATATATATTATGTTTATGTTTTCATCATGCATCTGTATTTTTCATTTATATCATGCCATTATGGTTTCCATAGTGGGTAAATACGATAATCTCATTTGATGAAGTGCGGACTGCCGCCCCTCAAAGTGATGTGACTCATTAATGCCATATGTGGGGTGTATAAAGGTTAGATTTAATGATAATATATATGATATTATATTGTGATTAGAATATAACTATGTATCATTACGCTTAAATTCCATTAAAATAAGAAATAGAAATGAAAGTAGCGTTCATGCGTACGTACGGCTTACCGTCTCCCTGAACGGTGCACTTAATTTCATACCTCAATATGTTATGTAATATTATAAATACATTTATATGCTGGATATATGTGATATATATGATATATAAATCAGGAATATCATTTTGGATATAATGAACCTTTGACCACCTGATCAACATGTAATTATAAGAAGTCCATTTTTGACTCAAGTGTCAAATATCGACAAAACAACCATTATTAACATAAATGACTATATAGTGTTTATAACATGGTAATTACTGATATAAAAGGAATAATAAACATGAAAAAGTTTTTTAAGAAAGTATAAATTATCTTTAGTTTATTATTCAGGATATTAAAGAACAAACGGATCAAGTCAGACACGAGGTGAGGGACTTCATCTCAATCTCCTTTCATTGAGGCATATTTTATTCTAATACAAGACATTATTTTATAAACTGTATAAAAAACCTTTTACTTTTCATATTATTCAAAGGGAATATTTTTCTATGAATCATTTTACTAAATGATAAAATGGAATGTATCTTTTAACGTACGCGGTGACAACGACCTTTTCCACCACCGCTAGTATTATTTGATCTTTGGCTTCCTCAACAAGACGTAATGTTTTAAAAAGTAAATAAATACCATATAATCTTTTATATATTTTGGTATTGAAAATGGTTTTGATAATGGATTTTTTATGTCAATATATTTAAGTGATACATTGTGATTGAAATGTGGAAATGTTTTCTTTCCTTTATAATTGTTTTATGTGTTATGATTTTATAATGGTACTTGGACATTTGACAGGTGGTTATTTGATAAACCAAATGACAGGTGGTGCCATGAATACCAGGATAGGTGGTTATGTTATAACCTCCAATGCATTGGGTATGGAAGTCAGCCGTATGTCTTTTCCATTTAGTGATATGTGTGGAAGTCTATTGTATGGTTATTCCATTTACGTATGTTTATGTCCCAATATACCTTTATATGTTATATATTCTTTATATGGGTTTTATGGTAATCTTTTGGTTACAAAATGGTAATTAATGATCTTTTATTTAGTTAAGAGTATTTACTACTTCATAAAGGTGAAAATTATTACTTATGTTAAATTATTCATGGTTTACTCGTTGTTTTGAAAAATTAACTGTTTTCCTTCTTTGTGTATCCTTTACTGAGATTTTTATGATCATCCCATGTTTTTGAAATGTTTTTCATAGGATGTAATATGTAATAGGGTCAAGTATGGGATCAAGGAAAAGTCATGCTATCTTAAACAAGGAAGTAAATATGACTCTTTTTTTCATGATTTTTTATTTTATGAAATAAATGGTAACTGTTTCGAAGTGTCTACTTTACAATATTTTGAAATGTAATAGTTATGGCCTAACTCTCTAAAACTCTAAACTTGAAAAGATCCTCAATGTGAATTATTCATTTAATTCAATATTAATGAAGGTTTAAGGAAGAGTCCTTATAGTTTTTTTAAGGCTTTTTTGATCCAAAGGGATTTATAGGTGTGATGAAGTGTGGGGGTGAGTTCTCTTTCATAGCAGAGTGAAATTATTGTAAATATAAAAAACCAATCACTTTTGAGAGGTCTCCCATTAATAAAATTCTTAAAATAACGATATATTTTATATAAAATTGAGTATAGGCTCTAAATAAATCTTGATAATGAATTTTTGACATATTTCTAGGTTATTTAGAACCTTTAGTTAATGTACTACCACTATGTAAACTAATTTTTACCTTAATGTCTCTAATATGTTAAAAAACTATTGCTAAAATTATTGGTCAAAAACTATGTTGAACTTAATATAAATTATAAATTATTATTATTAAAAATATATAATCCATTTTTAAAAAATTTATTCACATAATTGTTAGAAATTAATTTATAATTTATCCTGTTGACAGGTTGATACATCAAGTTTTAAATTGAAAATGTTGAACTATTTAAAAAATTTTATATCCAATATAAATGTGAAATTGATTAAAATGTTCTAAATTTGTATCAAAATATGTATTATTCATATAAATATAATTTAATTCTAATTTCAAATATAATTTTACTAAATAAATAAATTAGATGACAATCCAGTTTTTGATTAAAATTCTGTGTTTTTTCACTATTCGTCAAACAATGAATCTTCTCAGAAAAATAAAAAAAATATACCAAAAGATAATTTTGATAATATTATTTTAACAACCAAATATTTTTTAAAAAATAATAATAAAATGGTCACAAATTATATTTAAAATAGGGGTCTCATTAAAAGGAGGTAAAATTTCCATTTAGAAAGAATATCTATCTTTATGAATAAAATTCGATTCAATCCTGTCTATTGTCACAAAAACACATAAAATAAATTATAAATAGTTGAATTAATAATATATATATATATATGTATATCATTAACCTAATTTCTCAAAAGTTTTTTAATTAAAATATTAATGAAAAACAAGATTACTTTGATAAATTTTGTTTTCCAGGAAAGGATTTACAATATTTTCAAAACGTATTTACATTCATTTTTAGTTAATTCGTCACCAAATAGTTATTATTATATACATCTTTAAACCATATTTTCATAATTTAACTAATATTATTCCTAACCACCATTCCAATTTTTATGTTACAACAATAATAATATTTTAATAATAATATTAATAATACATTATAGTTTGGTAAAACTAGGTCTTTTGTGTAACACACTCTATCAAAAGAGCCCAAAATTTTGGGTAATAGAAGACAATCATAGTTTTTTTTGTAGAAAAATAAATCCAAACATAGTTCATTCATAAAAGGAACAATATATTCATTGTTGTGTAAAATGAAAAATATTGAAATCATTAAATTAATTAAAAAGATTCCAAAAATATCAGGGTGTTACATTTATGAATGAGTTTATTTATTCATTTAATTAAATAAATTGTGTGTGATTCTTGTAATTAATTATTTATATAAGACTCTCTGTGAATCATTATTTTTTATCATTTAATACATATACATACCTGCACGCCCAAATAAGTGTGATTTATCAATATTTTTTATTCTTAAAACCCCATTGATTGTGTGTGAGTATTTATGAACTATGAGGAGGAAGTTGTAAGACACATAGTGGACCAAGAAGTGGTGATAATATAGAATTGATAAAGAAACATGGGATTGGGGTATGAGCTGTGGTTTATGTTGAGGCCCGACTCAATTATTATTCCCCTATGCAATTGTTGGTCGATTCAGTTAAAATTGATCAACCAATATTTGATGATAAAGTTGAATCTATAGATTTATTTAATTTATGAATTGTTTATTATTTCTATGTATATGTGTTTTTATAAGATTACAAAATTATATAAACTAATTAACATAAAACACATATATTAAAAATATGTATGAAATACTAAATAATTTTCTATTTACTTCATATTATGTTTTATGTGGAATCACAAAGAATGCACATATCTGATAGAAAAATATTCCATTATTTGATAAATAATAAATACACTTAATGAAATATTAATTCACAAATACCATTCTTTGATAAAATTTGAGAAAAAAAATGTTAGTATGGGGTTCTTCTCAACCCTAGTTCAGCGAAGACCCTACTATAAAGGTATTCTTATATGAGAGATGAGTGTAATTGAATAAATATTTCATAAATGAAGTATTCATAACTATTTTTCCATATTTATTGGAAAATATTGAGTAAGTCGTGTATATGATTTCAAAATATTCAACTTCACTCACCAGATGTAGGATCCATGAGTTAATTTTGTTAGCTAGTCTAGTTAACACATTAGAACTCATCATGTAATGACATAGTCAAATCATGTAGACCATTAGTAGATATTTCATGGAGCCTTTCAACTAGAATGCCCATGTTACACAGTGTTCTAAGTCCAGTAGTAATGGAAAATAGAGTTCAATAAAATACTGAAATACATTTTATGATCGATAATGTCGGATCATTAATTCATATAAAAAGTATTAATCTTTTATTTTTTTCAATAATATTTAATTTAATACCATAGAGATACTACAATTAATATATGGATAAAAAAATCTCCAAACTAACAAAAATTTTCATGAGTAGTAAATGTTTTTGAGTAAAGTACTACGTTATTGAAAATTCATGGTGCTAGTGTCCCCAATACCTATTGAGTTTCCTTATGAAAATAGGGTCTAAACATGTTTATATGATACTCATGTATGATGAATACAATGTTAACATCATAATTTAATCATCAATGTATGATGTGAGTTTTGGATAAAAGATACAAACATGGATTATTTCACATATTGTCTCATCTTTGAGAAGAATTTGAGGTGAATGTGAAGTAGGATATGGATAGGGGAATTAATACATTGGATATGTTTCAATTCAAATATGGATCATGTTCTTTAAATATGTCATTTTTTTATATCTTTATTACCAACTTTCTCTAGTTTTGTTTATGACCACTAAACGAATAGTATGAGGAAAATACATTGTTTCCTTTTGGGTATGGTTCACATAACAAATAATAACCTAATGAAAAATTAATATTTAGTTATTATGGTGAAAAATTTACAAGAAAATTTTAAAATTCTAATGGAAAGTGTTATTCCAAAGGCTCTTTCACAACATCATTTAATAAAAATAGATGTTTTAATGCAATGAAATAAATTGAATAAGTAATAACTCCATTTATTATTCAGTATATATTTATCATTGTAATTGATTTTTCTATTATAATTCATGGGTATTAAGTAAAATATGCCTTCCAAAAATATTAATTGAAATATAGTTACCAATTTATAATGGAGATGTTACCATAATTAAGGGTAATTATCCAAGGAAAAGAGTATGTTTGGTTCCTAAGTAAGCTGTTAGAACCACTCAATTTCATATTACCATGTAAATGGTTATTGTTGCAAATTGGTTATGTATTACAAAACATTAATCTCAAGTGTCCATTATACATAGGGAGAAATTATTCTACTTTTGGAAATAATGTTGTTTTTGGAAATTAATACAAAACTAATTATTATGTACTGATTGAATCATTGGAAATAACAGGTGAATAAAGAATATAAGACTCAGTTATACTAGGTTATGGAATGATAATTCTTCATCAATAAAATTCAAAAAGTGGACATTAAGGTTATATCTAGTATGGTATTTAGACTATGTGGAGTTAAAAACATTTAGTATTATCGACATATATTCATATTTTGTCTAGACAAAGAAACCATTAAAAATAATTCTATGGAAAAGATTTATTCATAATTAGTTCAATTGGATATTGTGAAACATTCCAAGGGTAAGAAAGTGGTAACTACACTTCATAATAATCCTTAAAGGATTTAAAGAATCCAAAAGTGATGTATGTGATATCAATTGTATAAATATATAATAATCATTGTGTATGTGTGCTGAAGAGTATATTGAAAAAAATTATTTGGTCCCTAAAATATCAGATGGAGTACTTCTAAAACATAGATCACCATAATACACATTAAGATTAAAATATTGGTTTTCAGGATTGATAGTGATTCTTACTTGAAAACACTGATCAATTAAAATTTGTGTGATGTAATTCATAAATGCACACTACCCTAATAAACATCATAGTTCTGATATTGGTAATAATGATTGATGGTGAGTCTTACATATAGACATTGATCATTTAAATTTAGAATGGATTAATTCCTAAACAAATATTTATTTATATACTCCAATGTCACAATGAATGAAAAAGTACAATCAATGTTAAAACTTATATTCCCTTTAGATACATCTATTTTTGAGACATTCTTCCAAATTGATGATGTTATCCCACACCCATATTCCTTTGATTATGAAAAACGAGTTATCCTATTATATAATTAAATTATTTTATAATAATATGTGTTTAGATGCAATGTTTTTGTTAGGATATAAACAATCATGGATAAGAAAAACAGATCGTGAATTGGATGTAATTACCTTAGATATTATAGAAATATCTATGATAGAAAAGTGATAGTCAAGTGCTAGAAAATGTTTCTATAAAAGGATTATAATCTGTAATTGAGACAGTGGGAGAATGATTAAATTGGATTTAGTTAATTATTGAGATGTAAAAATAGTTTTCATAGGAACATGTTCCACATGAGTTTGTTGGAAATAATGTTTTAGAGACACATACTATATCAGAATAATAAAACCAATGTAATGGTTTTGTATTCATCGAGTCATTTGATACATTATTAATTAAGAGTAATGAGTCCTAAAAATAAGAAATAAATGGAAATAAGCTAATCCTAACTAAATTTATTAAAAATAAATAAAGGATTCAATTTATAAATGAATAGGGGAAAATGATATTGAATATTGTAGTGGGTATTCAAGTGAGACTATACATGGGTGGTGCATGTATTGGACCAACAAGGATCTGTTTGTAATACAAATTCATTATTTCTATAGATAATGTAATTTTATGTGTTATGCGTACTTTATATGATCATTATATTTGGAATTGAATTTCATGGGAACAAATCTTGGGAGGCATCTATACGAAACAACCATGAAGGGTCAGTGACTTCTTATAATGTCAATAAGGGGTGAAAGCTACAAAAATATAGTTTTGGATAAATTTAAGAAGATAGACCATAGAATATACATTTTGAAAGATTTTGTTTCATATTTCTAGAAGTGGTTAGTGGGTTAATCACAATTTTTAAGTAAAATGTGTTTTATAACATATGGATAATACTATTGGTCATACAATTTCAAAAGAAAATAATATCTCTAGAGATTGAGTTAAAGTATAAACCTATGTTATATAGAATAATATCTACTATGTCATATCTAATGGGTTCATTAGACTAATTCAATAGTGTTTATACTGATAATTTATTGAAAAAATACAAGATGGAATAATTTGAGAGAGAAATTTTATCAAAGTCACATGAAATAAATCTCTCCAAGAAGACATGTACGAGATAAGATATAATATTAATGTGGCTTGTTGATTCTCATACACTTCTATGATGGATTAATCACATAATCCATGATATTAATTAAAAATAGATTTCAAACAAAAACATCATGGTTGGAAAATATCTTCTACATCAAGAAGAACTGAACAAGATGTTTTCAAAATAATTTTTTTATACACAAGGAAGCATAAGGGATATGATACAAGTATATGGTGAAGATGGTATACTAGTTATAATGTATATATTCGTGACTCATAACCTACTAAGAAGTTCCATTATCCATTTGTCCAAATCACCTCATGTTTGCCTACCCAAATTCTAGAGACTTCGGACTAAAAGTAAGGGACTGTGATAGTAAGATGGGGATACTAAACGCTTTTGATCAGATAAATCCACAATAAAATTCATAAATTGAAACAACATAATAAGTAATAAATAACATGTACCAGAATAATAAATCATCCAGATAAATAGAATGGCTGAAGCTAAATCAATATTAGTAATAAAATGATATTCTTCTCAAGTATCTCTAAAAAATTCATTACATGGGATATAAAAGAAATTGGAATATACAACATTCTATAAAAAGGGAAAAAATACAAAAATCCACACCACAGGATCATCATCATGGGATTAGTTCTCTCCTCATGTAGTCAATCCTAGTTCTATGAATCAAGCATTAGAAGCTGGATGCTTCCCTTTATCTACACCTATAGTCATGAGGATTGTTCTATTAACATTATTGTCTTGAAAAAGGTGTGATATATGGTCAATAGTCCACTACTAATGGTTTCTTACAAAATCTAACTGGTGCATATAAAATGAGTAGTTTTCATGAATAAAAGTGTAAGAAAACTTTAAATTGTAGGTGGGTGGGAACAATTTCGCATAGGACTCCGGCCTGACAGTACCTTGGTCAGCATAATCCATATTATCACTATGAAAGTATCCATATAAAAATATATATGAATTACATATGCATTGATGTATATAGTTATATATATGGATACTTCTATTAGTCTTTTCCTGAGGCGTAACTCATATATCGATGAGTTGTTGCATGAGTGGATCAATTGTCAAGTGATGTCACAACCATTCATCAAAAATAGGATAAAAACCCTTCATGTGTATCAAAAATAGATGTGATTCTATAACTAAGTATAATAAGTAAGTGAGATTCACTACCCAAGTATCATTAGTAAGTGGTATCCCTATCCCGATTATCATAATTAATTTGGACACCTTTCCCAAGTATCTATGCACGTGGGATGCCCTTCCCGAGAATCAAAAGTAAGTGGGATGCCCTTCTTGGGTGTCATTGGTATTCTGTGCTTGAGTATCATAAGCATAAATAATGAATACTTATCAAGCTATAAGTTAAGGTTTTAATTTCATTTTATTTTTCATGTAACATATATATGGAAAACCAATTATCATAGGGAAGTAACAAATAATGATCGTATCACTTGGACCCATTTTATTTAGATAGTCAAATAAATTAGTCATCATGACAAGACCACAAAATAGATTTTTTATATAAATAAATAGCATAAAATTTAGAAGGTATCACATGAGAACACTCTAAGGGGGAACTATTCTATGTGGAGAACCTTTGACAATAAATAAGAGAAAAATGGGAACTAATAGCTTGGACGAAAATTTAGAGTATAGAGAATATTATTTTTAAGTAAACACACAAAAATTCTAGCATGCGTAATGATGTCACATGTCATAGAACAACACGGATTCAGGGTAAAAATACTAGACCACCTACCATAAACCTATAACACTATCTTTATCTAGTATCAATCCTTTAATTCAGTTAGAATGGGAGAAATCATAAGAAAATATGGTACCCATAAAAATAGGGCATATGATCTCCCACCAAAATACTGAAAAATACAGAATGATAAACATTGAAAGGAAGGAAGATGAATTATGAGAATATTTTTGTGTATCCAACACACCTGATAGCGAATAAAACATAGCTCTAATGAAGGATATCCGGTGGAACCTTGTTGAGGCATGTGGTGAGGCTCTTACATGGATACTTCTAAAGAAAATGAGGTATTTTATCAAAATAAGTGTCCTCACCTCCTTAAAAAAGGCCCCATGAATTTAAAAAACATGTAATATTTACAGACCCCATAATCCCTGGACTTTTATCCCCATGGAAAAAAATCAATTCCCAATATTTAAGGGGCTGGGAAAACCAATTACATGTGTATTTTTGGTACAATCTTCATTTTTAATTGATTCCATGTATTTGGAATGGGGATAACCTCTAGCCCACTAGTAACCTTTACTTTACAAAATAAATTTTATGAACCCTTACACTTGTTTTCTTGGACTATCCCAAAATATGAACTCAATAAGGGTTTAACCAAAAAAAACATACCTTACTGAATATAAAATATGTTACAACCTCCCCTCCATAAAATTTATCTTCCCAGATTTTCCCTTCAGAGGGTGGTAAGGTATTATTTGAGAAAATTTATTGCCACTAAACACATACATTATCCTCTCTCTAGTATGTCTCATACTGTACAAGATTGTGCTTCCATTGCACCCACACTAGAGAGACTGACCTACCTCAATGAGTATCTATGATATAATCAACAATATTTATCAAATTATCCTCAAATGATTTATCTTAGTACAACTCAAAAACCATCAGGATCATATAAATGATAAGGTTTATAGTGATAGTGGTGAATATGTGATACATGGAAGATGTCATGCATGGAATGACACACCTAAGGAAAGTAAAACTAATATGTTATCAATCCAACTCCCTTTATGATATCAAAATTCATAATATATCTAGGTGATATATTTTCCTATCTCTGAATCTATTTGTGACCCTATCTTGGAGAAACTCATAGAAAGACTCATTTTCCTACCTCAACTTCCAGTGGTGGGTGATGATTGGTATAGGACATCTTCCTAGAATGAGTTCTATCAATACATTTTTGAAGCATCTATACTTGTTATTATTTTTACTAAATGAGACGAGGACCCAATAGTGTTACAACATATTTATCTCACAAATACTAGGTCGAATGACATAACCTATAGTCATGTTCTTCATAGGGATCCATGTGAATAATTTCATGAAAACTATTATAATTTGATAACTCAATGAATGTTAAGTGTTTCTCTCAATAATATTCAAAATCAAGGAAACATTCATGGATCATATTCTCTACTACATGTATCATATGCTTGAATTGAATATTAGTCTCAGGGTGATATGATGTACTTAAGAGCACCTATAAACCTAGTTCCTTCTCCAACCCCTTTTAGTACAGTGATGTAATACATGAATCTTGTTTTGATTTTATAGAGAGAGGAACACCATGAAAGAATAAATTATCAAAAATCTAATTCTTCCCAAGATCATCAACTAGGAAGGTATCTCAGATATGTAGAAAGTGTGTAACCTTGGTCAACTTATCGATGATCACCCATACTAAATAACTACCTCGAGGGGATCCCAATAAAACCATCACAAAAATAATTGTGAAGAATTTCTATTTTAGTATAGGAATGGGTAGAATCTATATGAGTCTAGAAGGTCACTGGTGATTATCCTTCTCATACTAAATTTTGGAGCACCAATTGATTAACCCTAAATTATTCAACTCTATACCCAACAATCAATACTCATTACATACATCATGATATATATTTGTAAGAATAGGGTTTACTGCCAAAAAATAGGCTTGAGATTCCCACTTCAAGTCTTCTTGTATATCTGTAGGCACCAACACATGCTGATGAAATTGAAGATTCTCATTCTCATCATCAACCTAACCTAGCAGTAGGTTACCACTTGATAAACTCTCACCCAGGACAAGGCCCTCAGGATCTGAATGTTGTCTCATATTAACCTGATCCAATAGGGCGGTTTTCATTTCCCAAGAAACTAAGGTAGGCGTTACATGAATCCTCATAACCTGTTGGTGCATCTTAGAAAAAGGCCCTCAATTTCCAGCAACAAATTTTCTTTTGAAATTCCTATGTATGAGTCTTCCAGCATAGTGTATCAGCCATTGTATTACTCTTTGTGGGTGTACAAGTGAGTTGAATGTTGAATTACTATAGGTATTCTACCCAGCCACAGTACAAGGGATTTAAATCACACCGTGTTGAAATATATTTTAGAATATTATGGTCTTTAAAAATAATGATCCATTCTCTCAATAAATAACGTGGCTGATAGTGTAAATCATTAACCACGACTACTATATTAAGGATGTGTGTAGGGTAATTCTACTGATGGGTCCTCATCTTGTGGGACCCATATACTACATCCTGATCTACTAACATCAAAATTGTTCCATCCTCAATTCGTAAATCTTCACAGAAAATGATATAGATTTTTCCCAACTCTTGCAGAATCAGGATCAACTCTAATGTCAGTCTCCCTTTCAAATAATAAAATGATTTATCATAGGATTCAATCTATAAGAACTTCAAACCCTTCTTTTGAATCCCATAATAGGAGATTCTAGGCATGAGATGTCCAAAAAGAAACAACATTATTAGATAGTTACCCTCAATAAGATGTGTATATCAAATAATTTCATGGGATGCTCCTAGGAGACCAAATCACTCACCTTCTTTGGGTCGATAGATTCTCTTGTCTCTGAGATGACATGACCCCATAAGTAATCATTATCAATTAAAAAGTGGAATTCTCTAAGATTAGTATACAAATGGTTCTCTCTTAGTTTATTTAGTATGATATCAAGATGTTTGGAGTTTTCATGTATAGTATGAGAATACACTAAGATATCATCCACAAATACCACCATAATTTAATATAGAAACGAGTGGAAAACCCGAGTCATCACAGTAATAAATACTAAATGATATTTTGTAATACTGAATGAAATAACTAGATACTTTTACTAGTTGTACATACTACAAAATTGATCTACATGGTATGTTTGATAGTCTAACATGCACTAGATGGTAACTTGACCTCAACATGATCAAAGAGAAAACCCTCAATCCTCGGAGTTGGGAGAAATTTTTATATATACGAGCTAGTGGATATCATTTCTTAACTTTAATTTAGTTCAACCCTTTATAATCCACACAAAATATAAGTGTACCAACCACATTCTTTAATAAAAGAAATGGTGAATCCAATGGTGAAGTATAGGGTCAGATAAAACCCAGAGTTTTGAAATCTTTTAAATACTTCATGAGTTCATGGTGGTATATAGGTTCCATTCTATAAAGAGGATTGGACACAAGTGCCACTCCAGGCACAAGATCAATAGACAAATCCACATATCCCTTAAAAGGTAATATAAATACATTATATGGGAAGTCATACATGAACTGATCCATTTCTGGATGAAATTATATACGACACATTACCTAATCACTCATAAAGGGAATAGAAATTTGTGTTGCACTTCACCTAGACCATGACTCCCGTGTATAGCTCGACTCACATGGACTTCATATTCTCCCTTATGAATATAGGTACCACCCTCATGTGATGATAATTCTACCCTTTAGTGATAAAAATTCATGTAATCATGTAAAGGCATTATCTAGTCCATTCCATTCACATTAAAGCATTAAATCTCGAGGGCAATGGATTTACCAAATAATCAATACTCACATGTCTCAAGGTGAACTCCATGAATTGGTTTTGAATCTCTAATTTAGCCTCTAATGATGTGTTAGGAGTCATCACAACATAGAAATAATTTATTTGTGGGACCAAACTATCCATAATTTCATTAGATATAAAATAGTACAAAGTTCCGGTGTCAAACACGGATGATACATAAGTAGAGGTTACCAAAATAGGACCTTGAGCTGTAGATGGATTTATACAATTCTCCTCGTTTGTAGGTTATAATGCATCGACATGTCCATATCTGGTACCCTGATATGAAACTAGAATAACCCAAGTAGGTATGCTCTTTTGGTTCTAAACTTATTATGGGATACTACCTCAACCATAACAACCCCCTAGGCCTGATTAGTCGGTAATAGAATAGCTACCTACCTGGTGAGGTGTCACTGATCATGAGGTAAGAACTGATACCAATACCCTTCCACTGGGAGTAGATGGAACTATCATTTAAAATCACTAACGATGTCCATCCGCTACCTCAACATTAAATAGAATATGTGAAAAATTGTGGATTTTTATGACCAGGATTTACTCACTAGTTGGAATACTGCATAGCTTTTAATAGGTTTCATATGACTATTGCTACCCCTGCGTGAAGACTCGATGTAATGCTTCCTGCTTCGCAATGAACTACCCCTATATCTTCATGGAATTACCTTAAACCCCAACATATGTTTCAATTAGGTTTCTCACAATATTTATGGCCTGATTTACTAACTAATAAATGACTGGTAACACAATGATATTCACCCATGATCAGATAGCTCATGAAATCCCATCCTTAAATGATCTCATTTTCATCAACTTGTCAGTGGTAATTGTCAGTGTGATGTGATGTAGCTTAGTGAAACATGTTTAATGTTCCGTTGTAGACATAAGGACTTGATTTATATGTTTAAAACCCCTAACACAGATCTCTCTCAACATCTGCGGAAAAAAGTAATCATAAATGGTTATATATAATTTTTCCCATACCAAACTCTGATGATGACCATCATGGGTAAAATGATACCACCATAATATTACAGATTAAAAAAGGTGGTGAGATTGACCCTCCACTCCAGAGGAATCTTCAAATGCTTGATGATAAAAAACATGGAATCTATCCATGATATTGTATCCTGAGGACCACCATCCCCCAAGAAGGTGGGGGATCATACTACATAAGTTGAAAATTCTATCTCAGAATTGAACGTCAGGGTCTAGTGGGGGAATAATTTGAGGTTCCTCAAGTGGATCTATAGGAGGTAATACTGGTGGATCATGACCCAACACCTCTGGGGCATGGTCATCAACAGCCTCAAGGAACACGAGTTGAGGATTTTCTGGTGGAAGAGATCTACAATTTCCAAACATGTGCCTCAAATGAAATTTATAATTATACATGGTACAATATAATATGAAAGGAAAGATACAAAGCCTTCCACAATGAATCAAACCTCTCTAACATCTTCAATAACTAGTTTTAGGTGATAAAAATATTATAATGGATCACAAGATACACAATCTACTACTAAGGCCGGGTATGGTCCAGGGTCTGACTTCAAGCTGTAGTGGATTTGGTATATGAACTGTCAATTTCAATGTATAGAGTAAGACAACCTTGAAATTAATATTGGCATTTCCATTTAGCATTAACCATATACATTTTAATTTTAAATTTTTTTTATTTCATACTCATTTATATTCTCATAGATATGAAAATACATTTATTTGAATCCCCATTCCAAATTTACAAATGAATAGTCTCTTTAGAAATTACAATTGGTACAATAAGTATCTGTGACCACACCATCACATCTGGTATCAAGATGTTACAGGTCATGTAAATTGATTTTATTAGATGAATCACCATTAAGAATTTATATAATAGGTTTCTTTATAAATTATTATTAACATTCCTATAATCAATACAACTAATATTTTAGTCTATAAAAATCATGGTATATGGATAAAAATTGGATCATTTGTTAACTATGTCATCATCATCAATTTATGTTGGAATGAACAATTTATATTGAGTTTTTACAATAAATAATCCAATTATTTTATCCCTAAGTTAAACATTATCACATTTACACATATAACAATCCACGAAAAAACTATATACATCAAAAAATGAACATAAAAAGAAAACGAGGCTTGAAAAAATGCATGAAAAATAAATACTAAGGTTCCTATAGTGATTTATGAGATGATTCTTCTTCACTGTACCATGACAAGGGAAATATTCCACAATAATAATAATTCCAATATTAAAAATTTCATAAAACATTTGTGTTACCCCATTGTGAAATCAGTATAATTATAATAGGAAAAACCCAAAACAGTAATAACTCATCCATTTTAATTTGGGTTTCCCTTATACATCGTTTAGGTAATCTTATGAAAAATATCACTCCAATAGTTTGAAATATTTATAGTCTCTGGTAGAATACCCAAATATTAATAATAAAGGAAAATATTATATGATACAACATTGTAGCATCCCGACATTGAATCCACAAAGCGTTTCCCTGAGCGGGTTAGCCGCATAACCTCATGGGCGCCTCCCCAAACACCAGAGGCTACTGAGTGGTAGTGAGAGTTTGTGATGGTAAATTTAGGATACTATAACATCATAATCAGATTAATACACAATGGAAATAAAAAATTCAACCAATAAAAGAAGCTTTAAATAATAAACTGCGGAATAATAAATCATCCTGGAAAATACACAAGTGGAAGATAAAATAATATTAGTAAAAAATGATGATCATTTAAGGTATCTATACAAAAAAGAAAGTGCATAAGATACATGGGAAACTTTCTTATACAAAAATATATACAATAAATGAAAAAGGTTGAAAATCATCCACTATCATCACAATCGTAAGCTTTGTCATTTAATTTCTTACTACATCCCAGTACTAAGAATACAACATCGAACATTTCATTATTCTATTTATCTATATGTACATCCATTATGTATCTTAATGTACTGTTGGTGGCCCAAACAGTTTGTGAGATTTACTTTGTAGGCCACCACCAATGTTGTCTAGTAAAATCCACTTGTTTCATATAAAATGAGAGGTGTTCATGAATAACTTAATAAAAAACTGTAAAATGTAAGTGAGTTATCTCTAAATCACGTATGACACAAGGATAAAACTGCATTATTTTTCATAGGTCAAATTATCTCTAAGAATGTCATCATTTATATATATATATATAGTCTATATACTTACTGAATTTTATAGCCATATAGACGGATAATTATACTATTCTAGACCATTGGTGTAACTATGGAAACCCTGGGTAGTATCATGAGACTCTCAATAGTCAAAGTATTCTATTCTCAGTCATCAACATTAGAAGGGACACCCTTACCAAGTATAACAGATACATGGGACACCCTTCATGAGTATCACAATTAATTAGGATACCCTACCCGAGTAGCCAATGTAAGTGAGAGACCCATGCTGAGTATCACAATTAAGTAGGTCTCCCTATCTCAATATCATAAGTATGTGGGAATCCATGCCCGAGTATCATTAGTAAGTGGGACACCCTTCCAAAGTATCATAACTTAGTGGGAACCCATGATCGATTATCAAAATCACAAATAAATGTTACCTTTCATGATATAAGATAATGGTTGAATTATTACTTATTTACCATTACCATATCTATTGGAAACCACTAATCATATGGAATCATAGAAGTGGTCATTCCATTTTAACCCTTTTAATTCAGGTAGTTGCCTTACATAAGCATCAAGACATGACCAATTAATATGTGATTCTTCCAAATATTCATTTGATAATTAAGAAGGTGGAACATGAGAACTTATTAAGGGGTGTCACTAGTTGAGGTGGGGAACCTCTAAAAATTAATGAGGGAATAAGTGGAAGACCATGGAAAACAGTTTTGAATAAGGGAAATATTATTTTTAAAGAAATTTTTAGGGAGTTTTGATTAAAACATGATGAAACATGTTATAAAACGACTCAAATTTCATTGTAAATTTCAAAGCAAACTACCTTAAACCTATTAGAATCTCACCATCCAGAATATGTCCTTGAATCAAGATATATTTGGGGAAATTGGATGAATAGGTATATAAACTAAAAATATGGCATAATATATTGAACCAAAATAGCAGAAAAGATGAATAGTTAAATGATGAAAGGAAGGAATTTGAATTCATAGATTATTTGTTTGGATCCAATGTAACTGACAATGAAGAAAATAGAGCTCAGGTGGGGGATATCCATTGGAACCTAGGTGATGCATGAAGATGAGATCTCATGAGTCTCCTACTGGATAAAATGAGGGATTTGGTAAAATTAAGATTCCATGCCTCCTTTAACAAAAATATCCTTTGGAATTTACATGGAATGTATGATATACATGACATGTAATGATAGAGCTTTTCCTCCCAAGGGAAAACTCAATTCATGGCATGCAAGGGGCATGACCAAACCATTACACATCATGTAATTAGTACATGTCATGTGTTTTAAGTACATGAGGAGTATTTGACACATGATTCGTATTTTGCCTAAATCCACCCTTCATCCCACCTGCAATCTTTCATTCCTAGAAGTAATAATACACTCCCTTAGGCATGGTTTTTGGGTCTATGCTAAATGTCAAACTCAAAAACTCTTTTACTGAAATTAATGGAAAACGTACCTTGGTAAAAATATGAGATGTTATATAAGGGGACACAAATTAGACTTACTATAGATCAATATGATCTAATATAATAAACGACCTATGTCTATAAGTAAGAGAAACTAGTTCAGGCCAATGTTATAAAAATATTCAAATATCGAGTACATTTCATCTTATAGGGAAACTAATGAAGCAATGAATAATATGAAATGTTTTATTCCAATTATTTTAATGTTACCTAGTATGTATGATTTTATCATAACATAAATTATGATAATTATAATACTATTAATTTAATTAATTTCATGTTTTGAATGTGTATATATGGAATATACTCTGGGATATCATCTCTTATAGAGTCTTATAGAATGAGGTGAAGTCACATATAACATAATATCTACAGATAAGAGATGTGGTAGGCCTAATTACTAAATCCATAACTGAAAATAATCAAGAATTTGTCATGTGAGTGATAAGAAGGTTTGTTAGCAAAGTTGTGTCTTGTGTATGTTGGAGTGTTGTAATATCCAATTCCCTAAACCAAACATAAACAATACTTTTAAACTACCATATCATGAACACATAGAGTTATACATGATGCCAACATACCATAATAGTGTGGATATTTTTTTCAACCACTATATTTATGGTAATTGAATTAGATTATTTATCGTATCAAAAGGAAATAATTGTACCCAAGCTATAATGTGAATCATGGGATATTATAAAATTAATCTAAGAAAAAATTTATATGATCTAGATTCATTATACTAATTGGACACAGATGATATTTGATTATCAAGTACCAGGTGGTCATATGCATTGGTTATTCTTCTCGTTAAGTTAAAAAATTGGTTATTTATAATATGTGATATCATAAGGACAGACCCAGTAATAGAAGCACAAATTGATTCATTTTTCATTGATTGTTCCTATCTACAAACTTGTGTATTTTTCTCCTGAATTGCGATCATTTACAAATGTGTACAATTTGATCACATACTTTGATGCATGTAAAAACCATGACACTAAGACCAGTTGACATGGATTGTTGTTACATCATCAATTCGATAGCCATGATTGAAGATAGTAATTCTATTTAGGAAGCTAATTCCATTTAGGAAGGTGAGAAAATAATAAAGTAATAATGAATGACAAAACACATTGTTCATCCTAATTTATGAGATATCACAAGATAAATAGATTAGGTTTTGTGGATTGTGTTCATTGGAAGGTTGTTATCACTATGAATACTCCTTATCTCATTAAGGGCCTTGACTGGTTTCTAGACTCCACTACTAATTTTTGAATGGTATTAACTACTATTGAGATAAGGCCCTAGAGAGTCATATAAAATATCATATCCAAAAGAATTCCCTATTCCAATGAATAGGTGTTTAGGACATGGTGGGACCCAGCATAGGGTCTGGGATATGTCTAAGAATATATGATAAAAAAGGAATAATTAAATTCATTTCATTCGAGTTTAGAATAATTACTATTTAATTTATTTATTGAAATTATTAAAAAGTATTAGAGTAAATACATGGAAAGTATTATGAGAATGAATATTATGTTAATATTCAAGATTCATTTAATAATTTTGGGAATGAAGAGTCGAGTTTATAACTCTCTTTTTTTATTTAATATACTACTAGTAAGTGAGAAATAAATAAATGATATTTATGACTCAGTTATTTAGTCATAATATATCATATATAGTTTATATATAGTGAGAAAAAAATATTTGGGGTCGAGGATTCAATCCCACATAATTTCATAATACACTCTATATATTAAGATAGAGGCTATGGAATGGTAACTATTCACTATTGGTTTATGAGAGCCTCTCTCTTCTCCTTGCATCCTAGAATGGGAAGCTCTTTATCTAAGTGATTGGATTGAAATATTCTTCTTGCATCAAAGGAACATCAAAATGGTGATCATTGGGACATTGAAGAGATCATCAGATTTTTGTGCTAGTAACCATAATTCAATAATTAATGCTACAATGTTTATTTCAAGAATATGTGGAATATTAAGAGGAATTCATCTTTAGATCCATAGAAAAACAATAACTTATGATGAGAGTATTTTGAGTGAGGATTCAGGTAGAATGAGGATTTTTTTTATTTTTTATTTTTCTTAAAATTCAACATGTGGGATCCTCAGGGTTTAGTAGGTTTTCATTTCCATGACGATGAAATAGATACATCAATTACAAGGGATAAATTTTAAATTCCTTACCCACTGGCTTCAATTTGATGTCACAAACCTTCCTAGAGGGGTTTTTCTTGGACTAAGCCAAGATTGCCGCTAATAGGCTTGGGGCCGGTGACTAGTACCGAGAAGTCATATCACAAAAATGGGAGGCATTGGCCAAATGTATCTATACGCAAACAGAACAATCCAAGCAACAAATGATGAAATGTAAAAACACAATTTAAATCATGTTTTCCAAAAAATATATCCCACAACTAGACTACGTCCGAAAGTAAAGTAAAATAATGTTAATAAAGCCATAAACTAGCCCACCAAAAAGAATTCGTAACCACAAGTCCAACATATAATAAAGGAGGTATTGGGACTGTCATATGAAATATGGAGAAAAACCCCTCGGTCTGTCTAGACTCACAAAACACCACCGAGTCCTACCTTTCCAGGTACTCTGTCGAAAGGATGATCATCTGCACAGGACATTACACGTGCGGGGAACGTTCGTGTAGGGGTGAGTATAATAATACATAGTATATCACCGTGAAACCACAATGCAATACCACCGAGGAATACAATAGAGGAATACCATAAAGGAATACCACAAAGCAATACCACAAAGGAATATCCCAAAGGAATACAATAAAGGATTACTACGAGGGAATACCATAAAGGAATACCATAAAGGAATACCACAAAGGAATACCACACAAGATTAACTTGAAGGAATACCAAAAAGGAATACCATAGAGGAATACCATGTATGATTTACATGATGGAATACCATAAAGGAATAGCATGTAGGATTACCACAAAAAAACCACAAAAAAATACCAGATAGTATAACCATGAAGGGGTACCGCCCAGGATTACCCAGAAGGGATTACCACAAAGGAAGAACACAAAAAATTACCACAAAGGAATACCACAAAGGATTACCACAAAGGAGTACCACACAAGATTACCATGAATGAATACCACACAAGATTATAGTGACAAGATTACCACAACAGAATACCGCACAAGAATACCACAAAAGACTACCATGAAAGAATACTACATAGTATTAACATGAAGGGATTAATGAAAAGGAATACCACATAGGAATACCACAATGGAATACCTCACAAGATAACCATATAGGATTATCACACATGATTAACATGACGGAATTACAAAATGGATTACCATTAAATGATTACCACAAAGTAATACCATACATTATTACCACAATGAAATACCACACATGATTACCACAAAGGATTCCAACACAAGAATACCATAAAGGAATGTACAACCAGCTCTACCCAGGTATATTTATTAATCACATAAAACAAGGATAACTAGATATAAAAAATCCAGGACACAATCTAGAGGTAAGACACAACCAACTACTTGTTGCAGGATTCTACAAAAATATTACTTGTTCTGGTAGAACTTACTCCTTGAGCTATGATATCGTCAAAGATACTCACAAAGTCATTTAGAATATTTTTCCCCCACTGAAAGAGAACACATTGGTCAATGAAGAATATGACAAAAATTGAGGGGATCCTTCCTAAACACCCTGGGGAACACCATGTACCATATTTTGATCATCCCGTAACATAGAGGATACTACCCAGACACAATGGGGAATACAATGGACCCTACTTATGTTGTCTAGTAGTTGGATGACCAATGCCCCATTATCAATCGTTATTTCGATTCCAGAAAACTCCACTAGGTGTGATAGAGGATCGCAATCAAGTCCCACATAGGGAAACCATAATCTATCTTGGAATTGACCTCTAGAGGGGATTACAATCATGTGATGTGTCTGTAATTCTATAATTAACCCTCGAGGAAATGTCTAAGGGAATTCTCTTAATGTATTCTGGTCCAAACTAAAAAATCACCCCTTATCTTAGAAAAAAAATCTGAACATCATTGTCTAAACATCGTAGATGGAACATTGATTTTAGGCTCTGTTAGGAAGTTATGGTCATTCAAAATTTTAAAATGGGACACTGGGTTTGTGTAATGACAACAGGGTCGGTCTACCGATTTCCCGAACGGACATCATGAGGACTGATTGCATGGTCAGTCCAACAACCATGGCTACCATAGCCACATAGAAGTTGGAGATACTATGGACAATTGTCAACCAACATGGTCAACTGTGGACCAGCTCCATCCCAGTGGGCTCAGGTCTGACCTGATGTCTTTCCTAACCCATCCTGCTAGATCTGACCCAGCCTAATATCCCTGACCTGGCTTGCTGAACCTGAACCGCTTGGCCTGACCGACATAGCCCGACCCTCTTCGGATGGGCCTACCCACTCCTCATGGGCCTGAGATGTTCCACCTACGTAGTCTCGTACTATGCCAGCACCCCCCTATGTGGTCGTACTCCACAACAAATAACCACCACACATGTCTACCTACCACGTCTCATGGCCTGCCACATACGACCTCATTTCCACCATCTCACACAGTCACGACCGCATGTGCCACACTAGTGGTCTAATCCAAGGATATCTTCACCTCCTCTAATGCCCAAAAAACTGAATACTCACAGATTGGAGCTTTTCAAGGCATGCCATCTCAAAATCAACACATTTCATCTTCCGATTAGCTCACAAAATTGATCAAATAATCGTTCTTCATTGTGTCGATGAATTCCAATGAATATAAATTCAGGAATCATCTATCATCTAAATCACTCTTTCTCTATCTCCAAACATCCATTGGGATAAAATGATCGCATATCTATGATATCTGATTGTTTCACCAAGAATCAGATGTTCATCGATTTATTGATTGGGATGTGTCGAGTTGTAGGAGAAATAAAGAATGATAGTGATAAATGATGAATCGGGGGAGAGAAGCACAAGAACTAAAGATAGGAATGAAAATACATCAATGTTTGTGTTTATCTTGATCCATCACATTTACAACACAAACTGAATAAAAAATCACAATGATTAGTCTCTCTTTAAAACAAGTGCAAATAGAATTCGATTCCCACTAGACACATGATCTGTGAATCAGTATGTTTATCGATTGATTCAATTTTGTTATAGAAATTTTGAACGGTGAAAAATAAATAATTAAAACCCATGACGTACATTGGTTCGGATAGTTCACTGATGAAGAATGGTTGTCACATCATTTTCATAGGCAAGATCCTTCAAATATGAGGTCCATTCATCATAGATCCACGATCTATCATTGTCACCTGAGAGAGAATCCTTCGAGACATTTCTAATGGTTCTCTAATGATTCTAGAGTTATGAAACTAACCCTGTAAATTTTCCTTATAAATATTTTTAATTATTTTTTGTCATTGAATCAAAAAAATATTTTTATTAGATATTTTTAATATTATTACATCCCACGATATATTTGTCACAAATGACCTGCTCCGACTAAATTTATATCAGATGTAGGAAACAAACCACCTTAAAAACTCAACGGCGGTCTAAAATTTCTTATCTGAGTCACCTCTCAAGAGTTATTAGGATTTAAAAATAGAATTATGATAATTTATTATTTTATTTATGGTTATTTAATTGGAATCTTTTTATATAAATGACCCACACCGACTAAAGATAGGTTGTTCCTAGGGTGAATTCACCATTCATGGCTCAGTAGTGCTCTCATATTTCTGAACTGCGCACCCATTTAGGAGTTATTAAAATTGTTTACGAAAATTATTAGTGTGTTCTATTAAAAGGTTTAATATTTTTTGAACTATTGTTCCCTGAAAACCTGGCCTCATAATTTCACATCATATCAACTCCTAGTCTCTAAATCAATCCATATAATATCAATAAATAGTACATGGAAAATAAAAAATGTTGCATTCTCCCCATCATAGGTATTTATGTCACTGAAAGCCAAAACACATGCTACTCAAACAGATGAGGGTATTGAGCATGAATCTGAACCCCCCCACTCCCATGTGATGTCCTATAGATTCACCTACTTCCACTAAACACACACTAAAGGAATTGATCACCCTAAATGGATCATCTCTTTCTAATCCTAGATCTCCAATAGGTACTCAACAAAAGTATCAAAATCATTGATGTCTATATCACCCCGGTTGATGATGTGTGATTGATCATGATTGTCTCTCCTAAGCTATGACATGTGGAAGATGTCATGTAACCAATCCGGCTGCAGTGGTAGAGCCAAGAATTATGTCACCTCTCCAACTCTATAAAGAATCTAAAAAGGGCCAATGAATCTTAGATATTTCTAGGAATTGGGTTGACTTGGGGAGTTGGTCAATGATTACCTAGATGGCATCATGGCCCCTAGGTATACATGGATAATCTATCACAAGGTCTATCAATATCCCATCCCACAACCATTCTGGCACCTTAAGGGGTTAAGCTAAACCCACTAGAACCTAGTGCTCAGCCTTCACCTCCTGATATATAAGGCATTGAGAGAAAAACTAGGAAACTCTTTTCTTCATCCCAGACCACCAAAACTAACATCGAAGGTCCTGGTACAACTTCACCACACCCGGATGTACCACCAAAAGAGATTTGTGAAACTCCCTCAGAAATTCCTCCTGCAACACGACTGAAACTAGATAAATCCTCTAGAAAGAGAGATATTCTCCCCACATATTGAATATCCATCAAGATAATGCCATGTGGATATCTGATCAATTATGGTCTCACAATCAGCATCACTATGTTGTTCCTCCCTGACTCACTATAAGAGTGATAGGGTGAAAAATATTAACTAGAGGTAAGATTCTCCATCTCCATCCACAAATGATAAATCCAAAAAGTCCAACATCTCTTACCCCTCGTTCATCCAATGTGAACTAGATCTCATGCTGAGAGTGTATTCCACAATGTTAACCTACCAAGGAGTATAGACAATCTCAAATTCATAGTCTTGGAAGAACACTAGTCAATGCCTTCATCTCAACCTTCACAAGATCAATTGTAACTCCATAAGCACTCTAGGAAACTGAAGACTCATAAGTTCCATTACACTGAGGCTTTGTCTAGAAAATTGAAGCATAATTGGACACAACCTCCAATGTGTGAGTCCATCCTATGATTCCTATGTTTCCTTTTCACCATCACGGAAAACATCATTCCACCACTTTGGACAAAACCCGATCTTCTCCTAAAAATATCAATCTGATCATGAACTATGGATAACCATTAATTACCAATAATGAAATTATAAGGCCTTGATCATGATATGACGATATTCCAACTAAAAACCTCACCCCCAAGATTCAGGTCACACTATCAACACCAGTGCGTGATCATTCGGTCTCCTCCTATAGATTTCTTTAATCGTGAGGGTTGAGCCACAAGTTCAACTTGAATATAAAATTCACAAACAATATTAGTGGAGACAAAAGAGAGATTATAACATGTGGATATCAATACAATAGATAAAGTAGAAAAGACACAGATCATACCTCGAATCATTCCTGGAGCCCCTAGGTCATATGCCTCGACTTCATGTAGATGTCCCCTCTTCTATTCTCCATCTCCTTGAGCCTAGTGAGGACCACCTGGGGGTAGTGGTCATAACATTTCAAAACATAGAACTCCTCTTACTACTCTCCCAACAGCATTTCCACATTCACCACATTGAGGATTTGTCTGCTCATGTCATTATCTCTGTCTATGTGGTTCATCCAATATCTCCAAATCAATAGTATGATGGGTTGTAAAAACTCAAGAGAGTGTCCTCTATCATCACATGAATAGAACCATCTCTACCTAGAATGACTGGACCCAACCAGTGATCCCTAAACTACACATCATCTTTAATGTGACCTCCTCTGGAAACGTCTCACATTTCAATGTCCCTGAAACTAATGTCAACAACCAACTACCAAGGTCTCTTCTCCAACATGACCACTGCTTACAATCACTTGTTGTATCCTCCTAGCAATGAAAATTTCAACCAAAAATGGTTTCTCAAGAACCCCACCATAAGTAGGGATGCTTATAGGTATAACAGAGGCTCATATGTCCTAATTCAAACCTCGCTCGAAGCTCTGAGCACTGATGGATGGATCATGTATAATTTCCATTGAGTACCTAGAGTGGTTAGTAGGACATGATGAATACCCAGACCCTGACATGTCATTCTACCGGAGCTGTACCAGCTTCTGGAAACACATTTCCCATATCTTATAAATTAAGAAATACTATATAAAAAGTTTCTCAAAATCTATCCAAAGAAGAGTTGTCTCATTCTATGATTGGGTAACCAGACCCCACCAACACCCTACTGAGTCATGTAGAAGGATCACTTTGAGGACCACCATCTGATCTACTGGTGTACATACAATATGGAAAACTCAGGTTACCACATCAATCAAGTCCCTAGATGCTTGTGTGTCAGGCATGCCTCAGAACCTGAGGGTTCTATGGTAATGAAACTCATGATGTATCCTCATCCTACACACCTCATCTGCTAGTACTGTAGGTACCATGCACTACTCTATAGGTGGTTGTATGGATGGTTCACCTCATAAAGGTTCTATATATGGTAAAAATCTCTATATCAATGCCTTACCACCTGGTAGATCATCCTTGTGGTCAGGTGGCAGAACCCTAGTTGGTTATCAACATAAAGATATCCTTAAAAAAGGTGTACCACATTTAGTTTAGTATAACTGAACATTTGAATCAGGAAGTAAATGGAAAACACAACCATTAAAATGTGATGCATGTACTATTGTTTTACCTACAACCAATATTCTCATTTACCGAGTTAAAAATTAGGCGATCAGAGTCATTGTGTATGGATACGTTAGCCTCCGCACCAGCACTAGAGTCTATGGCCTGAAATCCAAACTCGAAATACATACCACATCTTCCCCAAACCAACCTCTCATACACCTAGTCTTAAAGTAGAACCAACCTCATTTAATACTACACTCTCATGATAGTTGGTTCTGAGCATAGTGGAAGCATGCATTGGTGAGTGAAATATTAAAATTTCATTTAACAACCATCTCCTGAAATAAAGAGCGTGGGTATTGAACATAAAATTTATAATTAATTTATTTAATTTATAAGTAAATAAATAACTTGTCTTAGGAACTTTCATCATTGATGATTGTTGATTGTCTAAAAAGGACTTTTCAGATTTCCATCATTGATCTTGTGAGGATACAATGATATAATCCCTTTAGCGGTGATCCACAGGTTCTCCAATGGTCTCCATGAAACATAAATCCTTCTCCAGGTGTTAGAGAGGAGAATAAAATGACTTTCATTGTTAGTTCTTGATTGATCAATCATTGGTCATAATGAAATTAACTCTCTTGTTTCTTTTTCTTGAGAGGGATAGAGGAGGAGGATTCAAGAGATAATTCATTGGGTGGAATAATTCCTTATTCCCTGAAAAGGAAATTGGTTTTGAATGAATTACATAATAGTCGTAGCTATCTATTTATAGATATGGTATTTTAGTTAAAAAATTTAATTTCATAACGACCATTAAATGTATATTTTACCAATAATTAAATCCCATGCCACATAATAATAATAAGAATATTATTATTATTTTATGTGACAACTTGAACAAAATGGATATAAAATATTTAAAAAATCATAAATAATTATTTTATCATCGGACTCGGTATTAGTTTATTTGATCCCCACTTGTGTTTATTGAACACCTGAATAAATAATTTATTCTCATAAATTAATATTATATTCAGAAACTAGTAAATAAATATTTATTAAATAGTAAATAAAATAAATTATTATATTTTATTCCGAATATGGTGAATAAATATTTATTTAATTTATGAGATCAATATAAAATAAATAAAATTATTCCTCAGTATTGAGTATAATATTTATTCCATTAATTAAATTAAAATAGAATTTAATAGATACCAGGAAGAACACTTAGTGTGTGACCCTCTTACATTTATTCTCATTGGCATTAGGATGGCCTTCCTAACATCCAATATTTTTTTATAAAAATGGTTAAAGGAACCTAAGAGAATGAACATAATGTCACAAAAAACAACAACCACATAAGAATGCTCAATATGTAATATAATACATTATTTCACAAAATCTCATTAAGTAAGTTGTATGACAGTGTCACTAAACTATATGTTTAATACATCTTTCAATGACTATCTAAAATAAACTCATTGTTACAACATGGACATGGAGTTAGGGAGGTGGTTTCATTTAAATCAAAAGGATGAGATATCAACATCCATAAATAGGGATCGGAAAATCATTTCTTGACTTATTCATTAATAACATGTCATTCGCAATGCACCAAACATAACCTACATCCCGATAACATATGGCATGACATTTTTCATCAGAAAATCTAATTGAGTGAGTTGTGACTTTCATTAATGATAATATTAAAGTACAAGAACCATTAAACATTCTCAAAGATAGGAATATCTGATGAAACAAAACATGGATAATTCTACTGGTATGTATGTTCTCATAATCAACCATCTTGAAGATTACCAAGTGCAAAATTCATGAGAGGATATCTCATCTACTTACGAGTACTCGCATATTATTGTCTATATATTATGTTTCCATCATAGTATATTATCCAATTGTTCAACTATATAATGTATATGGTCATAACACTTCAAGGATCTCATCATAACAGGGGACTAATAAAACCTTATTAAAGCAACAAATACTATAGGACATAATTACATTATAGTCATGCATAAAAATGAAAAATGTTTAATACGCTGTTTAATTTAATATTTAATACATCAAATATTCATGTAATCAGTGTACAAATAGTGGGTTTTCAGTCAGCAAATCTAACAAACCCCAATATAGACTATATCCAACTGCCTATTTTTTGAGTCCTTTAGACCTCACATGATAATCATGGTTCTCTTGAGTTATGGCTTTATTCAATTGATCTTCCACATTGTCATCCATGGAAATACTGCTTGCTATAACATCACCATGCTAAGAAATATCCCTCATGATATGATACTTCCTAAGTGTGTTATTCGTCTGCTGATGTGACCATGGATCTTTTACGAGAGCCACTGTTGTAGTATTATCACATTAGAGTGTGATGGGATCATTATTTCTAGTAAACACATAAAATTCTTGGACAAAATTGTACATCCAAACTAATTATTTAGCTGCCTCAGAAGGTACTATATACTCAGAATCTGCTCTAGAATCTATGAATACAGAATTTTTGGTGCTCTTGTATATCACACCTCTTTTGAAAGTGAATATGTATCTCATTTGTGAATACATTTCATCTTGATTGGACTTGAAACTAGCATATGCATATCCTATTATGACTAGTTCCTCATATTTTCCATAAACTAGAAACATATCATTAGCAAGACTCAGATTCTTAAGGAGAGTCTTGAATTCCATCCAATGGTGGTCACATGGATCCAAAAGATTTATTATTACCACACTTAATGCATAGGTGACATCTAGCATAACACATATGACAACAAACATGACTGACCCAACATAACGGTCCAAAGCTTTACCAAAGTAATTCACTTATTATAACTAGGTCATATAACATAATAACATAAAATAAAATTAGAAAAAAAAACAACACCACATCATTATTACATAAAATAGTAAATTCTATGTGTTCATTAAAGATAAACTTTCTACTTCTATGATTTGAATTTCAAAAATCTTATGAACACGGTTGTGGTCAGTAAGATGTTTGGAGTCCGATAGGACAAACATAATTTGTTGTGAATAGAAACATAACCTTAGGAATAGTAATGTTTCACTTATGATTTGTAATATGACCCTTATTAATAGTAAATTGTCTATGTGAATGTGAACCTTACCAATGATAGTATAAATTAAATTTATCCATCCAATAAGTGACAATATGATATAATTATATTTGTGTTTGTAATTTTGGAAGTCATGAATATTTAAAAATTAATTTAAAAATTTAAATAGTAATTTATCTTTATAAAATTTATTCATAAATATGTATTTATATGTTTTATGATTATATATTTATATTATAAGGCATTTGCTAATTTTTCAAACTGTTAAAAGATCGGTTTTAGTTATAAAAATTGTATTTTTCTTGTAAATAATGATTTTAATTATAAATTAAATTACTCATATATTGATTTTTTTTCATAAAATGGATTTCATTTTCTAATTCTACACTTCAAAAAAAAATTAGGGTGAATTTTTGGGATTTTTTTGAAATATATGAATTTTTTGGGAATAGTAGAATATTGTACCTTACAATATTAATAAATTATAAGTTAAATCCACTATAAATGACATGATGAGTGATGTATGGACATAAATATTTAATTAAAATGACTTATTTACTATATTTAGTCATGATATAATCGATATAATTTTCCTTGAGGGAAATTAATAACCTAATGAATTAAGTATTGAGAAAACCCCTCTCCCCTTCAGTGTAAATATTGCCCCGCATAACCACAATTCTTTGCTCCACTTAAGCATCCTGATCTATAACAATTCTTCCAAAAAGTCTTCAATATTACCTCCCACACTTCCATGATCACATGGCCTCATCAAAATACCAATCCTAGGTTTTATGAGGAGGATCTCAAGAGAAGAATTCAAGAGGTTATTACCTTATATTTTCTTTCAATTTCCTTTCAAATTTCATTTCTTTTATTATCTTATCCAAAACATTTCTTATCTAAATGTAATTATTAGAGAATTATTATTTATATAATCGTATTATATCTTTTTTTGGAATATTATTCATTAAAATCCTAACTCTTCATCTTTAATTTTTTAAAATGTAATAATTTCTCATGATGTGTTAATTTACAATCATTTGTGGGAGATACACCTTCATTTTCAATCAATTCCTTCAATGATATCAAAAAAAGCCATAAATGTTCGAAAGTATGTTTTACTATTTTTATCATTAATGCTTTTATTTCCTAGAAACATCTTGTATACATGAAACTAAATGATGAAACAAATCATATTCATTGCGATCCAAAAACCGCCAAAATTGGCCAAAATGAACATCAATAAATTTAATCTAATGATTTTTCCTCAAGGTGTATAAAAAATAATTATAAGATAATTTAAGATCTTTTAAAATCATAAATAACATGTAATAGAAATTATGGATGTTTATTCATGTTCTACACAAACATTGATTCATGTATACATGTGAATCATTCCGGAAAACTAAGAAAAAGAACACTCATGAACAATGAATTTAAAATTTACAACTCTTACAAAGGCCCATAAAAGAACATAATAACATAATAAGATACATATTAATTTACTAAAGGTTATATTATTGATAATAAATAAATATAATGTGATTATATATGATATTAACATGATGGAATATTTTGGAGAAATGGTAAGGGGAATTATTGAACCCAACTCCCTTTCATTGGGTTTTCCCACATTCACTCAATTTTCTGTTTGGTTATTACATAAAAATAATATATTCATCATTATATTACCATTTATGGGATATAAATTTTTTATAATTGATTTTATGACAAACATATTGTTTCTCAAATAACTCTTGTTTTAAAAAAAATAGATCTTTTACATCTAAAGATTGTTTCTCTCACTCGAAGATGATGATTATTATATGTTATTCACTATTTAATTTGTGAACCCAATGTTTATGAATGTATGATTATGAAATTAAACCCTTTCATTTTCATGGGTTATTATTTGTTCAATATTTATATATGTTCTATATGGCATTCATGATAATGTAAATGTAGTGATGTGATAGGTGTGACGGGAATTAAATAAGACAATGTAAATGTTATGAAGATATGTGTGAACCCAAAATTATATAGCACTCCAATGCATGGGTTAATATGGAAAACTTATGATTAAATTAAACTATGTGTGAACATGATGCTATCTTTTTCCACAACTATGTGTGGTAGTAAAGCACTAAGACATAAGGTTTAATTTAAATGAATTAGCACATTCAAAGGATTATCAAAATGCTTACTCTCATGATTATGATCATATTCCAATGTTATTATAACAATGATTATGCTTACCCCACGTTATATTTTTTCATGTTCATATCTATTTTCTTATTGATCTTTTATCTCATCCAATTTTGATGTATATCCTCAGGTGACTACTTGTTCTAGGTAGAATTCAATGGAAAATTAGAATCTTGAGAAGAAGTAATTAAATAAATGGTTTTGTTTATGTCATAAATGTTATGTATGGTCCTTGATTTTATATGAAACCAATCCTTTGGATCCTCTTTGTGTAATGATTTTCTATTTTACTTCGTTAAAATTATTTATTAGTACTGTATGAAAAAGTTGGATTGCTATAGTTAGTATCAGATGATGGTTTAGTCTGGAATGTAGCATATGATAACTGGATATAGAGTGTTTTATGCGGCAAGGACCTCCGATGATTTGTAGTAATTTTGATCCACTAGTGGTGTAATAGTTGGTTAAATCTATGTAGAAGATCTCTTTTGTGCTTCACTATTCTGATATGGAGAAGGTGACTCTGGAAATTTATCATCATGATGGATAGGTTGACCAATGGAGGGTTTGATTAAGAAAACCAAGATGAGGAATGAAATTGTAGAGATGGAGTGGGAAGACTTTAAGATACTTGTTCTTTCCAAGTATTTCCCATGAACTCTTCATTCCAAGATGGAGAGGGAATTTATAGAGCTTTAGGAAAAGGACAGATAATTTTTCATGGCCTACGAAGCCAATTTCACAAGGCATGCAAGGTAGACAACGAGATTTGTTATTAATAATGATATAAATTTTTTTACATTCTTTAGTTTATTAAAAAAAATATTCACAATACTCTTCCATTTGGAGACATTGGGAGGTATGAAAAAGTTTTTTGATGTTCTCTCAATATGTAAATAATGTTTAGAGAATGGTCCCATGACTATGGTGATATGAAAAAAAAGATGTAGTCTCATAATGGAGGATGTAATGAGAAAGGTGGAATGAAAACACATCCACCAATATGTCAAACATGTAGGAAGGAGAATCATGGGAATTACCTCGAATAGATGGGTAAATGGTTCAAGGGTCGGATTGAATTCCACCAAGCTCTTTAACATATAAAATACACGAGAAGGAAAGAGAATGTGGTGGAGGGAAGGAGAGCACCACCCATGGTCCAATGCTACAACTTAGGGAGCAAGGTCCCTATGCAATCCAGGGTACTAATCCTCGAGTCCTCGAGGGTAATTTGAGTCAGTAGCCACACAAGACAAATAAGCAAGGGAAGGTTTATTCCATCACTACTATGGATGTTGGTCATGGAAATGAAGACCAACAAGGTACACATCCAATTCAATCAATAATGGTAAATGTAGTATTCATTATGGTTCTACACATTCCTTTATATCCAGTATGTTTTCTAGAACTATTTAATTGAATCCCCAAAACCGTGAAATATAATATATTTAAAAAAACCTAGTGGTAAAATCATTTCAACCTAAGTGTTGGAATCTTCACCTATTTAAGTATGTGGGAAGATTCTTCTTGATAATATTGTTCTATAACCCATGATGGAATTCGACACTATAATGGAAATGGATTGACTCCCATTATTTATAGATTATATAAACTATCAGAAAAAGGAAATATTATTTCTTATTATGACCTATCTAATGATCCTTTACAAAATTCTGGATGATCATAAATCTCTATAGAAAAAATTCTTCTATGGTGCGGGTGATTATTCCCTATTATGAATCATACTATGCTCAAATGGTTGAGTCAAAAAAAGGTATTAGGCTTGGGGAAATTCCAATCATCAGGGAATACTATGATACATTTCTCAAAGAGTTACCCAGACTACCCCAAGATTGTGAGGTATATTTCTCAATAAAACTCACACCTGGAGAAATTAATATCTCATAGTATCGCTATTATATGGATCATATATAGCTGAGGGAGTTAAAGAATCATCTGTAAGAGAATTTAGAAAAATGGGTCATAGTCCATAGTGCATCACCTTGTGGTGTGCCAATGCTCATTGTGAATAAGAAGGATAGATCAATAAAATTGTGCTTCAATTATCATGAACTCGGAAAGATCACCATAAAGAACAAGTATTATCTTCCACAAATTTATGACTTGTTTATTTAGCTATGAAAAGTTCAGTACTTCTAAAAGGTCGATCATCATTCAGGATACCATCAGTTTAAGGTAGCTAAGGTAGATATTCATAAGTCTTCCATCTTTATAACTTATTGGAACTACATTTTTCTGGTGATTCCCTTTAAGGTTACAATTTCACCTATAATATTTAAGTGTTTAATGAATAGAGTCTTTATAGATTACCTCAAAAAAAATTGTGGTATTATTTATCGATTACATTCTCATCCACTCTAAGAGAAAGGAGGAATATGAAGAACATATAAGTCTTGTGTTGAAGACATTGAGAAATGATTAGTTGTATGAAATTTTCAAGAAGTGTTACTTTTGGATGATGAAATTTACATTATTGGGACATGGGATCATAAGAGAGGTAATTTCTATGGAATCTTCAAAAACCAAGGTGATTGTGGAATGGGCCGGACACTCTAGTGGAACAAAAATATGTAGTTTTATTTAGTTATTTTGGTACTACCAAGGTTTTTTGAGTAATTTATCATGACTTTCAAGCCCAATAAATATGTTAAAAATGAAAGGGGTGATGTATGTATGGATAGAAGAATGTGAGTAATTCTTCATATAGAGCTAAATAAAAGGCTGATCACTGCACTAGTACTCACATTAATGAGAACAAGATATTGTTTTTTGATATAAAGTGATGCTTCTATGAAAGGATTCGGTTGTGTACTCATGAAAAATGATAATGCGATATCCTATGACTCATATCCATTGAAGATCCATGAGAAGAACTACTCGATGCAGGATCCGGAGCCTGCAGTTGTGATTTTTTTCCTGAAAATATTGTGGCATTACCTCTATGGTGAGAAGTATGACATATATTCTGACTACAAGAGCCTAAATTATATATTTACACAAAAGGAGATCTACCTAGTTCAATGGAGTTGGTTTGAGCTAATCAATGACTATAATTTCTATATTCACTATCATCATGGAAAATAGAATAATGTAGTTGATGATCTTAAATGAAAAGAACCTGCTACACAATCCATGTTGTGGAATGATAAAGAATCTATATTCATGGATATGCAAAGGATGAATTTGGAAATCATAAACACAGGGAATAAATCCTATTTTTTCGACATTATTTCCCAAAAATATATCAAATAGAAAATTAAGGAAGGATAGAGGGATAATCGTGAGTTTCAAAATTAGGTGAATGTTGTAATGGAAGGGAAGCTACAAGAGTTTCATATCGATGGTGATGGTGTAATTTGATATGGAACAAGGATCTGTGTGCCTTCATCACCCTATAAAAACAAGAAGCTATTTTACAATGCACATAGATAAAATTTATATATCTATCCTAGTATCACTAAGATGTATTGTGATCTCTTATAACACTTTTATTGGGATAACATGAAAAAGGAGATTGGTGATTATATCTCAAGGTTCTTGATATGTCTACAAGTTAAATTAGAGTAGAAAAGGTCCAGAGGGGTGATAAAACTACTTTCTATAACCATGTGGAAATAGGAGAATGTCACCATGGACTTTGAAATAGGTTTCTCAAATACATCCAAAGGAAACTATATGATATGGTTTTTGGTTGACTGAGTCACCATGACCACCCATTTTATGAATATTCAGAAATATTTACCACCTGCACAACTTATAAAGATATATGGGAAAGATGTGGCGAGACTACATGGGGGTCCATTCTCAATTGTTTCTCATCCTTATCCAATGTCCCATATAAATTATAGAGGTTTCTTCAACATGATTTTAGAAATGAATTAAAATTCAGCATGGCCTATCACCCCCAAACTTATGGCCAATCTCAAAGGACTATTCAAACTCATGATGATTTTACAATATCATGATAATTTATAATTCAATGGTTGATGGGGTCATAATTTCTCTTTGGTTGAGTTTTCATATAACAATATCTTCCACTCAAGTATTCAAATGGATCCATATGAATCTCTGTATAGAAAGAGATGTAGAACACCAACCTGTTGGGAAGAAGTTGGAGAAATAATGATACTTGGTCCTGATCTTGTGCAATAGATGACTGAGAAGGTTCAATACATCCAAAAACATAACAAAGCTTCTCGGAGATATTAAATGATATATGAAGAAAACCATCAAAAGGACAAGGATTTCAAAATTGGAGATAAATCAATCCTTTGAATATCATCATGGAAGAGAGTCTTATGGTTTAGAAAGAAAGGGAAGATAAGAACATGGTGCATTGACCCCTTTGATGACCTTGACTGCATAGGATCCATGGTCTATCAACTTGAAATTTAACCAAATATGGATCATGTTTCTGATGTATTCACATATCACCTCTAAGGAAGTACATACCAAATCCCTCACATGTACTGTACTCAGAGGTGGTACAACTAGAATATGATCTCTCTTATGAGGAGTAGTCAGAAAATATTATGGACTAGAGAGATATTTTCCTACGCAACAATTCAACCCACCTTGTTAAAGTGTTGTGGAGGAACCATAAGTATGAATAAGCGACTTAGGAACCATAAGAGGCAATGAAAGAGAGGTACCGTCACCTATTTATGTAAAACAAAACTTCGAGGGTGAAATTTAAAAAGGGCGTTATAATGTAATGACCTGATGTTTTACCAGTGGAATTACTTTCTTATAATTTTTTCATATATTATAATCTTATTCGGAAACAAAATTCCACATCATGCTTAAATGAACTACTAAATTGTATGTGACCTTTAAAATTAACTTGGCCAATTCTGTGATTTAAATTTCAAAAATCTGACATTCATGGTTCTGATCAGTAAGATGTTTGTAGTCCGATATGACAAACATAATTTTTGGTGAATAATAACATTCCCTTATGAATTGTAATGTTACCATTATTAATATTAATACGACCCTAATGAATAGTAAATTTGTTTTTTGAATATTATCCATACCAATTAGAGTATAAATAAAATGTATCCATCTTATAAGTGAAAATATGATATAATTATATTATAGTGTTTATATTTTTATAAGTCATGAATATTTAATGATTAACATTACAATATAAAAGAAAATTTATTTTCCTAAATTCTATTCATAAACTATTATTTAGAATTCTTATGATTATATGATAATTTTATTAGACAATAATTAATTGTTCAAAGTGTTAGAAGAGCTATTTTAATTATAGATTATGTATTTTTTAAAGTAAATTTTGATTTTAATTAAAAATTAAATTAAACATATTTAGAATATTATTTTTCATAAAATGGATGTAATATTTTAGTTATAAATGTCCAAAAATTGGTTAAGGTGAATTTTTTTGATTATTTTGAAATACTTGAATTCTTTGTGAATAGAAAAATAAAATAATTTACAATATATATACATTATAAGTTAAATCTTGTATTATAGATATCACGAGTGATTTAAGCACCCAAATTTGTAATTCACATTCTCTATCTATTGTATTTAGTCATGAAATCATCAATATTTCTTTTCTGTAGAGAAATTAACAAACTAATCAATTAAATATTGAGAAAACCACTCTCCCCTCCACTATAAATACCACTCTCACAACCTCATTTTATCGTAACTCTCAAGAAAAAATGCATGTAAAAATTATTCTCAATTACCTTTTGTAGCCCCTCTACCCATTTCCAGGATCTCTTGGTATCATCAAATGATAATTCCTAGGTTCCCTAAGGAGGATCTCAAGAGAAGAATTCAAGAGGTAATTCCTCTCTCTCTTTTCGTTCAATTTCCATTCAAATTTCATTCCTTTTATTCTCTTATCGGCAATATATCATATCAAAATTCCATGATAAATCTATAATTATTGATATAATGGTATTCTATCATGTTAATGTAGTATTATTCACTAAACTCCTCCCTCTCCAACTTTTATATTTTTAAATCAAATCATTTCCCATGTCGTGTCAATTTTCCATAATCATGTGTGATGCACCTTCATTTTCCGTCAATGACTTCAATTATTCCAATAAAAACAATAAATGGATGAAGAAAGATTGTAATATGTATTTTTAACCCATTTTATCTTCTAGAAACAACTTTTATACATAATACTAAATGGTAAAACAAAACAAGTTCATTATGATAAAAAAACCGCCCATATTTACCTAAAACAATCATCAGTAAATTATATATAATGAGACATCCTCATGGGGTATAAAAAATAATTATTATATAATTTAAACTCATGTATGATCATTAATAAAATTTAATAGCAATACTGAATTTTTATCTAGGTTCTACTCAAACATTCATTCATGGGCACAAGTGAACCTTTCGTGAAAACTATGAAATAGGTCACTCCAAAACAATGAATTTAATCACTAAGTCATCTAAAATAACAAAAAATAACTTAATAACACCATAAATAATAATAATAACGTATATATGGAACTTTAATTTTTAATTAATGAATATAATGTCATTATACAGGATATTAAAGTGGAGAAATCATCAAGATAAAATGTAAGGGGAATTATTGAACCCAACTCTCTTTTTTTGGGGTTTCGTTCTTTCACTCCATTTTAAGTATGGTTTTTCATTAAAAATAAATTATTAATCCCTATTATACATTTTCTGTGATATAAATTTTTAATTATTGTGATTATGAAAAACACATTTTCCCAAAATAACTATTCTTAAAAAACAAAACTTTTACTTCCTAAGATAATTTCCTTCACCGAAGGTTGATGATTCTTATATGTTATTACCTATTGAATTTGGGTACCCAAACATTATGAATGTATTTTTTTTGAAATGAAACATATTAATTTCCATGATTTATTATATTTTCATAATTGATATATGTTTTATGTGGCATGCATGATAATTTAAATGTTGTGATCTGATGGGTGAACCTTGAATTATATAGTGCAATGTAAATGTTTGATGAGACATGTGTGCTAAGAATTATATAAATCTACAATGCATTGGTTAATGTTAATAACCTCACGAATAATGTGAAATATTCATGAACATGATGCTATATTTGTTCATAACTACATGTTGTAGTTAATCTCTAAGACATGTGGTTTAATTTTTATGCAATGCAACATTTTAAGTCCTATCTTAATGATTCCTCTCATGAATATGATTTTTTTCATTTTTTAAAATGATAATTATAATTCATAACCCATGTAATATTTTTTCATGTTCTTATCTTTCATCTTACATTGATTTTAGCTCACTCCTTTTTCATGTATATCCCTAGGTGAAAACTTGTACTAAAGAGAGTTCAAGGGCCAATAAGAAGCTAGAGAGGAAGGAATAAAATAATATTTTATGTTTATATAGTAAAATTAATGTATGGTCCTACTTTTTCCAAGACACTAAAGCTTTGGATTCCTTGTGTGTATTGATTTTATGTTTTTCATATTTAAAATGATTTATCATTAATTTAAGAAATAACAGGGAATCTATACGCAGTCTCTGATTCATATGGAATTCTTGCCATTATATTTCATTCCTCAAGGGTATAAGAACACATTTTTTTGAAAGATGGATTCCATGTCATACTAGAAACAATAACATTTGTGTTATTCCATACTATATCTCTTCAATATCTAATCAATGTTTGTATTTTGACATAAGATGAGCAACCTCATAGATCTATAATGATGGGTAATAATCCCAATAATATATGATGCCTTGCCAAAGTCCTTCATTGAAAATTATCTATTCAACCATACCTTAAAATTTTGTAAGTCTAGTATTTCATTTCCAATAAATAATATTTCAATAAAATATACTATTAAGAAAATGACGGAACTCCCCCAAATCTATTTGCAGAAACAAGGCTCAAATTAATTATTTAAAAAACCAAATTTTGTTTTGGATTCATTAAAAAGAATGTTCCATGACCAAAATGCTTTCTTTAATTGATAAATGTACTTTAAAAAATTCATATATTATTGGCATGCTTTGGAGTCCCAAAAAAATTAGGTTGTGTCATGTAGACATATTCCATTGGATTCTCATTAAGGAATGATGTTTTGAAATCTATTTTCCAAATCTCATTTTCATGTTAATACGCAATGGTATTAAGAATTTGGATAGATTTCAGCATTGAAACTGGTGAAAATGATTCAGTGTAGTCAATACCATGATGTTTTTTATACTCTTTTTCTACCATTCACGCCTTATAAGAACTAACATATCCTTTCATGTACAGTTTCTTCTTGAATAATTATTTGAACCCAATAAAAATTACAACCACTAGAGGATATACCAAAAACCCTACTTGGTTTTTGTATATGGAATCCATTTCAGAATCCATTTCTTATTTCTATAAGGAAAAATATTTGACACTTATTAATTCCTTGTAGGTTAGAGGATCATTACAGTCATATAATAATGAGTCACCATCCTCATTCACTATAAACCTATACCATTATAGTTCTCTAACATCTATTGCACTCCTACATAGTTCTTCTATCTCATGAATAGTTTATTCATCCACAGGGCTTTGTGGAATTTGATTATCTACCAACTCTTATGTTCTTTGTGTCTCGACTTCTTTAATGATTCTCTCATTCCCACTATATCTTTTGGAGATGTGCTCCCTCTCAAGAAATTTGGAGGTTCTTTCCATAATATCTCTTTTGTATGAGTTATAATATTGGTAATATGAAGTTTTTCCCATGGGGTATCCTATAAATTTACACTTTATGCCTCAGGGTGCAAGTTTGTTACCTAAATAGGACTTAACAAACATTTCACTTCCCCACACTTGTAAATTCGATAACATGGTTTTTCATCAACTAAAAATTCATATGGAATATAATTTATTTATTTAGTTGTTACGTGGTTTATTATGTGTGCCATTTTTTGTAACACATATCCAGAAAATGATAATGGAAGAAATCCAAGACTCATAATTGATCTCACTATTTCTAATAACGTGGAATTCTTCCTTTCTCTTACACCATTCGACTGATACGTGTATGGAGGAGTGATTGTTTATAGGATCCCAAAATCCTGTAAATAATCAATGAAGTTTTGATTAAGATATTCTCCACCTTTGTTTGAGAAAATTTTCATTATCTTCTTACCAAGAAAGTTCTCAACATCATTCTTGTATTCCTTGAATTTATCAAAATAATTCAACTTATACATCATTATGTAAATATATCCATATTACTAAAATCATTAGTAAAATATTTAAAGCATGAGTACCCACCCCCTACTTCAATATGAAATGATCCATCGAAATCAGAATAATCTAAATGAATAATATTTTAATCCATTTCTCCTTTCCAACCAAATGGGGATTTGGTCGCTTTTCCTTATAATCATCGACGACCTACACCAAGTGGTTTATTTTGAAAGAACCTAAATATACATCTTGAAATAATTTTTTCAAGAGTTTTTCATTTACATGTCCTAGCTAGTGATGCCAAAGTTAAGTTTTTGTATGATTCATGTGATGTAACTTCATTATTGATTTCAATTAATTGGTTCATATAATCCTTCAGATAAAGACCATTATTTAAATGTGTCATAACATACCAAATTATATCTTTATAAAAGAAGAAAATTTTATCTCCAAATTTGAAAATTAATCCACCTGTATGTAGTATAGATACATAAATAATGTCTTTTTAACTAAAGAAACATAATAACAAACCTTTAAAACGATGATCATTCTTGTCGGTTATGTAAGGCGACAACACCAATTAGTTGCATCATAACATTTTGATCTATTAGGCTCTTGTAGATCTACCTCAATTTAGTAAATTTTTCTAAATATATTTGGTTCATGTATTTGAATACATATGTAATCTCCACAAGATGTATATATTACCCGATTTGTAGAAATAGATAAATTTCACTCTATTAAAAAATCACATGATGCTTCCCCTTAATTCTTTTTATACGTGCAGTTTTTCTTCATGTGGCCCTTATTTCCATATGAAAAATAGAAAATAGCAAATTCCTTTACTTCCCCTTTGATCGTCCTTTTCATGGAAGTGCGTGAAGAAGCTTTGGCCTTAATTCTTTTTGATTTCCCTTTCCATTTTCTAAATTTAAGAAAAAATGATTTTCATGCTTCATATCTTTATCTACTTGGTGAAAGAGGATATGGTGATCTAGAAGAGAATTCTAATTTTGATAATATTGAAATTTACAACACAACTGGAGAATCTAGGAGGGAGTGATTCCAGAATGAGATCAGTGCACAATTCGTTGGGGATTTTAAACACTTGACCATCTAGGTGCTCAATATTTCCAATGAGAATTACAATGTGAGGACCAGATAAGGAACCCTCTCCAAGCATACTATAAAATTGTACCTTGGATATCTCAAAAAATTATTTTTAACTCTCACTAGGTAAATACCACAAAGATTATCAAGAATGCTATATGCATCAATGGTTTCGTGAGACATCATTAGTTCACTGTACATAGATGAACACATAAAATATTTAACATCGACATTGTCGTTCATATGTTTTTATAGACTAGTAAATATTTTTCAATCACTTATTGAGAATATGGATAAGGTATTTATTATTCTAGCTTGTATGATTTCCATTCATGGTGTAGATCAACACAAAGGCAACTATACCACTCAAGGAAATTACTACTAGTGGGGAGATTATCTTCATCCAATATTTTTCATAATGATAATGTTTTTTTTATTTTATTATAATATTAAAATATTAGATTATTAGTACTTTTCTTGATTACATATTTTAGTACAAATAATTAACATATATTATTAAATATCCCGATATTTTATCAAATCTCAATAGCCCTCACCATTGAAGTTGGAATGTATCGTTTCTAGGACATTCTAGTGGAAATGATTTGTATTTCCCTATGCATAACCCTAACAAGGGTTGGTCAAGAACTTTTGAAGATATTAAGGAAGGAATGAATTTTTCCAACTTATGGGTTACAGATCCTTGATATGTTGAGTGGACTCCCTAATCCAAAAATTCTAACTTGAATTTTCATAACACATGCCTCTAAATTACACCAGGTATATAAAGAGATACTTCTCTTTATGTAAAATGTTTAATTCAACCTAAAACATTTATAATAACTCCCCTTATGTTGGTAAGTTTCCCCAAAATGGTTGTTCAAACATATAGTTCTATTGAGTTTTGTTCCTAGTCAGGTAACAGAAGGCATACTATTATATAATATTAGATTGAGGGATTTTATTTTATTATACATAAATTTTTATATTTTATTATCCATTACATCTCTTGTTAATATTTAAGAGAAAGTTTACTTAATTAAATAACAATGTTTGGATAAAAAATTTATGAAAAATTAACTTTATTTACATTCTATCGTTACATATTTATTTATTCATTTATGTGATCAAGGTATTGAATCAAAATTAATAATTTGACGCATTGAACATAAAATAAATAAATAATTAAATGACTTGATCATGATCTTATCTGATATTTGGTTTAATAAGAGGATATTAAATCAACTTATGACCTAGGGGAAATAACTCCTTATGATGGACTTGGCATGAGCTCTAGTATTCCACATGTCCACCTATGCATCACCGATTTTGTTTAATTACGGTTCTATCTTCAATTTTCCCCACAAAACTTGGGGATATTTATTATTTACCAATATTTATAACTCACACATAGGCAAGAGGAAACAATTTATTGGATAAAGGGAATTATATAAATATCCATGGACAAGTAGGTCCTACACAATAATACTGGGAGGAATGATTCATAGACCATATTTCATTTTAATATTAAATAATTGAAAATTCATTCATTCAATTTCATTAAATAAATGAGAACATATACATAGGCCTTAGTCAAGATAATGAATAATAACAAATACTAAAAATACAAAAAAGTAAATGACTAGAAGTCATTTCATTATTCATTCATTTTTAATTTAAGATAAATGCATCTGCATTAATTAATTAATTAATTAATTAATTATCTTTAATCATAATGATAATATGATATTGTTTGGATGTACCCATCCTTAATGAAATTGATAAAAAATAAATGACAGAGCCAATAGTAGAAAATAAATTACAATAAATTAATTGATCATTTAATTTTTTTAAATCATTATTATACAGCCAAACACACAACGGTGTGCTAATCAATAAAATATGGTGTTATTGGTGTAAGATCAAATTTAATTTAATTTTAATTTTTTCCATTAATTGGAGACTAAATGATGTGTACATGTAGCCACTCGTTATTTACCTCGGTATCCATATATCCAAGTCACACACCAGGGGCTATAGTGTGTTGACTCGACCAGACTACATGGTGTGTATATACCAATTACACACCTTGTATCTGCTTGTTGTGTTCTTGACTGGACCAGTCAACACGTGGTGTGATATAAAAGAAACAAATTAATTACACTGTGTGTAAGAATCCTAGTTTTTAGAATGTGTCAAAATCCCAACCATGTTTGAATTTTTAGCTGGTTCCTGAGAAAACTATGATAAGTTGGAATGTTCTGGAAATTTCTAAACTACAGTCCATGTACTCTAATGTACACGCCGTGTATGGGTTAGGTGAGTATCAACCATGTGCTCGCTGAGTATATACCATGTGATGACTGTGTAGGGATTTCCTACTACACTGTGTGTTGTGTTGCTCGACACGACATATATCATCCTTTCTGCGTATCGATTGGGTTTAATATATGTGTCAATCTGTGTGAAACACCCAACCTGTTTGGATATCTCTTCTTAAGTCGGATTGCTAAAAAGTCCACTACATGGAGTGTAGTCATAAAATATAGGCCGTGTACATTTTTTATTCACGTAAATGATATGGTGTCGTGTCTTATTTCAGAAAATAGCTTCTATTTCCCCAACATCAGAAGAGGTCTGTTCTAATGTTATGAATAACATTTCCTACCCTTGAATCATCATCTGATGTCCGTTCATCAATCCATCAGTGGTTGTAGGATCACAATAGTGAGGCTAAATCCATGAACCTAATTATGTTCTAGTTTCCATACCACATGCGTTGCAGTTTCCATCCATGTAGAATTGGTGAGATTTGATGAAAATGTTGATCAATGAAAATCAGATTCAAATTAGAGCTCGATATTGGATGTGCATACATCTATGAGTCTCAAGTAGGTGTTTCATTCATCATTTTGTGTTTTCGTAGACTTTTGGATGGCCCTTCCTTTGGTGAATTTTTGGGTATTTTGAGCATGACCCTATTTTTTCTATTATTCTATATTTAATTTTTATTTACCCTATGGGATGCCTTTGGGGATGCACTATTACATATTTTACTTGAACGGGGCCAGGTGAGTGGCCATAGCACCTCAGGTAATTTTGGAAGGGGGTTCCCAAAATGGTTATAATTATATTACAATTGTTTTTAACTGTTGAGTTTATTTATTGAACATTGATATGAATTGTTAGAGACATTAAGGTCCTTAGTGATGGTATGGGGACACACATGGTTAGTTCATTTCAACTGTTTATTTTTTATCCCAATTTATAAGTGATTCATTTGATTTTATATATAACTACTGAATTTCATATGTTGGAACCCCCTTGGGTTATGTTGGGTGTGGCCCAAATATTATCGAGTGATGTTGATCACATGTTGGGTTTGTCCCGGGTCACATTGGGTGGTTCTGACAGTGGGATTGGGTGTCATGGATGTTATCTTGAGTCAGGGTGACTGTTAGGTTGGGCGTGAACTAGGTTACTGGGATGGCAAGGCCATCAGACTTGAGCGATATGGTCGCAGGGAAGTGAGGTGTCAGAGACGTTGTGGCTTGGGTACTATTTTGGTGATTACTACTCACCCAAATCTTTGAGTATCATGCATAAATATAAACTCTATGATGAGGTGGTTTTTACAACTCATGTGGGTAGAGTCCCCCATTTGTTGTGGTTTTGGTACTATTAGGGTGTGGGTGCTTGCTTTAGGAATCCACAAGGAAGGTGAGAAGCCTTTAGGGGATAGTAGTGAGGCTATCAGGTTAAGGGAAGAGGCTCGCTGTTATTTTGAGGGAATAAATAGTTGTCCCTCCGGTTACTTAATTTTGGGGATAGACATCGCTCTTCCTCTGGTTACATTATTTGAAAGCAGACATTGTTGGCCCTCCCATTAATTACCTAAGGATGGGTATCTTTGTTCCTCCTAGTTACCACTTCTTGGGCAAGCACCTGGAACGTCGATACATGAGACATTTTGTATCATGTGGGTACATGGTATTGAGTTTCATGACATAGATTCCGGTGTTTGTTGAAGTTGGTGAAAATCCATGGTGGCTGATGAGTACTAGTGGATTTTGTGATTATTTGTGCGTCATATTGTTTATGTTTTTCAATAATAATGCAGCCCTTCTTAATCACATATATTAGGTATGAACTATTGGATAGTATCCTACTAATATTCTTCTCACACCCTACATGGGCCCTATGATACAAGTGCAGACTTTATGGATCTACATGTAAGAAATAGGTCAACTCTATGAGCTGGGTTGAATTAGCCGTTGAATGGAGATGGAATGGGCCTTGAGGTATTGTATACCTGAAGCTTACTTTTCTTTGTTTTGCTTCCAATATCAGTTCGGTTACTTGGTTTGTATCTACAAATGTTTAGCCATTGGCGCCTTTAAATATGTATATGTATAACCTTTTTTAATTAATGTTCATTATTTAGTAGTACTTTCAAGTGATTAGCATTTTGTTGTGTTTACATCGGCTACTGTTGTTTATATTTAATGCTTCCACTGTTTATCAATATGGACTGTGCTTCTGCTCTGTGGGTCTGGTTCAGAACTACTGAGTCAGTTATTCCATTGCATCTTTATTATTATACACGGACCAGTACTGTTATTATCCTCTGAGAGGGTATAGCCTCCCCACTATACCTATAAGACCCTTGCTGCTTATTAACAGCCTTCGGAATTCGGGGAGGTGTGACTAAGGTAGTAACAACCAACCCTTTTAGCACTATTTGGATGGATGTTCGGGTCTGGGTCGTTACAAAGTGGTATCAAAGGAGTTCTTGACAGGGATTTAATAGCAGTTTTTTGCTGGATACTAATGAGATTCTGTATTTTCTTTTCTTTTAGGCTAGTTTTACTATTTTGGTTATGGTTGACTGAAGATAAGTTGTTTCTGGAACTGGGTTTCTAGCTTGTGCTTGGGTGCCTGTGGCCCCAGGTAAGAGGGATGGACCAAGTTTTCATGGGAGGGAATTTCTGTTATCATTTTCTCATATTACAGTTTATATGATTTCCACCTCAGTCGATCACATGGTGTGTGACGTTATTTATTGTGATATGTGACCCCTGACCCGGTGCAATAAGGGAGAATTGGACCTTGGCTCAGTTTGGCAAGGCATGATTGTTTGGATTTTGATATGCACATTTTAAGGTATTTTATTTTCATAATTGCATGTATTCTTTGTGAAATGATTATTCCATGTGAATAATATCAATTTTCATGTCTTATATTCTTTCGAAATGCGAATATGTGAAATTACTAATAAAATTTCTTGTTTATTGCAATGTGTTATCCCATGCATTATATTTTTGTAGAATTTCATGTGGTAGGGTATTCAAGTCTTGATGTTGTATGAGCAGGAGAGTACTATGGTTGAGGTGATTTTGATCACCAGGATTGGGTGACTCAGTCACCGGTTTGAGGAAACGTTAGTTGTCAGGACGGGCAAGGCCCAAGGTACTTTTGATATTTGGCTCTGTTTAGGGCGGGTAAGGAGGCCATGATGCTAGGATGCCATGGGAATGTGTTGTGATATGGGAGAGTAAGGTTAGTTGTTTTATGATACGTCTTTACAGATTTTCTTATCTATGTTTAATATATATTGTTATTTATATATGGGATCTCTCACCATTTTTGGTATTCAGCAGGTTCCTTTTTGTCGACTCAGATGGAACGTCAGGGGGGAGATTAAACAGTGCCACAGGATTAGGTTCAGGATCCAGTGCAGGCAGAGCATGAGCCACTTGTATAGGCTTAGGGACCATAACTTGTCCAGGATCTAGTCTAGGTAGGACAACAGTTGGGTTTGGCAGCGTTCAAACCATGGATCAACGAGAAGCTCTGAGCAAGCCTGGTACATGTCTTGTAGGTGAATGATAGAGGTTTGAAGGTTATAGATCCATCTATGGAATATCTATCGCGGGATTTCCAGTCGCAGCACCCTCTAACTTTTTAAGATGAGTGTGGTCTGCAGGTGGCTGAGAACTAGATATAGAGCATGCAAATGATCTTTGAGCATATTGAGAGGCCTCCAGGGTAGAGGGTCAAGATGGATATGTAGATGTTGTGGGGACTGACGAAGTGTAGGTGGGATGTGTAGGTTCAGGCTCGTAGCCAGGAAGGGATAGCATGGAATAAATTCGAGGAAAGGTTCTTTGATAACTTTTACCCAGAGACACTAAGGTCTGACAGAGCTCAGGAGTTCCTAAACCTTTAGTAGGGAGACATTTCTATAATAGATTATGCAGCTACTTTCACTGAGTTGTCTCAATTTCTAGAGTATGGTAAAAGATGATCAGCCAAGAGTGAGGTGCTTCAAGGATAGAATATGACATTCTATTCAGATCCAGGTGAATATCATAAGGATAGATTAATTCACAAAGGTATTAAATCAGGCCCTTATAGCGGAGGGTAACCACATGGATAAACCCTCAGTTGGCTAGGTGATGGATTCAGGTGATGGTTCAGATAACAGGATGTGAGGACAAGATGAGTTCCAACAGGGAAGTCAAGCTAAGGAATTAGTTAGAACACATATTAGTAGTTGAACAGTGGTTTTATTTTAGTGTGGGTAGCTAGTACATGTTCAGACTTAGTGTAATAGGGCTCTAATGCAGTGTTAGGAATCTAGAGAGGTTCTTTTGGAAGCCTTCTCAGACAGGTAGTATATAGGGACTAGGACAGACGATGACATCTAGAGTTTGTTCAGGTTTGGTACCAGGAGAGGGTAGCCGAGTTTTAGCTGCACGTAGTGGACGTGAAGAGAAAGAGGGACCTAGCTAAGGGGTCAGTGGTCATTGAATTGAGTAGCCCCATAGGGAGGTCAGGCATCAGGTAGTCGGGCTTCAAGACAGGTGTACACCCTGGAGCTGCAAGAGGCAGAACTAGCAGGTGAGCCGATGATGATTATAGGTACACTGCGAGTTTGGCTGTGACTTCTTATTTTCTCTTTGGCAGGACATGTTGAGGCATGTCCTTTATAAGTTCACGAGGTGTACTGGATTATGGATGAGTGACTAGATGCTGGTCTATGGGATTGGCTCCATATCAGGTATGTGTTATATTATATATATATGAGATTCATAGCAATTGGAGCATTGGAGATGCGGGTTACTTGAGCTGCCTTGAAAATCAGGGAAATGAGGATGCATGTTACTTGAGTAGCTAGGAACCTGGTTCGTTTTGAGCATCCATGGGATGTAAGACCTCAAGGAGGCAGCCACCAATGCGGTGCGGGATATGTAGGGTCTCTGAAACAATATAGGATCACCAATGAGGCGTAGGGGTGATGATGTGTCACGAGAGGACCATGTGTCTAGAAACAGGTTAGTGAACCCTTTCTGGTTGAGTTTTGTAGGGTTGTGACAGAGTTAGGCAATTTATAGGGTGGGGCACCCCTGAGAAATTTAGCCAGAAACATTGATACTGGGAGAGTCCAGGTTACCTTGATCAGAGTGGCATGTTAGGTGCCATCTCTGGGTTTCATTTGTTACTTCGAAGATGATCTATGTCAAGGTGTGGAGATTGTAAGAACCCAGAGTTTTAGAACATGTCAAAATCCCGACCCTGATAGAATTTTTGGCTTGTTCCTGTGAAAACAAGAAAAATGTGGGAAGTTCATGAAAATTTCTAGACAACATTCCATGTACTCTAAAGTACATTCCATTTATGTTTTAGGAATTTATCGGTAATGACCTCCATGAGTACATTTCATTTGATGACGGTGTAGTGATTTCCTACTTCACGGCGTGTAGTGTTGCTCAACACACCGTGTATCTTCCTTTCTGCGTACCGGCTGGGTTCAAGCCATCAGTCAACCCGTGTGGAGCGCCCATGCCATGTTTCTATCTCTGATTAACTCAGAGTATGGAAAATTCCACTACACGACATTTAGTACTTAAATACATGTTGTGTACTTTTTTTATTCTCTTAAATTAAATGGTGTCGCATATTATTTCAAAAAATATCATCTTCTTCCCCAACTTCATAACAGGTCAGTTCCATTGTTCCAAATGACATTTCCTACCCTAGAATAATCATCATATGTCCGTTCTTAAATCCTTTGGTGGTTGTGGGATTGCAATAGTGAGGCTAAACCTGCACAACCTGTTCCTTTCTAGTTTCCATACCTCAGGCATTCCAGTTTCCATTAGAGTGGAATTTTCGATATTTGATAGATACATAGATATACGAAAATCAGCTTTGAAATGGAGCTCGATATCGGATGTTCCCATGTCTAGAAGTCTTAGGTAGGTGGTGCATACCTCTTTTTGTATTTTTATAGACATTTGGGTGGCTCGGCCTTTGGCACATTTTCTAGTATTTTGAGGACAACCTTGTATTACCTATTACTGCATGTTTAATTGTTATTTGACCTATGAGATACTGTTGGGTATGCCCCATAAACTATTTTTCTTGATCAAGGCCGAGCGAGTGGACATTATTCATTGGGGGAATTTTGGTTGGGGGATGAAAAAAGGTTATAATTCTATTATAATTTTTTAAACTGTTGAGTATAGTTATTGAACCTTTATATGAATTGTTGGAGACTTTGAGGATCTCAGTGCTGGTATGAACAACACTTGTTTACTGAATGTCAACTATTTAGTTTTTTTTGAAAGTTTAAAAGTTATTCTTTTGATATTGTATGTAATTGCAGAATTTCATGTGCTGGAACCCCCTGGGTTGTGATGGGCATGGCCCGAATATTCATGAGTAATGTTGATCACAGTTTGGGTTTGACTTGAGTTACATTGGGTGGTTCTGAAAAAAGGATTGGGCATCATGGACATCAGCTTGAGGCATGGTGACTGTCAGGTTGGGCATGACCTAGTTTATTGGGTTGTCAATGCCATCATAATTGAGCGATATTGTTGCAGGGACAAGAGGTTTTAGAGACATTGTTGCTTGGGTACTATTTTTGTGATTATTACTCACCAAAAACTTTGAGTAGTGTGCACATAGAGAGACTCCGTGATGAGGTGTTTTTGACCACTCTATGGGTAGAGGCCCCTGTTAGTTGCTTTTCTTATACTATTAGGTTGAGGGAGCTTGCCGTAAGAATCCACGTGGAAGGTGAAGAGCTTTCAGGGGATAGGAGTGAGGCTATCGAGTTAGGGGAAGAGGGTCGTCATTATTATAATGGAAAAAATCATTGCCCCTACAGTTACATAATTTTGGTGGTAGAAATTATTGTTCCTCCAGTTACATTATTTTAGTGAAGATATAGTTGTCCCTATGGATATTTACTTGAGGATAGTAATCATTGTTCCTCTAAGTTACCACTTCTTGGGTGTGCCCTCAAGACATCGGTACTTGAGACACACAGTGTCGGGGGGGGGGAGGGGGGCGGTGGGGGGGGGGGGGTGGACATGGGGCTGGGTAACATGACAGAGATTTCATCATTGGCTAAAGAAGGTGACACTCCATGTTTCCTGCTGAGCACCAGTAGAGTTTATGATTCTTTGTGCATCCTACTATTTAATATTTTCCTTATAAATTCATGCATGCTTAAACACTTATATTAGGTATGCTCCGTTGGGTGGTATCCAACTTGGAAGTGTCTCACACCCTGCACATTCCCTTCGGGATGCATGCATACTTTATGGATCTATGTGCGGGAAAGAGGTCAGCTTCAGAAGCTGGGTTGTATTGCTGTTTAATGGAGATGGTATGGACATTGAAGTCTTGCCTAGCTGGAGATTACATTGCTTTGTTTTCCTTCCCGTATCAGTGAACATACTTTTTTTGTGGCAATAGTTGGTTATCCATTGGCGCCTTTACATATGGATATGTATGACGTACTTTGGATGCATGTTTTTTGTTCAGTAGTAGTTAGATGTTATCAACATGCAGTTGTGTTTACTTCCACTAATATTTTTTAAATTATTTCTTCTGATATTTTTCAATATTGAATGTCCTTCTACTCTGCAGGTCTGGTTCGGGTCTGTTGAGTCGTTTATTCCACTAAAGCTATATTATTATACTCAGACCAGTACTGTTATTTTCCTCCAAGAGGTTACAACCTCCCCACTATACCTATAAGTCCCTCGCTGCTAGTCAGCAGCCTTTGGAGTTCAAGGAGGTTCACCTAGCGTAGTAACACACAATCCATTTAGCATTGTTCGAGTGGTTGTTTGGGTCCGAGTCGTTTCAAGGTGCATATAGATACATTTCAAAAGGATATATTGCATGTTCTATGGCTGCATGTTGTGTAACCTAGTTTTAATAAACAATGATTCGACACTTCCCTAATGAATTTCAGATCGTTATTTAATTTTCTTAATCGTTTAAGAAAATAACACAGCAAAATAAAATTATTAATATGTTGAAAACATGTCTATTCAAATTGAATTAAATATCAATTAAAATGAAATAAAATAATACCAAAAACGCACATATATCAATAATTAAATAAATAAATATTAATTTAATCATTCCCCCACTAATACCACTTGTTGGTTTCAAGCATAGCGAAAGTGTGCGTTGGTGAGTGAAATATTAAAATTTCTTTTAATACTAATTTTCAAAAACCAAGATACAGGATATTGCATGCTAAATTTATAATTAATTTATTTAATATCTTATGATATAAATACATGATCTTAGGATCATTCTTCATTGATGATTTTTCATTATCTAAAAAGGCCATTATGGATTTCTTTTATAGTTAATATGAGGATCTGAGGGTAGAATCACTATAGTGGTGAACCACACATTCCCTAATGGCCTTTGTGAAATCCCACTCATTCTTTGGGTGCTATAATGGAAAATCAAATGTCTTATTTTGTTTTTTTTTGATCGAGTGTTCTTCAGCATTGATGTAATTCTCTATTGGGTTTCACATTTTTGAGAGCGAGAGAGGAGGATTCGAGAGATAATTCATTGTGTGTGACAATTCTTTATTCCAAAACCTGTAATTGGCATCAAATGAATTACACAATAAATATAGTCATTTATTTGTAGGGATGTGATTTCAGTGACAAAATTTAATTTCATAATAGGCATTAAATAAATTTATAACCATTAATGAAATCCCAAGACACATAATAATAACTACAGTATTATTATTTAGTGCTGCACTAAATTGGGTTAAATTGACAAATAATATTTTCTGACCAGTAAATAATTATTTTATCACTGGACATGGTATTGGTCCATTAAAACATATATTTTGTTAATTGGACACCCAAATTAATATTTTATTCACATAAATATTTTTTTTACCAACTATGAAATTAATATTTATTAAATATTCAATAAAAAATCAAATAAATTTTATTAATAATATTTTGAATAAATAAATATTTATTTTTTTCAATCAATATAACATTAATAAAATTATTCCTTAGCCTTGATAATAATATTTATTCTATTAATTAAATCACAAGTATAATTTAATCGAGACTACCATAAACACATATCACGTGACCCTCTAGGATTCTTTCTCCATGGCATTAGGATAGCTTGCATAAAGTCCATGATTAATTTCTAGAATTGTGTCAAGGAACCCAACAGAAAGAATAGAAAGTCACAAAGATGAAAACCACATATGAATTCTAACTTTATATTACAATCCCTAACAAAATATCATCAAGAAGGTTGCATGACAGTGTCATCATCCTGTAAGATTGATACATCATTCTATGAATATTTGAAATAAACTCATCATTACATCATGACCATGGAATTTATGGCGATAGTTATATTTTAATCAAATGGTCGAGATATTAACTTCCAAAAATATGGAAGGAACAAATCCTTTCTTGAATTATCCATTAATAATATCTCATTAGTGACACACCCAACGTACCCTACTTCCTTCCAACATAGGGCACAATAAATTACATCAGAAAATAAAATTGCTTGAGTCGTGACATGCATTAATGATAATCATAATGTATGAGGACCATTACACATGATCACAGATAGGAATATCTGATGACACCAAAACATGCTTAAATTCTACTGGTGGGTCTATTTTCATAATCTCCCATCATGGAAATTACCATGTGTAAACTTCTTGAGATGATGTTTCATCTTCCTACGAGTACTCACAGCTAATGATCTGTATACTTTAAGTGTCATAATTGTATGTTATACACCTCCAGAACTATATTAATAATATTTTCGTAGCACATCAAGGTTCTCATAATAGTAGGAAACTACTATGAATTTATCAATGTGACATAATTCTAGGACATTATTACATTATAGTCCATCATAACAATGAAATCGTGTAACAATATGTTTAATTTAACATTTAATACATAAAATATTGATGTAATCAATATAAAAAGACTTGGTTCTTGGAAAAAAACTCTAAACATGACCCGTCCTAGAGGGACATGTGCCATGACAACCCCAATCCCGCCTCCAATATGACAGAGGATGGTGACCACCACCAAGTTGGAATATTCCAGAAATGGGAGGCATTATCCAAAAGTAACTGTACACACAAACACATCTCCAAGACACAAATGATGAAATTTAAAAACAATAATTAAATAATGCATGCAAAACAATATTTCCAGCAACCAGAGTACGATATGATTTAAAGTATTGTAAAGTGTACAGGGACGAAACATGACAAAAAAAGAGAGTATGTATCCCCAAGACTAACCTATAAGAAAAGAGGTACTGGGTTTGTTGTTAGAAAGCCATAGGATACACCTCGGTCTATCTGATCTCACAAATTACCATATGGTCTTGGCCTTCCTAGAACTCCATTGAAAGTTTGATCAGCTTCACATGACACGACACATGCAGGCATAGCCTGTGTAGGGGATAATATAACAATACTCAACAGGATACCCTAAAACCACAAACCAATAAAAAAAATGAATATCACAAAGGAATATAGTAAAGTAATACCACAAAGTAATACTCTTAAGGAATACCACAAAAGAATACCATGAAGGAATACAACACAAGATTACCATGATGGAATAAAACAAAATAATACCACATAAGAATACCACATAAGAATACAACACATGATTACTATGATGGAATGCCACAATGGAACACTACATAAGATTACATAAAAGGAATACCAATAAAGAATACCATAGAGGAATACCTCATAGGATTACCATGATGGAATATGAAAAAGTACTACCATGAATGGATTACCATTAAGAAATACCATACATGATTACTAAAAATGAATTCCACATAGGATTACCATAAAGGATTAATACACTAGATTACCACAATGGAATACCAAATGGTATTACCATGAAGGGATTACCATAAAGAAATACCACACAAGAATACCACATATGATTACCATGAAGTAATACCACACAGGATTACCATCAACGGATTACAACAATGGAATACCACATAGGCTGACTAAAATGGAATACTATAAATGACTATCAAAAAGGATTACCACATAGGATTACCATGATGTAATTATAAAAATAATCACCATAAAAGGATAACAACGTAAGATTACCAAAAATGAATACCACATAGGATTATCACAAAGTATTACAATACTTGAATTCCATTTTTGAATTTATATTCTTCTCTACATAGGTATATTTATAAAGAACATATAACAATGTTTTATAGATATAAAAAATCCAAGACACACAATATTTAGGTAAGACACCACCAATTACCAGCCACATGATTCTGTTTGATGCATGCTCATTCTTGGAGAACTCACTCCTCAAGACATGATATCATCAGAGACACTCACAAAGAGATCTAGATCATTTGGGCCCCACCCAAAGAGAACACATTGGTCAAGGAAGACTTTGATACACGTAGAGAGGATCCATCACAGACACATTAGGGAATACCACATACCCAATATTGATCAACCTGTAACATTGATGATCCTACCTTGACACACATGAGAATACCACTTACCCTAATGATGCAGCCTGCATGATGGAGGGACAACACCCCACTCTCGATAGTTACAATGATACTATAAAACACCACTATGGGTGATAGAGGATCACACTCTTATCCCACATAGGGATACCATACTCTATTTGGGACTCAGCCTTTATAGGGGATTTAAATCTATTCATGTGGACGTAATTCCATACTAAACCATCAAGGAAAGGTCCAAGGTAAAACTCTCATCTATGAGAACGTCCTTCTAAATTTCTTTTCTTAATAGGGGATATTCCCTTTTGCAACCATCCACCTTATGTATTTGAATGTTTTATTGTCATGTTTTCTGTAAATAATAATGAAACCCACTTCTTTGTATGGTTAATATTTATTTGAAGAAATTATGATTTATTTCAGTTAGGAACACCAATTTCTGTATATAATATGATGTGATAGGTGGGCATAGAATTATAGAGACCTACAAATAATTGTGTAATGATTTATACCTCATGAGAGGTTATGTTTGGGATTAGTTTGATAACCTAATCCACCATGTTACTTTTACCACTATATAATGATGTTCTTGGGAGTGAACCTGGACTTATGTTAATAATTCCATGCACTATGTTGTGGTCAAAATCATAAAATTCCAAGATCCTTTTATGTCATATTCTTTATGATTAAGCCTCATGATATGATTCTTGGTTCATTATTGATGTGTTATTGGGTATGAATCCAATATTTTATACTCATGTTCCTTATATACATTCTCATACTTTTATGTTTATCTTATGTTCACTTATAATATTTGATAGTTATCACTTATGCTTACCCTTAAAAGGAATGTGAGCTCCCCTATTTTTATTATTTCTATAACCAGGTAATTATGGAATGCAATATGTGTGGTTTGTCTAGAAAATTTTTAGTGTGGAATTTTTTTGGGAGATGAATAAGATTTTTTATGAATTAAAAACCCAATTATAAAGTGGAAAAATGTCTCTTAGTTAAAAAATACGTCAGATTTTTTTATTTTTCTTCTAATTATAGAAATATATATACTAGAAATTTAGAGGGTATGTATTGTAATGTAATATTTTATTTAAGTCATGTTATTTGATGGCCCCATTCATGGACTGTCATATATTTCTTATTCTACCTCCGTCAAATCTATTTCTAACCATAATAAATTAATCCATGAATATAATATCTATACTAAAATTTTATTTTGGTTATGGAACTACTATAAAACACACTATATATTGTATTAGCATTTATCAGTGCTAGTGAAAAACACTGATAAATGACTCCTTTATCAGTGTTAAAAAAAGAATTGATAAAGGGTACTGTTTATCAGCATTGATAAAGGGTAACCATCGTTAGTGCATTTTCTTGAACTGATAAAGGTCTTTATCAAGTGAATGAGTCCCACAACTAAATAAAGGATATTGGACCGCTTCTTTATATACAATTCCATCGCAACCCATCTGTAGAATGTATCCTGTGGGGATCATCTCACACACACATATAATCCCATAGGCACCTGTGAACCTTAGACCACCCTAAGCTTCCCACATGTTTTGTCCCACCAACATAAACATAGTCGGGTCCTACATTACCCAACCCAACTGGCCCATCATCCTGGTCAATACACTACTCGACTAACCTGCCCATGCAGCCCATAACCCACCTTTTTCTTATAGCAATAAAAAAACAAAAAAAATACAAGTATTAAAAATATTAAAAAATATAACTAATTAAAAAACAAATATTAAAAATGAATAAGTTAATAAATATCGATAAATTTATTAATTAATTAATTATTAAAAATATATATATATTATAAATATTAATAAATCTTAAATATTAAATAAATAAATAAATATATATATAAAATGAATAAATTTAAATAATGAAACAAATAAGAATTTAACATTATTAAATTTTAAAAAATATTAATTATATTATTAATTAAATAATTATTAATAAAAATGAATACATTAATCATAAATATCTAAAAATTTGAAATACTAAAAAAATACTATATGTTAAATATAGTTATATAAATTTTTTTTAACAATTAAACAAAAAAATAAATTAAAAAATTATTAGAAAAATATTATTAATAAAGAAATTGTAAACAAAAATGAATAAATTTATAATATATATATATATTAATAATAAATAGTAATAAATAATATATATTGAATATAAATACTGAAAATGAAAAAAAATGTAATAGTTAAAAATAATAATGTATTAATCTATTTTTAATGAGTTTTATACCAAACTATTCACAAATTTATTTAATATTTTTAATATAGAAATATTTTCAAATATATATATGACTAAATATATATACATATATACATATATATGTATATATTACCATTTATATGATATTTCCTAAAATATGATTTATATAATACAAAATATTTATGATTACATTTACCAGAAAGATGCAGGCCCTGGCCGAATGCCCGGTCCCAATTTTATTAAAGAAAGAAAAAAGCAGTACAAAGTACATAGGAAAGAAAGAGAAGTCACCCCAATAACAATGCTACTCAAAAGACATCAAATTCCCCATCATCACCACCATCCAAGTCATCTGGATCTGCTGATTCCCACTCTGAAGGAGCATATTGGTTGAACATATTGATGTATTTCTCCATAAGACATAACTCCCTTTCAGACAGAGATGTCCTAAACACTGCCTTATTCTATCCCTTATTTGTGTTTACTTCTTTCCCTTTTCCAATTTTGGTAGAGGACCTCGTAGACACCGTCTTCGGCATGTTGGAGTAGTCTTTTCTAGGTTTCTTCTTTTTTGTATCAGTTCCGGTTCCCATATTAGCATTCCCATTATCATATGTTCCTTTCCATTCTCCCCGAACCATGTCACTATACGAGGCCTTGAGCAACTCCCTCTCATTCTCTTTCTCACCATTGGAAACATATCCCCCCTCCCTTGGGGCCACTCTCAGACCCTTGAAGCAATCATTTCCTCCCCCCTCTGAGGTTGCAGCCCTCAAGTAAGGCTGATTGATGTCAATAGGGGTTAACACATTGCTGCCTGGCAATTCTACATCCTTATCCACTGCCACCTCCACAGACACCAGGTTATCTGATGCAATGTGAGTGAGCTCCTCCTCCACTAGTTTTCCATCCAGCACACTTGTCCCATTTCCTACTTGCTGTGTGTTATCCCGATCTGCTTCCCCCCCTCCATGCTCACATGTAACCATCCCTTCAGCCTTCTCCATTTGGACCAGATCAGGAACATCAAGAGAAGAAAAGCGATTCCTTAAATAGAGATCTGGGTCACCCATCACACCCAGATTGTCACAAGACGAGATCTTCTCCATTGTTTCAGGAACCCCCGGCATCACAAGACCTGTTCCCAGGTGCTGAACACCTTTACATGGAGTTTCCCAACCTATCTCCTGAGATTGCAATACTGGATGAACCTTCATCCCTTCAGCACCCTGGCACATCTTCTTAATTGATTCACCAGTTGACTTTCCAGCTCCAAGATCCTTCTTCAATCACTGAAAAACTTCTGAAATGCCCGGCCCTAAGGCTGCAGTGTTATCCCCCTTCTCAGCAGCTGAGGAATCATACCTCTCCTGGCCAAAGTAGACATCAGTTTGTCCATCACGGTTGTGTATCTCTATTCCATGCAGATTTTGAGGCAATATATCACCAGATTGGTTTCCAGAGGATCCATGGTGGATCTCTTCATTCCCATTAATACCAGAACCAGCCTCACCCATCATCCTCACAGTAGGCTCCTCAATTGAACCTGACAGTTTGGTATGACCTCCAAACTTCACAAAATTGCGGCACTAAGAGACCCAATGTCCCTGCCTTTGACAAAAAGAGCAAAAATTGATCCATGAATCATAAATGATGGATTGGGCATACCTGTACTCACCTTCAATCACAATCCACACCGTCTCCGGTGGGGACATTGATAAATCCATCTCCACACAAATCCTTGCAACCATTCGGTGCGATAATGAGGATGTCCGATGATCACAGCAGAGAAAACGACCAATGGAGTTGCCAATTGACCGTAACAGACCAATGTTCTAAAACGGAAGTGGTAAACTAGGTAGCTGAAGCCATATCACCGAGGAGGACGAGTCACGATTCATATGCAGATCAAACGACCAGCGAAGTAGATGGAAATAAAATCCACAGACGGATCTGTTAACACCTGACCATGCTGAAATCATGTCCTCTTCATCCGCAAAGCACAAGAGAATTTGACGCGGCCCTAAAATCCCAACAATCACACGATGCTTCAAACCCCAGACCACATTAATATGCTTTGCGAAGACTTCGACCGACGGTCTTCGCCGCACGAATCTCACAACCAAGGTTGTGGAAAACCTTGCAGATGCTTCGTTTAATTCCTAGATAGAAACTGGAACCACTGGCTGTCCGTCGATCCATCCTGGGACCTTCGGAGCAACATTTATGCTAGGGATGAGAGGAGGATCTGTACCTAGAGGACGAAGCACCCCCGGCCCAGCTCGCCGAGACCCATCAAGCGGAGGTTTAGACCCCTCCCCCCGCGAAGGAGGAGGGGCCACTGCATCAACCATGGCGTTAGGGTTAGGTCATCCCGATCCCGATCGCCATCACCGTCTCCATCTCGTTATGATTACATTTAATAAGTTATATATTTAGTGAAAAATGGTATGCAATGAAAAATTAATGTTAATAAAAAATTCTGGCTAATTATATCAAGTAATAGAAATTAAGATGAATTTGATAACATATTTAAAACCTGTGTTATATTGATTTCACACATAAATATAAATAATTATTGCATTATTATATACAACACGCACACACCCAATATTTCTGCAATTTATTCAATTTTTAATATTCAGTATAGAAATATATTTATCAATATAATATATTTTATATATTTTATATTTTTAATTGGTAAATATTATAAATTTTTATATATTTACTCAACGTATAATATTAATTAATTTTTAATATTTTTTTTTAATTTATTCGTTTGTAATATTGTTTTATCAATAATAATTCTAAATGTTCTTATATATATATATTTCCAATTTATTCATATTCAAAATTTCATATGTTCAATATGTTTGTAATTCTATCCATTTTCATTAATTAATTTTACATGTTGGTTCATTAACATTTAATGTGTTAAATACACTTGTAATTTATATAATTAATATATGTTCATGTTTAATTTACCATATATAAATATTCATTTCTATTTTTTGAAATTTCTATATCATTAATAATAGTTATTAATTTTTTAAATTAATATATTTTTAATATTATTTATTTCTTTATTAGATGCTACATATCATAAAACTTCTTTTTTCAATTTAATATATATGAAACATGAATGTATATATGTATACATTAATTTCACACACATAAATATCTACATAAATAATGAAATCTTATATAAAAACCAATACATCATGTATTTATGTAATTTATTAAAATTATAATATTAATTTTATAATTTCATTTAGTAAGAAAATTTATTTAATATATTATGATTCTAATGAATATTTTTTATTTATTTATTTTTAATATTATTATAGCTCTTATTATTTATTCAATTTTCATACGTTTTTAATTTAATAATTTTATTATATTTATTTGTACATATAAATTTAATATGTTTTAATATTTTTAGTATGAATACATCTCAATTTCAATATATATATATATAAATAAAGTAATTTATAATTATTTTTGTAATTAATAAAACTTTTCCTTTTCTAGTATATTTTATGTTTACTGATTTTTAATTATTCTATTTCATTCATATTTAACATTCATCTATTTAAGATTATATATTATGTAATAATTTTAAAAATATATTTGTAAATAAATATTTATAAATAAATATATTTTTGATAATTTAATTTATTATATTTATAAATTTATAATTATAAATAGATAAATATAGATTCTAAAAAAGTACTTATATAATTGTAAATAAATTAGTATGTATTTAAATAATTATAAAATTATAATAAATATATTTAAATATTGAGTATATTTACAATGTTTATATATATTTATTAAATAAATTAATAAATATATATAATTATATAAATATATATAATGATACAAATATATATAATGATATAAATATATTTAATGATATAAATATATATAATGATATAAATCTATATAATGATATAAAAATATATAATGATATAAATTTCTTTATAATTATTAATATTTTTACAAATATATTTATTAATAAATATATTTATAAATTTTTATTATATGTATTTATAATGTTATATATTTATAAATATATGTAAATAAATATAACCTTTTTAACAAGTATTTATATAATTATATATAAATAATTTTACATTTAAATAATTATATAATTATAATATATATATTAAAATAATGAAGTTATTTAAAAAAATTATATTCATTTATATATATATTAGATAGATAGATATATATATATATAATGATCTAAATATATTTATAATTATATAAAAATATTTTTAAAAATATTTTAAAATATATTTATTTGTAATTATAATTATTTTTTTATCAGTGCTAAACAAATATTTATAAAATTCATCTTTTTAGCGGTAATAAAGTTATGATAAGGAGGTCTTTTATCAGTCCTTATTATTCTAGAATTGATAAATCCCCTATTTATCAACACTATTTTATAAGTACTGATAAACCCTCAATAATATTTTAAAAAGAACCCTGGTTGAATTTTTTTTCATCACACTAAATCTCTTGTGGAAGTCTAGCGCTGCGGCCACTGCACCTAGATTTCCCCTTAGATGAATCAAGCATAAAATCTATGATATGTAATTTTTTCTCCACCACAATCAATTCCTGATTATTCGGGTTCAGTGGTGTGTGATAATGAAGCGTTATCTTGGCTCGGTGATCTTGTGGTTCCACATTAATGAGATTTATCAATGAATCTGCCACCACAATTCATCCTTCACTAATAGTTACTTTTTTGTGGGGCACATCATTCCTAATTTTTAGTACTACGGCTCGAATATGTTATACTCATTTCATTGTGTTGTGTTTTCCCTTTGGTTTTCCCAACCTACTATATGACCACTAGTTTATTCTTGTTCGTAGTGTCATCGCATTCCAGGATATTTCTATAACTACCCTGCATAGGTTCTCGTCCACTTATCCTCCTCCTATTATTACTATAGTATATTGTGGTCACTAAATCCCCATAGGAGATCATATAACCTATTGATTTATTAAGGTTGTTATATATTTTTTTAAATATGACATATATTATATCTTAGAGCAAATTTCCTGAATGTTTTTATTATTATCAACCAACACTCAATGAATAAAACATATTTTTTATGCTTTAAACATTTTTTTCCTCGTCACCAAATATAATCTCAATTATAGAATATGTTCAACATAATTTAACAGATCATAACTCTAGTTATTTCATTATTAGTTATGTTTATACACATATCAAATATCTCATAGAGAATCCAATATACTATGGAGAGGGTTTCGTTCACCAATTTACCCAAAACATCTATTTTCTTCAAGCTTGTAAAATAACCTCAATTTCTATTGTCAACAAATTAATAGAAAAAACTGTCTTCTTTTGAATATTAGGCTAATAATAAATTTTTTAGATATTTAATGAATCCTTTGTCAGAGGAAATTATATATAATAAATTATACTGAATGAAATGATATTTATTGACAAAATCCTTTAAATAATTAGAAAAAATATTAAGGTTTATATAGTCAATTACTAATGAATTATCCCTTCAATAAAATACATATTTATGGATAGTTAAATTTCAAAGGCGGATATAAATTAAATTTGATATTAGTCATCATTGAATGGAATGATAACCCTTTAAATGGATGTATTAATATATTATTATTTATTATATGATATTTCGACATTCAACTAAAAATACAAGAAAAAATTCTGAGGAGTGTATAGAGAGATACAACTAGTTTTCTTGTATATACCATGCAATAATTTCATTTGTATTCTTTTATAAATGTATTTAAAATATAACTCCCTATTAGTTTATTTTTTTAATATTATATGATCAAAGGGATTCAATAATATTTATGTGATTCTCATGTTGTTTTCCATTAAATATTTGTATGTGTTTGCCTAATGTATATTTAATGTTATCATGTATATATCTAAAATTTATGGTTTCCATGAATAATGATTTAAAAAAACGATTACTTTTTTATCTAATAGATATTTAAATTCCATATTAAATCATTCATATTATGAAATATAATATTTTAACGAAATAGTTGAAGTTGGTTGTTCCTTGAGTTAAAAAATAAATTTTATTTTTAAAGTGAGGGAATAAAATTATTATTTAATAAAGTCTCATTTTTTATATTAAACTGGTTATTATTTTCATATATACATAAATTTTGATCTAATGGGATATTAGAATGTGTTTTGAAATGTTTATAAATTAGTTTTATTATTTCATGTTTTATCTGGGAAGTTTTTTAGTTTTAAAATATTTTTATGACTTTTGAAGATAATCATTTCTTTATGTATTAGGTTTGAAAGTATTGAAAGAAAATAATTAAGTTTCCTTATATTTTTCATATTTTAATGTTTATATAGATTTTTTATTGAAATTATAATGAAATTTTAAAATAAAGTAATATGATAATTTGTGTATTGTTTCTCCCCCTCAAACTTCTTTGTTTGTTTTTAAATTTTCCCAATGTTTTGAACAACACATGCCCACATGATATTTGTAGTCCCTGATCTACCTCGCTGATTCTCCACTAAATCGATCATAGCATACACCATTTCTGGTCCACCATCTCCTTGGAATATCAATTCTCTTTAACATACTCATTATTTTTTATCACTATGATTTCTTGAATCTCATAGTTGTGCATCACAAAAACACTACCCACTTATCATGTATGGTGGCGACTGCAAATGATAATTACGATGTGTTTTTGTGGTGTATAGATAGTAATATATTCCAATATTTGAGTATCCATCCTACACCCAAGGATATAATCAATAAATAATTCTTATTTGATTCCTTGTATGTCGATTAGTCTCCTCTATTAAAACAACAATCCCTTTTTTAAAAACGTCATTTAGTTGGGTATTTTATTTTTAGTTAATATTATATTATCACCTTTCAATATTGTTTTCTTTTCATGAAACCAAAATATAATGAGTTTTAATTTCATTATAGATGAAATTTCATTTCGGTTTTAGTCAAAATTGTATTTTAGAATTCATTTATAAAGGAGTAATTATTTTTTATTTTTAGTGAATTTATTAATTATTTAATATCATTATCAATGTTATATGATTTATTTCATATTAATATGTTTTGTATTATTATGTTTTGTGGAATTATATATTTTGAATTCATTTTCCTTTAATTTTGATAAAATATAATATCCATGTCTTTATATAAAATATAATTTATTTTAAAATATAAACCATATTCATTCTATTATTATTATTTTGATATATTGTATATCATTAGGAACAGTTTTAGTGTCACCTATAAAAATTTTATATTTAAAACACATTTATCTTAGACAAATATATGATTAGAATATAGTGGAAGATTCCTATAATTTTTAATATAATATCCACTATCCAAACATGTGGTATTAATTTTATTAAGAATCAATATACACTTTTAGATATACATTAGATAGTTTTATCTAGTAGATGTGGGAGATTTCAAATAGTGATATCTATCATTGTTAAAGGTTGAATTAGAATATTTTGTATCTCAATGATGTAAAATCAAGGCTAACTGAATTTTTTGGAATGTTTAATAATTTAAAGTATTTTTTGTGTTTTTAATGTAATTGAATTGATGTTTTAGACATTATTGGACATGTTAAATATTCCTAAAATAGATAAAAGTACTATTTTTGAAAAAGGGGTTCATTAATGGGATATATTACAGACCTATTGGTTGTTATTTATCTAATTCATTGTCTATAATAATCTATAAAAATGTGAGTAACATTATATCCAACTTCAACTCAATCATAAATAATAATTTCATTCTTTCATTTCACGAAACTCTATGCTCCTTAACCATGTGTCTAAATCCAATAATTACATGACCATTTAGGTCTTGAGGAAAGTTATTTTTACTAAAAATTATAAATCCATGTCATAATTAAGTTAAAAAAGTATTTTGAAGGGAATTCTTCTATCTAATAATAAATAAATTTTTTACCAACATTATTATTACAATATTTTTTCCCACATGACATCTATTTGATAACATGTATCAACAACAACATGTCTGCCCCAAATAGTTTTTTCATTTCACCCACATGTAAAATTATAACTTATTGGGAATGATAATTGAAAACATTCAAATGTTGGATTCACATTATTATAATTGTCTACAACTTTCTCCATTGATTATGAATGTATTATTTTTATTTATTTATTTTTTTTCCAAAATAAAATTTTTAGTAACCGAATAAGATGAATATGAAATGATAATTGATAATCACTAATAATATGAATAAATATTATTATGATAGAGTTAAATAGTTCATCACGTTTTCAATAGATCACACATATTACACTTAGAAAATACCTTTTCCATGTTTCCATTGTTTTTAATTAAGGAAAACTAGTCTGAATCAGTTTTAAAAACATTTTATTTGTCTTATAATAGATCAGAGCTATAAATGATGGACTGAATGTAGGGAAACCAAATGTGAACTCTGATTTGGATGATATGATGGTTTATGGAACATTTTATATGAATAATTGTGTAAATAATTATGATTATTATCTATATGAAATGAAAATGAAAAATAAATATGACCTTCATGATTTTAGAAATTAGTTTGAGAAGTTAAATATCTATCTTAAGAGGGAATTGTAAACTAATTGTACAAAATACAATACATTTTCATTAGTATTGAAGTTATATAACATGAAATTTGGTAGAAGGTGGATGAAAACAAAATTTACATAACTACTTGGTATGTTAATTGATAAGCTTGCCAAAGAAAATGAAATTATTTGTCAAATATATGATTCTAAAATAATTATATGTTCAACAGAGATCATCAATAAACAATACATTATTATACGAATGATTTCATATTGTTTTGTGATGACTATGAATCACTCATAAAATTTAATATGTGTTGCATGAATCAATATCGAAAATATGTATCAAGTGCTTCAATATCTCAATGGTTCTTTCTAATCAATTCATGGTTAAATTTCTATATGGTGTTAAGAAACACATAGACAATTTTCATGGAACAAAGATAAAAAAATTAGTGATGGGAAGAAATGTCAACCAGTAAACTATCCTCAGCTAATGAAAATTGATTAGGATTATCCTAGATTTGGAAATCGATTGAGAAAATTCCATATTGTTTACATTATAGATAGAAAAATCTTTTGGGTTTAGAGAGTAGTAGTCATAGTACATGGATAGTTATGTAGGTAAATTATATCTTTTTGCTATGATTATGAAGAAATAAAAAATAGATTATTCCATCCATTATTATATATGAAAAAAACATGGTAAGGATATTGATGTCTATTTGTATCTATTAAAAAAATATCTAAAATTGATGTCGGATACAAGTGTTATAATTTTTTATGTTCATATAAGTGAATAATTAAAATTGAGGGCCATATTGTATGGGATGATAAATGAATTTTCTTAATATGTAATTTTTTCAGGATATATAATTAAACAAATTTTGGGTGTCCCATTGGTGAATAATACACCCCCATAGTTTAGTTGAAACATTCCCCAAAGAATTTTTTTTATGACATCAGTTATTTTTTCCATGATGAAATAAATATTAATCGTAGTTGATTAATTTCTATTGGAATAGAGAACCCGATACAACACCATCTCCACTAACAGGTGACCAAATATTTTATAAAGTAAAATATACTTACACAATTTTTTGTAAACCAATTTCGAAAAACCTTATAAAACATTTTTTGAGAGAGAGATCAATTTTATTTGAATCATCATACAATAAATTTTTGTTTGTAGGAAATTTTTCTTAATTTCATGCATTTAGAAAAAAATTTATTTGATAGTGCTATTGTAATTTTAATAAAGTTTCCTAAAAAAGATGACATCCAGGATAGTTTAGTCATTATAGACATGGGAATTAGGGAATATTTGTCACCGATGAAGGGTGAAAGTCATTCTTTTGATCCTTTAGGTTCATAAACTCTATCCATATAATAAAAATTTCTTTTTTTATTTTCCTTAATTGTTTAAAATATATACAGGGGTATTTAGAAAATATAAATAATGTTGTGTCAATGAATAAATTGAATTTATAGAGAGTAAAATCAAATGATGACCATGTTTTGATTCAATATTTTATTATCATCATCTTATGTTTTATTATACCAAAAATGTATGAAAAACATTAACTGGACTCCACATATTTTACAACATGAAATTTAGTAAATATATATATCCAATAATGTTTATAATTATGAATTAGGATATGGAGTCATATTATTTGAATTAGTGATGTTCTTACCACCATCATTATTTGATGTAAAGGTCCACCTGATGGTTTACTTAGTTAGAGAAACTAAAATATTTAGTTTTATCCATTATAGATGGATGTACCCCGTTGAATGATTTATGAATATTTTGAAAGGGTATGTCATTAATTGAAAGTATACAGAAGGTTTTATGGTAGAATGATATATTAAGGAAGAGGTTGTGGAATTCTATACTGATTACCTAGGAGATGTTGATATAATTAGTCTCGAAAAGGCTAATCACATAGGATGTGTTATTGGAAATGGTAATGTAATATTGTTAAAATCACCAACATTGAGTGGGAGAAATCTCTCCATTAAATTTAATATAATAGCGAAGATATTTATCTATATGATGTCGACCAAAAATAAATTATTATAGATTTGAATCTATCAATGGATGAAGGATGGATATAAAATAGATATAATAAAAAAAATTATAGGACGGTGTTATGATCATATTTATTACAAGTTATCTAAAAGTATGACTGATATTATTTAAAGACATCAATGGAAATATAGGGGACCAAATGAAAATGTTTTTTATTATATTAGTGTTTTAGTTAATGGTTATAAGTTATATAAAAAATAATATTATGAATATAGTAAGATGAAAATTGGTAGATTTATGCTTGTGGTAGAAGAGATTCTCACATCTTGTACCAATTATATAAAAACAATTTATTTGAATATTTATTGTTTTGGTATCATGAAATAGAAATACATGTTGGATTATATATCATTTTAAGTATCGATTTTCCATTGAATATGCATTTACGACATAAGTGTAGTGAAAATTAAGGAAACAGGTTTCATAAAGGTGATTTTTAGTCTTAAAGGGTAAAATGATGATAGATTCATAATGTAATAACAAGTTGGACATGTAATTTATGTCTTAGATGTATAATACAAGAATTCACCAATTATCCAACTTGTTTCTAAATCAACTATTGGGTTAGATGAAAATTCACCGAGAATGACCCTTTCATTGGGAGATCAGAATCATTTCATAGTGGTACCAATGCAGACAATGTACAGTACATTATAGGATACCACAAAGATGGGATTGAGATTAATGATAGAGGATCCAAATACCTTCAACCTTTAATGAAAATAACAATAGTTCAATGATCATGTTAAATTATTTTTAAATATACAAATATTTTCAACCTAATATTTTGTTTTAACTTCTATATTTACATAATCTAAATTAAATGTTTGAATACTCATGAAGACAATGAGTTCCAATAATGATAATGTTTAAAATATGAGTGATGAACACAGATTTGATGATAAAACTACAAAATTATAAGGGGATCAACACATTGTTGATGAAATAAACAGTAACAATGCAACATCATTGTGTAGACTAAAATTATCAATGCAAAAAGTAAGGGTATAAAATTTGTGTTTGGATGGAAGCAATGTAACTAACCTATAAACCCCAACATGTTAATGATAAATAGTTATGTTTGTGTCAGAATGTGAATGAATGTGCTAATTAATATTGATTCACAGTTCCATGTTTAACCTATAACAAAAAAACTATTTTGGATGATATAAATGTAATGTTATGATATAGATTCTCTAATTTATTGAAAAAACGGATAATGACACATTGAGTTTATTTTCATTATTTATTATAGAGTTCATTCATTTTAGATGATTTATGAAATAAATATGCCTTAATGGACACTATAAAATTTAATATAATCTTTCAAACTCTACAAAAAATGTTTCATCTTAGGGATATAGAGGGAATTGTAAATCCACATAAATTAGTTACCTATGAACACATTATAATTTAAAAAATATGGAATGATTCTGGATTATTCATAATGATAAATTTTTTTAGGAGCATTTTAGTCAATAAAAAAATATTGTAAATTATTTATTTTATCAATTTTGATTCCATGTTTCTAATTTATGAAATAAAAAATTATTGATGAAAATATGTGATGTGAATATATACCTATATACCTATATCATAATGAATGTAAGGGGTATGATTCACTAGGGAATAAAATTGTATGGTTTTTAAGTAAAAAAATAAAATTTTAATATAATAAAAATCAATGTATGTTTTTTATATGTAGTTTGATGAATGAAAATGTGAAGCTTCTTCCATCCCACATGATGTGTTATTCAAGGAGTCCCGTGTTAATAAGGATGATAATATTGATGATGAAAATAAAAAATATATGATAATCTTGTGTAAGTATGAAATAATATAATTTTTATTTATTTATTTCCATATTACAAAAAAATATCTATTTATTAACATATTTTTTCTATACAATTTATACATAAGAATTCGTAGTGATCATACATGAAAAAACCACTTTAATTATCATTGATATGTGTAATGATCAAGAATTCCCATGTAATTTTTTTTAAAAAATAATTGTTAATTTTACGAGTCTATGAAAATTGATGGCATGTGATTCTGAGGCCCGGAGTGCCCGGAATGAATTTCGGTACATTTATTCTGGTACATTCAGTAAACATGCAAGAAGGTTTTTCTAACTTTTGAGAGGATGCTCGTAATTGAAATCTGAGGGCATCATTGACCTCACATCACCTGAATTCACTTAAAGAGACATTCACCTCAACGGCAGTTAGTCAAGGGTGGAAGTTAGTTTTTGGGTTTCTTGTGAAAGAATAAAATAAAAATAAAAATCGTGTTGCTTTTATTTTTATTTTTTTAAAACCACAATGTGAAAGTTGAGAAGTGGGTACCACCAGACCTTAATCTCTCATGAGAGGTTATGGTAGTGGGGACCACCCAAGCCTAACCTCTCATGAGAGGTTATGGTGGTGGGGACCACCCGAGACCTAAACATCTCAACTCCCTCATTAAACGTGGGAGAGCCTCTTAAAAACCTCCAATATTAATTGTGCCAACCCTCCACCATAATAATTATGCTAACGCACCAGTTTAATTGTGCCCACCTATGATATTAATTAACCAAATTTGAATTATATGACAACAAACATAATAGATCACATATTCTATTATTTTGTTTCATTTATTTCATTTTGTTGGAATTGGGAGAGGATGAGCTTTGGGAGAATAGCGTTCCAACAAAGAACACCATTGAAGAATGCCTCTCCTTTGATTATTTCTCCTCCAAACTCTATCAAAGGATCTCCAACGATGCATGTACTGAAAATTGAAGAAAATATGATGACACTAACATCCATCTTTTCCCAATGATTCGTCTTCTTCCTCATGACCTCGTCAACGTCATCAAGAGAAACAGGTAGGTGTTTATTTTTTGTTTATAACTTCCCATGTACACCCCTTCTATTTCATTTGCGAGTTGGGAACAATCATTGTGGGAGGATAGGATTTGACATTCATGTTCATGTTCCTAATGAGAAATAAGATAACACCCTAACACAGAGGGTACGAGCCAATCAAACATGGACCGATCCTTTTGAAAATCTTGTGGTGTTATTTGAGATAGAGGAGGGTGACAACCATCCATGTTTGGGGAATGAGAACGGCGACCATCACCTCCACCGGCTGCGACAAAGTCAACGCACCCCCCCCCCCCCCGCCACCCCGTGGCCGGACCGCCGCACCGCGATCGGACCACCACACCGTGGATGGACCGCCGCCCTGTGGCTGGATCGCCATCCTTGGACGAGCTGCCCTGCGACCTCACACCCTCACAACACCCTCCACGGCCTCGTGGCTACCCGCAACACTCCATGGCCCCTCACGGCCTGCCGAGACGGACCTAGCAGGTCAGGCCACCCAGCGTGCCAGGATAAAACCAACGGGCCGTGTCGGACCAAGTGGGTCTGGCCAACTCGGTCCGACTGGGTCGGACCGGACCCGGTCACACTAAAACCCAATTAAAGCCTTTTGGCCATAAAAATGAAACCAAACATCTATTTGATGAATCATCCACGGTGTAAAAAATCATGGAGCTAGACGATCCCTTTGAGTATTAATGACACGAGTTTGGATTAAGATGGGGAACGATCAGGTTGGATTGAGCATGAATCCAACCGAGCCCCCAGGACTAAAAGGCTAGTAACTCATAAACTGGGCATTCGATTGACGCACCGTCTGTTACGTTTAGACACCTATTACGGGTTGGATCATTGAGATAATTTCTCATGGGACTTTGTAACAGTTGGTGTATCGACCAGTAGCTTGTGTAGTGGATCCTCTTGGAGACGATCGAGCATAGTGCGATAACTTTGCAGCTGGCTAAGAGTTGACGACTGCTGACAGTTTCGACTCGGAGTGACTTGACAGGCCCAGTGGTGAGCACCTCTATGTGATGATGCAGACCCATAGTGGGGAGTGCCTCAGTGTGATGTGGCAGACCCACAGTACTTGACCGGAGGAGTACTTCAACAGGATTTGAGGGGGAGCACCTCTATGTGACACGACAGACCCATAATACTAGATAGGAGGAGTACCTCTGCAGTCCATGTTTATTGGGAAGCCCCTATGTGTGACACAGTAGTCCCCCTGTACTTGATATAGGAGGAGTTCTCCAACAGCCGAGTTGTTTGAAATGTTACATGTCAGTACCCCTAGAATATATTCCGGTGTGAGCTGAGTCTTTACCTGTGTGGTACTTTTCTTCAAGATAATACCTTGGTGGCATACATCGGTGTGTCATTCCTGTGGGGAACTTGCCTATGTGGTATTCATTATTTCATGGAACAGTTGAGCTTGGGGATTTGGAGTTGCACTCTATGTTTTCCTCATCATTATGATGGGTTTACTTGATAACTTAGGTATACATAAGGGCATATACCTAAGTGGGGTTGATAATTGATTTCATGATTGTGGTTTATCCTTTGTTGATTTGTGAGACCTTGAGGGTCTCAGGGTCCCTACTGAGTATCGTTATACTGACCCCTACATGGGATATTCCCACACCTCGTTGTTTTTTGTGTAGATAATGAACAGTGCAGATCGAGGCTGAGAGTACCGGGACTGGATGGTGTTCAGAGGTGGACTATACGGAGTGTCGGTACGCAGTGGATACAAGTGAATGTGGAGGGCTGAGGAGGTGATATTTACCTACACATCAAGTCGGAATCTCATAGGATGACCCAGTAGCTCTCTTTATCTCTCTTCCATTGTATTGTATTCCAGTTATACTTGTACTTTTCATTTGGCCTTGTATTCTGACCCCTTTTACTTCCTACAGTAACTTTGTTTACAGTTTAGTTTACTTGAGTTCGTAGCTTTTTGTGTGTGTGGTTGTGGTTTCTTATAGGTTATGAAGGCAATGCCTTCCCAGTTTTAGGGAATTTGCCTTTGGTTCTAGTCACCAGCCCCTAGCCTATAGAAGGTGGGCTTGGGGTAGTCACGACATGGGCCCCGATGGACGGGTTGTGACAAATTGGTATCAGAGGAGTCGGTTCTACCGAATAACTAACACTTCCATGTACATATAGGGGACATGAATCAATCTGGTTTATTATCAACTAACTCAAAAAGTTGTCCCACTTCTTACTGATTTGGGAGAAGCATTCAGTAGAGATCTTGGGATGCCTTTATGTCCAGGAGACTGTCCAGCTACATGGAGTACCCTTGATTATCATCTTCGATCGTGATGCACGTTTTACTTCTCGGCTATTGAATGGGTTGTAGGAGGCTTTCAGGACAAATATTCATTTGGGCACCTCCATCCATCCTAATACGGATAGACACACTGAGTGGACCATTCAGACCCTTGATGACATGGTACGAGCTGGTGTCCTCGACTTCAGTCGTAGTTGGGAGGATCACTGGCCTTTTTTTGAGTTTTCATAAAACAACAACTATCACTCCTCTATAGGGATGACACCTTTTGAGGCATTGTACGGGCAACGTGGCAGATCACCTTTGTGCTGGACTGACCCTAGGGAGTCAGTATTCGTGGGACTAGAGATTGTACGTGCTACCACATAAAAGGTGTAGATCATCCAGGAGCGGATGAAGACTGCACAGAGTAGGCAGAAGACATATGAAGATAGGAGACAGAGACCTATGGAGTTCGAGGATAGTGACCATATATTTCTACAGGTCTCACCCTGAGAAGGTCTATGGAGATTGGGCTATGGCGGCTAGTTATCTTCGAGATTCATTAGACATTTTCATGTCCTTAATAGAGTTGGCGAAGTGGATTACTGCTTAGCTTTTCCACCATAGTTGAACCGAGTGCATGATGTCTTCCACATATCCCAGCTGAGGAGATACGTGCACGACCCTCCTCACATCATTGACCATGGTGAGATGGTCATTGATCATGGGGTGACTTTTTTAGAGGTTCCAATAGAGATTGAGGATCAATAGGAGTGGGTACTTCATGGATGGTCGGTACCTCAGGTGCACGTTTTCTAGCAGCACAGGAACCTCTAGGAGAGCATACGGGAGTGGGAGGCTCAGATGCATGTTCAGTACCCCCACATGTTTTCAAAATTTGAGTTGTGCCTTATGGGGAAGTAGAGCCCAGAGGTGGGGAGAATGTAATGACCCAGAATTTCCATGTAATTTTTTTTAAATAAATGGAAATTTTACGAGTCCACAAATAATTGAAGGAACATGATTTTGAGGACCAGAGTTCCTGGAATGAATTTCTAATATTTGGTTCAGGTACGTCCAGTAAACGTTTGAGCCGGATTTTCTAATTTTTGAACTCGTGCTCGGAATTTAAATCTAAGGGCACCATTGTACTCGCAACACCGATATTCGCTTAAATAGACATTTACCTTGATGGTAGTTGGTCGAGGGTGGAAGTTAGTCTTTGGGTTTTTCGTGAATGAATAAAATAAAAATAAATATTTTTTTACTTTTATTTTTAATTTTTAAAACCTCCCTATGGATGTTGAGAAGTGCGTATCACTAGAACTTAACCTCCCATGAGAGGATATGGTGGTGGGGGCCACCCGAGCCTAACCTCCCATGAGAGTTTATGGTTGTGGGGACCACTTGATGCCCAAAAATCTCAACACCCTCATCAAATGTGGGAGAGCCTCTTCAAATCCTCTAATATTAATTATTCCAACCCTAATCCACAATAATTATGCCAACACGCCACTTTAATTGTGACAACCTATGAGATTAATTAACCCGATGTGAATTATATGCCAAAAAACATAATAGATAACATAATATATTATTTTGGGGCTACAATTTCACTTTGGTGGAATTGGGAGAGGATTATATTTGGGAGAAAAACTCTCCAATGAAGAACGCCAACAAATAATTCCTCTCCTTTGACAATTTATTCTCTAAACTCCATCGAAGGATCTCTAAGAACGCACAAACCGACAATTGAGGAAAACGCTGAAGACACTGACATCCAACTTTTCCCAATGATTTGTCTTCTTCCTCGTGACCTCGTCGATGTCATCATGTGAACGAGGTAGGGGTTTCTTTCTTTTTGTTTAATACTTCCCATGTACACCCCTTCTATTTATTTTGCGGGTTGGAAAAAATCATTGCGGAAGGATATGATTTGACGTTCATGTTCATGTTCCTAATGAGCCATATGCTTCCACCCAAATGTGGAGGCTATTGTCCAAACTGACATGGCCTGACCCTTCCACAAATCTTGTGTTGTTCTTCACGATGGATGAGGATAACAACCATCCATGGTTGGGTCATGAGAATATCGGTCATCACCACTTCCGGCCGCAACGAAGGCAACGACGCCGTCCCGTGGCCACCACTGCCGCCCCGCATCTGGATCGGCACCTAACGGCCTGACTTCCGCCCTACGACTGGACCGCTACCCCATGGCCAGATGGCCAACCCGCGCCTAGATCGCCATCCCCGTTCGAGCCGCCCCATGGAATCGTTCCCTCGCCACACCCTCCGTGGCCTCGTAGACACTCGAAGCCATCCATGCCCCCTCGTGGCCTTCCGGGCCGTACCCAGTAGGCTAGGCCACCCAACGGGCCGGGATGAACCCAACAGGCTAGGTTGGGCTGAGTCGGTCTGATCGAAACCAGGCCCACTATGACCCAATTACATCTCTTTGGCCATAACGTTGGCACCAGACGTCCGTTTGGCGAACCGTCATCAGTGCTGGAAATCATGGAGAATGACAGTCCCTTTGAGTATACCCCAATGGAGTTTTAATTATGATGGGGAATAGTTAGGTTGAATGGAGCATGAATCAAACTGGGCCCCTGGGACAAAAAGGATAATAACACATAGACCGGGCATCCGATTGACACACTGTCTGTTGTGATGAGACCCATATGATGTGGCAGATCGTTTAGATTCTTCGTCATGGGACTTCGTGAAAGTTGGTGTATCGACTAGTAGCTTGTGGAGCGGATCCTGTCAGAGATGAGTGAGCATAGTGCGGAGACCTAGTAGCTAGCTGAGACTTGATGACTACAGACCATTTCGACTCAGATTGACTTGAAAGGCCCAGTGGGGAGCGCCTTTATCTGACGTAGTAGACCCAAAGTGGGGAGAACCTCTGTGTGATGCAGTATACCCACAATACTCGATATGAAATGTATCTATGTAGGCTTCGAGGGGGAGCACCTCTATGTGACGCGGCATATCCACGGTACTCAACAGGAGGAGTACCTTAGTAGTCACGAGGGGGATATCCTCTGTGTGATGTGATAGACCCACAACGGGGAGTGCCTCAGTGTGACACGATAGTCCCAGGGTACTTGATAGGAGGAGTACCTCAGCAGTCCAAGGTTAGTGGGCAGCACAACTATGTGATGCGACAGGCCCTCTGTACTTGATAGAGGAGGAGTTCACCATCAGCCAAGGTGTTTGAAATGCTACTGGTTATTACCCTTAGTATAAGTCCTAGTGTGATATGAGTTCATACCTGTGTCGTACTTTTTTTATGCTCATACCTTGGTGGTATTCTTTAGTGTGGCATGCCTGTGTGGTACTTGCCTATCTGGTATTCCTTCCCTCGTGGAACAGTTGAGCTTGGGGCTCTGGAGTTGGACTCCATGTATTTTCTTCATAATTTAGATGGGATTACTTGATAACTTAGGTATATTTATGGGTATATACCTATGTGGGGTTGATAGTTTATTTCATGCTTGTGGTTTATCCTTTGTGGATTTGTGAGACCTTGAGGGTCTCGGGGACCCTATTGAGTATCGTTATGCTCACCCCTGCATGAGCTATGCTCCACAGCTCATTGTGTTTGGTGTAGATGACAAACAACACTGATCGAGGCTGAGAGTAACAGGACTTGATGATGCTCGTAGGTGGACCATATAGCATGTCGGTACGTAGAGGAGACGGGTGGAAATGGAGTGCTAAGGAGGCGATCTGTACATACCCTTCAAGTAGGAACCTTGGAGGATGACTCGGTAGCTGTCTTTCTCTATCATCCATTGTATTGTATTCTAGTTATACTTGTACATTCCAGTTGGGCTTGTATTCTGAACCCTTTTACTTACTACACTCACTCTGTTTACTTTTTAGTTCACTTGAGTTCATATCATGCTATGTGATTGGTTGCGTGTGCTTATAGGTTATGAAGGAAATTACTTCCTAGTTTTAGGGGATATGCCTTTGGTTCTAGTCTCCATCCCCTCCCCGATGGAAGGCAGACTTGGGGTAGTCGGGATACAGGCCCCGAGGGACGGGCTGTGACAAAATGGATGGAAAAAATTCATTCATGTTAGAGGTGTAGGTTTTTGAGTGTCTCCATATACATATTTGGATAAAATAAATCCATAAGAAGATACATATCAGATAATAAAAGGATTACAGGCCCAAATAGTTTCTTTGTAAGATATTACTATATGACCTAGTTTGGCATACCAATATATGTGAAATAGTCAAAGTAAACCGGTAGTCGAATAAAATCAAAACATGAATAACCAAATATACCCACTATATTTGAGGATATTCCTTACTCTTAACTGAATAACATACCTACAATAAATAGTATTCTAATTACTATTTCTCTTAAACGTTAATCAAACAACTTTTGATTACATTATTTTAAAAAAATTATATAGGGTAAATTTGCATGTAAATTATATCCATTTATGCCCACAAACTTTTTTACTAAGAGGGGTACTATATATAATATCATTGGAGACATGATACATAAAAATGAACTCCCAAAATATCACAAGAGAGTGGATATAGTTTTACCTCATGATTTGAGCACTATATTTCCCATTCCATTGGATGATCCAAATATTTTAATGGGAAATGATGATATTGGAACTTTCTTAGCATGTATATCTAATATTATAAAGATACATGATGTATGTACATATTTTTTTAATGTTAAAAGTATATAATAATTGATTAATTGTTTTTAAGGTATCATATTATTGATTTATTAAATTAGTGGGAAATAGAATGTCCGATCAAGGAACACTATTGAATCAACCAAGAAAATACATTAAGGAATACTTTCTCCTATCTAATCCCACTACAACATCCATTATCATTATAACATCATGAATACACTAAATTCCATGAATGAGATTTTTCTTATATTCCATATGAAAAATAAATATTTGGAACATTCATTACAAACATTATTTGCCACAGGAGTATAAATGTGATTCCTTAGATTGAATGGTTGGGAGTCTTAGTTATGAATACATACATAAGGTACATTTTCATAATATATCTTATCAAAAAATAATCTAATAGGTTCATTAATGTTAATAACTATTCATATTTTCTATAGGAGTTTATATTAATACTATATAAACGGAATCCCATATGAAGCATGGTTTGGATTCATTAATCCCGGTATCATTTTTATAGATGATGTTAATTTTGAGTTCAAAGTAATTAGTAAGAAACAAATGAGCAAAAGGAGTAATTTAAGACAAAAATAAAATATTACCAACTCATTTTGATGTCTATAATTTAGGGGAAAAACTCTACAATCAAATAAAATAAGATCATATTGTTTACATATTTAATGAAAACGATCCATAATTCTCCTGAGACATGTTGGAATAGATTGTCGACCAATGTGAGACATGATGTGATTGATATAACTTGAAGTGCATGTTTTTAATATAAAACTTTCTTATTTGTTTAAAATGAATCACATATCCAAAAAAAGTTCATATGGGTTTAAATTTTTTGGAAAATAGTTCATAATTCATTTGACCTATATGAATCGACCACACATCATTATAACACCTGATGTGGTTGGAATGGCTTGAAGTAACTGTTTTCAAGGTAATGATGTCATTTTAGTTTAAGAAAAGCATTAAATATACCATAATAATAAAATGAGCTCAGATTTTTTACAAACATTAGAATAATGGTCCATAATTATTTTTATCATGTTTAATAATTAACCTTACATCAATCCAAAATATCATGTATTCGATGTGACTAGAATTTTATTTTTTAAATACAAAAGTAGAATGTTTTTTTATACCCTATATGTAGTAGAAAAAACCGAGAAAACAATATATGAATATTACTAAAATTTAGGAAAATGATAAATAATTCATTCTTTGTGTGTAAGAATTAACCAAACCTCAATCCAACACATGATGTAACTGATATGACTTGATGTTCATGTATTTATTACAAAAGTTTCATTTTAGTTTAAAACACACATCAATTAGAGAAAACAGAGAAAATGATCTTGGATTATTTTCAAACATTAAGAAAAAGATCTATAAATAGTTATTCATATGTAGGAATTTATCACACATAAATCCTACATAATGTGTGGTTGATATGACTTGAAGTGTGTGTTTGGAATAAAAAATATCTATTTTAATAAAAAATGCACATCAAATAGCCAAAATTGAGAAAACAAGATCATATTGTTATACAAATTTCCAAGATGGTTAATAATTAAATTTTTACTTATAATAACTTACCCCAATGCAAACAGAAACCCAATGTGGTTGTTATGACACAAAGTGCAAGGTTTAAATACAAAAGTGTTATTTTTGTTTAAAACATATATAAAATAACCAAAACCATAAAAACAAGCTCATATTATTTTTAAGATTTTGCAAAAAGATCCATAATATATATTTGATTGGTAGGAATCAACTGAACATCAATTAGACACACAATTTTTCTATTATTACTCAAGTATGTATTTTCAATATAAAAGTTCAATTTTAGTATAAAATGAATTTCACATTCTAAAAATTAAGGAAATGAGCTTGTATTCATTCCAAACTTTAGGAAAATGATCCAAAATTCATTTTTTACATATTTTAATTGACTACATTCCAATAAGTCTAATAATTTAGTCAATATCACTCAATATTCATGTTTTAAATAAAAAACTACTATTTTATTTTTAAAATAATCATATATCCAGAACTGAGAAAATGAGTTTGGATTGTTTTCAAACGATAGGATAGTGGTCTATAATTGATTTTTGCCTTGTATGTTTAAAACACTTATCCATACGGCACCTGATGTTGTCGATATTACTCTAATTTCATATTTTCAATTGAAAAATTTTAATTTTTGTTTAAAACACATATCAAAGATAAAAAACAAAAAACTAATTTCATATTGTTTTTAGACATTTGGAGACGTGGTGAATAATTTAATTTTCACATCTGGGAATGGAACTCAATTCAATCTAACACACGATGTGGTCGATATGACTTCAAGTGCATGTTTTCAAAATAAACAATCCATTTAAGTTAAAAACAAACATCAAATAGCTAATATAGGTAAAATGAGTTCATATTGTTTTCAAATATTTTGAAACAAATCTATAATTCATTTGACATGATTTGGAATTGATAAAAAATCAATCTAACACTTGATGTGACAAATGTGGATCAATGTTCATTTCATTATAAAGGGTTTATTTTAGATTAAAATACATATTACAAGCCAAAATAGAGTTAACAATCTCTTATTTTCTAAAAAATTATGAAAAAATATCCATAATTAATTAGTGATATATATAAATTGACTACACATCAATTTTACAAAATATGTGATTAGTATAACTTAAAGGGAATTTTTTCAATATATAAGTTCCATTTACTTTTAAAACATGTATCACATCGCCAAAATAAAGAAAATGAGATCATATTATTTTCAAATCAGTTTATATACTACTAGTTAATTAATTTCATTAACATTTTCATCTTATACATAGTTAATATTGATATATATAATAATTTAAGATGAATATAAATTGGTGTTAGGGATTATTCTTAAAAATAATTTCCTATTGAATTGGGACCCATCTATAGTGAGTATTTTATCACAATAGATGATATCCCATTCAAGCTAACATGATTTTGAGAACAATAATAAGTGGTGTGATGTATAAGATTCGACTATAACTCGATCAAATACATGGTGTTACATGTATGAATTGAAGTGTTTTTTGACAAAAATGCATACTAAGTGTTTATTTTACTTCTTTATTTCATTACTATCATAATAATTTTGTTCATAAATAAGTGCATTATTTTTCTCGAGATGGGGTGGTTTTTTGGAAAATAGCCTGACTGGGGATCAAAAGAAAAAGACAAAAAAACAATTATATTCATGATTGTCTATTATAATTTATAGTTAATTATGTCATTATACAAACTAATGTTAGAAATGTATATAATATAGTTTTCTTACTTATATTTGGGTTATATATTTTATATCAACTAAATTACGTATTTTCATCCAATTCATTCAAATATTTATCCTGTTTCTTTTATTGCTATAGTGTTCGGTAATTTTAAATGTACACTATAGAAGTACACCCCCTCATCAGTTTTAATAATAGAACTGATAAAAGGTTTATTTATTAACTCTAAAAAATAAATGATAAAGGCACCATTTATATATACTGGTAAAAGTGCTGACCAATGGATCATTTATCAATGATATTAAAAGAACTGATAAATGGATCCTTTATAAGAGCTATTAGAAGCACTGATAATGGGATCCATTATCAGAACTAGTAAAAGAACTATTAAAATGGTCCATTATTTTTTATTTTTATATAACTAAAAATAGGTATGTTCATCATGGGTTTTAACACTAATAAATATCCCCGTTTTTATCTCTATTGAAGTGCTAATATATGCCTAGTTATTTTAATTCTATTCTGATTGTTGGTGTTTTTTATACTGATATAGGCTTATTTTAGTGCTATAAAAGACCTTATATTATGTAATATTTAATAACCCTTTTATAGATCTTTTGTTATCTTATGTGAAATCAAAACAACACCCTTAAATATTTTTATAATACCTCCCCCATGAAGAATTGTGATTTTTTTATCATTATTGCCTCGCATGGTTGATCAAAATGATAGAAATAATGAATAAATATGAAATTTATAACATAAATATGATTATTGAAGTATTATATAACTTATTTCATTTTCATTTGATAGAAAAATGGAAATATCACTCATGTGTAACTACGGACTACCAACAATGTGATATGATGTATTTTATTTTTCACGTCCACCTTCCATAGATGGTTTATAAATTTTTAATGTTTTAAAATAATAAATTTTCAATGATTACGATTCTAGAGATGATGGAACCATGATCCCTTTGGCCATAGTAAACCTACCTATGTCATTTTGGAATTATAAACCAATCTTCTTTCAAGATATCCAATGTGAACTCAATCATTTTAGTAAATAAATAAAAAATGGTATCAAATGAAGTAATGAAAATAAGGGTAATGAAGTAAACATGAAACAGTTTCTTAATACTTTAGAGATATAATATAATTTTTTTACATAGGATGGTAGTCATATGAACAAAATGACTCAAGATTGGAGGAAAGGGATTTTATTTAAAAAATAATTTATTATTGTTTATATTCAAACTATTTTTGTTCTATGTCATGTTTATTTTAAATTTTTTAAACAATTCTCATAATTAGGATTCAAATGTTAATAATGGTCATTTTTAATTATTTTGTTTCATTTTTTACAAAGGATTAAAAATGTATCACTTTATCATTTTTCATATGGGATATTTTCCACTTTTTATAAAAGTGAAAAAATTATTTTTTAATATATATGGGTTGACAACCATTATCATATATCATTTATGTTATTAATTATTAAAAATACTCTATAATTTAAAATGGCCTTTTGAAAAAATATTCAATTCCCTCTATTGTGGGATATTTTTTTAATTGAAAATTTTATAAGGAAATATAAATCAATTCTTCTTTTTATGAGATAACAAATGTTTTACTGATTATGGTCTTGAATACTAAATTAAATGAGTTTTATGGTCAAATTTAATGATATATATATTTTATTCAAGATATGGTTATAATAATTTTTATATTAAATATCGGAGATTTTAAAATTTCATTGATTATGGGTGATTCTGATATATATCTCTAATGCATTGGGTATGGTGGAAAATTTTACTAGTGATAGGTTAGTCCTACGAAATATGGGAATTATATTGTTTGGAAATTCAATTGTAATGGTTTTTATATGGATCAATGCAAAGATAATGTCACAAATAACCTACATGATATTCTTTTTAATGGTATATGATGTTTCAAAAATGTAAGAAAGGGGGCATATGTTTCTAAGGAAACTTTATAAACATTTTAAAAAATGATCCGAAAAGAATGATTTTCAAGGAAATTTATTCACGAGTTTTCATTTTTTCCCTAATACCCTTATGATTATGAATTTTACTTTATGACTATTTATGATATATATTTTAATTTATTTTTTAGGAACTAATTTATTTTCATTGAATAGTAAATCGATATTTGAAATCAAATGTTTGTTATGAATAAGGAAAAAAATTTATGGAATATTCATGTTATCAAATGTATTAACATGTTTATTTTCAATTATATCCCTTACTATGATTTTTTTTCTCATAACATTTTTTCAAATAATTTTTACAGAGCTTAGTGATGACTATGAACAACAATAAAGATAGAGTTCTCGTTATGGGAATTATAATGAATGATGAAACTGTGTCTTTATAAAGAGAAATTTCTGTGAAAAAATGGACATTTTGTGGATAGGTCCACTTTGTAATATAACCATTTTCCTAATTATCTAAAATTCTATACCTATAAAGTTCTTTTGGGTGCATTTGATGTATTATATTTCATAAATCATGTAATGTATGGGCAGTTATGTGCTGGTTGTTATACAAGTATACATAAATGTCCACATTCACAACACTTACATCTATATACATAGAAATAAACCTATATAAATAAATGAAATATATAAATACCCAGATAAAAAATACATACTCAAACATACATAGATATATTCATGAATACATACAGATACATACATGCACCCCTATGTGCACGCATACTTCCACATACATACACACGCATACAAAAACAAATACTTATATGTGTATATTTAAAATTAAAAAATATGAATATAAACATATAAATTAAAATATAAACTATATTTAATATATTTATATATTAATTTATATAAATTATATAACCATAATTTAACACACACACGCACACACATATGTGTGTGTAATTTTTTTTACTTATAAAGGGATAAATAAGAACAAAATAATAAAAATTATTATATATATTTTATGTTACATAAATAAAATTTATGAATATATATACTAAATATATTAATTCTATGAATATATAAATAATTTATAAATATAATTAAATATATATATATTTATTTAAATATTTATAAAATTATTTAAATAAAATTTAAATATATTATATATATACGTTTTTAATGTATATAAATATATTTTTAAATAGTTCAATTTATTAATATGAATTTGATATTTTTTATATATAATATTATAAAAATAATATTGATAATAAATTTTTTCATTATTCTATTTACATGTAAAAACATATTTTTATATAAATTATATTTATAAATATATAAATATGAGTATATACTTTAAATTATTCATTGTGTCCTTTATTACTGTTTTTATTGTATTTAATATAAAGCCTTTTTTCATCTCTAATTAAAGAACTGATTATAGTGACCCACGATTTTCATACATGGATATTACATATTTTCATATAAATATTCCAAACATAACACATACACGTGATTGAGGACCAAAATAGTTTAGTACATTTGGGAACATGGGGCAAAATCTTCTTAATTCAATAAAAGATATATAATATTTCCACCAATGATCTTCCACCTTTAGTACCCTTAAAAAATAAATCCTAATTAAATATTTAATTATAAAATAATGAATGGAAAAATAATATATGGTGATATCATAAGATCAGCAAGGGTATAAAAGGGAGTTATATCATCATAAAATGAAAAAGGTTAAGAGAACATTATCATAACATATGATAACCATACACTGCATATCAAAGATCATAATATTGATTCATGACATAAATATTGGATGTTCATAACACATGAATCATAATAGAATCAAATAACAAGATACATGAGTGCATAACATTGGCATAAGACAAAAAATTGTGGGATACACATAAGAATATAAAATCATTTACTTCGAAATTAAGGCTCAATACCATATCATATCAGGGAATTACATTTGTTAGTAAACCTCCTGGACATGACACAACACCATCACCAGTAACAAACCTTTATTCATAGTGGTATATGTTCACTTTCCAAACCATCTTGGTAGTCAAGGTTCACTACCAAGACCATTATAGTAGAAAAGTCCCTTACTAAACTAAGTTCACTCCCTATTCTGGTTTTATCTATCCCATGAGATAGAAATCATTTCCCAATGCATTGTAGGAAGTTATATGCCCCACCCATTATTGGATATAAAGACTCCACAATCATTGGATATAAAATAACTATCATCCATGGTTATACTATAATAATTTTTCATGGTTATAAAATAACCACCATCATTGGTTATAACATAACCACCATCACACAATGAATATCATATATATGTGTACCATAGGATTATAAAACATTCATCATTTTTGAACCTATGACATGAAATGGTTTTCATAAATATTTCTTTATAATAGAACCTATGGAATATAAATAGGTTTTATAATCATTTCATCCTTTTATCAAAGCATAACCAATGAAAAAATGCGGGTTTAAAATAATATTCCACTGTATAACAAATAGAAGTGAAATGTGTTTCATAAAAATATTATCATCATAAAAATAAAACATTCATAGAAATAATAAGAATGGTATCACAAGAATATATCTCCAGTAAATCATAAGTAACATTCATTGATGGAATATTAGATGTCGAAATATTCTGACAGAAAAATAACATGGAAAATTTCATGAAGAAAATAATATTTCTTTGAATAAAATCATTTATAAACTAAAATTTATAAAATATTTTTGCAAAATTTTTCTTTGAAAATGTTAGGCCCTGACCCCAGAAGCTTGTAGATGATACATTATTTTAATACATTTTCATGAATACAAGGAATCAAATCATGAAAGGTAGTGTAGTTTAGTATTTTTGGAAAAATAGATACAGACATAAGTTAAACATTACAACATGTAAATAAATATATATATATATGTTTTATTCGGAACATCCACCACTCAAATATTATCCATGTATGTAAATCATAAAATTATTCTTCATGTCTTGAGAAAATGAAACATTAGAAAGGGGTGAGCTCAAATGATTAGTAATAGGATGAAATATAGGGGAATATAACAAAAACATAATCAATAGGCATAGTGAATAAATGAAAACATATTCCTTTACAAATAATAAACTTGAACACATTATGGAAGTAATATGAGCTAAGTAAATAATTCCATAATAAAACATAATCATGGGTATTATACTAGTTGAATAACCACATGAAAATTCAATTACTTGCTTCATAATGAGGGAAGTGAATATGTTGGACATTCTAAAACATTTTTTTGAGGCCTCAGACAAGACGTCTAAAAATGATTAAGGCCTCTGCCAATTACACATCTATTTGCCTCATGAGACATACTGACGAAGCCAGGGGCTATAGCGGGCACGAACCATAAATTACTATGTCTAATTAATTCCCCATATGAATGGGGAAAAATATAAAAAATATACACATTCATATTGAAACTAACGTATTAAATGTAGATAACTTTCCCCGAATAGTAAGCATAAATTCTAACCATTTAGAGTAAATTGGTGAATGGTTTTGAGATTGCACAACCACTATAAAAGTTGTCATAAACCATTGAATTAAGTATTTTAGATGATATGATTAGAGATAAATATCAATGATGTACAAGATTCAATATGGGATGTTTTCTTAATTGAATATACTTTTAAATGAGACCGTTAAAATATTCGTAAGGAAATAATCCTTAAACATTACAAAGTATCCCATACCACCTTAAAAAATTCAAATAAAACCCCTTATAATATCTTGAGAATAATTATACTCTTTATATTATATACTAATGGGCAGTTTGTACACCACATGCATTGAATAAGTGGTGAACAAGGCATATACTTCACAAAAGATAACATGAGACGAGAAAAATACATTTTACTTTTGAAAGAATAATTATTTTGGAAAATCCTTTGTATTTTCTATGAAATCAGATTGTAAACATGTATACACTAGAAAATAAATGGGATGGAAATTGAAATTATTTTTGACGCATAAATTAATCCCTGTTGAAGAGAAATATTTTAAAAAGAGTTCTTAAGAATCATTAGAAAAAACCATTTTAGAGAAGTTTTAGTAAAATATTAAAGAGAATATTAAAGTTGGAAAATATGTCGTTATATTAAATCCAAAAATGATACAAGAATGTTTTTCCTGATAAGATGACTGTATTTATTAAAATAATTTTTTTTAAAATAAATTCTGGTCTACACTTTATAACGGGTAAGAATTTGAAAATATCCCTTGAATCGAGTTTGTTTAACGGAATAAATTTTTTGAATGATCTTTTTAAAAAATATAAATACCTATAAAACAAAAAATGATTATTAATGGTAAACATTTATAGGAGATTTAAATAGAATTTATATCGATCACATATGAATAAATATCAATTTAATTGAGTTAATTAGATAATAAGTGTAAGCCGAATGAAAATGGAGGTTCGGGTAGAAATCCAATAACCACTTTATAATCAATCAATTTGTATGCCCCAAAATTAATAATATTAAAATGATATATTTAATATCATGAAAATAATTAGATTAATTAGATTATTCATTAATTGTAATTAGAGATACACCATACATAAGTATTAGTATTGAATACGAAAAATCTCACAAAAATTGAAGTGAGATGAAGAAACCCTTATATTATGTCCGAATGTGTTCCGCTCTTGAACTTAAGGTCATGGAATATGAATTCATAATTATTAATAAATTATTTTAGAACCTATTACACATGGTTTTAGTTTATCTAAATTATTTTTAGTGCATTTATGGATTTAATGAAAAGTTATTATATTGAATTCGGTCGTTCCAAAGTATTCGTCTTCATAATGTTCATAAACAGTTCACTTGTTTTTAAGTAACGATGTTCATGTGTAATGGATGAAAATCACCATAATTGAAATTAAATATTATTTATGAACATACAGAATGGTTAGTGGTCATTTATATCATTTTGTTACATCTATGGAAGATGAATCATCAGATGAAATATTTATGACACACACATAGATTATTTTAGTGGTATTTTGAGTATTAAAAAACAGTTTGGTAATAATATTTAAGAATATGTATGTATAATTGTTTATGAATATTAATTATGTTATAATACATATATTACAGTCTATTTCAACCATCAAAATGTTTTCATTACTATAAATAAAGGTGAAATTGACGAACAAAACATCGTCATCCACGAAGGTTATAAATTGGAACCTCATGGATGTTGATTTTGTTTAAAAGAGAGAGATATAGAGAGTAAGGATATTGAAGATGGTTATTATATTCACATGATATAATTCATGTATTTAGATGATTCCAGATATATCATGGTCATTTGGATAATGGAGGTGAGGAGAGGATAACAGAAAAGAAAGATAAATTGAAATGAAACTAAATGAAAAAGGTGCTTTACCTCTTGAAATACCCTCCATGAGAACCTCCTTAAGGGAAGGTATTTTGGCCTTTTGGAAAGACCAAGATGTTTTTTGGATATGTGGTGTGAGTAAGGAAGGGTATTTGGGTAGAAAATTGAGGATATTAAAGGCTTTTATGAGTGAAGAGAAGAGGGAGTGAGGGAGAGTTTTTATAGTAGAGGAGAGAAGGGTTTCATATTTTTTTAACCATTAGTTATCAATTTCCATCCAGAACAGAAATAGTGATGATTCTATTACCAATATTAGTAATAAATGCATGTGAGTAAGAACCAATGCCCATTTATATCATCCATGACACAATAATGATGAATAAATTCATGTTTTAGCATTTATTGTGAATTATCCAATTTTACTATTCGTCGAAAATTCATGTTTATTAAAAACATACCAAAAATCAACCCTAAACATTTTTAGATGTGAAGAATTCAAAAAATTACATCCATTTTTTGAAAATTATTTTCGAAGTAAATTTTGTTTTATTTTTATATAAAATCCAAATTTATTCAAAATACTACTTTAAAACTATAACTCATTTTATAAGACCTTTAGAAATTAATCAAGGCCCTGTAAAATAATCTGATACTAATAATAAAATATGGTAAAAATTTTGGATTATATTTTATGAAAATAACTTTCCATTTTAAATTAATCAATTAATCAGAAAATTGTTATTTAAATATTTATGTCATACAAAAATACCAATACTTATACTATGCTAATTTTTTCACTTTTATGATGTCTAAATTGTATTTATATATTCATGGGTGATTTTTAATTTTTTTATATTATTTAACATTCATTACTATTAATAAGTGTATGCCATTATTCATAAGGGTGTGTTACTATTCACCAAAAATTACATTTTTCTTGTCAGACTCTAAATAGCTTTTCGAACACAACCGTGTATGTCAGTTTTTAAAAATTCAAATCATAGAGATGGAAAAATTATGTTTACATGACTAGGTTAGAAAAGAGTGGTTTTTGGTATGTACTCAATGTTACATTCATTCTATAATAAATCTATTTGGAAATTATGGGGGTGTTACAAAAAACAATCTTGAAAACATATAATGTAATATTTAAAAATAAGTTAAAAATATTTATTAAGAAAATTAACCATTCCGATTGGAAAATAAAATATTTAAAAATGATTTATTTTCTATCAATAGAACCGCAAAAACATATCAAAATAATCTTTAATGAAAGGAATATTCTTGATGGTGAGAAATTTTGTCCATTCTGTACATGTTAAAATAAAGATTCCATTTACATTTTTGGTAAAATCCAAATAAGAATTATTTTTTAAAATGAAAAAAATATTCATTTAAAACATGGTTTTTAAAAATAATTCATTCTGAATCATTCCCTTAATAAATTATTTTAATAATGTTAATTTTTTTGAAGATTATTTTATAAAAAATGGTTTTGGAAGAAAATGGGTTTTTGAATGAAAAATTATTTTTCCAAAAAAAACTTATATTTTGAACTGTTTAGTACATAGAGAGATTAAAATGAAGTGAAATGGTTAATTATCAGGGAATAACTATAAGAGAAAAATATACATCAGTTTATTGAAAAAATGTAACATAATATTTTATCATTAGAAATATGATCATAAAAAAATCCTGATAAATGATGAGATCAAAACATAAAATAATTACCACTTTGGTATTTAATAAACAAAAGACCCATAAAGAATTTTTATTAAATTAAACATAAAATATAATAATGATAAATTTATTTCATGATATTACATGTGAAATGTGTTGTATATACACCACTTACAAGAAAGTAGGAGTAAAAATTAATCACATGACTCAACCATGGAGAATCGAGACAAGAATCCCTTATCGATTTGGTAATTATGGGACCGTAGTCACCATTAAATATAAACACAAAATAGATATAAAAATACCTATAATTTTAACTAAAATCATCAAAAAAATAAATTAATGTGTTGAATATACACCACTTAAAATAAATATGTTTTGAATATGGCAAGTGTCTCACAATAGTGTAATGTAGGATGTAAATCCCTAACCTTAAGTATTACCTTCATTATCACTCGATCTAAACGCATGTAAAATAAATATAATATTTATATAAATCTATTATATAACCACACACACAAAAACATATATACCATACCGTTTATGATTTAATTATGACCTTTTATTCCCCGTTTATTAAAAACATCATGTTAATGTCAAATTTCAGGAAATAAAATATTTTTTTTGTGAAAATTTTTATTTGTTATTTTTTTCATGTTACATAGATACTGGTTACATAATATCTATAATTTTAATCATGATATTAATATCATTTATATACCATATATTATTTATTTGTTGTAATTTATTAAATTTATTAATTGAAAATGGATTACACCATTTATGGAGATGGTATGTTGTACCTACGCATAAACTATGTTTCAATTTTTTAATGATATGAAATAATGGAAGGTAATTTATATATTATCATTAAAAAAATATTTTTTATATCATATATATCACATATTCATATTAACCCCATCATTATTAACTTTCATGTAAATCATAATGGAATCACATCACTTTTTGAGGAGGTAGTCTTTCCTACACATGATTGACATTATCAAATTATCAGATAAGGAAAAGAATGAATATTTGTGTTATAATAATTAATGAAGTAGAATATTATCATAAATATAATATATAAATAATAAATCAACAATTATTTCTAACCGTGAGAGGTGGTAATGGAATAAAAATGAAATCGGTTCCCAAGGCGATAGTCCAACGTACACCGGAATAATGATTTTATGACCCATCTGATGAACATGGAGATGGTTGTAGGTTATATAATTATCATATAAATATCTATACATATGTTATATTATTATTTTATTCTATAATAATATTATAATAATAATGTGTGGAGGCAGAATAGGAAATACATAAAAAATGCTCATTGATGAATGTTGCCTCTTGTTTGGGTATCTCACTTTGGTTTTCCCAAAATCCTTCCTTGGTTGGACTTATGTCAAATATAAGGACTAAAAAAATGATATGGGGGAACTTTGAAATTTATTTGGGTAGGTATTTTCATAACCAAAATGGTTTTATGGTGTAAAAAATAGAGGAGAGGGGGTGGCCTTTTATTTGCGTGGTGAGTGGCACACTTTTAATTTTTGGAATAAAAGAATTAAAAAAAACAATTCATGTAAAAATTATAAAATAGTAGGAAATTAAAAATATGTGAATGTATAAGGTATAAATATATCCATAAAATTGGAATTTGACATGTTTTTTTTAACCCTTATCTTTTATGTTTAACCCTCGGTAAACCCATTTTTACATTAACCACGGTGAATAATTTTTACTGTTTTCACAATTCATTTAGGGACAAATTTATGTTAAAATTATTTGATAATTTAAATTATTATTATTCAAAATATGGAATCCATTTTTTAATTTTTAGTTCACCAATGTGGAAAAAAAATTATTAAAAAATTATCCTACAGACTTGAGAAAAGTGTTTTTTAATAGAGAAAATGATCAATGGTTTACAAAGTTTATATATTAAATTTCAATGTAAAATTGATTCCACTGATATAAATTGGATTGATACAAATATAATTGAGCTAATTTATGTCTAAAAACTATTTAAAATATAATTTAATGTTATAAATAATTTAAATGAAACCGTAGTTTTCATTTACAGTTTAGTAATATTACTATTCATTAAATAAATAATATTTTTTTTAAAATTATAAAAGATTCACCCAAATATAATTTTTACATGAGGATTTAATAATTAAAATTATATTTTCAAATAAATTTTATATAAGTTTCAAAAGATAAATTATTACAAAACACGCTTATGGGATGAAAAAGTAGGTTTATAGAAGTGTATTTTTTAAGCACTATATTTTTTTTATTAACAATAATGATAATAGAAATAATGTGAATGAATCTCAACTAAAATTTATTCATATATAAATTTAATTTAAACCTTTTCTCATTAGGTATTGTTAAAATTAATTAAAATAGAAAAACATTATGCACTATAAAATAGTTTTCAGAAAAACACATTAGACCCTAAAGTAAACTTATACAATAATCCAATGAAATGTTATTTTAAAAGTACATAAGTGGAGTAAATATAACTAAAGAATGTATATGTTAATTTAAAACATAACAAGTAATTTAAATTATTTAATTATTAGAAAATAAATTAAATTTTTAAAAAATTGTTATTTTTCACTATTCAGTAAAAATCAACATTTTTATGTAAAATACCAATATGTTTCCATGAGTTTTATTAAATGATGATCTATGAAATGAGGTAATATTTATCAAATAAATTTTTTGAAATCTATATAAATTAACTAAAATATTTTCTCATAAAAATAAATAATAATCAAATTTTTTTGATGAAAACATATTTTTGATGAATATAATTACATTAAGAAAAATTAAATCATTTTTAAATAGATTTATATTGAGTAGGAAATTTCTATAAATATTTCATAAAGTGGTAAATACTATTTATATCCACCTATTTAACAACTAGTTTATAATGTTCATATTTAAAATAATATTATTTCTGGTTTGTTGAATCTCAGTGTTTCATGGCATACACACTATAGAAACTACTCTTTGATGATTTTAAAAAATGATATATGATAATTTATTTAATTATGGAAAAAAAATATTTCACAAATTATTGAGGTGTTACACTGATAAAGGGTTATATTTGTCACTGCTAAATGGCATTGTTAAGAGGGTACATTTATTATCACATTTATTATTATTAATAAAGGAAACTGTTATTTCCAAATTTAGTTAGTATTGATAATGGTTCACCTTTATTAGTTTTTTTAGAACTCTTATAAGGAATCACCTCTTAAACATAAATATGTATTAGTTCTACCCAAAGATCATCAAACGTGCATGTCCGTAGTTTTGATGGTGTGATTTTCATGTGTAGAATTCTTTCTCAGTTAACACTGTGAAGTGTAAAATTATATCATGTATCCTAAATTTTTTTGTTATCTTTAGAAATATTAATTATTTTTGAGCTCCAATTTTCATCTCAATCACCATTCAAATTTTACCTTTAATAAAATCTTTGACATACTTGGGAAGTTGTTCGGTTGAACATGGTTACTTTTTTTCATTCCATTAATAATTTAAAAAAATAGTAAAATATAAAAAAAATATAGAACATAATATTTTAACTATAATTGTTTGTCATTAAATATGGTTCACTATGTGCAATGGATAATATATATGATATTCTCTTTAGTTCAAAGGCCGATGAAATAAATTAGAATGTCATTGTATCTTGTCATATTTCATGCCATTGATTTCATTTTTATCATAATATATGAATACTATAATCCATGTTGATATAAAATTTAGTGATTTTATCATCTATGTCAATATATCTGTGTCATATTCTATAACCCAGGAAGTAATGATAGTTTCATAATAGAAAATGTGTATGGAATGAAACAATAAAGTCAAAAATGGGTATTTCATTTGATTAATAGAAATATGTTTAACACTAAAAAATTTAGAATAAATTAATATAATGTAAAATAATTAGATTTTATCATATCAATAAAACAGGACAACATATTTTTAGTGTATTTACATAGTATGTTTTATATCAATTATCCATAATTTGTGGTTAAAATAGATATTAATTATTAAATTCTTAATATTTGAACAATTCCGGTGAATATTTGATGTCCATTTCATAATTAATAGAATACTTAATTTCTCAATCACCAAAATTAATAAATGTAAATTTAATTAAATTTAAAATCTTAATCAAATATTTTTGAAATTATTAGTAGATTTAAATTTAAGTATATTAATATAAAATTGATTTGTAGCATTAATGTTTTATTTCAAAATTTTTTACAAAAAAATGTGTTTTTATGTGAAATATTAATAAAATATTTATTAAATAATTGTCGCATACATAAATTATTTTAATGTTTTTTTAAATTCCATTAATTCATTGTTTTGGGGGTTTTCCCTCAATTTTGGTTGAAGTGGTGTGTTTTCAAAATTTTGGTCAAACCGTGAGCCCGAATCCAAATTTAAAAATAAATTTTGTTTCTTTTATAACTCTTAATTTTTTTAAAATTTATCATCATTTCCAATTCCTAAATGGCCTCCCCTGAACTATTAACACCACAATTTTAATTTGGACCCTTTATAAATACATAAAAATGGTGTATTTGGGTTTTTATTTAAGGAATTGGGCCAGATCGGAAGCCCATTTTATGTTTAAAAAATATATATGTTTATTTAATATCATATTCATTTTTTCTATTTTTCAGTGATTCAAAGTGTCACCCAATTCCACTATACCCAGACACATTCCATTATCTTTCCCCCCCTCTTTGGAGCTCGTATGCATCACTAATTAAGGAAGAACATCATAGGGTTTCTTAATTCAACCATATTTTAAGAGGCAACTGCTTTCCTTCACAAGTCGTTCAATTATTACTCTTTTCCCCCATTCCATTTCCTAAATGACCTTATATTCCATATTCTAACCTCTATTTCATTTTTGGTTGTTTGAAAATCTAGCTACTTGTGTATTTGGGGAGATTTCTTCATGATCCCTCAAGTTAGTGGGCCTCCTTCATTCTTCGTTCAATTTTCTTAAGGTTTCATTCGATTTTCATAGGGTTCCTTCCCTTGTCCTTGAGGATCCTAATTTACAACAACAAGTGTTTTTAACAAGTGGTTTTATTCTGGATTTCATGGCCTATTCTTTTTGTTTTATGCTTGATATAAGTCTCTTGTGGTGTGGCGGTGGTAAAGTTTGATTTTCACACAAAGATTCAATGGTTTTCATTACTTTGGTTGGTGATTCCATTATGTATGTTGTATTGTTGGAATTACTACTATACTTATGGTATTTTAATGTTTATTAAATTTGATTATTACTGCAAAAATAGGGTTTTGTGGTGTTTTTAATGCAAGTGAATTTTAAGTTCCAATTTTAGGAGAAATTGGGGATATTTCATATAAATCATTTATTTGTTCATTTGGGGATGCCCTATAATTACATTTTTGATTTTATTGAACTGTATTATGGATTAAAATCATGTTTTTAATATTTATCCCCTTTTATTGTTCCAATGAAAGTTTTTTTAAATGGTGTGTGTGAAGCCAATAGGCTTTAAGTGACTTGTTTGTGTGAAAATGGGGGTTTTTAAAATAAATAACTTATTGGTTCAAAGGAGGATGCCCAATAAATGAATCTTTGTTTTTATTGAAGGGTATTTAATTTCAATTTTGGTTCATGGTGACTTAATAGTGTGCACATATTGTATAAATTTTATATTTCAAAGAGTTTTGGGTGAAAAATAATGTGAGATTTTGAGAAGTTGTTCAATTGAAAATCAAAATGTTTTTTGTTGTGTTTTATGTGGAATAACATTTGTATAGATAATGTATTATTTGTATGTGAATAGTACTTGTGTTTTAAAATTAAATTTAATGTGTGTTTCTTGTTGAAATTGTTTGAGCACAAAAGGGGATGCCCGGGTACATAGGTGGGAGAATATATACTAGTACGGCTAGTGAAAAAGAATGGGATTTTTCCCTGTTTTACTGAGGAAATGGATAATGAAAACTCTATCTAAACTATGTAGATGATTTTTTGGGACCACTAGATTATGGTAATGTTACCTACTAGTGGCTTGTGCATGGGAAAGGATTGTGACATGGATACTTTACGCCGAGTTATGAGGTACATTGGGCCCAAGACTATATAATTGCATAAGTGTGTCCACATTTTGGTTCTCATCTTATTTGGAATATTTACCCTTGTATTAGAGTGTGTTTGAGAGTACATTACAATATCTCACATTTCATGTCTAATTTCTTTAACATTCTGAATTTTTTTGTCTAAAAACAATTTTCAATTAAAATTTTCATTTCTTTGAATTTATCACAACTTTTCAGGACATATTAAAACTGCTTTCTTTTTCACTTTTTATTGCCTAATCATTGAAATAATTGGGTGGTATCCTATTTGTATTATGCTCACACACTACATACACCCGTTGGGTGTAACTAGACTTGGTTATGTTAGACTATGGTAAAGGAAATTCCTTGGGTCAAGGCGGTTTGGGTTGTCTGACCCCTCCAGTGGTGTGTTGTTGTGTAGAATGATCAGGGGTGATGACCCCTTGTCATGTAGAGTCTTTATTGATGTATTTTTGTGATATTTATTTGTATTTGGTCCTCTTGTACTATATTTAAATCAATGTTTCGATATCTGGTTTTGATAAATCTTGTTTGGTATGGAAATTTCAGATTATTATTATGGATTGTTTTTAATGTTTTATTCTTTCATACTCGGGTTAATTGTTCTTAATCCTAATTTTTCGATACCCAAGAACATGGGCTGGCTTATGGGGATAGGTAATTCCCTTAGTCCATTTTCATGGGCTAGATTTGATGTCAGTATTTGTGGCGACTGGATCCGGTTTGTGACAAAATGGAATCAAAGGGGGCAAATATTTTTGGGTTATATTTTTATTTTGGGATGATTTGGTATAGACATGAACTATTATTATCATGGATCAGGGTTTTGGTCACGAGTAGGGTGCCTATCATGCACCCCTTGTTCCAGACCTTGAGTCACCAAGGGAGGTTGGAATTGTTTGATTGACTTTGCTTCCCGGTGAGACGTGTGGGCTGCATGCCACACAAGGACATCGGGAGGGGGTGGAGTAGTTGTATCCTTTATTACTGTAATGTGTTTAGATTATTTATATTTGACGTATTTGATAAAAATTTGATGAATTGTGGTATAGACTATTGTTTTTGTGACTGTTGCATTTTGTAGAAACATGCATCCCCAGAATGCTCCAAAGAGCCCATGGGAGGAAACCAGAGAATGTTCTCCACCACCTATTGATCAAAGGATAGTTTATGTAATGGTACTAGATATACAGGAAGTAGTACATAGACCATAAATTCTTCAAGATCCTATTAGAGAGTATTACACCATTTCTAGAAAGTAAAAGTCTTAAGAGTTCTTAAAGAATAAGCCTCCAACCTTTCGAGGCTATATAGAACACTAGGAAGGAGAGGAATGGCTCAAGAATATCAATTTCATCTTCAAGTTTCTAGATAAACCTGCGGAACTTAGGGTGAAATGTTACTATTTTCTGCTGGAGAGTCCCAACTGCAGGTGGTGGGAATAGGTACTTCAGAGTATGAAGAATGAGCAGATGTGTTGGGGAAATTTTAAGGCTGTCTTCAATGAGCAGTACTGCCCCGAGGTCTCAGAATATGCCATGTCATAAGAGTTAGTAGTCTTTGTTTAAGGGAATCTATATGTGATGGATAATGGCTAAATTTTCTATGTGTTTGTTTGGTATGATCCGGAAATCATCTCTAATGAGCAAGCGAAGGCATAGAGGTTTGAGAGAGGCTTGCGACCACAGATGTACTCTAAGGTGTTCTTGTTTAAGTTGAGGTCCTATTCTGTGGATATTGAAAGAATTTAAGGGATGATTTATTTGGATCAGTATGCATAGTGGGTAGCGGTATCTCCTTTGAGAGGAAAAGGAAGTAGGAGGAACATGTGAAGAAAGAATGTAGAAGTGTAGGCCACTCTTCCAGGAAGTTTTCATATGCAGCTTCTTATGGAAGAACGGTTGTGTGCCACCAGTGTCGATAGTCAGGTCATGTACGACCAGCATTCCCATTTCCCCCAAAGCCTTATTACCAGTGTGCAGGTATGGAGCATTTTCAGCACTTCTACGGGGTGTCAGGTCCACTTATGAGTGGGGCAAGGTTAGTGGCTTCAAGGGGAGTGTTAGTAAAGTCTGAGCCATCGAGGACTAGGGAATCATTATTTGGTGGTTGTGGTGGTAGGGATAGGTCATCTTTTAGGTAGATATAGTTCATGGAATAACCATAGACTAGAGGTTGTCCTTAGCCAGAAACTAGATATCTCCAAGTGGTGGATCAGGAACATGTAGGATCAGTGGCAGGACTGTCGATAGTTTGATGTATCATTTTGATCACATCTTCTATAGTTGATACTTATTTTGGTAATGGTGCCTTAGTTTCATTCAATTATGCATACTTTATGGACACACTGAATTTACCATCCGAGTTGTTGTCTTTTGCGATGGAGTTATAGACGCCGCTGGGAAAGAATAAGAACCAGGGTATCAGGTGCCCGTTGAGTGAGCTCTCTGTGTCAGGGATTTAGATGCAGTGGGACCTCTGGGTCTTGGATATGGAACAGTTGGACATAATACAAGGTATGGATTGGCCAGTACACATCTAGGAACTCATTGATTGCTACAGGCGGCGAGTGACTTTCACGACACCTCATGGGAGTTGTCATTTTTTTCGTGGATAATGGGATCCTTGGTTGGGTTGCGTAGGACCTCCACTACCAAAGATGGGAAGTCCTACAATTCAGTAATTGTTTCTCGTGCTAGAGGATGATGATATTTCCCCTAAAGGTGAAAGACCTCATGTAGTGATTGTGTTTTTATAGGTATTCCCAGATGATTTTTCCCGTTTCCCCCGTAGTGGGATGTGAAGTTCTCCATTGAACATACACCGATAATGTAGCCGATATCCCATACCTCATATCACTTGTCACCCACTGAGCTTAGGTAATTAAAGATATAACAAGAAGACATTGAATCCAAAGGATTCATTTTCCCCAACATCTCTCCTTGGTATGCTCTTGTGTTGTTTGTGAAAAAGGCTAATAGATCCCTCCAGTTATGCATTGACTACCAAAAGATAAATAAGGTAAAAATTAAGAACAAATTCTATTTGCCCGAATAGATTATTTGGTAAATTAGTCAAATGGTAAATAGTGGTTCTCAAAATTATAATTGCATTCGGGATTTCATCAACACAGGGTGAAAGAGGCAAATATCCCAAAGACAGCCTTCCGAAATAGGTATGACCACATTGAGTATTTTTTCATGCTCTTCAGATTGACCAATGCTTCAGTTGTATTTATGGAACACATGAAAAATGTATCCCATCAGTATCTTGATTCCTTCATTATGGTGTTTTTGGATGACACTATTGTATACTCTAGCTCTGAGTAGGAGCAAGAAAATCACATAAAGATCATTTCAGGAACATTGAGGGATCAACGCCTCTATGAAAATTTATCAAAGTGCACTTTCTGGATCAGGGATGTGAATTTTTTGGGGAACATGATCTCAGATCAGGGTGTTTAAATGGACCCTAAGAAGATTAGTGCGGTTATGTATTAGGAGAATCCAATGAATATGTTTGATATCATGAGTTTACTACGCCTGAAAGGTTACTACATGCTATTTTTTTGGTATTTCTCTCAGCTTGCTTCACTGATGACCGTGCTCACCCAGAAAAGGGTGAAGTTTTTATGGGACACAGAATGTCATACATCCTTTGAGGAAGTGAAGCGGAGGTTTACTACCACCCCATGCTGATTTTTACCGAGGACAGTATGTGGTATGTGGTCTATTGTGATGCTTCAGGTATGGTTCATGGGTGTGTGCTTATGCAGAAATATCACGTAGTGGTGTATATCTCTAGTAAACTCTGACCACATGAAAATAATTACCCATCCCAAAATATTTAGTTGGTAGTCGTGATGAATTCTTTGAAGACCTCGAGTCACAACCACTTTGGGGATATGTTTGTGGTCTCCTCTGATCAAAAATTCTTGGCCTATATCATCTCACAAAAGGACCTCAACTTGAGGCAACGTCATTGGATCGAGTACTTGTAGGGGTTTGACATTGACATTTTCCATACACCTAGAAAGGGTAATGTGGTGGTAGATCCCTTGAGTTGAAGAGTTCTAGTGCAGGCTTTGCAGAAGTCTAGTTTTGAGCGGACCTTGATGGCCCTTTTTTCTCAGATGCATGTAGAGACTAGGGAGCACAGTTGAGGTAGATCTTGGAAATATTTTGGTTGATTCCATGTTTATGGGAGTTTATTTAGTAGGAACAGGATATTGATGAACTATTTTAGGAGTCGAGGACATTTCTTCATGGTGGGGAGATGTCCTCTGATTGGTAGTCATTCCTCGAAGGCATCTTGTGCTTTAAGGATTGTTATGTAGTGCCATTATATCTGTGGAAGGTACTAATGGAGGATGGCCACCAGCCATAGTGGGATGTCCATCCCTGTGACACCAAGCTGTATTATGATGTCTGTCAACAGTTCTGGTGGCTAGGTATTCGACAGGACATAGCATTCATTGTGTCGAGATGCTACACATGCCAACAAGTGAAAGCAGAGCATCAGAGGCCCTCTCATTCACTCTAGAAATTACCCATTTCTACCAAGAATTAAGATGAGGTCACCACTAACTTCACTATTTCATGCCTCATATGCCTCAGGGAATGAATTCTATTTGGGTGGTGATTGATCATTTGTCCAAATCAGACCACTTCAGTCTGATCAAATATAGCACTAAAGTGGATGAGTTGGGCCATTTGTATGTTCAAGAGTTGGTGAGACTCCATAGCGTGTCATCAGCTATTAACTTAGATAGAGACGCCCACTTCAATTCTCAATTTTGGGATGGCCTTCAGAAGGTATTGGTGTCTCATATTAATATGATGAATACATACCACCCTTAGACAGATGATCAAACAGAGCGGTCGAATCAGATTTTGAAGGACATGCTTCGTGCATGTGTCATGGACATTGGAGGTTATTTGGATTTCCCTTTAGGATTTTTTGAGATTCCTTATAATAATATTTACCAATATTCTTTTTGAATGGTACTTTCTGAAGAGCTCTATGGTCGGTCTAGTCAGTCCCCCCTATGTTGGGTTGAGGTAGGTGAGACCCCACTACTGGGGCCGAGTCTTGTGTAGGAGATGTCTGAGAAGGTAATTTTTGATCAGGTAGTGGTTATTGATAGCTCAAATTATCCATAAATCTTATGTTGACCCGAGGCATCGAGACCTAGAGTTTTGTTTGGGCGATAGGGTATTCATGAATGTATCCCCTCTTCTGGGCCATAGTTGATTTGGAATGCGGGGGAAGCTGATGTCGCAGTATGTTAGGCCTTTTGAGATCACCGAGCATATTGGAATGGTGGCATATTGGTTGGCCCTACCTTCTCAGTTGACATCCATCCATGATGTCTTCCATGTCTCCCAGTTGAAGAAATACAATCCAGATCCATCCAACGTACTGAATTGGGAGGTGTTGGATATAGATCATGATCTATCTGTTATTGAGTGGATGATGAGAATAGAGGAATTACAAGAAAAGGATATTAAGGGATGTCTATTCCAATGTTTTGAGTTCTTTGTCCGAATGGGAATGATACACATGAGTCAGGAGAGTGGAATTCATTGGTTGAGTAAGAGTACTTGTACCTATTTTCAATCAAACCTCAGGTATACTTTTCGGGACAAAAAATTCTCATGGTGGGGAGAACTATCAAATAAATAGCTTTTTTAAAGGTATTGTTCATCTAATTTATATATGTGTTTTGTTTTGGGGGATTCCATGCATTTTGGTGGATGTGGTGCATTTTTTAAATTTGGGCCAAACTATGAGCCCATTTCCAAATATAAAAATAAATAATGTTTCATTTAAAAATCATTAATTTTTAAAAAAAATCATCCATTCCAATTCCTAAATGGCATCCCCTAACCTGTTAACAACACCATTTTAATTTTTACCCTTTTGCAATCCATTGTAATGATGGATTTTGGTTTTTATTTAAGGAATTGGGCTAGCCCGGAAGCCCATTTCCAGTTTTTTTTAAAAAATATTTATTTATTTATTAATAAATTCAATTTTTATTATTTTTTGGTGATTCAAAGTATCACACAAGTCCACTGAACCTTGCCACATTCCAAATATATCCACCCTCTTAAGAGCTCGTATGCATCCCAAATTAGAGCTGAACTTCATAGGGTTTATCAAATCATCCAGATTTGAAGAGGAAACATCTTTCCATTAAAAATATTTCAATTACTTATATTTTCCCACCATTTTAGTTCCTACATGACATTATCTTCCTTATTCAAACCTCAATTTAATTTTTTTTGTTTGAAAATTTAGCAACTGGTGTATTTGGGGCGATTTCATTATGATCCCCCCAAGTAAGTGGGTCTCCATCATTCTTTGTTCAGTTTTCATAGGGTTTCATTCTATTTTCAAAGGATTTAATCATTTATACTTGAGATTAATAATTTATAGAAACTAGGGTTTTGAACCTATGTTTTTATTATGGATTTCATGGTCTATTTTTTAGGTTTTATGCTTGATATAAGCCTCTTATGGTGCTTCTGTGGGGCAGTTTGATTTTCGCACAAAGATTCAAGGGTTTTCATTTTTTAGGTAGGTGATTCCATTGTGTATGAAATTTTTGTGACCGAGCTACAATTTTTATGATATTTTCATGTTTCTTTAATTTGATTATTGTTGAAAAAATTGGTTTTAGAGGTGTTTGTAATCCAAGTGAATTTTAAGTTCCAATTTTAGGTGAAATTGGGGGTTTTCATATAAATCTATTATTGGTTATTTTGGGGATTCCCTATAATTACCTAGTTGATTTTATTGAATTATATTATGGATAAAAACAATGTTGTGAATATTTATCATCTTTTATTATTCCTATGAATTTTTTTAAATGGAGTTTGTGAAGCCAATGGACTTTAAGTGCCATGTTTGAGTGAAAATAGGGGGTTTCAAAAGATATAAATTCATGGTACATATGGGGATGCCACATAACTGAATTTTTAAATTAATTTATGTGTATTGAACAAGAATTTTTGTATATGTGACTTTAAAGTGTGCATATTTTGTGAAAAGTGTATATTTCAATGATTTTTGGGTGCAAAACAATGTGAGATTTGGAGAAGTTGTTCTATTGAAAATAAAAATGTATTGTGTTGTGTTTTAAGTAGTATTTAATATGTATAGATACTGTATTGTTTGTATGTAATCATTAGTTGTATTTTTATATATAAATTATTGCATGTTTCTTGATGAAATTGTTTTATCAAAAACGGTGAAGCCCTGTTACCAAGGTGGGTGGATATATACTAGTATGGTTAGTGAACCATATGGGTATCTTCCCTATTTAATTGAGAAAACAGATATTGACAAATATAACTAAACTACGTGAATGATGTTTTTGGAACAATAGGATATGGGTATGTTCCCTACTAGTGGATCGTGCCTAGGAAATAATTGTTATTTGAATACTTTACACCAAGGTATGAGGTACATAGTTCCCAAGACTATCTTGTTGCCTATGTGTATTCCAGTTTTGGTGCTCATATTTTTATGGTATTTACCCTTGTGTTAGAGTGTGTTTGGATGTATATTGTAGTATCTCACATTTCATGTTTAATTTTGTTGACATTCTGAAATTTTTATTTTAAAAATTATTTTTCAATTGAATGTTTTATTTCATGGAATTTATCACCACTATTCTTGACATATTAAAACTATTTTCTTTTCCACCTTGTATTGCATTATATTTGAAATAATTTCTTGGTATCCTCTTTGGATTAGGCTCACACCCTAGTTACAACCCTTGTGTGTATTTATACTTGGTTATTTTTGACTAAGGTAATGGAAAAGCATCAGGTGAAGGGAGTTCGGATTGTAAGACCCCTCCTACGGTGCGGTGTTGTAGAGATGGCTCGAGGGCAATGACCCCTTGTCCTGTAGAGTCTTTATGGATGTCTTGAAGCTGTAATTTTATGCATTTGGACCTTTTGTACTGTATTTAAATCCATGTTTTCATATATAGTTTTGTTAAAACTTTTTTGGCATGAAAATTTCAGATTCTTATTATTGATTGTTTTTCATGGTTTATGGTTTCATACTTGGGTAAATAATTCCTACACATAATTTATTGATACCCGGACACTAGTGCCAGCCCGTGGGGATAGAGAAACCCAATAGGTCCTTCTCATGGGAAAGATTATATACTGGTATTAGTGGAAACAAGATCCTATTTGTGACAATATAGATATTTAAATTGATTTTTGAAATGAAGTTAATTTATCAAACATAAACAGATTTTTAAAATTTAAATTAAATTTGAATTTCATTTTGTTATCATTTTTGAAATATTATTTTCTTGGGTGACAGTATAATTATTGTTGGATATGATTAATTACACTTGGAAGTATCAAGTACCGAAAAAAAGATATTATCATTGTAACGTCCCGGACCGGGTGCCACGCAACGGGTGCCCCGAGCCCGGTTCGCCACGTGACCTCAAATGAATTTACCCAAATTCCAGAGGTTGTCGACTAGCAGCGAATGCCCAGGTCTGATAGTGGAGAAACTATACCCTCATTTGTCAAAGTGTAGCGCAGCGGTATACCAAAATAAACATACAACAACAGCGGAAGTAGTAAACATACACAACTGAAATAACTATAGCAGTGGATATAACCAACAGTATATAAGTGATGATGCTAAATGTTTCAAGTTCTAAGAAAACATCCAGTACCTATTATACATAAATACAGTACAGCAGAAAAACAGAGTACAAAAAAGCAAGCAAAACAGCTAGCAGCGGCATCGCTAGCCTAGGCTCGGTCCCATTCCCTCCTACTCCTCAGCAACAGTCAAGTACCTGTATAAGGACTCGTGCCCCTATCAACACCTGCAGAAACGTAATCTGTTTGGGCCGAAAAACGTGACCCAAACAGGGTGTGAGAAATATATCTCAGTAGGCACCCACCAAAGGCCCGTGCTCAACTATGTGTAAAACATGCAACAAGTGTGCAGTAGTAAAATGCAATAACTAAGAAGTACTCAAAAGTAACTAACCTAACAGTTAAATTTCCATTTTATTATTCATTTAATACCTTTATTTTTGTAACATTTTTGTGCTCAACATCACCAAGACCTCAGGCCAACCAGTACCGTGCCCTCAGGCTAAAATAGTAAACCACGCCCTCAGGCTTAAATAGTAAACCACGCCCTCAGGCTATGCAGAATCCAACCCACAGGTATTGCCCACAAGAGTAATAGAAATTCTTGCCCTCAGGCATACGAAGTGTCTCCCTCAGGCATAGATGTCAAGCCCTCAGACACGAAAGGTTTCCCTCATGCGGAATAACGACAGCCCTCGGGCTAAAACAGTCACGCCCTCAGGCTAATCACAACAACGCCCTCTGGCTAAATAGGTAACCGGGCCATTCCCAAGATATCAAAATGATGTAAACAAGCAATTCCTCTCAAGGAAATTCTACATTTACTACATTTAAGGCATACCCTCGGGTATCCTGGCCAAATGGCTAAACAGAGGAACACACCCCTCGAGATGGTCCTGGATCCAAGCAATGATGCCAAAAATCATTTTATTATCACCATTGAATCACCTATGCTATTCTAGGAATTAAATATAGCAGCGGCCTCAGCCACACGACACCCCAACATGGGTTCGTGGCAAAAAAATGCACAAAAATGCATGACAGTTGGAAAATAACACAAAGCCACCTTCCTTATACGTCAACAAACGCTATTCCAGAACACCGGCTCCAGAAACGCCCAAGAATGGCGTAGATCTGATGAAGAACAAAACCCATTCAAACATAAATAACTTACGTTGGGAGAAGAATTGTAAATAATGGTACCATAAGGAGGAAGGTCTTACCCGTTCGGTTCCAACGAGATCGTCCGAAGCCAAATCAGATTCTAGACGATCTTTCGATGGAACTTCAAAGGTCCGGCCTCCTCCTTTGGCTCCAAAATGGCTCAAATGCCTCCTCTGCCAAATGAGGAGGCTACTGCCTGTTTTAAGCCGAAATAACAAAGTACATAGCGTGTACTTATTTCATTTAACTGTTCATTTTGCGGCACCATCACTGTTCACATGCCGACAAGAGTACACGACATGTACTCCCGAGTACAAGGTGTGTACTTCCGCCCAGCTGGCGGCGACTCCACCACCTTACTTTTTAATCTGCCGACTGACTACACGGCATGTAAATGACCACTATATGGCGTGTAGTTGGTTCCTACACCCTTTTTCACTGGCGAGGCTACACGCCATGTGTACTTATCCCAACACGGACAAAAGTACACGGCGTGTGGAAAAAATACACTGCGTGTAGTTTCAAAATTTATGATTTTTCCCCATTTTTCCATATTTTCTCAAAATCACTTAAGGAAACGGAAAAGAGGATGCTTGTACCTCTAAAACAAGAACCGGGTTCTTACAAACTTCCCCCCTTATAGCAATTCGTCCCCGAATTTCCCTTTCAATGGTGGTAAAGAGAAATCTCAGAACAGCTCTGGCCACTGAGCACGTACATCGGACTCCCGCTCCCAGGTTTCATCCTGCACTAGGCCATGCGGCCATAGCACCCGTACGAGAGGAACTAACCGGTCACAGAGAACCTTCGTTCTCCTGTCAATGATATGGATCAGATTCTCCTCAAAGGACGCATCATTCTTCAGCTCAACCTCCTCTGGTTGAAAGGTGTGAGATGGGTCTGAATGGTAGTGACACAACTGAGACACGTGGAAGACATCGTGCCTGGCTCGGTACCGCTGCGGTAACTGCAACCGATAGGCAACCATCCCGACTCTCTCCAGAATATCAAATTGTCCCACATACCTCGGCGAAAGCTTAACCTGTCTCCTGATCCATTTGTGTCATAGCCTCGGCGAAACACACAAGAAAACCTGATCCCCAACCACGAACTCCAAAGGTCATCTCCGACGATCAGCATAAGACTTCTGACAAGACTGCGCGGTAGCCATCCACTTCTGAATTAACTAGACCTGCTCAGATGTCTGCTGAACGAGCTGTGGTCCCAGTAAAGCTGCCTCACCTGCCTCTAACCAGCACAAAGGTGATCAGCATGGCCTACCATATAAATCCTCGTATGGTGCCATCTCAATAGTTTCATAAAAACTATTGTTATAGGAAAACTCGACTAAGGGTATGTGATTCTCCCAAGAGCCCCCAAAGTCTAGGACGCATGTGCACAACATGTCCTCTAGCACCTGTATCGTCCGCTCTGACTGGCCATCAGTCTGAGGGTGGTATGCTGTGCTCAGAAGCACCTGTGTACCCAGCACCCTCTGAAAACTCTGCCAGAAATGAGACGTAAAGCGGGCGTCCCTATCTGAAACGATAGAACGAGGGACCCCATGCAGACGTACGATCTCTCGGATATACAACCTTCTGAGGTCGTTCACTCCAAAGGTCTCCTTGATCGACAAGAATTGAGCTACCTTCGTAAGTTTGTCCACAACAACCCATAAGGCGTCATTTCCTCGAGGTGACCTTGGCAATCCCGTCACGAAATCCATCGCGACATCATCCCATTTCCACTCCGGAATAGCCAACTGCTGTAACAGCCCAGCTGGTCTCTGATGCTCTTCCTTCACCAGCTGACAGGTGGAACACCTCGTAACAAAACCTGCTATCTCTCTCTTCATACCCCGCCACCAGAACTGACGTCTCAAGTCTCGGTACATCTTGGTAACCCCAGGATGAACTGCCCAAGCTGAAGCATGAAACTCCCTCATCATCTCCTCACGTATATCCCCTGGAACCCATACACGTCCATGGAAATGCAAAACCTCGTCATCGCCTATCGTCCAACCGGGAGGAGGTTCCTCACTTTCCACCAACTCCCGTAGAACTAGGCCTTTTGAAACTGATAGCTGCCTCATCCTCACTCTGTCCAGGAGGGTAGAAGTCACAACTAACGAGGAAAGATAAGTCTGTCCCTGACTTCCATGCACCTCTAGATGCATCTCAAAGAACAAAGCCATAAGCTGCCACTCACCACTGGCCTCCTGCACTGCCTGTATTTGAGTCTTCCAGCTCAATGCATCGGCTACTGCATTACCTTTACCAGGTGTATAGGAAAGCTCAAAATCGAAGGACTGTAGGTACTCGACCCACCTTCTCTGCCTCAGATTCAGGTCATGCTGAGTAAAGATGTACTTGAGGCTTTTGCGGTCGGTTAAAACCACAAAATTCTCTCCCAACAGGTAATGTCTCCAACAACGCAACGCATGCACAACTGCATCCAACTCGAGATCGTGCGTCGGGTAATTTCTCTCATGTGGCCTCAACTGCCGAGACCCGTACGCCACAACTCGGTCTCCCTGCATCAAAATGGCTCCCAGCCCAATCCCTGATGCATCACAATAAACTATATAGCTCTTCCACTGCTCTGGGAGTATCAGGATCGGTGCTAATGTCAGCCTTCCCTTCAAGTCCTGAAAAGCTGTCTCATAAGCTTCTGACCAAACGAACTTCACTCCCTTATTCTTCAGAACATTCAACGGTGCTGCTAAGCGGGAAAAGTCCTGTATGGAGTGTCTTTAGTAACTAGCCAGCCCTAAGAAACTCTTTATCTCAAACACGTTCTTGGGGTGCTCCCAGGAAACTACTGCTCTCACCTTCTCTTGGTCCACTGCAACTCCTGCCTCTGAGATGATATGACCCAGGAAGTGAATCTGGTCCATCCAAAAGTGGCACTTCGAGATCTTAGCCTATAGGCGATGCTCTCTCAGTGTACTCAATACGATCTCAAGATGGGTGGCACGGTCGTGTCGAGTGTGACAGTAAACCATGATGTCATCCATAAATACTACCACAAATGAATCAAGATACGGATGGATCACACGATTCATCAGAGCCATGAAATCTGCTGGTGCGTTCGTCAATCCGAACAACATTACCATATACTCATATAGACCATATCTGCTCCTGAAATCTGTGAGAGGTATATCAGATGGTCTAACGCGCAGTTGATGATATCCGAATCACAAGTCAATCTTCAAGAACACTCGTGCTCCACGAAGCTGATCAAACAGATCATCTATCCTCGGCAAGGGATATCAGTTCTTAACCGTCAACTTAATCAGATTCTGATAATCCACACAAAGCCTAAGGGTACCATCTGTCTTCTTCGCAAAGAGGACCGGAGAACCCCAAGGAGAAGTACTGGGTTGGATAAAACCCTTTGCCTATAGCTCCTCTAACTGCCTCTTGATCTCCTGCAACTCAGGCGTGGCCATCCTATAACGATGAATGGACACCGATGCTGCTCCTCGAACTAGATCAATAGATAAATACACCTCACGCACCGGAGGTAGACCTGAAAAGTCGTTCGGGAAGACATCTTTGAAGCGATCAACAACTGGAGGGAAATCCGTCTGACAAGTCCCCTGGTCATCCAGATGTAATCTCGAAATCTGGGCTGTGACTCCACCTCGCCCATGATGCTCTGGTCCAGATCGACTCGCCTGAACATCCCACTCGCCCTTGTATAGAAAATCCATGCCCTCTGGTGACGTGAAACACACCCTGCGACGATAGCAGTCTACAAAGGCTCGAAAGGGAACAAACTAGTCTATCCCGAGAATGAAGTCATAGTTCATCATCTCCAGGACATAGAAGTCCCAATGGAAGTGACACCCACCAACCTCAAGGGGATACTCCTTGAACTGACGCGCACCAGCCGTCCTAGTCCCCAACAGAGTGTCTATCATCAAGATATCAGAAGAAGTAGAAACATCGAGACCAAGGCTCTCCACAATGGGTACTGATATAAAACTATGTGTAGCATCCGTATCAAAAAGTACTGAAGACAAGACAATAGCTACTAGAATAGTACCTATGACTGTCAAAGGTCCGGGATCCTGCTCCTACTTGGTCTGTTGCACTGCATATGCATGTCCAGTGCCGCGGCCCTGCGACACAACCTAGCTACCCTGAGCTGTCCCGCCCTGTTGCCTCTGAGATCCTGGTGTCTGGCTACCATGGCCACGACCACCATCTCTGCCTACACGCCCTAATGTATTCCAGTTCCCTGACTGGTAAGAAGCCACTGGTCCTGCTCCCACACACGGAGTCTGCACAGAACCCCTCTCACCATCCACTGGTAGAATCTCCTTGCAAAAGAGCTTCAGATGACCCATCTTGCTGCAAGATCGGCACTCCACTGGGTCTTGTAGAAACTGCGGCCTCTTGTGACCCTCTCTGCCACACTGGTGGCACCTGATCGGCCCACCTGAAGAAGCTACCTAGAAGGTACTGCCGCCCTAAGAGAAGTCCATCTGTCTCTTCCTCTTTCCAGCAGAAATAGTACCAGTAACTGGTGCCGAACCGCCCTGGCCCACACCACTAGATTCTCGCAGGTTCCTCTCTCTAATCAACGCCTGATTCACAATCGCGTGTACAGTAGGCATCTAAAAACATTCACCAGCGCTTGGATGTCATACCGAAGACCATCCTCAAAACGTCTGGCTCTCAGCGTCTCATCACCCACCAGCACGGGTGCAAAGCGATGAAGCTACGTAAAATAAGTAGAATAGTCCATCACTGACATAGCGCCCTTCTGCAGATTCATGAACTCTCGAGCTCTATATTCCCTCAGTGTCTCAGGAAAGAAGAAGTCATAGAAGAATATTTGAAAATCCTCCCACGCCATGTCCCGGTGATGCTCTGAATGGGTGGTAACATCCCACCACCTCTTGGCGGAATCATGCAGCATGTAAGTCGTGAGCTTGACCCTCCGCCCCGGAGGAGTCTCAAGATGCTTGAAAAAAGTCTGCATCAATCCTAGCCAAGACACTGCATCCTGTGGTCCGCCATCCCCTAAAAACGTAGGCAGATGCTGCTGTTGAAAGATACGCGTCAGCTCGGCCATAGATGTGGCAGCCTGCAGTGCTCCCTGAAAGGTCTTCATGAACCGCAATAAGCCTTCATGGAACTGTGCCTCCACACCCGTGTCTGGTATAACAGCTGGTGCCGTATCTTGCTCTGCTGGTGGATCAACTGGTAGCTCATGTCCCACCATCTCTGGAGTATAATTGTCGCGGCTCTCTTGGCGAACAACTCGCGGTCGTCTAGGCGGCATGACTCTACAAGGTCAAAATCACGCCTCAGATTCAAGATTATTAATACTGGAACGACGCAACCACAAAAGAACAAGAGGAAGAAGGCGGTTCAAAATTTGCAAAACAAGACTACACGGCGTGTACACTGACTACACGGCATGTACTTGACTTGCTTTCCCCTACCCGGGTCCTTCTACACAGCTAAGCCACACGGCTTCCGTTCAACAAAACTACACGGCATGTATAATATCTACACATTGTTTACAGTGTTATTTTTCCAACTGCCTGTGTCATCTATGACATGGCCGACTACTCGACTTTACTCTACACGGCGTGTTACACCCGCACACGGCGTGTACACCATCCCGTTTCCAGCCACACGGCTAATCACCACACGGTCTGTTCTCAGAAAAGACTACACGGTGTGTATCAAAGGTACACAACGTGTTCTAAAAGAGGTGACACCGGCCCGTGTTGTTAGTTACACGGCTGATTCCCTAGGTCACACTACACGGCGTGTCCATAACTGACACGGCGTGTTCTGTCAAGGAGTTCGCCGACCCGTGTTGTTAGTTACACGGCCGGACTCCGGGTCAACACCACACGGCATGCACAAACCTACACGGCGTGTTTTACCCAAGCCCGTCCCTTCCCCATGTCACCGCCCACATGGTTTGTGACACAGGAAGAGACTACATGGCGTGTACTCCGGGTACACGGCGTGTACTCAAAAAGTTCATTTTTCTTCCTGAACAGAAGAACATACACAACGTGTATAATATCTACACGGCCTGTATACTGGGATTCCAGACAGTATTCCTCTGAAACTTCTCTAGAACCCAGAAAATAACGAAAAACAACACCTAAGTGTCAAATTCCGACCCAGGGGGGGCATACACCCCACGAATCAATGTTTTACATCTTATTTGTGTTATAACCAATAACCAGTGAATGATCCACCGAATTCTGGTCAATGGGGCCCCATACTCCCCAAAGACCAAAGTTTGGCTTCCATTCTATAAACAAGCTCAAACAAAAATACCATAGCACAAGGCAGGTATTTATCAAGCAGCTATCACAACAACATTCTTTTCTAGCACAACAACTATCACAACAACATGCGAATTTCTAATGCACCAACATGGCATGGAAACTATGCAAGGAATGTGATATCTAGCATCTTCCTATATGATGCATGAGATGGCATACCCTCATCTCATCGGGTTGCAACTAAATAGAACCCATAGATAAAATATAAACAACACAATCCAAGTGCGTCACCCAACGGTGAAAACATATCAACCGTAAAATTGCAAATCAAATAATAAAAAATACGAGGTAGACTGGATTTTCCCTGTACACGGGTTAGCTACACCCGGGAACAGCTTATTACCAACTATCTTTCTGTCCTATCCCTGACTACGACTCCAAATAGTAAGTAAAAGAAAAGAAACTCCTCTGATACCACTTTGTAACGTCCCATACCCGGGTGCCACGCAACGGGTACCCTGAGCCCAGTTCACCACGTGACCTCAAGCGAATTTCCCCAAATGCCAGAGGCTGCCGACTAGCAGCGAGGGCCCAGGTCTGATAGTTGGGAAAATATGCCCTCATTTGTCAAAGTGTAGCGTAGCAGAATACCAAAATAAACATACAACAATAGCGGAAGAAGTAAATATATACAACTGAAATAACTACAGCAGTGGATATAACCAAAAGTATATAAGTGATGATGCTACATGTTTCAAGTTCTAAGAAAACAGCCAGAACCTGTTATACATCAATACAGTACAGCAGAAAAATAGAGTACAGTAAAGCAAGCAAAACATCTAGCAGCGGCATCGCGAGCCTAGGCTCGGTCCCATGACCTCCTACACCTCAGCAACAGTCAAGTACCTGTATAGGGAATCTTGCCCCAATCTACACCTGCAGTAACGTAATCTGTTTGGGCCAAAAAGGGTGTCCAAAATAGGGTGTGAGAAATATATCTTAGTAGGCACCCACCAAAGGCCCGTGCTCAACTGTGTGTAAAACATGCAACAAGTGTGCAGTAGTAAAATGCAATAACTAAGCAGTACTCAAAAGTAACTACCTTAACAGTTAAATTTCCATTTTGTTATTCATTTAATTCCTTTAATTTAGTAACATTTTTGTGCTCCATAGCACCAATCCCTCAGGCCAACCAGTACCGTGCCCTCAGGCTAAAATAGTAAACCACACCCTCAGGCTTAAAAAGTAAACCACGCCCTAAGGCTATACAGAATCCAACCCACAAGTATTTCCCTCAGGCATAACAGAAATTCTCTCCCTCAGGGATACGAAGTGTTGCCCTCAGGCACAGAATTCAAGCCCTCAGGCACGAATGGTTGCAATCAGGCGGAATAACGACAACCCTCGGGCTAAAACAGTCACACCCTCAGGCTAATCACAACAATGCCCTCAGGCTAAATAGGTAACCAGGCCATGCCCAACACATCAAGATGTAGTAAACAAGAAATTTCTCTCAAGGAAATTCTATAGTTACAACATTTAAGGCATACCCTCGATTATCCTGGCCAAACGGCTAAACAGGGGAACACACCCCACGGGATGGTCTTGGATCCAAGAAACAATCCCAAACATCGTTTTATTATCACCATTTAATCACCTATGCAATTATAGGCATTAAATATAGCAACAGACTCAGCCACATGAAACCCCAACATGGGTTCGTGGCACGAAAACGCACCACAGTTGGAAAATAACACGAAGCCACCTACCTTATACGTCAACGATCGCTATTCCCCAACACCGGCTCCAGAAATACCCAAGAACAACGTAGATCTGATGACGAACAAAACCCATTCAAACATAAATAACTTACGTTGGGAGAAGAATTGGCAAGAATGGTACCAGTAGGAGGAAGGGCTTACCTGTGCGGTTCCAACGAGATTTTCCGAAGCCGAATCGGATTCCAGACGAACTCCCGGCGGATCTTCAAAGGTCCGACCTCCTCCTTTGGCTCCAAAATGGATCAAACGCCTCCTCTGCCAAATGAGGAGGCTACTGCCTGTTTTAAGCCGAAATAACAATGTACACGGCGTGTACTTCTGAGTACACGACGTGTACCTCTTTCATTTAACTGTTCATTTGGTGGCACCGGGACTGTTCACCTGCCGACAAGAGTACCTGACATGTACTCCCGAGTACACGGTGTGTACTACCGCCCAGCTGGTGGCGACTCCACCGCCTTACTTTTGAACATGCCGACTGACAACATGGCATGTAAAGGACCACTACACGGCGTGTAGTCAGTTCCTACACCATTTGTCGCCAGCGAGGCTACACGCCCTATGTACTTATCCCAACACGACCAAAAGTACACGACGTGTGGACAAAGTACATGGCGTGTTGTTTCAAAATATAGGATTTTTCCCCATTTTTCCATATTTTATCAAAATCACTTAAGGAAAAGGAAAATAAGAAGCCCGTTCCTCTAAAACAAGAGCCGGATTCTTACAATCATTGTTATATGCCACTTTTTTCAAACCTAAAGAGATCAAGTATTATGAGAATGTTTAAAATCTATACATGTTTATTAGTGTTAAAAAAGATGGAAAATTCTTATTTTATCATCAAAAAATAGAACAATGATAATGTACAATACCTACTTGGGAGAGTATTATAATCTATATAAATGACACTCCAAAAAACCTATAAAAACATAAAAACAATTTTAATTTACATTGCATCATTATTTATATTAAAATATTACATTAAATAATATCATTTTAATAAAATTGCATTTTTGGAAAATTAACTAACAAATACAAATAATTACCACCAATAAAAAACAGTTATACAAGGTCTTCTCTAATGATAAAAAGTCATAAAAATTAGTCATGTGCAACTAATTAAAACAATTTTTATTTTAGTAATAGTAAATAAAAATAAATAAATTATAATTGAAATTTGATATATTTATTGATAAATTTTATTTGGAATGATATTTGGTTTGTTCTTATAATACATAAACTAATAGTTCGTTATTATTCTTAATTGTCGTGATAATTTGAGTGTGTGTTATTTTAGGTTTTGACTATGTGACATGTGTTGTGACTAAAAATGATACTTTTATACTAAAAAATGAACTTCATGTTATATAAAACAAATCACGTCTCATATTAATGTTTGGTCGATTTATTGAGGCCAAAAATTAATTCTGGATTAATTTTAGTATGTATCAAGAAAATATGATTATTTTACTCAATTTTTAGTATTTAGAATATATTTTGAACTTAAATGTCAACTTAAAATGAAAACATTGACTTTTATCATACCATCCATACTGTGTGTTAGATTGATGTGTGGTTAATTCAAAAATTTCAAATGAAAAGTAATTTTAAAAAATATAAAGGAAATCAGTGTCTATATTCTTCATTTTTAGTATGAAATGTTGTTTTGAACTAAAACAAATTTAAATGAAAATAAGATCCTAGTCATATTTTCTACACTTTGTGTCAGATTGACTATAGGTTCATTATTACATGTCAAAAATGAGTCATAGATTATTTTCCTAATGTATTATTGAAATTCAAGTATATATTCTTATTTTTGAGTATATTATTTGTGTTTTATATTAAAATGTCACATTTAAACTAATCAAATGAAATTTCAGTCAATTTATCCACATCGTGTGTTAGATTAGTGTGATATTAATTAATACAAAAAAGGAATTGAAGGATCATTTTACTAACATATCAAGAACATCCTAGTGAACTTTCTTGGTTTTGACAATGTGACATGCATTTTGAGATAAAATGAAACTTTTATATTGAAAACACACACTTCATTTCATATTAATAACAATGTGTTTTAGATTAACATGTGGTGAATTCCAACATATCTAAAATGAATTAATGATTTTTTTCATAATATATAAAGATAATTTTATTGAGTTTTCTTGGTTTTTATTTTATGTAATGTGTTTTGAACTTAAATGAAACTTTTAAATGAGAATGCAACACTTCATTCAAAATGTTGAAACTGTGTTTGAAAATAAGGGATAGTTATTTCTGATAGATAAAAAACTGAATAAAAACTTTTTATACAAATTTATCAAGATAATAAATTTTTTATTGGTTTTGAACATGTTGCAAGCTATTTGAACAAATATTTCACTTTTAAATGAAATCACTCACTTTATGTTATACTAGAAACACCATTTTACATATTTATGTGTGATTATTTTTTTATATTTTAAAAATGAGTAAAGGATAAAATTAATAATGAAGAATTATAATAAATGTTTATTTTATTAGGATTGTGTATATATTGTGATTTTTGGACTAAAATGTTACTTTTATGTTAAAAGTATACCCTTTTAGTCAATCAATCCACATCATGTACCAAATTTATGGGTATTTAATTCCTACATATCAGAGACAAATCATGAATAATTTTCAGTTAGAATAAATAAAATCCATGTGTGGTTTCTTGGTTTTTTATATGGTCCACATGTTTTGAACTAAAATGTTTCTTTTAAATGAAAACAAGAACCTTCAGTTATACTAGCCACACTATGTGTCATATTGAATTTATGTTAATTCCAAGAGGTAAAAAAATTAATTATCGATTTATTCCTAAAGAGTCATGATAGAAAAAGAATGTTATCATAGTTTTTATTATCTGAACATCATTTTTTTACAATAACATAACTTTTAAATGAAAACGTAGAATGTCAGTCATATGTGCAACATTATGTGTCATGTTATAGCAATGTTAATCTATGAAAAAATTATATGAATAATGAATCATTATCATAATTTATTATGATAATTTATGTGGATTTGTTCAGTTTTGAGTATATAGAAATGGTTTTGTACTAAAATTTCACTTTTAAACTAAAAACATACACATTCAGTAATTTCAGTCACATTGTGTATTAGATATATTTTTGGATAACTATTATAAACCATTAATCAATTATGAATCTATTCACTAAATTAAAAAGAAAACAAAAGTGTATTTTAATGGATTTTAATATGAGATGCATGTTTTGGTTTAAAATGTCACTTTTAAACTAAAAACACTACATTTTAGAAATACCACCCACACCATCAATTAAGTGGTATTTCATCTAATTTAAAAATATCATAAACGAATGAAGGATTGTTTTCTTATTATCTCAAGGTAATATGATAGTTTTTGTAGGATTTTAGATGGTGACACTTATTTTGGAAAAAATGTCCCTTTTAAACTAAGAACATACACTTTATGTTAATAAAGACACACTATGTTTCATATTTACATAAGGTCAATTCTTAAACATCACAAATTATTTAAGGATAATTTTATAAAATTATCAAGGAAATAAATGAAACATTCTCCGATTTTTGAGTATGCAATTCATGTTTTCACTTAAGATGTCACTTTAAAACTGAAAACATGCATATTTAACCAATCAAGACACAACATATATATGATTAATGAGATATTAATTCATACACAACAACAATTACTCATGGAAAATTTTACCAAAGTATTGAGATAATGTGAGTGTGTATTCGATGTTTTGAGTTTGTGATGCACATTTTGAACAAAAATGGCACATTCAGAAGAAAATAATCATTTTTGGTTAACTTTACACACTTTATGTGGGATTAATTGATGTTTATTCCAAAATATAATAAATAAATTACAAATATTTTTCTTAATTTATCGTGAAAAGTGGAGTATTTTTTCTTGCTTATGACTTAGTGGTGTATGTTTTGGCATAAAATATCTCTTCTAAACTAAAACACACACTGTTAGTTAATTTGGATACATTGGATTTATGATTGGGCTTAGGTGATTTTCTACACATAAAAAATGAATCAAATATGATTTTATAAAATTATTAAGATAATACGAACATGTTATCTTGGTTTTGAGTATATGATACTTTTAGACTAAAATAATAGTTTTATACTAAAAACACCCACATTTAGTAAATTCAAACACAAAATATGTCACATTGACTTATGGTTAATTCTTACCTATCAAAAATAAAAAAAAATTCTTAATGTATCAAGGAAATGAAATCATTTTTTAATGGTTTTAAATATTTAAAATGAGTTTTGAACTAACATGTCACCATTAAACAAAAGACATTTATTTTTAGTCAATATGACCCCACAATATGTTTTATTGAAATGATCTTAATTATTACATGTCAAAAATGAATTATTGAGCCAATATTTAATTATAAATTTCGAAAAATATATAAAATAAAAATCTTTTGAACATATTTTGCCTCTAAATCTCACATACTAAAAATCACTTTACAATAATTCAGTAAAATGATACTCCATATATTATTTTTAATTCTTAATAAGACAAAGAAACATTTAATTTTAAATTAATTCTCCAATGAGGTAATTTAAGATAATATTATTAATAACTAAATATGTAATAGATAAATTAAATCTATTTAATCTTTATGGAATAAAAAATTATAAACAAGATAGGAAATCAACTCTTCATAAAGTCTCCATACATTTTGACACCATTTATGCATCCCACTAATTTCTAATAAAATTTACTTCATCTTTTTAATAAATTGATAGGATAAGTACTTGGTAGTATTGAAAAAACGTAGATACGAAAACATTTAATACATATTATATATTAAATTATAATTAAATTTTGAAATACTTGTTCGAGGATTCTAGTGTATAGATGGAATATTATATCATTAATAAATTTACAATTGTAATAACAATAATTATTTTTATTACATCATTTTATACATTGAGAAAATAGTGAAAAAAATGTCTAATATATTTTTATGTATATAATATATGGACCCGACCAGAAATTGTCAAAAAATTTGTTCTTAACATGAAAATTAATATCATTTCATTCATCATGGACTTTTAGGTTTATCATTTTATATAATTACGTCATCACCCAAGGAAAATAAAATATTAAATTATAAATTGAAAAAAAATTCACTTAGTATCCATTTATTCTACAATAAAACAATATTAAGATATAAATAGTTTTTTATAACATATCTTTATGATTTTCATCTTGACCTTGTCATAGTCTCTTATAATCCTCAAAACCCTATTAAATATATTTCAAAACATAGGATAAGAACAAAAATCTTTGTAATGGACATATGAAAATAAACAAATAAAATTTATAGTACATGAATATACAATATCAATTATTTCATTTTTCATAATAACCATTGAACTAAAAAAACATTTTCCTACACTAGAAATAAACTACACTATCGGAAGAATTTTAGACAACAATTCATAAAAAATATTAATGATAAAATAAAACCCATAAAAATTAATTTAAAATCATGAAAAAAATATTAAATCTTTTTAATATTATACATTTCACCCTTATGAAGTTTAATAATCATTCATTTTAACATATGCACATTATATTACCATGAAAAATCATAAGACATCCATGAAATACCAAGAATGAATATATAAATAATGTAAATAACTTGTGACAAAATTTTAATATCACTCTTACAATCACTATTATAAATAGAATTTTCTTCCTGGTAAATTCCAATAATTACATATGAGAAACCTATAACTGGTTAACATATTCCCTTTACCCAATACAATGGAAATCTATATTAGGCTCACCCACCATCATGAAATATATCAGGATCAACCACCATCATGATTTATATCTAGATAACCAATAATTATAAAAAATATCAAGACCTATAATGATAACATAACACGTGAAATCATTCACTTACATCATTATAATCAACGATATATTCTTTTCACTAATAAGAAAATAATTTCATAATATCAAAAAATTTATTCCATTTAAAACCCTTTTGAACGTACCCATAATTAAGGGAATATATTTTTTTATGAGGGAAAAATGAATTCTTTCAATAGAATAAAAATAGAAAATATTATTTAAAAGAGGGGGAAACATAACTCCCACCATATATGATAAAATATAACATTCCTTTTTCCATTTTTTCATAATGTTATGCAAAAAATATTCAAAAAATTTTCTTCTGAAAACCCTCAAAATAAAGTAATAGAAGAGATAAAAAGTAATTTATAAATTACTAATGTCATATATATAGATTTATAAAATTCTTAAAATATGTATGTGGAATAAAAATATTTAGAAAATAAATCATTAAAATATTTAAAATGGGGTTTTATGTAAAATGACCCTTAACTCAAGTATGAATTGTCACAAAAATTCTTCATAATCCTGAGTAGTAATTTTTTTAATTATTTAATTAATTAATAAATGTTTTAGTTTTAATTATTCATTTTATTTCATTTATATCCATGTTATATATAATTACTTCATTGATTTAGTTTACGTTTAACGTTTTCATGATATTTGGTTTATAAGCCCAACATGAATTTTGAATGTTAACATTAGAAAAACAGATCATTATTATATCATTTAAAAAAAATATAAATAATGAAATAATTATAATTATCATACAATAATTATAATTTTATTATTAAATATTTATGAGGGTAATGAAAAAATGATTTATATTACAATCATGGAGACAATTTGTCGTACGTGTGGGTAACATTTCCATTTTCATCAAACCTAAGAGGAATCAGGAACATTTTATTTATATATCAATAATGATTATTATATAATAAATTTAATATTATTTATTAAAATACACATATATATTCCATTCATATAATATGGTGAAAAAATAACCACAATGCTTCATAGATGTGGTAATCCACATGGACACACAAACACCATTGTCATTTTTCGATTGATAGTATGATAAAAAAGAATATATATTATCATTAAATAATTATAATTATTTTATGAATATCATTTATATAATTTAAATTTATCATTATAACCATCCATGAGTGATGATGATGGAAAATGAATTCTATTAGTTCATGAGGACGTAGTCCATCGCACATATGAATGATGATTTTGTTTCTCATTAAATGAAGAAAAAGCTGAGTTAACGTTAATACATCAATGTAATACAAAATATATATATGTTAAAAACTTATTTTATTATATGAAAATTTTTATTAGAGTCATGAGGAGTAATAAGAATAAATAAAATTAGACATCAGCTAAAATTTATACCTCTTATTTGAGGAACCATGTTTTCATTAAACCATAATCAATATAAGGATTATATCATTCCATGAATATGGCCCATAAAACATGGTAGAATTTTAGGAGCATAATTTTCCTTTTATTGGATTAAAAAATTACTCGTTATGTGTGTAGAGGAGAGGAGATTGGGTGTCCTATTATAATTGGGGGAGAGGACGCATTTGGAATTTTTTCAAAGATTGAAATTTATTAATGTCTTAATAAGTAAGGATCCAAAATAGACTATTTCCAAATATAAGATGATTTAGGGTCTAAGTATTTCCATAAAATTTTATTTAAATAATATTTTTAGTCATTTTAATTCTTATCGCTTTAGTCTAATGCCCCCAATATACATGATTTATCCTTTACTCAAGAAATATATTTTTACTATTTTACTATTAAATATGACAAAACATTATGTTCAAATTAATAAATAATATTAGTTATTATGATTTAAAATATGGGAATAATTTTATCAAATTGAATTAACATAAGTGGAACAATTTAATTTTAAATTAAAGCAACAGAACTGGAAAAAAAGTGGTTTTCCTAAAAAGTATCTTATTTTGTATAATATGTCATTACACAAAAAATTAGGAATAAATTTAATAAAATGACCATAATTGGATTATTAATAAAATAAATTGAGTAATTAAAATTTTAAATTATTTAAAACAATATTTAACCTTAAATTTCGTAGAATGAAAAGATAGTTGTCAATAAAAATTAATATTTTTCACTATTATTTTGATAAACCATACTTTTTCGAAATTTATAAAAAAAATAATCCTTAACTAATTTTTACATTATGAATTCAAAAAATTTGTCTTTTTCAATAAAATTAAAAATTTATAATTAATAAACTATATATTAAAACAGAATAATACAATATATTAATACCTAATTTAGTTAGAAATAATTATTATTTCCATTTGATTTAAAAAATTCCTAATATTATTATAATTAATATAAATATATAATATCTAATTGATGGATATTAATAATTCATGAAAATAATTTATTTTAACATTACCTAGGTTTTCCCATTATTCACCCCTTTTGTAATTTCATCCTTATAATTTTATTTTCTATTTAAATAAGTGGGGATATCATTCCGTCAAACATTTATGATTCCCATGTTACAAATAAATTCCTAAGGTTTTTAAAAAAAATTATTAACCAATTAAATCAATTTATTCTATAATAATTTCTCTCTTTGGTTAAGAATATATACTAGTTATTTCACATAATAAATGTTTTCTTCCTACTAAACTACCTCAAGGATAAAAAATTAGATGTATTTGATACATATTTTCTTATCAATGTAACATGAAATAAATATTTTACCTGAGAAATATTTAGAGGAAATGAAAATTTATAATAATCATATTCAATCTTATATATAAATTTATATGGTCAAACGAAACATGAATATAACTTTCAATTTTTACCAAAACATAGAGCACTTTTCCATTGACACATTTAAAAAAACGATCGCATACCTCAAATTTAAAATATTTCCATTGATTCTATACAAAAAATTTCTACTCACATTGAGCTAACCTCATATGATACGGGATCATCTTCACATTCTCAAATATTTCTTTTACCTATTTTTAAAAAAAAACTATTTGAAGGATCCTAAACCTACTACATCGTAGTGGGTGGATAGTTATCAAATTTGCACAAGATATATGGAATTTCATTATAAAGGATGGAATAGTATGATATTCTCATTAAACTAGATATATACTTCAATATCTTATTAAATTTGAAAACATAAAATAAAAATTAATATTCTATTTAATGAAAAAATTAATTCATATAGAATAATCCTACATATCAATCATAATACAATTCTCAGTTTCTTTTTAAAGGAAACATAATAAAGGGTTGATATTAGATGCTCAGTAAGGCTATCTGTACAATAGATGCTAAATAAGGAATGATTAATATTGTAGGAAATGAATGATATTCCAATAATGCCATATAAATAAACACATGAGTTCCAAACATAATAATGGATGTCATAAATAATAAAATAATCACATGGTTATTAATACCTCATTTCCTAATGATGGAATATTTAATGAAATACATTTGCAACATACAATGAAGTCTTCATAAAAAGACATCTATACCATCAAGGCCTTATGCTGATAAATTTTACATAAAAGGGAAAGGCCTCAGAAAAATACAAGAGATTTTTTTTATCATAATACCTACTGATTCATCAATGGGCTATGTTATTATGGTATCTACCAATCACATAATAATTCCAATTAAATTTATATAGGGAAATATAATAAAACATAATCAACATGAATTAAATATAAATTACAATCCATATTGGATAAGTAGAATAAAACATATGTGTACTTTCCCCAGTCAAACCGAGCATAATCTATCCAAATAAATAATATTAATTATTTCAATATGAAATATAATCAATGTATCGTATTTAAAAAAAAATTTATTTTATTGATGAATATAAAATCTAAAAAATTATCCATAAAAAACATTCTTTAGGAAAATAATATTTTCTCTTTTGAAAGTCACTTTTATAAACTAAAAGTTTTGAAAATATTAAGGAAAAACTTTCCTTTGAAAATAAAAATCTAAACTTGTATATGAATATTTAAAAAATTGATTAGTCATGATGGCGGAAAAATCCATATATTTCAAATAAGTTAAGAAATATTCGTTCTACAAAGTTAAAACGTTCCTCATTCAGAAAATAATAAATAGTTTATTTTCAAATAATTTTTTAAAAATTAAAGAATGGTTAAAAATGTTATTAATAAATAAATAATGAATAACAGAAATTTTATGTAATTATTTTATGGAAAATATGGATAAGGATAAAAAATAACCCCCATGTGGGGACTTAAACCTACAAAATCAATAATAATGATGGGATTGTGAAATAAACCCTTATCACATTGGTAACATTGAAATCATAACTCCACTGAAATAAATAACTTCAATTGAAACATAAAATATAATTAAGATAAATAGATGAATTATATATTATATAAAAGAGACATTATATACCGCACACACAAGGAACAAGTGGGGAATATTTCATATGATTCAGAAGTAGAAGTGAGAGGAGAAACATATAAACTAGGTTTGACATCCTTTTTATGTGACCAAACATCAATATATTATATAGATTTATTATAAATATATTAAAGAAACATAACCAAATATATAAACCATATATTATTTACTTGTAATCTTTTATCATCTTCTTATTAACAATTTATTGTTATAATCCTTAGAATGGGTAATAAATTAGTCATGTTTTATGCATGTTGTAATTCTATAGTTTCTATATTTGTACATTAATAAAAATTCAATCATTTCAATAATTTTAATAAATATATATATATATATATATATTATATGAATTTATATCAATGCATAAAAGGTATTGATAGGAAGATGAATTGCACCAATCATTTAGATGGTAGGTTGAATGTATGGATGAACGCTAATTTCATTTTTTAACAGATGGAATGAAAGAGAGTTAAAAAAAATTCACCTTTAAAGAAAAATTATAAAATAAAAAATAAAATATATTAATAAAATGTATCCTCATTACAATCAATGTAAAATATAAATGAAAAATGAACCACATAACTTCATGAAGGTGGTATTCAACACATACAAACGAGTGATACTATCATTTCCCAACAAATTCGACAGAATGATGGTATATAGGATATTATAATTAAAAAAGTATAATTTTTCATAAATACAATATATGAACATAAAATAATTAATAACTTCAATCCATAAATTATGGTAATGAAATATTAGTTGTATCACTACGTGGAGACGTTAAGAAGTATATACACCCGAGTGATACTTTCACTTCCGATTTGATGGGTAAGAGAGTTGATAATGATTATTTAATATTCATGAAAAAATTTCATTATATTTAAAATAATTATTTTACAATTTTCTGTTAACAAACATTTATTTTACGTAGGTAATATCATAAGTAAAAATAATGTGATCGGTTAAGGAGATTACCTCTTCTTTGGAATACCTATATAGTATCTCTTATTAAGGAACCCTAGTTTAGACTTATGAGGGTACAAATACATATATATTTTGTGAATGGAATTTTTATGATATTTTTGTATGTTATGGTAGATCTAGAAGGATCAATGTATTATAAAGATGAGAAATACGAGGTGTCCTCTTCTTTGTGGGGGAGAGCAGACACATGGAATTTCTTAAAATTATATAAAAAATTCATTCTCATGTAAAATTATTCAAAATGGACATATATTCAGATTTGGTATAATATGTGGTTGTATTTACATCATTCAATATAATTTGGATACTTTATTGTGATTTCATAATCCGTATATTTTAATTATAACCCTCATTATCCCTTTTGATAATTACCATAATTTTAAAGTTTCCTACCATTTAAGGGTTAATAATGATACTATAAAATCAAAAAGGCTCCATAAATAGACAAAGAATTTTTTTTAATATCAGAATATATTAATAAATTAGAATAAAATATTTTTATAAATTCTAAATCATTTACCAAAATATTATTTATTATTATATATGATTAGTATTATTTTTATCACTATTCAATTCATTTCACTTTAAATAAATCAATACCAAGGGTGATTTATAATATAATGCATTTTGATATTATAAAAATGTCATATAGATATATAAAATTTGTGGTAAAAATTATCACATTTTAATTATATCAGTTTTAGTATTTTTAAAATAATTTTTCTATTATTACATTAATTAAATAAATACATCATAAGAATGGTGAATGAATTTAAGGTAATTATATAATTTATAAAAATTGTAAATAAATTTATATATAGAAAATAATTTCATAAATCTCCAATTATATGTTTATTTTAATTAATAATTTTTTATTGTCCTAATTTTTCTTATAAGATATATTTAAAAAATAACATTGACATTTTTTAAGTTTATTTACTATAAATATTAAATATATCAATTTCATTGAAAAATTTCCATTAAAAATACATATTTGAAGATGAATATTGTAAGGGTAGAATTTTATTCTTCTAATAAGAATTAGGATGAAAAATTATGGCCTTATGACTTATTTTTAACCTAGATTAACCCAGTTTACCCTTTATCGATGTGATAAATATTACTATAGTTACTATTGATAATGACTAAAAAAGGGGCCTATTTACAAAATTTGAACCCACTAATTAAAATTTTGAAATAAAAATTATATAATTAAATTAATATTATTGTAACAAATAAATAAAAAAATAAGTAAACAAAATTTGAGGAAACCATTTTTTGAAGGATACAATTATTTTTTCCTTCTGAAATATTCCTTTTTATGAATAAAAACGATTTTATATGAAATTCAATAATAATATTTATTCCAATGAAAATAATTGGAAATTAATAATATAGTGAAACTTATTTTAATTTTAATCTATTTTAAAACATAATGGAATGTTTTAAATTCTTGAAACACAAGTATAATTTTTAGTAAAAATCAGTATTATTCACTATTCATTGGAATTTTTTTTTCAAAATACCAAAGATTAACCCAAAGATAATTTTTATATTCTATTTTCAAAAAGAATTTTTTTATAAAATATTATTTAGATATTTTTTTAAAATTAATTGTTATACATTATCACAGAAGACAATAAAATTTATTTTTAAATAAAACATATTTCTGAAGTGGAAAATAACATTACTGAAAATTGGATACTTATTTCCTTAGAATTATTCAATGATTTTTTATTTCATAGGACCTTTATATATATTTCAAAATTCCTTTAATATTTTTCATATTCTCTAATATAACCATTTGGTCATAATAACCTAATTTAAATAATAGTATTTTAGGGTTCGTTGTGGATCGGTGTTGCGTGTCGTATACACCATAGAAACTAGTGTTCTTCAAGAATCTAAGAATGTAAATTATACCCCCATTAAAAAAATTCTCCCTCATAATTTGAATGTAGTTTTTGGTCATCCTTGGTTTTATGTTTAAATATACCATTTTGGAAAATCCACATTGTAAAACGGGTTATTAAAACATCCTCCTAAAAAAAGGGGAAAAGGAAATATAAAGGTCACTACAAATCTAGGTTTCCTTATATGATAAAATCATAAGGAAGTAAATATATATATATTGACGAGAAAAAAATACCCCCGGATTAATAGAGAGTTATAGAGATAATGTTTATGACATATTCATCCATCCAAAATACATAAATCTATGATGAGTTAAAAGACCATTAATTTCAATTTAAGAAAAGTAAACATATAACATTTTTTATTTCATGTTCATTTTCCTAATGTCAAGGGATTATTTTTCTATCTAGATAAATATCCCATGTAAATAAACTTCCTGGATTTATTTACATGTCACAATCCTAATCATATCCTATAGTTATATTATAATTTATTTCCACATCATCACTTACACCTAGATTTGGATATCTGAGATGATTTTTTTATAACTAAAACACTTTTAATGATTCATAAGATCTATATGTTTTCCTTAAACACATAAATATTTACCAAAAATGATTAAAATAAGTTATCCAATAAGATAAATAGTTATTTAACCTCAAACAAAAATATCTGACGTTCAACATAATCGGTTCAACTAGTAGTTAACCTTAGGAATCGTCTAAAATGTTACTGACCACATTCAAAACCCAAAACATTGAACAAAAATTTATCACAAGAAAACATAATGATGTTCATAATGTCACATTGGAAACATGTGAATATTTTTATCTCATATATAAATAACTTGATTCACCGTTAAATTTATTCGTATTCCTTAAATCCCTTTAACCAAAAAACGAAGTAAAATCGAACATAAATTACTTTCTCATCCCATCACAACCAATTTTAATGTTCAGAAATACCAATCCATTATCATTTACAATATAAATATTCCTTTTATCCTAACTAAACATTATTATATCAATATTCGAATTCATTAAAGTTTATCTTTTACTTAATCATGAATTCTATAAAAATACCACGAAACCACTAATAACTTTTTTTGGTTTTCTGTACCAATGGTATTATTGTTTCATATCCCTAAATAAAACTACTTCTATAAAATTATTATAAATTTCATGATCTATATAACAATAATATATTTTATAAAAATTATATCTACAATATTATTCTATAATAAAAATAAAAAATTAATTTAATCATTTAACTTCTGATGTAGTAATTTCTTAATATCATTCTTGATCCCTTAGCTTCCTCTTTGGAATATTCCCTTAATTATTGAAGAATTATTTTTCATAATTCCCCATCTCTATATAATTTCATAACGTAACATTAGAGGATTCTTTATTCATATTGAATTCTTGTGACTAATGATCTTTTTCTATACACTTAGGAAACTCCCATCCATTTAAGCAGGTACTAGTGTATTTCCTTCCAAAATTATTACATTTGGGAAAATCATTATTTATCTTATTCACCTTAGCCATTTTTTGTTCTACTATGTTATTCCTCTTTTTATTTACCTTGAGACCATAATACTCATATAATTATTTAACATTTTTCATATCACATGATACTTAATCCTCATATGATGATAATGCTTGAGAGATTATTACCCTTTTGAGGATTTAATTTATTCCATCATGTAAATGGTAAATCATAATATTTGGATTACTACATATTCCACATAATTCCTTTATAACCATGTAAATATAGAATCAATCATTGTGACCTTTTAATATGAATCTATTCCTAAACTCATAAATTGTCTCACCACATCATCTTACTTCTTGAGATTAAAATATATTTCCAAGAAGTGTACCTAAAAATCATTTCATTCAATGTTTTCTAATACATTATCATCTTTAATTTTTTGGATTTAATGAACACCATTTATCTGCATCGCTTGAGAGATTATATAATTCTATGAATACCTTCTCTCTCTCACTACTTCCCAAAGTAAGAAATATCTTATATTGGGAACGTATCCATTTCCCAAAAACAAATGGATTTGTATTATCATTTAAAGATAGAGGTTGCTGATGTAATAAATAGTATAACATTGGTATATTAGGATGAGGATTAGAAATATTATTTATATAGTAACTGTTATTGGTTGGAACCATAGTTAGGTGCCCCAAAATAGTAATAATCTGTTTATCTCCAACATCATATCTAGCTCTAATTTCATTTTCTTACCTAGATGTGAAATCATTATATGGATTATGTGCATTGACATGGTTTACATTACCTCTTCTAGGATCTATTTCTAGATGATGGAATAAATGAGATTAAATCATTTAATTATGAATCATAATGTATAATTTAAAAACTTGTGAAACACATTATATAAATTGAAAAAATTTATATATAGATAATCTTAGAATCCAATGAATTGATTCCTTTAGATTACTTTAAATATGTTTTATAATCTATGTTTTTATAAATCTAGTTCTCAATATTTCAACTAAACTTCTTGTGATACCAAATATAAGGAAACCAACCAGAGTATAACAGATTTAATAGTTATTTATTATATTGGCACTAGATCCAAGAATCACATCCCCATCTACTGAAGGGTTTAGTAGTCTTCATATACTATATACATAATTAAATCTCACATTACATTTTAAAACATAAAATAAAACATTATATTTTCTCTAAGGATACCATTATTTCCTATATCACAACCCATTATATAAATAATAATACACATATTTTAACTGTAGGGAAAGGATTCAAAATTATGGGGTGAGATCTGTTTCTCATTAATTGTAAAATGTATAATAGACTCTAAATTAGTTTTGAATAATATGGTAGGAAAAAATGATAATCAAAAAATTCTATATAAAAAATTACAACAGCTTAAAATATAACCATATATGAAATAACCAATAAAATAATCCAAAGTTCATCAATGAATGATTTCATAATGATGGAACAAATATTTCTAGGTATCTGAAACATACAATTGAGAAAGTTTACGAAGACATATATATTGTTATGGCCTCATGATACGATATCTTACATAGAAGGGAAATGCCTCAGACTAATACCCAAGAGTTTTTGTCTCATGAGAACTACCGATGTAACAAGGGATATGAAATTTCATTCCCAACTGTAGCTTAATATATCCAATGCATTCCTCATATGAATAAATGAAAATCCTAATCAATATACCTTAAAAATAAATAACTATTCGTATTGAATGAACTGGAAAAATATATATCAATATGTACCCCATTTAAACTTATTATAAACCATCCAAAGAAACTATATGGATGGTTTCAATACTATATATCATCTTTTTTTAATAATTGAAATAATTTTTTTCTGACTCTGAGTAATATAAATGCCCTAAAATTATATATAAAAACATTCTTTTAGAAAATAAACTTTTCTACTTATGAAGATAACATTACAAAACAAAATACTTGAAAAATATTAATGAATTTTTTTTGAAAATAACACTATAATATTTTAATTTAAGATTCATGGAATTGATATATTATGATATAAGGAAATTCCATTCATGTTTTATATTCTAAAAAACATTTTTGTCACAATGTCAAAACACATCTCGTTCTGAAAATGACTGAATGATTCTTTTCGAATTTTGTTTTTAAAATTTTAAAAAAATGGGAACAAATATGTTTAATAAATAATTATATAGTAATAGAAATATTTTGTAATAAATTTTTAGGAAAATATATATATAGAATAATAATTTTTCCCAAGTGGGTACTTAACCATAAAAATCTCATATAATGATGAGATTGTGAAATTAACCTATACAACTTTAGTAACTTTTGAATTAAAAACCCTACGAAATAAATAACTTGAAATGAACTTTAAATACCATGAATATAAATATATTAGAGATATAACATATTATGGACTTTGTGTATCCACAAAAAATTATTATGTCATGAACCTGGTTGATCATTCATGAAATTTAAAGTGAGTTAAGAAACTCTTACCTCAGGTTTATGTTCTTTCATATGTGTGTGAACCTCCATTATAATAAATACAAATTTATTATACATATATTCCAAAAAAATATTCATTCATATCATACCATATATGAATTTCTTATAATCTTTTATCAGCTTTTTATTAAAGATTATTTGCTCAAAACATTATTTCAAGAAATAACTACTTCTGTTTTTATATATGTTTTAGTTCGGTAGATTCATTACATATAATCAGATAAAGTTTTGATAAAATATATAAAATATATAATTATATAAAAAAAATATAATTTTAATTCATGTATTTAATGTAGTCTAAAAAATTTGATACAGATAAATGAATATCATAGAGATTGTAGGTTGTATGTATGCATGAACGTTGTTTCCATTTTTTAACAGATGGAATGAAAGAAAGGTAAATAATAATTCATTGTCATTGAATCATTATTATATAAAATAAATCATATATATTCATAAAATACAACCTCATTACCATCCATGTAAAAAATAAATGAAAAACTAATCATATTGTGACGTGTAGGTTGTAGTCCAAATATAAGAATGAGTGCCATTATCATTTCCCAAAAGTTTGGAAGGTAAAAATGTTGATATGATCTTATCATTAAATAAGTATAATTATTTAATAATATCATATATAAACATTAAACCCTTCACAATTCCAATCAATTTAATATTGTAATAAAAAATTAATTATATTACTTTGTAGAGATGGTAAGTCATACGGAGGCACGAGCGATACATTCACATCCCATTTAATGTGAAATAGTGTAGATAATGCTGGTTTAATAATCAGGATAAAATTTTAGTATATTTGAGATGATTATTTTACAATTTTATAAAAAGATACCATATATTTAGGGTCATAAAAAAATTAAAAATGAAGTGATTTGATAATGTGAATGTCTCTTTTTGGAAGAACACCTTCTGATCTCCACCTAAGGATACTAGGGTTGGTATTTTGAGAGTATCAAAACCTCTAGTGTATATATAGGGATATTTATAAGATACATTGGTCAGATATGGTCAATATTGAAGGATAAATATTGTGTAAATATGAGGTAGTAGGTTTGTCTTTTTATAAGTGGTGGAGAGAACAAAAATGGAATTATTTATAATAATAAAATATAAAAATACTATTCTCATAAAAAATAATTAAAAACAGATAGATATAAAAATTTTGGATGTTATTTGATTTTAATACCATCAAAAAATATAATTTTTATATGTCTACGTGGTGATTTAATCCTTATCCCATATTTTTAAGCCCCGTTAAACAATATGACAATTTGCGTTTTATTAAAGTATCATATATTCTAAGGGTTAATAATGCTACTATAAAATTAAAAAATGCATAAATAGACCCTTATTGATGTTTTTAAATAAATCAAATCAATTTTCAGGAATATTATATATTAATTAATTTTAAATCATATAATAAAAAATAATCTCTTAAAAAATATCATTAATGGCATTTTTTACACTATTCATTTAATTTAAATTCAAATTCATCACAAAAAATAGAGATTTAAAATATAATTATTTAAAATTCATTTAATATGTAACATATGTCAATAAAATTATTAGGAAACAATAAATACCTAAAATTATAAAAATTATAATATTTTTATGATCATTTATGTTATTTTTCTATTACTTAAATCAATAATTTATTAGCATTGCACATAAATTTAAGTTAATTATATAATTTATAAAAATTATACATAAATATATTTTATAAAAATAAATTCATAAAGTAAAAAATATATATTTATATTAATTCATAAATTGTTTACATCTTTGTCATATAAAAGATATTTAATGTTAAGAGACTGCCATTTTTCACCTTTCATTACATTTAATATTAAATGTGTAATTTTCATGAGAAAATTTCAATTAAAGAAATATATTTTCAAACATTGACGATATTTTTAGAATTAAATTAATTTAATAAGAATGATGACGAATAATTATGGCATTGTCACTTTATTTTAACCTATATTAACTTGATTTTCCCATTACCGTGTTGATAAATCTTACCAAATATACTATTCATAATTCCTAATAATAAAAGGGAAATATTGACCAAATTTTAACCAACTTAATATAAATATGAAATCTATTTTATACAATTACTTCTCTGTATTGGATGAAATTAAATTAACAATATGTATGTACCATGTGATGATATTTTTTTTTATAAAAACTTGTTTTTTACTAAAATTTTCTTCTATATGTTAAAAAAGAATTATATACCAAATCAAGTCATAAAATTAATTCCCATGAACCTAATTGGATATTAATAATATAAGATAATTGATTATACTTTTTAAACACCTTTTAATGAAATGGATCTTTTTAAATTCTTCATAAAATATTTTTATTGATAAAAATCCGTATTTTTCAATATTCAAAAGAAAATAAATGTTTTTATAAAGTTAAAAAATATCCATAATATTATATTGATATTCTCATTAAAAAAATTATATTTTTTATATAATAAAATTTATAAAATTACAATAAAGTAATTATAACACTATATCACAAAGGTTCTATATCATCCCTCAATTAATGGTTTCTGAATGAGTACCTAGGGAAATTTCGAGTACTAGGAGTGGAGATACTACCCCATATCAGTATAGAAGTTTGAGTCCATCTAGCTATACATATTTGGGTGGAGGATTTGTTACATTTGTATTATAGAATCCACACTAGAAGAGTATTACAGTGCATGAGACTTAGATAAGAGCTCAATGAAGAAGAATAGGTTAGTGTAATGATGTTCAACCTACACATGATAGTTGTGAGTTTGGGAGATTGACTGTATGAGGTATGATTATTTTGTCATGTATGCTTTTTAGTTCTTCATTTGATACATGATCCCTTAATAATTTTATATTTCCTCAAATTCTGAATAGTTTGATTCAGGTGTTACGTTTTATATGTGGAGTTATATTGATCAACATGCAGTTGGAGGTGTATTCATAGGGGATTTATTTTTGAAAATGGTGTTCTCATGAGGTTGTTGAGTACGATTAATTTTTTAATTTGTATATATTTTGGTTTTTAGGTTTTTAGATGATATTGGGCATGTATTGGTCGGTATCATATCAAGAACACAAGGATTTGTATTAGGATATTTCTTTAGAAATTGTCTGAACTCATAGCCTCAGATTCATGTCTTTTTCTCGATGATGGGTGAGTAAAGACTGATGTCTTAAAACCTATAGTGGAAAATTTTTAGGACATTTTTCTTAAAGAGTTATCTAGGATTTCACCTGAGAGTGAGGTTATGTTCATGATTGAGATGATGTGGGGAGATGAACCAATTTATTTTATTCTATACAAAATAGAACCAATATAATATTAGGAGGTTACGACCCAGTTGTTGGACTTCAAGGATAAATGGTTCATCTTTCAAAGCACATCACCTTCGGGTTATCCTATTTTTTCATTAAGAATGATAATGAAACATTTCATGTGTATTTTGATTAATAGAAATTCAACCAAGAGAAAATTAAGAACCGGGAAACTATTCCACATATCAATGATCTATTTTACCAACATAGGGGTTCTTTTGTGTTCTCGATGATTGATTTAAGATTGGGGTATAATAATTAATGGGTGAGATATTTCGTTGTAACATGGACTTCTTTGAGAATTTTGATTCTCTTATATGACTTTTTTGTGATGAATTTTGGTCTAAAGATAGATGATTCTATGTTGATGGATTTAATGAACTATGTCTTCAACCCTTAGATAAGCTTCAGGTCATATTTGTTAATTACATCTTTGGGTACTTCTATACACATGAGGATCATGCCAAATATCCTAACATCATCATGAGTACAAAAAGATACCACCATATATATGCCATGCTATATAAGTGTTATTACTAAAATAATGGGTTAAATATATTGGGTCACATCATCTTTAATGAAGGTGTGTCATTGTACTTGTATAAAGTTAAATTAGTTGATTCTTGGGAGAATTACAAGAATGTTTTTTACATCCCATGATCTTTGTGATTAATGTGATAAAACAAAAGGTTCATTAAAGAAATTTCGCAATTGGAAGAACCCATTATAGGCCATAAAAAGAAAGGTAAAAGGGGTTTATTTATGAATCATGCTATAAGGCCTTATGGGATCCAATTTGGTGTTTGACCCCTACATTAATTCTGGTCTTACCCGACCACAGTAAGGAGTATACAATTTTTTTGATGCATCTGGAATCCTACTTGGGGAAATTATGATGCAAATAGATCTATCCAAGAAATATGGATAATGATAGATTAGGAAACATGAACATAACTACCCTACATGTGATCTAATGTTGGTTAGGATGTTGTATTCAATAATGTTTTGAATTCGTTATCTTCTTGTTTTGAGGGTATTTTTTTACTGATAAAAAGATCCATAAATACATATCTTATTAGCATGATTTAAATATCTATATGTGAATATTGGTTTAATATATTAACTCAACTAATTTTGAGATAGATTATATGCTTGGAAAATAAAATAGTGTCTTAGATTCCATGAATAGGAAGACAAAAACTCATGCATTTTAGGATTCTTGTTCTGTGGGGAGGATGATGGCCTCCTTCGAAGAGATTGATATATGTGTTTAAGAAGAGTGGAAGTGTATGAATCATTGGTTGATATCCATTTATCCCCCTATTATATTTCGGATCAAGGAAAGGTGGTTTGAGGATCCATATTTCTTATTATTGAGGGAATCCTTTGATGTTGGGGAGTTACCTCAAGATTGGACCATCGATGATGATGATTATGAGATAATACATATCTATGGTCATATTTTTGTTCAAACATGTTTTCAAGAGGATCCATTGTGTATGTTTTATGCCTAAAAGTGGGAGGGAAACTCTATTTTTATCAAAATTTACAATGAACATTATAGATAATATTTTTAGGAATGAATAATGGGATACTATTATTTATTATGTGATACTACACATTTCAAAAATTTAATGCTAAGCATGTGAAACCTTCTGATTTGTATCATTTATTTTACATTTTGGAATGGATGTGGGATAATTTCACTACAAATTTTTTGTTAGGTATTCAAAATAATCCTCAAAAGAGGGAAATGATATGGGTGACCAGAGATTGGTTATAAAATGTTATACATTTATTACCGAACAAGGATACCATCACCATGGATCAGATGGGTTACATATAAGTTCAATGGATAGTGTGTTTTTAGGGGGTTCCCCAATGTACAGTTTCAGGTTTTGATATGGGGGTTTCCTCACACTTTTAGAAATTATTACAAAATAAACATGGTATTAAATTGTTTTTTAGTACAACCATTCATCCACATACTAGTGGGAAATCAAAGTATATTATACATGCATTAGAGGACATTATGAGAGCATGCACCATTTATTTTTTAAGAAAATCGGAGAATCACAAAGCACTGGCTGAGTTTGAATATAAAAAATTAATTGGGTGACTATCCAAATGGAACCATATAAGGTGATCTATGGTAGGCCTTTTTGATCTCCCTTTTTTCGATTGAAGTAAGAGAATCAAAGTTGTTTGGACTGATTCGAATGCATGAGACATCATTATAGCCTCATTTGATCCTATTTCCAATGAATAATGGCCAGAGTAGAAATAATTCTTATGCATATCGATGCTATAAACAAATTTATTTCATAATGGGTGACTATGATTTTGTTCATGTGTTGATGAGATTGGGTCCCCATCAGATTCAGAAATTGGGAATGTTTTCACCTTGATATTTTTTCAATTTGAGATTATGGAGAGGATCGAGGTGGTAGTGAATTGTTTGGACATTCTGTATTGGTATGGTTCTATGAATGATGTTATTCATGTGTCACATCTATAGTTGTATTACCCTGACCATTTTCATGAGATTGTTGATGTTCATTTTGATCTCAATGATGATGCATCCTTTGAGGATCTTTCAATTTTCATTACGGATAATAGTGAGAAACTTATTCAGGGGAAAATATTTTTGTTGTTAATAGTGTTGTGGAATAATTTTCCTATTAATGAGGCATCATGGGATTGGGATGCTAATATATGGTCCTACTTTCAATATATTTTTACCTTGGAGGCATAATGATTCTTGGGAGTCCATTTCTAGTATTAGTTGTTATAAGGTGGAGATGTTGAAAGATCCAAAACATTGATGAGGAATGTTTCTGGTTGAATTTGGGTTAAAATAATTTTTCAAATAGTTAATAGAATGCCTCTCAGGGGTTGTGATAGTCCTAATAGTGTATTTAAGGTTCTAGAAATGAAAGGGGGGAAATGGGCCAAACCTTGATTATATCATATAGAGTATTAACCATTCATCATAACTATGTGACATAGAGGGGGAGGAGCATGGTTAGAAAAATTCATGAGAAGGGCCTAATAGACCATGATGTTTGAGACCTCTTAGAGAGATGAATCTGCATGGATTCTTAATAGTTTGAAAACCCATATGGATAGGTTAGAAAAAATATGCAACTCAGTAACTTCTTGGGTAGTATAAACTGCATGATTGGAACATTGTTTGGAAAACCATGCAGCCTAACCATGTGGATCATTAATGGTGTGGTTTTTCTCACTTCCCATCTTGGTCCTTATAAGGAATTACTAAATTTTCATCTTAATTTATACTCAAATAGAACTGGATTAGAACCAATAGATCCCATACCTCCCAAAGATCACCCTCATTAGATTCATAGGCATTTTATGTTTTATTTGTTGTTATTCTACGCTCCAGGTAAGTCTATATGTCCTTCTTATTATATTTTATGGAAGTTTCCTTGGTTGGTCATATCTCTTCTTCCAAATCTCATGAACTGTATTTCCAAGTATCTCATCACATTGGTGTTTGAGGTATTCTAACTTAAATTGCGGTTCAAGGATGGACTAGTTGTTTTCAATAAGCATAAGGTTGGTGGTCTATAAGAGTTCTCTCATAGTTTTTAAGTTTTTATTATGTATGTGGTTGTTCCATTATTGTAACACCTTGAGTTTTTGAGAATTAGTATTTCTAACCTAATTAAATTTCTCTAATAACATGAATTGCAAAGAATACCAGTTTAAGCTTGCATTGTATTCAACACTATATTTTTCTGGTGCTAGACACAGTATTGAGTTATAACAAAACCATAATATATTATCAATATAGTTATTTAAATTAGATATTTATAACATTTATAGTAAACTTATACAAATTAACTGTAATAACTAATTTTTAAATATTATATATAAATTTTTTAATAAAGATATTATTGGTAAAGAAGTATAATTGTTTTCAATTAAATCTTTATTTGTTGCAAAAATAATATTTTATAAAAAATGTTTCTATTTATTTCATTTTATGAAAAATATTAAAATTAAATTTTAACACATTATATAATTAGTTAGTTTAAATAAAAATTATTTTATAAGTCATGATGTCAAAATTTTATCTTGATGATGTTTTGATATTTTTTATAAAAGATTCACTTTTGATGAATTGTAAATAATACCAAATGTTAATTAAAAATTGGAAGTGTGTATTTTATAGATAAATTTAAATTATATTTTAAACTAGTTTTATTGGAACTTTTTTTCAATTATATTTCAATTAATCTAATTTAGGAAATTTCAATCAATTTAAGATAGAATTATCATATATAAACATTGTAAAATTTGGAATATTATCTCATAAGAAATATTCTTTCTCATCATGTCTATGGAATAAATTCTAGATTAAAATTTTAAACATATTTGAATTTAATAAAGAAAAATTAATTCCATATTTTTAATCAGAATATTATATATTCTCTATTATGTTCAAATTAATTTGTTGACAAAAATTAACATTGAAAACACTAAAAATTAATTACCATGGTTTATTTAAAAACAAGTTTACTGGGGGATAGACAACCTTAATAAGGGTTAAAATAACATATAAAGTTGTATAAAATCTATTTTATAAGTATATTTATACCTTATAACTTCTAATATAGATAATTGTTCATTATAGGATCCTTGTGACATTAAAGACTCCTTTGTGAAATTCAATATTTTATCAAATTACAACTGTGCCACTCATCACACTTATAAAATGACACCCATATCCTCTATTTATCACAAAATATTTTATTTCATATATTACATGACCAAATAACTTATAAACATCCCTCATCTCCTCCTAGAAGCATTATATTGGCCATAAATCCATCTTTGTAAGGCTTCTTGTGCAATCATAAGGAGGATACCCCAAGAAGTGGTAATATCCATCTACAAATTTTTATTTATTTATTTTATTCAACCAATTTATTAAATTATTATTACTACCAGATAATATAATAATCATAACATATTACATATATATAAATGTTTTTAATTTTAGATAATGATCGAAATCCATCTCCACTTCCATTAAATGGCTTACAAATTTATCGTTCAGGTGTACATTGAATTACCGCCTCACAAACAGATATCATCCATTTTTTCCACTCCCACCTCTCATGGTTGGATATAATGTCTTATTTATTGTTTACATATTATAGTTATAATATTATAATGATTATTGGTTTTTTATATCACATAATCCTTTATTATTTCCTCTTTTTGTGAAGATGATAATTTCGGACGTATATATGATAGACTACCACCTCACGAAGTGATGTGATTTGTTCACACATTACCTGGAATGTTATATGTATGTGTTTAATAGAAATTTGTGATATATATGAAAAAAAATTATTATTAAATTCTAATAAAAAATTACTTTTATTTATTCTAATATGATGTGAAAATTGAAACAATGTTCATGAGTAAATACGACCTACCGTCTCCATGAAAGATGTATTTCTTTTTCTATCTTTGTATTTTATAGATTAATACAAATAAATATTTAATTAATATATTTATTATTTATTTAATGTATAAAACTCAATATATTATGGAATAATTATCAATGTATAATGAATAAAACTAACAAAATATATATATACAAAAAAAGTGGTTATTACCCAAATGTATATTTAACATTGAATTCATAATTAATTGGTAATAAGAGGTTAGAAGAAAATAATATATGGTATCATATATATAAATATTTTCATTTAATATATTTTAAATAATTTATATTTATTATAAATAAGTTTGGAACATGTATGACGGTCGTTAAGACTTAAGTTATGGGATTTATGTCTCACATTTTAATTCAGGGAGACCCATGTCCTATACACAATTTTTTTTATATACGGTGTATATACTTCTCATGAATGTTTCATATTGTTATTAAACGTGGAATTATTTGGATTTACATATCCATTTTTGGATCTATCTTTCATGAGGCTTAATATTTAAAATTTAACAAGTCGTTAAGTGATTTTTGTCTCAATTTTTCTTCTTTGAGTAGTATATTTTGGTATGCACCTATATTCATTAATTATCTGTATATTAATCCAAATTGACATCTAATGTAATGAACTTATTTATCCTATTGATATTTTAATTTCCTTTTAATTTTATTCCTTAAATGGAACTATGATTCAATGTTACCAATGTGGTAGTGAATTTCTGTTATAATTTCATCATTTATCAGGATTATTTATTATTATGTTTCTGATCATAAACAATTATTGTCCAACTCAAAATAAACTCATGAATTTTATTATAATATGGGTGTTAATGATATTTTTGAGTAATGGTGCCATTTATTCACTAAGATTTTCTTGAAATAATTGGCAAAATGTTGTTAACAAAACCCACATTATTTCTATCATTAGTCAGAAATATGATTTCTTATAAAACCATATTTATATTAAATATTTTAAAAAATGATTTATTTTAATAATTTTATTTTTTTATTTTTTTTCCTATTTAATGATTTCTTACAATTTTTTTTAAATGTATCTTTATGTCTATTTCCAAACAATCCCCATTTGGATTTAACCAAAATAGTGAATGAAATATTTAATTTAATGTGTACAACATGAATGAATGTTCCTGTTATCATGAATATTGTTTTCATTGAAGAATAATTTATTTATATTCAAGGTTGTTTTAATGAAAAATATTTTCAAAATGTTTTATGTCTTTAAAATAGTTTTTCAATGAGGAAATAGTAGTTTTTCAACGAAATGTTATAAATGATATTACAAAAAAATTATATCTATGATGAAATTCATTGACGTTACCTATGAATAACCGGGATATTTTCCAAGGATACCATTCTTATTATTTCACCATATGATTTATGTTTTTATGGAATCATTTCTATGAAACCCTTTTCTATTCTATGGGTAATTCAATGATAAAACTCTTATGAAACATGCTTCTTTTTCACTTGAATTTTTATATGACGATGTTAAGAAATGACTATAAAATCAATCAATTTTTAAAAAGTAATGATATAATGAAATATTTATAAAACCCATTTCATTTCATGGGATGTGATTTAATGAATTTTTTATGATCTTATTGTACCCACAAATATGATTTTCCTTATTAGATGGGTGGGATATATATCTCTTTCCTACGAATTGTGTAAAGATTTATATCTCATGAGGTAGATAATAATTTAATAGGTATTGAAACCAATTCAGTAAGTGACTTTTTCTTCTATAATGATCTTAGAGTGAACCATAACTACTATTATTGTTTTGGGGGTGAACCCATTCCACCATTATATCCATTTCATTGATCCTTAACTAATATTGAAATTATTTTCTACAATGACATACATTGCACAATCATATGTATTATGAAAATGTTTTCCTATTAGAGATTGTGTTCATTGATTTACTTATGTATTATTTATTATGAAATTCTAATCACTGTACCATTACTCATGATTTTGATCTCTAATATGCAGGTTATGGTTTCTATATGGTATGTTCATTTTCTCGCACCCTTATATTCATGATATGCTTACGTATCTCCATTTCTCATCCTTACTAAGAATTTGTACCCACTATTTCATATATTCAATTTCCCCATGTTATGAAGATATATATTATGTATTGTTTTTCTTGGAATGGTTCTATATATGAATAACCTCCTTTGAGATGATTTAGCTAACCTATTAACCAATTTTTTATGTTTCCATATTTTTATAAGCACTAAACTATTATGGCCCTCAGGCATGTGTTTGTGTAATGTATTGATTATTCATCTAAAAATAGGTAATATACATGTATGATAAATATGGGTATCTATGGTTTTAATTAGATAATTGGATTATGTAATCAATGGAAACTAGGTCATGATAATCTTAGTAATATCCCTAAGGACATGTCTACAGGTAAGTCTAAGGATGAGTAAAAGTATAGAGAAATTTTTTGGATTTTTAGTGTAGGATAGAGTGATTGGTTTCCAAGAAATTACATCTGTGTCTGTATACTACATGTTTATGTGGCTATGAGATAGAGGTAACTAGATTTTACAATTCCCAAAAGGTGAAATTGTGTTGGACCTGATCATCACCTATTTCATGATAAATATCCTTGCAGTACACATAGTTGGACATTTTCATGGGATATTAGTTGATAATTCTGAAACTATTTCTGAACCATCATAATGCATTTTAATTGAAGATAAATATAAATAACTTTGGACAAACCTAAGGTTTCATATATTAAATTATAAGGTGTCACAATATAGACATCCTATAAGTGGGTTTTCTGGATTATATGGTTTCCCACAATGATTTTTGTTTCTTACACTATGCTTTTAGTTTTTACTCTATTATTGGTATCCAAATTAACCATGATAATGCAGAGTGTGGAGGAAAATGAAAGGATTTTACTCCTATTTATCTAACTATTATGAGATTTATAATGAAATATCATATTACTATTCTAACACAAATTTTTAAAAACAAGAATCATGTTCGACATACAAATGAACAAAAGAGGGAACATCACTCTATTGAGTCTTTTAGGAGGCAACATAAACCTTCTGTTTATGGATCATTTGATTTGATAGTTTCTCAGAAATGGATCAATACCACTAGAAATATATTGTCCATTATATAATGTTTAGAACATGAAAGAGTCAGTTTTGTGGTGAAACATTTGGAAGGTAAAGCTTATAAATGGTATAATCTTATCAAGAATTTGAGACAACCATATGAAATTGAATCCATGGATTTATATAAGTTCAAGAACAAATTTTTCCACAATAAAAGTCCTCTTATTATTATGTGGATGTTAGAGAAAGAGTTCCTTGATTTATAGAAAATATAAAATGAATATTTTGTTACTTGGGAGGAAAACATTACAATACTTATGATGTACATTTCTTGTCATATCATTCAATATGGAAGTAAGGTTGATTGATTCTTCAGTGTCATAAAAAAGTACCTAAAAGGTGTTATCCATAATAGACTTAAGTATCTATGTACAATGTTTTATATGTAATATCAATGTAAAAATTCAGGTTAGAGTTACATATCAATCTCATATTTTTTTTACAAGAAATGGATGATAGGTTTAAAATAAGAATTTAAAACCCACAGATAGAAGAAGGTGAAATTTCTTTTATGATCAATATGTTGAAATAAACAAGGAGAAATTTTTTTATGAGTACTGGTAAATGTATTAAGTGTTTATGGGAAAGACATTAGAAAATTTATTTATCGTGCATAGCGAAGATGTTAACTAAAAAATTGAATAGATAGAAAGAAACACATAACTCACCTCCCACACACCAATGTTTCAAATGCAAGGAGTATGGGAAATATGGTAACTAGTTCCAAAATATGAAGGTTAATGATAATGATCGATGTCAAAAACCTCATAATCTAAGGAACAATAAGAAATTTCATGCGATCAATTTTTATGATGAGGGATAATAGAAGGAAACGATGATAGGTACCCTTACCATCCACTCTAGAACTGTTAATGCCTCATTTAACTCTCAATCTTCCTATTATTTCATATATCTAGATTTCTATAAGGGTATCAATATTAAATATAAATTATTATTTTTATAATTATCAGTGAAAACCCTTAATGTTACTATGATTAGATATCACATATATGATTTATCTTTAGTGGACATTTGTGGGAATGTGCTTCTTATAAATCTTTTTGTTCTTCCTCTTGTTTAATTTCATTAAATATTAGGCATGGAATAAAATTCTCTATTTTAATACCAAATCAATTTTAAATAAAGGAAATTTATGTTTTATATTCCCAACTAAACTATGATCATCTATCAATGTGACGATAAGTGTGAACTTCAGATTGAGATTACATTCATTGTATGGGTCTTAATTCTCATTCAGAGGGTTGTTTTCCTCAAATGGTTGGGGGGAAACTCGACATGGATGATATCACTATTTTGTGAAATTTTTTTATTTATATTAGTATGATCTACCGATTTTCCCACCCAAACATGAAGTTGGTTTCTCAATAGAACTCATACTTGGGAAAAAACTAATTCAAATGACATCCTATAGAATGGACCTGATTGAGATTCCTAAATCAAAGAAGAAACACCTTGAGAACCTTGATGATTGAATCATTCAACCAAGGGTGACACATTATGATGAACTAATTTTTTTTGTAAAAAGGAAGATAGATAAATACAATACTTCGTTGATTATCATGAGTCAAAAAAGATCATGATCATGAAATTGTATCCCCAACCGTATATTGATGACATATTCGATCAACTGTGTGGAACTCAATACTTTTCTAGTATGGACATACATTCTGGATATTACCAATTAATGGTCATTAATGAATATATACGTAAGACAACATTACATATATGTTATGGACACTATGAATATATAGTGAGTCCATTCATTAATACTAATTATGCTAATATTTTTATGGATGTAATGAATAGATTATTTAGATATTACCTTGATCAGTTTATGGTAGTATTTATAGATGAAATTATTATCTATTAAAAGAGAATGTAAGATCATCATGAACACATGAGAATATTACTAAACACTCTAAGGATAGAGAAAATATTTGAAAACATTACATAGTATGAATTTTTGATGCAAACAGTTTCATGTTTGGATCATAAAATTACAAGAGAAGGTATATCGGAAGATCAATAATTGATAGAGGCTATTGAATGTTGGCCCAGACTAACCATGGTGATTAAGATACATAGTTTTCTTGTTTTATTTTGATATTATCAATGGATTTTGGAGAAATTAGGACTAATATCTAATCCACTCACCATGTTAACTCAGAATGTATCCATGTTCATCAGGATAGATGAATGTGAAGAAAATTTCAAGGAACATGGGAGAATATTAGATAGCACACCTATTCCTACATTACCCTACAACAGAGAAGGGTATTTAACATATATTTTTGCATCAAATAGGTGATTGAATTGTTTTCTTATGCATAATGACATCGTTATAGATAATTCCTCATGATAATTGATAATTCATTAGAATGATTACCCAATTCATTATTTGAAGTTATTTGTGGTAATTTGTTAATTATGGATATGAATTCATGACTTTTATAGTGAAAAGTGTAATATAAATATACAAAGATCAAAAAATTGAAAAGTATATGTTCATTTAAAATTATTTGAACTTCTTCCCAAGAAGATGGTTAGATCAGATTAATTATTATGAATCCCCTAAAAATTACAACAATGGGAAAGCAGATAAGGTGGTAGATTATTTTAGTTAAAATAATCATGAAATAATATCCTTAATGAAGATAAAAATGATCCAATATTTATAGATTTTCAAAGGATGGATAAAAAAATCATGAAGGATGGAGAACAATAATATCACGCTCAATTGAATTTTCAACCATCTATTCATGTGATGATTAAAGAGGCAAAAAAGGAAGATGTATCACTGAAAAATAAAGTTATAATTATTCATAAGTAAAACCATTATCATAATGGAATGATTAGATTCATGAACTGTGTTTTTGCTATATCTATACCAAAATTAAATAAGGACATGTTAGTTGAATATTATAGTTATTAATTCCATATTCATTAGGTAAGTAAGAATGTGTATAAATATTTAATTGAATACTTCTAGTGTGATGAATTGAAGAGAGATATTTTAGAGTTTGTATCTCAGGGCTTGGTTTTTCATAAATGTAAATATAAATGAAAAAATTATATGGGAATGTTGCATCCATTTCCCATACCATAATAGAAATGGGAAAGAATATCCATCGATTTTATCATTAGTCCCCATCAATAATTTATATGGAATAATTATATATGGGTTGTAGAAAATCGCCTTACTAAGTCCACAAAATTTATCAATATAAAAGAAGAAATATATTTAGATAAGAATTAAAATATATTCATTAAGGAAGTGTTAATGTTTAATGGTGTACCACATTCCCTTATTTTTGACTAGGATATGCGGTTTACATTAATTATTTGGTGAATTCGTTAGTATGAACTTCATACAGAGTTGAGTTTTAGTATATTATATCATCCATGGTCATATTGTTAGAATAAAAGAACAATTAAAACCCTATAGGACATGTATAGATCTTGTTCATGGTATTTTAAAGGGAGTTTTCATCATAATATTTCACTATTTGATCTTTGTTATGAAAATATATTTCCCTCAGGCTTTCAGATGGCTCCTTATTAACCCCTATTTGGAAAGTGTTGAAGATCTCTAACATGATGGAATGGGGTTAGAGAAACAAAGCTACAGTGACTTGAGATAGATGAATAAATGGAATATACTCTTAAATCCATTCAAAAACATATCAACTTAGCTCAAATATGGCAGTAAATTTATTTTGAAATTCAGTGAATTGATCAAGAATTGAATTATTGTGTAAATGTGTTTATATGAATTTATCCTTAGAATAATATTATGAGAATCAACCAAATAGGGAATCTAATTTCTTGGTATATCAGTGCCATTGAAATTCATGATCATATCAGGACAGTTTCATAAAATTTTTCACTTCCAAAAAACCTATATCATGTATGGGTTGTGTTTCATATATCTCCGTTGAGGAAGTAAATACGAGATACTACACCTATATTGATGACATAGGTCACACCACTAGAGAAATATTTTTCTTACAAGGAATAATTGCTGGAGATTCTGGATCATATAGAAATGGTTATATGAAACAGGAACACATACCTAATTAAATTTTTTTGGGGAAACCACAAGTTTTAAGAAGCTATATGGGAACTTGAGGATATGACGGGATAGAAGCATCCTTATTTGTTCATATAAGAGTGATGAATTTTGATGTAGAAATTCAGTTTAAGGGGGTATATTTAACACCATGATTTTTTGTGAATTATTAATTTTAAATAAATTAAATTTCATTGATAGATTATGTTACATCTAATATTATTTTATTATTTAATTTCATGAAACACTAGGTAAGCTTGCCTTACACGCAACAAAATATTATAACAAAACTACAATATATTATTAATATTGTTATTTAAATGTGACCTTTATAACCTTGTCATTAAACACTGAGATATGAAATGTAGTAAATAATTTTCAAATATTATTTTCAATGGATTAAAATAAAGAAAAAATTAATAAAATGGATCTTAATTTTTTGATAAATAATTTATTTTTTTGGATATATTATTTTATGAAAAATGATACTATTTATTTATTCTTGTGAAAAATAATAAAATAAATTTTTGAAACATTAATAATATTCATTTGATAAAGTAAAATTAAATTTTTAAATCATCACATCAAAATTATTATAGTGTGAATTGTTTTGATATTTCTTGAATTGTTATATTTTTTGATCTATAGTAAAAAATAATGGATTTTAATAAAAAAAATTAGTATAATTTATTTATAATGTTAAATTATATTTTAAAATGGGTTAAATTTTTTAATAGTTCAATTATACATCCATTGGTACAATTTAGTTCATTTGATTCAATTTTATATTTATTTTTTATTTAAAAACATGGTAGGCTTTGGAACATTTTCACTTTAAAAATATGATTTCTCATTGCATCTATGGGGTTAATTTTAAATTAACTATTTCCTATTACATAAATGGAATTTATAAAAATGAATTCCATATTTTGAATAATAATAATTTATAATATCTGATAATATTATCTTTATTTTTTATTGAAATGAATAGCGAAAACACTAAAAAATAATTACTACAGTTAAGATAAAAGTGGTTTTAACGAGGGGTTAAAATAAAAGAGAATGTGTTAAAATTAACTATAAACATATCTAAAAACTATTTTAATGAATTATTTTGACATTATCTATTCTATAATTTATATTGATTCATTATTTGATCCTCATGAAATCAAAAAAACATGGGTAAAATTATTTCTTTTCAAGCATTATAAATGTGAGACTCACCTCACTAATAAATGGCCACCCAATATCCTCTCTTCTTCACACTATAAAAAACTTCTTCCAATACCTAGCCAAATAACATTTCAAATTCCATACATTAATCTCATTATACTTATTTTGGAATCAAATCTATCATACGAAGGCTTTTGGGGAAAACTTGTGGTGGATACCCAAAGAAGAGGTAACGTTCATCAATGTATGTTTTCATTTTATTTCATCCTCAATCAATTAAATTATTATTATACAATTATAATATTATAAAATCACTATATTCCATAATATAAAATTATTTTATGTTAACGTAATTACCTACAACCATCTCCAATTCTATTAAGTGGCTTATAAAATCAGCATTCATGTGTACGAAGAACTACTGCCAAATAAACCATTGTCATTTTTTTCAATTACCTCCTCCCATAATTGAAAATAATGATTGATTTATTATTTATATATTATATTTATTATACACTTATTCTTTATGAAATTTTATTGCAAACATAACTTTATTCTTTTTCATTTTTTTGCAATATGATAACACCACTCATCTATATGGAAGACTGCAGCCTCATGAAGTAATGCGATTCGTTAATGATTTATATAGAAGGTATTGTGGATTAGTTTGATGGAAATATGTGAAATATATATAATTTTTTTTTCTGGATTGATAATATATCATTTAATTTTATTTCGTAAAATACATTAAGAAAATGGAAACAGTGTTCAGGCATACGTACGACTAACCATCCCCATGAAGGGTGTATTTAATTTTCTATCCATATCTTCTGTAGATTACTATAAATAAATATATACTGAATATATATGATATTTATTTCATTTCCAAAATTCTATATATTTTGGAACCATGATAAAATTAAGAGGAACAAAAATAACAAATGAAAACAAATATGATACAAAATGTAGTTGTTAAACAAAACATCATATTAACATGGAACTATTAATAAACTGGTCATAAAATGTCATAACAAAAATATTATTATATATTTAATTGTTTTTCAGTAACATATTTATAATAAATTTATATTTATTCTATAGGAGGGTTGAATGTGTATCACATATGTCAAGACTTAATGTAAGGGATTTCTGTATATTTTTTACTATTGTGAGACACATGTCATATTCAATACCTATTTATTTTGTGTGGTATATATAATTACCATTAATTTATCAAATTATTATTATTGTTAAAATAATATTTTTTTGGACATACATATGAGTAAATATCATTCATGGGGTTTACGGATGAATATTTAACCAATAGGTAAAGGATTTTGTCCCAATTTTCTTTTTATGAGACATATGTTTTGTTATACATTGATATTCATTCATGATGGGTATATAAAGCCTCATTTAAATGTAATATTGTGAATTTATTTATCCTCATGATATCATTTGATTAGTTTTATAATATTCTTTCACCAGAATTATGATTAAAATTTACCTAAGTGGTAATTATTTTATATCACAATATCATCATTTATCAGGATTGTTTATAATTATGTTTCCAATTATAAAATATTATTATCTATAATCATAAGTTTTATTATCCTCTGGTTTTCATAATATAATCATGTAATATTACCATTTTTTTACTCTTGATACTTATAATAAATGTGATGTTTTTTATGTAAATCCTCATTCATTTCTCTCCTCAGATGAGAATCTATTTTATTTTTAAAACATGATTTCAAAATATTTTTCCAAGAAATATTTACTAATGAATTGTTATTTTTAAGACATATTTACCCATGTTTTTATTTTTCAAAATTTTTCTCAAAAGAATACTCATGTAATTTTTTTTAAAAAAATCTGTGTTTGGATTTGATTGAAAATGTGAAAGAAATATTTGTTTTAATATGTTTCATATGAAAAAAACATATCGTAATAAGGAAAATTATTTTCATTGAAGATTAAATCATATCTTATCAAGGTTACCTTCATATAAAATATTCTAAACATTTTTTATTTTTTAAAAAGTGTTTTTCAAAGAGGAAAGGATATTTATTTCAATAATTTTTTTAAACAATGTTTTAAAATTATTTTCCTTAAAATTTTACATATGTTGATGTAACCTATTACTTATTGTGATATATTCCAAGAAGACCATTCTTATCCATCCTCTTAGTGGTTTATGTTTTTATGGATTGATGTTTATGGAAACTATTTCCCTTCCATGGGTAACACAAGGATAAAATTCTTATTAAATATTCTTCTTTTTTACCCAAGTTATATTAGGATGAAATTATGAAATGATTGTGAAACTTGTATCCAACCTATAGGTTATGATATAATGAATTTTTTAAGAATACTATTTCATTTCATGGTTATTATTTGATTAATGTTTTATGATCTTGTGGAAAACAGAAATATGGGTTTCATTTTGAGACGGGAAAGACCTATATATACCTCAAATGAACTGGGTATAGATTTATATTTTAATATATAAATAATAAAGGAAAAGGGAGTACACATAATTTAGTGAGGAACCTTGTATGTGTTTATGGTCGTCAGAGTAAACCTTTATTACTTTGATAGTTTTGGGAGTGAACTAATTACACTATGATATCCTTGGAAGGGATCCATAACTAATATGTAAATTATTTTATATTCTTATATGTATTCGAAAAATCTATGCCATATGATAATGTTATTATCTCATGGATTATGTAATTTTATTTCATTATAGTTCATGGATTATAAATGTCAAATATTTTTTAATTTACTCATGATTCTTATCTTCGATATGCAGTGTATGAGTCTCATATGTTATGCTAATGTTCCCATACCCTTATATGTTCCTATTATACTTACGTATCTCACATGTTTATCTTTACAATGTATTTTACCTCACCCTTTATTATGTTTCTATTCCCTAAGTTATGAATATAAGTATTATGTATGAATTTTCTTTGAAGGGAGATAGATATGAAGAACATAGTGGGAGATGATGTATCTCACCTATGAACTAGATGTTTATGTTTCCATGTTATCAAATGCACTAAACTATTAAAACCCTCCATAATGTGTCTGTGTGATGTATTTATTATTTCTATAAAATATATAATACTTAATCATGGTAATCCTAGGTCCCTATAATTTCATTTTCAGGATGGGTATTCTTTCCCTTGAATAGGAATAGTAATTTGTTCCTTAAAAAATATTAGATATCCTTTAGAGACCCCTAGTGCATGTTTATGATTTCATTATAAAGGTTATGGTCAATTTTGGGGTGTACCAATCCCCTATAAATGGTCAAATGAGTTTTAAATGATCTAATAGAGGTGTTATGAGATTATACTGGTGGTAACCATTTTTTGACATGTTATCACAGTATAAGTGATGTTTGTCTTAACATGTAATAATAAAATGTGTCATGATATTTTAATAGGAGGATTTGTTAATTGGTAAATTGTGAATTTTTTTAGTAAATAGTTTTAAATTAAATTACATCCTTGTGTTACATGAATAAATGGTAACATGGATTAATTATTAAAATGGGTTAATAGATCTATATAAAATAGAAATGGTAATTTTTTATCAATGAATAATTGAACCATTTTCTCATTGCCTATTAAATGTTCATTGATGATGAAACTAGGTAAATGTGAATAATGTTATAGTGGATGTTGGAATGATGATCCTCATCATTGGGCTGGTCTAAACTGATGCTCTAGGTAATATTGAGGCTATGCATGTTTTGTTTCCAAACTAATTCTTTAGAAACCATAGATGTTGTGTATTTCATGTTTATTAGATTGATTCTCTATGAACCAATAGTTTGATTAAATTTTCTTACCTAGTAATTATCCTTGATAAGTTGAATTGAATTGATTAATTAATAATCACTATGACTTAAAATGTGACCCATATGGTATATTGTTCCCAAAAATGGCATGGGATAAAGAATATTTGATTGGATCAGGTTTCACATGTAACCAAAGGGCCAATGAGTTTTATTAAATACTTTATAAATTTGAAAACCATGTAAATAGTTACTTCATTTCATATTTTTCATTGTACTTTTGAAGACACCATTGCATAGACTAGATATTTCTTTAGAAACTATTGGTTGGGGCTTAATAATTTACAATGAAAACCTTTTTGGGATACAATAGGTACTAATGTAGATTTAATTTTTGTGGGTTAGGTCAAGGGAAAATTTTATATGATGAATGGATGAGTTAGTATTTTCATATATATCATGAATTAGGTGACCAAAATGATGTCAGGACACGTTTTGGGGGTCATCATCGTATCCTTATTATGGGTTTCTTTAACACTTGACACAATCATGAAATGAAGAATTTCTTATATTGGTTTGTGATAATTTACCATTTATTTGGATTTTTTAATGTTATATGTGGTTATTATTTAATATTTCATGCTATTTTTGTTATGATTATAGTTATTGTATTACTCTGATACAAGGTTATAGTCTCCCCATGTGTTTCATTAGACCCTCACTACTTGTTAGAATCATCTAGAATATAAGGACACATGACTAAGGTCATATGAAAAACCATCGTGGGGCACTGATATAGTGTCTCCTTAGTCAGGCTATTATAAATTTTCCTTTTATGTAAAAAGTGATTTTGGTGGAAATTTTAAAAAACGGTTACCATAAGTAAAAAATAATCTACGGGTGAAAACAACACCTAAACAAGTAATGTTTTGATTTAATTAGGGAAATTACAATCAACCTCATCTTAACATTGAATATTATCAGTTTCAATCCATTTAATTTTGAGAACTAATTTATATTAATTTAATTGTTTATGAAATTATATGAGTGCCCCTCCCCTCCCTTATAGAAGGAAACCACCTCTCCACATTTCATCACAATTCTAAAAAATTTGTTTTCCTATTACCTACCATAATCCCTTCCTTAAATAATTCACACAGACTATAGCCCTTGTAATAATTATAAAACCATCCTAGGAAATATTTTAGTGTAAACCTTACGAGGTTTAATGAAGATGAGGTATAGTTCTTAATGAAGTGTTTTCATTTTATCTCTTCTTCTAGATCTTTAAAATTTTATTCAATATTTACTATATAAAAACATTAGAATCTACAATATAATGATTATTTATTTTGTTAATTTCTTATCCTATATCCATCTCCCTCTTCCATTAACTAGTAAATGAAACCATTATTTATGTGTACGAAATACTATCATTTTGCGAATCAATGTAATTTTTTCTGTCACGACCTCTCACAGATAGTCATAAGTATAGATTTAATATATATATACATATATATATATATATGATATTACCTAAATATTGATCATTTCAAGGATGTAATATATCATTTATTTTTTTAATTGTTCAATCACTAAAAAAAGATAACCTTCTTTATTTTTACGTATCGACCACCACCTACATGAAGCGACATGATTTGTTTTCCTCACAACAGAACATATATGTATATATAAGTAAATTTAAAGAAATATTATTGTATTTATTATATATTTATCATTATTTAAAGGAAAAATAATATTTATTTTCATTCTAAAATTATCATTGAAAAATAGAAATGTTATTCATGTATATAGACAACCTACCATGTCTATGATTATAACATAGTTCATTTTTCAAATTAATCATTGATGATTGGTTCTAAAACAATAATTTATTAACAAAAAATTAGTATTAATCCATGATTATTATTATAATTATGATAAAATTTTGACCACTTTGACAACATTCAACCAATATAATTATTTTTGAAATATGAGAAGAATATCTTAAAAAACATCTAACATGATCATAATTTAGTTTGTAATTGTATATAACATGGTATTAAAAAAAATAATGAAACTATAAAAGGATATTACTAATGTAACAAAAATTGACATATATTTATTATTTAAGATGATAAGAAATGTACATGAAGAGACATTCAAGAGGTAAGGGAATTTTCGTTAAAAACATCATTTATTGATTCAAAATCAACTCCATTTCCACATTATTATTATTTTTTTTGATGAAATTTATTATTCATGCATAAATGGGTAGTAATTTTCATGTTTGAAAAATTTAATTTAATTTATTTAATTTAAAAAATGAAAAATTTTATGTTTCTTCAAAAGTCATACTTTAACTTCAACCTTCTTTTAAGTATTTTAAATATTTATTTTATAAATATTTCTCATCCATGTATATATTCTTAAAATTATTATATGTATGTAACTATATAGAAATGAAAAAATTATAATGGAATTTAATGTCACTTTTTTACTTTCATTCAAAGGATTTCGAATGAAATCATTTTATTTAAATTATAAAGAACATTTTGATGATCTTTATAAATAAAAAAATAATGTTCTAGTTTAACCTATATGATGTCAACATATTTTCCCACTGATTCCACCATAATTTATGTTCTGGATTCCTTTATAAGGGTCCATTTTTTTCAATGAGAAACCATATTTCCCTTTATTATGGATATTTTAGTTTTGAAATTTGGGGTTTTACCAAAAATGATATGCCAATATCTGGAAATATTTCCACAAGGGTGAAAATATTATTTTGAAAACTATATGATTTATTGCGTTATGATTATTTTATGGTTCTTGGGAATGATTTATTGAAATACCCATAATAGTTCAAGATCATAGAGAGGGGATAGGTAAATCAGTGATCCCCTATTTGAATTTTTTTTGTTAATTTCCCTCATTTTTGTTTTCAATTCAACTTCTATAGAGGGTGGTGACCTTTATCCACTCTTCAAATGATGTTGTAAAAAACAACAGAACACATGGATTTACATGGTTTGATATAAAGATATACTTCTTGTCATGTTGGTTATTCTCCCCAATACAAATTTATTACTTCAATAGAAGATCATTACAAATAGAAATTTGACGTACTATCCAATTAATAGTAAATTAAAACCCAAAACTCTGCTACACCTTATTATTCTTCCAGAAACTAGTTATACCCCCAAATTCAAATTCTCTCTTCTGACTTCCTCGTGTACCTGTTCAAATAGCTCCACCAATACTCTGATTGAATCTATCAGCTTTGATCAAAGATTCAAATCGCCAGTAATGATTATTTGCATCAATTAAACAAATGCTCAAGAAAATAATTATTCCATTTGACAGAATTCATGACCTCACTTAGACGTGTGCATGTGGTTCACACATCTTCTTCAATAATACGAGTATGCAAGAATTATCTTTCAAGAACTATCCACTTTGTTTCTTCTTTTTAAATTCAATTTTCATAAACACAATTATTTCCTAACATATTTTTTCATGGAAAATCTCAAATTCATATAAGTTCAATTAGATTCATGCAACCTGAAACCCAATTTTTCTCTTTTTTTATTGATTTTACACCCACTGTTCATTAATGCTTCTTTTTACTTCAAGAGAGGATAACATAAGATTATGTCCAACTGACTATTTTTCTTCATGCACACAAACCCAAATGGGATTCTTCTGGACGTGTGAGTTATTCTGAACTCCATTCTAAGAATTCACCATGAACCAGGAAGGCTTTGTTTTAAGCTGTGTAGCTAAAACTAGGGAGGTGCAGTGCACTATCCCCATAGGGCTTCATGAGCTAGTTTTTCTGATGCATCTCAAGTGTGTAAAACACAAGTTGAGTGCTTGTGGAATTTTTCATATTCATTATGTATAGAGATCAAAAGGAGAGTTTCATGGTACTGGTTCTTCCCAAAGCTCATTTGAGAGATTTTTGCACTTTTCAAAGGGCTGCGTGATCTTTCTTATTTGCGAATAGTGGGTAATGCGTCCTATGTTTTTTATTTGAGATCTATCAATTTTATCAACACAAAAACCTTGGTCAATGTATATTTTTTTATAGGTGAGGATCAAAGCATTTCAAAAAATCAAATTCCCACAAGATTCTTCATTTAAATCATTCCATGGAATAGACTAATACCTTATCTTGGAAATCTTCAAAAGAGGGTAGAGATATACCGCATATCTCAATTCATTTTCTTTTCAATGTGGGATCCTCATTTCACATGAATAAATCACATTCATGCAATGAGAGTTTCATGAGAATATTAATCATGAATGATGGAGCTCCCTGAAATAGCCTCAAAACTATAATTGTTTATGTCTCTGCATGTTCTCCATACATTGTTTCATTCATGAAAATGTAACTGCATTCATACTATCATTATGTACAGATGAACCTAATGCAATTTTTTTTCTCTTAGATAGTGGATAATAACAAAATTATGGGGGTGTGGATGTGATTTGATGTGGTTGTGGTATTCAGGTGGTCAGTGGTTGAAGACAATGGTATAGAAAATCGACAGTCATTAGAACAGATCAGAATGAATGGACACGATATGTATGAGTTTTTAAAATAGTTCAACGGTTCTGATGGCACCTGATCAAATTGGTCAATTTATATCTATCTACATCTACACTACCTTCATTGAGGTCATCCAACATTGAAATATTAATGCAACACTCATGATGCATACCTATCAAATCATGTTTCCTTTAACCAGGATTAGTCATTCCCCCTCCACAGTACCACCCCATATAGTGTTCTTCTACATGCATGCTCGACACACACCATCTATAGGATTTATCCCAAAATAATGTGTGGGATTTTCCCCATGCACTCTAGTAGTCTTACACACATCCCTCTCATGCCTCTTTTAGGGTTAATCGGCTAGCCACTTTGGGCGAAGTAGAAATGTGTCCCGTATGTGCCTTGAGGTTGAGGCCGCTAGTCATCATGTACGGTTGTAACATATTTTTATGTAAGGAAATCAAAAATACACTTGGTTAAAAAGAAAAAGTGCAATAAAATATCAACTGCATTCCCATATTTCACTTTGTACATTCCAAACCCATGAATGATTACTCTTATCTTCTTCTTCCATTCCTTTCTGAAAAAAAATTCAAATTCACATTACTGATCATCATTCTTCCAATCAGAAACCATTGGAAGGATCCTCCAAACTCATCAGGCGATCATGTATTTCATGGACTTCTTCATATGTTGTAACAAAGTTTCATTCATGGAAATCTATCTTGGTACATTGGATTAGTCTAAAAATCATTTGAATTGTTATGGACCCTCCAATCATAATTACTTCAACCATCTACTCATAATGCACATATTGACATGTCATTGACAATAAATGAAAGCACTAGGTTCTTGAACCCCCCCCCTTATTTTTTTTCAATATCTACTATTAACACTCTGAAAGAGTCAATTTGTGTGCCCAGATATTTTGTCCCTTTATTGGAAGTCAAATACAAAGGGTAAGTTTTGTCTTGTCAAATATAGTTTATTGTGCCATTAATGAATATTTTCATGAATAATTGAGATAGAGGGATGATAAAACATGGTTCCCTTAGTAATGTGCCTTTATTTAAACAAATCTAAGTCTATATGTGCTAACCCAGTGTATAAAACAAGAGATATATGACCAAGGATTTTATTATAGTTCATAAACAAACTGGTTTGTGAAATCATTCTCAAAATGTATCAATTCATATCCATGGGAATTCAAATAGAAATATTCATCACTAGAATGCAAAAAACCAGCAAAAACATCAACAAACATAAAAAAATGATCCCCTCAAGGGAGAAATTAATCTCCTTCAATTCCGTGTAATTTAGTACAAAACAATGTATATATTTTCGGAATAATGAGAGAAATTTTCTTTTTCATTATGTGAGAGGAGAAGGATGAAAATGAAGTTTTAGCCTCAGCTCAACAAACCTCTATAATGGAATTTCTTAGGTGAAAATATATGCAACATTATCTTTAATAGAAAGGTATTCTAGCTTGATATCTTCACCATCCAAACTTCCTTTGATAAAATGATATCTGATTTCAATATTCTGAAATCAAAAATAATTTATAGGATTGTTAGATAGTCCAATCGAACATTGATTATCACATAAGATATTTAGTGGTTTCTTAGTTTCAATTCTGAAATCTTTTAGCTGAACATGCATCTAAATCATTAGTGCACATGCATGTGTAGCTGCCACATACTCTGCTTCAACTATGTTGAAAGATACTAAGTTATTCTTTTTGATATACCAACTAACACATAATTATACCAAAAAGAACGTTCCACCAGAGTTAGATCTCCTATGAGTATAATCACCATCCCAATCAGTATCTGTAATCCCCCCCAAAAATTTAAGTCTACACTATTTATGTATAAAATCCCAAAGCTCGGAGTTCCTTTTACAAATCCCAAAATTATTTTAGATTTAAATAATTGAGACATGTTGTACTCACCTATTTTGATAATCCCAAATCGCAATTCTTCATTATGATAATCATGTTTCATTAATATTTATAGTTTCAATCAAGTGATTTCTATGTATATTTAATCACACTGCTCTCTTTTTTAAGATTACAGTGAAAAATTTATCTATGTATAAGGATACTAATAGAAAGTCACCGATAGATGCTTATCGATGAATTTAACCAATATAAGGTTACCAATGAAGGTCACTGATGAAGGTCACCGATATAAGTCAACCGATAAAGGTTATCGATATAGGTCCCTGATAAAAGGTAAGTAATAGAAGGTTACCAATGAAGGTCAGCGATAGAATTTCACTGATAGAAGGTTACCAATGAAGGTCACCGATAGAAGGATACCAATGAAGGATACCAATAAAGGTCACTGATAGAAGGATACCGAATAAGGCTACCTATGCAGTCTACCAATGAAGCCTACCATTAAATCCTACTGTTGAGAAAGCTACTGCTACTAGTCTACCGATACTCACTCTTCTACTCTAGAATTTTTCAAATTATTAAGATTATTCATACGACCATATTTGGTAAATTTAATGCTTCTGACATTAATTAATGATGATTGTAGACATATCAAGAGACCTTTTATGGAGAAAGTACGAGTAATGAGGAGGACCACACATGGTTTAATTATTCCAATTGTCGGACCTCAGATATATAATAAAAGACCGTGGAAGAAAAGATAATGTGAGGAATACGTGAGAATGATTTTACTGATTAGATCAAAGAGAACAAGGATGATCCATGCATCACTTACACTGTGAACCCAAGAGCATCATGAAGATCAGTTCGGAGAAAAAAATTCATTTCTACCTTTTATGCTTCTTCAAATCTCTATCAAATCAAGAAGTAGAAACCCTCAGTACTTAGAAGATAGAACCTGGAGTAGCAACACTCTGTTTAGAGGAAAACATCCCTATAATGACTCGAACAGAAAATTCTACACTTGAAGGAGTCACAAACTGAACTTCAAACACATAAATCATTCTAAACTCAATCTTACAACATTATCTCAATTGTGTTCTCTTATTTTACATTTTTGAGAATTTTGTGTTTTTCTATTTCTCACACTATCTCAGGTTCTTGAACAATAGGATACTGAAAATACTTACATCAAACCATATTTACTCTTTTGTTTCCCATGTGTAACTATAGAAGAGACCTTTTGTGGTCTGGATTGTTTGTTTTCCCCCTGAAGAACTATGGAAGAGATTGTGAATCCTAGACAGTTTGTAAAAACTATTGTAAAGCCTGATAAAGGCTATGTATCATGTATATTGTTAATATAAATAGCTTGGTGGAAGGTGATCACCAAGAGGAGAGGATTAAGTCTCATCTTGAGACCATACATATTTTTTAACTCTACTGTGTCCTACGTTTGTGTAATATATTGTTTTTTATTTTCCACAGCTTATAATTTTAAAAAAAGAAAAATATTCTACCTTGACTCTAATAGTTAGTTCTAGTTTGTGTGTATATGTGTCTAATTTAGTAAAAAAATTTCAAAAGTTGAAGAAGTGTTTTACACTAATTCAACTGTGGAGCAATCACCATTTGAGAAACTTGTCGACCAACTAAACATTAATATCCATATTACCTTAATTAACTAGGCTATTTCAAAACTGGGGGATATTTGTCAAAATGTTTTTAACAGAAATTTTATTTGGGAACTCAATTCACCTCCATCTTGAGTTTCAACTCCAAAAACAATTTTGTACCAAAGGGTTTATTTGTTTTTCTCCCATCTGAACTATTGCGCAATTTTTCAAATTCTTTTCAACTATGATTTTAGTAGTATCTTAATGATCTTAAAATTTCTGTCATATCTAAATTTTCAATTCTTTATTATTTTAATTAATAATGTATAATAGATTTGAGGGTATGGGTACCAACATACCAACTTTCATTAATGGTCATAAATATGCCTTGTGGAAATTAAAAATGAAAATGTATCTAGAGAGCATGGGTCCTCAAATCTGAGAACCAATCGAAGAAAAAATGTATTGCTTGTTACTACTTGGGACACATGGTTTTAGTTGAATAAATATACATATAACAATAACTGTAAAGAAATTAATGTATTTCAATGATCACTAGGTAATGATGAATTCAATAGAATATATGTCTATAATAATACTTTTGTAATCTGGGATACATTTTCTATATCTCATAGGGACCAACCAATGATAAATAAATGAGATTAAATACTTATAATATTAAATATGATAATTTTAAAATGATTCCTGATGGTCTTATATCTGATATTTATCTGAGGTTCAACGAATTAGTTATTTCCATGATCCTTCATGGGAAACTAGTTGACAACAAGGGTCAGATTATGGGGTTGCTTCGATGCCTACCTGACAGATGGAGAGGGACTTCTATTTCTATTAGAAAATCTAGTGACATTGACAAGCTACCAGTGAAAGAACTAATTCAAAAACTTATGATGTACAATGAAGAGTTTTAGGTAAATCAAGAAGCAGACGAAGAACCAAGAAATAAATATGTAGCATTCAAGATGGTTACCTCAAAGAGTAATGATGAAGAAAAAGTTCAAGCTCTGGTAGACACTTCCACTAGTGAAGAATCATCTTCTGACAGTGATGATGAGATGACTCATCTTGCTAAGAGATTCAAAAATTTCTACCGTAAGAATAATTTATTTATAAAATCAAACTATAGAGGAAGGTATGATAGTAAAGGATAGTGAAAAGGGATAGAAAATGGAATGACAACACAAATGGGATAGTCTACTATGAGTGTAAATGAAAAGGCCATGTAAAGGCTAGTTTCCCTTAGATGGAATTAGAGAATAAATATGAAGAAAAGGGCATGGGATTTAAAAAGGCAAAGAAATCTACTTGGTGTGCTTCCGAAGATAGCTCTAGTAAATTTTACTCTTCTGATATTGAAAAGAAAAAAAATTCGAACCTATGTTTCATGAGAAAAACATCTGAAGTAACACCCAATTCACATATACATAATGTTAACTATTCTAGGAATGAAATAAAATCAAATAATAATGAAAATATGTATAAGGATGAACTATATGAATATTGTGGAATTCTTGGGAATAAAATTAATGAACTCGGGGATAAATATAAATAATTGAAAATAAAACATGTGATAAATGCTAATTATAAGTATGATCTTGATATTGAAATAGAAAAGTACTCAGTAGTTAAAATAAAACACTTTACATAAATTATCAAATGAGAAATTAAAAGGATATCTGGAGAAGATTACTATAGTTAGAGATAGCTTGACTCGTTTTCTAGATAAACAATTACTCCAAAATACATAACTGGTCTAGGATATCAACCACGACAGAGAAAGATTATTAAAAATAAATTTGTTCCCAAATAGGGATAGTTCACAACTAGTTCATTTTCTGGGCCATCTTTTGAAATACACTTTTCTAAAGGACCTAACAAAATGTTCCTGTCCCAAAATATATCTATTGATTATAGGAATTCGATGAAACAAGTATGGGTTCCCAAATATTTTCATTCTATCCTCTATAGAAGCAAGACAATATGGGTTCCAATGTCACCCTACACTTAATCTATTTTGATAGAAAATTGTTTAAAGAGATATTGTAAGACCCTATGGTACTAGGACAGTGGATGTTCTAGAAATATGACAGGAGAATATTCGTCCTTCAAGTGCCTAATTAAAGATGATGGTGTACACATTACTTTTGGTGATAATTCTAAATGGAAAATCACCAGCTTAGGCCAAATCGGTAACCCTAATACTATATTAATTTCAAAATAATTTTTTGTTGACGGGTTAAAATATAATCAACGTAGAATATCTCAATTGTTTGATGATGGTTTTGATGTTATGTTTGAAAATGATGTATTAAATATTTTTTATTCTAAAAATTATTTAAAATTCACTACACTTATAAATGAAAATGTTTGTTGTTGATTTAAAATCTTGAGCTAAGAAAATGTTTCTTGTGTAAATGATTTTCATATGGATTCATGGTTATGGTACAGAAGACTAGGACACTGCAATGTGCACATACATAGAAATCATACCAGTAATGGTTTAGATAAAGACATACCTAAATTGTTATTCCTACATAACAATGATTGTAATCATTTTCAGAAAGGAAAACATAGACAATATTTCAATCAAACAAAATAATGAAGTTTACACTTCTCAACCGCATGAGTTGGTTCACATGGATTCTTTTTGGACCATCTAGAGTTTAAAGTTTAAATGGGAAGTAATGTGTTTCTGTTCTTTTAGATGAATCTTCAATATATTATTGGGTATAATTTCTAGCTCAGAAAAGTGAATCATGTTCTTACTTTATTTAATATTCTAAGTCTGTAGAAAATCATAGTGGACATAGAATTAAGACCCTGAGAAGTGATCATGGATGGGAGTTTTAAAATAGGATTTTGAATATTTTTTATCAAAATTTGGCTATAATCACTACTTATATTATCTTAGAACACCTCAGCAAAATGATGTAGTAGAATGAAGAAATAGAACACTTCAAGTGATTTACTGGACGATGAAAAATGAGTATAACCTGTCTGTCTATTTTTTGTAAAGAAGCTGTTAATAAATCTTGTTACATCATAAATAGAGTCTCAATTAGACCTGTTCTGAAGAAAACCCATTATGAGCTATAGAAAATATAAATCCTTTGGTTAATTACTTTAGAGTGTTTAGTTTCAAATACTTTATCCTTAACAGAATGGATAATCTTGAAAAATTTTCTTCCAAGAGTGATGATGGAATTTTTCATAGGTTACTCATTCTCTTGTAAAGCTTATAGAGTATTAAATAAGAGAACCAAATGTGTGTAAGAATTAGTTCATGTCAAATTTCATGAGTCTAATCCAAATGAACCCAAAACCTTCGTTCAACATCTTGAAGAAGATATATCAATTCTAGACATTAATGATAAAGACATTGAACCCTGACTAAAAATAACTAGTTCTGGGAACATTATATAATCTGAACATGGTGAATATAAACCTATAAACAACCATGTGGAGTCTAGTTTAGTTCTTTATTAAGTTATTGTCAAAAAAATCCTTTAGATTCAGTAGTATGTGATCGAAAATAGAGGAATAGAAACTAGAGCTTCTCTGAGAAACTAGGTTGAACATCAAGATTTTTTTTCACATCTTGAACCCAAAAATATTAATGATGCTATCAGTGATGAATTTATGATGATATATATGCATGAAGAATTAAATCAGTTTGAATGAAGCAAAGTTTGGGAATTAGTATAAAGACCTAAATAAAATTTGACTATAGGCACTAAATGGTTGTTTAGATATAAAGTTTGGGAATCTAGAAACATAGTTTGAAACAAGGATAGAATAGTTGCACAAGGATATAGTCAAGAAGAATGAATAGACTATGATGATACCTTTTCACGTGTAGCAATAAAAGAATCAATTAAGATATTACTTTCTTATACAGCTCATCATAATTTCAAACTTTATCAAATGGATGTCAAAATTGAATTTATAAATTGGTACATAGTTGAGGATGTATTTTTTGAACAACCACATGGTTTTAAAATCCCCATTTTTCAATATTGGTCTTTAAAATTTCAAAATCCCTATATAGTTTAAAACAACCTCCAAGATATTTAAATAACAGACTCAGTTCTTTTCATATTTAAAAAATCTTTTTAATAAAGGAATAGTTAATCCTACTCTTTTAAATATTTGAATTTCCAAAGATGTTAGGATGGAATAGATTTATGTAGATGATATTATTTTTTGATCCTCTAAAAATTCCCTTTGTATTGATTTCAGAAAAATGATGGAAGATGAATTTTAAATGAGTTTAATGGGGAGACATAAATTTTTCCTTGGATTTAAAAATTTTCAAAATAAAATGGTATTATATTAAATCAAAGTAAATATACTAAGGATCATATGAATTTTTTTGGATTAGATGGTAATAAAAGTTGCGATACACCTATGAGTGCTAGTTGGATGCTGATGAAACTGGTAAATTAGTGGATCAAAGTGGTTACAGAGGGATGGTTGGGAGTCTACTCTAACTTATTTCAAGGAGACCTGATATTATTATCACTGTATGCATGTGAGATCATTTTCAGGCCAATCCCAACGAATATGATTTAACTGCTTTTAAAAGGATTTTAAATATATCAATTATTGTAAAAACATTGGACTATTTTGTCTAGTATGAAAATCCATTGATTTAACAAGTTATTTAGATGTTGACTTTTCTTGTTGTAAGTTAGATAAAAAGAGAACCTCAGGAACATGTCACATTTCGGGCTAGTCATTAGTTTCATGGTGCAGTATGAAACAGAATTCCGTTGCATTGTCCATTGCCTAAGATGAATTTATAGCTTCTGGTAGTTGATGTGCTCAAATTATGTTTTTGAAACACACTTTACTAGAATATGGATATCAATTAAAATAGGTTTCTATAAATTGTGATAATACAAGTGTTAATAATATCTCTAAAAATTTAGTATCTCATTCTAGGACCAAGAACATTGATGTGAGACATCACTTCTTGAGATATCATTATCAAATAGTTGATATCACTCTTGAATTAGTTAGCACTGAACACCAATTGGATGATATTTTTACAACGACATTGAGTTCTAAGAGGTTAAACTACATCAAACATGAGTAAGGAATGATAAAATGTTAAGTTAGGACCTCACTATTGGACCTCACCGTTGGACCTCAAGGTTAGACCTCACCATTAGGACCTCACCATTGGACCTCACTGTTGGACCTCACCATTGGACCTCACTATTGGACCTCACTGTTGGTACCTTACTAATAGTCGACCTTAGGTCTGGGACATTGTGTTTTTCTACTGGAATCCGAAATGTTTTTTTTAGTATTTTATATTTTTTAGTTGAATTTTTCTCGATCCCTAAATGATAAAAAAAGTAAAAAACACATTTTGATCCACATCAATCCTCTCCTGATCCTTTTTCTCCCTAACCCTAGAACCCAACCTTCTACTAAAACTATCTAAATACTCCATATCACATTGCTAGATTGAAAAGACTGATGTTTGATGATGAAAGAGATGCGCCAAACTCTAAGAGACCTCAATATCGGTCCGGTAGTGGAATAAAGATAGCGGAAAAGCTAATCAATCCACATTCTTTGAAGAGGGAAATCATGGTTGAGATGGAATTATGTTAGGAATGGTTGTTGTCATGCATGTATCTAGTGATAAAGGTACATGAAACACAAGATTGTGTTGAATGTTTTGAAAAAAACAATGGACCTTATTACCTGAAGCTAGTAAAGGAATTTTATAAGTCTCTAAAGTATGAGCAGTGTGAGAATGAGAACCCAATGTCTTCAAAGGTAAATGGAGTAAGTGTGAGATTCTCCTATATTGAATGGAATGAATGTTTAAGTGTTCCACATGAAGGTTTTTTTATTACTAATCTAGAGTGGTGCCTCTCACTAGTGTGTTCTTCTGTTATGAAAAAACATTGGCTGAATTGATAGGGAATGGGATCCCTAGGAAATTGACTGCTATAGAAATGGACAGAGAATACTAGTACATTTTTATGTTCTTTCAGTATGTTTTGAGTCCCTGGAGAGGAACTTTGCTACCTTGATGTATCAGGACAATTTTCTCTTATATCTGTTGAATCATGGACAAAAGATAAATCTTTTTAGGTTTCTTTTGATTCAGTTAGAGGATATGAAAATGACTAGTTTTAAATTAAAGGCTTTTTTTCATGCCAGATTGATATCCTTGATGTGGAAAGGAAAAGTATTTACTGGAAATAAGAAGAAAATAATAGTTTTAATGGACAACTTCTACATTTACATGATGATTTTAAATTAAATGATGATAACCTTGAACCCTTGGAAAAGGATATGGGTGATTGATGAGGCAACACTATATGAAGAATTCAACCCTTTCACCTATCCTACTAGGGTATAGAATAAGATAAATCCAGGTCTAAAGCCTAATGAAGTGGATCCAGTATACTCAAATGAAGTAGATGAGTATGCTTTTATGCAAGTAAGAGAGGATTCTTCTATTGATGACAAGAGTGATCTTGACCTTCCCTCTAGTTCTCATTCCAATGATGTATCCTTTAGTGAGCCTGGCCCACCAAAAGATTTCCTAGAAGAGAGACTTTCATAAAGAATAATTATGATGAGGAAACTATTGAAGAAAAGGAAAAGAAAATTTCTTCAGAGACATTAGAGAGACCTAAGAGGAGGAGGATGAAACCTAATCTAGTCATGATAATATTGAGACAGCTACTAATGAAAGTGAAGAGGAATGTCAATGTCTATGTCTTCTGATAAGATATACATAAATGGTAGAAAGTGTAGATGAAGAGGATGATGAATCAGTGGTAGCTAGAAATTCAATGGAAGTAGTTGAAGATTCTGTTGAAGAAGTGGCAGTTGACTATCCTGTTAATGTAGTTGATCAAAGAGGTATAACAGATAATAGTGTAAATGATGAGGACAATTCTCCATGTGAGAGGGAGGAACCTATTTCCCCATGATCAGTTATTGTTACTCATGGATAGAATTTTGGTAAAAAGATCCTGCATTCATGGTCTTGGGATTAGACTATAGAGACTTTGATGACGACAACCCTAACAGAAGCCCTCCCATTCTTTTTATTTCAAAAACTACTGTTTTGAAGCCAGTAGTGCTTCTACCCTGAGATTGTGTGAAAAAGGATCATTTAGAATCATTAAAATATGATTTGGAGAGGCACATTGTTGAGATATCTATTGATATAGAGAGAACAATGGATCTCAATCAAGAAGTGGTGGCATCTGCCTTAGAAAGTGTAATTTATACCTCACTCAAATTTTCAACATGAAGAGATGGAATGTCAAAATCTAGTTAGAAACTATTCAGAGTCTATGTAATCATTAAAAAAATCAATTGTGATATAAAACTCTTATATGGATTCAAGGCTTCAAGTGTACAAAGGCCTTTTGCATGTTAAGATTTTTGTTCAGGAGATGGTCACTGTGTTGGAGGACAATAAGAAGTCTATGGAGACAAAAGTTAGTAGACATAATGATTATGTGAAGGGGTTGATCTGTGGTTTGACCATGTATTTTAAAGAGATAGTGGAATTTTCTATGGCAACTATATGTGCATCTTCTACCTCTTCAACCGCTCCTCCTATTGATCTAGAAGCCTTTGGGTCAGTTATAAGAGATGAAGATGAGAGGTTCTCTGGTTCCAGTACTGCATACCCTCATTCTATGACTCATGTCATTTACACTACCAGAGAAATTCATAAACTTGTCAGAGATTATTTATGGGAGGCTTCTCGGGATCATAAGGACATCAAAGAGAATGTTTATTTCTATTAAAAATGGGTGAACACATAGCATCATATGGATGGTGAATTCAAGCTGCTATTGGTAAACTAGCAGATTCCACCTGTCACTCATGCTTTTAAGGATCATGTTAGGTGTCTTATATAATTGACTCCAGCCATAGAAAAATTTTTATATGGGATGGATGATTTTATCTCAGCAATGGAAAGAGGAGAAATAATTATTATAGATTTCAAGAATCTCCTTTTACCCTTCCTCCATGTGGACTGCACTCCCATTATTGTTCCTCCAGCATTAACTTCTTCCTCAGCTGTATCAGGCTCTACCAGTGTCACCCCATTGATGACTCCCCCACAGGCCATCAGAATCTTGAACCGTATGATTCTTTAGAGATATATTGATGCTATTTCAGTAGCTCATCCTACCATGCTAACTACCATACCTCATCTTATACCTCCATCATCGGTACCGGCCACCTCTGCTTCCAATGACAAATCTCCCTTGGACATATCTGATGTGGATGAAATGTATCATTTATTATTTGATAGGGATATTTGTAATCTTTTTGTATATTTTACTGGTGCTTTTTGAAAATAGAAATCATCTTTTGTATCATTTTTTATTACCTTTTTTTTGTTAATCACAGAGGGGGAGATGTTTTACATTGACTGGAGTCCTTTCATATATATACTATCAATATTTTACACAATAAAAATGGTTCTATTTTACTTATACACATCACTAATGATATTAGAAAATGTGCTTAACCCTAATTCAATAATACATAAATCTAAATTTTCACTGACAAAATTCATGATTATCAAAAAGGGAGATATTATTGGACTCACCTGTCTTCATAGTCCCAAATATTGAATCTTTGTTATGATAATCATGTATCATTAATATTTATTGTTTATATCAAGTGATAAATATGTATCTTTAATCTCACTGCTCTCTTATTTAAGCTTACAATGAAATATTTATCTAAGTAGATGGTTGTCGATAGAAGGTCATCAATAGAAGGTTACCGAAGAAGGTCACCGATTGAAGGTTACCGATGAAGGGCACCGATAGAAGTTCACCAATAGAAGGCTACCAATGGATGTTACCGAAAAAGGTCACCGATATAAGGTCAACAATATAAGTTTGCTGATGAAGGTCACCAATAAAAGGTCACTGATAGAAGGTTACCGATGATGGTCACTAATAGAAGTTTACCGATAAAGGTTACCGATAAAGATAGTTGATAGAAGGCTACTGATGAAGTCTACCTATGAAGCCTAATATTGAAGTCTACTATTGAGAAAGATACCACTACCATTATACTGATGATCACTCTTCTACTCCATACTTTTTCAAATTATTATGATTATTATAACAGTCATATTCGGAAAATGTAATGCTTCTAACATTAATAAATGTTGATTGTAGACATATCAAGAGGCTGTATCTAGAGAGAGTATTAGGTACAGAGATGAACTCACATGGTTTACATTTTTATATTATAGGACCTCAGATATAAAATAGAAGACCATGTATGAAAGACAAATTAAGTAATGTTTGATAAAGAGTTTACTCGCTAGATCAAAGAGAACAAGGAAGAACTATCCGGCACTTACACTGTGAACCCCAGAGAAACACGAAGATTAGTTGGGAGAACAAATTCAGATTTGACTTCTTTGATTCTTAAAAAATCTATCAAACAATGATGCAGAACCCCTTCGTACATTGAAGATAGAACATAAAGTAGTAACACTCTGTTTTGAGTACATCTTCCAGAGAGAGACTTGAACTACAATTTTTGCAATCTAAGGGGTCAAAAGCTGAACTGAAAACACAGAGTTCTTTCTAAACTCAATCATATAACATTATCTCAATTGTGTTATTTTATTTTAAATTTCTAAGAAGTGATTTTTTTTCAATTTCACACACCATCTCATGTTCTTGAACTGGAGGATACTAAAAATCCACACATCCAAACTTATTTACACTTTTGTTTCCCAAAGGTAACTATGGAAGAGACCGTGTGTGGTCTGGATTGTTTGTTTTTTCCATGAAGAATTGTGGTAGAGGGTGTGAACCTTGGACAGTTTGTGAAAACTATTGTAAAGCCCAATACAGGATGTGTATCATGTTTATTGTTAACTTAAACTGCTTGGTGGTACATGGTCACCAAGTGGAGAGGATTAAGTATTACCTTGAGACTGAAGCTCTTGTTTAACTATGCTAAGTTCTATATTTTTGTAATACACAATTTTTCTATTTTCATTTGATTATAATTTCAAAAATAGAGAACTAATTTACATTGACTCTGATAGTTAGTTCTGGTTAGTGTGTGTATGTGTTTAATTCAGTAAACCTGTTTCAATAGTTGAAGACATGTTTTATACTGATTCAATTGAGGAATAATCACCCTTTGAGAAACCTATTGACCAAATAAACATTTATATCTCTACTACCTTAATTAACTAGGTTGTTTCAAAATTGGGGGATAATTATCAGAATGTTTTTAATATTAATTTTATGTAGTAACTCAATTAAACCCCCCTTCTTGAGTTTCCACTCTGACCAAAAAGACTCATTTTGATTACTGTATAATATGGCACATTGAGTCTCTTCATAAGTTATATATGGCCTTGATGTGGTGAGATAAAGTAGAATTCTAATGATTCTTATGAAATATTTCTGATCAACATGATTTCCATTTTTATTCTGACATAATATGGTTCCAACTGAAATGATTTCTGAAACCCCTTTTGCAATTTCCATTCTAATCATTTTTAATAATTCCCTTGTGAACTTCTCTTGTGATAGAAATATGGATTGTTGTTTTTGTTCAAACTGAAATCACAGAAAATATGTCATCTAACCATGCATGGACTTTTCAATGATTCTCTTTATTTTCTCAAAAAATTCTTCACATAGACATTCCTTGTCACTAGAAAAGATAATGTTATCCACATATATAATGACAATGAGAGTACTACTATCAATTTATCTAACATAATGTTTATTATCAACTGTACCCATGAAAAACATCATATCCCATAGAAATCCATCTAATTTGGAGTACTATGCTCTATGGGCCTATTTTAAACCCTAAAAATCGTTTCTCAACTTGCACACCATGCTACTATATTTTCCCAGAAAAAAACCATCAGGTTGTTCAATGTATATATTTTATTCAAGATCTCTATTTCAAAATAAATATTTCACATCCATTTGATAAACTTCATAATGATTGTGTGCTATAACTGCCAAGAAAATTATAATGGTTTCGAGTGTTTCTACTAGTGAAAATGTTTATTCAATGTCAACTCCAGCCATTTTTAATATGCTTTGCATACAATCTTGTCCTTTTTTCTTGAAACTACTCTTTTCTCATTTATCTTATCACTAAAAACCCACTTGGTGACAATAAAAGTTTTATTCCTGGGTCACGATACAAGATCCCAAGTTGAATTATATTAAATTCGATCAATATCCTCATGCATAGCATGTATCTATTCCTCATGATCAACTCGTTCAACCACTGTATGAGGTTCAACTTGAGAAAAAAATTCATTTTGATCTTCAATTATCAATCTTCTTCCTGTTTTCATTGGAGATTGTCTATTTCCAATGATATTTTTGGTCTCAAAATTTTTATTTAATTTATTGTATCATTTCATTTTATTTGAATAAGCTTATTCATCATCCCCAGTATGTTCAGAATTGATATCAACATTGTTTGGTTCAATCTCAGTAGCTTCATCATTCTCTTTGTTCTATAATCATTGCATTTTTTACTAAACCTTTTGAATCTGCAATATTAGAAATACCAGATTTGATATTTTTTTTCAATAATTTTGATATAATTCCAATTGACTATATTTTTTATTCTTCGATTCCATCATATGTTTCCTTTACTATCATGTAGGTAGCCCATAAATATTCCTTTCAATGAATTTTCACTAAATTTTCCCAGATTAATGTTCTTAATCTTTATGATGTAGGGATATACAAAAACTCTAATTCATTTAATAGCTAAATTTCTATTGTAAAACATTTCATAAGATTTCATTTTAGTTTCTAGCCTCAAAATACACCTGTTCTATAAATGTATGGATATAAATACAACTTCTCTGAAGAAAATCATTGAGATGTTGTGTTCAAACTATATAGTCTTGCCCATATAAACTATGATTCTAATTTTTCTTTTACATACCCCATTTTGTAGTGGAGTGTATAGTGTCCTGTATTGTTGCAGGATTCCATGATTTCATGGATAGCATAAAAAATCACTACTATACTCTTTATTATTATCAGATCTCACATACATGATAAGTAGACCCATCTAATTCTCAGATTGCCTTCTAAATTTTTTGAACACTGTGGTTACCTATGATTTTCTTGATAAACATGACATTAGTTATTCTAGTGTAATCATCAATAAATGTTATGAAATATAGATCAGCTCTGGTAGAGTTTTTTCTCATTGGCTCACACATGTCTATATGAAAATGTTCGATGAGACTAGTAGATAAAATATCCACTCTATTGTGTGAATTTTGGGACAAATTTTATTTCTGACGTGTTTTACATATTTAATCCCTTTCTACTGCCAATTGGGAAATATCTATAACAATTTCAAACATCATGATTTTACAAATACTCCATTGACCAAGGAGGCCAAGTCTTGAGTGACAGAGGTTGTTTTCATTCTTCTAACTCAAATAAAAATAATTAATAGGAGGAACAATTTGAAAAAAAAATTACCAGTATTCCACTTTCCTTGAGTGATAATTCTTACATCATTTAAATTCTTGATAACACAATAATCTTATTTGAACAACATCGCATATCCATCATCGCACAGTTGGCTCACACTAAGAAAAATTTTCTTCAACCCTTCAACAAATAATACATAACTAGACATTATATTTTTTACTCTGACCATTTCATTGCCAACTCCCTTGATATTTAGAGAATAATCATTCCTAAAGATCCCAACTACTCCCTTGTGATATTATATGTTGCTTAACATTTTTATATCACAATCCATGTGTCATCAACATCCACTATTGAGAATCCATGTCTTGGTTTAACATATGGATTTCAAAAAAACTCCAACAAAACATTCATTTTTATCATTTATTATATGAATTCCATTTCCATTCATGATTTGAGTGTTTTTTCAAGAAGAACAATTAGGCACATTCAGCACTATATCCTTTTTAATCACATCTTCCACAAAATTCTTCTTAGAAGTTAAATTTGTTCTTAGTTGACAGATCAGGTGAATTTTTCATGATTTCATTCTTATTTTGTTTCGCATTCCTATTTTCAAAATTACCCCCTAGGATTATACCTCACTTTTGGAAGGTACATGTTATACTAAACCAAATATTCTTGTTTCCGAAACACTCTACAACACTAGTAATATCCAATAATCCTTGATCTTCCCCACTGATAAAATCCTTGACTTGAGGATTTTTTTCCTTTCATTCCAGATCTTGAGATTGTCATTGTAATTGGGAAATAAATAATCTTAGAGAATTTAACTCTTCCTATAGATTAGAAGATCATTTCTCACTTGCCTTTTTGCTACAAACATGTCTCAGATTTTCTTTTGGAACTGCATTGTTAGATATAGTTGATATATTTTGAGATATGGTGAGTGTTTAATTGACCTGCTTCTTTGATCCCATCATTTCACTTGTGTGTGATGATTCTTCCTTGAACTCAACAACCTTGTTGAAATATTATCTAATATTATTCAATCTGTTTTGTGTTTGAAGTCATTTAGATTAATTCATTAAATGTTCTTCATCATTGATGTGGAGCATTTCCTCCAGATATTTTACTATCTTTTCCATTTTAACTACCTTTTGTTGGTTCCTTCTGATTTCTTTTATATAAAAGGTGTATCTAATTGTATATTCTTCCTTTTCCTCTTTCATCTTTTCTATTTCATTATATAACAATCATTTATCTTTCTCGAGCTCTCAGATTTTCTTAAGAAAATCTTCTAAATAATTTTTCAACATGTGTTCTAGATCTATTCATTAACTTTCATCACCTTCACTACTGGAAGTATCAAACCCTTTTTCCAAATGATCCATTAAATTAGTTTCATCTTCTATTTGGCATCCTGATGTAGAGTCAACATCTTCTTCATTTCTTACATAGCTTCTTATTTCACATAGAAAGATATTTTTTCCTTCTTATACCAAATTTGACTGAATCTTTTGATATTTTACCCCATTTATTTTTTTGTGGTTCTTCCTCAGTCTTAGGTGAAACTAAACATTTCATATGACAATTTATAGATTTTTTTAATGTGATTACTATTGTCACATATTTTTGGTGGTTTCCCATTAACCTTAAACTTTTCATACATAAATCTCTCTAATATAATTGAATTGGTTCTGTTATATTCTTCTTTGTTATCTTCTTCATCATATTCACTCGATTTTGAAGCTTCATCCTCTCTGATTTTGATTTTTCTCATGGCCTAAAAAGTCATCTCATTTGTTATATTCTTCATAAAAATTGGGATCATACAAATTTCATATGAAATAATAATGTTATGTAATTCTTCAAGATAATGATCATATCCATCTTCCAAAGTTGATACATTGGGATCAAAACTATGAGGAAAATTCCTCATTAGTTTTTTAATGAATTGGGTGTAATAAAAAATATCATTAAAGCCCTGAATATTACTAGTAATTTCGTTGACTCTTGTGAAATAATCATCAATTGTTTCTTCTGCACCCATCTTCATATCATCAAATTTTCTCATCCAAATTTAGTATTTGGCTTCCTCGACTTCCTTGTTTGCTTTATTGCTTCTTTCCAATTTGTCCTAAATATCTATCATTTTTGAGTCCCATAAACATTGTATATACTTTTTCTAAAAGTTGAAATAAAAATATGATTTTGAGATTTCCCATCCACCTTCATATTTTGTTTCATAGTGAAATTCATAGTAGCTTCATCGGTAATAATAGAAAATCGAAAAGAAGACGCATCTCTAACATCATGTCCAAGAGATAGATGATATGGTAATTCCCTATTATTCCCAATATGATAATTATTTCAATCAAAATTAAGAATTCCTCTTCTACTGATAGAATTAAAATTATTCATATTTTCAAACTAGTAGATCATACAGAGGGTGCCTTGCTCTGATACCAATTAAAAAACCAAGAATAGTGAAAGATCACTAAGAGGGGGTGGGGGTGAATTAGTGATACCTTTTGTAATTTTTATTTTTTATAAATTTTCCACTTTCTGTTTTCAATTCAACCTTTATATCTATTTAAGGCCTTGATACACTCTTCAAATGATTTTTTTAAAAAAAAGAAAATAACACAAGGATTTAAAAGGTTCAGTACAAAGTCTAGACTTTGCCATGTCAGTTATTCTCCCCCACACGGAATCTTCACATTATAAGAAAATGATCTCAAATAGTAATTATTTAAAAATTCCAATTTCAAGATAGTTAAACACCATAACTTTACTACAAAATATTCTTCTTCTGGAAACTAGTTATATCAACCCATCTTCAACTTCTCTCTTTTTACTTTCTCATGTATCTGTTCATGCAGCTTCAACAAACTCTGATTGAATCTATCGGTCTTTCTCAATGATTGTGATCCCAAGTAAAGATCAGAAGCCTAAGTGTGAAAAATGCTCAGGATGAGAATTCATCCTTCTAATTGATGTCTTTTTCTAACTTAGAAGTGTTCATGTGGTGAACAAATCTTCATCAAGTTTATGAGTATGCAAGAATAATCTTCCACAATCTTCCCACTTTTTTACTTCTTTCTCAATTAAATTTTCACTCACAAAATTTTTTATTCACATATGTGTTCATGGGAAATCATAAATTCATATATTTTTATTTAGTTTTATGCAACCTGAACACCAATAGTTTTGTTCCTTTATTCCTTTTACACTGCCTATCTATTAATGCATCTTATGCCTTTAAGAGAGGATCACATATGATTATGTCATAATTTCTCTTTTTCTTCTTATGCATAAACCCGAATGGGTATCCATTGGGTTTGTGAGTTATTCATCACTACTTCTTAAGGATTATCACAATGAACTAGGAAGGCTTCACTTTCAGGTGTGTAGCACAAACTAGGGAGGTTCATCTCACTCTCTCAGTAAGGCTTCACAAATGAGTTCTTCACGTAGATTCTAAGGTGTGAAAAAAAGGTTGAGCTCATATTATTATTATTCTTCTATGTGTATATTGATTTCATAGAGAGCATCACATTACTGATTCTTTAAATATATCCTTTGATAGTGGTTTTCAGTTATCAATGGGTCATAGGATCTTCCTTCTTTGCGAATGATGGGTAATGTGTGCTCTGTTTCTTTATGGTATCTCCCTCAATTTTTTCAACACCAATGCCTCGATCAAGGGGTCTCTATTTATATGTGAGGATAGTAGCATTTGACCACATCACATTCCTAAAAGAGTCATCATTTTTATCATACATTTGAATAGAATACATCCTTAGCTTTGAAATCTACAAATGTGAGCAGAGATATACCAAATATATCGGTTAGTATTCTTTTCAACACATGCTCCTCATTACTTGTCAAAACATCATAGGCATTCACTAAGAGTCGTATGTGATTCTAAATCATAAACTTTTGATCTCAATGATGTGGCATCACAACTGAATTTGGTTGGGCCTTTATTTTTTCTTCATTTTTTGTTGCATTCATGAAAATGAAATTGCATTCATGAAAATGTAATTCTCGACATGGTATTGTGACATAGAGAAGATCAAAATATGGTGGATTTTCTCTTCAACAGTGGCAGGAAAAAAGATTACGGAGGTGTGTCTAAGCTCTCTACATCCTTTGGAATTCGGGTGGTCATAAGTTGAAGATGACTATGTGTAAAATCGATGGTTTTTGGATCAGTTCAGATAGTTTGGACATGATATGTAAGAGTTATTGAAATAGTTTAACAGTTCTGATGGAACGTGATCAGATTGAGTGGCACATATTTGTTTGTGCATATAGTAACTACACTAAGGATACCCAACATTGAAACTTGAATGCAGATCACGTTCCATATAACAGTTAAATCGCAACACATTTAGCCCAGATTACCCCTTCCCCCTCCATGATACTACCACGTACCATGTTCTACTACAGGAATTCTCTACACCATCCCTCTTTAGGCTTCAGCGCAAAACCAGGAACCAGATTTTCCATGTGCACTCCAGTGGGCTTACCCATGTCTCTATTATGCATCTTGTGGGCGGACTCAGTTGGCCTCACTTGGGTGCAGTCGACCTTATGTCCCGCATGTTCCTTGAGGTTGAGGCTGCTCGTCAGCATGCATGGTTGGTCCATATTTTTTGAGAAATAAAATTAAATACGAACTTGGTTAAAAAAGAAATGTGCAACATAATATCTAGTTCATGACCATATTTCACTTAGTATATTCCAAACTCATTCATGATTTCTCATTTCATCTTCTTTTGTTACTTTTAGAACATTAATTAAAAATCACTTTACACCTGAATTCTTTTTTATTTGTATTTTCAAATAAAATGCTTTGTTGGTTAGAGGAAACCAAAACATAAAGGGTGGGATACATATTTCAAGAAGCCAAAGAAAAAAATTCAAAAAAATCACATTATACAAGGAGACCTTGAGCCATGTCTACCCACAATTTCCCAATTCATGTTATATATCATGCCATCATCCTCACGAGACTATCGTCATCATCGGTTCGGTAACTAATATCGTCGCTATCACTGCACTATTTTTTGGAGAGCATCGCCATCATAAGCACCCCTAATCTTGGAACACCATTTATCATACACTACCTTAAATCACCATTATATAGAATGCTCTCCAAATTAATACAAAAACACCAACGATGAAGAAGACCATCAGAGACTACCTGAGTCACTGTAACCATAACACAAAGATATCACTAATGCCCATCAACTATTAGTGTCCAAAACACAGAAACCATGATGAAAAAAAGAAATTACATTCAACCCATCGAAGAACATGGCATTTCTCCAAGCCATCAACAACCTCTAGTGAAATTTAAATAAACTAAAAACCAGTACAACTAGAAACACAAATCAAACACTACTAAAAATAAAATCAACCAGCACTAAATATAAAATCTACCATCGATCAGGAGAAAGACAATAATCACCAAATTACGAGAATGAAATTTGAAAGAACCAAATCCAATGATGAACATCGCACACCGGGAACCCAAACAACCACTGAACCATATCTCCAAAAACATCAATGTTACCACTACTTCAGATTTGACCAGGATAAGAGTAGTGGAACATGAGGTTAGGTATGAATTTTGAGCATTTTTGGGGTCCAAATGATGTCATCATGGATGGAAAAAAATTGGGAGCCTTCTATGAAGAAGCAATCGGACCCCAGAAGCACCATGAGACACATCAGTTGTTGAATCGAAAAACAAAAAAATCTCATGAACCACTTCACCAAATTTAACCTAGAGAGGAACTAAGAAACTTAAGGTCAGAGCCATGGGAAGAATGACTGAGGATATAAGCAGCAGATAACCATCATCAGAAGGGAGCAGCAGAAGCACAATAGGGCACCGATGCATCGCCAAAACCACTGAGTATGATTAAGTGGGAAACTATATAAAAGGCAGTGTTGAGAGAATGAAACCCTGAGAGAGTAATAGGGAGAGGAGAGATGGAAGGAAGGAAAGTGGAGAAGCATATCATAGCTCATATGTGTCTCCAATGACACCAAGGATGATTCTAGGGAAAAACCTAAGAAAATTTAGTGTCGAGGGAGAGGGACCCCAGGAGAGTGCAGTTACATATTCCCCTTTCTCATCCCTAATTACCAACCTCCCCAAATCACATTACCCATCTTCCTTCATCCAATCAGAAACCTTTGGATGGATCTTTCATTCTCATCTTGCTATCAAGTATTTCATGGAATAATTTAAATGTTCTAAAAAATTGTCATTCAGTGACACATATATTGGAAGTTAGGATCATCTGAACAATCCTCTTGATTTATTATGGACACTCCAATCAGCATTACTTCAACCATCCATTCACAAAGAACAAATTGAATGTCATTGAAAAAAAATAAAATCACTATGCTCAACATTTATGATGGTGGTTGGTTATTTTATAAACCAATTACGGGTTGGTCTATCATAGCCATCCAAATATTTTGGTATGATTAATATAGGAAGTTGATTGTGAAGTTTATTTAATTTTTAACCAAGATGGTTATTCTATTGGAAACTGTAAATGTTATTCCATTTATAAATTTTATAGTTGTTCCATATGTATGTTTGATATTAAATTATGAATCATGTTACCTACATGAATTATTTATATATATTTAGTGATTGAGGGTATAATTAAATTAAACAAAAAATAGACACAACACGTGCAAGAATAAATGGAAAGGCATACCCCCTCCTAAGGGATAACCAACCCATCAATTCTTATATATTCATTACATGTATCATTGGACTAGTGGGAATGAAATCCCATTATTAGTATTTATATAATAACTGTATATTTATTATTTTTATTACCCTTACTGATTCATGTGTTCTCATATAACATTTTAAAATGATTTTCATGAAGTTTAATTCAGGGAAGGAACCATGAAAAATTCATGTTTAACTTCCTTTAAATTATTCCTGAAAATAAAATGTGTTTTAATTATTAAAAAATATTTGATGTAGAAAAAATGGATATTGATAATAAGTGACCACAGTCATGTATGATTTTATCATGTATGAGTTTATCATGTATGAGTTTATCATGTATGAGTTATAACCCAATTATATAAAACTATAAACTGTAATGATCTTTTGGAAAGTAATAAAATGAATTATAAAAAAACTCAAGATTATGTTATGTTAACATGTGTTTCTTTATTTTTATATCATACATGAACTAAGCTATCACATAAACAAACATCTTAGTTTTAATTCCTTCCATTCTAAGATTCTTATATGGTAGGATATTTCCCTTTGGGTGCCTTCATACATCCCCTTCCCTATTTCCTCTACAAAAAAACATTATGAATAGATTTTGTTTAGATGATGCGACATGGAAATGCTAAAATTATATATCATGATAACCATAATTAGGTGCTCTTGAGGGCATTCACTAAAATTATCTAATCCAGTACTCTGAAATCTACTATAATTATCTGACATTAATTTTTTTTTAAATTGAATCATTAGACAAGAATCAATCTACTTTGATCCAAATACATTTAGGTATATAGTTTTATAAAATTACTTCATAACCCATACAAAATAAAATATGGCAACACAAAGTGGAAACATACACATAGTATCCTTTTTTACCACAATGAAAAACATTTAAGATGTAACTTGTTTTCATTTCATGACACATCATCACCGTTTTTATCTTGAGAACTTCTTTATAAATTATCATGCTTAAAAACACTATTACTTTTTTGAAAATATTGTATGAACACAAAAAAATATTGACGTATATAATAAAATAAATAGGTAAACACTTTATTCAATGAATAAACATTATAATTTTTTTCCATTCTCATAGTAAACTTATATCTCAAAATAAACATATTATTACCCACAAAATCAAATTCACTACCAAAAGGATATCATAAAAAAATAAATCATAAATCATACAGGAATTAATAAAACAAACAAAAGTTTCGTTGAAAATATTTAAATATCATTATTATTTTTTAAATTTATAAATTTCCCTCTTAATAACCAACATAAACATTTCATTAGCTTGATATCATTTGCTAACATTGTGAAATAATAGAATTTTTGTGAAAACCATATGTAGATTATTTTAGGTAAATTGGGACAACAATTGAAAATCACTCAAAATATCACTCTTACATATATGATAACAAAACTAGTATGTTTCAAAAATATAATAATATAAACCTATAAAATGTTAACTCCACATCTTTAACGAATGCATTGGAGATCAAGATCATGCTCACCTATCATCACGAGCTATATCAGGTTCACCCAGCATCATGATAAATATTAGGATCACCTATCATTATTAAAAACTTTACATGAATCTTAACATGTAAATAATTGATGTAATCATCCATTTCCATCATCATACTCAGAAAAATATTCTTCCAACCCATAATGAATAGATATCTAGATATCCAAATATCCACTCTATTTGAAACCCTTTTGTAAAATACCAATAAAAAAGGAATAAATAATTTTACTTCAACAAAAAATGAAATCTTGTATGGGAATTGAAATAGAAAATAATAGTTATTGGTCGTCTAAAACCCGTTGACATCGTATATGTCAAAATTGAATAATTAGTTTTTCAATTTGTAAAAAAATTATATATAAAATAGGTAAACAACTCATTTTCAAAACCTTTAAATAAACTCAATAGAGATATAAAATTTATGTTATAATTCATTTATATACATATAAATAAATTCATAAAATTATTTTAAGAATATAGACATAGAATATGTGACACCTTGAACCATCTCACCCTATAAAAGTAGTCAAAAGAGTGGCCAAATGGAATCAAATATGTTTCTCCATAATCAAGAGGTTTCCTGTATACAGCGAGGGTCTATAACTGTATGGTAGAGAGACTATACCCTCATGATTATAGTGTCTCAAAATGAAATCATAATATCAATAAAAAGTAGAATCATAATAAATTGATAATAGATAGTGAAATAGTTTCTCATACAAATATCATAAATTAAAAAAAATCATAACCAATGTGATATAAACAATGATGATAAGAATGTCTTGATGATATAGTAAAGGTAATAAAAAGGATATAGAGGCTTAGAATTATACAAAATACTATAAAAAATGAAAGAAATACCAAAAGCTATCTTCTAATGTGATGTGCCATCAAGCGTCATTTATTCGTGCAGGCGAGGATCAAAATTGAAATTCCTATTATACCAAAAAAATTCAATAATGGAATAGTAAATTGGTTTTGGGGGGTCAAACCTAGGAGGATAACTAGATGATAGGTAACCAATTATTTCTGGACGTTTATATAGGATACCTAAAAAATTTTATTTGGGGTTTGGATTCAATTAAAGCTACTGAGTTTGGATTTTGGTTTGGGAAGATGTTATTGACCAGGGTCAATTTTAATGTGTGAAATAAAAAAGATAATATTGAGACTAACATGGGATAGTCTCTAGGCTGTGGTAGCAATGTGATACATCGATCAACAATTTAACATTGTAATACCAATTATATCTATGCAAGATGCAACTCTTCCTTGGTTTAGATTTAGATGACAACTTAGAATCACTATGATTAGACTATGTGGGAAAAAGTTTCCCAGGATAAGGGCCATATCCATCTCAAATCAAATTAGGTCAGGTTCATTCTTTTAAAAATCACATGTCAAGGGTTTCCTAAAAGAATTTAATAAAAAGTTATGTTTTAACATGATTACTATCCTTTGGGTTATCGTGTTTCTATTTTAAGACCCATTAAGTTCATAAAAACCATTACACTTGACCCTTAGCAAAAAAAAGATTACCATATCATGATATTTCTAATATGAATCAATGAAGTAATCACATGCATTATTAATAGATAGATGAAACACTTGAAATAGAGGAGCTCGTAATTGAGTAATTCAGAATAACGAATTTGACAATTTAAGAATTCAGAATAAAGATGTTTCCAATTGAGGAATTCAAAATAATGTAGTTTTCAAACAAATATGTTGGAAAATAAATCAGAAACGTACAATAAATTTTAAAAAACATGGAATGTGTCATGATTTTGATGTGGATAGATATCAGTGATGGGGAATAGTCTTCAAAATGGAAGACAAAGATGAAAATGATGAATAATCGATGCCGAAAAATAAACAGCACTTGGATTTCATTAAAACAAAAAAAATTATTTGATTAAATATGGAATGTATGATTAATAGAGAAGAAATGGAGAGAAAATGAATGGAAATATTTTCTACCAAGACGTTCATCTTGAAGCCATCCATGGTATCTATATAAATAGATGTATAATTACACAACATGTAAATTAATCATTTTTTGTAATCTTGATACAAATATTTCTCCATGTATCTTTTATTTGTTGATATTCATGACCAATATATTTTTGATCCAAAGATAATGTATTATTTTATGATGTGTAGTCTTTTCCTGACATGTTAAATCATCATGACATGAACTTTTACCGAGGTGTGGAATTCAAAGTTTACACAAATTATACAGGAGATTCACATCATGTTTTTCATGACCTGTACACTATCATGGGTTGTTCTATCATTTAAAAGGTATTATATGAATGATGTATGCACAGAAAGTATGTTATTCATATCATGTAATGTCTATCATGGCCCTTTATGAAAGAACTTGATTTGTATTCTTAAACATCACCTTTCATGAAAAATTAAAACAAATCCATGGAATTTTCAAATAAATTATACTAAAAGAATAAAAATATGAATCCAAATGATATATATATATTAATATCATAAAATTCCTCCACAATGGAATATTTTTTAGTCCCCATGGAAATACTTGTCAACGATGATTTCAAAAAGTAAAATAATTCTTAAATGGGAAACATGCATTGCAACCATGTTAAATAAAACTAAACATACGAATAAAAATTCAATACAATTGAATTAATCACCTAGTGAAAATAATTAATACCTTGTAGTTTAGTTCATTCTCCAAATTATTTATTTCTTTAACTATAATTTTATATATATTCAATAGAAACTATACAAGTTTTTAAAATAATTACACTTTAAGATTTCCCTCATCACTAAAGGAAAATTTTCACAAGAGTTAGTGACATACAATAAAAAGATTTTCAAAACCATATGCCAGAATTTTTTCTAATATCTACACTTTTTAAAGAAAACGAAAACCTCCATAGTGAGTGATTTGATAATATGGTTCAAAAGACTATGGGGTTAAGGGTAGGTGAGAATGTTATAAAAATAATTATCAAGATGAGGGTAATCTCTATGGTATAATGCATGATAATTTTAGAAAGATTAATGAACATACTCATCCAGGATAAAATGGATCTACTCCAACTACTTAATGTGGATCCATTAATATATCAACTAAGTATAAAAATGCACCATGTCCTTTTTTTATTTTTAATTATAATTCAAAAATAATGTATAGGCTGGGTCACACATTTATCCCCTAACCACATATAATCATTCATTGGATTCAATGGTTTGGTATTGGTGAAGTTTAAGATTTGTAATACAGAAACCACTACATTTTCTTCATTTAACATAGGTGGTGTCGAAAATTGGAAAATTAATCATGGACCACAGCATGGAAATCTAGTAAAAGATCTATATTATATATATGGAATAATAACATGCCATTTTTAGCCGCATCAAAAATTCTTCCATACTTGTTCAACGTATAATCATACATCATGCTTAGAGTAGTGTAGAAATTGATAAGGGACTTGAAATGGCTACATCCTAAAATTGTTATTCATAGATACTATAGGATAATGAAGGACTGATACGAATATGGGTCTCATGAAAATCTCTCTCAACATAGATTGACTCAATCATATAAAAATATATTTTGTAAATACTATTTTGAATGAGAACACATTCAGTTTTATGATAGTTTTACATGCCCCAAGTGTATCTCATTAAATATGCTCAAATAAGAATACAAAATTGTAATTCTAAAATACTATCTAGAATGGGAGTAGAAAAAGTAACTAGAAATCACATAGTGTATAAATTTTAGTAATAATCCAATCAAAACTAGTGTAATGAATATAGAAATATAATTAATGTACTAAACTTATTAATCATGATAAAAATTACAATCACAAACACAAGTGGATTTCAGTAATATCCCACCATAATTTTTCTTTTTCATTTTAAATGGTGAAATGTGTTTCTAAGTTTAAATAATGTTTTCAATGAAAAATATATCCTAGATCGGGGAAAACAAGTTTATTCAATGTGAATAATAAGGAAATTTCCCAAAATAATCCCACAAAATTTAAATGAGATAATTTCTGTAGATTCCTAGAAAGCATCATGGGATAGATTTCAATAAAAACATGCACAAAAAAATGGTAATTTAAAATTGTAAATACAGAATCAAGAGATCCTGGTGAAGAATGGAATTCCATGGGGAACCATGATGGAGTATTATTGGAGGTTGTGAAGCTTGAAAAACATATCAGAAAACAAATTCCCAAGATAAATCATTATTACACAGGGTTAAAACAATTTGAATGTAAAAAAATTGAAGGTGAATAGAGTCAATGTAGGAGAAAATAGCTAAGATAAATGTAGAAATGTGATTACCGTGTAGTTCTAGGATGACCTAAAAATGATAAATATACTAAAATAAAATAATATATCTTATGAATAAGGATAAAAAGAAAGAAAAAATACGAATTTACTCACATAATGTACTTGAAAACGTCATCATCCATATAGATCAAGAAAGGGGTTAGTTAAAGACATCGATTTTCTTAGAAGTCTACTGACTCCCATATGAATATGCTATTGGGTCATTGAGATCACATGTATTCATTGTGGGATTAACCAAAAAAATGGAAATATGATCATGATTATCATGAGATAAGAATATAGTCCATGATCATCGTAATAGATACCATTACTAAGCATAGATCTCAAGTGAGAGATCCCCATGCTAGCACTCAACATCAGACAGATGTGGAGACATCCAGTTTAGGAGTTAAAATTGCGGTTTTATTGGAACAATAATCATTGTGGAGGCATAATATCTATATATGAAAATAAAAATTCATAATTAAAAAAATTCAATTCCTGAATAGTAGTATACAATTGTATCTCATCTATAAATGTGAAAAACTGAGTATAATAGGTAATCATGGATACAAAGGGAACAAAAAAAATATCTAGATATTTTATAGTAGGTGGGCTAGTACAAGTAAAAAATATGACTAAGGAGAACTATTTTCATCCACTACATCTTAATTACCATCTGGAATAATCGGTATCTTAATGTGGCCATCTCTATCAATGTACTCTAAGGACACATGCATAAGATCATCAATGACCTCTAAAGGGGTTGTATTCATAGAAGAAATCATAGTGGATAATGGAGGCGAGGTGTTGATCATGATTGTGGGCATGTGTTTGGTAGTAGTTTCAATAAATGACACATCAATAGATAGTGGGATGGCTTAGACATTTCCCAAATGGCCTACTCTGAAAGAAAGGCCCTCTGGTCTACAGTCTTAGTGAGCACTGTGGGAATATTGGATGAAGTGTCATAGTTTAGAGGTATAGAGGCAGATGTTGGGTCAATAGTGGGTTTTTGATGAAATTCAGTAGGGGTTGGTGGTGGATCTGGTATAGTATTTAATAATGGTGTAATGAAGAAGATTTCCAGGTGGTCGTAAATTAAAAGCAGGTTCTCTAGAATATGCCAGTGCATAGTCTATAGATATATAGGGGTAGTATGGGATGTATGATATATGGGGAATGTTAGTAGTATAAACATATGGGAAAGAGGTAGTGTAAGGGGAAGGTATGGGATCTGTAAGTACGGTTGAATGATGGTGTGATAGGAATTTGGCTGGAGCAATAGCTGGGGTGGTGGTAAAGGATGGGGTGGGGTAGACTATATGATATCTAGAAACCTCATTATCTACCTCAAAAAAATCCTCAATACCACTGACATATGTCATCATCTTTCTTTAGTATCTCCATAATATAGTGTAGGAGGAAATAAATCAAATTCCTTAGGTCGACGAATGTGAGGGTAAGGGTTGTATAAAAATTGATGATAAGTTTGTCTAAATGGGTGAAGAAGGACCCTGCCAAATGCATTCGTCAAGTCCAATTCAAACTTTCCTTAAAATAAAAGGTGAACTCAGATGCCATGTTGATGGGTGGGCTACCCTTGTCTAAGGATTGAATCTGGATTTTCATCTAGCTTACAATCATGTTAGCCTCTGTACAACTTTGACATTAACGTATCAAGGCTCAGTGAAGGATCCATAGTGAATCACCTAACATGTGGGTGGACATCATTGTATTAAGATCATGGAAGCACTGAAATTACCTCAGAAGAATCCTCCAGAAACTTTTTTTATCTGACATTATTTTCTCAGGATAAATTGTGTAAAAGATTGGGGAGACAATGATGTTAGAGGAGTAGAGGCTGATTATGATTCCAAACTCATCATTATAGATCTCATGGGGTTTTCCACCTAGTTGAAAAGATAATTTTCTACGGCATACTTTAATGTTTCTTAGAACTCAAGGAAAATATCCCCAATGGTCTCCTCATGCATGTCAATTATTGGGGATATGTGTAGTCTTTCAAGGAGGTGGGAGACCCCCTTGCTGGTCTGGAGATGCACGAGCACAAAAAGATCCAACATATTAGTGGTCATCATAGGATTATCTGGAATGTGATCCAATCAGACCTATTTCTCTGGTGCAGATAGGAGAAATGTGGTGTAGTGATGGGGATGGGAAGTTCCCTCTGACCCACTAGAGGTTTAATGTTTCGACGCAGTGGCTGAAGGAATCACAGAGGTAGAAGCAGTACTGGAAGTGGTTTATGTAGAGTGTGAGTTAGGTGGGGAATCCCTCAAGTGATTTATCGGAGGTGGATCCTCACACTCAGGTGCGTGATCAGCAGGATGGGTACATACAGTGTTTCTATGGTCAATTTCACATCCGACTGAATGAGGAGGAATAAAGAGGAGCATGGTGGAGGAGGGTGATGGAGGTGCAACAAGGGAGAATAGAGGGAGATAGAGCGATAGAAGGTGGTGGGTAGGGCATGATGGAGTGATGAGTTATGAGAAGTGGGGGGGGGGGATAGGTTGTGAACTCTAGGTTTAAAATGTTTAAAGACCCCTAAATATTCCACATCTGTTAAAATTATACAATGTGAAATTCTTAAATATTTTGATTTTTTGATGTGATAGTTAATTTTTTTTTATACACTATAACACATGTAATTGGGTATCCTGGACCCTATTTATTCAAGGTATTTGTTTCCTTGATTCTCACAAGCCATCCAATTTTCCTAATCTCTACTCTACCCTATTCTATCCTATTTTTCATATCATGGGTTTCCTCCTAGTCATCGCTTCATTTTACATTGTGATATAGAATTGGTCTCACATTGATGAATATCAATGTAATAATCCCTCATGAAATATTTCATGGTATATATACAGTCGTTGGACATTAACATTGAAGGGTGGTTCAACACCAGTATAAATGTCAATGGACTCATAGGGAAATACCAATATGACCGTGAAGAATAAATACCATCTGGATTTTATATTCCTTGGGCAATGTTTCAATCGATAATTGGATAATATGATCTGATCCCTTGGTTTAATGATACATCATGTGATTCAATGTTCATTCAACTTCTTGGTCAATTCTTTATAAACAATTGAATTCTCATAATCATCATTTATTATTTCTTCTAGTTCATCAATCTAGAGTATCATGAATTACCGAGCTTTTGAGCATCCATATTTAATTTCATAATATCCCAATATGAAGGATACTCTCATTTTATCAGTAAATGGGATGGATTACCATATACTAGGTAAAATAGAGTAGTGCATATTGGTGTTTTTTACAATATGTGACATTCCCAGAGTAAAGCATCTAAATTCAGGATCCATTCCTTTTGAATTTTCCTCATAGTTTTTTCTATGATTTATTTTGATTTCCTATTATAAAACTCATCATTTCTTCTTATTTGTGGGTGGTAGGGTGTTCCGGTGTTTCACCAGATTCCATACTTCTTAAGTGATCCAATGAAAAAATTATTGGTAAGTCAGTGTCTCTATCAATAATGAGTAACTAAGAGAATCCTAATATTGAAAATATATTTTTCTTTAAGATGTTCATGTCCACTTTTTCCATTTAATGAGTGGTTTCTTCAGGCACCACCCATTTTGAGATGTTATCAATGCTAGATGGGATATAGAACATTCCATATGAATTATGTAATTGACCCATAAAATATATTCCCCACACGTTGAAAACTTCGACTTTCCTAATTTGGGTTTCAAGAATTTCATTTCTTTATTTACTAGTTTTAGTTCTTTGGAACTTATAATATATTCAACAAGTGATTCTTGAATTGTGATGGAGTGTTGGACAAAACAATTAAATTTACAAGATTTTTCCTAGTGTGTGTTTAGGTCCATGGTTCCATCCAGTTGGTGACATGTGACACATATTTATCCCATATTGTATTTTATCTTCGAGGATGAATCACTACATTAAACCATTATCATAGAGATGAATATATGTTAACCCTTCCCAGTAGTAGTGTAATACATCGACCAAAATTATCTTATATATCGGTTAAGAGATGTATTAAAAGAGTTATCCCATCGAGAAATGTCGAAAAATCACATGTATACCATCATGATTATGTTGAATAGAGTTTCATTGGAGAAGTCCACCACTATGTCTGGAATATCATTATCCTTTATTATGGGTTGTGGGATTCCAAATAGATGATAAAAAATAACATTCCCCATCCCCTTATCTTCCTTTATAAAAATTTAAAACTCTTGAAGTAATAAGATCCAATATATATTTTATGTAATGGAATCCTTTTAACACAACAAGTATTTAAGGGTAGGATGGCCAGTGTAGATAATGAACATGGAAAAACACATGGTATGAGTGAATCTTATTGAAATCATTGAAAAATATTAAGAGTTTTATATATATAGTTTTTTAGTATAATGGAGTTTCATTAAGTGTGTGACTGGCATAGTAGATGGTAAAAATGGCGTGTCTAACTCACTATAGTAAAACAGATCCTAAAGGGAATTCACTAGTGTTGCATATTAATTGGATGGGTTTGTCCTAATCTAGTGATATTGTAACAAGTGTTAATAATTATGTATTCTTTAATAAATTTAATGTCCACCGAATCTCTTCAGGGAACTCTAAAGGAATATCCTTTTATTAAAGTTCTTTCAAAGGGTGGGCTACTTCTAAAAAATATTTATTGAAGTGGCGGTAGAATCCTACATGGACCAAAAAGACCCTTCTTCATTTTACTGTTGATGGATCATGTAAGTCTTTGATAACTTTTTTCCTTTATTGATCAACATCCATGAAATTATTTGATATTTTTTCAATTAATATTCCCTTTTTTACCATAGAATTGAATTTTTCTTAACTTATAACTAGGAAAATTTATTCGCAGCATTATAGAGATAATTATATATTTCTTAAAAATTCCTCGAAAGATCATAAAAAAAATTAAAATATAGTCCACAAATATTTCCATGAATTCATCTTAAAAATCATGGAATGTATGGGTCATGATCATTTTACTGATCTCCAATGTATTAAATATATCGAATGACATGCAGATGTTAGAAAAGGTACCCAATGGACCCTCGAAACCCATTTTATAGTAGTCATCTAGGATGACTACAATTTTATATTATATAGAATATTCATACATGAAATAGTATAATTTAAGTATTTATAGCCTCTCTATCATATGATCCATGATAAGAAATGGGAAATGATATTTTTGTGTTCTTGTATTTATATTTATTTAATCCATGCATACTATCCTTCTAGTGATGGTTTGCATTGATATATGTTCATATTCATCATTTTTCATAACTTTGAGGATGCCTTTTATTGGAACGATCGGTACAAGACTCACCCACTCACTATAAAATATTTCAAATATTATTATGACATTAATAAGATTCAATACATCTTTCATAACAACCACTTTTATCAGTGTGGTGAATCACCTCTAGGGAAATTATTTTAGTTTCACACCTTCTTCTTGTAAAATATAATGTCTGAAATAATTGGGATGATTACTTTGATATCAGCCACTATTCAGGATAATTATTTAATAAGTTATTTTAGGAATTATATCAACTTTTCCTTTTATGTCTGTTTTAGATACGAGATGATGATTACTTGTAGTACTTCTTTCATCTCTGATAATGAGTTCATGAGTGGTCTTGGGAGATGGTTTATCTCTTGTGTAAGTGGTTGGATGTCTGATGGTGTGAATGATGTATAGTGTACCTTGTCATAGATTCTGTGCAGTTCACTTACTCATATTTATAATCCTCATTTTCATATAGATAATGTATATAACAACCATACTTGATGGTCATGTAGTCATTATTCTATTTATTGAGAATGATAACTTATTAGTTGAAAGAATCATCTCTTGGTTTAGCAGCCTTCACTAGATCTAATTTTTATTTCACCAACTATGAATAATAATATCCCCTAATTCTAGTCATGAAGTTCCTTTATGGTGGATAGAAATGGTCCACCTAGTATAATAAGAAATTACCCTTCCTCTTCTATGTCAAATCTGATGATGTTCATTGTAAAATTGAATTTTCCAAAATTATCTAGGGAATCCTCAAGAATTCCTCGACGATACATAAAATAACAGTCAAAAATATGAATTTTCACCCTTATTTGTTTTAATTCTCCTACTCCCATATTCCATAATAAAATATTTGGTATGAGGTTAATGATGGATTGTAAATCACACAATGCTCTTTCGAAGTTTCTTTTCCACTATGATATATGGGGTTGATAAACATCAAGGGTCTTCATCATTGGTGTAATCTTCTGATGAATAGTGAAATATCATTATTAATTTAGTGAGATGACTGCCAAGTCTTCCATATACCTATTGTTTGAGATATTTTCAATTAGTAATTTTATATAGGAAGTAATTTGAGTTTTCACTTTAATAAATGGTATGTTGATAAGATTTTTTTTGAAAATTTCTAAAAACATCTAATATTGGCATTCAGTTTTACATTGTCTCATTATTTTTGAGAAGGTGAGAGGTGTTTTCTATAATGGTGGTTCTATGAAGATTTCTGATTTAGGATTCCCTTGAATCAGATATTTTTTAGGAGGTTTTGATTCCAAAATTTTCACCATAATAGTTCCAATTGTTCTTTTTTTCATCAACCTTAATGTGTTTTTCATGTTTCTTAGGATCATTTGGATTCTATTCTTTTTATTCTTAGGAATTCTAAATATAAAATACATTTTATTTCTTTATGGAACCTTCCTTCGATTCTTATTTTTGAAATGTATTAGTATTGAAAACAATCTTTCTTGGTAACCTATCTAATAATGACTAAAATATTTGAATCATTTGGTGCTCATTGTTTTAAAGAACCGGCCTTTTATTTTACATTTTTGTCTCAAACTGTTTATTCTCATATCTCTATTTTGTAAAAAATGTGGGAGAAATTCTCCAGCCTAAATTAAATATATAGGGAATGTTGGGGTATTCTTTTTGGAGTCTGTTTAAAATTTTCCTAGGCTATAGGAAGAAAATATGGTTGGGTAATTTGTTGTGGTGGTCGATAAAGAAAATATGTAGGTTTCTATCCAATAATTCCTTTGTTAAAGGGTTGTTCTTTACCACTTCTTTGTTCATAATAACCGTGATTATTTTTTTTGTTTATTTAGAGTTGTCCTCTGTTGATAGAATTGTTATGGTTGTTAGAATTTTTGGATTTATTGATTGTAATTAACTTAATAAAGATATTAGATTTGAATTTTACTTAAAAATAAGTTGTATTATTGTTATGGGTGTGAGCCTCCACAAATCTCACTATATTTAATCTACATCACAAGAACATGAGGGTGTGGTGGTTCAACAGGTACCTAAAAGGATTCCATCTTCTTAGTAAGGGCCTCATGTTTTTCTAAAAGATTGGTGTTTATTTTAACTTAGTGGATTCCACATTCAGGTGGTCCATGATCACTATACAATATATTTTAATTTTAATAAATATTTTTTTAGAATATATTCACCTAAAAATTAGTTTTTTATCACTACCCCACCATCAACGGTGACATCTACCACGATATGAGTAGTAGTTTGAAGGCCTTGCAATATTGCTTATAGCTGAAGCCACACATCAAGTCCATGACTTGGGAACATTCAAGTAAGCTCATTGATGTTATTATAAGCCTACCTAGATGACTCTATGTCAATATATGAAATTTTATGGATGTCCTTATGGACCATTTATGTTTTTACCAGTCGTAAATAATTACTAAGGAACATCATGGATTGTTTTTTTCCTAGTTCTGATTGAGTGAGAGATTATATTTATGTCCAATTCATGGATTAGTCACACAAGTAAAATAATAAGACTCACAATATAATGGAATTAGATGAAACTCCCTAGTTATCAATGATATCACAAACATCTAGGAAATTAGAGATACACTTTGGAGGATATTCTCTCTGATGTATCCTAAACTAGCCTATATTTTTTGATCATACTGATGAGTCAAGGTTTGATTTTGAATGTATTTTCCTAGAGAGAAGGGTGAACAAGTATTGGTGAAGAACAAATAATTTAAGAGAAACTATAATAAATGATGGTGAACTCCTACACCAAGGGTTTAACACATTTTAGTTTAGGTGGAACATTTACATGGTTGGTGGATTGAGGCTCATAGGATTATTGAGGTCAGCCATACTTGGATGACAATGTGAATAAATATATCTTTTAATCTTAGAAATGAAAGTGAGTAGTTCATGATCTAGAGGTATCAATGAATTATTTATGGGGCCTTGACACATTCTCAAGTGTCAAGATAATGAATGCCACAATGACATCCAAAATAAATAATGAAAAATGGAAATGGAAATGGGGGACTGGTGATGAAATACTACATTTGTAATGAAGGTTCTTGTATGTAAGAAATATTTTGCATCCCCAAAAATGATACCCAAATGTGACATGCCTCCACATGTTCCTTAATTCATGTGCGTGGAGATCAGATTAAAAATTTCATTTATCTCAATCTACACTTTCTATAGTGGAATAATAAAGCTGAAGTGTAGGGTCAAACCTACAGGGAGAAATTGATTAAATTTAACTAGATATTTCAAAGCCTTTATATAGGAGTCCCAAAAAATTTATTTTTATTTCGTATTCATTTAATTATACTGATATTGTTTTTATATTTAGGAATAAGATAAGGATTGTGGTTTATTTCATGGATTTTGGTTAAAAGATAATATCATACCTAACATGCGATAGTAATAGGGCATAGGCTGTGAAGCGATTCATAGATCACTAATTGATCATGGTCAAACCAATTATATCTGTATATGATGCAAATATTTCATCACATTATTATAGATGGAAACTTAGATACATTATTACTAACTTCTATTATAGAGTTTTTTTACTAGCTATTGGCAATATGTTTTTGAAATCAAATCATTTCAGGTTCACTCATTTAAAATTACCATTGTCAGGGTTTCATAAAATAATTGAATAAATAATTATTTCTCACTGTAATCACTAACCTTAAGGTTACCATGTATACGTTTAGTGATTCCATATGTTCATAAAAACCCTTACACTAGAATCATGACCCAATCTGTTTAGATTCTCATGATGGTGCTAATAAAAAATAGAGAAATAATCATAGGAATTCTTAGCAGAGATGTTAAATAATGAAGTTCATAAATGTGGAATTGATAATAAAGTAGTCTGTAATTGAGTAATTAATAATAAATCATTTTTAATTGATTAATTCAGAATAATGTAGAATGTAATCAAATTAGATGTCAAATAAATGAAACACTTAATTCAAAAGGTAAACATGTAAGAATGTGGATCATATTTGATGTAGAAAAATAATGGTAAAGGATAATAGTAGTCAAAAAAACAATGAGTAGATGAAAAGAATGATTAACTAATTTAAAATAATAAAAAAATACATTTATTTGATTAAAATAGAAAAATAATTTGAGTATAGATTAAATAGAAATGAAATAATGAGGAAAACAAGAGAGAATCAGGAGAAAATTGATTTGCAAGATGTCCGTCCAATGGCTATCCAGGGTATGTACCTAAAAAGATGGATAATGAAATGATTTGTAAATTACTCACATTTTGTAATATCGATCAAATTATTTATCCGATTATCTAGTATCAGGCATATTTCATAGCCCAAATATTCAAGATCTTTATATATTGAATTTTTTCACAACATGTAGTATTTTCACGACAAGCTAAATCTTCAGGACTTGAATTTTGAGAACATATTTTTATCTGATGATTACATGACATGTATTGAAGATTCACATCATGTATAATTTTCAGGAATAGTAAATTCTAATGGGTTATTACATCCTCTTGTATACATGTTTCTAATGATTCATACATGTTGTGTATTTGCTTCATGACATGCAACGCCTATTCCAGGACATTTTAGAAAACATTTCCTTTGGATTTTTGCAAATAAAATTCAACAAAAAGCAAAAAAAACCTAGTGAATTATCCAATAAACAATGATAAGATAATAAAAAAATGAATCCAAATGATATATATATAAATTAATATTATCACACAACATTAAGAAAATTAGATCATTCCTCTACTCCTGAAAACCATCTAATAATAGATAGATTAAGCATCCATAATATGATACTTTCCTTTTTACATTCATATACCCATGAATCCTATCTGTGTACCAATCAGTGGCTCAAATAGGGTGTGTGATATACATAGTAGGCCCCCACCAATGGAGAATAATCAATATAGTCCATGAACATATAAATAAGATGTTTGACTAGAGGGAACAAAGTCATTGATTCTTTTAGGGCATTGATCATTTTAGAATTTTTGTATCCCAAAATACACAAGGTAGAATTGTGTAACATAGAAGTAATACATAGTCAATACAAAATAGATTGGGGAATATAATTATTAAAACTCTTGACCAATGGTCTTCATGTCCCAATATTGTTTAATTTTATTTTATTAATCAAATTATATGATAAAAATTGATGTATTAATATGTATTCAAAAAATAATAAGATGGGGGGCCGGTTTGTAGGGTAGTTTTACACAATAAAATAATTCAACTTTGATAGTAATAATAATAATCCTAATCATCTTCACATCCATTAAATTCTATTGAAATGATAAACAATCAATCCCAATCAATCTACCCTAGAATCCTAATTCATCACAGTATAAAAAATTAAAATAGATAATGTTGATTATGTTCATATATCTAAAAGCTAAAGAATAATTAAATTCAATATTTATGGATAAATTATCTACACCATGTTTGTGCTTTTTCACTATTAATATTATTTTTACATGAATAAATGATGAATAAAATAAATGTGCATTGAAAAAATGATAACATTGAATAAAAAATATTATGAGCAAAGGAAGTCAAGATTTTTTGTTACACGACCCCTTTAACTGATTCCACTCTCACCTATGGGGTTTAACCAATCATTGTATAGTGATAATGTGGGACGAATAATAAATACCCATATCATGGATATTTGAAAAGAATAAACAAAAAGGAAAAAAGAAATGATATTATAATTAAACTACAGTTCATTCAACATTATAATGAAATCTAGAAAATAAGAACTAAAAAAACTATATATATTTGAAGAATAAAATCTAGGCCGAAAAGATAGAGGAATCCTTCAAAAGATTGAATCCCTATGCATGGAATAAATATCAATTCTCCTAGTCATACCATGCTATTTATAAGCTTATATGTCACCCTCCATCTTCCTTGGAAAAATATTGTTATTTAATTGTTTTTTTGGGCCAAAACAAATATCCCCCACCAAAGATATATAAAACTAATATTTTTTTGGGACTGTCTATGGCTTTCATGTTTTTTAGTGTTTTCACTACGTGTAATGTTCGGGGCCAAAAACGATGATTCCTCTCACTCGTCGTCTTGATCTCTGTCTCGTTGATGCCCTAGATCCATCTCGTCGGGTCTTGATCCCCCCTCCCGATAAAAAGGGGGGCTCATGTTCATTGGTGTCTGGGAGAAATGCCCTGTCCTCTGATCATTCTCTACCCTTACCCAAGATTTCTACTTCTCCAGAAGTCCCAGAAATCATCCGGGAGGCACTGTAGTTATCTCTACTTCTGGAAGGGATTAATAGCGTATAAGATCTATGAAAATATACCCTAGCGTCTTGATGTCATCCTCATCGACCCTCAGTTGAATTCTTTACTCAGTTTGTCTCCAATTCATGAAATCTTAATGAGAGAGCGGTCGTTGGGTTACTTGACCGAAGACACATAATGGTGTGTTTTGGCTCGGAGAAAGATTTAGTTTCTGCTTGGTCCAGGGCTCCTCAGAGGTGCGGTGAATATTACATCTTTTTATTCCGGTGGAGCTTTGATTTTCAAATGCGGCAGGATCCTTCTTTTGTTGAAACATGGGAATGTAACCCTAGTCTTCTGCTTTCGTTTCAAAATCCTTCTATTCTATGTGCCATTGGTAAAATGATTGGGAGGTATTTATGCTCGGATCAATAGACTGAGTCTATAGGTCACCCAATTTTCTTGTCGATCTTTATTGAGGTTGACATCACCAAGCCGCCTTTGCATTGTGTCTAGATTACCGATTGGAAGGAATTCCGCTGGATGCAGGAGGTTGTCTTTGAATCGTGGATGAAGTTATGTATAGGATGTCGACGGTTTGGGCACCTGGAGGCCGTTTTACACAGTCGTAAGGTGGGTGTTATCTCACAGGTGGTGGAGATGCAGTGCAGTGGTGGCCATGATCTTGGTGTTTATGAGAGGTTGCCTCCGGTAGTTTTGAAGGATGGATTTGGGGCAGCTCTGGTTAGGTCTGGGAATGTGAATGGGGATCTGAATCCTCTTATAGAAACTGCTGGTGGTTCTTCTGGGAAGAGATCTCGGTTGTAGTCTTCTTGCACTGATATGGAACTTGTAAGGATAATTCTGATGGGACGTTGGAGAGGGATATGAGGCAAGGTCTCATTGCTGCTATGTCCAGTCCAATTTGTAGTATAAAGGTAGTGCAGGTGTATTTGAACCAAACTATGTTGCAGGTTTTTGACAGGCTGAAATGTGACCTTGGTGTTGAGTTCCAATCTGCAGTGGATGGGGCATGCAATCTACAGTTGGTTTCTATATCTCAGGAGTGTTTGGCCAAATCAGCTTTGAGTTCTATGAATATGGGTACCCCTATGACCTGTAATCGTTTTGAGAATCTGGAGTCTGAGGAGCTTCCACTGATGTTGGAAGGTCCACAAATGACTGAAGGTGGGGTCTTGCATGATGTTGTCACTAATAAAGGAGGAGAAGTGGAAGAGATAGTGGAGAGGGAGTCTTCTGTTGATCCTAGTATATCTCATTATGGGGAAAACATGAAATATCTAGAAATGATTGATACTAATAGTCATATTGAGAATGAGGAAGGAGCAAGTGATGGTTTCTAGGATGTGAATGTCTCTGGAAAATGGGGGGATCTTTTAGATAGTGAAAAGGGGAAAATTAGTGGCAGGACCTGATTCTCTTATAGTGAGATTGTTCTGGGAGGGAAGAAGAGTGTGTCGGGGAATAAGAAAGTGGGGACTGCTCCACCAAGAAGGAAGAAAATGAAGGATTACTGTTCTATGACAAAGCTGATGACTACTAGGTCCTCTGTCAGCAAAGGAAAAAATAGTGCAGTCCTCTGAGGAGTTCATATATTCACAAAATTTAAATCTTAGAAGTAAGTATGTCAAGACATTGGCACAATATGACAGCTCAGAGTGGGTGTCAGCTACTGCAGATGAAGCAATGGATCATAGTTATGTGGATGGGCATGATTTATATGATATGTAGCTATTTTCAGGGCTTGTTTTGTTTTCATTGTGTAATTTTCATTTATTTTAATAAATGATCAGAGACATTGTCTCTTGCTGATCCTTCCTGGTAATTATCGAGGCCAAATTTTTTAGGGCTTTCAATGGATTCATGACTTGTATACTTACAAAAATTGTAATTTTTTACATCATGTAAGGTTTACACAATTTGTAATTTTTTGGGCCAAAAACTACAGTATTTTATTTACTTCATGTCATATACTTCTTACATTCCTAGTAATGTAATAATGTTGCGTACTGTTTACATGACATTTAATGCAAATTCTTAGAACAAGAATCCCCATTTTAATCTGGTTCACTAGTGTATAGCCTCCAAAACATCATGTGATTAAAAAACATCATGGTAAACAATCATTAAAAGGTAATATTTTTTTATTTGGATTTAATCATTTGTCCTATCTTCATCATCAATTTCTTTAGTCAAACCGAGTTCCCTAATTTCCATTATTTCCTTTATATGTTTTTATGTTTCGTTCCATCCAAAAGAATACAGAAAACACTAATAATAGGTGATAATATCATATTCAATAAATAATTATTCAAATAATATTCATATAAAAACACATGAATAAATAGAAAGAAACTAGACATAGAACATTGTCCCAGAGTCCACCATGAATCATATCATTATAGGGAATAATTACGTCGCTTGGAATTACACTTAATAGACGCAAAATAACTAGTACATCAAGAATATAAGAATCTAAATTAATCCAAACATGTTCATTGGTTTTGTATAAGTTTCAATTTTATTTATTTTATCAATTAATTTATTGGAAACCCAACAATGTCCATGAAATTCCGTATAAGGAACCCATATATCACTCCAGGTGTAAGATAAAACCATCACCCAACATGCCAATCCATTGAATTTACTATAGGAAAACATGTATCTCTCTAGTCATTGAATAAAATAAATGAACTCTATGTAATTACTTGAGGAAACCTTTAAGGATCCTCATTCTCACTCATGGAATAAAATCAATCACTTCTCTATGTGTCTGTCTTTGACTGAAAATAACCATTTTTTAATTTTGTAGAAGAAAAGAACAAAAGTATCATAGGGGTCTAAAAAAATGTAGGCCAAGAGCATAATTAACCACATGTTTCAGTCCCTCCCATGGGAAGGACCCAAAAATAGTGAACAAAACCATAATATGATTCGCTGAAGCCATATATGCGAAGAAGTATGCAACCTTGTTCCCCTCCCGCCATGTATGAGTGACCTCGGTGTGATTCCCCAATTTTTGTTTAGACTTCCTGATGAGGTACTCTATTTTCCTTGGAGATGATCCTGAGCCGGATAATGCTTTATATAGGATGAGAGAATCTGTTTCCACCTTGTTGAGCAGAATTTCTCTCCGATTACACATCTCCAAACCGGTATCCATCGCATGGGCCTCCACTTTAAGAGCATTGCCCCTGCCGTAGAAACCCAAAAAGGATGCAATAACAACCCCCTCATGGTTCCTGATTACACCTCCTCCCCACATCTCTCCCCAAAAGACCCATACGTGTTATGTTTCGGTCCACTGGGAAGAGGAAGCCATCGAACCCAGTTCCCCTGCCCCGAGCCATTTCTCTGATTGGGAAAAAAGCATTTCGAAGCCATGGAAGTTTCTGATGGTGCGCCATGACATGCAGTGCATAGATGAAGTTCTTGTAGTAAATTCCACATTTTGAAGATGACGGAGGTGTGAGAACCACACAGATCCTTATGCCTTGCCTCATTCATGGTCGTCCATAGGGTCCAACACCCTGCCAGAAGAAAGATAGTCTGAGGTTTTCTATCACCACCATTGTCCTCAGTTTCTCTAAACTAGCCCCTGAAAAAAACCTCATGTGACCCTCCCTCCCTGCTCCATCCCACATATTCCCTAATGGCTGCCACACCCAAGAAGCCCATTCACTATCCAGAAAGAGATGCCCCACAGATTTTGGCTTGGGTTTGCTGCAACACCAACACTTGGAGGAAATACTCACTCCCATGCACTGAATATTTTCCTCATTGGGAAAATCTTGATACCTCACAATCCACATCAAGAAATTGAATTTGAAAGGTACCTCTTTGCACCACAGAAACACTCTCCATGGATCTTTAGTGGAATTATCATTCCTCACACGATTAAAATCCTTAATGGAAAACTTACCCGAAGTGATGCTCGTAACGATATGTATATCCATATCATCATTGAACACTATGTTATTGAAAGCCCGATGATGATTCTCCTGAATAATGGACAAAACAAAGTCAATATGATAACTTTACTCTTTGAGAGAGAGATTTGGAGTGGGGCAGCCTGGAAAACATAGCTTTCCAGCCCCCCCATTTTGAAACCAGAAGTTAAGGTCCCCCTACCCACTATCCATTTTGAATTTTGTTGGAGGAATTCTAAATACAGGTGTATCAGCTTCCAAATAGTAGAAGTCCTCCCCCTTGAATCATTAACATTAAGCCCATATCTTCCCTACATAATCCAACCCCATGCTGTTCTTCCTTCCGTAGCCTCCGAAGCAAGTTTAGAGTGAACCCCTTTCATGGATAGGGTGACACTCCACATGTTTATTCCCCCCTCCAAAAGAGTTTTTGCAAGGAACTTCCTCGACGCCCAATGATGTCAGCCTTCCATTTTCTCGTACCAAATAAAAGATACCATAATCCTTTCCAGTTATCCAACCATAGTTTTTGGAAACTTCAAGGTGGAAAAAATTTGCATGTGAGTGGACACAAGTACACTATTCACAAGAGTAAGGTGACCTCCAATAAAGATGAATCTGTTTTTCCAGTTGAAAATGTGCCCAATGATCTTGCTAACAAGATTGCCAAAGTGGTGAATTATAAGAGACTGAAGACTCACCGGATCCCCAAGGTACTCCATTGGGAATAAACCGTTCCTCATTTTCATGCTGGCATCCAGGGAAGTTTCCCTACTATCAGAAAAATTCTTGGTAGTATAATAAAGGTATTTGTCCCTATTCACCTCCTACCCACTCCACTTTCCATAGTCCTCTGGGAGCCCAATCATCCCCTACAACGACCTCCTACATCCATTAATAAACAAAATGGTGTCATCCGCAAACATTAAATTTACAATACCTCTTGTATCATGCCGATTCCAGAAAGAACAGATCATAACCATATGAAGACTTTGGTTGATTTGATGACTAAGAAAATTTAGGGAGATAATGAAGTGAGTAGGGGAGAATGGATCCCCCTTCCTATGACAATGAAAATCCTAAAAGAACTAAAACTGTTTTCCCATAAACGAGGTTGAAATCCATGCCGAGCTAAAAAATGGAAAAGGAGATCACGAGTCCAAGTGGAGAACCCCATACAGGATAGGAACCTAAGAATGAAGCCCCACTCAATCCTATCATATGCCTTACTTATATCCAGCTTGATCAATAAATTACCCCCAATGGAATTGTTGTTGATGTCACTGATCAATTCCTACACCACACCAATTTCCCCCAAAATGGACCTCCCTTTAATAAACACATGCTGCTCAGGAGCCACCCAGGAATCAAAAAGAGAGGCCATCCTTTAATTGAGAATGCTTTCCAAAACCTTGTAGGGTATATTGAACATGCTTATGGGCCTGTACTGATCGATGGACTATGGATTTCTCACCTTTGGAATCAGAACCAGCTTGGTTGCACAAGAAATACATTGCATGTTTACACCAAGGAAAGAATCTTTAACTGCCCTCACAAGATCTCCCTTGACAAGGTCCCATGTAGCTCTATAAAAGGATAGTGGAAATCTATCAGATGTTGGAGAACATTCCAGATTTAAAGTCAAAATAGCCTCACGTACTTCTTCCTCCTCTAGAACCCTCCATAAAAGATTGTTACCTTCATCTTAAACACAATTGGGGAAATCCTAAAAAAATGTCTACACTACCCCTTTGAAAACCACTTGCCTTGCTAGAATTGGTCTTTTTGAAAAAGATATTAATAATTTCATGTGCCATAGCAGAAACCTCATCACGGTTACTAGAAAGAGAACCATTAGCCTTGAGGATGTTGGACCTGTGGACAAACCGCCGCTCCTTGATGCATGAGTGAAAATAACCAGTATTGAGTTCCCCATCGTGCACCCATCAAACCCTCACCCCTTCCCTCGCCACTCACTCTTGTGTTAGGAGGGTATATGTGAGTATGTTCTTCTAAATTAATAATTCATTGAAAATATTTTCATCCCACTCCCTTCCAGACCATATTCCAATCGAGCAACCTCTTTGCTGATCTCCACCAAATCATTTTCCCAAGTGGGGATGTTCTTCCTCCAATGGTAAAGAATGTTCTTAGGCCTCCTATGTTTATTGTGAAGAGTAATACAAGGGTTATCCTAGTCATGAAAACTACAGGTTTGCCTAACCACATCAGAGAAAACTTTTTCTTTCGCCCAGGAAGCAAAAAAATGAAAATCATTCCCCCCAAGAAACTCTGCATTCTTGTAAATATTAATTGGAGACTGATCTGAGAGGCGCCACACCATATGAGAGACTTTGTAATCTAGAAACATATTTAATGCAACCTCATTCATCAAGAACCGGCCCAGAAGAAACCATGTTCGCCTCCCACCACACTGATTATTGCACCAAGTAAAGGCATCAACCTCATACTCCATATCCAAAATTTCATTCAGGGCCATGAATTGGTCAAAAGCATGGTTGTAACTTCAAAGAAACATGCCTCCCCCTTCAATTCATCAGGACTTCCAACAATATTAAAATCACCTCCAACAATCCATGGATCATTAGATGGGTTGAGGCCATCTAAATCCCTCCATAATACCTCTCTATCCTGCACATTACACATTGCATAGACAAAAGAAAAAATAAATGATAGAGATCCAACCACAATTTTTGTGGCAAGAAATTGATCAGACACACTGTGAAGGATAACTGAGATATGTTCCTTCCAAAAAACCAAATTTGAGAGTTATCCCCAGGTAGGAAACCATGAGTTCTCAGCCTCTGAGGATAATCATTGATCTTGCAAGACATCAGCTTGGGTTGGAGAATCACATCCATTGAGACTAAATTGTTGAAGAGTTAATTTGAAATGAAATCTGATTTTGCTTGATCCCCGAGGCCCCAAGCATTCCGAATGAGGACCTTAAACATTAACACATCCATGCCTGGCATTCTCCCCAGACTCTTGGCCCTTAACCGGATGATACGATAGCGTAGAGACAACCTCCCCACTCTTCAATTGTGGCCTGGTGCGAATATTCCTCTACTCCTTCGAATGAAGAAATGATGGGGATCGCGAACCTATAGGTGTTTCTCAACAAAGGATATTAGGAGATTCGCGTCACTGATAACCCACTGTACTCTGAAGAATCCCCTTCGATGGTGGTGCCGAAAGCATGGTAGGGGGAAAAAGGATTGAACCAGGCGATGATGGGGGAGAGGAAACCACTAGAAAAATGGATAGCTCCCTAGTTGATGGAATCAATGTAGTTTCAGAACCATCCTAACCTTGTTCTAGTATGCGAACCTCTGAGATATGGATCTAGGAGAAAACCCAAGGATTGAGAGAGAGAGAGAACTAGTATGGAGAGCGTATTTAGACAACACCCATGCTGGAACATCCTCCTGCAGCTGAAGAGATGGTTCTCCTCCAATTCCTTCATTTAATGACACCATGTCGCGACTGGGAGAACCTGACCCTTCGTTTCAGAAAGGCTGTTTCGACGAAGAGGCCACAGAAGCCAAAATAGGAGAAGCCATACCTTTACCCTTGTATTTTACTATCGAGCCTAAAGAAGAGGTTCCCGAAGGCCTTGCTGATGATTTTGGAAATTCCTAGGACCTGCATTCACCCATCCGGGCCTTGTGAAAAACCTGCAAAGAATGACCCAACAGATAGAAAAAGGAGCAAAAACAGGGAATGACAGGATACACCAAAGGCTGACAACGTTTCAGCATCCCTTCAATCTGAATAAACAAGTTATCTTATAGCGGTTGGGAGATGTCCATTTCGACTCTAATCCTCACCACATACGCCTTCATGAGTCTTTTCATCCCCGCATCCATGCAAAAAAATTCCCCAAAGAATCCCCAATAGCCACTAGGAAATCATCATTCATCAACAGAAGGGGAAGCCCTGGCATCGAGACCCAACCCACCGCCCGAGGGCATTCAAAGACAACGTGAGCAACCATCGACCAGAGGGAAAGGGAGAACCTCTAGTGCCCCACACAACATGGGATCATGCACCATGCTTTAAAAAAATCATTCCTAGATGCCATAAATATGATGAATGCTTTTTTATCCAAGATCGACATAGAAGTTGGCAGATCAAGGCCCCAACGCCGAACACATTCCTGGAAAACCGCATGATGGGGTTTATCGAATCCACAACGAGAATCCAAAGTCCATTTAAGATCCAAGGCCGCCTCCATAAAGGATGTCACTGAGACCTCAAGCACTAGAAAACTATTCCTAGAGAAAGAAGCAACCCCGGGGGAGGCCACCGCCAAAGACGCCAGATCCACACCAGGCCTCGAAGGGGGGTGAATGAGAACATCCTGGAAAGAGGGTCGAGGGAGGATCACACCTCTAACTCAACTTATAAGCTGGTTAAAACATATATCCTATGATTAGAATTCATAGATGGGTTTAGTTCATTATTTCTAAACCAAATGGGTCTGGGAACACACCTATAAGGGTGACTATAATCAGAAGTGACCGATTTTCATATTATAAAAAATTTCAAACCATCCAAATGGGTGGTTCTAAATGGGTTTCTCAACCCTCATTTATGATTACAGGTGTCGAGGGACATATAATCATAAGTCCATACATTTAAATTAAGAAAATATCCACTTAGCAGGTGATGATTGTAATTTATGGTGCATGGAACTAATATATATATATATATATATATAACAAAAAAATTCTTAGAAAATCATGCAACAAACTACCTAAGATTTGTAGTGGGTTCATAGTCCATTTTTAGATTCAAAGTCAATCCATATTGGATGATTTTAAAGAAACAAATGAACACCCTAAAAATTTCGCAAAATAGATCGTATGTATTTAGAATTCCATATGGAAATATAAACGAAGGAATTTAGTAAGAGGATTGAATGGAATATCGATAAATACCCAACATGGATGACACATAACGTTTCATGGTCTAATTGAAGGTGTTCTTACATAATATAGGTGGATAGGTGGAGCTCCAAAAAGGTGGAGAAGCCGGTTATGCATGGGAAGAATAAAAGGGGATGAGATAGGTTAAATTGAAATAGGATCATTTTGGGAATTTAATAGTTTTTATAGTTGCATGGTTGTCCAATCAATGCACAAACCCTATGCAACTAATTTATAATGGAACCACCCCCTTCCATGGTTTGGATAATTCATACACCTCCCTTGTGAGGTCACTACCTATGTGGACTACACATACGGCTAGGACCATATTTATTTGAACCATGTGAAGCTTTTGTGAGAACCCTCTTCCCTACCCTATAGTTTCTAATGGATAAGTGGCCTCCAATTTAATTTTTTCAAAACATTCTCCTCAGTATACGGGGTTTCATGGTTGATCCGCATAGTTACTACTTACACTGGTCCAACAATGTTCTTATGTATTATCCTCTAAAGCTGGAGGTTCATGCTCTAAACAAGAACCATAGGTTCGGTAAAACATAAACCATTAAGTACTACCATAAGAAGAAAAAAACTATTTATACTAATAGTTAATAGGTTTCTAACATATTTGTAAAATTGGGTTCTTACAGTCTCCCCTATTTAAAACATCTCAAACCTGAGCTTCCCTTCCTACGGTAGTGGAGGATCACATGAGAATAACTCAGGCCATTGGGAATGTAAATTATCCTTCAACCCCTATGTATCATCATGTTCATGGTTTTGTTTATATATCCCCCATGCTAGGGGAATAGTGCTACCTAATAGATCCCTCATCCTCATTTAATTGATACGTAAAGGATTCTCCGAATAGGCTGCATATACCTCATACTCTTCTACATTAGGATGAAGAATATAAGATATATCTAAGTGAAAAACAAAATAATTGGGATACATGGAGACGTTATGTAGGGATCAATACCTCTGAGGTAACTACAACTGATAGGATATAGGATGAAATCTCTCCTGAACCATGAAATAACTGATACAATGATGTGTTAGCTTACCCTAACTCTGAATCAATTTATACCCCAGTCTATGTGATACATTAAATAATACCGAATCCAAGACCTCTAAATATAGTTCACTATGGTATGAGTCAGTTTAATAATTTTTCATAGACTGAGCTATATCCATATGCTTCCTTACAAGACATACCTTATTCAATGTATCTTTGATAATATGGGGTCCCAATTGCACCTCCTGTCCTTAATCTGACCCGCACTAGTGTGAAAGATAGGGAAAACTATATCGAGGCACATGAATATCCATTTTTAAAGAATCATAAAATATACTTTTATAGGAAAATTTAGTAACAGCTAGTTGATTCTACTAAGAAACTCCAAAATCATGGGCACAAGTCTGGAGCTTGTCCTATAATGCATGTATCATATGCTTGGACTAACCGTCAGCCTATGGGTGATAGGATATACTCAACAAATTCTATGAAAACAATGCTCTATGAAACCCTTTCTAGAACCGTGAAGTAAAATGAGTGTATCTATGAAATATAATTTTAGGTGTAAAATAATTGATGCATATGATCTCTTTTAAATATATCCTCCTCTGCTCATCCACTGAAAAAGTCTCTCAAATTGGTAGGAAGTGACTGTCATTTTCCAATATGTCTATGATTTCACAAAATTTCTGAAAACTGTGAGGTAGCATAGGTAATCCTATCAAAAAATAAATAGTGATATTAATCCACTTTATCATAGGATTGATAATTGACCGTCAAATCCTTTCTAGTAAATGGAGTTCCACCATCACCGATTGGAAAAACGAACAATGAGTAACAAAACCACATATCTAATTTTTTCATACCAGGACACCAATATTAGTGGCATATATCATATTACATCTTCGAAAAGCCATGATATACAACCCTAATATAATAATGAGACTATCACATCAATTACACATGTATGTCTGTTGGAACCCAGACCCTTTTCCACATCAATATCCCATCAATGAAGTGGGTCCTCAAATAAAATTATCTCATGTAGGACCAGGTCCTCATGATCAGAAGTTTTCCATGTATTCAATCTACAAGGAAGTCAAGTGGTCACTAAATATGATTCCATTTTTTTTCTATCCATCATAGTAATGAACCTCCAGGTTCATATCATAAAGTAGGGTCATCGACTACCACTCACTACTGGCCTCTTGAACATCCTCTTTCTGAGCCTTTTGGATTAGACCTTCTACAATGAAATTGACTTACCTAGAATATTCATAAGATCAAAGATAAAGGCTTTCTTGAATTTAACACATCATCAATTCCAAAGATTCATGTCATGATATATAAATTTTTAATTGAGGATATTTTGGTCTTTATACATCATAAAACACTATCTTGATAAGTAATGACCTTAACAATGAAAGGCATGCACCAAAACTGTATGCGTGAGATTATGTGTTGGGTAATTAAACTTATGAGGTTTCAACTATCAAACCCTACTTTCCATCACATAATCTCTTTTCATCCAAAATAATCCTATATAGATGCCTGATGCATCACAAAAACCCATGTATCCGTTTATAGGCTCTAGTAAAAACTGGATTGGAACTGAAGTCAATCTCACTTTTAGTTCCTAAAAATTATTCTCACACAATTCAGAACCTATAAACAAAAAACCATTCATGTTCAAGTTCTGGAGTAATGTTTTGTTCCATGAGAAATATTATTTCAAACCTCGTAATATCTAGTTATCCCAATGAATCATTTTATTTCGAATATTTTTTTTTGTTCATTTTTGTAAATAATGACATACACCATATATTGGACAACTAATACTCTTGTATTTGAGATAATATGACATATGAACTAGAACTAATCAATAAAAAAGTGGAATTTAGTCAGCTTATCAGGCATATTGTGCTCTCTTAGTGTGAACACAATGATATCATGATGTTGTTCATGTTCATGTTGAGTTAGTGGGTACACCAAAATTTCATCCATAAAGAATGCCACGTATGAATCTATGTATGGGTGGAAAACCTAATTCATCAAATCCATAAATATAGTTGGGGTGTTTTTAATACCTATCAATATCAGAAAAATATTCATAAAATATATATCTAATATGTAATTTTTTACGTGATATATCCACAGTCTAACATAGACATGATGAATCCTCGAACACAAATCTATCTTGGAGAAATGCCTCACTCCTTGGAGCTAGTCGAAGATTCCATCTATACATGGTATTTGATACTGGTTCTTAACCGTAAACTAGTTCAACTGACTATAATCCATGAAAATCATAAGATTATCATATTAATTTTTGGATAAAAGGATAAGTGAACCCCATAGGGAAGTACTGGCCTATATGAAACCCTTTGTTCACATGTCTTCTAGCCTCCCCATGAGGTCCATAAACCCATTTTTAGCTATCCTATAAGGAGGAATGGATACAAGTATTTCTGCTGAAACTAGATAAATAGTAAACTATACATCTATCTTAGTTGGTAGTCCAAAATAATCATTAGGGAAGAACCCATGGAAATGATCTAATATCAAAGGTAAATGAGTTTATTGTGTACCACGATCAGTCATTTAAAATCAATCATTTATGGTTGTCACTCTACCCATCCCATGATGCTTGAGTTTAGCTCTACCAACTAGGAAAAAACATTCCCCTTTTGTAACATAACTATCTCCAATTGGTGATGTGAAGGATGAACTCTTGTGAAATTAATCCAAATAAGAATGATAGGAAACCAACCATTATATCATTGAAATTATGTCAAAACCTATTATCCCATGGACAAAGAGATCCCATATGAAATGATCATGCCTATCTCAAGGGGGAATTCTTTTTACTGGAATAAATTATTTGATCGAATCCCAAATGGATTACTAAGTCTCATTACGCTAGAGGAATAATAAATCTTTAGCCCAAGATTCTCCATAATAGAAATAGATATGATGGAATTGGAAGAGACTATATAAAATAAAGAAAAAACTAGAGTAGAGGATAAATTGATCATACCTTTAATAGTATATGGATAGACACTCTACTCGATAGTGATCAAATACACTACAGATATGTATCGTTGTTTTCTACTAAGAGATAGAACCTTACGACCCTAGGTAATACAACACTGTTGGTGCTGTAAATATAATTCTGGATCCCTCAACTGTGACCACCTACTTATCCTGACCAGCTAGTAGTCTTCTATATCCTTGCCTGATTAGAGATTAATGACCACTCTCTTGAATGTGGAGTTAGTGTAGATCTTATGTCCCTAGACCCTAGAAGCAATTTCCCACCTATGTGCTGAGGATTACTCATATTACTACAATAATGACACACAATTGGGTCCTTAATACATTGGGGCTTCATATTTTCATTCCTACCACGCCAGTAGCAAACCACCTAGCTTATCGACCTCACACTCTATCAACTACTATTACCATGAGAAAACTCAATAAAATTATTTATAAATAATTATAAAGAATTAGTTGGTATGTGATACATTACATATTTCATGGAACCTTCATTCTCTCTCAGATTATTCTAAATAATAATGGTTTGATTTATGATCCTAGTTACGGTAGTCAACTTGAATATATTCACCTAATATTAGATTTTATGTCTGAGACCATCTGTAAAATGACATAAATATAATTACCCAATCATTATAAACATAGATATTACATCAAAATTAATGAATATAAATTAAAAAATATGACAAATCCATGATAGGTCTTTATATGTAAATTTCCTTTAGAAAGTGGGAAACATAAAAAAACAAGTTCATAAGACTTCTACATTATCCCCTAATTATTCTGTCATAACTAGAAACCGTTTTGAAATATCATAATGAATACACATATTCAAAACCGATGGAAATTAAAAATAATAAATGGTGATATCAGATGCACACTAAGGGTAAACAAGGGATATATCAACTATATCGTAATCACTAGACATAAGAACATATCATTTGAAAATCTTATCCTGCATATAATAAATCATGATATCATGTCACAGAAAAAATAATATGAATCTATGAAAAAAGTTATAACATAAGAAATGGAATTCATTGAATGCACATAAGAATATAAAATCATTTCCTATTAATAATGTCTCATTTCCAAGACCATCATAGGTGATAATGTCCATTACTGAACATAGTTAACTCCTCATTCCATCCCTGTTTTATTGAACAAGGATCATTTCCCCGTACATCCGTGTATATCTCATGAGATATAAATCGTTAACCAATTAATTTTAGGGATATATAGGTCCCATTAATCTCATAATTGAATCATTCTTACTTGTTCCACAAAAACATTAATCATTCATCATCGCATAACCCAAGGAATAAAATGGGTTTCTTAAGAAACATTTCATCATAATACATATAAAAAATGGATTTAATAAATATAATTACATCATAAACATTATATAATCATAATAATTGTATGGATAGAAACATAACCCTATTTAGAAAAATTTCTTCTTATATGGAAGATAATTTTGAAAAAACATTTGGAATTAATTTTTGATGAATATATCCTTTCTTATTCCAAAATGTATTCTTCTCTTGAAATTCCACAAAATTTAAAAATAAAATAATTTATTATAAAAAATTATATATTGTGAATGGATATTCATTGAAATAAGGTGATATGAAAATGTGAAAATCCATTCATTCCATATAAGTTAAAATTTTTAACTCATTTTACTTTCTCCTGAAAAGTCATAAAGCACCTCATATCGAAAATAAAAAAAAAGATTACATTAATAACATTAAATATAATTTCACCAATAAGTAAAATTGACTTTAAAAAGAAGTATAATAATATAAATAATATTTTATAATACATATGTATAAAACATGGACATTGATGATAAATATACCCAAATAAATATTTATGTACATCCAATCTATGATAAAAATGAGATTGAAAAATTATCCATTACCTTAGGACATATATATATTGTATGTATAAAAAACATATATAATGATTTAAAAATGAAATTTAAATATTAAAGAATCATATTAATTTTTATGATATCATCTATGATCTTATTAACATATGTGGTTTAAAAAATGAATTACTACTCGTTATTTGGGTATAAACAATTTCATTTTATTATGCATGTTCTATAAAATAAGTAAAATTATTCTTCATTGTTCATAGTTATATAAAAACTGAATGATATTAACATAATATATATCATTTTATTCATTATAAAAATTTATATATTCATTCTTTAATGGATGTACTGTAGAATGAATTGCATCGCATCTTGGAGACCCTAGGTCGTACGTATGCACGAGCGATGATATTGTTCCTCTAATTATGAAATGGATTGGAATTGGATGGTATATATATTGTTATAGAATAAATTTAATATTATAATTATTATATATAATTATTATTTTCATCATTACACCCATCCAATTAATGTGGTTGTGAAAAATAGATGATACCACAATGTGGAGATGGTAAGTCGTACGTATGCACAAATGGTGATTTTGTTTCTCGTAGGATGGATAGAATATAGAATAAGGTTGTTCTATATCCATAATAACATCTATTTATATAGGTGATAATGTATTTGTTATTTAACAATGTAAAAAAGTAAAAGGATATAGAATATGAAGGAAGTTTGAAAGAATTGATAGAGGAGATTACCTCTTCTTTGACGAGCACCCTCTATGTCTCTTCTTAATGGTACTATAGTTGGTGTTTGGAAAAAACTAAAACCTATAAAATATGAATTGGGATGTTTATAAGGGAAATGTGGATGGTACATATGAATTTTAAGGGTCACTGAATTTTGATGAAATGAGGGAGTAGGTGCACTTTTAGAATTTAAGTGAGGTTCACCTTTGGAATCTCCAAAAATAATAATTTATAATAAAATAAAATCCTAAAAAAAACTAGAAAATATCTAATTTTTGAAAATGATACTAGATTATGTGGTAATATCCTCAACCAATAATTTTTTTATACATGTTTGGATTTCATTTTAAACCATATCATTTTGGTTCACCCTTAATTATTCTATTATAATTTTAACTGAGGTAACAAATTTTTCAATATTATAATAGTGTATTTTTAACTTATTTAAAGTAAATTAGAAAATAAATGAACATTTTAGAACATTTTATAGTAAAAAATAGTTAGTTTATAATTTTTAAAATATTTTAGTTTTATTTAAATAATTTAATAAATCCTTATTTTGGAAAAATATCAATCGTGTTAATCTTGACACTATTTATTTAATAGATTTTTAAAAATATGAAGATAAAATGTGAACCTCAAAATAAATTTTATTATATATCTAATCGGTGAAGGTTATCTATAAAATATGTTTTATTTATTAATCATCCGAATTATATTTATTTTAGTATTTTTAATATCAGTAATTGGATATTTCCATTAATAAGATAATTAGTAAAATAATTTTGTGTAATTATTTAATATAAATATTTGTGGAGTTAAAGTTAAAAATAAAAAATTAGATGAAGATAAATCTTCTATATTTCATAATAATAGATATAGTCTAACATATATCATCGAATATCCCACATTAAAAATTTTATACGAATTAAAACATGAATGTGGGAACTTTAACATCACATTAAATATAATAGTATTAGTGTCATAATCTATTCAATAAGGCTCAAAATGGTCAATAACTAGAAATTTGGATGGATATAATATATATATTATCAAGAAATAATATTTTGTCATGTTTTTTCTAATTTAATGGTTATTATCATACTAATTAAAAAAAATATTTTTTTTCATCAATTAAATATTTGTTGCATCATCTATATCTAAACCATTAAGAAAAATATTTATTTCTAAAAAATTAAAAAAATAACCATGTTAAAGGAAAATATTTTATATTTCAAATGAGTATTTATAATCTAATTTATCTTATTTTTTATGTTATATTAAAATTTATTTAGTTAATAAAATTTGAGTAAGACATGTTTAACTTTTTAATAAATAAATATATTAAATGTAATAATATCAGCCAAGTGGCTTACAAGGAGAATCATTTCTAACTGGTGATGGTTAAGGCCGAATATAACTCATCCAACCATATTAGTATAAGTTTTATGGTAATTTTGTAATATTATATTTACCCTTAATTACCCACTTTATCATTTTACCATATTAAAAAGAACTAATGAAGATACTATTCACAATGCCCAAAAAAATAAAAGAATTCAATTAATAAAATTTGGACCCACTGAATAAAAATATGGAATCCATTTTTTCAAAATTCAATGAATATATTTTTTAGTAATTAATTTAAAATTAATCATGTTGTTGGAATGAAAATAGTGTTTTTAAAGAAAAAACAATGAAAAAGATTGAAATTTTTTGACAACCAATTTCATGAAAAAATTAATTATAATTTCATAAATTAAATTTAATGAAATAATATATTATATTTATACTTTAAAACAATTTAATAATATAACTTACCCATAAAATTATCTCAATGATTTTTTTTTCAATTACAATTTAGTGATTTTTACTATTCATCAAAACATGAATGTTATTAAACAAATATAAAAAATTCAACCAAATTAATTTTTTATATCCCTATTCAAAATAGGATGATTATTTTATTAAGTATAATATATAAACATGTCAAAAACATGATTTAAAATGGGTCCTCCATCAAAATCTTGAAAAACTGCATTTTTTAAAAATTACTGTTTTTCCCCAAAAATTTGATATTATTATTATATGATGTCTAGAAAACAAAATAGATGTATTTTAAAAATTATATTTAATATATAAAATATGTTATAATATCATTAATGTGTGATTTTACTGTTTTATAAAATCACTTATGTTCATTTAAATATTTTTTAGAAAAACATTACATTTTATTTTTAAAAATTATTATTTTCATTTATAATTAATTTCTCACAAATGAGTAAATTATAATATCATAATTTAGTTAATAATATTAAAACCTCCATTATAAAAACAATTGTATAAGCTAATAGAAGAATTTTATTTTGTTTTATTAACCACAGTCTACCGTGAAATAAATTCAATGAAAAGTAATTGAAATTGTGTTTTACAGAATCCATGAATAGTGTTGCATTTATCACAATATATTACGATGTTCGGTATAGAGTACGCTTTTCTTGGTGTATTTTACATCAACAGACATCAATGAAATTAAAAAAATATAAAAAACTAAATAAATAATGGAAAATTACAAAAAATCTATCTCATTAATATCTCATGTTGTTGTATTAAACCCCCTTTAAAATGAATTCCACCCATGAAATTCATCTAGGTTATAAAAATATTAACACATTAAAAGTTATTTTATAGAAACCAACATCAAAAAATTGAATACTATAACTTACTTTGAAAATGGAATGATCAAAACCACAATAGTTATCCAAATTAAATCATATCTAGGTTTCGACATAAGAGAATGCAGGTGGAAAGCGGAAACATGGATATGCAAGAGAAATCTGACCATCAAGTTCTGATAGAGAGTTATAGATATCAAGTTTAGGAGAAAGTTAACAATCAAAAAGGACTAAATCCATGATGATTTAATAGAGAATTTGATTCATCAGATATTAAATAACTAAGGTAACATTTTTGGTATTAAGATCCTTTTCCTAGATATGAATAATAAGAAGAAATACCAACATTTTTAAGTATATTATCACCCATTCCCTATGCTTTGATCTACTTCAACATCATATATTATTCCATGAAATTAAGATGAATTTGTCATTATTGAACCGTAAGCATATCTTGTGTTCCATAAATAGGATGATAGGTCATTCTATCTGTCTAAAAAACAGTGAGAACATATTATCACATATTTATAAGTCCACTTATGGCAAGATATCACTTTTTTCCAACAATCTTCATACAATTATTAACTTTAACATTCCATAAATGGATAACCATAAAATCCTTCTGATACCTGAAATAATCATAAACATTAGAAAGATGTTTACTAACTCAACATAAAATTTATCCCTCTTATATAATAAGGTATCTCATTTTTCTCACACTCTAGACATGTGATTACTTTCTTCATGTATTCTATTGAGTCATCGTAATTACTATAAAACCAAAGTGAAAAAAATGAAAGCTTTAAAAAATGACTCTTTCTATATATCATAAATCAAAATCATTCTATATTCTCCATAGATAATATCATATATCACCTTTTCATCATACTTGTATTTAGGTCATAAATATTATCAAACAACTCTTTATTTCATTATCCCAATAGTAAGAACATATTAAGGGTTATCATTCCCTTAATTTTTCTTCCAAAATATCAGAATCACTTTACAAGGCTACCAAATCCACTGAACATATAATCTTAAATACATATGAAAAAACCATGGGAGACAAATAGATATTTTATTATTCCATAATGCCATAAAAGTGATTTCTCAACATTATTATGGAATTCTACTACATAAACACTCAATCATAACACCAATTCATTGTTATGCTCTACATATCCAATAGTGGATTCTTCATATTTTCCTTTTTCTTTATCCTTAATAGGATGATGATGCAGATCATCATTAAAAAACTAGATATTAGAGATTTTTTTTGGCATATTTCCCTATTTCCATACATTTGTAGAATTGAAGTGTAGGAGGTGCATTCTGTGTGTCCTTTTATCTATTTACATCACCAGCTTTATTTTTGGAATTATATAAACAATCAATAGCCCAATGGCACTATTTTACACACATAAACTATCTACAAGTCCATTTAAGAAAATATCCACTATCCTAATTTATACACTTTGAGCATAATGAAATACTCATATTATTTTCACCAATGTTGTTAGATTTTCCCATAAACAACATTTTCTATTTCTTGTCAAAACCATGGGATTGATATTTAACCCGGAATTCTATTTCAACCTTGATAACACAACGCATGATATCATCATAGTTACTAATGTCTCTCATGGTTAATTCCCCACAAAGATATGGTTTTAATCCATTAAAGAAGCTATCAACTTTACTTTCTTGTTGGATGATAATTCCTGAAGCATACCTTGCAAATCTTGTATAGTTTTCCTCAAATGAGACAACGTATTCATCATAAAATTACTTAAGATCGTTTAAATCCTTATATATATTCATATGATAAATAAAAGGGAATTAATTATTGAAAAATATGTTCTTGAACTCATTAAATTTGATGGATTTAATTTCATCTTGCTATCAAATTTCTTAATTACAGTCTACCACTGGTCTGCTTCACCTTCTATCCAATAAACATATGAATAAATTTTTTCATGTTCCAAATAGTGATAGAGAGAAATAATATTTTTAGTTGTACTAATCCATTATTTAGTAATAAGTGGATAAAAAGACCAACTAAATGAAGGGGGATGCTACAACATCAAGGACTCAACAGAATGTTGTTCCCTTCTCTGCTCATTTGAATGTCCAGATTGATTCATAGATTTTATAAGTATAGTGATAATATTTTGAAGTACAACTACATTAACATATGGTTTTTTTAGGAGTAAAATAATTTCATTAACAATTGTATTTATCATTAAATTGGTTCCTTCATGCTGCTTCCATTTTTTAAACCCCAAAAAGAATCGCGTGAGAGGAAAAAATCATACTAGGAAAATAGCATAATCATGGGGAAGTACATTAAACATATAGCATCATGGGTATAATCATTTGTTAACCATGAACTCTACTAAAAATCAGTGATTATAACATATACTCTTTCTCATTCATAGAAACATCCCAATACATATCGTTAGAAATATTCCTAGGGATCTTAGTAATGTTCTCTCAACCTAGTTTCCAAAGGTTAAATATATCATTCTTCTAATACTAAATAAAAAGCCGCATACATTACATAAATAGATATTACATAAAAATTGAAAAATATCCTTTAAAAATATATCAAAATCCCCAATAGTACCATATAAGTATAGTGTCTTTAGAAAATTCAAAACATAAACAAATGGCTCATAAGTCCTATACATTATCTCTAGTTTATTCCTTCATAACTAGACCTATTTTGGCATATCTTACTAATTAATATTTTTCACAACCCAGGGAAAATAAATGTAACAATTGGTGATCTCAGATTCCTAGTAAGGTGAAACAATGAAGATTTCAATCAAATAATAATCAGAAGACATAATAACAAAACATTTTAAAATCTTATCCCTTATATAAAAGATGAGGATATCAAGTCATATGATAAATCAAAATGAATCCAAAAAAATATTCATAACAAAAGATGTAGAAATTTTGGCATAAAAATCACATATAAAATCATTTCATTTTATTTAAGGTTCATATCCCATATCATAATAGTGGGCAATGTCCATTACTGGTCTATGTTTAATCCTCGTTCCAGCCTGGTAATACTAAAACGGGATCATTTTCAATTCAATCCATATATATCTCATGAGATATAAATATTTAACCAATTAATTATATGGAGATAATGGTCCCAACAATCCCATAATGAAATAATTCTTATGGGTTCCACAAAAACATAAATCATTAATCATAGCATATACAATAGAATAAAATGGGTTTCTTAAGCTCATTCAATCATAATACATATAAAAATGGATTTGATAAAAAACATTCCATCATAGAAACAATAAAATGATAGTAATAACATGGATAGTAAAATAACTCTATTTAAATAATGACATATTAGATGGAAAATAATTTTGATCAAATAGTTGAAATTAAATCTTGATGAAAATAACCATTCATCTTAAAAAATAATTTCTTTTCTCAAAATTCCATTCAATTTTAAAAGAAAATTAATTTATTTGAAATTATAAATGAAATATTGTAAAAACCTATTCGTGGAAATAAGGATATTTAAAAACATACAAATCCTTTAGTATTGTGTAAGTTAAAAAGCATCCCCATTGTACTTTTGATGGAAAAGTCAAAAAGTACCACGTATCGAAAATTAAAAGATATTAAATTAATACAATTTAAGAAAATTTCACCAATGGGTAAAATTGAAATTAAAATAATAATATAAGTATATAATGATTATTTTATAACACATATGTATAAAACATTGGAATTTATAAGAAATATACCCGAGTAAATATTTATGTATAAACAATCTTAGATAATAATAAGAAAATTATCCCTTACATTTGGTCTGATATCCTTTACATGTATCCAAACTCCTTTTATAATGATTCAAATAATTAAATAGACCTATTAAATAATAATATTCCTTTTTATGATGTTATATATGATCATATTAGCACACGTTTGTTAATATTATTTCATTATTACTTCTTATTCGGTTAAAACGGGTTTTATTTATTTACACAAGTTTTGTCAAATATTTTTTTATTTGTCTGTTATAGTTATATCTTTTCCATGATGATATTAATATAATTTATATCATATTTATTAATTCTAAACATTTATATAATCATGCATTAATGTATATCTTTTATAATGAATCACATCACTTTGTTGTGATGGTAGGCAGTACGTACAAACGCACAATGATATAACTCCTTTAATTATGAAATGGTTTGAAAGTGGATGGTATATATATTTGTAATTAACAAATATATTTTTATAATTTTGATATATAATTATTATTTCCATCAATATACCCATCCAATTAAACTAGTTTTGAGAAACAGATTTCCCCACAGTGTGGAGACGGTAAGCCATACGTATGCACACGTGGTGATTTGGTTTTTTGTGGGATGGATAGAATTTTGAATAAGGTTGTTTGATAACCATAATAACACCTCAGTATATAAGTAATTATGAATTAATTACTTGAAACCTGAAACAAAAAGGAAATAGGAAGTATAAGAATAAAAAATATTGAATGAATCAGTATCATAAATTACATCTTCTTCAATGAATACCCTCTAGATATAATTTGAAGGGAACTATAGTTGGTATTTGGAGAAGAAAAAACCCACTATAAATAAATTTTTATGTTTATAATTTAAATTTAAAGGGTATGGGTGAATTTTAATGGTTAGTAATTTATGAATAAATGAGGGAGGATGTTCCCTATTATAATTGTGTTGAGGGGCACCTTTGGAATCTCCAAAAAAATTATTTGTAATAAAATAAAATCCCTTACAAAAACCTACAAAATTTCTTAATTTAAAATATGATATGAGGTAATGTTTTAATATCTCAAAAAATGGTTTCTACACATGTATTTTCTTCATTTGAAATCTTCTCATTTCATTTTACACTTAATCATTGTCCATTAATTTTAACTAGGGCATCAAATTGTTTAATATTATAATCATGTAATTTTAACTTATATGATTTCAATTAGACCATAATTGAAAAATATAGAATTTTTAAGTGTAAAAAATTTATTATTTTATATTTTTTAAAATAATTTATTGTTTTTAAATAATTTAAAAAAACAGTATTTTCAACGAATTTCAACAGTGTCAATTTTGAAACTATTTATTTTATAGATTTTTAAAAATATCACGATAAGATGTTATCCTCGAACCAAATATTGTATTATATCTATTTGGGGTTAATGGAATCTATATTTTTATTTTTATTTATTAATTATCTCAAATTATATTTATTTTAGTATTTTTAATAACCATAAATTGATATTTCCTTCAATAAAATAATTAATACATCAGTTTTATGTAATTATTTAATATTCAAATATTTTGATTAAAAATTAAAAATAAAATATCATGAAAAATAAATTTACCCTATGTTTCATAATAATACTTATGGTATAATATATTTCTTGTAAAATCTTATATGAAAAATGTTATATGAATTAAAACTTGAGTGTGTCAACTTTAACATCACTTTAAATAAACTAATATATGTGTTGTAATCTATTCTATAATGCCCCAAAAATTCAATAGCACTACCCATGGATTGTTATGATCTAAATATACATGAAAAATTATATTTGGTCAACAGTTTGTGCCTTTTATTTTTTATTATAAATTAAATAAAATTTATTTTATTGATTTCTATTCAATTTAATTGTTTATACATTATCAATGTATAATCATTTTAAGTAATTACATATTTCAAAAAAATTAAAACAACATTACCATGAAAAATTAAAATATTACATAATATTTGTATTTATAATATAAGTTATCTTCTATATCAAATTATTTTTAAAATTATTTAGCTAATAAAATTTGATTAATACATATATAACTTTTCTTTAAATAAAATATATTAAATGTCCTAATATTATCCATATGGCACTAAAAATGTATTATTTTGGCACGTTGATGGTTTAGGTTGAAAATAAAATAAACAATAATAATAGGACAAGTTTTAAGATAATTTTATAACATTATGTTTACCCTTAATTACCAAATTTACATTTTATTGTATTAATTAAAATTACTGATGCTACTATTCAAAATTGCCAAAATATAAAATAATTATATTAATATAATTTCAACCCACCTATTTGAAATATGGAATAAATTTTTATAAATTAGAAACATAAAATTTTTAGTAATTAATTTAAATTCAATCATGTTTTTGTAAGGAAAAACAAGTTTTTAATAGTTAAAACATGGCAAAAGATTCAAATATTTTTACATCAAAATTCATTGTAAAATTAATGAAAATGAAAAAAATTTTATTTTATGATAAAATATATTTGATTTATACTTTAAAACAATTTAATAATATTATTTAAGAACATTAATTATCTCAATGAAAAAATATGTTTTTAATTAAAATTTAGTGATTTTTACTATTCATCAAAACATGAAGGTTATTTGAAAAATATAAAAATTTATGATAAAGTAAACATTAATGTCCCTATTACAACTAAGAAGTTTATTTAAATTAAATATAATATAAAAAAAATATGAGAAAATTTATTTAAAATGGGTGCATCAATAAAAGGAGGCGAAAATGCATTTTATAACAAATACTCATTTTATCCTAAAATTTTCATTTTTTCTTATATCATGTCATCAAAATATATATGATGAATTTTAATAATTTGATTTAATATATTATATGTGCAATAAAATCCATCAAGAGTGATTTTAATATTTTATAATCTCAATTATATTCATTTAAATAGTTTTTGAAAAAAACATTATATTTTATTTTAAAAAAAGATTCCTTTTCATTTATAATTTATTGATCACCAAAGAGTAAATAATATATTAATAATTTAGTTATCACTATTAATAAAACCATTATAATATCTAGGTTATAAGGTAACATTATATTTTTTAGTTGTTTTCTTATACTAGGTATTACGTGAAATGAGTTCTATCAAAAGTTTTCGAAATTGTCTATAACACAAGCGATGAATAACATTGAATATATTGCAGATCAACCAGTGTTTTATACAATGAAATATTATATTGGTTTTCATTTAACACATGTGGAGGGAAATTATAATAAATTAATAAATAGATAAATAATTGAAAATAAAAAAAATATCTCATAAAAAATAATGAGGTGTTACACCCACCATGGATCACTCATCACCTAGAATGATCTCTAAAAAATGATAGATCTTGTTGACATGTTAGGATTAGTGTAAAATATATAATGCACCATACATTAGGTTCATAAATTATCTAGCTCTCATAGCCCTTAGTGTCTTGTTCTTGAAATAATTATAGAAGTCCATTGGAAAATCCATCTAAACTATACTCGAATGATGATATTTCTAAGTATAAAAACCCACTATAAATTGGAAGAATAATTTATCATATATGTATAGAGATACTATCACTACTCAAGAGGTGTCTTGGGGTGATTTAAAATAGATATCATGGCTTCAATCCCTGAATCTATAACTTGTGGACCGCCATCCCCATAAGGAGTCGGTGGATATATATACTGAAACTATTGCATCAACTCTTCCATAGTTAGGGAAGGCATATAGGGCTCCCTCTATTATATGAATGAGAAGTAGGAATCCCTCTAAAAACTGGGCATTGGTTCTCAATTTATGAATAATATTTGGTGTATCAGGTGGAACTACTGGAGGATATATTAATTTCTTATGTACCATCACCTCCATTCCATGGGATACACCACCCTCCTAGAACATTAGTCAATGAAATCATTGTTGTATAGCACTATAAATTCCACACCCATTCCAAAGATTAGATTTGAAAAATACCCATATCATATATATAATAATATAACTTGTATAATACTTCCTATATAAGAATCACACCCCTCTATCTAATCCTAAAACCAAGTCTTGGTGATGTGTCAAAACATAATCAATCACAATGGATACGTCAAACATCCCCCCAATAAGGTTGGGCCTAAGTCATGTCCTCTATTTCTTATCAAGGTTTACAATATATATTGTTTCAATTGCTTGTTATATAATTAAATAACCATTATGTTAAAATTTGAATCACTATTTATTGGTATCTATTTCATTTAATATTTTTGAATCAATTGATTATTCTCATTTATGTATTTAACGTTTTTTATATGTGTTACAATACCCATGCTATAAATTACGATACATTATATGTGTAAATGGGATTCTTAATGAACCACAACCAAGATTTTTTCATTTTTCATTTGAACATAACAATCTCAAATATAATGTTTTGATTATACGTGTTTACCTTCCCAAATTATAATGGCCGATAAACTGCATAAATTTTAGTTTCCACTCATTTAATCCAAATAATAAATGTTTCATCACATTAAAATAATGGTTCATGCATAAAACATTTTATAATTGGTTACATTATGTTTTACAATTAATATATATAGGAAAAAAATTTAGGTTGATGATTAAACTTTTAAGATCAATTTTACATCAAAATTACAAAAAGGATTGTAAAAAACGAAACTAATACCAATATAAATTGTCATAATCATAAAAACATGGTACCTAGATATAATTGTCAAGGCACTACAACATGATATCGATAATGTACACAATAAAATAGATATTAAATGACATTAACTTGACATTTTAATATTCAATTGCCTAGAATAATGCATGAGATGATACGTTCTTTCCTTATTGAGAAAGGGGTAAGGAAATTCCATTATAATAATAATTATTCCACACATTATGTGGGTCACCCCATGGTAAATAAATAAAACTACAATATAAAGAATAAAAAACAAAAATATCTTCAAATTTAATTTGGATTTTCCCTTTACATGGCGTAGCTACTCCCAAGAATTAGCTCATTACAAAATTCATACACATTCCTAGCCTCCAATTTAATAACACAATCTGTAAGGAAAAAATACAAAGACTGATCATATAAAACTTCATTGCATGTAGGCCTAACTCACATAGAAACCGAAGTTGAACCAGTGATCACATGGCCTCAAGCGCATCTCAACATATGCCAGATGCTACTGACTAATAAAGATGGTCTGTAAGATTATGGTGGGGAGACTATATCCTTATGATCATAGTGTGGCACAAAGAAATGAAAATAATGATAAATATGAGATTCATAATAAATAATTATCCAGAAATGGAAGATTAAATCATCCAGATATAATAAATTAACAAGAATATACCATATTCAATGTAATATTCCAAATGATGTTTATAATGTCATGCTACTATAAAAAAGGTATTAAAAGGATAAAGAGGAGAATAAATATTCAACATAATATACAATAATGAAAAAATATCAATATCTATCTCTTATATTACCGTAATCACAATATCAGTCATATGATCATGTACTCTATCTAAGAACAAATATATCAATAATCCACAGTGGGTTGTTTTTAATTGTACATACCTACATCCATGAAGTTAGTAAGGGTAAAAATCTACAGCCTAAACTAGGTGTGGGATATATTCTATAGGTCACCCCAATTTTGTATAATACATTCAATACATAAACATACCAATAAAGAATGTTATGTTAATAATAATAAATTTAAATTGAATATGTATTACTCATGTCAGTTTGAGTTCCTATTAGGATACTAAAAAAATAACACATGCTTAAGCCTAAGAAATATTCTCTCTGAATGATTATCCATTTATGATTTAATTTTTGAAAGATTCTTGAGACCCAACACATGACCAAGTCTTCCCTTATCGACCATTTTAGTTTAGCGGATGGTCACATCCATTTTAATCACACTTGATAATGGGCATATAAAAAGGCCATTGTGAATATGAGGATTCAACCAAATCTAAGAATGTTTTTTTCATTGAATACATATCATATGGATTTATTTTATCAATTAATTTCATTGTAACTCAAGAACATCCATGGAATTCTATATAGGGAACCCATGTATCAGTTTAGGTTTATAATTAATCCATCACCATATAGGCCTTCTCGTGGAAATCCTCATTGGAACCCTATAACCACTCAAGGTGTGGTTTGATATCAATTACCTTGGATTACTTACTTAATGGTCCACATAAAGATCCCATGTGTCACTTGTGGGTTTATATATATCACTGACCTATGATCCTGCCCTAGGAATTTTATGTAAAGAACACAAGTTTCACACTTAATATAACATAAAACCACACTCCCAGGTGTTCCCATCCATGTAATTTATGTAATAACCCATGTATCAATAACTAATTGATATAAATCCAATTTTCAGTTATTTTAATAAAATAATCCTAATGATTCAATCCATTGAATTCCATGTTGGATCCCATATATAACCCTCTACATGGAATAACAAATGGCCACAGACTCTTAGTATACCAATACCCTTAAATTTAATATTTAATTCAATTGGGCATTTCATATATATATATTAATTATTAATCACCTTAGAAGGAGGTAAAAACACATAGACTATATTTCCTATATGGGATATAATTATTCTATTCATTTTAATCAAGTAATCTTATTTAATAATTCATAATCGCCCAACTACATAGTGTAAGGATCCCATCTCGAATGGTCACTATAATCATAAGTGAATCATGGCCATATTATCATGTTTTTAAACACACTATAAGGGGTGGTTCTACAATGGGTTCACAACTCTCATATCTGATTATGGGTGTCACGAGACATATAAATATAAGATGATACATTTAATTTATGAAAAACTCCACTTATGAGGCAATTCAAGGAAAACCTGGAACATGGAAAAAAGATACAATATGTATAGCACTATAATTTTAGAGAACTCAATTATACCACATAACATAGAAATTTTGTGGATTTATTGTCTATCATGACCGTTTAATTCAGTCCTGATTGGGAGAAATCAAATAAATAGACAAAATCATTGAAAATATGGAAAAGTGCTCACATGGATTTATTATTCATTATGTAATGATAAACAATGGAACTGGGATAGAGGATTGTAAAGATTACTGGTATGGATCCAACTAGAAAAAAAATAATTATTTAAGGAAAAATAAAAGGATTTATTTAATAGCCTATGATGAGAGTTGTAGCCTATAAAGGGAGGGGAAGTAGGCTGTGTGTGGGAGGAAGAAAATAATAGGAAGTAAGTTAAATAGGGAGGGTTGAATGTTTTTGTAATTTAAATTTTTTTAATTGGTATCCATATTGGTGGCATGGTTGTCCATTCCATCTCAAAATATGTTCCATAACTATCCAATGAACCACCCATTGCATTTTTTTTCCAGATTGTGCGTCAATAATATAGGTCACTACCTATGTGGTTCTACCTATATAGATAGGCGCACAATTTTTCAAACCATGTATATACCATGTAAATTCCCTCTAAATATCCTCTATATTTTTTTTCACATGACCATGAAGTCTACCTCACTTGGATTTTCAAATCATTATCCTCCCTATATGGGTCCAAATAAATGAGTTGTATGGTTTATACTAATCATGCACTAAACTTGTGCCTCTTCCTGTTCCTCAAAAAACTAGAGCTTCATGATCCAAACATGACATGGATTCTTCCATGATGTTCCTTAAAACATTATGAACATCCCTAACAATAATAATAAAATTATTTAAAAATTTAAAGGTCTCAAAACTCATATGAAAATTGGTATCTTTTTGAAGATAAATATTTTGAAAATAAATCATTAAAATATTTAAAATTAATTTTTATGGTAACATGTCCCTTAAAATGAGTTAAATTGTTCAGATACATTATTTATCATTATAAATAATAATTATCTTAATTATATAAATTCAGAAAATCATTTAAATGTACATTAATCATTTTATTTCATGTATATCTATGTTATATATAATTATATAATTTACTTTGTTTACTTCAAACATTTTGATGATGTTTGGTTCAAAAGTCCAAAATTATTTCTCTGGGTTGACATCAGTCAAATAGAGAATGATTATATCATTTAAAGAATACTAATAATTTTATAATTAATATTTTTATACATTAATTTTAAATTTATATCCAACAATGTAATAAGGTTTCGTAAAATGAGTTATGTTACAATTAAGGAGACTGTATGTTGTACATAAGCATAAGTAACATTTCCATTTTCAAAGAACATGAGGTAAAAATAGTAAGGATAATTATATATGTATAAAATTATATTATTTAAAAAATTTCATATTAAATCTATAAATACACTTACATATTCCATTCATGTGAGATGGTGATGAAAAAATAATCACATCACTTCATGGAGGTGGTGACCCACACACACGCACAAAGAATGTTATAATTTCAAAGTCAATGGAGTGTCAAGAAAATTGATGATATATTATATTTAAATAATAGTATTTATTTCATTAATATCATATATATACTTTAAATCTATCATTATATCCAATTGTGAGAGGTGGTGATGGAAAATGGATTACATCGGTTCACAAGGTCGTAATGTAGTGTATGCTTGAATGGAAGTTTCATTTCCCATTATATGAACTACGATATGGATTAATGTTGGAACATAAACATAATTATATCTCAATATATGGTATATACTGATTTTATTATATCAAAATTATTATTATTGTTTTGAATTATTCTAATAAGAAATAAAAAATAAAACATTTAGTTAAAAGTTATACCCCTTATTTAGAAAACAGTTTTTTATTCACTCCTCATGCCCTATAAGGATTGTATTATTCTAAAACTAAGACCTATAAGACATGGTTATGGATGATAGGAATGTATTTGGGATTGTATTTCATGAGAAAATCTCTATTTATGTTTGTAGAGTATATGAGTGGGGGTGCCATTTTATAAATGGGGGAGTGGACCAACCTGATGTTTTAAAAGATTAAAATAATTAATGTCTTAGTCCATACAAATGTCCCAAAAATGGGCCATTTCACATGATTATATGAGTTATAATATAAATATGGTATGAAAATCTATTTTATAAGTGATTATAGGTCATTTTAACCTTTATCACTTCTATTTAACCCCTGATAAAATTCTTTTAAACTTAGTTATGGTAAAACATTTTGTACTTTTTTCTATTAATTATGATGAAAAATTAAGTTTTAATTTTTTACTAATATTAAATATTTTAATTCAAAATATTTAATCTATTTTGTTAAAATTAATTCTTATAATTAATTTTATTTAATTTAAAATTAAAAAGGCAAAATGTGATAAAATGTGATATTGTACAAAAATTGTCTTCTTATGTATAATTAGATTTTGTAACAAAATCACTAATAAAGTGGATTATAATGAATTTAATTAGATAACTAATAATATAAATGACCTAATTTTACATTTAATCTTTTTTTTAACTTATTCTTTTTAAATTCTTGAAATGAAAAGTTATTTATCAATAAAAATTATGTAATTTTCAATATTCATTAAAAAAACGCTTTTCAAAAACCAATGAAAAAAATTACTCCTTAGATAAATTAAAAAATATGAATTAAAAAAATTATATTTCTTTTTAAAATTTATATTGCTAGAATTTATAAATTATATTTCTAAATAAAACAACATAATAAATGAAAATCCACTTTGGTAAGAAATATTAATTTTTTTTATTAAGAGGTTTCCTAATATTCATTTAATGAATATTACTCCATAAAATATAATTGAAGAATATTAATAATGAATAAAGATAATTTATTTTAATATTAACAATGTTTTCACATGTTTTGATAGTTATATATATATATATATACACCATAACACATAGGTAGTTGTAGAATTCTATCAGATTCATGTGAGAATTGCCCATCCACATACGATGATTTTGTTAATAAATAAACACCACTCTATCATAAAAAAGATCATTAAAACAAAATATAAAATATATAATTTGGAATTTATTTTTTAAATATTCAATATAATCTTATAAAAATTAATAATGGACATCATATTTTAGCTATTTGATGGAAATAAATGCAGCAGAAAAAAAATATCATTAGAGTATCCAAATTTATTCTAATAAGTATCCAGTGTTTAAAAAATAAAACAATAATTAAAATATAAAAATAATTTTTATATGAGAATATTATAGTGTTTTACTAATATATTTTAGCTATTACTAATGACATGTCATCTTTCATTTTCCATTTCAAATGATGTAGCTATAAACAGTTCTTTTTTCTATCATTTCATGTTATTCTACAATAAATTATTTTGTAGATGTGACATGAGGACTATTGAGTACGAAGTATTCTTCACATGGTTTTCCATTTACTCTATAGTGATACATATAATGATATGAAATATGAATAGAAATTTAACTAAAATTAAAAATTTAAATAAATTAATTGAAAGATAGATTTAGAAAATGTACCTCATGTATACTTTTGAAAAAAATGCAGGGTTAATACCTTTCTTATTAATCAAATTGAATTCTATTTATGGGTTGGGGGAGGCATAAAGGTCCAAAGTGAATAGTACCTATTACAGTACCTACTTCTTTTAAAGTTCCTGGCAGTACTGTAGTTCAAAATAATTCTATAGTTTTTACTAAAATAGAAATATTGTACCTTAAAAAGCATCCAAAACATGGGTTCATTAGAGGTTGAATACCGTTCCCAAATAAGAATTTTGGGGGCCTCAACTACTCAAAAAAGTCCCCCAACTATCCTCTTGTCTACATTCACAATTTAGAATTCCATCCATTCATGGATATGAATTTGATTTTTGTTCTCATGCATAATGTTTCTTTTATTAGAAACTCTAAAAATACATTCTTAAAATAAAATATATGAAATTTTATTATCTTTAAATTTTTTATTTTCATGAAATTATATTGTAAAAAAATAAGGTAGCTGAATTTTTGGGTTAAAGGTGTTGTCATATTGTCCTTTCAAATTATTTTTTGATCTGTGAAATTGTTTTGACTCGGTCTTCTGTTTCCCTTTTCGTTTCTCTGTGAGTTACAACATACCTAAAATTAGAACTTTTCATTATTTACTAATTTTTTTAAGATATAATAAATTTTAAAGGACATTCCTTTTAATTTATATGTTCATTTTCATGTTTAAATACCACGATATAAAAGTTCCAATAACATGTTTCATCGTGAGAACATCTTTGTCATCATATGGAATATGTATTTAATGCTTAGATCATGAGATACTTGAATACCAACTCTCACATGATATTTTGAATGTTTTTAGTGATATAGAATATCTATTTTAATATTTTACATTATACCCCTCACGACAAGGTGATTACTGGGTTATGGTATATATAAATCACAGCCACGCACACCTTGGAGAATTTTATTACAAGAATGGTATTTGTAATTGGTTGGTTTACATTTAGTAGAAAATATTAGGAAAAAGTCGATTATCCTAGGTAAGTCATTCCCATGAAATGAATTTGTTACCTCAAAGATGGTGGGGGTGGTGGTGGTTCAAATAAATAAGGAGATACATGATCAAAATGAGGAAGTCTAAAATTCCTATAAACATAAAAGTGATATTAAGACAAAAACAACAACAATAACAATGTTGTAAATTAGAATTAATATTTTGGTAATGGGAGTCACATAATATGATAAATAATAGTGTCCAACCCTGGATATTATCCCAATTAGATCTCTTAATTATTATAAACTTGTATAAGTTTTCACATAATAATTTTTTTTGGGGTTTCAAAATGGACGTTGATTTGGAAATTTATTTTTTCATTTCATTTTTTGTGAATTGAAAAAAAATTAAGGGAAAAGAATTTGAATTATAATGAAAGTACAATGGTTGTTCAATATTTTAATTATACTACAAGATAATAATATCTTTGATATAATAATTTTTATACTCTTATCTAAATACCCATTCAATGATCTAGACCAATTCATTGTACTAAATCAACTTTCATTATTTTTCATTTATTTATCTGTATAATATGACCAAATGATCACTAATTTTTGTATTCCTCTATTTATAGTAATATGATTTATCCATATATTTGAAAGATGATCCATAATATTCTCCTATTATTTTTTATTTAGTAGAGACTTGTCCTACAACACGTAGCCTCATCCAAGGTACCACCCTTTATCTCCTTATTATATTTCCTCATATGAATGAAAATGAAAGTAAAGGTAGAATATGAATATTAAGTGATGAATAATGAATTGATGTGAGAAATAAAAGATGAGGAATGGTTATATTCCATTATAGTACCATGTATTACAAATTGACTCAACTCATTGTGAAAAAATGGATGATTAAGAAAAATATATTTAAATTTCAGAGTAGTCAATGGTTTTCCCTCCCTTGGGTTCTCCATTACCATGTTCACTTCATATAACCAAAGGGATTGGATATTATAGGGGGAGAAGAAGATAAAAAGATAAGAAATAAACAAAAAACATTAAATAGAATTGGATAAAAATTTGAAGAGAGAAAAAATAAAACCAGAAAAAAGTTAAGGCTGGTTGACCCAAAATGGTTTCAGAACACCCACATCCCCCTGTTATATATTCTTTACGAACCCTCATTGAATGTTAGAGAAAATAAAAAATTAAAACATCACACCATATATTTATTAGCATTGAAACTTATAAAGGAAGAATCAATGATCCAATTTTGAGGAAAAGAAACAAAAAAATAATTGAAAACTCAAGAATGATGTGTTGATAAATACTTAAAAATAAGATGCAAATATCATACATTCAGTTCTGAGGGTCGATTCAAGTAATATGTTCCACAAAATTTGTAGCATGGTTTTAGATCCCCACGAGAAAGAATCGAGAGAGATTGTGGAAATGCTACACGGATTTTCTTAAAAATAATGTAAGAGTTTTCTCATCACTAACAAGAAAACATTAATTAAATAAACCATTATTGAAAATAAATTTATAAGGATCAATAATGGTATATTTTATTGATGCATATTTTTCCATTCTAAAGCATTCCCTTTATCAATTCTGAATTTAACACAGATAAAAATTAGGTATTAAAAATTAAATATAAATATAAAAGAAAAAAACAAATTAGTTATTAAAAATTAATAAATAATGAATATATAAATTTAAATAAAAAAATTGTATAATATAAATGAATTAATTTTAAAAAAAAATATAAATATTAAAAAAATATTAAATGAATAAAAATAACAAATGATTTAGTTATATTGATGTTTAAAATTACAAAATATATAAAAATTGAATAAATATTAACATAAAATTTAATAAAAATTAATAATTCCTTTTAAATAAAAAAATTTGCATTAATGTAATAAATAAAAATGATTAAATAGTAAATTTATAACGATTTAAATAAAGAAAAAATAAAATAAAAAGGGTGAATATTTATTATAGAAATTACAAACATATTAAAATAATTAAAAAAATAATAAATAAAAGTGAATAAATAAATATTAATAACGAATAAATTCTAAAATTATAAAAAAAATCATTAAAAATGAATAAATTATATTAATTGAGTAGATTCTAAAAGTGAATAAATTTTGAAATTACAAAAGAAAATGAAAAAATAATATTTATCACACAAATTAAAAAAAATATAAAATTGCAAATATATTGAAATAAAAAAGAATATTTTTAAAAAATTATATTTAGATACACAAGATTTATAAAAAAATTATTAATAAAAAATGAATAAATAATAAATATATAAAGAATTAAATACAAGAACATACCTACATACATACATGCCCATACACATATATTTATATACACATATAACGATACATACATATACATACAAAAATACAAACATACACTTACATATATACATACAAATACATAGACATACATGCATACATACATACACATAGACACACACAAACACATACATACCCATACATATATATATATATATAAATACATACACATACACATATATATGCATACATATAAAACATACAATTACCTTCATATACACACATACACATACATACACATACACATACATACATACAAATAAATACAAAGACAAATAAATAAACATACACATACATACAAACACATACCAATATATACACACATACATAGAGATACACATACACATACACATACATACACATATCTACACATACATCCACACACACATAGGAACATACATATATGTATATACACATACACATACATAGACATACATTAACATATATACATATATATACACATACATACATACATCCATATATATATATTTTTTGTATATGATCCAAATAAATAGACATAAATACCCATACATACTTACATTCATGCAAGCATACATACATACATGCCAATGTACATACATACAAACAGGCATACATCCCTCCATCGATACATACAAACATGCATACTTATATACATTCGCACACAAACACATGCACAGATATAAAAATATAATTACATATTCATACATACATACACATGCACATATGCATATAAACATACTCATACATATGCAAACATGTACATGTATACACATACATTCACATACATAAATATGCATACACATATATACACTAAGATACACATAGAAATATATACATATACATACATATATTTATGTGTATATACACATATATAAACATAGATACACATGCATATATATATTCATGCATACACTGATACATAAATAAGTACATGCATACATACATACATACATACATACTTACTTACTTACTTACATACTTACTTACTTACATACACACATGCATACATATATATATATATATATCCATGTACATACAAAAATACATACGCACATGCATACACACACACACAAACATAGATACATACATACATACATACATAAATACATTCATACATACATAAATACATACATACATATATACATTCATTCATAGAGACACATATTGATACTACTGTGATAATTGATATATAATCAAAAGTAGATATTTAGTTGATTCTATAAAATTACAATGAATATTATATTTTTGATAGTTAAATATGACCATTATATGAATGTTTGTAGTGGAATGAATTCATTATAGAAACAATTTATAAACAATTGAAATAAAAAATCCAATTTGAAAACTATATAATGAATGATAACCGGTGGATTTTTTTTAGAATTCCTACTCAGAAGCTCCTAATAATATTCAATAAATATCGAAAAAAATTTCGTGGAATCAAAACATCATTATTCATTACATATTAATGGATGATCATGACATAAAAATGATAATACATCTAAAATTCACATTTATATACTATTTGGGTCATGAAGGATAATAGTTATGGGAATAAAAGTTAGTTGTTTGGGGGTAGGCAAGATTCAACTTCCTCCCTTCAAATAATCAATGTAATGTTATGATTGATAGAATAGTCTTTGATGTTGTATCCTATCCCTTAAATGTCATTGAAAATAAATAATATCGAACAAAACTGTTTTAAATACCATTCCCAGCAACAATAACCTGAAAGGGACAACCTTAAACAAAACACGTTTCAATGACCAGGTCTTGAATCCAAATGCCAAATGTTGCTCATTAATAGAATGAAATGTTATGTATAATTCTTATAGTTGTTATCAATTTTAATTATTGTTTCATGGATCATCTCTATTCTAATGACTAATATTATTATATTAATAAGAAAATTGAATTTAGAACTAGATCAATTGAATATTAAGAATTTATTATTTTTACGTACTGGGATACAAGAACTAAGATAGAAATGTGAATGAGAACCCCAAAAAACAACATTAATAAAATATTGGAATTTAGGTAACCAATAACAAAATGTTGAAAACCTATTAAATGAAATTAAAAAAATTCATGACAAATTATACATATGTAAGGATTGAGAAATGTCCAAAAATAGGTGATGTGACACAGATAAAAAAATTGATCCTCTCAAATCATATAAAATATAAATTAAAAGTTATGTATATTCTGAAATAAATATTCATCTCACTCTAAGATAAATTGAACTAATTTTTATCCTCCAAAAATCTAACCTATAATTTACTATTAATAGTTTTTTTGTAGTGTGTTACTGTTTTTTCAAAAACAAATAACACTCATCTAATTTTTTTCAATCTCCCCATAGACGTCTGAAATGACAATTTTTTGTAAATTATTTTTGGTTGGTATGGAAAGGTCTAAATATTGAATAATTTTTAGATACTTTTTTTAATATTTTATTTGTAAGGATGAAATGAGACGTTATTTTACTAGAGATACATGTTATGGAGGAGGATTTGAAATATTATTAAAGATAAAAAACCTTTTTATTCTTTATAATGTGAATATAAAATTGAAAGAATGTTTGAAACACATGATATTAAGATCCAAAATAGACTGTTGAATTTTAAATTTTATAAATAATAAAATTTTCATTATAAATTTTTTTGATTCTGTAATAAACAACAAACATAAACAAAAAATATATAATCCAAACCCCTAAGAATAATTCACATGAGACTACTACCACAAAACCAACACCATGGATCCAATAAGCTGAAATTGATCACTTCAGTCTAGACCCATTAAAAATTATTGTCTCAAAATCCAAATCAAGAATTTTTTTCTGCATTATAACAGGATATTTATTTAAAAACATTGTTTCATTAAAATTATCAATTAATGGTTCAAGAAAAAATTCTATTGTTAGCACTTCTATAATTATTTTCAAAAAATATTATTTTAAAACCAAAAGTAATTTTTTTAAAGGAAAAAAATATATTTTTTGTTGAAAAAAATCAAGTCATATGGATAATTTAATTAAAAATAAGGAATTTAATATATTAGATGTAAAAGGATGTTTTTTTTAATATGGGAACAATAATGGGAACCAAAAAATTGAAATACTATTAAAATTAAATTAAAATATTCCCACTTTAATAAAAATACAGGAAACATGTAAGGTTTGGTACACCACATTGATAAAAATTAACCATTTTAAAACCTTTTTGTGAAATAAAAAAGTGATTCGATTAAAATACAATAGTTTTTTGGACTACCAATTTGTTTCCAAGGACAATATTGTTAGTAATTTCTACATTAATCTATACATTCCTATAAATATATGTACATATTAGAGTCAAAAAACTTCTAGTATCCTTATTATAACCCAGATGAAATTTTTTCTCACTCACCTTTTCAATATCCTTATCAAAAAATGGAATTATAATTCTAGATGAATCATTATAATCATAATGAATTTTTCTTAAAAGGATCAACCATTTATTTTCTAACATGTGAATAAATTATTTCATAGAAAATTGATTACAATAATATAAGAAATATATTATTGTATACAATTATTTTTTATTGAATATGTAAATGACTTCATTACTCTCAAGAGAAGGGTCATTATGAAGTGAATTTTTTACCACAGTCCTCCTCCCAATATGTTAATTTTTAATTGTACTACACCCCTATATGTTTCCAGAAAGCATTGCTTCCACAAAATTGCTAAAAAATAGGGATATTATTTACCCATACAAAGTTCTTGTACTGAACTATATTAGTGATAATACTTATAGTCAATTGTGTTAATGGAGGAATATCTCCCTCTTTCAAAATATCAATAAATTTTTTTTTGAATCATTATCCCCATAACCCATAATATTGATGATATATTGAGATGGAAAATTATTATTTCTTCCACTATAGCCTCCTTGGAAAAACCTTTAACAAATTATTAAATTTCTTACCCCGTTTTGTGCCCTTTGATATCAAAACAATGTCAAACCGATTAATCATTAATACTTAGTAACTATGATTATTTGTATAGTACCCGTATATTTTTTTTAAAGAGTCATATTTTTTAACAACATGATAATTTTTATTCCCTTTTTATGAGTAATTAGAGAAATATTTTACCTTACATGTATGAGTTATCTTACCATAATTTTCTTTTATATGCCTGTATCACTTGAAAATAGACATGATCTATGAGATATATTTGTCGGAAACATTCTAAAAAATTAAATTTATAACATTATCAATCTATATTTTTATCAATATTTCTCTTCAAGTCTCCAAAACAATTCAAATTATTTTAATGAAAGCCTAATCCAAGTAATTATCAAAGAAAGTATTTTAATCATCTTCCTCATGTTACATGATATTTTTACATGACCTCTTCTCAAAAAATTAGAAGAGGGAATCTAATAAGTTCGATCCAAATGGGAATGTATGACATTTCAAATATCTTATATCTATTGATATATATCTGTTTGTATATATTATTATTCAAATAAAATATTATATAAATAATATATGGATTGAATATGAAATTATATGAATAAAAATAATCTAATTGTGTCAATAAAATCATAAAATATACTCAATTAAATAATAATAAAATATTATATTTAAAGGAAGGTGTATTTTATGTTTTTAATGATATTATCTTTATATGATAAATTAATTTTCCTGAATCTCAAACACGACACTATAATATCATCCATTAATTTCTTTAAAAAACATTCAAATGTCTGAAACAAAATCATAAAAACCTAACTAAATTTAATTTGAATGTGAAAATGATGAGCATGCGGCCTCAAGGAACAATTTAATATGATACATAAATTTTTTATTTTTATTTATTTTTTTTATATCACTATTTTTTGTTTTATTAAATGTAATTTAATTTATTAATATGGGATATGATACGATAAGAGATAAGAAATCCTTTGGAGTACATATCAAATTAATTAAAATAATGAAAAATATCTCAATTATAATTTATATATTATATAATAAAATATTTAAAAATATATATTTATTCAAAACCATAAAACAAATTCAATTAATTTTCATAGGGTATAACATTTATGAGTAAAAAGTTACATGAAAATTTAAAAATACACCTAAAGGGATAAGAAATTTTCAAAATATAGGATTAAGGATTTATATTATAAATAAATATTAAACAATAAATACATAATGGAACTAAAAATAAAATAATATAACCTCAAACATGTATCCTCATTATCAAGATTTTTTACAATATAAAATGTATATCAGAAATGATAACCTAAAATGACACACATAATAAATCACACATTATGAATATTTATACCAACATAAAAAATGTTATTAATAACAAAATTACTTTATATTATAAATAAAACCAAAACATAGATATAAAAAGTAATAATTGAAAAACTAATTTTTTAATGCAAAGAAAATGTATACAACCTATCCTTATCAATGTTTTGAAAAAACATGGTAGTTAAAGAATATGTTCAATGATTTCATTGATGTTAATTTAAAACAGGTAAATATGAGATAAACAACCAACTATTTATTATAGAATACCACAAAATTTTTTCCCTAAGTAATGATCTCAAAATAATTATATTTATTATGAAAAAATGAAAGAAGAGTCACAAAAATTATGATAAATAGAGAAATTTACAAATGAAAAATTAACTACCTTTCCTTGGATTAATTCACATTAGTGGATTTATGGATGTATACAACCATTATTGTTTTAATAGAAAATCTCATTTAATTTTAATTTATCAAAAATTGTACCTAACAGTTAATTTAAACATGTGATATCCCTGAATTATAGTGATTGAAATTAGAATAGTTGAACTACCTACCAAATAAATGGCTCAAACATGGGACAATTTTATGGGAAACGTGTCTAAGTTAACGGTCCCCCTAATACCTCATTATTATGAAATAGTAAAATAAGGATTGATCATTAGTGGATGGGGTTATAGGCGTCGATCATGAATTTGTTCTAGGGCTGTTGGAAAAGGTGATAATTCAAGAGAGTGGGAACAAATATTGGATAATCATTTCAAGGGCATCAGAGAGAGTTATGATGGATAGGGGAATACAAAGAAGCTAGGATATGAGTGGGACTGTTAGAGAAGATAAATAATTCTTGGTTTTGGTATAGGGTTTGATGAGAATGATTACATCGAACATAGGATATATTTGTAGGAAGTAAATTGTTGATGTTTGGGGTGGTCAGTGATGTCATTCGGGAAGATGGGATGAGTGAGGGATGTATTGAAACAAGTAAAACAATGATAAAAATATTAATAAGTGGCGATTCTATGATATGAACTGGCAATCGCTAAAACAATAGAACAAATATTTTAGATGAACATGGGTAGAATATCAGGTTTTTAGTTACCATAGAGGGCATGATAATAAATCCACGAATTGGAGGTTACGATATTATTTATAGTAATTGATTTGGAAATTGGGAGAGAGTAATACGGTTGGTAGTAATTTTTAGAGAAATAACCATAATTGAAAACTAAAATAAAAAAATTGAAAAAAATATCTTAATGTATAAAAAATTCATGTTGTTTTTATTTAATAAATAATCATTCATATATATATATTTATAAATCTAAAATATATATAAATATAATTTATATATAAGTTAAATTGTTATTTTTTATTTTTATGAGGGCGTATTCGATTTATTTGATTCACCAATAATTTTGGTTTCTTATTAACATTTATATATATATACATGTGTGAGTGTGTGTTTTTATATATTATTTTATATAAATATTAATAAATTATAAATATTTTAATTAATAAACATGTCATATATTTTTATTGAAAAATGAATTCTATGTAATAAATTATATATATATATATATATAATATTTTGTAATGTTTTTTGTGTTATTGAAAAAATTTATTATAAGGAATTTTTATAATATTAAAATATTTTATTGTAATCACACATAATAGCAACATATTAATTTTTTTTTCGAAGATTGATTGTATTAATAATATAATGAAACATATTTAAATGTTTTGAAAATAAATTTTGGAATTGGAATACAAATATAAATAAATATATCAATTAGATAAAATAATTTATGATGCCTATAATTAATTGAAACATAGATTAATATTTGATGAAATTAATAAATGTTAATAATATAAATTATATGTCAGTAATATTATACCATTATAGGTAATTTTTTTTTAGAGAATCATGATATAAAAGACCACCCTACACAAAAGGGTCCACTATGAGACTTGTTATCAACCATTCCCCATTGAAATAAAAATAAAAAAACAGTGAAACATAATCTAAAGAACATTCAAACCCTAATCCAGAAGAATGGAAGAGAAGAGAATCAATGTGAAGATAAGACTGTTTCACCTCAAATTATAATATTTATTCCTCTCGAAGCCAATGGAAAAATATAATAAAACTATGTCTAAAGATATCCAATGATACACCACCTTTCATCTAGTTTTTGAGGGAGGTTGAGGCAATTTGAGATAATATAAAAAGAAAATAGTATTTTATAATCACCTTAAAAATGAATGAATCATTCTGTTATAGGTTATGGAAATGCTGTTATGAGGCAAAATCAATCAAACCTATGAAAATTATAGTAAAATAAACATATTTCTCCCCCAAGTCTCATAATAAAAAACACATTATCTCATCCCATTTAATGAAGGCCACAATGTATCCAAGTTGACAAAACCAAAATGTTATATCCTCTTAAAAAATAGCTCAAACCCCAACCAACTTAACTTAATCATAATAAACCCCATATTCCATAACAACATAATGAAATTCATAATGGTGTAATAGTCCTAAAATAAATATAACCATGTAAAGAAAAACCCAAGAATTAATTCCCCAGTGTTTATAATAATTCTTCAATCACACTCATATGATATTTACAAGGATATTATGTAATCTTAATCATGATGCCCCCATTTGATATAAAAACTACATAATATAAAACTAAAACCCCTCAAGACAGTCAAATAATAATCATAACCCATGATATGTAACCAATATCAATGATATAACAAATATTTTCAAATATTTCATATTTATATTAATGATTTTAATCTTATAGTTTTGATAAATTCATGTATAAATATAACATTTATTTGTTATAGGAGTAATCTGAAATTTAATTTTGGTATGTTAAAAGTTTATTTTTAAATATTTATTCAACAATGGAAATAATTATAATAAAACAATGAAATTAAATTTTGGTTTTTTGATGTTTTATAATATTATAATAGGTGAATTTATATCCCCAGAATAGATTCTAATTCATTTAGACGAATTCTGGTAGTGTTGTTCTAGATTCAGTATAAATTAGATAAGAAAAATATTTTATGATGGTTTAATAAGAAATTTTTTAACCCAAACATGATAATTTGTGAGCAATGTAGAATAAATACACAATACATAAGTTATTTAAATAGACCATATGATATTTTTATTTATAAAATAGTATTTTATGAAGCCAAAATTTATAATAGGAAAAATATTTATGATGTATTACATTTCATATATATGTTTTGGAGTTATTCTAAATGTAATAGAGTTAGTGAACCATAGTAAATTTCATCTATGTTAATGCTATTCTTGATGCTTGTAATACAATTAATATATACATGACAATATTTTCCATGTGAAGTATGTTTCCTCACACATTACGTTTTACTTTTTTAAATGATTTGAATTTTAAAAAAGAGATTTTTTAACAATGTGGTTATTGAGAACATCATTTTCATAATAAAGATTTTGGATTTAACATCATCATTTGTGGAACAAATAATATGATTCTACATAAATACAAATATGAAAAATATTTCAACTAATATCATAGAATGAACTATGGATTTTGAATATGATAAGATCATAATCATATTTGAATATGAGGGGAAAAATTTAACTTTCAAAGAATTCAAAATAGAGTATTATAGAGGTTCAAACATGATCAAAATTGATAGAAACAAAATATCTACAAGAAGTTTATGTCTCTAAAGGAAGAAGGAGTTTAGGGATTTTGGGTGGTGTGTACAAATTAGTCACGAGTTAATATTAGTGACTACTTCTATTGATGTTGGTTTAGATTTATTATTTATTTTCATTATTTTTGGAAAACAACCCTCTTAAACCATAATCTCCATTAATCTTCATAGGGAGGGGTAATTTCTAAGAAATTAGGGAAGGACATATTAACCTTTTATTATAGTTGAGTCTTCAATATTCAATGGATAAATATTTTAGTTTTTAGTTAATAAGTGTTCATATTTAGTAGTAGTTTATAATTTTTATTTTTATAAAATTTATTATTATTATTTATTTCCTTGTTCAATTATTTATAATATCACTTCACTCAGTCTTAAGGTATATATGGTGAAAAAATTTTATCTACATTGTAAATCTCATTCCAGTTTATATCACATGAAAATAGAGAAGTAGTTACACTTCGATTATTTTGGATGAATCAAAAATGGTTGGGAATTTCTTTATTTATATAGGAGTTGTTTGATATATCCATTGCACAAAGAACAATTAGTGTATATGGATATTTTTGTTCTATTCTATTTCTCGCAAAAATAATTCAACCAAATATTAGAGGTGAAACATCTCTGGAGCCTCACATTCCTCAAATAACAAGAAAATGAGAAAATAATTTGTGTATTAAGATAATATTACAATTGGATAAAAAAATTATTACCTAATGATGTTTGTTATATTCTTTTTTAAATAACTCATTTTTTCATTTCGTCACAATACATTACAAGAAATATAATATCCTGATTTTTTTATTATTGTAATTTTGATCCTTTTTCAAAAATAACCCTTTTTATGGGTCTTATCTCTAGTTATTTTGGAAGAACCTTTTGTGAATTTTGGAAGGTTTCAGACTATTGCACATTTAGAATGTAGTTAGAGAAAACTATATGGATTTTCCCAGGAAACCAAAAAAGTATATTGAATGTATAAGGATGAGTAACATTATCATTGAACCTTTTTTTAATTGTTTAGATGAACCATACAACCCATTTATTTTTCAATTTTGGGGGAACATTGTTTGGGAATATCTTTGCAAACTGTGTAGATCGCTCCAGTATCCCATTAAAAATAAGTACAATTGACACATGGATTGAAATATCATGCAGCCAAACCAATTGATGGGAATTTGAAGGTCCAGTTTTTTAATTTAATTACTATGAAAACAATTTTTAAATATAAAATATTCTTATTCAATCCAAATTGGATAATTTTTTCCTTTGAGGATTTCTTGGACGAGTTTATCCCTTCTGGCCCTGTTTCACCAGGGATAAATGTTTCTGTTAGTTTGTTATATCTCTTCTAATAAGTGAAATATCTTTTTAATCAAGCATTCACTTCAAATTATTTTTGTCCTAATCTAGGATTGGTAATTATTTATTTCATTGATGGATCTGAATTTTGAAATGATGAAATCTGATTCTATGATTCTTTATTTAGTATTCAAACCCTCTACTCTCCATTGGTGGAACATATCTGTGTTTTATTGATATTGACTGAGGTAGGTGGTTTCATAAGGAAATATCAATCAATAGAACACGTTGATGGCTATTTAATTTAAATATATTTTTCTAATTGTGTTTTAAATCATTAATTTATTCTCTTGATTAATTAATCAAAATGTAATGGTATGAATCATGAATACCTTTGTCAATGGATTTTGAAATCAAGTTTATTTTCTTTAAATAAGATCTAAATATTTAAATAATGGTTGGAAGCATGATTTTTCTGAGATTCAATGGCATAAAAATTTTATTATGTGTAACAAATGATATGAAATTACTAAAATGATTTTTTGATAAAATATATTTGATGTTGGTTTTTGAAATAATGGTCATGTTTTGAAACATAAACACATGGCTCTTTGAAATGATTATTTGAAATAAAAAAATGAAATAAAGATAAACCCTGGAGTTATTTATTTACCTGAAAGCACATGGTAGACTATGTTTTTATGTTTGGATATTACATTTATTTAGGAGTACAATTATAACTTAACTATCTTGATATTTTGGAATTTATTTATTTGGATTATCTCATATTTCACATAGGCCAAAGATCCATGAGTATGTGCCCATATAGAGCTATATTTTTATGTTATGTTTGATTATAAAAATTAAAATATAATCCAATGTATCGTAACAATTGTTATATGTATAAAATTGACTATATTTTTTGATGATTGATTGGAAAGATTTTCTATTGTCTGTTTTTATAGAAATGTTTATTCATCGTGTTTTTATAATGTTTCTTATATGTAACTAATGTTATTTAAATGCCTGGTGACATCCTAATAGGTTTTTCATCTCACACATAACCTTTTACTTTATAAATTTATATATTTTCTTATTACAGGTCTTGGGAATGTAAATACCCCACTTGAAGGTGGTGTGTTTTATCGATTTGTGGGATCATGTGATCCAATATTTATATAGAGTTTCTAGGATGATATTCTAATGGTCTTGTAGAATGAATTTGGTCTTTATATGGTTTTGAGAAATGTAAATATTTACCCATGGTTACTTATTCATGTTTTGTTTATGGATAATAATTTTTTTTTCAATTTTATATCAACTACTTTTTACTTTTGAGATGAGATTATGGTGAAACTGTTCCCACTTGTCTGTTATGATGCCCATGCCTTAGTCACCAGCCCTTGGGGATCATGAATGACCTTTTATACATGTCATAATTTATTCATATACCATTTAGTTAGTTTATCCAGGTCAGTTCCTAAAAAATTATTTTCAAAAGGGGGTTTAATCCTTTCTAGATATTTGTATGCAGTTTTATTTGTCTTTATAGAATTGAGAAATGATTATCAGGAATTAAGTTGTTGATTATGAGCGGGTTCTTGTATAACTCTCATCATGACAAGCCATTAGTTGCCATGTGTTATTGGTAAAAAAAATTTATAAATCATTTCATATAAATTTAATTTTTTTCCAAATATTTGATTTGATATTTATTCTTCCTAGGTGAGGTATAAAAGATATACTTTATGATATCATTTCTCTTGACTAACATTTACATTGATTAATAATGATGATGTATAGTACCATTCCCCCAGAAATATGTTTGAATATAAGTTGAGTGGGATATACCGATGAGACATGGAATGAATAACCACTAGCTGATTAGAACCTTGTTGATGTTGTTGTGATTGTGGTTAACGATTTGGGTAAGGTAACTACACCTCCACCCATTTAGGATATATAGGTTTTACCTTTTGAGGATTTTTAATTTTCCAAAGTCATGTTAGAATCAATTTTAATACCATTGATGTGGGATATTTATGTTGGTACCCTCTTGTAAGTTTTATTTATTTGAAGTATATATTTTTTTAAATTTTGGGTTTTGGTTATGGAAATTATATATTACATTCTCATGATGTTTTAGATAACTTATCATAAATTTAATTTGGATGTTTATTGTTGTAGGTTCTCTTTTACTACTCCAAATGGTGTATTCCATGTCTTTTAGGGCTAATGGGACATGAGATCACATTGGTCCAGACCTCCTGTTTTAAATTTGTTTTGGATGGTATTTGGGATTTCATTTTAACAAGAGCTCAAATATTTGGGTTTTGATCAAACTCTAGTAGTGGATGTGTTTCTTTATGTTTTCCTGTATGTTTTTTTCTAGTATTACACTTATGAGGTTGGTGGGGTTTTTATCCACTTGTTTTCAGGTACATATCTGATTTATATTCCATCATATTGGATGTCACTAGATAAACTGGAGGAGTTAAACAAACAGTTATACATCTTGATTTCCAAGGGGTTCATTCAAACTAATGAATTTCTAGGGTCGTGCATGTAATTTTTTCCCAGAATTCCAACAAAACCATTATTATTTATGTTAATGACCAAAATCTAAATTGGTTCATGATCTTGAAAAAATATCTGTTGAGATGAATTGATAAATTTTATATCATATGAAGGGTATAAGTGGTTATGAAATATTGATCTTCGATTTTGTTATCCCCAGCTTAAGATCAACGAGTATGATATCCCAAAGACAACCTTCACGATCTTGTTTGACATTTATGAGTATCTTTTAATTTTTTTTCCTAAGAAATGATAATGTAGTATTTATAACATTGATGAAAAATATATTCGACTCGTACCTTGATTATTTTGTTGTTGTATTTGTTTATGACATCTTATTTTACCCCAAGATTACTATGGATAATTCACATCATTTGGGAATCATTCAAGACATTTTGAGAAATTGGAATATTTATTCCATGATTTGTAAATACATTTTTTTTGGTTTGAAGATGTAAATTAATATGGAAATGTGGTTTCCAAACATGATATTTTAGTTGATATTGAAAATGTGAATGTCTTTATGACCTAGAATGATCCACAAAATTTAATTGAGAATGAAATATATTTGGATTGTTAGGGTATTATCATCACTGTGTATAGGATTTCCAAAATTTTATTTCTCTATTAACTGCCCTGACTAAAAAGGGAGTAATGTTAGATTTTGATTCATAATGTTAGGATTCCATTGATGATTTGATGATCCTTTAGACTTCATCTCCTCTATTAACTCATACAAAAGTTTCGATGGGTTATGTGGTCTTCAATGATGAATGAAGATCAAGTTTGGGATAAATTATTATGTAGGGTGATGAAATGGTAGATTATGGTTATTTATAGCTTAGGACGTGTTATAAAAACTATCCCACACATGATCTCAAACTTCTAGATGTGATGAAAACTCTAAATACTTTTTTAAACTTCACTTGTGGAAAACAATTTAATGTCTACACCAACCATAAAATATTTTTTAATTTCTTCTTGAAAAAATATCTGAATCTGTAGCAATGGAGATGGGTGGAGAACCTGTAATCATTTTATTTATAAAATTCATTCACCCCTTTTAAGAGGCATTTCCTTGAAAATTACTTAAGAAGAAAACTTACATAGTAGGTTGTGAAAGAATTTTTTGAGGAGTGTAATTTGATGGATCACATTGCCTATATGAATCTGGGTTTCAAAGATGATGTTTCTTTGTTTATTTTTTCAAGTGTTGTTTTGAAATCCTCACTTATCAAAATTAATGTTTAGGAACAATAGTTTTAGGATGAGTTCTATGGAATTAATGAATATTTATATAGAGGGGATTCCATCAGAAAACAGTCTCTATCGTTTTATGGTATCTTATGATTTTGGTGCATGTACATTGTTTATTTTCTTATAAAGAAGGTTGTGATGGTGGGTTCTTATAATTCCAAGTGGATGACATACCCTGGTTCCACTACAATGTTTTATGATATGAGGTGAAATTTCTAGTGGCTAGTTATTAGATGATAAATTTCTGATTTTTCCCAATTTTCAAATTTACAAGAAATTATGATCGAACATAAGAATCCATCTACCCTACTAAAACCACTTTATTTTTTGACATAAAAGTGGGAGGAAACTGATAGACATTGTTGTTTGGTTGTTATGTATACCAAAATCAATGAATGAGATATGGGTGGTCATATACTCGATAAAAAATTCATCTCACTTTTTCCCCATTCATGATTTGAACAATGTTGAGGACTTGGGAATATGTTTGTATAAATTTTTATTTTATTTCATAGAGTTCCATCTTCAATTATTTGGGATACCCAAATAACATATCAATTTAAGAGATGTTTTTAAGAGTGGATGTTTATTAGAACCATGACCATTCTATGTTGGAAAGGGAGGTTGTTTTTTTTTAAATTCCTTTGTGGAAGTTCAGAATGTTATCCTGAAAATTAATCATATAGTTCAAGCGGACAACAGTATTGAATGTGGCACCATATTCCTGTGTTTGCAAAAACAAATTGGCTTGAAAATCAAAAAATTGAGTGATGTGTTCTTGAAAATGTAAGGTGCATGAAAATAATTTAATGTCATATAAATTTGTTTCTCATTTTTTTCACAAAAGGTGTATTGGGATCAGAACTCCAAAAAATGGAAAAGCCATGAGTTTCATGAAAAATGTAGAGTATACGTGGAAAACGATTCTTGCGTGAATAAAATTGCACGCAAAATGATTGTTTTTGTGCGATAAGGTGGGTTTTCAATGCAGGGGTCAGCGATTTCTATAAATAAGATGAGACACCCCTAATTCGGTATGGCTGATGACTTAGAGAAGATATATGTTCTGATGTGCGTAAAAGTTGCATGAAAAGGGAGTTGCGCGAAAAAGTAGAAGTTGTGTGGTAAAGTTCAAGTTACGAGGAAAATATCCAGTTGTGGGGAAAAGATCATATTTATTGGAAATGATAATGTTGCATGAAAAATATCAAGTTGTGCACAAAATATAATGTTTTGCGTAAAGGGTGTAGTTGCGAGAATGATTTTCCACACAAATAGAAAATCTTGCGTGCAAAAGTCAGATCATTCACGCACATGTTAGGTGATGTGTGCAATTGTCAGCGTAGGATGAATACCTATTTTGAATATCTAGTTTCGTGGTTCAGTTATATCAAGTGCATCATTTCAAGAATTTCATGAATATTGTGTCTCATGATGAACAGTGACAAAGACTTTAATTCATATATATTGAAGTAACCATTAAGTCATTAAACTGTGTTTGACTTCTCTCAAAGAAGTGATCTATGGGAGTCATCGAAAGTGATTTGAGGGACGTAGTGAGATGTTTCCGAACCTTTTTATTGGCAGTTTTCCTAAAATAGAGTGACTGTGAAAACATCTAGTAATCTTCAAAATATTAAATATTAGTGGATTTAGGTATGACCGACACATTGTTGGTGTATATTCCTGGGACGTATCCCATTGCGTTGAACCATGTAAATGTGATGTGGCGTCTCCCAGCATTCTTCGGTTTGATAGATTTAACATGTTCCTACAAATGTGAGAACAAGATCCCAAACTAAAAAAATTACACCCTGATACACCCCTACCCTCTCAGGGGTTTCCAGGGTCCATCAATGGTATCTCATGTAAATATGAGCATCGTGTACCATTTTTAAAGAGATGGAAAAACTGAATGAGATATATAGATTCATGAAGAAATTCTTGGAGCTTATGTAACTGATTTTAGAGTATCATGGCATTTTCACATGGTCTTGGTTGTGTTTTCCTATAATAATGGTTACCAGGGATCCATCAATATGGCACACATTTCAGACATGTATGGATGTTCAAGTAAATCTACACTCTTATAACTACCTAGTATTTTCATACAATGATACTAAATCTTAGAAGATAAATATTCAATCAATTTCAAAAATAACCTTATGAGTAATGTAATGTTTTAGTGTCTTTGGAAACATGGATACAAAAACAACTGGTTCATAAGTAAAAAAAATCATTTCCCATTATATCCTTCTTAACTAGTACTCTTTTAAGCATTCATAAATAATACATTTCTTCAAAACCTGGGGAACGGAAACCTAAGAACGAGTTATCCAAGATTACAAATAAGGGTAAATAATGGAGATATCAAAATAACATGAAAATGTGGTTATGATAAAATTAGAATTAAATTTGAAAACCATGCCCTCCATATCATAAATCTTAAACATGACCCATTGTATAAATCAGGGGATTTCATAGTACATGAATCATAATGAAATCAAAGAACATAATCCATGAGAACATAACATTAGATGAAAATATAGATTTTTGGCATACATATAACCATAGAAAATATAATTTTAGTGATACCCACAATGAAAATCATAGCATGTTAAGATGTGGTCAAACACCCATGTACATTATTCAGCCTTGGGATTACCTACCATATACCATATTTGGGGCTTGGGATAACCTACCATGTAACTTCTTTTGAGTATGGGATAACCTCCCATGTACCATATTTTATCCTTGGTATAAACCCTTGTGTACCTTCATTTAGTCTTAGGAGATCCTCCCATGTACCCGTTGATATCATAGAACATTATTCACTACCCAATACATTGCATATTATATAGGTCCAACCAATCTTATAAACCATACATTATTATTCCACAAGATCATAAAAAATTCATCATATCATAACCCATTAAAATAGAATGGTGTTCATAAACATTTAAAAATATCATAACTCATGGAAACGAAATGGGTTTAATAATAATTTCATCAAATAATCAAATCCTAAACCATGGAAAAGGGATGGGTTCAATAAAAACAATTTAATCATAATTAAAAAATATATATATAAATAATAAGGATCGTATCAATGAATCCTAACCACAATAAAGCTTAATTAATATCAATTAGTTTTCTCTTTTATAATAAATTATTTTGAAGGATCAGTTGGTATATTTTTTGAGGAAATTATCCAGTTCACATTGATATCACTTTTTAAAATGTAAAATTTTAAAAATATTAAAGAAACAAATATTATTGAAAATAACAATGGATTAATTTATGAGAACATTTAAATCATTGGTAAATCATGAATGTGGTAAATACCATTGATTATATATACCTAAGATCAAATATTCCATTCACTATTTTTGTCAAAAGTAAAATGTGCCTCTACCAGAAAGTTATAAGAAGATTACTTTTAAATAATCATGTAAAATATTCAAATATGGGGAAAGTGGACTTTAAAAATTATTGATGTATTCTTTAAAACAATCCAAAATGCAATTTTATAAAACATGGATATTTATTAAAAAGGGTTTTTGGACGAATAGAGAAATAATGTTGGTTTTTCTTAAAAACATTACTTTTGTCTCCTTAATACTTTTGAAGATGAAATTAAAAGGAAAAAGTTATTCTACTGAAATTACCAAAGGATAATATATTTCATGAGATTCCTGATGGTTATATTATAATATTTCATCATTAGAATCATAATCATAAAAAAAGTAGATAAATAATGAGATTGTAATATAAAAATAGTACAATTTTTTTTCTTTTTAATCGTATTCCCATGAAATAAAGAACCATATATAGATATGTAAATCCCCATAATATTAATATTAATAATAATAAAATTCATTCATGGTCAGTATACGCACCACATAAAATATAAAAGTGGTGAATAAGGCATGTGTTTCACAGAAATAAAATTAAAGAAAAAATCCCCTTAACACATTGGGTGATTTTAAATCCCAAGAAAAATTAAAGAATAAAACCCAATAAAAATTAAAATATAATTATAAATATCCGATTTGAGACATAATATTTCAAATTTGGATGTATATATTGCACACTGATGAAAAAACCTGGTGAATATTACAAATGTCTCCCATAAATAAAAGAGATACTAAAAATCACATATCATAATCCTAAAATTCCTTCACATGTATTTTAAAATCCATTATAATATATATTAGTTTATTATAGCTATTTTAATTTACCATAATAAAATTTATCATACTATATATGATTTAATTATTACCTTCTATGACAGATTTATTAATAATTTCGTTGTTAAAAGCAATGTTTTAGTTGATAATTACATCATCATTTATGTGTGTTAGGGTTCCGTAACATTGGTCCTTGTGATTTTATCATGGATAAATTATATAAATAATTTTATCAATATTATAAAATGAATATAAATTCATATTATATATATATATATATTTAAAACCACTCATTAAATTTAGTGACAGAAAGTGTATTAAACTTGTCCTGGAGACAATACGTCGTAAGTTCGCATGAATGCCTTCCCCAATATCTAGAATGATGTAATGAGTTAAAGGTAAAATATATACCACTATTACATACTTATTATATTTTATATATATCACATATATTCATTTAATGTTTATATAATACCTTCTATGTAAAGTGTAATTGAAAAAGGAATCACATCACTTTGCGAGGTGGTTATCCGCCAAACACATGAGCGACATTGTCATATTCACATTACATCTAAAGTAAGAAGTTATATATGATTTAATATTTTTTCATGTAAAAATATTTCATATAAATAATTTATATATGTTAAATCCATCAATATATTTATCCCATAGAGCAGGTGATTGAAAAATAATTATATCAGTTCGCCAGGTGATAGCCCACCGTACACACGATCAATATTTTTGTTTCCCATTTAATCGAGATTATATAGATATAGGTTATGAATTAAAAAAATAACATATAATTATATTGGAATTTTTTAGATTATTATATCATCATAGTTGGATAATATTTGTAGGAGGTTTAAGAGAAAATAAAATAAGAGCATTTTTGTTAAAATGATACCTCTTCTTTAGACACCCTCATTAGGTTAATGCCAAAATATATCATAGGTGAGGTTCAAAATAAAAATAAGTCCTCTATAATTTAGATATAGAATACATTAATATATTTTTAAATTTATTTTCCTATCTAAATGTGTTTTTATGTGTGAATATAATAGGAGAGGGGGAGACCTTTTTTAATTGGGGAAGGGGCACACTTATAATGTATTAAAATAATATGGTGTCCCCACATTTTAAACTATAAAAAAGAGAAAAGATAGCTCATTATATAACCTTAGATGATATAATGTCTACATATGACCAGAAAATGGGATTTGGAGATGTTTCTACCACATCTTACCCCTTACCTTTTTAGTTTAACCCCAGATAACCCCATTTTAACGTTAACCACAATAATTGTTTTTTATTAATTTTTACTAATCATGTTGGAAAAAAATAAATTTGAAAATATTATATAATATATATTATATTTATTAGAAATATTTAATCCATTTCATCAAATTCCATTAGTATAAGTGGCCTAATTTAATTCTATATTTAACCTACAAACATAACAAAAAGCAGTTTTCCCATGAGGAAATGTGCATAAGTTTGGAAAGATTAAAAATAAAATTCAATATTCAATTTCTTCCAATGGAATAAATTGAATTTATATATATATACATATATATTAACTAATTTTTCTTTTAAAACCAGCGTAAAATAAAATTAATCTCGTAAAATTTCTAAAAGAAAATGCAATTTTTAATAAAAATTATCATTTTTTACTATTCATCAAAAAATTTATCTTTTCAACAAATTATAAACAACTAACTGAAAGATAATTTTAAAAGGAATATTTAAAAAAATATATTTTATTAATTAAAACAAATTTTATAATGTTTTAAAATTTTCTATTACATTTTTTCCACAAAAGGAAATAAAAAACCATTTTTTAGAAAAACTATTTCCATTGAATTTAAAGTATTTACTAAAAATTATGTATTAATTTATCAATTTATTTTATTTATCTAAAATTTTTATAATTAATTTTTTAATTTTTTAAATTCATATTCATACCACTAATTTTAATATCCATGTTATTATTGTCATTTCTAGATAATAAGTTCAATATTATGTTGTGGTTTGTTAAGACTCGGTGTTGGGTGTAATGATATCTATTAAAAAAATTTAATTTCATTAAAAAAATTATAAATAATGGGGTGTAACATTAGACCCCAATTAAAATTAATTTCACCCTTAAAATTATGTCATGATGAATAAAACAATTAAGGATACTTCTTCTTTATCAAATCCTCGTGTTTCTATAGAGCTTCCTAAAATTGGTTGGTTTTACATTGAACCTTAATCAAGTGAGTGGTATTGTTTCATTGATATTTTTATCCATAATGTAGAATATAAAAATTTGTTTTCTAATAGTAAATGTCATGATCCACTCATAAAACTTTTGAGTTTAGTACACATGAAAGATAAATTATGTACTTCCTTAGGAGAGATACATGGAACACATCATGGAATTTAGAGTGGTATGGTTTATGTGACACGATATAAGAAACAATCCCTTATCGATCAATAATATCCAATGGTATAATATAATAAAGGCTCCAAATTTATGTTTTTTTAAAATCATATAACCATATTCCATTAAGAAATTTATAGAAAGATTATCTCACCAATTTCAATCTCAAGATCATAATGACATTTTTCATCATAAACTTTCTGATGACGTTGAACTACCTTTATGTATTGTTGAATTCCTCTAACTTTATCTACTATTTCCTCATTATTCATAGTCCCCAATATATTTTTTTCTCCAAATTAAAAACATCACGTTGTATTTCAACATTTCATTCTATAATGGGATTCATAAGGTGCTATCTGAACGGTGCAGGGAATCTTATTGCAGTATGAAAAATCAACTAGAGAAAAGTGTTAATCCCAAACACATTTTAAATAAATAATATAAGATCTAATAATATCCTCCATGGATTGAATTTTCTTAATAGAATTACTATCTATCTGAGGATGATATGAATTGATGATACTTGTGTAACGCCCTAAGATTTTATGAAAAATATTCTTGATTTTTTGTGTTATACACTACACCAAAATGTGATTGTGCTATAAAAAACACCATATTATCTTATATTATATGCAAACACTATTCTGGACTTGTGCTACACGCAATAGTGACCTTCCTCGATAGCGTGTGTTGTACGCAATACTATGTTTCACTAAACAAAGATATATTGTTATAATATTATTATGAACTAGCTGTTTTGAATAGTAGTATTTGAAATTTTAATTTTATGACATTATAATTCGTCTTACACAATATAAAACATGGTATGAGAAAAAAATAAAATTTTCAGGTAAAATAAGTATTTTTTTCAAAAAATGCAGTTTTGCCGCCTTTTAATGGAGCACCTACTTTAAATCTATTTTTGACATATTTATAAGTTAAATTTTACAAATAAATCATCTTACATTGAATCAGGATATAAGAAATTACTTTGGATAAATTTTTGAGATGATTCTGATAACCTTCATATTTTAATGAATAGTAAAAATACGCTAAATTTTAATTAAAAACAACTTTTTTCATCAAGATAATTTATATGGTTAAATTATAATATTGAATGGTTTTAAATTATAAAAAGAATTTATTTTTACCATTTATTATAATTTGAGTCATTGTCCTTAATTTTACATTGAATTCATAGATAAAAACATTTCAATCCTTTGCAACGTTTGAACTTTTAAAACTCATTTTATCAACATTGGGATTAATTTTAAATTAAATACCACCACTTATGTGTTTTGAATTTGGAAAATGGATTCCATATTAGGAATAATTAGGTCCAAATTATGTTAATAGGATACTTTTTATTTTTAGTCATTATTAATAGTATCTACGGTAAATTTTATTTTCCATAGTTAAAGGTAAATCGGGTAATTAAGTGTAACAATAAGATTATAAAATTACCCTAACACCTGCCCATATTTTATTGGATGAGTAAAAGTCGACCCATATCATCTATGGGACTAAATAGATTCATTTCATGGACTTATGACCATGGAAATGATGTAATTATTATTGAAACCAATGAAAGGGACATCTTGTCACTCTCTGATATCTTATAAGTGTAATAATTTTAATTTAGTGATTAAATTCATAACATTTCTAAAATAAATAGTCCTTAGAAAAATAATAAAATTATCTACATCAGCTGAATTTATTTATAATTTTTAGGGATTAAATAATTATCATTAATGGTGACACAATAGTGATTCATAAATTGTTTATTCAGTGAAAAATCAATAATACAATTTTTATTAAACTTATAGTGACCATAAAATGCACAAAAACCTCACCCAACCTTATTTTTCGGTTACATGTAATCCATATTCGTCCAATGGTAGAATATTTGACCATATGGAGACTTATAAAACAGATTAGGACATTAATAATTTTTTATTTTAAATGATGTCAAAGTTGTCACCATCATACTTTAATAAAGATAAAATCTTAAAAGTTGGGTTTTTAGAAGATAAATTCGACTAAAATAATTATTATTAAATATAATTAATTTATCCTAATCATAGTATTTTATTTTGAATTTATATGCAACTAATAAGTATATTAGATGATTATACAACAATGATGTAGTAATTGTTTTATTAAGAGATATATCAAATAAATGTTTTTTTAAATATTAAAATAATTAATATATGAATTAATTAATATTATACAAAAATTTTATATATTAATATGACATGTTATGAATCTATTATATATTTTTGTTTGAACATATCTCTTGTGTGGTTTTTATTTAAATTCAAATAATGAATAGTGTCAAAATTGACACTATTGATATTTTATAAACATAACATATTATTTAATTATTTAAAAATCACAAAAATATTTACAGAACAACAAATTAGAAATTATATGGTCTAAATGGTTATAAATTATCCCATTATGGAAAATTTATTACATTTATTTATGTATTTTTGACAATTAATATTTGATAATTTTATTTGCATAAATAAAATTAAATAGATTAAATAATGATAAATCAAGTTGATAAGGTCTAAAATATACATAAAATTGTACAAATTTTATTGGTTTATTATATTACAACACTATATCATTTAATATATGTATATGGGTCATATTTGGTGGTTTTAATGTGGGTTTTGAATTTACTCTAAATTAATATTTCTTATGTTTCCAAAGGTGACCCTCTCCTCCCTTATAAAAGGGAACCTTCTCCCTCTCCTCCTCACACCATTTGGATCCTTCAAGCTAGGCCAAACCCTACCAATTTCTCTTATCAAAATCTCTAGTTATATTATATAGGTTATGGTCTTCTCAATATACCAACTCTAGTCCCTTAAGAAGAAGATTAAAAGAGGCACGTTGAAGAAGAGGTAATCTCTTCTACCCGTTCTTTCAAGTTTTTTTCTTCTTCGACTTCTTCTTCTTTAGTTGTTTCATTATAAAGTAATAACATAAGTATCAATAATATACTTATATGTGATTATAAATATTAAACAACCCCATTTAACCTTCTATCCATCCTATGGAAAACGAAATTATCGTGCGTGTGTACGTACGTAATACCGTCTCCACCACGTGGTGTAATCTGTTTTTCCACTACCACCTTACTTGGATGGGTATAATTGTGTAAAGAATAAATATATATGGTTATTATGACATCATACTGATTCTGAGACATTATATATTTCACTCCAATTTCTTTCAATAATTATGGGAATGATATCATCGCTCGTGCGCATTTACGGATTACCGTATCCACGACGCGATGAGATTCATTCTCCATGTTAACCATTCAAGAATGATTATAAAGTATATATAATGAATAATAATGGTATATATAGCATAATAATTCTACTATATATATATATATATTTCATCTAATTACTTCGATTCAAGTCAATAAGGAACGGAAAACAACATTCATGCGTACGTACGGCCTACCGTCTCCATGAACGGTGTGTTTCATTTTAGATATCTATCTGTTATATATATATACTTAATATATATGATGTATAAATCATGATTTATATTTTTTAAGTAAGTAAATCATGATATATGTAATAATAATATCAAGAACAACAATTCCAAACACGTATGATTAATGATATGATTTTACCGAAAACGCGACTTTAACATGGAATTGACAAAAGAACAGGTAATATAAAGTCTTAAGTGAATCATATATGATTTCATAAATATTATTATGGTTCTTTTACAAGTTATTAACATGTTTAAACCCATTATACAAGAGTTTTGGAGATGTATATAAGAAATTGGACCTAAGGTAATGGATAATTTCGCAATCTCATTTTTATCCAAGATGCTTATACATAAGTATTTACTGGGAATAAATATATATCATCCATGTCCATGTTTTATAAAAATGTTTTCATAAAGTGTTTACAATTATTCTATGTATTTTTAAAGTCATTTTTACCCCTCTTTGACTTTTTAATTGTGTTATGGAAGGAATATTTCTTTTATTTTCTATACGAGGAACTTATAGACTTTTTCGGAAAAGCATGAGGACAATGTTTTTTTAACTTATACGGAATGAACTGATTTTTATAGTTTCAAAAAACCTTATTTTAATTAATAATCTTCTAAAAGAATTAATGAATATTTTTTAAAAAATCCTTTTCTTTTAAAATTATTTGACATTTTGTGAAAATAAAATGATTTTGAATATGAAAGGATATTTTCCTCCAGAATTCATTTCAAGTGTTTTATCAAAACTATTTTCCATCTGTGATGACATTATTTAGTATGATTGTGTTTCAAGTATAATTTCTCTATTAGTTACATGTTTTTATTTTTATTATGATGAAATTATATCCATTTGTTTTATATGGATTATGTTATAATGGGATGATATTTATGAAACTTATTTTATTCATTAGGTTGTGATGAATGATTTATGATTATTTTGATTCACAAGTAAGAATGATTTAATTGTGAGATGGGTGGGACCTATATATCCCTCTAATTAATTGGTTAAAGATATTTATCTCATGATATATACATGGATGGAATGGTATGTTAATCCGGTTCAATGATACATGACAGGAACGACGAGTGAACTTGATTCAATAAGGGACATTATCCACTAAGATGATCTTGGCAGCAATGCCTTGGCTACTATGGAAATCATATCATGTGATTAATGGTTTTCCACATTTCCATGTTTGATTTTATCATGATTATGGTTCTTTTATGATATATGACTTATGTAATGCCATGATTTATGTCATTTCTCATGATTTTGATGTTATATGTTCATGTTTTTTATGTTAAAATGTTTATGGATTTTTTTTCAGTTCTCCATGTTTACCCTTACTGAGAATTTGAGCTCACTGTTTTTATGTTTTCTTTTCCATAGGATTTAAAGAAAGTTTTTAGGTAAGAAAATCAAAGGGGAATATCTTTATGGGGGATGTTGAATAACTTTCACCATGATTAGTATATTATGTTTTGAGTTTCCAAAGACACTAATCTAATACAGTCATTGGGAGTCTGTTTTTTTCATGTATTAAGTATTCCGCAAAAGTAATGTAATGTCTATGTACGTCAATAATTGGGTCTCTACAGTTGGTATCATAGAAAAGGTTTAGTTCACCTTTGGAAACTAGGATGTGAAAACATTAGTGAAATACCTAGAGATATGTCTAAGGTATGTCTAGGAATGTCTATAAGGTTAAGTATAAGTATAGGTTATAGTCCTAGAATTACGGTAACGATCATAGAATTAAACCTAAGATGTTATATATTGAAGGTACTCCCCCTTTATTGTATTTTTTCCTAGCATGATTTCTACCTCTCACATTGTTTCTTTTATGTTTTAAACGATGGTTGGAACCCGAAGGAACCATGTAGATCAATGTAATGGGAAAGGGAATAATTATCCTCATAAACAACCAAATTTGATGGGAGATGGACTGAGAAATCATATTGCAATACTTATACAAGCTGTGAATCATTCTAAACATTCAAATGAGTAGATAAAGGAACAATATTCTGTTGAGTCCTTCATGAGGAAACGTCCACCTTATTTCAGTGGGTCTTCTGATAAACTTGTTGCTGAACAATAGATCAGTACCATTGGAATGATATTTTCCATACATCACTATATGAAGCATGAAAAAGTCATTTAGGATTTTTACTGGTTAGAAGGTGAAGCAGACTATTGGTGGACTCTAATTAAGAATACAAGGCCCCAAGATGAAATTGAATCCTTGGAATGGGAAGAGTTCAAGAACTTGTTTTTCAATAAGTACTTCCCTCATATTCTTTAAACAAAATGGAAAATGAGATCCTTGAGCTTAAGAAAAAGGATGATGAATCCGTTGGTATATACAAAGATAATTTTACAAGGCTTGCAATGTATGCATCTAGCTTTATCGTCCAACCTTAAAGTAAAGTTGATCGATTCTTCAGTGTCTTAAAACCAAGTCATCGAAGGGAATTAGCTATAAGAGACTTCAGTAGCTATGTAGAAATTGTGCATTGTTATATCAAGGAAGAACTAGAAGTTGGTGTTGGATATCCATATCATGTTTTTGACAAGAAAAGAATGATATACTTCAAGGAAAAACCTCTGAACAATGGTGAAAAGAAGGTGAATGTTTCTTTATTCTCAAAGTGTGGAATGAAGTATAGTGGATATTATCTAAAAGGTAGAAGGACATCGAGCAGCTGAGTGCCGAAGTAATGGGAAAAAGTTTTCTAATGATGTGATTAGAGAAAAGATTACGGTGAACGCTCCACCAACACTTCAATGTTACAAGTGAAAGGAAATGGGGCATTATCCTAACCAGTTCCCTAATCCAAGGGATAATGATGATCGACATCAACAACCTCTTAAGGAAAAGTACAAACGGAAGTCAAATGCAATCACTATTAGCAATATTGAGTATAAAAACTATGTGGTGGAATGATTATGTGTTTATTTAATGAGATTCCAAAATAAAGTTGTGGAATATCATTTATAGTTTGGTGGAATATTGGAATATCTATGTATAGGTTTATTGTGATTTTCAATAATTATATGGTACTGGTAACCATGAAAAGTGATTGTAATATTTTTTGAAAGCTCCTAATATGAGAATAAATAAGGGATAATGAGATAATGAAATTTTTGATAGTATTAATGAGATCATGAATGATATAAGGACAATGTGATATCTTGGAATGAGTTTATAGAATTTTTGGGATTTTGGTATGTGGAAAGAGTTTCCTTTTGAAAGCATTCATATTTTCACTAAGGTTCTATGGTAAATTATCTTTCAAGAAAATACATGATTATGGTATTCACATTTTTGAAATGAGATCAAAAAAAATATATCTTATGATATATGGGGGATAAATGATGGTATTCACGTGCTTGTTATGTGACATTTCAAGTAATCATTTTCTTTATACTATGAGATTGGAAGGATGTATTTTGGATAAGCCTAATGATTGAAATGGATTAATTTGGACATCAGATAGTACTGTTTAAGGCTAAAACCTTTTTCGATATTATTTCTGGAATATTATATTGGTGAAGTTTTTGAAAAAGGATAACCTGTAGGATGGATGAAAAATCATCACATCCGACAAGGTTGTGGGAATTGAACCCACAACTGAAGTGCGATAGTCCTTTATCTCCTACCACTGTCCTACAAGAAGTCCCTGGTTAATAGAAAATAGTTTTATTTTATTAAGTAGTATGATAGTTGATGTATAAGTCTATTTTTGGAGTCATATAAAGTTAATCTCATCATAAGATGGACTTATGTATATAACATTTTATAACCTTATGTTTAAGACTGATGGAATGACCTATCATTATATCACATGATCAAATAACACTTCACAGAAGACAAATTCAACTACTTTTATTTAAGATATGAAGTGGAAATTGTTCAAGGAACAAACAACCGTGATATTGTACCAAAATCAACTAAGTATATCATTTAATTCCAAAATTCTTTAAATTTAGGGAAATGATCTTGAAAAACAAAAATGTTGTCCTAGTACCATCATATTCGATGAATCAGATGGTACCTTATATCATTAAAAACTTATGGCATTTTATTGTTGGATTTTTCATAGAAATGATCTCTACCACTCTTCGTCAGAACCTGATGGTGAGATTTATCTTCCATGTCCATATTTTAAACTATGTTCTCCTATGTGGAAACCCAGTGATTAGTTAATTTGTGTAACCGGTACATTTCATAATTTATTTTTTAAAGTTATGTTTTGGTATTCCTTTTTACAATGTGGGTATCTATTAAAGATACATTCAACTAGTAAACCATTTATAACCTTGACGAATTTTGATGGAGAAATTCATTTTAAGGGGGGTATAATGTAACACCCCGAGAATTAATGAAAAGTATTCTTGACGTCTGGTGTTGTACACTACACCAAAATTATCTTGTTCTATACGCAACACCATATTATCTTATATTATATGCAAACACTATTCTTGGCTTGTGTTACATGCAATAGTGACCTTCCTCGATAACGTAGGTTTTATGGAATATTGAGTTTCACTAAAAAATATATATTGTTATAATATTATTATGAACCATCCATTATTAATATTAGTAACTAAATTTTTAATTTTATGACATTATAATTCATCTTACACAATATATAACATGGTATGAGAAAAAAATAATTTTTTTAGGTAAAATAAGTATTTTTTTTAAAAAAAAATGCAGTTTTACCGCCTTTTGATGGTGCACCTAAATTAAATCTAGTTTTGATATATTTATAAGTTATTTTGACAAATAAAACTGCTTCCTTAGAATCAGGATTTAAAAATTTACTTTGGATAATTTTTTGAGACGATTCTGATAACCTTCATATTTTGAGGAATAGAAAAAATAGGCTAAATTTTAATTAAACACAACTTTTTTCATTGAGATAATTTTTATTGTTAAATATTAATATTGAATGGTTTTAAATTATAAATAGAATATATTTTTACATTTTAATATAATTTGAGTCATTATCATTAATTTTACCTTGAATTCAATGGTAGAAACATTTCAATCTTTTTCAATGTTTTAACTTTTAAAACTCATTTTCTCAACAGTGGGATTATTTTTAAATTAAATACTACCAATTTTGTGTTTTGAATATAGAAAAATGGATTACATATTTGGAATCATTTGGTACAAATTATTTTAATAGGCTACTTTTTATTTTTAGACATTATAATAGTAACTACGGTAAATTTTATTTACCATAGTTAAAGTTAAATCGGGTAATTAAAGTTAAAAATAAGATTATAAACATACCCTTACACCTGACCAAATTCTATTGGATGATTAAAAGTCGACCCAAATAACCTAAGGGTCTAAATAGATACATTTCATGGACTTTTGACCATGAAAAAGATGTAATTATTATTAAAACCAAAGAAAGTGACAACATGTCACTGTCTTATATCTTATAAGTGTAATAATTATAATTTAATTATAAAATTAATAAAAAATCAAAAATAAATAGTCCCTATAAATCTAATAAAAATATCTACATCATGTGAATTAATTTAAAAATTTTAGAGATTATATAATTATCATTCATGGTGACACAATAGTGATGCATAAATTGTTTATTTAGTGAAAAATCTATAATTCAATTTTTATTATACTAATAGTGACCATAAAGGTGAAAAAACCTGACCCAAACATATTGATCATGTACATGTATTCCATAACAATCAAATGGTTGATTATTTGACCATTTGTAGAATTAAAAAACATATTAGGACATTTATATATTTTTTATTTTAAATGTTGTAAGATTTTTCACCTTCAAACTTAAATAAACATAAAATCTTAAAAGTTGGGTGTTTTAGAAGATAAATTTGACTAAAATAATTCTTATGAAAGTTATCTTAATCATAGTATTTTAGTTTTAATTTTTATTCAACTAATAAGTATATTATATGATTATTCAAAAATTATGTAGTAATTGTTTTATTAAGAGAAATATCAAATAAATGATTTTATAAATATTAAAATTAATATTATATGAACTAATTAATGTTCTACAAAACTTTTCTAGATTAATATGACATGTTAGTAATACATTATATATTTTTGTTCGAACATATCTTCTATGTGGTTTTTTAATTGAAATAATAAATAGTGTCCAAAATGACAGTATTGATATTTTATAAAAATAACATATTATTAAATTATTTAAAAATCACAAAAATATTTTAAAACAACAAATTGAAAATTATATTGTCCAAAAGTTTATAAAGTATCCAAATATGGAAAATTTACAACATTTAAGTATGTATTTATTACAAATTATAATTTATAATTTTATTACCACAAACAAAATTAAATAGATTAAATAATGATAAATCAAGTTGATAAGGTTTAAAATAAACATAAAACATGACTAGATTTTATTGGATGATGATATTACAACCCTATATCTTCTAATATTCTGATTTGAGTCATATTTGGTGGTTTTTATGTGGGTTTTGAATTTATTATAAATTAATATTTCTTATGTTTCCAGAGGTCACCCTCTCCTCCTTTATAAAATGACACCCCCTCCCTCTCCTCCTCACACCATTTTGAGCCATGAAGCTTGGACAAACCCTAAAAATTTCTCTTCTCAACATCACTAGTTATATTATAGTGGTTACAGTCTACTCTAAATACCAACTCTAGTCCCTTAAGAAGAAGTTTAAAGAGGCGCGTCGAAGAAGAGGTAATCTATTCTACCCGTACTTTCAAGTTTATTTCTTATTCAAATTCTTCTTATTTAGTTGTTTAATTATAAAGTAATAACATAAGTATCACTAATATACTTATATGTTATTATAAATATGAAACAACCCTATTTCACCTTCTATCCATCTTACGGAAAATGAAAACACCTAGCGTGTGTATGTACGGAATACTGTCTCCACACCGTGGTGTAATATTTTTTTCCACTACCACCTTACTTGGATAGGTATAATGGTGTAAAGAATAACTATATATCGGTATTATAACAACATAATGATTCTGAGGTATTATATCATACACTCCAATTTCATTCAATAATTATCGGAATGATATCATCGCTCGTGTGTACGTACGGATTACCGTCTCCACGACGCGATGAGATTAATTCTCCATGTTAACCATTCAAGAATGATTATATAGTATATATAATGAATAATAATGGTTTATATAACATAATAATGCTACTAGATTTATGTGTATATATATATATATATTTCATCTAATTAGTTCGATTTAATTCAATAAGGGAAGGAAAACAACTTTCATGCGTACGTATGACCTACCGTCTCTATGAACGTTGTGTTTCATTTCATTTATCTGTCTATTATATACATATATATATAATGACAATATATAAAGTATAAATCATGTTATACATTATTAATGTAAGTAAATCATGATGTAATTAATAATAATATCTATAACAACAATTCCAAACATGTATGATAAATGAAACGATTTTACTGAAAATGTTGCTTTAACATGGAATTGACAAAATAACGGGTAATATAATGTCATAATTGAATCATATATGATATCATAAATATTTTTATGGTTATGTTACAATTTTAAAATATTTTTGAAACCACTATATATTAGTTTCAGACACGTAATGAATAAATTGGACCTAAGGTAAGGGATAATTTCCCCATCTCATTTTTATCCGAGATTGCTTATATGTACTTATTTACTGGGGTTAAATATATCATCCATGTCCATGATTTATAAAAAATTGTCCATAAAGTGTTTAATATTCTTCCATGTATGTTTAAATTAATGTTTATCCCTCTTTGAATTTTATGTTATGTTATTGATGGAATCCATCTTTTATTTACCATATGTGGAACGTTTTGAATTTTCTGGAAAAAGTACGAGGATAATGTTTATTTTAACTTATACGGCATGAATGGATTTTTACGGTTTCATAAGAAATTATTTTAAAGAATCTTCCTATATAATATTTAATTACTATTTGCAACGACATCCTATTCTTTTAAAATTAAATGACATTTTGTGGAATGAAAATGATTTTGAAGATGAAGGGATATTTTCCTCAAGAATTCATTTCAATTGTTTTATCAAAACTATTTTCCATATAATATGACATTATTTAGTATGATTATGTTTCAAGTATAATGTATGTATTATTTAAATGGTTTGTTTTTTCTTATGATGAAATTATATCCATTTGTTTTATATGGATAATGTTATGATGAGATGATGTTTATGAAACCCATTTTATTCTTTGGGTGGTGATGAATGATTTATGTTTATTCTGCGGCACAAGTGACAATGATTTCATTATGAGATGGGTGGGACCTATATCTCTGTCCAATAAATTGGGTAAATATTTATATCTCATGAGATAGGCATGGATGGAATGGTAAGTTAATCCGGTTCTGTGATACAGGACTCAAACGAGGAGTGAACTCGATTCAGTAAGGGACTTTATCCACTATGATGATCTTGGTATCAATGCAATGGATACTATAGAAATTATATCATGTGTTTAATGGATTTACACAATTAAATGTTTTATCTTATCATGATTAATGTTCCTTTATGATATATGACTTATATACTGCCAAGATTTATGTCATTGGTCATTATTTTGATGTTTTATGTTCATTTTTTTACATCCAAATGTTTCTGGATTGTTTTTATGTTCTCCATGATTACCATTTCATGGAATTTGAGCTCACCCTTATTATTTGTCCTTTTCCCCACGATTTAATGAATGGTTTTAGGTAAGAAAATAAAAGGGTAAGATCTTTATGGGAGATGTTGAAGATCTTTCACCGTGATTAGAAGATTATGTTTTGAGTTTCCACAGACACTACACTAATACGGTCTTTGGTCGTCTGTTTTTTTTTCATGTATTAAGTATTCCACAAAAGTAATGTAATTTCTATGTACATAATGATTTGGATATCTTAAACTTGGCTACATATCCAAGGATTATTGAATAATTTTCAATAACATAGAGGTAAACTTCATATCCTAATCAAATTAAATAGAATGCTGTTTTCCATGAAATATTAATACCTACTTAAGGTATATCTTAGATAGTTTATCAAGAGATATATCTTCTCTGGAAGTGATAAAGTGTTCCAACATCATAATAAGATCAACTATAACCCATATAGAATTATTCTCTTTATATGTTTTGGATATACTGATAACAAAATCCATGGGGATGATTTCACATTTCTATTTTTTGTATTTTTAATGGTTGTAACATATCTATAGAATTTTTTTTGTTATTACAAACTTTATTAGATAACAAGAACTGTGATTCAAACACTAAAATATCTATATTCGTACTACCCCACTAGAAATAATCTTTTAGATGTTAATATATCTTATTATTTCCCAGCTTCATAGAAATTTAATTACTATGATAATCCTCTAACAATTCCTTATTTAATTCTAGTATTGATAGAAGAAAAACAAGGTTACTGAATATTATATTTCCATCACAATCCAGGTTAAAATCAAGAACATTTATCACTATATTTTGGGACTTTATATCTTTATTTACTGCCTCTATATTTATCACATGGATAGATGGTTGAACACTCATTTGAAAAATATATGAGTTTTCCAAATCATTTCAAATTCCCAGATCCAACCTTTGCATATTAATAAAATATTGGAATTTCTATCTTTACTATAGATAAACTAGAATTATTATTTCAAATCAAACCATCATGTTAACTTTCTTATGGTGTAAATGTATTGATAAATCATAATATTTAAGAAAAATTAATCATATTATATGGATTTTGTTAAACACATCCTATGTGAAGATGTACATTTAACTTCAATAAATAATATATATACCAAAACCTTATCAATAAATATTATTCCTCCATATAATTATTGAAACCACTATAAAAACTATCTCTAAATCACCAGTAGGGTAACTTTTCTCATGAAACCTCAATTCTTCTAAGGCATAATATTTTGTGATATTATTCATCAAAACAAAACATCCCAATACCTTCGTCTATTCTTCACTATATATTAAAAACCCCTATTATCGATATGGTAATGTAAAAACATGTGAAATGACTAATATTAATTTAATTTCATTTATGTTTTCCATACATTTAATAGTCCATAAGAACATGAATCCCTTCTAAGCTAACTTGGTGAGTGGATTGGATAGTCATAACAAATTTCCCAAAAACTATCGATAATATCTAGACTAACCAAGAAAAATTCTTATCTTATTCATTGTTCATTGTCTATGTTATCCCTCAATTTCATTTTTCGTTGATGGATCTACCGATATACACTCACTTGAGATTATATGACCCAAAAATGAAAATTTTTTATCCAAATTTCACAATTATTTAATTTTACATAAGTATTATCCTTCATTAAGGCCTTCATCACAATCCATAAATTATAATCATGTCATTCATTAGCTTTGAATATATAATAGTATATTATATAAATACAACCACAAACCTATCATGGTTATCTATAAATACTATATTCATTAAATCCAAGATTATATTGGGGGAATTGCTAATTCTAAATTTCATCACTATATATTCATAGTGTCCATAACCTATACTAAATTATATCTTTGGAATATACTTATTCATAATACTCAATTGATAATTTTAACAATGAAGTTTAATCATATAAAAGTATTGATATGGACCTATTTTATAAAATAATCATCAATACTAGGTAGGGGTTACTTGTTCTTGATTGTGATCTTGTTTAATGCTCGATAGTCAATGAAAATTAACATTAATCAATTTATCTTCCTGAAAAAAGAAAACTCACACCTTAAGGTGACAAAGTAGGTAAAATAAAAAATAAGTAATGATTCTCCAGTATATTCTTCTTCAATAACTACAACTCCATCAAGTCCATTCAATAGGGAGTCGTTGAAATTGGTGTAGCAAAATGTATGAGTTATAGTGAAAACTAAACATCACAATTCAGTGGAAGACTATGTTATTCATTTTTAAAGATATCAAAAAAAAACCCACGTAATAAAAATATCATCGATGTTTAATTTCTCCACAACCAAATAGGATAAAAAACATTTTTTATTCTGAATCTATAATCCATAAAATGATGTGATTTTCATCCTAATTTCATATATATCATCACATTAATAGACAGTCAAAGTTTGGTTTTGAATATTAGACATGGATTCCCTTTCTGGTAAATTTACGCGGGATTTATATATATAATTTCAATCCATTCCTAACAAAACATAAAATTAAAAATAAAAAGAATAAAAGTTTTATCAGGAAGCACATTTCCACAATAATTATCTTGAGAATAATCAAATACTTGAGATGAAATCATCATACCATTAGGGGTTTCACGAGTAATTAATAATATTATAATCTTGGATCTGAATTATTATTTCATAAGACCTTTCTTGATATAATGTAATTCAGAAATCTAATCCCAAATAAATTACTTTAATACTATATAATGTATATTAACATCTCAACATCAACAATCTATCTTCAGCCGCATAAGAAAACCAAAATGGCTTGTGTTACCACAAAATATCATTTATCAGAGTGATCAATCATTCATATAATTCATAAATCATAAAACCTTTAATTAAATCAATGGAACCTTAGTTTTTACATATGTACTATATGATTATCATCTTTTTATTTCCTTTATTACGGTTCATAAAGATTTTGTGAATCTACCAAACATATCTCGTAGGACTCTGAAACATCATTTGTTTCAAGGACCACTCTAGTTCATTATTAAGCAATTGAGAAAAATACCATTTTGTCATTTTTAGAGTTATTACCACTAGGTATAACTATGTTAGTACCACATCTACTTATAGTAACCAATAAGGTAAGTAAGTCCTTGGAAACTAAATTATCTATCCTTCATGAATATTAAATTTCATTTTCTTATAATTTGACTTTTCCTTATAAATATCGCTAGATTATCAATAAAGTTATCTCAATCTTATTTCTTAAGGTTAGATAATCCTTTTTTAAATGAAAACATTAACAACACAGACATATAAGAATAGATATTAGATCATAATAGATGAATATTTAATACATTTCACAAATACAATCTTGTGTATCATAAGCGAATAATGTACTTAAAACAAGGAAACATAAACAATTAATTCATAAGTAAACTAAATCATCTCCCACTATGAAATTTATATCTAAAACCCTTTTAGACACATCTTACATAATATTTATATTTACTACATAGGTAAGTGAAACCTTTAAAAGGGAGATTTCTTATGATCAATAGAGGTAAATAATTGGGATATCAAAATTAAATTAGTATAAGTGTATAATGATTTGAGAATAACATTTGAAAATCATACCCATCATATAATTGATCATAGACAATAGTTATTACATCAACCAGGTTAGTTCATAAGACATTAATAATAAGGGAATCAAAGAACATAATATGTGATAAAATTTAATTGACATATAACATTTATTTAGGGCATATTGATAAGAATAAAAAATCTCATGTCAAGGATACCAACCATGTAATTCATAAAATAATCGGCTTTAGATTACCACTTATGTAACATCTTGCATATTGGTATAAGCTCAATCATACCCTATTATGAGCTTGTAATAACCTCAAGTGTACCCTCTTTTGGACTTGGGGTAACCTCCCATATACACTATTTCAGTTTAGGGATAACATCTCATGTACCCTCTTTCGAGCATGGGATAACCTCCTATGTTCCCTTTGATCCCATAGAACATAATCATTATTCAATGAATTTGAGGGTGATATAGGTCCCACCCATAATACAATCTCTAAATTTTGATTCTATAATATCATAAATCATTTATCATAACATAACCTTTGAAAAGAAAAAATTTCTTATATACATTTTATTATTACATTACACATTGAATAGAAATAATTTTCATATGTATTTCATCAATTCACCATCAAATAACCCATGGATAAGGCAGAGTGTAATAAATATATTTTCATCATAATAAAAAACCATCCAGATATATAATAAGGATGGTATAATTATACCATACACAAATTAATGTTAATGTAAAACAAAATAATTTCTTATCAGAAGAAAATTATTTTTAATGATCAATGGGAACATTTATTGAGATCTTTTTCACTATGAAATCACTTTTAGAGTCTATAAATTTGAAAATATTATAGGAAAAAAATAATTAAAAATAAAATTTTAATTTTTAAGGTATTATTTAAAACATTGAGCGATTATTAAATGGAAAAAAAAATCAATCTGTACACATTAAAACAATGTTTCCTTTCACATTTTCTATAAAAACTAAAAAGTTCGTTATTTTTTTTAAAAAAATAAGAAGTTTCCTTTTATACAAGTGTTTTCAAAATTAAAACATATGTAAAATATTATTTAAAAATCATTTTATAATAGAAAAAAATTTAACACTTTTTACAAAAACATATAGATAGAAGAGGGGTTTTCAACCAAAGGGATAAATAAAGTATGTTTTTAAAAACAATATTTTCATTTCATTAATAATTTAAAAGAGGATAATGAAATTAAAACATTTATTACTTAGAAATTAAAAGTGTATACAAAAAATTTATGAGTTTACTCTGTTTTAGATTATAATATTTCATCATTAATAATAATCATAAACAAGCCCAATAAACAATGAGATTGTAACATTAAACCCTTACCACATTAGTAACTTTTAAATCATGAGACCTATACAATAAATAACCATATGTGGATATGTAAATAATTAAATAATTAATAATAATAAAATTAAAATATATTCATGTTTTATATATACACCACATAACAGAAACATGTTGTGAATAAGGTATGTCTCTCATGCAAATCTAAGTGAGATGAAAATCCACTCACAACATTGAAAACCTTTGAATCATATAATCCATTAAATAATAAAATAAAATAAACATTTAAATATCATTAAAATAAGGATCATAATTAAATAAAATTTCAATAATAAATTATATACACCACCTAATAGAAATAGGATATGAATTTGGAATATGTCTCTGAGAAATAAGAGAGAGATTAGAAATTTCTTACCTCAGGTATCAACATATATTATATACATTACAATATAATTTATAATAAATATACATTTTTTACAATTATATTAAATAACAATAACACTTTTTTTAATATCATATCTGAATTAATTATACCCTTTTATCACCCTTTTATTAAAAATTTATGTTAAAATCACTATTTATGGAGATAACTACATCATCTTCTATGTAGATTTTTGTTTGGTAGATTTATTCTTAGAAATTTTATAATGGTTACTCTATCTATAGAATGATAAACATGATAAGAATATAATGTAAATTTTTTATATACATATTCATAGTCAGTAATAATTTCTATAGTCATAAAATGAGTAACACTATTCATGGAGACGATAGGTTGTAGGGACACATGAACACTAATTCCATTACATCGATAGATATTAAAATAAGGTAAATAATATATTCAAATTATACGAAATTTATTCTTTCATTTATATCACATATATTCATTAAATTTTTTGTTATTACCATCAATATAATGTGTATGTGAAAAAGAAATCACATCACATCAGCAGGTGGTAGTCCACCGTAAACATGAGTGACATTAATGTATTCCCAAAGAATATAATGTAAGTAATATTATGTGATATAATAATTAGTGATGTATAATTATTTCATAAATCACATATACATATTTAAAATAAATCATTATATCCATTTTTGAGTTGTGTATATGGAAAACAAATTCCATTGGTTTGTGAGATGGTACTTAGCCTACACAGGATCGAAAGTTTCCATTAAAATTTGATGGAAGAGGAGGTATATATAGGTTATTACATTTATATATATTAAAGTATTAGTCTATTTTAGATATTTATGAAATTATATTAGATTAGTTGGATAATATTTTATATAGTTGGAAGAATAGATAATATAAAAACTTTTTACTAAGAATGAATCCCCTTCTTTAAAAAACCTCATTATATATACAGAAATATGATTCTTACAAGGGTTTCATAATCAAAATAAAGAATAGATGATGTATGAAGATAATTATGAAGTGTATTTTTTATAGTTTTCTTCAAACCAATTTTTTTTGAAATCATCTTGATCAAATGAGAGGGGTTCCCTTTTATAAGTGGGAGAGATGAAAAACAAAAAAAAAAATTTAAACATAAAAACTTGTAACCGCATTTTGAAAATGAAAAATGGATCTGAAATGGGTAAATATTAAATATTATATGAGAATGGTCAAAATATGTCCACATAATAGGAGGTGGAAAGATTATTTATGCCACTTTTTTCTTTTTGTTTTATTTTAACCCCCGGTAAACCATTTTAACTTTAACCATTATAATTGATTTTTACTTTATTTATATTATTTTAAAGAAATATAAATTCAATATTAAATTACAATTTTAATTTTTCTGATTCAAAATATGTGATCTATTTTTCCAAATTCAATTTTTATAATTTGTGAAAATTAATTTATATTTCAACCCACAGAAGCGATGGAAATGCGGTTTTCCAAAGGGAAAATTTTCAACATTATAGAAATATTTATAATAAAAATTCTAGATAAAAATTATTTTGATTGCCTAAATAGAATTTAAATTTATATATCATAACTATGGAGTCTTTTAAAAACATATTAAAATGAAATATATATTCTAAATTGTTTAAACTAATTTTTTTTAAATAAAAATCAATATTTTTTTATTATTCATTAAAATACAATCATTGATGATATTTATAAAAAATACATACAAAGTAAATTTTGGCATATATATATAAAAATTTAATTTTTTTCATAAAATTTTTCTATCATTTAAAAAATAAATTTTATTTTTTGTTCTCAAAAAGATAAACCCATTTTTTGAGAAAAAATATTTATGAAAAATAAACCGAAATTACAAAAAAGATAATTTTAATTTATCAATATGTTTTAAAAATATTAAACCATTATAAATCATTTAATATTTTATTAATTAAAATTTATACCACCAAGGACAATGGATTGATGATAAGGATAAGAATTATATATTAATATTAATATTATATCGTTGTTCCTAATATCTAAGTTGATCTTGTAATGCAAGGTTTGAATAAAATTAAATATTTTTGAAAAAAATTCATAAAATATTAGGGTATTGAAACTATATTTGTCAGAGATTAGAGAAGATTCTTTGGTTGTAGATAGTTTAATCTTGGGGATGATGATAAAGATATATTTTTTTATCAGAGAATGGTAGTAATGCATAGTCATTATAAATCGTACGACGTTCTTCATCAATTCCAATTTATGTTCTAAATTGTTGACCTAAATTTTAGATATATTTACCTCATTTGGGTCACCGATTATTTGGAAAATAAGGAAAGTTATCACCAAGATACATAGGATTGTTTGAGGTTTTTGAGTAAATTGAAAAGGTGGGTTAGATTAATTCTTTTCCAATGATGAGGATATCTATCCATAATAGGTTTTATGTGTAATAACTTAGAAAACATATATATGACCCATCTCATGTATTAATATGGTATGAAATTGATATTAATCTTGATTTAACCATTGATGAGAATTTATTTTAGATTATTAATTCACAGATAATGTTTATTTGTCGAATGATCATACCCTTTGTTCAGGTATTATTACAACAAGGTATTGATTATCATGAGACATGGTAATGTAATTATTTAATGAGAGAGAAATTTTATCATCTCTTTTTAATGGATTCTTCTTGAATGGATTTCTAGGGAAGGAATAATATATGATTTAGTTAGTTATAACATTATAATGATCACTTTCAGGTAGTTTTGATCCTTTTTTGATCACCATTTGTATGGGTCTTATCTCATGTTTCTTTGGAATGATTTTTGAAGTGATTTTTCAAGAGATTAGTCAGATACTGGTAAGAAAAAAACAAGTAGGTTTAACTAAAAACCCATAAAACTCTCTATAGAAGCCTATAAGGAGGTGAAATGTTTATCAAACTATGTTACTAAACATGAAACCACTTATAGTGTCCCATGTCTATGTGAGTTGGGGGGGTGGGTTATTGGAAAGCTTTCCTAACTCAAATATAAAACCAAGTAACTCTCTCAATTATTCTAGTAACTGGAACATAGTTGGAATGTGATTTGAAAACATGTCTATCCAGACCATGTGATGGGAATTTAATGATTCAATTTTTTAATTGTATTATAATTACTTCTATTTTTAACTCTATACTCTTCATAGGAAACCAATATTTGATAATTTTTCCCTTAGAGGGTATATAGAAATGTTACTAGTCTTATGACCTCTTTTTTATTAGTTTAATGTTCTAGTTTGTGTTGTGGATATCTTCAAGAGTAGTGATTCCTAATGACATTAAATGATCTATATTTTGACATGACAATTTTTTATTCTATTATTCTCCATTGCACATTATATCTCTAAAATCTCCATTGGTGGATCCTGTGTGGTTTTTGTTGATCTTGATTATTGTAGGTTGTTCTATATGTCAATATCTATCAATTACCACCTTTTATTATTATTTAATTAAACTTTATTTTTTAATTTATTTATAAATCTTTAATTTAGTCTCATTATGAATGATTAAAAATGGCATGATGTATGTGATAAAATACATTGACAATGGAATTTGAAATTAAGTGTGATTTTTAAAAATATGATCTTTATTTTTAAGGAATTATTTCAATCACAGTTTTTATGAGATTAAAAGGAATGAAAATTTTTTATGTGAAATGAATTTATTTGAAATGAATGTAATTTGGTTTTTATGAAAACCATTTTATGTTTGTTTTGGAAACAAAATGTATGTTTTAAAATAATTGAAATGATTTTTTTAAATGATTGATTAAAATAATGATATACACTTTTATGTTTTAATTCCATTGATGCACATGGAATCCCAGGTAGTTCAATATGATGTTCACATAGATTAATTATGGAGATACTAAATATAATATATTAGGGGATATGTTTTTTTCATTGGGATTCTAACATATTCAGAATCGTATTAGGATCTATGGAGTCTATGAACACCTGGATTCTTAATTCAATATGTTGTGTGAGAAATCATCTACTAATATAGCCTATGATATTATCACTATAATTATATTTATGAAATTGATTAAACATGATTATGGTTGATTGAAAATATTTCAATTCCACATTGTATTTTAAATTGATCAATGTTTGTTTATTTTATATAGAATTATTATGAAATGCTTGGTGAGACCCTAATTTAATTTTGTAATCACACACAAAATTTTCCTTTGTTTGTTTGTAGATTTGTTTATACAGGTCTAGGGAAAAGAATGTATACTATTAGTGGTGATATATGTTATTGTTTTTTAGGACCTTGTGAGTTTGTGGTGACTACTAGAACATGTGATCAACTTGTTTCTCATAGATTATGTGATGATATATTGATAATCATATCTTCTAAATTTTGATGGAGTTCTATTTTGAGATATTTACCTATCAATTTATGGTTATGTATATCTTATAATGTTTTTAAAAGACCAACTCTTTCTCATTTGTTTCTGCTACATTATCCTTACGAGTTATGTGTGTGGGTAAATCATTACCTTTTGTTTTTTAATGCCTAGAAATAGTCCCCATCCTGATAGGTTAATTAACGCCCACGAAGACATGTTAAAATTTATTTGGATACATTTTAAGTGGGTTATCAAGTTTGGTCTATAAAAAATAAAATCTAATAAAAAACACCCCCTTATGTAATAAAATTGAAAAAGTATTGTTTGAACTCCTTTCTGGAGAAAAACCTAGGACTACCACTACAACAACATTTAACCTAGTAAATAAATTTTTATTTCAAAACCTAGTGACATGTTTTATGTGTCAGGAATATACCTATGATGGAACCATAAAACATTTTATATATCCAATTTTTTCTACCTATAGCACAAAATATCGACAAAAAGTCTAAATTTTAGGAAATCAGTTCTTGGGATTCAAAATAAACTAATTAAAACAAATAATTACATAAAAATACAAATTATTAATGTCAAGACCCGACCCATCAGTGCCCTTTTGATCATTGGTATACTTATTGAGACACTTGAAGACCACCTATAATATGCCAAGGGTTGGCAACTAGTGCCATGAAGGTATTACTAAGCTATAAAATTAAACTAATTATCTATGGTGTGACATGAATTCAACATCATCTAGGAAAACATCAGAGTAAAATAATAAAAAAATAAGAATACATTCCTAATTAGAGATAGTTAAAGAGACCCAAAATAATGAAAAATAGAAAAGTTGAATGATATGAGAGACCCTGACCCACAATATCCAAGGCCAACAACCAAAAATTGTCATCTCTATGAGATTCTATACACCCTTACAAAGATGTACTCTAATATAACATGTGATTTTATGGTCATATACATAATCAAAACACATGAAGTTAAATATCATGAGGGTGTTAGTATATATATTCCTAGTTGGAACCCTCAATTATCCAAACCAAAACCACCAAGAGAGTGTGGTCATCTCATCACCATGCAGGTCTGTAAATCAGAATATGAAATAAAAACCTAATAGACCATCTATGATAAAAAATAATCCCACATGAGCGTTAATGGGGATTTTCATATTTAGAGTCTAGATTATAATTTTTAGAGAGTTAGAAGATATAACTATATAATATCTAATTTCCAACATCCCATACAACTACACAAGATTCCACGTGGAGGGACCATCACCTTGCTATAATGATTTACAACAAATCCTCAGAATCTGTGTGCAGGGACCACACCCATTATACTATGTGGTGTAGAAATTCATACCAATATAAGGAGTATTGGGAACATATGCCCTGATGTTAAAGGGGAGTAATATCCCTGATACCTCTCTAATGATCACATATGAATGCTTCTACTTGGGTAAAGAGAATATGTGACATATCCCCTAGTGTGAATATGGGGATTCCCACCCTGGATTCTCTATAAAGATAATACAAGAAACCTCCTATAAAATAATTTTTTCTAATGATTGAATCATCCTCATATACCACACTTCGTACATCTAATTCCAAAACAATGTCCTCAGTTGTGTTTTATGTGGAAAACTACTCAGGATATGAAACTTACAGGCCCTAATACGATTCCTAAAGAAATAGGTTCATGATGTACAAGTCTTAGAGGGGAGTACAAGATGTTTCATCCTAGGGGGAAAACATTTATCATGAGACATAACCATGGTTGTGTCAATCATGGTACTACGTGAGAAAAATAATAGTACACAACGTGAACTAGGGGTCACATGGGGTGTGACCTTACATAAGAGCATGTGTTTGTCCACACGAGCACATAGTTTAAATGTCCATCTAAATATAAAAAATGTGTAGATGGATTTCATGGTTTGAAACCTATCATATATACCTATATGTATTCTTTCACTTACACCCCATGAAATTATGATATAATTCTTTTAAATAAAATTAATCTATTCGAAAGCTTGCTGTAGACACAACCAAGATTTTAAATGAACTGTAATATAGTATAATGTTATAACCTGTAATTAAAATTGGATAGTATTAAAATAAATACCTAAATTATGAAATTTATATATATTAAACATGAATAAAATATATTCTTTAATTTGAAATAAAAATAAATCTCATTTTAATGTAAATGAAATATTCTTCCCGAGGAACTATTTTATGCTTGCAATGTTTTTATATAATAATAAATTAAATCAATCAATATTTTTAAACAATTTTAATTAAATTTATATATTATATATTCAATCAATATCTTTAACATTAATCTAATCTTTTTACCAGGCATCGGATAAAAATTAATCCAGTTTTATACTTAAAAACCTTATTTTTCTAAAAAACGGTTTCATAGTGTTATGTGAGATTAGTTTAGAATTATTTTATACTAATTATAGGTTTTAAATTTGAAAAAATGAATTAAATATTTTTAATTAGGAGGTTAAAATTTTATAAATAGTTCCCATTAATTTTAGGTCATTAAAAATACTAATCCTTGGAAAATATGTCACCTCAATGAAGAGTAAATCCGTTTAATCTATATTAAAACATTGGATTGAGGTTACCATTTTACATAAAAATTAATATTGGATAAATTAAATTAAACCATTATTACCTTTTACTATAAATTTAATTTCATAAGGGACAATTGTTAATGAAGATTACTTTTATAATATTTAATTGATAGAAAAATAGAAAATGCCAGTATTTTAAATATAAATTATATTTTCAGATATGGAAAAAAGAAAGTAATGAATGCATATAAATGAATATTTTGAGATTGATTAATTTATTTTAATGATGTAAATTTATTTCTAATATTTATTAATTATATAAAAACAAAAAATTCTTATGAAATAATTACATATTATTTCATCAATTAATTGAAAAATAAAATAAACGTTTCTAAAAATATCAAAATTAATAAATTTGAATTATTTATACCCTTCCATGAATTTTATAAATTATTATGACATATAGTTGTTGTGTTAAAGGATTATATCTGAATTAAATTTTATTTATTTATGCCTTATATGTCAAATTAAATTAATATTGTAAAAATATACCGCAACGATTTTTTAAATAAATAATATTTTATTAAATTATTAAAAATCATAAAAAATATAGAAAGATTAATATGTGGATAATATATGATAAAAAATTCATCCTTTATCCATTTTGATCCAAATTTCACTTTATATTTATAATTATAACTCTTTAAGAGTGAGAAATATGTCACCCTAGGTAATGTTAAAATAAGCTAACTAAGGGGGTATACAAAAATATAAGGTTTAAAAAACCACTAAAACTTATAAAAATTTAATTGGTGGATGTGATTTAAACCTTATAATATTTTATAGTATAATACTTGGTATTTTTATGAATATTATCTAGATAACGTCTTTACAATATTATAATTTTTTATTAAATTCCATGGGTTCCTCTCCAATCACTTATAAAAAGAATCATCTTATTTCTTTTATTCGCACTAAATTATGCCCTATATATTTCTAAACCCAATAATATTACCTTTAAAACAAAAATATAGAAATTATATTGGTTATTTTATTCCCAAAAAACCAACCCTAGCATTCTTAAGATGTGATCTGAATAAGTTTGTTTAAAGAAAAGGAAATCGCCTTATTCAATCACTTTTCATTTACTTATTCATTTAACTCAATAAATATAATTTATTAATTTTATAATAATAAAATATATACAATTAATATATATTAATGTTATTATTATTTTTAGACCACCATTATCCATCTTTTTTCACCATCAAATAGAATGTAAAACTATCACTCATGCATACATACCACTTATCGTCTCCACGCAATGATAAATTTTTTTATTAATCCCCATATTTTATGGATGGGTATTATGATATTTTTAATATTATTAATTTATATTTATAAAATAATTTTTCTTCTAGAATGATTGTATCATATCTAGCTTTTTATATTAAAATACACTGGAAAATGATAATTTTGGTCGTGCGTACGTGGGGATTACCACCTCTAAGAAGAGATATGATTTTTTTCATTTCCCTTTCACTTATATTTTAATATTTATAGATATTATTTATATATATAATATATATAAAATAAAATTTATTCTATAATGATGAATTATTATTTACCTTTCTTTTATTCTATCCCTCGCAAAATGAAAACAGCATTCATGCATTCACATGCCATACTGTCTCCATGAAAAATGTAATCCATTTTTTGTAAAAATAACTTTTATTGATGACTATAAATATATATATATTGAATATATATGAATTCTATATATTTATTTATATTCTATAAAAAAATAAACTCTGATCAATGTATAATTAATGAATCTAATGATCCAAAACATAAATGAAAAATGATATTGTTAGCACCTAAAATAATGATTTAATAAAGAATTATTAATAAATGGGTGACAAAAATTTTTAAGTACATAATATGTGGTATGATATATATATATATATATATATATATTTAATAATATAGATATATAATAAATCTATATGTATTATACAGGTAATTTGGACGTGTATAAAGAAATCATACAATAGGTAAGTGTTTCCTTAACAATAACAGAAGTATTCATGATTGTTTATGTCTAAGACCCCCTTAGGGTATTTGTTTGATATCTATATAAAAAATATATTTCCTTATCATTTTATTAATTATTAACCTTTAATGTAACATTACCATTTTCATCTCTTTGGTTTTGCAAATGCAGAGATAATTATTTTAATAAAAGATGAAGTTATTTCACTTTTTGGAAGATTTTTTTTATTATATATACATTTTTATAAAAATAATATCAAGAATATATTAAATATTGTAAAAATGGCTTATTAAAGAAATCTTTATCCATGTTTGAATTTTTACAAAAATATTTGAATGGAATATTTTTCATTATACAAATGATATAACTTTGGACAATTTTTCAATGGTCTGAATAAAATATTTTTAAATTTATAAAACTTTTATAGAATTACCCATATTTGTGACCACTCATTACATGGAATAATAATTTAAAAATTTCCATTATTATTTTCAAAGAAATTTTTTTCTTTATATTGTGATTTTTTTTAGTTTTTAAAATTGATTTTGAATGTGAAATGTGAATTTTCCTCTTGAATGTATTTAATCAATTGTTTATTGACTTTATACTAATCAATAAAAATAAATCTTATTTAAATTATTCTCATATATGTATATATTTTATTGATACAATCTTGATTATTCATTCAGATGTTTTGAGATCAATATAACTAAGGATTTTCTTTATTGAAACAATTATCCTTATTACATGGGATGTTTTATTATTATGTTTACTGATTGGGGCAAGAATTAATATTTCATATTCCAGTCCTCAACTTGTGTGTTTACATTAATTATATTTCACCCATTTCATATATGGAATAAGTTAGATATAGTTCTTGATGGGTGGTCCCCTCTATAGCCACTAGATTCATCGATACATCTCTTGAAACAAACTAACATTGGGTATATGGCTGAGGCCATACCCATTTATATATTATTTCATGGAATGAGCCCTTGAAGGTTCGTTTTTGATATAGAAGATTATGTAACCCCCATTATGATATTACATATTGATGTCCATGTTACTATTTTATTTGTTATGATATCTAGGTATACTTTTAAAGATCATGTGATTATTTTATTGGATTATTTTATCATCATTTATTATTGATGTATTGTATTTCATGATCAAGATATTTATCAAATGGATTTTTAAGGTATTTGTCTTTCTATATTGATTATGACTTATTTAATAATGATAGACTCTTCTGTACTGATACATTAATTGAGAATATGAGATCACTACTTTTTCTTATTTTCATTTCCAAAAATTCTAATAACGGTTTTATGATTCATATGAAGGGGTGTAATAAAGGGAAAAATGGTTTTCCCATTAAAATTACAACATTGCATTTTATTTGTTGTATATAATTATGAGATTCATGAATGTATCTAGTTTTATAATACTACTAAACTATTTGTTATTTTGTTATATTATTACTTTCATATAATTCCAATGTAATAATATAACCACAAGCTTTGTTATACTAGGGCCACAATCATTATATTTGTATCACATGAATTTTAGTAGAATTCATATGAACACAATTCAGGAAAAAATTGATTAAAACACATAACCATGTGACTCAAACTGAAGATAGATCAATGTATATGATAATCTCTTAAATTTTTGATAAGGTTGTGATTATGTGGATTTAATAGATATATATCCCTATTTAGAGAATACATGTTGATTTGTAACTAATGAATTTTTACATAGGGTTAATTACACTGAAATGGGAGTATTTGGTATTTGACCCAGTCATCAACTAGTGAACAAAAACATGCATTTCTACTCACCTAGTTTGACACTCCTTGGGGATGTGCTTGGCATAATTCTAATTTTCTATAGAAACCATTATGAAGGATAAAAAATATATTTTTATGACTTGAATATCTTCCCAATGAAACCATTTTTTTCATTATGAGATTAGTTTTGCCTAAATTTTGTCAACTTTTGTTAACTGTTTCACTAGTTTTGTGATTATACATTTTTTTCATAATTTTATAATATAATCTGGTGAAATCCATTATTTGTAAATGGAATATAGCTGATGAAATTAGAAACATATCAATTATAATAATTCATTTATTGATTTACATATTCGGTATGATTATGATGTTGGAGTTTGATCTACTGATGGTGCTAAAAATTATAACTATATTTTGGAAACTCACTTATGTCATGACCAATAACCATTCCCATGTAGAGAATCTAACTGATCAAGAACACAGTGAAATAATTTTAGGCTGCTTCAGGCATCTGAAACCTATATCATTTAATGGGAAATAAAATCTATTTAATTTGAGAAATGGATAATTCTATAGAGGTGATATTTATCACATTAAGAATTAATGAAAGGGAGAAGGTTGTTTGTGATGTTTAGAATATTGAAGGGGATGAAGATAAATTATGGTCATCGATTCAAAACACTAAGGATAATGATTAATACAGAGCATGAAATGGATGTATTTTATGTTAATATTTTTTGAAAAACATTCCCCATGAGTAAAGTTTAGATATGGGTAGAAAAATATAAAATCTAAGTGAAAAGGAGGATGAAAATTGTATTAAGTATGAATCTATGTTTCAAGCATATGAATTCTTGCTACAAATTATATCTGACATCACAATATTTTTTGAAATTTATCATTTTAAATAAATTTATATTATGTAAAGGATTGTTTTACCAGATAAAAAAGTATTTTTTTCATCTCACACAATACCATATTTATCTTTTGTTGGAAGCAACATCGACCACCTTTGATGACCTATGTCACACACAAGCCCAAGTCTTACCATAGATCAATATAATATTAACATTAATTTGATATTTATGAACTATATATTATAATAGGGGGAATGAAAGATATTAAATAAATAATGAAATTATAGTTTACCCATATTTATATGATGAATTCATTGGTTAATAATTAATTATAAATAAAAATAAAGTCAAATTTAATATAAAGAATGTAACAGCCTATGAAATGGTTTAATATTTTTTTTATTTATAAATATTTATTAATAAGATAATAATTTATGTTAAAATAGATTATATGCATAATAGTGTACATGAAACACAAAAATTTGTCTCTCTGAAAACTAGCATTGCAAGGAAGACTGGGTTATACCGAAAAATAATATATTTTTACTATTATTATATTATGTTGTAGTTATTGAATATTCATCTTATTAATGGTAATTAATAGGAATAACTGTTATATAAATAAAGAATTTTATTAAACTTATTTACATTCAGACAATATATTTTATAATAATAAAATAAGAATAATTCCAATATTTACCATAAAAAGCCTACATTTTTTAAATGTAATTTTACCACATTTTCATAGAGAAATTTCTATAAATATAAATTTGGAAATATTTATAATTTTCATATGAAAAAAATCAACTTATCTTTTTAATGATAAATTTTGGAAATTACATTGGCTAAGTATTTCATATTTGTCTGTGAGTTATAATTATTTAATGAACAGTGTGAAATGCTATATTTTAATTCAATAATTTTTTAGTCCAATTTAATTGTAAGGTTAAATTATATTTTCGATTTTTTTAGATTATTATTTTTTTCAAATTAAATAAATATAGGTTATTGGAGTCAATATCACATTGAAATTGGATTAAAAACATATCACACTTTTGATTTTTTTTCATTAAAAACATGCATTATCGTCTTGTCTAAATTTTTAAATTTACATTAAATCTAACCAAATCTGTTATTTGAATTAGGAAAAAGGAATTAAATATTTGCAGTCAAAAAAATTTATAATTTATAATATATTATTAATTAAACTTAGTATATTACAAGAAATATTATTGAATGTAATTAAAATTAATTAAATCGACTAAGGTAAAATTAAGCTTATCAAGGGACTAAACCTTAATCTTATGAGAAAAATTTAACTAAAAACTTCTCCAAAACATATTTTATGGAAATAATTCATCCCCTAAAAATCTAAGAGTCAATAATGGAAAATTTTATCACTTGTGCAACTTGAAATACTTGAAGAACACATAATTATTTTCCAAAATACCAACTATGTCTTTTCCCTCCACTATAAAAATGTACCTTCCCCTCTCACTTCCTCAAACCACTCATGCAACTTTTTATTGAACAATATAATCCTAAATAGATATGAGAAACCCCTAACTCCCTCTTTTAATCCTTCCTTTTTGAATAAATCCTTCCAAGGAATCCATTTTGTGAAATGAAAAATGAGTTACTAAAATAAGAGGTAACATAATTCCTCAAGATAGTTTCTTTTATTTTCATTGTCATCCAAATAAATTCTGATTATTCCATGGTTAAATAATAAATAAATATCCTAAATATACTTATATGTTTTTATTATAATTTAATAACAAAAACTATAAAAACTTCTATCTAATGGGTAATGAACTTGCTGTTCTTGTGATTGGAAAACTACTACCTCACGAAATGATGATTGTTTGGTTATTCCTTTAAATCATGTCATGGCTGTGTATTATGATTGTAAAATTATTTTTATATTTTATTTATGATATTTATTATTTATTTATGATTTTTTAGTTATTTTATAAAACAAACATTAGTTCTTTTAATTTTTTATAAGTACGATAATTTCGTTTGGGGGAGTATAGACTACAACCTCCTTAAAGCGATGTGATGTGTCCACAGACTACATTTAATTTATTAAGGATGAGTTTCAGTAAAAAATATGTTATGTAAATATAATACATATAATATTCATTATATAATTACATTAATATAAATTTAATATATCATTTTCTTGAAAACCTTTTCACACACTAAAAAAGTGATATTGTCGTTCATAGACAAGTAAAATACTGAATCCTTAATGTGATGTGATTAATGTAAAATCATAATAATTATATATAAAAATATATATTAATAAATAATATGGTATATATTATATTACTATAATTTTAAAAAGATAAATGTTTTTAACATCTATCAATAATGATCATTGAAAAAATAGAAACATTACTTATGTATACAAATGACCTACCCTCTACGTAATAGTAATATTAGTTCAATTTTCAAAACCATATTTTATGTCTATTTTTAAAACAATAATTTATGTATAAATATGATAATTATTTCAGGAATATAATTCTAGATATATTTATATAATTACCCATATTACAATTATTGACATACCAAAATCTTTTTTTGATAGATAAACTGAATATGGTTAAATCACCTGATATAAAATGAATTGTTTTAATAATGATTTATAAAATTATAATAAGTGAAATAAAATAATTATATAAATTAAAATATTTTTTAATCATGTACATAATTAAATTAGTTTTTTATTTATTAAGATAAATTCACACATGACATGTCAGACTCAATGTAAGAGATTTCATATTAATCTATTTTCTATGACACATTTCTTAATGATATATATAATTATTGATTTATAAAGTGTATATATAGAAACTTTTACAATACATATCCTTATTTTATCTATTATAATGTTATTTAATTTCTTTTAAAATGATTTAATTTCATTGGGATTATGATTTAATTCATCAAAGTGTTATGGGTTGAATTCAGTGTTTAATTATTTAATCATTTCCTTTAAATAAATCTAATTTTATTTTTCAAATTTATTTATATTGATATAAAAGTATTAAAAATTACATTTTATATCTATTTTTAATTTCATAAATTTTTTTAAATGAATCATTTTACGTGTTTTATATAGAAGGTTTTTAAAAATGACAAATGGAATGCTCAATTTGTAATGTATTTTACAAAAGTCAATCTTCCACTTACATGACCAATTATTTTATAATTGGATTCCATTACAAGATTTAATTTTTTATTAAGTGAAAATTATTCTTTCTTTTTTTTATATTTTTTTATTATAAATGGTTTTTCAAAATAATGTGTTAATGTTTTTATTAAAAATGGTATTGTCAAAAGAAAAAATTACTTTAATATCAGAATGTTATTTTCATACGAGTTTGAAAGTGTTTTTAAAATGATGAAATGTTTTATTTAATTTTATGGTTCATTGAACTTATAAATAATGTGTTATCTAAGATATATTTCCAATGAATTGGTAATGATTATATTCTTCAAATAATTATATTGGAATTTGGACATATGGTCATTCTATTCTATAAGGGTTCTATAGGTGTTCAAGGTGATGATGTCCCAATGTACCTACCTAAATATACAATGATATATATTGAGTTCACATTTAATTAATTTTTAATCTAAAGGTAAATGAAATTATAATTTTTAAAAAATATATTTACCTATTTTAGTAAAATTTTATGATTTCAAGTATGGGTTTTCAAAAGTTTTAATGTTTTTCAATGGATTAACAGTTTCATTTTTTTATATATCCCATTATAAGATTTTTATGATCATTATAAATTTTTAATGTTTTTCATAAGACTTATTATTGATTAAGGTATTTGAATAATTCATGTTGAAATTCGTAAATATTTTTTATAAAAAGATTTCAAACCGTATTTTAAAAGTATTAGATTATTAAAAAAAATTAATGCACTTATAAAGTGTCTATAATTAACTTTTATGGTTTTTTATGTTTATGTTGTAGAATAATCTTTTAAAACTGTAGACCTAAAAATATCCTCAATGTGATAGAAACTAAAACTCTTGAATTAAATAATTATTATGCAATTTTAAGGATGGGTCCTTATAGTTGGTAGTAAAAGTTAGTTTATATTATATTAGAGGGTAAGATATTGTTAATAGAATTCCATTAAAATATTTTACTTTATTATTAAGTTGAAATGATGTACCAATTTTTGATTTCTATGTTGAATCATCTAATCTATATCTTTTTTCGAATGGTTTTCTATAGAGGAAATAGGAATCCCATAATGGGAAGGAACTAGGAAGAAAATCTCCATCAAAAATAGTATTCAAAGATGGTTGTAATTAAAAATGAGCAATTAGTTTCAATTGTGGATCAATATAAACAAGATTTAAATGGTTTTGTTATCCATGATAGTGATTAACCCAACATAACATGAAGGTACATAACGATTGGGGATCATTTCATATGGAATTATCCCCCATAATTCAATGGATCTTCTCATATAGTGTAGGTTGAAGGATGGATAAATGCACTGGAGAATATATTCCCGGTCATGGGATATTGGAAACACCAAAAGTCAACTATTTTTATTTATTGTATTGAAGGTGAAGCTTATTGATGGTTGTCTTTGGTTAAGAATACTACAGAAAAATATGATATTCATGTCATTGATTGAGAAAAATTCAAGGATCCTTTCATTGAAAAATGTTCCCTAAGGTTGTTTGTTATAGGATGAAGAACAAATTCATGTAATTAGAGAATATGATAATGATTATATGCATTCATATGAAGAATAATTTACATGATTAGGCTTGTATTTTTTAAACTTTATCCAATACATTGATTGTAGGATTAATATATTTTACTCATGATTGAAATAATGTCTAAAAATAACTTCAGCCAATTTATAATTTAAAAGTTTTTTAAAAGTGGGTATTTATGCTCAGAATGCGAAGATTTATATTTCTGACAATTAAGTTCCATGAGATAAAAAGTGTAATAAACGGTGTAGTTTGCAAGAAATAGTAAAGAAACTAACTAGGATGTCTATAATTAATCCCACAATTTTTTTAAGTGTGGTAAAATATATTTTTGTAAACGTATTTTGAGATATGTAATGTGTTTCCAATGTGGTATGTTTGGCGAAAAGGATTGAGACTCTTAGGGAAAGAATGATGATCAATAAAAAAATTATATAAAAGATATACATACAGTAGTAATATTATATATCTGTAATGTGTTGGGAAAAAATAAAAATGTGTTCCCAAATAAACATACTCTGGGTGGAAATCATCTGGATTAGAAGAAAAAATGTATGGGGGAAAACTTTTTTTCTTATATAGTTGATGTTTTTCCTTTTGGTAATGTGTTGGATTCCCCAATTAGTTCTATATTTATTGAAGTATGATCAAAATCACAATGTATTAGGAATCTATATTTTAATGTTTTAAATAATATAATCTCTTTGGTATATGGTTATTTAGTTTCTATATAATTTTGAGGTATACGTTGAAATGTTATTTTTGGAAGAATACCTCAAATCATGTGGATGTATGTTTAATGGTATTTTTGACCATTAGATTTATATTTATTTGGATGGATTGAATTTTAACATTGGTTATTACTATTTTTCATTAAGAATTAATGAATTATCTTATCGCATGAATTTTTTAATTATGATATTATATGCTACCCATTTTGGTTTTGGTTCATATCAAATTTTATGAGGAATATTATGTTATCCATTTTTGGATTATATAATCTATTAGAGGTTTAATCCAGTAAGCTAGTCATGAAAATTAATATTTGGAACTTATTTTTTGGAGTAAGATTTGATTTTTTGGTGGATGTTTAATAATGGATAAATCTCTTCTCATCAAGTAATTATATTTCATTATGATCTTAGTTATTAAAAGAATTACTAAATTTAATGAAAATGATGTTGAAAATATTTTACCCTAATACCTCCATTCCTATTGACCTAATTGTCTTATAAATCAACATAGATTTATATTTGTGATTCCTTTAACATTCCATTGATCATTTACTTGTTTGTTATCAATTATCTTTATCACAATAAATAATTATTTTAGATTTTATTCCATGTCCAATGATTACTCATATATTATTTTATCCTACATAGAATCCTAAATATGAGTTATTTTGGGTAATAATTATGGTTCCAAAATTCCCTTTTTAAAGGATGTTTTAGTAGTATTTTTTTGATGCGCGTTTCTAAGAAAACAACATTCAAGTATTTTGTTAACCGAGAAAAATATCGATATCCAAATTCAATGGGGGGGGGGGGGTAGTATGTAACATCATGAAATTATATGAAATATATTATTTAAAATTAGTTTATTATATCTAATATATTGGTTTACACACTATACATATTTTAGCATTCATCGAACACAATACATAGTTTATCTTTCGTTGCAAGCAACAACGACTCCCTTTGTTGACTTATATTACTCCAAAGCCTAAGTCTTAACCAAAAAAAATATTCTATTAATATTATTTTCTTAACTATCACCTAGATATTTAAATGGAAGTAATTAAATAGATTAAATAAATTATAAAATTAATCCTTAGACATGTTTATAAGATGAATTCAGTAGTCAAAAATTAATTATAAATAAAAATAAAGACCAATTGAATATAAAGAATGTAATCGGACAGGTAATGGTATAATAATAATTATTTATATTTATTAATATAAATTAATTATATAGTAATTTTAGCATAAAATATATTATATTTTTAATAGAGTATACTACACACAACAATGAGCTTCCCTGGTTTCTTATTTGGCACAGGATACTGAGTTATACCATTAAATCTTATACTAACAATATTATTATTTTAAGTGGTAGTTATCTCCTAGAAATTTATCTAATGGTATAAATATGAATAAATATATTATCCATTAAAAAAATTATTTAATTTTTTTTACAATCATCCAATAGATTTTATAGGCTTATAATAAAAATAAATACAATTTTATGTTTAAATCCCTATAATTTAAAAGTTAATTTGAAGGAATTTTGATGGAAATTTCATTTTAAATATAATTATTGACAAATTTATAATATTTATAATAAAAAATATACTTATGTTTTAAAATATAAATAATAAAAATTTTCTTTTTGGGTGAGTTTTTTGTTTTTTTCTCATTTGTATAATTTTTTAAACAATATTGAAAAAAATAATGAATTCTAATTTAAAAAATTTCTTCCATATAAATTATTTTTAATGATAAATTATAATTTTAAAATGTTTTAAAGATTTATTAGACTAATTTAATTATTAATAAATCCAATTTATGTAATTATAATCAATTTTACTTTGAAATTGCATATAAAAACATATAAATCCTTTGAATGTTTTTACTATTAAACCCCACATTGTCATCCCGCCAATGAAACAGAATTTAAATTAATTTATTCCACATATGTGATTTGTATTTGGAAAAATGAATTAAAATTTTGGAATCAACATAATTTATACTTTATAAATAATAAACTTAACTTTTTTCCAAAAAGTTTAGTGAATATAATTAAAATTAATTACACTAATTAAAGTTAAATTAAGCATACCATGGGACTAAACCTTAATCTTAAGGGAAAATAACCAATTCACATGTTAAAAAAATATTTTATGGAAATATTTATGACAATAATAATATAGAGTTCCATAATGGTTAATTTATACACTTTGGGAATAAGTAATAAATGGGGAATAGACAATTTGTTTCAAAAATAAGATGTTAGTCCCTTCCCTCAACATTAAAAAGGCACTCATCCCTCCTAATTATTCAAATGTATAAATACCCATTGGATATAAAAATATCTAGCAAAATATATCATAAAAACCCTCCCATATTATTTAAATCTACCCTTTGGTCAGAAATCCAACCAAGGGTGCCCCTTTGTGCAAAACAAAAGAAGTTACCAAAAGAAGAGGTAACATCCTTCCACAAGGTCTTTTATTTAATTTTCTTCATCCACCAATTAAATTTTCATTATTACATGATTAAATAATAATTATATTATACTAAATACACTATGATATTATATATTTTAAGGGTTTGTCCTATGCTTACACACAGTTCCATCTAATGGGTAACAAACTTACTGTTCTTGTGTACGATGAACTACCACCTCACGAAATAATGATTGTTCGATTTTCCTTTTCCACCTGTAATTAATGAAAATTATAATGTAAAATGAAAATTTATATTTTATATATTGTATTTATGATTTTTTATTCTTCTATAATAATTATACAAACGACACCCCTAGGCTTTCCATTTTATATAAATACGATTATTTCCTTTCGGGAAGTGTGGATTATCGCCTCATAAAAGTGATGAGATATGTTCAAAAACTAAATGGAATATATTAATGATAGTTTTAACAGAAAATATGTTACCTAACTATCATCCATATTAAATTGATGAAATAATTATTCCACATTAAATATAATATATCCTTTTCTTTGACACCTTTCACACACTAAAAAAGGGATAACATCGTTCGTAGACATGTGGACTAAAAACTCCTCAATGTGATGTGATTCCTTTTAAATAAAAATAATTATATATATAAGTATATATGTCAAATTAATATGGTATAAATTATATGTTGATAATTCAATAAATAACAATGTTACATACCTTCTTTCCACACCGATCATTGAAAAATGTGAATGTTACTGATTCATATGTAAGACCTATCATCTCTATAATTGTAACATTGGTTTATTTTTAATAACCTTTTTTATTAGTTTTAAAATTATAATTGATGTATCAATATTATTTTAATGAAATTATTATTATTCTTTATATGTTTATACAATGACCCCTTTGACCATTTTTGACGTACCTCTGTTGTTTTTGACACAGAATCCAAATATGGTCAAAACACCCAACATAAACTTATTTTTTTATGTATTTGTTTAAAAAATAGTAATAAGGAAAAAAATTAATGATAAAAATAAAAAAATTTGAACCCAATAAATAATAAATATTTGATCATTTTTCAAAAATATAAATGAATATGTGACAAGTTAGACTCAAGGTAAGATATGTCATCTCAATCTCTGTTAATTGAGATTTTTATTAATGATATGCACCTATATAATTTTATAAATATTATATATATACCCTTTTACAATACATATCAATAATTTATCTATAATAATTTTTTAATGTTATTTTTATATATTATACTTACATGTGGATTATGATTAAAATATTCAAAGCTGTATCAGATTCTTCAAATGTTGAATGATTTAATATATTCCTTTCAATTATCTTGATATTGTTTTAAATATATATTTATGTGGATATAAAACAATTATAAAGGAAATTCTATCTCTAATTTGAATATCATTCAGATGTTTTAAAAAATTAATCTTTTTTGTGTTTAATATATATCTTTTTGATAAAAAAATAATTTTATATTCCTAACGTACTTAGGGACGATAAATTTTCCATCATCATAAAAAATTATTATATTTTTGGATTCCATTGAAAAGATGATATTCTTTTCTTATATGAAAATATTAATTCTTTGTTAGTAGAATTTTTGGTATTGAATCTGGGTTTTAAAAATAAATTTGTATTTTTGTATAAAAAATGTTCATTTTTGAATAAAAATAGTATTTCAACATCATAAAGTGATTTTAATATGAGTTTGACAGTTTTTTTGGAAATAATGAAATATTTTATTTCATATTGTGGTTATTAGACATTCTAAATTATGGTTTCACCTAGATAGTGCTCTAATGCATTAGGTAATTATTATATTCTCTGGAGAATTATATTGAAAGTTCGCCATATAGTTATTCTAATATGTAATTGTTTTGTAAGGGTTTTTCATGTGTTCTATGTGACAAAGTCCTAAGGTACCTACAAAATATTTTATGATTTAAAATTAGTTTACATGGAATTGATTTCTTTTCAAAGGGTAAAATAAATTAGTTTAATTAAATGATGATATTTCCCTCTTTTGGTAAAATATAATAATTTTATGTATGTGTTTTCATGAATTTTAATGTTTTTCAATGGTTTAATGATTTCCTTTATTTTAAATATCCCTTAATAAAATTTTTATGCTCATACTAGGTTTTTAATGTTTTTCAATGGATATAATACTGATTAAGGGATTGTAGAAATTCATGCTAAATGCCAGGAAGAGTATTTATAACAAGGATCATGACATCGTTTAAATGATATAGATCATAGAGTGAATTTATAATTTTAGGATGTTTCTACATTGTATTTTTATTATTTTATTATTAATGGTTTTTAACAAAATTCTTTAAAACTATACACCTGATAATATCCTCAATGTGGTTTAAATTAATACTCTTTACTGAACTAAATATTATTTATTTTTTATGTATGGGGAATTTTGTTACGTACATTATTCAAGGGAATATATTGGGTATCCCATTGATGGGATTATTTTAGTCATTCAAGGGGAACTAATCTTATATAAATTATATTATTAGGATGACAAAATATAATTTGATATCAGGAAGGATAAATAATTCACTATGTACTACGGATTAAAAGAAATAAATTTTAAAATGGGTATACTAAGAATAGTGAAAAAAAATTATAAAAAGGGTTGATGAGAAGGGTTTAATTTTCATCCTACAATTACTATGAAAAGAAAATATATATAACATGCCAGATAGAAATGATAGTTTAAAATTATGGATTGAAAGGCCAACAGTATCATGGATGAAAGTGAAATAATAAAGTTACCAATGTGTAGTTATTCACCAATCAGGATATGAGGAACAATGAATATTATTGTCCTAGGAATCAAGAAAATTTTCACCAAAAAAGATTAATGGTGAAATTTCTATATTATATGATCACAACAAATGGAGTTAAAAGTCCCAAATAAGTGGTGGCAGGGACTTTAATAATAATCATCAATTTGTATAATGGTTTGTTTGATTTTGTATCTTCTCCCTCTTTTATATCATCCAGGTTTTCCAAGAAAATTAGATATTTCCCTAGATCCTTAAGAAGGAAATTATTAGTTAGGACAGTTAGTGGAAATATAATTGTATCAATGATGTACTTGTTGGTTACCATTATGACTTATAAACATTCCCTATTTGATGACTTCATTATTTTTCATGTGGAATATTATGATATAATCCTTTGTATGGAATGTGTATCAAATTATGATGCAAAATTTTATTGAAAATAAAATGAAATTAAAATGAGAAATTAATATTTATAATTACTTATCAATATAGAGGATACGTCATTATCTGAGATAAATCTAGATCCACCCTAAAAATAACATCCAAATGTGATTTATGGGGAAGAATAGTATATATAATCTATGGATAAAAAAACTAATATTCAAATTGAATATAAATATATCGTATAATAATATATTATTGTATTCTCTAAGTAATTACCTAAACATCTAGTAGAGCATGAAGTTTATTTTTTCATTGATTTAATCATTGATTTAATACATATATCAAAATCATCAAATAGAATTGACACAATGGAACTATTGGAACTAAATAATTAACTAGTGTAATTTTTTAATAAGTGATTTACAAACCATGTTGTTTCAACATGGAGATTCTATATTCATTTTGATCATCATAAATATAAATATATGATTCTGTGTATTAATTATATATAAATAAATGTGTTTATGATATGGAGAAAGTATCATTCACCTCACATTAATGATTTTTTAAATCAAAATCATGGTACTCAATAATTATCAATAATCGACCTTCGTTATGGGTATCATAAAGTTGGATTAAATAAGGAATATATTTAAATAGAAATATTTATAATGAGTTATAGAAATTATGTATTCACAATAATTCAATTTTTTATTACCAATTCACCTTATTTATGCATGGATCTAATGAACTGAGTGTTCATGGAATGTCTTAAAATTTTTATTTTGGTATTTTTTTATTTCATATTTGAGTATTAAAAGAGATATTTGAACAATGATAATCAATTTCAGATCAGTATTGAGACTCTTATAATAAATGATTTATTTTTGAAATTTATGAATTGTGAATTATGTCTTTAGAATTTTTCGTTTCTTTCCTATGTTGACCCCATAGATTGAATCATAGTTCATTCTATAAACACAATGTTAGTCCAAGAATTTCCTTCACCAATAAGAATTGCTGATGGACGTGGATTCATTAGTTTGGTAAGTTATTGTCGGAGATTATTTCAAAACATTCACCAATTTGATAACTGATTAACAAATCATACACATATAGGTGTTATGTTCATATGGACAATGGAATGTGAAGAATGATTTATATTATTTAAATGGTTATTCGAGAATGATTAAAATATTAATTTAGGATTAGATAATTATGGATTTAAGTTATATAGTGATAAATCGAAGAAGGGAATTGGTTGTATCCCTTTTAAAATGATAATTTTATTACTTTTTAATCAAGTATGTTAACAATTCGTGAACAAAATTATCCAACATGTGATATAGATTTGGAAGTCTCAATCCCTACTTTGAAGATATGGGGACACTATCACTATGGTAGAAAATATGAGATATATATATATCAAAAAAATGATACATATATTTACAAAAATGGATATTATCATCAGGAAAAGCTGACGGCTCGAACACACAAAAACTCTAATATCTAAATTCATTACTGTAAAGGAAAGGAAAATCTGTTTTATGACTCATGGAGTCAGAAATATCATGGAGTCTTAACCAAAATGAGGACCTATAGGGATTCCATGTTTATGGATTCTGTAAATATGGATATGATAATTATTAATTATGTGGATATATAAATACTTTTTGAAATGATTTTCAATCCATCTTTTTTCAAAAAGATAAAATGTTATCATCAAAATGAAGAGAATTTTACAAATAAAATTAAATCTTTCAATAATGGGAATTTTGAAGACCTCATTCATAAAGATAACATATGAAAATGGGGAAGTGACTATTTGTACCTTATATTCCTAATCCAAAGAGGTAATATTGTAATGATTATCACATCATTAAATTATCTATATATAATTACAACACCAAGATGAATATATATTTGAAGAAATATTTCTATGGGATAAAATAACTTGGGAAATTGATTATTTTGTATCATGATGTTTGGTTTGAAAATATGTGAAGGTTGAGATATAATATCATAGAGGATTCAAACAATATATACTAATTATTATGTTGATATGGTATGTTATTATAATGGACATTATTGTAGGTTTACCAAATAATCTGGGAAATAATAATTCTATATGTGTTATTTTTAATCACCTCGCCATATATGTAAATCTAGTCACTGTAAGAGAAGATTTACCACTTGATATCCTTAAATGACTATAAATATATATGTTTCATTAATACATGAGGTTGATCCTATATTAATTGTTTCTGATTTTGATCTATGATTTTTATCCTAATTCTATAAAAGTATTTAGAATAATCTTGATACCGATCATTGTTTCAGCACCACAAGTCATAAAAGAAACAATGTTCAATAAAAAAGACTATTTAAACATTATATGATATGTTGAGGTCATTCTGAATTGACTATAATGGTATGTGGGATCTATATTTACCTTTGGTAGAATTATCCTATAATAATTGTTGTATTCATGTATTTAAATGGTGTCGTATAAAGCATTATATGGAAAGATATATTATACTCCACCTTTTTTGGATGATGTTTTCGAATTGTAAATTTTTGGATAATAATTTGTAGTGGATACTATAAATTTAAACGACTACTCAAACCCATATTAATGAATATCAATGGAGGAAAAAGATTGTTACTGATAAACTAAGAAAATATTTGGAATTTGTAGGGGGAAATCATGTTTTCTTGAAATTATCTCCATGTAAGGGTGTTATATGGTTTGATAAGAAATGTTAATTATTCCTTAAGTACATTGGACCTTTTTAGATGATAAATAGAATTTATTTGTGGCATACCATTTGGAAATACCACTAAGTATCTCTAAAGTACATGATCCATTCTTTATATTATAATTATGGAAGTACATTCCATATCCAATTCCTGTTATAACTTGTGAATTAATAGAATTAGGACTGATCTATCTTATTCTAAAGAGAATATATATATATATGTCACACTAACAAGAGAATTTTTTTTGGGGAATCTGATGACAAGATTAGTAATTTTACTTGGGATAAATCATAAGATATAATATGCGATAAGGGAGACTTAATAAATTATTATGAAAAACTACCCAAATATTTTCTTATGGGAGATTTTTGGAAATTTTGAGAATGATTTTTTTGGAGGGAATGATATAACACCCCGATACTTTATGATATATTTCTTTTTTAAATAAATTTATTCTTATCAATATATGTGTTACAAAAATGTTATATTATCTTAATAAATTAAATTAATCACTATTGGTGAATAATTTTAATGAAATTTATATATTTTATATTCAATCATAATTTTCAGAATTCATATAATATATTCATTATGAATTGGATAAGAATAAATATAGTTTTAGGCATAAAAACTCTATTTTTCAAAAAATATAGTATAGTCTTGTTTTCTGAACATATTTTAAAATAAATTTCTAAAACTTATAGTTTTTTAATATGATAAAATAAATTCCATATTTTTAATTATGGGGTTCTAATTTATTATTTAGGTCTATTTTATTTAATTCATTATGAATACTAATTGTCGAATGATTTTTTTACCTTGGTAAAGGGTAAATTGGGTTTATATTTTGTAATACTAATTTCTAAGGTCTGAATTTTCAATATAAATTAATATTGGAAGAATTTAATTATACATTTATCACCTTATTAAAGAAAAATAATTTTTTAAGGGTTGTATGTCCCTACAAATGAATTATATAATATATAAAGAAGATAAAATAACAAAATTCGACTCCCTAGCATTTTAATATCTAATCTGTTTCAACAAAGAGAAAATATTTATGAGCAAATATACATGTATAAATTTATATTAATGAATTAAATATATTGATTTTAATATATTTATAATTTTTTAAATAATATTAATACTTTTAATTATTATACTACTCCAACACAATATTTCGTCAATTTATACAATAATAAAATAAATGATTTTCAAAAATATTAAAGGTGACATAATTGGAATGAGTTATAGTGTTAAAAAAATATTAAATATTAATATGATATATTATTATTGTGTTAAAGTATTATATCTTAATTCAAAATTTTCCTCATTGTCTTTTAAGTCCAATTGAATGAATAGTGATAAAATAAACATTCAAAATATTTTACCAAATTAATATAATATTTAATAATTTAATAAATCATAAAAATGTTATAAGAGGGAATATTGGATAATTAATTGAAAAAAATTTCATTCCTTGTATATTTATATTATAATTTTAATATTATATATAAAATAATAACCTAATAAAATTGAAAAATATATTATTGCAGTTAATGATAAAATAGGTTAACTAAGGGGTAAACATAAAAATAAGGGTCAAAACACATCTCAACCCTATAAATGTTTTTGGTTGATGAGATTTAAAACAAAAAATATATAACATATAATACCTATAATTTTGGAGTAATTTTAATGACATAATTACTTTATTATGTTTTTATCTTTTTTGAGATTCCAATAGTGCCCCTCTTCAGTCTGATAAAAGGGAATATCTCATTTTTCTTCGTAAAACGACAATGAGAATTCTATATTTACCAAAACCTGAAACATTTTCTTCCAAAATTCTCTATAAAAAATACATAGTTTATTTTCTTCACAAAAGACCAACCTTATGGTTATTTTATATGATTTTTAAAGGGGTTCTTTCAAGGAAGAGGTAATTTCCTCAATCGATCACTTTATTATAACTTTTTATTTTACCTCCTATAAATATACTGTATTGAAAATAAAATAATAAATTAATTATAATAAATATTCTGAAATTTTATTATTATTATGAATCCACCATCATCTATCCTTCTTCTAGTCAAATATAATGTAAAAGAACCACAACTGCGTAAGTCTGACTTACCATTTCTACATAGTGATACAATATATTTTACATCTCCATATTGTATGTTTTTATTATATGTTGACATTAATATTTATATATAATATTTATGAAATAATTATTCTTCTATACATAAAATACCATATCTACCTTATTTCCTTTAAATCCATCTGAAAATGACGACTTTGCTTGTGTGTATGTGTGGACTACCTTTTCCACGAAGTGATTTTTTTTCATCTAAATTTTACTTGGATATAAATAAATATAGTTTCAATGAAAATAATTCAAATATAACATAAAATAATTATTTTTAATTTTTGAATTATTATTTACCTTTCTCTGGTTCCATCCATTAAAAAATGAGAACAACATTTCTATGTATGTATGACCTACCATCTCAATGGACGATGTTATTAATTTTCCAATCTATAACTTTTAGGGATTACAGTAAATATGTATCCAATTAATATATATAACATTTCTATCATTATAAAATTTTCATATATTTATAAAATATGATCAACCTCCATGTATTTAAACTATAAAACCAAAACATATAAGAAAAACAATGTAGTTATCACCTGAAGTTGTGATTTAATAATGAATTTTTAAAAAATGTGGGATAAAATGTTAAAAGTAAATAATATTTTCTATTAAATATATTATTATATTTATATAATATATTTATAATAAATATTTCTTTATTATTATGGTGATTCAGTAACATATGAAGGAAATTTGATCTGAGGAATGATTTTATTTCACATTCTCATCATTATCCAAGATTATTTATGTTTAAGTATATATTGGTGGAATTGATTTATATTTATATCTTAAACCCAATATATTTCCTTTTCGTCTAGTTTCTCATGAAAATTTAATATAAATTTACCATTTACTTACTTTAGTACTTAATCATATTAAAAAAAAATTTAAGCGAAGCTAACAATATTTCTCTCCTAAGTAAGATATCCCTTTCTTTTATATCCATGATTCAAAAAAAATTCAGAATGTTTTCAACATTATAAAAGATATTTATTATTGAAATTTTTTACAATTTTTTAAATTTTATAATTATTTTTGAAAGAAATATTCTTTTCCTCTTCTGAATGGGGAACTTTTTGACTTATTTATAATAGTGTGAAAGGAATATTTTTTCAACATACACAATATTTATGGAATTAAACACCCCCATTAACACTCATTTCCTTCAAAATAAATTTTAATTTTTTCAAGAATATTTTATAAAAAATGTTTTTCCTAATATACAATAAATTTTTATCTTTTAAAAGTGATTTTAAAATGGAAATGGGTATATTCCACAACAATATTTTTATTGAAAAATATATGGTATTTTTATTCATTATTGACAAAATCTACTATTTATATTAAGAATAAATGTGGATATGCGGTAATGATATAATTATTATTATTTATCCAAATGGTTAACGACCATTTTGTCATGGGATTATCTATTTTGATATCATTCACCATATTAATCTTGATGGTTTGTGATAATGTTTATAGATTCACAAAGGTAATTAAATTTTCAATAATTATTGATTGATAAAAATGTTTATCATGATTATGTTTCACCGTTTTATAAGAGGAATTAATTGGTCTTAGTATATGATAGGAGATCCCTTCTATATCATCTTGATAAATATATAAGTCTCATGAGACAATCTAACTTGGTTATTTGGATGTGGACATACCTATTTATGTTTGACTTCTTGGAATGAGAACATGATTGTATGTTTATGAAGTAAAAATTAATTCATTACCTCATTTTGAGATTTTATATTGATATCTAGGTGGTTATTTTATTATTTATGAAATCCATGGATAATATTTATGCTCATGTGTGTTTTTATATGGAATTATTTCATAATTATCTTTTTCATCCATATTATCCCTTATAATCACATTAGTGATTAAATTCAATAAATTTTCCAATATTTACCTTTCCAAATTGATTATGAATTCTTTATTCCTTATACATAATACTATTATCATACCTTTAAAGAGCATCTATGTTCACCCCTTTATTATGTTTCCTTTTTCATCGATGTTAGAATGTGTTTTATGATTGATATTGTAGGATATTATTAATTGAAAAATCGTGTTCTTAAACAATTACTATGATTAATTTTATGATTTGAATAGTAATATTATATTCAAGAATATACTTTTCATTCATGACTACTAATGTATTTTGTCCTTCAAGATTAAAGTACATGTATCTAGTGAAAATTTAAAAATGAAACCATCACCTCAAGGATACTAGGGTTGTGGTCTTCAAAATGACATCACATAGAATAGAATACCATATAAACCTAAGTGGAGTGTTAATAAAGTACATGATGGTAACTATCTAGCCCAACCTCAGATTGTTTCCACTAGCTTATTCTCATGTACATCTTCCTTTTATAGTGTACACCAAGGACTAGTTGTATACTTCTATATAACCATGTCCAATTATATTGGGTGTATACCGATATCCTCAGCCACATGGACATGTCTCGCTACATGGTGTATACTCAAAATTTTTGACATGTAGTCATATAATCTATTGGTCCCATAATGGAAAGAACACATGGATTTTTCTCCCAAACTATACATTAGGTGATTGGGATTTATGAACCAAAACCAAAAAGAACATCTTGAAATACCCATTTTCAAATATTTTTAATAGATCAACCACCATGGGATCCTTAGTACTCAGAAAAGGGGATTAATTCTTTGAAAATATTATTAAATAGGGATTAGGAGTTTAAAATCACAAAACACCTACCATATAGGGAAAACACTATTGTTTTAGGTAACATGTGATGCCCAAAACCTGATACTACTTGTTTTTTTCTCGATCACTATCATGGTCAATACCAGGTGGCACCTACTCTATGTGGATCATTTTATTTTCAAGGGAGAACCATCTACCTCCCATGTGTTGAAAAAAGGAATGGGGGTATTATACAACTTTTAGTTTATTAAATAATTGAATTATTGTTTATGTAATTATGTCATTCAAAGGTCAGCTCCCTCCAAATACCCAAAATGAAAAAATCATACATCACACCACATGTGAACCCCTCATCCAAGAGATAATCAATATATCATATTTAGTATCTTATGTCACAAATAATGGAAAAAATTATATAATTAATATGTGAACATGTTTATTAATATATTATTATTTTGAAGATTTTAATTCAGATGACCCATAATACCCAACCATATCATCTACTTTGTAAGAAAATAATGAGGATATATATTCAAACAACTAAACCAAAAAATTGAAATCATTACAATTATGTATAGGATTTAATTTTAATAATTCCAAATTTGAAAAAAAACAATAAAAAATCATGCCCTTGGACATTTATTAATTAAATTTATGTTAATTTATAATAATAATAAATGTGACATTTACACAAGAATAGATTAAAATTCTAGGATAACAATTATTAATATATTTGTGAAATATGTCAATATAATAGTTTTGTTAATTCCACTATAGATAATCCTTGAACCCCATGACAAGTTGTCTCTAAAAAGGTTACAAAACAAAAATTCCATGAATATCCCAATTGAATTCCATTTTCACCATAATTATCCCCATGTTATCATTTATTCATAATTATCTTAATGACATATAAATAATTAATTAAATTTTAAAAAAATACAGTTTTTTCATCCACTCATTCACACATATACCAACCTATTTAGAAATACTTCACACGATACTCGGGTATCAATTTATAGAAATGTGTTCATCATTCCTAGATGTTGAATGGTTCACCATATTATTGAATAAATTATTTATCCTCTACCATCGAGACAAGAATTGATTCACACCATAAGGTATTTTCAGTGTTTTTAGATGGTTTTATGTTGGTTGTTTGAAATGATAAAATTTTGAGGCATATTTATATTGATTATCTATATGTTGAAACATAATTCATGTTTTTTTATTTTCATTAAATAATATATTACTCGGTTATCTTACTCTTAAACTGATACAACTCCATTATATTTGATATCCACTAGGATATATAACACCGTTGTATATTGAAATCGGTGAAAAACACTAACTCTATGTTTACATTAGTTTTTTTCGATTTTTTTTTTCATTTATTTTGTTATATTATTGAAGTTCAAGATGGAATTTGGATTTACATTAGTAATTGGGATGTCTAACATTCCTAGAATCTAGAGATATATTCATTCCAAATCTAAATACTTCAATTGATTTCCTTTAATAGGTTATTTTTTTCAAGGATCACTTCCAAATAAGACATGTGTCATTATTTCATCTATAATAATCATTTAAACTCATATTAAGCTAATTGGATAGTCCAATTTATAGAACATTCAATATAAATGATATACCTATTCCAAAATTTTCCTATTATGGAACTCTTTCTACTTAAATACGTATTTGATTCTATATTTTCTATCATGGGATTATTATGTATATATGAGTTTCTTAATGAAACGATAAATATTATCTGTACTTTATTCAATAGTAGAATTACAGTACTATAATTTAATGATATTCCTGAAATATTCCAATCATGAAATGTATTATTTTTATCATAAATTAGTTGGAAAATAGTTTCAAAACATCCTCACTTATGTTCAAAAGGATCTGTTAGAAAATTTATTGTAGTTTACATTGCTTCTTCCAAAAACATAAATCCTGACTAGATCATGCTTAAGCTTTTAGGAAAAAATAGTGAAGTGCCCAGATCAGTGTGAATCACTGAGAGGGGGAGGGGGTGAATCAGTGATCCCTTAAAACTTTTTACTAATTGATTCCTTATCAATTAAACCTCTATGGTTGCTTAAAGCCTCGATCCACTCTTCTTGTATCTCTCAACCTTTCCCGGATAATGCAGTAATGAAAAGGCACATGACACAAGGATTTACAAGGTTCGGCACCAAAGGCCTACATCCTTGCCATGCTCTCCCAGCATGGATTCTCCATTATAACCTGTTAAAATTACAATGGTCGATACAGAGTCCCACTGTATCTCTCCTGAGTCCCACAGGAGGGTCTTTATACTGCGTCCCACAGTGTTACCAGAGTCCCACTGGCCTGCTCCAGAATCCCACTGAAGACTTCTTCTCCCTGAGTCCCACAGGGTCTTCTCCTGGCTCCTCGAGTCACACGAGTAGCTCTTCTTCACTTTAAGCTTCTTCAAGTATCCTCAGCAGCCTGCGATAAAGGCTGCTGGCCTTGCTCTTCTTCTGATCACTTGTGGTGAACAGGTCTTCTCATCTTGCTCGGGCTTTATCACCTTCTTCTAAGGATGCCCCGGCTTCTCTCCAATTACTGAATGCTCAGACAAATAATATCTCTATCATCGGTCTGGTCCAGTCTCAGTTGCACACCACTGATTTAGCACTGTTCACGTGTGCACGTGCATGCATGCATGCATGCACTCTCCTTTTCTTCCTCTTGGTGCAGTAGACCCACAAAGGGTGTAGTCACTTTAAGCACACACCTTCACTGAACTTCACACACTTTATCCAATTTGTTTACACACTTAGAGTGTGTTCTACTTTTGTGTGGAACTTCTTCTTCTTCTTCTAATGTGTATACACTCTTTAGTGCACACACCTAGGTTCGGCCTTCTTTGTCACTTGTTCATGTACACATAAATTGTTCTTTGTTTTGGACACACTTGACTTTGGCCTCTCCCCTCTTCTTGTTGCACACCCTTAACCCGTAGGTTGTTCTTCAATTTTGCACACACAAAATGTGTCTTCACTTGGTGCACACACAAGGTCACAACCCTCGGCCTCTTCAAATGCACACACGGCCAAGTGTGCTCTTCCTCTTCACTTAGCACACACAAATAATATTCTTTAATTTGTTCTTCAATGTGTGCACCCACACAAGGGCTACGGCCTTCTTCTTTAAATGCACACACAAAGTGTGTTCTTCAATTTAGCACACACACAAGGCCTCGGGTTCTTCTTCTCCTCTTAGCACACACCTTCTCCAAGTTGTGGTGGTCTTCTTGTTTCACACACACCCAAGGCTACGGCCTTTACTTGCACACACAAGGTGCAAGCCTCTACTGTCTTCAAATGCCGCGCGCAAGTCCTCAAGGTGCACCGGGTCGCGCAAACACTTCCTGCCGCGCAAGTCCACGGGCAGAGAAGAATGCAACCACGGGCGCGCAAAGATGCGGCCACGGGTCTTCCTGTCGCGCAATGAAGGCGCACAGGGGACTCTCCCTTTCTCTTCTTTCGCGCAAGAGGTGCGCAAAAGGAACACACAGAGCCAAGGGATGGCTCCGGGCTGCTGCCGCGCAAGTGGTGCGCGCAGGGCTTCTACTTCGCGAGGCAGAGCACACGCGGGACGACAGGTCTTCAACAAAACTTCAGCTAGCATTCTCGAGGGCTCGGCCTCATTTTTATAGGCAGAGGCTGCCTCAGATTATCCGCGTGCAATAAATCTTGAATCACCGAAATCTTCGGATCTTCAAAGATCTTTCGAATCATTATTTTCTTTCCTCTGTTTCAACGCGGGTTCATTTATTTTTGTTCCTCTACGTGCATGCGACTCATAACGCATGCACAACCTTCGGTTTAGGCTCATCCCATGCAAAAACACCAACCACGTGGCCTCGGCAGCTTTGCTTGCCTCGGCCGAACTCGAAATCCTCTCAAACATTGCATGCATGCTTTCTTTATTGCATGGATGGATTCGGTATGTCCAGACGAGCACGAGGGTGCCTTCGGTTTACTCAGAGGTGGCCGGGAGCTCAAAAACCATCTTCGGGTTGCTCCTGGTTCGACGGAGGCTCGCGGGGAGGCTTCGGTCGAGCTCGAGGATGAAGATAAGCCGGGAGCCGTCGGATACGGTGATCAAAAAGGCTTCGACGGCTTGGATTAGATCGGGGGCGCGGTGGATCAGATGAGCGGTCCAGATCGAGCGCGCGATTGCTCGGACGGCGGAGATTTGCTCCCGGGGAAATTTCCGCGTCCCACATCGAATCGGGGTGCGGTTTTTCCGCGCTTTATTACCCCAGCGCTCTCCGCTACTCAGCAATTGAATCTCCTCCCTCCACGGTGCCGCCCCGCACCGTGTTCTCCCTGCGGGCGCGCTCTGCGCCCACTCATGCTCCTGCGGGCGCGCTCCTAGCGCCCACTATGCTCTCCGGGTGCGCGGGTTTCACCACCGCGTGCCCTCGGGGCTTATACACAGCCCCCTCTGCCTCTGCCGCCCGGGCTGGCCACATGGGATCCCCCCTTGGGCGTGGCGCCTTAGGCCCACATGTGCCTTGGGGGTTGAACCATTAAGGCTGGCCTTGGCTGGCCAATTTTTTGGCAAAGTAAATATAGGGTACTTTGTATAAAAACAAAGTAACCACATACATAATGTTAAATGCCAAGAGCCACTCCAAGCCTTTTCCTCTAAGCCATTTCTTCCCTTCTCTACTTCTTAAGAATTCCTTAATCCTCCTCAACATATAATCTTCACTTAGGATATGGAATTCAAAAGGTTTCTTCATCTTCAACCGAGCTCCTTAATCAAATAGAGTCTTCAATGTTCTTCATTGATCTAATCAGAGATCAAGTTGGATCTTCTTCTAATTCACATGCACTAAGTGTTAGTGCATGGACTTCTTCAGCTCACTTCATCCACTTAGTACTTGTGGATGGATCTTCTTCAACTCCTCATGCATTGTCAATACAATGCATGGTCTTCAAACATTGTTGTGACTTTGTATCCAGTTGATACAAGTTCTTTACACTTAAAGATCAGTTCAACAATCGTCACATATCCATGGAGAATGTTTCAACCATATTCTCCAATGCCACTTAGTGAATCTCCTAAGTGACATTACTCTTTGTACCATGGCCATTCTCCTTTACCACCAACACCATCACAACCTTTGACATTCACATCTTGACTCCTTGACATCCATTCATTCCAAGACAACTTCATGCCTCATTGACAACAAATGCAACACAGTGCACTTCAATCTCCCCCTTTGTATTTGTTGTCAATACACTACTTTAACACATATGAATGGGTCAATATGTGTGCCCAATCTTTTCTCCCCCTTATTGGCAATCAAATGCAAAGGTGTGGTGTAGTTCACTTTCAAAAATCTCTTCCTCCCTTATAAAAGCATTTTCTTGAAAATCACTAAGAGAGGGATGATGTCACATGTTCACTTGAGCAATGAACCTTTAGTAAATCAGCTCTAAGTCTACTTGGGCAAACCCGGTGTAGAAAACAAGAGTGATATGACCAAGGAATTCAAAGCTGTCCATAATTCCCTACACATGTGAGATCATGCTTAGGGGTTCAAAATTTTCAGATATTCAATGAATTGTTGAATCCTGCACATACTTCACAAAACACATTAGAAAGTTCAGTGCAAAGATAAAGATCCCCCTTTCATTCATTTGTCTTAAGATGATATTAATCTCAGAACATCATCTTCTTCAGATTTGCTCCCCCTCAAGGGGTGCACTCCATTCTGTCCAAACCATCCTCCAGTTGAGAATGATCATCATCTTCAATTCCCTGCAATGTCAGCACATGTAAATACCAATAGTATTAGGGAATAAGATGGAACCTCCTTGGTTCATCAACGTGAACAACAAGGTTGAGAAGATTCTCTCAACCGAGATGTCCTATTTTCACCAGTCTTCACACTTGCACATTTGATCTTCATTAATGATTGTGCTGGTGTGGTTCTCAACCCATCTTCATGTGAAATCTTTTTCTTCCCTTTTGCTTTAGCAAATGCCCGAGCTTCATCTTCAGCTCTTTGTAGTTCTCTGGCAAGTTGCAACTGATATGGCCATATGACAAGTAAATCATTTGGAAGTGTGGCCTCAGTTCTGGATATTCCACATGGTTACTTTGATTCTGTCAAGCTACCTCTCTTAGGCAACTTGTTTTCAATCAATCCCTTCTGCTTCTCTTGGATTGATTGTCTGTTTGAGTTCAGTCTGCCTCTATTGAATTTCATGGCTTCTTTACAAAGATCCATGATATGACCTTTCTTTCCACAGTAGAAGCATGTTTTCTTGGTGGTCCTTCTGGATGACTCACCCTTCTTGGATTTAGACTCCAAGGACTTCTTTTCCTTTTTCATAATCTTCTTGGGAGCATCTTCCAATTTCTTCTTGCTTCCCAAGGATTCCATTTTAGCCAGGTTCTGGGATCTTCTCTTCTTTTCATCTTTGGATACAGTTGGAGATTGACATGTATCATTTTGACCACTTTTGCAAACATCCCAGATGTTGTCAAGCAATCCAAATCTGTTAGCAGTAAACAGATGTCTCTGGACCTGTGGATGTTGCTTATTTCCTTCTGGCTTGCTCCCCCTTGGCATGAGCTTCCTTTGTGCTTTGATATTTAGTGGATTGTACCAACAATCCTTTGCACAATGCCCATACTTGTTACAACACCAACATTGACCCACAAATATTGACTTTTTGATTCCTTCTGATTGTAGGGTACTTGTCTTGAGTTGTTGTGCTACTTCAGGAGAGCTCTTCTTCATTTTCTTCATCCATACTTGTTTGGAATTATTTTTCCATCCTGCACTTTTTGTGGAAACACAATTAGAAGCATAAGTACAAGATGGGATGGATGGTACCTTCTTTCTAGAAGATGTTGCACTTTTATTAGAGGATGTCTTTCTCTTAGAATCATCCTGCTCAAAGCATACTTGAGTTGCAACATGTCTTCTTCCAGCTGACTGGGAGGATTTAGCTTTAGGTGATTGCAGATGTTTCAATATCACCTCCAGTTCTAAGTATTTCATGTTGAGGGAGTTCTTCTCATCCTCAACAGTTCTTATCTTTCCTTCCCAATTCTCCACCAGTTGTTTCATCTGGTCTTCATGCACCTTCATCAATTCTTGCAATGAATTGTCCAGCTCCTTCACCAATTTGACTTTTTCTTCAAGTTGAGCATCTCTGACATTCATTGAAACTTTGTGCAGCTTCTCCAGTGCATGGAACACATCTTTGATTATTATCTTAAAGAATTCATTCTCAGAAAGGCTTCTTTGCAATTCTTCAGCAGTGTCTTCATACATTTCATTGCAAAGGGAAATTGTTTCATCTTTGGCTTTCACTAGCTTTCTGAGAGTGTTGGATATGCCAACCCTTTTAGCCAGCTGATCTTCCATTGCATTGGCTTCTTCTTCAAACTGTGATTTTTCTTCATGAAGATCATGGATGCATGTAGCTATACACTTTGCCACTTCCATGGGAACTGTCTTATGAAGATATTTGAGTGCACTCTGAAGATCATTCATTGTTTCAACTTCATCACAGCTAGGACAGGCTTTCTTCATCTTCTTGGCCTGTTTCTTCTTTCTGTTTTTCAGAGTCTTGGCAGATATCTCCATTTGAGGCTGGTTGCTCATTTCCTCAAATCTGCACTTCATAAAGACTCCCTTGGATCTTTTAGAGGTAACCTCCCATTGATACCAATTGAAGTGCCCAGATCAGTGTGAATCACTGAGAGGGGGAGGGGGTGAATCAGTGATCCCTTAAAACTTTTTACTAATTGATTACTTATCAATTAAACCTCTATGGCTGGTTAAAGCCTCGATCCACTCTTCTTGTATCTCTCAACCTTTCCCGGATAATGCAGTAATGAAAAGGCACAGGACACAAGGATTTACAAGGTTCGGCACCAAAGGCCTACATCCTTGCCATGCTCTCCCAGCATGGATTCTCCATTATAACCTGTTAAAATTACAATGGTCGATACAGAGTCCCACTGTATCTCTCCTGAGTCCCACAGGAGGGTCTTTATACTGCGTCCCACAGTGTTACCAGAGTCCCACTGGCCTGCTCCAGAATCCCAGTGAAGACTTCTTCTCCCTGAGTCCCACAGGGTCTTCTCCTAGATCCTTGAGTCACACGAGTAGCTCTTCTTCACTTTAAGCTTCTTCAAGTATCCTCAGCAGCCTAGGATAAAGGCTGCTGGCCTTGCTCTTCTTCTGATCACTTGTGGTGAACATGTCTTCTCATCTTGCTTGGTCTTTATCACCTTCTTCTAAGGATGCCCCGGCTTCTCTCCAATTACTGAATGCTTAGACAAATAATATCTTTATCTTCGGTCTGGTCCAGTCTCAGTTGCACACCACTGATTTAGCACTGTTCATGTGTGCACGTGCATGCATGCATGCATGCACTCTCCTTTTCTTCCTCTTGGTGCAGTAGACCCACAAAGGGTGTAGTCACTTTAAGCACACACCTTCACTGAACTTCACACACTTTATCCAATTTGTTTACACACTTAGAGTGTGTTCTACATTAGTGTAGAACTTCTTCTTCTTCTTCTAATGTGTATACACTCTTTAGTGCACACACCTAGGTTCGGCCTTCTTTGTCACTTGTTCATGTACACATAAATTGTTCTTTGTTTTGCACACACTTGACTTTGGCCTCTTCCCTCTTCTTGTTGCACACCCTTAACCCGTAGGTTGTTCTTCAATTTTGCACACACAAAATGTGTCTTCACTTGGTGCACACACAAGGTCACAACCCTCGGCCTCTTCAAATGCACACACGGCCAAGTGTGCTCTTCCTCTTCACATAGCACACACAAATAATATTCTTTAATTTGTTCTTCAATGTGTGCACCCACACAAGGGCTACGACCTTCTTCTTTAAATGCACACACAAAGTGTGTTCTTCAATTTAGCACACACACAAGGCCTCGGGTTCTTCTTCTCCTCTTAGCACACACCTTCTCCAAGTTGTGGTGGTCTTCTTGTTTCACACACACCCAAGGCTACAGCCTTTACTTGCACACACAAGGTGCAAGCCTCTACTGTCTTCAAATGCCGCGCGCAAGTCCTCAAGGTGCACCGGGTCGCGCAAACACTTCCTGCCGCGCAAGTCCGCGGGCAGAGAAGAATGCAACCACGGGCGCGCAAACATGCGGCCACGGGTCTTCCTGTCGCGCAATGAAGGCGCACAGGGGACTCTCCCTTTCTCTTCTTTCGCGCAAGAGGTGCGCAAAAGGAACACACAGAGCCAAGGGATGGCTCCGGGCTGCTGCCGCGCAAGTGGTGCGCGCAGGGCTTCTACTTCGCGAGGCAGAGCACACGCGGGACGACAGGTCTTCAACAAAACTTCAGCAAGCATTCTCGAGGGCTCGGCCTCATTTTTATAGGCAGAGGCTGCCTCAGATTATCCGCGTGCAATAAATCTTGAATCACCGAAATCTTCGGATCTTCAAAGATCTTTCGAATCTTTATTTTCTTTCCTCTGTTTCAACGCGGGTTCATTTATTTTTGTTCCTCTACGTGCATGCGACTCATAACGCATGCACAGCCTTCGGTTTAGGCTCATCCCATGCAAAAACACCAACCACGTGGCCTCGGCAGCTTTGCTTGCCTCGGCCGAACTCGAAATCCTCTAAAACATTGCATGCATGCTTTCTTTATTGCATGGATGGATTCGGTATGTCCAGACGAGCACGAGGGTGCCTTCGGTTTACTCAGAGGTGGCCGGGAGCTCAAAAACCATCTTCGGGTTGCTCCTGGTTCGACGGAGGCTCGCGGGGAGGCTTCGGTCGAGCTCGAGGATGAAGATAAGACGGGAGCCGTCGGATGCGGTGATCAAAAAGGCTTCGACGGCTTGGATTAGATCGGGGGCGCGGCGGATCAGATGAGCGGTCCAGATCGAGCGCGCGATTGCTCGGACGGCGGAGATTTGCTCCCGGGGAAATTTCCGCGTCCCACATCGAATAGGGGCGCGGTTTTTCCGCGCTTTATTACCCCAGCGCTCTCCGCTACTCAGCAATTGAATCTCCTCCCTCCATGGTGCCGCCCCGCACCGTGTTCTCCCTGCGGGCGCGCTCTGCACCCACTCATGCTCCTGCGGGCGCGCTCCTAGCGCCCCCTATGCTCTCCGGGTGCGCGGGTTTCACCACCGCGTGCCCTCGGGGCTTATACACGACCCCCTCTACCTCTGCCGCCCGGGCTGGCCACATGGGATCCCCCCTTGGGCGTGGCGCCTTAGGCCCACATGTGCCTTGGGGGTTGAACCCTTAAGGCTGGCCTTGGCTGGCCAATTTTTTGGCAAAGTAAATATAGGGTACTTTGTATAAAAACAAAGTAACCACATACATAATGTTAAATGCCAAGAGCCACTCCAAGCCTTCTCCTCTAAGACATTTCTTCCCTTCTCTACTTCTTAAGAATTCCTTAATCCTCCTCAACATATAATCTTCACTTAGGATATGGAATTCAAAAGGCTTCTTAATCTTCAACCGAGCTCCTTAATCAAATAGAGTCTTCAATGTTCTTCATTGATCTAATCAGAGATCAAGTTGGATCTTCTTCTAATTCACATGCACTAAGTGTTAGTGCATGGACTTCTTCACCTCACTTCATCCACTTATTACTTGTGGATGGATCTTCTTCAACTCCTCATGCATTGTCAATACAATGCATGGTCTTCAAACATTGTTGTGACTTTGTATCCAGTTGATACAAGTTATTTACACTTAAAGATCAGTTCAACAATCGTCAGATATCCATGGAGAATGTTTCAACCATATTCTCCAATGCCACTTAGTGAATCTCCTAAGTGACATTCCTCTTTGTACCATGGCCATTCTCCTTTACCACCAACACCATCACAACCTTTGACATTCAAAAGGTTTCTTCATCTTCAACCGAGCTCCTTAATCAAATAGAGTCTTCAATGTTCTTCATTGATCTAATCAGAGATCAAGTTGGATCTTCTTCTAATTCACATGCACTAAGTGTTAGTGCATGGACTTCTTCAGCTCACTTCATCCACTTAGTACTTGTGGATGGATCTTCTTCAACTCCTCATGCATTGTCAATACAATGCATGGTCTTCCAACATTGTTGTGACTTTGTATCCAGTTGATACAAGTTCTTTACACTTAAAGATCAGTTCAACAATCGTCAGATATCCATGGAGAATGTTTCAACCATATTCTCCAATGCCACTTAGTGAATCTCCTAAGTGACATTCCTCTTTGTACCATGGCCATTCTCCTTTACCACCAACACCATCACAACCTTTGACATTCACATATTGACTCCTTGACATCCATTCATTCCAAGACAACTTCATGCCTCATTGACAACAAATGCAACACAGTGCACTTCAAATAGTATGGATTTTTGGATTTTAATGTGTCATAAAAAATTATATTCCTAGATATTGTGGGACAAAATGGTCAAATTATAGTGAAATATTTAAAATAAAATTTTATTAAAAATGGATTTTAAAAGAAAAATAATGTTTCAATAATTTATAGTGACATGTACTTAATGATATAAGGTTTTTTCTAGATTATTTAAAAAATTATTGTTATTGGAACATCTATTATTTATCTAAAGAGAAGTATAACCTTAAATAATCTATCAAAATAGATTTAAAATCATCTTATGTAATTTATTAAAATGTTGGGGAATATTGAATGGAATTATATTAAAAATAAGGGGCATTTTCCTGACATTAACTCACATAGAATTAGAAAAAAGATCAGTTTAACATTCATATAAGGACAGTTTGTGGGAAAAATATTTTAATACAAATTGTAATGGGTTTAATGTTTAAAATTTCTTCCAAATTAATCTTTAAATGTTTCAAAAACTCACAAGAAAATGAAAAAAAGCATACGAATGTTGAAAAAAATCACAAAAATATAAACAGAAAAACAATATAACCAAAATACAATATAAATCATTTAATATATGAATTTTAGATTTCATTTGTATTTAAATAAAAATATATTAATTTAATTATATTTTACATCCATAGGATATTTTCACACATCAAATATTATACAATGTGAAAAACGAATAATAATCAATTATAAAAAATATGAAAATGGGGCTACTACAAGATTCAAGGTTATGATGAGGAATTGGGATTATAACTAAACATTAATGAAACTAATTAGATTATTTCATGTGGATACTAATATGAAAAATATTCTAATTGATAAAGGGGAATAAATTTTTTGATTTTTTGGAAGCTAGGATCACATGGAAATTTAAAGATGTGGGGAAAAATGAAAATGTTTATGACTTCATAAAAAGGGATATGAGAGGTTTATTCATTCCAATTTATGATTTAAATTGAGTATACATGATATGAATATGATGATAATGAAATACGGTATCAAGGGGGATTTAATGGAGTGTGTAAACAAATAATGAGTTTGTGTTTGAGACTTCGTTAGATGTTGACATTATAGTTTTAGTTTTAATTTCAATTAGTTCTAGAATTTTTTAATATTAATACATCATCTACAATAAAATATTAATTATAAATGAATTATATGTGATTATGGAATCTAAACATAATGTTATGTAATTATTATGTCTTTGAACATTAATAAACAAAACATTCCATTTCTTTTTAACTTATTTCCATTTTCAATAGTAGTTCATAAATTTTTTTATATTAATTTTTGAATTTATTTTATAAATTATTATATACATGGTTTAATATATATAATCTTCCTCTAAACAATATTAGGCTATAAAAAATTGAATATTCAGATCTAATTAGTGATTTTCTTAGTGGCTGTTATCATATATGACTAAGGAAATAGTAGTTATTAGATTCATTTGGATATATAAAGCCCAATTTTGTGTTTCTTGAGTAACATGTGAGGGGTGTAATTTATGAATTAAACATATAGGATGAATGGTGCACCATTAAAAGGTTTTTTATAATTCAATTATTACCAAAACCACTACACTCGTTGAAACAGTTATAAAGCATCACTTTCATCTTCTAATAAGAAAATATACAATAATTTCAAGGATGGGATAAAGATACTACTATATATCCAAACCTTGACCCAATAACTTTTATCATAATATTTTTTATCTTATCTTTGTTTTATATAATTACCATTACTTTAAAAACTTATATTAATTAATAAAGACCCCCATATTCTAGACACACTGAAAACTAATTTTCTACACTAATCATTGGAGGAAAACATATGGCTTCCACCACAACTATTTTTACCAAAGTAAATAATTTATTTTACCAAATTCCAAAAATAATTATTATGTGTCAAAACATAGAACTGTTTTTGGGGAGGTTGTAAAAATGTTATTTTTAATATTCTGGAATGAAACTCATAATATTAATCTTTACCCTTTAGATCAACAAATTTAAGGAATCCTACTATATGAACATATAAAATTAATCATAAAAGATAAATATTAGGAATTAACCTTGATATAATCATGTGAACCTTTTAGTTTTCATTTTTAGCTGATCACCATGATAAGTAATTCATATCAGTCCATGATAGACTTTTGTGACCTACAATACTCTAATAAAAATAAATATAGATTAAGGTATGTGTCATAAAATGGCATTGTTATATAAACTAGGTTTATTATATTAATTCCATAATTTCATTGGTTTTAAGTAGAATATATGAAAAATCACATCAATGAATTCACATTGTTCTAGTCCACTCCTACCAAAATCAGTGGTTGAGGAGCAAGTTATGACAAGGGAATAAGCATTTTTATTAGAAGGATTTGTTAATGAGTTGTTGTACATATTTTTATAAGGATAATTCAATTATTTTTATTACATTAAAATAATTTTTCTATAAATAATTTTTTACTGATATAGAAACACCACACAATGATATGATATATGCTATATTTGAAAATCATCAAGAAAAAACCCATTATGAGTAATGAGAGAGGTTTAAGAAAAAGTTTATAGTTTCCCACATCAATCCATATATTATAACAACATTATTATATTATTCTATGAAGCCCTAATATTAAAAAATCAAAACATGTTTGAGGAAACACCTAGAGGAGTTAACATATAAAAATCACCAATAGAGGCCAAGAGATTAATTGAAGAGGCTTCTAAAAAGCATAATAATTAAAAACAATGTTTTATTGTAAATGTTGTATTAATAAGGAGTGATATTCTGATTCATCTTCTTTTTCAAAAACTAAATATAATATTCTACACAGATTTATGGGATAAATATATTTGATGAAAATTAGTGAGAAATAAAAACAATATAATTTATGTAGTTTAGGGTCACCCCCTCATCATTTTACGAAATAATGTTCTTAGTTATAAAGAACGGGGAATTTAAAATAATAATTTAAATTAATGTAATTCCTATATAATTTAAGGCTATATATAATTCAAAAGTCCAATATGGATTTTAGAACACACAAAATAGTCCCATACCCAATCGAAATTAGTAACAAGAACCCCCCATTAGAGTAGAAAAGCCCTCCATATCTTAACCCAATAATTTATTTAAAACATATATTAAAAATACACTTATAAATAACCAAAATACAATCCAACACCTTTTTACAAAAATAATAAACATATAAAACAAAAAAAATAGTGCATTGAAAACTATAAAATTGAAAATAAGAATATATTGGATGTGTTTTCAAATAAAGTGAAAGAACTGAAAAGAAATCAACATTTTGTTATATTTTATAACCAAAATCCCTTGTAAATAAGAAACCCAATATATCCTTAACAATAAGAGATATATAATTATTGTGAAAAAATATTTAAAATAATATGAAGCCCCATACATATAGAATCCTAAGATAGACATGCCTTTATTTTATATCTATTAGATGGTATAAAAATTTAATTTTATAAGTAAACATATCCCTATGATTTATAGTTCAGTCTATTAATATACTAGAAAATAGTCATATTATTTTATAATAATTGAGATCACCTCTCCTAAATGAAACCATATAGGACCTTCTTCTGGAAATCTCAATTGAAAGACTAATCCTCATAACGCACGTAATGAGAATACAATAATGGGGTGAGGTCAAATTCTTATGAAAGGGTGATTATATATTTCATAATGGATGAGTTTATAAGAATATGTAAAAACATAAGCATTAGAGAAATATGATGTCATTATTAGTGATAACAATAAAACATAAGTTACAATCAGAGTATATAGCACACGAACATAAAGTCACAAATTATCAACATGATTAAATAAAATCCATAACATGGATTATAATAATTTAACATAAACCATGGATCCTGGGAGAATAAGATAATTATGAGGATCCAATAATTAGGGAAAAAATGTTATCATTGGGAAATATTACTTTTATGAGCCACACCATAAGTTCCCATAAATATGAGAAACAAAATATTACTCTTGAATACCAATCTCATGAGATTTAAAATGAAAACCAATGCATTATATTTTGATGTATAACCAACCATTATTCATCTATACTTATACGTTCCACTTAAATATAATTTACTTTTTACAAAAGAATGAACCCATATAATTAAAATGGGTTTAATAAAATTTATATATGGAAAAAGTCAATTTTTATAACAATCCCATTGAAAAAATGAGTTTAATAAATATTCTAAATAAAAATCCTTGAACTTTAACAAAGAAACTCTAGAAATAAATTGAGTTCCCTAAAACATGTAATTTTTATAAAATAACATCATGAATTAAATTATATAATTTTGAAATCATTATCAGACATAATAATCACATAATAAAATAATATATAGGGAGAAACATGAAATAGAAATCCATTAGAGATAAATATTTTTTATTATAGAGAGGAAAATGAAATCTACAAACTATGATGTGTTTTTCGAAAAAAAAATCAATATTGAACATTGTTTAATTCATATTAATAAGTAACTTTTAAAGTAGACTATTATTTTTTTAAAAATGAAAAATAATTCATGTAATAATAATTTTTTTTGAAAAAATATTTCCCTAAAAATTAATCGATACAATCATTTTAAATCGAATGGCTTAGAAAATGAAGTTCAACTAGAAATTATATGACTGAGAGAAATGAGTTTGAGTTAACTAATACCTTAACCTTAACTATAAATTTTATATAAGTGTCTTAAAATAATATATAAAAATCATAAAAACACAATTTCTTATTTTATAAATATATTCATAAACATTTATATTTATAATCAATATTAATAAAAAATTTATTAATGTATTATACTATTGTAATCTCTTTTCAACATTAGATGTTAAAAAATTTACCATTTGGAACTATGTTTGTAAAAGTGGTGTTGACATTACTTTTTTTATCAAAATATTATTATTCAGTAAACCTTAACAGTACTTGTATTGATTTTTTATAAATATATATAATGTTATAATCCCATTACAAGAGTGTTTTATAAATGTTTCATGGAGTAAAAATAGATATGATATAGTTTTAGGTTATTTACTGATATCGAGGGATAAATTTATAAGGTAAATTAACTTCTTTGATATCAAATGTTTTTTAATATAATGTATATTAATTATATATATCATATATATTCATAAAATATAAACCAAAACCATCATTTTTTAGAAGAGATGGAAAATTAAATGATTATTCATGGATGCAGATTCCACACAATGCACGATTCACATTTTTTTTAATTGAAAAGGGGAGAGTGGTTGATGTTTTTTACCAGAATTATAATAAAATATTAGTATAATGATGTTACATATATTATCATTTTCATATGGTGAATTTAAAATTTATGAATAAGGAAATCACATAAAAAATGAAATGATAAGGAGAGGTTAGTAACTCATACTTCACATACTAGATCATGTCTTTTTCAATGGGGATTAAAACACTGAGGGATGGTATTTTGAGTATAAAGAACATCAATAATTTATATAATTGTATGTTGGATAGTTTCGATTCAAGTTTAAGATGCAATTAATGGGATTTTGTTTGATGATGGGTGAAGAGAAGGGTTCCCCTTTTATAAGGGAAAATGAGTAGTATTTTATAGGTACCAAAACCCCCTCAATATTGTGAAAATCCTAGATAGATATTTGATGGATATGGTTGTATCTTTTAAAATATAAAATAAGGATTAAAATTAGTTCCATAATGAATTCCTAAATGATTAGAGACTATTTGTGGATAGTGAATGACATAAAACCCTTAAGAATTATTGTTGATGGCAAAAAATGAAGCTTGTAGAATTTTTATGGATTTATTTTATTACGTTTGATTCCATTTTTGAGGTATTATTCTTATAAATATATTGATTTTTTGTGGGTTTTATGTTCATGTTTTCGTTCCAATTTCAATAGCAGAGTTCCCATTGTCTGCCACATTTAACAAGGTTTAGACCATGATAGTATTTATTTTCCAGAAGAATATTTGAAGATGATTTTTAGAAGTGATCAAAATTTATATGTTAGAATTAAAATTATTTTTAACTGAAAATAAATGTGTAGGTTTGTTACTAAAAAATGGTCCATCCAAAGGTGTATAGAGGACCTAATTAACCACATGTGTGAAAAGACCATATGGAAGGTTCCTGAGTATGGTTGTATTTTCTGTTAATATATAATAAATAATAAAATTAAATATATTTCTGACTGAACTTTCCATAACAATTAATCATTGAAATTTAAACATGGAAATAACATGTTAATTAATGAATAATTATGGTGAAAATTATTGTTTAATTTTTAGGGGTTCCTCTAATGAAATTGATTGCCAGGATTTAGCAATTCATCTCATAACTATGATGTTTTCTAAACTATTATTATGCTAAAAAAATGTTCCATTTTCACCAATAGAGTGAAAAATGTCTAAAGTATTTAATAATTCAAATACTGTTAAAGTATTTATTTTCAGGAAGAATATTTAAACATTATATTGAGAAGTAAAAAAAATTTATGTTGTAATTATACATTGTTATTTACTAAATATATTGGTTTCGGATTATTTGCAAATAGTGGTCAACCATAGGCCAAATGTGTAACCCCTTCACCATATTTGTTCGACCTAAGGATCAACCATGTGGGAGATGGGGACAATTATAATAGTTTTTGCATGGTTGTCAGCACCAGCATGTGTAGGAAGTTAAGCGCATGATAGAGGCAATTTTTGGTGGTGCATAAGGGGACATGTGAGTCAACCCATACCATATGATTTTTTGAGTTTTGGGTGGGACAAAACCCAATACATGTTTGAATGGTTTATATTAGAAAGATTATTAAATAGTGAAGTCCAATAGTAGCATATTATGATGTGGGATAAAATCTCCACACCAATATAGTTCCACATCAAAGAGATTAAAACGTAAAACTACAATCCAATTTTAATTGATATGATGATCACTATGTATCCATGTAATTATCTTCCTCCTCAAGTTATCAAGTGTTTCCTCATTTGAAATCTTTATGAAATTAATGTTACCAATTCATCTAAGGAGAACCACAATCAACCTAATAAATAAATAATGAATTGTCGATATGACGAATGAATGAAGAAATTAATGAAATCAATTTCTTACATATATGAATTGGTTTAATAAAATTGATACCAATGAGAAAAATACAAAGAAACAGGTGGTCATTCCCATAAGGTAGGTTCAAGATTAGTAAAATTTGTACATTATCATCATCTCATGAATGTGATATGATCACTATGAAATAAAAAATCATCCATCATGCATAAACTAGGAATCTTAACTTATATTTGAGAAACCCCAAATTAATTAGGTGAGTTAAAATATACATCAACATGATGCATTTCATGGATACCTAACATGGATTGATACAAGTTGGTTGTGATAATGCATGGAAGATAAAATTTTCATATAAAAACAATTGTCCAAGGTCGAGGATATGCTATTAGTATTCAATATTTTTTAGGGGATCTTATTGTTACAGAAGGAGAGTACCGCAAGCTACCCAGTTTCTTAGACTATTGAAAATTCCATGAAGATAATTCTATGATCTCATGTTATTCTTAACAAAACTATCATGATCATGTGATATTTTATTGACTCTCTATACTAGTGTATACAACCTCATAGTGTTACATTAGGGAAAAAATGAGATATCGTGTGCTTACTATTCTTAGTGATGTTCATTCATGTTTCTAAAAATAATAATAGCTTTCAAGGTGATAAGTAACCCATGTGCATGAACACTTGAAATTTTTAAGATATTTCATAGTTTACATTTTGTTATGTGTATTATATTGAAGAACATGGATATACAAAACATTTTTGAAGTTTGTGAACTTTATGAATATGACCTCATGAAAAGTACCAACGTGAATGAATACCAGACACTTGAGACATCATACACTATGAAACTTCATGATATACGATTTTGATTGGGGGGAACCCTCCCAAATTACATGCCCTAAAAACATGAGATATCACAATATATTTCTGTGAATGAGAATTTTTGGCATCTATATTTATTTGGATTAGAATATGGAATACAATAAATCCATGAATTCATGAAATAAATTGATTCATTAGAATAAAATGTTCATGTAACATATTCGATTTTTGTAAACCCAAACCATTTGAATAAAACCAAACATTAGGATAAATAGGATCTCCCAAATATGAACAATAATTGATATTCTAAAAATCTCCTCAAATAATAGATTAATATTTAATATATTATATGGTATGGTATAATTGAGTAATGATTACTGAGGCTAGTAACATAATTAGATAAAGTACTCTTACATGGGAATTTTATTATTAAGGAATAAGACAATTTTAAAAACAATGATGAAACATTAGTTGATCATTCCAAAAAAAATAGCGAGTTAGAGTGGAAGATATATCTTTTATTTATTAGAGAGTATTAGGATATTGTGAATATAATCATCATTTTTGATAAAGTGAAATTCAAAGATCTATCATTGAGGAAGAAGGTTATTTAGTGGATTAAAATACATCCATTGTAGTAGAGAGATCTTATATAGAAGTTTATTGGATTTTTTTGAAGTTATAGTGTTTTATATAAAACCATACTTTTCATACCTATATATTACAACTATATAAAAAATATTCATTACAAGACATAATGTTCCATGCCAGAATAAATAGGTATAGTATATTTTGGGACATAAAATAAAAAATAATTTGTTTATAACAGTTCTACATCATATCCATCTTATATATTTATAAGTATCACCCTTCATATACATATCATACATCAAACCATTCACTATAACATGGGAAAGTAAACATAATAAATTGTGATCCCTAATGATCAATAAAGATAAACATGGGAGATATCAATGGTTATATAAAGAATAACATGGGGGAAATGGTATGGTAAAATGATATTAACCTTTTAAAATGACACCATACATATCATAGATTATAATCATGATTCATGGAATAAATATCGATAATTAATAAGTTAACAATCACAATGAAATCAAAATCCATGATCTATGTGAGAATAATTCATTCATAAAAAAATTGAATTATAGAATATACATAAGTTTAGAAAATTTTTTCCTAGGTATTCAATGATTTTTTCCAGGACAGTCATGGTAGAATTGTTCACTCCCAAAACAATAATATTACTCAATGTTCACTCACTAGACTATCATAGTGGAAAAAGTATATCACTGAACTAGTTTGACAACCCATTCAATTGATTTTTAACTCATGAGGTATAAATATTTACACAATTAGTTTGTGGGATAAATAGTTCACACTATTTATATATTAAATATCATAAAAGTTTGTCCCAAGTGTTCATAAACCTTTCATCAGATTTGAACCCCTGAATGGAAATGGGTTTTGTAAGAATTTCATCATTGAATAAACAGTAGAAAATAAATGAGTTTCATAAATATCAGGCCAACATAAACAAAAAAAATACAATTAAAAAACAATGACGGTATCCTTGATTCAATTTCCCAGTAAACCATAAGAAACATTTAAGGTTCTTTTCATTGTTAAATCAAAATATCATTAAAAATTTCTCATAGAAAATAATTATTTATTTTGAAATCACAAAATTAAAATTAAAAATTTATTTGAAAATAAACACTAGAAATTATAATGTATTCAATAAAACACTGATAAACTAGGATGGGTTGACCTTCCATTCATCCTGTATATGTTAAAAAACATTCCTTCCTTACTTTTATTCGAATGGTCACAAAGTAACTCATTATGAAATTGATAATAGGATTCCTTAAAAACATTTTTGTAAAAATTAAAACATATGTATAAATGACTTTAAATATTATATGGTAATAATAAAAAACTTTTTGAAAATATTTTTAGATAACATGAATATGGAAGCAAAATATTATTTTATAGAAAAGAAAAATGAATTTGATTTTACTATAAAACATATTTTTCTATACTATGATTACAATAGGTGGGGAAACTGAATGGAAAACATTATTTTATGGAAATAAATATAGGATAGAAGATTTCATGAGTATCTTGATAGATTTATAATAATATTTCGTCATTATAATGTAATTATAAACAAATCTCGATTAATGATATGATTAAAACATAGAACCCCTTAAAACATTAGAAAATTTTGAATCCTAAGTCCCATGAATGAAATATAATAATATGGACATGTAAATACCAATAATAATAATAATAATAAAATTCATTCAGAGTAATTAGATACAATACAAAAATTGATCAAGAAATGTATAAGGCATGCTCCACTACATAAATAAAAGTGGTACAAAATCCCTTACCTTAGGCCTAACTTCCTTCATATGTATTGGAACCTTTATTATAAGAAATATATATTTTATATACATATATAACCAAACAATAATCATTTATATCGAACCAAATATGACTTACATATAATCCTGTATCACTGCATTGTTTAAACTTCTTAGTAAATATGAATGTTTCAGGTGATATATTCTTCATTTTTTTTATGTTTAGATTCAAATGTTTTGATCCTTGTATTTTGATAACAGTTAAATCATACACATAATTTTATTCTGGATATAAATAAAAAATATATTCATTATATAAATGTTTTCTTCCATTCATTAAATATAGTGATAGAAAAATTAATTACACCATTCATGGAGACTGTTTGCCGTATATACACAAGAATGATGTTTTTATGTTTTGATAGATGGAATGAAATAAAGAAAAATAATAAATCACATTTATATAATCATTATTAAATCATATATATATATATATATTAAATTCTCAATAAATCAATTTTTATTTCCATCCATGAAAAACGAAAATAAAAAATGAATAACATCTTTTCATGGAGGTGGTAATCAATATATACAAATTATCTGTGTTATCCATTTATAAAGGGTTGGAATGTAAGAATAAAGATATGATATTATCATTAAAAGGGTAATAATTTCATATTTATTATATATAATCATTAATCCCATCACAATAACAATCCATAAAATATGGTGATGATAAATAAATTTCATCGCTAAGCAAAGACGGTAACACATACGTATGCACAAGTGGTATTTTCACTTAACATTTGAAAAAAAATTAAATAATGGTGGAATAATTATCATAACAACATTTCAGTATATTTATAATACTTAATTTATTATTTGATGAAGAATATATCTGACATATAAGAGGAAAACAATAATTAAATAGAACGTGATCGGTTAAGGCGATTACCTATTCTCTATATAAACTCATTTAGATTTCATATTAGGGGATATAGGGTTGGAGTTTTGGGAATATAAAAACTAATTGGATGTCTATAAAGATGTTTAGAAAATAATTTTTTAGTGTTTTTCTATATTAGATTGCTCAATGTGTTGTTCAGAATAGAAAAGAGGGGCCTCTTTTATAATTTAGGTGAGGGGTACTCTTGCAATTTCATAAAATATTAAATTAATTAAAATTAAAATTTATGACCAAATAGATAAATGTTTATAGTATTATAATATAATATGTGTATTGTTACAAATCCTCTCATCCAATAAAATTTGGACAAGTGAGGATTTCAGTTTTCCCCATATTTGTTTTTCTTTAACCCTTTATGAACCATTCTGAAAATTATCAGAATATTAATGTTTTTACACATTAAGGGATTAAAAGTTTACACTAAAATTTAAAAAAACCATAATTTGATAATTATTGATTTTTAAAATTAAATCAAAATAATTTTTAATGATTAAAATATTTGGAAAAATTCAATGTTATTTAAAAAATTATTATTTATTATAAAATATCATTGATGGCATTTTTGATACTAATCACTTAATACAAACATAAATACATAAAATAAAATGGTTAATTATATATAATTACATAAAACCTATATAATATTTCATATATATCTATAAAATATATGGCACATATTAAATATTTCAAATTATATAACTGTTAATATTTTTAAAATCATTTATTATATTTGTTAATAAATTAAGAAATATTTCATATATGATTCATAATCTATTAAGGTCATCATATAATTAATAAAAATTAGAAAATAATTTATATCTATAAAATAATTTCATTAATTTAAAAATATATAGTTTTATTTATACATAACATTATTTATTCCTTATGTGGACACATTAGATATATTAAAAAAAGTTACATTGAGTAACTTTTGTTGATCGAAATATTATAGATGTATTTTAATAAAAAAAAATTCTATTAAAATAGGATTATTTAATAATATATTGATTATGGTATAATTTTATTAATAAAAGAATAATTAAGATGAATTTTTTTCCATACCATGTATTTTTGTCCTAGATAAACCTGAATTTCACTTTAAAAAAGTGATAAGTTTTACCATTGTTACTATTCTAATTGAAAAAAATAAAAGGGGTATATTGAATAAAATAAAAATATAGATTATAAATATGTATATAATTTTATCTAATTTATTATATTTATATTGAAAAATAAATTTTAATTATTGTGAACACAATGTGATAAAAACCATTTGTTAAAAAAAATTCATTTTTAGAATAAATATGTTTTTACTATTATCTTATACATAATTTAAAATATTAACTAAATGTTATAAGATTTTATTTAATACATAATATATTAATTTCGTTTGGATAAATCACCAATATTGATCAATTTAATTTATTAAGAAAAAAATTCATTACACATATAAAAATAGTTTTTTAAAAAACATCTCCATTATTTTCAAAAACAAATTTCAATTAATATATAAATAATGAAATAATTTTATATATGTTGAAACCATATATTTTCACAATTTTTTTGTTCTTATTCATACTATCCAATATAATTCTTATGTAATTATAGTATTTTAATAAATTATCATAGTTTTTTTAAAATATGATGTAGCATATAATACAAGCTATCGAAAAAAATAAATTTATTTTTGAAAATACTTCTTAAAATATTAGGTGTTATATTATAACCCCTAAAATGAAATTTTCCCATAAAATTTTGTTACTCTAATGAAAAAAAGATGATTCTATTACCTTATCAAATCCACAGGTTTTCATATAGCTTCCTCAAGTTTGATATTTAACCACAATACAATGACCAAGAGAGCGTTCATGCTTCATTGAACATTCTCTCTATGATATCGAATCAACAATAGTTTTTTCCCATAAGAAAGATATTTCATTAGTGGTATGGCCTCTTAGTTTATTACATGTGATGAATCATGTATTTCCTTTGTTTGAAGAGATATATAGAACACATCATGAACTTGATATAGATTTGGTGGGTGCACCAATCGATATTCCCCCATCCCAATACGATTAAGAACATAAAAATTACCATAATAAATAGTAATTTTATTTCATTTATTTTTTATTCTCCTAACCATATTCCGTGTATATAATAATTGTAATACCTTTTCAGTATCATTAAACTCTATATCATTATATTGATTTTCACTATAACATTTTTGTCGACTCTAAGATGATCTTGTGTACTATTGAATAACTCTAACCTTATTTTCCATTTACTCGTCCGGATCATATAATAACAGCTTTATATCCCCATCTTTGTTCCTCTGTATTTTAGTTTTTCTTTTCTTACTATAGAGGCCTTCATAAGAAGAAATCCAAATGTTGTTGAAAACTACATTGTTATAAGGAAATTCCAACAATGGAATGTGTTGATCCCAACAAACTTTCTAATATATATATCAAAATGTGTTTGAGAGTTAAAATGGTCCTCTCAGACTAACCACCTATTTGAGGATGATAATGAATACTAATTCATAACTCTGTATGCATATCACTATGAAGACTTCTCCAAAACATCAAGGTAATAATCTAATCCAGATCAGGAACAAATGAAAGTGGTACCACATGAAATCTTACTACTTCATTAATGCATATCTAAGTAATTTGATCAAGATATAAATGTTATCAAATGGGAATTTTTTTCTAACATCATAATGAGATAAACAAAAAAAAATTTCATTATTCCATTTAGATGTTTTGGACAGTTTGATGACCAAATACATTGTGATTTATTCCCACATATATTCTAAAATGGGTAGTTATTATATCATCCCCTTAGAATTCTATCTCTCAAACTAATCTTTCAGACATAATAAACATCGAGAAACATACACTATAATATATCTCTTCCTCCCATACCAAAAAATAAACTTTCAAATCTATATTCATATTCATATATAAATGTTGTATATATAATGAAGAACTGTGCGATTTATCCAACAAATCCTATATAAAATTTAGTACCATAGGGATAAACAGACGGTTCTTAAAAATTCTTATCTATCACAACCATGTTTGATCTTAAGATCATTTCATACCTTTTTTTATAGCCCACACCTTCAATATATCCCTCTTTAATCTTAAAATAGATATATTATTAAAATATCATTTGATAAATATAAAATTTAACCCCTTTATTCTATATTACAGGATATATGCCTTTCAATTATAGAAATATATGATATTTTTTTATCCTAATCATAGATAATCTACAATGATCCTTTTGACATAGAGCATATTCCACCTCATTAGTATTCATAGGGTGGTAATGTATTGAGTATTTATAATATTTTACCGTATAAAACTATTTTCTTTGGATCATGGTCATATCTTATTAAGTGAAAATATTCCTTAATGTTATTTCATCAATAAATAAGTAGTTCCATTCTCACTGTAGATAATTCCTCTATATTATTAATGAACAAATATCAATAGATAACATGAGTTGAGAAATTTTTCTCTTGGTACATCAATTTTCATGAAGAATAAACTATATCGATATAATTATACATGAGGAGGAATCCCAGTCACTTAATTGATTCATAAATATATATTGTAAACCCTCTTCTATAATAGTGTAGTATAAGCCCAGCTGTGCTGACTATCCACCTATCCATTTTCAAAAAAAATACCCACATACATTTGTAAAACGGAACGCAGTTCCCTTCCTGGTTTACATAGTGAGTGTATTTGATAGCTGTGAACAATTCAACACAATGTTCCTATAATATCCAATAAAACAAAGAAAACCATATTTCTCAGCCATAGTGTTTTTTCTTGATCAATGATCATAACTTTTATCTTCCAAGGGTCTACTAATATACCATAACATGAGATTATGTAATCGAAGAATGATATATTCCAAATCCAATATTAATTATTTTTATTTTTATTGGAAATATTATAATTCTTTAAGGTATTTACAATAATCCACAAGTGATATTAATGATCTTTCTTTCTCTTCAAATGTATAATAATATCATCTATAACTACTACCACAAATTCAACAAGGTATTTTATAAAGTATCTACTCAATAGATCCAAATATATTGAAGGAGAATCCATAAGATCAAATGGAATAAATACAAATTGATAGTGTCTATACCTTGTTTGAAATGTTGTATTCGGTATATCCACCTACTTATCCAACAATTAATGTTATATAGAATTAATATCAATCATAATAATGTTTTTAGATATGCATATTTTATTAAAAAAATTAATAAATATGGGGTAATAGATACATGATCTTGATAGTGATCTTAATATATTCTTGATAATGAATATAGATTTTCAATTATCCATCCTTCTTATTGACAAACAAAAGCAGTGTTCCCCAAAGTGACACACTTCGATGAATGAATCCATTTTCAATATTCTTTATGAGATTTATATTATATTGTAACAACTCAATAGGGGCCATTATTTATAGAATCACTGAAATAAATATAGAACCATGTATAATTTCTCTTGAAAACTATACTTCATGATTTTGTGTAATAATTGGAAATTCTTCCATAAAGTCATAAAAATTCTCTTGAACAATAGTAATATCATTGATGATGAGTTTTTTCCTATCCATATATGATTAACCTCCCATTTAAAATAGGAATCAAGACCCATATGATAGATTTCCAATAGAAGATCCTTTTTTTGTCACATTGAAAGAAGGAAATTGGTTGGTTCATAATATAAAACTATATATCCCTTACATAGAGATTGATGTTGTATTTTTTCTAATAAATATGATCCATGCCGAAAATGAAAAAATTAACAACTAGTTCATAGTAGTTCAACCTAATCCTCTTGTTAGGTATTCATAACTATCACACATCTTAGGTATATAATACATAAAACATTTCGTCATATACTGGGAAATGAAAAATAATAATGGATGTTCTATGATTCATTAAAGTACCCTTAGTTTGAGTTATATAACCCTTATATATTATGTACTATGTGTTTGGTGTTCTTGGGTATTGTTTGGGAGAGTCCTAGAAGGTTTAGGAAATATTTGGAGGCTTTTAAAAGGAGCCCAGTTTGAGCACAGTTAGGGGAAACTGTGCGAAAAACTGAGTAAAAATTGAAAATTTGGTTAATGTAATTATCACGGCATGCATATGGATTTTCTAACCGTCTAAAGAGACCATGCATGGTACCATTGGAGATATTAGTTAGAGCTTAGTTACTCCATGATTTTCTTAACTGTGAGTGGCATTAAAAAAAAAATTTAAATCCGATACCACTATGGATTTTCCCTAAACTCTTTATCTCTACTCTCATATGAACCGTACATAGTATTTTTGTTTCTCAAGGGTTTGAGGGGCTCTCCCACTAAATTTAGAACTGAATCAAATTATTTCAAGATGCGGTGAAGGTGATTCACTTCCAATAAGCCTTCTCTCTTGGTTTATTATTAGTATTTCATTTATCTACATATCTCTATATTGTTTTTCATGATCTAATTCCTTCACTGGTATATCTTGGGTTTTATATTCTTAAAATGATGATATTGTGGCATTTGATTCAAGGTAAATTGATCTGAGATTATTTTTCTTTATATTTTAGCCATATTTATGGTGTGGTTGCGAGTTGGGCAATTTCAACAAACCCTAAGGTAGGTGGCTTCTCTCTCAACTCATTTTTTCTTGAAATAAAAGTATTTATTTAAATTAACTGATTTTTCATGACATTTAATTTGAATATGATGATCAATGCTTGATTTACATTCTTTTTGTGATGATTTGTGTGTTTTCTGGAAAATGGGTTGTTGCGGTGAAATGTATTTTGTTAATGGATTTTAAAATACTAATTTTTAAATAGGTTTCATGGTTTTGTTGGTTGAAATGATTTATAAAAATGGGTTTTAATAAAAATGGTTTCTTATTGAAATATGTTTTTTCTTGGTTAATGGATTATGCAATTTTTTTTATGTGAAATAGTTGTTTGTATATTGTTGTAGCTTTAGTTGGTGTATATTCTGGTTTATTATCATATGAATTTATGCATGTGTAATAACAAAGTGAATTGGGTGGGAAGCACAACTATAAAAAGGGCATGGATAGTGGAAAAAATTCATTCATAAAAGATAATTTTTCATGATGTTCCACTAGATTTGGAATGGAGTAAACAAGCTTGGATCGGAAGTGCCACTATTATTGGTTACCTAGTTTGTTATGCGAGACTCAATAGTTATGATTTTTTTGGGTGTGGTTATGAGAGGTTGAAATTTTTGTCCTAATATGTGAGGGTAAACATATTATGGAATCATTGATTGGATTTCGCTCGTAGTGTGTGGATTTGGGTGGAAAATAGCACGGTAAGGGTATGTTTGGATTGTTAGGAACTAGTCGCACTATTTGATGATTTATATAAACTACCTCATATAAATGTGGTAAAGGATTATCCTAGTGAAATGTGTAGGGATTTAATTTGGGGTAAACCTACTAAGTATTTGTACTCACCTCCTAGTTTAGCACTTTTTTACTTTTGTAGATGTTATTTTCTAGGACACAAGTAAGGGTAAAGAATCTCATTTAGCAAGAGGTTAATCATGATTCTTCAGATGAATTTTGGTTCTTGGATAATGGAAATCGGTTTGGAGCCAAAGAGTATTACATGTTTTTATTATGGTTTTTTCTTTTATTCATGCACTTTTTACTCTGATAATGGGAATTTTTTGGTTGTTGTGTTGGTTTATGGGAATTTTTATGGAATATTCTGGTTATTTCTTGGTATGATATTGTTTGGGGTGTACGTTTTTGACATGAATCATGTAGTTATGATTGTTTATTCCCTGGTTAGTTGGTTGGTTTATTATATGTTAAAATCATTCCACAATTTTTCTTGAATCCCTCAGCATTTCTTTCCATCCATTGGAACCTTGGTAACATTGCCTAAGTTCAAGAATCATATCATAGACTTCTAAAGCCAATGATGAAGGAATGTGACATTACAATTGGTATCAACTTATTTGGTTATTGGTGTACAAGTAATGACTGTTTTTTTTCATGACTTCAATTGTTGTTCTTGGAATTAGCTTTCATTATTGGTCAATTCTTTGAGTTGGGATGGTAGCAAGATCTAGGATTGTTTGAATAGGAAATGTATACCATAAAAGGATGTATCTAACCCTTTAATGATGAAAAATAAGTTACCATGGAGTTGGGTATATAACTGTTTTGGTAAAAGTTATAGGCATTGGAAATCTCATTGTTGTTGTTGTAGCCAATGAGATTAGAATGGATTTCATGGTAACAATGACTTCCCACTAGGATGCATATTTCATAGTCATAATGATTTTTTTAGTGGTATGGATATATATACTATGTAGATCACTCTATATTATTGTGGTTGGTATTTAGTTGATGTGAGATTTTTTAGTTCTTGATACGGATTCCTATGATATAATACTAGAAATGGATTGGTTGGAAATTTTTAAGGCCCACATCAGATGTTATTTGAAAAACAAATGGTTTCACGATTGATGATGGTGTCAAACATCTCCTTAGAGTAGAGAAGAATAATAATATGGGTGCCATAGGTTTGTTGGAACTTTTTTTAAAGAATGATATCATATCATTTTGTTACATTTTTGTTGGCATTAATGGAGGGAGTTCAGTATTTCATTTTTCTTGTAGTTGTTTGCCAGTTTATAGATTTCCTTCCAAAATAAATCTAAGGTGACTAGTGTAAAAAAAATTATGTTGGTTACTTTTTATTTTTTATGTCTGTTTTTGGCCAACCTTTTCATAGGGGATGTTATAAATATTGTTTCTTACGTTGGTTATTTTTAAACCGACATAAAAAAATAGAAACCTGGAGCCATTTTAATGTCGGTTACTAAAAAACCGACGTGGAAAAAGGTTTTTAGTCATGAAGTATTACATCTGTTTTTAAATAATCGCCATAATATGTTTTTTATTACATCATTTATTAAATAACTGACATAATAAACAACAAATCTGAAGAAATTTCATGTTGGTTATATTCAAAACTGACCTGATAAATCTGTATGTGAATCGGTTTTCAAGTAAGTTAAAAATAAAGGACGTGAAAACTTATATACTACGTCAGTTATTAAATAAACAACATAAAAATAATCCCCATGCATTTATTATATTGGCTATAACATAACCGATATAAAATATAATTTTTTAATAATCCAGTTCAACAATTACTGTGTGCTTCCAAAGAGGACCTAAAACAAGTAGAAAACATACCAAAACCAGATCAAAACCACTAGATACCCCCCCAACTCCCTTAGACAGCCCCCATCCTCTTGGACACCCCCACCCCCTGGATACCCGCCCACCTCTAGAATCCCCCACCCCCTGGATAGCCCCCCACACCCTAGACACCCCCTACCCCCTTGGACAGCCCACCCCCACCCCCCGGCCACCACCACCCATGGACCCCCCACTCCCCTAGACACCCACGTACCCACTGAACTACCCCCACCCCCTGGACACCCACTACCCCCTTGGACATCCCCCACCCATGGAAATCCACCCATCCCTTAGACAACCTCCCACCCACTGAACATCACCCCACCCAACTAGACAAACCCTGCCCCCTGGACAACCCTGACCACCATGGACAACCCCCACCCCTGGACATCCCCTCCCACCCCATTGGACACGCCCACCCCTAGACCTCCCACCCCTCGTGGACACCCTACCACCCACCTGACACCCTCCCACCCACTAGACACCCTCCCACCCACTGGATACCAACCCACCCAACTAGAAATCCCCCTCACTCAACCCCTGCATACCCCCCACCACCTAGACACCCTCGACCCCTTGGATAGACCCCACACCCTGGACACCCCCACCCCTTGGGTATCCCATCCTACACCCTCGACACCCTCTCCCCTAGAAACCCCCCACTCCTGGACACCCTACCATCCACTGGAAACCACCCCACCCCACTGAACACCCCCAACTCCCCCACCCCTCAAATAGCCCCACCAGAACAACCCCAACCCCCTTGGACAGCCCCAGCCCCTAGACACCCCATCCACTGGACAAACCATCCCACCCCATAGAAACCCGCACCCTTGGACACCCTCCCACCGACTGAACACCACCCACCCCCCTAGACAGCTCCCAACCCCCTAGACAGCACCAACTCCCCTTGACACCCCAGCCCCCTTTGACAGCCCCTCCACCACTCTAGTCACCCCCACCCCTGGATAGCCCCACCCACCCCTAGAAACCCCCCCCCCCCCACCCACAACACATATTCCCACCCCGCTAGACTAAACCACCCCCTGGATAGCCCCCCAACCCCCTAGACCCCCGACCCCATGGACACCCATAGCCCCTGGACACCCCCACCCCCTGGACAGCCCCTCCCACCCCCTAGACACCGCACAACTGGAAACCCCCATCCCCTTAAACACTCTCCCAACAACTGGACAACCCACCCCCCCCCCCCTCGACACCCCTCACCCCCTTGGACAGCCCCCACCCCTAGAAACCCCCACCCCCTGGACAGCCTCGCCCCCAATGGACCCCCACCCCCATGGATAGCCCCTCCACCCCCTAGGACAGCCCCAACCCCTAGAAACCCCTACCCCATAGACAACCCCCCCCCCCATACACCCCCACCCCCATGTAACCATTACTATTCTCTTCCAATGTATTAAACCAGAAGAAACTAAACCAAAAGCATACCAAAACAAGACCAGAATCCAAACTACAAAAACATCAGAAGTAGACCAAAACAAGAAGAACCCGTAAAAAATTATACATTCACATATATAACATTAAAAACATATAATTACAACAAAAAAACCTAAATCCAACCAAAATAACTACCAAATACACAATTATAAATAAAATTTTAAAATTACATTTCACACTTCAAACAATGTAAAATGTAGTCAAACATATAAAATAATTAGACAGTTCCACTAGAAAGTGTTTAAACTATTGAGAATTATAGGGTTGAGGTTAATCAAATAGCAACAGATTAAAAATATAGAAGTTGAAATGTATAATAAATGAATCAAATTAAATATTATGATAATGTTTATAAGAAAATATTACCTAGTCAAACTTCACTAGTGTTCCAGTTTTAATTATTTCATACATAAATAATAACATATAATATATTCATTCGACAAATTATTTTTATCATGATAATTCTACTTAAATGAGTGTCAATTCAAAATATCATTTTATGTAATACTTCGAAAATTACTAATTATAAATAGATATTTACCATTACTTTTACATATTTGATCTTGGAACTATTTTTCTTTGTTTTTTCAAAATTAGACCCATCCCATGTTAGAAAATAAAATGAATGGTATAAATTTAAAATTAATTATAATATAAAAAAGTATTATGAAATTGAATCATACTTTTCCAAAATACTCTGAAAACATTCCCTCACATCGCCATGGACAGAGCATATCCAATAAATTGTTTTCTCACATGAAAAAAACACATAGCATCCAATGATCACTGATGTAAAAGAAAATTTAAGGTTAGTGGTTTATATGTTTATAGATAATGAACACTTTTCTAGATATTTATCTTATAACCCTAAAAAAAGACATCATCCAACACTACGTGATTATATTCTGCTCAAATCATTCAACAATATAAAGTATTATCTGTTCCTCCTCCAATGCATGTCCTTTAGGGGAAATCAATTGTGTGTCTATAAATCCATATACATCTATCTGATCATTCTTCTCACACATGTTATAATGATACCTCATACAAAATAGATATAAATATATATTTGTAAAAAATATTACATTAGTAAAGGTGTTAAGACTTACATGGAAAAATCAGTACCATATTGATGCCCAAATTATTTCCAGTAATAATCCCCATGATATCATTTTTCATAATCCCCACATTGATTGCACGTCCGCAAACATGAGCTTCCATTGGAAACTCATAATTATCTGCCAAACATTTGAATATCTTGACAACTGGTCAAGACTACTGGAATCTATAACTTATGTCATATCCATTTGCCATTGTTGTTGTCTCTATATTATTTATTTACCTTTGAGGTATTCCTGTAAAAATAAATAGAAAAATATATTAGATTTAAAATGATAAAATTTTAATAAAAAATAAAATAAATGATTTAACAAACATACTTTGATTGTAATGAGTCGGAGAAGTGTAGATGGCCAAATTAAAAAGTGGCTGATATTATGTCTCATTTTCATCCCTTCAGTTGTAGGTAATGGTAGTCGAGTTGATCTATCTATAATATCCTATATATTGACCCTATAATGCTCTACCTCTAACTGTTGATGATGAACTATATCTCATATACAATATTCCAGACCATATGAAAATATATGATGGTGAGATTCATCAACATTCAAATCATAATAAGAAAGAGTTGTAGTGGACGAAAATGATAAAAAATGGGGTCTGTAGGTAGAGGTGGGGGTGTGGGAGCTACTGGCTAAGGTGGAGGATAAATAATGGGGTTATTAGGGGGAGGTGGAGGAGTGGGAGCTACATTCCAAAATTGTATTTACATGTCTCCAAACATAGATTTTACAGACACTATAATATTTTCCTCCATCATTGTATTAATATTATTAACTTCAGCCCTCAAGGATTATGTTTTTTATAAACACCCTCTATGGAATCAGCTGAAGAACGTGGAAACCCTTTTCTTACAGATACACCCATTAGATATCCTTGTACTCGACCAGGGTGTTTGGGGTTTCCCAATGCTACAGATAAAATATCTAGCTTCCTAGCATCTATAAATACCCCATGTGAGATATTCCCCTCAAAATAATCCTATATTAATAAATTGAAAATTTATTTAATGATTCAAATTATATAAAGAATATAATTAACTTAAATAAATAAAATAAACATCTTACAATCCACTCTGTTATGATTCTCAATTCTTATGAAAGATATTTTACCTTTTTTCTAATATGAGCTCTATTCCAGTTTTCAAGTCTACATTGAGGGGATGGAGGGGAAACCTCTATAGATCTTGAAGACTCAAATATTAGTTTTTGGAATTTTTCTGCCATCATTTGTTCTTCCCAAAATGTATACCCTCCCAGAGATAAACTATTAGAGTGTACATTTCTAGATTAGATCTCCTAATGAGATGTCCCTATTTTCAATAATTTAAAAATATGTAATCAATAAAAAATCATTAATAATATCATTTATATAAAAAACTTATTAAATTTTACATTTTCCATACAAAAAAATGAATCTTTTCCTCTAATTTCATAAAATTTCCTCCATGTGTCTTCATCTATGAAAGGATATATATGACATAGATTATCATGATTCCTATGACCAAAAATGAAATCATATGTTATGGTTGATATGGAATCCCTCCATCTCCTAGAAGCCATCAACAAACAGTTCTTCTTAAATCATCCAATGTTAGAAATATCGAAGGTAATCTGATAAAGAAGAGGTAAAACATATTATAGTATAAACATTTAAAAATTAGTCTATCAATGGAAAAATATCTTACCAAAATCATCTCCCACAACTGAGATATTAATACTTTGTCTGCACATGTCCAATCATCATACAAAATTCTTACTTTACTTTTACCTTCATTTGATACAAAACTGTTAAAATCAATTGCATTTGGACCTATAAAAATATCAATTTCATCAAACTCAACCAGTAGCATTTGGTTATAGATATGGGCTAGTGATAATTTTAGTAAACGTGTGCAGCCATGTTTACCAAATCTTGAACTCTTCTTTGTCATTATAGGAGCATATGACGAAGATTGGGGAATATCCAAAGAAGCATGTGAATGTTCCTCCCTAGAGTTATGATCATGATTCTCATCTCCATAATCTTGTGGTTTACCAACTGATTGATCTGTCATTATCCTTCAAATAAAAAAAACCAAACATTAGTTCACAAAATATACAAAATCATATATTACAATACTAATGTAAAAAAATGGAAAACTGAACAAAGATACGTAATAGAAAACTTGGTAAATTTTATAAGCTTGTTAAACAATGGTATAGATAGTAAAAATGGTAAACATGGTAAACATGTTATTGTAATTTCCATTCTAGAAAATCAATAAATATATATGTTACATAAAGGTAAATTATGATAATCTTTGGTAGACATGGTAAACATGGTAAACATATAAAAGTAATTTTTATTAAAAAACAACTGATATATAATTTACTTAATGTTAAACATGATAAACTAAATAAAACAAAATTAAAATAAACAAAAATTTCTACTTATTTGTTCTAACACGTGTTTTAATAATGAAAAAAATAATATATCTAAAATTTTATTAAAATATTTTGTGTAAACAAGAAAGAAACATATGTTACCTGTAAAATTAGGAATGTTCAAATGGATTGTTTTCCAAAATTCATTCTCCATGATTGTTATTTGTGGCATATACCATGTCTTAAACAAGCTCATCATTATTTTATGCTAATATTTCCTTAGATGTACGGATATCTCATAAATAAGAATCTTCATCAAATTTATTCTCACCAACATATTGTTATTTCCCTCATAAAACAAAAGAACACAAAATATCTGATTGATTAACTACATAGAAAATCTCATTGGCATGTGCTGCTATTAAAAAAGAATCTGATGTTTCTTCCAATCTATTTATATTAACAACTTTCATTCCAAATTCAATGTGTTTGAAACTGTTGTTACCAGAAAACCATTTTCATGTAAAAACATGAACATTAATTTTAATGTAATAAACCTACCATATTCTATAAATGAATCCATAATATGCACTTGATGAAAAAATTGGGTTTTTGTCTATAGAACTCAGAAATTCATTACTTCTGGAGACACCAATACACCACTATTTTGAACTACACTTCAGTTGTCCTATGCTTTTTATGAAATGTATATCCATCAATGTAATACACGGACCATGTTATCACATTTAAACTTGAACCACCCAATAATCATCTTAATGTCTCTGATACATCTGATCTACTAAACAAGTACTTTTTAAACCATGGAAGAAATATTTTGTTATGATCATTCAAAATCCACATTTCATTCTTTATTGTATGACATTGTTTCAACTCATTAATATGAAATGTGATATACAATTGTGTAGCAGCTATGATATTTAAGATGTATAATTCTACCTTCTTCATCTATTCAGCTAACAATGATTTTAATTTCAATCCATGAATCCCCCTACCCTCTTTATTAACACATTCTTGGAGAGATGGTGGAAAACCTATGTGCTCTGCCATAGCAATGTAGTTTGTACTAAACTCCACAACCTCTTTAGAAATATACTTCTCAAAAATGGAGGCTTCAAGGTGATGTGGATTCATAACACACCCCTTCAATATTTTCATATACCTTTCAAAAAGGTACATCCAATGAAGATAAAATAGTCCACAAAAATCCATTTCTCAAAATATATAAACCATTAAATTCACCATTTAATCAAAAAAAGTAGTAAAATACATTTCCAAATGAAAAGGTATAATATTTTCATTGTTTTCAAAATTGTTCAAAGTATTTACATCAATCACCTTATTTAAAAATTTATTGAAAAACTAAAAAAACATTATTATAGTCATTCTGACATGTATGGTCAATATTCTACATAATGCAACTGGTAGAAGTTATTGCATCATGATGTGACAATCATGATATTTCATACATATCCACTTCTAATGCTTCAAAGAGTAAAAAAAATTACATTTGAAGAATAAACTTGAGGTACTTTAAAATCTTGAAGACACTGAAAAAAGCCAATTTTCTCCCTCTTGGATAATGTATGACAAATTACGGGAGGAAATTTTTTTCTTCCATTAGTATGGGGAGCTAACTTTCAATGTATTTCCATTGATCATAAGTCTAATCTTGCATTCAACCCATATTTAGTCTTTCCTTTAATATTTAAAAATGTTCCAATCAAACTGTAGCATATATTCTTTTCCAAGTACATGACATCAATATTATGTTTCACCCCATGATATATCCAATATGTTAGATCAATAAATATTGACCATTTTGTCCAAATATGTCTATCATTACTAGAATTATGTGCCTTTCCCAATGACACATCACGATTTTTCAACCACTAAAAATACACATTAGTGGATAATGGTTTCATAGAAATATCAAATTATTTTGATCCATTGAATTCCTTTTTTAGTCCTCTATAAGAGTGATCTGTAGGAAGAAACATTCAATGACCAGTGTATAATGCTTTCCTCCCCTTATGTAATTGAAAGTATTATGTCTGTTGTTCGCAAATTGGACTTGATTTATGCCCCTTGACACTGTATCCAGACAAATTTTTATATGCTAGGAAGTCATTTATAGTGAACACAAGCATTACATATAGTTGAAAATATTCCATTTTATAAGAATCATACACCCTAATTCCATCCTCTCGTAAATTTTTCAAATCAACAACCAATTGTGAAAAAAAACATCAATATCATTTATGGTTTTCTTCAGACTGTAGATCATTTTAATCAACATGGAATATATGCACTTCATACAAACTTCAGCAGTGAGGTTGTAAATTACTAATAAAACAGGCCATGAACTTTGTGCGCTACTAAGGGTTCATTATTGATTCATTCAATCTGTGAATAACCCAAGTTTGAGAGTTATAATTTCATTTCCAAACGTAGAATACTACTCATCAATTTTCTTCCATTGTGGACAATCGGTGTGATTCCGTATTTTTCCGTAACATATCTCCTCATCCACATTCCATCATAACCTTTTTTCATCATGTGTATTAAGAAATAATTTTTTTAAACGATGAATTATAGGAAGATTCAAAAATACCTTGGCAGGGATATTTGTAATCACTACATTAGCATGTGATTTGTCTTTCAACATATTCCATGATGTCCCACATTTAGGACACTCTGAAAAAAATTCATATTACTTCTTATATATCATACCATCATTCGGATAGGCATGTATTTTTTTGTATCCCAATCCAATTGGGAATAATATTTTCTTAGCCTTATAATATGAATCTGGAAGATCGTGTTCTTTTAGAAGAATGACTTTCAACAATTGAAGCAGTTCTATAAAACTTTTTTCTCTCCATCCATGTTTTGACTTCAGGTTAATCAATCTTAACATAAACATCAAATCCGTAAAATCCATAAAACTGGGATATAATTGTTTTCAACATCACTATATAGATGAAAAACTATAGGTTCTTTGTCAATTTGTTCTACTACAATATCACGAATCATTTCTTCAATTCCATAGGAGTTACCATCCTGAAAATTGTCATCATTAGTAGATCTGACATTGTGTCCAGTTTCACCATGCCAAATCCAAGGGCTGTAACTCGGATTAAAACCCCAAAAAATTATATGATCATTTATGTCTCTACTTTTCAACTTCTCTATATTCAAACTTTTCAGGCATGAAGATAAAAACATGTCACTGATTGGAACATTTAATATAGAAAATTCCAAAAAGGCATCAACACATTCCTCGTATTCATTACTCATTCGATGTGTCATAATCCAACATCGACTCATTATTACCTATAATAATGAGTAAAGTTATAAATCTTGATAAGATAATCCAATTTTATATTTATATGAAAAATATCATAATTTGAAAGTAAATTTTTTTTTGAAATATAAAAAAATATATGGGTATTTATAAAATATATGCATGAAAATGATTTTAAAAAGAATAAATAGTTAGATATAATAGTTTTAAATTCATCTTGCATCCTTTCATCTTAAGGTACACAAAAAATACATCCTGGTGAAACTAGATACCAAATTCACCATTCTGTAAAAATGAAATATAAAGTATAATTATTAAAATATGTATAAATTCACTACTGAAAATTACACATATCCCGACAATTTTAATACATTGGGATGTCCTCTGAAACCGTTGGGATAAAATACCCTAATGGTTTCACACACCATTGGCATGATGATCATTTCTTTTTCCTTATACCAACGATTCTACAGGAACCGTTGTTATAAAATTGTTGATTTTAAAATATGTATATGGTTTCAATGAATCCTTTGGGATATACTTATATATATATATATATGGGGTGTCCAAGGGGTAGGGGCAATCTAGGGTGGTGGTGGGGGCTTTCCAAGGGGGTAAGGGAAGTCCCTGAGGGTGGGGGTGTCCAAGGGGGTGGGCGGGCTGTCGAAGGGGGTGGGGGCGTCCACGTTTGTGTTGGAGTGGTGTCTAGGGGGTGAGGGTGAAGTCCAACCCCCTACCCCATTGGATACCACCCCACCCCTGTGGACTCCACCATGACACCACCACCCCCTGGACAGCCCCCACCCCATAAACAGCACCCCCACCCCTCTAGACACCCCACCCCCTAGACACACCCCCACTCTCCGAACAGAACCCCACCACTAGATACCCCCTCCCCCTTGGACATCCCACTCACCCCAAGACACCACCCCCACCCCGACCCCTTGGAGACCCCCCCCCAAGACACCCCACCACACTGGACAGCCCCCTCACCCCTTGTACACCACCCCCATTCCATGGACACCCCTACCCCTTCGAAAGCCCCCGCACCCCCCTAGACACCACCCCCACCCATTGGACACCCCTTGGACACCACCACCATCATGGAAAACTCCCCACCTTAGGGACTGCCCCACCCCTCTAGACAGCACCCCACCCCCTGGGAAGCCCAACCCCTCTAGACCCCCCCGAACACCCCACCCCCATGGACTCCCCTGACCCACTTGGACATCCCACTCACCCCATGGACATCACCACCACACCCTACTAGACACCCCCACCCCCTGAACAGCTCCACCCCTATGGACACTGCCACCCCTAGACCCCCAACCCCACCCCTTGGATACTCCAACCCCCTTGGACATCCTACTCACCCCCTGAACACCACCCTAGACACCACCCCCACCCCACCCCCTTGGAACCCCCCCCCCCCCCCCCCCATAGACACACCCACCCCCAGGACAGGCCCCTCACCCCCCTGGACACCACCTCCACCCCTTGACACCCCACCCCATGGAAATCCCCCTCTAACCCCTAGACACCCCCACCCCCTTAGAAACCCCATAGACACCACCACCCCCTTGGAGAGCCCCCACCCCTCAGGACAGCCCCCACCCCTGGAGATCCCCCACCCCTCTGGACTGCCCCACCCGCTAGACACCTCGACCCGCTGGACACCCCTACCCCCTTGGTCAGCCCACTCACCCCCCTAGAAAGCACCCCCACCCCCTTGGACACCCTCAACACCCTTGGACAACCCCCACATGCCCTTGGACATCACCCCCACCCCCTTGGACACCCCCAAGACACCCCCAACCCCTGGACAACTGCCACCCCTGGACACCCCCCACCCATTTAGATAGCCCACTCCCCCCTTGGACAACCCCTGTACGTGCACACACATATGATGGAATACAAAAAAATAGTAAACTTTCATGATATCACTTCCATGGTTTATTTTATCAGAAAATAATTTTTCATGGTATAAATAAACCCTATGAAATGTACCATGATATCAAGAACAAATATAGAAAAATAACATCTAAAAAAATTAGTTTTGGGCATTGTGAAAAATAAAAACTAAAACTTAGTTTCTTGAGGCTTAATTGAGTGTTTCTAGTCGACCTGATAGATCTGGTGATAATAAAGTTGATGAATGATTGTAACGTCCTGGTCTCGGGTGCCACTCCACGAGTGCCCTGAACCCGGTTCGCCGCGTGACCTCAATCACGTTTCCCCAAACTCCAGAGGCTGCCGATTAGCAGTGAGGGCCCAGGTCTGATAGTGGGAAAACTATGCCCTCCTTTGTCAAAGTGCAGCACAACGGCAATAAAACATACAATGAATAGTGGAAGCAGTAAATCATACACAACTAAAATAAACAACAGCAGTGGATATAACCCACAGTAGATAAAAAAATGATGCTACATGTCTCATGTTGTAAGAAAACAACCAGAACATGTTATACATCAATATATTACACCCAAAAGCAGAGTACAAAAAAACAAATAAAAACAGCTGGCAGCGGCATCACGAGCCTAGGCTCGGTCCCATGCCCTCTTAATCCTCAGCAACAGTCAAGTACCTGTATAGGGACTCTTTCCCCTATCCACACCTACAGAAACGTAATCTATTTGGGCCAAAAAGCGTGACCCAAACAGGATGTGAGATATAAATTCCCATAATGCACCAATCAAAGGCCCATGCCCAACTGCGTGTAAGCATGCAAAGACATTGTGCAATAGTAAGTGCAATAATGTAAGCAGTACTGAAAAGTAACTAACACAACTAGTTATGTTTCCACTATAATATTATTTTTAATAATTTAATTTAAAATACCACCTCAGTGAATATTCTAAATAAATATTCAAATTCCCCAGTCACGTCCAACTCCTACCCTTGGGTAAAGAGAAATCAAACCCAGAATCTGCACACAGGCACACAGTATTTACCCACAGGCATAAGAAGTGTCGCCCACAGGCAGAGAATCATCTTCCCATAGGCACGGAAGATGTATCCCACAGGCGTATGAATTACAACACCCACAGGATAATCACAACACCTCCCTCCGGATAAACAGGTAACCGGGCCATGCCCAACATGTAAATATGCAGTAAAAAAGCAATTCCTCTTGAGTCAGTTCTAAAATTACTACTTTTAAGGCATACACTTGGGTATCATGGTGAAATGACTAAACTGTTGAACAAACCCACCGGGTGGTTCCAGATCCAAGAAAGGATCCCGACAAGAATTTTAATATCATAATTAATTAACTAATCAATTATATGTGTTTAATATAGCAACGACCTCAGCCAGACGACACACCAACATGGGTTCGTGGCAAAAATACGCACAAAACACATGACAGTTGGAAAAACAAACACTAATCCACCTACCTTATACGCCAACGACCGCTATACCCGAACGTTAACTCCAAAAATTCCCAAGAACTATGTAGATCTGACGAAGAACAAAACCCTCTTAACATCAAATTACTCCTGTTAGGAGAAGAATTAGTAAGGAACAATCTAGGAGAAGAGAGGGCTTACCCGTGCAGTTCCAACGAGACCGTTCGAAGAGGAATCAACTTCCAGAAGAATACCTGGCAGATCTTCAAAGGTTCGGCCATCCCTCCCGAGATCCCTCTTCCGTTATAAGCCTTCCTTGTGAACAAGGTAGGCTACTGCCAGATTTATGCAAAAAAAACAAAGTACACGGCGTGTACTTCCAAGTACACAGCTTGTAGTTCCTTCATTTAACTGTTCCTCTAGCGGCACTGCCATACTATTCAACTATCGACAGGAGTACACGACATGTACTCCTGAGTACACGGCATGTACTGCCGCCCAAATGGCGGCTGCTCCACTGCCTTACTATTTTGGCCCACCGACTGACAACACGTTGTGTACTTCCAAAATTTAGGTTTTTTCACATTTTCATATTTTATTAATAAAACATAAGGAAAATTGAAAAAATGAGGCCCGTACCTAAAAGAAAAGAACCGGGTTCTTACAAACTTCCCCCCTTATAGAAATTCATCCCCGAATTGCCCTTCCAAGGGTGGAGAAGATATAGCCGTGAATAACTCTGGCCACTGAGCACGTAAGTTGACCTCCCACTCCTAGTTCTCATCCTACACCCAGCCATAATGCCATAGCACCCATACGAGAGGAACTGACCGGCCTCGGAGAACCTTTGTGCTCCTATCAATGATACGAATCATATTCTCCTCAAAGGATGCATCTGCCTCCAGCTCAACCTCCTCTGGCTGAAATATGTGAGATGGGTCTGACTGATAGCGACGCAACTGAGATACGTGGAAGATGCAGTGCATGGCTCGGTACCGCTACGGTAACCGCAATTGATAAGCAACCAGCCCGAATTTCTCAAGAATCTCAAATGGTCCCATATATCGCGGTGAAATTTTACCCTATCTCCTGATTCTCTTATGTCGCAGCCTCGATGAAACACACAAGAAAACCTGATCCCCAATCATGAACTCCAAAGGTCATCTAAAGAAATCAGAATATGACTTCTGATGAGATTGTGTTGTAGCCATCTGCTTCTAAATCAACTGGAAATGCTCAGACGTCTCCTGCACGAGCTATGACCCCACTAAAGCTACTTCACCTTCCTCTATCCAGCACAAGGGTGAATGGCATGGCCTACCGTATAAAGCCTCGTATGGTGCCATCTCAATAGTCTCCTAGAAGCTATTGTCATATGAAAACTATACTAAGGGTATATGCTTCTCCCAAGAGCCCCCAAAGTCTAGGACGCATGCACAAAACATGTCCTCAAGAACCTCTATTGTACGCTCTAACTGGACATCGCTCTGAGTGTGGTAGGATGTGCTCAGAAGGACATGTGTACCCAGTGCCCTCTGAAAACTATGACAGAAATGAGATGTGAAGCGGGTGTCCTTATCAGAAATGATAGAACGAGGGACCCCATGATGACATACGATCTCTCAGATATACAGCCTTTCGAGCTCGTCAACACCGAAGGTCTCCTTGATTGGAAAGAAGTGAGCTGCCTTCTTGAGTCTGTCCACAACAACCCACATGGCATCATTGCCATGAGGTGACCTCAGAAATCTAGTTATGAAATCCATCGCGACATCGTCCCACTTCCACTCCTGAATGGGTAACTGCTGTAACTGCCCAGTGGGTCTCTGATGTTCCGCCTTCACCTACTGACAGGTGGAACACCTCATAACAAAACCAGCAACATCCCTCTTCATACCTGGCCACCAATACTGACGTCTCAGGTCGCGGTACATCTTGGTAACCCCTGGATGAACTGCCCAAGATGAAGCATGAAACTCTCACATCAGCTGCTCGTGTATATCCCCTGGAACCCATACTCATCCATGGAAATGAAAAACCTCGCCGTCGCGTATAGTCTAACCAGGAGAAGGGTCCACACTTGCCCCCGTCTCCCATAGAACAAGGCCTTCTGAATCTGATTGCTATCTCATCCTCACTCTATCCAGGAGGGTAGATGTAACAACTAAGGATGAGAGATAAGTCTTCCCCTAACTGTCATGCACCTCCAGATGAATCTTAGAGAACAAAGAAATGAGCTTCCACTCACCGTTGGCCTCCTGCACTGCCTGTATCTGAGTCTTCCAACTCAGTGCATCAGCTACTGCATTACCTTTACCAGGTGTATAGGCTAGCTCAAAATCGAAAGACTGTAGGTATTCGACCCACCTCCACTGCCTCAGATTCAAGTCCCGCTGAGTAAAGATATAATTGAGGCTTTTGTGGTCGGTGAAAACCACAAAATGCTCCCCCAATAGATAATGTATGCAACAGCACGACACATGTAAAACTGTATCTAACTCGAGATCATGTGTCGTGTAATGTAAAGACCCGTAAAATTCAAGGAAATTTTTTTCTTAATTTTCTTTGGGATTTTACAAGAACGCAGTTTTAGACGGCACCTGATTCTGAGGCCCGGTGTGCCCGGAATTTCTATCTGAAGTTTAGCTCGGGTACGTTCAGTGAATGAACGAGCGGGAATTTCTAACTTTTGAACCGGTGCTCAGAATCAAATTCTGAGAGCACCGATGGAACTGTAGCGCCAGTAATTGCTTAGGAACACCTGTCCCGGAGTTGCGTTTTCACGAGAGTTGATGATAAAAATTGAGGAAGTTAAAAATAAAAATTTAACAACACTTTTTATTTTTACTCAAAGTGGATGGAAGTTGGGTAACTACCCAACCTCCCGTGGGAGGTTATGAGGGTGGTGGGGCCCACATGAACCCCACCCCTTCATATCCTCTAACCCCCTCAACTCACCATTAATGTTGTTAACTTATGTTTATTAATTTTATGGAATAAATGTTGTGAGTTTAATGTGAGTTTTTGAAATTCAAACCCCTGAATTTCAAAAGGCTTGTTGTGTTAATAAAATAAGAATGGAGATTATTTTATTTTGTTGTTATAGTTTTTTCGTTGAGATATTTTCGGAAGAACATCATTCTCTTTGACGAATAACGCAAAGAACGAACGATCTCCGACGTGGAGCGCCGAGCCCTCGGAGACCGTCTTCCGCGACACCGACCCGCGACGCGACGTCTTCTTCCACGACGTTTTTCTTCCGTGACATCTCTTTTCACGATGGTTTTCCACGACAAAATCTCTTTGAACATCTTCGAATCCTCGCTTCGCGACGCCGACGTTTTTCATCTCTTTTATCAAGGTAGGGGTTTTCATTTATTTAATTTTTTTTTCCGTTCAAAAATTCTAGTTCTTCATTCTTCGTGGATATACGACTAATTGATATCGATTAACAAGAGGGGTCCGGACCGCAAAAACATGGCCGACCCTCCTCCTTATCCTTTTTTGATTCTTTGTGGTTGGGATGGAAAGGCGTGGTGTCGTCGCACCACGTGTGATCGTACGGCAAGGTAATGCGCGGCGCCGGCGCGCCGCGTCGAAGAAAAACTGAAGACACCGTGGCCGGAGTGGGGCCGTGGCGGAAGGGCGCGGTGCCGTCGCCCCGCGCCGGACGAACCAAGCCGTAGCCAGTTCTGGGCCGCGGAGGAGCAGGGTGACCAACGGCTGGTTCCGGGCCGCCGGTGTCGGAGAAGGAGAAGGACCGGTCGTCACCGGTCCTTGTTGGCAGAACCGGCCGGCCGGTGCGGGCCGGCCGGACAAAGGCAAACATGGGGAATTAATTCCCTCGGCCGGCCCACAAAACGGCCCCCTTAATTGGGGGGCCACGGTTACACCAGGGGGGCAGCCCCCCCCCCCCCCCTGCCAACGGCTCGACCATTGGCCGAGCTGGCCAGCGGGCTAGGCGCGCTGTGCCCAGGCCGGGCCAGCCGCCTGGCCGGTCCGCCAGGACGGGCCATGCCCAGGCCATGCCGGGCCAGGCCGATCCGGACTTGGGGTGGGTCGACCCGGTTCGGGCCGACCGGGGGGTCTCAGGCCTGGTCGGTCCGGGCCCGAAACCCCCGTTTTCAGACCGTCTACGGTCTTTTTCCCATAACATGGGATACGGACCTCCGATCGACGCACCGTCAGTTGCGGTCCGATCCTTGAATCGAGACGGTCGTTTAGGTATATCACACTCAAGGTTTTGGATTACTTTAAGATCGAACGGGTTGGTTCGTACACGAAACCAACCGGGCCCTCGGAGCGGAAACGCTCATATCATGAGCTTCGGACGTCCGATTGATGTGCCATCGACATTGTTGGTTTCCTCTTAGTGAGACAGATCTTTTGGCTTAGTCTTCCCGAGGTTTGGATCAATGTGGAGTACGGTCGGGATGGTTTTTCCTTAAAAACCATCCAGGCCCCTGGGACGAAAAGGCCAATAACTCTCAGACCGGGCGTCCGATTGACGCGCCTTCTGTGACGTTGAGTTCCTGTTGACGATACGGAACTTTTGGATTCATCAACTATGGACTATGTGTAAATTAATGTGTCAGCCTCTCAGCTCGTGGAGCGGACCCTCCTGAACGAGCTTGTTGTGTGCGGGAACCCTAGAGCTCGATGCGACTGCTACTGTGACTGCGACGACGACTGTGCAGAGATCCTCAGTGGATTTGATGACGACAACTACAACACTCAGCGATCCGGTGTGGATCAGTGCTACCGATAATGTGTGGGTCCGATCCTGTGTGGGTCAGTGCTAAGCGGTTCTATGTGAGCCAACGCCTAGAGATCCTGTGTGGGTCTGATCCTATGTGGGTCATTGCGGTGGTTAGTTTCCTACCGATCCTGTGTGGGTCATTGCAGGGGTTAGTACCTATCGATCCTTTGTGAGTCCGACGACTTAGATGGATCAGTGATCATCTATATCGTCTTTTGAATAAGTATACCTGTGTGAGCTGAATCCTGTTTGCTTTCCTATTTGGATTGTGTTGTGTTATCCTATATGGATTACGTTTAAATTTCGTGTGTGGAATACATATGCTTTCCTGTGTGGACTGGGTGGTACTTGGGCTTGGAGGTTGGAGCGTATTAGAATTGATGACTTAGGTATATGTATGGGCATATACCTAAGCAGTGATGGATGTTATTTTGTGATTGTATCTTTCCATTGTGGATTATCCTTTGTGGATTCTGGGAGACCTTCAGGGGTCTCGGGGTCCCTACTGAGTAGCTTATACTCACCCCTACACGGGCTATTCCAGCACTACGTTTGGTTGGTTGTAGACGACAGACAGCGCTGATCGTGGTCGAGGTTGGCGGAGCAAGATGGTACCTGGAGGTGGACCACAGGGTGGGGTGTACTCGGAGCGGAAGGCTGGACTGAGGAGCTGTGGCGGCTATCTGTACCCACCCTTCAGGTGGGGCTTCCAGAGGATGGCTCGACGCTACGGCTTTTTCTTTCAGTTGCTGTTTTTCCCCTTTCAGTTGTACTTAATAGTTGGGCTTGTATTTCCAGCCCCCTTTACTTTTCCGCACTTACTGTTGTACTAGTTTTTACTTAGTGTTTACTTCTGCCTACTTACGCTGTGGTGTTTGTTGTTTACTTTACAAGTCAATGCCTTCCCTTTTTCCGGGATTTACGCCTTGGTTCTAGTCGCGAGCCCCTGGCATATGGAAGGCGGGCTTGGGGTAGTCACAGCTCGGGCCCCGAGGATGGGTTGTGACAAATTGGTATCAAAGGAGTTCGGTTCTACCGCAGACATGGGACTATGATATTTTTCTATATGAAACAATAGTGTTTAGTGTATTGAGTGTGGTTATCAGTCCAGGGAGTCCAGTGTTGGTGTGGCGACTGATGTATCCGTACACCAGGACCTTGACTTCTGATTTTCGACTTAATGCACGAAAACATTGATTGCATGTGTGTTTCATGTTTTCTTTGTGATTACTTTGTATCAGCTCACCAGGTATACTATTATGACCATGGCGCACCTGTTTCCTTTTCAAGATGGCCCCACGACGGCAGACATCTAGGGTTCTGAGAGTCGAGCAGGATGACAGCCCACCGAGCGACGAGGCCTCGGTGCAGGGCCCTTTGTCAGCAGTGGCACCGGCGGTAGCTCTACCTGCCGAGCCACCGATTCTTCCAGCCCCATCCACTGACGATGCACGTCACCTCAGTGCACTGCATGAGTTCCAGCGCCAGCGACCGGCCAGGTTCCGCGGGGAGACGAACCCCCAGGCAGCTGAGGACTGGCCCGAGGCAGTGGTGAGAGTTTTCAGGTTAGTGAGGACATCAACAGACCTCATGGTGATCCTCGCAGTGAGTCTACTGCACGTAGCAGCATGAAGATGGTGGAGCTTGATGCTCCAGGTGCACGATGAGGCATCTCTTCTCTGGACGGATTTTGAGAGCCTCTTCCGCTCAGAGTTCGTCCCAGCCACCCTCCGTGCAGTGCGCATTCAGGAGCTTCTTCAGCTAAGATAGGGCAGCATGACGGTCGCCCAGTACTCTGCGAGATTTACCGATCTCTCACGGTACTCGACAGACATGGTACGGGACCCATTCTTCCGGGCCCGGACCTTTGAGCAGGGATTGAGACACGAGATCAGGGCATCACTGATCTCCCTCAGCATTCCGACTCAGACAGGAGTACTGGAGCGAGACATTTTGATCGAGAGCTTTCTTGCTGAGTCTACATCCGCAGCGAGACCCACCGTAGGGCGGCACGTAGGAGAGTCTTCTGCAGTAGACAGTCGACGGATGACCCATGGGTCCAGGCAGACCAGACCCGCAGGCAGACAACCTCAGGACACTGGCTCAGCAGTGCGGGGCACACAGCACAAACCCAGTCTTTCGAGAGGTAGGCAGTGCTACTCATGCGGCGGGCAGGGCCACATGGTTCGTGATTTCCCGACCCGCCGTGTTGAGGAGCAGCAGGCGGTTGGGGGCCCACCAAGTCAGAGGTAGAGGGTCGACCGTGGCGGACCGCAGGGAGCAGGCAGATGAGGCAGGGGAGTTGGCCGAGCAGCAGGTGGTGGGCGATGCTTTGAGGCTTTACCACCACCACCACCAGGAGGTCCACCTCGACCACAGGGAGCTAGCCGGCAGAGACAGGCACATCTCCAGGAAGCAGAGGCCTATGACCACGGTACGCCCGAGATGATTCGAGGTACTATCTGTGTCTATTTCACCCTTGTTGCAGTACTTATAGACACAGGAGAGAGTCACTCTTTCATAGCTGCTTCCCTTGTTCATAGCTCGGAGATTCCGACAGAGCTGTTGGCTCGATTCTTACGGCTTGAGTCTCCTACGAGAGCAGACTCGATGATTACACACTGGTACCGACAGTGTGAGCTTACTCTAGGAGGAGAGAGCTTCGTCTGGGATCTTCTTGTAGCGGTGTCGAGGCCTTACGACGTCATCTTGGGCATGGATTGGTTATCTACGGTCCATGCACATATTGACTGTTTTAGGCGCAAGGTGCGATGTGTACACACCGACGGGAGCCGGTTCACCTTCACTGGCAAGAAGGGAGCCTTCGTAGCATAGGATGGACTTCCACAGAGGAGAGGACAACCCATCACTCATCAGTTGGCTAGCCTCATCCTAGGAGAAGTTGACGTGCAGAGTCCTGGTTTTCCTGCTGTGGTGGATCAGTATGCGGATGTCTTTCCCGACGACGTTCCAAGGCTACCTCCTCGCAGAGAGGTAGACTTTTATATTGACCTGTACCCTGGGACAGCCCCGATATCGAATCCATCATATCGGATGGCCCCCGCTGAGCTTCGAGAGCTACGGGTATAGTTGGAGGACTTGCAGGGAAAGGGGTTCATCCGACCCAGTGTTTCAGCCTGGGCTTCCCCAATTTTATTCGCCAAGAAGGTGGACGGGAGCTTGTGACTTTGTGTCGACTATTGTCGCCTGAACCAGGTGACAGTGAGGAACAAGTATTCGCTACTGAGGATTGATGAACTCTTCGATCAGCTCAAGGGAGCATGGTGGTTCTTGAAGATAGACCTCAGGTCAGGCCATCATCAGCTCAGAGTTCGAGACGAGGACGTGCAGAAGATGGACTTCAGATGTCGGTATGGCCACTATGAGTTCTTGGTTATGCCATTCGGCATAACCAATGCTCCAGCAGTGTTCATGTCCCTCATGAACAGGATCTTTCAGCCTTACCTCGATCGATTTTTCATGGTCTTCATCGACGACATTTTGATTTACTCGACGACTGGGGAGGAGTATGCCTACCACTTACGGGTTGTACTAGACACACTCCGAGAGAACCAGATTTATGGTAAGCTCTAGAAGTTCCAGTTCTGGATACGTGAGGTCCACTTCTTGGGACACATCATCTCTGAGGCGGGAGTTGCAGTGGATCCTGCAATGATCGAGGAAGTGCTAGCTTGGGAGCCACCCAGGAGGGTGACGGAGTTGCGGAGTTTCTCGGGACTAGCTGGATACTACCGAAGATTCATGCCAGACTTCTCCAGAGTTGCAGCACCACTCTCAGCGTGGAGGAAGAAGGGGAAACCCTTCATGTGGTCAGACAGATGTCAGAAGAACTTCCATGAGCTGAGACAATGATTGACCAGCGCACATATCTTGAGGTTGCCTGAGGAGGGAGTAGGGTACGTAGTCTACTGTGATGCATCAAGGATCGGACTCAGATATGTCCTGATGCTGGAGCAGGTAGTGATTTCCTATGGATCATGTCATTTGAGGCTGCATGAGAAGAACTACGCTACCCATGACCTGGAGTTAGCAGCAGTGGTCTTCGCTCTGAAGACATGGCGACACTATCTGATGTGCGAGCGCTTTATAGTCTTTTCTGACCATCAGAGTCTCAGATACATCTTCTCTCAGAATGATTTGAATCTGATATAGCGGTGATGGCTCGAGTTCCTCCAGAACTATGACTTTGAGATAGTCTATACTCCTGGGAAGGGGAATGTGGTAGTTGATGCTCTCAGTAGGAGGACGGGCATTCAACTACTTGAGAAGGCGACAGAGCAGCTATCCTATTTGAAGATATCCTTCGTGGATAGAGATGGAGTAGCCTTCCTCCAGTCTCTCATAGTCACTCCTCCACTACTGTAGCGGGTCAGTGAGGCACAGCGTGGGGACGCTGACTGTGAGACGCGGCATGCGCAGTTATCCTCAGGATAGGCACCTGATGGTTTCTCCTTTGGAGCAGAGCATGACGTCCTTTTCAGAGGACGTACCTTGGTCTCAGTTGCTTTACGGGAGGAGGTGATGAGAGAGTTTCACACCTCTCCCTTGGCGGTATATCCCGGATTGGCGATGATATACTAGGATCTCAGGCGACAGCACTGGTGGCCGGGCATGATGAAGGCTGTGGCAGAGTTTGTTTCTCGACGCCTCACCTACCAGCAGGTGAAGGCTGAGCACTAGGTACCAGCAGGCTTGGTACAGCCCTTAGAGGTCCTAGTGTGGAAGTGGGATGGGATATCAATGGACTTCGTGACTGGAATTCCACGCACTTCTATAGGTCACGACTCCATTTGGGTGATTGTCGACCGACTCACCAAGTCGGCTCATTTCTTACCCATCAGAGAGAAGGGCTCAGTGGAGAGCTTGGGACGACTTTACGTTCAGGAGATTGTGCGGCTTCACAGTGTGCCATCATCTATCATCTCCAATCGATATTCTCTCTTTACTTCCCAACTTTGGAAGGGGTTGTAGGAGGTGTTCGGGACGCAGCTACGTCTGAGCACAACCTTCCACCCTAAGATGAATAGTCAGACGGAGATGACCATTTAGACTCCCGAGGACATGCTTCGCGCATGTGTCCTCGACTTTGGTCGCAGCTGGGAGGACCACCTACCCCTGGTTGAGTTCGCGTACAACAACAACTACCACTCCACCATCGGGATGGCACCATACGAGGCGTTGTATGGCCGACCTTGTAGATCTCTTTTGTGCTGGACAGACCATGGGAAGTCAGCACTTGTGGGACCGGAGATGGTCCAGGCCACGACAGAGAAGGTCCAGGTCATCAAGGAGCGGATGAGGACAGCTCAGAGCCGACAGAAGTCTTATGCTGATAGTAGGCGGAGGCCACTAGAGTTCGAGGATGGCGACCACGTCTTCTTGCGTGTCTCACCTCGACGTGGATTATGGTGATTTGGCCAAGGCTGCAAGTTGTCTCCACGCTTCATCGGACCATTCCAGGTCCTCAGCAAGATTGTCGATGTGGCTTATCGTCTGGCTCTTCTACCTCAGTTGCACCGGGTGCACGACGTCTTCCACGTATCTCAGTTGAGGAGATATGTGCACGACTCGACACACATCATCGACAATGGGGAGCTTGATGTTGATTATGGGGTGATATTTGCGGAGGTCCCCATGGAGATCGAGGATCGACAGGAGTGGGTCCTATGTGGACATTCGATTCCTCTAGTGCGCATCAGATGGCAGCACAGAAACCTCCAGGAGAGCACTTGGGAGCGGGAGGCTCAGATGAATGCTTAGTACCCACTTTTGTTTCCCTAGTTTTCGATGTATCTTTACAGGGACGTAAATCCCTGAGGTGGGAGTAATGTAAAGACCCGTAAATTTAAATTAAATTTTTTTCATAATTTTCATTGGGATTTTACAAGAACGCAGTTTCAGACAGAACCTGATTCCGAGGCCCGGTGTGCCCGGAATTTCTATTCAAAGTTTAGCTCGGGTATGTTCACTGAATGAATGACCGAGAATTTCTATCTTTTGAACCGGAGCTCGGAATCGAATTCCAATAGCACTAATGGAACCATAGTTCCAGTAATTGATTAGGAACACCTATTCCGGAGTTTCGTTCTCATGAGAGTTGATGATAAATATTGTGGAAGTTAAATATAAAAATTTAGCAACATTTTTTATTTTTACTCTAAGTGGATGGAAGTTGGGAAACTACCCAACCTCTATTGGGAGGTTATGAGGGTGGTGGGGACCACACGAACCCCACCCCTTCATATCCTCTAACCCCCTCAACTCACCATTAATGTTTTTAACTTAGGTTTATTAAACTTATGGAATTAATGTAGTGAGTTTAATGTGAGTTTTTGAAATTCAATCCCTTAAATTTCAAAAGGCTTGTTGTGTTAATAAAATAAGAATGGAGCTTATTTCATTTTGTTGTTAGAGTTTTTTTGTTGAGATATTTTGGGAAGAACATCTTTCTATTTGACGAAGAACGCGAAGAATGAACGATCTCCAATGTGGAGCGCCGAGCCCTCGGAGACCGTCTTCTGCGACACCGACCCGCGACGTGAAGTCTTCTTCCACGACGGCATTCTTCCATGACATCTCTTTTCGCGACGGTTTTCCGTGATGAAATCTCAGTCAACGTCTTAGAATCCTCACTTCGCGACACCGACGTTCTTCATCTCTTTTATCAAGGTAGGGGTTTTCATTTATTTAATTTTTATTTCTGTTCATGAATTCTAGTTCGTCGTTCATCGTGGATATACGACTAATTGATATCGATTAATGAGAGGGGTCCGGACCGCATAGACATGACTGACCGTCCTCCTTATCATTGTTGGATTCTTTGTGGTTGGGACGGAATGGCGTGGTGTCGTCGCACCATGCGGGATAGTACTACAAGGTAATGTGCGGCGCCTTCACGTCGCACCGTGAATTTGAACAAGGATGCGACACCGATGCGCCGCGTCAAAGAAAACCGAAGACACCATGGCCGGAGCGGGGCCGCGGCCGCTTCCTGGCCGCGGCGGAGCAGGGTGACCGACAGCCGGTTCCGGGCCGCCGGTGTCAGTGAAGGAGAAGGACCGGTCGTTGCCGGTCCTTGTTGGCAGAATTGGCAGGCCGGTACGGGCCAGTCGGACAAAGGCAAACCTGGGGAATTAATTCCCATGGCCGGCCTACAAATCGGCCCCCTTAATTGGGGGCCGCGGTTACACCAGGGGGTAGGCGCCCCCACCCCTTTGCCAACGGCTCGGACGTTGGCCGAGCTGGCCAGCGCGCCAGGTGCGCTGTGCCGAGGCCGGGTCGGCCGCCTAGCCAGTCCGCCAGGCCGGGCCGCGCCGGGCCGGGCCGACCCGGACTCGGGGCGGGTCGACCCGGTTCGGGCCGACCGGGGGGTCTCGGGCCGGGTCGGTCCGGGCCCGAAACCCCCGTTTTCATACCGTCTACGGTCTTTTGCCCATAACATGGGTTACAGACCTCCGATCGACGCACCGTCAGTTGTGATGCGATCCTTGAATCGAGACGGTACTTTAATAATATCGCACTCAAGGTTTCGGATTACTTTGAGTTCGGACGGGTTGGTTCGTACACGAAACCAACCAGGCCCTCGGAGCGTAAACGGTCATATCTTGAGCTTCGGATGTCCGATTGATGTGCCGTCGACTTTGTTGGTTTCCTCTTAGTGAGACGGATCTTTTGGCTTACTCCGCCCGAGGTTTGGACACAGGTTGAGTACGTTTGGGAAGGTTTTGTCTTAAAAACCAACCGGGCCCCTGGGACGAAAAATCCAGTAACTCTCAGACCGGGCATTCGATTGATGCGCCGTCTGCGATGTTGAGTTCCTGTTGATGATACGGAACTTTTGGATACATCAACTCTGGACTATGTGTCAGTTGATGTATCAGCCTCTCGGCTCGTGGAGCGGACCCTCCCGAACGAGCTTGCTGTGTGCGGGAACCCTAGATCTGGCTGCGACTGCTACTATGACTACGACGACGACTGTGCAGAGATCCTCAGTGGATTTGACGGCGAAGACTACAGCACTCAGCGATCCTGTGTGGATCAGTGCTATCGATCCCGTGTGGGTCCGATCCTATGTGGGTCAGTGCTCAACGATTCTGTGTGAGCCAGCGCCTACAGATCCTGTGTGGGTCCGATCCTATGTGGGTCTTTGCTGGGGTTAGTTTCCTACCGATCCTGTGTGGGTCATTACGGGGGTTAGTACCTATCGATCCTTTGTGGGTCTGACGACTTAGATGGATCGGTGATCATCTCTATCTTCTTTCAAAGAAGTATACATGTGTGAGCTGAATCCTGTTTGCTTTCCTATGTGGATTGTGTTGTGCTATCCTGTGTTGATTATGTTTTTCTTTCCTATGTGGAATACGTATGCTTTCCTGTGTGGACTGGGTTGTACTTGGGCTCAGAGTTTGGAGCGTATTGGAATTGATGACTTAGGTATATGTATGGAAATATACCTAAAGAGTGTCGGATGTTACTTCATGTTTGTATCTTTTCTTTGTGGATTATCCTTTGTAGATTCTAGGAGACCTTCGGGGGTCTCAGGGTCCCTACTGAGTAGCTTATACTCACCCCTGCATGGGCTATGCCCGCACTACATTGTGTTGGTTACAGACGACGGACAGTACTGATCGTGGTCGAGGTTGGCAGAGCAGGATGGTACCTGGAGGTGGACCACTGGGCGGGGTGTACTCGGAGTGGACGACTGGACCGAGGAGCTGTGGAGGCTATCTGTACCCACCCTTCAGGTGGGGCATCCAGATGATTACTCGACGCTGCGGCTTTTTCTTTCAGTTGTTATTTTTCCCCTTTCAGTTGTACTTTACATTTGGGCCTGTATTTCTGGCCCCCTTCACTTTTCCTCACTTACTATTGTACTAGTTTTTACTTAGTGTTTATATCTGCCTGCTTACTCTGTGGTGTTTGTTGTTTACATTACAAGGAAATGCCTTCCCTTTTTCTGGGATTTACGCCTTGGTTCTAGTCACCAGCCCCTGGCCTATGGAAGGCGGGCTTGGGGTAGTCACGACACGTGCCCCGAGGACGGGTCATGACAGGTAATTCCTCCCATGTGGCCTCAACTACTGAGACCCGTACGCCACAACTCGGTCGCCCTGCATCAACACTGCTCCCAACCCAATACCTGATGCATCATAGTAATCTGTATAGCTCTTCCCCAGCTTTGTGAGTATCCGGATCGGTGGTGATGTCAACCTTCCCTTCAGGTCCTGAAAAGATTCCTCGTAAGCTTTCGACCAAATGAACATCACTCCCTTATTAGTAAGACCTGTCAACGGTGCTGCTAAGCAAGAGAAGTCATGTATGAAACGTCTGTAGTAAATAGCCAGCCCTAAGAAACTCTGTATCTCGGACACGTTCTTCGGATGTTCCTAGGAAACCACTTCTCTCACCTTATCAGGGTCTACTGAAACTTCTGCCTTAGAGATGATATGACCCAGGAAGAGAATCTGGTCCATCCAAAAGTGGCACTTTGAGAGCTTAGCATATAGTCGATGCTCCCTTAGATTACTCAATACGATCTCAAGATGGGTGGCATGGTCATGTCGAGTGTGAGAGTACACCAAGATGTCATCCATGAATAATACCACAAAAGAATCAAGATACGGATGGAACACACGATTCATCAGAGCCATGAAAATTGCTGGCGCGTTCGTGAGTCCGAACGGCATAACCGTATACTCATTTAGACCATACCTACTCCTGAAATCCGTGAGAGGTATATCAGATGGTCTCATGTGTAGTTGATGATTTATTGATCTCAGGTCAATCATTGAGAACACTCTTTCTCCACGAAGCTAATAAAAAAGATCATCAAACCTCGGTAAGGGATATCGTTTCTTAACCATCAACTTGTTTAGCTTCCAATAATCCACAAAATGTATGAGGGAACTGTCCGCCTTCTTCACAAAAAGGACCGGCGAACCCCAAGGAGAAGTACTGGGTAGGATAAATCCCTTTTCCTGCAACTCCTCCAACTGCCTCTTGAGCTCCTACAACTCAGGTGTAGCCATCCTATATGGAGGAATGGACACTGGTGCTGCTCCTAGCACAAGCTCAATGGAGAAATCCACCTCTCGCTCCGGAGGTAGACCTGAAAAGTAGTCTGGGAATACATCCCTGAAACAATCAAAAACAGGAGGGAAATACTCTTGACAAGGCCCCTGGTCATCCAGATATAAGCTCGCAATCTGGTCTATGACTCCACCTTGCCCACGATGCTCTGGTATAGCTCGACTCACCTGAACATCCCATTCACCCTTGTATAAAAACTCTCCTCCCTCTGGTGACGTGAAACTCACCCTACAACAATAGCAGTCTAAAAAGGCTCGAAAGGGAACCAACTAGTCCTTCCTGAGAATGAGGTCATAGCTCGTCATCTCTAGGGCATAGTGGTCCCAAAGGAAGTGACACCCACCATCCTCAACGGGGCACTCCTTGCACTGACGCACACTAGTCGTTCTAGTCCCTAACGGAGTGTCCAACATCATAACATTAGAAGATGGAGAAACAAAGAGCCCAACGATCTCTTCAATGGGTATAGATATGAAACTATGTGTAGCACCCATATCGAAAAGTACTGAAGATAAGACAGAAGCTACTAAAATAGTACCTCTAACTGTAGAATGTTCGAGATCCTTCTCCTGCTGGGTTTGTTGCACTGCATATGCCTGCCCAGTGCCATGGCCCTGTGACATAGCCTGGCTACCCTGAGCTGTCCCGCCATGCTGCCTATGAGACCCTAGTGTCTAGCTACCTTGGCCACGACCACCATATTTTCCTGGACGCCCTGACATATTCCAATTCCCAGACAGGTATGAAGCTGTTGGTCCCGCTCCTGCTCGCGGAGTCTGCACAGAACCCCTCTCACTAGCGATCGGTGGAAACGCCCTCCAAAAGCACTGTAGATGACCCATCTTGCCGCAAGCTAGGCACTCCACTGGGTATCGTGGACATTTTGGCCTCTTGTTCCCCTCTCTACCACAATGGTAGCACATAACCTGGCCACCTGAAACATTCTTCTGACTAGTATTGCTACCCTGAGAGAAGTCTTCATGTCTCCTCCTCTTTCCAACCAAAAAAGTACCATTAATTAGTGCTGAACCACCCTGGAACACACCACTAGATTCTCGAAGGTTCCCCTATGTGATCTACACCTGGTTCACGATAGCGTGTACAGTAGGCAACCATAAGACATTCACCAGCACTAGGATGTCATACTGAAGACCATCCTCAAAATGCCTGGCTCTCAACGTCTCATCACCCACCAGCACGGGTGCAAAGCGCTAAAGCTCTGTAAAACGAGCAGAATAATAAATCATTGACATAGAACACTGCTGCATATTCATGAACTCTCAATCTCTATCTGCTCTTAGAATCTCTGGGAAGAAAAAGTCATAGAAGACTGCCTAAAATTGTTCCCACGCAATGTCCCTATGATGCTCTGACTGGGTGGTAACATCCCACCACCTCTTGACGAAATCAGGCAGCATGTAAGTCGCGATCTTAACCCTCCACCCTGGAGGCGTCTCAATATGCTCGAAAATAGTCTGCATCGACCCTAGCCAAGACACCGCATCATGTGGTCTGCATCCCCTGAGAACATAGGTGGATGCTGCTGCTGGAAAATACATTTCAGCTCGGCCATAGATGTGGTAGCCTGCGGTGCTCCCTGAAAGGTCTGCATGAACCGCAATAAGCCTTCCCGAAACTGCGCTTCCACGCCTGTGTCCGATATAGCAGCTGGTGCGGCATTTGGCTCTGCTGTAGGATCAACTAGTATCCCATGGCCCACCATCTCCGAGGTATTCTCGTTGCTGGTCTCCTGGTGAAAAACGCACGGTTATCTAGGGTTCATGACACTACAAGGTCAAAAACACGCCTTAGAACAATATTATCAAAGACCGAAGATGAAGATACCAAAAAGGGAACATGAGGAATAAGGAATTCAAAATTTTCAAAACAAGACTACATGACATGTATACTGACTACATGGTGTGTAGTTGACTTCCCTTCCCCTGCCCGGGTCCTTCTGCATGGCTATGCCACACAGCTCCCATTTGAACAAAAACTACACGGCATGTATTTCATATACACGACGTGTATGGTGTTATTTCCAACTGCCTGTGTCGTCTATGACATGGATGACACCTCGTCTTGACAGCACACGGCGTGTTACACATGCACATAGTTTGTCAACAACCCCGTTTCCCAGTCACACGGCTTAGTCCACACAGTATATCCTCAAACAAGACTAAACGGTGTGTCCCAAAGGTACACGACGTGTTCAAGGAGAGCTGACACCGATCCGTGTTGTTAGTTACATGGCTGAGTCCCCATGTCACACTACACTGCATGTACATTATTGACAGAGCGTGTTCTATGAAGGAGTTCACCGACCCATGTATTTAGTTACACGACTGGAATCTGGGTTAAAACTACACAGCATGAATATCTGGTACATGACGTGTTTTACCCAAGCTCTTCTCTACCCCGTGTTGCCGCCCACACGGTTTGTGACATGGGAAGAGACTACACGACGTGTACTTAAAATGTTCATTTTTCTTCCCGAACAGAAGGCCATACATGGTGTGCGTAAAAATAATACATGGCATGTATACTGGGTTTCCGGACATTATGTCTCAAAAACTTTTTTGAAACCAAGAAAATAACGAAAACCGACACCTAATAGTCAAATTCCGACCCGTGAGGGTCCATACTCCCCACGAATCAATGTTTGACATCTTATCTTTGTTATAACTAATAAACAGTCAATGATCCACCAAATTTTGGTCAATGGGGGGCCCTACTCCCCAAATACCAATGTTTGGCGTCCATTCTATAAATAGGCTTACACAAAATACACTATAAAATATCAGGTATTTATCAAGAAGCTATCACAACAGCATGATTTTCTAAAACTACTACTATCAAAATAGCATTCAATTTATAATGCACCTATATGGAATGGAACTATGCATGGCATGTGATCTATAGACTGTGCCTAAATGATGCATGAGAAGGCATACCCTCATCTCCTCGAGTTGCAACTAAATAGAACCCACAAATAAATTATAACAACACAATTTCATGTGCCTCACCAAATGGTGAAAACATATCAACTATAAAATATTCAAAATCAGAAAAATTGCAAAATACGAGGTAGATTGGATTTTCCTTGTACACGGGTTAGCTATGTCCAAGCACAGCTTATTACTAACTACAGTTCGTCCTTTCCCTGACTAAGACTCCAAATAGTAAGTCAATTAAAATAACCCCTCTGATATCACTTTTTAACGTCCTAGTTCTGGGTGCCACTCGACGGGTGCCCCGAACTCGGTTCTCCACGTGACCTCAAATGCATTTCCCCAAACTCTAGAGGCTGCCAACTAGTAGTGAGGGACCAGGTCTGATAGTGGGGAAACTATGCCCTAATTTGTCAAAGGGCAGCACAACGAAAATAAAATATAAAACGAATAGCGGAAGTAGTAAATCATACACAAATGAAATAAAAAACAGCAGTGGATACAACCAACAGTAGATAAAAAATGATGCTACATGTCTCAAGTTCTATGAAAATATCCAGAACATGTTATACATCAATACAGTAAACCCAAAAGCAGAGTATAGAAAAACAAAGAAAAACAGCTGGCAGCGGCATCGCGAGGCTAGGCTCGGACCCATGCCCTCCTACTCCTCAGCAACAGTCAAGTACCTGTATATGGACTCTTGCCCCTATCCACACCTGCAGAAACGTAATCTGTTTGCGCCGAAAAGCATGACCCAAACAGGGTGTGAGAAATAAATTCCAAGTAAGCACCCACAAAAGGATCGTGCCCAACTACTTGTAAGCATGCAACGACAGTGTGCAATAGTAAGTGCAATAATGTAAGCAGTACTGAAAAGTAACTAACTCAACCAGTTATTTTTCCACTTTAATATTCTTTTTAATCATTTAACTTAAAATACCAACTCCATGAGTATTCTATGTAAATAGCCAATGTCCTCAGTCACGTCCAACTCCAACCCTCAGGTAAAGATAAATAAAACCCAGAATCTTCCCACAGGCACACAGTATATTCCCACAGGCGTAAGAAGTGTCACCCACAGGCACAGAATCATTTCCCCACAGGCATGGAAGAAGTTTACCACATGTGTAAGAAGTAAAACGCCCATAGGTTAATCACAACACTGCCCTCAGGATAAATAGGTTACCAGGCCACACCCAATGTGTAAATATGTAGTAAACAAGAAATTCCCCTCGAGGCAATTCTACAATTTCTACTTTTAAGGTATACACTTGGGTATCCTGGCCAAACAGCTAAACAGTGGAACACACCCCCAAGGTGGTTCCGAATCCAAGCAACGATCCTGAAAAGCATTTTAATAACATAATTAAATACCTAATCAATTCTAGGTGTTTAATATAGTGACGACCTCAGCCACACGACACCCCAACATGGGTTAGTGGCACAAAAATGAACAAAACACATGACAATTGGAAAAACAAACACCAAGCCACCTACCTTATACGCCAACTATCACTATACCCGAACGTCAACTCCAAAAACACCCAAGAACGACATAGATCTGACGAAGAAAAAAACCTGGTTAACCTCAAATAACTCCCGTTAGGATAATAATTGGTAAGAAACATGCTAGGAGAAGAGAGGGATTACCTGTGCGGTTCCAACGAGACCATCTGAAGCCGAATCAAATTCCAGACGAACACCTGGAGGATTTTCAAATGTTCGGCCATCCCTCCCGAGCTCCCTCTTCCATTCTAAGCCTTCCTTATGAATAGGGGAGGCTACTGCCCGATTTAAGAGAAAAAAAAGTTCACAGTGTATAAATCCAAGTACACGGCATGTACTTCCTTCATTTAACTGTTCCTCTGGCGGCACCGCCACACTGTTCAACCGTCGACAGGAGTACACGACTTGTACCCCTGAGTACAGGCTGTGTACTGCAGCCTAGCTGGTGGCTGCTCCACTGCCTTACTATTTTGGCCTGCCGACTGACTACACGGTGTGGAGAGGACCACTACACGTCATGTAGTTGGATCCTACACCCTTTTTCACCGACATGGATACTCGCCCCGTGTACTCATCCCTACACGACCAGAAGTACACGACGTGTGGAAAAAGTACACGGTGTGTACTTCCAAAATTTAGGATTTTTCCTATTTTCCATATTTTTTTAAAATCACATAAGGAAAAGTGAAAAGAAGAAGCTCGTACCTCAAAGAGAAGAACCGAGTTCTTATAATGATGTTGGAAAAATGAGGCAGGAGGGAACGACTTTGAATAATCCTTTTTTAGGTTTTCCACGATAGAGAGATGATTTGCAGGTCACCCGATCGAAGAAAACAGAATGATTGAATATGGGGCATGATAAATCTTTTAAATGTTTTATCACATCAGTTATTTAATAACCAATGCGATAAATTGTTTTTATGTTCATAACATCAGTTATTTAATAAGCGATGTATAAAACTATTTATCTCCTCAGTTATTTTATAACCGATGCGATAAATCTCACTTTAACACATTAGATATTTTGATAACTGACATGATAAATTGCCAAGATTTACTTTATCAGGTCAGTTATTTTATAACTGATGTGATAAGGAACCTAGATTTGCATTATCACATCAGTTATTTTAAAACAATTGTGATAAAGTGCTCAGATTCGATATTTCATGTTGGTTATAAAATAACGGGCATTATAAAGCTAATCCCTGTATTTTTTACATCAGTTATTTTATAACTGATGTAAAAAATTGATTCTAATCGATTTATCACATCTGTTATACAATAACCGACCTGATAATTCATTTTTTACATCTTTTCACGTCAGTTATATAGTTCCGGCGTGAAAAATGCAATCATGTTAATCATTTTTCCCACTAGTGGGGTTTCCTACCATGATATAAGTGGATTTTACGATTGATCACCTCTTAGGGATGAGTCGTATCTCCCTTCAGTCTGCCTAGATGATAGCAATATAATTGGGGGAATTGAATGTTCAATTGGAGGAGTTAGAAAAAAAGGATTAATCTATCCTAGAATGTATTTATGGGTAGTACAGATTATATTTTTTTAAAGGGAGGAATAAAATTTTTAGCTATATGTTTATTATTGTTGTGTTAATTAGGAATAATAATGTACCAATATCTACATCCTTTCATTGATGATTTGTTTGATCAACTGAGGGAGATCAGTGGTTCTCCAAGTTTGACTTACGATATGGATATCATCATTTGTGGGTATGGGAGAAGGATAATATTATAAAATCCTTCATAAGTAGATATTTCCAATATGTTTTTCTGGTTATACCCTTTTGTCGAATGAATGTACCATTAGTTTTTAGGGAACTGATGAATTGGATATTTTCGATATATCCAGATGGTTTTGTGGTGTTTTTTGTTGATGATATATTGGATTATTCAAAGAAAAGGGTGGGGCATGATAAACACTTTTCCATGGTTCTTGGGATCATGATTGATCATCAGTTATATTCTAAATTTTTAAATATTGATTTTTGGATATATGAGGACCTGTTCTGTGGACATTTTATTTCTAAGAAGTGTGTTTCTGTAGATTGGTAAAAGATAGAGGTTGTTACTTCAGGGAAACCAAAAATTATATTTTTCAAAATACATAGCATCAGGGGTATTTCTAGTTATTATCAACATTTTTTTATGATTTATCTTGATTTTCCGCACCGATGATATGTTTTAGAAGGGAGAATGTTTCATTTCTTTGGAATGAGTAGTATTTGAAATCATTTGAACACCATAAGATTCTACTTACATTAACACCAATCAAAACTAGGGAAAGGGTATGTGGTGTATTGTGACACTTTGGGATCAGGGTTGGGGTGTGTTATTAGTCCAAAAGATCATGTGGTTTCATAATTCTCTTGGTAGTTGAGGATACATGAGAATAACTACACAAAACATGATTTAGAGTTGGCATTAGTAGTTCACACATTGAAAATGGGGTGTTATTATCTATTTTTTAATACATTCATGATCTTTACTAAACATAAGATATTGATGCATATTTTCTCAAAATGATACATGAACTTGAGGAAAATTAGATGGATGGAGTATATTTAGATGTTTGATTTTGACTTGATGTATACAATGGGTAAGGTAAATTCAGTGGCGGATGCATTTAGTAGGATTTCGTATTCTCATGTAGTGAAATAATCATCAGATCAATGATAGTTGATGTCATTAGTAGCCAACATGTGGTTGGAATGTAAATACTATGATGATAGAGTGGGTTTTTTCTGGCCACATTGGTTCATAACGTGGTTGGATTGGTTAAAGTGTCACAAATTTGTGATTTTGAGTATATGATAATGAGGTCAAAACTCAGTGGTGGGGAGATCATTTATAGTTAGAAATTGAATGGGACTTCAGGTTTGAGATTTTTCAATTAGATGGTTGTACTAGTGGATTTTAAGGAGGAAATTATCAAGTATTCTCATCATTCCATATGGTTTTTTCATCCTGTAATTCATAAAATGCATAAGGTGTTAAAAGAACAGATTTGGTGGGCTGGTATGAAAAGGAAAGTGGATGACTTAGTTTTGAGATGCTAGAATTTTCAGAAATTCATGATAGAGCATCAATGTCTAATAGGTATCTTTTAGTCATTACATATCCCTGTGTGGAAATGGGAGCAGATAGTGATGTATTTGGTTATAGTTATCCCAAGAATAGTTGGAAAGAATGATTCTATATGGATGATAGTGTATTGTCTCACAATATTGGGTCGTTTCAGCCCCATTTGTGAATCTCATATGATAGAGGATCTGTCCATGATCTATATATTTGAGGTGGTAAGGATTCATGGTGTTCCAATTTCGATTGAATCAGATAAAGAATTGATTTTTTCATCTCATTTTTTTAAATACGTTCGACAAGACCTAGGGACTCAGTTGGCGATATGTACAATGTAACATCCTCATATAGATGAGAAATCTATGAATATGATACAATCTTTCGAATATATGATATTTTATAGTGTAATGGATTTTGGTAGCTCATGGTAAGAAAACATTCCATTATTGGGGATCTCCAATAATAATGGTTATCTAGCCTTAATACTCATGGTTCCGTTTGAAGCACTGCATGGGTGGCCATGTCATTTTCCACTTTTTTTGGTGGAAACCGGAGAAGACTTGATATTTGAACCAATCCTTTTCCATGAGACTACATAGAAGATCATGTCGATTAGTAATATTATGGTGATGGTTCAGAGTCATTAGGAAATTGTATAAAGGCCATCGTCGATGCCTATTATCTTTTGAAGAGGGTGATCATTTGTTTTTTTAGAAAATATCCCAGGCTTGGACATTGTAATTTTTGAATGGAGGGTGCATTTTCTCCAAGATATATTATGAAATTTGAGATTATTTATTGGGATGGACATTTGGATTATAGGTTGGACTTTTTACCATGATTTAGTAATGTAAATTTTGTGTTTTCTATTTCTTAGTTTAATAAGTATCATCCAGATTGTGATCATGTTATTTGATGGGATCATGTTGAGCTAGAGATATATTCATAATTGGTGAAGGTGACATTTATTATTTTGTATAGGAATGGAAAATTTTTTCATGAAAAAATCATTTTTGTAGTTCCGGTTTAGTGGTAGCTTGGTCAGATTCAAGAAGATTCTTTGGAGTGGGAGAAAGAGTTGGCTAAGCAATAGCCTGGGCTCTTTTGGAAAAGTTATCATTTTCTAATTTCCAAGGAAGGAATATCCAATGGTGGGGTATATTTAAGACCCAAGTTGGATATTGTTCCCCATTTTTATGACTTTTTATGTGTTTAATGTGGTTGGGTATTGTTTGGGAGATTTTAGGATGGTTTTGAAATTGATTGGAGGCTTTTTAAAGGAGAACAGTTTGAGCACAGTTTGGGGAAACCATGAAATAATCCAAAAAAACCATGAAAATTTGGAAAATGGTATTCACATAGGTTTCACACAGTTTGTCGAACTAGGTGAGGAGATCTTGCGAGGCTCCATTCGAGATAGTAGTAGGAGCACTGTTAGCACAATGTTTTCCAAACCATGCAAGTTAACCGTGAAGACATTAAAAATTGTATTTTAAATCCAGGACCACTTGGGATTTTCCATATACTCCTCTCCCCTTCTCTCATATGAACCCTACTTGTGATTTTTTGTTGTTATGGTATGGATATGTCTCTCACTAATTTTGGAAGTGAATCAAATGGTTTTCAATGTTTAGTGAAGATGATTCTCTTCCGATAATCCTTCTCTCTTGGGTCTTTCTTTGTTTTCTGTAGATATACATCTCTCTCTCTCTCTATTGGTTATATATATCTACTTCTATTTCATGTAGATCTAGGTATTTTTTCCTAAAATTAATATATTGGGGCTCGTTGTGCTTCAAAAAGAGGACCTATGGTGGTTGTGAGGATTTGTGGGTTTTAGGGATAATGGGTTATTGCTGTGAAATGTTCTTTGTTGTTTGATTTTAAAATTGGTTTCATGGATTGGTTTATATAAATGTATTTAAAAATTTTTGATTCAATAAAAAGGGTTTTTATTGAAATATGCATTTTCATGGTTAATGTATTATGATATTTTTGGGTTGTGAAATAGTTGTTCGCATATTTTTGTGGATTGCATGGGTGTATATGTTTATTTATTATTTTAATAAATTTATGAATGTGTTGTAATGATGAGAAGTATGTGGGAAGTACCACTATAAAAATGGGATGTATAATGGATGGAAGGGATGAAATCAAGGATAAGTGGGCAGGATGTACTACAAGGTTTAGAAAGGAGGAAAAAGACTTGGATGGTAATTGCCACCATGGTTGGTTACAAGATTGGGTATGTGAGCATATATAGTTGTTAATTGTTTTTGTGTGGTTATAAAAGGTGGAAATTTTTCTTCTAATATAAGTGTGTAAATGGATTATGGCATGGTTTTTTGGATTTCCCCCATATTATGTGAATTTGGGTTGAAAATGTCTTAGTAAGGGTTGTTTTTCATTTTGAAATTGTTTTTATATTTGATGTTTTATATAAACATCTTTTTCGTAAATGTTGTAACAGTTCGATCATTGTGAAGTGTGTAGAGAATTATTTTGCGAAAAACCTACTGAATATTTTTACTCACCCCCATCATTGGCACATTGGCGGTTTTTTAGATACTATTTTTTCAAGACACAATTATGGTTAAAGCATCTCATTTTGCAAGTGGTTCATCATAATTCTTGGGAAATATTGTAGTTCTAGAAGTATAGAGCTTGGTGTGTGTCCATGTAGTGTGAAATGGGTTCCGTTGGGTTTTTTCATTGATTCTTCTTTATTTGTAATCTGATATTGAGATTTCCTTATGTGTTTTTTTTGTTTTTTATGGGATATATTATGCAATATTTTGGATTATTCATTTTAAAATATGGTTTGGGGTGTGCTTTGTAGACAAGAATCATGTAGTTATGGGTGTTTATTCCATGTTTGGTTAGTTGGATTATTCTAATAGAAATTATTTCCCCTATTTTTCAAGAATCCTTATGAATTTATTTACATACTTTGGTGCCTTGGGAATGTTTCCTAAGGCTATGTGGCATCTCACTACCTTTTCAAACCAATGAGGAAGGGACGGGACACTACGTTCGCATTAACAGTAAACAAGGTTGATATCATGATCATTTAAGAATTAAATTAGAAAAAGTTTACGACAAATTGATCTTTAAATTTGAAAACCATATCATTCACATAATATATATTAAAATCATGGTTCATAGAATAATTATAGACAATTTATAAGATGTGAATCCAATAGGAATCAAATAACATGAGCAATATGGTAATTATATAATCATAAGTCATAGAATGTTGGGAAAAAAATGAGCACATAAAATCATTTCCTTAGTAATAACTAATTTTTTTCAAGATTATCATAATGGCATAGATTTACTCTATAAACCATCATAGTATTCAAGGTTCACTCTCTAATCTATCATAGTTAGAAAAATCCAATACTATAATCAGTTCACACCACATTCCAAAATTGTTTATCTCATGGGATAGAAATCTTTACCATATAAGTTGGATGGAAAACGAAAACCCACTAGACACATAATTAAAATAATATACATGTGTAAAACAAAGATAATAAAAAATTACACATATCAGAACCCAAGAAAATAAATGGGTTTCAAAAACATTTAACCATATCATAGTCCTTAGAATAAGAATGGGTTTTTGAAACAAAATTCCATCATAAACATAAACCTTGCAATGAAATAAGTTTTATGGTATCCTTGGATCATATTTCTAATAAATTAATATGAATCATTAATGGTTTTTATCAGTTTTTAATCAAATAATAATTAAATATTTATTGAGTAAAATAACGTTTCTATTTAGAAATCAATAATTTGAAATCCAAAAATTTCCAAAATATTATTTAATTTTATTCTTTCAAAATAACCATTGTAATTTGTAAAATAAATTACAAAACATTGGAAGGCTATGATAATGGAAAATTCTATTCATTTTTCATAATATTAAAAAAACAGTACTTCCATACATTTCACAAAATATTCACAAAGTACATTGTTTGGAACAAAATAAAAATACTACAACCAAAATGTTTTGTAAAAATAAAAACATGGTTTAAAATTATATTAAAAAATCATAGTATAAGAGTAAAAGAAATTTTAACATTTTTAGGAAACATGTATATAGAGGAAAATGATTCTTCGACTGAAGAGGGAAATGAAGTCGATTATCCTTAAAAACATATTTTTGGTATCATGCGAAAACAATGTTCTAGAAGATAAATTAAAACTTTTATTTTCTAGAAAATAAATGCGGAGAATAAAATTTATTAGTATATTTATATTCTGATCACACTATTTAATCATCATAACTTATTAACAAGAATCAATATAAATTATGATATTAAGACATAAATACCCTTATAACTTTGGTAACTTTTTGAATAATAAGTATCATGAAATAAATATACCTATATGGATATGTGCATACTCATTATATTAATTATAATAATTATAAAATATATCAATTATTAGTATATACACCACAAAATATAATCAATTGATGTATAAGGTATGTTTCCCAAAAATATAAAAGTGATGAGAAAATATCAAACCTATGGGATGAATTCATTATTATAAACTAGAACATCATTTATAATAAATATATAATTATTATGCACGTATTAAATTAGAAAAATCATATATATCATTAATATATGATTCATTTATAACCTTTTATCCCTAATTTGATATCCCTTATTAATTAAAATCATTGTTTGTGGTGATATCTACTTCATTTTTCATGCATGTCCTGGTTTGGTCTTTTTGATCCCTTTATTTTGATCATGGTTCCTTAATTAAACTAATTTTAATAATTAGAAAAAATAATAAATAAAACCTATATAAGTTTTCTGATTCATACTTTATATATAGTGATAGAGAAATGAATTTCATCGTTCATAAAGACAGTAGGCCGTACATACACCTGAACCATGTATTCATTTTTTCAACACTGGAAATAAATAATGGTAAATAATAAATCACCATTAATGATTATTTATTATTATATATATATATATAATATATAATCCTTAAATACTTAATTATTAACATCAATGTAAAAAAATTAAAACATAATGGAATTACTTCATGGAGGTGGTAATCTACACGTACACACGACTGACATTATCATTTTTTATCAGTCTGTTAGATATGATGGTAAAAATGATATTATCATTAAATATTTATATTAATGTCATAATTTTCATATATAAACATTAATCCCACCGTTATTATCGTCCAAAAAACATTGCCTTGAGAAATGAATTGAATCGCTACATGGAGATAGTAAGTTTTGCGTGTGCACAAGCAATATTTTCAATTCCTAATTGATGTAAATAGTTTGAATGAAGGTGAATTAATAATAATAATAATTTTTATTATATTTAGATTAATTAATGAATTTTTTTATCATTAATATAATGTATTTATTAGGGGTTATATAATAATAAAAAATTATGTGATCAGTTAAGGTTATTACCTATTTGTTTGAAATAACTCATTTAGATCTAATCTTAAGGTATCTAGGGATAGAATTTTTAGGATAAAAGGACACATAAGATGATTTTAGGGAATTTAATAAAGGAAACTATAATATTTCAGTCGATCTATAAGGCTCAATGTGGTGTGGATATAAGAAATGAGGGGTGTCCTTTTATAATTGAGGGGAGGGGTACTCTTGTAATTTTAGAAAAAATTAAATTAATATAAATTAATTTTTTTCTTCGAATTGATAATAAATTGATATTTTTTGAAAATATGATTATATTTAGTCATATTAATGTAAATAAATAAAAATTTGACTGGATTGGATCATTTTTTTACCCTTATCTCTTTATTTAACACTTTGTTAACCCTTTTGACAATTACCATAATCTTAATGTTTTCTACCCTTTAAGGGGAAATAATAATACAATAAAATGTCAAAAATCCCATAAATGGACAATTTTGGTTTTTTAAAACCATATACAACAAATTTTTTATAATATAATATTTTCATGAATTTTATATCCTTATGTAAATATTATTTATTATAAAATATCATTAATGAAATTTTTAATTATATCAATTTAATTTTAACATAAATGCATAATGAAAAATGGGATTTTGAATATAATTCAATAAAACTTCCCTAAATATTTCATATAGATCTATAAAGTTTTTGGGACGCATTAAATTATTCAAATCATATAAGTTTTTAATCATTTAATATAATTTATTTTATTTTTATAATAAATATAGAATTATTTTATCAGTGTTTCATATGAAATTAACGACATTATATAATTTCAAAAAATAATAAATAATTTTCTATAAGGAAATTAATTTCATTACACTAACAATAGAAACATTAATTCATTTATTAATTGATTTTCCCAATATTGGAAACATAAAAGATATTTAAAACAATGATATTGTTATTTTGAGACTTGCACTGATTTAAATATTATATAGGTCATTTTCTATGGAAAGTTCAAATAAAATAAATATTTTCAGTCCTAATGCGATAAGGATAAAATAAATTCTTTAAAAAGTAATTTAAATTAAAAATTATGGCCTTACCACTTTGTGTTATCCGATATTAAATTAATTTAACCTTTACGGATGTGATACGTTTTACCTAGATTAGTATTCATATTGAAAAAAACATGTCTATTAATCAAATATTAACCTAATAATTGAAAAAATTAAATTAATTTTATCTAATTAAATATATATAAATTGATGAAATTAATTATAATTTTTTTGAGGAAGATGAGTAAAATATTGTTTTTTAGAAAAATAGTTTTTTAATGATCAAGCCATATTTATTATTATAAAATCCATATTAAAAAATATTTGATGAATGTTAAAATATTTTATTGAATATATAAGATATAAATTTAATTAAAAAAATTCTCTGATAGTGATAAATTTAATTTATTTATAGAAAAAACATTGTCCACATAAAAATTGTTTTCCTGTAAAAACATCCCCTTCAATTTTTAAAAATATTGACTTTTATAATTATTTAATCACTAATGAATTCATTTTATACATTACAAAAACAAAAAATTTCATATTGTAGTTTTTCATATTTATACTATCTAGATTATAGGCCAAGTTATAATAATATTTTAACAGTATATCAAGGTTTGCCTAAAATCGATGTTGAGTGTAACACATGCTATTGATGAAATTAAATTTATTTGAAAAAAAATTTTAAAATATCGAAGTGTTACATGGTCATGTATAGAAAAACATTTAGGAATAAGTGGAACTATTATAAAGAGTTCCACTCATTTCATAAGATTAGAAAATTCCTTCTCAAATATTGTTCAATAATTCTTAGAATTTTAAATCACTATATTTTTTTAATGAATGTAAAATACTTAAAACCACTATAGTTTATTCTCAACAAGGGGTATATTCTTATATTGAGGCCAAAACATGAAAATATCTACATGTGTTGATATTTATTTTATTATTATAGTACATTTTTATATTATTTTCGATAGATCAAAAGATATTTATTCCTCTTAACCATGGTAGTGGTTTGGAAGAATGAGTATAAAATTTAAAAGTGTGTAACTATTAGTAAAATTAAGGTAAAATGATTCACCACCATTCTGAGTATCCCTAAAAATCCATTTCAGATCAATATATGGGAATTCCCCCTCACGGAAAATGGATCAATATTTGTTAAATAATGTAGTGGTGGGGATATAAGCTCTATTTATGCCTAAACTACTCAATTGAGTCATGTTTTATTAGTTTTTCACGATTTCCACTAAGGATAAACATTTTTCACAATTTTTTTCTTCACCACAATAACTTTTTTATATCTAGGTAATTCTTCTTATATTAAAAAATATAAAATGATACATAATATATAATTTGAACCTATTGATTCCAAATTTTTAATGATTTTTAATCAATTTTTAGAAGTGATTAATGTTTGTTAGAAATACTAGATGAATAATATATTAAACCAATTTTTATATAATATTATATGAATAATAAAATTTAAAACATGGTTTTCTAAATTAAAACAACAATTTCATAAAATTTTAAAATCATTCATAAAATACATATCTAATTATAGAAAAATATTTCACAAGATTTATAATTCATATTTATATATTAATAATTCTATATTAGATTTTTATTCAAAAAAATTAGCTTATTCTATATTTAACTAAAAAATAAATATTTTTTAGAAAAAATTCTTAATATAATTTGGCTATTATAAATCCAAAAAGATGTAAATTTTTTCAAATTCACTTCAAATGTTTTTAAATTTATTAATTTATTTTAAGACATAAATTTAAAATAAAACTATTTTTATTGAAAAAACTTTTTGGTATACAATATATTATTCATCTAAAAGAACATAAATTATTAATTAAACATTTGTTAGTTTTTTATTTGTATCAAAATATTTTCCACTTTAAAATATTGAAATTTTATATAATTAATTTCAGTAGTTTCATATGTTAATTAGTTGAGTAGATATTTGACGAGATAACTAAACATTCCTTTTTTTATTTTTGGAAAACCACTTTTTTTGAGAGGTCACCAAAACCTTCTATAAGATACAGATTCAATGATTCCAAATGATGTTCAAAGTTCAAAATATGGTTAATAGTGTCTATACCTACTAGTTCTATGACTACCATAAAATGATTTATATTTTTTTGTTTTGATGCTGTGAATAGGGGAATCCATCAAACACAATTTTTATTTATGGAGAACAAAAATATGAATCTTATGTTCTATCCCCTTAAAAAATCAATGCACTATATTTTATTACATATATTTAAATAAGTGAAAATAATTTTTTTTCTTTACATCCCCAGGTTCCCACATAACTTTATTAAAATTATGATATCTCTATATAACATATACAAAATAAGGGGTCTTATTCCATAGTACCCTATTTCTTCATTCCAAAATTTTTAATGGTTAATCCCTATATAGAAGACCATGTTATAAATTCCCAACTTTCATGTTCAGTGAATGATAATGTTTCTTTATGTACATACTAATATGAGATACATGAAAGAAATAATTCAATTTATAAAGGTTGTGAGTGAGTTTATGAAAAATCTACATCCCCAACATGATCAAAGATCTCAAATGAACTGTTATACCTAGCTATTAGCTTCCGATTTGTCAAATATATCATAACATGATATTAAGGATATCTTTTAATTCTCACCTTATCACCAACATAAAATAATAGATCTCATAGATTATTATATACATCACTATTTTGTTAAAATTATGTTTATTTAAATTTTCACTAGCTAGTTTTATATTTTCTGTCATTTCATGGACATGGTTATGGCCTATCAACTTATTCACTCTAAATTCATCGCATCATGTGGTATGATATATTTAATCCAATAAATAACCACATTATGTTGCATCCAAATTTTTATAATGGAAACTATTTTTACATATGGACTCAATGAGGGGGAGGAGTTTATCCGAAAATAATTAGAAATATATGAAGAAATATCTCAATAGATAATCTAGATATTGGATTTTCTTCTCAAACAGACCATCTATATATGGATGATATGTAGTACGGAAAATCATATCTATCTAAAATGTTTTAAAAGGCCTCTCTGTAATCTCAAGTTAAACCTTTAATCCTAATCAAAGACAATGGATAGTGGTACTACATGAAATTTTCCACTTGTATTATTTTTTCATGGTGAGATAGATTAGGTAGTAATGTAGTTGGATGGAAATAAAATGTACTGGATTTATAAGATGATTGAATAAAATATATATAATATTACATAATTACAATGTTTTGGGGAGTCCTGTAATGATTTCCATAGTGTTATTTTCCTATTTAAATACTATTACGGGTAATGGTATAAAAATTCCCTAAGTTTTTTGTGTGTTCAGGAATATCATGCTGATATACCAAGCATTGAGATATTTATTCTATAACCTCCTTCTTTTTATTTTCTCCCCAGAAGTTTTACATTAGATATCTATAAATATTTATAATTTATGGATGAATATATACATATATTGTATGGGGAACATCCTAATTTTCTCTCTTTATTCTGTTTTTGATGTGACACATATTCGGGTTTGAGACATTATAAATCTAACTTTATCTATGTTGAACTCCAAAATATTCGCAACCTTTTCTTTTGATCAAGATTATATTTTTGTGAATCTTTTAACTTGTTGTGAATGGATGGTTTCAAAATAAATTATTAATAATAGTATCATTATTACTCCATTATATCTTCATGAGTAATCCACTAAAAATATAATAGTATTGGGTATTTCTAATCCTCATCATGTATAGAGTATCATGATCTTTTCTTTTAAAATCTGAAACTACCTTAATTTCATTCCTTGGGTGGTAATGTATTCAGAATTTCTAGTCTTTTATTATATGCAAAAATATAATCTGGATCATGTTAAACTCTTTTTTTGTGGATATATGTTTCAAACATATTTGGGTAGTATAAATATAAATCATCACACCATTGAGATAATCTACTTAATAATTCCTACAACAATCATTGTCACATGCCCTAAATCATGAATTAAATAATTTTTATCACAAGATTTTAAATATCCTGATTGAATAACTACAAACATGGGGTGTTTATTTTTTTTATTACCTTGTATAATATAGCAGTTAAGTTAGGTATTCTCATAAATAGAAGTGTGAATAACACATTTTGGTCACTTTATTTTAAACTAGTTTATAATATTGATTAGATTTAATTTATAAAACATAGAAATATAAATTAGTTTAAATATTTTTATTTAAAACTAGTAGATTTGTTTTGTGATTGGAGTGGGTTTAGCTTGAATTATTTTAATGAAATCATGTTTTTAAACTATTCCCTATTATTATTTTAACTATGGGTGAGAGAGATATTCCAATATTTCATCCTTTCTCTCCCATGAAAAATCGGTGAATGTGAGAATAAAACAAATTGAAATATCACATTATTCACTACACTCATCTCTTTGATCATGTTAATACAGCTGGTCCTTTTTATTAGATAGGGATATCATTGAATGGGTATTTTTATTCTATAATATCCAAAAGCTCATGACGTAATTCTCAACATGTTTTGGCCATCACCAACTAGTCACCACCAATCCCTAATTTATTCAATCATATAAATATGTAAATTGGATGTGGGGAGATATTGATCACTCACAGAGTGAATTAAAATAAATATATTCTTATCATAACACTATTGGATTTGTTATTGAAATATAAAATTAGATTTAAAACCATAAATAAGATGTATAACAAAAAAAATTATTTATGTATTAAATCTAAAAAATAATATATGTATAGCCTCCACCTTTCTTGATTAATAAAAAAAGGTACCACTAAAGGGATGGAAAAATCAAATGGATTCGAGAGAGAAAATACCTTTCAAGATTGGAGAGAAAATAAAAGAAAATGAAAGGGAAAAAAGAATCACAATAGCAATGTTTTTTCTATGATGCATCCCCATCATCAATATATCCTATTTCCATCCCCAAATGATTTCTATTTATAAATATCACATGTAGCCTCATGGATCATATTTCGAAAATAAATGATTTTGATACAATACATGTGTTTATTGGTGGTCCTGGTGAAAAATATATGATATTTTTTTAATTTCTAAAAGATCTGCTAAATTTGGGACCATTATGTCGTTTCTCATTATGAATACTATTAAATACTTATTATGTATGGGGATGAACATCTAAAAAGTTTTTCAATGGCATAAATTCCTCTATGGATTATTTTTAGTAGTGTCACAACATGGCCAAATGTGTCACATAGTGACACATGACCAAATGTATCACAAAATGACACATGATGGCATCACCATGACTTCTCCTTTTTATTAAAATTATGTTTCATGTATTATATATCTTCAAGAATAACATCATGAATAGAATTAATAACAAGAATTGGTGTTTTCATCCATTGGTTCCTTAATTATACCTGGAACATCAGTTTTAAACATTGTACTTTATCTTCAAGTTATCACACTTCATAGGACATATTTTTTATGATAAAATTTCCAACTTTAATATTTTTTTCAATAATAAACTATATCCAACCACAAAACAGATAAATAATTCAATACCAGTATGTTAAATTATTTAATGTTTCAAAAAAATATGTTTATTATAAACAATTATAAAAATATGATTTTTTCAATTCCCCAAAACATAAAGCATTCTTTTACTCAAACATTTAATCTAAATATAATTAAAAGAGTAACAACATGTTATGAATATTTAAATTCAAATGAAATTAAAATTATATTCTTTTCAATGGGTTATCATCATTTCAATATCCACATTAAGAATTAGTTTAACTCTACAATTTTCAAATAAACTATTGAACACTAGTATCATAGTTTTTCCATTAGATAATAGTTGAACATTTCCCTATATTCATTTATATATCTTAATTAATTAAAATAAAATTAAAATATTCATGATTACCTCTCAACATATTATTTTATCACATAAATCATGACAAATAATCAATTATATTTACTATATTATCATTAGTACTTGATTTTTTCCATACGATTGTGAAGGAAATACATTCCTCACCGCATGAAGAAAAAAATCTCTTAAAATCATGAGGGAATTGAAAATAAGGTTTTGATAATTTTGAAGATTATGGTTGAATGGGATTTAGGTTTAAAATATTAAGGATACAAGAAGATGTTTATCTTAAAAGAATACAACATAATCTCTATGGCTAAAGTAAAATTAAATTATCTTCATTGAAAATAATAATTACTCCTCTCATGAACTCAATGTATGTTTATGATCGATGCATGTATAAAGAGAGAATTACACCATCATGAAAATTTCCCTATATTTTTATATGTTTTATAGAAATTTATTCTTTTTAAAAATATCATTTTAACAACCTAATCCCATACAAACAAATTATTATCAGTCTCACAATGGGGATTTTCATTTTTTCCAAAACCCAACCCATATTTTTGGATTTTCTAGGTATGGATAATGATAAGTAAAATAAATGCAAAATGATATTATTAAAATAACCAAAATAACACCCTTTAACATTTCAATACTATTTCATACAACCATTTAACCAATAATTAATTCATCTCCACACATAACCATTAACATATCTTTCCATATAAATTGATCAACATAGGAATAAATATAATTTTCTTGTAACATCACTCATTCCAAGAGAGGTTATTAATTTATTCAACTGTTTAAGACATAATTGATATAAAATGTACTCTCATGTATAATGTATTCACAATATGAATTTCCTCAATAAATTTAAGTGTTATTTTGTATTGTCATAACATTGAAAAGTTTCAATGCATGTTCTGGATTGTGGAATTCTCCATGATAAAACAAGTAATATGATCAGGATAATATAAATAATAATTGGCCTAAAAATTACATAAATATTGAAATATATGAATTTGTTATATTCACTCATGGAATGAGACAATAATAAAAAACCAATCCATATAAATTTTTCAAATTCAAATAATGAAATTCTTAGTGAAATTTAATTCACAAGAATCAAATAATTCCATCTAATCATGCATCCTAAATGAAATATAATTTTATAATATAATTATTCAATTATCAATTATACACAATAAATACTATTATCATAAAAATATAAAACATGGAATCATGATATATCTAAATCATTAATACCTTATAGAACAGTCATGTAAATAATGAAAAATAATTCTAGGCATTAAATTTTTTTTATATCAAAATTTATTTTAAAATATCTATATTTAATTCAAAAGAATTTAAATGTAAAAAATACACATACCAATTATGAATCAATTTGTGTTGTGAAAGTAATGTTCCCTTAGTTTTGTTTGGTATTATTTTCAGAACATGTAACAATTTCATAGCACTGTTTTTCATCATTTCTCATTATAAATTTATTTGTGCCTAAGATGAGTTCAATGATTTTAATGCATGATTCATTATTTAAATTCTGTAAATTTTTTCATTATTACATTTATTGCATTAATAAGCATAAATATGATACTTCATGCCTATTCAATAACAATAAAATAGGACTCATGAGAAGAGTATAAAATGGAAAAAATGTGGGTTTCCATCCATAATAATATTTTAACATCCTATGATCATTTAGAAATTACTTTATAAAAATTGATTAAATCCTAAACTCTATGGTTCTCTCCCTGAGACCTAATTTATGTAGTTTATGTGATGCATTCAAATTTTTTTCAAGTATGAAGATATAAAAATGAATTTTTGAATTTAATAAAATATAATAAAATGAAACAAACTAGTGGTTCTTTAATGACTATTAGGTTGATGGTGTGAAATTTTCCCCAATGTTAATTTCCATATTCCTTGTATAAAATGTTATACAAGTACAAATATTATTTTTTTCCATGCTTAAAACAACACTAGAAAAATAATTTATTTTTTCCATTGTGGATCATTTGTGCTCTATCCATATATTTGTTTCAAACTTGTTAAAATCGAAACCTCACTGTTATTAAGGTTGTTTGGACTCCTTAGAAAAATCATCTCTTCTATTGATTTAGAAGATTGACTATAATTTTTCTTAATACACATGTCTTTGGTTTGGTTATCACCTATGCATTATTAAATTAATAGGTCTACATTGAAATTGATTTTGTATCGATTTTCCTAGTTCGTGTGATCCTTTCTTTTCATTGGTATTATAATATCCACCACATACTATTTTAGGTGTAAAAAGAGTTTCTATAACCTTTTTTACCATATTTCATACAGTGAAACTTGTTGATTGTATCTCATCTAGTTCATCGTACATTATAGAAATTTCCATCCATATATATGTGACAATCTTCTCATGTTCATCTTTATCTAGTTTTTACTTCTAAATCTAAACATCCCATCATGGATATTCTTCAGTATTATCTATTAAACTATCAAATAATTCATATTTTATTTCTCCATCAAACATGTAATAAAAATTTCTAGATAATGGCTAACTAACCTAACATTTAGTGTTTTTGCTGAGAAAATGAACTTTTTAGGCTATGATTTATTAGAGCATAACTGAAAATTAAATTTACTATGTAACTAATTTCTTGTATATTTCATTTATTGAGTTACTTCCTGACAATAAATTCATTTATTCATTTATATTGATATTCTATTGACTATCTTCAAGATCTATTTTAATTGTTCTTTTCTGAATATTGATGTCGTTTTTCTATTTCATTAGGAATGGTCTCTCCGAATAGAAGGGTGAGGGTGATATAATCCTATATAAATTCTTTTATCATTATTACATGAAGGTTGGGAATAGTAGTCATGTGATATTCATAATTATTATTCTATAATATCAACTGAAAAATGGAGGATCTATTTATAAGCTAAGCCATTACTACGATATGATTCAATTTTATAATAAAAAAATATATAAATAAATAAAATGTAAATACCTTTATCAATTCACCAAATTCATATAACTCATCAATAAAATTAAAATATCTAATAGTGTAGTGAAAAAAGGATAACCATGGGTCATTCTATTTTTACGCAATTAGCATTGTCGTTGGAGCTAACATGCTTCTTCCACGGATAAGACACTAATTTGCATCCACTCAATATATTTGGATGCATTGATATTTCATAAATTTTTCATACTTCAAGATTATTAGTATTGATTATAAAATCATAAATGTTTCTCATCTTTTTGGTAGATATCATGCTTTTTTATTATCTTTTGATCTTCTTCAAAATTCGTCGACTGACATAATGGAGAATGTAATAGTGTCAGAATTCCTTTTTTTTCTTCCTTTTTTTTCTCTTTAGGGGTGTCATTATTTTTGTCTTCTAAGAGATATTCCTACCTCTTATGGAATATTATTCCCTTATTGTCTATTTATAGAATTCTTCTCTAAATTTTATTCATTTTTTTGCTCAGGTGGTAAGAGCTATTTTCCATTTTGTGTTGTAATCAAACTGATATTCTTTTTCGGGTTCTAAATCTATTTTAGATGAATGATTTCGTGGGTTATGATTTTATTTCTATTGGAATGGATGTTTTAGTGGGTATTGATTTATAAAATGGGGTCTATGCTATATTGATTGAAATTTTCACTGCTAAAATACAATAGTAAAACATTTTGTTCTTTGCACATTTGGGAACTATTCAGTTTTATGATGAGTACAAATTGACAAGCCACATACAGGATTCAAGCCTTGTTGTCCCTTAACATGGTTTATATTATGTGTCCTTACTAATATGGTGAGTTCATTAATTAATTTTCCAAATAAATATATTGAATAATATGTTCTTACTCAGGAATCTCCTCATTCCTCTACCTATTGTGCTAATTACTATGAATTCAGAGAATTATTCTAAATCAGTCTTTTGGAACCACCTAGAAATTTTTCAACATAGGTTCTTATAGATTAATCCTCTAGTATATTTCAGTCATTTTCAATTTTTCCTTTGTAAAATGACACAAGCATGTTGGGATCCTTCATTTGATAATGTGGTAAGTTCGAACAATGCTTTATGTTGAGTTTCGAGTAATCATAGATAATATCTTTAGTTGATTGATGTATAAAAAAATATCATTTATAATTTTTGTTCTTATGAATGTGGGGATTAATATCTACATGTAGCATCATTTCATATCTTGAAAATCATTGGTATCCCTTGGTTGTATATTATACAACCATTACCCAAATTCACCTTCAACTGGTGATGACTTCATTGGTGATCAAGTCAATGAAGAATTAATTTAAATGAAGCTGATCCTCAGCATGATTTGGAAAATATGGATACATTAAGAAACCAAAAGTTTAAGAAAATCATAAATTTTTATTCTCAATTCACGTCTAAAATATTCTCTGCTTCTTCAAAATCCATCATGGATAATGCTGATTTTCAACTTATTCATGACACGAATACAAGATCCTTGGTTGTTTCCCAAGTGGATATTTAGAAACCAATTAAAGGTAATATATTTATATATCCTGAAATTAAATTTATTATGGAATTGATATACAGGAAATCAATGAGTGAAAATATCAGGGTATGCTTCTTAAGGAAGGATCAAGGGATGCAGATGGGATGAGAACCTCAAGATCAAGGGGTGCGTATCCTGAAAAAATCAAAGAGAAGAATGTAGAAATATATCACTTTGAATGTACTAATTCCAAGACCCAACATTAAAAGATTTAATATCTTCATTCATGTATGGGTATATATAGATTTCATGGACACATAGGGAGAAGAGTTGACTAATGTGCAATTCGAGTGGATGAATGAAAACTAATTGAAAGTTTGAGGAGACTTATAAGTATATAGATTTAATACATTGTGTATATTAATTTTCTCTCCAAAACCTTATTTGGATCTTTTTTTCTTATTTTAAATTAAATATGCATTTCCTCTATTCTTTGAATAAATAGATAGGGAACATCATCCACTTGAATTGGTTATCAGGTTCTCTTCTTGGCCTAAATCTGAAGAAGAAGAACCCAAATTCATATATTTGGATTTTTGTGTCTTCTCCTACAAGTTAGTTAAATTTTGGAAGTACAAGAATTATATTAATATGAAATCTGAAATATTTATTCATAGAAGTCATAGAGAGTTGGATATTTTGATTATAAAACCAAGGTGGATAGATATCCCATAAGGTTTGGTTGGGATTTCATGCCATTTTGTAGGTTCTGTGTGAAAATTGAAAGGTCCCCTTGAATTTGATTCCTTGTCTCTTAAATGTTTATTTTAATTTTTTTCCTGAGTTGGGGTGCGGTTCTTTGAAATTTGGGATCAAAATCATTTAATTTTTCAGTTGAACATTGTTTTATTCATTGTTAATTTTTTAAGTTGTCAAGTGGAATTGCCTCCATTACAATAGCTCTATGATTGATTTAAAATTTTCATACAGAATGATAAAACATAGATTATTAATTGTAATATTAAAGTAGTTATTGATGGTAGTCTTCAAAAGATATGTTCATAGAAAATTAGTTTGGAAATTTATTATAAATTTGTGTTAAAATGGATTTAATTTATTTAGAAATTTGAAATTGAAATTGGTTAAAATTGATTGATTTAAAAATATTTTAGAATGATATTTTTTATACAGGGAATGAATAGACTTATTGTAATTCTATCATGATTTTCAATTATTTTTCAGTCTTGTTTTTATTATTCATAAGAGATAGATTTTGTAACCACTTCATTTCTCTCCCCTATCCAGATGGTGAATCTGAGTTTAACTCAACTGAAATATCATATTTTTCTACTCTCCTTCCTATGTTCATGTAAATGTAGTGGTTATATATTCTTAATGATAGAAATCCCGGATAATGTATTGTTATTCCATAACAACAAATATCTTTTGCTACATTTCCATTCATCTTCTAGATATCATTGAGAAATCATCACCCATCTATAATCTATTCTATCATATAAAATAGATAATTAGGATGAAGGAGATATAGATCCTTATCCAACTAGATTAAAATAAATATATTACAATCCTAACATAATTTCACTTGGTTTTGAAATGTTAAATGATAATTAAAACTAGAATGAAGATGAAATAAGGTATTTTATTTATATTGGCTAAAAAAACGAAAACAAAGAACATAGTTCCAACCTCCCCTTCCCAATCACTCACAAAAATACACCTCTTTTTATTTTTGAGTGGGGATACCACGCCAAAAATAAATGAAAATAAAATAAATGTAAATAAAATAAACAAGTAGAATAATAGCATGGTTTCGTCATCCAAAAGTTCCTTTTTACCAATCATTCCTTTATTTGTCCTTAAATAACTCTATTTATAGTGATATAACGTAGACATAGGGAATTATAATTTTCCAAAATGTGATTTTGGGAAAATCCTAGTGTAAATTGGTTGTACTGAGGTTCAAAAATAGTGTGTTCCACTTTAATTTTATTGGATATTATAATTTTTAGTCTGAAAATACTTTTCACATTGCAAATAACATTAATAACTTGTACTGTGTGGAGACTAATTTCTCATGGATTTTTTCAGAACATGAATTCCTGAATTTTTTATTTTTAGGAGTATCGCATCAAGAAAAAATGTGTCACTCCATGACACATGATTTCATCACCTATATTGATAATTTTACTTCATGTCATGGTTCACATCTATTATTTCATCATGTTTCATATATTAATTAGTATTAATGTTTTGAATTGGTGTCTTCTTGCTATTTTTCTCTATTCATCCTAGATATTTAGTATTAATCCATGGAATTTGTCCTTCCCATGTCACTTATCATAAGAAATATTTGTCTAGAAAAAATAAAATCCATTATGTTTGTTTCATTAAATCAATGTATCATACCATGAATCAAAAAAATGAAATTCATCAAAAAAAATTAATCATTTAATGTCCCTAAAAAACATTTTTTATTTAATAACAATCATGTAAAATATGCTTCTTTTAGTGAATCATATAAAATTATAAACATTTTTATTTTATGAACACACATACCATGAACTTCTTTGAAGAATCACAATATATTATAATCCCTCACATGCAATAGTGTAATAAATGTATATGAGTACGGAGAAACCTCTATGTTAGTTCCATAAAGAATTTTTCATATTTATCTATGTAATAAATATTTACTCCCCACCCTGTTAACAGTTTTAGAAAAATTGATAGTCGTTATATCATTTCACAAAGTGTCATCACTATCCCACTATCCCAAGAAAAAATGGATCAATTTTGAAATGGTTGATATAGGATATTATTTAATAACATTAGTTTTTTAATGAGCTACAGATATTCCATTTATTGTAATTATATACATTAGACTAACACCCTTTTCAGAATGAATAAATGTTTTATAAATTTTCCATACAACCTCTCCTTTTTTAAGGTCATTAACAAAATCCATAAAAGATATTCATGATCTTCCTTACACATTGAGTATATATGAATAAATTCAATAAATATATACAAAAAACTAATCCATGTAGTTCATAATGAATATATTAATTTGATTCGTGATGATGATAGGGGAATTATTCAATAGGAATGACATCATTATAAACACATAGTTTCCATACATCACATGGGATTCTATTTTTGTAAATATCAACCCTTTTAGCCATTAAAAAATGATATTCATATTGAAGGTCAATCTGTGGGAAGTTATATGTTGTTATGAGTTGATTGAATATATTATCAATACTGAGTACATGAATTTTATTCTTAATTTTGATCTTTCAAATCTAATTATAGTCAATTAAATGTCACATTTATCCATAATTCATCATTACAAGGAGGATGTGTGTTCCCCGTGGAGAATCACTAGTGAATATAAACCCATTATCCTCATTCTACACTAACCACTTCTATAATTCCACTAATTCAATGGGAGACATTCTATATAAACTCCATGAGATTATTAAATATCTATGTATAAGATCAATTGAGAACGAGGCCTCAACCTACTGAGAAAGACCAAGAAGATCATTTCAAAATAAATCAATATATTCACATATAATTGAAATTTCATCATTTTTGAATACATCTACAACCATTTAATTTAATAGTTCCTTATTATTGTGCATAATAAATGATATTATAGAATATTTTTCCAATGGAAGGTTATTATTATTTTTATACACGTGAATAGTAATGATCTAGAATGCTATATTATATCACCATCTCCTTAAAATTAATATTAACTCAATATAGGGATAGAAAGTCCTTATGAAAAATCATGTCAAATTCAATAAAGGATATAAGAATTAGATCTATATGTTGTGTCCCCCCATTATTCACAATCAGAGAATATATATATATATCTTATAAAAGATCATTAATCCACTAGGTGATTTCATAGATTGTCCAATATTTATCTCTTGAGGTGCTGATTCCACAATTTTAGAAAACAATTTTAATTTAAAAGAATATGATATACTATAATCATATAAATTTCATACATATATATAAGAAATAGTAAGTGTACCACACACCACAAACTTATCAAGAGAATACATAAGGGTGTTGATCTTAAAATATCCTTATACGTCCAAAAATACGGTAGGCTTTTGGTGTCTATTTTTACCTTTTTCCCGAGGTATATGGTATTAATTTTAATTTTATAAAAACACCATGACCTTGAATCATTGTAGCTCATGTAGATCATTTTCTGGGAGATTCTCCATCACTATCATGATGACCATCCTATTTAACTTTTATTGATAGTTTGGATCATGGTCTCTTATATTAAAATAGAAATAACACTTCTCTGGTCATTTAATTAAATTCCCGAAGTTCTTTCTCCAAAAAGTTTGGTATATATGGGGTTAAAATCCCCCAAAATTTGAATTTCCATTAGGGATCCCTTGGTATTCCATATTATTTTCTCCCTATTCTATATAATTATAATTCCTAGAGTCTTTATACATAACTAATTCATATCAAAAAAAATTTCCATATCATCAAAATTCTCATATGTCTATGTCCTTTTTATGACTAGGATTTAATCTACTGAAGAAATGATCAACTTTACATTCGGGTTCAAATATAAAACTAGAGGTGTATCTTGAAATTATCAAGTTTTTTTCTTTGTATGTCATAATGTTTTCATAATAATTTTTTTTCTAAACCTAATATTTCTCTCTCCATTTTTTTCAGGAGAGTTCTAGGAAAATACATGGTCATTAAAATTTTCATAAATTATTCCCATTCCATTTATTCTACTTTATGTAGCTTCATTGTATTCTTTATAATATTCCACCATTAATCAACCCATAATTCCAAATATTAAATATCTAAAACAACCTTATCATATTCTATTCATTATAGAATGGGAAATATTATTTTCATCACACTGATCTATTCATTAGAGATAAGTGGATTTGAAGATCCAATGAATGTGGATGGAAATTTCCATTAGAAATACTCAATATAAGGATTATCTATCTATGGTGTGTACATGGGATAAGTAAGGATCAAATTATTATACATAGATTGATATAGTTGAATGACTATTTATTTTAGGTCTTTTAATAAGTCTTCCCTTACATGGAGTAGTTTATTAGGGAAAAAACCGCATTATCCCTCAAAACCTTTGTTAACTTGATTACTTTTAGATCCATCCAATACTAAAATAAAAAAGGAGTTAACATGAGTAAAAAATATATCATAATAAGAAAAAATAACGTAAATGGAATTTGAAATCAAAATTTTTTATTCATTAACATTATAATGTTAGTATGTTAGGTGGTGATATTGCTGCCTCCAGTGATGGGTCGGATGGGCGGATGGTTGATGATAATGGTGCTAGGAATACTAAAGACACATCATTCCCATAAGAGAATATTGTTTCATCTAGTGGTGGTGGAAGTGATGAACTGATTGGGATGGTGAAAGACGGCATCAAGGAAAAGCTGGGGAAGGGGAACCAAGGTGCAGAACATGTTGTAGTTGGCCCAGATGGGGCTGATGTTATCCCCAGTGATCGATTGGATCGGACTGCAACTACAGACCCACCGATTCAATACACCGGTCAAAAGAAAAGAGATATTGGGGCACACCAGGTGACCAAGGAAACTCATACCATTATTTCCATTGGACAGAAGCAATGGCAGGGGTGGTCAGGGGAAGAAAGGAAAAAACAGGTATCTCTAGAAGGAAAAGGGGGGCCTCTGACAAGAGGCATGGCCAATAAAAAATGAAGATATTTTATTGTAATTGTCATGGGCTAGGAAATTCATGCACAGTTAGGGCCCTTCGACATTATCTTATGACCTACAAACGGATGTTAGTTAGCATTGATGAACCAAAATTCCTCTTTGAAAACTGGAAAAGATGAAAATGGGGTTCTCTGGGATACAAGTTGTTCTCTAATAATCAGTATGCATCTCACATTGACCACTTATGAGTGCTAAGGAATGATTACATTAAGATCACTTCCCATGTTAGTGGGCATCAAAGTGTCCTGGTAAAATGTACCTTTGATGGGTAGGACTTATCAGTATCTTTGGTTCATGCCTCCAACTCTTATATCAGAAGGATGGAGTTATGGGAGAAACTAAAAGCCACCTCTATGAGGATGGAGCAAAAATGGATTCTTATTGGTGACATCAATACAGTTCTGAATCCTGAGTAGAAAACTAGAAGAAACTTCAATAGGGTGGTTGATGGTGAATTTTATGAGTGCATTAACTATTGAAACCCGGAATAAGTTCCCATAGCTGGTTCAAATTTCACATGGTGCAGATACACGTGGGATGGGAAGTAAGCAAGTAATCTTGATAGATGCTTCATCTGTATTGATGATCATTTTACAGCTCATGGAGTTTTTGGATTCATGCTTCCTAAGCATTATTCTGACCACAATCCAATGGTTATTGATTTCAATACCCAGCTCACAATTTCATCCCCTATTCATTTTCAATTCAACAATGGATGGCTTGTGACTCCAGGATACAAGGATATTGTCTTGGAGGCATGGAATAATGAAGTCATTGGGAGTCCTCTCCAGATACTTTCTATGAAACAAAAACACCACAAGGGGTACTAATGGAATGGAGCAAAAAAATATTTTTAAAAAATTTATGAGGATATCAGGAAGTCATAGGAGGAGCTGGCCATGATTCAGATTTGCCATGAGCAGCACCCTACCTTATCCAAAGAGGAAATAACAGCCCATTATAGTCTTTATGATCTTTTAATGGTAATGGAATGATTGGTTAAAGATAAACTGAATGTGAATTGGTTATAGGATGGGGATAGGGACTCCAAGCTCTTCAACAGGTTACACAAGGAAAAGAAGTTGCGTATTGGGGATAGGGTGATCATTTTTAATGGGCACCTCTACAATGAAGAAAATGAGATTTCTCTCTTTGTTGTTAAAAACTTCAAGGGAATATATTCTGATAATGGGTAGTCAAGCATTCATTTCATGGTTGATAACATCATCCCTTTTATTTATTATCACTTGAATCAGCTTATAATTTTTTCCCCATTAAAGGAGGAGATTAGATCTGCTCTCTAATCTATCAATCTTGAGAGTTCCACTGGTACTAATAGATTCACTAATAAATTTTCCATGTTCTATTGGGACATTTTGTAGAATGATATTGTGTAGGGAATTAAGGATTTCTTCTCGCACTCATATTTTCCCCATGGAATGAATTATTGTTTCATCTCTCTCATCCCCAAGAAAGATAATGCTCTTGACATCAAGGATTTCAGGTCAGTTGCACTTGGTAACACAATACCCAAACTTATCAGTAAGGTTTTGGTGAACTGGATGAGTGGGTTGGTTAATGGAATAATTACTGGTAATCAATTTGGATTTATCCTTGGGAAGAGCATCAAAAATTTCCTCTTTATAGCCTTTAAGAGTGTTAATCTTATGATAAGGAAGGCAAAGAATGGGAAATTTTCCCTCAATATTGATATTTCTAAGGCTTTTGACACTCTTAAATGGATCTTCCTTCTTGATGTCCTTAGAAGGTATGGATTCTCTAATAATATCGTGAATCTTATCCGTATCATACTTGATTCTTCTAGGTTATCAATTCTTATCAATGGTTCCCTAAGGGTCTTCTTCCCTTGCACCATGGGGGTATAACAAGGTGATCTACTTTCTTGTCTGCTTTTGGCCAATGCAGAGGATTACCTAAGTAGGTGTATTAATGACCTTGACCATATGGGAGTTTATAAGTGGATTAGGGATGGTGTGAGTGAGCATGCCCCATCTCATGTATTGTATATTGATGACATCTTTCTCCTTGGTCAAGCTTCATGGAAAACTATTTACTCTATTAAAACCCTTTTTAGTCATTATAAGGAGGTCTCAGGCCAAGCCATTAGTTGGGACAAAACTTCTATTTTTTGGGAATGGAATTTCAGTTGGGAAAAGGAACAGAATTGTCAGGATTCTTGGGGGGAAGAGGGGATCCCTACCTTTACAACACCTTGGGGTCCCACTGTTTTGGGGAAATGTGAAAAGACAGTAGTTGGAAGGAATTTATGCGGGAATTGTACATCAGATGCCCAGTTGGAAAGGGAAACCTATGTCCCTGGATGGGAGGGTCTATCTTGTGAACTCAGTGATCACATCGATGTTTGTCTATTCCTTCTCTAGCTATCGATGGCCGAGAGGACTTCTCAAGGAACTTCAGATCATGGTACATAATTTCATATGGATGGGGTCACCACATGAGAGGAAGCTGATTTCAGTTTCATGGAATGGGTATATCAAGCCTATGGACATGGGGTACTAGGACTGAAGGATATTTGTATCGTTAATGATGGATTTATTAGGAAATTTACATGGAACCTACTTTCTCATGAAGCTGATGATGACTTTATTTCAAGCAGAATCACAAGGATGCTTTTAAATGGATACAATTATTATCTTGCCTCATCGGTTTGGGCCTCTATCAAGTAGGAATATGTTAGAATTATGAAGGATACCCGGTGGCTGGTTTGTAGGGATTCCACACTGAATTGTTGGAACACAAAGTGGCTCACATAGCCCCTTTGTGATCTAAATGTGCCACCAGAAGCAGCCCCTTGGTCTATTTCAGGTTTACTCTCACAGATGCAATCTTCTATTTTTTGTGTTCCTGTGTAGGTGGAGATTGAAATCAATAATTACATCTTTATAGAGCATGACACTTTGATCTAGATCCGTAGTAGAACTGGGGAATTCAATTGCAGGGATTACTATAAGAACCTATGTGGGGGTCAATCTCCTCCACCTTCATGGCGTATGAAATTCATACCTTAGTTTATTAGACCTTACCGATTTTCTTACATCTGGTGGATCTGAAAAAATAGAGTTCCCACAACTAAAGTTCTTAAGAAGACCGGTATTCAGAAGGCTTCCATGTGCTCCATCTGAAAAGCTGATGAGTATTCTGTTCAGCACATTTTTATGGGCTGTTGTCATGATAAACAATGGTGGTCACATACTGGTTTCTTGTTTGGGGTTGTTTTTGACACTTGTGGGTTGTTTCTGCAACTGCTATCCATTTCGTCTGAGGCCCAATTAGGTTAGCAGATTTCTAACATGTTTTTGGCTGCTATTTCTGCTATTATTGCAGCCATTTGGTATGCCCGGAATGCTGCAGTGTTCACTGGTGTTCACTCCACGGTTCAACATGGAATGTTAGCGGTTTATAAAGATGTTTAAGCTGATTCCCTTATGCAGGATGTCGCCATGTCTAAAATAGTTTATGATCTTTAAATTTTGAGAATTCTTGGTGTTTCAAGTTAGTCATGCAACCCTCATATGCTAAAGTATATTCGATTGATACAACCCATTGGGCCTTTCCTCATGGTAAATGTTGATGGGGCCACATTGGGTGCACCAAGCCTATCGGGTTGTGGGGGAGTGTTCTGAACCTATCGTGGGTTTGTAAAAGGATGATTCAACCATGCCATTGGAATTGGCACTACCCTTGATGTTGAACCTTGGGCAATGATCTATTCCATGAGGTACGCTGCCAAGTTTAATTGGAAATATATATGGATTGAGTCTGACTCTCAGACTGCGGTTCATACTTTGAGGACCAAGACACACCAGGTCCCTTTGTGTATGCTGCCTCAGTGAGTTGGTTTCCTTAGTGATATTTCTCAGAGGTGTGTGGACGTTTCACATGTCTTTTGGGAGGCTTATCAGGAGGTAGATGCACTGTCAAAGCGGGTGCTCACTGATCCTGGAGAGATGTTGTCTTTCACAACCCCAGACTGTTGTTCCCCATTGGTGGAGGTAGATAGGTGTGTTGTGATGCACACTCATTTATGTAATAACCCCTTTTATGCTTCATTCATTTCCTTTTTAATTTAATTTTAGTAGGACTGGCTTCCACCAGCTCATGGATTTTCTGGTATAATGTTATTATGTAATTAATTTTTTTCAATCTATATAATCATTGATTAAAATTTTGGTTTTTTTCCTAAACATCATAACCCAATTCTTCAGTGAAACTAAGAAATTAATTCATAAAAATAGTTCAAAAAATGCATGATATTCAAAAAAATAATCTTTAGTGAGAGTGTCAATACCAGTGTATAATAAGTCCTCTTTATTGTGAACCATGTCATAAAATTTCTAATACCTATCCTACCCTCCTCCAAGTTATTATCCCTCGGTAAAAATGTTTCTAAGCCTTCATCCAATTTATTGAATCTTGTGAAGTATATATTTACTATTAAGTACACATAATCATTACATTATAAATACTATATGATATCATTTTATACATTGAATCATATATAGGGTCTTGAAATAAGGTTCTATTACATTAATTCATAAAATATGTTCTCTAATCTCTAAAAAATAACTAATTGCTTTCCTATAATACCATATATAGTGACCCATGATAATCATACCTATATAATAAATATTTTAGATTATATAAACATTAAATTTCATAAATAAAAAATATTTGATGCATTGATCAGTTTAGTATCATTGTGGAATAGCTGTATAATCATCTTAATTTATAATATTTAATATCACTTCTCAATAGAGGATCCATATTAGGCCATATTATAGGATTATCATTAGAAAGACTCGTCCTCATAACTTGTAGAATGAAATCATAAGAAAGGGGGAGATAAAAGGATCATTATATGGTGAAAATTCATTTCATAATTGATGAGTTCATATGAATAAGGAAAAACATGAGCATTAGATAAATACGATAACATCTTAGGTGATAACCGTAAAACCTATGTGAGATTCAATATAAATAGAAAAATAACAGAAATTCCCAAATAATAAACATGGAATACTAACAGGTATAACATGGCTTAAAATCATTTAACATAATAATCGAATTACTATAGTATAAGATGAAAACGAATATAATCTTTTACCCATGTCACACAAATTCTCATTTAGAGACATTACATTCATGAGAAAGACCATGAGTGCATATTCTATTTAGAGACTAAAATGTACTTTAGAATACATATCTCACAAGATATAAATACACAACTGACATATTTGATGGTGATCTTGGACCCCACCATTCATCATCCATACTTACACACATCACATAAAAATAATTCACTATTTATATGATAATGAACCAATGGAAATAAAATTGGTTTCATAATATATTCAAATAGAAATAAATAAATTATTATAAAGAAACCAATGAATTAAATTGGGATTCACAAGTCATATAAATTAAAATAATTCACATTACATAATGATCCTATTGAACGAAAATGGGTTTCACAATACATCCAAATGGTATAAAATAACATCATAAATTAAATAAGTTGATATAAAAAACAAGATCCCCCAAAATAATAAAATAATAAAAGAAAATATATGTTAAAACATGAAATATTACTCAATTTGATATAAATAATTTTTATGGTTGATAAAAATGGAAACTAAATCATGAAAATAGTTTTCCCAAACATTCAGTATTCATCATAAAATAAATCATTGATAAAATAATTTATTTAAAATGTATCCTTTATTTTTAAGAAAAATGAAAATAAAAACATTAATAAAAATGTAATTTGTTAAAAAAACATTATTCCCTAAAAATAATGAGCTAAAATCTTTCAAAATTTAATGTATTGGAAAACAAAGTTCAATAATAATTATATAACATTATCAAAGGATTTTTTGATACCAAGTCCCTTACCTTTAGCCGTGATTTTTAAAAAAGTGATTTCACCTCCTATATGATAATGATAAACATCTTATTTTCCTTATTAAAAACCTTAAACATATAAATTCACAATTATACACTTCATTAATAGCAACTTTCTACTAGTATTGAAATTTTGTAATATCTTCTCAACATTAGGTGTTAATAATCTTGACACCTGTTAACAAGGTTTGTAAAAGAAATTTTGGTATTACTTTTGAATAAAAAATAATAATTTATAAGAAATAACATAAACTAAAATTTGTTTTTTAGAAATACTTATAATGTTATATTTCTGTTAAATTGGTATTTTATTCTTCTTTCATGAATACAAGAATAGTGATGAAATAGTTTCAGTTTATTTAAATATAATGATTTATTACCTTATAACCATCAATAATCATTGCATTATCTAAACATAACTACATTAATGATTTATATATTACTTATATTTGTAACACATACTACTAAAACATTAACTAAAACAATACATGTGTGAATAGTGAAGGAAAACAACATGTTTATTCATAGAGGGGATAGTTCACACAATGGATAATTCGTGTTTTCATTTTTCTTATTGGAAAATGGGAGGCTGGATAATGACAGAAACATAATTATAATAACATAAAACTATGATAATTAAAATAATTTTATAATGTTAAGATGGTGAACATAAATTTCAAAAAGAATACAAGAACATAATGAAATTTAAAAGAGAAATATATTTTAGTAACTTATACCGCACTTCCAAGATTATATCAAATAAACAGGGTATTATAACTTTAAGGAATGGTACAATGTTATGAAAAAAAACCATCATTAATGAAAATAAGAGTGGTTTGGAAAATGTTTTTAAGAGTTGGTGTGAAACAGAGTTGGGTTTTGTTTTAGTGGAAGTGATTATAGGAGTCCCCCCTTTATAAATGAAAATGAGTGAAATTTTTGTGAGTACTAAAAAATTATCAATAATAGAAAGTGACACTTAAGGAAAATGGGTTTAAAATTGAAGAATAATGGACTTTAGGGGATATAAGGTCTATAAAAACTTCATATTATAAACAGAAACATATTTTTAACTTGTTTAATCTATTACCTCTTAGATTACTCATTTTACATTATTTTGGTTTTCCTACTTCAACAAGTTTTTACATATGAAATTTCTATTAATTAAATAATGGTCCCTAATATATAATTTTTTCCTGGTGTTTGATATTTCTAAATCGATCTTGTTAGATTTAATTTTTTTAAGTCAAATAAATTTATTTTAAAATAACAAATGTAATATCTATGAAAATAATCTTTTCGAAAAATATAACACAAATTATAAAATTTCATATTTTGGTTTATAAATTAAAAACAAAATATTTTATTTTATAAAATCACTTATAAAATAAATATTCTTTCTTATGAAAATGTTTCATAAATTCTTCATTCATCTTTTTATATTAATAATGTCACAAATACATGTTATTTGTATAAACAATACTTTTCACTCTTCACCAAAACATAATGATTTATAGAAATATCTAAAAAAATTAATATAATATAGAGAGGATAAATCTATAATTTTTTAAAAAATTTCAAATTCACATCCTTAAATATGTCTAATTTAAATTTTATTTAAAACCATATAAGATATCGATAATTATCTTTTATTAGAAAATGACATTTTGTATAATATTTATTATTATTCCTATTAATTATAAATTAATATTTATAATTTTTAATCCATTATTTATATACAAAATCATTATTCTTTAAATGATTTCAATTGTATAAAATATATTTCTATTTCATAGAAGCAATAGTTGAATTGATATTTAATGTAATATTTATCTTTATTATATATTACTATATATTCATTATTTTATTACAACTTTTTATACCCAAAAATATATTTATACCTGATAGTGGTTTATATTTTTTTGGTTTCAATATTTCTAGTGGTGGTGTCCATCGAACACAATAGTTATTTATGTTTAAAAAACTCAGGTTATTACAATACACACTAGAACCTAATCATAATAAACCATAAATTTAGGAGAAGAAATAGAGAAACTATAAATATATTCAACAAATTTGTAAAAATAGTCTATAGAATAATAAGTGAATGAAGAGAAATGGGTTAATGATCCATGGGGAAATAAATATGTGACACTATTTCAGATGTACCAATTGGAGAAGAAATACCTTCCACTTTCATTCCCATAAATAATGAATAAATTCCAGAATATTCAAGAATGAAAACTTAAAAATGAAGTCCTAGAAATATTCAACTGTGTTTGGAATAATATTCCCCTTTTTATGTTTTAAGAAAATATCATGGTATAGTATGTTATTCAAGTAAATTTAAATAAAAAATAGGACAGTTGATGTGAATGAAAGGGTATGTTTATGAATAAATGTCTCAATATTAATCACAGTACAATTACACTAAAAATTTATAGATCCAAAGATATTCATTTTCTTGTAAACCATTTTTTATTTAAAATTTTCATAAGAATTTTGTGATATGAGATATTCTATTAATTTTATGAGTTTTTTTGTTTACTTATTTATAGATGGGATAATTAAAAACAACAAAGAATTGTGGTGTAACTTGAAAAGATATCAAAAACATTATAAGTATAAGTTTTACATTATGTTTTATTGAGAGTTAAAAGTATGATTTTTGAGAAGACTTTTATGTGTTGAAAAATAGTAAATATTGTAACACGCCAAAATTTTATGGTGTATCTATTTTATATATAACATCTTTGATACCTTATACCCAACAATAAGTTTAAAACAACGATATACTATTTAAAATGTGACCTTTATAACCTTGAATTTAAATTAGAGGGAATGAATAGTAACACACACTTTATGATATTTATATATTATATATTATAAAAAATATTTTTCCATTCATTCAAATGACTTTTATATATAGGAAATGAGAATAAATTCAATTTTACACACAATGAACTATATTTTTCTAATGGCAATTTTACCACCTTTAGATTGTGCACATATTTTAAAAATAAAATTTTAATTTTTTTAATTTATATTAATTAAAATAAAATTAATTTATAAATACATATGGTCAACATTATATTATGGTTAAATTTTGGAATTTTTACGAAAATATTTATTTTCTAGTGAATAGGAAAAAACCATTTTTATTAAACTCTCAATTTTATTATAATAAAATTGTTTTCATGATTTGAATGAGATATCATCTATGAAATTATTAATAAAATGTTGGTATAATTACAATGAATGTATAATACATTTATATCATATAATAAATAATAATTTTTTTAAAAATTATAAATAAAATGTATATATTTTTTTGAAAGAAAATTTTTTATTGGAATTTTTATAATGAATAGAAGGACTTAAAAGAAAATTTAATATTGCAAATTATATTCCTCAATTAATAATTTTATATCTTTTTATTTTTATAACGTTTTATTAGACATTAATTAAATTTTCAAATCGTTATTAAACCAATTATAATTTTAAAATAGTTATATTACAAATAAATAATTATTTCAATTTAAAAACAATTTTATAATGTTTTAAAATTTTATTTTCGTAATAAAGATGTGATTTTTTTATTCTACATGATGTAAAATTGTTAGGGTATGTTTTTGGGATTTTTCTAAAATATATAAAATTTTGGTAAATAGTGAAATACATTAATTTACGGTATTTAAAAATATAAGTAAATAAATGAATTATTGATTCATAGATGACATATGGATGAGTTAATCAGACATTTTATTGAACTAACATGCACTAGTTATTATATTTATTAATAAGATGTTACACTATTCATTTTCATGAGCCAAAATTATTATCAAATTTATTAAATAAAAAACACCCCTCTACTCCACTATAAATACCACCCTTCACCCGCACTTCTACTCACACATCTAAATCCATAATAATTTCTTATATTTATCCTATATACTCTAAAAAACATCTCCCTTACATATGGTTCCTTTTTGTCTCACAAAAAAATCATTTCCAAATCCCTTAATGAGGTTCTAAAGGAGGCCACTGTAAAGAGGTATAACCTTATCTCTCTATTTCTTTCAATTTATTGTCTATAATTATCGTTCCCAATCATATAATATCCAAAGTGTCATGATAAATCCAATATCTTTTATATAATATAGTTTTATTATTTTAATGGTATATCAACCATAAATTATCTTCTCTTCCCTTTTTTATTCTAAAAATGAGAGTATTGTCTATGAGGTGCCAATTTACCGCCTTTGTAGACAAAAAGTTTTCATTTTAAAGTTAAAACTTCAATGATGGTCATAAAACCATTTTTATGCTTACATATTACTTAAATATATTTAATAAAAAATATTTAATGTTTTCAAACTAGTATATATACATAATATTAATTAATAAAACAAAATTATTATGTGTTGATTGAAAAAAGTCCAAAATAATCTATATTGTTATCATTAAGAATTTATATAATTAATCATCCTTATATCTAGAAAAAAATTATAAATAAGTCCCATAAGTATTCAATATGTTCATTAATAACATATAATATCAATTTTTTATAACTAATTATTATTTACATGATCTTTAGTACTTGTATACCAGTGAATCAACCACCAAAACCAAGCAAATGATCACTATCGAATGATGAAATTGAATCTTATACCTCATAAGAAAGGGAATAAATTAAAATATAAAAATTATAATAAATAAAATAAATTTTTAATAGGTTATTTATTAAATTATTAATGAATTTAATTTCATTTTATAGGACATTAAGTAAAATTGTTTAACACTTTTTGACCTAAGATAATAGTTTCTCCTCAAATCTCTATTTTTCTTTCAGGTTACGCTTTATCTCTCCTTACCCTAATGTAATTATTCATTTTCTTTACACACATCTTATAAATTATGTCTAATTGTTCCATACACATGCATATATATTATATTATCTTTATTTGATGTTCAAATAGATGAATTAAAATTCCCCCTTTTCAATTATTCTCGATTAGTAGGTCCGGTTAGTGGGAACATCCCTATTTCTTACCCATATTCAAGTAAAATACATAATATTTTTACAGAAAATAATATTTTCATAGAATAAATAACTTTTTTCAAGAAAATATATTAATATTATTTTCTTGTTTTATACAAAAATTTATGACTTCATCCAATTTAAAGGCATATATATTTTCCCTCAAACAACACTTAAGTGGCCCAATTCTATGGTTTCTTAAATAAAATTTTTACATAATGGACATCATTTATGACTCAAACATAACTTTAGTATTAATCTTATTTATTTTATAGGATATACATGTTTATAATGATATTTTATAAAAAAATAAAATATTTTTTCTCCAAATGAACACTTCATAGAACAGTGAAAAAGATATTTCTCTCAAGAATTCGTTGATGATTTTATTAGAGTATTTTCATGTATTTAAACATCCTCTATTGAATGTTATGTTCAATTGGTATTTTTATGTTGTGATATTTAATACCATATTTTATCAAATGGTTTATTATTAGTTTGACTGTGGATGTTAAATCTCGATACCATTCAAAATATTACTCAGAATGGTTTGGGATTATGTTTACATATTGAGGAAATTTATTTGAATTTAATATGAATATTTTGTTTATGTATCACGCCATTAATATATGGAATTTATTGGACATAGTAAGTGATAAGTTAGGGCCCTCAATATACTTTCATTATATTAGTAGATCTCATTAAATAAAATAGACATCGACTTGGATGATGCATTACCTATTTATTTTATGATATGGATTTGGCCGAGTCCATAACAATTTATTTTCTAGTGTCTTTGATGAGTACTCAATGATATGTTTAATATGTCCATTATTATTAATTATATTATTATGATATTAGTAATTGATAATCTAGGTGATTATTCAACTAGTGTAATATCCATGGCAATGTTTCATTATCTTATGATAATTTATATTGAATAATTTAATCATCTGCTATTCCACCCAAATTATGCTCATGATTTTGTTTTAATGGGATTTTTTCTTATTTATGTTTATTTATGTTAGCTACCATTTTATTTATTAGCCTTTGTGAGCATCTTATATCACCCCTTTAACATTTTTCATTTTCCCCTAGGATTTGAAGATGTATATTATGAATAATTTATAGCGATAATATAAGAGTTTATGGGTTTTTCAAATGGTATTTCAATATTGTTTTTTTTCAAAGTGGTAATGATAAAATTATGTTTCAATCTAGTTTTCCCAATACAGTAAACTATTAGTTCATTTTTATGTGGTCTCTTCTTCATAGTTCCAATGTAATTATGTAATCCATCGACTCTATGTTACTGTGGTCGAGGGTTATTACAGTTGGTATTATAGAATTTTTACAAAAATGTTAGAAATGAGATTTAGGAAATCATGAATTATATAATATATCCCTAAAATAGACATATAGGATAACTATTGAATAACGACCCAAAAAATGTTTATGATTTTATTTACAGAAAAAAATTCAATTTATGTGTATTTCACTACTTTTGGGATTATAAATTATGTTTCTTAATTATATGATCTAATATAGTTTATGTTTACATTTAAAAATTTATCCTAGTGTAATTTATGGGAACTTTATCAACTCATTTATAACATGTAGAGATTTCCCTCCAATATAAGCCAGTTATGCTGGAGCTGGGGGTGGATCTGAAGACGAACAATTTATAACTATATTGGGATAATTTACTAAGGTTATTTTAAATAACTTTAAATATATAGAGAATATTGATCAATAATGTGGTGTAATAATGTTATACTTCTTCATGAGACAACCAACTCCATTATTAAATGGGTATATATACCCATTTGTAGCTCAACAATGGATATGTTCCCAAGAAAAGATATTTATCTTTTTGGGAAGTAGTGAAAGGGAGAACGTTATCAGGGCAGTTTATTATCTCTCAACAGATGCGGATTAATGGTGGATGCTGATTTAAAAATAATATATGAAAAAGGAATGAAGAAATGGAATGGATTGATTTTAAAGAAATTTTCATCAAAATTAATTCCTTGAGAAAAAAAGTGTTTATCAAGATACAATTCCTAAGTCTGATACAAAAAAGACCATTAAAACATTTTTATCTAAGAATCAAACTTTACAAGGTTTACAAGGCATTACATGTATTATATATGTGATTCAAAGAGAAATAATGTCCATTTCTTTTATGGTATTAAACAAATTCTCCGAATAGAACTATTCTCCCAAAAAATTTCATCATATGAGGATACAGTATCTTATGCCATCAAGATAGAGAAATATTTCTTCATTTTTTATGGTTCTGAAAGTAAATAAATGGAGAAGAGGATAGAAGATCAAAAAAAAGATAAAGGTAAGAAAATAAAGAGGTATTTTTTCACATGTAATAATTGAGGAACGATGACCTTTATTATGGTAAATATATTTAGCTAATAATAGAAAAAATGTTTATAGGATAGTATTAGTGACCAAGAATGTGTCAAGTGATTTGATGGTTTTTATTATCTTTACTAGAATTATTATATGTTTGTATTTAAAGAATATATTCATCAATATGAGATTTAAATCATGGAAGCATGCATGTTTTCATAAAGGTTTAAAGGAGATTGATGTAGTCATGTATTGTGGCAATATGAACTATATTATTTGGGATAGAATTATTTTAAGTTGATTTTGGGAATTTAATTACCATCCTTCTAAATATTTTTTTCAGTGAATTTTGATAGGAAAATTTTGGATAAGACATAATGATACCTACTTATGGAATGGATTATGGATATTAGTGATTCTGATTAAATTATGATTTACCACATTAGATATTCACTTTAAAATAAATTGGTTTCATTAACAAATTAATGTCTTATTAAATAACTTGTGGATATTATGATTCAGAAAATTTCTTCCGGCATTGAAATTTATGTTCATTATCCATCTATAGAATTATGAAATGAAGTGGAGATTGATTTAAGAACAACTGAAAGATGATATTATGAAATGCAAATGAATCATGTGTGTTTATATAATAAATTTATATTCTAGATAGTATATTAATTCCTAAACTATAGGAAAATTATATTGGAAGAAAATATTTCATCCGTTTACTTTTCATTTTTGAGAAATCAATGTTATTTTAAAATATCACAAATTTATGGATTTATGAGGGTCATATTTCTATTGACTTTGTCCTCAATCACACCCCATTTGATTATGATAGTTAGATTTGTCTTCCATTTAATGGTTTCTAATTTTCACTAATGTTATTCTATTCGAAAGTGGGGTTTAATCTTCTCATTCACAATTTGTATTCCCTTTTATTAAGGGGGTGTTTTATTAACTGTATTTTCAATGTGGGTTTCCAAAAAAGTAATTTTAAAGTACCAACCATTGAATTTGAATTAAAATATCAAATAATGTAGATGAAATTTATTAAAGGAGGGGATAATGTATCAGTCCAATATTTTATGGTGAGTCTTTATTATATTTAACATCTCCAATATCTTACACGCAAAACTGACTTTAAAACAATGATATACTATTTAAAATGTAATGACCATAACCTTTGATTTAAATTGATAAGAATAAATATTATTATTCAAATTATGAAATATTAGTATTATATATTAAAAAAATTCATATTCATCTAAATCTTTTATGGGTATAAGATAAGAATTCATTCAAATTTACACATAAAGAACAATATTTTTCTAAAGGTAGTTTTATAACCTGTTAATAGGGAATTTTTCTTATTTAAATTGTGAATCATTTTTAAATTATATTTGATAAGGATAACTTAATTTTTAAATGGTGAATTTCAAAATTTTCTTAATGTGAAATCTTTGTATTTGGGTGAAAAAATATTTTTTCCAGTGAAGAGTGAAAAATACCCATTATATTGAATTTCCCATTTAATTATATTAAAAGTATAATTATGATATGAATTAGATCCCAAAAAAGATATTATAACTAATATTTAGGTATCTTATGAAGGAAATTTTAATATATTTATATCATGGGAAATGTATATAGATGTTTTAAAAATAATAAATTAAGTGTTCGTATATTTGTGAAACATAAATGTTTATTTACATTTTTTAATTAATGTAATTTTGTTAAATATTTTTTTCTTCATAAAATATATTAATAAATAAATAATTTTTTTTATTATAAGATAAATTTTTGGGAACTTAATTAAACTTTCATAGTGTTTTAAAACCAGTTATAATTTTAAAATCGTAATTTTTTGTGTGAATGATAATTATAATAATAAAATAAATTTAACATATGTTTAAATTTGTTTTCATAAATTTGATTCCAATTTTATTTTCTACACATTGAAAAATGGATATGGGTAATTTCTGAAATTTTTCTAAAATATTTTAAATTTTGGTGAATAGTGAAATATGACAATTTCCGGTATTTAACATTATAAGTATGTAAATGAACTACTGAGTTATGATTGATGTGTAGATGAGGCAAGAACCCATTTGTTCGAACTGAAATGTAAAATTTACTTTATTTAGTCACAAGAACCATCACTATTCATATTCTTGAGCTAAAATAATATTGAAATGAATTAAATAATCAAAAAACACCCCTCTTCCACTATAAATACTACCACTCACCACCCATTCTCCTCAAACCTCTAAAGACTTAAAGCATGATTATATTCTACCCATTTACAATCCCAAACCACCTCTAATGTTATTTTCTTCCTCATCACAACAAAATACCATTTCCATGTCCCTTACAATGGTTCTCAAGGAGGAGACACTCAAGAGGTAAAACCTTCTCTCTCTTTAAATTTCTTTTCATTTCTTATCCTTCAATCACCTACGCTATCAAAAGTTACATGATAAATAAATTATATTTTATATAGTATAATTTTATTTTTTAAATTTTATATAAAATATTAATTATATTATCTTCCCTTTTTTTATAAAAATGAAAACATTATCCGTAAGTTGTAGATTTATCTTCTTCATGGATGAATTGTTTCTATTTTTCAATTGTGCCTTCATGGCATGTCATAAAACTTTTTTTTGATAAAATAGCTTATTATATATGTAATAAAACTTATATAATTTTCTAACACTAGTATATATACATAATTTGAATTTATATGGAAACAAAGTTTGCAATGAAGGAAAAAAATGCCACAATAATATAAATGGATACCAATAAGGTTTTATCTAATGAATAATATGAATATCATGAAAAATATTCATATAATACCATTAAATATCATTTATGTTCATTAATAATATATAATTTCAATTCTATATATCTATTTAAAATTTAAATGATCTCTCATACATGTATACAGGTGAACCAATAATGAAAGCCAAGGAAACAAACACTCCCAAATGATGAAATTGAAACTTATAACCTATCAAATTTGGAAAAAATGAACATAATAAAATTATAATAAATAAAATTAGAGTTTAATAGGTTTGGAATTAAATTTTTAATGACTGAAATTTCAATATATAGGACGTTAAGTAAAACTTACAAACACATTCAGATATAAGGCAAGGGTTCCTCCCAAAATCTTCATTTTTAGTTCATGTTACACTTTCTCTCTATTTATCCTAATGTAATTATTATTTATTTTAATATAATTCTTATAAATTTTGATTATATGTTCTATTATGATGTATCTAGAGTAGTTCGACATTATTTTATTGGGGAAATTCATGTTTTATAAGGTTTAATTTTAAATTCATTCCGATTAGCAAGCCCGATTAATGGGAACATACCAATTTCTAACCAATTTTCATATACCATATTTAATCTATTTTAAGACACCATTTTTTTTATAAAATAATTTTTTTTCATGAAAAACTATCTTGGTTCATTTCTAGTTTTATTTGAAAATTTTTTACTTTTCCCTTTTTAATTTTTTTTTATATTTTACCGTAAACTATACTAAAGTGGCCCAATAACAATGTTTTTAAAACCCCCTTTTTTACATGATGGATGTCATTTATGCATAATACATAATTTAATTGTCAATAAATTTCCTTGCCAATGATATAATTTATTTACAATATTATTTTATAAAAAGTACAAATGATTCATTTTCCAAAATAATTATTCATTGAAATAAAAAAACAGTACTTCTCTCAAGAATTCCTCGATCATTTTACTAGAGTATTTTCACATATTCCAACACCATATATTGAATCATATGATAAATTGATATTTTTATTTATGATATCATCTAAAATATTTTATCAAATTGTTTATGAATAGTTGAACTATGGTTGTTAAATCTATATACCGTTCACCATATTACATTTAATGGTATGTTATTATATTTACTGGCTAGGAAATGTTATTTAAATTCTATACATATATGTTTTTAATGATTCAATCCATTCATTTGAAAAATTAATTATACATAATAATTTGTGGGTGGGTCCATCTATATCCCCTATATTCATTAGTAAGCCTCATGAGTGAAAACATATTTGGCATTAGCTGAGGCCTTGCCCATTTATTTTATGATATGGATTTGGTTGAGGCCTTAAAAATTTATTTTTATATTTCATGGTCATGGCCTCAAGGGTATGTTTCAGATATCCATTATTATTGTTTCTATCTTTATGATAATATAAATTTATAATCCATGTTTTTATTGGAGTAGTGTAATATCTAGGGTTATTTTTCATTCTCAAATGATTATTCACAAGGAATTATTTAATCGGATTTTATTCCTACCATATTATTCTCAAGATTATGTTTTAATGGAATTTTTTCTTTTTTATGTTTTATTTATGAAAGATTCCATAATAATAATTACCCTTACCAATCATCTGATATCACCCCTTTATAATGATATATTTTTATACAGTATTTGAAATAAGTATATTATGAATTAATTGTAAGGATAATATAGAAGATTATGGATGTTTCTAGTATAGTTTTTATGTTGTGTTTCCATTTATAGTTGTAATGTAATAATTATTTTTGTATCATGTTTTCCAAATATACATAACTATTAAATACTTTGGGGTGTGATCTATTGTTTATACTAATATTGAAATTAAGTAAGGCACTGAATCCGGGTACTCGGGTCAAGATCTTTACAATGATAGACACCCAACCAACCCAAACACTATTATTTTGAGATCATTCTTTAAGATAACAATAAAATCGTAAATTAACATAAAAAATCCCTTTGCAAGGAGCTTGAAGAAAACATGATCCTCTACAACATTTTATAATCCACAAGGAACTCATCATAAGACCATTCACTTCCAACAATTTCCAATATTTATGTTGTTAATCCAATTAAATTTCCATGTATGATATAAGAATTTTATATTTCAGGAGAAATTTTAATTATTCAACATCACATGGATAATGATTTCATCTATAATTATATTATTTTTTATCCAATTATAAGAATATGTTGATTTTTATCTTCTTGAATAATATGATTATTTCGTAGTTGGAGAAAAAGTTTATGTGTCATATTTTGTATATGAAATGAATTCTTTATAGGAATGTAACCCTAATATAATTTCAGATTTTGAATAAACTCAAAATCGTGAATTAAAATTACCACGAACTAATTTGATATTTCTATATCTCATGAATAGAGAGAAAATTATATTGATAATTTCTAATAATTTGTCAAAAAATTCGATACATATTACGTATCAACAAAGTAATCGAAGTCCAAACATGGTGGATTTTTTAAGAATGATATAAGTAATATATTATAAGAATAATTCTTCTATCCAATTTTGATACCGTCAATGTGTATGACCCATTAACATATATCCCTAGAAAACTGGACATAGCATTTTGAAAAATGTCTAAAATGAGTTAAACCCTTTGGGAATTCAAAATAGATGAATATTAAATATAAAATATATAATTTTGAATCAGGTGACTTAGAAATATCATATCCCCATACTATTCATTTATAAAATGATGGGTAAATAGGAAGAGATAACACATTATTGTATTTTTTGATGGGTTTTAGTATATTTTCATCTACCTGTTTCCTAAGAGAACCATGTGAACACTAATGTTTCATCTATATTTCACACCAATTATTATATATGTTTGAAATATTTATTCTATAATTCCCCATGTACATTTCAAGTATTCATTTCTTATCTTATTCCAAACCACAATGAGAAATTCTTTGAGGTATTTTGGGATGGATTTACTATTATATAGATTTAGTCGATAATTTTTTAAAAAATATAGATAATTATTTGAATATTTATTGTAAAATAACATTTTTGTTATGTTTTGAATGATTCATTTTATTTTGGAAATTATTATAGTCCATGGTAATTTCATTTTAAAAAAATTAATTAAGGTGTTTAAGTATTAAGTTGAAGTGATAAATTATTTTAATGACTCAACTAGTGTAAAACATATTATGTCTTTTTTTGAACATATTATTTTTAAAAGAGGTTCATAAATTAATTTATTATAATTTATTAACTTTTTTATATTTTACTCTTTTAATTTTATTAATTTGATTTTATAGTGGCATTTAGGAAAGTATTTGATGCGTTTAAAAGAGGATTTATCACACCACTAGGGACATACCCACCCAAATATCTGAACCCTTTTGAGATACATTGATATACATCTGAATAAATATGGGTGCAGCCCTGTCATAAAACATTGAATGGAAATGTACATCCATGTTATATACATCAAGGGAACTAAATTATTACCTTTTCATCAATATAAAACATAAAATTAATTTTTTCTATATTTATTAGTTTAGGGAAATTTAGATCTTATTTATTAGAAATAGTGTTAAATTTTTTATTATGAAACCCTTTGATAAAAAGTATAGAAAGATGATTCAAATCCCAAAATTATCATATTGATGATGATACACTAATATTTCCACCTGGAGATTAAGGATAAAAGGGATTTAATAACAAACTCGATGATCACAAGAGAAGATTACCCAACACTAAAGAATAATAAATTCTAGTCAAAGACCAATTGGATAAACACATTCTAGAATACCTTTTATAAATGATTGAATGATAGGTTAATGAGTATATAATCATGTACAATTATTTAGTAACCCCTCATGTTCCAGCTCAATTGAATCCCCAAAAAATCCAATGTCTCTTATGATTCACAATTTTACCTTTTGGAATATCTTTATATATGGATAATATATAATAAATATATGGTAATATTATTCTTACATAGGTGATAAATCATATATTTTTTTAATTTTTCTATACTCTCCCTATTAGAGGCTACTTTGGTCCTAAAAGGATAGTGGAAAATGTTTTAAAAATTGGAATTTATTAGAAAAATATTGTTTAAATTTGCAATTCATATTGTAAAAAATATGAAAATTTTTTATTCACTAGAAACTTATCAAAGGGAAAATAAATGTACCAAGACTAGTATGGTTTTGAGAAAATTATAATTCTTGGTTAATATAATTTATGAGACCCTTTCCAATAACATTTGGAAACTATTAAAATCTTTTAACTATTTAATACATTTCAAAATGGTTGGAAAATATTTACACCAATGCATATAATGATCATGTTGTTTATTATTTTGTTATAGATAACATATTCTATTGGTTTAGAGTTCAAAGACATATCATATATTCTCAAGGGACCCATTTATGCAATAGAATCATAGATTCATTGATAAAGATATTTTGAGTGAATCCAAAAATATCCATAACCTACCATCCCTACACCAATGTAGAAGATGAAGTTTCTAACAAATAGATCAAATTGATATTAGAGAAAATTTTGAAACTAATCAAAAAATAATAGATATTACTCTTATAAGACACATTATATGCTTATAAGAAATCCTATATAAGTATTATTAGAATACATCCATACGAGGAGATTTATGGAAAGTGGTACCACCAACATATAGAGTAGGATAATTACAAATATTGGGTAGATAGAGATATGAATTTGGACATGGAAAATTCTAGAAATGAAACAAATTATAGATATAATATTTGGATTAAATTAGAATAGGATATTTTTTGAATTTAGGAATTTACAAAGAATGAAATGTAGTGGATCATGAAAATGCCATAAAAAAAACAACCATCAACGTGACTAAGTTCTTATCAAAAAATGCAGGCTCAAGTTCATTCTAGGAAAATTTCATTGAAAATGGGATGGTAAATTTAATTTCATACTTATATATACATTTTATTTGTTTTACAAATTGAAAATAAATAGAAAAACCATATTTATGATTAATGGGATAAATCTAATAAAATTTTAATGAATATATCCTCTAGAAGTGGTGGGGGAGATCACACTCCTTCAACCTATTTATTAATGAGGGACCATCAGGTTATACCTATAATTAATACTAAATTTATTGATGTGAATCTATTTAAACATATTTTACCAAAAAACATCATTATAATTAATTGTGAAAACCATATCACTTTTTCATTGGGGAGAAAACTTTTATAGTTTAGGACATTCAATTTTATTCCCTTATTAAAATTTTAATATTTTTTCAAATATTTTATGAGTTACATATTATAATTTGTGTGAATATTAAAACCAGAATAACATAATTTAAATACACTTATGATCCTGGAATATATTCCAATGTTTCGGAACATTTTTGACATATCTTATATCCCTATATGAATACTTAAATGGAATTGTTTTCAAATTATATATATGGTAATTGCATGAAAAATGAAACTTATTTTTAAATATAAAGTCCTAACATATTGTTTTACATCTCAATAACATACCTTAAAGACTTGTGATCCAATATTAAAAACATCATTGAAATTCCATTTCTCTTTATAGAACCTAGATATGGTTGAATGAAAATAATTTTATGAGTTATCTTGTCAAAACCATAGCACATTGAGAATATAATGCAATAAATTATTAAAGAAATATTTTTATTTTAAATCCCCTTTTCTATAACCTAATTTTTGAATCCTTCTTTGAAATTTGACTGTGTATGCCTTTTAATTGATGAATATAATTTTTACAAAAAAACATTACAATCTAAAAATCCTGACCTCTATTGTACTTATAGATTATGGCTGATCTATATAAAAACATATGTACAAAATGATTAAACAAAATAATATAAAATAATGTTTTGCTATTGAAGAATTTTTTTATAAGATATGAATGAATCAAAAAAAAATCTATGTGTTTTGAAAATCCAAAAATAGTGGTATTGGGAATGGTATAATCTTTGGTGGACATACCAATTGTTTGGGTGAAAACCAGAGAATGGCCCCGTGTGTTGTGGATGATGAAATCTTTAGGTACACCAAATTCATGACATGAAAGTGGTATTCACACTATGAAAGGATACATGGGGAGGGGGGGTCAGTCTTTGAAGAAGGATAGACAAGGGATATAGTGAAAAAGAACAAATTTTATGGCATGGCCATTTGTGTCATTTGATGACACATGTTGAGTTATAAGTTTCTATTAAATTTAAAGGTCCATTAGTCAGCGTTTTTTCTCTATATGAATTAGGCACATAGGTGTCTCTTGACTAGATCTCCTCCACTACCGTTCTCATCTATTTTGGAATATTATTGTGGTTTTACAATGGAATTAGAGGTAATTTTTTTCATCCAACTTCCATTATCCATGTTTCCCCTTTCTATTTATGATTCTAGTTTGAAGTTGTTTTGGTTTTATATTGATTCCACTTGAACATATTAAAATCATATCTTTGTGATATGGATTTCACACAAGAATTATATTGGAGAACCTGTGATTAGGTTCAAAAAAACAACATGTCTTTTTTTCCTAGGTACATATCTGATTAATTTTTTCACGGTATATATATATGAATTGAATTATAGTCCCATTGAATTAGAAATATAAACACGGTATTTTTAATGTTTTAAGATCATGTTCTTGTTGAGAGTTGACGGAAACACATTTCAAGTGGTTTCATCATGATGGGATGATCCTATGGGGTTTAATAAATTATTCTGATTCTAATTAATTGAATAAATTCATAATAAAATGTTATAATTAATTAAATATTATCTATATTCATGATTTATTGCCTGGTAAGTATATGTAGTGGTTGTTTTACTGGGATGAGACATAGTATATCTTTTGGGATTTACATAAAAAGGATAAGTGAATTCTATTTGGGGAAGATATTTCATGTCTTTTTCTATAGTTTCAGGAATAATTTTTATGATTCATATCGTATAGGGTCATTCCACTTGTGGTGATGACATGTATATGTTAAATAAAATTACATTTAATTAAATTAATTATTTTATAAATAAATGAAAGGTTTTATAAATATAGTAAAATTTTATAATTCAATTCCTTGGGATATAGAGAGTCCCATGGTCCATGTTAGGCCCATGTGCATTATTGACATTGTGGCCCTCTGTTAGGTTCCCTTGAGATTAGTTGAAGCTAGTATGTCATATTGTTATCTACACAACACAATGGAACTATTCCATATAATAGTCTTGGGTTAGATAAGAAAACAGACCTAAAAAACCCTTGATTGTTTTATATGGTCAATGCGCTATCTCTCTTGACCGTTTATAGTATGATTTAACTTGGGAGTTTTTTGTGACATTGTTTGATACAGATATTTCAGTGGATTGTGATGAACTCGGATTTATAAGTGATGACCTACGACATGAATGTTAATGAGGAGCCCTTGTGGGGTTCTTTTTTATTTTGGGGTGATCTATGGGATATCAATTAGAGAACTAGATACAAACTAACCCAGATGAGAGGGTGTGGCTGGTCTGTTGGAGTTTCTATTCCTAAAAAAACTACATTAATTTTGGATTAAATTTAAATTCATTGTTTTGAATATTAATATAATATTTTATTACATATTTTTCATTATTTTTCATGACGTTGAGGTAATAATGTCATAGGGTATTTTTCATATTATCAATGTCATAATATTTCATTTTATGAGGAAAATAATGAAATGAAATGATGATATTATTCAAAATAGTAATTTGGTCAAATAACAGTCTATGATGTGTAATATAATATGCTGACTGTCCGGTGTGACTACTCGTAAGAATACGAGACTTCTTGTCATAGTGTTTACACGTGGTAATCTCTTAGATAGGATACTATAAGAATTATCATTCTAGTAAAAATTCAATATGTTTTTGTTTCATTATATATTCCTATAATAAAGAATGTGTTACAATCTTAGGACTTTATCATGATCATTATTTCATATCATAAATTAAGGAATTAGATTTACTGATCAAAATATTGAGGCTATATGATCATGAGAATTGGGTTATGTTGGCTGTTTATGAATGACATATTGTTAATGGATAATTTGATTTAATATTTCCCTCAATTTCTTTATGGGAATTGATATTTCAAACCACTAACTCAAATGGAACCATGACCTTAAATTCCATGGACATGGTGTAACAACATGTTTATTTTAGAAATTCAATGAAAAATCTATCTAGAATATTAGTTGATGTAACATATATGAACCAAAAGGGATAAGACATTGTAATAAAGGGATATTGTTAAAAAATAAGAATTAGTATGTGGTTGTTGATGGAATAATATTATGTTCTTCCTCTCAGGTACCATAACCCATTAATAGAATGTAATCTTGGAATCTTGGGATGCCCACATTAGGCCAAGGATAAATAATTGAAGAGGGACACACACTATGTTTTCTCATTATACATTATTAAATTTTATATTTATTTAATTAATGGAATAAATGCTATTCTCAAGACTAAAGAATAATTTTATTCATGTTTTACTAATTGTAAATATTAAATAAATATTAATTCTCTAGACTTTATACAACCTATTTATTTTATTTATTGATTAATTATTACATATTTTTTCCTTAGAGTGCCAAAAAAAATTTTATATGAATAAATTATTTAATTAAATATTTATACTTTTATTTGATAAATTCATAGGAAGACAAGTGAACGAAAAATGTGTGTACTGCTAAATATTAATTTGAAAGATGGTAAAATAATATTTATCATTGTGAAAATTTAAAGAAGCAATAAAATATTATTATTATTATTATTTTATATGAAATGAGAAAATAATAGGTTATTATATTATTTAAGAGATTTTGTGTAATTAAATTATTTTTTAATATGAAAATAAACTCTATAAATATATGATTATATCTACTGTGAATGGTTAATCAAGAATTGAGATTTTTTCTCAAAAAAACTTATCTTTAGATTCCCTAATTTAATCGTTCCCCCAATAATGATAAGAAAATTGGGAATACATCATTATTTAATGAACTATAAAAATAAAAATGAAGAACATAATATTATATAATTTATGCACTAGCTCCCAATAATAATATAATAATCCAGGATTATCATAAATGGATATCACAACTTTTAAATGGGTATTAATTACATTTTAAAAACAAATGCATTGGAACCATAATAGATTATTGTATTTGTTTACATAGAACGTAGTCATCTAATCAAGTGAAATAACATCAATATATCCCATAAAAAACATCCCATATCGTACTCCTCTTATGAATACCCATCCTAAAAATATCTTCATGATCCTAAGGAAGGAAACATATGAACGAGTGAGATTACATTCTCAGTAAGTGTAAACATAAGAGATATCAATGAAAGATCAAATGAAATCCTAAGACCAAAATAAGGGGTTTTAATCATGAACATAACTTACAAAGCTCATAATCAACCATTCATGGATCATAAAAAATATTCAAAGAATAAAATATTATTATTTCAGAAAACATTGGCCATAAGAGTGAGAAGTCATCATAAATCAATAATTAACCATAATCTCAAGTCATAAAAGTGTGGAACCATTATTAATATAGAAAAAAAATCATATAATAAGGTAAATTACAAAGACCATAAAGATATTAAATCATGGATTATGACATGTTTACCATTTGGGATCGATACAGACTTATTTCCAATTTTGGATTTCGACATACTGGTTTCCCATAGCAGATCAAGTCCATAAACATGTATCCCCTCATTATAATATGAGATATAAGGATTTATAATCCATTGTAAAGAGATATAGGTCTCATCTATCTCATATTGAAAACCATAATTATGTTTTCTAAAATATCATAAAACATTTAACATATCTTTTCCCCAAAAATTGTGTAATGAAAATAAGTTCCATAAACATTTCATAAATTCACCATAAAATAAACCATGAAAAATAAATTGAATTCATAAATATTTCATAAAAATAATAATTATCCGTCTTTAGAATTAATAAGGATGTTTTTCATTCCATAAAATCCCCAGAAAAGCACAAGTTACATCATAGGATGCTATATTAGATTGAAAATAAATTTGAAAGGAAACCTGAGCCATTTTTTTGTGAAGTTGCATTTTAATTTAAAATAAAATTAAAAAAATTAAATTTACTAAAATAATTTTTAAACACTTATCATTGAAAATAACGATGAAAACATATAAAGGATTCTTTTATAAAAATTTAAAAAACATTTTGAGGAAAATATCATTTCCATGTTTAATTTTTTAAAGAATAAAAATATTTCCAAAACCATTCATTGAAAAATAACATGTAATATTATAAATTAAGATTACAATAAAATATTTTTCATGAAATAATAAATTTTTATTCATGTTTTATACATTAAAATAAGAAATTACATTACTATTTTTTGGTAAAATATAAATAAAAATTACATTGAAAAACAACATGAATATTAAATTCAAAATAATTTTGAAAAAGTAAAGCATGGTTTAAAATAACTTTTTTTAATAATTGGAGGGTAAAAAACGTTTTTTAAAACAATTTTCAAAAACATTATTTTTGAATAAAATGTATTTTCGACATAAGTGAGAAATAAATTCATATTTTCTTAAAAAAATATCTTTCATTTTATGTACCAAAGAGAGAAATAAATGGTAGTATTGCTTTTAAATATGAATAATAACCATATTATAATAAATTAAAAGTGTTTATTGACATATGGATCATAATATTTTATCATTGGAAGAATAATAAAAAGCAATCATTATACATGAAGATATTGTAAAATAAGAATCTTATCAATTTAGTATCTTTGAATCATAATCCACCAAAAAAATAAAAATAAATAAAAATAATTATATCATTAAATTAATTATATTAAATATATTACATATCATATTTAAATTATATACACCTACTAAAATAATATTTGTGTATAACCTAACATATGTATCAAAGAAGGAAAATTGAGACAAAAAACACTTACCACTTTAGTAACATTTAAACCGAAAAACAATAAAAAAGAGTTCAAAATGTGTATATGTAAATACACATATATTTATGTATAATAATCATAAAAAAATTCATGGTTATTATAATTCACCATATATAGAAACATGTGGTGAATATGGCATCTGTCTCAACGAACAGTAAATGTGAGACCAAAATCTATTATTGTAAGTATCGACTTGCTTTGTGCATGTCCTAACCTCTTGTATAAAAAATAAAATATTATTATACATATATTATTCATCCATTTTTATATATATCATGCTATATGTGGTTTTCTTATATCTATTTATTACCAATTTATTAATCATTCTTTTTTAAAATCACATTTCAGTCAATAACTGCTTGGTTTTTCATGAATATTTTAGTCTTTTATTTTCTATAATGTTAAATTTATTATTTTTATATCATATATAAAATGTTAATAATTATATAAATATCATATATATTCATTATACATGTATTTATAGTAATTCATTTAATTTTATAGATAGAAAATGAAATACCTCGTTCATTGAGATGGTATGTCATACATACGCATGATCGTTGTTGCCATTTTAGTATCTGATTGAAAGAAAGAATGGTAAATGATATATATTAACATTTTATAATATGTTATATATAATATATGTCACATATTTTTATTAAACCAATCATTAAAACATTCCATGTATTTCTTGAACGAATTTCATTTCTGTTTGCAAGGTGGTAGTTCGTCGTACACACGAGCGATGTTATCATATACCCAAAAATAGATAACCATGAAGTTAGGTTTGATAAAACAATACAATAATCATAATAATTTCATAAATAATATAAAAAATACTTAATATGTCAATATTTACAACTATTTGTTTTGGTAATGGAGAAATGAATGACATCTGTTTAAGAAGTGGTTGTTCGGCATACACAAGAATACAGATTTCATAACCCATTTGAAGGAAGTGCAGATGATTATAAGTCATTATCGTAAGAAAAAAAATATAAATTTATGTAATTCTTTGAGAATATTATATTTAATTTTTATAATAATAATATATGTAGGTGGAGGAATAAATTAAACAGAAATACTTGTTGATGACAGTTACCTCTTCTTTGGGTATCCTCAGTAGGTTTGCATTAAAATCCTACCTTGGTTAGGGTTAAGTCCAAAATATGTATTGAAGGTTGAGATGGTGGAATTAGGGACGGTATTTTTGTAGGAATCATATTAACTAAAATGGTTTAATGTTGTAATGTGGATAAAAGAGGGGTGTATTTTTATAAATATGGGAGAGGACGCACAAGGTATTTTTGAAATTAATTGTGTGCTTCTATGTTTTTCATATTTAAAAAGGATCCATAATGGGACATTATCAAAGATTTTATGGTTTATTGTCTAAATATGGACATAAAATAATATTTATGGATGTTTATATGTCATGTTTACCATTATCAGTTTAGTGTAATCCCTTGGTAACACCATTTTTAATATAACTATGGTAAATAATTTTTACTACAGTCATTATTAAGTTTTGTCAAAAATTAAGATAATTTTTTTATATAATATTAGTTATTATAATTCAAAATATGGAATCCATTTTATCAAATTACATTCATGTGGTGTATGATTTTAATTTAAAATTAACCCTGTAGTCGTGACAAGAAAAAGAGTTTTTTAAATGTAAAATTTTCAAATGTTTACAGTTTTTTTATATAAAATTAACATGAAATTTATTGCAATAAAATAATTTGACTTTATTAATGTATAATTGAGATATTATTACATTAAAAAAGATTTAAAATATAATTTATCTTTATAAATAAATTAAATAAAAACACGTTTTTCAAATAAAATTAATTATATTTCAAAATTTATTAAAAAATAAAAATTGATGAAAAGAATCCAAAAAATGAACCATAAGTCAATTATGAAATATTTTTATTATCAATAATGTTTATTTTATCTAATTAATTATCTAAAATGTTGGTGAATTAATTACATTAATTTTCAAAATAAGAATTTTTTTTGAGAAAATAGTATTTTCAAAATATATAAAGACCTTACAGAAAAATAATTATTCTTTACCAATATGTTTTATTTATATTAAACCTCTTTAAATATTTTTTGAAATTTATTTATTATATTCCTAAATATAGGTTTAATTTCGAGGTTATAATGGTCATTTTTGAATAATATTGTTAATATATCATTGTTTTGTTGAAACTCAGTAGCATGTGTAACACAAGATAACCCTGTTTCACATGTAGTGTATCATTAAAATGGTGTTTAATGATTTGATATAATAAATATTTATATCATGAAAAATAATATATCAATTTAACATGATTTATTAAACCAAAAAAATCCTAAAAAATTGGGGTTTTACATTATACCACCCTAAAAATGAATTTCTCTATTGAAATTCACCACTCAGATATAAAAAATATGAGGATAATTATGCATCATCATATACTCATGTTCTAATATATATTTCTCAAACTAGTGTTTTTTCGACAAATATTTTGACCAGAAGAGTGGTATTTTTTAACATTACATTCTTTATTCGATCAAGAATAGAGGGTTGGTGTAAGTTCCAATCGATACGATACTATCCTGATATGATCAATAATTTCAAAGGGACTCACATACCTAGGTCATAGTTATCCCTTCATTCTTCTATTGAGAAATTTGAAAAAATAACTTCTCAGAAACATCAAATTCTAGATCACATCATTTAGTATTGGAATAATATTTTTGTATACTTTTTGTTGTCCACACATGTTATTAAATTTCTATAACCTCCTCTTCCATCTCATCTGCTTTATAAAGTCCCAATATATTTCATTCTACAACTTCATTCTCATATTTCATATTTATACACTTACTTTAATAAATGGATTCATAAGAATCCATTTGAATACTTGAGTGAAATTTACTATTTTTTGAGAACTCATCTAGAGGTAGTTTTTGATCCCAAACACCTTTCAAATTCATATATGAATATATCACCATATCCTCTAGAGTTTAATTTTTTTACCATCTATCTGATGATGATACAAGGTGCTGATGTTGAATATTGTGAAGACATTTCAAAAATATATTTTTAAAAGTCAGATCTTGATTAGATACAATTTAATGTGGTAGTACAATAAACCTTTCCATATCCTTAATGTATGTTATATTAATTGGACCAAATAAGAATGTTATCTAATAGAAATACTGTTCTCTTACATCATAAGGTGATTAACTACAACACATGATTACCTAAATATCATAGATAATAAAAATCCAAATGGTTACTAATACCTTTAATAACATGTTCTCAAATATTAAAGAAATTCCTAAAAAGAATAAAATTATCACTAAAACATTTTAAAAAAGGTTTTTATTTCTAGACATATACCTTTAGATATCTGAAATCTTGAAGAAATACCATTACATAAAACCTAAACAGGTGTGTCATTGACATTGTAATTATGTTCACCCTTAAACTTATAATCACATGATGGTATACATTATTAATTAATTAATATTAATAACAGTCATATATGTCTCCAAAATATAATTAACCCTTTATTAATTAAAAAAGAACATATCTTATACCAAAAAAATTTCTATTGATGTTTGGGTTTATCATTTTTCTAATAGAATATCAAATGTGATTTCATTAATCTAGAATCCATGCAAAGGGAGATAATCACAACAAAATCACACAAAATGATGATCAATAATATTTTCATAGAGCTCATTCATAAACAATTAACACACAAAATTTCTAATAATTTAGGGGAGGATAAGTGTTCCCTAATTATCACGATTTAATGTTTCCATTATAAATGAATAATATTTCCCGTTGTAAATTTTCTTTAAAGGATATTGTGTTTTAACATCCACAATAACTGTTGGATTAGAGGCTTGATTCACATAATGCACAAAATCATTCCACTTAAAACATTAGAGTATATGGGGTGAGTTTGTTGGGGTACTATTCTCCTCTACTAATTTAAAAGGTCTATTAATCAAATTTTCACATTATTCTGATTTTATAATTAGCATTTAACATTTAATGAACCTACCCATTCCATTTAAGAAATTACCTTGTATTTTTTCCAACATTGCTGGCATGAATATGTATGGAATTTCATTTACCCATTTGAGTTTTCATGAGACTAGATATTCTTGTTCTTATTAAAACCACTGGAATGGTGGGAATATCCAAATTTTATTTATAACTTTTGGGAATGTCAAATCAAATCTTTATAACTACTAAAATATCTTATATCCAAGGGCTTTCTAAACTTGGTTTCATGCAACCAAATAACTAATCATTTAGGATTTTGGGGATAATGACAAAATGAGAATCATACCTTTCATGTCTTTCCAAATTAGAATCACAGGTACCAATACTTCTATCATTATTTTTCATATGTTCATGGAATTCATTCTCCATCTTTTTTAGAATATGATGGATTTAATTTATATAAAATATCCACATTAACTCATCCCATTCAATAAAATCAATTTATTCTTGTTCCACTATATTATTACTTATATTCCAAATATTATCTACATTAACATTCATTAATTAAACAACCATAATTACATTTTCATTCCCCAAACACTAAATAATGAAAAATATCCTTTCATTAAAACTAATCCATTGATCAATAACTACTGGATTATTGGGACTTCAAAAATAATAACAACATTGACACATAAATGACTCAATAAAACACTTCTTCCTCCATTTCTCATATTAAAAGTTCAACTTGAATCATAGAGTAATAAATTTATGTTACAATAGGAAAAAATATTTTCATTCCATATCCCATAACATTCGGTTTCATATGAGGAAAATCAATGCATTTTTCATTTCATGCATCATTAATATGGTTCATTCTTTTTCCATTAATTGAATAATACCCAAAAGGATAGTGTGAGACAAAATAATCATATCTGAAAAAAATAAATATTAAAACTCACATATAGGATATATAAATCATAACACATTATTTTCAGTGTATGACACCATAGTTTTATCCAAGAACTTTTATAGTCACCATATATTTTAATTCTTCATGATGGTTAATAAAGGGTTTGTGAATTTGAAATGAATGCCCCTTGGGATTTTCAAACCCGGTGTACAATGAGGCTGATTTTTTAGATCTAGTTGGTGATATAGTCCAACCCATTATACCCTTTTCATAGTTATTACCTCTATGAACCTCTATTATAGAGACACATCCACTTTTAGTATCCATATATGGATAAAATTTGATATGATCCACTCACTATATCCTTTACCAAATCCCATGAAATTTTTTATAATTTGACTCATCCTTAAACTCATTCTTAGATATATACATATAAATATAATAAGAAGTATCTCTAGAGATCTCACTATTGTTTCCCCATCCTTGTTTTTAATGATTAACTAAAACTTTTATTTGATATAAACTCAAATGACCCAGGCTTCTCAAACATAGATATTATATAATTTTATATTAATCTTCCTAATATTAATTGAATACATGAGTGACTATGAGAAAATATTATACCCTTTGGAACAAAGGAAAAAATATTTTAATCTCGTGAAAGATCATCCACATCAATCAAAAATATCTTGTAACATATTACTCTTAGGAATACCCTACCTAAACCACTATTCATAATTTTGGGGAAGGAAGCATAAGAAAGGGTCAGATTATATTCTTATTGAGGTAAACATAATAGATATAATTCTATGAAAATATGAAATAATAAGATAATCAAAAGTGGTAATTTATCATCAACATATCTTATAATTCATATACCCAACCTATCATAGATCATAAACAAGAGTAATTGAATAAAACCATATAATTTCATAAAACATTTGAAATAAGAGTGTGACCTCATAATAAATCATGTATGAACCATAATCTCAATTTATTAAAGTGTAACACCGACTTAAATGTATAAAAACACTTAATATGTCAATATATACTACTGAGAACATCAAAAAATTGGATCTTTACATATGTAATAATTCCCATTGAGGATTAGGATACCCCTATTTCCCATTATGGATAAGGACACACTTGTTTACCATAGTGGATATTGAAACACATGCTTCCTATAGTGGATCAAGTCCATGAACTTGTTTTCCACAATTTCCTCATGAGATGTAAAACCTAACCCAATGCATTGTAGTGAGATATATGCCCAATCATCCCATATGAAAAACATATTTATGTATGCCACTATATCATAAAACATTAAACATATAATAAAATAATAACCCATGTAAATAAATATGGTTTTATAAACATTTCATCAATTCATCATTGCATAAACCATGAAAAATAAATGTGTTTAATAGAAATTAAGAATCCAGAGAAATATTAAAGATGTTATCATTCAATCTTATCCCCAGTAAAGCATAAGTTACATCAGAGGATATAATTTTTGATTGAAAATAATTTTGAATGAAAATATAGACTATTTCTTGTTGGAAAAAAATTTTCATTGAAAATAATTTTTTAAAACTAATATTTTATTTATTATTTCTCTTTAAAATAACAATGTAACCCTATAAGAAATGCTATTAAAGTCATTTATAAAATTTCTTCGGGAAAATATCATGTATAATTTGAAAAAAATTAAAACAAAAAAAATATTCCAAACTCATTTATTTGAAAATAGCCTTGCATATTATCAGATAAGCATAAAAATATTGATTATTCAAGAAATCAGGTAATTTTGTTCATTCCATACACATTTAAATGATGATTCCTTTCACATTTTTGAAACAACACAAATGAGATAGGTTTTGAAAATATAAAATGAATATTCCTTTGAATTTATTTTTATAAAAGTATGAAAGTGATAATAATGTTTTCTTAAAAAAAGTTATAAATAATAAATTTTTTAAAACATTTTTATAAAAAAATTGGAATTAAATTGATTTCTGACCAAAGACTAAAATAAATTCACATTTCATTAAATACTGTTTCTCATTTTTTTTAAGTACCAAAGAGTTGATAAATGGTATTATTACATTACATATTACTAATATCCAAAGCAGAGGAAAATTAATTAATTTATTGATAGATGGCTCATAATATGTCATCATTGGAATCATAATCAGAAATAATCCTGATAAACAAATAGATTGTAACTTAATAATATTACCAATTTGGATAAATTGAATCATAATTACAATGAAATAATAACATATAATGAAAAATATAATATAATTAATGTATGTTTATTAATGACATAACATGTCAAAGGATAATTATATACAACTTATGAAAGAAGATAGGTGTAAAACATAACATATAACTCAATGAAAAAAAGTTGAGAAAAAAATATTTTACATCATTGATATCTTTGAAACCATGAAACCCATGAAACAGAGATCTCCAAATTGATATTTAACTCCACAAAAATTCAAGAATAATAATAATAGGACACCTTTAGTTGAATTATATACACCATCTAAAATTAACATGTGTTGAATATGGCACATGTCTCACAAAAAAATAATAGTGAGACAACAAATCTATTATAATAAGTCTTTATTTCCTCCCAGAACATTTGAAACTCTTATATAATAAATATCTATTTATTATAAATCTTTAACAGAAACATAATTAAACATATCACAGTATATGTGATTTAATTATGTCATTTTATTACACATTTAACAAAAAATCAATGTTCAAATCACATTTAAGGTAAACTGCTTTGTTTTGCATGTATGATTTAATTTGTTTGTTTCAGAAATCAAACAAGGATCTTGGATAAATAATCTCCAGAATGTTTAACATGATCAAAATATCATATATATTTAGTTTATATATATTTTATCTAATTCATAAAAGTTATATATAGTAAATTAAATACATCCTTCATGGGGACCGTAAGATGTACGTACCCATGAATGTTGTTTCAATTTTGTTATAAAATTGAATTATGAAAATTAAATGATATATATTATAATTAAAGAATAATTTTTACATATATATTACATATAGTAATTACACCTATCCTTACTACATTCCAAATAAATGATTAATGAATCAGATCGTTTCATAAGGTTGTAGTCCTCCATACACACAAGTGATGATATCATATTCCCACAATATGTAATGTATTAAGGTATTTGTTATATGTATTTTAACTAAGAATAAAAATATAATATATATATTATATAAAAAAATATATCCATCATTATTTCTAATTGTTATAGGTCATAATGGAAAAAATAATGACATCGGGTTTTGAGGATGTATTCTACGGTACACATGAACAATGATTTTGTAAAGCATTTGACAGAATCAGAGATGGTTTAAGTTCATTAACATAACATAATAAATTCATTGAATATGGAATATATTTATATTATTATATTATCAAGTAATATTAGTAATTTAAGGTGGTAAAGGATGAAATAAAACAAATTTGCTCCTTGATGAACATTACATCTTCTTCAGGTATACTACATTGGTTAGCACTTAAAGCCTCTTTTGTAGGATTTATTTCCAAACTATTATTATAATATGAGAGTATGGAATTTTTAAAATTATTACAGTAGGTATTTTCCAAACCAATGGGGTTTTATGGTGTGAAGAGGATATAAAAGGGGTTGAACATTTATAAGATGGGGATTTGACAGACATGGTATTTTTCAAAAGACTTGAGTTTTCTCATGGTTTTCACATGTCTAGAGGGTCCAAAATGGCCTATTATAAAACCAATATAAGTTTAATTTCATAAATATGAACCTATAATTTTTTTGACATGTTTTTAGGTTATTTTACCCCAATCTTTTTAGATCCCCCCCTCAAAAACCCATTTTTACCTAAAATGCAGTAATTAATATTTACTACATTGATGGTTCATTTTAGTGAAAAAGTATTTCAAACTATAAGATGATATAAATTTTTCTAGTAATAAATATGGAATCTATTTTTCTCAAATCCATTCATATAATGTTGAGTATTTAATTTTAAATTAACCATGCATATGTGATGATAAAATGGCATTTTAAAAATAAAATAGTAAAATATTTATGATTTTTTTATATCAAAATTCAATATGAAATTTATTTCCTTGTCCAAAATTCAATTAATGGATTTTTAATTCAGTTAATTTTACATTGAAAATAATTTATAATTTAATGTAACTTTATAAATAAATGAATTGAAAAAGGAAATTTTCAATTAAAAGTATGCATATTTACTTTATATTATATAGAAAAAAAATTTAAAAAATGAAAATCATTCATAAGATAATTAAGACATTATAATTTAAAAAATGATGTTTATTTTGTCTAATTATTCTTCAAAATAATGGAAAAAATATTTTTTTAAGTTTATAAAAAAATAAAAATCTATTTTTTGAGAATTTTTTTTCTAAACATAAAACACATTACCAAATATTATTTAGTTTTTATCAATATGTTATATTTATATAAATAATTTAAACATAATATTTGAGAAATATTTTTTAATATTCATACATCAATGTTTAATTACTAGGTTTTAATATTATTTTTCGAATATGATTAATAATATATAATGGAATTATTAGAACATAGTATCCTGATTAAGGCACGGTTATCCATTATTGCATGTAGTCAAAATTACCATCGAGTTGTGTGTAGTGTAATGATAACAAGGTGTTTCATGTAGGCCAATCTATTAAAGATATTTATTTAATTAAAAAATAATTAATAAAAATATATGGTTTTATAAATCAATCTGATTCATTATGAGATGAAAGGAGCAAGTGTGGATCACTTCTAGAGGGATTATACAATAGGATTCTACCTACACAACATAGGTAATCCAAAAATGGTTTTTCATATGATCAACATCATCATAAAAGAAATATCATCAGATGAGATATTATTTCTATAATATCTAATCTAAATTAATTATAAATGTAATATGAAATTACCTCTATGAGTTTTGTGGTTTTTTATATCAAAATTAAATGTAATTTTTTTATCATAATGTTTAATGATTACACAATTGGTGATTTATCCATATAATATGTAAAAAATATTATAGTTATCTAACCACCACAAGCTTCATATATACCTAAGAACATTAATGTTTTATCTGAGTGGCCACATTATAAATTATAAATTATTTATTTCATTTTGGATAGATTATGTACAATAATGGTCAGATAGTTTATTAAATGATTATTATTTCTTTAACAAGATTTTTAATTAACTATATTTCAATATATTAATTATTTATTTCAAATAATCTCATTTTAATGGTCTAATAATATATTTGTAATGATCATCGATTCCATCGAGAAGTTCCAAAGATTGTGGTCGATCAGAGTGGGTTATAGGGTGTATAGTTAGAGTACTAGTCATAAACCCATGTGTACTTCACTGTTATGTGGTGTGTGGTACATATCACATAAGGAATAAATATATTATGTTCACTTATTCAACAACATGTGTTGACAGGGAAAACATGAAACATGAATTTTTCGATTACATGTTATGTAGGTGATATAAACAACATGTAGTCTATAAATTTTAGTGGAGAAATTACTGCTAATTTTTTGTTCAAATACATGGTTCTACACTGTATGAGACTAATAGCCTATAAAATCAATAAATAAATTGATGTGAAACTAAAATAAATGATGTATAATTCAATAAATATTGTGTTTAAAGACCATGTTGAGTAATTCTGTGGGTTTTGGGGACAAACAACATGTGTAACACATGATGTGTAGCTCATGAGTACATGTATTTTAATATACATGAGATACACAATGATATACCAGGAATATATATTGATCACAAGACTAGAAATGTACACAGTGGGTAGCTGGTTTGTACATTCCATGTATTCCAGCTTAGGTACAAGATAAATCTCATGATGTTTATCCTACATACTATGAAAATGAGGTCCTTGTCATGTTTCCTATTAGTCCTTTCCATGTAGTCTCCTAATAAAGTAAAAAATATAAATTATATTTAAATAATTAATTAAAACATTAAAACCTTATTACACTGATTTTAACATGATGTGTTTTATAAGGTAATAATTGATTTGAAGAATTAAAAATTACCAAATTATTTATTATAACTATCTATAATTATTTTTTTACTAAATATTTTTTGTTAATCTATTCTGGATGGGTATCTCTAAGAGAATTAATATTTTTAATAAGATAAAAGGTGGAAATTAATTAATTAATGCAATCACATTTATCTTAATAATAAAGAGTGAATATAACTTAATGCTAACTAGTGTAATTATTAATATTATTTTTTCATGTAAGAAAATTCATGAGCTTGACCATTACCTATGTATTCCATGGTGAAATATATTTTCATTTATTAAATTGTATTGAAATAATTTTTTATTAAATTAAATATAATGGAATACAAGTTATACTTCAATACATATCTATGTAAGTTATATATATCTATGTTTAGTTATGCAATTCCACCAAAAAAATAATTTGGTTCCCATATCTTGTGTGTGAAATATCAAAACAAGTAATAATATGATCATCCCTTAGTGTTTGGAGGAGGATCATGATTAAACTAATTCAATTAATGACCATGTGATACACATGTGGACACATGGAATGTTATAAATCATACCAAGACTAAAAAAATGCTATTTCCACTTGTTCATAGGTTGAATTATTTTCCAGCCAACAAATCAACCATTAGATATTCACATGATCAATCCATTTATTAATTTATTTTTCTCTTATGATTTATTTATTCTATGGATGAAGGAAAATGATCACCTAAATAAAATAACTAATGTAAAAAAGATTGAATACAAATAAATTGATTATGCATAAATGTTTTATCGAAACCTAGTTAATGAATTTAGTAGAATCATTTAAATATTTAAAAAATATGTAAAATATAAAATAATAATACATTTAAAAATAGTATACAAAATCCCTCAACAAAATGTTATGTCACACTTGGACATCCTTTATTTTATTACGAATAAAAGGCATAGAACTCAGTACTTGACCGAAACTAATTGGGTCACTTAATTTTATTATGTATTTATTGTGAAGGGTATTGGTTGACTTATGAAGCTTAAATAATTAGAATTATTCCTTGATAGACCTTATGTAACATGGAGGAATGTGTTGAGGAAAACCAAGTTTGTATTTCAAGATCGGAGAGTCCACTAAATGAATTACGATGATATATGATTATAGTTAGTAAGGACGATCAAACATAAATACCATCAATTAGTATGTCTAACCCAAATGGGGATTATACAAAGTGTAATATAGATCTTTTCCACTTGAATATAATAGGATCTAGACATTAGTATTATAATGGCATGGGATGTTGGAAATTGATAAAATTGAGGGATAAATAATTAAATTAAATTCATTATGTCTCACAGAAATTGTAATTAAGTGAATTACTTATAATATTATCTTTTATAATTATAGAATAATGGGATTTTTTATCATATTATACCTAAAATAAAATATCATTTAAATACCATTTGATTACAAGAATTAACTTATAAAAAAAACTTAGAACCCTTCTGGTTGTTTTCACCATGAATGAAATTTATACAATCTAGAATCCTCACCACTCGATCCACCTTTAATGGATGAAATTCATGATGTGTTCACTGTCAATGATAAACACGTGAGAAATGTGGTTGATGTCCACTATTTAATTCATTCATCTTTTTATAATAAACTTTTAAAGTCTCATGGATACGTGGTGGTTATATCATGCCTGGGAATCTATGTGGTCTTTAGTAGGAGAGAGAAAATAAGAATAGTTCGATATATCCAAACAACACCTTCATAGTAATCTAAGAAAGGGTGCACTCGTTGTGTCTCTAATAGTTAAAATAATTTTCGAAATTAATCACCTAGAGGTTACATGGTAAAAAATACCTAACGAAATATGCACAAATATTATTATTGCATCACTCCCTCACAAAATTTTATTCTTTTTTATTAATTTCAATATGAACATCATTGACAGGTCCCTCTTAGATCTATATAGACTTCCTATCCATGTTGATAAGGAGAAAAAAATTCAATAAACTTCTGTCTTTATGGTAGAGAAAAGTAAGGATTTGATGAAGATCTATAAGTCTAGAGCTTATTTATAATTCCATTCAAAGTAGATAAATATCAAAGGTAAAGCAAGGGATCGTAATTCAAACTATTTTTCATATGAATACTAGGGAAATGGGAAGAAAAGTTTCATCGATGTAAATAAGTAAGTGGAATATTTAGTTATTATTTTTATTGAGAGAAATTTATATATTTCTACTATTTTTTATTATAAATAGATTTTTGTTATAACATATGTATATATATGTTGGAATAAGGTCGATTTAAATTTATTTACCTAGAAGTGGTAGATATATGAGTAGCCAATGGATCCAAACATGTTACCATAACTATAGGGGACTAACACCTCCTATTGTCGACTGGAATGATGATGGTTTTAAAATATTTTTAATATGTTCTATCCAATACCAAAAACATTATTTATATATAAATACTCAAAACATATTGATTTATTTTTCTATTTGGGAATGCATATTTCTTCTCTTATAATGGCATAATTTCTTATTGAGTGGAACATTTAGATAACTCTCAATATGTGTTGGATTACGTGAACCAAGTATTTGAAATAAATAATGAAAATTATTCACATGTGTCATACCCCACCCAACAACGGAATCACATATTTATTCATGTATATGAAACATGTCTGACTATATTATAGTAATATAGATATTTTGATTACTTTGAAATAAATATGAATAGTTTATATCACTCATGTTTTTATGTAAGAATATCCAAATTCCCATTTAGTAGAAAAGTTGAAAGGGCAAAGGAGCCTCTTGAATTATGCCATATAGATGTGTTTGGACCATTTATATTTGAATCAGGTGGTGGGTACTGATACTTATTGAATTTTAACAATGATTTTAGTAGATATTGATATGTGTACCGGATGTGGTATAATACTAATTCTATTAAGATATTAAATTAATACCAGAATGAAGTTGAGAACCAAAATGGTAATAATATTTAGATTCTCCACTCATAAAATGGTTAATAATATATTAATCATGAATTCATTGATTACTTTCACGATATTGAGATTCTATATCCAATCACTTATCTTTATAAAACTTAGTGGAATTGTGTAAAAGAAATAATGAACGATGTCTTGATTGACTAGGAGAGATCAATTATGATTTATGAAATACATTCATTATTATGTTGGGGATGTACGTTATATATAGAAACATAAATACTATAAAATGTTTCCACTAAATTATTAGAAGGTATTCCCAAAGAAAATTAAATGAAGAAAACCTATGTTTTATTAATTACATGTGGGGGGATGTGAATCATTTAGTAAGGCCCCTAAAGGTAAAAGAACCCCAAGGCATAATCTATAAGAATATATGATACCCTATGTAAATAATAGTATATTACCTATAGGAACCCCCATAGAAAATAGTAATATTGGAACGACATGCCATATTCCTTGAGAGAGAGAACATCACTAAAAGTGATAGTGGGAGTGAGTTAAACATTGATAAAGAATCGAATAAAGCTACCCAAGGGTTGGAAGATGAAAAATAATTTATATGGACATATGGAAGAAAAATTTATAGTGAGAAAAATAATATATAGGAACACAACGAAAGTCAATGAACATGAGAGAAATGGTTTTCTAGTCATAAAGGCTACTGAATCATTATTAGTTTATGAAAACGATCATGTAACCAACCCAGAAGAAGTAAGTGGCATATATTTTTTCATTTTGAAAGAAGAAATGAATTATGAAATGGATTCCATGTTGAAAAATCAGGTCTAAATTCGGGTTGATCCTCTGGTGGATGTAAAGCCTATTATTTGTTATTGGGTATTATAGAATAAACTACACCAGATTGTACAAGTTAATAATAAAAAAAAATACTGATTGATAAAAGGGGTTGAACAACATCAAAGCATTGATTAAAATGAAATCATCACACTATTTCTTATTCATATATCCAAAAAAAAATTACATTCAATTAATTATTTCCATGACTATGAGATATGGAAAATGTATTTTAAAAGAGATTTCTTTCAAGGGTACATTAAAAAAAATGTATATAAGACAAAACATGAAGGGTTTGGTACTCCAAAGTGTGAAAATAATTTATTCAAATTAGAATTATCTATTTATGTATTTATGAAAGCTTTCATGTCATAGAAAATATAGATTGATGAATCCATTAGTAAATTCGTTATCATAATGAATAAATGCTATCCTTGTTTCTATAAGTGGTATAGTGGGAATCCAATCTTTTCATAATAGTATAAATCAATAATGTACTAACTTTCAGAAATGAAATACTAATATTATAGTTTGTTAAACCATGGTTGAAAAATATATTCTCCCTGATGGACATAAGTGATGAAATATCCATTTTCCAAATTAATATCCACTGTGATAGATCCCAGAGACTACTCATCCTTTGCTAATGCCCAAATATTAACAAGATACTAAAAATATTTAGTTCAACATAATTGAATATGGTATTTTTTTTCTTGTCCCATGGAGTTTATATTTTTAATAAAATGTGTCCTCAGACACCTAATGTATGATAGAGTATGTAAATGATTACATATGCATCTATGGTTGGTTTAGTCATGTATGTTATTCTATGTACTAGGTCAGATGTATCATATGCCATAATTTCTATATAATCATATCAAGATGACCCATGTGATTGCCATAGTATGAAATTCATTACTATCCTTAATAATCTGAGGCTTAATTAGGATAATTTCATAGAATATGGATGATATGAGGAACTAGTCCTTATAGGACACCCAAATAATAGTTTAAAAATTAATCATGATGATATGAAAAAATTGATCATTTTAACACTTAATTTAGGGTTTGTAAACTATGAGATATCAAAGGAAGCTATGGTTATATATTATACAATATAATTTGAGTATATTTTGACATTTTAGCAAACTTGAGAAGTTTTATGGGTACAAAAATTCATCCAAGATATTGATGTGATACCTAGTAGTAAAGAACCTATCACACACTTTTTTAATAATACTACAGTGGTGGCTCTTGCTAAGGAGTCAAGGACATATCAGCAGATGAATCATATAATTTAAAAGTATAATCTCTTGATATATTTTTCATAGATATTTGAAGTTATAATGAAAATAATATACATGGAATATAACGTAGAAGGCCCCTTGACTAAATCCTTGACTCAGCTAAAACATGATAATCATTTTTGTTATTGTAGACCAAAATTCAAAGGTTGTTAAATGTAGTCCAAGCAGGAGTCTGTTGGAGTAGTTGTTACATAATAAAATTTATATACATTTGATTACATGTATATTAAAATATTTAAATATCAAAAAAATAATATATTACATATATATATTTTTTGACATTGATGTAATAATGTCCTTCGGTATTTTTCTTGTAGATAAGTTCATATTAGTTCCCAAATATGGTGGGATCCTTGAAATTCCATGATGATATTCTTGAATATAACTCTACATTAAATAATATTCAGTGACAGTTAACATATTAAGTTAACGGTTAGGTTTTATATCTCATAATATGATGATAATTCATCTAATGAAGCTTAGAATTAGTAATTTCCATTATGGTATACTATTAGAACAAACCAACGAGTTGGAATTTCACATCTCTATTTATCATAAAGTATTAATTTCTTTAAGAGTGTGTAATGGTAATTATACATTTACATTATCATTAATGAATTTTCTAAATCACATATAAATATTTGATGAATTTTTTTTACAACATATGTTCATGAGTAGTATGGTATATTAGTTGCATCATGTATACCATATTATTAATGGAAAAGTCAATGAAGGATTTGTACCTTTATTATTTATGGATGATGATGTCTCGAACCATGGATTGGAATGGAATAGTTAACATAAATTCCATGTTCATGTTGTTACATGTGTTCATTTAAGATTGTCCAGGAATTATTGATCATTTATATAGGTTGATGACACAAATGTGCAACACGCATGATGTGATATTGTGAAAATGAGATTTTATTATGCAATAAGCATTTTTTAGGTTGTTTACACAATGAAATGGTAACGCCCTGACCCCAGAAACCCAGAGTCGGTGCACTATTACATATCATTTGCATGATCATAAAAGATCAAGTCTCGAATGACCGATTAGGTTAGTAGCTATGGAAGTACTTGATACATTCATGAGATTTACATTACATTATAAAATGGAAAACTACAACAACATTGTCTCCATAGAAAACACTGAGATCCCGTAGACTATCCCTAGAGATCCATCATAATATACTTATTTTCATCCTGGAAAAATAAAACATAGAATGCAGTGAGCTCAGATGCTAAGTAAGGATAACATTATAGTGGAAGCTTTCATAAATAAGCATATACATTTAAGGAAGTGTATATGAATAGAACAAAAGCCTTTTACACTTGAACTTCAGCATAATATGGAAATGATAAAATCAAATAATGTCATTTAAATATTCACATAGATATTGTACTAGTCTAATGATAACATGCAATATCAATAACCAATTTCATAATGATGGAATGCATAACGCCATACTATCATTACCACATAGTCAAGGCCTTGTGCCAAGACTAAAAATAAGATTTTTTCAAGTCCTTGTGCCATGAAACTATTTTGTCTCATGAGACCTACCGATGCATCGAGGAGCTATAGCAGGATCCACCTGTCACTTACTAAGTCCAATTCATTCCTCATATGAATATGTTTAAACATAACATAAAAATTCGTATTAAAAATGGCATACGTAATGTCAATACTTTATCCACAAACCATGAATGGAATAAAAATAGAACATCCACAGTCAAACATAACTCATTAAATACAATATGGAATATTTTATTGTAACATATTATCCTCAGTCGATAACAATGAAGGATATTGACATAGATGAAAACAACCATAAAAACTATTAGAGAGAAATATCCCCCTTTTTCTTGAAATCATTTAAAAGTCACACTATTTATCAAGAAGCCATTTGAAAATAAATTTTTTTGTCAAAGTGTCCCATATCACTTAGAAACTTTTAAAAGGAATTTTAATTTTAAAACTTCAATGTCCATATAAATAAATTATTAAAACCATTTTAAAACATGTACATTAATGAGAAAGATTTAGAATAATAAATCATTAAAACATTTAAAATGATATTTTAGTTAGAGTTCCTAACCAAAAGAGAGACACTTGAATAAAAATAATTGAGGTAATCAAAAATATCTAATATCATGAGAATAAAGTTATTAGTGATATACTTTGTCAAAATACATTATATACATCATATAAAAGTGATTTGGTGTATAACAACAATGTAGTCTCAATGGAATGTAATTTGAGATAAAATCACTTATAAAGACCGTATACTTAGGTTAATGATAAATAAATGTCATAATTATGTGTGACAAATCTAAATACACTCAATGTGATTGGATATTCAGTGTAAATTAATCAGAGGACATTCACACATATTCTTGTAAAGACAACACCAATGAATTGGATATTTAACTCAACAAATGGAGAATGAGTTAAAATTAATCTTATCAAGTTCATATCGATGACTTAAAAATGGAGTGATTATGTGTATAAAAAGTATATCCACAGAAATGGGAGTGTAAATTATGATATAGGAAAATGAATAGTGATTCCACACATAATCTTGGAGTAAAATAATCAATGAAGTATGTATAAATCCGAATGAATAGAAATTGAAATTTCAAATTCCCTTATCGATTTGGTAACATACGAAACATAAACCCATGAAAGAAGGATCATACAATGATGATGTAAATATTTATAAATTTTAATATATTACACAATGAATACAATAATGGGTAGTACACAAACCACATGCAATAAATAAGCGGTGAACAATGGAAATCACACGGAATTAAAAGTTATATAGGAAACCCCTTACATTGTACTTTTTCCTTGGTAGATGGTAGGTTAACCTCATGTATAATGGTGAAATAATTTTTATTGAATTATACAAGAATTATATACATTAACATGATATCATATATGATCTTTTAACATTGATTTGTTAATAATATCTTAGTATTATCATATTTTAGGGTGTTAACGGCTTCATTTTCCTTTATATTCTTTTTTATGTGAGCCATATTTGTTATGTATGAAATGTATCATATTCATATACATAATTTTATCATGTCTCTAAAAATTATTTTTAATCATTAAATTAAATTTAGTCTTGAATGGATACTATGGGGAATGAATCACATCGCATTCGTGGAGATGGTAATCCGTACGCACGCACGAGCGACAATATAACTATTTTGATATTAAGATAATATATTATTGGATAGTATATCATATATTCAGATTCATTATCATGTTATATTTATTATTTACATGAATTACACTTAATTATTATACCCATCCAAATAATAATGTATTGAATAACAATTACACCACGACGTGGAGATGGTAATCCGTACGTACACATGTATGGTGACATGTCATTAAAAGGATGGATATAATAATGAATATGGTTGTAACATATTTATAATAACTTCACATGAATATCAATGATTCAGGATTTATTATTTTAGAATTTAAATAACAAAACAGAAGAAGTGGAAGAAGAAAAGAACTTGGAAGAGTGTGGTGAGATTATTACCTCTTATTCGGGTTATTCCTTTTGATTTTATCAAAATGGATTCATAAGTTGGCACTCTAGAATGAAGTGAGGGAAGTTTAGAGGATATTTGGGTAGGTCTTGGCTGATAAAAAAGGCTTTGAAGGTGGGAATTAGTGAGTAGGGTGAGTGCCCTTTTATAAGAGGGGTGAGGGGCACCTTAGGAAAAGCAAGAAATATTATTTTATAATAAATTCATATACGGTTTATAATGTCTAAATAGTGTATTAATTAAAGGTTAAGGTAGGGATATGTTGAAAACCACTCTACCCATAGGTTTTAGACAGGTTTGGGTCACTATATTAACTTTAGATTTTGTATTTAACTCTTCGTTAAATAGTTTGACATTTACCATGTCTCCTCGAATTTTTATATTATATAATTAATAAACATACTATATAATTCCAAAAGACCCCCACGTGGTCCACTAATGATACACCTATCATTAAATAAGTCCTTTGGCCGATCCTTATATTTTTAGGAATAGAATATCAATTAATAATAGAATATTTTTTTTAAAACTCCATTATGTCAATTTTGACACTATTTAATAATTGATTTCTTTTAAAGTCTTAAATAGTATATTAATTCTAAACTAATTCATTTAAGTAATCCTAACATGTCATATTAACCAATAAAACTTGTGGATGTCATCAAAACATTAAAATTATATTTATTGTGACATTTATATTACCAATTTTTTGATTCTTTCATTAATAAGGAAAATAATGTATCATTATTGTGTCACAAATAAATTTAATTATTAAATGCATAAAAAAATAAATAAAATAAAATATTGTAGGAAATCCTTTTATCTTTCTGATGAATATTTATAGTTGAAAATATAACATATATAACCCTAGGTAAAAATTTTTTTTCTAAAAGATATATGCTTATGTCATTTTTGTATTTACATTAACAAAATTAATATAAAGTGTCATTATCACTTACAAGTCGCTCCATGGGGTCTCCAAATTGACACAAAGATGCCCATGGTCGGACATGTATCAACCAATAATGTTTGGACTCTTTTTAGAGTAATTTAATATTATTATAATATTATTTCCTTACCATTATTTACCGGATTTACCCTTTAACCATGGTAAATAAAATATTTACAGAAGTAATTATTCAAAATGTATAAAAATAAAAGTTACCTATTTACACAATTGGGACATAATTCTTATAAATATTTAATCCATTTTTCGAAATTAAAAACATATAATTGGCATAAATTAATTTAAAATTAATTCATGTTGTCAAAATTAAAATAGTGTTTTTAAGAAATAATAACTATCAAAGGTTTGGCACTTGCTTATGTCTAGTTAAAATGTGAAATTATTTCAAATGACCAAAATTGGATTAAATGGTACCAAATTAATCTAATTATACTTTAAAATCACTCAAATTCATAATTTATCAAAATTAATTATTTCGATTAAAAAAGTTGTTCTTAATTAAAATTTAGTGATTTTCACTATTCATCAAAAATATGAAATTTGTCAGAAGTATACAAAAAATTCAACCTAATCTAATTTTGATATTCCAATACAAAAATGAAGTCCATTTTGAAGGATAAAATTTATAAAATTTTAAAAAGTGTGTATTACTATTCATAATGGCTAGTTTGATTGGTTGTGGTGTGTTAGAACTCGAAGTTGCACACAACACACGCTATTGTATTATTCAAAGAGAAACGTACCGTTGAAGATTGGGGTGTTACATTCTCCCCTACTTCAATAAATTGTATCCTCACCAGGTTTTAAAATTAGGCTTGGGAATAAAATGGAAAGTCCCACATTAGAAAAAGATTCAATAAAATTATCACTTTAAAAGAATGAAAAAGAAGTACAAAGGTCACCCAAGATCACCCATACTAAGACTAAATGTAGAAAAACATGGATATGGATGATAAACTAAGTGTCACGTTATGATGGAGAGGGATAGAAAAAATGATCAGGAGAAAGTTAACAACCAAAAAACCACAAACCCGTGATGGGACAAATGGTCATTAGACTCCTAGTAGGAAAGGTAAACAGACAACAATTTTTTTTTGTTTTATGTTACATTACATAAAGATGAGGAATTAATTTATGATATTGACTAAGAACATAAAGAGATATACTTACTTTTTATATAGAGTTTCATTCTTTAATAATTTCTATCACTAACTCATTTTTTTTAAATGATGAGTATTCAAGAAGACATGGTCACAATAGAAGATCTAGAATAAACTTTTATAGAATCACATGATCCACAAAGGATAAACTATATATTTAACTTGTCTAAAGAAATTAATCAAAACCAAAATGGTTATTATAGGATCTGATGATCCCCCAAAAGGATATTCCATTAGAGAAAAAAATACTAATCTTAATTTCTAAAACTAAACCAACAATACACCCAAGTTAAATAAATACCATTCAATAAACAATTGTCCATAAAATCCTTCAATATAATACAAAATAATATTGAAACCCAATACATAGAATAATTTGGTTATGTAGGATTCCATGTTAAATTGTATCTCCCAATGACATCAACTACTCATAAAGTCCTATACTTAAATGTAATTAAACTAATCACATATTCTCTATTACTGGATAATCATTTCCATAAATAACCCAAATCAATATAAATCCACAATAAAACCCTAGATAAAAATCCACCAAACTCCTCAAATGAAATCCCATCGTATTCAATTTTCCTTGGTCATATAGTGTTCCCAAAAAATCAAACATCTTCCAAAATAACATTTATCACTTAATCACCAAATCATTTTCCTATACTAAGGGTATTCATTGGATAATACATAAGATCCCAAATCAACTTATTACTGATCTATAAAATCATTTAACAAAAAATAAGTAGTCACACTAACTAGGGACTTCACTTAGTCTAGTGGTAGGAGATAAATCCCAATCGCACATTGGTTGTGGGTTCAATTCCCACATCTTTGTCTGATGTGATGGGTTGTCACATGGTCTGCGTGTTGTCCTGTTTCAAAAAATATATTTTTTAACATTACCAAAATGAGATAAATTTCTCAAAAGAACAATAACATAATTTAACCACAAATATTACCTCATACCATGTATTTTCATCCCAAAATATAATAACTTGTAATTCACTCAAACCCAATGATCATATATTACCAAATGGTTATTTATAACTATATCCACTAGTGAAAAGATATGTCTTCCTCAAATATCATTTTCACATGACAAACTGCATGTTTACAAATACAAGAGAAAATTATTCAAATTTAATCCCATCAACAAGGAGTACTAGTACTTTTAAAAATTTCTACAACAATTAAATTCGCACATAGATTCTTCTTTGACCAAGAAAATATCCTATAGAATAGGGCATTCACTCGGGTAATGGACTGGTCCCCTATATTTACGGCAAATGACTATAAATGCATTCATAGGACCATATTTATTTTCTTCTATAGTACACTTCATTTTTCCATGGAAATTTTTCACTTTATGTCCTTCTTCTCCATAGGTAAGGCATTTTTTTGTTCCATTGAGACACTTTCCTGGGTGTCTCCTTCCACATTTCATAAATGATGGAAATTGAGGATTCTTTTCTCCACGGTCTCCACTGATTTATCTCTTATCATTCATCACCTTTATCTTATTTGTTGAGTCCAGGAGTTGGTTAATATATATGTTATTGATCATATTTTTGGAAAACTAATATGGAATGAAAACGATATCTTTTACGCCTATCAAAATTCCATTTTTTTGCTCATTTCCACCACCATTCCCACCTTGTACATCATTCTCAAAGTTACTATGAATTTCTTTGGAATCTAGCCATTGAATAAAACATGAAAGAATTGTGTGAGTAACAGTAGTCATAAAATCATTTAGAGAATTTAACAACACCATATTCTCAATTTCAAACACCTTAGAATTAACCAAGGTCATGTATTCTCTTAATATATTAAACTAATTCAAATCAGTTTGGAAATAAAATGTAAATTTTCCTAAGCATATCCCCCGGGAGTGTCGTAACCAAGAGTGCAGTAAGGCCCATTGTCGTGCACCAGTTCCTGTTCGAGTCTAGATCAAAGCGGTGTTTTCAGGTTTTACCCCTTGGTACATTTGTGCCAGAGCCGCCTCTACCTGCTCGTATCTAGACAATGATGTATTTCTCAGAAAACACAAAAAATATTTACAATACCAAAATTCTAGGATGTTTATCTACACTTATCCTCAAATTCCATATTAGTTCTATGTGCTCTTATCAAAGTTTATCTAAATCTAGTATTCAAGGTTTGTACTAAACTTCCTCGGATACCAACTGTAACACCCCAACCCCAGAAGTCCAGAGTCTGTACATTATTATGTATCATTGTCATGATCATAAAAGATCAAATCTCGAAATACTGATTAGTTTAGTAGCCTTGTAATTACTAGATAAATTCATAAGACTTACATTACATCATAAAATGGAAAACTACAATAACATTGTCTCCATAGAAAAAAATGAGATCCCATAGACTATCCCAGGAGGTCAGTCATAATATAATTCTTTGTATCCTAGGAAAATAAAACATAGAATGGGGTGAGCTCATATGCTTAGTAAGGATAACATTATAGCCAAAAAATTCATAAATAAGCATAAACATTTATGTCACTTTATAAGACTAGAACAAAATCCTTTTAAACATGAACTTCAGAATAATATGGAAAAGATAAAATCAAATAATTCCATTTACTTATTCACATTGATATTCTACTAATCCAATGATCACATGAAATATCAATAACCACTTTCATAATGATGGAATGCATAATACCAAACTATCATAACCACATAGTCAGGGCCTTATGCCACGATTACAAATAAGATTTGGTTAAGGCCTTGTGCCAATAAACTAGTTTGTCTCATGAGACATATCGATGCATCGAGGAGCTATATCAGGCTCCACCTGTCAATTACTAAGTCCAATGCATTCCTTAGATGAACAGGTTCAAACATAACATAATCATTCGTATTAAAACTAGCATACTTAATGTCAATACTTTATCCACAAACGATGAATGGAATAGAAATATCACATCCACGGTCAATCATAACTCATTCAATACAATATGGAATATTGTATTGTAACAGATTAACCTCAATCGAGAATAATTAATGATATTGACATAGATAAAAATAATCATCAAAACTATTTGAGAGAAATATCCCTCTTTTACTGAAATCATTTAAAAGTCACACTATTTTTCAAGAAGCCATTTAAAAATGGATTTTTGAATCAAAGTGTCCCATACCACTTTGAATCTTTTAAATGAAATTTAAATTTTATAACTTCAATGTCCATATAAATAAATCCTTAAAATCATTATAAAACATGGACATTAATGATTTAGAATAATCAATCTTTAAAACATTTAAAATAATATTTTAGTAGATTTCCTAAACAAAAGAGAGACACTTGAATACAAATAATTGATGTAATAAAAACTTTTTAATATCATGAGAATAAAGATATTCATGATATTCTATGTCAAATTACATTATATACACCATATAAAATTGATTTTCTATATAACAACAAAGAAGTCTCAATGGAATGTAATTTAAGATGAAATCTCTTATAATGACCGTATCCATAGGTTAAGGATAAATAAGAAACATAATTATGTGTCAAAAATATAAATACACTCAATATGATTGGATATTCAGTGTAAATCAATCGGTGTACATTCACACATAATCTTGTAAGGACAACACCAACGAATTGGATATTTAACTCAACAAATGGACATTGAGTTAAAATTACTCGTATCATGTTCATATCAATGACTTGAGAAATTATCAATGGAGTGATAATGTTTATAAAAAGTATATCCACAGAATGGGGAGTTGAAATTATGACATAAAAAATGAATATTGATTCCACACATAATCTTTGTGTAAAATAATCAATGATGTATTTATAAATCCGAATGAATGGAAATTGAAATTTCAAATTCCCTTATCGATTTAGTAACTTACGAAACATACCCCCATTAAATAAGGATCATAAAATTATGATGTAAATATCCATAAATTTATTTATGTTACACAATTAATACAATCATGGGTATTACACACACCACATGCAATAAATAATAGGTGAACAATGGAAATCTCATGGAATTAAAAGTGAGATAAGAAACAGCTTACTTTGTACTTTTTCCTTGGTCTATGGTAGGTTAATCATTTTTATAATGGAGAAATAATTTTTATTGAATTATACAAGAATTATATACACTAACATGATATCATATATGATCTTTTAACATTGATTTGTTAATAATATCTTAGTATTATCGTCGTTTCGGGTGTTAACAGATTCATTTTCCTTTATATTATTTCTTATATGATCCATATATTCTATGGATGAGATATATCTTAATAATATCCATAATTATATCATGTCTCCAAACATTATTTTTAATCATAAAATTAAATTTAGTCTTGAATGGATATGATGTGGAACAGATCTCATCGCATTCATGGAGACGGTAATACGTACGTACGCACGAGCAACAATATCACTCTTTTGATTTTAAAATAATATATAATTGGATTTTATATCATATATTAAGAATCATTATCATTTTATATTTATTATTTACAAGAATTACACATCATTATTATGAAAATCCAAATAATAATGTATTGATTAACAATTACACCACGACGTGGAGAAGGTAAGCTGTACGTACACACATATGGTGACATGTCATTCAAAGGATGGATAGAATAATGAAGATTTTTGTATCATATTTATAATAACATCAAAGAATATAGGTTATACTGGAGTTATTATTTTATAATGGAAATAACAAAAAAGAAGAAGTGGAAGAAGAAAAGAACTTGAAAGAGGGATGTGAAATTGTTACCTCTTCTTCGGGTTCTTTCTGGTGATTTGATCAAAAGGGATCTTTAAGTTGGCTTTCTGACAAAAGGAGGGCCACTAAAATGAATTGAGGGAAGTTTATATGATATTTTCTTAGTTTTTATCTGAGCCAAAAGGGTTTGAAGGTGTGAATTAGTGAGTAGGGGGAGCGGCCTTTTATAAGAGGGGTGAGGGGCACCTTAGGAAAATCTAGAAATATAATTTTATAAAAAATTAATAATCGGTTTCTAATGGCTCCAAAGTGGATTATTTAAAGGTTAAAGTGGGGATAGGTCGAAAACCACCCATAAAATAGGTTTTAGACATATTTGTGTAACTATATTAACTTTATCTTTTTTATATAACTCTTAGTTAAATAGATTGACATTTACCGTGTCTCTTTGAATTGTTATATTATATAGTTAATTAACATACTATATACTTCCAAGAGAACCCCAATTGGTCCATTATTGATACAGCTATCATTATATAAGACCTTTGGCCAAACTGTAGATTTTTACGAATACAATTTCAATTAATAATATAATATTTATTTTAAAAACTCCTTTACGTCACTTTTGACACTATATAATAATTGATTTTTTCTAAATTTTTAAAAACATTTTTAATTAGAAAAAAATTCATTTAAGTAATAATAAAATGTCATATTAACCAATAAAATTCGTGGATGTCATCAAAACATTCAAATTATATTTATTTTAACATTTGTAATACCAATTATTTGTTTTGTTCATTAACAAGGAAAATACTGCATCATTATTGTGTCATATATAAATTTAATTATTAAACGTCTAAATATTATAAATAAAATACCATTATTCAGGAAATATTTGTTCCATTCTAATTCATATTTATAGATTAAAATATAACATATATAACCCTATGTAATTTTTTTCTAAAATATATATGCTTATGTCATTTTTGTATTTACTTTAACTTAATTAATATAAAGTGTCATTATCACTTACCAGTGGCTCCATGGGGTCCCAAAATCGACCCAAATATGCCCATGGTTGGACATGTATCAAAAAATAAGGTTAGGACACATTTTATGGTTATTTAATATTATTATAATATTATTTTGTTTATCCTTATTTATCGGATTTACTCTTTATCCATCGTAAAAAAATATATTTAACGAAGTAATTATTCAAAATGTCTAAAAATAAAAGTTACATATTTACACAATTTGGACCTAATTATTATAAATATGGAATCAATTTTTCTAAATTTAAAACACATATGTGGAAGAAATTAATTTAAAATTAATTCCCATTGTCAAAATAAAAAAACGTGTTATTAAAAAATAATAACTATCAAAAGATTGGAACTTTCTTATGTCTAGTATAAATGTGTAATTATGTCCAATGACCAATACTGAATTAAATGGTAAAAATATAATCTAATTATATTTTAAATTACTCAAATTCATAATTTATCACTATTAATTATTTTGATTAAAAAAGTTTTTTTAATTAAAATTTAGTAATTTTCATTATTCATTTAAAATATGAAAGTTATCAAAAAAGAACCAAAAATTCACCCTAAGGTAATTTCGATTTTACAAATCCAAAAATAAAGTCCATTTTGAATGATAAAATTTATAAAATTTCAAAAAGATGGTATTGTTATTCATAATGGATAGTTTTATTGGTTTTGATATGTTAGAACTCGAAGTTGTGCACAACACATGCTACTATATTATTCAATGAGAAATGTACTGGGGAATATTGGGGTGTTACAGAAATTATTTCCATTATTTTGTTTTCTTTAACCCATAGGTAGATAGTAGTTATGGATTTTAAGAAACCCCTACTAATTCCAATGATTAATAATTATATTGGGTATCACACTAAGTGTTTTTTTAATATAGATTAAAATATATTTTTATTTAATTAATATAAAAATATTATTACCAATATTGACATATAATTTTATTCATATTTTAACAATCATGAATATTTAATAAATATTTTATATCTATATTTTGGATATAATTATTATTCTATTTAATATATTTTTAAAAAATATTTGGTCACCATATTGTAAATAAAATATTTTTTCCTTCGTTAAAGAACTATTTAGAAAGTATAGTGGACTGAAACTGTATCTGGTGATTAATATTAATATTCATGTTGGAAAAGTAATATTTATAATTATTTTATTTAATTCACTCCTTAAAATAATAATAATATTATTTTATATGGAATAAAGAATGACTAGGTTTACTATATTATCTAAGGGATGTTTTGAAATTAAATAATATTTTTATTCTAATCCTTAAATCTATAAATATATGGTCATGTCTATTGTGTAGGGTTAATCGACAATTGATAATCATTGCGCACAACAGACTTCTTTCTCAAATTACCTTCTTTCCTCCTCTAAAGAATTATATGAACAAGATATAATCATTTAATCCTGAATGAAATATTAGTGATCAATATTAACTACATAAGTGGATATATCCACTAAGATATCACTCTACAATAAATCGGTGTCATTTATAGATCAATGGATCATTAAAGGATCACTACAAGAGGGCTTCTACATTTTTATCACCACTATGACATAATGGTAATTGATAGGAGAATTTTTGAATGGTCCATATCATTATCCAAGAAATATCATAAGATAAGGTAATATTTGTTAATTTTCAATTTACAATAATTATATATTTGATGGTGAAAGTTACCATTTCGGTTAAAAGATTTAATATTTTAGTTTTTGATGGAAATTATTCAATGGTCATGTTGTGTACATATTTCACAATTGGAAAATACTCCTTCGAATCAAGAAAGCCCTTTATGGTAATCTTACCACCAGGAACTTCTGTTGTGGATAAAATTTTTGATGTGGCATTGTGTTTAGAGACCCAGTATTATTATATATCGATATTACATCATTTTAGATGAATATTAAATACATTATACAAACTCACATATCTAGACTATAATGGTTTATTATATTTGGAAATATGGAAACATAAACACTATCCAATAAGTGAGATACATCATCTCCCACTATGTTCATCATAACTATCACCCTACCTATAAATATCATACATAAAAAATTTCTTTGAAACCTGGTGAAAGTAAACATAATTATAGAGTGATATCAGATTCTAGGTAATGGTGAACAAGGGAGATACATATGTTTATCAAGATTATAAGGGTATGTGAACATGAGAATCACATTTTAAAATCATACCTTGTATATTAAGGATCATAATATTGAGACATATAATAAATATTGGTATTTAATAAGACATGAATCATTAATAAGTCAAATTAAATGAGCCTTCAGATAATAACACTGAAATAATAAATAGATTTGTGGCATACACAGAAGCAATGATAATCCAGGGTCATGGATTCAAACTAATAAATTCATAACATGATAGGCTTCGGAAAACCACAAGTGTACCTAATTTGGGCTTGGATGACCTATTTTGTACCATATTTTGGGATTTTTACAACCTCATCTATACTCTTTAAACACAAATAACATTAATTATTACCCAATTCATTAGAGGTAGACATTGTCCCCACACATCACATAATGAAAATCATATGTATGTGTGCCACATGATCATAATAGTCATCATCTAAAAATACATGAAATTATGTGGGTATAAAAAACACTTCATCATATCCTACCATATGGAAAAGTGATTGGTGTTATAATCAATTAATCATATCAGTACATGTGGAATAGAATGAGTTTCATAAGAATATTATAATTTTGTAGTTGTAGAAAATAAATGGGTTTGATAAATATCATTACATAATAAAATAAATCATTAATAGAGAGAATTAATAGTATAGTGGAATCATATCCCTAGAAGGTCATAGGTAAAACTATAAGATTTAATCATAGATGGAAAAAAGTTTTTCAATAGCATTATAATCATTTCTAATGGAAAATATCATGTATGATTTTTCAAAAAAATTCATTAAAATATAAAACTTTTTTAAAAAAATTTAATTTAAAAGAACATGAATATATATATGTTGTAATAAATGATAATTAAGGATAATGGAAGATTCAATTCATATTTTAAATGATAAATTTATGATTACTTTCCCATTTTTATTAAAATCCAAATAGGAATTATTTGGAAAATGATACAAAGATTGATTTCAGTTTTTTAATTGTAAAACATGGCTAAAATGTAATTTGAAATAATTATATTGTAATAAACCATTTTTTATTTTTTTTATAAGAATGTTTTTGGAAGAAAATAGTTTTCTGATTGAAGAGAGAAATAATGTTGAATTTTCATAAAAAAATTTATTTTATAAATATAAGTACCAATGATTGGGAAAATTGTACCATTACATGAAGTTATTATGAATTAAAATTGGAGAAAAAAATCATTAGAATTCTTAAGAGGTAGATCATGAATTTTCATCATTGGAGACTTAATCATAATCAATCTTGATAAAAGACCAGATTGTAACACAAAATATTTACCCCCTTGGTAACCTTTAATTTTATGACCCAAGAAATAATAAATTAAAATTGAAGATAAAATATAATTGGGATAAATAAATTCATGATATTATATGTAAAATAGATGTATATAATCCTTGTTAAATAATATAGGTTCATAAAATACAGCACATCAAAATAATGGAAAATAGGGACACTTATCCCTTACCATAGGAATTGAATTATATCTTAAAAAATATAATATATATTTATTGAATATATTTTTGTACTAATATATATATTTTAGTGATTGGAAATTAAATAACTCATTCATGGAGATGGTAGGTTGTATGTATAAATATACAATGTTTTTTATATTATTGTTGGAATAAATGTAATCAATGTAAATTATATATTATAATTTCACTAAAATTAATATGTCATAAATGTCATATATGTTTATTAATCAAATCTATTATACCTTCCATGTTAATTACGTTGAAATTACATCACTTTTCTAGGTGGTAGTCCGGCATACACATGAGAATTGTTATCGTATTCCCACAAAATTAAATGCATGAAGGTATATGGGATATAAAAATTAATGATTCCTAATAAAATAAAAAATATCATACATATCATACATAAAAAATAATTATTTAATTAATTTTATCCTTTATATGTGTTAATGAAAAACCTAACAACATTGGTTTGTGAGGCGGTAGACACCATTACAAACTAACAATGATTTTTTAATCCATTTGATAGAATAAAGATGGTTTTAGGACAATAACATAACATAAAAACATATAAGTGTATGTAATATACTAAGTTAATTATATAATCACGATATAATAATAATTATATGTGTGGAGGAAGAAATAAAATAAAAATGATTATTGATAATCATTACATCTACTTTGGGTATCCTCCTTAGGTTTTCCCTAAAACCCTTTCTTTGGATAGATTGATAAAAAGGCTTCTAGGATTATGGGATAGAAATTGTTAAGTGAATTTTGATGAGATTTAATGAACCAAAGTGGTGTGAAGGAGTGATGTATAGAGGAAAGGGGTCGCCTTTATAAGCAGGGGATAAGAGAAATATGGTATTTTTGAAATAAATTGAGTCCTGTCAGGTTTTTCACATAAACAAAGGGTCTATAAAAGATAAAATTATAACCTTATAGTTTTAATGGTAAAAATATTTCCACCTAATATTATTTTGGAAATTATATAGGTATCATTGAAATTAATATTTCTTATTTAACCCCCATGTAAATCAATTTTTACCTTAAAATTGGAATCTAATTTTTAACATCATTCCCTATTAATTTTTGTAAAAATATGGTATACTAATTTGAAATTATAAATAATAATGGTTAAAAATATGGAATCCATTTTTATAAACTATATTCATAGAATTGAAAATTTTTTACAAATAAATCATGTAGATGTGATGAGAAAGAGGAGTTTTAAAGAGAAAAATATCAAAAGATTCTAATGTTTTCATATCAAATTTCAATATAAAATTGATTTCAATGACCTAAATTTGATTAATGAATTTATAATTTTACTAATTTTATTAAATAAAATTTATTATATTGTTTATCATTATAATTAAATTAAATGAAATGGCAGTTTTCACTCAGTAGTTTTCACTATTCATTAAAAAATAAAACATTTTAGAAGAATCCCAAAAAATCACCTTTAGCTAATTTTTACATTTATATTTCATAATTTAAGATTATTTAATAAAATTAAGATTCTAAATGTTTGGAAAATTCATTTTTTTAGCATTCACAAAAATTAATAAAAATAATAGTTTTTGGGAAATAGTATTTTAATAACATATAAATACTTTAATTAAATATTAATAATGTGTCTGTTAATCTCTTTATTTATATAATACCATTATAAATAATATTATTTAAAAAAATTATTTCTATTCACATTTATAATTATAATGGATTTGTTATATTATTCATGTTTATATTTTAATAACATATCCTGGTTTAGTTAAAACTTATTGTTGTGTATAATGCATGCTAAGACCATGTTCCATATAATGGAAGCTTATCATTATGATGCATATAATGCATGAAATTAAATAAATTTAATTTAATCAATAAAAAATAAAAAATTCTTAAAAACTAAGATTTTAACATTCTACACCCTTAAAATGGATTTATCCATAAAAATTCATCAAACCGATATAAACTAATAAAGATACATATGACTCTTAATATCCTCGTGTTCCTAGTAGCTTCCTCAAAAAACAATTTCACTAGAAAAAACTTTCTTGGTGAGAAGTCATGTTTTATATAACATTCTCTATAAGATTTAGAACATCCACTGGTATTTCCTCATAGGAAATCTTTCTCCAAAGTTATGACCTCTGAGTTTAGTTAATATAAAGGTTCTAATATTTACATCCTTTTGAGAGATTCATGGAACACATTGTGTAATTGAGTGAGGTTTAGCGGAACCACCAAAAGATAGGGTAACATCCCGATATGATAAATTATTTATAAGGGTACAATATACCTAGGGGTTCTTTTCCCTTTCTTCTCAAATCACATAACATTATTCCAAGGAGAGAATATTAGAACAACTTATCACTAACTTATAGTTATATATTTCTCTTTTTATTGTCAGCATCACATTTTTCTGGTCTCTATGCTAACATTATATGTTTCTATATACAGATAAACATCATTTCCATTTATTCTGCTACCTTATGTGCCAATATATTTATTTATCCAACTTCTTTACATTATTTTGAAGCGCTAAAATTCTTTCCATAGAGGGATCCATAAAGAGCCATCTAAATTTCTAGGTGTATGCTATTATTGTAAAAAACAAATAGAGGTATGAATTGATAAGAAAAATTATAAATCCATTCAACAATATTGGAATGTATCCTCTAGGGTTTTAATTTCTTTTTTTGATAGACCAAATTTTTTGGGTTGATTTGTAGTTCTAAAGCTCATCGACATATTAAGAGCATATAGAAGATATTTCTAGAACGTTTTGGTAAAACAAGTATCCTGATTAAAAATAATATAATGTTGTAATCCATGAAACCTTACCACATTCATAATGTATATCAATGAAATATTATCCAAAGATAAGTATTCTTTGATAGAGATGTAGTTTTCAGACTTATTAAGGTGATCAACTACATCCAATTCAACAATATGACATTCTATGGTTTTACGGTGTCTATAGAAGAAATACATGGTAATTATCACTTATTTCCATTCGGGTGTGGGAAATGAATGAATGAATGAAACATACACTTTTACATTTTCTTTAATCATTAACTTGTTTACATACCATGTACGGAGTAATAAACACATTGATATCTCTCTTAATTCCTTCAAGTCAGATATACTCATTCAAATCTCTATACATATTCATACTTCCAAAATGAATAGAGAATGAAGAACTATGAGCTTCCAATAATAAATCATTATTCGAGTCAGGAATGGAATTAAAATATACCTATTTCCTAAGCCTTAACATTCCAACAAGGTATATGTTAAACATAGGAACATTTCTAACCTTCTTTTATAGCTCTACATCTTCCCTCACCTCTATTTTGATATTCTTGATGATAGATGGTTAAAAATTAAAATGATGAAGATAATATTTCTCCCCCATAATTCTAGTTTTCAAGATCAATATTAATTCTATCTAGAAATGTTATATCTATTCTAATCCCCATCATAGATGAGCTACCATGATCCTTATGACTCAAAGCATTATATAACTTGTTTACATTCTGAGGGTGGTAATTTATTTAGAAGTCAAAATAATTAATCACCTCTAACAAGATTCCTTGGAGAATATTTAACTCCTTCCTTCAGAATATATTCATTAATTTTTTATGATTGGTATATATTTAAAACTTTTTCCATAAATATAACACCTCTATATTTCTAATGAAAAAATTTCTATAATTAACTCCAAATCATGAGCTCGGTAAAGTTTCTCAGGAATCATCCATTTTTATGTAGAATAAGCTATAACCATGACATTCTACATTAGAAAACATACCAATATTTTCATGGATGCATCACTATAGACTAAAAATCCCTCTCCACATTAATTTAATGTAATAACAGCTGTGCTGACTAATCTTCTCTTATCTTCCATGAAATTTTCCTCACATTCATCTATTAGAGGAATTTGGTTCCTTTACCAGTTAACATGTCATGTGGATTACATAGACATGGTAAATTCTCAAAAACTCATTGATAATATCTAGGTAATCAAATAAAAATATGGACCTGAGTTTTTGTGGATGGTTTGGGCCAAAATTTAACAGCCTCTTTCATTGATTGATCTACCGATATACCATATCATGAGATTATGTGACCCTAAAATGAAATCTATTTCTTTCTAAATTCAATCATTATAAAATTATTCTACAATTTATCATTCATTAGGGTTTTTAGAAAATTATTATATGGTCTTCATGTACTTACTTTATCATTGAATAGATAATAATATCATCTATAAGTCTAACAACAAATCGATCATGGTTATCTCTAACGAGTTTATTCATTTTTTCCATGAAGATTGTAGTGGAATTAGTTATACCGAATGGAATTACTATATATTCATCATTTCTATAGAGTTTACATAATGACATATTGGGTATATACTTCTTCTTTAACCTCAACTGATGAGATGCAAAATAATGGAAAACCTTGGATAGTTATTGAGCTCTTTTTAATTTATGAAACAAGTGATCAATTCTAGGAAGATTAAACTTCACTTATTTATGTTCTTGTTAATCTATTGATAATCTATGTTGATATTCATTGATCCATATTTCTTTAAAAAAAATATAGGTGCACCCATAGATGACATACCTGGGAAAATTAATCCCATAATAATGTTTTTTATAGTTTCTTCTAAAAAGACTACTACTAAATTAGGCCCATTATTTAGGGAGACTTGTAAATTTTTGTGGAACAAGGTACGTGATCAATTGAAAAGTCGATGTCATGTGTTAGTGGAGGGCTATAAAAATATTCCAGAATAAAATTTAAAAATTCCCACACTATAGGAATATCAATGATATCATGTTTCTCTACAATACTCTAAGGTAAACATCGCTTATTCCTGGGAATTAAGATTCATATAATGGATGCAAGATCTATGAGATATATTAAAATAGAATAACATTTATAGGAAAATATATATTGGTTTGGAATATAAAAATGAATTACCCTTCTAAAAAATTGATGTGGTTTGTTTGAAGAGAAATCCAATACATTCCTAAGAGGAAATCATATACAATCAGTAGATGAATGACAAGATTTTCAGGATGCACTTTATCTCCAACATCAAACGGATAGGAATTATATACACGAGATGATATAATTATACCTTTTTGTGTTTTCATTGATAATTCTATATTTTATAATTTTAATGTAATCTTGAGACCCTTATAAAATTTCCAAAATAAGAAAGAATTTGTATAAACAGAGTCAGATAAGAAATAAGAATGTCTATATTGGATGGTAATTCTACCTTTCATCACATTATTATCACACACCTTTATAGAAAAAATGATCACATTATATTTACCCTTTTCCATTAGCATAATAGGTTGTTGACATTGACCATCACAAATAACACTCAGGTTTGGGAACAAGTTATCATAATTAGTATTCTCTTTACAATTGAAGAAAGAAGTGTGGTAAGTGAAATCTATGGAACATTCTATCTACATTCATTATTATTTAACGTCTTCTCATCACATCGACAGCAAATTTCTTGGTGGCCTCCACTGTAACACATAAAACATTTACTATCTCATTGAGAAAATTTATTCATGTTTCATGTATCATTTTCACCAAAAAAATGTTCATCTTCTTCTCTCCAAGGTTTTAAAATTTTCCATTAAACATCATCTTAATTTTCATGTCAAAAACATGAAATTAATATGTAACTCCTACCAACAGTTCCACTATTATATCACATCATAAAATATATTCATATCTACTTAAGACTCTTAGGGAAAAAACTCGTTAGTGACATTGTTTTATTCCACCGAAGCTTCAATCAACCTTACATTTTGGAGGGTTGAGAATACCAGAAGCATACCTCACATGTCTAGTAACATTTTCTTCATAGGTAGAAAATAAATCTACATCCTCATTCTTTAGATAATGGACTTCCTTATCTATCTTCATATAAAGAATACTATGACAGTACTTGCTAAAATATATGTTCTTGAACTTTTCCCAATCCATGGAGTCGATTTCATTATTTTTTTATTTATTGATTTGATTACACCATTGATCAAATTCACGTTCCAAATGATCTACAACCAAAATAAAATTTTCATGTTCCAAAAACTGGAGAAAAGAATATAAATTTTCATTGGTACTGAGACATTGTTCATAAATAATAGTATTAGTGGTTTCATGCAAAAAAGGTTGATGTTGCCTTATAATGTACTCAAAATAATATTGTTCTCTCCTTTTTCTCATTTGGATGTCTAGTATTATTTATAGAAATGTATTTTTTTGTGATCATGGAAATAATATTTTGTGTTCAATCTCCCATACATTTTGATTAATAGGAGGTCAATGATTATTTTTTCTATCAAAACCAACATTAACCCAATTCCTTCAGGTTTCATGCATTTACTAAAACCAATATACCATAATATAAGAATCAGTAATCATATTAGGGAACCAAATAGCCTATAAAAACACTTATAGTATATGTAAATAAAGTCACCTATATTTAAATATATTAAACCAATGATTTTTCCTATATTATTCATATCCATAACCTATTTAAATCCTTTATTATGGTTCAAAAATATACTGTGAATTTCCAAAGCGTCTCCCCTATGAGTGTCAAAGTACGTTTGCATCTAGTCTTGTTGTTGTGAACCAGTTTCAGAATGATTCTTACTCAATATGGTGTTTTGGGGTTGTTACTGTAACACCCCAGGTAAATAAAGAATAGACATTTTCATATTTATCCATATTTGTGAATAAAATATTAATATGACTTTAAAGGGGATGCAATGCTCGATGGCGTACCCAACACGCAACAACGAGTTTCTTGGGAATCTTATGTTGCACTCTAATAATAAAATAATATTATTTTAAATGGTAGTTAACATGTAGTCGTTGTATTGGCGGGAATGGATAGAAATAACTAAAATATGATTATATATGTTTTTTAATATTTTTTTACATTTATCCAATAAAAGCTAAAGGCTTAAAATACGGAAAGAAATCAATTCTAGGCTTTTGTACCCTAATTTTCACTAAAGGTTCACTTATCACCTTTTGATGGCAAACTGTCATTAAATATAGTTTTGATAACTCTTATACATTATTTTGGACCAAATAAAACTCTTCTTTAGAATTTGGACATCAAAATTTACTTTGCGTAAATTTTTGGTATCTTTCTGATAAAGTTCATTTTTTTAATGAATAGTGTAAAATGTTGTATTTTAATTCAAAACCTCTTTTTAATATAATTTATTTATATGATTAGATTATCTTTTGAATTGGTTTTAAAGTGAAATTAGAATATATTTTTACCATTTAATCAAATGGTGGTCATTGGAATTAATTTCACTTTGAAATTAGACTTAAACTGGTGTCAATCTTTTGATACTTATTGTTTTATAAAAACACGCTCTTTGCTCTGACAGCGGGAATTAATTATTAAATTAATTAATGTGACTTATATGTTTTGAATTTTGTAAAATAGACTTCATTTTTGAATTCGGAATATCAAAAATAGCTTAGGGTGAATTTTTGGTAATTTTCTGAAAAACTTCAATTTTTGATGAATAGTGAAACCACTAAGTGGAAATTATAAAAGCTGATTTTTCGTTTAAATGAAATTTTACCACTTATGTGTTTTGAATTTAAAAACTCCGACATACTTGGTTGTAATTAAGAAGTAAAATGTGGTTCAATGGGATAAAAATAATTTTTTGGTGAATAGTAACTTATTATGTTTTTAATCGCGTTTAGTGGTAATTAGTGTAGTTTAAGGTAAAAATAATACTTTAATAATATAAAATGACCTAGACACATGTCCCAACCTCATTGGTTGTGTCATGGCCGACCAAGACAAGCCATGGCCTAACTTGGGGACCCCATGGATCCACTTTAGTTGGAAAATGACAATAATATATTTTTATTTAATGTTAAAGTGAAAATGACACAAACATAATATGTTTTACGAAAACAATTTTTAAGTGGGGTTATACAAGTCCAAATTTTGATTATAATTAGTCATTGGAAATCTACAAAGATTTTCTATATCATAGTATTTTTTTTATAATTTTTAGACATTAAAGAAATTAAATTATTTTTGACATAATAATGATTCAGCGATGACATCATTATTTGACGATTTAATTAAAATGGAAAGATAATGAATCATCTACAAACTACACATGGGAAAAACCTATTGGATGAGTGGATTTAGAAGCCTTATCACCTTATCCACGAATTCAATCAATGTGGGACCTTTTAAAACCGAAACACATTTTCAAATAAAGTAATATTTCTTACTTTCCAAAAGTGCCCCTCCTCTCCTCTTATAAAAGGCCCCCACCTCTACCTCTTTTCCCACACTCCTCAAGCCTTTGGCTCGGCAAAACCCTGCCCATTTACTCTCCCCACATCCCTCTCCTCATCCTATAGGATTCACTATGGTCAGAATCCTTTCAAAGGAAGCCTTTAGGCTCAAATCAAAAGGAGTTACACTTTTAAAGGTAATTCATTTTCTCATGTTCATTTGTTTTATTTTTCTTCCCCAACCCCTTAACTCTTTTTATTTATTTATTTTGTAACAACACCAGTATATTAAATATACTAGGATTTTGTTATAATATTTATTCGAGCTACACTCCCACACAACTACATCAAATGGTTAAAGAACATACGGTTTTTGTGGATGGCAAAATTCTGCCTCCCGAAACGATGATTGTTCAATACACATTTAACACCTTCAAAGGTGGCCATTATGATGTCACTATTTTTATATATGATATATAATATGTTTATGTTTTCCTTAAGCTTATGTTTTTGTTCATTTTGGTCATACCTTTATGGTTTCCATTATGGGTAAACGCGATATCTTCATTTAAGGAAGTGCGGACTACCGCCCCCTCAAAGTGATTTGATTCGTTAAATACCATATGTGGGACGTATAAAGGATGGAACTATGATATTATATATGATATTATACTGGAATTATAATATACCTTTATATCATTTTTATTCAATTCTATAAAATACGAAATAGTAATGAAAGTAGCGTTCATGCGCACGTACGGCTTACCGTCTCCATGAACGGTGCATTTCATTTCTTACCTCTAAATGATTATGTAATGTCATAAATGCATGCATGTACTGGATATATATGACATATATTATATCTAAATCATGAATACAATTCTGGATATAATAAACAATTGACCACATGAACAACATGTAATTGTAAGAAGTCCACTTTCGACTTAAGAACCAAATATCGGCAAAACAAATATTATTAACTTAAATGATTACATAATGATTATGACATGGTAATAAGTGATATAAAAGGAATAATGAACTTGAAAAATTTTCTTAAGGAAGTAGAAATTAACTCAAGTTTATTATTCAGGAGATTAAAGAACGATCGAGTCAAGTCGGTCCCGAGGTAAGGGATACTACAACTCTCTTTCTTTTTAAGTACATTCTTTTATGTAATTTGTTTTAAGCTCATCTTTCTTATGATTGGGATGTTATTTTATATTACTCCTACTGTAATTTTTATGTTCATGTGATGAGAGACCCTATTCTCTCTCATCAATTCCTTTTGGATGTTTTATGTGGCGCCGTTAGGCTGCCGAGTTTTCGTAAGGGATTTTTCATCTCACTTTTATCCCCGTGAGATTTATGCTACATTTTCCACAATTTCCTTTGTGTGGTGTATGTACTGCCCATTATTCTACTCTTTTTGTAATATACTTTCGTTTATGAGTATTAACATCAATGATTTATTGCCCTTCTTTCATGGGGTGTATGTTTTGAAAGATACCCAAGTCGGTAAGGGAACCTTTCACCCTCCTCCTTTTAAAAGACTTCTTTTATTGGGTCTTTTAATTTACATATTTTTATGTTGGGATATGTTCTCATATATCCTTAATGATGTAAATTTTGTGTCCAAGTGATGAGATACTCTTTTTATCTCTCATCAACTCATTTTGATGTGACGCCGTTAGGCTGTCAAGGGAACTTCTTAACCCAATTTCGATTTCTTTGGGTTCAACATGTAGTTATTGAATATGTCATCCTTTGAATATGTGTGAATGACCTTTTATTGTTTTACACTTAATATCCAATTATATTGGGTGTATTTATATTTTTCACACATAATTTTGATATTGATTTATCCTTAATTTAATGATACCTTCTTTATAAGGTATTTCATCACATTTTACATCCTTATTGAGACTTCATTGTTGTTATGCACCAATTCACTCTTATATGGTGTATATACTGTCCTTTGGAATATTATATCATGAATCCATTTATTCTCATGATATTATAAAGTTCTTATTAAATGTTATTCCTCAATTATTGTATTCAAGTGTCTCTAATTTTGGTAAAAACCCTTTTGACCAAAATATCGCTTTAAATGTTTTAATGATTTGTTCTTATTAATATCCATGTTTTAAAAATCGTTTTAAGGATTTATTTATATGGACATTAATGGTTTAAAATGTTAAAATCTTTAAGGTGGTATGGGACACTTTGATTCAAAATTCTCCTTATTAAATGTTTTAAATGGTTCTGAAAATGGTTTTTAATGGATTCATTATTTCAATATCCTAAAATGTTATATTGTGATTGAAATGTGGAAATGTTATGTTTCCTTTATTCATGTTTTATGTGATACGATTATGTTATGGTTCTTGGGCATTGTTATGAAGAACGGGTGGTTCCGTGATAAACTAAGGGCGGGTGAGCCCGATATAGCTCTCCAATGCATTGGGTAACGTGAAGGAGTGAAACGTTAAGGTTTCTCCGAAGAGATTTAGGGAATATACTGTGATGGGTATTCCAAACGTAACCAAGAGGGTTACTCCCTACGTAAGAATGTTATGAATGCCTCAAGTTACCTTTATGTCATATGATTTCTATGATTTATTCATGATTTGATGAGGTAGGTTAAAGTGCCTATGTTTTATGGGTAAATTATGATTTCATTCTTGTGTATATATGAACTCATGTTTCCTTTCCATATTTTTATATCCCTTACTGAGCTTTTTATGCTCATCCCAAGTTTTTGAAATGTTTTTTTCAGGTCAAGGGAAAGGTACATGATAAGACGATAGAGTCAAGGATGTGTCAAGAAAGAATCCATGTTATATTTTAAATATGTTTCCGTTGATGGGAAGAATTAATACTGTCTTTTATGTAACCACTTCGTTTAAATGTGGAATGTAATGAAAGTTTCATGATCTAATTCTCTAAAACTCTAAACCTGAAAAGATCCTCAATGTGTAATCTTGTAATAACTCAAGATTAAGTAAGGTTTAAGGCTGGGGCCTTATAGTTGGTATCAGAGGTCGGTTTAGATAACTTTAGAGGTTAGGGTATTCTTTAAGCATAATTGACAATTACCATAATGGTTAGAATTTCAGAAAGAGTCCAAGTTTTAGATAAAGTGAATGAGTAAGTGTATCTTAGTGTTTACCTTCCTCGTTAGTACATGATGGTTTTGTTGATATACTCACACTGACATTTCTATTTTTAGTGAATGGATGGATCTAGCAGGCACCAAAGAGACAACAGGTTTGAAGGAAACTGTTGCGGTTCTCTGTTTAAGATACTAGATAAAATGGAGTACTCAATGTGGAAACTCGTCGTTGTTATAAACCAAATATCAAGGAGTCATGATCAACCACTTCAACCTTGGTGAGTTTTCTAATGCATCATGTACGAGATGGCCAACTCGATGTGGAAATTCAGGTAATAATTATTAAGGTAACCATTAGGGTTTATATGATCCTTACTTTTGAGGAAATTATGGGTTACTAAATGTTATGATTGATGTGAAAGGCATGAGATAAAATTGAGGTTAAAATATGTTATGAATATTTTTGGAGATTTTATCTCGTTTTGGGGAATGTTTTGAGAATTATATAGTTTTGAAAAAAGGACAACACGCAGACCGTGTGACAACCCGTCGCGTCGGACAAAGCTGCGGGAATCGAACCCACAACCAATGTGCGACTGGTATTTATCGCCTACCACTGGACTACGTGAAGTCCCTGGTTAGTTTGACTGATTCCTTTTAGTTATATGATTTTATTAATTAAGAGTAAGTTGATTTTGGAGGATATGTGATTAGGATAATTACTTTTCAATGTGAGACTTTATGAGAAACTGATGTTGTTTGTAGATAAATGTTACGATTTAACTTGGAAGACTATGTGACTAAATCCTTAAAATATTTGGGTTTCAATCTTATATTGGTTTACTTTGAAGAATTTTATGGACAAATTGTTTATCGGATGGTCCTCGTTGAACTTTGGGTTTTGTTGGACAAATTTGGGAGATTAAGAATAGATTTTCTTTTTATAAAGGGTTATCCTTTTCTGGATTATCTAATCTTGTACTAACCTTTTTGGTTTTGGTTTTGGTTAAAGCCTAAAAACATGGGATGTATATAGTCCTCTTTTGGGGATTAGGTGATTCTCTAGAAGTTGATTATAGTACTCTTAATGCGAACAAGTCTCCCTAAATACTCGTCTTTTGGAAAAAATATGAGTTTGACTAAGGAATCTAGTAAAAGTTGATAGTCAACATGATAAGTGATTATGCTTCCTTATGAATAAATTCCTCAATAAAAAGTAACTTAAAACAAAAATGTTTTCTATTAACTTTTCCTACTGGGGAATCGAATACCGTTTAACCCATCACAAGTTTGTGATTTTCTCGTGGTTAACTTTCTCCTAAACGTGTTTTCTATCACTCTCCATCAGAACATGACCCTTTGTTTTTTCCTCCATGTCCATATTTTCATACTTGGAATCCTATTATGGGTTAACTCGGGTGACCTCTGTGCTTATCTTTCTTTATTTTAAAGTGGTTGTTTTACCGACTCTTCTTCCGATGCGGGACTTTCAAGGATGTTTCCAAGCACAATTTTAAAATTGCGAGGACGCAATTCCCAAAAGGGGGGAAGGATGTAACGCCCCAGGTAAATAAAGAATAGACATTTTCATATTTATCCATATTTGTGAATAAAATATTAATATGACTTTAAAGGGGATGCAATGCTCGATGGCGTACCCAACACGCAACAACGAGTTTCTTGGGAATCTTATGTTGCACTCTAATAATAAAATAATATTATTTTAAATGGTAGTTAACATGTAGTCGTTGTATTGGCGGGAATGGATAGAAATAACTAAAATATGATTATATATGTTTTTTAATATTTTTTTACATTTATCCAATAAAAGCTAAAGGCTTAAAATACGGAAAGAAATCAATTCTAGGCTTTTGTACCCTAATTTTCACTAAAGGTTCACTTATCACCTTTTGATGGCGAACTGTCATTAAATATAGTTTTGATAACTCTTATACATTATTTTGGACCAAATAAAACTCTTCTTTAGAATTTGGACATCCAAAATTTACTTTGTGTAAATTTTTGGTATCTTTCTGATAAAGTTCATTTTTTTTAATGAATAGTGTAAAATGTTGTATTTTAATTCAAAACCTCTTTTTAATATAATTTATTTATATGATTAGATTATCTTTTGAATTGGTTTTAAAGTGAAATTAGAATATATTTTTACCATTTAATCAAATGGTGGTCATTGGAATTAATTTCACTTTGAAATTGGACTTAAACTGGTGTCAATCTTTTGATACTTATTGTTTTATAAAAACACGCTCTTTGCTCTGACAGCGAGAATTAATTATTAAATTAATTAATGTGACTTATATGTTTTGAATTTTGTAAAATAGACTTCATTTTTGAATTCGGAATATCAAAAATAGCTTAGGGTGAATTTTTGGTAATTTTCTGAAAAACTTCAATTTTTGATGAATAGTGAAACCACTAAGTGGTAATTATAAAAGCTGATTTTTCGTTTAAATGAAATTTTACCACTTATGTGTTTTGAATTTAAAAACTCCGACATACTTGGTTGTAATTAAGAAGTAAAATTTGGTTCAATGGGATAAAAATAATTTTTTGGTGAATAGTAACTTATTATGTTTTTAATCGCGTTTAGTGGTAATTAGTGTAGTTTAAGGTAAAAATAATACTTTAATAATATAAAATGACCTAGACACATGTCCCAACCTCATTGGTTGTGTCATGGCCGACCAAGACAAGCCATGGCCTAACTTGGGGACCCCATGGATCCACTTTAGTTGGAAAATGACAATAATATATTTTTATTTAATGTTAAAGTGAAAATGACACAAACATGATATGTTTTACGAAAACAATTTTTAAGTGGGGTTATACAAGTCCAAATTTTGATTATAATTAGTCATTGGAAAGCTACAAAGAGTTTCTATATCATAGTATTTTTTTTATAATTTTTAGACATTAATGAAATTAAATTATTTATGACATAATAATGATTTAGCGATGACATCATTATTTGACGATTTAATTAAAATGGAAAGATAATGAATCCTCTACAAACTACACATGGGAAAAACCTATTGGATGAGTTTATTTCGAAGCCTTATCACCTTATCCACGAATTAAATCAATGTGGGAACTTTTAAAACCGAAACACATTTTCAAATAATGTAATATTTCTTACTTTCCAAAAGTGCCCCTCCTCTCCTCTTATAAAAGGCCCCCACCTCTACCTCTTTTCCCACACTCCTCAAGCCTTTGGCTCGGCCAAACCCTGCCCATTTACTCTCCCCACATCCCTCTCCTCATCCTAGAGGATTCACTATGGTCAGAATCCTTTCAAAGGAAGCCTTTAGGCTCAAATAAAAAGGAGTTACACTTTTAAAGGTAATTCATTCTCTCATGTTCATTTGTTTTATTTTTCTTCCCCAACCCCTTAACTCTTTTTATTTATTTCTTTTGTAACAACACCAGTATATTCAATATACTAGGATGTTGTTATAATATTTATTCGAGCTACACTCCCACACAACTACATCAAATGGTTAAAGAACATACGGTTTTTGTGGATGGCAAAATTCTGCCTCCCGAAACGATGATTGTTCAATACACATTTAACACCTTCAAAGGTGGCCATTATGATGTCACTATTTTTATATATGATATATAATATGTTTATGTTTTCCTTAAGCTTATGTTTTTTTTCATTTTGGTCATACCTTTATGGTTTCCATTATGGGTAAACGCGATATCTTTATTTAAGGAAGTGCGGACTACCGCCCCCTCAAAGTGATTTGATTCGTTAAATACCATATGTGGGACGTATAAAGGATGGAACTATGATATTATATATGATATTATACTGGAATTATAATATACCTTTATATCATTTTTATTCAATTCTATAAAATACGAAATAGTAATGAAAGTAGCGTTCATGCGTACGTACGGCTTACCGTCTCCATGAACGGTGCATTTCATTTCTTACCTCTAAATGATTATGTAATGTCATAAATGCATGCATGTACTGGATATATATGACATATATTATATCTAAATCATGAATACAATTCTGGATATAATAAACAATTGACCACATGAACAACATGTAATTGTAAGAAGTCCACTTTCGACTTAAGAACCAAATATCGGCAAAACAAATATTATTAACTTAAATGATTACATAATGTTTATGACATGGTAATAAGTGATATAAAAGGAATATTGAACTTGAAAAATTTTCTTAAGGAAGTAGAAATTAACTCAAGTTTATTATTCAGGAGATTAAAGAACGATCGAGTCAAGTCGGTCCCGAGGTAAGGGATCCTACAACTCTCTTTCTTTTTAAGTACATTCTTTTATGTAATTTCTTTTAAGCTCATCTTTATTATGATTGGGATGTTATTTTATATTACTCCTACTGTAATTTTTGTGTTCATGTGATGAGAGACCCTATTCTCTCTCATCAATCCCTTTTGGATGTTTTATGTGGCGCCGTTAGGCTGCCGAGTTTTCGTAAGGGATTTTTCATCTCACTTTTATCCCCGTGAGATTTATGCTACATTTGCCACAATTTCCTTTGTGTGGTGTATGTACTGCCCATTATTCTACTCTTTGTGTAATATACTTTCGTTTATTAGTATTTACATCAATGATTTATTGCCCTTCTTTCATGGGGTGTATGTTTTGAAAGATACCCAAGTCGGTAAGGGAACCTTTCACCCTCCTCTTTTTAAAAGACTTCTTTTATTGGGTCTTTTAATTTACATATTTTTATGTTGGGATATGTTCTCATATATCCTTAATGATGCAAATTTTGTGTCCAAGTGATGAGATACTCTTTTTATCTCTCATCAACTCATTTTGATGTGACGCCGTTAGGCTGTCAAGGGAACTTCTTAACCCAATTTCAATTTCTTTGGGTTCAACATGTAGTTATTGAATATGTCATCCTTTGAATATGTGTGAATGACCTTTTATTGTTTTACACTTAATATCCAATTATATTGGGTGTATTTATATTTTTCACACATAATTTTGATATTGATTTATCCTTAATTTAATGATACCTTCTTTATAAGGTATTTCATCACATTTTACATCCTTATTGAGACTTCATTGTTGTTATGCACCAATTCACTCTTATATGGTGTATATACTGTCCTTTGGAATATTATATCATGAATCAATTTATTCTCATGATATTATAAATTTCTTATTAAATGTTATTCCTCAATTATTGTATTCAAGTGTCTCTAATTTTGGTAAAAACCCTTTTGACCAAAATATCGCTTTAAATGTTTTAATGATTTGTTCTTATTAATATCCATGTTTTAAAAATAGTTTTAAGGATTTATTTATATGGAAATTAATGGTTTAAAATGTTAAAATCTTTAAGGTGGTATGGGACACTTTGATTCAAAATTCTCCTTATTAAATGTTTTAAATGGTTCTGAAAATGGTTTTTAATGGATTCATTATTTCAATATCCTAAAATGTTATATTGTGATTGAAATGTGGAAATGTTATGTTTCCTTTATTCATGTTTTATGTGATACGATTATGTTATGGTTCTTGGGCATTGTTATGAAGAACGGGTGGTTCCGTGATAAACTAAGGGCGGGTGAGCCCGATATAGCTCTCCAATGCATTGGGTAATGTGAAGGAGTGAAACGTTAAGGTTTCTCCGAAGAGATTTAGGGAATATACTGTGATGGGTATTCCAAACGTAACCAAGAGGGTTACTCCCTACGTAAGAATGTTATGAATGCCTCAAGTTACCTTTATGTCATATGATTTCTATGATTTATTCCTGATTTGATGAGGTAGGTTAAAGTGCCTATGTTTTATGGGTAAATTATGATTTCATTCTTGTGTATATATGAACTCATGTTTCCTTTCCATATTTTTATATCCCTTACTGAGCTTTTTATGCTCATCCCAAGTTTTTGAAATGTTTTTTTCAGGTCAAGGGAAAGGTACATGATAAGACGATAGAGTCAAGGATGTGTCAAGAAAGAATCCATGTTATATTTTAAATATGTTTCCGTTGATGGGAAGAATGAATACTGTCTTTTATGTAACCACTTCGTTTAAATGTGGAATGTAATGAAAGTTTCATGATCTAATTCTCTAAAACTCTAAACCTGAAAAGATCCTCAATGTGTAATCTTGTAATAACTCAAGATTAAGTAAGGTTTAAGGCTGGGGCCTTATAGTTACGATTCGGTAAATATATGATCGATACACATCCACTAGTGGTATCTAGACTGGTATGTATTTCTAGGAAGCCACTATCTCTATCCTTTACCAAATTTTCATGACATTTTGTTATACTTTCACTCATCCTTTGAACTATCCTTATACATATCATAAGGGATATCACAATAGTTTTCTCATCCAAGTTTCCAATTCTTATCTAAAACTATCCTATGATAGAATCTATAGTGACATAGGTATATCATACAATGATATTACTTAATTTTAGATGAATATTCATTACATTACCCAAACACAAGCCTAATAATGATAATAGTTTATTTCCTTTAGAAACATGGAAATATAAAGACTGATCTATAAGTGAGCTACGTCATCTCCCACCATGTTCTTAAATTTTTTTACAATTTTTAGAAATATCATACGTAATACATTTCATAATATTATGGGAAATGTAAACATATAAAATTTCTAATCTCAGATTGTCAATAATGATAAATAAGGGAGTTACAGAAGCATAACATGAAAATAAGGGTATGATAACAGGTGAATTATATTATTAAACCATAGCCTACACATAAAAGATCATAATATTGATTCATGGCATAAATATTTGTTGTTCATAAGATATTAATCATAAGGAAAACAAACAAGATGAACCATGAGATCATAATAAATGCATGAGAAATAGAGTTCTTTCATACACATAAGCATAAAGAATACTACGCTAAAGCTACCCACCACGACATTCATAACATGATATGTTTGGGATGAAAACCCATGTACCTACTTCAAGAAAGGGACAACCTCCCATGTAACCTGTTACCAGTTTTGGATAACCTTATATGTACACTTTGAAATCATATAACAATAGTTTTTTCCCATTGCATTGCAGAGAGATATAGGTTCCACACATAACATAATTAAAATCATAGGTATGTGTTCTAGAAAAAAATTAAATTCATCATATCATAACCCATGAAATTAGATGGTTCTCATAAAAATTTGTTTGTGTAATTTTATATGGAATAGATACAGGTTTCACAATAATTTCATCATACCATCACCCATGAAAAGGAATAGGTTTTATAAGAATTTTATCTTTGTATTACCCATTGAAAAGAAACGGATTTCGTTAAAATCATGCTATAAAAACATGAACTATTCCCACAAAAAAATGAATGAAACTATTTTTCATATACCCTATAAGTCATAGGTAACACTGATACATTTCATCTTAAATGTAAATTAATTTCGTAAGATCATTTAAAAAAAATTTAGGAATATTCTCAGTTCTCTATGAAAAAATATTTTTAAAACATATGTCATTTTTAAAAAAAAATTATTTAAAAATGAATACTTATAAATTTATATTTTATGAAATGATTGGTCATGAAGTCATAATGTTCTATTCATTTTGTATACATTAAAATGAAAAATTCTGCTCATATTTTTGGTAAAATCCATAAAAGAATTATTTGAAAATAATAAAAATATGCCATTAAAAACATTTTTCAAAAAAAATTATTATAAATGTGTTATTAATATATGAAGAGTATAATAAGAAAATTTCTTTTTTAGAAAACATTTTTATGGAAGAAAAAATATTTCTAACCGAAGCGATAAATAATGTCAAATTTTATTAAAAATGTTTTTTAATAAATATAACTACCAAAGATTGGAAAAATGATAAAATTAAATGAATATATCATGAATAAGAAGAGGATAATAAAAAAATTGATAATTATTCGTAGTTATATCATAAGATTCAATAATGGAGACTTAATCGTTATAAAAATCGTTAAATTATGCGAAAGTAACATAAAATATTTACCACATTCGTAACATTGAAATATAACAACATGAAGGAATAAAATAAAATAGAAATTAAAATATCATAAATATAAATATATTTATGAATTTTCATGTAAAATGGGCTCTATATAATCCTCATAAAAGAATATTGGTCTATAAAATTACATACATCTCAATTAATGAAAATTGAGGCAAAATTCATTACATTAAATCTTGACATATATAGTACTCATTCGAACCTCGTATATAATCAATATAAGTTTATTATAAAGATATTAAAGAATCATATTCATATATATAACCCCATATATTATTTTTTATGAATTTTTTATGCCTATTTGTCAACAATTTCATGTTAACATTATGTCTGGCATAATAACCATTTTTTTCATGTGTGTTTTTGATTTATTATTTCATGTAGTCAATCACAGATCAAGGATTCACAATATATCTAATGATATAAATTATATAAATATAATATATAATATGTATATTTTTATTTATTATAATAATTATAATTTAGTGACCTGAATTGAAATACACCATTCATGGAGATGGTAGGTCGTACATACGACTGAAATCTATTTTTTAGTTTCTTATTATGAAGAATGAATGATAATTAAAGGGTATATTATAATTATATAAACCTTTTTATGTCATATATAAATCATATGTTTTGTAAATACATCTTTAATACCGTCCACATAATGCGTGATCAAATCAAATCACTTTATATGGCGGTAGTAAGCAATTCACATGAGCGACATTATCAAATTCTTCAAAAAATGGTAAGCATGAATGTATTTTTTATATAACAACTGAAGAAAACTAATAGCATCATAAATATAATATTTAAATAATAATCTATCATTATTACCTGCCATGAGATCTGGTAATGAAAAAATTAATGACATCAATTTGCGAGGTGATAGTCTATTGTACACATAAATGATAATTTTATAATTTATTGATAAAAGAAGAGGAGTTTCTTTATCATTAAATTAAAAAACATATAATTATATGAAACATACATTATATGTTAGATAATAATTATTAAATAATCATTCATGGGGACAGATTAATAAATTAAAAAAACACTCATGGATAAACGTTATCTCTTCTTCAAGTATCCAACATAGATTTGCTCTAAACTTATTCATTTGATAGACTTATTCCCAAAATAAGGCTTATAGGATAAATGTATATAATTTGGAAATTTATTTGGGTATGTTTTTTATGATTTAAATAGGTGAGAATCTATGAAGAATTTATGAGTGGGGTGATCTATTATAACTACGGGAGAGGACACATTTGTCGTTTTTAAAAGGATTTGAGTTCTCCCACATTTTTAACATGGAAAGAGGGTACCAAATGGATTAAATTTTTTTATCATAGACCAGATAATGAGTAAATATGTTGATAAATTAATTATTTGAAAACATTATAAGTAAAATTGACACTTTTAATTGTATTTTATCTCCTGGTAAACCCATTTGAACCACAACCGTGTTAATTAATTGTGAATGTATTCACTATTCATTTTGGTAACAAAATTTGTTGGAATTATTAGAAAATAGAAATTTTTATGATTAATAGTATTGATTCCATTTTTCTAAATTCGATTCAAATAATTATAGAAAATTAATTTAATATTAATCCCATGTACAAGATTAGAAAGCGGTGTTTTAAAATGAAAAAGATTAAATTTACAATGTTTTTATATCAGATTTCAATATGACATTGATTCCATTGACCTCAGTTGTATTATTTTATTTATATTGAGACTATTGATTCTTTAAAAAAATTCAAAATTTAGTTTATCTTTATAAATAAATTACATGAAAAGGAAGTCTTGAATTAAAATGAACTATGTTTCATTATTTATCAAGAAAAGAAACTTTTAAAAAAAATCCCAAAAACACAACCTAATATAATTTTCAAATTTTGACATAAAAATTTTGTTTATTTTAACAAATAAATTTTATAATTTCATGAAAAATCAATGTTAAAAACATTAAAGATAATAAATAAATAAAAAAAATTAAAAATATTATCATTTTACAATCATTTAATTAATTTTTGGAAAAATTGGTTATTTTCAGGTAAATTGGTTTTTCATATAAATCCATTATTTATAGTATTTTTAAAATTTATTTATTTCTATTAATATATCAATATTTAATGTCTATGTTATATCAATTGAATTTTTATATTAATAACGTATCATGGTTTTGTTAAAACATAGTTTGCGTTTAATAAAATCTAATCGGGTGTTGCATGTAGTGTAACCTTAAATTGGTGTTGTGTTAACGTACACCATCTATGTCATTTAATTTTTTCAAAGTATTTTTTTCCATAAAAACTAATGGAGTTAAATTTTTTCTCATAATATTATCAAGGAGTATGATACCCTTTGATATATAAATGAAGACCTTATTCATTAATTGGACCAAAGACCCTAAGTGGGGCTCCCCCATTATTTAATGTTGATCAAAGGTACCTAGTGAGATAATGAACCTAATGAGAGGATGTTCTAGAGATTTTTATAATGATGGATGTTTTGGGTGTTTGACCATTTTATGTTGTTTTATTTTGAATTCATATATGCACTTAGTGTGGTTTTAATTATGATTCAGAAAACCCATATATCGATGGTCTTATATTTTCATGAAGGAAATTTTCCATGGGGTGAAATTTTTTCCAAACTATGAAACTCCCATAGGGGTGTTCTTTAATACTTATGTTATTTGACCTTTATTAAGGAAACTCTCATATGGTATGCCTATTATAATGTTAGTGGAGATTCTATAGTTTTTGAGAATGTTGTTGATATGGTACATTGGGATGGATCCTTTTGGGAAAATTCATTATGCTTTTTACACTTATTGTTTATTCCATGTTTCTAAAAACATCTACAAGGGTGGTTATTGTCACTTTTTTTATATATGGGAGACCCCATTCTATTATATTCGGAAGAGTTATCATCGTGATGTTCTCATATACACTCAAAACGGGGGTGAAATTATTATGTTCAATCAATGTCACAAACCTAAGGATACAAAGGGTCATGGTATATGGGTTTTAATTAACTAATGGATGTGCTTAAATCAATCTGGCATCATGATGAAGTAAATAATAATTATTGTTTTATTTATTAAATTTTTGTTTTTATTTATTGTTATGATCATATAAATGCACATATCACTTAATTTCTTGTATAACATGGTTCCATGTTGGTTGTTCTCTACTGATATTTCTACTCAAACCCTACTTGAAGAGCCATGGAATATTGGCACCCAATCATCCCCCACTTTTCCCTTTTTTAGTTTTTACTGAGGCATTGGATTTATTCATAGAGAAGGATTAGCTGTGATGAGATTTTGAGATCGGGATTAGGTACGGCTTGATGCCTGCAGTGGTTCCACGTAAATTTTTATTTCTCTATTTATTTATAATTTATATTATTTCTATATTTTTTATCCGTCTGGAGGGTGATCAACATTTCATGCTTGAATACCATCCTTCCATTTTTTTGTAGTATTTTTAATAACATGTTCCTTATGTATACAATCAAGTGGTGGTTTTTTATTATTCTTAGTTATTATATTATTGTTTAACACTGTAATATAGTGGATATATCCTACACATGATACCTTTTATACCCCTACTGGTATTAAGTAAACTCTAGAATCCACGAAGTCATTCTTGAGGTCATGTTTAAAACTGATTTTTTCACCAGGGAATTGGATTCCATATCTAGAAATTACAAAATTATCTTACAACCATTATTTTATTTTGATTAAAAATTTCAGGGATGGTATCTTAGATATAGGAATGTGTTAGAACATTCAATGGGAATCATTCTAGTGAGTCATGGACACATATTCTACTCAGATGCCTAGGTTACTTGGGATAAGATTAATGATGAGTATTTTTAGTGTTAATTTTGATTTGAATTTCACCTAGGGTGATTTAAAATGTGTTTGAGATTGATTATTTATTGATGGATTTTTTAGCATGGGTCATTGGAAAAAATGAAAATTATATTATTTGGATCATTGATTATAGAATAAAGTACTATCATAGAAATCATTCTCACAATGAATAATTCAAATGACATATAGGATTGCTAGTCTGTGAACATTTCACTGATGAGGGTATCCATTATTTAATTTTTTTTAAAACTAATGAAATGAAATTTTCCGAGATAAGAACTCTATGTAGTTATAATCTTATAAGCCACCTTTAATATTTCTTCCTTCATGTTTGAAGATTATGTCAATCTACAAATATACAATCCATGGTGATGATGGTGATTATATACCTCCTACATGGGACTTTCTACAACCTAGTTGGATATCAAAGGAACAAGATTCCTCTCTACTAATCCTCTTACAATTATTTATCATATAGGTTTTGTTATTTAAAATTCAAGTAAGAACATATAAAATATTTTCAAATATATATTGGAATTATATTCTACTAGTTAAAGCCAGTTTTTTTTCAAATAGATATCAGTTATTTAGGATGATGAAATTTGATATGGAATAATTTTAGCAATTTGTTTGTATCATCAATGGAGTCATCCCATAGGTGGATGTTTGGTGAGAATCTATTCCCAAAGACTGATGGTTATTAGAATTTGATATTGGTAAATGTTGGATGATACCCACAAGTTGGGTAATGGTGTTTGAAATGGAAACATTTCATGGTGAGGTTTATGTGAGATTCCAGTTGTGGGTATTTTGAGAAGTGGGATTTCATGTGATGTTTGGGATTTTTGAATTGATAAATAACACATTATTTATGAATTATACAAGATTCATGGTATTTTAGTAATATAATAGAGACTTACAGACCTTTATATTATATTTGGACATTAGTGGGTTAGTTTTTTTCACAGTTGATTGGAATCCCATGAGAAGGGTTGGGTCAGGCAGAATACAAGATTACTTATGGTAAGTACATAGAGATGATTCATGTTCATATTGATAAATAGGATGATTTATTGGGTTTATGGAATAAGAATGGTGATTCCATAGTGTTTTACGGAATGATAACCTTTAGTTCTTTCACCCTATGATGTGAGGCACTTAGTGCATCATGGTATTGGGTCTGAATCGATAGATAAGAACTATTTGGGCATCAAACTTGTAGTCCTGGGATTTTTTTAGAATACAGTGAGGGTGTGGGTAGTATCACATTACATGGAACTGTACTAGATGGTGATCATGTATATGTTTTTCCTCAGTGTGGGATAGATCTTCGGCTTTTGGTGGATAATATCTTAGATTCACATGTCTTGATGAACGAAAATTCTATTGAGCATTGATAGTTTATTTGGTTACCCCATCCCACATGATGATGTATGAATAATGAGGCTATGAGTCATGTTTGAATGTCCAGATTGTATAGATGTGTACACCATTATGTTTTGTTAACATTGAGGTTGCAAGTAAGCACTGTGTGGGAAATTTAGGATGGCATGAAGACTGGGTGACATGGGTGAATGTACAAATTATTTTTTCATGAGATTAGGTTGACAACTATTTTTCATATATAGAACCTATGTAAATAGGAATTAGAAAAAATAGTTTTCGACTAGAGGGTTGATGGAAATCGATAAATGTCAGTGGGTGTGGCAGCCTATGGTTTTGGATGAGAATATTAAATGTCCTTATATAATAGAGGATACATAAAAAATTAATAAAATTATATTTTAAGGATAATATAGATGTGTACATTGACATGTATTGGTTGAGGGGAATATTTATAGGGGTTGGTAGTGGAAATAGGTCGGTTGGGATAAATTGAACATGTTTGATAGTGTAATGTTTCATGTTGTCACATGAGGAGTGGTATATAGTAATCCATATGGTGGGGAGTACACCATTATCCATTTTAGGGAATGAAACTTCATATAATTGGAATCATGGTGGTTTCTAGGTATTTAATTACTATGATTCAAGAATGTGTTATAATTAATGTTTCATGTTAGTGTTTCGGTATGAGTGATATGATCATGTCAATCTATTTCATGTAGAAGTGGTTAGTATTATGAGCCGTGATGGAATGACCCTTGGTTGGTTTCATCATGGTAATGACAAAAACCGATCATAGGATGGTTTAATTTAGTAATTGAATTTTATTTTATCTAGAACTAATTTAAATACCAAATTTTGGATTCATATGTGATAATGGATAGTGTTGGTGTCATGAAATTAGTATTGTATGATTCTTGTGCGATTAAAATGTGATTCATGAAGTGAATCAGAAATCATGACATGTTTCAAGGGTTGAACCCCAAATCATGAAATGGTTTAGGGGTTAAATAATTTCTTCATATGTTAATGGTTGTGAAATAGTGATTTGTCACTTGGTTGGTGAGGTGAACGAGAGATGTGCTACATGGTTTAGTGGTGTACTTATTTTTTGTGTGATTTATGGGGTGAATCACAAGATGATATGTACTGATAGTTTGGATTGTAAAAAAAATATTTGGGAATCTGGGGAATATAGTACCATTATTGGGATATATTTTATTTTTTAGAATGGGGTTAATTTGAGGTTTATATTAGAGACTTTGAGGAATGGATGATTTATGTGATCCTTATGTAAATGTAGTATAAGGTAATATGATTTAGTTTGGAATGATATAAGAGATGAAATAATAGCTTCTATAAATTTTTTGTATTCTTATTAATTTTCATTGGTAGGGTAACCACACTGAGCGGGTCATTGAGATATTAGAATTTTATTTTAATTGGTGATTCTGATTGTGGGGTGAACCATTAGTGGAATTAATTATGATGAATTAAGTTCATTGGTGTGGAGAACCCTAAGATGAATAATGGGTTTAATGATTATGTCTTCATTTTAGGATGATAATAATTTGGTAACTATTGTATCGATGTTTTCGTTATGGTTATAAGAATTGAATTATGGTATAAAGGATTAAACACATTAATTATAGTGTTATTCTTTATGAGTGTGTTTAGATATTCATGGTGGAATAAAAAAATTTATTCATTAAATGATGAACTGGTGACGTTGGGATGTATAATTGGGTGAAAATATGTACTTCTTTTCGATGATAATTTTTATGGTGGAATGTTTTTAATACCCAATGTACGATAATGTTGTAACATTTTGTGGGAATTTGAGTTTTTCGTTAGAGGCTGGTTCAATTTCAGTACTGCGATTCAAAACAAGATTATAAGGGATTATACATCCTAAAACTATGGTATTGGGTGTGTTTTAAACTTTTATGGATTTACCAAGGGTTCAGGTGAACAATAGAGAGGGGTATGGGGGACTAGGGCTAATGAAAAATATATGTGTAGCCAATTCACATCATAAAAGGCATATTCAATTAATGAAATGTTTGATTGGGTATTTTGAGCCTTGAAGAAGGCTAATTTAAGGCTGTGGAGTCACAAACATAAATTTCATGACATTACCATATTCATCACACTATGAAACATTACCAGTATGTTTTTTAAATTTTAATAGGGGATCACCCATCCTTTATTCCCCAGAGGAATGTATCATACACGGAATTATTGGATGTATCTCACCCTCCCTCATTTTACATAGTTTTGAGAAATATTAGTGGTGTTAAAATAATGTTTTAGTAAAATTATTTTTCCTATAATAACCCGTGTTCTTGTTTTCCCCCTATCTTTTTAGATTTACGTGCGAACATTTATAGAGTTTTATGATGATTATATTGATGCATGCTCGAATCGACCATTTCTGTGGGGGATTTTTCTTAGCCTAGCTATAATAGAACTCAAGATGAGGAATTCAAAATTTCATACACTATATTAGAAATGGTAAATAATTGATTGTAATTTTCAATGGTGTTGGCCCAAAATTGAAATATTTTTCAATTGAATTGGCAATATAAACTATGGATTTTTTGTACTGTTAGACATGGTTTATGTTTTGAGTTGAATGAAAATTGTTTCTAGTGGTATTGGTGTGATGGGATATGCTGATGGGTATTATTAATTTTTGTCTATTTAAATTAATTTGACTAATTAATTATAAAAATTTAAAACTAATTATTAGTGAGATGTTAGTATGATTTAGGGACTTTCATGTGAATATAATGACTGTTGGACTAGGTTAAACCATTGTAGAGCTTTCCAAATGAACCTAAAAATTAGAAGTGTAATCTATTTATGGAATGTAATATTTGGACATTCCTTACATTTGATGCATGTGTTTCCAAAAGTATGGACTACAAGTTCAGAAAAATGAGGTTATTTACCAATAAAAATAAAGAAAAACTCATTTTAATTAAATTAAATGACTCATATATTAATTATGGGTTGTATAAATTTAATAAAATTATAAAATTAAATTTCATGGGATGTATAGATTTCCACGGTCCATGTTAGGCCGTTTTCTATAGATATTTTCAGGTCTTTCTTTAGTTCCCTCGATATAGCTTGGACTTAGTAGGATGTATCATTATCCTTATAATTCCATTGGACCATTCAATGGAATGGATCTAGGTTTGGTGATATGGTGGACAAAGAGAATTCCCTGAGTCAATGATATAGTCAATGAGACATATCACTTGACCATATTTAGTACGAATTACTCAGGTAGGATTATATGACCTTGTGTTCTAATTATTTTTCCATGGAAATTGATAAACATACAGAGATGAGTCGTGACCTAAGACATAGCTAAAACTGATAACCCAAAGTGGGAATCCCCCATTCACTATTGTTGACATACTAATGCAACCCCAACCAAGTAAATTGGATCTAGTGTCTACATTATTACATTGTAATAAGATATGAGGAATAAAATCTTAGTGGAATGAATTGTTTAGTAATATTTTTAAACTAGAAACATACATGAAATTATTATTTCAATTGAAAAATAGTAGGTAAAAATTATTTTATTTTAGATAGAAACTATTTTTCATTGTGATTCTGTAAATATCAATGAAAAAATATCCTTGAGTCATGGAAAAAATAAGTCAAAAGAAAGGGTTGAGATTAAATTCTCTGTAAGGGTACGCGTACATAGAAATATATGAATCAATAAGACATAATAAATATGGAATGGTAAATAACTGAAATGTATTCCATTAAATAAATAACATGAGAATAATATGGCATGAATAAATGATGAACAAATAATTATATATAAATAATCACATGATCTTAAAAAATTAACGATGAATATTCTAATTAATATAATTATGACATGGAATGTAAATAAATAAATTCATAAAGTCGGAATGAATAATGAACTAAATCTAAACCCTACCATGAAGTCCTTATGCTAATGCATCTAACTAAATTGGTATGCCCTCTGAAAAAACCCAATCAAGTTTTTCTAATGAGATATATCGATGCATTGTGGGGATATATGGGGAATAATTCACAACATAATATGTCCATTGAATTACTCATGTAAATTAGGTGAAATATTAGAAACATAAATATTTTTATTAAAAATACAATATATGAAATGATAATACATAACTTAAATAATAATCATAATCATAAACGATCCAAAGTAATGTGGGGAATGACAATAAAACTATGAATCCCCTATCAAAGTGATCATAAACTATCTAGAGAAATAATAATAATGGTGTACATACATCATATCCTTAGTTGATCATAAGTAAAATATTGGGTTGATTTTATTGATGAATAGAAATAACTTAAAAAGACCCTTAAATCATTTTTTAGAAAAATAACAATTATATTCTGAAAATCACCTTTAAAAACCCCAGCAAAATTGAAAATAATTTTCATGCAAATTAATAGTTTAAAAATTGATATATAAAAATTAAATCATTTCTTGTTCATGAGGGTGGAAATTCCATTCATTTCATACTTGTTAAAACAAAAACAAATTCTTCACATTTTCACGGAAATCCAAATAGGCATTATTATAAAAATGCGATGAGGACTCATTAAAATACTAAAAATGGGGAAAATATATATTTAATAAAGAATATTTGAAATTTTTAAAAAAATAATATATTTTGAAAACATGGGTTTTGATGAAAATGTATTTCAGAATAAAGAGAAAAATAATATTGTATTTTCATAAACAAATATAAATTATTTTAAGTAACAATTAGTGAAAATTGGATCGTTATTTTAAATATTATTTGTATAACCATAGGTGCATTCAATTGTTTTATTTTAAGAAATAAATATCAAACAATTCCTCCAAGGGAAATGAAATCATAAAAAATCCTTAAAATGATGACATTTTTAAATAAACCCTTACAACATTAATATCTTTGGAATTATAATCCAAATAACTGAAATAAAATTAAATAAATAATTAAATACAATTAATATAAATATATTCAGGATATAAAATATCTTATAGGAATTTTATACACCATTTAATGAAAATAAATTGTGAATATGACAAATGTCTCAAGGACATAAAAGTGAGAGGATAAGCCTTCACTATTTATTTGACTTCCTTTATATGTATCCAAACCTCCTGTATAATATATATTTGTTTTATAAAAATACTCAAAAGAGACATAGTCATATATTTCATACCATATTTTATTGACTTATATTATTTTATCATTGGTTTATTAGAAAAACATTCATAAAATAGTTGTTTCTGGTGATAATTCATTCAATTTTCATGGATTTTTTTTGTTCGTTATTTTTGTTAACATTAATTTTATAATGGTTAAAACATATGTATAATTTTAAACATGATAGAAATATCATATATATTTATTATATATATATATAGTAATCTATAACTTTTATAGATAGAAAAAGGGTTACACCATTCATGGAGATGGTAGGTCGTACGTACGTATGAATGATGTTTCAATTTTTCTTGATAGATTGAATGAAATTAAAATAAATATTAATTATTATATATATGTATAATATAAAAATCCATCCTTATTACCATCCAAATAAAAATAAAATGAAAAACAATTCACATTGCTAAGTGGTGGTGGTGGTCCACCCTCACGCACAAGAAAAATGATTATATTCAAATGGATTATAATGTAAGAAGTTAGATGTGATATATTATTTATAGAAGTATTTTTCAATAGGAAATATCACATAAATTCATCAATATTGGTTTTTATTACCTTCCATGTAAACATTACAACAAGCAGGCCTTTAACAACACTAGAAATAGATTTTATCATTATTAGAAATAAACTAATGATGTGGAGAAAATTAAATGACCAAGACATTTCTCTAGATTGAAAAAGTGATGATAAATTTTCCTTTATAAGTTCATTAGAAAGAAATGAAAAAAATCACATTTATTAGTGCTTCTTAAAGCACCGCTAAAAGATTTTTTTTCACTATAGAAACATCGATAAAAGAGTTATGTATCAATGCTTTCAAAAGTGATGATAGAAATCTATATTGTATTATATTGTAACATCATGTTGTAAAACCACTTTAGTATTCTATTATATCACACTGCATCCCTAGGTGCACCAGAAAAACCAGAGACACACCATATATATCAAAAAAACAAGTACCAATACATAACCTAAATTAATTGAAATTTACTATATAAATAATAGAAGAAATTCTATTATATACATTTCAAACAATGATTTATAAAATCACATAAATAAAAATTATTACATACATTCCAAAATAATTGTAATTGTCAATGATACTATGATTTCTATTGATATTCTTTTTCGAACTACCAACACCGCATGAGCAGATTCGAGCAAACCTCATCTACTCGAACAAATGAATCCACCTGTATAAGAAACCAATTATTATGTGATTAAAACTATGAATAAATAAATTAATCATAAATATGAATCAATGATTTAATTATTATTAAATTAATTTACTATGAAAACTTCATTGTTACATCTATGATTGAGAAGAGGCAGTATCTTTGCTATTATTGCAAAAAAATTGAGGTAACTTGAAAGAAATTAATAAATGCATCACGGCTTGGGTGAAAATATTTTAAGGGAGAATAAGCATGAAATTTGGATAGAGCATCACAATTCAAACAAAATAATCGACCTATATAGGAAAATAGTTTTTACATGGGTAATAATAAAAATAAATGAATTAAACATAAATATGAAACAATACATTAATTTTATGAGCCATGATTTTATAATTTAAAAATCATGATTACATATGTGATTGAGAATAGGTATCCTCGTTTATCTTCATTAAAAAAAAGTTCATTTCACTTGAAAAAAGTGACAAATGCACCACTTTATAGGTGAAACAATTTTATGGGAGGAGTATGAAAGTTGGACAGAGCACCGAAACATGAACAAAAGAATCCACAAGTATGAGAAAACAATTATTATGTGAGTAATATTAAAAATAAATGAATTATACATAAATATGAAAAAATACATTAATTCTTTGGACAATGGTTTTACTGTAAAAACATCAAGATTACACCTATTATTGATCAAAAGAATCACTGTTTCTCTTCTTACAAAGGAAGTGGATGTAACAAGAAATAAATTGATAAATACCATACTACATGGGTGAAAATATTTTAAGGGAGAAGAAGCATGAATGTCAGACAGAGCACCCTAGTTTGAACAAAAGAATCCACATGTATAAGAAAAAAATTAAAAGGTGAGTAATACTAAAGAAAAGTTAATTAAACATAAACATGAAACAATATATTAATTTTATGGACAATGGTATTACTTTTAAAACATCAATATTCCATAACATAAAAAAATCAAGTTACCTAGGATTCCATTTTATTTTTTCTCATTCATGATTCACATTCACATGACACTAACACAATACATTTAAAAACACAAGTTCGGCCAAACAAAGTACACATATTGTTCCACTACTTGCATATGAAACCCCTATTTAAAAACATATGCACTCCAAATAATTTCAAACAGATTCATAACACATTTTATGTATGATAATAATTAATTTAAAATGTTTTCTAAAATAACACCTGGAGGCACTATAAAGCTTTACATAAAATACACACCCAAGATCACATGACAATTCTATTTTTAAATTCAATGTACCACATAACTACATCAAAAATAATTTTCAACACATATATAAGTTAATAAATCTACTAGCTAATTTATATAACACTTATAATTAAAAACTAGATTTAACACCAATTCACAACCAATTCTAAAGAAAACTTATTTTTTTACAAATTCGTACAAAACCCAAAATCATTTTCTAAACATGTCTTCCATCCTTTGAAAAATTTACAATTCAGATTATAAAAATAGTAAACCATGTTCAATATGGAAAATTATGTTAATTTCATTTAATAAATTACTTCCAAACCTATCCTCATTTATGCACCTTTGAAAAAATGATTTCCACCTTTCAAACAGCCCATAAAAACCTTCCACTGAACACCACACTATAACACACACAAATAGCATAACAATTATCACTTACAAAACCCAAATCCAACACAAATAACACTGAACCATTTGAAAACACATTTTTCATAACTCACAGCATTTAATAAACCATTTCCACAATACAAATTTTATTTTTGAAACAAATTATTCAATATTTGAACACTTCACAAACCATACTCAAAAGTCTACAAAAGGTCTAACATGAACAAAATAATTCATTTCCCATAAATAATAAATTTTCAGCACATGATCACCTTAAGCATCCACAAAAACACAATTCTCACTTCTCAAACAATTAATTGAATACTTTCACTAATTTTTCACAACAAGGCCTATATAGAAACATTACAATTTCTATTTAAAAAACTTATTTTCAACACAAATTCATGTAAAATCATTTTTGAAACATGTTCGCACCACCAAAATAAGCTATAGACCAAGGGAAAATTATCCAAGAGAGAAAATTATGTTATCTAAAATTGTTAGGGCATAGAACCACCTACCTTGGGTAGAGGAATCGCTGAAAATTGATGTGAAACCCCAGACTCAACACAATTGCAACCAAAAAATAGATGTTGGATGAGATGATCATGAAACTAGAGCACCAAAAATTATTAAGTAGTGTATCTTCGATAGACCAAGGAGGTGCACTGGAAATAGTTGAGTGCAGTAATTCAAACTTCGATTCACTGAGGAAGCGCACCAACAACATGTTTCTTTTATAGAAATCTCTTAATATCATGACGAATTCACAAATGTTTAGGGTTTTTAAAATAGATCAGGACACTTTTATCAACACTTTTAAATAAGTGTTGATGAATAGACCTTTTTCAGTGCTTATAATATAATCATTTACAAAACCAATATTTATCCGCACTAAAATTTTCGTGTTGATAAGTCTTCATTTTATCAGATCATATTAACAAAGAGTTGTAATGGATTTTTAATTATAAATATAAATAAGGAATTGTGGAAATTATAAATACTTAATAAATATATATAAATATTAATATGTTAAATAATTTCCTTTTTAAATATATTTAGTATACTTTTATTAGTATTTATAACTAATTATATAAATATTTTTTAAAAATTAGTATTTATATAATTATATATATTTATATAATTATACTTATATATTTAATAAATTTATTTTTATATAGTAAATATACTCACTATTTAAGTGAATTTTATATTATTATTTTAATTATTTAAATATATATAATTATTAATTTATAATTATAAAAATACTTTTAAAAAATATATTTATTTATTTATAATTGAAAATATATAATTGAATAAATATACTGATTGTACAATTTTAAATATATTTATTCATAAATATTTTTTTACAGATATATTTTTACCATTATTAATGAATATATCAATTTATATACATTCATATATATTAAATTGTGTGAAATTTAATAAATGAAGAATATGTAAACTTTAACAATATTGAAAAAATATATTATATTTGTGTGTGTCCATTATATACCAAAATGCACTAATTAAATATATGTAAAATAAATATAGCACACATTTGTTCTATTTTAAATTTAAAAACAAAATGATATTCAATTATAATATTATTAGTATGAAATTATAGTCAATATTTTTTATTCATATTAGTTTTTTATTATAAACCATTATTCAATACACATATAACTATTTAATAAAACGAATATAAATATTTGTTAATATATAAATGATATTTCTATATATATGTATATATTTGTTACATTCAATTTAATAACATTATTATCATAATTATGTAATTAGTAAAATGTTTAATATTTAATAATTCATAATCAAAATATTCATTTTTACGTATAATTATTTCAATAGTAAAAATTGTTGAATTTTTTTTAATAAACTACAGTATTTTTAATTTATTTAATTATTTCACATTATATATATATATATTAGTCATCACAAAAAATAAAGTGTTCATAAAAGATACCATTTATCAGCGCTAAAATTAAAACATTTGTAAAGGACACCCTCTATCAGTGTTCAATTAAAGCGATGATAATGGATACCCACTATTAGTGCTAAAAAACTATTAAAGGAAACCATTTATCATTTCTAAAAATACCTTTATCAGTGCTAAAAATAAAATGATGATAAAGGCTTCCGTTTATCAATGCTAATAAAGACTCATTGATAAAATGTTAAATTTATCAACTGTAAATAAAGCCCTGATAAATATGTCATTTATCAATATTTTGTTATAGTAATGATAATTAGAAAAACTATTTAAGTATTGTTTTTTTATGGTGAATGTGTAGGTGAAAAATGAATCACAACAATTCGCCAGGCGGTGGTGTATCCTACAAATGAGTGATATTTTCTTATCCCTCACTAAATGAAAATTAATAAGCTATATGTGATATAAAAATTAAAAAATATAATAATATCATAAATATAATATAAATATGTTAAATATTCATTAAATCCATCCATTAAAGGTGGTTATGGAAAAACATTAACATTAGTTAGTGAGGCAGTAGTCCACCTTAGGGGTGAATGATGATTTTGTAACATATTTGATGGAGGAAAAGGAATATATAGGTCACTAAAAACACTATAACGTATCAATATATGTATGATAATGAGTTTATTATATCATAAGGGATTAATAATAATCTAAGGAGGTGGACGAAACAATAAAATAAAATGATCAGTTAGAGATGTTACATCTTTTTTGACAACTTATTTTGGATTACACTGAAAGCCTTACTAGGATGGATTTATAAATAAATAATTATTCTTGGATGATAGCATTTTAATAAGGATGTTATATGCGGTGACTTTTTCTAAATACATGGTATTATAATATTTTAATAACAGTGGAGAGGGGTGGCCTTTTATAAGTGAGACGAGTGGAAGACTTGGGAATTTTAAAACATAAAATTGGTACCCACATTTTTCAATTTAATAAAGGAAAACTTTTCGAAGATAGAAGAGATATGTTCATAATTTTTCAATAAAATGGTTATTTTACTGGTTTTGGATCATTTTTAAACCTTATTTGTTTAGTTTAACCCCTCGGTAAAATTATTTTTACCTAAACCATGATAATTAATTTTTACAATTCTGGCTAATAAATTTAAAAAAAATAAATTTGACCATATTAGATAATATATATTATTCTAATATAAATTATGGAGTCAAATTTTCAAAATTATATTCATTTGTGTAGAATAATTCACTTTAAAATTATACTTGAATGCACGAATAAAAAGCAGCATTTTAAAGAGAAAATTATCATAAGGATAAAAGGATTTAATTTCAAAATTAGAAATGAAAATTTTTACAATGAACATGATTAGATAAATATAAATATAATTTTTCTAATTTTAGTTTAAAAAAATTAAAATTAAAATTTTTATTTTTAAATAATAAACAAAAGGTAATTTTTAGTAAAAATCAGCATTTATCACTATTTATCGAAAAATAAAACATCTTATAAAACAAAAAAAAATCACCATTAGATATATTTTTTATAATGATTTAAAAAAACAATTTTATATTTTAAATAATGTTCCAAAAATTGATAAAAATTAATTATAAATTATGTGTGTGAAGTGTGACTAAACATTCTTTTATAAAAATAATTTTTCTTAGAAAACATTTCTTATACTTTCAAAGGGTTAATATTTTATTAAAAATTAATAGATAACCATTGAATCAATTTTATTAATATATAAACCTTAAATTTTTAAAATTTTATTTATTAATATTAAAACCATCAATCAAAACAACTAGGGTATAATTGTCATGTTTAAATAATAATATTTTAACATAGTGACATGTTTTTTTTAAACCAGGTGTTTTGTTCATCACATGTTATCAAGGGAATTGAATTTATATTAAAATAAATGTATCCTAGAGTATTATAATATTATATTCCATAATATTCTAGTTTTTATGTGTCATACATTCTCATGAATTTGATTTTACTATTCAACAAATTTCACAGTGTTACATTATCCCCCCTTTAATTAAATTTCATCTGTACAATTTATTTTTGATCTTCATAATCATGGGGTTGAAATTTGAAAATACCTTCATTGAAAACCCACATAGAAAAAAGAGTTAAAAAAAATTCATCTCAAGAAAATATACAGGGAATTACATGGTTTATAAAGAATAATACATAACTAGGATTCAATGTAAAACAAAATTGATGGATGTGAAGATATGAAAGAAAACCATAAATAACTAAAGAGAGTTATAATGGTCACCGATAAAAATATTGTGAATGATTAATGTAAATTTAAGGACCTCAATACCATAAATATTTTATGAATTAATATGTTATTGGTTCATCATAGATGAAGGTGTGGGATAATGTTTTGTTTCAATATATTTTTCCTAGAGTTTATGACATCGTTTATCATATCTGTTAAGAGTGTATGAAAATATAAATACTTGATATATTTATATTTCATAGGAATAATTCCATATTTTTGTTGTGATGTTAATATTTTCCACATCATTTCATTCTAAAATAAATGAATTTCCAATATGAATATTTCATTCATGAATGAATAAAATTAAAATTTAACGGATCATAAGATCTATAAAAAGTGATAGGTCTTTCAAACTATTTATACATATTTTCAAAAACATATATGGTTACTATTAGTTATCAAATATAATACATTAATATATAAAACTAAATAGTAACATGACTTATTCAACATTAAAATTAATCCATTAAATCATTTAACTAAAAAATGACATATTAACTAGAAAATCATATAGGTCAGTGGTAAGAACTAGTACCGTATTGTCATTCGGTTTTGGGTTCATGCCTCCCATAATCACCAAATATGATAGGTTTTCACATGACATATGAGTATCAATTTTTCTAAAACCAAATTAATATTAATCATATAATTTTACCAAATTTTAATAGACTATAATTACCTCAGTATGAATGATTAGATAAACCTTAATTGATAAAAATACCATCACAATAACCCATTTATAATTATTATCTCAACATTAGGGATATATTTAATGTTATTCTCTACAATCATGTGTTTTAATAGATGTTAAACATTTTATTGAGTCACTTTTCATCATACCATTCAACAAATGATTCCAAATAATTTACGAAATACTTATTCAGTACAATTCCTATACGTTTAAAAATTCTTATAATATGAATATCATTGATTAAAATAGTCATATTAAGTAATTATTTAATCCAAAAATAAGAACATTAATCCATCCACTTTATTTTTCGTAATAGCAGAATCCTGACATTTGACCCTAGGATTATTTTGAGATTTATTACCTTAACTATTGGTCGATTTATTATCATTGTTCTTTATCTCCATATAGTAAAAGAATTTCACATTAGAATAATATTTATTTTCATTTCTATGTTGATAATAGTGGAATTTTTCACCACTCTTAAATAAAACCACTTTTCTTTTTAATCTGGTACTAATTTGTTTCCTTCCACAAATATCACATATTAGAAAAAACTTCTTTCCCTTATTCCCTTTATCATCCTTTTTGTCCATAAACCTATTGTTCACTTTCATCCATTTGAATACATAATAATTAGAGATTTATTTCACTTTATTAGCATCACGTGACACTATATATGTAATTACCCTAGTATTTATAGAATAATACTTTTTAATTTATATTAATACTTATGAATAAGATAATAATTTTACATTAAAGGGGACGCTTCTTCCAATAGCGTACTTGACATGAAACAATGGGTTTCTCCAAAATATTACATTACACACAACATTGAGTTTTACCAAAATATAAAACAATAACATTATTGTTATTATTTTAAATGTTATTTAATACCTAGACATTACAATGGAAGGAATAGATATTATCAAATAAATTTCGAAATATTGTTTATACACGTATAAATAATGAATCAATGGTTACCAACTTTATTAGAAATCGAAATAAAAACCAATTGAATACAAAGGACGTGTTTCTTTTAAAAACTATTTAAAAAGGAAGAAATGTGTTTTAATATCACTCTTTATGGATTTTTACATAATATATGATTTATATTTAACGTAATGTTTTAAATTCATCTTATATATTTTCTAGAAATGATATAAGAACAAATTCATTTTTCTGATAAAAGAAGTAATTTTCTAAAAACTCTTGTTTTACCGCCTTTTGATGGAGAACATTTTTTAAATATATATTTTGTCACTTATATATGATCAATTTGAAAAAAAAAATAATCTCTTCTTTAGAAGCGGGAAATAAAAATTTACATTTTAGGAATTTTTTGTTCTTTTCAAATAAAATCAAAAACTTTATGAATAGTGAAAAATTATGCATTTTAATTCAAAACATCCTATTAATAAAATTTATTTATATAATAATATTTTACATTAAAATGTTTTTAATGTATAATTGGATTATATTTTTATAATTTATTAAAATTAATATCCTTAGAAGTAATTTCACTTTGAAATTGGATGTAACATGATTTCAATCTTTTAATAGTTATTACTTATTAAAAACCTGATTTTACATTTTGACAATGGGATTTAATTTTATATTAATTTCAAAAACATCTATGTTTTGAATTAGGAAAAATGGATTCCTTATTTGGGTTCAGGATGATTAAATAGTGTAAATAAGTTCCTTCTATATTTAGGAATTATGAATTGTTACTTCGTTAATTATTTTATTTACCATGGTTAAAGGGAAAATTTGGTAAATAAGGGTAAGAATAATTACATTATAATAATATTAAACTACCATAAAATGTGTACTAATACTCTTTTATGAGATATTTCTGACCATGGGAATCCTTGGTTCATATTAGAGATCCCATAGAGCCACTTTGATTTGAAAATGATATTTTATACAAATTAAATTAATGAAAAGATAAATGTAACATAAACATGTATCATTTAGTGAACCAATTTTTATAATGGGTCATATAAGTGATAATTTAGATTATAAATATTCCTTATAAATCTAGAAATATTTCTTACATCATGGTATCTTATTTTTAATTTTAACCATCAATAAAATAAATTTATATATGACATAACGATGATGTATTGATTCTCTTCTTAATGAATGATTTCTATAAATGAGATTATAAATATTAAAATAATATTATTTTGACACATTTTATTCCATACACGAATTTTATGGATTCTTATGACTTGATATATTTTAATTAATGATATTTTTATGAAATAATAAAGTAGTTATGGATTTTTATAATCTCATGATATAAATAGTATAAAAATTTACATATATGAGTTTTTAAATCAAAAAATATTATATTAAATGATATAATAGTCCTAAAAATATAATATTCAGCCAGATAACATCAATAATGCTTTGTATTTAATTAATGAACCACTTTATGCTCGTTTTTAATTTTATATTAAAAATATTTACCATATAGTTTTCATATACATAAATACATGGTATGAGTTAAATTAGTTAACTAAGGGTTAATGTTGAATGATAAGGTTACATTTGTGACCTAGAATTGAATAAAACCTATTTTTTGAGAGGTTTTTGACCCAAAAGCATGTTATCTTATAAATAAATGACTTTGGGACCATTTGAAACCGAATATAATTGTTTAACAAATTAATATATCAATACCTTCATAAAATACCCATACACCATCTTATAATATGGAATCACATCTAACCCTTACTGACACCTCTCAAGCCCCTTGTATAATCCAAAAACTACACAAAAAATCTCCCAACATTCCTATATTCCTCCTAGAAGGCTCATCTTGTGCTGTATAAAAATCAAGAAATCCTTTTACCTTATATCAAATGGAGTTACCCAATTTGAGGTAATGTATTCTCTCAAGCTCATTCATTTATTTTCCTTCTTCAACCCCCTAAACTATCTTTACTCCATTATTCTATAAAAACACCAGTATATTAAATATACTAGAATGTTGTTATGATATGTATTATAACCACACTTATACAAACCTCTATCTAATGGATACGAACATATTGTTTCTGTGTACGGCGAACTATTGCCTCACGAAATGATGATTGTTCTATTTTCCCCTCCCACCTATCATTATATCCATTATGATCGAACTGCACTTATATATGATATCTATTTTAGGTATATTTTATCTATTATACTATAATTTTTATTTACAAACATATATTTATGATTTAATGATGTTTAAATATGATAGTTTCATTTGATGAAGTACGGATTACTGCCCCCACAAAGTGATATGACTCGTTCATGCCATATCAAGAACGTTTAAAGGATGAAATTAATGAAATTATATAATGTATATAAAATATGATATTATAAAGTAATAATAATATACCAAAATATCATTTATTTTATATTCCATTAAACATTAAAATGAAATGAAAGTAGTGTTCATGCATACGTACGGCTTACAATTTCTAGGAATGGTGAAATTCATTTCATATATCCAAATGTTATGGACTATTATAAATACATATATAAACGATATAAATACATATATACTAGATATATATTATATTTAAATCATGAATATGATTATGGATATAATATTCTTTTGAACACAAAGACAATTTGTAATTATAACATGTTCATTTTCGACTCACATACCCAACAATGACAAAACGACCGATATAAACATAAATAATTATGTAGTTTTTATAATGGGGTAGTAAGTGATATAAAAGGAATAATTGTAACATACCATGTATCTAATAAATAATATATATTTTTATCTATGTCTATTAATGAATTATATAGTGATTTAAAGGCTTAAAATGAAAATAAATCCAATCTTAAGCATGGAATACAATAATATTTTTAAAAGATTGTTTTACTGCCTTTTGATGGAAAACCATTTTTAAATCTATCTTTTGACAATTTTATAAACTATGTCTGTCAAAATAAACTTATTCATTATTATTGGGACATAAAAATTTACTTTTTGTGAATTTTTGGTATTTTTCTGACAATGTTCATTTTTTAATGAATAGTGAAAAATACTATATTTTACATCAAAACTGCTTTTTAATATAATTTATTTATATGATTAGATTATCTTCTGAATTGGTTTTGAAGTGAAATTAGAATATATTTTTAACATTTAATCCAATGGTGGTCATTGGAATCAATTTCACTTTGAAATTGGACTTAAACTGGTGTCAATCTTTTGATACTTATGGTTTCATAAAAACACGCTATTCGTCATGTCAGCGGGAATTAATTATTAAAATAATTAATTTAACTTATATGATTTAAAATTTTCAAAATAGACATTATTTTTGAATTCGGAATATCAAATATATCTTAGGGTGAACTTTTTGTATTTTTCTGAAAAACTTCAATTTTTGATGAATAGAGAAATCACTAAGTGGTACTTATAAAAATTGATTTTCCGTTTAAATGAAATTTTTCCATATTTGTGTTTTTAATTTCAAAAATCTGTCATACATGGTTGTCATTAAGAAGTAAAATGTGGTTCAATGGGATTAAAATAATTTTTTGGTGAATAGTAACTTATTAAGTTTTAATCGTGATTAGAGGTAATTAGTGTAGTTTAAGGTAAAAATAATGTTTTAATAATATGAGATGATCTTGACACATGTCCTACCCTCATTGGATGTGTCATGGCCGACCAATAAAATTTATGGTTCAACTTGGGGACCCCATGGAGCCACTTTGGTTGGGAAATGACATAAATAACTTTTTATTTAATGTTAATGTAAAAATGACACAAAGATGAGTTATTTTACTAAAACAATTTTTAAATGGTGTTATAAAAGTCAGATTTTTTATTATAAATTTTCATTGGAAAGATAAAACAATTTCCTACATCATAGTATTTTTTTATAATTTTTAGGCATTAAATAAATTAAATTATTTATGACATCATGATGATGCAGGGATTACCTCATTAATAAAGGATTTAAATAAAATGAAATGATAATGTAAAATCTATGACCTAAACATGTCCAAAACCTATTGTATTGGTGTATTTAGAACCCTTATCACCTTACCCTAGAATTATATCAATGTGGGGCCTTTTCAATCCGAAACTCAGTTTAAAATAAAGTAACATTTCTTTACTTTCCAAGAGTGCCCCTCCTCTCCTCTTATAAAAGGCCCCCACCTCTACCTCTTTACCCACACTTCCAAAGCCTTTGGCTCGGCCAAACCCTGACCATTTTGTCTCTCCACATCCCTTTCTTACTCCTTGAAGCCTCACTTTGGGCAGAAGTCTTCCCAAGGAAGCCTTTGAGCTAAAACCAATGGGAGTTACCCGATTTTAAGGTAATGTCTTCACTGGAGTCCTTTTGTTTTATTTTGCTTCTCCAACCCTCTAAAAACTATTTATTCATTTCTTTTGTAACAAATCCAGTATCCTTAATATACTAGGATTTTGTTATAAGAAGGATTCGAGCTACACTTACACACACCTACATCTAATGGTTAAAGAACACACTGTTTCTGTGGATGGCGAATTTCGGTCTAACGAAATGATGATTGTTCAACATTATTTTAACACCTTCATAGGTGGCCATTAAGATGAAACTATATTTATATATGATCTATAATATGTTTATGTTTTCTTTAAGCTTCAGTATTTTTCATTTTGGGCATACCTTTATAGATTCCATTATGGGTAAACGCGATATCTTCATTTAAGGAAGTGCGGACTACGACCCCCTCAAAGTGATTTGATTCGTTAAATACCATATGTGGGACGTATAAAGGATGGAGTTATGATATTATATATGATATTACACTGGAATTATAATATACCATTATATCATTATGATTCCATTTCATAAAATATGAAATAGAAATGGAAGCAGCGTTCATGCGTACGTACAACTTACCAGCTCCATGAACGGGGCATTTCATTCCTTACCTCTAAATAATTATGTAATATTATAAATTCATGTATATACTAGATATATATTAAATATATAGAATATACATCATGAATATCATACTTGAGATAATGGATGTTTGACTACGTTAACAACTTGTAAATATAAGAAGTTCACTTTTGACTCAAGTACCAAATAACGACAAAACGACCATTATTAACTTAAATGAATACATAATGTTCATAACAAGGTAATAAGTGATATAAAACGAATAATGAACTTGAAAAATGTTCTTAAGCAAGTAGAAATTAACTCAAGTTTATTATTCAGGACGTTAAATAACGACTGAGTCAAGTCGGACCCGAGGTATGGGACTTCGTCTCAATCTCTTTTCATTGAGGCAAATTTTATTTTATACACAACCTTCTTTTATATGGTTTATAAACCCCTTTTAATTTTACATTTATCCAAAAGGAAACTTTTTTTTATGAAGCATTTTACTAAACGACAAAAGGTAATGTTTTTGTCGTACGTATGCGGCGACAATAACTTCTCTGCCGCCGTGACCATTATTTGAGTTTCGGCTTCCTCTACAAGCCATACCTTTTTTTAAAAGAAAAATAAATACCATGTTTTATGTTTCTTTTATTTTGGTATTGAAAATGGTTTTCATAATGTTTTTATATCAATGTGTTATATTGATATCTTGTGACTGAAAGGTGGAAATGTTATGTTTCCTTTATGCTTGTTTTATGTGATACGATTATGTTGAGGATCTTGGGCATTATTATGAAGACGGGTGGTTCTGTGATAAACTAAGGGTGAGTGATCCCGATATAGCTCTCCAATGCATTGGGTAACACAAAGGAGTGAAACGTTATGGTTTCTCCGAAGAGATTTAGGGAATATACTGTGATGGGTATTCCAAACGTAACCAAGAGGGTTACTCCCTACATAAGAATGTTATGGATGCCTCAAGTTACCTTTATGTCTTATGATTTCTATGATTTATTCATTATTTGATGAGGTATGTTAAAGTGATTATGTTTTATGGGTAAAGTATGATTTCATTATTATGTGTATATGTACGAATGTTTCCTTTCCATATTTTTATATCCCTTACTGAGCTTTTTATGCTTATCCCAAGTTTTTTGAAATTTTTTTCACAGGTCAAGGGAATGGTACATGAGATGATGATAGTGTCAAGGAAGATTCAAGAAAGAATCCATGTTTTATTTTAAATATGTTTCCATTAATGGGAAAAATTAATACTATCTTTTATGTAACCACTTTTATTAAATGTGGAATGTAATGCAAGTTTTATGTTCTAATTCTCTAAAACTCTAAACCCGAAAAGATCCTCAAGGTGTAATCTTTTAATAACTCAAGATTAAGTAAGGTTTAAGGCTGGGGCCTTATAGTTGGTATCAGAGGTCAGTTTAGATAACTTTATTAGTAAGAATTCTATTAAAGGATTATCCAAAAATATTTTTTTAAAGGAAAAATTGAAGTGACGTAGCATTTGAAGATTACCATGTTGCTTCATCTAAGACATGTTTGTTCAGAATGGTTTTCCACAGAGGAAACAGGGAAGCAGTTCTAGGAAGGCATGCAGAAGCAAACAACCTTCCGAATCAGCATCCTGTGATTTTTAGAATTAGAACTAAACAGTTTGTTGCAGTGATGGCTCACTTGACTCAGCTGAAAAATGTTGGTTGTTTTTATTGATGATATTTTGGTGTTTTCTAAAAGTAAATAGGATCATGAAAGTCATTTAAGGGTTATCTTGCAAACCTTATAAGAAAATAAACTGTATGGAAATTTCAGTAAGTGTGAGTTTTGGTTGCAACAATTTTCATTCCTTGGTCACATTGTTTCTAAAGATGGGATAACCGTTGATCCTACAAAAACAAAGGTTGTTGAAGAATGGCCAAGACCCGCAAATTTAATTGAGATTCATAGTTTCCTTGGTTTGTCAGGCTATTACCGAAGGTTTGTTAGACATTTTTCACGGTTATCTAGTCCAATGACTAAGCTAACTCAGAAGGGTGTTAAGTTTATCTGGACAAAAGAATGTGATGATTGTTTTCAGGAACTGAAAAGAAGATTGGTGAATGCTCCAGTTTTGACACTACCTTCCAGGAATAGTGAGTTTGTTATCTACAGTGATGCTTAATTGAAAGGACTTGGTTGTGTCCAAATGCAATGTGATCAGGTAATTTCTTATGCTTCACAACAGTTGGAAACTCATGATCTAAATTACCCTACACATGATTTGGAATTAGCTGAATGTTGTTTTCACTTTAAAAATTTGGAGGCATCATTTTTATGGAGTAAAGTGTGAAATATATACCGATCACGAAAGATTAAAATATATATTCACTCAGAAAGAATTGAACATGAGACAAAGGAGATGGATAGAATTAATCAAGTATTATTAATGTACAATTCATTACCATCCAGGAAAAGAAAATAAAGTGGTTGATGCTTTGAGTTGAAAAATTAATGATTCATTAACAATGTTTTGTTTTGTACGTGATCCTTTGGTTAAGGATTTGATGAAATTTGGAATAGATGTTTTTGGTGCAGGAAGTTCTTCTGTTTTGTCTTAGGTATCGGTGAGATCATCTCTATTAGACAGAATCAAGCAAGCACAGAAGCAAGACAGTGAGTTGTAGAAAAAGGTAGAGCTGGTTCAGAAAGGTAAGTTCCCTGAATTCAACATTGATAATGACTACGTTTTGATATTTGGGAAGATATTGTGTGTGACTTGTGATTCACAGTGGAAGAGAGAGTTGTTATGTGAAGCTCTTAGTTATCCGTTTTCAGTTCAACCTGGCAGTACTAAGATGTGCAGAGATCTGCGGGAGTATTACTGGTGGGATGGAATGAAAAGAGATATTGTTGATTTTACTGTGAAGTGTTTGACATGTCAATAGGTTAAAGCAGAGTGGTAGTTCCCGAATGGGATGCTTCATACTTTACCAGTTCTAGAGTGTAAATGGGAGAATATATACATGGACTTTGTTGTGGGATTACCGTAGAGATCTCGAGGTAATAATGCAATCTGGGTTATTGTTGATCGCTTGACTAAATCTGCTCATTTCCATACTATACAAGATACTTTATCTCTAGATCAAAATTCTCGTTTGTATCTCAAAGAGATAGTCAGGTTACATGGAGTTCTTCTCTCCATTGTATCTGATCGTGATCCCAGGTTTACTTCTAGCTTTTGGAAGGGCCTTCAGAAGTCGTTGGGTGCTGAATTTAATTTTAGTACAACATTTCATCCTCAATCAGATGGGCAGTTAGAACGAACAATTCAGACATTGGAGGATATGCTACGTTCTTTCTCTATGGATTATCAGTGAATTTGGGACCAACATCTTTCTTTGGTTGAGATTTCATATAATAACAGTTTTCATTCCAGTATACAGATGGCACCATTTGAGGCATTATATGGGAAGCAGTGTCAAACTCCAGATTTCTGGGATGAAGTGGGTGAAAGGTAGTTGATGGGACCAGAATTAGTAGAAGAGTTGGCAGAAAAAGTTCAGCTGATACATAAACACATGAGAACATCTCAGAGCAGGCATAAGAGTTATGCGGACAATAGGAGGAAGGATATCTCATTTGAGGTAGGTGATAATGTTTTTCTAAAAGTATCACCATGGAAAATTGTGATTCAATTTGGTAAGAAAGGAAAGCTGAGTCAAAGGTTCATTGGACCATATGAAATTCTGGAGAGAGTTGGATCAGTTGCATACCGGGTGGCTTTACCTCGGAGTTTATCTCAGGTACATAATGTTTTTCATGTTTCGATGTTGAGAAAGTATATGCCAGATCCATCTCATGTTTTGAGTCCAGAGGTAGTTCAGTGGGAAGAGAACCTATCTTATGAGGAACAACTAGTCCAGATTCATGACCACAGGGAGAAAGTGTTACGGAATAAGGTGATTAATCAGGTAAAGGTTTTGTGGAAAAACCACATGATGGAAGAGGCAACATGGGAATCTGAAAATGCAATGAGGGATAAGTACCCCCATTTATTCGATAAGTAAATAAATTGCGGGGACACAATTTTTTTAAAGGGGGGAAGGATGTAAAATCCCAAGTAAGTAATTAATAATAGATATTTTTATCTATGTCTATTAATGAATTAGATAGTGTTTTAGAGGCTTAAAATGAAAATAAATCCAATCTTAAGCATGGAATACACTAATATTTTTAAAAGATTGTTTTATTGCCTTTTGATGGAAAAACATTTTTAAATATATATTTTGACAATTGTATAAGCTATGTTTGTCAAAATAAACTTATTATTTATGATTGGGACATCAAAATTTACTTTTTGTGAATTTTTGGTATTTTTCTGACAATGTTCAAATTTTTAATGAATAGTGAAAAATACTGCATTTTACATCAAAACTGGTTTTAAATATAATTTATTTATATTATTATATTATCTTTTTAATTGGGTTTGAAGTGAAATTAGAATATATTTTTACCATTTAATCCAATGGTGTTCATTGGAATCAATTTCACTTTGAAATTGGACTTAAACTAGTGTCAATCTTTTGATACTTATTGTTTCATAAAAACAGGCTATTTGTCATGACAGTGGGAATGAATTATTAAATTAATTAATGTAACTTATATGATTTAAAATTTTCAAAATAGACATCATTTTTTAATTCGGAATATCAAATATAGCTTAGGGTCAATTTTTGGTAATTTTCTGAAAAACTTCATTTTTTGATGAATAGTGAAATCACTAAGTGGTACTTATAAAAACTGATTTTCTATTTAAATGAAAATTTTCCATCTTTGTGTTTTTAATTTAAAAAATCCGATATACATGGTTGTCATTAAGAAGTAAAATTTGGTTCAATGGGATAAAAGTAATTTTTTGGTGAATAGTAACTTATTAAGTTTTAATCGCGATTAGAGGTAATTAGTTTAGTTTAAGGTAAAAATAATGTTTTATAATATGAGATGAGCTTGAAATATGTCCTAACCTCATTTTATGTGTCATGGATGACCAATACAATCCATGGGTCAACTTGGGGGCCCCATGGAGCCACATTGGTTTGGAAATGACATAAATAACTTTTTATTTAATGTTAAAGTAAAAATGACACAAAGATGAGTTATTTTACTAAAACAATTTTTAAATGGGGTTATACAAGTCAGATTTTTTATTATAAATAGTCATTGGAAAGATAAAATGATTTCCTATATCATAGTAGTTTTTATATAATTTTTAGACTTTATATAAATTAAATTATTTATGACATCATGATGATGCAGCGATTACCTCATTAATAAAGGATTTAAATAAAATGAAATGATAATGAACAATATATGACCTAAACATGTCCAAAACCTATTGGATGGGTGGATTTAGAACCCTTATCACCATAACCTCGAATTATATCAATGTGGGTCCATTTGAATCCGAAACTCATTTTAAAATAAAGTAACATTTCTTTACTTTCCAAGAGTGCCCCTCCTCTCCTCTTATAAAAGGCCCCCACCTCTACCTCCTTACCCACACATCCAAAGCATTTGGCTCGTCCAAACCCTACCCATTTTATCTCTCCAAATCCCTCTCTTACTTCTTGAAGCCTCACTTTGGGCAGAAGTCTTCCCAAGCAATCCTTTGAGCTCAAACAAAAGGGAGTTACCCGATTTTAAGGTAATGTCTTCACTTGAGTCCTTTTGTTTTATTTTTCTTCTCCAACCCACTAAAATCTTTTTATTCATTTCTTTTGTAACAAATACAGTATCTTCAACATACTAGTATGTTTTTATAAGAAGAATTCGAGCTAAACTTACACACACCTACATATAATGGTTAAAGAACATACTGTTTCCGTGGATGTCGAATTTCGGTCTCCCGAAACGATGATTGTTCAAAATTCTTTTAACACCTTCAAAGGTGGCCATTAATATGAAACTATATTTATATATGATATATAATATGTTTATGTTTTCTTTAAGCTTCTTTATTTTTCATTTTGGGCATACCTTTATGGTTTCCGTTATGGGTAAACGCGATATCTTCATTTAAGGAAGTGTGGACTACCGCCCCCTCAAAGTGATTTGATTTGTTAAATACAATATGTGGGACACATAAAGGATGGAGTTATGATATTATATATGATATTACACTGGAATTATAATCTACCTTTATATCATTATGATTCCATTTCATAAAATATGAAATAGAAATGGAAGCATCGTTCCGGCATACGTACGACTTACCGTCTCCATGAACGGTGCATTTCATTTCTTACCACTAAATGATTATGTAATATTATAAATGAATGTATATACTGGATATATATTAAATATATGGAATACACATCATGAATATCATTCTTGATATAATGGATGTTTGACTATGTGAACAACATGTAAATAGAAGAAGTTTTCTTTTGACTCAAGTACCAAATAATGACAAAACGACCGTTATTAACTTAAATGACTACATAATGTTCATAACATGGTAATAAGTGATATAAAAGGAATAATGAACTTGAAAAAGGTTCTTATGCAAATAGAAATTAACTCAAGTTTATTATTTAGGACGTTAAAGAACGACCGAGTCAAGTCAGACCCGAGGTATGGGACTTTGTCTCAATCTCATTTCATTGAGGCAAGTATTATTTTATACACAACCTTCTTTTATATGGTGTATAAACCCCTTTGACTTTTACGTTTATCCAAAAGGAATCTCTTTTATATGAAGCGTTTTACTAAAAGACAAAAGGGAATGTTTTTGTCGTACGTATGCAGTGACAACGAATTTTCTGCCGCCGTGACCATTATTTGAGTTTCGGCTTCCTCTACAAGCCATACCATTTTTATACAAAAAATAAATACCATGTTTTACTTTTATTTTATATTGGTATTGAAAATGGTTTTCATAATGTTTTTATATCAATGCGTTGTATTGATATCTTGTGATTGAAAGGTGTAAATGTTATGTTTCCTTTATGCATGTTTTATGTGATACGATTATGTTGAGGTTCTTGGGTATTATTATGAAGATGGGTGGTTCCGTGATAAACTAAGGGCGGGTGAGACCACTATATCTCTCCAATGCATTGGGTAACACGACGGAGTGAAACGTTATGGTTTCTCTGAAGATATTTAGGGAATATACTGTGATGGGTATTCCAAACGTAACCAAAAGAGTTACTCCGTACATAAGAATGTTATAAATTCCTCATGTTACCTTTATGTCTTATGATTTCTATGATTTATTCATTATTTGATGAGGTATGTTAAAGTGATTATGTTTTATGGGTAAATTATGATTTCATTCTTATGTGTATATGTACGAATGTTTCCTTTCCATATTTTTGTATCCCTTACTGATCTTTTTATGCCCATCCCATGTTTTTTGAAATGTTTTTCACAGGTCAAGGGAAAGGTACATGATATGACGATAGTGTCAAGGAATTGTCAAGAAATAATCCATGTTTTATTTTAAATATGTTTCCATTGATGGGAAAAATTAATACTATATTTTATGTAACCACTTTGTTTAAATGTGGAATGTAATGCATGTTTTATGTTCTAATTCTCTAAAACTCTAAACCCAAAAATATCCTCAAGGTGTAATCTTGTAATAACTCAAGATTAAGTAAGGTTTAAGGCTGGGGCCTTATAATAATAAAAATATAAAATGGTCTTAATCAATTCGAAATTATTTTAAATTTATTATTCAGGAAGATCAGGGAACATACTTGATGAATCAGACTCAAGGTAAAAAAACCTTTCACCCTCCTCTTGTAGTCAAAGACGTATTTTATGTTCTGTGTTTTAATATCAATGATAATATGTTGGAATATGTTCTTATATATCATTATTTCTATAAAAGTTATGTCCTAGATATGAGATAATTTTCTCTCTCATCATCTCATTTTTGGAATATGTATGTGACACTGTTATGCTGTCAAAAATTCATAAGGGATTTTCTAAAATTCAATTTCAACTCATTGGGTTCTACGCATACTTAATTGATTATTTTATGCCAAGATTATTTGTGGAATAATTTTTTATTTATTTATGTGGAAACATTAACTTCCCACTTTTTGGATATAATTTTTCAATATATAATCACTCTATTGAAAAATTCAATGTCATTTATATGAATATTTTAAGGGAAATCATAACTCAATCAACATTCATTGAGTTAAATATACATTTCATTGGTTTTGTTTTTTCATGAATATGTGTTAATTACATATGATTTTTTATACTTAATATCCACATATAGTGGGTGTATTTATATGTTTTCATGCATAATTATGTCATTGATTCATCCTTAATCTAATTATATGATCTTTGTAAGGGACTTCGTATCAATCTCCTTTTATTGAGTCAAGTTTTGATAATATACACCTACTTAATTTACATGGTGTTTAATAAACCCCTTTTAATTTAATTTCATTCAATGGGAATCAAATTATCTATATAGTGATTTACTGAACAACAAATGTAATGTTTTTAATATATGTGGTGAAAACGACCTTTCATCCCCCATGAGAATTATTTGATATGTGGATTCCTTAACAAGCATTAATGTTTTTAAAAGGAAAATAAATAGTATAAACACTTTTTAAGTATTTTTTTATTGAAAATGGTTTTTTAAATGGATTGATTATTTCAAAATCATGAAATTATATCTTGTGATTACAAATAAAACGTTATTAGTTAAATGTTTATACATAAAAAATTTATGTGTTGTGATTATGTATTTTTACATGGACATTTGACAGGAGGTTACGTGAAAACCCAATGATGAGTGGTTATGTAAAAAACAAATGATGAGTGGTCCCATGATAAACCAAGTATCGGTGGTTACGTTATGACCTCCAATGCATTGTGTATGGAAGTCAGTCGTATGGCTATTATATATTATGATATGTGTCGAAGACAACCGTTTGGTTATTATATTTAATTATGTTTATGTCCAAAGATACCTTTATATGTTATATGTTTCATTATATAGGCATTACAGTAATAATTTGGTCACCAAAATGGTATGAAATGTGTTTTTATTTAGTGTAGTGTTTTTTATACTTATTAATGGTGAAAATTATTACATTATGATAATGTTTTAATGGTTTAGATATTTTTGCAAGACTAAAACTTTTCTTTTCTTATGTATATCTTACTGAGATTTTTATGGTTATCCCATGTTTTGTATTTTTTTTACATGACATAATCAAGAATATAGTCATGGATGAGATCAAGGAATATTTATGTTGTTAAAACATGAAACAATGTCATATTTTATTTTAAAGAGATTTTGTTTTATGAAAAAAAGGATAGTGAGTAAAAGTTTCTACATGTAATATTCAATAATGTTACATATAATTTGTGACATAATTCTATAAATCACTAAACCTGAAATGATGCTCAATGTGAATTGAAGTCATATTATTGGCCTATCTCTATATTAAGTAATTTTCAAGGCTAGGGCCTTATAGTTCGTGTTAGAGGTCAGTTTAGATATCATTAGAGGTTAGGGTGATATTTAATCATAAGTGACATGTTTTATATAACCAAAGTGGGTAGAATATTAAAAATAGTCATATTTATTTTAAATAAATTTAATGAGATTATGAAAACCTGAATAATTATATTTTAGTATTTACCTTCCTCATATGATATAATATGACGATTTTACTGATATACTCACACTGACCTTTTGGGGTTTAGTAAATGAATGGATCTATCAGGAACCAATGAAATAATGGATGCGGTGAAACTATAGTGGTTTTCTGAATAAGAAGCTAAATAAAATGGGAGCTATAATTATAAATTTTATGATTAATCCCAACCAACTATTTAGAGTCATTATTTTCCACTTGAACCTTAATGATTACTCTAAGGCATCATATATGCGAGAAACAAATCCTAATAGATGTTCATGTAATAATCATAAAGGTATGATTTTTCAATATCCTATGTTCCAACGATGTGGAATGAAACGCATAGTAAAATACATCAATGGTAGAAGAAGATGTTATATATGTGGTAATTATATTAAAAATCATTAACCTTCCATGGAAAAAGTAATATTTCAGAAGACTCTTGGAAAGGGAAAAATGTTATTTCCAAAGAATCAACTGAATGTTTTAAATGTGGTGTACTTGTTCATTTCAAAAATATATCTACTACAATGAAAGTTTTGGAATGAGGTTATTAAGACCATACAAATATTTTTTTACCAATACCTAATTCCATTCTAATTGAATTTGAGGAAATTGAAAATAACTTATAAACAGTATTGATTATTTCGTAGCTCATGTTTTGACATTGTCTAATAATATGACATTATGCATGAATTTGTTTTCAATAAATAACTATAAAATAATAATATAGAAAACATGGATAAGGGATTATGAAGAATTTAGGGAAATTAAGATGTCTACATTTTACAAATTTGATATTTCAGTTATATATTTATGTGACGAAATGTATAAAAGTATTAATGCTCTGTTGTTGATGGGATTACATTGGAAGAAATTTCTCTTTTTTTTGTAACCCTGATGTTTGTAATGTTAAAATTCAATATGTGGAATAATTAACTATTCTTTTTTCTATATTGTTATAATTTACCATTATGGGTTATATGATCCTTAGATTTTATTCAATTATTGGTTATTAGTATTTGGGATTCAAATTCTGTGGTATGAAATAACCTTTGTAGTTAAAATATGTTATGGATATTTTTAATGATTTTAACTCATATTTTTAATGTTTTAATTAGTATATGGTTTTTGAAAATGGAAAACATGTAGACCATGTGAAATTCCATCACGTTGGACCAAGAGGCATGAGTGAAACCCACAACTGAAGTGTGACAATTATTAACTTCCTACCACTAACCTTCATGATGTCCCTGGTTGTGATGACTTTTTATTTTTCGTTAAATGAATTTAATGAATAAAAATAAGATTATTTTTGGATCTTATGTTTTAACAAATATATATCCTTATAATAGGAAAATGATTTGGTGATTAAGTGATAAGGATTATTTTAGAATATGTGTTCTCTTTTGATAACACTATATACCTAAGGAAAATAGATTGCTATGGAATTTGAGGAGTAATTATTGAATGTAATTTTTTATTGTGGAAAGATGGATATTTTATGTATTTATGTAAATTATAAACCTATCCAAGAGAATACGTGATTAGGATAATTTCCTTCATGTATTATATTATATGACTGGTCGATGTTATTTCGAGATAATTGTTAAATTTTATCATGGAAGACAATGTGATCAAATACTTCTAAACATTTGGGTTTCAATTATATAATAGATTACGTTGTAAAATTTTATGGGTATTTTTTTATTGAATAGTCTTTGTTGAACTTTGGGTACTGTTTGTTGAATTTTGGAGATTAAGAGAAGTATTTTCCTTATAAAGGATTATACTATTGGGGTATAATCTGATATTTTACTAACCATTTTGGTTTCGATACTATCTAAATATAGGGTAAATATATGTTTCATCTTTTTTAGATGATTTTATTCTCTATAAGTTGATTCTACTACTTCATTTGTGGACAAGTAATCTTGAATACTCATCATTTGGAGAAAAGATGAGCATGAGGTAGAGATTTATTAAAGGATGAAAATATTGATGAAATGTAAGATTAATTACATCTGTTACTGGTAAATATCATCAATAAATTAATCAACATTATAAAACGGGACTTATAACAAAAAATATTGTCCGTTTACTTTTTTGATGGGAATTAAACATTGTTTAACCTATAACATGTTTGTGACTTTTTGGTGGTTAACTTTCTCTTGGTCTCGTTTTCTATCACTCTCCATTAGAACTTCATGGATAGTTTGTATTCCATATCCATGTTTTCCTACATCTAATCATAGTATGTGTTATCAAAGTTGTCCTTTTTTACATCTCCTTCTTTCATTTGTTATGATAGTTTTATTTAGTTTTTTTTTCTATGTGGGACATTCAATCAAGTTTCGGAGCCCAATTTTAAAATTGTGAGGATGCAATTTCCAATAGGGGGAAGGATGTAATGACCCAGGTATTTATAGAATAATAAATTATGATTTCAATTACTACTTATGAATATGTTATGAAATTTTCATTAAAAGGGATGATTCTTCCGATAACATACTTGACACACAGCAACGAGTTTCTCCAAAATGTTACATTGCACACAAAATTGAGTTATGGCAAAATATAATTAAATAATATTATTATTATTTTAACTTGTAGTTAATACCTAAAAATTGGAAAAGTGGGATTGAAAAGTTCCCACTAAATTTTTAAAAATGGGTAACGCATGTTTAAATATTGAATCATTAATTAACAAATTTATTATAAATGTAAATAAAACCCAATTAAATATAAAGGATGTGTTTTTATAAAAGCCTAATTAAAGTGTAATTATTATGTTTTCATATACCTATTTACATATTTTTACTTAATATAACATATATTCAATGTAATATTTTAAATTCTTCTTCAATGTTTTCTAGATATGATATAAGAACAGATCCATTTTTTTGGGTAAAAGAAGTATTTTTCTAAAAATGCTATTTTAACGCCTTTTGATGGAGAACCATTATAAATTTAGTTTTTATCACTTTTATTTATTAAATTATAAAATTTAAATTTATTTTCTAGAATAGGGAAATCTTAATTTATTTTGGAGGAAATTTTGGTACGTTTCTTGTAAAATTCATATTTTTTCGAATAGTGAAAAATAATGCATTTCACTTCAAAACGACCATTTAGTATAATTTATTTATATTGTTATATTATAATTTTAATTGTATTTAATTTATAATTTGATTATTTTTTATCATTTAATAAAATTTTGATCATTAGAAGTTATTTCACATTAAAATTAGACATAAACATATTTGAATCTTTAGATAGTTATTACTTCTTAAAATCGAGCTTTTTGGTTTTGACAGCATGGATTAATTTTAAATTAATAACTAAAACATATGTGTTCTGAATTTGGAAAAAATGGATTCCATATTTTGAATTTGGAGGTTAATATTTTGTAAATAAGTACTTTTTATTTTTAGAAATTATTAATAGTAACTTCAGTAATTATTTTATTTGTCAAGGTTAAAGGGTGAATCTCGTAAATAAGAGTAATCAAATAATATTATAATAATATTAAACTACCCTAACATGCATCTTAATTCTATTGGATGACATATGACTGACCATGTGAATTCATTGGTCGATTTGGAGACCCCATGGTGGCACTTTGATAAGAAAATTACATTTTATAATAATTAATTTAATGTAAAGAAAAACGTAACTCAAACATGTATCTTTTAGTAAAATAATTTTTATTAGTGGTTATATAAGTCGATGTTTTGACTGAAAATATTCATTATAAATCTAAAAATATTTATTATATCATTTTATATTATTTATAACTTTTATAAATCAAATAAATATATTTATTTATGACCAAATGATGAAATAGTGATTAAATTATTAATGAATGATTTCAATAAATGAGATTATAAATATTAAAATAAATTTTTTTTGAAACTTTTTAGGCCATCTGTGAATTTTTGGGATGATTATGAATTTTTATCTTTTAATTTATAAGGTTTTTGTAATGAATCATGTTTTTATGGATTTTTAAAAATTCATGATATGAATAGTATAAAAATGACGTAATGGGTTTTCCAAAAAAATACTATTATATTAAATGATATAATAGTAATAAAAATATAAAAATAGGAAAAATAAGATAGATAATGTTTAAAATTTTATTAATATACCACTTCAGGTTCACTTGTAATTTTATAGTAACTATATTAACCATATTGTATGAATATGCAAGAAGACATGGTAAGAGTCCCATTAGTTAACTAATGGTTAAAGATAAAATATATGGTTTAATTTGTGACGTAGACTTGTCTAAATCCTATTGGTTGGGAGGTTTATGACCCAACATAATTATAAAATTGAAATAAATGACCTTGGGACCATTTGAAACTGACAATCAGTTTATAATAAAATAAAATTTCAACACCTTTCTAATGTGCCCATCGTCCCTCTTATAAAATGACATCATCTTTAACCCTTACTCACCCCTCCCAATACCCTTGGGTCATAGAAAATATTCCCAAATAAGTTCCCAAAATCCCTCTGTTATTTCTAGAAATATCACATTGGGCATAAGGCAATTCATGAAAGCATTTTAGCTTATATCCAAAGGAGTTACCCAATTTGAGGTAATGTCTTCTTTCAAGCTTCTTTCTTTTATTTTCCTCGTCTAACCCCATAAACTCTATTTAATCCATTATTTTATAACAAAACATGTATCTAAAATATATAAGGATTTTTTATGATAGGGATTCAAACAATACTTATAGACACCTCCATCTAAAGGATATGAACATACTGTTTCTGTGTACGACGAACTTCTACCTCATGGAACGATGATTGTGTAATTATCCCATACCACCCCTCATGGTTTCCATTGTGATGTAAATGTATTTATAAATGATTTATATTATATTAATATATTATATATGGTACATTAATTTTAATTTACCAATATACCTTTAAGATTTTCATGATGTTTAAATACGTTAATTTCATTTGAGGAAGTTCGGACTACCACCCCCTCAAAGTGACATGACTCGTTCATGCCATACATGGAACATATAAAGGATATAATTAATGAAATTATGTAACATATATAAAATATTACATTATACTGTAATTATCATATACTTATTTAGCATTTATTTTTATTTCACTTAAATATGAAAAATAAATTAAAGTAGAGTTCATGTGTAGGTTCGTCTTACCTTCAACATTAATGGAGCATTTAATTTATTATCTCTTAATGTTATGGACTACTATAAATACATATATACTTGATATAAATACATAATTTATATACATATATATATATATATGAAATTTAATTCATGAATTCTATTCTGTAGATAATGGAGTTTTGACAACATAAACAATTTATAATTATAACACGTTCATTTTTAACTCATATACACAATATCGACCAAACGACTAGTATTAACTTAAATAATTATGTTATATCTATAATGTTGTAATAAGGTATATAAAAAGAATAATAATATTTAGAAAGGTTTTTAATAAAGTAAAAAAATTAGCATAAGATTATCATTCAAGAAGAACAAGGAACATACATGATGAATCAGACTCACGGTAAGGGAACCTTTCATCCTCCACTTTTTGTCAAAGACTTATTTTTTGTTATATATTTTAATTTCCATTTTCCAATATTATGATATTTTCTTCTATATTTTTATTTCTATCATTTCTTTGTTCATGTGATGATTGCCCCTTTTTCTATCATCAACTAATTTTCTGTATTTTTATGTGACTTTGTTAGGCTTCCGATTTATGTTAATAGAATTTCTAAAACTCAGTTTCCAATCATTAAGTTTTAAACATAATTAATTGTAATATTATTCCATAATTATATGTGTAATCTCTATTTATTTATTAATTATTTAATTTCCACTTCCCTTTGTGTGGATATACTTCTTCAACAGAAAATCACTCCATTGATAAATTCTAGCATCATTTATATGAACTTTGAAAGTGAAATTTTAGATCAATAAACATTCATTGAGTTAAATATCTATGTCATTGGTTTTGTTTTTCCATGAATATGTGTGAATGACACCTAATTTTTTTACCCTTAATATCCACTTATATTGGATGTATTTATATTTGTAACACATAATTTTTTCATTGATTTAACCTTAATATAATGATACTATCTTTGTAAGGGACTTCATATCAATATCCTTTATTTGTGGAATGTTTTAACAATATATAACTCTTTATTTTACATGGTGTATAATAAAACCCCTTTCCATTATAATACATAAAACATCAAAACCTCAAACCAACCTCAAAAACATATTGATAAAATTAATCACAACATCATCAAATTTACCCTCAATAGTGGATAATTACTATTAAATCCAAGAATGTCATTAGAGGTTTACCTTCACCTACTATCAGTTGAAACTCCTCAAGTAAAAACCACCTACCACTCATTTCATACTTGACCACCAATACTGGCAGCATAAATCCTGATAGATCTTGGTTACTTTTGGATATACTTACCATGGTATAACATCAAATTACAGCATCATATCCTCAAATATATCTTCAGGAACCCAAAAGAATCTATGAATTTGAATAACTCCATCATCCATTATTATCCAACCAGGAGGTGGATCCTTACATGCCACACTATCCTATAGGAATAGTCTATCAACATTAGATATCAATCTCGTCTTCACTCTATATAGAATATTGGATGTCACATATAATGATTAATGAATAGTATATACTTGAAAAACCACTTAATTGTAAATGTCTATAAAACAATTCCATAAGCTTCTAATCTCTATGGGCCTCCTGAACTGCCCATATCTAAGTCCCCCTTCATTGTACACTACCTAATACATTTCCCTTATTTGGAATGTATAAAAGCACAATTGTAAAAGACTATAGGTCCTAAAACCACATTTATTTCATTAAATTAATGATTAAGTTATTAAAAATATATTTAATGATTTTATGTTATATTTATACCATTAAACCATCTCACAAAAAGTAACTCCTCCAACAGAACAGGGGATGTGAAATAGTGCCTAACTCGGGATCTTTTTTGGGTAGTTACTCTTGTGTGGCCTCAATTGATGATTATTGTACACCATGCATAATTATTCCAACATAAAATATACACCTAGACCGATAAATGATGCCTTACAATATACAGTTTAGATCTTTCAAGGATATATAATAATCAAGACCAATACTGAAGTCCATCTCCCATTCAGATCTTAAAAAGATGTATCACAAGTATATGACCATAAACAATTCACACCCATTTTATTAAATCAGTGAGAGTTGCTTATATGATTGAGAAGTATAGTATAAAATGAATTTAATATCCATAAATCCCCAATACACTCTATATTTCAAATAAATTCTCAGGCTTCTCCTGGAAAACTACATCTCTCATCTTCTCTAGATCAACTGATAGTTCTTCCTTTGAGATAATATGAGCCCGAAAGTGAATCATGTTCATCCAAAAGTGTCACATTATGATCTTATCATATAAATGATGTTCTATCAGTGTATCAAAACCCATATACAGATGATTAAAATGGTTATGTCAATTGTGAGAATACACCAAGATATCATCTGGGAATACCACCACACAAAAAAACTAGATAAGGATGGAAAAATCAGTTCATCATATCTATAAAATCAATTGGCGCGTTTTTAAGAAAAAATTTAATAAAAAGATACTCATATAGGCCATGCCAATTGGAAAAAGTTATACAAGGTGTGTCTTCCGGTCCAATATCTATTAGTGATAACCTGAACTCAAAAAATGCATTGTTAATACTTGAGATCCTCAGATCTAGTTGAAGATATCTATTGTCCATGACAACGGATATTCGTTCTCAATCATCAACATGTTCAATTTTTTTAATACAAACCTAGCCTAAGGGTTCCATCCACCTTTTCTCAAAATGGTCTAGTGAACCCCATGAAGAAGTACGGGGTTGTCTAAACATTGCTTCCATGTACTCTATCTGCCTCTTGATCTTCTGCAACACCTTAGTAGAAATCCTAGGAGTAATGGATACTAGTGAATCTCCTAGAAATATATCGATGTGAAAATTTACCACTATATCAAGAGGTAGTCCAGAAAATTGGCGCTGGAAAACATCCCTAAAACAATCAATAACTAAAGGGATATTTTCATGATGTGTTCAATATTCGTCCAGATATAAACTTGTAATCTCAGATATCATCCCACTCTTCCCCTGATGATCTAGTCTAGCATGGCTCACCTAGACATCACATTATCATTTGTTAAAAAAGAATATTTCCTATTGGGATGTGAAGGTCACTATTCATCAATACCAGTCAAAATAGGGAGGATAAGAAACTAGTCATCACATCCCAAGTATTACGTCAAACAGTATCATCTTGTGCAAGAGAATATCACATAAGATGTGACACACGCCTATATAAATGGGGTACTCCCTACACATTCACACTCTCTTCATTTTGATTCAAAATAGAGTTTCTATTGACATAGAAATCTAAGAAAACTAAACAAGGATGTGAAGGCTCTCTAGAATAGGAGAAACTATTAAAGAATGAGATATAACAATATCAAAATAGGAGATACTATGGTAGAAGATTCTAGGATCATACCTCTCATTATAGATGGACATACCCTATACTTCTTAGGTGTAGGTTGTACATAATATATCAATCATGATATGCATCTCTAGGAAACAAGCTCACTACCCAGAGGAGGACTACTCTCTTGTAATGGTATCATTGGTGTACGGATTCCTCAGCCAGGACCACAACCTCATCTTAAATGATGAACATTATCCTATCTCCCAGAAGATTCCAGAGCTAGGAATTTTTCTCCTGATCCTAGATTGGATTAAATCCACTTATCCAAACAGTTGGAGGGGATAGCTTGCATAAATGATGTATGTGCCCTATATTTTTGCATGCAAGACACTTCACTGGGTCTGTATTGAACTGAATCCTCCTAATTCCATTTCTACCATGGTAATGATAAAAGAAATAACTACCATCACTAGAAAAATTACTAGTATTCCCCATAAGAGAATCCTTAAAATTATTATTCCATCAACCTAATATTAATCCACTAGGTTGGAAGGTTTTACTTTCATGCTCTGATACCCCATATTCACTCATAATCCATTCAGTAACAAGAACATGATTCACTAGATAATATATACCCATTAACAAAAACATGTTTAACTATGATCGAATGACATGCATGAAACCTTGCTTAATGTTTATCACCCTTGATGGGTCATTAAGAAGTTAAATTTTTGAAAAATTATAAATCTATGTGAACCATGGAAAATAATCAATAATAGTAATCTCTCCATTCTATAGTCACATAAACTCACAAGAACATTATTCTCTCAGGGTCTCATGAATGATGTAATCTTAAAATTACAATTTTAAATCCCTATAAAGCATATAACGAAGTGTATCAACCATGTTCAAAAAATCCCATCAGTGTATATTTTCTACTTAAATAATATACATCTAGAGGTTCAATCTCTTTTTAGGAGGTGTATTGAGATGCTTGAAAATTGATAGTGTAATCTCAAGCCATATATCATCAGCCTATAGACCACCATACCCCAAGTATATGGGAGGAACCTATTGTTAGAACACATTTTTTATCACTTCCATAGATGAGTCAGGTTGCGGGTCTCCCTATAACATCTACATAAAGTGGATGAATCTCCAGAAAAACATCGAATCACACCCATATATCTTAAATTTTTTGGTAACACAAGAGGTACTACTGGAAGATAAATTGGTAAAACATGCCCTATCACGTTTGAGGCATGGTTGTCTCCACCCTCCGTGATCTTGAATGGAGGTCATCATGGTTGAAATTTCCTTTCAATTTAAATCACATGCCTTAGAAAATAATTATTGTAGTGGCCTAGTCACATATAAAATTATACAATAGGTTAATGGCATCCTATTGACAAGTAACACCTCTCTGACTACCCATAAAGGAATGAATGGGTATTCAGAATGATCATATAAAATGCAAGAGATAATAACCACTACCAACCCTAATGCTTGTTCTAAGACGTGTTTATATTTCATTGCACTGTTCAACTAGAACACATTTTAGTCCCTACAACCAACAGTCTATAATAAAACATTCAATAATTGACTACAGAGGGGGTATGTTGAATCCTATATAGGAAAACACTCTTTAATTTAAGACAGGCTCTCTAAGTACCAACCATGTAGTTCTATATCTCATGTAATTATCTATAGCTGATAAAAATTCTAAAAAAATATGCACACATGATAAATGTCTTGCAGTCAACAAATATATTCTAAATGGAATGGAATATACATTCTTGGATAATTCAATAAGGTTACAAAAATAATTTTTTAGATTGAATACACTAATATGATCAAGAAATGTAAAAACCCTTATTCATAATGAACATCAAAGATTTTTAATGTCACCCAATAATGTAATCAAATAAAATCTAATAAAAAAATATAAAAAAATTTCATATTCCATTGAATGTCTTCTTTTTATGTACAAGGGTTAGATATTTCGAGGAACTCATAAAAAATTTCAATTCATTCATACTCACATTTCTATATTCTAAAAATAGTAAATCTAGAATAGATTAGTACTCTAATACCACTTTGTAATTTCATTACCTTGGAGCCACTAAATGATTCCTTTAGCTGATGGGTCACAAGGACTCAAGCATGAATCCTAGCATGCTAGATGCTTCTAACTAGAAGTAAGGTTATGAGGTGGTATAGTAGGGAGACTACACCATCATGATCAATGTAACATAGTGGTATCACATGTGAATAAGTAAGAGTAAAAATAATATAAATCAAGGTAGAAGATAAAATCCAAAAGGAAATAATAATAACAAATCCAAATGATGCTTTATGTATAATTTGATGATCATGTCACATCTCGTTAAAAAATGAGGTGATACATGGAAACTAGAATCTAGTTCAATACCTTTATCGAAAGTACAAAATGAATCAAATGGAACTAATATATATTTCACCATGTGCATAGCTTTGTCTGGTTCTTCCTTGCTTCTAATAGACGAACACATCAAGCATCAGAAAGTGGGATTGTTCCCTGGTCCCTAAATGTATACCTGAATTATGTTAGGGTTCCCAATGTTGTCCCAAATAAGGTGTGAGATAACACTTTGTAGGTCAAAAATTATGATATCTAAAACACTTATAGACTATATATAAATAATGAAGTAGTGCAAAATATATCATAGGTATTACAATAATAAAATTAATGTTTCAAAAGAAGATGTGATCCTGTCTATACAAACATGGATCCCTATGAACAATAATAATGTATACATAATCACATGTTAACTGTAAAGCATAAATAAACAGGTGTGATATTATCTAGTCTAAAAAGTGAGATTAGATACCCATACCAGGACTATCTATAAATCATTATAAATCATCTATAACTTCTATATCATTTCATGTGATTGTTCAGAAAGGCTTGGATCCAAGGTATAAATGACCCAAACATCCTCTCTAAGTCCAGGGTGCCTCTTGATTGACAATTATTAATGACATAGGAGGATTCCAAGGATATCTCCTATGGAGTTCTAAGAATTTCAAATGCATAAAGTAAAAAATAACCTTTGAAACCTATGGAATTATGATCCAATGAGTAGAAATATCTATGTCATCCTCTACCATAGTCAATATGGATTTAGGGGATATAAATGTCTATAACATCCAATGGAATCCAGATCTGAGGGGTATAAATGTTTAGGAAAACCACTATCATTTTCAAGATCCATAGAGAGGAAATTTCCATAGTATCCTAGGGAATCCAGATCTGATGAGTATAAATGTCCATTAAATCCACTACCATAGTCAATTAATTCATGAATTTTCATCATATATAATAATAATTAATAATCCAAGATTACATCACACTGATTCCTCATTTACCATTAAATCCCATATGAACAATTAATTTCACATCAATAATTTACATAATCACTTTAAAAGGAGTAATAAACGTTATACTATTCATTCATTCAATTATCATTAAATCAATTAACACTTCAAACAAAGTTTTCAAGATCGGAGACACCTGAGGGGTGGTATATCATGGGAAGACATGTAAACACACCTTATAGGTGGCATGGGTTGGGGTGAACGTTCTCCATCCACAAATTGGTAAAAGTGGGAAACCAAAACATGTCCCAAACAATTTAAACAAGACATTTATTTAATTTTAGGGGAAACACCAGAAGGCCCAACTTGTGGCATAATGAAAAAAATGATTATAAAACACCAAAAAACAAGGGAATGGTATAGGGAACCTACTGTATGTATTTGTAAGAACACACATCCAAGAGAGACAACTGAATCAATCCATATTTGGAGAAAAAAGTAGAAAATAAAAACACCCAAGAAATAAGAGATAATCGATTTCATTAAAATAACTCTTTTGATGTGCAGAAAAACAAATAACGGATTTAGATGAATTATGAAATCATTGGTGCATATCAAATGAGAAAAATGACTCATGATTCTAATTATATATGAGGAATCAAAACTAAATCCTTGTAGAAGGATTAAAGAATATCTAAAAATAATGAGGGGTCATTTCCCCAACGAAAAAAATGATTCTTTATTATATGAGTATTTAAGGGAAATTTGGTCATTTACTATTTTTAACTCGATCCTAGGGTTTGGCCACACAGCTGGCCAAACTGTGTGCCAACCATGAGCCCCTCACATCCTCTAAAGGGATCTAACATTGTTTAAGAACATGTCTTGGAAAACCATGCACAAACTAAGCCATATGCATCTGTCCCCTATCACCCCTCGCATGGTCATATGGCGTAGTCATAAAGCCCTGTATTGACTATGCATTCATCCACTACTAATATTTATTGGTTCAACCACAATGGTGTGCTTCCCAAGGTGCATGGTTTGGGTAAATCATGATTTCTATTCTACACAATTTCCATCCCTTCATGGTTACTCTAAACAATAGGGCATGGGTCACATATTCTTTAGTATCTATACAGTCTATCATCCTTTTCTGAAATCCACACCTCTGAGCTCTGAACTTGTACCATACAACATAGAAACTCTAGTGACTTCATTATAAAATCACATTAAGTCAATATCCTCGATTTAAATCTAAATTAAGATGAAATATACATCATAGAAAAACCAAATACCTTTCAAAAACTACAAAAACACATAACACAAATTGAAAATTTTATGTGTATAGTATCTCCAAATCATAATGATGGTTTCTTTTTGTATATCTTTATTTTAAACTCCATCATAATGGTTTGTAAAAAAATTGGTTATCCTAATCATATCCCTAGGGAGTGTAAAATTTTTATCTTATTAATGCACATTGACTTATACTAGGTGATTACTAGGTCATACTAGATTCACCATTATTTCTTCAATTGTCTCAATGATTTCAATGATTCCTTTAATGATGTCTATGTAGTCCTCTACATCCTATGGTCAAATAGTTCTATGAAAAGCTATGGGATATTGCATCTCGAAGTCTCTTTTGTAGTCAATGATGGACATGAATTCCAATCCTTACTTACTAATCACTATGCTAAATGATCATAGATGAAGTTTTCCTTCCACTTGATACACTAGATAATGTGTGGGAACATTCTCTATAGTACCCTCCTGTCCAACTATGGGTCCCACTGATCATCTATTTGAAAACATCTATAAAAACATGAAGAGAAATAATGTCAATATGATAGATCCAAATTAGTCTATAGAATCACAAAAATGTTTGTTTAGGACTATACCCAAATCCTAAGTTATAATCCTTCGTGAACTAACCAATGGTATCATCCCTATAAGTTGTTCATAATAATCATATATAATCAATACCACATCATCAAGCATTGTTCAACTACTGAATTCCAATAAAGACATATCACAACAAAGGAAAAATTTATATTTTATAATAGAGAATCTATCTCGAACAGATATCACATATCAAGGAATTAAATTAATGAAATAATATATCACACAAAATTCGTTATATATTTAGAATTTGAAACTACGTTCCTAAACATGATTTAGGAATGCAGTTGAATATCTTAAAAATAGTAACAACAATCTTATCTAGAGAAATTCATAGGTTTGTTAGAAATATCCTAGATATAGAAATCACAAATACCATACCTGATCACCACACAACAATTTCATGTATACCATTCCTTAGGTTAGTGTAATAAAATAAAAAAATTGGTGCTCTGATGCCATTTTTAACTCCATGTCCCAAACCACTAGGTCTGAGCAGAAAGCTCACACGACTTCATGCATTCCTCCCCCTAGGCAAGAGGCTGACAACTAAAAGTGAGGGTCTAATTCTCTCAGTGGTGATACTGTATGCTATTAATCATGTCATAGCACTAATAGTAACAGAGAATGTGACAACAAATTAGAATAGTATATATTAAATTAATTTTCAAATACATTTCATACAGGTAATAAATGGGATCCAAAAGTAGAAATGAAAATTAGGGTATAATTTATGACAGTAAATAAAGTAATAAAAATCATAGAGTCTTCTGAAATCCATCATTGTTTTCCACTAGCTCCATGATCCTCTGAAAACCCATCATACATCATCTCCTTTCCCTTACCTGGATCCTTATACAATAAATCTACGTGCAGATAGGGATTCTCATGTGGGGTTTGAGTAATAAACCCCATTAGGATGCCACCAATGTGTCCTTAATATTCTATTTCCATTAATATCATGGGTATTATATTATAATAATAAATTATTAATAGGTATATAAAACACCCAATCACATACTGAGGCATTATGTCATTAGAAACCTCCCATAAACCCCAGGTCATACCTTCTTTAACTATATACAAGAAAAATAATGTGATATTTAATGTAAAAAATACTATTCATAAGCCAGTGAATTTGTCATTCTGATCCCACATGGTAACATGCATACATGTGGATTATTTTACTTTGTATTCAGGGGTATAAAACACTATGTTTAAGGTGGAAAAAAATGGTGGAGGTTAAGTTTTTCACCCCTAACAAAATTACTACACTCCATAGGAAAAAACATAATAGTGAATAGATGTTGATAGCCTCCCAGGGATCGCCTCTTCTAGTTAAGGCATCCACATTGAAGTTGACTTCATGCCACATATGAACCACCTTCACTCCAGGATCTAACAACTTCTTGTCCTTCTAAATAAGGCGTGTCGACTACCAATGAGAATTGCTCTACCCTTTAATTAAACCCACTAGAATTTTGGAGTCGAATTATTCCTATGATATCTAGAGATTGTACATAGGACATAATTGTATACCTCTAAGCATTTCCCATACCTCCACTTATACAGAATTTCCCAGTCTATAGAAGCTGATGAATCCCTACAAAACCGAACCATGCTCATTTTTCACAAGACCTCCTCTCCGCATCACTCCCCCACCATAAGAGCCATCGACATTGAGCTTGAAAACCCAAGTAGGCAGCAACTAGCACACCCACGAAACTCTCGTGAGCTACCTAGAGGCCTCCAAGACCACCCTCAGGATGAGCATATGTAATGATCTGGATCATCTCCCTCATGGATAGAGCCCTCCTTGCTCTTCTACCAGCAATCTGAACCGAACCAAGAGATACATTTGGGATGATCTTGTACTCTCCCTGGTTTTGTTACGAGCTTCCAAAATCACCATGCAGGAAGCATCGAAATCCATAACCCTCATTTTTTCCCATGCACAGTTTCAGTCAGAACCGTGGAACCAGGATTCCATGAATGTGTTCAAGGTTTCTCCACTACCTTCCACACATGTGCGCCACTTTATGACACCCCAAAAAAATAGCGACTTCTGCTTGGAAGAACACGTGCCAGACTGTTTCTCGTCTCAGCCTACAACAACACCAAAAAGGAGAAGCCAGTACAATTCCCTTCCAATTAACATTCTCCTTAGTCGGCCGTGAGTTATTCCTAATTTGACATTCAAGAAAATTTATCTTGGAAAGAATTCAAAAACACCACATGGTAGTATCCCACTAATAATATCTGTTTCTTATATGTATGCTCTCCCACAAATACCTACTGCTAAAACACCTAGACGAAGAGGTAACGAGGGCACCTCTGTCAATATCATCTGTCATATTATTTCTTTGAAACACCTCATGTTTCATCAAATCCAGTGTTACATGAATGAATCTAGGGAAACCACCAGCCTCACTAAACTAAATCTCTAGGGCCCGACAACCTGGATAATGGAATATAGTACTATATTGGATATCCATCCAAAATCTTATTTCACTGCGTACAACAACCCGCATGATCTTATCCACCAGCAACTACGATAGATCAATCATTGTACTAGACGGCTTTGAGTGGTGCCCCAAGATACCACCCATTCAATACACTATTCACCATATTTATGTCTCATAATCCTCGGCCAAAGCATAATACCCTAGATAATTTCCCAAGAAATATTGTCCTGCATGCATTTCATAGACTCTGAAATGTTCCTTAGATTGACACCCCCACATCCGTAGGATTTTCTTGTCTTTTACAGCTGTCCCAATGATATCTTCCCTCATCCATAGCATCCCATATAATAATTTTAATTAATTTTTCTAGTCTCTCAATGGTACCATTAGGGGCCTTGATAATTGACAACACATGCTTCTACATGGAGGACAACCCACTATTAATCAAAGTGATTTGACCTCCAAATGAGAGAAATATATTCTTCCAGTTGCAGATATTGGAAGAGATACTACTGATAATTCCATATAATGGGCTCAATTTTATCCTCCTGTTGGAAATAGGATTGCCCATGTAGATCAAAGGATGCATCTTCACTTGCATGGAGAATTTCTATCTTATGTCCCTGGATCTCTTCCACGAATATTTGTTGGAGAAAAACATATTGTGTTTCCTTGGGTTCACCCTATGCCCACTTTGAATACCATAATCCTTTAACACTGAGTACCACCCATTAATAGAGTTCCTAATTTATTATCATGATAACATACGTTGATTTTATAATCATACTTGTAATTTATGTTACCTTTCCATGGGTGGTATCATTCTTAGAGCTTCGAATAGGTGGAACATCATGAAATTTTTATTCCATAGCAGGATAAAGTGAATGACATATAATTATAGAAAAAATGGACTAAGAAAATGGTGGAGATACAAAAATAACGTGGAATATCATGTTATAGATGTACTATATTAGTAAAAAAAATAAATCATGTTTCCTGATCACTAGACATTTCTTAGGCACCAATTATAACATTATATGGGAAAATAACTAGGCATTGAGTGGACCACTCACGAATTACAGGGATTCGAACACTATGGTCACCAATCACTAGACAATGATTTTACTTTTTTTTGATTCACTAGTCATAAAGAAACCTAATTCATTACATAAAGGAATATAGTACATCCTTAACATGATAGTGCATGTTATTATCATATCTCCACAATTTTCTCAGGTCCATTGTTTCTATAATTATAAGGCATTCACACTCTCTGGTTATGGAATAATCATGTCATGATGGTCCACCTATTCCAAGCTATAATAATGATACCACCCAAGGCTAGGTAACATACATTACAAGGTAGATTATAAAATGAAGGTATGTAATCATGATAATATATTTGAAATAGTTAATAAATGTGATCATAATTAATAATGGAAACAATCTACTATAGATATTCTCAGGGAATTAGGCATTAGAAACATATCTCACATGCGAAACAAACACACACCCACGTGAGATCAATAGTAAGCTTCATAATTATCTATGCCAAATCAATAAGTATATCAAAGAAAAAAGATGTGCATAAGATCAAAAAAAGATACGGAACATCCAACATCAATTCACTATTTATTTAATTCAATGCCCATTAAAGAAACTTCTCTCGAGTTACATCAAGATTTTCATTGGACAAAAACACTCTCCAAGGATTTCTATAAATGAATCAAACTATTATATTTCCAAAATAAATAAAAAATTCACTTGGGATAATATTTTATCTCCATTGGATAATTTTTAAATTTTGAAATTTTTCCATGGTATGTGAATGGAATCTCCTCCTCAAATAATAATAACAAAACCACATGCAATAATACTATATATATCTAGAATAATATACATGTGATAGACTTTTATTATTATTAATTGATAATTATAGGTTATTATCATCTCAAAAATTATTTACCCAACTCTTCATCATCATATGCGATGAATTTTAAAAAAGAATATAAATTGGATACCTAAAAATTCCCCCTCTAAATGAAACAAATATAGTGGAATAAGAAGAGATATAAACATTTATGTTTGGAAGTTATATGAATGGATCGTATTATTTATATAGAGTTCCACAAAACTATATCAATGTAATTTTTGAGGTGTTTGGAATTAAAGGATCAACCAAAAATGTAGTCTGTATGTTTTTGGATACATTAGAAATAAAAATGTTATACAAGTATTTAACATTACAAAAACAAATTAAATTGAATTATTTTTTTAACTAACTATTGAATGATGAGTGACTAATTTAATACCATAATGGAATATATATACTAAACTAGTCATGGTAATTAATTTTCCATAATCTAATACCATCTAAATTGTAAATATGGTGTTTTAGTAGTTTATAAGGGAATAATAAAAAAATGAGGGTTATAATTAGAAATTTACCAAAACAAAGTTCTATGTATTTGTAAATAATTTACCCTTATAAAGCTCATATGTGTCACATAAGTTCAATACTTATTACCCTTACATAGATCTCAATCCAGTTCTTACCATAACATAGCCCAAGAGTACCCTTATGTAGCCTTTGAAAATTCTATCTTATGTCTATATAGCAGTAGAATTATCCTTATACCTCCCTTAATAACAAGGATATATTTTTATACAAGGGATATACTACCCTAAATATCATTTGTAATGTTTTTCTAAAATTTCATAGTGGCAGGTTACCCTAAGAAAACCTTTATAAATCTTGTCTTACCCTTATGTACTGCAGTACCTCCCTTAAATAATTACTTAAGTAGCCTTTTTCATTATGACTAATTGGTACAAAGGTATATAAGTTCAATTAGTTCCCCAATATTGTTCATAGTTAAAGGGATTGACCCTTACCTAGTGCATGAAAAAAATATCATACCCTTACGTAGGATCTTAAAGACCCTCCTTACACTTAAAAACCCCTAAAAATTCAATGTATTCCTTTCTACAACACTATAATTGTAACGCCCCGACCCTAATTATCTAGAGTCGGTGCATTATTACATAACATTGGCATGATCATGAGAAAGATCAAGTCTCGAAAGACCGATTAGTTTAGTAGCCTTGGAATAACTAGATACATCCATAAATTTTTACATTACATCATAAAAAAAACATCTTGTCTTCATATCCCCTCATACTATCCCTGCAGGTCATTCATAAATTACTTCTTCATAATCCTGGAAAAAAAATAAAACATTGAAAGGGGTGAGCTCGGATGCTCAGTAAGGATAACATTATAGCAGAAGCTTTCATAAATAAGCATAAACACTTAAGGCAATTTATAACTAAAACAAAAGCCTTTTAAACTTGAACTTCAGCATAAAATGGAAAAGGTAAAATGAAATAATGCCATTTACTTACTCACATGGATATTCTACTAGTCGAATGATCACATGCAATATCAATAACCACTTTCATAATGATGGAATGCATAATGCCAGACTATCATAACCACATAGCCAAGGCCTCGTGCCAAGACTACAAATAAGATTTTGCCAAGGCCTTGTGCCAAGACACTAGTTTGTCTCATGAGACCTACCGATGCATCGAGGAGCTATAGCGGGCTCCACCCGTCACTTATTAAGTCCAATGCATTCCCATATGAAAAGGTTTAAACATAACGTAAACATTCGTATTAAACTAGCATACGAAATGTCAATACTTTCACCACAAACCATGAATGGTATAAAAATAGCACATCCACAGTCAAACATAATTCATTCGATACAATATGGAAGATTGTATTGTATCACATTAACCTCAATCAATAATAATGAAGGATGTTGACATAGATGAAAATAATCATCAAAACTATTTGAGAGAAATATCCCCCTTTTCTTGAAAACATTTAAAAGTCACACTATTTGTCAAGAAGCCATTTAAAAGTATATTTTTGAATCAAAGTGTCCCATACCACTTTGAAACTTTTAAAAGGAGTTTTAATTTTAAAACTTTAATGTCCATATAAATAAATCCTTAAAACCATTTTTAAAATATGGACATTAATGAGCATGATTTAGAAGAATAATTCTTTAAAACATTTTAAAATGGTATTTTGGTTAGAGTTTCTAACCAAAAGAGAGACACTTGAATACAAATAATTGAGGTAATCAAAACATTGTAATATCATGAGAATAAAGGAATTCATGATATACTATGTCAAAGTACATTATATACACCACATAAAAGTGATTTGGTGTATATCATCAAAGAAGTCTCAATGGAATGTAAATTGAGATGAAATTTCTCAAAAAGATTGTATCCTTAGGTTAAGGATAAATCAATGACATAATTATGTGTGACAAATATAAATACACTAAATATGATTGGATATTCAGTGTAAAACAATCAAAGTACATTCACACATATTCTTGTAAAAACAATACCAACGAATTGGATGTTTAACTCAACAAATGGAGAATGAGTTAAAATTACTCTTATCAAATTCATATCAATGACTTGAGAATTACCAATGGAGTGATTAGGTGTACCAAACTTCTATCCACAGGAAGGGGAGTGGAAATTATGACATAATCAAATGAATAGTGATTCCACACATAATCTTGGGGTAATATAATCAATGAAATATGTGTAAAGCCAAATGAGTGGAAATTGAAATCTCAAATTCCCTTATCGATTAGGTAACTTACGAAACATACACCCATGAAAGAAGTATCATAACATGATGATGTAAATACCCATAAATTAAAGTATATTACACAATGAATACGATCATGGGCAGTACACATACACCACATGTAATAATTAAGTGGTGATCAATGGAATTCTCACGGAATTAAAAGTGAGATAAGAAAACCCTTACATTGTACTTTTTCCTTGGTCGATGGTAGGTTTACCTCCTGTATAATGGTGAAATAATTGTTATTTAATAATAAAAGAATCATTTACTTTAATATGATATCATATATGATCTTTTATCATTGATTTGTTAATAATATTTTAGAATTATCGTCATTTCGGGTGTTAACGGGTTCATTTTACTTTATATTCTTTGTTATGTGAGACATATTCGTTATTAATGGGATGTATATTATTCATATCCAGAATGGTATCAAGTTCTTAAACATCATTTTTAATTCATCAAATGATAATTATACTTGAATGGATACGATGGAGAATGAATCTCATCGTGTTCGTGGAGACGGTAGTCCGTACGTACGCACGAACGCTACTTCCATTTAATTTTTATTTTAAAAGAATCGAATCCAAATTATACATAGGTATATTACTATTCCAGTATAATATAATATTTTATATATGTTACTTAAGTTCATTTACACCATCCTTTATACGTTCCATGTGTGGTATGAACGAGTCATATCATTTTAAGGGGGCGGTAGTCCGCACTTCCTCAAATGAAATTATCGTATGTATATACAACATGAAACGAATAATGGTATGAAATAAAATGGAATTACAGAAGCTTATATATAAAATATATATCATTAATATCATATTTAATTACAGTGCCATCCTAATGGCCACCATGAGAGGCGGTAAGATGTATTTGAACAATCATCGTTTCGTGAGGCGTTAGTTTTCCATCCACAGAAACATTATGTTCATCATCCATTAGATGGAGTTGTGTGAATGTGTAGTTTGAATCCTTCTTATAACAACATCCTAGTATATTTAGGATACTTTTGTTGTTACAAAAGAAGGGAAATAAAAAGATTTTGGGGGTTGGAGAAGCAAAATAAATGAAAATACTTTAAGAGAAATTGTTACCTTTAATTTAGGTAACTCACTTTGATTGGAACCAAAGGACTTCTTGAAATGCTTTCTGCCTAAGGGGAAGCTTCAAGGAGGAGGAGAGGGATGTGGGGAGCTTAGTTGGGCAGAGTTTGGACGAGCCAAGTGGCTTGAGAGGTGTGAGGAATGAGTAGAAGTGGTCTCCTTTTATAAGGGAGAGGAGGGGCTCTTTAGGAAAGAGTGAAAGTATTACTTTATAATATAATTATATTCGGTTTATAATGGTCCAAAAATCATTGAGGTCGAAGATAAGATGACTCATATTCTAAATAACATCAACCAATAAGAATTGGACAGGTTTTAGATAATATGTTAATCATTATAATCTTATTTATTTAAATGATTTATTAATGAGGTAAACATTGCATCATTATTGTGTCATTAATAATTTAAATTATTTGATATCTAAAAATTATAAATAAAATATCATTATGTAGGAAATCTTTTTATCTTTCTAATGAATATTTATAATCGAAAATCCAACATGTATAACCCTATGTAAAAATTGTTCTTCTAAAAGATGTAAGCTTATGCCATTTTTATTTTTATTTTAACTTTATTAATATAAAGTGTCATTATCACTTACAAGTGGATCAATGGGGTCCCCAAATTGACCCAAAGATGCCCATGGTCGACCATGTATCAACCAATAGGGTTAAGACACGTTTTAGGGTAATTTAGTATTATTATAATATTATTTTTTAACCCTTATTTACCGGATTTACCCTTAACCATGGTAAATAAAATATTTACCGCAGTAATTATTCAAAATGTCTAAAAATAAAAGTTACCTATTTACACAATTTGAACATCCTGATTCCAAATATGGAATCCATTTTTCTAAATTCAAAACACAGAAGTGGCAGAAATTAATTTAAAATTAATTCCTGCTGTCAAAACAAAAAGCGTGTTTTTAAGAGATAATAACTATCAAAAGATTGACACTTGTTTATGTTCGGTTTAATTGTAAAATTATGTCCAATGACCAAAATTATATTAAATGGTAAAAATATATTCTAAATATACTTTAAAACCACTCAAATTCACAATTTATCACTATTAATTATTTTGATTAAAAAAGTTGTTTTTAATTAAAATTTAGTAATTTTCACTATTCATCAAAATATGAAAGTTATCCGAAAAGTACCAAAATTTCACCTTAGGCTAAATTCAATATTCCGAATCCAAAAATGAAGTCCATTTTGAAATATAAAATATATATAATTTCAAAAAGTAGGTATTACTATTCATAACGGCTAGTTTGATTGGTTGTGATGTGTTAAAATCTCGAAGTTGCGTACAATGCACGTCATTGCATTATTCGAAAGGAAACATACCGAGGAAGCTTGGGGTGTTACATTCTCCCTTCCTTCAATAAATTGCGTCCTCGCAATTTTTAAAATTTTGCTTGGGGATATAATGGAAAGTCCCACATCGGAAAAAGAGTCAATAAAACTGTCACTTTAAAAGAAAGAAAGAGAGGTATAAGGGTCATCCAAGATAAACCATACTAGGATTCCATGTAAGAAAACATGGATATGGATGATAAACTAAGTGTCAAGTTCTGATGGAGAGGGATAGAAATCATGATCAGGAGAAATTTAACAATGAGAAAACCACAAACTTGTGTCGGGACAAACGACCATTAGTCTCCTAGTAGGAAAGTAAACGGACAACATTTTTTTTAAGTTACTTTACATAAGGAAGAGGAATTCATTTATGATATTGACTAAGAACATTATGAGATATTCTTACATTTTATGTAGATTTTCATTCTTTAATAAATTTCCACCACTAACTCATTTTTTTTAAACGATGAGTATTCAAGAAGACTTGGTCACACTGGAAGAGATAAAATAAACTTCTATAGAATCACATGATCCATGAAGGATAATCCATATATTTACATTGTCTTTGAAGATTAATCAAAACCAAAATGGTCAGTGAATGATCTAATGATCCCCCAAAAGGATATTCATTGAGATAAATATGCACTAATCTTAATTTCTAAAATTAAACCAACAATACCCCAAAGTTAAATAGATACCATTAAATAACCAATTGTCCTTAAAATCCTTTAATATAATCCAAACTAATATTGAAACCCAAAACATAGAAGAATTTGATTATGTAGTCTCCCATGTTAAATTGTATCTCCAAATGACATCAGATACTCTTAAAGTCACATACTCAAAAGTAATTAACCTAATCACATATTCTCTATTATAGGTTAATCATTTCCATAAATAACCCAAATCACTATAAATCCACAATAAAAATGTAGATAAAAATCCACCATTACTCTACAAATGAAACCTCATTGTATTCTATTTTCCTTGGGCATACAATGTTCCTAACAAAATGAACATCTTCCAAAATAACATTTATCACTTAATCACCAAATCATTTTCCTATACCAAGGGTATTCATTTGATAAGACATAAGAACCCAAATCATCTTATTATTGATCAATAAAATCATTTAACAAAAAAATAGTCATACTAACCAGGGACTTCACGTAGTCCAGTGGTAGGCGATAAATCCCAATCGCACTTTGGTTGTGGGTTCGATTCCCACAGCTTTGTCCGACGCGACGGGTTGTCACACGGTCTACGTGTTGTCCTTTTTCAAAACTATATTTTATAATATTACCAAAATGAGATAAATTCCTAAAATAACATAATTTAACCACAAATGTTATATCATACTTTGCATTTTCATCCCAAATTATAATAACTTATCATTTTCTCAAACCCCAATGATCATATAAAACCAAATGGTTATTTATACCTATATCCACAAGAGAAGAGACAATTCTTCCTCAAATATCATTCTCACATGGCAAACTGCGGGGTTACAAATACAAGAGAAAATTATTCCAATGTAAACCCATCAACAAGTAGTGATAATTTTTCTCCAACCATTTATTTCCACATAGCTTCTTCTTTGACCAAGAAAATATCCTATAGAATAGGACATTCACTCGGGTAATGGCCAGGTCCCCTACATTTACGGCAAATGACTATAAATGGACTCTTGGGACCATTTTTATCTTCTTCCATAGTACTCTTCATTTTTCTTCGGCAATTCTTCACTTTATGTCCTTCCTTCCCGCACGTAAAACATTTCGTTGTCCCATTGAGACACTTTCCTGGGTGTCTCTTTCCACATTTCCTGCATGATGAAAATTGAGGTTTCTTTTCTCCATGGTCTCCATTGCTGGAGATCTTATCATTTATCACCTTTCTCTTCCTTGTTGAGTCTGGGAGTTGGTTAATATATATGTTGTTGATCATATTTTTGGAAAAATGATTTGGCATAAAGACGATATCTTTTACGCCTATCAACATTCCATTTTGTTGCTCATTGCCACCACTGTTCCCAACTTGTACATCATTCTCAAAGTCACTATGACTTCCTTGGAATCCAGCCATTGACTAAAAACAGAAAGCATTGTGTGAGTAATAGTAGTCGTAAAATCATTTAGAGATTAAAATGTCACCATATTCTCAATTTGAAACATATTAGGATTAACCAAGGTCATTTACTCTCATCTTATGTATATATTACTTAAATCGGTTTATAAAGAAAATGTAAATTATCCTAAGCATATCCCCCGGGAGTGTCGTAACCAAGAGTGCAGCAAGGCCCGTTGTCGTGCACCAGTTCCCGTTCGAGTCTAGCTCAAAGCGGTGTTTTCGGGTTTTACCCCTAGGTACATCTGTGCCAGAGCCGCCTCTACCTGCTCGTATCCAGACAGGGATGTATTGCTCGGAAAACTCACAAAATCTCTACAATACCAAAATTCTAGGAAGTTATTTTATACTAATCCTCAAAGTTCATCTTAGGTCTACGTGCGCTAATCAGAGTTTATCTAAATCTAGCTACCAAGGTTTGTACTAAACTTCCTCTGATACCAACTGTAACGCCCCGACCCTAATTATCTAGAGTCGGTGCATTATTACATAACATTGGCATGATCATGAGAAAGATCAAGTCTCGAAAGACCGATTAGTTTAGTAGCCTTGGAATAACTAGATACATCCATAAATTTTTACATTACATCATAAAAAAAACATCTTGTCTTCATATCCCCTCATACTATCCCTGCAGGTCATTCATAAATTACTTCTTCATAATCCTGGAAAAAAAATAAAACATTGAAAGGGGTGAGCTCGGATGCTCAGTAAGGATAACATTATAGCAGAAGCTTTCATAAATAAGCATAAACACTTAAGGCAATTTATAACTAAAACAAAAGCCTTTTAAACTTGAACTTCAGCATAAAATGGCAAAGGTAAAATGAAATAATGCCATTTACTTACTCACATGGATATTCTACTAGTCGAATGATCACATGCAATATCAATAACCACTTTCATAATGATGGAATGCATAATGCCAGACTATCATAACCACATAGCCAAGGCCTCGTGCCAAGACTACAAATAAGATTTTGCCAAGGCCTTGTGCCAAGACACTAGTTTGTCTCATGAGACCTACCGATGCATCGAGGAGCTATAGCGGGCTCCACCCGTCACTTATTAAGTCCAATGCATTCCCATATGAAAAGGTTTAAACATAACGTAAACATTCGTATTAAACTAGCATACGAAATGTCAATACTTTCACCACAAACCATGAATGGTATAAAAATAGCACATCCACAGTCAAACATAATTCATTCGATACAATATGGAAGATTGTATTGTATCACATTAACCTCAATCAATAATAATGAAGGATGTTGACATAGATGAAAATAATCATCAAAACTATTTGAGAGAAATATCCCCCTTTTCTTGAAAACATTTAAAAGTCACACTATTTGTCAAGAAGCCATTTAAAAGTATATTTTTGAATCAAAGTGTCCCATACCACTTTGAAACTTTTAAAAGGAGTTTTAATTTTAAAACTTTAATGTCCATATAAATAAATCCTTAAAACCATTTTTAAAATATGGACATTAATGAGCATGATTTAGAAGAATAATTCTTTAAAACATTTTAAAATGGTATTTTGGTTAGAGTTTCTAACCAAAAGAGAGACACTTGAATACAAATAATTGAGGTAATCAAAACATTGTAATATCATGAGAATAAAGGAATTCATGATATACTATGTCAAAGTACATTATATACACCACATAAAAGTGATTTGGTGTATATCATCAAAGAAGTCTCAATGGAATGTAAATTGAGATGAAATTTCTCAAAAAGATTGTATCCTTAGGTTAAGGATAAATCAATGACATAATTATGTGTGACAAATATAAATACACTAAATATGATTGGATATTCAGTGTAAAACAATCAAAGGACATTCACACATATTCTTGTAAAAACAATACCAACGAATTGGATGTTTAACTCAACAAATGGAGAATGAGTTAAAATTACTCTTATCAAATTCATATCAATGACTTGAGAATTACCAATGGAGTGATTATGTGTACCAAACTTCTATCCACAGGAAGGGGAGTGGAAATTATGACATAATCAAATGAATAGTGATTCCACACATAATCTTGGGGTAATATAATCAATGAAATATGTGTAAAGCCAAATGAGTGGAAATTGAAATCTCAAATTCCCTTATCGATTAGGTAACTTACGAAACATACACCCATGAAAGAAGTATCATAACATGATGATGTAAATACCCATAAATTAAAGTATATTACACAATGAATACGATCATGGGCAGTACACATACACCACATGTAATAATTAAGTGGTGATCAATGGAATTCTCACGGAATTAAAAGTGAGATAAGAAAACCCTTACATTGTACTTTTTCCTTGGTCGATGGTAGGTTTACCTCCTGTATAATGGTGAAATAATTGTTATTTAATAATAAAAGAATCATTTACTTTAATATGATATCATATATGATCTTTTATCATTGATTTGTTAATTATATTTTAGAATTATCGTCATTTCGGGTGTTAACGGGTTCATTTTACTTTATATTCTTTGTTATGTGAGACATATTCGTTATTAATGGGATGTATATTATTCATATCCAGAATGGTATCAAGTTCTTAAACATCATTTTTAATTCATCAAATGATAATTATACTTGAATGGATACGATGGAGAATGAATCTCATCGTGTTCGTGGAGACGGTAGTCCGTACGTACGCACGAACGCTACTTCCATTTAATTTTTATTTTAAAAGAATCGAATCCAAATTATACATAGGTATATTACTATTCCAGTATAATATAATATTTTATATATGTTACTTAATTTCATTTACACCATCCTTTATACGTTCCATGTGTGGTATGAACGAGTCATATCATTTTAAGGGGGCGGTAGTCCGCACTTCCTCAAATGAAATTATCGTATGTATATACAACATGAAATGAATAATGGTATGAAATAAAATGGAATTACAGAAGCTTATATATAAAATATATATCATTAATATCATATTTAATTACAGTGCCATCCTAATGGCCACCATGAGAGGCGGTAAGATGTATTTGAACAATCATCGTTTCGTGAGGCGTTAGTTTTCCATCCACAGAAACATTATGTTCATCATCCATTAGATGGAGTTGTGTGAATGTGTAGTTTGAATCCTTCTTATAACAACATCCTAGTATATTGAGGATACTTTTGTTGTTACAAAAGAAGGGAAATAAAAAGATTTTGGGGGTTGGAGAAGCAAAATAAATGAAAATACTTTAAGAGAAATTGTTACCTTTAATTTAGGTAACTCACTTTGGTTGGAACCAAAGGACTTCTTGAAATGCTTTCTGCCTAAGGGGAAGCTTCAAGGAGGAGTAGAGGGATGTGGGGAGCTTAGTTGGGCAGAGTTTGGACGAGCCAAGTGGCTTGAGAGGTGTGAGGAATGAGTAGAAGTGGTCTCCTTTTATAAGGGAGAGGAGGGGCTCTTTAGGAAAGAGTGAAAGTATTACTTTATAATATAATTATATTCGGTTTATAATGGTCCAAAAATCATTGAGGTCGAAGATAAGATGACTCATATTCTAAATAACATCAACCAATAAGAATTGGACAGGTTTTAGATAATATTTTAATCATTATAATCTTATTTATTTAAATGATTTATTAATGAGGTAAACATTGCATCATTATTGTGTCATTAATAATTTAAATTATTTGATGTCTAAAAATTATAAATAAAATATCATTATGTAGGAAATCTTTTTATCTTTCTAATGAATATTTATAATCGAAAATCCAACATGTATAACCCTATGTAAAAATTGTTCTTCTAAAAGATGTAAGCTTATGCCATTTTTATTTTTATTTTAACTTTATTAATATAAAGTGTCATTATCACTTAAAAGTGGATCAATGGGGTCCCAAAATTGACCCAAAGATGCCCATGGTCGACCATGTATCAACCAATAGGGTTAAGACACGTTTTAGGGTAATTTAGTATTATTATAATATTATTTTTTAACCCTTATTTACCGGATTTACCCTTAACCATGGTAAATAAAATATTTACCGCAGTAATTATTCAAAATGTCTAAAAATAAAAGTTAACTATTTACACAATTTGAACATCCTGATTCAAAATATGGAATCCATTTTTCTAAATTCAAAACACAGAAGTGGCAGAAATTAATTTAAAATTAATTCCTGCTGTCCAAACAAAAAGCGTGTTTTTAAGAGATAATAACTATCAAAAGATTGACACTTGTTTATGTTCGGTTTAATTGTAAAATTATGTCCAATGACCAAAATTATATTAAATGGTAAAAATATATTCTAAATATACTTTAAAACCACTCAAATTCACAATTTATCACTATTAATTATTTTGATTAAAAAAGTTGTTTTTAATTAAAATTTAGTAATTTTCACTATTCATCAAAATATGAAAGTTATCCGAAAAGTACCAAAATTTCACCTTAGGCTAAATTCAATATTCCGAATCCAAAAATGAAGTCCATTTTGAAATATAAAATATATATAATTTCAAAAAGTAGGTATTACTATTCATAACGGCTAGTTTGATTGGTTGTGGTGTGTTAAAATCTCGAAGTTGCGTACAATGCACGTCATTGCATTATTCGAAAGGAAACATACCGAGGAAGCTTGGGGTGTTACATTCTCCCCTCCTTCAATAAATTGCGTCCTCGCAATTTTTAAAATTTTTCTTGGGGATATAATGGAAAGTCCCACATCGGAAAAAGAGTCAATAAAACTGTCACTTTAAAAGAAAGAAAGAGAGGTATAAGGGTCATCCAAGATAAACCATACTAGGATTCCATGTAAGAAAACATGGATATGGATGATAAACTAAGTGTCAAGTTCTGATGGAGAGGGATAGAAATCATGATCAGGAGAAAGTTAACAATGAGAAAACCACAAACTTGTGTCGGGACAAACGACCATTAGTCTCCTAGTAGGAAAGTAAACGGACAACATTTTTTTTTAAGTTACTTTACATAAGGAAGAGGAATTCATTTATGATATTGACTAAGAACATTATGAGATATACTTACATTTTAAGTAGATTTTCATTCTTTAATAAATTTCCACCACTAACTCATTTTTTTTAAACGATGAGTATTCAAGAAGACTTGGTCACACTGGAAGAGATAAAATAAACTTCTATAGAATCACATGATCCATGAAGGATAAACCATATATTTACATTGTCTTTGAAGATTAATCAAAACCAAAATGGTCAGTGAATGATCTAATGATCCCCCAAAAGGATATTCATTGAGATAAATATGCACTAATCTTAATTTCTAAAATTAAACCAACAATACCCCAAAGTTAAATAGATACCATTAAATAACCAATTGTCCTTAAAATCCTTTAATATAATCCAAACTAATATTGAAACCCAAAACATAGAAGAATTTGATTATGTAGTCTCCCATGTTAAATTGTATCTCCAAATGACATCAGATACTCTTAAAGTCACATACTCAAAAGTAATTAACCTAATCACATATTCTCTATTATAGGTTAATCATTTCCATAAATAACCCAAATCACTATAAATCCACAATAAAAATGTAGATAAAAATCCACCATTACTCTACAAATGAAACCTCATTGTATTCTATTTTCCTTGGGCATACAGTGTTCCTAACAAAATGAACATCTTCCAAAATAACATTTATCACTTAATCACCAAATCATTTTCCTATACCAAGGGTATTCATTTGATAAGACATAAGAACCCAAATCATCTTATTATTGATCAATAAAATCATTTAACAAAAAAATAGTCATACTAACCAGGGACTTCACGTAGTCCAGTGGTAGGCGATAAATCCCAATCGCACTTTGGTTGTGGGTTCGATTCCCACAGCTTTGTCCGACGCGACGGGTTGTCACACGGTCTACGTGTTGTCCTTTTTCAAAACTATATTTTATAATATTACCAAAATGAGATAAATTCCTAAAATAACATAATTTAACCACAAATGTTATATCATACTTTTCATTTTCATCCCAAATTATAATAACTTATCATTTTCTCAAACCCCAATGATCATATAAAACCAAATGGTTATTTATACCTATATCCACAAGAGAAGAGACAATTCTTCCTCAAATATCATTCTCACATGGCAAACTGCGGGGTTACAAATACAAGAGAAAATTATTCCAATGTAAACCCATCAACAAGTAGTGATAATTTTTCTCCAACCATTTATTTCCACATAGCTTCTTCTTTGACCAAGAAAATATCCTATAGAATAGTACATTCACTCGGGTAATGGCCAGGTCCCCTAAATTTACGGCAAATGACTATAAATGGACTCTTGGGACCATTTTTATCTTCTTCCATAGTACTCTTCATTTTTCTTCGGCAATTCTTCACTTTATGTCCTTCCTTCCCGCACGTAAAACATTTCGTTGTCCCATTGAGACACTTTCCTGGGTGTCTCTTTCCACATTTCCTGCATGATGAAAATTGAGGTTTCTTTTCTCCATGGTCTCCATTGCTGGAGATCTTATCATTTATCACCTTTCTCTTCCTTGTTGAGTCTGGGAGTTGGTTAATATATATGTTGTTGATCATATTTTTGGAAAACTGATTTGGCATAAAGACGATATCTTTTACGCCTATCAACATTCCATTTTGTTGCTCATTGCCACCATTGTTCCCAACTTGTACATCATTCTCAAAGTCACTATGACTTCCTTGGAATCCAGCCATTGACTAAAACCAGAAAGCATTGTGTGAGTAATAGTAGTCGTAAAATCATTTAGAGATTAAAATGTCACCATATTCTCAATTTGAAACATATTAGGATTAACCAAGGTCATTTACTCTCATCTTATGTATATATTACTTAAATCGGTTTGTAAAGAAAATGTAAATTATCCTAAGCATATCCCCCGGGAGTGTCGTAACCAAGAGTGCAGCAAGGCCCGTTGTCGTGCACCAGTTCCCGTTCGAGTCTAGCTCAAAGCGGTGTTTTCGGGTTTTACCCCTAGGTACATCTGTGCCAGAGCCGCCTCTACCTGCTCGTATCCAGACAGGGATGTATTGCTCGGAAAACTCACAAAATCTCTACAATACCAAAATTCTAGGAAGTTCTTTTATACTAATCCTCAAAGTTCATCTTAGGTCTACGTGCGCTAATCAGAGTTTATCTAAATCTAGCTACCAAGGTTTGTACTAAACTTCCTCTGATACCAACTGTAACGCCCCGACCCTAATTATCTAGAGTCGGTGCATTATTACATAACATTGGCATGATCATGAGAAAGATCAAGTCTCGAAAGACCGATTAGTTTAGTAGCCTTGGAATAACTAGATACATCCATAAATTTTTACATTACATCATAAAAAAAACATCTTGTCTTCATATCCCCTCATACTATCCCTGCAGGTCATTCATAAATTACTTCTTCATAATCCTGGAAAAAAAATAAAACATTGAAAGGGGTGAGCTCGGATGCTCAGTAAGGATAACATTATAGCAGAAGCTTTCATAAATAAGCATAAACACTTAAGGCAATTTATAACTAAAACAAAAGCCTTTTAAACTTGAACTTCAGCATAAAATGGCAAAGGTAAAATGAAATAATGCCATTTACTTACTCACATGGATATTCTACTAGTAGAATGATCACATGCAATATCAATAACCACTTTCATAATGATGGAATGCATAATGCCAGACTATCATAACCACATAGCCAAGGCCTCGTGCCAAGACTACAAATAAGATTTTGCCAAGGCCTTGTGCCAAGACACTAGTTTGTCTCATGAGACCTACCGATGCATCGAGGAGCTATAGCGGGCTCCACCCGTCACTTATTAAGTCCAATGCATTCCCATATGAAAAGGTTTAAACATAACGTAAACATTCGTATTAAACTAGCATACGAAATGTCAATACTTTCACCACAAACCATGAATGGTATAAAAATAGCACATCCACAGTCAAACATAATTCATTCGATACAATATGGAAGATTGTATTGTATCACATTAACCTCAATCAATAATAATGAAGGATGTTGACATAGATGAAAATAATCATCAAAACTATTTGAGAGAAATATCCCCCTTTTCTTGAAAACATTTAAAAGTCACACTATTTGTCAAGAAGCCATTTAAAAGTATATTTTTGAATCAAAGTGTCCCATACCACTTTGAAACTTTTAAAAGGAGTTTTAATTTTAAAACTTTAATGTCCATATAAATAAATCCTTAAAACCATTTTTAAAATATGGACATTAATGAGCATGATTTAGAAGAATAATTCTTTAAAACATTTTAAAATGGTATTTTGGTTAGAGTTTCTAACCAAAAGAGAGACACTTGAATACAAATAATTGAGGTAATCAAAACATTGTAATATCATGAGAATAAAGGAATTCATGATATACTATGTCAAAGTACATTATATACACCACATAAAAGTGATTTGGTGTATATCATCAAAGAAGTCTCAATGGAATGTAAATTGAGATGAAATTTCTCAAAAAGATTGTATCCTTAGGTTAAGGATAAATCAATGACATAATTATGTGTGACAAATATAAATACACTAAATATGATTGGATATTCAGTGTAAAACAATCAAAGGACATTCACACATATTCTTGTAAAAACAATACCAACGAATTGGATGTTTAACTCAACAAATGGAGAATGAGTTAAAATTACTCTTATCAAATTCATATCAATGACTTGAGAATTACCAATGGAGTGATTATGTGTACCAAACTTCTATCCACAGGAAGGGGAGTGGAAATTATGACATAATCAAATGAATAGTGATTCCACACATAATCTTGGGGTAATATAATCAATGAAATATGTGTAAAGCCAAATGAGTGGAAATTGAAATCTCAAATTCCCTTATCGATTAGGTAACTTACGAAACATACACCCATGAAAGAAGTATCATAACATGATGATGTAAATACCCATAAATTAAAGTATATTACACAATGAATACGATCATGGGCAGTACACATACACCACATGTAATAATTAAGTGGTGATCAATGGAATTCTCACGGAATTAAAAGTGAGATAAGAAAACCCTTACATTGTACTTTTTCCTTGGTCGATGGTAGGTTTACCTCCTGTATAATGGTGAAATAATTGTTATTTAATAATAAAAGAATCATTTACTTTAATATGATATCATATATGATCTTTTATCATTGATTTGTTAATAATATTTTAGAATTATCGTCATTTCGGGTGTTAACGGGTTCATTTTACTTTATATTCTTTGTTATGTGAGACATATTCGTTATTAATGGGATGTATATTATTCATATCCAGAATGGTATCAAGTTCTTAAACATCATTTTTAATTCATCAAATGATAATTATACTTGAATGGATACGATGGAGAATGAATCTCATCGTGTTCGTGGAGACGGTAGTCCGTACGTACGCACGAACGCTACTTCCATTTAATTTTTATTTTAAAAGAATCGAATCCAAATTATACATAGGTATATTACTATTCCAGTATAATATAATATTTTATATATTTTACTTAAGTTCATTTACACCATCCTTTATACGTTCCATGTGTGGTATGAACGAGTCATATCATTTTAAGGGGGCGGTAGTCCGCACTTCCTCAAATGAAATTATCGTATGTATATACAACATGAAACGAATAATGGTATGAAATAAAATGGAATTACAGAGCTTATATATAAAATATATATCATTAATATCATATTTAATTACAGTGCCATCCTAATGGCCACCATGAGAGGCGGTAAGATGTATTTGAACAATCATCCTTTCGTGAGGCGTTAGTTTTCCATCCACAGAAACATTATGTTCATCATCCATTAGATGGAGTTGTGTGAATGTGTAGTTTGAATCCTTCTTATAACAACATCCTAGTATATTGAGGATACTTTTGTTGTTACAAAAGAAGGGAAATAAAAAGATTTTGGGGGTTGGAGAAGCAAAATAAATGAAAATACTTTAAGAGAAATTGTTACCTTTAATTTAGGTAACTCACTTTGGTTGGAACCAAAGGACTTCTTGAAATGCTTTCTGCCTAAGGGGAAGCTTCAAGGAGGAGGAGAGGGATGTGGGGAGCTTATTTGGGCAGAGTTTGGACGAGCCGAGTGGCTTGAGAGGTGTGAGGAATGAGTAGATGTGGTCTCCTTTTATAAGGGAGAGGAGGGGCTCTTTAGGAAAGAGTGAAAGTATTACTTTATAATATAATTATATTCGGTTTATAATGGTCCAAAAATCATTGAGGTCGAAGATAAGATGACTCATATTCTAAATAACATCAACCAATAAGAATTGGACAGGTTTTAGATAATATTTTAATCATTATAATCTTATTTATTTAAATGATTTATTAATGAGGTAAACATTGCATCATTATTGTGTCATTAATAATTTAAATTATTTGATGTCTAAAAATTATAAATAAAATATCTTTATGTAGTAAATCTTTTTATCTTTCTAATGAATATTTATAATCGAAAATCCAACATGTATAACCCTATGTAAAAATTGTTCTTCTAAAAGATGTAAGCTTATGCCATTTTTATTTTTATTTTAACTTTATTAATATAAAGTGTCATTATCACTTACAAGTGGATCAATGGGGTCCCAAAATTGACCCAAAGATGCCCATGGTCGACCATGTATCAACCAATAGGGTTAAGACACGTTTTAGGGTAATTTAGTATTATTATAATATTATTTTTTAACCCTTATTTACCGGATTTACCCTTAACCATGGTAAATAAAATATTTACCGCAGTAATTATTCAAAATGTCTAAAAATAAAAGTTACCTATTTACACAATTTGAACATCCTGATTCCAAATATGGAATCCATTTTTCTAAATTCAAAACATAGAAGTGGCAGAAATTAATTTAAAATTAATTCCTGCTGTCAAAACAAAAAGCGTGTTTTTAAGAGATAATAACTATCAAAAGATTGACACTTGTTTATGTTCGGTTTAATTGTAAAATTATGTCCAATGACCAAAATTATATTAAATGGTAAAAATATATTCTAAATATACTTTAAAACCACTCAAATTCACAATTTATCACTATTAATTATTTTGATTAAAAAAGTTGTTTTTAATTAAAATTTAGTAATTTTCACTATTCATCAAAATATGAAAGTTATCCGAAAAGTACCAAATTTCACCTTAGGCTAAATTCAATATTCCGAATCCAAAAATGAAGTCCATTTTGAAATATAAAATATATATAATTTCAAAAAGTAGGTATTACTATTCATAACGGCTAGTTTGATTGGTTGTGGTGTGTTAAAATCTCGAAGTTGCGTACAATGCACGTCATTGCATTATTCGAAAGGAAATATACCGAGGAAGCTTGGGGTGTTACAATAATCCACAAGTATGGGATATTTTTAATAAAAAATTATATTTTTATAAAAATTATTTATAAATTTTAAACAAAAAAAGTTTTACATATCAATTAAAAATTGAAAATATCACATGGGTAGAATTATTTTCAACAAAATTTATTTCTTTTAATATACAAAATATATATTAAAAGAATGAATTAAATTAAAATATTAAGGGAAAAAATTATTTCTACATGGTTCACCGATTATTTTATAATCTATGTTTCATGAAATAGATTGTGTATAGATGAACCAATTATGGAAAGCATATAAGGAGGACTAACAATAGAACACTACTTCTTGCATTTCCTTTGTGCACTACATTATTGAAGGAAACCCAATGTTTATAGATATGTATGTATATCTTGAATCAACATAAAATACATGGATAAATTGATATTTACGTTTAAAGATTCATTATTGATCTCCTTATGGGATGCTCCCTTAGAAGCATACTATGCAGTTATCCTTAAAACAATACTTTCTTTATTTGGGAATAAATCTAGAACACCAAATTTCTAGTAGTGGATGAAATTCCTTATTTTCCTTCATTTTAAAACAAAAAAATCTCAAAAATATTTTCTTGGAATATAAGATCTTTAGGCTGGATCATGGTTCATCCCTCTTTGAATTATTGATAATTTAGAATATCTAGTTAACATATTCCTCTACATTATATATTTGATGATGTCAAGAATATGAATATATATATATCGATTTAATAATTAATATGTATATATTCAATAAAGACATTCAAGAGGTTCTCTGCCAATATTTTTTCCATCAAACATCTCATCTTGTAAAAGATCAAATAATATCCATGAGAGATCACTTTACATAATTATTATATAAATCTAATTTTTATAATTTTCATGAGAAAATCTAGAATACTAATATTTTGATGATAAATAAGTCGATTTATCCATATTTCAATGAAATCATGTATTTAAGATACACACATTTTATGTTGTATTTAGATTTTCAACAAAATTGTGTATTAAAAAATTCACACTATTATAGTATGTTTTATGGTGAGACAACTTCATGTCACTAACTCTATCTTTTCCATGGAAAATTTCATAAACAAACTAGTACAAAACTATTCATGATATCCCAAATAATATAACTTTTATATAAGAGTTAGAATTAATAAAAAAATACCATTGTATCTTGTTACTCATTCTGAAATCATCTACAACTTTGTGACCTAGCTTTTCTCTATTTAAATAAGATATTTATTTTACTAAAATATCATGATAAATTCCTCATTTAATTTCTTCTTTACACATGAATCCCATTTGAAGATATATTATATTTCAAAACAATTCTTAATTGTTCATGTATCATCTGAATTAGGTAGAAATGCTTCAAGAATATCATAGAACAATATCAGCTTTAAACTCAAAATGAAATCCCTAGACTCATTACATAAATTTCACTTTCTGGTGATATATTTGATTCACTAGAATAAAAAAATTATATTTTCTTAAATATAAATTCTAATCATCCAGTTTAACCACTGACATATCCTAATATAATCTTCTTCAAACATCCCATCCCCAAATATTTCATATAGGGATGACGCTTAAAAAGATTAAATTGATGGTTTCATAGATCGTGTGTACACAAATGATGGTTATAGATGATTATATGATGTATATATGCGAACTAAATCAAGATTACATGACCTAAAGAATTATTCATACAAACTAGTACTTTTCCAAAATTCATGAATTTACTTGTCAATAGATTTAAACACATTTGTCCAAATGGCTTCAATCTATTATAGATAATCCCATAAACTACTATAACTGTTTTCATAAGAACTTATCTATAAGAATGAGAAGTAACTGCTGCATTCATTCTTTTTATCCTTTTTCAAAAAATTTAAATTTTCTATCAATGTTCTCCATTTTTCAATAACATTGAATCCAAATTAAAATATTTCACACTTTTGAGTCCTATAGGGTCGGTCCTTACTAATTTTGATAAAATCACTTATACAAACATAAACTAGTTTATTAAATAATTATAACACAAATGAAATACCTTTGAAAAAAATAATAGTGGGATTTTGTTACATTACACATAGGGGGAGTCATTTGTACCATGAATTAAATAAGATAATCAATGGTCACCCTACTTTGGCATAAAATTCCTGGATAAATGGTCGAGGACTGAAAATTTTATAAATTTGGATGAAATCATGAAAATATAACTATTTTAAGTGTATTTTATTTCATATATTATCCCGTGTATTCCCATTAATTGTATTAATGAATTTAATTATTTATCCTGGAATCTAATAACTTACACCAAATAAATATGTTCATAAAATATTTATGTGTATCTTTTAACACAACTCATAGATTATGTTATTAACCAAATTTAAAAGACAATTATATCCTTATATGATCAAATTCATCCACTGAATAATGTACATGGAATAATTTCATGTTATTTATAATTGATAATTAATATTATAATTAATGTTCATAATCATAACAAGACAATATGAAGGTGTAAAAACTAAACAACTTTTCATAACTAACACATAACTCCATAGATGCATGTTTGGTAATAAAGAAGTAGTTTGACAATTGAAAATAATTAATAGACATATATTCAGAAAATAAACAATTTTATTACACATAAATAATAAATTAGGTAATTAGATAAAATATTTAACAACTCATGTATTTAAGAATGAGGTAAATTTTTTCGGACATTTCATAAATATTGTTAAAAATAAATACATTATTATTTATCTATTCATCATGGACAATCTGTTATCAATTAAATACAATAATTTTGTTATTTATAATATAAAATCCTTTACATTCTTCATTAAGTATAATTTACTTGGAATATAATATATTTTATGGAATGAAATTATTCCAATTTATATTATATAATATTTAAATTAAAAAATAATATATTTATTTATTATTTAAACATTGATCAAATAAATCATCAAAACTCATTTTGATGTGGTTAAATAATTTCCCAAATGCGAATTTAATGTTAAAAATTAAAAGAACCTAATTATGAACAATTCCTAATGTTTAAAATAAATAACAAAATATTCTCTTTATTTTTTATTTTATAAACACATTTCATAATATAGTTGTAATAAAAGTTTTTTAAAATTTATATCTAATATTTATGTCATATCATATAATTTACAAAATATATATTTTTAAATTGAAATAAAATTATGTGATATTGAGTATATGTTTCAAAAATATTAACATAATTTGTTATAAACATATTATACCCTACTAAAAATTATTAATATTACCACGTGGTGATAATAATGGCCTTATATTACTTTTGATATATATTACACATTGTTTCCTATAAAAAAGTAGTGAAAGGTATTTTGTTATAGTGTTTCCCTGAGAAAGAACCTATATCAATGGTATTATATGAACATGGATGTAGAACATAAAAATTTAACAATACATTAATGTTTATAAAATAATTTCGCTATAGGACTCCCACCCCGACCCTTTAGTCGTTGTCAAGTATGATAGTAGAAAATGGTATATGAATGTGAACATTATAGGCATAATTATAGAGGAACAATGCTATAGGCCTCCCACTCTAACATATATACATATTCAGTATTATATATTGTATCTAATAATTATAATTAAATATATTTATAATGTATTATATATATAAATATTTTTTTATGCAAGTGTGTAAGTATGTATATAGAAATTTATGTTATTTGAGTTGGAGAGTATGCTTAATTATAGGCCTTAGGATGGATTTTAAAACCCTGCCATAAATTATTTATTAAAATAGTCATATATACATAACCATTTTCCAATAGTTATAGATATTTCACAAGAAATATAATATATGAATCAGTACCTACCAATTTTTTATAGGTACATATGGGGACTTGGACCCATATAAAATCAAATTTCTACAGGTTGTAGTCATACTAATAGCCTCTATGGGTAGCTTGACTGTGGCTATAACCTAAAACCATAATAATAAGGGCCATATCCATGGTCATGGAACATGTCTATAACATAATATCCAAGTAGTGATAATTAAATGATATATAAATTTCCCTATAAAAATAAATATCAATTTTTACATTTTCTAATAAAATATATATTTTTTATATATTATACAACTCAATAGAGAATTGAAATTTAGGGGAAACTTTAAAAAAAAAATAAACCCTTCATAGTATTAACATTACACTAACTTGTGAAGCGAATAAATACAATAATGGATTATGATAAGGATTAGTGTAAAATTTAACTTAGAAGAGAATGACTAACATAACATTAACATGCCACGCAATGTGAGACTAACTCAACACCATTGTAATATTAACTAAGTGCACCATGTTCTTTTGTACTCATATACAACGGTTTTGTGAAATTAAACTAGTGGGGGAACCCTTTTATATAATTAACTTAATGTTGGACCATAATAGATATATAGGATTAATTCATGCTGGCAAATCCATGATTAAATACTGTTCATTGAATTTGAAAAATGGCATGATATAAAACAAAAAGAACCAATAAAGGTAAATTTCAGTATCAATGTATAATTAAAAAATAATCAATCGGTTCACATTAGGTTAACTCAGTTCCCTCATGAATAAATAATCTTACACGACCCCTAAAATATTAACTCACAAAGGATTAACTTTTCCTTGACCCATGTAATAATAAATGTGAGAAAAAATTATTTTCACTCAATTAATTTGGAACTTGTGTAAGATTAGAAATGTGTTATCAATATCTGCATAGGATTAATTCATAAAAGATTTCATATAGGCTACTTTAACATTAGATCCACATCACACTTTAATATCCCAAATATAATAATAATTCAACGATTCCATATCATTGAAATATTGTTTTTAAAATCATATTACAAATGATTTTATGAATCAATAATCTATACTGTTCTATTTTACAAATTGATCTATCATCACTCATTAAAAAAAGTGTAAGTTGTAATAAATCAATAAACCAAACTGAACTATGTGAGATTCCTAAATCATATAATCTATAAAATGATGAAATCATTGTACCATGCATTATAGAGTTGTTGAATCTATTGTCTTCATTGGAGTGGTTGATGAATACTAATTAAGATTAATTAGAGGATTCATCCCACTATGGTGTATCCATTAAATAATTGAGTCACCTAAAACTTGAGTGGGATACTACTAGATTCATTGACATGATTTTACCTCATAGTGAAATGAAATAATATTCTAATATCATTGGGTTGATGGAGAACCAACAAGAGCATGGACATTAGTTAATGTTAAAGACTAATTTTATATACTCTCAAAAAAACAGACTCTCTATATATATATATTATAACTCTTGTGTAATGAAAATTATGTGTTATGTATGAAGTTTGAAAACATTTTATAATCCATATCAGACTGAACTATCATGTTTTTCATCAAATTTAATTCCTTGGTAAGGATAACCAGTATAAGGGAGACTCAAATGTAACTCCTTAACATTAAACTGACATGCCATCATATGGAGTTTCATGGTATTGTATACCATTCCATATGATATAGGAACATGGAATGAAATATATCCTTATAACCATACATTTCCTACCCTATAAAAAACATCCATAAAACAAAAAAATTGGCCCAATACATGGGATTAGGGACTCTCTCTTTTAAAAATACACGATGGCTACTGAACAAAGGCTAAAACTTATTTTATTCGATGATTGGGATATTTTGATATTCTTTAGTGGAAAAATATTATTATTTTATACTTATAATGATATTAATTCATGATTCTAAATGACTGAAATTAAATAATTGTCTAAATTCAAATAAATAATTCTTGAATATTTTTCTTGAATAAAATTTCACGCTTTAAAGTATTGATTTTCATATACAAAACAATTAAATTTTTTTAATATAAAAGTAAATATTATTTACACCAACTGATTTTTTTTATTAAATTATTCCTCTCTATTGAATTAATATCGTGACATTTTGTATGTTACTCAATTGAATATTTATTCTTGGTAAAAATATAAAAGTGTTTTTTACATATTTAATTGAATAATTAATTTGAGATTTGGTTTCACCTATTAAAATTAATAATAATTACGTCAAAGGGCAGTTAAAAATGGGTATCATATAAAAAATCAGAAATATGTAATTGGAGTTATAGAGATTTTTTTAATTATGTTAACTTGTTATCTATATATTGAACATACTCAACCACTACACATTTGAGTGTCTTATTTATCAAAATTGACTATGTAAATTATTATTATTAATTCTCATGTTTTTTTTGTGTGATACATAGATAAAATGAGACCTTTTAATGGAATAATTGAGATAAAGAAACATTTCGGTTTAATTTGGGTCACTAATTCCAGATTTTATCATTTAATGAATTATGAAACTAGATTTATTCCAGAAGATGTTTTTCAAACAGTGATAACATTTTAATGTTATTATGATTACATGAATGAAATTACATTTTGAAAATTGCTACATTTCAATATTATAATTATTAATTTCTAATTCTAATTTTTTTATGTATTGAATTTAAATTCATAATGAAATGAAATATATTAATTATTTTTGGAATTTTGTGTTCCATAATTTTAGTGTGTTTCAAAATAATTTTTTTTAAATTTCATGCCAATACATTTGAGTAAAAAAATACACATTACTTTTTATATTATGGTTATTTGACTATTATTTTTGAATATTTTACCTCAATTAAATAATTTTTTAAACACATTATTTTTAATGTCTTATAATGAATCAATTATCTTCAGTTTAAATTTAAAATATTCTCCATACATTTTAGTGATTTATATATTATTTATATTGATATATGTTGGGTCTAGAAAATTACTTTTTTAGTACTATAATTTTATTTCATATTTTTTTGATAAAATAAAAGTGGATTTTTATGAAATATAAAGAATATATAATATTTATAATGAAATTAAAATAGATTTGTGCAATGAAATTAACTGATTAATTAAGTGTGAATTTAGATATTTTTTATTAATTTTTATTTCCGATTTATTATTGTGGTTGTAGGATCATTTTATTAAGTAAATATATAATTTTAATTATAGAAGAATAATTACACTAAGTTTTGTATGTGACTTATTGTTTTGGGTACCATTTTAAAAATTACACAAGATTAAATATAGAACCACTAACTCATTTCATTTATTATTATTTTTCTAGGTAAATCATGTTTTAATTAAAAAAATAGTATATAAAAAAAATTATAGTTTTGAATGAGTGCACTCTAGAATTATGAAATGGAAAAAAAAGAACAAATGTATTTATGTCCTTTAGTTCATGTTTGACCCACATTAATGATGATAATAAAACACCATAAAATCATTATTATAAAAATAATTATGTCACAATGAAAGAGGGTTGAAAACATAAATGGAAAAGTGAATCTACCTAAGGAAGAAGACGAAGATGAAATATATGGTAGTGTCTAGCCCCATTAAATTGAGATAGCACCCTACATTTATGGATGGACACAAGATACACATCTGAGGCATAATATGATAAAACAAAATAAATAGGAATGAAATAAAAGACACTTACAAATTTAGGCCTTAATTACAAAGTCTTTGTTATGATTGAGAATAGTTAATCTATTGATTCTGGATTAGCACCATGCATGGATATTCATGCTCTAAGAATCAATCAGTTCATCTCAATATATTTCTATGGGATATTATTGGAATAATGATTTGTGCATTGGAATTCTAAAAGTAAAATGATAAGGCCTCAGGTGAAGGATTGTTCCCTAGGTTTCCTATAACTTTTTTCTCAACAAACCATAGTATTCGTTCATAATGTAGTAAAATCAATACCACATATAAAAATATGGGATAAATATACTATCATAGGTAGGAATAATATCGGTGAAGATGTTGAAATGTGGGATGAGTGACCCATCGAAGACACATAACAAGGGAGTGGATTGAAATTTTCCAATGGAATAATTTCTCACAAAATACGTGAAAAATTATGATAGGATATGACATATAAATATAGATCGATCTAGTTTGAGAGAGTATATAATGATAACCTAGAATGAAAAAATGAGTATATTCTCAATCATTGGATCAAAAGTGATCAATGGTGGTGGGAGACCAACTGAGATGTCTCAAATAAGGAAAACAATATTCGAAAAACATTATTAGGAGACCTACACGTATGATGAATGTAAGCGTCAATATATATTTTAAAAATGAAAAAGGCATGAATAAGTAATACATATGTAAAGAAAGTCATGTATACTATACATAAAAGATTAAAACATATTTCATAAAATAGGTAATAAATTTTATTTCAAATGAAATGTATTTGAAAAATATAACTTAAAATAAACATATTATGAATAATGGTTGTATCGAAATCAAAATTATTTTATCGGAAAAGTTTTAAATAAATCATGGAAATTTATAAATATTGATAACAAAATGAATATATTATAACTATCAGTTCAGTTAAGATAACTATGTATCTATTTCGGGTCGGTCTCGAAACTCCCAACGATTCTGTATCTGATGGCACGTAGACCTGATTTCCAAAAGCAGGAATTATCTAGGTGGTTTGTCCAGTGATGCTTAAGAGCTCACATTGGTCAAAAGGATGGGAATTCAGGCTCATCGCACCTTTTTGGAGGGATTTATTGCCTTTTCCAGAACTCTATTATAAATTAAACATGTATTCATATGTTCGCGAATCATTGGTTTATACCCAAGAATAGTATCCTCAAACTTCTCCTGGTTGGAAATGGTCAACTGGACGTAGGTGTTCAGAATCATGTATGCCCGAGGGTTACCATTCCTCATTGGATTTATGACCCCAAGGATTCAGGACATAGTGAGGTGGTACTAGGAGTGGCATGGTGAACTGGTGTGAAGATATTCAGATCAGTCGGTTGTTGGGCTTGAACCTCATGGAGGCTTCCTACGTACCCTGGCTAGGAGATAGGGATCAAAGTCCACGTAGTTCGAAGACGAGTGTTGGAGAGCCGATGTGAATGTGGACCCGGGGGTCCGATGGTGATCAGGAATGAACCTCATGGAGGCTTCATACATATCCTTGTGGTAGGGAATCAATGTCTTCGTATTTCACATTAGCAAGGGGCTTACGCTCTGAGGAAGCCCAGAGTAATGGATTGAGGCTTACACTCTAAGGAGGTCCATAAGAGGATGTGATGGTTGATGATTTTACTCTAAGCCCACGTGAGTCATGCTTGGTTTGAGAAACAAGTGGCAATAGGGACCAGACGATCACATCGTGAAAGGTGATTTCTTGGGAACTGGAGTGGGGCTTACGCATAAAGGCAGCCCAAAAGGTTGGGGCTTACTCCGAGATGGATGCCCATAGTGTCTTTCTCATGTCTATCCATAAGGGCATCCCAACCCATTAGTGGGTTGTGGAATATAATGCAGTCCAATGCCTATGCGCATGTGCACAAGCGGGATAACGCCAAGGGCGTTGGAATCAGTCCGAACAAAGGGAGATGAAAATTGTGAATTACATGCCCAACATTCGGAACACAATGAGGGTGGCATGGTGATAGAGGATAACTGCTGACCATGTTCGAAACACAACATCCATATCACGTTAGCCTGAAATGGGGATAAACAAATGAGGGTCAACTGCTGACCTTGTTCGAAACACAGGACCTGAATCAAAGTATTTTCCAGTGTATTCTAGGGTGTTGGCCTAAGATGGTAGGTGATCCATTGCAACATGAGGTCAGGCCGTTACGGGGTTCCTTCAAACATGGAAGAGTATGAAGATCTGAATGAAGGTCACACAAAGAGAGTGGTGGAGTGATGGAATGTTTGACCAGATTCCAATGCTCTTGAAATCATGCCAATGTGATCATGGAATTAGGCATCCAGTGTTTGGAACATAAGGATTACTACAGTTTAAAGTCATGTATATAGGACTGAAGACATCACAGTTTAATTTCATGTTACAGGGACTATTTCCATATAGTTTAACGTCATATGGATAGGATGAGGGCCATAAAGTTTAATGTCAAGTGTTCAGGATGACGACCATACAGTTTAACGTCATGTGGTCAGGACAACTAGGAAGGAGGAACATAGTAATGGTTAGTGTGGGAATTTTTAAAGGGAGACCCTTTCTAGATGATCCTAGAAAAAGGAGATAGGAAATAGTGTTATAGGAGAGTCATGAGGATTGGCTCGACTCATGGAATGTATATGACGAATGTTGAGGCGGGGCAATGTTGCAATGTGAAATACTGTTGACCCGAGGCGAAAAGTTCATGGTGCGACTCTCCATTTTTCATGGGGGTTAGTGGCAGTAGCGAAGGGATGGGCCTGGTGGGCCAGGACAGCAGCCCGACAATGACCCTGAGTGGGGGTGCGAGGGTGTAGCCCCCACGATATGGACCCGCGAGTGCATGGGGTTTTCCGCATGGGGTTGGCCGCGTAGGAGACTGTTGTGGAGGGGCTGTCCACGAAGGACACGGCCGCGTAGGGCTATCTGCATGTGGTTCCCGGTTTGGTTGTTTGCGATGGGTGTCTACGGAGGAGTTGGCCATGAGGGAGCAGGTTGCGAAGGAATAGGCCGCGAAAGAGGCTATCCGCGAGGGATGTCTGCAGAGGACATGGTCATCTGCGAAGGGTGTTCGCGGAGGAGCTGGCCGCGAGGGAGGCTGTCCACGAAGGAGGCAGTTCACGAAGGATGGATGTAAAGGAGATGGTCATCCACAAAGGAGCCATCCATGAAGGAGTCGTTCGCGAAGGAGCCGTCCGCGAAGGATGGTCGTCCGTGAAGGGTGTCTACAATGGGGCTGTCGCCTGTCCTACTTCATGCCCGTGGAGTGGTTCCCGCCTCCATTTCACAAACGACACTAGTCCGTGGAGGGGGTGGCCACGGCGGGACTATCCGCGAAGGAAATGGCAACCATGGGATGGTCGCGGATGAGGTGGCTGTATGTGGTTCTCAGACGGGTTTCTCAACTACGAGGAAGTGTTCATCCGCAGACGATATGGGGTCCATGGATGGTCGTGGGACTTTACCGCTGGGAGAAATTTATCTAGCGTCTCACCATGGGGGTTCACCCATCCTTCCTCTTTTTTTCACCACCCCTCAGTGACTATTTATAGAGTCGTGAAGAGGCTATATTGAAGGGAACATGACACTTTCTGTAGTATCCCATGAATTAATCCCCATCTGCGAACAACCCGATCAACCAGGGATCTTTGGAACAGAGATTCATGGAATTACTCCACAACAGTGCATCACTCCGCCTCTATCCCGCGAACGACATCGGTCTGCGGAGGGGGCGGCTCGCGGCAGTGGACTAGCCTGGCACCCATCCTACTTCGTCCCCATGGAGGGTCCCCGCCTCTATTTCACGGACGACGTTGGTCCGTGGAATTGCAGAAGGGCTGTCAACCGAACTAGCCACATGCTATTTCTGGGAGCTGGTGCACGGACCGGTTTGGTCATTTTCCAAGTAATGTGGTAATTGAAGTTCCCCCTTGTGGAATTTTTAGGACCCTATAGTATCATTTTGAAATTCATCATCCAAGTCTTAATAACCACCGTTAAAATGTTCCATAATGCCTATATGATTCGATCTATTTTTAAAAAACATGACTTCTAGATGAATATAGGGTTGAGTTTCTATCACAATGTACATCAATACTCATATTATATAACTGAATTTCGTTTTTAAAACCCTTTTACCAAATAAAAATTTTTGTTAAAGAAATTAATTCAACTACAATGGTGAATAATTCAATAATTGACTAAATGTTGTATGTCAATGTCACAAGACCAGACAAGAAAAAATTCATATCTAGTAATTATTTTACACATTTATACGTTAAGAACATAGATAGAATCAAAATTTTTATAAAATCATTAACATATCTACAATAATTATAACAATAATTTATTAAGTCAGTAGACCTTGACATGTTTTGAAGATTTAATTTTAATTCCATACATTATGGTATCCCAAGTTGACCCATGAACCTATATGGAGTTCAAATTAAAGAAGCTACTAATAGTATAGACTAGAAAATAGTATACAAAAGAAAAAATATATATTTTCAAATAGAATTTTATCAATAAAGTATACATAAAATTCATAGTTAGAGGAATCGATAATGAGTAATATAAAGTGATGACCCAAAATAATTCGAGCAGGTTTAAGATTCACCAAAAGATAATATGTTACTTAATTTCTAATATATATGTATTGTGATAGATATAGGTCCTTACAACCTATATTAATAAGAATTTTAATTCCCTTAATATAATTCTCATTACTGAATTATTAAAAATAAAATTTAGTCAGATATTTTCATGATTAATGAGCACCATTTTATTAAAAACAAGAATCATCTCCTCCAAATATAAAACACGGAGTATCATTTCATTCTTAATAATATTGAAATAAACAAATTCATTATACATTCTTCTTTTGCCACTATTTTAATTCATAAATAATCCAAATCATTTATACCATTATCTCAATGATGGATTGAGTCCATAAAATTATTTTTAATAAATAAAAATATTATCATGTTTGAAATCATATCAAAATACCTCATGTAACTTAATTTTATTAATTTTAATAGAATTTCCATGAATATATGATGTTCTAACATCCAACTATTATATATTCCTTTAGAGTAGAAAATTAATTTATAATCCAGATTAATGAGTGTTTCATCAAAATTTGGAATATTTTTATATATTAAATCCACTAATATTAAGGGTAACCTTTTAAAACTAATATTGTTTTATATATAATTTATAGTTACCCAGCATTATAATACTTCTATAGTAAAACGAAAATTTTCACATGAGCCACATAACGGTTTGTGCAGATGCTTTAATTGCATCCAAATGAACCAAAACAAATCCAAGAGGAGTCATATTTTTGGGTTACTGTAGTGGTATTGTTGTTGGTATTATTCAGTACTATACCATACCAAATTATTAATCTGTTTATCTAATTGGATCATAGGGTCCTTCAAGGCCATTTGGCCAACCCAATGTCTTTTTGATAGTAGGTATATCGGGCCACCTCAAGAACTTTAGGCCACATCAAGGCTTTCAAGCCACCTCAAGGACTTCAGGCTAAATGAAATGCAAATGAAAGCAGACAGATTTTAAATGGAGAAGGATCCATATTAGGATTCAAAGAAAGAAAATTGAAAATATAAGTGACAACATTAATTCTAATAATGATATGGTATAGCTTTTCCATTGGTACAAGGCCTATGCATCACTTCACAATAAAGCTAGATGACCAGCCTTGCAAAGGAGGTGGGCTAACATCAAGATATATGATGTCGAGGGGAACTTCCATGTAGTCTATTTGGGATAATTTCCATTAAGAACTTCAGGTCATGTAATGTTTAACTAAGCCTAAGATCCATGTAAGGGTTCCCCTTCCACCCTTAATGGGGGGATTATCAAAAATCAATAATAAATAAAGGCCTTTAAGCCGTTCAGGTAAGTATTAAACACAAAATAAGGTACATCAATATGATTGAATTAGGTAGGAGATTATATGGTCATCCTAACTCAATATGAGGTTAATTATTAATCCCAATTATTATTTCCTTCTTCGATCATTGATTTAGTGTCTGAGTCAAAACTAGTTTTATATTGCATGTGAGGATCAATGAAGACAATCTTAGTTTCTGACTGCACTCTAGATTCCAAATGAACCTAATCCCCCATTGAATGGGGTGGTCTTGTGTTTTTTGAAATAATAAACAACTTTTTGAGTAAGATAGATTCATATAATACCACATCATGAGTAATCATTGAAAAATTTTAATTAAGTTTATCTATCCAAAATTTATGATCCTTTACACCTTCAGGATAACAAAAAAAGATAGACATGGAAACTCAATGTTCTATCTTATTATTAATACAAAAATAATAATATATAAGTAAAAATAATATATGGTTTTTGGTACTAGGTATCATTTCTATCCAAATATACTTAGGGGTTAAATGTAATTTTCTATATAAGTGTAGGATTTAATTATATACAATAAGATAGTGGCATATTCTTCCAAGAGGAACAAAGAAATACCTGAGTGTGAGAGTAATCATCGCCCTATATCCATGATTGTCCTATTCATATACATAGTTAAAAAATTCCATTAAGGGTTTATAAAATAATATATTGTCTAGTATGCCATCAGGTTTATAGAATCCATGAAATTAATTACCAAAATATTCTAACCCATTATTTTTCATGTTATTCATTAAATTATTTGTTGATTGATTCTTAAAAATAGTTTTCATGGTATTAAAATTATGTATGGTGACAACTCTATGTTTTTGTATATGAATCATTAAATTATATGAGAAATCATTAATAAAATCTACAAATTAGTATTCTACACCAAAGTAGGTTGTCATATATAGCCACCATATGTTAGTGTGGATGCACTCAATAGAATTTACTTATTTTTATGTAGACTTATTATAACTCACATGTTTGGATTTACCATATACATAATTCATTCTAAAAGGAAACTTGTTTAGGGATATTTCAATTTATTTCCCCATTTTATTAAATCCATCTAATACATTTCAAACCAAATTCCCAGTACATCTCTATATCAAAATGGTGTTATAAAAGACTAAGGCAAGATGAATATCCAATTTATATTTTTGTTATTTACTATCCAACATATAAAATCTATTTTTTAGAGTCCCCTTTAAAACTGTTAAGGAACTATAAGAACTTATTAGACTAGAAAATTATAATCATATGTTGAAAATGTTAAAATAACAAACTCGTGGGGAATGAAGTCTGTACAATGTTTTTTAACCCATTTACCTCATCTAGATTTCTAATCATCCCATTATTAATTCTATAAGGAAGGAATATATACCAATGATATGAAAACATGTATTAGTCCCTAAATATAATTCATATGACTCTCTATATCATAGTTTAGGAATGAATTCTATCCTCGAAAATATGTGGGAATATAATCTTCAATCAATGATTCACTATTAAAAATAGCATTATCAAAGTCATTAAAACATCAGTAATACAAAAATTCTTCTAAAATAACTAATAATGATAATTATTTTCTTTAAAATAATTTTCCATGTTAGGATAGTTCCTCTTAATATTCCCCAGTTTCATTGAATTGTAAAATTTAGTCACTATTATCTTAGACATATACCAACTTTGAATTGGCTAGCTATAAACCTACCACACTCTGTTCATTCCAACCAATAACATTGAATCACTCCATCTCTTTCTTAGAATAGCCACCTTTATTAAAATTTATATATAAATAAAAATGTTAAAAATCATTTGTGTTATAGTATGACCACTATATATAATAGTGTTTTTAATAGAGAAAATGGAATCATCCATTTATGTTATTTGAATTACAAAATCATGCTCATAACAAATCATTACATCTAATTATGTTAAATAAAATAATATTATACTAAAATAGTCTATATTTTCACTAAAAATAGTTCCAAGGAGAATTTTAATTATATAAAATCTAATAAAATTGTATAATATTCCAATATAATATTTAGTCTTTTACATAGTTCCCAATTTGGACCATATTTCAACATTAGAAGACTTATAGGTTAACTCTCAATGAATATTATTATAGAAAGAGAAAAATAAAATTCTATGGTATTTATAAAAGACATCATTATAGAAATACATATTGGAATTTTTTATCTCTCATTTAGTGCAATTAGTGGGGAGTTTATTTTTTAGAATAAAAATTCAATCATGATGATATATATGATAAATAAGTGTTCTAATCCTTATTCTCCAAATATTAATAAAATTTTCAACATAGAATTACTCTATCATGAATTTTATATAGTCCATCATTATAAATTAGTCATTTCTAGTACCAATTGCTTTTCGTAGTTTTGAAAAGTATCCAAAAAGAATAGGTATAGATCCCCTGACTTATAGATGTTGTTATGATTGTTATAGTTAAATAGTTCTTTATTTCAAAAACATTAAATAAAAATGATTATTATATTTCGATGAATGAACATTGAAATCAATACATAGACAATAATGTGAACAATCACTTACATTATTTAATTTGTGTTGGACCTACATTCATAGTGAGAACAACTCATTAGTCATTATTATGTAGAGAAATCATACACAATAAATAAAAATCAAAAGAAAAAAGGACTAAAGAAGCTATCTGAAGAGAACGTCCAACCAAAATATATAGAAGCTTCCATCCATGTTATTTGGATTTAGCAACCAACCATAATAGATATACACGACCTATATAAGGAAGCATATTAAAATACTGAAATAGAAATGATAAATAATAAAATTATCTTTAAAATTCAATTTTTAATTACCATGATCAAATTATGGAAAGTAATGGTTCTTTTTTACCCTTTGAACATTCTCTATAAAAGGATCATCCTACTTTATGAATTCATTCCTCCCTCCGAAAATCCATCTTAGGACTATATCTAGAATGAGAATTAGTATATCAATATTATTAAGGACATATGATTACATGTCACATCATTTTTTATTCTAAATATATCCTCTATATTTTCTCTTAGTAAACTAATACTTTCCCTTATGAAGAATTGAGTAAATCTCCCTAAGAAAAAAAGGGATGAAGATGTCATCAATTGTATATGAATAAACTAGAAAATCTGCAATCCATGATCAGGTGATTCTATTAGAGGAAAAATCCAAAAACTGGAAGCATAAATATGTACACAAAGATCAATTAGAAACGATGTGATATGTGGTAATGTGATGTTATCAAGGATGATTCTAATAAGGTATACAGAATAAAATACAATCAAGGGATATAAACACTTATATATATATATATATGTAAGTGTAATTATGAAACACCAAAATAGTATATGCATTCCCTAGAAACCCATACACAAAAGTATAAATATAGCATACATAAAAGTTCCTAACATAATATAATGAATTGGTAAGAAATTAACAGAATTCAAAATGTTTCGCATTTATAAAGAGATATCTTCTTGTATGATAATTTTCAATGTTGTCTGAGTAAGAATAACTAATGTATCAACGAAGCTATGTATATTTCAAAAAATATACTTGGTTTATATTTACATTATATTTGTTTTTGTTTTTAAAAATTAAAATAATATTAAATTCATGGAATAAAATGACCGTATAATCTATTTCCTCTAAATTTACCATGTATAAAATATTTTCCCTTGTATATGAATACTTTTAGAAAAACACATAATGTGTAATTTATTTATTTCTAAACTATCAATGTATGTTCTTTATAGAAATTAATTAAGAAATTTATAGAAATAAATTGATTCAGGTAGGAGTAAATATGAGCTATGTAAGTGGTTTGTTTTGTAGAGTATAATTGATCATATAATTTTTGCTAATTTTGGAATGTTTTTTCTAATAAACTATTTTTTTCATTTAGCTTTCTAAATCCATTTGTTTTATTTCCATAATATTATTTCTTTTTGTTTTTTCATATTTTGTAATACTCGTGTTATTTGGAAACATTATGTTGTTTTATTTTACCCATACATAAGTACTGGATGACTATTAAATGAGGGTGTCTTACCTTTTCAATAGGAAGACACTACCCTTGTATGAGGTATGATTTACATTTTTGATATTTCTTTTGATTTAGTTTTATTGTTACATAAGGTTGTTTTTACCTTTAATTAAGAGAAATTGTGATGTGATACTTTAACGTGAGGAATTCATGACCCTGAAATAGGGGAAACATGACATTTATGTATCTTAAGAAATCATAGTTGTGGAACATAGCTTTATATAGATGAGTTGTAATTAGAATTTCCTTTACAATGGAATAGTGTGATATTTTCATGAGGAGTGGTGTGGTTGAGATACCCTAAAATAATGATCATATGATCTATATGAAGCAACTTCATTTTACCAAGATTTATGGTTAAGGATTACTATCACCCAACAACAACAATGTGAGTTTTGTTTTCTGAAATTTTCATTCACAAGATTCTTGACTCAATACATTTTCTTAATGTTTTTTGATGGGGTTTTTTATTTATATTTAAAAACCCTAGAACCTACATTATTAGAAAATATTATAGATATGTGGTTTTGGTATATAAAGATATATATATATATATATATTAGGAGAGATTGGGCCACTCCAGAGATGGGAGTGCATATTTGTGGATCTATTGGTGAAAATTCATTCACCGTAATTTAATAATACAATTTTATTAGAAAGATCATGGATTTTGTGTTTTGGGTAGGACTAAAGTGATTCTGAGGGCATTTTATAGGTGAGATAGAACCCTAGTAAGGGGAAATTAGTCTAATTTTCTATATAATTTTGAATTATTTACCCTTTAAATTTTATTGTTACTTCATTATTCATCAATTCACTAGAACCATCAGTATTGTCTTTTGGTTTTCATCAATTTTTGTTACATTTCCATTCTCATTTTTCTATTTTATACTATCATTTATTTATATCATAGTAAAATATAATTTGGTGGTTTACATTCCATAGTGTACTACCAAAGAGTTCCTAATTATACAAATTTTCTAGTGTTCAATATATTTCTTCATATTTTTTGGGTTTTTAATTTTGACTATAGTTGTTTCCTTCAGTTTCATCGGCATTTTATTTTTCATTATTTTATCAATGAAGATCAACATTTCATCAATCCCTTTTATTTCTTTTATTAAGTGGTTTTTGGGTGATAATTTCCTTCTATCCTAGGTACTTTTATGTGTTTCATTGGTTCCTCTCCCCAAAAAATTGGTATCCAGGTTGGGTTATCAGTTTTTGATATGTCTTTGGATGAGTTTGATATTGATATGTTTGATGGGGATAATGGCTTCAATTTGGAAAGAGTTAAAATTCATTATGTTCTTTCATACAATGGAGTTGAATATTTTTATAGATTGATTGAATAATAAAATCACTATTTTTTTACCAAATAGAATACTATGATCTTCTATAAAGATATTGAACCCGATGTTTTAATAGAAGTCCAAACCCAATTTTTGTTGTCCCTAGGTGATGATTTTCTATGTCACGTGGTATATGAAACTTATTTAAGTTCAATATAGTTGAATCCTGAGAATATTTATATTACTATGTTACTTCCTCATAGGATTCTAGATAAAAAAATCCGTAAAATTTTAATATGGTACTTGGTACACCTGTGGAGATTATTTTATTTGAGTTCAATAATATGGTTATAAAATTTACTAATATTCATGTTTAAATATTGGATGAATACCAGGATTTATTATGATTGAATTCCATGATCCGTTTATTTAATCATACTAATGATTAAATGGTGTATGATAGGTATTTCATTTAATTAATGGATGTGAAGTCTATTGTATTGTCTAGGTATATAAATATATATCACATGATGAAGGAGGTTAATGTGGAATGATATTGGTCTGAGTTTCATGAATATATTTTTTCACAAAAATATATTAGCAATGAAAATAATAATGGTTGTTAGTTTAAGAATTTATGGTTATATCCATGTGGAAATATAGACCAGATAAAGATGTACTATCGAAAAAATATGTATATGGATAGTATGGAATATAAAAATATGGTATAACCTAGTTATTATAGTGTCAATGTCTTATGATTTCTTCCAAAAGACCTTATTATATAGTTAGGTATATATCATGGTTTTCATTCTTCTATGATCCCATGACTAATTGTGCATGTCATTTTTAGGGGACCTAGTAAGAATAAAGGGTCAGTGTGGGGATATTTTTTTGAGTTGTTTGAGCTTATTTGGATCCCACTCTCTTATCATATTACTAAAATATATTGTTATTTGTTTATTATTTTTTTAGTACATGAATTGGATCTTTTATATATCTATGATTTTTTTTCTTTTCTTATAAGTTGATTTTTTATCTTTCATTTATTTTCTTTTTTACAGGTGCAAAATGATGTTTAGGGAAAGAACTTTTTCCGAACTCCATGTAGATATTTTTTTTGGTTGGTAAGTAGTGTTTAATGTTGTTTCATATGGTATCATATTGTTGTTACAAAATATTAATTAGTTGATAGTAGTATATGTTTTGGTATGTATATACATGTTCCACTATGGTACAAGTTAAGGAGATGATGAGGATAAGATGATTTTGTTAGAACATATTGATTTATATGAGTTAAAACTATCCTCAATAGGATATAGATTAAGATTTAAAAGGATACTAATAACATATCTCTCTTTTTTTACATTATAATTTGTAATATAATTATTCATTGATTTTGTTTTTGTAATAAATTATTAAATTTCATTATTTTATGTTTATTATATGTGTTTAATATCTATAATTTCTTGTTTTTTATTTAATAATATGTTTTTACAATTTTATTTTTTGTTAGATTAGTAATTTCTATTTTAGATTTATTTGATAAGAAATGGACCTTTATGTAATGGTTGATTACCCTTATATCAGTAATATGTCACCCTTTTTAGATAGGTGTTTTACAAATGTATGACTGTTTTTTATGTAGGTTTACCCATATATGAGGGATTACTTTACAATATATACTATAAAAATAATAAAATATATTTATTTAACAATTTTACTTTCTTCCATTTAGCTATTTCCACAATAATCTAAAATTTTTCGCTAAAAAAAAGTAATCAAGGTGAATTTTTCATGCATCAAGAACTAAAATCATTATATAATGGATTATATAATCCAAAAAATGATAAAAATATATTACTCATGTATTTATAAATTAAACAAATAATTTTTTTACCTCAATTTAAGAAAATTCCAAATATGAATAAAACCATTATATGAGGAAATAATACATAAATCTCCAAAATTAAACAGTGACACAATGGTTCAAAATATATCATTCCCTAGAAAATAAATCTATATCAAAATTTACCTATGTAACCATAACATAAAAAAAAATTTAATCTCAAAGGTTATCAAATTCTTATCATCTTACATCCCTAAATAAGAAATATCAATCTTCCATAATAATTCGTTATGTTAAAACTAAGGATTTCATATTCCAAAACCTAATAAGCTGTCAGAAAAAATATCATGACTTACCTAACAGTTGAAAAATATTCAAAAAGGTTTGACACCATAAAATTATTAACATATGAAAACCAATATAAATTAATCAAGTACAATCTAAATAATAGCAAATTCTTTTCTGTAAAATAATATGATTTCACAAAAATTTTATATGACTCCCACATTCTACATAATCATTATCATTCAAATACTTTATCTAAATTTTTTTATTCTAAATGACCACTCACATATCCCAGTGGTTGTAATTTCACTCTTTTCACCCTCCAGTAATGGGTTTATGCCCCAAAACCTTACTTAATGTGATGGGTTTTCAACGAACATATGAGTAATCCTTTTTTCTAAAACAATATTAATATAAAAAAAATTATAAATAAAAAAACTGTTGGGATAATTATATTCATGATTAAACCTAATTAATTTATATTCCAAAAAATATATATGTTTTTTGGAGGATGTAAAATATATATTTAATTAGAAATACTACATGATTAGGTTTAATCATGAATAAGAGCATGACATCATAAAAGTCAAAAATTAATATAACATATGATTATGATATCAATTGTTTCAACACAAATTTTAAAAGTTATCAATTCTATATAATATATGTTTAAAAATATTGAAAAAATAATATAATATAGAACAATTCTTATTTGTTCCATGATTCTCATTACATTTGGAATATATCAGAATATCTCTGATAAAATACCACTATATGATAATTATTAAATCTCGATACATAAACAAATCATTCATTAAACAAATTTTTAAAACTGTTACCATTATTTTTTTTATCTTATTCCTTAATAATCCATTCCAATAAATCATTGATATTAATTATATATTTTTATTAATAAATATTAACCCAATCCAATTTCTAAATATAATCATAATAAAATAATTCAAACCATAAATCAAGATAATAATATTTTCTTGATATTCCCTTTTTCTATTGGCATGAAGCCTAAATTTATAAAAAAAATGAGAAATTCATTTTTGTTATTTCCCATTTAATAAAGGGATAAAATAGTTGATATTTTATAATCCAATAAAAAAGGTTACATGACCCATAATTTTTTGGGATAAAATATTTGGTGTTAGATAATTCAAACTATTTTTTCTAGTGATTTGAATGCTCTAAATTCTATAAATATAAATTGATAAATCTCTTGAAATTTTAGTTATAATAAAATCATAAGGAATGGATAAGAATATTGTGAAATATCTCATTCCTTCAATCTTGGTAAGAAATAAAAATCATCATTGAACTAAATTTTATAAATTAAATCTCCTTGTTTGAGTTAATTTCATATTAAGAAATAATGTTATAGAAAATACATTCACAAATTTGGTTATTTTGGAGCATTATAATTTATAACATACTATATATAAAACACTATTAATCATCAAAAAATCTAATACTATATTCATTATATAAATATCATAAGATTAATATATATATATATAGGGTGATGATAAATTCAATTGAAACTGATGAAGGAAGTGATGGACTCAACAAGTATGATTGTACTCAATGAAACCCATTTATTAGTGATATTGAGGGAGATAATATCACTAGCCATTTCCCATGACAAATTTATAATAGATATTCAATAACTAATAGTTAATCAGAACTATTTAGGAGAGAAGTTCAAGCTCATCGAGATCATGTCCCATACTAGGATCTTTAAACCACCATAAGAAATATCACCATCAGACACCTTACCCTTTTAGAATTCACTTGAGTAATTATGATCAATTTATCTAATAACTTAGTGCATGATTTTATATATTTTAATATTTTTAATAAATTAATGAATATATTTAACTTTTATTAAAAAATTAAAATTATTAAATAATAAGTTTGGAAAAAATTATATTTTGTTACGATGAGAAATTAGTATTTTTGAAAAATATATAGCTTTAGTAAAGTCACATTTTTGTATGAATTCATTAATTATTGATTTTTTAATATTTTAATAAAATATTAATACTCTATAATATTTATTGACTATAAATAATAACATTATTTTTCTACTCCAATAGTAAATTTTATAAGGGACATAATATATTTATTATAAAAAACCATGTATTTTGTAATTAATAAGGATCTTTTAATTAAATGATCAAATTATAATATTTAGATAATTATTTTGATAAAATAAATGTTATTTGTTAAACCATAAAAAGTATTAATTAGTGAAATTTTCATTGTTTTCTGAGAGAGTCGAATTTTTAGGTAAAAATAAAATATTATCTAGTTATATAGTATGTTTTATGACATTATAAAAGCCAAAAATTGATTAAATAGATTCATTAATGAGTGTCAAAGATCAAAATTGTGTTTCCTAAATTAATATAATTTGTTTTATGTTAATTGATTAATTTTATTAACCTATAGTGAATCATCTAAAAACTTATATTATAAATTAACGTTTAAAATTGAACTCCTTATAAACTTGACTCACATACATATCACCATGTTTATAATTTTAAGGAGGTATATTCATAGAATTTTAATATAATTATGTACACTACTCTTCTGTAGAACCCATGGGAAAAACCATGGGATGGTTTTTGGTTCGGAATAATTTATGAAATAGATTACCAAAAATCATTGTTTAGAAATTAATAAATAATTAACTTAATTCAATATAAAAAACGCACCCCACCTCTCATTACACTTTTCATAAAACCCTTGGATCATAATGTTACTCCACCATTTCCTCTCCATATCCCTCCCATGGTTTCTCCATGGAATTATGAAAATTATCCCCTGATTTAATAACTTCCATCCTAAGGTAATGGATCCTCTCTTTCTCCTATTTTTTCAAAGATTCTTCTATATATTATGAGTTTTTATTTCTAATTTTCCATTTAGGGATATCTTTTTTAAATCCATATTACAATTAATATGATGTTGAATTGATTATAAACCTCTTTTACACTTATTGAAACATTCAAGAAATATTTATGTATAATTGTTGTGATGCTCAAATTATCCTATGGTTTTTCATTCTAAAAATTTATATAGTGTGTACCCATACCCATTTACACTCAAGGGTAGTCAACTATATGTACCTATCCTTCATTTATTAGGTAATTAAATTAATTAACCAACACTCCTTAACCATAGGATTTATTGTGATGAGATAAATACTTATTTTGTGTGATCTAGGTGGCACAAAAATACATGTACATGATATGAATGTTATGTCATGGGTTGGACAAGAATTATATAGACCTCTAATGCATTTGGTAAAATTTTATACCATCAGATATGATGTATGGTGAATAAGATGTTATCTTAGTGACAGAATGTTATAGTGTATTGGTGGTTATACTTGACTTATGTTTACGATGTCATGTTTTATATTATTTCCATATTCCCATGATATCATTCATATTATCATCTCATATCAGGAATAGATGACCATGTTTATGATATCCAATCCTCTTATATTAACATTATATTCCTATTGACTCGCATTTTTTACATTCATCAATTTATTATTTTATTATTCAATTTTTTGGAATTATAGATCACCACTTTCTAATGTACGTCCCTGGGTTATCTCATTATGTTTTATAATATAAATGAAATTTAAGTTAATGTTATGGAGTTTTGGATTACATATTTTATTTATGTATGATGTTGTCATGATATGTAATTAATAAACCAAATACACTAGGAATAATGATCTTATTGGGTTATATTATATGTATCTTTATGCAATGAATCATAAATTATGGTACATGAAATATAATGGGTGTAATATTGTGTATAAAATGAATGTGTAGTGATTTTTATTATTAGGATTATTAAAATTTTGTGAATGTATTAAGGATAAGTCTAAACATCTAAAAATACCCATCAATTAGGTTAATGTATACAGTAAATGGTTTCTAAGTGAATACATCCCTATTTGGATAATATCAATGGATGTGGTTGTGGCATAGTGTTACCTAGTGGAAATAACTCCAATTGGTTATATTGAGATTAAATAGATTTTCACTAGGGAAAAATATAGAGGTTTGACTTCAAACTTGGTTTGATAATACTGATATTTAAGCTCTGGTAAATTTGTAAGTTCATTACAAACCATTGTTAAGGGAAACAATTACAATAATATTTTATGTTAGGAAATTGATTGTGGATATAATAGATTTAAACCTTGAAATAAATAGTTTAATTAATTTATTTCATTTATGATCAATCCCTTTAATGTTGATGGTTTCATGTTTCTTTGTTTAATAGTATGAAAATTCTCATTCATAATGTTACCTTTATTTTTAGGTAGTGCCTATAGAAAAAAAATTGTGATGAGAAATGTGTTGACCCTCTAAATCAGATGAATAATACAATATAAGTTGTCTTTAGTAACATCCTTGAAATAATTTCACAATTAAACCAATTTTCTACCAAACTTTCAATCAGAGGATAAATCACATCCCATTAGGAAAGATAATTATTATATTGAGACCTTATTACAAAAATGGGCTGAAACATTATAATGGATATTTTAATCCTTTTTTTAGAACAACAAATCAAATCCATTGCAAACCTATTCTTAGTCCTTAAATTCTCTCTAAATGTGCAGATTGTGCTATTTGTTTATTATATGAAGGTATAAGATGATAAATGATGGACATTGATTAAAAATAAAATTATTGAGGAAGATATCAAAGCAATGGAGTGGACATAATATTTTTAAATGTATTTTGATAAATATTTTTATTCACACTCACTATCCTAAAATAGATGTTGATTTCCATAGATTCATGAAAAAGGATGAAAAATCCATTTTCGTGTATGAGGAAAACTTCAAAAAACTTACATGATTCTCCTATAAATTTGTAATTTCATCTACATTTACTTTTGAACTTTTAATTGGTGGGATGAATCTGAGTTTATGAAAAAACATTGGTGATTTAAGATAAAAAAATATTGATTCAAATTGTTTTATATTCCCTCCTATTCACAACGGTGATAATAAAATATGAAGGGTCTTATGGGTTTTGAGATAAGAAGAGTTTGATGTATTTTAATTAAAATTGTGTGATGAAAAACACTCATTATAGAAATAAATCTTACTATCCCCCATTAAAAAGTGTGGGATGATGCATCCTATAAATTACTGGAATGGGGAAATAAAAAACATTAGGAGTGGTAAAGAAAGGAACATATCTAGTGATTACTAATGTGAGACACCCACCAATTTTATGGAAGAAAGGATTTCTTTAGTCAAACCTCATTTTCCTAAAGTTTTACCATCAAGTAACAATGACACTGTGAATTAATTAAATAATACTATGGTTTCATTAGTCAACTAATAAATATAACCTCTATATACTAGTGATTAAGTGTAATCTTATTCCATCAAAACTGCAATGGGGGATCTCAAAAAAAAGTTTTGATAGGTACTCTAGTTATTCATTCAATGATAGTAAGCATAAAATTTGATTCTGCTTCTACACATTCCTTCATATCATTCATGTTTAGAATAACTATTTATACACCACATAGAAACACGGATGTTGAGATATCAATGATAGTATAAAATGCATAAATTACTGAAACCAAAGTTGATAAATGTTCCCCTATCAATTTTTTTTTCATGAATATGACTATGTTGCTCTATATTACACACATAAACATGATTTATTACATAAAATAATCAATTTAACAACATAGAAGATCAAAAGCTCTAGTTTCTTTGTGGTTAGGAACATTACATAACAACATTGCATATAAAACACAAAATCTTTACTGAAAACATCCTTTACATCACCACTACAATCAATCTTACTTTGCATTGAATTGGATAACCTGAGGACATGCATAAGAAAAGGGTGAGATATAACTCCCAATAAGGGTGTAAATGTAAAATAAAATGAAAAATAAAACCCATTTTAGTCCATAGTCATATCAATGCATCATAAAAGAAACATCAATATAAAGGCAAGATATAGCATGACTATTTTAACATGTAAATGTAGAAACAACACATAACATGGTACTAACATAAGAAAAGGATCATTTCACATAGATCATGATTAAAACCTAATTAAAATTTAATTATAATGAGTAAAACCTCATTGCACTTGATGTATCATGATACTAATTTTTACCCAATGCATTGGAGTGCTATCAGGGCCTACCCTTCATAAACATTTCATTTCATGCATAAGTGTGCCACATTGATCATATTACATGGATTCATAAAACTTCATCAGTTATTCTACAATAAAGGAATATGGAAATAATAATTAAAATCCATAATAAATTAGTAAATTTTCACAATGGTTAATACCCTTAATAGTTAAATGGGCATGGTATTCCCTACAAAATGATTTTGGCTTGGAAAATTGCATTGCAATTTCGGCAGTATAATGGTGTGACATAAGAGTTCATAAAAATGGTTTATGAGAGTGGAAGGGGTTTCTAATAATATTTACATTAACTGGACTGTTAGGGGGTAATATAGATGCATGCCCCAAAACATGTAACTGAATTTAGATTTGTAATACAAAATAATTACTTAAATGTAAATGAGGAGCAAGAAATCCCTTACAAAATTTCGGCATGGTAATAGGTGTACATGCGAGGAATTAATGAGTGAGAAAAGGGGTCTATAATCATTAAAACATAAAAGGGTGTGTATGGGAAAGTTATAATCTATACCCCGACATTTATAATTTAAAAAAACGGCATAAAAATATTAAGAAACATGGATAAAATGAGAAAGGAATGAATCCTTTAATTGGCAGTGTGATGCCAATGGTTTGGGAGGTGCTTGAGAGAGGATTCTAGGATGCTTTGGTGTAACATCCTATGTAAATAAAGAATATTACTTTTTCATATTTATTAATTTTTGAATTAAATATTAATTTTACTTTAAAGGGGTTGCTATATTCGATAGCGTACCCGTTACACAATAATGGGTTTCTTTGAAATCATACGTTGCACACTAATAATATAATATTATTATTTTAAATAGTAGTTAACTCCTAGCTGTAGTATTGGTGGGATTGAAGAAAACTAACTAAAATATGATTATACATGTTTTCTAAATGTATTTACATTTATCCAATAAAAGTTACTGTCTTAAAATGTTAATTAATCTAATTTTAAGCATAATTTACAATAAAAGGTCGATTTACCGCATTTTAATGGGAAAAATATTTAAATATAATTTTGGTAACTTTAATACATTCTATTTGACCAAATAAAATCCTTCTTTAGAATGGGTACATCAAAATTTACTTTTTCAAATTTTTTTGGATTTTTCTGATAAAGTTCATTTTTAACGAATTGTGAAAAATTTTGTATTTTAATTCAAAACTGCGTTTTAATAAAATTTATTTATATGTTTAGATTATATTTTTAATTAGTTTAAAAGTGTAATTAGAATATATTTTTACAATTTAATCCAATTTTGGTCATTGAAATTAATTTCACTTTGAAATTGGACATAAACAAATATAAATCTTTTGATAGTTATTGTTTCTTAAAAACACGCTATTTGTTTTGATAACTGGAATTAATTTTAAAATTAATTAATTCCACTTATATTTTTTTAATTTGAAAAAATAGACATTATTTTTTAATTTGGAATATCTAATATATCTTAGGCTGAATTTGTTGTATTTTTCTGAAAAACATCAATTTTTGATGAATAGTGAACCACTTAGTGGTAGTTAAAAAAATGACCTTTTCATTTAAATGAAATTTCACCACTTCTGTGAATTGAATTTCATAAATTTGACATACATGGTTGTGATCAAGAAGTAAAATTTGGTTCATTAAGATGAAAATAATTTTTTGGGAATAGTAACTTTTGACTTTTATTTACCGCAGTTAAAAGTAAATAGGGTAATTCAAGGTTAAAAGAATATTATAATAATTTCCAATTACCTTAAAACTTGTTATAACCTTATTGGATGAGTGGTGGAGGACCATGGGCATCCTTGGGTCGATGTTGGGACCCCATTGAGCCACTTGGTAGTGATAATCACAATTTGGATTAATTAATTTAATGTAAACACAAAATTGACATTAACAAAAATCTTTTAGTAATTAATTTATATAAGGGGATATATAAACTATAATTTATACTATAAATATTAATTGGAAAGATAAAAATATTTCCTACATGATGGTATTTTTTTTATAATTTTTAGACATCCTATAAATTAAATTATTTATGACACAATAATGATGCAGTATTTACCTCATTAATAAATTATTTAAATAAATAAGATTATAATGATTAAAATATTATCCAAAACATGTCCAATTATGATTGGATGATTTTATTTCGACCAAGAGTCATATTATCTTCATCTTTAATGATTTTTGGACCTTTTTAAACCAAAGATAAGTTTATAATAAAATAATATTTTCACACTTTCCAAAATAACCCCACCTCCCCGTTACAAATGAAGACAACTTCTAACCAATTCCTCACACCTATAAAGACTTTTGGCTCGTCCAAAATCTACCCCATTAATCTCCCTACATCCCTCTCCTCCACCTAGAAGACTTACCATAGGCAGAAGGCACTTCAAGAAGTCATTTGGTTCAAACCAAAGAGAGTTACCCAAATTAAAGGTAACAGTTTCTCATAAACTATTTTCTTTTATTTTACTTCTCCAACCCACAAAAAAAATTTATTACATTCTTTTGTAACAACACTAGTATCATAAATAATCTAGAATGTTTTTATGAGAATTATTCTAACTACACTTACACACACCTCCATATAATGGGTGAAAACATAGTGTTTCTGTGGATGGAAAACTAATACCTCACGAAACGATGATTGTTCGATTATCTCCTACCGCCTCTCATGGTGGCCATTATGATGGAACTTTATTTATATATGATATATATATATATTATGATTATGGTTTCCTTATGCTTCTGTACATTAAATTTATAGCACACCTTTTGGTTTCCATAGTGGGTAAATAAGATAATCTCATCTGAGGAAGTGCGGACTACTTCCCCCTCAAAGCGACATGACTTATTAATACTTTATTTGGGACATATAAAGTATGGATTTAATGGTATTATATATGATATTATACTAGAATTATAATATTCCTATGTATCATTATTATTTAATTCCATAAAAATAAGAAATATAAATGAAAGCAGCGTTCAGGCGTACGTTCGACTTACCGTCTCCATGAACGGTGCATTTCATTTCTTACCTCTAAATTATATGTAATAATATAAATTTATTTATATACTGGATATATATGATATATATTATATCTAAAAAATTAATAACTTTCTGGATATAATGGAAAATTGACAACACATACAACTTGTAAATATAAGGTGTTCATTATTGATTCAAGTACCAAAAATCAACAAAACGAGCGTTATTAACATAAATGATTACATAATGTTTATAACATGATAAAAGTGAAATAAAAGGAATAATAAACTTCAAAAATATTCTTAATAATGTATAAATTAACTTTAGTTTATTATTCAGTAAGAACAAGTAACAAACAAGTCATGTCGGGCACGAGGTAAGGGATTTTCTTATCTCACTTTGAATTTCGTGAGATTTCCATTTTTCGACACTTATTCCTTGCATGTGGTGTATTGTGTACTTACATTTGAAATATATTATAATTATTCTCATTATATTCATTGTATTCTATGATTCATTCAGTGGTTATTAACTTTTAGTCATATGACTCAGTTGATAACAATGTGGTAAAGGGCTTCATCTCACTTTTTATTCTCAAGAGATTCATGCTATATTGGCCACAATTTCCTTTTGTGTGGTGTATGTACTGTACATGATTATACTATTTGTGAAATATATTTTCATTTATTATTATTTAAATATTCATTTTATGATCCTTTATTCAAGTGGTTTATGTTTTGTCAGTTACTAAATCGGTAAAGGAACCATTCACCCTCCTCTCTTTAAAAGCCTTATTTTTGTTATGTCTTTTAATATACATATTATTGTGTTGGGATATGTTATTATATATCCTTATTGATGTAAATTTTATTTCCAAGTTATGAGATACCCTTTTTATCTCATCAACTCATTTTATGAATTTTAATGTGACACCGTTAGGCTGTAGAAGTTTTACAAGGGAACTTCTTAACCCAATTTCGATTCTTTGGGTTCAACTTTTACTTATTGAATATGTCATCATATGAATATGTGCGAATGAACTATGATTGTTTTACACATAATATCCACATATATTGGGTGTATTTATATTTTTCACACATAATTTTTAGATTGATTTATCATTATTTTATGGATACCATCTTTATAAGAGATTTCATCTCAATTTACATTTCCATTGAAACTTCATTGTTATAATGAAACAATTCACTATTATATGGTATATATACTGTACTTTGACATATTATATCATGAATCCATTTATTCTCATGATATTATAATGTTCGTATAAAATGTTATTCTTCAATTATTTCTATTCAAGTGTCTCTCTTTTTGTTAAAAAACTCTTTAACTAAAATATCATTTTAAATGTTTTAAAGATTTATTCTTATAAATATATATCATTAATGACCATGTTTTCAAAATGGGTTTAGGATTTATTTATATGGAAATTAATGTTTTCAAATGATAATTCATTTAAAAGCTTCAAAGTGGTATGGGACACTTTGATTCAAAAATCACTTTTTAAAATGTTTTGAAAGTGATTTGATAAAAAATTATTTATTTCAATATCTTGATTTGATATATTGGAATGTGGAAATGTTATATTTAATTTATAAAAGTTTTATATGTTATTATTATGTTATGGTTATTGGATATTTTTTAAGCATATGGGTGGTTCCGTGATAAACCTAGGGCGGGTGAGCCCGAGATATCTATCTAATGCATTGGGTAACATGATGGAGCTGATTGTGATGTTTCTATAAACATATTTAGGGAATATACCGTGATGGGTATTCCATTTGTAACTCCCTATGTAGCTATCATAGCTACAATTTATGCTTGATTTGGATTCCATAAGTAACCTTTATGATTTATTATTTGTGTGTGTTATTGATAAATATTTTGATTTCATAAGGTATGTTATGATTGAAAAGTATGGTTTCATTGATTTATATTTATTGATGGGATAATGTTTTCCTTCATTATTTTATAACACTTACTAATCTTTTTATGCTCATCCCATGTTTTTGAAATTTTTTCCACAGGACATAAAGGTGAATAGGGTTAAGGATGGGATCATGGAAAAGCCATGCTATCTAAAACATGTCACTAGAGATGACTTTTTTTCAAGAGTTCTTATTTTATAAAAAAATGGAAATTTTGTAGAAGTGTCTACCTTGTAATTTTATGAGATGTAATAGTTATGTCCTAATTCTCTAAAACTCTAATCCTAAAAATATCCTCAATGTGAATTATTCATTTAATTCAACATTATGTAATGTTATAAGGTCGGGTCCTAATAGTTGGTATCATAGGTTGGTTTATATAACTTTAGAGGTCAGGGTATTCCTTAAGAATAAGTGACATTACCATAATGGTTGGGATTTTAGAAAGAGTCATAGTAATTTTTATAAAGTTAATGAGTTTAAGATAACATGAATAAGTATATCTTAGTGTTTATCCTCATCATAAGATAATATATGATGATTTTACTGATATGATCACACTGACTATTTTGGTTTTAGAAAATGGTTGGATCTAGCAGGCACTAAAGTAACAGTGGATGTGAAGAAAAATGTGACGGTTTTCAGAATGAGCAACTGAATGATATGAGAGCTGAAATGATAATGGTTGTGGTTATTCTAAACCAGCTATCTGGGGTAATGATTGACCACCTAAACCTTAGTGTTCTTTATAAGGCATCAGATATCCGAGAAATAAATCCCTAAGGAAGCTAAGGTAATAATCATAAAGGTAATTATGTTAAAAAACCTGTGTGTCAAATATGTGGAAAGAAACACATAGGAAAATGTTTCAAAGGGACAAAAAGATGCTATAGATGTTGAAATGAAGGTCATAAAGCAAGAACCTTCCATGGAAAAAGGAAGCATCTAGTTGACTCTAGGAAAGGGAAGGAAGTTCCTTATGAAGGATCAGTTGAATGTCTTAAATGTGGTGATCATGGTCATTATGAAAACACATATCCTATGAAGAAGTTTCGGGAATGGGATCACCAGGATCATACAAATATTTGTTTACCAATACCTAATGCCATTCCTATGGAGGATGAAGAAACTTATAATGAGCAGTAAAAGGTATGGATTATTTATTAACATATTTTTTCCTATTATTGAAATAATAGGATATGATTCATGATTTTGTTTGTAGGAAAGTAGTATTTCAGAATAAGATGGAAGGTAATGGTTAATTGATCCTGAAAAATATTGAATGAGTATGAATTCAACAAATAAGGGATTCAAGAGTTATGATAGAATTTAGGATGGTGAAATGCTTAAAAGTATTCAGGCTCTTCTGATAATGGAATTACATTAGAAGAATTTTTATATTATGTGTAACCCTGATGTTTGATATATGAAAATTTTATTCAAGGAATAATTATCTTCTCTTTTTTGGATATAGTTATAAAGAACCATTTTGGTTTATAAGATCCTTGAGTTTGAGGCAATTACCGGTTAATACATTTTTGGATGAAAAACGAAAATTATTAGATAACCTTTGTGGTTAAAATATGTTATGGTTATTTTTAATGAATTTATATATTTTTGAGAATGTTATAAAATTATGTAGTTTTTGAAAAGGTACAAGACACAAACCATGTGACAACCTGTCGCGTCGGATGAAGCTATGTGAATCGAACCCACAACCAAAGTACGACCGGTATTTATCACCTACCACTGGACTACGTGAAGTCCCAGGTTAGTAGGACTAATTATTTTTAGTTATATGATCTTATGAATCAATAATAAGTTGATTTTGGGTTATCTATAGAAATGATTAACCTATCATGGAGGATATGTGATTAGGTTAATTACTTTTCAGTATAAGACTTTAAGAGTAACTGATGTTATTTGGAGATAAATGTTAAGATTTACCTTGGAAGACTATGCGATTAAATCCTTTAGAGATTTGGGTTTCAATCATAATTGGATTACATTGAAGAATTTTAATGATAACTGGTTATTTAATGGTCTTTCTTGAACCTTGGGTTCTTTTTGTGGAATTTTAGAGATTAAGGGTAGTATTTCTTTTAATAAAGGATTATCCTTTTGAGGATTATCTGATCTTATACTAAACTTTTTGGTTTTAGTTAATATCTAAAGACATGATAAATATATAGTTCATCTTTTTTTAGATTATGTGATTCTCTCGAAGTTGATTATAACACTCTTAATGTGAAAATAATTCATCCTGAATATTCATCATTTGGAGAAAATATGAGTTTGTGTTAGAAATCCAGTAAAGGATGAATGTATACATGACAAGTAAATATATTTCCATTTGTTTTTGGTTATGATCATAAATAAATTCCTCAAAAAAGTAACTTTAAACAAAATCCTTGTCCGTTAACTTTTCCTACTAGGGAATCAAAGACTGTTTAACTAATCACAAGTTTGTGATTTTCTGGTGGTTAACATTATCCTAAACATGTTTCCTATCACTCTCTATTAGAACATGACCCTTTATTTTCTCCTCTATATCCATGTTTTCATGCAATCTTACTATGGGTTAACTCAGGTGACCATTGTACTTCTCTTTCTTTCTTTTAAAGTGATAGTTTTACAAACTCTTTTTCTGATATGGGACTTTCAATAAAGTTTCCGAGCCCAAATTTTAAAATTACTAGGACACAATTCCCAAAGAGGGTAGAAGGATGTAACATCCCAGGTAAATAAAGAATATAACATTTTCATATTTATTAATTTATTGAATTAAACATTAATTTTACTTTAAAGGGGTTGCTATGTTTGATAGCGTACCCAATACGCAACCGTTGGTTTCTTTGAAATCTTACGTTGCACACTAATAATATAATATTATTATTTTAAATGGTAGTTAACTCCAAGCTATTGTATTAGTGGAAATTAATAAAACTAACTACAATATGATTATATATGTTTGTGAAATATATTTACTTTTATCCAATAAAAATTAGTGGCTTAATATGTTAATTAATCTAATTTTAAGCATAATTTACATTAAAAGGTCGATTTACCACCTTTTATTGGAGAACCCTCTTTAAATCTAATTTTGGACACTTTAATACATTATATTTGACCAAATAAAATCCTTCTTTATAATGGGGACATCAAAATTTACTTTGTGCAAATTCATTTGAATTTTTCTGATAAAGTTCATTTTTATTGAATAGTGAAAAATATTGTATTGTAATTCAAAACTGCGTTTTAATCAAATTTATTTATATGGTTAGATTATATTTTTAATTTGTTTTAAAGTTTAATTAGTATATATTTTTACCATTTAATCCAATTTTGGTCATTTGCATTTATTTCACTTTGAAATTGGACATAAACAAGTATCAATCTTTTGATAGTTATTATTTCTTAAAAACACACTATTTGTTTTCATAACAGGAATTAATTATAAAATTAATTAATTCCACTTCTATGTTTTGAATTTGGAAAAATAGACATCATTTTTGAATTCATAATATAAAATATATCTTAGGCTGAATTTTTGGTATTTTTCTGAAAAACATCAATTTTTTATGAATAGTGAAACCACATAGTGGTAGAAAAAAAACGACTTTTTCATTTAAATGAAATTTTACCACTTTTGAGAGTTGAATTTAAAAAATCTGACAAACATGGTTGTGATCAAGATGTAAAATTTGGTTCATTAAGATGAAAATAATTTTTGGTGAATAGTAACTTTTGACTTTTATTTACCGCGGTTAAAGGTAAATAGGGTAATTCAAGGTTAAAACAATATTATAATAATTAAAAATTACCTTAACACTTGTCATAACCTTATTGGATGAGTATTGGCTGACCATGGTCATCCTTTGGTCGATTTGGTACCCCATTCAGCCACTTGGTAGTGATAATGACAATTTAGATTAATTAATTCAATGTAAAGACAAAATTGACATTAACAGAATTCTTTTAGTAAATAATTTTTATAAGGGGTTATATAAATTATCTTTTCAACTATAAATATTCACTGGAAAGATAAACATATTTCCTAAATGTTTATATTTTTATTATAATTTTTAGATATCATATAAATTAAATTATTTATGACACAGTAATGATAGAGTATTTACCTATTTAATAATTGATTTAAATAAATAGGATTATAATGATTAAAATATTATCCAAAACATGTCCAATTCTATTTAGATGATTTTATTTCTACCAAGAGTCATCTTATATTCATCTTTAATTGTTTTTGGACCTTTTGAAACAGAGGATAAGTTTATAATAAAATAATATTTTCACACATTCCAAAAGAGCCCCTCCTCTCCCTTATAAAAGAAGGCAACTTCGTACCAATTCCTCACACCTCTCAAAACTTTTGGATCATCCAAACTCTTCCAAATTAACCTCCCTACATCTCTCTCCTCCACCTAGAAGCCTTATCTTTGGCATAAAGCACTTCAAGATGTCCTTTGGTTGAAACCAAAGGGAGTTACCTAAATTAGAGGTAATTATTTCTCTTAAACTGTTTTCTTCAATTTTACTTCTCCAACACATAAAATATTCTTATTACTTTATTTTGAAACAACAACAATATCCTAAATATAGAAGGATGTTTTTATGAGAAGTATTATAACTACACTTACATGCACCTCCATCTAATGGGTGAAGAACATAGTGTTTCTGTGGATAGTAAACTAACGCCTCATGAAACGAGGATTGTTTGATTATATCCTACCTCCTCTCATGGTGGCCATTATGATGGAAATGTATTTATATATGATATATATACTATTCTTATGATTACCTTATGCTTATGTACTTCCCATTTATATCACACCTTTTGGTTTCCATGGTGGGTAAATACGATAATATCATTTGAGGAAGTACGGACTACCGCCCCCTCAAAGTGATAGGACTCGTTAATACCATATGTGGGACATATAAAGGATGGATTTAATGATATAATATATGATATTATACTGTAATTATAATATACCTATGTTTCATTATGCTTTAATTCCATAAAAATAATAAATAGAAATGAATGTAGCGTTCATGCGTACCTATGGCTTATCGTCTCCATGAACGATGCATTTCATTTCGTACCTCCAAATGTTATGTACTATAATAAATAAATGTATATACATGATATATATTATATATATTATATATATTATATCTAAATAATTAATATCATTTTGGATATAATGGACTATTGAACAAACGGAAAACTTGTTAATATAAGGTGTTCATTATTGACTCAAGTTCCAAATATTGACAGAACGAGCGTTATTAACATAAATGGTTACATAATGTTTATAACATGGTAATACGTGATATAAAAGGAATAAAAAACTTCAAAAATATTATTTTGAATGTGTAAAATAACTTTAGTTTATTTTTCAGGAAGAACAAGGAACAAACAAGTCAAGTCGGACACGAGTTAAGGGATTTTCTTATCTCTCATTGAATTTCATGAGATTTCCATTGTTCGCCACTTATTCATTCCATGTGGTGTATTGTGTATATAAATTTGAAATATATTATCACTAATCTCATTATATTAATGGTATTCTATGATTCATTCATTTGTTATTAACTTTTGGTCATACGACTTAGTTGATTACAATGTAGTAAAGGTCTTTATCTCACTTTTTATTCCTGAGAGATTCAAGCTATATTGGCCACTATTTCGTTTTGTGTTGCATATGTACTGTCCATGATTGTACTCCTTGTGTAATATAACTTCATTTATGAGTATTTACATATTCATTGTATGATCCTTCATTCATGTGGTGTATGTTTTGTAAGTTACCAAATTTTTAAGGAAACCATTCACCCTCTTCTTTTTAAAAGGCTTCTTTTTGTAATGTCTTTTAATATAGATCTTATTGTGTTGGGATATGTTCTTCTATATCCTTATTGATGTAAATTTTATTTCCAAGTGATGATATATGCTTTTTATCTCATCAACTCATTTTTTTGAATTTTAATGTGACGACATTAGGCTGTCGAAATTTTACAAGGGAACTTCTTAACCCAATTTCGATTCTTTGGGTTCAACTTGTACTTATTGAATATGTAATCCTATGAATATGTTTGAATTGCCTCTGATTGATTCACAAATAATATAAACTTATATTGGGTGTATTTATATTTGTCACACATAATGATGAGATTGATTTATCCTTAATTTAAGGATACCATCTTTATAAGAGATTTCATCTCAATTTCCATTTCCATTGAGACTTCATTGTTGTTATGCACCAATTCCCTCTTATATAGTGTATATACTGTCATTTGACATATTATATAATGAATCCATTTATTATCATGATATTATAAAGTTTTATTTAAATGTTATTCCTCAATTATTTGAATTCAAGTGTCTCTCTTTTTGTTAAAAAACTCTTTAACTAAAATATTGTTTTAAATGTTTTAAAGATTTATTCTTCTAAATATTCCTCATTAATGTCCATTTTTTCAAAATGGGTTTAGGATTTATTTATATGGGGATTAATTATTTCAAATGATAATTCATTTAAATGATTCAATGTGGTATGGGACACATTGATTCAAAAAATTATTTTTAAATCGTTTTGAAAGTGATTTGATAAAAAATTGTTTATTTCAATATCATGATTTGATATATTGGAATGCGGAAATGATATCCTTTATTTTATACATGTTTTATATGTTATTATTATGTTTTCAATATTGGGAATTGTTTACGTATACAGGTGGTTTCATTATAAACCAAGGGCCGGTGAGCCCGAGATAGATCTCCAATGCATTGGGTAACGTGATGGAGGTGAACGTGATGTTTCTCCTGAGAGATTTAGGGAATATACCGTTATGGGTATTCCAAGTGTAACTCCCTATGTATCTATGATAGCTACACTATAAGTTTGATATGGATCCCATAAATAACCTTTATGATTTATGATTTGTGTGTGATATTCATAAATATTTTGATTACATAAGGTATGTTATAATTGAAAAGTATGTTTTCATTGATTTGTATTTATTGATGGGATAAAGTTTTCTTTCACTATTTTATAATGCCTACTGAGATTTTTTTGCTCATCCCATGTTTTTGAAATGTTTTCCATAGGTCTTAAAGATGAATAGGGTCAAGGATGGGATCATGGAAAAGTCATGCTGTCTAAAACATGGAACTAGACACGACTGTTTTTCAAGAGTTTTTATTTTATGAAAAAATGGAAATTGTATTGAAGTGTCTACCTTGTAATCTTTTGAGATGTAATAGTGATGTCCTAATTCTCTAAAACTCTAAAACTGAAAAGATCCCCAATGGGAATTATTCATTTAATTCAACATTATGTAATGTAATAAGGTCAGGTCCTGATATTAGGGCACCTTGGGAGGATTATAGAGAGATGAGTACATAGTTTGGATGAACTCTAAAGGCTTTTATTGAAGATTAAGTGGGATCCTGGGTGGGTTTATATAGGAAATTAGGGGGAATTCATTATTATTTAGGTTCAGGACACCACACATTTATCTAATCAAAACCGCAAACCAACCCATTTTTTTCCCAAGGTTTTAACCAAAGGGGATTGGAATGAATTATTTTATAGGACAATGGCCTAAATTTTTAAAATAATAGGGTTTCTTATGTGGAGGTGAGTCACACTCTCAAGGAAATCAATTTAAAAAGTTAAAATGTTTTCTATGTCTTGAAGGGTTCACTAAAGCAATGTAAAATAAATCAAACAAACCTAAAATCCCATTATTTTAATGGTAAAAATTATTTTTTCTGAAAATAATGTTTATAGTATTTTATTACATCACTATTGGGTCATTATGATGTCATAAAACACATTATATATTTATATTGTATTTAAATTTTATGAAAAAAAATCGATTATCTCATATAATTATGAACAATTCACTATTGGATAATTTTGACATCCTGATTTCTAATATAATATTAATTTTATCAAAATAATTTTCTATATGTGTGAATATTTAATTTCAATATAGAAACTGGCATTTATAAAAAATTCATGGGTTTTGAAAATAATAACATCAAAAACATAATAAAAATCACAATCATGTTCATAATAATTATATGGTTATTTATATTATATAAAAAGTAATTTATTAATAATATTTATTTATAATATTATTAAATTAAAAAATAAATTCATTCATCAGAATAGATTTATTAATCTACTAAAAAAACTAATTTTTATAAAAAAACTATTTACAAAGTAACAATAATAAAATGAAAGAATTTTTTCTATTGAAAAATAATGAATAGAATCATATTACTAGGGTCATGTTACATAAAATCCCTTAACACCTACGTAAAGCTGAAGGGTAAGGTGTGTGATGGGGACAGACTCTTAGGGTGGCTTAGATAACATTGCTCGGGTGGAAATCTATATCAACATCCACTTCTCCCATGGGAGGTTTTGTTCGAGCTTAACATGATGAATCTTGGATTGGTCTCGTTCAAGAGTAATGCCCAATGACTCAACCTCCATTCCGAGATCCGAAAAATGGGCTTCGTTTGGGTAAAGTCTGCTGGATGAGGCCATCACTTCCTTTGTCTGAGTAAATTAGATTTTATGAAGCCCTCAATTTATACTAATCATGTGATAACTATTCAATGACTATATTAGCAACAGTCCCAATTATTAATAGTATTTTAAAATTCAAAAACATAAAACCAAGGAATTACATATATATTACATAACCATTTTTCATAATAAGACATTTAATTAGATCAAGAGTAATTTTCTTCGATAGAAGTTTGCCTCGTTACAGTCTTCCCCACTCATGAAATTTTTCCCTTGAAATTTCATTTTACATTCTAAGCCACAAATTTGTGTTGTTAATTTTCCTACATTACCTCCTATAGTTACCTTGTTGCCTCTTTGCACTTATGGTTTTTTCAGAGTACCTTCACTTGGTTAGTACTCTTGTTATGTAGAACATTATCTCTACAATCCAAGATCTTTATTGGATGTTCCTTGTACGAAATATCATCCTCTAATTGTAATACCTATGAAGATTGTACAAGTTAAGGTTCTAATATGTACATAATTAAGAGGTATACATGAAAGAAATGACGTACTTTGGCCATGGTAGGTTGAAGTGCTTGTCGATAGGCTAGAGCCCCGACACGATCAAGAATCTAGAAGGGGTTAATATACCTAGGACATAACATACCTTTCTTTGAAAACCTCATAAACTTATTCCATAGAGATATGTGTAGGAATTCCATGTCTCTATCTTTGAACATAGGGTCTCATCAATGTATTTCTTCATAACTCTTCTGTTGACTTTGGGAATCCTTGATATGCTATTGAATGGTTTTCACCTACTCTACCATTTATTCAAAAAAATTTCATTGTAGCAGCTTCCACTCATAGACATCATCCCAACACGCCGGTGTTATGCACCTTTTCCCATAAAGGGCTTCATATGGTACCATTGATATGCTCAAGTGGAAACTATTATTATAGGAGAATTCAACCATGGGAAGCTATTTGTCCCATCCTGCTTTTATGTACATAGAACATGATCATAACATATCTTCCAGTGTCTGTATAGTTCACATAGTTTGGCCATCAATTTGAAGATGATAGGCCCTATTGATGTTCAGTTCATTACCTATATCATATTGGTGACTTTACTAGAACTTCGAGGTTAATCTTGGATCACGATCAGATACAATAGATAGTCTTACTCCCGGAGGCATTATTGCATCATTGATGTAAATCTGTGGAAGTTTATTCAATTATAATTCCTCTCAAATTGCTATAATGTGAACTATCTTTGTAAGAAAATCCACAATGACCCATATATCTTTGTTTCCCCTAGATGTCCTTAGAATACCAGTGACAAAGTCCACGGAAATGTTCTCCAAATTCCATGTTGGTGTTGGTAGTAGTTGTATCACCCCCTTATACTTTTCCCTCTTAGCCTTCACTTTCTTACATACTAGGTACTTTGATGTATATTAAACAATCACCCTTTTTATATTGTCCTTCCAAATGTTTTCTTGGAAATCCCAATACATCTTTTTGCTCCTAGGGTGAATAGAGAAGGTTGAGCTATCTGTATCATTCATAAGCTCAATCTTTATCCCTTGATTAGAAGATACATATAATTGTGACCCAAATCTCATAATTCAATCCTTGAAAACCAAAAACTCTAAGTATTTCCCATTTCTGATAGATTCTACCCTTTTCAGAATATCCACATCCTTTATTAGAGTAACCATTATTTTCTATATGAGTGGTGGTTGAGAAATCATTTGAGAAAGGATTGATGACATTCTTCCCTTAATGATTCCCATATCCATTCTCTGCAAATCGAAGAATATTATATCCATTTCAATTATAATCATTGATAAAGATGTAGGATCATTTCTATTTAGAGTATCTGCCACCTTTTTTTCCTTACCGGGATGGTAGTGGATTGAGTAGTCAAAATACTTGGTGAGATCTGTCCATCTTAGTTGGCACATATTAATATTTTTTTGTGTGAATATATATTTGAGGCTCTAGTGATCAGTATATGTCTCCCACTTCTCTCTATATAGGTAATTCCACCAGATATTTAATGTAATGATCATATCCATGAAGTCCAGATCATGCATGGGATAGTTTGGCTCATAGATTTTCAGCTTCCTTTATGCATAGTCTATCACATTATCATTTTTCGTTAGCACACATCCTAAAACCCTCTTTGAAGCTTCATTATACACAACAAAGAGTTTTCCACTTAATGGGAGAGTGAGTACTGGTGCAGTGATAAGCCTCCTTTTCAACTCCTTGAAGGTTTCTTCACATTCATAACTCCATGGAAACTTCACTTCCTTTGGAGTTATCATTGTAAGAGGGTTGGATAATTGTAGGAAATTACTCCGAAATTGGCGATAAAATCCAACTAACACTAGAAAGATATAGATATCCATTACCGAGGTTTCCTTGGCCATCCCTTAATTGCATCTTTCTTAGAGGGATCCATAGATATCCCACTACTTGTGATGATATAGACCAAGAATGAGACCACCTTCAACCAGAAGTCAGACATAATGTTCATTATATAGAGCTTCTCCTTTCTCAAGGTCTCATGTACAATGCTTAAATTCTCCTCATAATCATCCTTGCTTTTGGAGTATATAATAATATTGTCTATAAATACTACCAAAATTTTGTGAAGGTAATCTCTAAGGACTCTATTCATCAATTCCATGAAGATTTCATGAGCTCTTGTGAGTCCTAAAGGCATTACTATGAATCATTGTCCTCGTACATTGTACGAAAAATAGTCTTGGGGATATCATCCTTCATCACCCTTACTTGGTAATATCCCAACCGCAAATCCACCTTGGAGAAGTATTGTGCTCCACATAGCTAATCGAACAAGTCATCAATTCGAGGCAGAGAATACGTTTTATTTATCATTTTTTATTGAGATCATGATAATCAATGTAAAGGCCCATTGTCTCGTCCGTATTATTGATGAAGGGGACTGGATCACCCCATGGTGAAGCACTTGGGCATGTAAACCCTTTATCTAGATTCTCTTATAGGTGTTTCTTCATATCTTTAATCTCCACAATAGCCATTCTATATAGAGTCTTGGATAATAGCAATGTTGTGGGTATAAGGTCAATTGAGGATTCAATATCTCTTCTAGGAGGAACACTATGCAATTCGTCAGGAAACACTTCAGCAAATTCCCTCAAAGTAGGCATGTCTTCAAGGATGGTTTATTCCTTAGAATCAATCATCTGATCCAGATATGCATGCTCATAGGGTAGTAATATCCATTCTAGAGAAGATAGTTCTAAGTAAGACTCATATTTTTCCATTCACTTGTATAGAATTGGGGGTCGATTATAAATATGGAGAATGATTTCCCTCTCACAAAAATTTATATTGGCTCTATATGAGGAAACCCAATCCATGCTGAGAATTACTTCAAATTCCACCAGAAGGAGTATGATGATGATCGTTGGGAAGTTCAAACCATAAATTATGAAAGGGGGTGAGTTATATTAATGGGATGCACTGATTTCCTCATTTTCAGTACTCACAAACTTATTTACTTATATGATATTCAGTGGTGTTGTGATTGTTCTACTAAAAATATGGTATATAAAATAATGTGTATAACGATAATAAAAAAGTAAATTCTCTATTCTTTAATGAATAACAAGCATTCTTATCCCCACTTCGTTGTCAGGGTTCACTTCTATGGCAGTGAATGAAAAAGCTCTTTGTTGCTTCCTTGGTGGTTGTTGGTTACTTCTGAATACCCTTGGCTTATGTACTGATTTTCAAGGTGCCCTAGTTCCCAGTAATTGAAGAAATGTACTATGTATAGTGGGTTGAATGAAGAATTCATCTCCTTTATAATAGCCATAGGTTTCCCTTGTTGGTAGTTAATAGCTTGGTTCCCTTTTCTTCCACACCTATGTTATTTCTTCGTCCCTATAAGGCAATTTCCAGAGTTCTTTTTTTCACACCCTTGGTAAGTGGGGTGCCGAATATTCTTAGTGTAGATGGATTTAACCATCATATCGACAGAATTCAATTCTACCTTATTCTTCTTATCCCCACGATACCCCTAGGATTCACCAATCTCCATTTTGACATTGAGGTAAAATCAGACAATTTCCTTATAGCTATTGAAGTCACAGATCGCCAGGGCTTTCCGTAGGTTGGGTTACATCCCACCAATGATGTGGTCAACCTTGAATTCGAGGGAGAAGAAAATGCTAGAGGCATATTGTGCATGCCTTGGGAAGTTTTCCTCATATGATATGATTGATTCATTGCCTTTTTTCTTGAGTTCAAGGAAGTCTCTTTCAATCTTATATGGGAGGGTGCGCGGAAAATATTTATCGAAAACCATTTTCCATAAATCTTTCAATTCCAACACCATGATAACATCCTCCAGCATCATATTTTTTATCAATGTCCACCATTGATATGCTTCACCATCCATACGAAAAGCATCCAAAAGAAACTTCTCTTGTTCAAAAAATTGATGGATGGGGAAAATATTTTTAATGGTATTGATCAATTGTTAGACAATTGAGGGATCGGATGATCCATTAAATATAGGAGGCATTTTTCTCAGGAAGCTCTTGATTTTGACATGTTCGTTCTTAGGGGGGGTTGAACTTTCCCCTTGACCCATGATTCTTTTCAAAACATGAGTTTACTAAGAGTGTATCATAACAATGTTCATAATTCCTATTCCTATCATATTGGGAATATCATTAGAATAGTTATCACATTGATCTTTGCATCGGTTGTTTGCCCCAGTCCTCTAGTTATCATCCATTGGCTAGAATAAAAGAAGAGTTAGTGGTAACACATAAAGGGTATTCAAAGAAAATGTATGACATTAAATACCATTTATTTTATTATCTTATGAAACTATAAGCTTCAATATATGTTATAAATGATCTAATTTATAACATATATTCTTAGGGGAATTTTTTTAATTCCCTTAATAATGGTTTATATTTAGAATTTTAATTTACCAAAGCATATCCCCCATGAGTTTCATAACCAAGAGTGCAGAAAGGCCCATTGTCGTGTACCTGGATACCCTGGGTCAAGGCTGCAAATCATTGTCAGATTTTACACTCCTAGGTACATCATTGATAGAGCTTCCTCTACCTACTCGTATCTATACAGGGAAATATTTTCTTAATAAACCACTTAATCAATAATCATCAAAATTTAGGGATGTTCTTATTATACTTATTCTTATCCATAATGCATTCACTAGGGTTTCCAAATCCTAATCCCAAAAAACTAAACCAATCCTCTGATACCAACTATAACAATACATCTATTTATTACACATAGAAAAATGATTTATTACATAAAAACCATCACTTGATAAAACATAGATGATTGAGAGGTCTAGTGTGTTTTTGGATTAAGAACATTATATAACAATATAGAACATAAAACACAACATCTTTATTTAAAACTTCCTTCACATGACCACTACATTCCCTCGTACTTAGCATTGCATGGGACAACCTGAGTGCATGAATAAAAAAGTGAGAACTGCAAAGCCTAGTAAGGGAGTAAAGTAGAATAACTAACTGAATACAATACACGTCAGTCAATAGAAATATCAAGGGATCATAAAAGAAACATGAAAATAAAATAAATATATAGCATGACTTTCATAACATAGAAATATGGAAACAACGATTAACATTGTATTAGAAAGAGCCAAGGCTCATTGCTCATAGAGAATTAGTAAACCCTCATTGCACTTGAATTATAATAAATATACCCTCACTGAATTTGATGTATCATGATAGTAGTCATTACCCAATGATTTGGAGTGCTATCTGGGAGCAGCCTTCATATACATTTCATTTCATACATAAGTGTGCCACATGGATCATATAACATTGGTTAATAAAACATCTTCAATTATTCCACGATAAAGGAATGAGGAATTTATACATGAAACTATATAATCAATAAGTAAATGTTCACTAATGTGAATACCGATGATATATAAATGGACATGGTACTCACTACAGAATTACTTTGACTTGGAAAATCATGGTGCAATTTCGACAACCTAAACACATGACATAAGAGTTCATAAAAATGATTGATGAGAGTAGAAGGAGTGTCTCTTCATATTTACATGAAAAGAAAATTGGGGGGTTATATAGATACATGTCTCAACATATCTATTTGAATATTTATTTTTAATGAAAAATAATTTCTTGAATGTATATGAGGTGATAGAAACCCCTTACATAATTTTGGCATGCAAACGAGAGTACATGGGAGGCATTAATGAGAGAGAAAAGGGGAATCTCATAATTCATACATAAAGAGGGCGGTACGCGGGTGGTGTGAAACCATACCCAAACATTTTTAATTGAATGAAAGTGCACAAAAATATTAAGAAACATGGATAAAATGAGAAATGATGGAATCCCTTACTTGGAAGTGAGATTAAAAAGGCTTGGGAGGGGCTTGAGAGAGGCTTCTTGGGATCATGGGGCACCTTTGGAGAATTCTAGAGATAAAAGGGCAGAGGTTATATGAACTCAAACTCATTGAGGGAAGAGGAAATGGGAACATGAGTGGTTTTATATAGGAAATTAGAGTGAATTATTTAATATTTAGGTTTGGGACACCACACATTAAACTAATCAAACCCACAAACCAAACCATGGTTTTTGCCTAATGTTTTTTTCCAAAGGGAAGTAGAAAACATTATTTTATATGTCCAATGGATGAACTTTTTAAAATTATAGTGTTGCTTATGTGGAGGTGAGTCACACTCCCTAGGAAATCAATTTCTAAAGTTAAAATGTTATATAAGTTTTGAAGGTTCTACTAAATCCTTGTAAAATAAATCAAAAAACCCTAAAAGAAAATTATTTTAATTTTAAGACATATTGGCCGAACAGAATGTTTAATGTATTTTAATACATCACTATTGTGTCATTATGAAGTCATTAAAATTATTATATATTTAAATGGTATTTAATTTTTAACCAAAAATTTGAATGTCTCAGAAAATTATAAAAAACACACCATTGGAAAATTATAACATCCAGATTCCAAAAATAATATTCATTTTATCTAAATAATTTTATAAATATGTGAATTTTTTAATTTTAAAATAAAAACAGACATTAATAAAAAATACATGCATTTTGAAAAATATAGCTTTCAAAACATAATAAAAATAACAATGGTATTCATAATAATTATACAGACATTTATATTATACAAAAATTAATTTAGTAATAATATTTAATTAAAATATTATTTAATTCAAAAATACATTATTTCATCAAAAAATATTTTATAATTAACTAAAAATGCTATTTTCATTTAATAAACTATTTACAAAGTAACAAAAATAAAATGAAATTATATTCTCTATAAAAAAATAATGTAAATAATCATAGTACTAGGGTCTCATTACATACCAGCTTATAACACCCTCATAAGACTGAAGGGTAATGTTTGTGATGTTGACAGACTCTTGGGGTGGCTTAGATAATATTTCTCGGGTGGTAATCTCTATCAACATTCACGTCTCCCATAGGTGGTTCCATTTAAGCATAAAATTTTGAAGTTCGGCTTGGGCTTAAGCATGGCCAAGAGAAAATGAAAATGACACCACCTTCATTCCAAGCTCCAACAAATGGGCTTTGTATTGGAAAAGTCTTCTGGATGAGGACATCTGTTCCTGTTTTTGAGTAAATTGTATTTGTTAAAATCCTATATTTATACTAATGATGTTATCTCTTTTCAACGACTATATTAGCAATGATCACAATTCTCAATGGTATTTTAAAATCCAAAAAAATAAAACCATTGATGTTCATATGTCTTACAAGACCATATTTCAAAATAATACATTTAATTAGATCAAGAAAATTGCTCATTGATTGATGTTTGGGTTGTTATAATGAATTTCCCATCAATACTTGTGATACCCCCTTTTGTTTATTTTGATAATATTATAGGAATTGATTGGTATAACATGTATAGACTGTAAAAAAATTTGGATATAAATAAATAGCGATTTGTATTTTTAATAACTATATGATTCATTACATGTTCAAGGCAGAGAATGAATTTCATTTGGTATCATCATCTCAAGATTGGAAATTATTACTATGTGATAAATCATATCATTATAAAATCATTAATAGAATGGAAAATATCATCACCAGTGAAATTTCCATTATAATATAATTTACCAATGTATTTCTTAAATAATTCTCATGTATTTCTATTAAGTGGTATGTTGAGTCCCTGATAAATATTTTACCCTGATATTTTTCCAATCTTCAAGGGACCAAATATTATGACCATTTATATACTTTATCAATTGAAGATGAATCTGTAGGTGAATATAGATAAAGAATTTATACACCAAGGTGATTCATTATGGGGTTCACCGTTCCTCTTAATAAAGAATAATGATGATAAATTACACCACTACATTGATTATCGTGAAATAAACAAAATCTTGAAAGCGAACATGTATCCTCTTAGAAAAATTTATTTCTAATTTGATCAGCACTATGGATCCAACTACTTATCTAATGTATGTCTTCGTTGTTCATATTATCATATAAATGTAAAGGTGGTGAATATAGACAAAACTACATTTTTTACATGGAAAGGTAATTATGAGTTCATATTAAATCCATTTTGATACACTAACTCTCCATAAATATTCATTAATTTAATGAATATATTATATATGGATTACTTATAAACATTGGTATTACTTATAGACAATTTTTTTTCTACCCAAAAATCAAGGAGGAGGATAAGGATCAATCACATGTTGTATTGAAGAACATTCAGATAGAAAATTTATATGAAAAGTAGTATGAATTATTGTTTGGGATGGGGAATGTAATAATCCAAATGCATGTTATCACAAACAAAGTGATATTTTTGAATTCATAAAAAATAGTGGAAATTTATAGATGTCATAGGCTATCCACTGTGATGTAAATCCATTGTTTCCAGGGATTTTCTGGGTACTATCATCATATTTTTTATAATACTCTCCTGATTTTCAAGACCACTAAACAAGCTAACTGAAATGGTGGTGAAGTTTCTTCTGAATAATTAATGTGAAGATATTTTTTAGGAGCTGAAGAATAGGTTAAACACTATACCTTTGATCACATTTATCACTAGTGGGGAAGGAATTTTCATCCACTATGATGTATCCAAAAATAATTGTGTTTTACAATCATTCAAGATGAAAACATTATATCCTATGAATCCAACCAATAAAAGAGACACAATATGAACTAGCCGACACCAGATATAGAATTATATTCATGGATTTTTCACTGATGGTTTGGATACATTATCTATAAGGTGATAAGTGTGACATACATATGGATCATAAAATAATCAAGTATTTGTTCATTAAAAACGAGAAAAATATGATCCAATGAAGTGGGTTAGATATGATCAAGGATTATGATTTTCAAATCCATTACTATATTGGAAAGGAGAAAAAATTTGTAGATTCTTTGAGTTATAGGGCCTATCAACCCTATCCGTGTTTTGGATTACAAAGGATCCAATATTATTGGACATTTAGAGGATTAGAATTTGAATAATAAAATGATGTTCATCCAACTTTCCCCAAATGACTCTTCAACCATATATTTTTGAGAGGACTATGGAGGATCAGAGGGATGATTAGGTGAAATATAAAAAGTTTGTGAATATTATAGAGGTAAAATTTTCTAATTTTCATGTTATAAGGATTCAATGCTGGATAGGTGTCCATCATTATTATCTTGTAAATTTTTTTAATAGAAAATATATATATAAGATGAAAGACCAATAAAAAAATGAAAAAAATACAAAAGCGTAGGGGTATAAAATAAGGGAGTCTAATGGAATCCCCTCTAAGGATGTTTATCCCCACTGGCTATAAGCTTCTCAGATTGTGAAAAACTAAGTTCTCAGAGTGAGAAAAATCAAGAATCACTAGCTAGTCTACTCCTTTGTTTCTCTCCCTATAGGTATGGGTTAAATTAGTATAATTTCCCAGGATAGAATGACATTTTTTTATGATAAAATAAATTGACTATGAGATCATACATAGGCCCTCCAAAGCATTGTGTAAAATTAGAGAATTGGTTTCAGCTTCCGAGATATCCATATGGCGTAGTCTACACACACGAATACCTAATAGAATGACCAATGCCTCAGCTTGAAGAGTTTTTCCCTATCCCAAATGAGTCATGAAAGAAATTAAAACTGATCCAGTTCTATAAAAAAAAATACTCCCCACCTTGAAGAACCCCAGATATACATGATCCATCAATGTCAACCTTTAACCCCCTAGCTGGAGGTGTCCAGCAAATCCAATTGCTTGAGGATTGCCCGATTCTCATTTGACTACTAGAACCTACAAAGATCCTCTGCAAGGATGGGACTTCCCACTAGTTAGGAATCATTTGTACCATATCTAGAATCAAATAATTAATTTTGGTAACAATACTGTGGTTGAATACATCACCCCCTCATGAATACACATATTCCTCGACAGCCACAATCACAAGAAGCCTTCTTGTAGAATAATAGTGTGAGCTGTTCTCTCTTGACCCTCCTCTCCCAATCCATTAAACCATCAATAAAAAATTCTAGTTAGACAGTGTTGAAGAATAGAGAGTATTAAAGCCCCCTCTGAAATTCCATACCTCCCTATCCCACACCCTTTCAAAGAAAAGGTGGCTCAGGATTTATTCTTTATGACTCTTACAATGAACACATCGAGAGGTAATGGAAACATCACATCACTTAACATTATTATTAGTGGGGAAAACATTATTCTTAATTCTCCAAGAGTGGAAATTAAATTTTTTAGGTATATTATTGATCCAAAGAGCTTCATCACATGCATCTGGTGATTCTAGTTCTATAAGAGTCCTACTGTAGTCTTTTGACATGAAAGAACGAGAAGAGGATGGAGTGATGACACACCATTCTAAAATTCAATTCAGCTTGATAAGGTCAAAATGAATATACTTCTCACTTTTTAGAACCAATTTGATGAATCCTAGATGATGATTGGCCTCTCTACAAGTAATTCCAGTGGCTGGATAACTTGGTTAGCCAATAATCGATCTACTCTTATTTTGGTGACAGAACAAAATGTCTCATCTCCCAAAAATCCAGAGGGAAAGGGGGATACTGTAATTCACTATGGGTCCAATCTCATACCATAGGGGAGATCCATGACCATCCAAAACCACCTGATCCCCAATATAATTTCTTTGCATAATGAGCCCCCATAGGGTACGGTTCTGCAAATCATCTCATTCTAATTTTTAATGTAAGAAGTGAATGGTGTCCACCATGCTATGAACACTAATCATACCTTCATTAACTAGAAGATCCATCCATCTCCACTAAACCCAATTTCATTTAACCTCTAATAATGTATCTAAAATGATGTTATCCAGGACACTATCAATGTTATGAATCACGCATTTTAGGACATTGAGGGATGAGAGGGAATGAACTGAGGTGGCATGGAGAATGATGCTAACTAGTGTCATCATTCCTCCAAATGATAGGTACTTGTTTTTTCAGTTATGAACTAGTTCCAATATCTTGATGATGAGGGGGTAAAAGTTATGAATGATTAGTCTTCCAGAGGAAAGCGGAGCCTCCAGATAATCCATGGGGAACTCCTATCTTCGCATATACAAGATGTGGCTAATGGAAGAGACCCTAATAGAGGAGAACAAGCTATAGATGAAAAAGCGTCACTAGATCTAGTTAATATTATGACCACTCTAGTGACCATACTCTTCCAAAATCCTATTTAATACTCTTAATTATTTGGTCACAACATTCATGACGATAATGGTATCATTAGCAAACATGAGGTGTGACACTGAAGTGGCTCTCATCCTCCGGCAGTAGGGAAGGATATCACAATTAGTAAGACCTATATTAATTAGTTGACAGAGAATGTCCTTGGAAATAATAATGATACTCAGGAAGATCAGTTCCCTATTCCATAATCATTTGTATCCTTAATGAAACCATATATCTTGCTGATGAAATTTATTTCCATCCCTGATGATCTAATGTAGTGAAAAATAATGTCAATATTCCAGGGAGAAAGACCCATACCTAGAGGAATTTTGTTGATGAAAATCATTCCAACACGGTCAAAAGCCTTGTTCATATCATGTTTGATACGCAAATTTAATCCATGAGTTTGGATGTTGATATCCGTTGTCATTTTAAGGGCTAAAGAAGTCTCTCCCAGAATGGACCTCCCCTTGGAAAATCAATTATGCTCTAAGTAGATCCATTGGGGGAGGTGGAAAGACTGATTAGAATTGATGATGTTGGCCAAGATTTTTTATGGTACATTGCACATACTCATAGGACACAACTAGTGGATTGAGGTGGTGTTCTTGATTTTGGGGATAACCACAATAGAAGTAGTGCATGAAACACAAGGTATGTGGCCACCTCTAAATAATTCTTGAACATCCGTAATTAAATCATCATTCAAAACCTCCCATGAAGATCGATAAAAGGATATAGGGAAGCCATATGGACTTGATGTGCTATCAAGATTCCGCTTCTTAATTGAATATTGAGTCTCTCTCTCTTGAAGAATATCCCCCAGTCCCTCATTGTCCCAGATTGAATGGTACATTAGAATCACATCCAAGAAATCTGTATTTTCCCCCAGGGAACCATTAAAAAAAATTTAAATTAGGACTAAAAAATAAATCTCTAAAATAGGAGTTTTCCAGAGAACCCACCGCAGTTTATTCCTTAGTGAAGTTACCATCTTTCAGAAATATGAATGGTTTAACTAGCCTTCTCCTCTCTTTAATGAAAGAATTTAAATATGAATTGTTAATGTCTCCCTCTTTAACCCATTTAATCTTCTCCTTCACCTACGATACATTATCCTATTTCATAATTAGGTCGAAGAGCTACTCCTTCTAATTATTCAAGGTCTCAAACACCTAATCATCCCAAAAATACTCTAGACTCGTTTCAAGACAATCAACATCTTGGGGGTGGCCTCCAAATCCATATTTGGAAGGGGAAAGACTTTAGAAAACATCTGATGGAGGACCTTGAGTCTATTAAATGTATTATGAAGGGCACTCTATGTGTGTCCCTAGGGGATCATTTTAGGCGTCTATAACTAGATCAATGAATTCTTAATGGACCTCCAAGTGCTGATAATATTTAAAATGACCTTCATAATCTTGTCCAAAATACAAGGTTAGAATGATTGAGGACTTGTCTGATACTCCACATGTGAGGTGAACTACCGGAGTGTTGTCATACATGGAGATGTATTTCCTGGTAGCCAAAAACCTGTTCAAGAGACTCCATGATCGATAGTTACAACTTTTATTGTTTCACCATCTAAATCATTCTAAAAAATAACCAAGATCCGAGAGACCATTCTTGGATATAAATTCGGTGAAGTCAAGGCTAGATCTCTTACTGAAGGGGTCTCTCCCATTCTACTCATCAAGGTCAACAACCACATTGAAATCACCCCACTATCCACAATTTATTTCTAGGATCAAAGCCATTGAGGTCATTCCAAAGGGTCGCATGCTATTGAGGGTCACAACATCAATAGATAAAAGAGATAAAGAATGTATGATTACCAAGAGTGTCATTAATTGTGATGAGTGGATATGTGTCCATAAATATCATAACTAAAGAAATAACTTCTGTATGATGCACATTTTCTAAGGTTATCTATCCATCAACGAGGCATGAATATGTATAAATATTTATGTAAAACATATGGTGGGATAACGTGATGATATAGATTTTTGATGTTGTATCATGATTCATAGTATGCCAATAAGTTAATGCTAGATGACATCATTCTAAGGGTATGATTCAAAAAGATCACATACTAATTTGAAAAATGGAAATAAAAACATTGTATTTCAACATAGGACTCCACAGGATCTATAATTTAAATAACACAATATGGGTGGTTATTTATTCCCTAAAAAAGTTGGCACTTTTCATTTCTGTCAATGAATATTACTATCTTTATCAACTCGCAAAAAATATAAAAGGGAAGTTGTAAGACTGAAATGTGTTCCACTCTCTCTTGTATCTAATCATAATTTTATCTTAACCTAGTGGTTTTAGAGAATCCTTTAGAAATGTTTTCATATATAACTAAACATCAACATTTTATGTTCAGTATAAGGGATCTATTACAAATATAGATGTTATTAAGTGATCACATTAAACATATTTATAAGGATTTTGGGATCAACACTATCCCATAGTGGAGTTCTCAAATGAAAAATGGTAAAATTCTTTCATTGAAATGGATCCTTATAAGGATCAATATGTGAAAAGGTGTCAAAATCCATCATTTTGAGGTAATGTTGGAGTGTAGAAGCAGTTGGGAGTTGATCATATCTATGATATTATAGAGAAGGTTCAAAACAGTTAGAATCATGTCAAGTCCATACAAATTTGACCAAAAATATACGGATACAATCATCGATGAGACCTTCAGTTTGTGGATAGATATTATGTGTTGATTAATTTATCATCATAGAAGATATTTATGTCGATTGTGAATAATGGAATACATAGACCATGATACATCATCAAATTCAAGATCCATGATCACATTAGAATGGTGGCCTATTAACTGACATTCTAACCAATGTTATCTCAAGTACATGATGTGATCAATGTGTCCCTCTAAAAGAATTTTACAGTAAAACTCCAACATATATTGAATCTAGAGGTGGTATCATTGGAGAATGATATTTTATATTAGGAGTATCAATTCATGATCATACATCATAGTGACAAGTATCTATGAAATAAGGATAATCACCTGGTCTACGTGATATGGTGGAACACCGAGTTTGAGGAAGAAACATGAGAACCATAAGAGGTGATGAAATAGAAGTACCATTTTCTATTGCACTGTAAGAATTAATTTTCAAGGGTGAAAGTTTTGAAGGGGAAATATTGTAACAAAATGAACATTTATAAAAAAATCCCTTTTGGGTAAATTTCATATTATGAAATGAAATTATAAAAAACAAAGGCACTACTTTGGTTATTTCTTCCCATTATATGTTATATCATTTCATTTTTAAAATTCCATTTAGCATCATTATCCTTGATAGTATAGAAACTAATCATCTATCATATGATTAGAATATATAAGTCATTACGATAAATCTAATTAAAATAGATAAAGGAAGCAATTTCCTTGAACAGTAGAATCGTACCCTATGAATCCCATTTATCAGAGCTTCTGAGGGGGATGACATCACATGGAAAAACCCTTGATCAATCTAAAGACAAGATTCAATAACTAAATCATGATAGAAATTTTTTATGAGATATGTTCAAGCTCATTGAGATCATGACCCAAATCAAGATCAACAAACCACCCTAAAAAAAACCACACCATCTACCAGCTTACCCTTATAGAATTCACTGGTGTAATAATGGTCTTTACATATAGTCCCCAAAAAAACATATTTGAAATTAATTTTTTTAATAATGTATTTATTTTCTTTAAATTTTATTATGACATTATGATTAATGAAAAAATAATTTTGGAAAAAATAATATTATGATATGGTGAAACCAAAATTTAAGTTATGTAATTTATATAGATTCAATAAAGGATCAGTTTTTTAATTAATTGTGGAAATTAATAGACAAATCATATTTCAGTAATATATTATTGTTAAAAAAAATTATAAAATATAAATGATAATATATTTTTTAAAATTTAAATGTTTTTTCATATGGGTCTAAAAATTGTTATTTTAATAAAATAATTATTTTTCAACAATTGGGGATTTTTTATTTAAATGCGTAAATTATCTTTTTTTGGGAATTATTTTATTAAAAATTTATTATTTTTTTAAATCGTCAATTTTACATTATTCAATGGTATAATTTAAGTTGCTATTTTTAGATAGTCAATTTTTTGGGTAAAAATTAAACTCTTATTAATTATAATATATGTATAATAACTTTATAAAAACCCAAAATCAATATAATAATTTCTATAAGATTCATACATAACCCCCATTATGATTCCCATTTACGGTAATGATTATTTTTATGTTATTTTTTTCATTTTCTAAACACTTAATGAATCCTCCAAAACCTATATCATATTTTATGGTTTTAAAATCAATTCATTATAAACAAGACTAAGTTACACATCACCAAGTTTATTATTTTAAATATTTAGGTTCTCAATGATATAAAATAAATAAATCGAATACTATTTGGTATAAGTAATGGGAAAATACATTTGATAGGTTTTGGTTTTGATTAATTTATCACATGGACTCCAAATACTATATTCTCTAATATATAAATAATTATCCCTCAATTTATATAAAAACCCACAGAAACTATCATTAATATTCACTAAAATCCCATTTAGAAATCTTTTACCATTCCATCCTATCCTCATAACTCTCTAAAAGGTTTATTGTTCTATGTAAAATAATCTATCAATCATTTAGATGAGCCCTCTCAAGGTATGGGGACCTCTCCTACTCATCATTATTTAAGAATATCCTTTATATTATACCTTTTTTATTTCAAATGTTATATGTTGTAATTTGTTTTAAAACATTAAATATACTTTAATTATGATTTAAAAGTTACTATATAACTATTTACCAATCATTAAACCAATCCATAAATCATTACAAACCCCCATAATGCTGCTAAAAATATCCGGTGATTTTTTATGTCAATCATTTATGTAGGGAAAACCCATCCCCATTTCCACTCAAGGACATTATCTTATAATAACCTACCCATAATCTTTATGGTACATAAATTTATTCAAACTGAACCTCTTAGACATGTCATTAAATGTGATAAATGGAATCTTTATGTATTATGATCTATGTGGAACACTTATAGACATCCATGATATGAATGTAACTGGTGGGGCCAAAAAATGTATATCCCCATAAAGCATTGGGTAATGTTTTTACATAATGTGATACCATTTATGGTTTATATAATGTTATCTATAGGAGGATATGTTATGGTTTCATGGTAGATAACATTGAATTGTTTTTTATGTCATGTTTTATGTTGTTTCCGCATTCCCATGTTTCCTTTATGTTATCATCTTAAATTATTCATTGAGGTGGAATATTATAATTCCAATACTTATTATTTTACCACGATATTCTTATTAAGTTTCTTGTATTTCATTATTCATTTTATTTTTTATTATTACCTAACTAGGATTTATATCTCACTCTTTTCGAACATCCCATGGTAATCCTACCCAATTTTAGAAGATGAAAGAAATTTAATGGAATTTTATTATGATTTATTAAATGTATTTTTATTTCAGCATGTTATGTTATATACCTAATTACCCATATACAATAGGTTATTTGATATTATAGGGTTGTATTAAGTGTATCTTTATGAAATAAATCGTGAATTAATGTGTGTGAAATATACAGGTTATCATAAAATAAATTGAATATATTATCTTTTCATCATGAAGTTAAATACTAAATAGAAAATAATCCATTATGTTAAAAAAATACCATATAAATTTTATAATAAATTGACCCTTCATATCGTTTATATATTAGTTTATTTCTGTTTTTATCTAATCCACTAAATTATAATGAATATTTTTAGTGAAATAACCATAATTATCCATAACTTACTAAATTATGTTGTTATGTGGGAAATTTATCTTATACTCAAACAAAATCCTAAACTATAATTTTATATATGCTATTTATTTGAAACCATCTATAATGAAACAACATTAAAAATTTACATAATCTTTTTTTTATATCAAGAAATAATATCATATTATTCCTAAAAATGTTTTCAGGTTTATATTTTTAGAAAATTGATAATAAGCCTTATGTAAATACCCTAAATAGATAATGTTTCAGGTTTAAATTATTATATAATTAGATTATAACTCACAGGTAACAAACCCATACAATGAATGTTTGACACTTCCACTCAATATCCATTTTTCCACAATATAAAACTTTTTAAACATGTTTTATTTTCATTAAAAATCATTATAACCTTCAACATGACTTATTATTTTTTCTAACACACCATTATAACCTACGAAAAAAATTTAATTCATGATACGATCTCAAAAATATCAACTAGATACATAAAAAGAACAAAGAAACCCATTAGTCTAATGAATAAATATAAAAATTTCATTTTTCAAAATTTAATATTGGCTCAATATAAAAATTTTCATACCCAATAAATATTCTTTTTTCCAAAAATATTTTCCTCCAAAGTTTCATGAGAAATAATAAAGAAAAAATCAAACTCATAAATTATTTGTTACAATTAGGAAAAATTAATTTCTTCAAAACAATGTATAAATTTCACCCTTAAGAAGATGCATAATTTCCTTTTAAACTTAATATCATTATCTCACCATAAAAAAACATATTATTTTCCTAAAAACCTAAAATCATATATACATCATGTTTGTAACTAGGGACATAATTTTCATTTCAATATTACAAATATAATAACCTACCTCGTAAATTCAAATAATCTATTATGAGAAACATAACCGGTTAACTCTATGATTTGACCCAATGAACTGTTTTTTATATAATGCTCAACCATTCAAGGTATATAATAGGAAGACCCATATTTTTTTTATAATTAAACCACACAATATCAAAAATAATTCCCAAAACCATAACATAATGGTGACACATGAATGATTTCATTTCCATAAAAATATTCTCTGCATTGATATAAAAAATATTTCTTAATATCAAAATATATATTATATCTAAACCACTTTTTTATAATAACTAAAAAATGGTAATAAGACTCAATAATTCAATAAATGATATTGTTTTTAAAGAAATATAATCACTAATTAATTGTTATGGAGGCAGGAAAAACCATTTATGTCATATACTTTAAAATAAAACAATCTTTTCCCATTATTTTTAAATAAGTTCTTTATAAAATATATAAAAAATCATTGTTAATAACAAGGAAATAATATATAAATTAACATAAAATTTAATTTATAATTACTAAATTAATAAAATAATTTTATTAATATTTAATTGGAAGGAAAATATTTAAAAAATAAATCCTCAGAAATTTTAAAATGTGGTTTTTAAGGTAAATTGTCACTTACCTCTAGTCTGACTCATCATGTACATTCACAATATTTCTATATAATAAAAGTATGTAAATAATTTCATTTATTAATAAAATTTTCAAGTTTATTGTTACTTTTATTTTATTTATTACTATGTCTCATTCAAAAACATAATCAATTAAGATGACGCCATACTCTTGATGATATTTAGATAATATGTCCAAAATGACATTAGTAGGTTAACTAAGGTCAAATAGGTCATTATTCCAACATCTCCAGAATAACAATAATTTAATTAGTTTTATGTTTATATATTAATTATACATTTATAATTTACCATGAAATTTTTAAATTAAAAATTAATTATGTTATAATCAAGGATAATGAAGGTCTTATATAAGCATGAGTAATGTTTTTATTTTTTAGAGAGCATGATAGAATAAAGGTAAACATCATTTTATATTTCCAAAATATTTTTTATATCATAAATATAATAATATTAATTTTCATACAATTATATATATATATATATCAGCAATGTGATGTGATCATGAAAAAGGAATCACATCACTTTGTGGAGGTGGTAATCTACATGTATGGATGAAGGAAATGATCCATTTTTTATTGATTTAAATGTAATAAATTAGATGATATATAATTTTTTATGAATGATAAATATGTTATTAATATCATATTTATATATATACATTAAATACATTATTATAACTATACATGAGAGGTGGGGATGGGAAATGAATTACATCAGTTCACAAAAGATGGTCTGTCGTAGACATAAATGATGGTTTGGTTCCATTTTGATAGAAAGGCCTAGGGATATATGTTATTACTTCAAAAAAATAACATATTAGTACATGTAATATATTGAGTTGAAATAATTTCATCTAAACAATAATATCTTGATTTGAAAGTCATAAACATCATCACTAAAATTATGTACATTACTAACTATTATACTTCTGATTTATGTTCAATGTTTTTAAGAGAAACATTTTTATGAGATATAAAATAAACTATTAATTGAAAAAAAATATTTATATGATAAGATGTATAAGTATTGTACATTTGAATTTCTATTATAAACAATCATTATATTTAGATTTATAAAAATGAAGAAGTCAATTTAAAACGATGTCCATCAGTTGACGTTCTACCAATATTATTGGAAAAACATCAATGGAAGGAGGTAGACATGATTTATAGATGAAAATATATATAATATAGTAGTTTTAGAAATCCATTTCACCAGATGAATAGATTTTATACCAAATGATAAACAAATATTATTTCACTAAAAGAAGATTTCTTATTTTATAGGACTTAAATCAAATGTATTGTTGTGGTTCCACCAAGGTGAGAATCAGATAAAATTACTATGTTAAAAACATTCCATTTAAAAAAAGATTTTTCTCGATGGAATTAAAACCATATAAATAGAATAAAAAAGAAGACATTAAAATATTCTCTAACAAATAAATGTTTCTTTTGCATATGGGGTAAATTTTAGAACTCATTCTAATTAAATCTACCTTAATGAGTTTATATCATCATTTTACAAGTGAGTGATTCATTGTAACCATTAATGAGTTTTTTCTTAATTTATATGATTATGAGAATTGTTCTAAATGGTTTAAGAATTTTTTAGGTGCATAATTTTTGTTTATCTTCTCTAATTTATTAAGTGGTTCCATGGTTTGGTTAACAGTTATTCTGATCTTTATGATTGAGGGTTCCTGGGGACTAGGAAACAAAGGTTACTATAATCTTAATATTTAGGGATTCCCTATTTATGGATCACTAACCTTTTTAGTTTAGAAAAAATATTTCATACCTTACATAATATTGATTGAATTAATTAAATCTAAATGTAAAAGTGTGGTTATTCCTTTTATAATGATTTTATATATTTTATAAATAACTTATTTTTATAACTTATTTTTTAATGTTCCTTATTTTCGCTATGCATGTTTAAGGAATGTTTCAAACAATTTTTATAAATAATTACATCACTTGATTTTTAAAAAATATTGGTAGAAATGTGGGTCTGATTACTTTATTATTTAATCATATATTGGATTTTTCAAAATTAATTTTTTAAATAGATATATAAATTTTATGTTATTTTATAACTACAATTCACCTCCACTCTTGTAGAAACATTTTCACTTTTTTGATCATTTGGTATTAGAGAATTAATTAATATTATATTTTAAAATTTAAATTTGTTATAAACTACTTCATTTTATATCATATTAGGTTTCAATTTACAATAAATTGTCACACTATCATGTATATATAGAATACAATATATTTTTATATAAGACGTCTTGTTTTTTTGTATGTACATTACAAAACATGAATCCAAGAAATCAACCTATTTTTGATGGTGATGAAAGTTAATATCTGAGAGGTAGAATGAATACCTTTTTAATCAACACTGGTGTTGAAAACATTCTTATGATGACTGAAAACTAGGTTATTCTGGATAAAGAAGTTAATAATTATACTAAATAGGAAGAGTATGGATATCATCATAACCAAAAAGTTAGGAATACATTTCTATTTTATATAAGAATAAATATATATAGTCAAATATTACACAATGAAATAGTTAATAGTATTAGGAAAAGGCATAAGGTTACTCACCTTAAGAAAAACAGTGTTATTAAAACATGAAGATATTTAGTAAGAGTGGATTATCAAAGTTTTTATTTTCATCCATTACAATATTTTTTAAGATGCGTTAGAGATTCATGACTATTTTGAATAGTTTACAATATTAGGGAGATAAATATTTGATTGTTGAACAATTGGTTGAAAAAATTATTGATATTATTCCAAGTTAATGGTAATAAAAAAGAACAACATTGAATGATAATAAGTATTTTATAGAGCTTAGTCATTGTGATTTTTATAATAAATCTCATTTTATATGAGTAAAAAGGGATTCTAAAAAAGATAAAAATAAAAATAGTGTAGCTTTATCCTCTATATATACAATAGTTATGAATTTCAAATTAGCTATGAATGTTTTTAAATTATAAAAGTATAATATATTAATATTTGAGATAGAAAATAGTTATTCTAAGAAAATAAAAAATGAACTTGAAAATATTTTAATAAGGATGATTTCAATTTATGGAATGATTGTTTTAAAAGACATGAAAATTAAATATTCTAGGGAAAGAATTGATAAGAATGATTATTCAAAGATGATATTTTATGAATGTTAGAATCTTGGACTCATTAGACTGGATTGTTCTAAACATAAGAAGAAGGATAATAAATGTATGATTTTTAATAATTTATATATGTATAATGGAATGATGATTTTAAATACTGAGGACACATGGAGTGATAATGTAGGATGAATATCATCAAAAATATTTATAAATGAAAGTAGTGATTATTTGATTAATATGGGATTATATGGTATAATAACAATGATCTAAATTTACATCATGGATAAGTTATATACTGTATCCATAACCAAAATTACATTAAATAAAAATTAAATAGATTATAATTATGAAAATATTTATACACTTTAGTGGTATAAAATTATGCTTTATATGTTGAAGCTTATACATTACCATGTTTTGAATAAATATATAGATTTGTAACTTTATTATAAACACACTATATTAGAGTTTCTAACAACTGTGAAAATTCTAATTCAGAAACTTCTAAAGCTAATTATAGAATTATAAAAAAATATCCCCTGAAATTTAAAACCATACTCAAGATTAAGATAATAAATCTTGTTCTATATCAAAAAATTATAATAAAAAATTATTTATAAAACAAAATTCATAAATTTTATGTTTAAATAAAATACTCCTAAAATATTATTTTGGGAATAATAATTTTTATTGCAAGAATAGAAATATGTGACATCACTATAATATTTCTGGTATTGTCTTTCCAAATATAAAATATCATTTCCAAGAAAATTACACTGTTTTTTAAGGTGAATTTTTTTCAAATATCTCATAGTGGTGGAATTTAGAAGAACAAATGTTATTTGAATAAAGTTAAATATTTTACTTTTTATAAATATTTTAATTATATGGAATTTTATGTTGTACAACATAAGAATTTTTGATATATGAAAACCCCAAAACTATTACTTTCTAATAACATTAGACCCAAATGATTTTGCGTACAAAAAGGATCAGTTTTTTTCTCGAAAAACAATAAGTGTACCAATAGAAAGAATATTTTATACTTGGATAGTGGGCATTCTAGGAAAATGACGTGAAAAAGAACTCTTTTATGATTATCATTATGAACTGTTAAATTCAAATTTCAATGATAATGGTCTAGGAGAGTAATTTGGTATAGAAAAAAAAAATTTACACTTGGAAAATATTTTATTGAATAATTTTATTTACAATAAGAAATAATAGAAACCTCATTATCATTTTTAATTATGTTTTTAAGTTTTCCATATGTTATTCAGGAATGATAAATGTACAATTAATTGTTTAATAGGTAAATTTATTATTTATTAAAGTAGTATATACAATGTGGATACACAAATCATACATGATCTTCGATGTTAAGATATATATTTCCTTTATGAAATTGGATACCAATCTGGGTTGTGGAATAAAATATTAGTACACTTTAATACTAGAAGAAAATCCATAATTTATATCAAAGAATAGTTAGTGAATTTAAAGATATTATGTTCATTTCTTCTAATTTTTATGATCCTTTTCAATTTGGAATGCAACATAAGTCATGTTTGAAATCTATCAGTGATATTAATACTTTTGATGCATTAAAGATAGTTTACATTGATTTATTTAGTCTAATGCAAATTGGAATTATATGTGTAAAATACGATGTATATTTCTTATTTCATGAATAGACATGATATAAATGGTTCAATTTTCTAGTGATTAATTCATACATCTTTTTATATTTAATAAAATTATCCTATGTTAAAAATGATAAAAGTATACCTCAAGTAATTATTCATAGTGTCCATGGTGGGGATATTTATAATTATGAATTTATAAATTTTTGTGGTATAAAGAAGGTATTATTCATAAATTTTCATCACCTAGAACATCCTAGAAAATGGTTTAGATAAAAGAAAAAATCGGGTTCATTAAGAGATACTATAACCATATTGAGTTAATAATAAAGTTTTTAACATTTCTAAGATGAATTAATTTTTATTGCATATGAAACTATAAATGATGATTTATGTAGACCATTTCATAATAAAATTGTTTATTATTTTTGGACTTTATGTAATAAAAAATATTATTACATCATAATATAGGTATAAATTATTTTTATAGAATACTAATGATAATATACTTATTTCTTTCTGAAAAATAATGATGGAATTATTCTATGATAGTCTACACATATATGTATTAAGAGTTTCTGTCCAAAAATACAAGTTTTATTGAGGAAAAAATGAATTTTAAGTTTTATGAACCTTATAATTTCTTGGGAATATACCTAAAACCACATATTCAGATTATTTCCCAAAAACTGATATTCAACCCTTTTAAGAAACTTATTCACAAAAGAGAATAATTGAAGAATAATTATCTGAATATATTCCTGAGGAATAAGTTTAACCTATTTCTTAAAAATATCATTTGAAAAACCTATGGAATAAAAAAAACCTTATGAATCATCATAGTGGTAATATTGTGTGTGATGTTTGTAAACCACTAAAAACTATAATTTTATTATGAAGTGATAATGAATTTTTTTTTATCTTAATTTGATCTTTGGACCATTAATGATTCCTTAGGTGATGATTATTGGAAAAAATAAATACATGATGAACCTAATGAGTTTAAGAGGAATAAAGTTTGTAATTTAGTTGAAAGTCCTTATATGTCTCCTTTAATTGTTGTAAAATGGGTTTCCCATAATTAATGTAATGAAAATTTAATAATTGTTACTAATAATTTAATAATTATTGAAAAGAGATAAAATCAAAAAGAATTAATAGACAATGATGAATATTTTTGAGTAGTGTAAATAATTCAAGATAATCATACGCATTTATCCTCTATAGCCTTCTTCAATTTCATCCTTTTTTAATAATGTATGTGGTGTGTGCCTTCTTTAATGAATATGATCAAGAGGAATTTTATGAGGCAAAACCACCTGTTTTTAAAAACATAAAATATATTGTGAATTTTTTAAACATACTAAGGAACTATATTAACATAAACTATTTTGAACCATGTCTATTCATCATCTGTCTAACACCCAACCCGATCTAAAGTAAAGCCCGAATAGCGTTCTTAATCCCCACAGGCTGGCAGAAGTGCCCGAGTATCAAAATTAATATTTTTTGGATGATTTACCTAAATATACATAAATATAAAAAAACCAAAGATGGAAGTCACAACCAAACAAGCCTCTAACCCAAAACCAAAATTAGAGTTACCTATTTAAACCAGAAGCCAAAAAAACAACTACAAAGTATGGGGACCAAAAAACCCAGCTTAAAACCCAACACCTAGAAAGAGGACACCACCCTCAATCCATCTCCACAACCAAATCCATGAAATATAACTAACAGCCCAAACCTCCATATCCATTAGCCTTACCCTTACCTATAAAAAATAATAACAATGTACTTACAATCAATGTTGTAAGTATGGTGTGAACTAACGCCCAGTAGGATTCCCTTGAGAAACTATTCCATGTATAAACATTAAATGACAAATGCACATGAAATTATAATAAATGAAAAGAATTAAATTCTTAAACAATTTTAATGAATATTTTTAAGGAAAAAACATCAAGGAAAGAGACAATAATTAATAACACATGCTTAATTTTAGGATAACCCTAATGTCACACCACACTATGAAAATGAGCATAATGTAAATGATGATCATCAAATATGGGAGAGGGCTTATAAGAACTAGAAAAAAGTGGGACCCTAAAACCTCATGTTTCGGTGAAGGGTTGTATTGAAACCATAACAACCAATGTTCTCATGCATGATCTACTGGTAGGGGACATCTCCATATCCTTAGTGGTCTCTAATCTTCATCCAAAAGACTAGTTAGTGTTATATTTGTCAATACAGATATGTGAAACTAGGCTGATAAAACATCTATATCACTAGCACACTAGTCCTAGTCTTCCCAATTAGTTACTCAGGCTTCTCTTAGTGCTTATTTAAGTTTCAGGTTCAGAAGTAATCCCATTTTCACACATGATATATAAATAGACCCTACACAAACTAAAGACACCATTTATACACCTAGAATATATTTCAACAAAGTACACACTGCAACATAAATTTTCAATGTGGCCTACACTGCATATATAGTTTGATAAAACCCTTAACCCATATATAAAACACATTTCAAAATTCATAAAATTTAATAAACAATAAATAAAAGTCTATAAAAGAATTAAAAAAATTAACTTTCTTTTACCCAAAAAACCCACACAAACCCCTCTTTCATGACCATATGCAGACAATTCCATTTTGAAAGCACCAATCACACCAATTGCAAAGATTAATAAACTAACTGCACAATTTAATAAAACACTAACAATTGAATATGTATATGTTTTCATTAAATATTAAAAAATATCATATAAACATGCTACTAAAAAAATGAATCACATATTGAAATAAAAAAAACTATATTCACACCAAGAAAATTATTTATATAATATGGAAAATTAATTATTAAGAAATTTAATTCATCAAATAATATTTATATGTGGAAACAACTACCTCTGTTTATAAATCCCTGAATTCCGGATTGACACTCCAATTGCTCACCATTAAAACTACAAAAAAAACTCACATTGGATACTAAAATCAATACATCAAATATAAAACTCAACATCAAATCCAAAAAATGAAACCCCAAGGAGTAGAAAACCCCTAAATAAGTAAAAAATGCTTACCAAAGTGGAATCCACAAATAGTGGAGGGAGCAGGAGGCTGGTTGAGAGAGACGGAGATTCCAGTGGTGTGTTTCGCTAGCCATTGTCTTGCCAGAAGGGGTAGTTCAGCCAAGGGGTGGTGACTAAGAGAGTGGCCACTCAGGAGAGGCATGCTGGGGTTCAGCGCAGTGTAGCCAGGTGGTGTGAGGCATCACTGGATAGGTCAAGGGCACCAATGCGAGGGCTTCTGGAAGGGATATGAAGGGGGAGCACCAGCCAAGGGAGGGGGTTGCACTAGGGTTGCAATGTGACACACCTAAAGTGTAACATCCCAGGTAAATAAAGAATAAATAATTTTCATATTTATTAATATTTAAGAATTAAATATTAATTTTATTTTAAAGGGGTTTCTATGTTCGATAGCGTACCCGATACGCAACGATGAGTTTCTTTGAAACTTACGTAGCACACTAGTAATAAAATAATATTATTTTAAATGTTAGTTAACAAGTAGCCGTTGTACTGGCGGGAATAGATAGAAATAACTAAAATATGATTATATATGTTTTTAAATGTTTATACATTTACCCAATAAAATATAAAGGCTTAAAATACGGAAAGAGTTCAATTTTAGGGCATATATACTCTAATTTTCACTAAAGGTTCACTTATCACCTTTTAATGGTGAACCGTCATTAAATATAGTTTTGATCACTCTTATACTTTATTTAGGACCAAATATAACTCTTCTTTAGAATCAGGACATCAAAATTTACTTTGTGTAAATTTTTGGTACCTTTCCGATAAAGTTATTTTTTTAATGAATAGTGTAAAGTGTTGTATTTTAATTCAAAACCTCTTTTTAATATAAATTATTTATATGATTAGATTATTATTTTAATTCGTTTTAAAGTGAAATTAGAAAATATTTTTACCAGTTAATCCAATGGTGGTCATTGGAATCAATTTCACTTTGAAATTGGACTTAAACTGGTGTCAATCTTTTGATACTTATTATTTCACAAAAACACGCTATTTGTCATGACAGCGGGAATTAATTATTAAATTATTTAATTTGACTTATATGTTTTGAATTCTGTAAAATGGACTTCATTTTTGAATTCGGAATATCAAATATAGCTTAGGGTGAATTATTGGTAATTTTCTGAAAAACTTCAATTTTTTGATGAATAGTGAAACCACTAAGTGGTAATCAAGCAAACTGATTTTTCAGTTAAATGAAAGTTTACCACTAATGTGTATTGAATTTTGAAAATCCTACATACATGGTTTTCATTAAGAAGTAAAATGTGGTTCAATGAGATTAAAATAATTTTTTGGTGAATAGTAACTTTTTTTCATTAATCGCGATTAGAGGTAATTAGTGTAGTTTAAGGTAAAAATGGTATTATAAGAATGTGAAAAAACCATGACACTTGTCCTACACCTATTGGGTGAGTCATTGCCGACCAAGACAAGCCATGGGCCAACTTGGGGACCCCATGGAGCCACTTTAGTTGGAAAATGACATTAATATATTTTTATTTAATGTTAAAGTGAAAATGACACTAACATAAATTGTTTTACTAAAATAATTTTTGAGTGGGGTTATACAAGTCCAAAGTTTGATTATAAATTGTCATTGGAAATATAAAAAGATTTCCTACATCATAGTATTTTTTTTACAATTTTTAGACATTAAATAAATTAAATTATATATGACATAATAATGATGCAGCGATGACATCATTATTTGACGATTTAAATAAAATGGAAAGATAATGTAAAATCTATAAACTAAACATGTCCAAAACCAATTGGATGAGTGGATTTCGAACCTTTATCACCTTATCCACGAATTATATCAATGTGGGACCTTTTAATACCGAAACACATTTTCAAATAAAGTAATATTTCTTTACTTTCCAAAAGTGCCCCTCCTCTCCTCTTATAAAAGGCCCCCACCTCTACCTCATTTCACACACTTCTCAAGCCTTTGGGTCGGCCCACCCCTGCCCAATTACTCTCTCCACATCCCTCTCCTCATCCTAGAGGATTCCCTTTGGGCAGAATCCTTTCAAAAGAAGCCTTTAGGCTCAAATCAAAAAGGAGTTACACTTTTAAAGGTAATTCATTCTCTCTTGTTCATTTGTTTTATTTTGCTTCTCTAACCCTCTAAACTCTTTTTATTTACTTCTTTTGAAACAACACCAGTATATTAAATATACTAGGATATTGTTATAATATTTATTTGAGCTACACTCTCACACAACTACATCAAATGGTTAAAGAACATACGGTTTCCGTGGATGGTGAAATTCTGCCTCCCGAAACGATGATTGTTCAATACTCATTTAACACCTTCAAGGGTGGCCATTATGATGTCTCTATTTTTATATATGATATATAATATGTTTATGTTTTCTTTAAGCTTCTGTATTTTTCATTTTTGGCATACCTTTATGGTTTCCATTATGGGTAAACACGATATCTTCATTTAAGGAAGTGCGGACTACCGCCCCCTAAAAGTGATGTGATTCGTTAATGCCATATGTGGGACGTGTAAAAGATGGATTTAAAGTTATTATATATGATGTTATACTGGAATTATAATATACCTCTATACCATTATTATTTCTTTCCATTAAAGTATGAGATAGAAATGAAAGTAGCGTTCATGCGTACGTACGGCTTACCGTCTCCATGAACGGTGCATTTCATTTCTTATCCCCAAATGTAATGTACTATTAAAATTACATGTATATAATGTATATATATAATTAATGATATATCTAAATGATGAATATAATTCTGGAATTAAAATATACATACCTCTCATTTAGTTTTAATTCCACTAATATGACAAAGAAATGAAAGTAGCGTTAATGCGCACGTACGGCTTACCGTCTCCATGAACGGTGCATTTCATTTCTTACCTCTAAATGATTATGTAATATTATAAATACATGTATATGCTGGATATATATGATATATATGATATCCAAATCAGGAATTTCATTCTGGATATAATGAACTTTTGACCACACGAACAACATGTAATTGTAAGAAGTAAACTTTCGACTTAAGAACCAAATATTGACAAAACAAAAATTATTAACTTAAATGGTTACATAATGTTTATAACATGGAAATAAGTGATATAAAAGGAATAATGAAGTTTAAAAAGGTTCTTAATCAAGTATAAATTAACTCAAGTTTATTATTCAGGGCGTTAATGAACGATCGAGTCAAGTCGGACCCGAGGTAAGGGACTTCGTCTCAATCTCCTTTCATTGAGGCATATTTCGTTTTATACACAACTTTGTTTTATACGGTGTATAAACTCCTTTGACTTTTACTTTTATACAAAAGGAATCTTTTTCTACGAAGCGTTTTACTAAACGACAAAAAGGAATGTTTTTTTAACATACGCGGTGACAACGACCTTTTCCTCCGCCGCGAGTATTATTTGATCTTTGGCTTTCTCAACAAGCCGTAATGTTTTTAGAATAAAATAAATACCATATACTCTTTTATGTATTTTGGTATTGAAAATGGTTTTGAAAAAGGATTCTATTATGTCAATATATTTATGATATATTGTGATTGAAATGTGGAAATGTTATCATTCCTTTATATTGGTTTTATGTTTTATGATTTTATACTGGTACTTGGACATTTTAACGGGTGGTTACGTTATAAACCATATGACGGGTGGTGCCGTGAATACCAGGACGGGTGGTTACATTATAACCTCCAATGCATTGGGTATGGAAGTCGGCCGTATGGCTATTCCATTAAGTATGTATGGAAATTGGCCATATGGCTATTCCATTAATTGATATGTGTGGAAGTCGACCGTATGGTTATTCCACTTAAGTATGTTTATGTCCGAAGTTACCTTTATATATGTTATGTGTTCTTTATATGGGTTTTATGGTAATACTTTGGTTACAAAAAGGTAAGTAATGATACTTTATTCAGTGAATAGTTTTTACTACTTCATGAAGGTGAAGGTATTACTTTGATAGAGTATACATGGTTTACTTGATTTTGAAAAAACTAATAGTTTTCATTCTTTGTGTATCCCTTACTGAGCTTTTTATGCTCACCCCAAGTTTTTTTCGAAATGTTTTTCACAGGACTTAAAGTGGAATAAGGTCAAGGATGGGATCAAGGGAATTTCATGCTATCTAAAACATGGAATCTAGACATCTTTCTTTTTAAGAGTTTTTATTTTATGGAGACTTAGTAGAAGTGTCTACTTTGTAATCTTTTAAGATGTAATAGTTATGTTCTAATTCTCTAAAACTCTAAACCTGAAAAGATCCTCAATGTGAATTATTCATTTAATTCAATATTAAGTAAGGTTTAAGGCTGGGGCCTTATAGTTGGTATCAATGGTCGGTTTAGACAACTTTAGGAGTTAGAAAAGTGTTAAATTATAAAATGATTGAAATGATATAGCATTTACGGATTACCATGTTGCTTCGCCTAAGATATTTCTGTGTTCAGAATGGTTTTCCGTTGAGGAAACAAAGCAGCTATGTTGGGACGACATCAGGAGGAAGATAACCTTCCAAATCAGCAACCTGAGATGGTCGGAATCGGAACTGAACAGTTTGTTGCAGTGATGGCACAGTTGACTCAGGCTATAAATGGTGGTGGTATCCATGCACGAGATCAGCCAGATCAACTGTAGAGGAACATGTTAGGGGTGGAACATTTCATGAGGCAACATCCCCCATCATTTAGAGGATCATCTGACCCTGTGCAAGCTGAAGGGTGGATTAAAGCACTGGAGAAGATTTTTGATGTCATGGGGTGTTCAGAACATCAAAATGTTAGTCTTGCTGTTTACCGTTTTGAAGGTGAAGCTGATCAGTGGTGGTCGATGGTGAAAAATATAAGGGATAGTGATGAGATTGAGGATCTTCACTGGGATGAATTCAAAGGTATGTTTCTTGAGAAATATTTTCCTAAGGTGGTTCGTCTTAGGATGGAAAAACAGTTCCTAGAATTGAGGTAGGAGGATGATTCAGTGGCTACTTATGAAGAAAAGTTCACTCGATTGGCAAGGTATGCTCCAAACTTCATACAATATCTTGATAGTATAATAAACCGTTTTTACTCAGGGTTAAAGCCAAAGTATCTAAGGGCTTTAGCTTCTCGTGAAATTCAAAAGTTATGAAAAACTTGTTCGATTTACGGAGAAGGTGGAAATGGAGTTTGCCGATGATCAGGTGTTCTATGACAAACAACAGAATAAGAGATCTAGTTGGCAGGAAAAGGGGAAGAATTCATCAAAGAAGCAAGGAGGTAAGAAAACCAAATATCCATCCTGTGAGAAGTGTGGTAAAATGCATCCTGGAGAATGTTTATCCAAGTCTGGTAAGTGCTTTCGGTGTGGTAAGTCTGGTCATATTGCACGTAACTTTAAGGAAGATGATCAAGCAGGAAATGAAAAGTCAATGGTAGGATGTTTTATGTGTAATGAAATGAGTCATTATGCAAACGAGTGTCCAACGAAGAACTCAACTGGGGGAATACAGCTAGACTACAAGCACAAAGGGGTGGTAAAATGATTTGCAACAACTTCAGCAGATGTTGGGCCATCGAATGAAGTGGTATCAGATCCAGGGAGCTCAGTATTTTTCGAAGATTGACTTGAGGTCGGGGTACCATCAGTTGAAAGTAAAATAAGCAGACGTTCCGAAGACTGTGTTTCGTACTAGATATGGCCATTATGAATTTGTAGTTATGCCTTTTGGGTTAACCAATGCACCTGCTGTATTCATGGACCTTATGAATAAAATTTTCCATGAGTTCTTGGATAAGTTTGTGTTTGTGTTCTGAGGTTTGGGAAGAGATTATGTGTGCCTTGTGATTCGCAGTTGAAGAATGAGTTGTTATGTGAGGCTCATAGTTCTCCGTTTTCAGTTCATCCTGGCAGTACTAAGATGTATAGAGATCTGCGGGAGTATTACTGGTGGGATGGAATGAAAAGAGATATTTCTGATTTTACTGTGAAGTGTTTAACATGTCAACAGGTTAAAGCAGAGTGGCAGTTACAGAAAGGGATGCTTCAGTCTTTACCAGTGCCAGAGTGGAAATGGGAGAATATATCTATGGACTTTGTTGTTGGATTACCAAAGACATCTCGAGGTAATAATGCAATCTGGGTTATTGTTGATCGCTCGACCAAATCTGCTCATTTCCTTGCTATACGAGATACTTTATCTCTTGATCAACTTTCCCGTTTGTATCTTAAAGAGATAGTCAGGTTACATGGAGTTCCTCTCTCCATTGTATCGTACCGTGATCCCAGGTTCACATCTACAGTTTGGAAAGGCCTTCAGAAGTCGTTGGGTACGGAATTAAATTTTAGTACAGCTTTTCATCCTCAATTAGATGGGCAGTCAGAACGAACAATCCTGACATTGGAGGATATGCTACGAGCTTTTTCTATGGATCATCAGGGAAGTTGGGACCAACATCTTTCTTTGGTTGAGTTTTCTTATAATAAAAGTTTTCATTCCAATATACAGATGGAACCATTTGAGGCATTATATGGGAAGTGGTGTCGAACTCCAGCATTTTGGGATGAAGTGGGTGAAAGGAAGTTGATGGGACCAGAATTGGTAGAAGAGATGGCAGAAAAAGATCAGTTGATTCAGAAACACATGAGAACAGCTCAGAGCAGGCAGAAGAGTTATGAGGATAACCGGAGGAAGGATCTGTCATTCGAGGTAGGTGATCATGTTTTTCTCAAGGTTTCTCTATGGAAAAGTGTGATGAGATTTGGTAAGAAAGGAAAGCTGAGTCCAAGGTTCATTGGACCATATGAAATTCTGGAGAGGGTTGGATCAGTTGCCTACCGAGTGGCTTTACCCCCGAGTTTATCTCAGGTACACAATGTTTTTCATGTTTCAATGTTGAGGAAGTATATGCCAGATCCATCTCATGTTTTGAGTCCAGAGGTAGTTTAGCTGGAAGAGAACCTATCTTATGAGGAACAACCGGTCCAGATTCTTGACCACAGGGAGCAAGTGTTACGGAATAAGGTGATTCATTAGGTAAAGGTTTTGTGGAAAAACCATGTGATTGAAGAGGCAACGTGGGAATCTGAAAATGCTATGAGGGATAAATACCCCCAATTATTTTGATAAGTGAATAAAATTGCGAGGACGCAATTCCCAAAAGGGGGGAAGGATGTAACATCCCAGGTAAATAAAGAATAAAGAATTTTCATATTTATTAATATTTATGAATAAAATATTAATTTTATTTTAAAGGGGTTGCTATGTTCGATAGCATGCCCGATACACAACGATGAGTTTCTTTGGAACTTATGTAGCACACTAGTAATAAAATAATATTATTTTAAATGTTAGTTAACATGTAGTCGTTGTACTGGCGGGAATGGATAGAAATAACTAAAATATGATTATATATGTTTTTAAATGTTTATACATTTACCCAATAAAAGATAAAGGCTTAAAATACGGAAAGAGTTCAATTTTAGGGCATATATACTCTAATTTTCACTAAAGGTTCACTTATCACCTTTTAATGGTGAACCGTCATTAAATATAGTTTTGATCACTCTTATACTTTATTTTGGACCAAATATAACTCTTCTTTAGAATCGTGACATCAAAATTTACTTTGTGTAAATTTTCGGTACCTTTCCGATAAAGTTCATTTTTTTAATGAATAGTGTAAAGTGTTGTATTTTAATTAAAAACCTCTTTTTAATCTAAATTATTTATATGATTAGATTATTATTTTAATTGGTTTTAAAGTGAAATTAGAAAATATTTTTACCAGTTAATCCAATGGTGGTCATTGGAATCAATTTCACTTTGAAATTGGACTTAAACTGGTGTCAATCTTTTGATACTTATTGTTTCACAAAAACACGCTATTTGTCATGACAACAGGAATTAATTATTAAATTAATTAATTTGACTTATATTTTTTGAATTTTTTAAAATGGACTTCATTTTTGAATTCGGAATATCAAATATAGCTTAGGGTGAATTTTTGGTAATTTTCTGAAAAACTTCAATTTTTGATGAATAGTGAAACCACTAAGTGGTAATCAAGCAAACTGATTTTTCTGTTAAATGAATGTTTACCACTAATGTGTATTGAATTTTGAAAATCCGACATACATGGTTGTCATTAAGAAGTAAAATGTGGTTCAATGAGATTAAAATAATTTTTTGGTGAATAGTAACTTTTTTTCATTAATCGCGATTAGAGGTAATTAGTGTAGTTTAAGGTAAAAATGGTATTATAAGAATGTGAAAACACCATGACACTTGTCTTACACCTATTGGGTGAGTCATGGCCGACCAAGACAAGCCATGGGCCAACTTGGGGACCCCATGGAGCCACTTTAGTTGGAAAATGACATTAATATATTTTTATTTAATGTTAAAGTGAAAATGACACTAAAATAAATTGTTTTACTAAAATAATTTTTGAGTGGGGTTATACAAGTCCAAATTTTGATTATAAATAGTCATTGGAAAGCTAAAAAGATTTCCTACATCATTGTATTTGTTTTATAATTTTTAGACATTAAATATATTAAATTATATATGACATAATAATGATGCAGCGATGACATCATTATTTGACGATTTAAATAAAATGGAAAGATAATGTAAAATATATAAACTAAACATGTCCAAAACCAATTGGATGAGTGGATTTCTAACCCTTATAACCTTATCCACGAATTATATCAATGTGGGACCTTTTAAAACCGAAACACATTTTCAAATAAAGTAATATTTCTTTACTTTCCAAAAGTGCCCCTCCTCTCCTCTTATAAAAGGCCCCCACCTCTACCTCATTTCACACACTTCTCAAGCCTTTGGCTCGGCCAACCCCTCCCAATTACTCTCTCCACATCCATCTCCTCATCCTAGAGGATTACCTTTGGGCAGAATCCTTTCAAAGGAAGCCTTTAGGCTCAAATCAAAAAGGAGTTACACTTTTAAAGGTAATTCATTCTCTCTTGTTCATTTGTTTTATTTTGCTTCTCCAACCCTCTAAACTCTTTTTATTTACTTCTTTTGTAACAACACCAGTATCTTCAATATACTAGTATGTTGTTATAATATTTATTTGAGCTACACTCTCACACAACTACATCAAATGGTTAAAGAACATATGGTTTCCGTGGATGGTGAAATTCTGTCTCCCGAAACGATGATTGTTCAATACTCATTTAACACCTTCAAGGGTGGACATTATGATGTCACTATTTTTATATATGATATATAATATTTTTATGTTTTCTTTATGCTTCTGTATTTTTCATTTTTGTCATACCTTTATGGTTTCCATTATGGGTAAACACGATATCTTCATTTAAGGAAGTGCGGACTACCGCCCCCTAAAAGTGATGTGATTTGTTAATGCCATATGTGGGACGTGTAAAGGATGGATTTAAAGTTATTATATATGATGTTATACTAGAATTATAATATACCTCTATATCATTATTATTTCTTCCCATTAAAGTATGATATATAAATGAAAGTAGCGTTCATGCGTACGTACGGCTTACCGTCTCCATGAACGGTGCATTTCATTTCTTATCCCCAAATGTAATGTAATATTAAAATTACATGTATATAATGTGTATATATAATTAATGATATATCTAAATGATTAATATAATTCTGGAATTAAAATATACATACCTCTCATTTAGTTTTAATTCCAATAATATGACAAAGAAATGAAAGTAGCGTTCATGCGCACGTACGGCTTACCGTCTCCATGAACGGTGCATTTCATTTCTTACCTCTAAATGATTATGTAATATTATAAATACATGTATATGACGGATATATATGATAAATATGATATCCAAATCAGGAATTTCATTCTGGATATAAAGAACTTTTGACCACACGAACAACATGTAATTGTAAGAAGTCAACTTTCGACTTAAGAACCAAATATTGACAAAACAAACATTATTAACTTAAATGGTTACATAATGTTTATAACATGGAAATAAGTGATATAAAAGGAATAATGAAGTTTAAAAAGGTTCTTAATCAAGTATAAATTAACTCAAGTTTATTATTCAGGGCGTTAAAGAACGATCGAGTCAAGTCGGACCCGAGGTAAGGGACTTCGTCTCAATCTCCTTTCTTTGAGGCATATTTCGTTTTATACACAACTTTCTTTTATATGGTGTATAAACTCCTTTGACTTTTACTTTTATAAAAAAGGAATCTTTTTCTACGAAGCGTTTTACTAAACGGAAAAAAGGAATGTTTTTTTAACGTACGCGGTGACAACGACCTTTTCCGCCGCCGCGAGTATTATTTGATCTTTGGCTTTCTCAACAAGCCGTAATGTTTTTAGAATAAAATAAATACCATATACTCTTTTATGTATTTTGGTATTGAAAATGGTTTTGAAAAAGGATTCTATTATGTCAATATATTTATGATATATTGTGATTGAAATGTGGAAATGTTATCATTCCTTTATATTGGTTTTATGTTTTATGATTTTATACTGGTACTTGGACATTTTAACGGGTGGTTACGTTATAAACCATATGACGGGTGGTGCCGTGAATACCAGGATGGGTGGTTACGTTATAACCTCCAATGCATTGGGTATGGAAGTCGTCCGTATGGCTATTCCATTAAGTATGTATGGAAATTGGCCGTATGGCTATTCCATTAAGTGATATGTGTGGAAGTCGACCGTATGGTTATTCCACTTAAGTATGTTTATGTCCCAAGTTACCTTTATATATGTTATGTGTTCTTTATATGGGTTTTATGGTAATACTTTGGTTACAAAAAGGTAAGTAATGATACTTTATTCAGTGAATAGTTTTTACTACTTCATGAAGGTGAATGTATTACTTTGATAGAGTATACATGGTTTACTTGATTTTGAAAAAACTAACAGTTTTCATTCTTTGTGTATCCCTTACTGAGCTTTTTATGCTCACCCCAAGTTTTTTTCGAAATGTTTTTCACAGGACTTAAAGTGGAATAAGGTCAAGGATGGGATCAAGGGAATTTCATGCTATCTAAAACATGGAATCTAGACATCTTTCTTTTTAAGAGTTTTTATTTTATGGAGACTTAGTAGAAGTGTCTACTTTGTCATCTTTTAAGATGTAATAGTTATGTTCTAATTCTCTAAAACTCTAAACCTGAAAAGATCCTCAATGTGAATTATTCATTTAATTCAATATTAAGTAAGGTTTAAGGCTGGGGCCTTATATAAAGGTAGGGGTTGCAACACAACAACATAGAGGGGGGAGGGAAAAATAAAAAGAATAAAAAGAATAAAATGGAATAAATCCCCCAAAAATAGTATGCCAACCTATTGATAATAATTATTATTAGTAATAATAATAAAAATAGTGACGTTAATAATTTTATAATAATCGAAATGACTTAATAATTAAAATAACAAAATGAAATATTAACAATAATAATAATAATAAAAAAAATAAAAATTATGTTATTAATAATTAAATAACTATTAAATATTTATATTTTTCGTCATTTTTTATTTTGTTCACTTTACTATTAATTTTATTATCTAATTAGATATCCTTACATTAGGCTTGTTATGTGGTGATTTTGTTAAGCGACATGGCTTCTTCCATGCACTATCTGATTTCACGACACTGTCAAACAAAAATTGATCAATTACTAGAAAAAACCCAAAAAATCCATCAGGACTGACCCGTGCGTCGATAATTAATTTCAAATCTAGATAAATTATAAAATAAAAATTATTATAAATTCATGGGTATGAAAATTCTACAAACCATGAAAACTTTCTACCCTTGAAAAGTCATCTGAAATCATGATCAGAGAATAAAAATGGGTACTCCATCTCAACCCATGACTTATGCTCCCAAGTCTCATGCTCATCATTCCTAGGATACCATAAAATATAGACCAACAAAATAGAAATCCCAAAAATCACCTTCTCTTGGGAATCCACTATACATATTGGTCGCTAAAACACTGATAAATCAATCTCTATCTCCAAATCTTCCTAGTTCAATACATTATATGAATTTGGTTTATAATTATTCAATTGGGAGAAATGAAATATTTCATTAATCGACGTCAACTGAGTGGGTAAATATAACTTGTATTCCACCTTTACAATTCCCTATGTGATCTCAAAATGCCTGACATACCATAGTGTCAACTTTCCCTATATTCCCAAATGACAGCGGGCCAAACAGGGGTCCACCCTCAAGAACTCACATTCACCCACAAGAAACTCATGTTGCCAACATCTATAATCCGCATAATATTTGTGGTGACATTATGCTATCAATAATGTATTCCTAGTCTACATAAAATTCTATGACGTCTCTTATATATGTCCTGATCCCAAAAGTAAGGTTTCACTTACCTCAGACCAACATAAAGGAGACTAACATGGCTAGCCATAGAGCGCCTCAAAATAATACATTAGAATTGGGGATTAGTAACTTTTATTAAAAGTGAACACTGCGAATCCAAAAAGGATATCCCTTAAGCCTTCAAAATCTAACAAACATGCACCAAGCATGTTTGCTAGAATTTTATTTTCTTGTTCTGTCTGTCCATTTGTTTGAAGAAGGTATTCCATGCTCATTTTGATCTATGATCCCAATGTCGTTTGAAGGGATTCCCAAAAACTAGGGAAAAGAGGGGGTCTATGTTATAAACAATTACTAATGTAAAAACTCAACATTTGAACACCTTTGAATATACAATCGGCCCAACTCATCAACGTTACATATATTTTTTATTGGAATAAAGTGGGTTGATTTGGTAAAAAGGTCAATAACACCTAATATAGAGTTCCTTCCATGAGGATTGTGAGTCAATCTAATAATGGCACCACCGCATGAATGTGCAATCAAAAGAGTCCCTCGAGATACATCAACAAATCAAAATAATTCTCCCCAACATGAATAAATTAAATAGACCACTACCATAGCTCATCACCAGGCTACTCATGAAAAATAAACTCTAGAAGTGGATTCAACTGAACGCTCACCAAGAATGCATCTTCACAGTACTCCTTGGTCTCTATGTACATCTAGACAAAGATACCCATCAAAGTCCACACATCATTTGACATCCTTAGAGCCTGCACTGGAATGTTCCTACTCAAGGCATCAGCCCCCAATTACTCTTTCCTAGGGTACAGATGATATCAATGTCAAACCCCTATAAACACAAAAACTAATGGCACAACCTCTGATTAAAATCCTTCTATGAGAATATAGAGGCTATGATATTATGGTTAGAGTAGTACACAAATTTTTCCCCAAATGGGTAGTGATTCCATGTCTTCAGAGCATAAATAATCACGACCAAATCCATGTCATGGGTAAGGTAATTCTTCTAATTTGTTCAGAGTTGGCGATAACCATAAGGCACTACATGATTATGTTGCATGAGTACAAAACTGAGGCTAGTACCTAAAGTATCACAATAATCATGCATTGGTTCTTATAATCCAACAAGATCAACAAGGGTGTGGAAGAAAAACACCACTAAACTCCTAAAAAGTATCATGATTGTCTTGGATCCACTCATTCTTCACCGCTTTCCATGTGTGTGTAGTCATAGAGGAGGCATGCCATGAGAAATCCAAAACAAAAAACATATAATAGCCTACCAGGCCTAGGAAGATCCTAATCCCGAACACATTAATTGGATATTCCAATGAAATAACTACACATATTTTCTCGGGAGCCATTGAAACCCCTCTCTCCGAAATGATGTTGCTAAGATACTTGACATCCCTAATCTAGAAGGTGCACATTGAAGGCTTCGTATTAATGTGATGATTCAAAAGATTTCCCAAAATGATCTTCAATTGATGATCAGGCTCTTTCTGTGATCTAGAGTAAACCAAGATGTTGAAAATGAAGAGCACAACAATGGAATCGATATACTTGTAGAATAACCTATTCATGGGTTCCATAAAAACCATAGGATCATCCTTCAATTAGAATGGAATAAACAAATACTCAAAGTGGACATACCTAATTCAGAAAGCCATATTCAGGATATCCACCTCTCTCACCCAGATATTGTGGTATCCCGGACACATGTTGATTATAGAGAACCACATTTCCCCCATCAGCTGGTCGAAAAAATCATAAATCTGGGGAAAAGGGAATTTAATTTTTATGGTTACCTTAATCAAATTTCAGTAATCAATTTACAACTAGGAGGATATTTCGGCCTTATTATCGAATATAATAGGATATTCCCAAGGAGAGATGCTCAGGTGAATGAACACTTTCGATTCCAAATAATACAACTTTATATTTAATTCTCTCAATTTGTTGGGGTCCATGTGATATGCAGGAAGAGATATATTTTTTTTATCAGTGCCAATTAAATATAGAAATCCATGTCATGCTATGTGGTAAGCCCAAAAAATAATCTAAAAACACCTCTGGTATCTCATCCATTATGTGATGTAATCCCACCAGAGGAGTGCCACCATCGTCTTTCGGCACAAATGACAATAACTGATAAGCATTATTTCCAAACTCAGGAGGTTTAGGTCCCCCGCTATCCGACCAAGGATCCCATTCCCCATGAAATACCTGAGGACTCTCATTATGTGTCATAAAACAAAATCCTCTCCAGTAGAAATAAATATAAACTTGAAAGAGCACTAGACAATCTATGTTGAGGACCACATCAAAAGGTCTATATCCAAGACCAAGTAATCACATTCCATCTCATATCTTGACATAGAATGTGCACAAGATGGACACCTGAGGGCTTGCTCATTATTGTTACCCAACAGGGTTACCAACTCCATTGAAAAAGACAAATGCTCAATTGGTAGGTTCAACATATTCACAAGATAGACATATATAAAAGTGATAGATTCCCCACTATCAAAAAAATAAAATCTATATAATACCTAATCATAATGGAACCTCTACCAGTCAAAGGTCCTCCATCCAATTATGTTGGTGTCTAATCCATAACATGAAGATGATTGGTACCTTCTTAAGAATGACCACTCGCCTGTGGCCCTTGCCTTATCTGGATCTTCATAGAAGATGATTTGGTCCTACCACCAAGACCACCAAACCAAGATCCCATCTTTTAGGATGGCTCCAATAGAAGAGAAAATCCCCTATAATCCACATATCCTTACCCACTCTGACAAGGGTGTGTCTCCATGTAAAATTTGTGGATGTTACCAATAACTCCACACCTATGGCCAGTCCATAGGGGATGAATTCATGTAGGTTTAAGGTGTCCTACCCTCCCACATTGATGAAACCCAACAAACCCAACACCAAATTTCAGAAACAATGTTTTCCTGGAAGGATGCCCTCAACTACCACCACCAAACATCCCTTTCTCACTGTGATTCCTCTTCTTCTCATATGAACTTCCACTTCTTACAGCGGACACCACTCCAAAAAACCCTAACATTCCTTTCTAATCAATCTTGATCATTCAAGAATGATAAACCAACTATGCATAAGTTCCTAGCATGAACAAGAATGAATGAGAGTAAATTTATTGTCACATCCCATTCTCAAACATCTGAAAATTGATAGATTCATTAGAAAAAATATCATGTGCATACCACACTATCTCCCAAAATATACTAGCATATTTCATTACTGAATGATCTCCTTTGAAAAGAACCACAGAATCTTGGAAACTGGCATATTCCAGGACACCAAGAAAATAATGATCATTGATGATGGTCTTCAAATCCTTCCATCTCATCTACTCATGCTTTCCATCATGAAGAACTGATTCCCACTACCTGCGACTCAGATCTTCTAACAAAAATGACGTATATATCACCTGATCATCCAAAGATGTTTCAAGGAATTAGAACATGTACTATTTCTTATCACGCCACTCCTATACTTCATGAGGCACTAAATTTCCTAGAAAAGTAGGAGGCTTGTTCTGGAGAAACCCCTATGCTTTATCCATCATGGTACTATACTCATCTTCACTAATAGTGTAGGAGAAGGACTTACTCCCTACCCCAGATCCTGGACATCCTAGACCACATCTTCTAATAGCCTCTGATAAAGCGGTGAGGGAGAACACTCTCGAGCTTCCTCCAATGGTTGTAAGGGAACTCTCTAGAGAGGCATGCTTCTACAAGAAGAAACAGTCACATAAGATCATAATTAATTCAATAGTTCTGAAATGAAAAATTCCAAATAGAAAAATAAAAACCAATAAATAAAACATGCAGAAGAAACATAATGACCAAACCACTTCTCCCCAAACCGATGTCCAAGGACAGTCTTTTTCATTCATGTCCCACCCAGAGAAGAAGTCACAAAAAGCATCTTAACATCCCATAGAACCTTGACTTCTGCCATGAGGTGTGATTTATAGGCACTTGACTCGTAACCAGTACTCTGAGCCATGACTATCCTAGATCCTTTTTAACGAGAATCATATGAAATAAAATAAAAAAATAGCATAAACCACCTTTGATATCATTTTTCACAAACCATGTATGGTCTCCATCCAACTGATGCCTATCCCAGTCCACGGTAAGGACCAAAGGGAATTTCTGATCCCCATGGACTATAAAAAATGCCCGATTATCAAAATTAATGTTTGGGAATGATTTAACTAAATATACATTAATATAAAACACCCAACAATATAAAATAGACCAATTATGGAAGTCACAACAAAACATGTCTTTAAACAAAAACCAAAAATTGAGATACATTTTTTAAACAAAACATAATCAACAAAAACAATGTATGGTGAAAAAACATCTAAAAACCCACTACCTATAATGAGGACACCACCCTCAAGCTATCTCCACAAAAACGTCCACGAAATATTTCTATCAACCCAAACCACCATCTATATAAGCCTTACCCTTACCTGTGTCAATCATTACCAAATCTACTAACACCCAAATGTGTAATTATGTTGGGAGATAATTCCCAGTACAATGCCACTTATTTAATATTCTATGTATAATCAATAAATAATGAAGACACTTTCATGTTTATTAAATGAAATGAAAAAAATCCTTAAACAATTTTAATGAAAATATTTTTAATGAAAAATAAAATAATGAAAACAAATTTAATTAAAAACAAACACTTACTACTAAGATAACCTAAATTTCACAGTGTATGCCAACATTAATAATAATGAAAAAAATCATCCTAAAATATGGGAGAGGCCCTGTAGGTAGTAGAAAAAAGTGGGACCCTAGAACCTCATGTTTTGGTAAAAATTGGTAATGAATCCATGAAAAATACTGTTCTCTTACATGGGCCACAAATACCGGACATCCCTATAACACTATTGGTCTCCAATAATCATCCTAATGTTTAGTTAGTGATTTAGTCATCAATCTAGCTAAGTGATATAAGGCTAATGCCACTTCTGTATCACTAGTACACTAGTCCTAGTCCGCCCACATAGATACCAAGGCTTCTATTAGTGCTCATTCATTATTCAAGTTTTGAAGGTATGCCAAATTCACAAAATCCATTGAAAGAGACCCTATAAACACTAAATCAATATTCATACACCCAAAACATATTTTAACATCATACACGCTCAAATAAAATTTTAAATTTTGACCTGCAACGCATAAACTGCTTGATAAAACCCTTAACCCATTTATAAAAAAACTTTTCACTATTTATATAATTTAATAAACCATAAATAAGAGTTATAAAAACAATTAATAAAATACACAAGCCCTTACCCACTAATCCAACATAAAATCCTACTTCATGACAAAATGCACACAACACCACATAATAAATAAAAATCTCACCACCTACACTGATTCATAAACTAATTGAACAGTTTAATAAAACACTAACAATTGACTAAGATTATTTTTTCAGAATAAAATGCAACAATATCATATGAAAATGATACTAAATAATAAAACACATATTAAACATCAAGAAAAACTAAATTATAAAAAAATTGAAATGGAATATTGTAAATTAATTAAATAAAAATATTAAATCATCAAATCATATTTATATGGGGATCAACATACCTCAGTGTAGAAAACCCTAAATTTTAGTGCAAAAAACAATTTCTAGCCTATCACACAAAAAACACAAATTTAACCAAAAAATCATGAAAATGAACAAAAAACTCTACAAAAAATCCCAAAAATGAAACCCCAAAGAGTAGACAAACACTAAATAAGAAACATTGGCTTAAAAAAGTGGAATTCACATGTGGCTGAGAGATGGGGAGGTTTTCCGAGCGAGATGGGGGTAGCCAAAGGTGATCCATACCTATCAATGTCTTTCTAGATGGTGGACTGTGACCAAGGGGTGGAGACTAAGAGAGAATCCATGGCAGGGATGTGTACTGGGGGTTTGTCGCATAGTTTTCAGGTGGTAAGAGGCGTCGCTGAAGAGTTTAGGGCACCTGGGCATGGGTCGTTGGATGGGAAGTAGTGAGTTGGGTGATACTAGGGAGAGGGATACTCTAGGGTTGCAATGTAGCATACCATGGATAGGGTGAGATGCAATGTGTCCCCATGGAGGGGGGATAAAGAGTAGGAAGAAATAAAAAATGGAATAAAACCCTAAGAATATACCCAAACCAAAAAACTATTAATAATAATAATTTTTAATAATTATAAAAACAATTATGTAAATATTTTTTAATGATGAAAATGACTTATTAATAAAAATAACCTAATTATAATATATATTTAAATAGTAATAATAATATTACATTTATTAATTAAACAACTCTTAAATCATTTAAATTTTTTTACAAATTTTGTTTTGAATTAACATTACTATTCATTTTATTAATTAATTAGATGAATTTGAACCGAGTGGGTTGTGCGGTGATTCAGTGAAGCCATATGACTATGACTATGCCCTACACATGCGTTGGATGTGGTCAAACCAAAAAATGGTCATTTAGCAGCAAAAATGAAAACAAAATATCGGGCCTGGCCTGTACCTTGGAAAATCCTTTGATATCTAAAAAAATTATTACAAAAGTATTAGTGTGACATAAACCAACCCCAATAGCCTGGTATAATAGATTAACTTTTTTTATTACAGATAATCATTTTTTGCGATATACAGATTCAACACCTTTTCATTATAAGTGTTTTAAAATAAACCATAACTATTAAAATTTATTTTGATAAATCTTTAATTAGTTCAACTCAAGAATATCTTAAAGAATCATGTAGGTTTGAATGAAATATGTATATGAATTTATAATAATTTGTGAACTAAATGTTTCCCTTATTTTTCATATTTCATATAGAAATCATTAGAAACATTTTTATCTACAAAAAATAATTAAAATATTTATCTAATTTTTTTTAAAATGATAATTATAAATGTATTAGTACTGATATTGGAAACCAAATATCCATATATCTTGATGAAACCTGGAAACCAATAGATCAATCATTTTTTTGAAGAATATTTTTTAGTTTGTTTTAACTTACAACCAATTTGGTAGGATAATTTATTGTAGAATTATTAAGTAAATTATTTCAAGGAATTTTATAATAGTCGCATATTATAAAAGTAACTGTTTTTTACCTTAGAAGAATTATGAATCTTGGAGTATTTTATTCATTAGGAAATGATTTTGAATTAAAAAAAAATTAAATTATAACACTGGTGGATGTAAAATGGTTAGAGAAATTACATCTAGTTCTTCTAATTTCTTAGTAGATGCCTTAGCCTCATGTCCTTGAAATAAAAAACACTAGGTATGACTTTTAACAGCTGATACTAAATATGTAGAAGTTGGATTTTTTTGTGCTTATGTTTTTTTGACACAATAAAGAATAACTGAAATTGGAATCAGTATTTCCAAAGCTCCTATTTTTCATGATAACACAAGTTCCATATCATTACATAAAATAATTTACCTCACTCATTATATAAACTAAATTATATAACACACCATCTATTTCAGGGACACAAAAAAAGAGATGTCATTTTTCAATTTATTTGAATGAATGAATAACGTGAAAATATTTTCAAAAAACTCATATCCTTTAATAGATTTGATTAGATTAAATAGAATTTAGAAATGGTAAACAAAAAATGATTATTTAACAACTTCATGTTCAAACCATCACCATATTATAAAAAATCATTGATATATGGGGAGAAATTTTTTTATGCCTAAATTTTTTTCCCTTTTATCATTTTTCAAAAAATTCAATTAATATTTTTTACAAAATTTTGTAATTTTTTTTTAAATTTAAAGACAAATATGTCTCTCTAGGAAAATTTTTATACTGATAAATTTTTAATGTAGATAGATATTTATATCCTTAAAATGTATTTTTTCTAATGAATTTATTTTCTTTTTTTGAAAAAAAATTATTTTTTAGTTGAAGAATGTTTACAAAATATTTTTTTCTTAAAGAAATTTAGTTTGTATGACTATTAAAACATTCATGATGAATATTTATAAACATTATCTCAAAAGGGTAATTTATAAATCTATTTGAGCAATGTTAATTGTAATAATTTTTCCTTCTATTATATTTTATGTGAAGAATATTTATGATGTTCTATGATTGAATAGAATAAAAATTATTTTGATAAAACATAAATATAATATTTTTAAATCTTAATGAGTTTCGATTTTCTAAATCATTGATAATTAAATAAACTATTTTTCAACATAAGGATTTTAATAGAAATTGTTGTATCATTGATAGGTTAACATAATCTTCCATTAGCTATATTTAAGGGAAATGAGGGTCACCACTCCCCCAAAACATAATTATATGAACAACTCTCATGAGATTGATTTTTGTTTTTCCTATGTTTTATCATTCGTCCATGTGAATATCTTTAACTGATATGAAATAAGGGATTCTAAAAATTTAGTTCTCAACAAGAGTGATAATGAATTAAATAATTATAGAGAGATCAGGGTATTTTATGTAATATTAATTTACCAAGTCAATTATTGGTTTCCAATTTTGGGAAAAAATGTTTTTTAAAAAGTGGTTTTGGATTCAAATTTTACTAAGATAGTTAGAGAGTTCTATTATTCATTTGAGTTCACTTATTAAGGTATCTTTAAATTTATGTCCATCACATTATTTTGAATATTTTGTATGTAAAATATTCCTAAAGATGAATATTTAGTTAATATACCTCTGTAAGGTGAGGATAATCATGTAAATTCTATGTTTTTTCAAAACCTATGATGTTTTTAGAAGCCCGAGTTTGAAAATTCTATTTTTATCCACTATTAAAAAGTAATAAAAGTTTCCCATGTTTATCTAGATGAACATATTTTTAATCCTAATTTTAAAATTTTCATAATTAAATCTAATGATGATTAAGATATTATCATGCTTTATGAAAGCTATATTTAAGATTCTATATGAAATATTAGAAAAATAAATCCTTTTTAAATAAAGTTTAAATTTTATTGGAGATATAAATGTTGAGATGGAAATGTAAAAGTTTCTTCTTTATTAGAGAATTATTTAAATGTTTTTTTTAATATTCATTGATTTCTAGAAAATCAAATATATGAAAAATAATTTAAAGGATATGGTTTCTTACAATAGTGATGAAACTATCTATAAAATTCCTATTATATTTGACACTCATTGTAATATTTTTTATAATATGTTAAAAAAATCTTCATTCACTATAGTAATTGAGAATATAAAAGAGATTTTCTTCGAGAAGTGGATGGTAAAAGAAAATTCATGACCATTTCATATGAAAAGGGTTAAAACATGTAATGATGAATTATATATATCATTTAAGAAGAATAAATAATAGAATAAACTTGATGATTTTAGTTTTAGGCTAGAAAATTATGAATTCTTTCTTAATATAAAAAAGTATAGAAACCTTCTAGATATTAAAACAAGATGAGAAAATATTGAAAAGATAATAAATTCAATTTAACTAAATATTTTTTAAAGGGATTTGTGTGGTTTAATTCCAGAACTAAAGTTGTAACTTTTTTAGAGCATCAAATGTCCATTTATCCTCACCTAGTTGTTCAACCAAGAAATTATTGTATCATTCAATCAGAAGGATAACCAATTCATGTTATAGTACAATATCTTTTCACTAAAAAATAAAATGGAGAATCTATAGTGGTTGAATAACTTCAATCATATGGTCTTCAATAAAATTTTGAAAATTTTTATAATGAAAAAGAAGGTGATAAAATTGATAAAGAAATAAAAAACAAGATGAAATTAGATAGAGTTCAGTTGAGACATTTCTTCACGCTCAACACAATATGATAAAGAAAATGATATACATGAATGGTATAAATAAATATTTATGAAGGAATAAGTTTAAAAGTCTATAAAAAAAATGAGAAAAAAATAATATAATGAATAAGATGAAGTATTGTAATTTTCTGATGAACAGAATTTTGTAATAAAAGAAGAAGGTGTAACTTCTAAACCTCATGCACTATCTATTCCAAATGTTTTTTTCATTATACTCTTTAATTCTTCCCCCTATACAAGGGATCAGTAATTAGTAATGATTTTAATTTATTTCAATAAATTAATAAATAATCATTATTATTCACTAAACATATTAGTATATATTCAATATAAATTTATGTATATTCAAGTGAATATCATTTTGTAAGAAAATTAAAAATTATAGAAAAATTTATATCATGCAATAATACAAAATATTGAATACATCAAATATTTAAAATTAAAATAGAAAGTAATGTTATGATAATTGAAATAAGATATTAGATCGATCAATCACATTGATGGAGATATAAAGATTTATGATGATCATATTGAAATAATTATAAAATAAAAAAATATATTCCAAATTATTTAATGGATAATAGCTCATATGATTACAAAAGCACAAATACTATTTATACTCTAAAATATCTCACAATGTCTCACGTTGATGAAATTTTAGATTAGGGAAAAAATATACATTTCCAGCAATATGTACTATGTAAGATGAAAAATTGGACTAATAAGATGTTACTTATTTAAAGGAATTTAGGAAGATAAAATCTATCATTTTTGAGCCATTGAAATACTAAGATGTTTAAAACAGGTAAAGGTTGTTTTCAAGAATCATTCGAAGAGAGAATTATTATTTCAACGAACTCTTATATGATTTAAACTATTAAAACGTATTTATTTACTATATTTGGATTAATTTTCTTCAAAATATTTTTGTATTGATATATTATTTAATATCAATTGATGAATTTTATTTGTTAATATTTTTGTGGGATTTATTTCAATTATATAAACAATTTTTTGTATTTCCCCTAAAATTTTAGGACCATAAGGATATTTTCTGATTAATCATGTGCCCCAACCACCACAACAACCATCCCAAAAACCCATTCCACCTATAGGAAAACTATAATTTCAACCATCTCCACAAATACCTTCTTTGCTATTAATAACTCTGCAGTCATGTTTGAAAAATATACTCTCGTACTTTTTTCAAAAGACAGATCAATAGACGACCATCGAAGAGAAGAAAATGCAGAACCTAAGAGAATCACTCTATAATATTGAGCATCAAATGGGACAGATTTCAAAGACCTTGTCATAGATATTTTCAAGAGATCTACCTGGTAATACATAGACATACCCAAGGGAAGAGGAAAATGAACTGTTTTTGAAGAGATTGAATGTGATGGATTTTAATGAACATGTAGAGGAGAAGGAAGAAAAGTTGTGGAATCAAAAATGTATACAACAATCATATAAGTTGATGAAAATTCTATAGAAAATACTCAAGTGACAAAACAATACGTGCCACCTTCTAAAAAATCCAAAACAAGAGTGATACCTATGAAAGAAGTATATATTTCTCTATCACTCTATAACCCACATCATCATTTTCTATAATGACCAATATAAGGAATAATTAAAGGTAAATATAAGAAATATTTAGAGATGCTGAAGAAAGTTTACATAAATATTCTTTTTGCTGAGGAAATTCCCTAAATTCTTACCTATGCTAAATTTCTGAAGGAAATAATTTCTATCAACGGAATAATGGGGGACCTAGGATTCTAATAACATAATGAAGAGTGTTATACAATTTTTCACCATAAAATACTAATTAAAATGAGTTATAATAGTCATTTCACAATCCCATGCATAATAGGAAAACATAACTTTGGAAGGGACTTGTGTGATTTAAGAGCCAACATCAACCCCATGATGATGACTGTAATCCGAAAGATGGAATTAAAGAATATAAACCCACTTGAGTAGCACTCCAATTGGATAGATGGTCAGAAAAATATCTTTGAGTAATTTTTGAAGATGACTTAGTCAAAGCTGACAAGTTCATTTATCCAATATTTATCATTGTTTTAGACATGGAATAGAATATAGACATTTCAATAATCTTTGGCTGACCATTATTGTCCCCTCAGAAGTCATTGATTGATGTTAATCAAATAAAACTCATATTATTTGTAGGTGAAGGACAAGTCATGTTTGACCAAGAAAAAAATCATAAAAAATATATGAATTTTTTAATTTCAATCTATATTTCTTACATATTAAGGATATAGATATATAATAGTTTAAGAAGAGAGTAATAAAATTATCCCTACTGAGGATGAGGAATATGAATTGGAGGAAGAAAAATAAATAGAAACTCTTAGAATTGATATTATGCCTCCTTTCATACCCTTATTAATTTAGCCACAAAAATTGGAAGTGAAACCCCTCCCTAGTAAACTCAAGTATTACTTTCTAGAAACTACTACTGCACTGCTAGTTATATTTAAATCTAAACTACATAATTTTGAAGAGGAATACTGATTGATGCCTTAAAAATTCATAATAAATCTATATTATGGGTGTGAATGATATAAAAACGACCAATACTACTTTATTCATCCATGATATTCTACTAGAAGAAGGTGAAATCCCAAAATTTCAACCAATAATATGTATTAACCTACTAATAAAGGAAGATGTTACAAAATTTATACTGAATCTTTTGGATTCTAGAATAATATTTTTAAACTCTGATAGAGAGTGTGTGAGCCTGCTCTATGTAGTTAAAAATAGGGATGACCTCATAGTGTAAAATAGTAATGAAGATGAATTGATATCAACTCATACCATCACCAGATGTGGTATATGATCGAATTAAATAAATTAAGATAACCTGAAAAGAAAATTTCCCCATTCCATTCATGGGTAAATATTAGGACAAAATATTCTGACATGAATTCTACTATTTCTTGGATGGATATTCAGGATACAATCAGATTGTTGTCGACCCATATGATTATTCTAAAACAGCATTTACATGCCCATTTGGTACCTTCTCATACAGGCGTATGTTGATTGGTATGTATAATATTCGAGTGACTTTTCATAGGATCATGACACATGTATTCCATGATAGTTTAAGATAATTCATAGAAATTTTCAAATACTACAATTTATTATCTGGAATATATTTTGAGTTATTACTAATAAATCTTGAGTTAGTCCTACAATTCCGTGAAGAGATGTTACGAGTTTTAAATTAGGAAAAATTACACTTTAGGGTTCAAGGATGCATATTCCATCGATATAATATTTCTAGGGATGGCATGGATTTTGATCCCGTAATGATAAAAGAGATCAATGATTTACCAAAGCTGTCAACATTCAATGTAATAAAGGACATTCTATGGTATTCTAGATTCTATCAGTAATACATGAGAGATTTTGTGAAAGTTCTCTCCCTTTGACAGACCTATTTTAAAAAGAAACTCTATTTGAATTCACTAAATACTTTTGGTGGGCATTAAATACTTTAAGGAAAATATTGATAGCCACTCTTGATATTATTTCACTCGATTGGGAAAAATAAATTCAATTGATGTGTGATGCTAGTGACGTTGTTGTAGGTTCCATTTTTAAGTGCAGTGAGTCGATCGCTTATTCTTCCCAATATTATAGGAAAATTAAATACTAAATGAAGAACAAGAGAACAATAAAACCACATATAATGATCTATAAGTAGTTTTTTTCCTTATTATAAATTTTTCTTCTATCTAGTTTTATCAAAATTGATTGTGCACATCGATCAGGATTCCTTGAAATATTTGATGAATAGAAAGGATTCAAAGACAATAATATTATGGTGGATCCTATTATAATATAAATTTTACATTTTCACTAAATATATCAATGAAATATAAAATGTTATCACTAATCATCAATCCTGACTTCCACTACCCCTATTAAAATATGATGATGATCTCAACATTTATGTGGATATCCCAAATGAAACACTTTTCAGAATAAATACAATAGCACACCATTGGTTTTCTTCTTGGGATAATTATATCTTGTGGGATATATATACCTTGTCCTGTAATACATGCCAAGGAGAATATTATTAGCTCAATCTTAAAAAATTTATTGAGATGAACTATTCATTTTCAAGAGATGTGATTATGGTTTGTTATGTCCCTACATTACAGAGGAAGAAATCAAAATTGATTTATAAATATATCATTCACCACTAACTATAGGATATAATCGATTGGAACACATAGTGGGGAAAATTTTATAGAGTGTAGTTTTTTTCTAGTACACTACCAAGATGCAATATGTTTTTGTCAATATTTTCAGCAATTCCAACTAAGTGGAAACATTGGAAAAAGGTATCAAATTCCCCCAAACCCTATCATATAAGCCTAAATATTTGATGTATGAGGGAATGATTTCATTGGACCATTACTGAAATCTCATGGATAGTACTGTATCCTTTTTGGTGTTGACAATTTCTCTAAATTTTTTCAGGCATTGACTACATATCATGGAACACCAATGGTGGTCATCAATTTCTTAAATAAAAATGTGTTTTCATGATTCATATTCCATACACTAGTCATTAGTGATCAAGAATCACATTTCACAAATATTTTTGTCAAAATTGTTCTTACAAAATATGAGATTTGTAATAACATATGAACTCCTCACCACCCACAAACAAATGGGAAAGATGAATTCTAAAATACTGAAATCAAACAAATTACAGAAATGGATGTGGACACAAGTCAAAGGTATTGGAGTCTGAAATTAAATGATTCATTTTGGGTGTACCTCACTATGTATAAAAAAACCATTGGTACCACACCCTCAAAATTGATATGAGGATATCCAAGTCATTTTATAATATAACTAGAGCATCACTCATATCGGGAAACTAAAAATCTCAATCTAGTTCTTGAAAAAACAAGAGATGTCAAGATACTCCAAGTGGATAAATTAGAATAAATTAAAAATTATTCTTATGAAATACAATGATCTATAAATAAAAAACCATAAAATTTAATGACAAACACATTATGAGGTGAAAAGTTTCACATGGAATAATTTTTTATTTTTTTACTCAATTTTTATATTTTTCCATAGGAAGCTTAAATCCAGATGGTCTTGGGAATTTTAATTCATTTGGGTATATTCTTATGGGATGATCTAGATTTAGAAAGAAGGAGCACCCTCATTTATTGTTAATTCTCAAAGATTAAAAATCCTTCAAGAACCCTTCTAGGAAGGGATTTTCATTAGTATAAAAGTGATCTGATCATTAAGTCATCAAAATATCTATGTTGGAAGATGTTATCACTAGAAGGAAACCCAGGTTAGGTCACCCTATACTAGAATAGGTTTTAATAATATTAGGACATCTTAGTGCATGTCGGGAGAAAATGACTAGGGTCTAATCTAAATATGAGAAAAATCCAATTACACATTGTGTAACCTTGAATCATAGTGTGTATTTTCCTAGCCCAAAATTTCAATAAAATTAATAAATACACTACATGAAACCAACTTACACATCATGTATTTACACACTTTTTTTTTAAATCTGTGAACTTAGTATTGGTGACCCTACACCACTCTCCTCCATCGCCGCTCGAGCTCGTGCCCCACCCTCTTCCCTTACCACCATTCATCTCCCATTTCGAAGCCTCCCCATTCCTTATTCTGCTCTTTCTTCACTAAATTCACCCAACAATGCACCCAAAATGGCTCAAACCAAAACCGTTTGAATCCCTCCTGCAGATTCCACACTAGAGAAGTATGATTCTACACCCATAAAAAGAAGGGGAGGATATGTTCCCCCAAAACCTTAGACATTTTCTCCCTCAACCTCCACTTCCGTCATTGACCAAAGAATTGTCCCGAAGTATAACCCGTCTTACTTCAATGAGTCATATGATTATGTACACCATCATTTACACACTATCATCCATTTTTCATTACAAAAACCATACGTTCCACTTAACTAATTGTAAGAAAAGCCAATGCAGAACAACAATACCAACAATATATATTTCATATCCCTCTTTCATATGATCTATTAGGTCCTCCAGCACCTTGAGTGTGTACACATTTCATCAATTATTGAGGTTCATGAGGAAATGTGTTGGGAGAATCTTCTGTAGTTCCTTGCCACATTTGAGTATTCCATTGATAGCCTCTTCTTCAGACTAGGCGAATAACCTCATGATCTTTACTTCATGGATTTTGTTATAGGCCTCGTTATTTAAACTAATGATTTCTCCAAATTTTAGGTACTCCCATCCCTTTATCTTGATCTATAAAAGTTTTATTCAGAGAGGCTCTAGCAGATGATTTCCTCATATGCCCACAATGAGCATGATCCAAAGAACACAATGTCTACCTATCTCTGTGGCCAGACACTATACAGCCAACATAGGGCCTTATCACATGATTGATTTATAAGATAAGAGTCCCACAACAATATTATCCAGTGGGATGTCATAATCCAAGTTGCATACATGGCTATCCCTATGGTCAACATGGCCTCTCAGTACATATTTTATTATAGAGACAATACATAGAGAATGAGAGGCACATTGACTGGGGGATCATTCATCACTCACCTAGCCTGGCATCTTAATATTTTTTTTTCCACCTTTCCACTAAAATACCCTAGTCTAATGAAATCCATTTATTTCATTTTTCTTCTCCATATAGAGATACTTACGAGGGATAGAGTCCTCTACCGGTGGGCACCAATGGTAGTTGAGGATGCTAATGAGGTACCTGAGAATCTTGTTGCAGACCCATCCCCACCTATATAACTCACATCCACAGTAGATCATGTACCTTCCATTCCCTCACCTTACCCACACATATTCCTACAACCACCACCACCTACCCTACTAATCCTCCCACAAAGTCTTATCTAGAAGATCTATGGTCCATACACCTCAATATCCTAGATAATCGTTGATAAATATCCTAGAACCTCCATATTCACTTTGCCGAGTTCCCTCATTTTACTACACATTTATCAACACCATCCTACCAACTGACATCAGATCCACAAACCACCCATTTTACCCCTTCCTCATCGACCATACCTACCCGATGCACCACCATGGCTCTTTTACCATCAGATCTGAAAAACCATGCTTCCTGGTAGTAATATCTAGTAGAGCCTGCCCGGAGAGAAAATGGACTTGTCATCACCCCATCAATTAAGGTATCTTAAGTCCATATTGCTTCCACACCCACCACCACACTCTGAATCTATACCTCCTCACCACCAACCACTGAGACAGCTTTCAGCACCAGAGTACCACCTATTACAGCTGATCTGTCATCCCTATCATCTATTACAACCATTGACCAGGTAGGGAAGTTATAGCCACTGTAATACCCCAATATTTTTATAAGACGGATTTTTTTTTTGATCTCTTATATTGTGCACGAAACCAATATAATCATGTTCTATATGCAACACCATCTTAGCTTGTGATTAACACAACACTATGTTCGGCATATGTTACACACAATTTAAAGTACTTTTGACAGAATAAATTTCACAGAAGATAGAGTTTAAGAGAAAAACTAAAAATAATTATGATACCATAAAACATAGATATTATAATGGATGTAAAATTAGTATTAAATAAATTATTAAAATATTATTTACTCTTTGGTTAGAAATTAATTATAAACAAAAAGGACAAATTTTTCTAAAATAAAATGAAATGTTTTCCTGAAAAAAAAAGAAAGTAAGTGAGTTTATAAAATAATGAAATCAATCTTGATTTAATTTATTAAAATTATAATATATTAAATATAATTTTTAAAATACATCTTATATGTTTTCTATACATGGCTTCAGATCAAATTTAATTTTTCAGATAAAATAAGTGTTTTTTTTAGAAATGTAGATTTACCGCCTTTTGATGGTGCAACCATTTTAAATGTATATTTTCATAATATTATATATTCTATTTAAATAAATATATTATTATTTTTAATAAGGATATAAAAAATTATTCTGGATGAATTTTTATATTTTATGGATAATATAAAAATTTTGATGAATTCTAAAAAACCGTAAATTTTAATTGAAACCAAATGTTTTCATTAATATAATTAATATTGTTAAATTATTTAATTAAATGGTTTTAAATTATAAATATATTATATTTTTATCATTCAATATAACTTATTTCGTTGGCATTAATTGTAATATGAATTTTGATGTAAAAACATTTCAATCTTATGTAATGATTTAACTTTTTAAAACTGATTTTTCATTCTAACAACGAGATTATTTTTCAAATAATTACTGAACATACTATGTTTTGAATTTATAAAAATGTTTTCCCTTTTTTAATCAGTGGGTATAAATTATATTAATATAACTATTTGTCTTTTGAGGAATTACGAATAGTAAATTCAGCAATTTTGATTATTACGGAAAAATATTAAATTAAGAAATTATGGGAATCTATAATATTATAAAATTACAATAACATATTTCTTAATATTATTTTATGAGTTATTTTTCACCTAAAACATTCTTAGGTTGAAACGATACCCTTTGTAATACTTGGATGGGATTAGGACATTTAATATATTTTATTTTTATAAAAGTGAAATACATCTTAGTCAAATTCAATTAAATAAATCATTTTTAGTATAAGGTGATACACAAGTTAAATTCAATTATAAATATTCATTTAAAGATAGTTTTTTTATTTATTATGGATATTTATTTTAAATTTTATGGAATAAATAAATACCTTAAATAATTATATATTGATGATGCATAAATTATTTAATTGATGAAAAATCAATGAATTAATTTTTCTTAAAATAATAATTGCTATTAAAAGCCACCAAAAATAAAGAAATCTTATTTTTTAGTATATATTACTAATAGCCATCCATGGTTCGAGTTATTAACCATTTAAAGCCTCATACAATATATTATTACACTTATATTATTTTATTTAAGGTGATATTAGTGTTTTCACATTCCTATTTTAATTCATATACCATTTTTTATGTTAGATTTTCTAGGATATATACTTTGCTATAATAATTTTAATGAAATAAAGAGTATTTTTTAACATAATAGTATTTTATTTTTTATTTTACACAAAAAAAATAATTATATTAAATAATTTCACAAAACTGATGTATTAATTATATATTTAATGGAAATAGCAATCTAATGATATTAAAAATTTTGAAATAAATATAATTTTGGATTTTTAATATGTACAAAAAAAACTCTCTATGAACATTACCCATTATATATAATAAAATATTTTTTCAATGTTAACATCTTATCATTAAATTATTAAAAATCTATTAAATGAATAGTTTCAAAATGAACACTATTCATATTTTTTCAATATAATGTTTTATTATATTATTTAGAAATAAAAACTTATTTTAAAAAATATAAAATAATTATGGTTTACTTTAAAAGGAACTATATTTTTCATTTATGGTCTAATAGACATAAAATAATTAAAAATTACACTGTTATAATATTGAACATGTTGTAACCATAGTAAAAATTAAAAGTGAATAAATAAGGGTAAAACGAAATGATAATGTTTAAAATGAAATAAAAACATGTCTAAAATTTCTTTTTTCTGATATAACAAACTTATATAGTTTCATATTATAAATTAATACATACTAGTTGTTTTTGTATGGGTATTGATTTTATAAAAAATTACTATTTTTTGAGATTCCAAAGGAGACCCTCACCTCAATTATAAAAGGGAACCTCCTCCCTCATTTCATAATAACTCATTGAGCTTTAAAATTCTTCCATCCCCTTCCAATTTCACTAATAAACATCTTTATTCACATTATATAGGTTCTTTTCATCTCTAAAGACTACCTCTAGTGCCATTAAGAGGAGATCCAGAGGGTGATCGTTGATGAAGCAGTAATCTCCTCTATGGATTCTTTCCAAATTTTTTCTTATTCTATATCCACATAATTTTTTTTGTTTCTATTATTAAGTTATATATAAAGTATCACCTATATAATGATATGTTATAAATGTTATGTAATATCCATATTCAAAATTATATCTATCCTAGGAAAAACAAAATCACCAAATGTGCATACGTACGACTTGACGTATCAACATCATAGTTTAATCTTTTTTTCACCACCACTTTAATTGGATGGGAATAATAATGGAAATAAAAATTACATATGATTATTATAAAATTATATTTATTAAAAAATAATATATATTCTATACACATCCAAACCATTGAATAATTAATCCAATTATATCATCGCTCTTGTGTACGTACAACCCGTCGTCTGCACGATTCTATAAGATTCATTCAACCAGATATCCATTAAAGAATGACTTTATAGCTGTTTAGAATAAATAAATATGATATATATTATATCAATATCATTTTTTAAATTAAATAACTATAACCTATGTTTAATAATAAGAACTTATTAGAAAAACATGCGTAAGAAAATGAAACTATTTATATCTGAAATAATGAGTAATAATGATATAATAATAATAACTCTATGATAATATGATCATATATGATATCAAAAAAAATTGTTTCATTAATTACACTATTAAATTATTTTAATCATTATATAGGTATTTCAAATACATTCAAAGGATATCAAACCTAACGCAAGCGATAATTTCACAATCTCATTATTATATGAGATTGTTTTTATATAAGTGTATACTATGTGTATTTATCATCCATATATATGTCTTATAAATCTTAATCCCAAAATATTATTTATATCCCTCTATAATTGTTTAAACTAAATTTTTACCAATCAACGATTTTTTATTAAATATTATGAAATAAATATTTCGGTATTTTTTGATATGAGATAATTTTTGACAAATCCGACTAAAGTATAAGAAGAATGTTATTTTTTTACTTTTATGTCATGATATGTCTTTAAGTTTTCATAACACCGTACATCCATCAGTATTATATTAAAATATTTATATTTTATTTTCATAGAAATTATTATCATTTAAAATTGTTTGGAATTTTGAGAAAATAAATAATGGAAGATGAATTGATAATTTCATCAAGAATTAATTTCACGAGTTCAATAAAATTTTCATTCCATATATAATGGAATTATTTAATAGGGTTATGTTTCATGTATACTATCTCTAATATTCTTGAGGTTTTCTTTTTTTATGTAGTTCTACTTATGAAAACCATTAATTATGTGGATTATGTTTTGATGGAATGATTTATAAGAACACCATTTTATTCATTGGTCTATGATATGATGAATTATTTATGTTTTTATGGAACATAAAATAATAGTTTTATTATGAGATGGGTGGGACCTATATCTCCCTATAATTCATTGGTTAAAGATTTATTTCTCATGAGATAAATAGGATGAGAATGAAAAGTTAATCTGGATCAGTAGTATAGGGATTGAATGAGGAGTGAACCAGGTTCAGTAATAGCAGTTGTCTGTTATAATGGTCTTAGAAGTGAGCCTTGACTGATATGAAATGATTTTCTATGCTTACGTGCATTCCAAAAAAATCTTTTCTTATGTTATTACATTTTTAATAATGTATATTAATTATTATAAACTTTTATGATTTATACCATGGCATGATATCATGATAATTTTTATACATGATAAGTTTTTAGAATTTTTTTTTATTTTTTCTTATGATTATTATATGATTGATATCTCCCTTGATTACCCTTATTGATCATCTGATCTCACCATTTCATATGTTTCGTTTCCCCAGGTTGTGAAGAATGGTATTAAGTAAGATATTTCAGAAATGGGTCTAGTTTTGATGGAATAAGTGGGAGAAAATATATATTACTTATGAACTAGTTGTTTATGTTTTCTTGTTTTTAAATACACTATACCTATATAGTTAATTCATGGATCTATTATACTTGGTAAAGGACATCCTTAAATTTTGATGTAATGTATATTTGGGAATCAATGAGCCTCTATAATGCATTATCTGGCACATATAAGTACCCTCAGAACATTTCTTACAAAATTAGGATGTGTAAACAGCTCATGAGAGTCCACACAGAAATCACTCATACTAGGTGGGAATGCAACATAGTAGCTGACATCATGGTATCCACAGCTTATTCATACCAAAGAATATCTCACTTCCTTTACATGGGTTTCATTCCCACTGAGGGAATCAATTTCATTATTAATGAGGATTTGGTCCATAACTACTCTAAACACCCTTGATTCATGTTTTTTTATATGTATTACCTTCGAAAAAATCAATAAAAATGTTAATATTTAGATAGTATATGTGTAAAATGTGTTGGTCTTTATATTTGGTATCATAGGAAAAGTATAATTAACCTTTGGAAACTTTGATGAGGATACTTTTTTGAGATATCTAGAAATACTTCTAAGGAAATGTTTATAAATGACCCTAAGGATTAGTAAAAGTATATGATATAATCCATGAATGTTGGTAATGGTCATGGTTAAGCATGGATTAAACCTAAGATGTTAGATATTGAAATTTCTTCCCCATGACTGTATTGTTTTCCTAATATGATTTTTCCTATCACACTATTCTTTTTTTGGGTTTTAGACCATGGTTTGAACCCAAAGGAACCATGTTAATGATGAATGAAATGGGACATGAAATGATCGTCCTCCTGGAAAAACAAATGTTATTGGAGCAGGATTGAAAAATCTTATCCCTACAATTATTCAAGATATGTATCATTCAGGACTTCCAAATAAACCTAGATGGGAACATAAATCTGTGAGTCCTTCATGAAGTAACACCCACAATAATTCAGTGGGTCATATTATCCACTTCTAGTTGAAAAATATATCAGTACCACTGAAAATATATTTTTTTCCATCATTTTTTAGAAAATGAAAAATTCGCTTTGGCTATTTATCATTTAGATTTTGAGGAAGACTTGTGGTGGACTCTAATAAACAATACATGGTAGTAAGATGAAATTAAATCCAAGGAATTAAGTGACTTCAGGAACATATTCTTCAATATGTACATCACTCATAATCTTCATATGAATATGTAAAATGAGTTCATTCATATTAAGAAAAACGATGATGAATATGTTATTAAATATGAGGCAAATTTTACATTACAATCAAGGTACACTTCAGAATTGTCCTCCGGCCTGAAAGAAAAGTTGATAGGTTCATCAGTATCTTAAAGGCAAGTTTTCATAGGGAGTTATCCATAATATACTTTAGTAACTATTATTATATTGTTTTTTAATCAACGTAGAAATAGATGTTGGGGTTACATATCAATATCATGTTTTTGAAAAGAAACTAAAGAAGGAGATCAAGGGAAAATCTCAAAATAATGGTGAAAAAAGATTAATATTTCCTTTTGCTCAAAGTATGGAAAGAATCATTGTAACACCCCAGGTAAATAAAGAATATGACATCTTTATATCTATCCATATTTTTGAATCAAATATTAATATTACTTTAAAGGGTATTTTATGCTCGATGGTATACCCAGTACGCATCAACGAGTTTCTTAGGAATCTTACGTTGCACTCTAATAGTAAAATAATATTATTTTAAATTGTAGTTAACGCCTAGCCGTTGTAATGGCGGGAATGAACAGAACTAACTAAAAAATGATTATATATGTTTGTCAAATATTTTTAGTTTTTACAATAAATGTTAGAGGATTAAAAATGCGAATGAATCCAATTTTAAACGTAAACATTCTAATATTCTTTAAATGGTCGATTAACTGCCTTTTGATGGCAAACCTCTTTTAAATCCACTTTTTGAAAATTTTATGTGTTATATTTGACAAAATAATATTCTTATTTAGAATCAGGACATCAAAATTTACTTTGTGTAAATTTTTGGTATTTTTCTGAAAAAGTTCAATTTTTAATGAATAGTGAAAAATGTTGTAATTTAATTCAAAAAATATTTTTAATCTAATTTATTTATATGATTAGATTATCTTTTGAATTGGTTTCAAAGTGAAACTAGAATATATTTTTACCATTTAATCCAATAGTGGTCGTTGGAATTTATTTCACTTTGAAATCGGACTTAAACTAGTGTCAATCTTTTAATACTTTTTGTTTCAAAAAAACACGCTATTTGAATTGGCAGCGGGAATTAATTATTAAATTAATTAATTCAACTTATATGTTTTGAATTTTTTAAAATGGACATCATTTTTTAATTTGGAATATCAAATATAGCTTAGGGTAAATTTTTGGTAATTTTCTAAAAAACTTCAATTTTTGATGAATAGTGAAACCACTAAGTGGTACTTATAAAAACTGATTTTCCGTTTAAATGAAATTTTTCCACCTTTGTGTTTTGAATTTCAAAAATCCTACATACATGGTTGTCATTCAGAAGTAAAATGTGGTTCAATGGGATTAAAATAATTTTTTGGTGAATAGTAACTTATTAAGTATTTAATCGCGATTAGAGGTAATTAGTGTAGTTTAAGGTAAGAATAATGTTTTAATAAAATGAAATGACCTAGACACATGTCATACCCTAATTGGATGTGTCATGGCCGACCAAGACAATCCATGGGTAAACTTGGGGACCACATGGAGCCACTTTGGTAGGAAAATGACATAAATACCTTTTTATTTAATGATAAATTAAAAATGACACAAACATGAGATGTTTTACTAAAAAAAAATTACATGGGGTTATACATGTCATAATTTTGACTATAATATTCATTGGAAAGCTAAAAAGATTTACTACATCATAGTAGTTTTTTAATAATTTTTATACATTAAATAAATTAAATTTTTTATGACATCATGATGATGCAGCGATGACCTCATTATTTAACGATTTAAATAAAATGGAAAGATAATGTAATATATAATACATAAACATGTCCAAAACCTATTGTATGGGTGGATTTCTAACCCTTATCACCTTATCCACTAATTATATCAATGTGGGACCTTTTAAATCTGAAAATCATTTTCAAATAAAGTAACATTTTCTTACTTTCCAAGAGTGTCCCTCCTCTCCTATTATAAAAGGCCCCCACCTCTACCTCCTTACCCGCACATCCAAAGCATTTGGCTCGGCCAAACCCTGCCCATTTCATCTCTCCACATCCCTCTATAACTCCTTGAAGACTCACATTGGGCATAATTCTTTCCAAGGAAGCCTTTGAGCTCAAATCAAAGGAAGTTACCCGATTTTAAGGCAATGTCTTCGCATGAGTCCTTTTGTTTTATATTGCTTCTCCAACCCCCTAAAATCTTTTTATTCATTTATATTGTAACAAATACATTATTTTAAATATACTAGGATGATTTTATAAGAATTATTCGAGCTACACTTTCACACACCTACATCTAATGGTTAAAGAACATACAGTTTCCGTGGATGGCGAATTTCTGCCTCCCGAAACGATGATTGTTCAACATTCTTCTAACACCTTAAAAGGTGGACATTAAGATGACAATATATTTATATATGATATATAATATCTTTATGTTTTACTTAAGCTTATGTATTTTTCATTTATGTCATACATTTATGGTTTCCATTATGGGTAAACGCGATATCTTCATTTAAGGAAGTGCGGACTACCGCCCCCTCAAAGTGATTTGATTCGTTAATACCATATGTGGTACGTATAAAGTATATATTTAATGATATTATATATGATACCATACTGAAATTAAAATACTATTATGTATCATTATGTTTTAATTCCATTAAATATAAAATAGAAATGGATGTAGCGTTCAAGCGTATGTACGGCTTACCGTCTCCATGAACGGTGCATTTCATTTCTTAACTCTAAATGTTATGTAATATTATAAATGAATGAATATACTGGATATATATGATATAAATGATATATACATCATGAATACAATTCTGGATATAATGAACCTTTGACCACATGAACAACATGTAATTGTAAGAAGCCCACTTTCGACTTAAGAACCAAATATCGAGAAACAAACATTATTAACTTAAATGATTACATAATGTTTATGACATGGTAATAAGTGATGTAAAAGTAATAATTAACTTGAAAAAGATTCTTAAGGAAGTAGAAATTAAATCAAGTTTATTATTCTGGAATATAAAGAAACAAACAAAACAATTTGGACTTGAGGTAAGGGATCCTACTCCTCTCTTTCTTTTTAACTACACTCTTTTATGTCATTCTTTTTAAGATCATATTTGTATGATGGGGGATGTAATTTTATATTCCTCTTGCTGTAAAATTCATGTTAATATGATGAGAGACCCTATTTGATCTCATCAATCCATTTTTGTATGTTTTAAGTGGAGCCGTTAGGCTGCCGAGTTTTCGTAAGGGATTTTTCATCTCACTTTTATTCCCATGGGATTTATGCTACATTTTCCACAATATCCATTGAGTGGTGTATGTAATGCCCATTATTTTACTCATTGTGTAATATAATTTCATTTATTAGTATTTACATCAATGTTGTATTGACCTTCTTTCATGGGGTGCATGTCTCGAAAGATACCCATGTCGCTAAGGGAACCTTTCACCCTCCTATTTTTAAAAGACTTATTTTGTTATGTCTTTTAATTAACATAATATTATGTTGGTATATATTCTTATATATCCTTATTGATGTAAAATTTTATGTACAAGTGATGAGGTAACCTTTTTATCTCTCATCAACTCTTTTTCTGATGTGACGTCGTTAGGTAGTCTAATTTTTGCAAGGGAACTTCTTAAACCAATTTCGATTCTTTGGGATAAACTTGTGCACCTTGAATATGTCATTCTATGATTATGTGTGAATGACCTATGATTGTTTTACACTTCATTTACACTTATATTTTGTGTATTCGTATTTTTCACACATAATTATATAATTTATTTATCCTTAATCTAAGGATACTGACTTTGTAAGGGACTTCATCTCAATCTCCTTTCATTGAGGCATATTTCATTTTATACACAACTTTCTTTTATACAGTGTATAAAACCCTTTGACTTTTACTTTTATTCAAAAGGAATCTTTTTATACGAAGCATTTTACTAAACGACAAAATGGAATGTTTTTGTCGTATGTATGTGGCGACAATGACTTCTCCGCCACTGCGAGTATTATTTGGTCTTTGTCTTCCTCAACAAGCCGTAATGTTTTTAAAATAAAATAAATACCATATAATCTTTTATGTATTTTGGTATTGAAAACTGTTTTGATAAAGGATTCAATTATGTCAATAAATTTAAATGATATATTGTGATTGAAATGTGGAAATGTTATCATTCCTTTATATTGGTTTTATGTTTTATGATTTTATATTGGTACTTGGACATTTGATGGGTGGTTACGTGATAAACCATATGACGGGTGGTTACGTTATAACCTCCAATGAATTGTGTATGGAAGTTGGCCGTATGGCTATTCCATTAAGTATGTATGGAAGTTGGTCGTATGGCTATTCCATTAAGTGATATGTGTGGAAGTCGACCGTATGGTTATTCCACTTAAGTATGTTTATCTCCCAAGATACCTTTATATGTTATGTGATCATTTTATGGGTTTTATGGTAATATTTTGGTTACAAAAGGGTAAGTAATGATCTTTTATTCGGTAAAGAGTTTTTACTACTTCATAAAGGTGAAAAATATTACTTTGATAAAGTATACATGGTTCACTTTTCGTTTTGATAAACTAACAGTTTTCATTCATTGTGTATCCCTTACTGAGCTCTTTATGCTCACCCCAAGGTTTTTTAAATGTTTTTCACAGGACCTTATGTGGAATAGTGTCAAGGATGGGATCAAAGGAAAGTCATGCTACATAAAACTTGGGACTAGACATGTTTCTTTTTTGAAGTATTTTTTATACTATGGAAACTTAGTAGAAGTGTCTACTTTGTAATCTTTTGCGATGTAGTAGTTATCTTCTAATTCTCTAAAACTCTAAAACTGAAAATATCCTCAATGTGAATTATTCATTTAATTCAATATTAAGAGATGTTTAAGGCTGTGGCCTTATAGTGGATATCAGAGGTCGGTTTAGACAACTTTAGGGATTATGAGTTTTTGTTAGACACATGATTAGTCCCTATATCTATTATTTTAGTTAAATCCTTATTTAATAACATTTTTTTTCAGGAAAAGTAAAGTCTGTTACGAATGGAAGGAGAAGTATCTCAAATTACATTCCTATCTCTTCCTGATGACATGATTTCAATAATTATTGCAAAGTCATGTTTGGATGATTGTGAAACTTTTTCTAGCATACAACTCACTTGCAAGCAGTTGTTTGAGATATCAAACACCTCCTCTATACCTCGTTATCATCGTGGATCATGGGTTATTTTTATAAAAATACTATTTTCACAATATTCTCATATTTTCAAGAAAGGTAAATATTATCAAGGTATTTTCAAATATTTTACCTTATCGCAAGAATTTGAAGCATATTATGATTTTAAAGATAGTGCTGAGGAAGGAGACCTTTGTGCAACCTATTTATATTTTCTTTTAAAATATTCTCACAGCACATAATTATGGTATTTCAAAAGGACCAATAATATAAAGCTTCAACTCAATTTTGGTTCAACAATTTTATAGAAATCATGTTTTATCAGATGTTTTGGAATTAGACGTCATACATGATTATTTTCCAAAACTGTTTTTCTGTGAACACTCATATGACCCATGTTGTACGAGGTGTATTTGGATGGAGGAAGCAAATGATTTTGAAGGATCTCTAAATCATTTTTGTAATGCATGGGACTTCTACCTACGTGAACAAGATGACGATGAAACTGAGCGGACGCCATGATCAAGGTATGATGTTATTCATTTTGGGAATCGTTTTGTTTTGGTGAAATAAGACGTCAATAATTAAGATGTTGAGATCATAACGAATTTTGATGAAAATGAGAGGTATAAGGAAAATATTTATGGTAAAACATGTAGGGTTATTTATGTAGTTTTGGAAAAAGGACAACACGTAGACCGTGTGACAACCCGTCGCGTCGGACAAAGCTGTGGGAGTTGAACCCACAACCAAAGTGCGACTGGTATTTATCGCATACCACTGGACTACGTGAAGTCCCTGGTTAGTTTGACTGATTATTTTTAGTTAGAATATTTTATGAATTAAGAGTAAGTTGATTTTGGGTTATCTATATAAATTTATTAACCTATCATGGAGGATATGTGATTAGGTTAATTACTTTTCAATACGAGACATTAAGAGCAACTGATGTTGTTTGGAGATAAATGTTACGATTTAACTTGGAATACTATGTGACTAAATCCTTCAAATATTTGGGTTTCAATCTTAGTTTGGTTTACATTGAATAATTTTATGGACAAATTCTTTATCGAATGGTCCTCGTTGAAAATTGGGTTTTTTTGGACAAATTTTGGAGATTAAGAATAGATTTTCTTTTTATAAAGGGTTATCCTTTTCTGGATTATCTGATCTTGTACTAACCTTTTTGGTTTTGGTTTTGGTTAAAGTCTAAATACATAGGAGGTATATAGTTCTTCTTTTTGGATTAGGTGATTCTCTAGAAGTTGATTATAGTACTCTTAATGTGAACAAGTCTTCTTAAATACTCGTCTTTTAGAGAAAATATGAGTATGTGTAAGGAATCTAATAAAATTTGAAAGTCAACATGATAAGTGATTATGTTTCCTTATGAATAAATTCCTCAATAAAAAGTAACATAAAACAAAAATGTTTTCTATTAACTTTTACTACTGGGGAATCAAATACCGTTTAACCCATCATAAGTTTGTGATTTTCTTATGGTTAAGTTTCTCCTAAACATGTTTTCTATCACTCTCCATCAGAACATGACCCTATATTTTCTCCTCCATGTCCATGTTTTCCTACATGGAATCCCAATATGGGTTAACTCAGGTGACCTTTGTACTTATCATTCATTATTTTAAAGTGATTGTTTTATCGACTCTTGTTCCGATGTGGGACTTTGAAGGATGTTTCCAAGCCCAATTTTAAAACTGCGAGGACACAATTCTCAAAAGGGGAAGGATGTAACACCCCAGGTAAATAAAGAATATGACATCTTTATATTTATCAATATTTCTGAATCAAATATTAATATTACATTAAAGGTGATGCTATGCTCGATGGCGTACCCAATATGGAACAACTAGTTTCTTAGGAATCTTACGTTGCACTCTAATAGTAAAATAATATTATTTTAAACGGTAGTTAACGCCTAGCCATTGTAATGGTGGGAATGAACAGAACTAACTACAAAATGATTATATATGTTTGTCAAATATTTTTACTTTTTACAATAAATGTTAGAGGATTAAAAATGTTAATGAATCCAATTTTAAACATAAACATTCTATTATTCTTTAAAAGGTCGATTAACCGCCTTTTGATGGAGAACCTCTTTTAAATCCACTTTTTGAAAATTTTATGTGTTATATTTGAAAAAATAATATTCTTCTTTAGAATCGGGACATCAAAATTTACATTGTGTAAATTTTTGGTATTAATCCAAAAAAGTTCAATTTTTAATGAATAGTGAAAAATGTTGTAATTTAATTCAAAAACTCTTTTTAATCTAATTTATTTATATGATTAGATTATCTTTTGAATTGGTTTTAATGTGAAACTAGAATATATTTTTAACATTTAATCCAATAGTGGTCGTTGGAATTAATTTCACTTTGAAATCGGACTTAAACTAGTGTCAATCTTTTGATACTTTTTGTTTCATAAAAACACACTATTTGTTTTGAGAGAGGTAATTAATTATTAAATTATTTAATGCAACTTACATGTTTTGAATTTTTTAAAATGGAAATCATTTTTGAATTCGGAATATCAAATATAGCTTAGGGTGAATTTTTGGTAATTTTCTGAAAAACATCAATTTTTGATGAATAGTGAAACCACTAAGTGGTACTTATAAAAACTGATTTTCCATTTAAATGAAATTTTTCCACCTTTGTGTTTTGAATTTCAAAAATCCGACATACATGGTTTTCATTAATAAGTAAAATGTGGTTCAATGGGATTAAAATAATTTTTTGTTGAATAGTAACTTATTAAGTTTTTAATCGTGATTAGAGGTAATTAGTGTAGTTTAAGGTAAGAATAATGTTTTAATAAAATGAAATGACCTAGACACATATCCTACCCTCATTTTATGTGTCATGGCCGACCAAGAAAATCCATGGGTCAACTTGGGGAGCCCATGGAGCCACTTTGGTTGGAAAATTACATAAATACCTTTTTATTTAATGATAAAGTAAAAATGACACAAACATAAGATGTTTTACTAAAAAAATTTACATGGGGTTATACAAGTATGATTTTTGACTATAAATATTAATTGGAAATCTAAAAATATTTCCTACATCATAGTATTTTCTTTATAATTTTTAGACATTAAATAAATTAAATTATTTATGACATAATGATGATGCAGCGATAACCTCATTATTTAACGATTTAATTAAATTGGAAAGATAATGTAATATCTAAGACCTACACATGTCCCAAAACTATTTGATGGGTGGATTTAGAACCCTTATCACATTATCCACCAATTATATCAATGTGGGACCTTTTAAATCTGAATCTCATCTTCAAATAAAGTAACATTTTCTTACTTTCCAAGAGTGCCCCTCCTCTTCTCTTATAAAAGGCCTCCACCTCTACCTCCTTACCCACACTTCCAAAGCCTTTGGCTCGGCCAACCCCTGCCCATTTCATCTCTCCACATCCCTCTATAATTCCTTGAAGCCTCACTTTGGGCAGAATCCTTTCCAAGGAAGCCTTTGAGCTCAAATCAAAGGAATTTACCCGATTTTAAGGTAATGTCTTTGCTTGAGTCCTTTTGTTTTATATTGCTTCTCCAACCCCATAAACTCTTTTTATTCATTTATTTTGTAACAAATACAGTATATTAAATAATCTAGGATTATTTTATAAGAAGGATTCGAGCTACACTTACACAAACATACATCTAATTGTTAAAGAACATACTGTTTCTGTGAATGGTGAATTTCTGCCTCCCGAAACGATGATTGTTCAACATTCTTCTAACACCTTCAAAGGTGGCCATTAAGATGACAATATAAGTATATATGATATCTAATATATTTATTTTTTACTTAAGCTTATGTATTTTCATTTATGTCATACCTTTATGGTTTCCATTATGGGTAAACGCGATATCTTCATTTAAGGAATTGCGGACTACCGCCCCCTCAAAGTGATTTGATTCGTTAATACCATATTTGGTACGTATAATGGATATATTTAATGATATTATATATGATACCATACTGGAAATAAAATACTATTATGTATAATTATGTTTTAATTCCATTAAATATGAAATAGAAATGGAAGTAGCGTTCATGCGTACGTACGGCTTACCGTCTCCATGAACGGTGCATTTCATTTCTTAACTCTAAATGTTATGTAATATTATAAATGCATGAATATACTGGATATATATGATATAAATGATATTTACATCATGAATAAAATTTTGGATATAATGAACCTTTGACCACATGAATAACATGTAATTGTAAGAAGTCCACTTTCGACTTAAGAACCAAATATCCACAAAACAAACATTATTAACTTAAATGATTACATAATGTTTATGACATGGAAATAAGTGATTTAAAAGGAATAATTAACTTGAAAAAGGTTCTTAGGGAAGTATAAATTAACTCAGGTTTATTATTCAGGAATATAATGAATCGAACAAGACAAGGTGGACTTGAGGTAAGGGATCTTACTCCTCTCTTTCTTTTTAAGTGCACTATGTCATTCCTTTTAAGATCATCTTAATTATGTTGGGGGATGTTATTTTATATTCCTCTTTCTGTAAACTTCATGTTAATATGATTAGAGACCCTATTTTATCTCATCAATCCATTTTTTTATGTTCTAAGTGGCGCCATTAGGCTGCCGAGTTTTCGTAAGGTATTTTTCATCTCACTTTTATTCTTGTGGGATTTATGCTACATTTGCCACAATTTCCTTTGAGTGGTGTATTTACTGCCCATTATTTTACTCATTGTGTAATATAATTTCATTTATGAGTATTTACATCAATGTTGTATTGACCTTATTTCACAGGGGGCATGTCTCGAAAGATACCCATGTTAGTAAGGGAACCCTTCACCCTCCTCTTTTTAAAAGACTTATTTTGTTATGTATTTTAATTCACATAATATTATGATGGGATATGTTCTTCAATATCCTTATTAATGTAAATTTTATGTCCAAGTGATGAGATACCCTTTTTATCTCTCATCAACTCTTTTTCTGAAGTGACGCCATTAGGCTTTCTAATTTTTGCAAGGGAACTTCTTAACCCAATTTCGATTCTTTGGGATAAACTTGTACACCTTGAATATGTCATTCTATTATTATGTGTGAATGACCTCTGATTGTTTTACACTTAATATCCACTTATATTTTGTGTATTCATATTTGTCACACATAATCATATAACTGATTTATCCTTAATCTAAGGATACCGACTTTGTAAGGGACTTCGTCTCAATCTCATTTCATTGAGGCATATTTCCTTTTATACAGAACTTTATTTTATACGGTGTATAAAACCCTTTGACTTTTATTTTTATTCAAAAGTAATTTTTTATACTAAGAATTTTAATAAATGACAAAAGGGAATGTTTTTGTCGTACGTATGCGGTGACAATGACTTCTCCGTCGCCACGAGTATTATCTGGTCTTTGGATTCCTCAACAAGCCATAATGTTTTTAAAATAAAATAAATACTATATACTCTTTTATGTATTTTGGTATTGAAAATGGTTTTGATAAAGGATTCTATTATGTCAATATATTTAAATGATATATTGTGATTGAAATGTGGAAATGTTATCATTCCTTTATATTGGTTTTATGTTTTATGATTTTATATTGGTACTTGGACATTTGACAAGTGGTTACGTGATAAACCATTTGACGGGTGGTGCCGTGAATACCAGGATGGGTGGTTATGTTATAACTTCCAATGCATTGGGTATGGAAGTCGGCCATATGGATATTCCATTAAGTATGTATGGAAGTGGACCTTATGGCTATTACATTAAGTGATATGTGTGGAAGTCGACCGTATGGTTATTCCACTTAAGTATGTTTATGTCCCAAGTTACCTATATATGTTATGTGATCATTTTATGGGTTTTATGGTAATATTTTGGTTACAAAAGGGTAAGTAATGATCTTTTATTCGGTGAAGAGTTTTTACTACTTTATAAAGGTGAAAAGTATTACTTTGATAAAGTATACATGGTTTACTTGTTGTTTTGATAAACTAAAAGTTTTTATTCTTTGTTTATCCCTTACTGAGCTCTTTATGCTCACCCCAAGTTTTTTTTGAAATGTTTTTCACATGACCTAATGTGGAATAGGGTCAAGGATGGGATCAAAGGAAATTCATGCTATATAAAACATGGGACTAGATATGTTTCTTTTTAAAAAAAAATTATACTATGGAAACTTTGTAAAAGTGTCTACATTGTAATCTTTTGAGATGTAGTAGTTATGTTCTAATTCTCTAAAACTCTAAACCTGAAAATATCCTCAATGTGAATTATTAATTTAATTCAATATTAAGAGATGTTTAAGGCCGGGGCCTTATAATCATGTTGGATATTCTATTAAATTCCCTAGTAATTGTTTTATGTGTGTAAAATAAGGTCACTGAGTAGTCTAATGTCTATGAAATGGAAAAAAGATAGCTAATGATACGAATCTGTTATATTCTACATAGAATGTAGCTCCCACACTTTAATAGTACAAGTGTAGGGAAATAAGGAATTATTCCAACTGATGACCTAATCCAAGGGTTAATAATGATGATCAATATCAATAACTTCTTAAGGCCAATGGAAAACAAAAATCACATGCGATCACTATTATAGATGCAAAGTACGACAACCGAGTGGGGGATTGATTGAGTGTTTATTTAATGGGGTTTTATTAAAATGATCTAAAATCACATTTATGGTATTATAGATTAATGAAATATCTATTGGTCTACTATGGGTTTCCCATATTTATTTATGAGTATATTCTGAGTGGTATCGTTAACCATTAAAAGTGGTACAAGTATTATTTTTTAAAAAAATAATGGAAGGATGACCCGTAATATGTGAATAATGTTGGGATGATGAAATAAATAGTTGTTTGATAGTATTAATAACCTCAAGAAAAAAATATGAAAAAGTGATTTATGATATCATGTATGAGGAATATATAATCAATATGATAAGTTTTAGATAGAAATAGTTAATTTTTTAATGCATTCTTGTTTTCACTATGTTTTTTTGGTAATTACCATGACTCAAGATAATACATGATGAAAGTGTTCAAATGTTGGGAATGTGACCAACAAGATATATCTTATGATATTTTAGGGATAAATGTTATGCTGATTTAGTGAACCTCTTTCTAAAGTTTAGGATTTTTCGTCTTTCATTAGGATTGTAAAATTATCAATTTATGGAACTTTTATGTTAATATTCAGATGATGTTTCTTGGAAGAAAGTAACATCTCACCATAGGAAGACATTTGAAAATATGATAACTTGTGAAAACCTTTTCTTAGATAGGTGAAATGACATATCATACTATTTAGGGATCTCATTATATGATAATGGTTCATGAATGAAAAATTCAACCTCATTTCTTGGAATAAAAGATGAAGTTGAAATTGATCCAGGCACATGGAAAGGATGAGATTATACATAATTACGTAAGTATTTATTTTCCTTATTCAACTAAATGGAAAGGATATTAAAAACAAATATGTTACCCTAGATACTCCATCTCTGATGAATCAAATAACCCAATAAATCATTGCAGATTTATGGATTTTTTATTGTTTCATTCTCATAATTTTGTTCACTATCACTCTCTTGCATATCATTATTGTTATATTCGTCTTCCATATCTTTGTTTTCCATTTCCACATATGTTCTCTTATGTGGAAACGTAGTTATGATTTTCAGTTGGTAAATTTTATGGTTCTCATATTTCATTTTTAATGGAAGTTATAGTTTTCATTTTAAGATGTTTGATTTAATAAAATAACATTTAATATATTAATCCTTTTATAACCCAGATGAATTTTGACCACAAAGTTCATTTTATGGGGGGTATAATGTAAGACCCTTGATATTTTTATGAAATATATATGTTTATTTTCTATTATTTATTTATTTATTTATATTTTTTAAAATTCATTGATATCTTGTGTTTTACGCAACACCAAGATAATCATGATCTATAAACAACATCGAAATAACATTTAATATATGCAACACTAATCTAGTATTTCACGACATACAATTTCATGTACATTTGATCGAATTCATTTCACATAAGAATGAGTTTAATTGAACAACTAAAATTAATTATGTTACCTAATAACATTTCCATTACAATTACAATATAACTTGTTTTATGAAAAATTAGAAAATATGATTTTCACTTTAGTGAGAAATTATTTATAAAGGAAAGTGAAATTTTTTTATAAAAGTAATTTTTTTTGTAAAAAAACTATTTTGATGAAAATTAGTGAGATTATAAAATAATAAAATATATCTGGATATATTTTATTACATATGTAACATATTGAATCTAATGTTTAAAATTCATAATATATGTTTTCTAGACATGATATAATGCATATTCTTCAATTTCAAATTTAAAACTATATATGTAAATTATGGGTCGTTATAGCCACACTCTTTTCAGGAGAATAATTTAGATGATATCGTTGATAATAGTGATTTTTCTTAATCTACCCTAGTCCCCTCCCCAAATATTTATCTACAGTCAGGGTGCTCCTTATTTGTACTGCTTATATTCCCTTTCCTTATAATATCATTAAAATTAATATACAAATTTGGGATACTATTTTTTCACTAATTACTTGGATTTTTTTCAATTCATGACATTGTTATAGTATCCATGTCAATATCATATTTTTCATTTAGGATCATTTATGCACCTCTAACACCACCTAACTTTTTTGACGAATGATTAAGTACTTAGAAGAGGTCGAGCACCAGCTTCAAGATCTATGAATTGAGATTCTTTCCCAGTAACCCCCACCATGAAAACACATACCTTTCCTTCCACATCAAATTCATGCTTGGTATGCTCATGAATTGATGAATCCTGAAAAATGAACAAGTGAGATAGAAGATACTTCTTCTAGTAGCTATAGAATATTGAGGTTAGTTGATTTGATGGATGATAGAGACTAATACTTTGGTTTATCCATCAGGATGACGATGTAATAGTTATCACTTTTTGGTAGGTTACCAATATATTATTTTTTCTTTTATTTTTGTAGATATAATTTTGTTCCTAGTCGTCCTTTTATAGATTTTTTTTCATCATGATTCATATTCACTATTTTTATATAAGCATGCCTGCATTTATATCACATGTATATAATTTCTATACACTATCTGAATATTCATATTTTAATTTTTAAAAAATTATTAAATAATATATAATAATGTTATATCTAGTGAAGGCTTTGTATTTCTTACTACTTCTGTAAGAATCAAAACATCATAAGTAAAGAAATATAAAAACTCCACATTCCATGCAACTCATTACATATATATCTCAATTGAAAAGTATTAAATTTTCCAATTTCTATTTCCCAAATCTAATCATTATCAATCATTACCCTCCCACAATACTTCTATAAAAAGTGAGACTCTATCTCAATCTAAGTGTGAAAGAGTTTTTCTTGATTTTAAATTTTGGTACACCTTAATTATTGTATGTTTTCATTAATGTATGATACATTTTATTTGGAAGAATAATATAAACCAAAAACCCATTAAACCCATTTATATAATTGAAAAAAGTTAATATAATTTTTTTTAGAATCCTATTATTTTTATCGATTCATATTGTTAGAATGATTGCTGATTTTAGTAATATATTTTAAATTAAATATTTTTAAATTACTTTTAAATGACTTATAACTTGATTTAATGCCCTTAGTGATTTCTAGTTTTATATATTTACTCCCACTATCAAGAAGATTATGATCCTATTATTGTATATTATTTTCTAAGAATATTTCTTGAGTGGCACCTGGGAAATGTAAACCTATCAAAACATGTATTGAAATTCTATAGATGATATGACTGAAGAAATACAATTTTAATATAAATGAGGAAATATTTTTAGATATAATTATATTTCAAGATGACAACATAATACCTTTCCATCTTTTAAGATTTTTGTCTCAATGAATAAACATTATATGATCTAGCTATTCCAACTCAATTATCATTTCATACCCCTTTCTTTGTATAATACATGAATTTATATTGAATAAGTGTGGGAGATTTTTCTACAACTTTAAACTTCATGATTTTACTAAGGATATGTATTCTGGTAATCATCATACTCTTTGACTATCATCCATGTGATCTTTTTGGTATTTTACACCTATCATTTCCTTTGAATGATACAAAATAAAAACGAAATGGATGATTGGGTTTTGTTTTTTGAAGGTAAAAATCACTATTTAAAGAGAGATTAATTCCCTATAGGATAATATGTGGTAAGGGGATAAATGTGAGATCTGACATAGAATGTATTTAAAAATAAGAAAATGAAAAATAAAGGAACATGATTCCTTCTTCACTCATTTAAAATATTCAAGGATCGAGCTTGAGCATTTAAGATAATGGACTTCATTAGTTATTGAGGAGTCAATTGCATACACTTTTCATGACATTCATGTATTATACTTCAGATATTACCCTTTTTAGCTTCTTTTAACTATTTAACAAACTCCCCATAGCTTCAGAGTCATTTGAACATAATTTGTTAATCTCTCATGATTGATTATGTATTTTCCTTTACGAAGAGATGTTGATAGATCCAATCGATGACTAAGGTTAGAGTCAATTACTCAAGGTCTGAGCATCACCCCAGTTTCATTTCCCTAGGAGTTATGAGAGAAAATTTAGTTTGAGGTAAATTATGAATTTGTATAGAATTTATGAAACCATTAAAATTATAATTAATAAATTAAGAATTTGTTAAATGATCTAAATAATGACGCATGACTGATTTTCTATACTAGGATGACTCTGGTGGCTATCTTATTCTACTTACATGTAGTTTTATTTACGTAGATATAAATAATGTTTCCTATTTTAAATTTATTTTACCTTTTTTAATCCCATTAGATATCATTTTTCTTGAGGACAATCAATTTTTCATGTGTGGGGGAATTTTATAAGATGAAATCATATATAAATTTATAGTATATTTGGTTATGGATTGTCATGTTTTTAATTTATAATGCACCATGTATGTGTTGATTAATGTCAGAAAAAGGTTTATGTGGTTTCAAAGGAAAAGCTGAAAACTAACAAAAAATGCACATTAAAGGTTGTGAAGCTCCATTAAACGGCATGTAGTGAACTTTCAAAGAATGAGTACATGACATGAATCATGTCGTGATAGAATTTCAATACTTAATGAAATTACATGATGTGATTCATTAATACAAATCATGTAAATTTCAAACACTATTTTCTATTTCAATATATATAATGAAGAAATATACATTCCATGAATCCCTAATACAAACCAGGAAAGGAGTCAATTCCCTTGTCCAATAATTTCCGACAATATTTTTGTGAGAATCATGAAAATTTAAAATGATAGGACAAAACTATAGATCAATATTAAACAATTGGAAAACCCATTAAAATACATTATCCATATTATTTACCTATATTAGGTGAACCATGGATATAAAAATGGAGGAATTATAATTTTTATCTCGATTTCTCTCATCTTCTCTTTTGGCTTTTTACTACCTTTTCTCCCAAAACTATGTTTTCATCAATTTTATTCATTATTTTACCATTACTCAAGACATATGGAATTATTTTAGATGCATTATTCATCCTTTTTACATTTCCAATACCATGATACTTGAGTTATTTATCTTAATCATCAATCTATGAAAAATCTGTGTTGCGCTTATTCTTATTCTTATTTCAAGTAAGTATTTGATAATAATTGTGATTTAATCGATGATTACATTGCTTATTCATGATTGAATTTTAATTAATATCTGAATCTCAATATATTTTGGCATAATAACTGATTTTCCTATTCTTTATCTATTTTTATTTGATTTTAGCATTATCAACTAAACCGCTTAGGGTTGGGTCTGAGAGTAATGGTGTTTAAATTTAATGAATACATAATTCTAAAATTGGTAACCTTAGGGAATAGTAAATAGGTTAAATGAAAAAATTATATAATTACTTTATGTGACCCTGACTATGGGAAGTTGGAATGAATGACCCTGACCTAATTGGATTTGAATAGATTGTGACCAATAGCCTAGATATTTTATACTTTTGAAGCTACACTTATAGATGTCTCTTGGATTGATCTTTTTGGATTGAACATAGACATATATTGACCTATTATTTCTTCTTTTAGTAATCCTTAGGTCCATACCAAGTTATAATTAAGATCACCATTTTTCAAGAACCCTAAAGTTGATCCTGATTCCATATTTATCTCTGATCATAATCTACGAATCCCTTAGAAATAGTTATTTACATGAAAAATCATATTGTGGGTAATCCTACCGCCAAATGATTTGATGATTTAGTTCCCTCAATCAAATCAGAAATTTTAAGGGACCAACCCTATACTACCACTATACTAGGCCCAAGTATCAAGTGTAGTTTGCGAAAAATAATTTTAATATGACCACAAATTACATGAATTAAATAGTTCATGTGGATGAATCAATTATTAAAGAATATATATTTTTATATTAAACGTAATGAACATATGTCAATGATATAAATTTATTTATAATTTTTTGGGGACCATTTGGATGTGGTTATAATATTTATTATATGTTATTTAAAAAAACATATTGAATTTACATTAATATTTCAATACATATATTATTTTCAATATGATGTTATTAAGAAGACATCGTATACTATATATATATTATTTTTAAATATAAAATATTTATCAACATCATGTAATTTTATTAATAAATTTTAGGGAATAAATACTTACCTTAAATAACTATACAACAATGATGAGTTAATTATTTTATTAATTAAACAATCAACTAAATGTTATAAGAAATATTAAAATAATTTTTATTTCATTTGATTATGATATGGTATAAATTTTGTTAATTTCTATGAAATATTATGGGTTCATTAAATCATTTGGATTGATGTTATATTGTTGTCTTGATTTCAAAGTAATGAATAGTTTCAGAATTGACACTAACTATATTTTATAAAAATAATATTTTATTAAATTATTTAATAATTATAAAAAAATTTATAAATAAAAAGTTTTTATAATTGGGTCTAAAATATCAAAAAATTTATATTTTTTCCAATTTACCATTTATATCTAAAAAATACCACCATTTAATATTAACTAAATTGTTAGCATAATTAATATTAAAATTGGTTAACTAAATTCTATCAAAATGATAAGGCTTAAAATAAAACCAAAACATGTCATCAATATTTTCAATAATTATATTTCAATATTTTTTAATTTTCATCATGGAATTAATGTGATTTTTTTAATTTAATATAAAATTAATTTCATAGAATCTAATATTTTTATGAATTCTGAAGATTCCCCTCACCTAAATTATGAAATCGATTTCATTCCATTATTTAGTTTTACCACTATGAGCCTTCTAACTCGACCGAACATTGTATATTTATCTTATGTATATAATTATTTATGTTATTGAAGGTTTTTTTTTCATAAAGATTTCCATCCCTAGAACTTTTAACAAGAGATTAAGTGAAGTATATCAAAGAAATGTTAATTGATTTTTTTGATTCTTTCAGGTTTATTTATTTATACAATTCTTATTCAAGTGTTGTTTCAATGATAATTTAATAACTCCAGTGTCATATATACTCGTATATTTTATTAAAATTATGTTAACACCTTCTCCCACCATTAATCAGTCCTATGAAAAACAGGAAAAACATTGTGTATCGGTACGTACAACTTACCATCTCCACAATGTGGTGTAATTTGTTTTTTTCATTATAAATAATCAATGGGAATAATTATAGAAATAATCCATATAAATGATTATTTTAAAATAGTATTTATTTTTGATTATTTTCTATACAATCCTATTCCTTAACCTTTCACCATTATGGAAATGATGCCATCACTCATGCGTACGTTCGACATACTATCTCCACGATGCGATGGGATTCATATTCCATATTTACCAATAAATAATGATTATAAAAATATATTAAATGAATAATTATGATATATATGATATTAATATCATTATAAAGATGATACAATTATGATTAATTCATAACGATTGGGAAAAACATGATAAAATATGTATAGAAAAATGAAGAAGTTAACACAAAAAAAATGGTGTTGAAGAAATATTATTAGTGAACAAGTGATAAGATGATATAAGAGTATCATATATGATATAATAAATATTAATATGGTTATATTATAAATTAATAAAATTATATATATATCAATATAATTTGTGAAATAATATTTATTTTTGTAAATATATATAAATTATTTTCATGATGGTATTTTATTTTCAATTTTTAATGATTATATAGTTACCTTAAACTCATATACAATGAAAACATAGATCATGTGGAAATAGTGAAAATCTCAAGGTAAATAATTGAAAAAACATTGATAGTAATATATTTTTGGATTATTTCTTGTTTAAAATGAATTTTATACCTAACAATAATGTATTATTGATAGTTAAAACGATTATATTCTAAATTCATTTTTATCGTCAAATAGGTAAATTCAATTTTAATGAATATTATCAAAAAATTACATTAATGATATTTTATGATAAATTTTATTTAATTAAATTAGTTAAAAATATTAAAAAACATGAAATAAGATAATTATAATGATATATGTTCTATAATTTTATCAATTTTTCCTTTATTATCTGATCATTATCGTATACATAAAATTATAACCCTTTCATATGGATTTTTTTTCAATTGTTAAGCTTAAAATGGGATTATTGTAAGTAAATGAATGTAACAAGGGTGAGTTTTTTAATTAAACATGTATAAATTATATTTCCTTGACATATTTTCACCAAATCCGATATAAAATTTGAATCTTCATCTAATCTTATTTATTTAAATTGAATATGATATTATTATAATATAATACATTAAGATGTTCCCAAAGAGCCCCTCCCCTCACTTACAAAATCACACCCATATCCTCTTTAATACACACATTAAAACCCAATTGGTTTAAACAATAACAATGAAAAGATCTTACATAATTCGATTCCCACATTGTACTTGAATATTTTTAAATGAAAATTCTCCTAGGAAGGATTTGTGGGTAAAATTATTGGGGTTTCCTGAAGAATGTGTATCATTATTAACAAAGATATTTTGTTATATTTATTATTATATGTCCATAAAATGTTATTAATCCATGATAATAAAATAAATTCATTATCTACTATATACTATTATGTTTTTTATTTTAATGGAATACCTTATATTCATATCGTCATCTATTAAATGGGAAGCAGAACCATCATTCATGTGTTTGATGGACAACCACCTCATGAACTGATGAAATTATTTTTTCATCTCTTTATATATTAAAAGCTGGCTTTCATGGATTGAAATTATATCTATGAAATTAATTGGATATTTATCATTTGGGTAATTTAATATATCTTTCACATTCATACCTTTCCATTCACTAAAAATGGTAACATCGTTAATGTGTACATGTGGACTACCTCATTCATGAGACAATGTGATTCATTACACATCATCCCATCACATGTATGATATATATGTATGTATTTAAAGAAATAATATTATATTTGTCTTATAATTATCATTATATAATGTTAAGATGATACTTACGTTATTTCAATCATGATCATTGAAAAATGGAAATGTTACCCATGCGTTTGTAGGGCTTACCAATCGCATGCTTGGAACATAGTTCATTTTTCATATCCATATTTAATTTTTTGTTCAAAAATAATGACTGCTATAGAAAAATTATAACCATTGACCATTTTCAACCAACCAATGTCATTTTGGACATATGAACCAAATATTTTCCAAAAAATCAATATGGACATAATTAATTAAGTAGTTAAATGTAACATCATGAAAAATAAAATAAAAAGTAATAATAACCATGAAAAATATTCTAAATTGAGTATAATAATAAAAATAATTTTATTATGAATGAAGAAAATTATGTGCATGATGATCTGGGCAATATCACAAAATGAACCATTGAGTCTTAGTTGTAATAAGACATAACATCATGTGTGCATCCCTATATACCAAAGGGTTCTACGGTGAAGGTATTGAGTGGATCCATGGGGAGACTATACACTCTATATGAGTTTAAATAAAAAATAGATAAAAATATAATTTGTATAATGGATAATCAGAGTAATAAATGAAAAAACTAAAATATGGAATACATTATTCAATAACTATTATAAACAATCATGAATGGTACAGGTATGACGGTAGAATAAAAATAGTATCACAAATCCACCTCGAACTCTTTTGAGTAATTTTCACACCCTCCTACTTTTTTTCTCAACAATCAGCCATAGGGCCATTTCCCTTAGAGGGTCCTTAGGCATGCAATCTACAATAACATCAGAATGTCTTAGTATGGGGTTAGTACAAGATTCATTTGACACCACCTATGGCCATAAAAATTAATAAATAAAATATAATAGTGTTTTACATGAACAAAAATATTGAACAAATATAACCAAAATATATCACATAGGTACCAAACACATGTCATTTCCTCAAGAATTAGATCTACCGACTTCAGCACCATTCAAGGAGAAAAATAAAAGGCACAATGTTGGTCGAAACAGCACCAACCATGTCTGGAAAATCCCCTCCAGAATGAAAAAGTTAGAAAAACACATTTGATGCATCCCATGGATGATACAGCCTATATATGATACAATTAATATCCCACAAATCTCTTTTGAGATGTGATATTCAATATTAGACAACCTATATAAACTGTATAGGAAAAATAGGACAAGAAAACATTTATACAATATTATACATCCATATCACATCCAACAAAGAATATGATCATATGAATAATCCATATGCGGGAAATAAAATCACTATTCATCATTATATGCACAAACACCTCATCTGATTAAGCATTAAACATTGGTCTCATGGGATACACTGATAGACCAAGCTATCATGAAAATAATCTGTATAAAAAATATGCTAAACTCAAGGGCTTCCAACCTTATGTGCAATGAAAAATGATGGCAAGGGTTGATGTCCTAGCTTAATTGAAATAGTGAATCCTACAAATATTCCCAATTTATCCTGGTTTAAAATTATCACTATCCTCTATATATTAAACGTTAATAAAAAATATAAAATGAAATCTACAAAAATACCTCACTTCATTCAGATAAAAAATTAGGTTTAAAATTATTCTCGTCAGGATGAACCAAATAACCTCAATAGTGTGTCAATCTGATCTATATTAGGGATGATTTTGAGGATTGATGTTTTAACATAGATATGAAACAATTTAAAAATGGAAATGGAGAGAGGATAAAAGAGAGAGGGAGAGTGAGTTGGGTGAGGGATTTCCAGTGCACCATTTCGGGCACCCACCCCTCATTTTATCCTTTTAATGATTTTTTTTTAAAAATATCATTTATTACATTTAATTCTTTAAAAGTTTATTTTCCCCCTCTTTATTTTATTTTTTTCGCCCATTAAATGTCACGTGATTTTTTCTAATTTTATTTATTTAATCACATTAAACCATTTATTGAATAACATTATTGAATATATATACACATATTTTATATATAGATAGACTCTCTCATATACATATATACACCTACATATATATATATAATTCATATATAAATACATTATATATATATTCACATCAGTATATACTCATATAGACCAGCACATGAATATATATACATATGTATTTGATCCATAAATATATATAATCTTCCAAATTATTTTCCAAGATTAATAAAAGATAATAAAAATATAAATATATTTTTATTATTATTAATTCATAGTAATCATTTCAATACTAAACATTTCAACAATAGCCTTAATTAAAAATACGTAATATATTAATAAAAATTCATTTATAATAAAAAAAAATTATCGATAAAAAAATAATAATATCATCATTAACACATTATCCACTCACTATATCAACTTTAATAACCTAATTAATTATGGAATTATATCTTCAATTTTTCTTTGACATAAATAATAATTATAATAAATATATTATTATTCTCTCTTTCTTACCAATCAAAAAATCATAAGCCTATTATTATTACCATTACATGTGATGTTATCAAATGATTTATGTTTACAAAACTTATTTCACACCAAGTGTAAAACCACTATTATAGACCCAATGCCACTCAGGAATTTTCCATCTAAAATATCTTTTAAGAGATAATCCATTTTTTTATAAAAAAATATAAATAAAAATATTAATTAAATTTTCCTCATGTGTGATTTGACCAAATTCCAAACACCCAAAAATTTTATGAGCCTAGCTTCAATCCCTCATCAGGGACCCAAAGGTAGTATCATATTCTTATAGGAGACACTCGTAGTGAGGTATTTTGATATTTTGGAAAATAAATAATGTATGGGAATAAATATATTTATTATTTTTATTCTATAATCATCAAGGATCTATGTACATCATGATATCTAGATGACTCAGTGAATGACTCTTAAAATATTCCATAGAATATTCCAACGTGTTAATCATGGATTTCACCCTTTCCTAAAACAATAATTTACAGAAGTATTGTAAAATAATATTTCCACACCAAAAATATACATAATTATAATGACGGTATTATTTTAATATAAATATTGAGGATATTAGAATTCTCATCACTATAATTATTCTTATCCATGTGAAGTGCTTCAGTTCATAGAACCACTACTCATCAACATAAGAGTTTCCATATAAAAATTAAAACATTTTTAATTCAACATTTATAATTGAATTTTTTAATTGAACCATAGATTTTGAAAATAAAAGCATTCAAATTCAATTTGATCAAATTGAAAATAGTACAAAATATTTTTTTCACTTATTCTAAACTTAATTTCATATAATCACAACCACATATATAAACCCATGTATAGAATAAACCAAGATGAAATAAAATAATTCTAGAAACAATATATCAATTCGCATATCATAATGTTAAAATACATGTAATTATTTTTCCTCTAACTAATGATAGAAAAAAAAATATATGGAATGATAACCAATGTTCCTTGAAATATTCAGAAACATACATCAGTAACCATAGTCCACATATCAACCTCATGTGCATCACATAAGTAGATTTTAATCCAATGTAATAGACAAAAATAATTTCCCCCATTTTACGAAAACATATAGGTCTACAATATATTGTTGATTAGACAATGACATAGATGATCTAGATGAGTCCAACCATCATATATCTTATTTATCCTTTCCAAAATAAAAGAAAAAATAAAATACAATTTGGTGAATCCTAAACATTTGATACCATTTTGTAACATCCCATTATAAACCACCGAGTTCAAGACAGAATGCCACATGACCTCGGGTGTGACTCCCTGTACGTTATAGGGTTCCCCTTAGTATAGAGGGTCATGAGTGGAACGTTGATGAGTCTATACCCTCAATTAGGGATAATTTAAAAAATAAATAAATAATATTATGAGTAAATAAATTAATTAAATTAATACATCTATAAACTAAAAGATAACATACATGATATAATAACCAGACTAAACATGCATCTAGTGTATAAGTATTCTAGAAAAATAAAAATATTTTATGATTTCTAGCTCAAACTCCTTCTAGTCACATCTATACCCATTAACTTTATCTTATGAACCATCCACCATAGGGATGTTTCCCTCTTCTAGATCCTTTGGCATTCTATCTACAAATTGACCACAATGTCTAAGAAAGGTGTGAGTACAAGACTCAGTGTGATATTAGAAGCATACCTTTAAAATAGTTCATAAAATATAAAAGTGTATTTCATGAACACAAATAGGATGCATTTAGAAAACCATATCACACAAGATCTAAACACATGATGGGTCCTTGGGGACTGACTCTACCAACATCAACACCAATCCATGTTAAAAATACGCAACACAATGTTGGTAGGAATGTCACAATCCATTCTTAAAATATCCCCCTCCTCTGTGGGATAGTTAAAAAAACTTGTTTGACACATCCCTTGCAAGGTATATCCCATGTACAAGATGATCATCATCTCACAAATAACTCTTAGAATATATTCTATATGGTACTTTCTTAATCAATTATGAAGAAAAAAAAGTACATGAAATAATTTATATAATATTTCATATCAATATCACATCAAATAAGAAGGATTTTTGTCTTAATAATCCTTATGCATAAAACACATGAACTGTTCAATGATAAATGTACACAAACCTCTTGTGGCCAAGAATGTAACACAGGTCTCATATACTATACATGCACACTAAACAGTCATTAAAATAACCCATATAAAACATAAGCTAATTTCAAGGTCTTCCTACCTTATTTATAGTAACCAATGATGACAACAATTAAATGTCTGAAGTCAAATTAGCATCCAAATACTAGACCTATTCATGATTCAATGTGACATAAAATTATCATGGTCTTTGATATTTTAAACATGAATAGAATGGATTTTATGAAATATATAACAATACCTTACTGAACTCATAAAAATTTGTTCAATATAAAACTCATTGAGATAAACCCAATAAAACTAGTGGTATATCAATCTGATCGATATCAAAAAAAATTATTGAGGATTAGTGTTTTATGATTATAATAAAATAAATTTAAAAAGAATAGTAGATAGAAGATGGAAGTTAGAGGGAGAGGGACTATTATGTAGTCTTTCGAATGCACCATTTTGGGTGTCACACCCCTAATTTTTACCTTTTAATGTGTATTATATTCAATCATCATTTACTTCATTTAATTTGTAAATTTTTTATTTTTCCCCTCCCCTTTATTTCATGCATTTTAACCATTAGCTTTAACACATTTTTTGTCAACTTTTCTTCATTTAAACAAATTAAACCATTTATTAAAATCTACCATCATATATATATATAAAAACTCCCACATATAGATATATAAAAATGCATTTATATATATATAGACAATATATATAGATGTTATATAAATAAAGACATATGTATATACAAATATAAACCTAAACATGTATATATACGTATATATATATATCCCAAATATATACTCTTGAAATTTACTAATTTAATAATAATAATAACATATTATTTTTATTTTTATTATTATTAAATCACTATCATCATTTCCATCATTAATTTTCAATAGACCATCATTAAAAATAGATAACATATTTATAAATACTTATTAATCATGTAACAACATATATTTAGAACAAATAATAATATCATACTTTTTAACTTCATCCACTAGTTATTTTAACCGTAATACCATCAATAATTATAGAAGTATATTTCCAATTTTTTCATTGAGATAAAAAATACTAATAATATTATTGTTATTATTTTTGTCTTCCCATTAAAAATTCTAAAAAGCTTGTTCATTACCCTTACATATGATATTACCAAAACACCTGACACACTGAAAATTGATTTCATGCTTAGGGTAAACCCCCAATCCAGAACCCAATGGAGATCCTATATTTTTCATCAGAAAAACAAATCATTAGATATTCCATTTTTATAAAAAAAATATAATTTAAATATTATATAAATTATCCTCACATGAAATTTTACCAAATGCATTACACACCCAAATGTTATGTCGCGACTAGAGTAAACATGTCATCACATACCTAATGGTAGTCTTAGATTTATCATATGATACAATGTTTGGGAGATATTTAATTTTATTGGGAAAAAATTTCATGTGAATAAATATATATTTAATTATATTATTCCATCAACAATGAGACTCTACGAACCTTGGGATTACATGCTAACTTAGAACCTGACTTTTAAAATATACCATTGAACAATATAGAAAGTTAATCAGGGATTTTACCAATTCAGAAATTTGTATTGAACATTTAGTTTGAAATTTTAAATTTTAAAACCAATAATATCTTTAATTAAAAATAGGGTTCAAGTATCATTTAAAAAAAGATGATGTAACAAGTCAGACTTAAAGTAATGGATTTCATCATAATTTTCATTCACTAAGTCATATTCTACTATTATGTGCCAAATTTTATTGTATAGTTTTTATGATACCAATTTTACATGTTATATCATGACTCCTTCATACATGATATTATTTTATATTTCATTCAAAATTATTTCATAGAAGGGGAATTGAATTGAATTTTACCAAGTGGAAAGTATTTTATAACTCAATTTTCATTCATTAGGTAAGATCACATATACATTGTTTATATATTTTCACGAATATGTGTGGAATTAAATTTATTGATTTATATTGTATTTTAACTTGTTTTTGGTGGATTTACATTTTATACACATGTTAACTTCATCCATTAATTATCACATCATCATTATGATCATTTTAAGTGTTCTCCAACCCAAATGGTTTTATTTGATACATTTGTTATGTTATATACAAATCTTAATTTATGAGTTGTATCAAGTTTACCATTGATATGTTATATCATGAATATATTTATATTAATGGAATCTAATGTTTCAATTTATTTTTATTACTTTTACAAGTATAAGTTTTCATCCTTAAACAATACATAATCTTGAGTTAATTCAAATATTCATATTGAGGATATTTTCAGGTTTAGAGTATTAGAGAATTAAGCCAAAACTATTACATTACATCTCAAATATTGAAAAATAGACACCTATACCCAGTATCCATTCATTATTAAAATAAAAGCTCTTAAAATAAAACAATAATTCTTATCATGATATAAATCTTATTGAATTCTATTTTCCCCTTACCATGCCTTATACCCTGTGAAAAACATTTAAAAAACATGGGATGAGCATAAAAAGCTCAGTATGGGTTATATAAATTATGAAATAAATCATTAATCCATCAGTAAAAACAAAACATAATCTCTTTAAACCACCTCGTGAAATCATAATATTCATTAATAACACATAGAAATCATAAATCATAAAGTTAATTTGTTTAATCAATAACATACTTACATTGTATCTTTCACAGCTATGTCGGGACTTACATTTGGAATACCCATCATTATATATTCCATAAATATCTTTGGGAAAATGTTAATGTTTACCTCCTTCATGTTACCCAATTAATTGGAGAACTATCTCAGGCTCACTTGCCCTAGGCTTATAACGGAACCAGGTGTATGTGTAAACAATTCCCAAGAACCAAAACATAATCATTAATCATGAACAAGAATAAAGGAAAGATAACATTTCCAAATTGGAATAACTATAAAACATTTCAATATATTGGAATAATAAATGAATTATCAAAAAAAAATCCAATACCTAAATATGTAACAATATTATATGTTATTTATTTTCCTTCTAAAAACATTATGGCTTATTAAGGAAGCCAAATTCAAATAGTGCTTACGGTGGTGGAAAGGTTATTTTCTTTGTGTATGTTTAAAAGAAACATTATTTCTGTCATTTAGTAAAATGATTTGTAAAAAAATATTCCTTTCGAATAAATTTAAAAGTAAAAGTGGTTTATTATACAGCTTATAAAATAATGTCGTGTATAAACCAAAGCATGCCTCAATGAATAGAGATTGAGACGAAGTCCCTTACCTCAAGTCTGACTAGTCTTGTATATTCCTTATTATTCTTGAATAATAAATTTAAGTTAATATTTTCTTGATTAAGAACATTTTTCATGTTTATTATAGCTTTTATATCACTTATTACCTTTATTTAACAATTAGTTAGTTATTTGAGTGCATATTGGACATTTTGTCGATGTTTGGAACATGAGTAAAACTGAAAGTGTTTTAATTACAAATTATACATGTGGTCAAAATTCCATTACCTGCAGGATGATAATAATGATTTAGATATCATATAAATCCTATATATCCATTATAAATTTATTTAAAATAGTCCATATCATAAGGATATATGAAAACGAAATGCACCTTTTATTGAGATGGTAAGTTGTACGTACGCATGAACACTACATTAATTTTCTTTTTTTTCATTTTAATGTAACGAAAAATAAATGATAAATAGGTATATTATTTTTCAAATATAATAACATATTTTATATACATTAAATAATTTCATTATCACCATCCTTTATACATTCCATGTATTGTATGAACGAGTCATATCACATTGAGGGGAAGGTGGTCCACACTTCCTCAAATGAAATTATCATATTTATACATCATGAAAATCATAAAGGTATATTATAAATGAGTATTATAGAAGAATAGAGATAAAATAAATATCATAAATATCATATATAATTACAGTTCCATCATAATGGCCTCCATGAGGGGTGGTACTGAAAAATAGAACAATCATCATTTTGTGAGGTAGTTGTTCGTCGTCCACAAAAACAGTATGTTTCAAATCTATTAGATGGAGGTGTGTATAAGTGTAGTTCAAATACTTATCATAAAACATTATTTCATATTTATTATACTGGTTTTTTATTTAATCAATAAATAAGAATAGAATAGGGAGTCAAAAAGTAGAATAAAAAAGGACAACTTGAGAGAAGACGTTGCCTCTAAATCATGTAACTCTATTTGGATTGAACCAAAAGGCTTTATGGAAGTGTCTTATAACTACGGTAAGGCTTCTATTAAGAATAGAGTTATTTTGGTAGCCTATTTGGGTAGAGTGTGGATGATACAAAGGGTCTGAGAGGAGTGATTAAATGGGTTGGGTTGATGCCTTTTTATAAGAGGGGGTGGTACTATTTAGAAGAGTCTAGAAAATTTATTTGGTTATAATGTCATTTTAGGTTTCAAGAGGCACCAAATTTAGTAATGTAGAAATTAAATTGATCTTGGATCTAAATAATCTCATCCAGTTGGTTTTAGACAAGTTTAGGGCCTAAAATTAACCTTATCATTTACCTTTAACATTAGTTACCTATTTTAACTTTTACAATGTCCTCTTGTATATTCACACTATATGGGTAATATATATAAAAATAAAATGTCAATAGACACATAATGGGGAATCAGTGACCTATTTAACATTATATATGTCATTTTTCCGAATCATAGATTTGTAGGACTATTTTTTCATTCAATAAAATTTTAATTTTTTTAAAAACTCATTTATGTCAATATTTATATAATTAATATCAGGACTTTTTTAAAATATATAAAAAAAATTCAATTAAAAAAAACTTCATTACTAAAAATAAAATTGTCATAATCATCCATAAAACTCATGGAGGGCATAAAAATATTCAAAATAAATTAATTTTAATATTTATAATCTCATTTATTTAAAACATTCATTAATTATATAATCATTACATCATCATTGTCTAATAAATGAATTTATTTATATGATGCCTAAAAATTATAAATAAAAAAACATGAAGTCAGAATTTTCTTTATCTTTCTAATGACTATTTATATTCAAAGATATCAAATATATATCGTTATATTAAATTTTTTTTATAAAAACAATACATGTTTATGGGATTTTTATTTTTACATTCAATAAAAATTTATTAATGTAATTATCTTACCCAAGTGGAATCCAAAGACCAAAGGTTCTACCAAAAGATTTTATTAGTCATCCATGACTCATCCAATATGGTTATAACAAGTGTTAAGATAATATTATATGTTTATAATATTATATTTACCTTGAATTTCCCTATTTACATTTAACGGCAATAAACAAAAATAAAAAAGTTACTATTCACAAAAAATTAAATTCATCACATCAAACCAAATTTTACATATTGAAAACAAACATGTATGTTGGGTTTTTGAAATTCAATTCACAGAAGCGGTAAATTCCCATTTAAAAGAAACCTTGAGTTTTTTAACTACTATGTAGTGTTTTTCACTATTCATAATAAATTTAATATTTTTAGAAAAATACCAAAAATATACCAAAATATATTTATGATTTTACGAATTTAAAAATGATGTCCATTTTACGAAATTCAAAACATATATATTTCCTAAATTAATTAAAAATTATTTTCTGTTTTCAAAACTAAATGGCGTGTTTTTTAGGAGTAAAAACTACAAAAACATTGACATGTGTTTATGTCCAATTTCAAAGTGAAATTACTTCCATTGAAAAAAATAGGAATAAATTGTAAAAAATAATCCAATTACATTTTAAAACCATTTAAAAAGATAATCTATCTATTTAAATGAATTAGAGGAAAAGATAGTTTTCACTTAAAATGCAGTATTTTTCACTATTCATTTTAAAAAATGAACTTTATCATAAAAATACCAAAAATTTACTAAATGTAAATTTATATATCCCACTTTTAAAGAGTAAGTTTATTTTGTCAAATTCAACATATAAAAGTTACCAGGACAAGATTTAAAATTGGTTCTCTATCAAAAGGTGGTAAAACTACCTTTTAAAAAATATTATAGAACATAGGCTTAAAATTGGATTCATTCTCATTTTAAGACTCTAAATTTTATTAGATAAATGTAAAAATATTTAACAAAAATGTTTAATCATAATAGGGTTAGTTTTGTTCATTGACACCAATACAATAGTGATGCATTAACAAAAATCCATTCTTCCATGTTGTGTATGCTATCGGAAATAGAATCCTATTTATTATAAATTTAATATTTAATTCATAAATATTAATAAAAATGAAAATTTCATTTTATTTATTTACCTGGGATGTTATATCCTACCCTCCTTTTGAAAATTATGTACTCACAATTTTATTCACTAATCAAATAAGTGGGGGTATTTATCTCTCATAGCATTTTCTGATTCCCACATTGCCTCTGCAATCATATGGTTTTTCTATAAAACCTTAACTAGATAAATTAACATATTCTACAACCATTTCTCTCTTCGGTAAAGAATATGGACTATTTTTTCTTCATGAGAGATATTTTCTTCCAATTAAACTACCACTGGACACAAACATGATATAGATTTGACATATACTTTCTCAACATTGAAACATGATAAAAATATTTTATGAGGGATAAACATGGAGTAATAGTCACTATATAAACAATTGATCCAACACTCTATAATATTTCATAGGGTCCAATGAACCTCAGACTCGGCTTTTACTTCTTAAAAAAATGGATCATACTTTTCCTCTAGAGAAACTTGGAGAAAGATATGATCTCCTACCTCTAAAGAAAGTTCCTTCCTTTGATTATCTGCATAACTTTTATGCCTTCTCGAAGATGTTCTCTTGTTCTTCTAAATCAACTGAACTTTTTCTCCCATATCTTCAACCAATACTTATCCCATCAACTTTATTACACCTACATCATCCCAATAAGCTAGAGTCTAACACTGCTTCCCATATAATACCTTGAATGGTTCTATCTGTATAATGGATTGAAAACATTTATTATAAGAAAATTAATCCAAATAAATATTTCCGTCCCAAATTCCCTGGTATTCCATTGAGAAAGTATGTAGCAAATCCTCTAATGTCTAAATTGTTAGTTTTGACATCCTTAATGATTGTGGATGAAAATTTGTACTAAAATTTAATTCAGTACCCAATGACTTCTGAATGCCCTTCCAAATGTAAGAGGTGAAACTATGATCATGATCAGATATAATTGAGAGGGGAAATCCATGCAGCCTGACTATCACACTAACGTACTACCAAGAAAGTTGATCTAGAGATAGAGTATCTCGATTTTGAAGAAAATAACTAGATTTAGTTAATTGATAAACAATAACCCATATTGCATTGTAACCTCAATCTGTATTTGGAAATCCCACAACAAAGTCCTGGGATATATTATCCCATTTCCATTCTGGCATTGTTAATGGTTGAAGCATCTCTTTTGGTAACTATCTCTCGGATTTAACCTACTAACAAGTCAAATACATCAAATTAAATTCCACAATATCTATTTTCAATACATCCCACTAGTAATACTTTTGAAGATCTCTATACATCAAAGTACTGAAAGGGTGAACTAAGAATGAAGAAAAATTATCTTCAAATAACAACTCTTTCTTCAACTATGAATCACAAGGAACACATAATCTCTTTCCAATCCACAAAACATTGTCTTTATCAATATTAAACTCAACTAACCTACCCTTCTTATCCAATTCTTCCTTTTTTCTGCAACTCACTTTTATCTTTCTATGATTTCTTTATATTGTTTTCTATGTAGGATTTTAATGAAACCTAAAACAAAACAGAGGTATTTCCCACACCAACAACTTCTATGCTAATGTTCATCAAATCTTCAATGAAGGGATCTTGTTCTGAATGTAACAATGATAATGTAGCATTACATTTTAAACTCAATGCATTAGCCACATTACTTGCTTTAACTGGATGGTAATGAATTATAAAATTGTCATAATTGATTAATTCTAACCATCTCATATGTGTCATGTTTAATTCCATATGAGTAAATATATACTTCACACTTTTGTGGTCATTATGTATTTCACATTTTACTCCAAACCGATTATGCTTCCAAATTTATAAAGAAAAAAACAATAGAAGCTAATTCCAAGTCATGTGTAGGGTAATTTAATTCATGAGGTTTCAACTAATATGAAGCATAATTAATTAACTAATCATTATGCATTATGATACAACTAAGTCCTTTAAACGAAGTGTCACTGTAGAAATCAAATTCACCATTTATAGAATGATGTTCCCAAACTAGTGCATTCACCAATATTCTTTTCAATTTCTGAAAACAATCATCACACGATTTTTTCCATTATATTAACACCTTATCGAGATAACTTAGTTAGTGGGCTAGATAACTATAAAAAAATTCTCAAAAAACCTTCTGTAATAGCCTAAAAAAACAAAAAAACAACAAATCTCTATTATATTTGTGGGTATTGGCCATTTTTAAACAACTTTTGTTTTAGCAGGATCAACAGTTGTACCATATTTTTAAAAAATATGACCAAGTAATGAATTTTTTTGTAAACAAAACTCACACTTTCTAAATTTTCCAAACAATTTCATTTCTTCTATGTTTTTCATGGAAACCCTTAAATGAAATTCATGTTCCTATTTACTTTTTAAAATCACTAGAATGTCAAAAATAAACACCACCATAATCTAATATAAGAAATCCCATAATATAATATTCATAAGATCCATGAATATGGTAGCTGTGTCGGTTAAACCAAAAGGCATAACTACAAATTCATAATGGCTATATCTTGTATAAAACTTGGTCTTCGAAATTTATTCTTCCATTACTTTCTACTGATGGTACCTCGACCTTAACTCAATATTAGAAAAATATTTTTCTCCATGGAGATGATCAAACAAATCATAAATATGAGGAAAATGATACTTGTTATTAATAGTGATATTATTCATGCCTATATAGTCATTAAAAAGTCTCATTGAAGGGAGAACACCATGGTGACATGCTAGGTCAAATGAATCCTTTATCTAACAAATCCTAAAATTGTTTCATTAACTGTAAATGTTCAATTTGATACATTCGATAAGGTGGTCTTGAAATTTCCATAACATCAGGACCTAATTGACCAGAAAATTCAACTTCTCGATGAGGGATAATACCGAGGAAGTCATCAAGAAAAACATCAATGTACTCATTTACTACTGGAACATCATTAATCTGAATTGTATTTAGTTTTCAACAATATGATCAATGTAATATTAATTTACTTCTTTCACTAGTTTCATAGCTTCTTAATATGTTATCAAAAGTAAAGGTTCATTATTGTATAGAAATTGAAATTCATTATAAAAAACCCACTTTATCTCTATATACTTTCTTAGCATGATAAATATAAATCCAATCCATATCCATAATAACATCAAACTCTAATAGAGGTTTAAAAATATGGTTTGCTGGTTGATTCATTATTCACATAAAAATAGAAAGGTTCATATAATTTATTTCTCTCACAATATTTCCTGCCACTTTTTTTACCATAAGTGCAGCATTCATATCTTGAGATATAATTCCCAATTTAATATAAAATTTCATAGAAACTAAAGAATGTGTATACCCTGAATCAAAAAAAAAATTCATAATCCTAATAAAAAACATTTTACCTGATACTACTTCATTTGATGGCCCAACATCTGCTGAATTAGTTGCAATGGATTTCAGCACTCATTTCTAATTGTAGTATGGATGCATCCCATAATTTGAGTTCTTCGTCAGACACTAATTTGCTTAATGACCCATTTTATTGTACTTGAAACATTTTATGGACGGTAAATCAGATTTTTTCTTCCCATAACCATGATATTTTTCAATGCAATTAAAACCATATTTCCCATTCTTCTGAATTGGTAGTACCTACCATAATTCAAAATACATTCCCTGGTGTGATTTTTAATACAAATTTCACAAACTATAAACTTATGTTTCTTAACATCATACTTTTTTGAAGAGTTAATACCTTTCATCTGCCACCTAAACCTCTTATTTTGTTGTTTTCCAACCAACACCATATCATTGGAGAACTCCACTCCCACTACCTCCATACATAGAACATGTTTTTCATAACTTTTAAAATCATGAGACTCTAATGAACTTAGATACTTTTTCATTAATCCTATGTAAAAAAAATTATTTTACTATCAAGAACTTATATGAAATTTGGAGCATACCTTTCTACTCATGTGAATTTTAATTTATATGCAACCACTAAGTCTTCCTCCTACCCCAATTATATGAATTTTTTCTCTATAATATGTCAAACCGACTGAGGAAAATATTTCTCAAGAAACATACCTTTGAATTATTCTCAATAAATAGAATTAATCTCACCACTACCTCTGATATTTTTTACCATTGACCACTACTTATCAACTTCACCTTCAAAATGTCAAATAGATGGACTAACCAATTGTTGTTCTGAACACGCCATGACATCAAAAATCATTTCCAGTACTTTAGTCCACCCTTAAGCTAGCACATGCTCATATGATCCTCTAGATGATGGGGGATGTTGCCTCATGAAATGTTCCACTATTGATATGTTTCTCTGGGGTTGATCTGGTTGATCTCGTGCATGTATACCACCACTAATTATAGGTTGATCCAACTATGACATCACTACAACAACCTATTTAGTTCAAATTCCAACCATCTCATGTTGTTTATTTGAATAGTTATTTTCTTCCGGAATTCCTCCCATCATAGATTCTTTATTTCCTCTATAGAAACTAATCAAAATAGAGAAATATCTGAGGTGAAGAGATGTGATAATCTGTAAATTCCATATCATTTCATTCTTACCATTAATAAATTTATAGATATTAAGTTAAAAATACCATAACTCCAAAAGTTTTATAAATCATCCTTTGAAACCAACTATAAGGATCCAGCCTTTAACATTACATTTTCTTTAGTTAAGTCTATAATTCACATTGATATTGTTTTATGGTTTAGTGTTTTATAGAATAAGGCCATAAGTATTACATTTCATCTCATATATTAAAAATTAGTCACTTCTACTTAGTATCCATTTTTTCATAAAATAAAAACTCTTAAAAGAAAACATTAAATTTTTTCTTGATATAAATATTCTGGAATTCTTCCTTTCTCTTACCATATCTTATACATGATGAATAAAATTAAAAAAACATTGGATGATCATAAAAATATCAATAAGGGTAATAATATAAAAAATGAAATCATTTGTCCATAAATACACACAAAATGTAATCTCTTTAACTCACCTAATGAAATAATATGATTTAGGAATAACACATAGAAATAATAAATCATAAAGGTAACTTGTGGCATCTATAACATACTTTCATTATAGATTTCACATCTACGAAGTGAGTTACATTTGGAATACCCATCACTGTATAATCCTGAAATATATTTGGATAAAAATTAATGTTTACCTCCATCATGTTACCTAAGACATATGAGAGCTATCTCGGGATCACCCACCCTAGTTTTATCATGGAACAACCCATATGCGTAATCAATTCCCAAGAACCATAACATAATCATAACACATGAAGAAGAAGAAAGAAGATATAACATTTCCAGATTGAAATAACAATATAACATTACAATATATTAACATAATAAATCCTTTATTAAATCCATTTTCAATACCAAAACACATAAAAAGATTATATGGTATTTTTTCCTTTTTAAAATATTTCAGCTTGTTAAGGAATCCAAATATCAAATAATGCTTGTGGCGGTGAAAATGCCATTGTCGTCACGTACGTTTAAAAGAAACATTCTCTTCGAAATTTAATAAAAATATTAATAAAAAATATTCCTTTTGAAAAAAACTAAAATATAAAGGGTTTAATTATATAGTGTATAAAATAAATTCATGTTTAATTCAAAGTATGCCTCAATGAAAGGAGTTTGAGACGATGGCCCTTACCGCAAGGCTGACTTGTCTTGTATGTTTATTATTATACTAGAATAAGAAACTTAAGTTAATTTCTACTTGAATAAGAAAAATTTTCATTATTATTATTCATTTTGTAACTTTTATTACCTTGCTATAAAAATTAGTTAATTTTTTGAATTCATATGGGACATTCTGTCGATGTTGGGAACATGAGTAAAAAATGTTCTTTTTATATTTACAAATTGTCCATGGGGTCAATGGTCTGTTATCCCCAGACTAATATTAATGATTTAGATCCCAGATATATCATATATATCCATTATATATGTTTTTATAATAGTCCATATCATTTTGATATATGAAAATGATATGTACCATTCATGGAGATGGTAAGTCGTACGTACGCATGAACACTACTTTCATTTCATTTTTTTAATAGGAATGAAAACCAAATAATACAAAGGTATATTTTTATTAGATTATAATATCACATTTTATATATGTTACATAATTTCATTAACACAATCCTTTATACATTCCCTGTATGATATGAATGATTCATATCACTTTGAGGGGATGGTAGTCCGCACTTCCTCAAATGAAATTAACATTTTTATACTACTTGAAAAGAATAAAGGCATGTAATAAATGATAATAAAATAATAATAGAGATACAATTAATATGATATATAATTATAGTTCCATCATAATGGCCACCAAGAGAGATGGTACGAAAAAATCGAACAATCATCGTTTTGTGAGGCAGTAGTTCGCTGTCCATAGAAACAGTAAATTCTAAATCCATTAGGTGAAGGTGTTTCTAAGTTTAGTAATAAAAATTCACATAAAAAATACTATTATATTTATGATACTAGTGTTGTTATGTAATAAATTAATAAGAATATAATAGGGAGTGAACAAGTATAATAAAAGAATAAAACTTCGGAAAACACGTTACCTCTAAATCGGGTAAATCCATTTGGTTTGAACCAAAAGGCATTCTGTATATGATGTCATCCTAAGGTCAAGATTCTTGGAGAAAGATAGGGATGTTGGGAACTTTTTTGGGTAGAGGGTGGAAGAGCCAAGGGGATTGATAGAACTAATTAAATGGGTTCAACTTTACCATATCCTCTTGTATATTCATACTATATGGTTAATATATTTACAATAAAATGCCAAGAGAGCTAGAATGGATCATTAATGACATTTGTATCATAGTAAATGTAATTTTGAAAAATATAATACTTTTAGGAACATTTTATCATTTAATAATTATTTAATTGATTTAGAAACTCAATTATGTTAATAATTATCCTATTCATATCATGACTTTTTTAAAATCCATAAAAACATGATCAATTCGAAAAAACATCATTAATTAAAATATAAAAAGTCTTAAAAATCCATAAAATTCTTGTATTCTATAAATATATTAAAAATAAATTTATTTTAATTTTTATAGTCTCATTTTTTAAAACATTAATTAATGTGGTAATAATTAAATCACCATTATGTTATAAATATATTTATTTATTTGATGTCTAAAATTTATAAATAAACACACATGATGTAATAAATATTTATAGATTGATAATTAAAATTTATAGTCATAGATATCAAATAAATATCCACATATTAAAATTTTTTATCAACACAATACATGTTCATGATATTTTTATTTTTACTTTAAATAAAAAATTATTAATTAAATTATCTTATCCAAGTTGATTCAAAGGGCCAACAGTTCTACCCAAGGATTTTATTGGCCGGCCTTGACTCATCTGGTAAGGTTATGTCATTTTTACGGTAATTTTATATTATTATAATATTATTTTTACCTTGAATTACAAAATTTATCTTTAACCGCGGTAAATAAAAATCAAAAGTTAATATTCAACAAAAATAATTATCATCCAATTAGACGACATTTTACTTATTAATGAAAACCATTTATTTAGAAATTTTTAAATTAAAATTACCGAAGCGGTAAATTTTCATTTAATTGAAAAGACGGTTATTTAACTACTATGCAGTGTTTTTCACTAGTTATCAAAAATTGAATATTTTCATAAAAATACCAATAATTCACCAAAAGATAATTTTGATATTAAAAATTCAAAAATTATGTCTATATTAGAAAATTCATAACATAGAAGTTTCATTAATTAATTTAAAATTAAATTATTTTGTTAATATTAGAAAGCGTGTTTTTAAGAAGTAAAAACTACAAAAACATTGACATGTGTTTATATTAGATTTCAAAATGAAATTATTTCCAATGACCTACATTAGATAAAATTGAAAAAATATAATCCAATTACACTTTAAAAAAATTAAGTAAGATAATATAACAATATCAATAAATCAGTTGAAAACATATTTTTGATATAAAATGTTGTACTTTTCACTATTCATTAAAAACGTTAAATTTTTCAGATAAATAGGAAAAACATACCCTAATTATATTTTGATATCCCACTTCTAATTAAGTAGTTTATTTTGCAAATTCAACATATAAAAGTGAAAAAAATAAAATATTTCAAATGGGTTCTCCATATTAAAGAGGTAACACATCCTATTAAAAAATTTTAGTGTATTTATGGTTAAAATTGGACTCATCCTCATTTTAAGCTTCTTATTTTTTTGGATAAATGTAAAAACATTTAACAAACATGATTAATGATAATATGATTAGTTTTTTTCATTTCCTCCAATACAACGGCTAGGTGTTAGCTATCATTTTTTTATGGGTCTCTTGGCTTCGGCCAAGAGATCACAGTTAGGGTTTCAGCCCTTCTTCCTCGGCTTCCTCGGTTCCCCATGGCATGACAGATTCGTCTCTCAGCGGCGAATCCCAATGGAGCAGCGGCTTCGACTCTCAGCGGTGGCTCACGATGGTGAGACATCGACTCTTGATGGCACGACAGCTTCATCTATGCTCATATCGGTGAGAGTGCAGGTTCCATAGTGGTGCAGTGGTGGTCTTGGCGGGCGATGGTCCACGTGTTTTAGGGGAACAGATGTACCTTGGGGGCTTCAGCTGGCGACAAGGATCTATAGTGAGCTCCCGGTGGAGGTCACGGCATGCTTTCTCCAGCGAGCTTCCGTTTGGGTACACGGCTGGTCTTCGACGATTCGGGATGGTGGTCCTCAGTGGATTATTGGGCTGCGATGGGCGTCGAGCTAGTATGGCCTTGGTTTCAGGCGGTGGTGGTTGATCTCGAAGGCATCGATATTCTAGGCCTTTGGGCGACAACAACACAACGGTGTAAAGGGTGTTTCTTGGCTTGGCATCTGGTTGTCAACGGCAGAAATGAGGGTTCAATGCTCACCATGCAAGGCCTTTGTTTGAGCATCGGCAGACCCCTGTTTGAGTGATGACGGTCGACTCTTCACGAGGACAGCACGACGGGCAGCGATGCGGCTTTCTTCCGCTGTTCCGCACAGTGGATTCATAGATCTCGGGCTCGGCTTGGGTGTTGGCTTTCAGTAGGGATTGTGATCTGGATCGCGTGACCTTCATGCAATGGATCTGACAAGGTTCGGGCGGGTCACGGTGATGTAAGACGACTCAGGCAGAGTATCGGGCATACAGTGCAGCAATGATCATAGGACAAGATGCGTGTACGAGGGAGACCTCGGGATGCGGGTGAATGCATTTTAGCTGTTAAGTGACAATATGGGTCTTTGGACCACTTCTTTTCATGGGTATTGTCCCAGAGGACCCTCGAGTCATCGAATCAAGGCCTTTGGACCTCTGTAATTAGTACTTTTCTAGTTTCTCCATTGGGTTTTATCTCCCTGGGCCTACTGTCTTTTAATGGGTTTTCCCTTAGAAAAACCAAATGGGGTTTCTATTGTATTTTTCTTTTTTTAATAAAGGTTATTGCCCCCAACCATTGCACTAATGTTTCTATGAAATCCATTGTTTCATGTTGAGTACACTATCAGACATATCATTCCCTTTTAAGTTAAATTAATATTTAATTCCAAAATATTAACAAATATTAAAATGCCATATTCATTATTTACCAAGGATGTTACAGTGAGGGTTATGATTCGAAAGTGATCAAAGTGGTTAGAGTTTATTCTTTATTCTCATTTTAATCAGTATTGTTTATGCTTGAATTTCCATTGACCCAAATTATTTTATCATTATCTAATTAACCCCTTTAATTTCATAGTCCCATGGTTATTCATTATTTTTTCATGTAAAAACATCATTTTCCCCTCATTGGTAATTAAAATTATTTAGAAAATATTTTCAACAAATGACTATTTTTTTATCAACTCTGTCAAAGTTTCTTTTTCATTTATATCAATTTTTTTTATATTTTTAACAATAAGATTTTAAATCTTATATTATGAATTTTTTAATTTATTTTTATCCTTTTTTTAAATGTTAAATGGAATCATTTTCTTTTGTTTTCAGAATAATCATTCTTTTGACTTTGTACCAAAAAACTGAAATGAATTTTTTTCTACACACATGGAATGAATATAATTCTCTAATATTTATAACATTTCAAATATTTGGAGCTTCCAATAAATGCATATAAGGTTCATTACAAAGAATATTTATTTTTATTAATATATAAATTTTATCTTTTTTGAAAGTGGGTTTTCAATGTGAGAAGGGTGTTTTCTTCAACAATATTTTTAATTATCTTTTATAGGGTTTTTATTCATCAATGGTAAAAACAATTATTTTTAATTTTTCTTCACAAGGGTTATGTTTTAATTATACCATAATTATTATTTATTTGTATGTTTTATGATCAATTTTATCTACGAGAGTATCGACATTCACTTGGCTGCTTAATTTTGTAATCATTAACAATAAATTGAGACATTCACTTTCTAGTGATAATTTAAAATTACATTTATATTAATTATCTAAACTAATTTTATCAAAGATATGATTTATTTCTAAGATATATAAAATATTTTTATATGGGGTTTTATAAAGATTGATATTTTATTGATTTGGGGGAATCAAGATAAATTAATATTCTATACACTGCAATGATATTTAATGACAAGGAACATTATTTTTGAATTGAATTGATATTTAAATATATTAGGAATGCATTAAATATTATGTGATGCATGGGGATAGATTATATATATCCCCTTGATTAACCAATAGGCCTCATGAGACAAATTAGTATGCTAGTATTACATGGGTTTTTGTGTATACCAACCCATCCATTAAACTATCATGGCACATGGTCCTGGTCGTATTGATATCATGATGTCAGAAATCAAAATGTAAAATATTAATAATTTCCTTCATAAAGAATTCAATTATTGATATCCATTAGATTCATAGATTAGTTTTTATTTCCATGGTTAATCTATAAACTGATGTTATTATTTTTATAGAATTATTTAATCACTATTTACTCAATACATAATATTCCTAATTCTCAATTTATTTTTTATATGGAATGTGTTTTCAGTTATTTTACTTTACATATAATTTATTCCTTATTTATTAATGATAGAATACATTGTAATTTACCCTATCTATGTTTCTGAGATTTCCATTTATTTGTTTCCTTCCCCATGATATGAATAAGGAATATTTAAATGAGTTAATGGATGAAGAAAATTTCCCTAAATTATGTTGTATTTATTCTTTACAAATTAAATGTGAGATTTAATTATACCTTTAATTTACAAATAATAATAAACTTCTTGGTTCTTCAAGATACAATCCATTGTATCCAGTGAAAATGTAATAAATTTAATCACAGATCTAATCTACTATAATCAAGTTTATTACATGACTGACCTTCTAGTATAAGTACGAGATGTAATTCAATAATTAGATTCTCAAGGGGATGATATTTGGATTGAACAAATTCATTTCCCAAATGAGTATAAGCAGTTTCCTGTTATTCATCAATTATTTTATTATATTTTTGAGTAGGTAAGGTATATTGCGTTTGGTCAAAATTTTCATTACTTTGACGATGTGATTTAGGAATATTATTAACCAATTTGAAATAAATTGACTCTTCTATGGTATTGGTAAGCATATTAATGACATGAAAAGATTTCCATGATATTTAGTTGCCATGAAATATACCTTTCTCTAATTTAGAGTAATAAATTAATGATTATCTCAGTATAATTGATAAATCATTTCCTACTAAAGAATTTAATGAATCCAAAAATTGAAATTTTTCATTTTCAATGTTCAAAAGGGGGTTTTATAAGACTAGTGTAATGAGAATATTGTTATGGATAATTCATGTGGTGTTAAAAACCTCAATTAATATTTATTTAGGTTGGTTAGAATCATTATATAGAGTTCTAAACATTAGTTCTAGGGTCCTATTTCAAATTTGTATTACCCCAGTTTGTTTAGATATTTTAGTAATGGATAAGAACTAATGAAAAGGATAAAATGCATAAAAACCATCCAAGTATTTATTATCAAATTGTTTACCACGTTCACTCAAATGGAAAAGATATTTAATCCCATTAAATTTCAAACCTTCTATTAAAAGTTGATAATGAAATTACAAGACTTGTTGTTATGAGCTATGAAGAAAACCAATGTAAATCTTGCATGGTTATTGATAATTACAAAGCAATATTATTACCTTAGTCGCTAGAAACAGGAGTTAGTATAGAAAGTTCAAGGTGGAGTAGTTTTAATGATTATGAATTAGAACCTACCTTTTTAATTTTGAATAATTATATCAGTTTCATTCCATATTGTCAACGTTACATAGACAAAGCTATATTTGGATAATAATTTTGGTAAACCTCATACAAGTCAGTTATAGTTTAACATGAAAAGAGATTGAATATTAGAAAGACCTAGTCACTTATATAAAATCTAATATTTATTATCATGGGAACATAAACACATAATGTTTTTAATTTAATGGTATTTTAAATTAATTAAATAAACATTTTAAAAATGGGATGTCATAAATAAAATATTTCCATAAGAATTTTAAATATTACAAAAATAATTTCTATAAGATATTTGGAAATGTATACCACATAATTTTATAATACTTATTAAATTATAATTATTCCTTAAAAAATTAAAACATATTTAATTTTAGTAGAGTTAGAGAGACTAATCATATATATACTGGTAATTTTACCATTTAAATCATCTCCAAAAGTGGCATGTCTTCCAGTAAAATCATTACGATGATTGATTTCAGAGGGATCACCACACATATTTCAAAAGACCACAATATATATATACTAAGTATCTTAATGCGTATTTCATATCATAACCTTGTATTAAAAATATTAATAGGTTAATTCATTTGTTAATCATATCATGGGTCCACATAAGATAGGCAATAAGTACATTGGAATCTTGACTAATTGGATAAAAGCTTCATCAAGAATATGAGTATAGTGATGAATGATATTTGGATTACCATGTCTATAATTTTTACAATTTCATTCATTAAAAAGATGAGAAAATTTCTTACAATAAAAAATATTTATTTTTAAATGTACCTTTTGAAAAAAAATAATTTTTGAGTTTTTGGGAAAACTATATTGGTTTGAGAAAATAAACATAGTAAATAATTTATTAACACATGGAGAAAAAAATTATTAAAAAATAATTAAAGATGGGAAAATTTGAATGATTATTTTTGAGATATGTCATTTTAAATGAAAAATTATCCAAATCCATTAGTTCATTTAGTTCTAAAATCATGTCAATTTTTTATTTCATAATTTCAACTTTATCAAAAACAAATTAATTATAATTCTTTTTTATGATCATTATTTCTTTAAAAATGATCATAAAAACCATCATGATGTTTTTTAATCTATAAATAAGATTGTTATGTCTCAAAGAATAGATTTAGTCATTATAGGAATGATAACTATAACAAATATATTTTACTTCTTCACATATATCTACATTGTCCATATGGAACTAAGGATGTTTATAATTTATTCATTAGTTTAAATGTTTTCTCAGATACTTATACAAGTATAAACATTTAATTATTTAATACATTTATTCATTTTTTTATTCAAGTAAATATCTTTCTTGATGTGTCTCCTTTTCAATAAACATAATAAATTAATTTCAATTTCCAGATTTCCATTTTTGATGTGTTGGGGAATTGGTTTCTTGATCATGTAATTGTTCAATGTTTTGGAGTGACAACCAACATTTACGTCTTTTTTAGATTTTTATTTATCAATTTATTTTAAATAAATTCTAATTTTTGTTTCACTAACCTTATTTTCCTATATTTTATTATCTCAGATCTCATGAGTGAGATGATGAGTTTCAAAACATCCATGATCTTAATGTATTTCACTTCATGTATCATGGTGACTTTGGATTCCCAATTTATTGTTAAAACTTAGTTTTTTACCTGACTGATGTTTCATTAGAAATAGAATCACCATGATCCTTATAACTGTTAAAAATATTAGTAAATTTATTAAAACATTCAATGATAGGTTCACTTTTATGTATTGAGAAACATCCAATGTATTTTCTAAACATATATAAATGGCTATCTTTGACATTATGTGTTCCTACAATAATAATATATACATGTTTCCAAATTTTATGAAATGATTTTCTTGTTGAGATACTGTTAAATAATTTTGGATTGAATCATTCAGTGTATGCAATTTATTGTATTATCATATAATTCAAAAGAATATATTTCATTATGTGTAAATTAATCAAATTTTTACGTTTTTATACTAAAACAATGTATAATAACTTAAAAAATAGGATAACCAATAGATCTATGAAAATGATAACTCTAGGATACTAATATGATTAATTATTACCATTAAAAAAACAATCACAACCCATATGGATTCTTTTGATAGAACAATGTGTTTCAAAAAACCCATTTTGAAAAAAAACATTTCATGAATTGTTTTATGATTTAGAAAAAATATATATTAATGAAATTAAAAAAATTTAATTTGAGGCCCATATGACATCAAATGTTGGTTAGGATATAGTTAAATTGAAACCACGGTATATGGGAAGATTTAATTTTATAATATAAAAGGAAAAAACAAAATTATTAATTTCTTTAAACCTATTTTGGAAATATTATATCCCTTTGAAGAGATAAAAAATAATCAAGGTGAAAGAGAAATGAAATAATGAAATAGAATATTACAGAAGAGGAAGTATAAATTAATGCGACATTTGATAAATAAAAGATTCAGGGTTATTGTTGGATTAAAAATTTAATAATTGAATTGATTGTATTGATTAATAAATATATAATAATAAATTAAATAAGAAAAAATATTAGTTAATGAATTGAAGAAAAACTTTTAAATGTGAACCTATGTCAAAAACCTCTATTGATTGAGGATGTAATGAGTTTATCCCTTTTCATTAATCATAGCTTGTATACCAAAACTCCCTTTCTTTTGAGGTTATAAAAAGGAATTTTGATTGAAAACAACAATATATTTTTAACATATATAGCTAGAAACCTCAAATACAATTGTATCTTTACTTTTAGTTGTTATAAGAAGTAAAATCAATTTCCCCACATTAATGGAATCAAAAAACAAATATATAATAAATAGTAAGATATAAGGGGTTTTTAAGAAATAATAAATTCATATATTAGTCACAATTCTCACTAAAATAAAATAATAAACACTTGGAGAGAATGATAAAATGATGATAATGACAAGATAATACAATATTTACCCAACATATGTTACACTAGAGTGGGATTATAAATGATTGGACTTTAAGAGATATATTTGGGATTGTATCTTGATAGCATTGGATTTTGGATGAGTAAGGGAGTTTTTAAATCCATGAGGGGGTCAATTTATAGTATTTTATACCTTTAAGAATGTGTTGGAATTCACTAAGTGTCATATATTCATTTGATATAGGATTAAATGAATTTTTATCATTATAAATACTCATCATGGATGCTCTTACATGAGTCCACTTATTATCAAGTATCTAATACAAAGTAATTAGATAACTACATGCAATAGACTATAATCATGTTGAACCCACCAGATGGCTAGGTAGTTTACATTAGAAAGCTAGTGATTAACTTTTCTATGCAGTAATATTGTCCATCTACACCAGTTTTATGGTTATGAAACACACCAATAATTTAAAATAGACATTTCATTAAATTATTTTTTTTCATTGAAGATTGCATTAAACACTACATCATGTTTAAACAAACCATGTTATTCTTATAAAATATTATTATCTAAGACTTATCACCAAGACTTTGGATTTTTGAATATGAATAGGAAGATATAAATTATGAAAAACATATTTTTATATAGGTATAAAACAAATTTATTTAATATCAATTCATTATAAATAAAAAACCATTTCAAAAAAGTTTGTTTTTCTACAAAACATTTTTTATGCATACATTTTATTTTGAAATAAATAATTTAAATTAATCACTATTTGTGAATGATTTTAATTAAAATAAATTATTATCTATTGAATCAATTTTTTTAACATTAATATAATATTCTTACTATGAATTTAATAAGAAAGCTTTATTCTTATAAACAATATTTTTTATAGAAGTTTTTGGCATGTTTTGTTAACATATTTTAAAATTAATTATTTCCTTTCAAAGGTATTTATTTTGAAAAAAATGAATAATTATTAAAAATAAGAAGTTTTAATTTGGTAAATTGGTCCATTTTATTTTTATGTATTATGTATTGTATCTATAATAAAATTAATCACCTTGATAAAATGAATGTTGGGTTAATATAAGTTACAATTATGTGTCAAGGTTTCTTTTTTTCTTCTAAATTCTTATTAGATTATTAAAATTAGTCCCTTATCACCATATTTTATAAATTTAATCTTTAATGGGATACTTATACCTAAATATTACCTTTATAATATATAATGTAATGAAAATAGAACATGTCGCCCTCTTACTTTTAAATATCTATTTTGTGTCCAAATATGAAAAAATGAAGTTATGAATGAATATAAATGAAAAAATTTAGAAAATGAAATTATTTACAAGATTTAATTTTTGTCTAAAATTTATTAGTTATATAATTTCATTAAATTCTTATTCAACACCGACATAGTATTTCATTAATTAATAGAAAAAATAATTTAAAAAATAATACAAGTTATATAATTTTATTGAATTATTGTATTCCACAAATTTGGTTAAAATATATTACATATTACTGATTTTTAAAAGGATATTATTAAATTTAATATTTTTTAGATTTCATAAGTTTTATATTAAAAAAATAGTCACATAATTGACATTAATAATATTTTATAATAAATAATATTTTGTTAGATGATTTAATATTCACGAAAATGTTTTCATCAGACAAGTGACTTAAAAATTCTTAAAAAATAGGCCATATTACATTTATCAGTCACATTTTCATTTATGATACCATTCATAAACTTTTATGGATAAAATCGTTTTTATTGTTGTTATGATTAAAAATAATGAACAAAGTGGACAATACAAAATATAATGTTTAAAATGACACAATAACTATCTAATTTAAATTTAGTTGATTTTATAACAATAATACCCACATTTTATTGTAATTTATGTTCATTTTTTTGAATTTACTTTTGGAATGAGTTTATTATATTTTAATTCCATGTGTTTCCTCTTCCACCATTATAAAATGACACCCAACCATTCTCCTCTATTAAAACAAATTGAGTAATATAGTTTGACCACCACCTAAAAAAGTACCCTATCAACCCCCACAAAAATATTATAGAGGTTATTTTATTACAAAATTACCATCCTTAAAATCCTTAAGAGGATATTAATCGTTTTTCATTCAAAGAAGAGGTAATCACCTTAACTGATCACACCATATTTTTTTTCTTCTTTTCCTCCAAAAAATATTTTCTTATTATTCAAAAAATAAAATCATAATTATCCTAACTATAATAATATTTAATTATGTTTATTAAATCACCATTATTCATCTTTCTCCATAAAATGGGAAGTTGGTTTATGATTAATGCATACTTTAGGCTTTTTGTCTCCATATAGTGATACAATTCATCTTACACTACATAATTAATGGATGGTTATTATGATGGGTTTTTCATTTTAATACGACGATTATGAAATAATTATAACTTTTAAATATAATATGACCTATAAATTATTACCTTCCAATCCTTTGGAATACAATAATGTTGCTCATGCTTATTTGTTTACAACCACATTTATAATGTGATGTGATTTTCATTTCATTTCTATTTAGTTATATAGTAATGTGGATAGAGTTATTTAATATTAATTATTTATATAATATCATTGTGATTCTCTAAATTTGATTTATTATTTACCATAAATGTTTTTAAATCTATCAAAATAATAAAACAACATTCATATGTATGTACTACCTACCAACCTTTTGAAAGGTATAATTCGTTGTTCTATCTCCAAAATTTATGAATGAATTTATATATATTTATAATGTATATATATTATATTTATATAATAATTAATATTATGTATAATATGTAACCATGATCAATGTACAATAACATGGAATGCTGAACTGAAACACTCATGAAAAAAATAGTTAACACTCAAAATAATAATTTTATTAAGAAATTATTGATAAATAGGTTTCTAAATGTTATTAAGGTACCATATATGATATTATTAATATGTAAATGATATTATTATAGAAATATAATTATTTATCATTAAATATACATGAGTTTAGAGTGTTTTAAATGTAACTAGAAAATGAGGTATTGGATTATTATCTAAAATTATCTTCTTTGGGACAAATGTTATGTCATGGCCTTATCTTATTTTATATGGTTAATATACTTAAATTTGAAATGATATGTAATTATTATAATTATTTTCATTTCACTTAAGGTTTCATTTGATGTTATTCTTTCTTTGGTCTTATGATTCAAATGTTACCAGATCAGTAGAGTTTTTATATTATAATGACATTTTTTATTAGGATTTTTTATGATTATGTTTTAATTGATTAAATATCATGATATAACTCTCTAGTAACTAATGTCTTCTGTTTTCCCCGAGTTATTTCTTTATAATAAATTAAATCATTTTATTTTCTACTATTTTGATAATAAAGATATGAAATTTATGTTTTATGGAAAAGGATTGTCATTTTTTTGAGTAACAATTATTTTACCATTCATGTCCATGTTTTATAAAAGTGTTTTCAATAATTTTATTACTATTATCCAACTATTATTTAGTATTTGTTTTATCCATGTTTTACTTTTTCTGAAATTGTTTAATATTAATCTTTTTGTTGTTTTCTAAACAATATACTTTTGAAAATTTACAAGAAATCAGAGATGAATATCTTTTTAACATATATAGAATGAAAATAATGTTCCATCTACATAACCAATAACAATTTTTATGATTAATTCAAATTCTTTCATCTTTATTTCAAGATAAAAAATTTTCCTTAATATTTGTTGAAATTTTTATATTTTATATAAGTGATTTCAAATTGAAAATGGTATCTTCTCTAGGAAATGTTCCAAATGATATTTTAATGGAATGTCTTATCCATTATGGAAGAATTTGATGTTTTTTATGCATTATTTGAGAAATGGTACAATGAATCCATATGTATACATTCATGGGTTTTTTTATTTTTGTGGTGAAATTTTCTCAACTAAAGTATTTATTTTCCCCAACAAAATTTATTATGAAATGGTGAATTGTTTATGAAACTAATTTATTGTCCAATGGTTTTTTATTAATTAATGTTTATAAAAACAAATTATTTTCATGTTCTATTATATTATTAATAATTTAAGACCAAGTTCCATACATATATATGAATTAAATTATGTGATGGGTGGGAAAAAAATTATATATCTTTCCAATGCATTGGATAAATATTTATATCTCCTGGGAAAAACAAGATTTTAATGGGGAGTGAAGCATATTAAGTAAGAGACTATATCCATTTTTACAATCTTTGGAGTGATCTTTGAAGGCTATGATGGTATGTGGAGTAAAACCAATCCACTATGATATCTTGGTAAGTGATCCATGACCATTAAGGAAATGATTTTCTATGTTTTTTTGAATTCCAAAAACATATGTTTTATTCAAATGTTATAATCTCATGACTAATGTACTTTGATTATTATATGATTCATGTCTTATGAAATGAATTAATTTTTTCCATTACATATGTTTTTTATCAATGATATAAAGGGTATTATTTTTAAATGTTTTTCTTATGCTCTCGCACCCTTATGATCATGCCTACTGGTCATCTAAGCTCACACTTTGTTATGTTTCTTTTTCATGAGGATATGAAAAAAAAACTTACGTATGATATTTTAAATAGTAGTGATTGTTTCGGAGAACTATTTGGTAGGTGATGTATATATCTTTTGAACCAGTTTTTTATGTATCCAAGTTTCCAAAAATACTAGACAATTAAGATTATTGATTGTATTTTTGTGTTATCTAATTAATATTTATTTAATAGATATAATCTCGTTTTATTAAAATTTCAAGTCACTTTAGTTGGTATGAGATAAATGTTTGATCAACCATGGAAACTAGGATGATAAAAATGTAGTATAAACCCTTTACACAATTCTATGTATATTATAACATCCTAATGTTCTAGTAATTATCATATATATTCTAGGAAAAATCTACGGTGTCATATATTGAGAGGAAAAATACATGATTTAGACATCCTATTAGTGATTTTTCATGACTATGTGGTTTTCCACTCTAATTATTGGTGCATAGAATATTATTTTGGTCCTATTATATGGCTGGAACCTGACGTAATCTAGTTAATGATGAATTTTATAGACAATCCAATTATTTTAATTCTCATAAACATGTTGTTATAGAAATTGGTATTGAAAATATCATAGCTATCCTCAGACAAGTTTCTCATGTTATGAATCATGCTGATATTACAAATGCGAAAAGGAGGGAGAAATCTTATATTAATTCTTTATGAGATAATTTCCACCTTCTTCTAGTGGTTTCACAAATCGAATAGCTATTTTGAAATAAATAATTAACATTGAAATGGTATTTTCCGTTATCCTACTTTTGTATAATGGAAAATTAATTTTAGATGTATGTCATTTGAAAGGTGAATTTTATCAATGGTGTAATCTTATGAACAATACACAGAAATAAGAATAAATTGTCTCCATAGAGTGTAATAAGTTCAAGAACTAGTTTTTTAATAAGAACATTTCTCAAATTCTTCATATAAAAAGGGAGAAGTATTTCCAAATCCAAAAGAAGATGGATGTTTAATATTCTATTACCACCGAGTAAAGTTTTATGAGACTTTTGAATTACACTTCAGGTGTTATTATTCAAAAATAAACAATGTTTCATCCATTATTCAATGGAAAAATTGTAAGTCTCAAAAAAAATTTATCCATAATATACATCATTATCTGTTGATAAATAATTTTATGTTCTTTATATGTATATATTTATGTTGGAGTTACCTATCCAAATCAAATTATTGGTATGAAAATAATTTTGGAATATAAAAAAATATTAAACTCATGCAGTGAAGAAGTATATTTTTTCTTTATGGTCAATGTTTATAATGAAACATGGTGTAAATTAGCTTATGGTAACTGGTAAAAATTCTATGTGTAGAAAGGAAATTCTTTAGGCAATTGAATTCTACAATTATGGGATGAACTTAGCTAATTATGTAAATATAGAGAATGCTCTAATGAATTCACCACCCACACTATAGTGATTAAATTTTTTGGAGTATGTGCATTCTGATAACCATTTCTGCAATCTGTAGGTTAATGACAATGATTGATGTCAAAATCCTCTTAAGACATGATAGAAATGAAAATTTTAGGCAATAACTATTTCGAATGAGGTGTAAAATAATTATTTCATTAAAGGTACACATATAATTCACTTTAAAAACTTATCATGTATTATTTATCACTACTTATACCTAGTTTATTATTTTTTAATAATGTTATATGGGTATTAAAATTCCACCACATTGATTGGATATTGAATTAGCTTCAAAAACCCCTAATGGAACAATGATTGCATTCCATGTCTATAATTTATCTCTAGTTGATGTATGGGGGAAATTTCTTCAACTAATTTTTATTATTCTTCATATGGTTTAGTTTCATAATATTTTTTTAATAAATTGTAGTCTATTATATAAATCCTATATCAACACCTAAGGAAGGGAAGTAACCTTTTACTTTCTAAAAAACCTAATATTTTCTAGTAGTGTAAGTATAAATATTATCATTCAATAGAAATTATATCAAATCCTTGGGTCATAATTCTTGTTTAAAGGGAATGATTATCTCAAATAGTAGGGGAGAAACTCAAGATAAGTGTTATTCTTATTTTATGAGAGTTTATAATTTATTTCTAGAAGAATTTATCATTCTTCCACTGAATCATATATTAGAGTTCTCATGAGAAATAATACATACTTCTAAATATATTTCAAATACTCCATATAGAATAACCCATATTGAGTTATAGTAATGGAAGAGGAAACTCGGAGTGAATCTTGAATAAAATTCATTGAACCAGGCGTGACACTATGGTGTGCAGCAATTCTTTTTTCTTAATAAGAATGAATGATCAATGCGACTCTGTCTAGATTTTCATGAACATAACATGATCACAATTAGGGAAATTTATCATCAACCGTGTATTGATTACATGTGTGATCAACTTCGTGAATATTTTTTGTAACACCATACCCTTACCTCATTGGCATGAAGAGGTGGTTAGAGTTACTTGGCCTTAAGAAACATTCCCAAGGTGCCAAAGGCTGGTAGTAAATGTCTAGGGATTCGAGAAAAAATTAGGGAATGATTTTCCCTTAAGAAAAACAAACCAAACCATCCACTAACAGTGACTATATGATCCATGTAAATAAAAAATTCAATCATGTATTCCCAAATGCCAACCAAGTTGTCCTATAACATAACTAAAAACCAATATAATCCAACACAATATCAGAGTACTATGCTGAAGACTAAACAAGAGACCCAAAATAAACCAAGACACACTCCATGACTCTACACCAAGCTCCACTTTCCATGCACTGCCACATCTTCTAGGTATCACCACAAACAACAAGCAATGTGATGTTTTACCTTTACCTATATGCTGGTATACAAAATCAATAATAGCACCAAAGTGCCAAAGTAGGTGGTGAGTACTAATACCTAGTAGGTTTTCCGAAAATTACTTCCCTACCCATGCCACTAGGATAGAAAATTCAGTCACATTTAAATAAAAGAGTTTATATAAAACAATTTACCAAAATAGTTTATATAAAATAGTTTCTGAAAAAGAGTTTATAACTAAATATAAACAAGTTTCCCAACCATTTATTACCAATAGCATACAAGTGAAATTAATACCAATTTTCCCAGTAAGTTATTTTTCAAGAAACAATAACTAAAGAATCTTAAAACCATTTCACAACATCCCTTTTTGGGATTCCAGAACCATCCAAATACCCATGCAACCAACCATGCATGCTACGTTATGATAATTCCATACTCATGACTGGTTTCTCTTTGATCTAAAATGTCATCATAATGTAATTATTTCCAATGTTCTATTAACCCTTTGGCACCGAGAACAAAGTCATATTTTAATCAATCCTCGTGTCTAAGATTCCCATGTTCCATTAAACCTTTGGCACTAAGCACAAGGTTATATTTCAAACAAGCCACGTATATGCAATAAGAACACACACCACAAATTCCAAACGATCATGCTAAACACACCATTCAATAAAACACATTTTATTGAAAACCATTTCAATCAAAACCATTTCAATGCCAAACCATCTCAATGTCAACCCATTTCAAATTTTTTTTATTGAAAACCAAATCACAACCAATTTCAAAGGAACATTTTACTTCAATAAAACTTTCCCCTTTTATTAAAAAAATTTAATCCCAATAATTTTCCACAATTCCAGAAAATCTCCATTTTAAAATCACTATTTTAAAATTTAGAACCAAAGAACTCATTCAAAATCCCCAATTTTTCTGGATTTCACAACCATTAATCCAAAAGATTTCAAACATGTATTCAATAACCAAATAAAAATCAAATCAATACCACACATTCAATTTGAAAGCATGCCATTCAATTTTACTAAGTGGAGTCTAGAAAGAAACCTCCTACCTCGAAGGTTTTGATGAAAACCACAATGAAGGAAGAATGCATAAGAAAACTAGTTTGATTCTTCAAAAACCCTCCTAAGATCTCTTCTCCTAGAAAGGCCAAGATGAAATATAATCATATTCGGAATCCACAGGCTTATATCTAACCATATCAGGTTTATATCTAAGAAACCAATAGAATAAGATAAGTAGAACTAAGAAATCGATCAAGATCGAAGAAAAACGTTCACATACCACAAGAATCTGGCTTCTATTCGCAATGGGAATCCTTTGGATCACCTATAGAATGATGGGAGAACATTCTATTGCCTAAGGAGGATCTAAATCTAGATTAATGTTCACTTAAGAAGAAAACGATGGATTTAGGAGCAAAAAAAAGTGACATCTATTTTTTAGTGTCTCATTTAAGTGCCCCCACAGTTAGTCAGCACAGTTTGACAAATTGGGTGTTAGCTACTGAATCAGCAGACCATCACATAGTATCCTGAACCATGCTCAAACCGTACGGAAGCCACTGCCTCAATGTCTCAACTACGCATGGTTTGGACACACAGTTTCAACAAACCATGTGTTGTCCATGTAACTTCCCCTTTTGCCTGAAAACTTCATTCCATGTTTTGATTACTCTCTCATTAATCACTGTTAACTTTATAACCATTAAAATAATTAATTAGGGGTTACATACTAGAAACTGAGGGTACTACATTCTCCCCACCATTGGTCTTTCGGTCATCGGAATGTAGACAACGCTTGATGGCCAAAAATAGTTCTGGCCATTGCTCTTTTATTTCCTTCTCATGTTCCCATGTTTCTTCCTGAATATGACTATGTTTCCATAAAACCCGCACTAGGATGATTCTTTTACCATTAAAGACATTCTCTTGTCTATCCTTGATCCGTACTGGAATATGTAGTAGTGATGCATCATGTTATTTCTCAATGTTATCCCATCTGATCACATGGTCAGGATCAGGGTGATAATTTTTTAACTGGGATACAAAGAACATATAATGCACCAAACTAAACCATTATGATAATGCCAACTAATATGTCACCTCTCCAACATTTTCTAGTATCTCAAAATGGCTAATGTATTTTGGATTTAACATGCCCAAATTCCTGAAATGATGATGTCCAAGCCTTCGAGAGATCCTCAACAAGACATGATCACCCACAACGAATGACAATGGTCTTCGAAAGTGATCTGTATAAGCTTTCTAGTAACTTTGAGCTGTCCCAATCCTCTTTATATTGAATTAGATCTTCTCTGTTGTTTCTTGTACAAGTCTTGTCCCGACTAATGATGTTTCACCCATTTCCACCCAGCATAGTAGAGAATGACAAGGACGCCCATACAATGATTCAAATGAAGCCATGAATATTGAGGATTGATATCTGTTATTGTATGAGAACTCTAATAAGGATATATGATCCTCCCATGATCCACAAAAATACATTAAAAAAATCCCAAAACATGACTTCCAACATTTTTATTGTTTTCTTGGATTGATCATCTGTTTGAGGATGATACGCGGTGCTCATAGTCAACTGAGTTCCAAGGGTTTACTGTAATGATTTCAGGAAATGCGATGTGAACCTCAGATCTCTATCTGAGACTATAGAGTCTAGTACACCATGCCTCTTTAAAACGTCTCGTATATATATTTTTGAAAGATCCTCTACTGTATGAGTTTAACGAATAGGGATGAAATGGTTGGACTTGGTTAAACGATCCACAATCACCCAAATGGAATCATGTTTCCAGACCATTCATGGAAGACTTGTAAAAAAATCCATTTCCATTTGATCGAATTTCCACACTGGGATGGGAAAATATTGTAATATAGTAGATGGTCTCTGATTCTCTGCTTTAACCTAATGACAAGTTAAGCACCGTGAGATGAACTCATCCACTTTCCTTTTCATACCGCTCAACCAAAACCGCACCTTCAATGCCTTATACATCTTCAGTGTACCTGGATGTAAATCACATATTGAATGGTGATAAGTAAGAAGGATTGGTTATTATGAAACCATAAGTACAACCATTCGATCATTAAAACACAAAATTAAATCCCCATCATGTTTCCATCCATCAATGGTCTCCCCACCATTGTGTTTTAAATGTACAACTAGACATTCTGCATCAGATATTTTTGCTTCTTTGATAATTTTTACTGAATCAAGAACAATAGTATATGAAAATAAAACTGCAACACCACCTCAATCTAAATATTTGACATGAATTTCTGCTAATACTGACATCATCTTCCATTCATCTAAAGCTTATTTCTCCAACTAAGAATATGAATTTCTACTCAATGCATTCTCCAACGAATTTCCTTTCCCCGGTGTGTACATCAAGTCAAACTCAAACATTTGGAGATACTCCATCCACCTCCTTATCCCCAGATTCAAATCTCGTTCTGATAAAATGTGTTTCAAGCTTTTGTGATCTATAAGAATAGTAAATTTCTCACCAATGGCATTATGTATCCATGTCTTCAAAGAATGGACGACTGTAGATAACTCCAAATCATGTGTTGGGTAATTCTTATCATGAACCCTGAACTGCCATGAACCATAAGCAACCACGTGATATCTTTTCAGGATAACACAACCCAACCCTAATTCTGAAGCATCACAATACACCACATACCCCTGTCGTGATTATAGCAAGGTTAAGATAGGTGCCGATGTAAGTTGAACATTCCGTTCTTGAAAAGGCTTATAACATTCTTCTATCCATTGGAATGATGTTTTTTTCGTTGTAAGAGTTTTCATTGGTGAAGCAAGTCATGATAAATCACGCACAAAGCGTAGATAGTAACCATCTAGACCAATAAAACATCGTATCTTGAACACATTCTCTGGTGGTTCCCAAGAAAATAGCTTCTATCATTTCCAGATCAATTGAAATGCCTTTCTCATAAATTACATGACCAAGGAAACATACTTCTTGTATCTAAAAGTCACACATTGATAATTTGGCATATAAATGATGATCTCTCAAGATTTGTAACACTGCTTCTAGGTGCACCTCATGACCAGCCCTTATCTTTGAATAGACCAAAATGTTATCCGCAAACACCACAACAAAAGAATCTAGATATTGTTCAAATATCCGATTCATCAATGCCATGAATACTGCTGCTGCATTTGTTAGACGGAAAGGCAGGACTATATATTCATTGTGGCCATATCTACTTCTGAATGTTGTCCTTGGAATATCCTCTTTCCTAACTCTCAATTGGTTATATCTTGATCACAATTCAATCTTCAAGAACCACTGAGATTCCCTTAATTGATTGAATAGATCATCAATGCATGGAAGTGGATAAGTTTTTTTATCGCCACTTGGTTAATTTTACGATAATCAGCACATAGTCGAAAGGTTCCTCTTGCCTTCTTCACGAACAAAACCGATGTTTCCCATGGAGACATACTTTGTCTAATGAAACCCCTTCTTTCCATCTCCTATAACTTCACTTTCAATTCCTTTAACTTTGTTAGTTCCATCCTATAATATAGAAGGGAAATTGGACTATTCCTCGAAAAGAGCTCAATTATAAACTCCACTTCCCATAGAGGTGTTAACCCTAAGAAATTATACATAAAGACATCTAGAAATTGGTCCACCAAAGGTGGAAAACTATTTTCCTCAATCTCTTATATTGAGTACAAATTCAACACTACAAATTGGTAAAATATTGTTCCCACCATTGGTTCCAACAACCTCTTTGCTCCTTTCTTTATAATCCTATCTTGTCTAATGAGATTCTCGATACTGTCCTCAGTAAGGAAACTAATTGTTCTCTTATAAAAGTCGATTTAAGCCTTGAACATTGTCAGCCAATCCATACCCAGGATTATATCATAGAAACCCCTATCCGACATCAAGAAGTCCCATTTTAAATCATCACCATCAACAGTTATAGAACATTATCTACACACAAAGGGTTCACATTATCTTTCATCAAGAGGAGTTTGCAGTTTCAAAAGGGAAGGAATCATTTCATGTTTTAAACATAGCATGTCAAAAGCAAGAGAACCAATGAAGGAATGTGATTCACTTGTATCAAAAAACACTTTCAAAAAGGTAGAATTCAAAATAATTGTACCTCTTACTGTATATAGTCCAGCCTGATCATCAAAAATCATCTTCTCAGCTCCTAATAATTGCTTCTTCACTATACTGTTCTCCTTCATTCATTGATGAGGGTTCCCTTGTTGAGGATTATTGGTATTTATATAATCACCCTGGAAAGCTCTGCTCTGCTGATGAGACTAAATCTATTTTCTTCATCCAGTCGAAGCATATGATGCTTGTGATAGCTGAGAAGTGTCTTGAGCACCTGAACTTGGAGCACAACGACCATAACGCTAAATTTGTCCCATCTTGTTACAAGTATGACATGATCTAGGTTATGACGTACAATCATGCTTTCTGTGGTCATGTAAACCACATTGAAAACTACCTACTTTTCTCTGGGTTCGTGGAGGAAGGTTTACTAATCTAGCCGTCTGGTTCTGATTTCCACTTACACCGTGGAAATAGGTGTCCCTTTTCCTCTTGTTCCCAGCATTTGAGTTCCCACCATTTCTTGTAGGTATCACCATTCCTCATCCAATCGATCCTGAGATAGCACGTTCAGCAATAGTCACTCTGTTCACCATCTCTGTATAATCTATAATACAGAGCACTGCGATCTTTGATCGAATCTCCTGCCTTATCCCGGATTCGAATATGTGTTCCTTAAAAGATGCATTTGACGCAAAATCTAGTGAAAAATGGAATAAATTCAAGAACATAGCCACATAATCTGTGAAGGTGAGGCTCTCCTGTTTCTGGCTAAAGAAGTTTGTCATTCTCTAGATTTTGAACGTCTGAGGATAGAATTGTTTGTTGAACAATTCTTCAAAATCCTCCCATGTAAGGCCTTCATCCAAATTAGCATGCACCGCTAAATCCCACCACTGACATGAAATAACCTCATGCATATACATATACATCTAGACATTGAGCTCTGATGGTGTGCTGATGAAATTGAAAAAAAGATTCATCCTTCTTAGCCACACCACCGGCTTCTCGGGTCAACATCACCCCAAAATTTTGGTAGGTTCTACTTCTTGAACTGGATGGTATAATCCACATGCCTTGGTTCATTCCTCCAGTTCCCCATATCCACAACATAAAAATCCTAGAAAATACTCTGAACCAACTCTTGGTTCACCCATGGTTCAGGTGCAACCACATTCCCCAGAGCATCTTCTGGTTGGTTTCGACGACACCTATCAGGTGCCATTTTCAAAACCTACAACAAACTCCACCAATCTCACTCTCTAGCAACCTATGGCTTCGCATTTCAAATTATATCTCATCAACTATAAAATAATTGTTTTCTAAAACCACCTTTTCCATGTTCAATTTTTTTTGAAAACATTCAACATGCTTTTGGAAAATCAACCCATTGTCAAAATAATCCAAATGTCATCTTTTCAAAATCATTCACTTGAGAACAAGTTCTACATTTTTTAAAAAAATTCATACCTTACAAAAAATCATAAATCATTCCTCACAATGAGATATGAAATCCTAGTTTGAATTCATTCCTCTACAATGTATGTCATTCTTATCTCATTGGAAAAACCCATGACAATGAAATTTCCATCATTCTAGAAGTGTATCCAAAACACTTATGTACCCAACACCCTGGTAACTTGATGTTCAACATAAACGGGTTAGCTACTTCATTTTATGCTATACATTTCATGTTATCACAATCCTACTCTTTTCATAGATTCCAACCCAAGGAATAGATGAAAATAAATTCTAACTCCACGACTAAGAGCACTGATGACCCTTTGTACCATCATGGAAGAACCAAAATGATACCACTTGTGACACCCCTCCATTACCTCATTGTCTTTAGTTGGCAGTGATGGTTACATGGCCTTAAGCAATATTTCCAAGGTGCCAGAGGCTGGAAATAAATGCCTAGGGCTTCGAGAAAAAATTGGGAAATGATTTTCCCTTAAGACAACCCCAACCAAACCATCCACTAACAATAACTATATGATGCATTTCAATAAAACATTCAAGCATGTATTCCCAAAATATATCCAAGTTGTTCCACAATACAACCCAAAACCAATGAAATCAAACATGATATCAGATTACAATGCAGAAGACTAAACAAGTGACCCAAAATAAACCATGACACACACCACGAATCCACCCCAAGCTCTACACTCCAAGCACCACCATATCTCCCAAGCACCACCACGAACCACTAGCAATGAGATATATTACATTTACCTGTATCCCAGAATACAAAATCAGTAAAAGCACCAAAGTGCCAAAGTAGGGGGTGAGTAATAATACTCAATATGTTTTCCCCAAATGACTTCCCTACTCACACCACTAGGATAGAAATGTTAGTCACATTTATATTAAACCATTTATACAAAACAATTTACCAAAACAGGTTATATATTTTTTTCAAATATAGTTTATAAAAAAATATAAACAAGTTTCAAAACCATTCATTACCAAAATAATACATGTGAAATTGAAATCAATTTTCTGAGCAAGTTATTTTTCAAGAAAAATAACTAAACAAGGTTTAGAACCATTTCACAACATCCCTTTTTGGAATACCCAAACCTTCCACAAACCCATGAAAGAAACCATGAATACTACGTTATGATAGTTCCATACTCTTGAGTGGTTTTCTTCAATCTACAAAGTCATCACAAGGTAATTATTTCCCATGAACCATTAACCCTTTGGCACTGAGCACAAGGTCATATTTTAACCAAGACTCATGTATGCGATTCCCATGTGCCATTAAACCTTTGGCACTGAGAAAAAGGTCATATTTCAACTAAGCCCCATATATGAAACATGAACTCAAACCAAAAATTCCCAATGATCATTCCAAAACACACCTTTAAATAAAACACATTTTATTGAAAACCATTTCCATAAAAACCATTTTAATGTCAGAAAACCTCAATGTCAACCCATTTCAACAAAATGCCATTTTTATTGAAAACCACAACACATGAAATTTCAAAGAAACATTTATCTTAAATAAAACATTCCCCTTTTATTGAAAACATATAATCCTAATCATGTTCCGAAATTCCAGAAAATCCCCATTTTAAAATCTGTATTTTTAAATTAAGAACCAAAGAACTCATTCAAAATCCCCAATTTTTCCAGATTTCCCAACCATTACTCAAGAAGGATTCCAAAAAGTGTTCAACAACAAAATCAAAATCAAATAAACACCAAAAATTCAATTTTAAAGCATTCAAATTATTTTTACTATGCAGAGTCAGTAAGGATGACACCTACCTTGAAGGTTTTGATGAAAACCACAACGAACAAAGAATGCACAAAAAAACCTGGATGATTCTTCAAAAAACGTCCTTAGATATATTTTCCTAGATAGACCACGACCATATCTCATCATATTTGGAATACAAATACATAGTTCTACCCATAATGGGTGTAGATCTAAGAAATCAAGAGAATGTGAGAAGTGGATCAAAGAAACTTATCAGGAATGACGAGGAACAATCTCATACCACAAGAATAGAGCTTTAATTAGCCAAGGGAAGCATTCATATCACCTCCAGAATAATGGGGGAACCTTCTCTAGACAAAGGAGAAGTAAAATTCTGAGTCTTGGCCAATATAGTGAAAAAACGGGCAATTTAGAGGCAAAAACAAGTGATATCCACTTTTTAGGATCTCATTTAAGTGCACGCATGGTTATTCCACACAGTTTGACAAATCGTGCGCTAACTGTGTGTTATCTACTACCTCGACTGACCTTCGCAAGGCCTCCTCGCAGAGTCTCTCATACCATGCTCCAACCGTGTGGAAGCTAATGCATTAAAGTGCTAACTACTCATGGTTTGGCCACACGGTTTAGACAAACTGTGCCCCTCCCGTGTAGCTTCCCCTTTTGCCTCAAAACTTCATTCCAAGTTCTCTAAACTCTCTCATTCATCATCATTAACATTATAACCATTAGAATCATTATTTAAGTTTTACATACAAGAAACCTAGGGTAATACATTTATATTATTCAATGAGTATACTTCATTCTAGATATCATCAATTGAGGATTAGGAAGGGGTAAATTCCAAGACAAAACTCCATACATGGTATAAAAAACATGAATTTATAGTAATGTAATTTGGTCTTTCTAATAGCCCAATTATATTCATGTATATAATTAATAACGTCTTTATATATTACCTTGACCATATTTTTATATAATTTATGAATTATATTCTTATATATTCAATGATAAGGTAAGGGTATTAAGATTATTTTAGAATAGTTCTAATGACCCAGAAGAAGGATAATGTTTATGAAAAAATTACCAAGTGTTATTGTTGGCTTCTGAAGGATTCATTTTCAGTTAATTTAATATTAAGTGATGGTATATAACTAAACACATCAAATTTATTAGTAATTAAAAATTCTCCCAGACCAACAACTATGACTGATATCAATAGTTTTCTTGGATTGGATAGATATTATTGGTTCCTTTGTGGAGAATTTCACATCACTCTCTAATCCACCAAACACATTAACTAGGAAAAGAACTATATTTCATTATATAGATTAATTTGAATAAAATTCTGAGGAATTGAAGATAATTTTAGTCAATGCACCTATTCGTACAATACCCTATAGTGGAGAAGGTTTTTTAATATACAATGATTCATAAAATAAGGGAATGAAGTGAATTATTTGGAAGAATAAAATTATGATAGCTGATGCATAATGCCAATTGACGTTTCATGAGTAAAGTGATCCCACTCATGACTTAGAGTTAAGTATAGTAATTTTTTCATTAAATATATTTGGAAGTTATATTTAAAAGGATTAGGGTGATATATATGCTGACCACAAAATATTAAAACATATATGCAATAAAAATGAGTCGAATATGTTTTATATTAGATTATTGGAGTTGATTAAGAATTATTACTACTCAATAAATTACTATCATGGGAAGTGAACAAGGTGAATAATGCTCCGAGTTGAAAGGATCATTCTATAATATCAATAATGAGGACAATAATATCTAATATTTATAGATTTTTTAAAAATAATTCATGAAAGTATGAAGCAAGGGTGTAAATATTTTCGTTCTCAAATGAGACTTAAACTATCTTTCCTTATGATGATTAAAGAGGTGCATAAGGAAGTTATAAAGCTATATAAGAAATATAGAAATGTTCCTGAGATTGTCCTTGATTTTTAGGGAGTGATAAAATTCCATAACCTTGTACATGTTATGTCTATAGAATATTTTATGACAGAGATATTGGATGAGCCTTATAGTTTTCCATTATCTATTCAACCTAGAAGTAAGAAGATGTATAAATATTGTAAAATTTATTTCTGGAAGGAAATCATTATGGGAGATACTATTAAGTACCTATCTATATTTCTAGATTGTCTGCATGATATGGCTTGGGAAAAATTCTATAGGGATGTAATACTCATTACCTATACCATAATGAAAATGAGAAAACATCACCAAGGCCTTTTCCATCGGACTCCCCCAAAAAATCTAAGAGACATAATTCCATTTAGGATGTAGTTTGATCATCATACAAAGCAATAAAATTATTTTTCCTCTAGATAATTTTTATCTCTTGATCAGCATACCAGAATACTCATTAAAGATGTGGTAAGGTTTCATATAGTACCACATTTTATTTAATATGACCAAAATTTGAGTTATACCACAATTCTCTGGTGAAGCCTTATGGAGGCTTTGGATATAGTGATAAGATTCTTTAACACATACATAACTCAGAAATATGATTATACTGAGTTAACATTTCGATCCCTAGTGAAAATTAAGAGACCTTAATCAGTGGATTATAAAGATAGTCGGGATCAACATCTTCTTATAGTCGATTTTTCATTCCATAATAACATTAACTCGAGTGTTCGTAGGGATTATTATGAATATGTATAAAAAAATAAGTTTAGAACATCAACAAGATGGGATTATGTTTGAGAAATATATTTATTAGGACTTAAAATATATGAATAAATAGTTATTAATGTTAGAGTTATTCAACAACACATCAATGCATCTCAGAGTCGATAGAAACGTTAGGCTGAAAATTGTCAGCGTGATCTAGAATTTTAAGTTGTTGAGAAGGTTTCTAGATGAATTTATCCATAAAATAAGGTTTTTAGATTCCAACAGAAATGATAATTGGGGCCTTGATATTTTATATTTTGGTATTCTTGACTAGCTATTAATTGTATATTATCACATGACGCTTCCACCAAACCTATCTCAATATCATGGTGTGTTCTATGTATCACTCTTAAGGAAGTATATAATTTATCCATCACATGACGAGAAATTAGTGGACTTACCGTTAGATAATTATCTTTATAATAAACAATAACTTCTAAAATCATGGATTATAGAGATAATGTGCAACATTTGAAGATTACTCACCTCTTGAAAGACCCCAGGAGGAATAAAAAATTAGAGGAAGCTACTATAGAACCTGAAGATATAATGTAATAGAGATATCATCATATTTTTAATTAGAATATTGAATTTAGAGGGTGTAATCCATTTTAAGGGGGGTATAATTTAACACTATAATATTTTATATTATATTTCTCTATAAATACGCATATATCTTCGATAGCTTCTATTATATGGATTTGTAAGATTTAAAAAACAATGATATAATATTAAAATATAACTATGTGATAGTTATCACTTATCTATTTGATTGAATTGTATTAAGAGAACTAAAAAATTTATGAAAAAATTATTTGATAAATATGTATAAAATTAATTCATTACTTATGAATGGATTTAAAAAAAAATATATAGTTTTATTGAAATATAGTTTTTATGTGCAAAATTGATTTTTATATTAATAAGTTAAATTAAAAACTGCTGGTAAAATAATTTAATGAAATTTAAAAAATTTATTTTATCTCAAATATTTAAATATTTGTATGATATTTCTACAATTCATTGGAAGATAATAAATATTGTGTTATACCACATATAGTTATTTTGATTGTTTATTACTTAAATAGGATTTTTTTTATTTTAATGACTTATTTGACAATTAATTTATAGCATATATAATCATTATGTAAGAGAATATTCATTTCATATTTTCAATAAAAATGTTTAAAATTAGTAAATATTTCTCTTATGCATTTAGGGAATATTAATAGTAACTGTGATAAAATTTATCACCTCGGTAAAGGATAAATCGGGTTAATCTAAGTTAAAATTAATTGTTAAGGTCACCATTTTTCATCTAAAATCATATTTTATGGAGGTAATTAAACCCTTATCACTTTATATTCAAAATGTAATTGTTTGACAGATACTTCTCCAAGAAAATAAAATATTTAATATTTAAATAATAGAAAAATAAAAAATGCGACTCTCTAACTTTTATATAACTAATAGGAGTACATTTAGGGAAAAAAGATAGTTATGAATGAAAAAAAATCTTTTTTTATATTAATAAAATTATTTATGTGATGTAAATTTATTTCTTATATTTTGTAATCTTATAATTACTTTAAATGATTGTGCAACACTAATGCAACATTTCTTCACTTAATATAAAATAAATAAATTGATTTTAAAAATATTAGAAGAAATATAATATGGGTGATGTAAAATTTACAAGAATTTTTCAAATAAATATATCATATTATTAATGTTTGGAAGTATTATATTTTAATTTCATCTTAATCTTTTTTGTTTTAAATAAAAAATCAATAAATACATCCAAAATAGTAATAAATGATATTTTATAATAATTAATAATTTTTATATGATTTAAAATTCAAAAAAATATTATTCCATTCATGTGAATTGAAAAACAATTAATATAAAAAACATTTTCAACTTATGATTCACCTTTCAATTTGTGATAACATTATTAATCCCTTATGGTTTAAATAGTTGTTACAACGGTAAAATGATACACAATCCTATCTAATATTCATTATATTATTTTATTTCAACCATTGAAACATTTTCTTTGATCTAATTGCTTTTTGATATCATTTATCTGGAGAATGGCTTTATTATATTTTGATTCTAAGTGTGTCATCTCGCTACCTTATGAAAGGACTCCCATTCATCCTCTTCCTCACAAAACATTGAGCCATCTAGATCAACCATCCCCTATAAAAATACCTCTCCAAATTCTATATCAATATTATATAGAATCTAGTAATCCAAAAACTACTCTGTATTATTCATAAGAGGACACCTAATGATGTTTTTTTAAAAGAAGAGTTAATCACCTTAATTGATAACCTTTTTTATATTTTATTTACCTTTAAAATATCTATGATATTTCTTCAAAAATAATAATTTATGTATCTCCAATATAATGAAATTTTATTATGATTATGAAATCACCATTATCCACTCTCTTTCCCATAAAACGTGAATTGAAAGTGTCTCTCATGTATACCTATGGCATAATGTCTCCACGTATTGATACAATCCATTTTCAACCACTATATTCCATGGATGAATATTATGATGGGTTTATTGTTTATATAAGATACTTATAACATAATTATATTTCATTGATTATTATATCACATATACCTTATTACCTTAAAATTCATTGGAAGAAACATAATGTTGTTCATGCGTATGTGAGGGTTACCACCTCCACGAAGCGATGATAATTGGTTTCCATTTATGTTTTTATTTTATTTTAATAATTATATTTGTAATTAATATATATTATTTACTTCATGTTATAATGATTATATAAAGGTGAATTATTATTTACCTTTATTTCCATCCATCATTCAAAAATTGAAAACAACCATCATCTGTACGTATAACCTACGCTCTCTGTGAATAGTGTAATTCTTTTTTATATCTCTTAGTTTTATGGATGAATATAAATATATATATTGAATATATATGATATTAAAATCATTTATAACAATATTTAGTCTATAGAACCATGGTCAATGTACAAATATCAAAGCTAATTAACTGAAATTATAATAAAAAATGAAATTGTTAACACCTAGAAACAATGATTAAAATAAGGAATTTTTGATAAATAGGTGTTGAAATGTCATAAATGTATAATATATTAAATTATATGTTTGTAAAATATTATTTTATCTATTTATGATAAATTTAAATTTATTTTACCAACGGTTAGGGTTGTTTTGAAGTTTGTGGAACACAATGTATGGGTTTATCGTATCAGATTATAGTATTTGGGGGATGTGTTATGTCATGGACTTATCTTCTATTATGTGGTGTATATAGAACCCTTTGACAGGATATATCAATATTATTATAAAGATAAATATATTTATTTTTTTCCTTTTGTTTTATTCTTTCATGGATATTATGATTCAAATATTACAAAAGTTGTAACGATTTTATGTTATAATATCATTGTTTACCAGGAAAATTTATGATTAATTTTTTGATTATAAAATTACATGATATAACTCTCAAGAATCTAATTGATTTTATTATACTATAGTAATTTCTATTGAATACATGTATTCATTTCATTTTCCTCACTATATTTACTGAACAAGGCAAACAATTTTTTTTATGGAAATTGGACATCATTTCTCTCTTTGATCAAATATCATTTGTCTTATGTGTCCTTATTTTCTATGATTTTTTAAAGTATTTTTTTAATATTATCAAAATATTTTGTAAATTAAAATTAACCCCTGATAAAATTTTAAAAAAAGGTTTAAATTAAATATTCTTACCATTTTTTGAATAAGAATCTTTTGACTTTTTACTGAAAATGTGAAAGAAAAAATTATTTTTCAATATATGGAATGAATATAATTTCCCACTATCATGACCTATAAATGTTAATAAGTATAAATTTTGGATTTTTGATGATTTTATAAATGATTTTTTTCAATATTTTGTAAATATTTATATTTTATAAATGGGATTTAAAATATAAAAGAGTATTTTCTTCATAAAATATTCCAAGTGAACTTTTTAAGTAATAATTTCTATGATAACGTTTTAATTGTGTAAATTAATTTTTACTGGTGAAATATTCCAATGATATCATTCCTATAATTTTTATAACTAGTTTATGATTATGGTGACAATATGTTTATTAAACCATTTCCTTTTATATGGGACATACTATGATAAAATTATTAATTTTTTTTGAAATGGATTTTGTTTCCATAGGTTATTATGTGATGAAATGCTTTATAAACCAATATCATTTCATGGGTACTTGTATAATGAATTTTTTTAAACTTTTTCAAAAATATGTATGATTTTAATTATTTACGGGTGGTCCTATAATTATATAATCATCCAGTTCATTAGGTAAATAATGATTTCTCATGAGACAAATAGGACATGAATGGGGCGTAAACCAAGTTTGGTAAGAGACTATGTCTTCTATGATAGTCTCGCATTTGAACGTTGGATGCTATGATAGTTTGTGGATTGAAATCAATCCATTATTATAGAATTAGCAGTGAGACATAAATACTATGTGAATGTTTTTATTTTATTAAGTGAATGGCACATGATTAGGTATTATGATAACGTTATTCCCTCATGACTCATCTAATTTTATTTTTATATAAATCATGTCTTATGAAATACCATGATCTAAGGAATGAATCATGATTTTGATCTATGGTATATAGGGTAAGATTTTCAATTGTAATTCTCATGTTATTATACCCTATTTTTTGTTTTAAAGCCAAGGGATAATCTATATCTCCCTTGTTTACCTTTATTGAGCATCTGAAGTAACCCTTTATTAGGTTTCTTCTTCCTAATGTTATGAGGTATAATGTTATGTTGGATATTTTTATAAAGGATTTCAGTAATGAAGAGCTATGTGGGAGATTATATAGATGTCTTATAAACTATCGTTTTTCTGTATCCATGTTTCCAATGTTACTAGTAATATAGGATTCATGAATGGATCATTAGGATATGCAATGAATATTCAACTAGTAAGATTTAATATCTATATAGAAAAACAATGGATCACTATAGGATATAAGTAATTAGATATAAAATACTATAGAATCTTTTGGGTTTTTTCCAGACATCACTTTTTTCATTCCTAAAAGCCTTTTAGATTTCGAGCGTTGTTGGATTAGTTTATAACTCTTACATATGAAAACATTATATTATAACATTCAAAATTACACTTTGTATCCATTTATCTCATTATATAAAACATCTAAACTAAAGATATTTTTTTTATGAAAAATTAATTAGTTATTTCAACTAATGGACTAATTATTTATTCTTAATCATACTTAAACCCTATGAAAAATAGTTAAAAACCAAGGATTTGCACAAAATGTTTCATAAAAGATTTACACCAAATAAATTATTTTGTTCAGTGAAAACCTTAAAAACCCTTAAAATGGTACCCTATTCAACAAAAAAAATTTGAATATAAAAATAGGTCATATCAATATGGGGAAAACAATTCACACATAAAACCATAAAAACCTATTTTATTAAAATTGAAACCATTATAGGTGTTTGAGAAAATTTTATTAAAAAGCCAGGTTCATTCATGTTATAATTTACTATAGCCTAATAGAATCCATTGGATAAAACATCCATGATAACACCCCTTCATGCATTTAAAAATGTCGAATATTACCAAATGCATTAGAGAGATGTATTAGGATTTCCCTTCATATAACATGTATTTAGATAACTTAGCTTATATGTTGTACCAAGATCACCCATCATCATAAAAAATTCTCATGTACCGTATAGTGAATAAAAAATTAATCTTGCACCATTTGAACATAAATCCCTTAAAAAATGCTTTAAACCCCATATAAAAACCATTTTGGATATTTATTTAACCTTTATTTTTAAAAATACATATCTAAATCATAAATACCCAAAAAAGGAAGTAGTTTTTTTAAAGAAGTCATTGTATCTTAGAAAGGAATCGAAACATCAAATAAAATTTTTGGTGATAGAAAAATCATGCTAAATCGTATACATTAAAAGAGAATATTCATTTATCCTTGTATAAATAATATCAAAACATTCCATATAAAAATATTATAAAATAATCCTTACGAAAAATATTAATATAAATTAAAAAGGACAAACAAAATGACTTTTCTAATACATTTATGTCAATATATTTATATTCATAATATATTTTTAATTGAATGGCCTGAAGGCCATAATTTTTTATTATTTTTGATAACCCACCATTCAATGGGTGAGGTGGAACCCTTATAAGCCCGAAGCCTTAGAGACAATTACAGGACCCGTAGGTCTTAGAGGAAATCACCCATACAAGAACACTTGGAAAATAACCTCCCCAGCACATGTCATGATATCAACACTCCACAATCACATAGATGGTCAGCTATCTATCATGTGCCTAAATGCACATGTCTGGTACCGATGTCAATGTCATACCTTCACATTTTTCAAAATCCGGTTATCTCTTCACTAGTAAATGTGAATTCTCTAAATCCCCATTTAGAGCCTTGTCCCTTGAAGTATGACTGGTACATCTACATTTTCATGTGGCCTACGGGCCTTGTAGTGGCCCAAAAAACATGATTTGGCCTGAAGGCCTTGGTGGACAATTGGCCTGAAGGCCTTGGGTGGCCCGAATGCCTTAAAATCCCCGAGCATTATAACCTGAGTCTCAATCATCCTGAAAACTCTGTATCATTATGATTAATAAAATTATCATAATTATTTTATTTATTGGGAACATCTTCAATGATTAATATATTTTGTTTATACCATTTATTTACATTATTTCAATTGAAAAATTAATTTGTTAATATGTCTGGTCCTTGTCGGGTGTTTTGAGGATGTTTGGTTCATAATTTCTAAATGAATTCGGTATATTTATTGTTCCCAAAGAAGTTACTATTCCATAAAATAAATAGTAATTATCAGGAAATAATTATCATTTTTATTAATTAATTATACAATTATGTCCAAATATGTAAGGTGGTTATGAAAAATAATTTTTTACAACATAGAGACATCAGTATATACGTATGCATGACTAACATTTGAAAATACCAAAAAACATATGGGAATGAATTTATATATCATTTTATCATTAAAAATATATTATTATATCATAAATTGGACATTAATTCTTGAACTACACTTATATAAACCACATACGTGATGAGGTAATGAACAATGAATCATATCTCTTCGTAGAAGCACCTATCCATACATACAGATGAATGAAGTTATAATTTTTCAATGGATGAGAATGTATGAAAATATATGATATAATACCTTTATAGAATGATAATTAAATCATGAATTTCAAATATATATATTAAATCCATAATTATAACTTTCTCTGAGATGAGGTGCTAGAAAATGATTTAGATCGAATCATGAGAAGGTATCCCATCAAACACATGAATGATGGTTTCATTTACCATTTTATTGAAGAGGAGATGAATAAATGTTATGAAATCCAAATAATAACATCTATTTATATGAGAGTTATGTATTTTATTATACATTAATTTTTAAGAGTGTTTTAAATGTGATAAATGAAACAAGAAAATAATAACACTTAATTAAGTCTTAATCATTTCTTTAGATAACCTCATTGTGTTTACACCTTTTAATAGGATCATTAGAATATGAAGAATTTTATAATAGGGGATGAATTTTAGATTAAAAACTAGAAATAACTTAAATGAAAAACATCTTCATTATGAAATATGGAACATGAACTTGGTCTGATTATAATTTATTTTTATAGGATAAATGGTTCATATAATTGTTAGATTATAGAAAAGTTTATACCGTGTAACAATTATCTATACAATTACACAGCAAAAAAATAAACTGTCAAAATAAAGTAAAATTAAACCTTATAAAATGAGTAAGAAAAACATATATAGGTTTTATAACAACAATTCATACTTTAACCATTAGCATTATTGAATTCATTAAACCAAATTTAGGTATCCACATTTTTAACCCAAATATAACGGACTTTCAATCTCAAAAAAGAAATTTCTCCATCATGTTGACTGGAACAACTATATCTTCCTATCTTTAGACGCCCTCGATCAAAAATATTTGTTATAAATATATATCCCTATCAAAAGAAGCATTCGATCAAACGTAATTATAAATAATTATTATAAGTGGAAAATTTTTTATTTTAATTACAATCCCCACATGAATACTATAAAATATAAAAATATTAAAACAATACAATGTGAAAACTGGTAACAAGATTTTACAAAGAAATAGTGTAAACTTTAGATAGATTTTGTTGAAAATTCATTTTGCTTCCAACCCCTTAAATACACCTCAATTTATTGGAATTGTTCTAATAATCATATTCCATGATTCGTATAGTTAGGTAAAAATATGTTAGATGAACTATTCCTTCACATGGAAGGTTCAGTAGAGACAACAATTTATGGTCATTTTGGTAGCATCACTACAATGTAGTAAAATATTCATCTCTATAGAGTAATCATAGGTATCAAATAGGATATAATTTCGTTATCTAGTAGAACAAAATGCATCTTATGAGTGGTTTTATAATGATTCATCTGAAGTTTATTTCTACCTCTTTCCAGTAAATGTCTTTCTTGATAATAATAAATATTATTTTTTAGTGATTCTTATTTATACTTTATAAGATAACCATTATAAAAATACCATTTGATGAAATATGAATTCGTTTATTATGATGTAAAGAGTAGAATTTTATCTAATTATAAATTTTATGTCCATTCATTTAGAAATATCCATCCAAATTTTTTCATCTAGTTATGTTTTAACAATATTCCATCTAGGCAACAAATTTCTCTACATTTTGTAAAAAATACGTTTTCTATAAAATAATTTTAAAATCATGGGAAGTGTTAATTTAGTAAAAATAATCTTTTAATAAATGTGTGTTATTATTTTTGAAGAAAATATTATAATGTGTTGAAATTGTAACTTTCAAATCACCCCCCCCCCCCTTAAAAACAATAAAACGCAACCATTAAATGGAAAAAAGTAAACAAACTTTGAAAAAAAAAATTACCTTTAAAAACACATTTGATAACATCTGTGTCCTTTTATCCTCCTTAAATATCATATCCGAAAGTCATTCTTTTCTCCTCTATAATTATTTATCCCCTTTTTTAATAGTAATTGTCAAATATATTTGTTAAAATATTTTGTTTTCTAAACATTCATAAAAAATTTCTAATTTTAGTAAAGAACTCTCCTACCTATTATGATTTTCAAAAAAAATGGGAGTTATAAAGTGTACTTAATATGTTAAATCTGTTTTCAGAATTCGATGGTAGAAAAATCACTTTTTTTCTTCATATGAGAATGTTAGAAATTTTATCATATTTTTTGGATGCAAGGGTTGTTGTGTTGTGGATTCAGAACTATCTTATGCTAGGGAAAAAGGATAAGCATAGATTGAAAGGGAATGATATATTTCATTTCTTTTATCTACGTAATAAGATAATGATCAATATATTGAGGTTTCTATTTGAATAATTATAGTCTATGAATAAGGGAACAATCAAGTTGAATATTATTATCAATCCATTCTTTATAAATATAATGTTAGTTAACATTATGAATGTTTAACCTGTTTATAATATGGAAACTTCTATATGTGAGAATTTTTTATATTGGATAAGAAAAAATAAGTAGGAAGGAACCTGTGTGTGTTCCTATGTTGATAATATTATTTTATAAATCAGAAGAAGATATATTCAAAGTATAAATAATAAAGATGTAGGGAAAAAATGAAAGAGGAGACAAATCTAACTGAATGTTCTCCACTTAATAAATTTAATAAGGCCAAAACTATATACAATGAGAGATTTATGGGACTTATAAATTAAAAAAGACTAAAAAATTAGAGACCCAGTTTTTATACATGATAATTAAGAATCCTTAACTTTAAAATAATATTCTTACAAAAATATGATAGAATGTGAGAAAATGAAAATGCAGAAACAATGATATGAAGTTGAAATAGAAGTGAATGGTTTTTCGAATGTGTGGAATATGGTCATTTAGGTTTTCAAAAAATATCCCAAGATGAAATACCTTTATCTTTTTCCCCATTTTCAATTGTTCAACTAATACCTTCATAGTCTATTCCACTATGTGGAAAATTTTTGGATCTTATGATGTTCCTCTATCTATTGAAAATGAAAAGTAATATGAATCTATAGTATAAAAAATTCTATCAAGACATGATAATGAAGAAGTAGATGTTATTAATGTTATAAATATCGGGCTTGTATTGTCTCAACAATATTGTATAAGTCATAATTGATTTTAAAGCTAATGAATACCATTTTTTTCTAATGATATTACATTAATTGTATTTCAATAAATTAATATTCATTAAAAAATTAATGTGGAATTACATTATAGATTTCAATTTTAATGGAAAACTAGTTAAACATTTCATAATGTGTTTTAAGGTATTCTAGAAACATTATTCATACCAAAAATTGATAAACCTAACATATGGAATAAACCCTATACTTTGAACAACATGTAAGCAATGAACCCTACATTCAGAACATTACCTATAGTAAATCCACCCTACATTATCAGAAAATTATGTTTAAATAACCATACATTCGGATGGAACTATACATTTTCAAGACATTAATATATAGTTAAGGAACCCTTCATTTTTATGTAACCCTACAAATGAAAAAAATATATCATTCATCAACCTTAATTTTATGATAATCCTTACATTGTAAACCATAAATTTGTAAAATTAACACTATGTAGTGAAACCAAACTTGTGGTATTTTTTCATTTTGTAAAGAAACTCTAAATTATAAAATTCCACATTAGAGATTTAAATTAACAATTTTTTTCCTTCATGTTTGCAATGTTCTTGACATAATTATTGGATGATTCAATGATCATTTATGATTGATTCAAATATCTTTATAATTGTTTCAAAGAATCTTAATCAATAGAGAAATTCACTGGATGTTACAAATAACTTTTATTATTTCTAAATTTGAATATCCCTAATCTATCAGGAAATTTTATTAGATCCGTTCAATAAAAAGAAATATATTTATATGAATAATGTATTTTTAAATAATATATATGTGTGATATGAGTGATTCAGGATTTATGGACATATGACAACATTCTTGGGAATATCATTTACAGATATTGTACAACAAACAATCAACATTTTTATCTGTAGGATATGCTACACTTTAGAGACATAAATATTCTAACCAGATTCTTTTTTTGATTCTTTTATTTGAAAAAAAATTTACAACAACGATTGCCTCAAAATTACTATTTCTTAATGACTTTACTTTCTGAAGAATAAAATCAATATACTGTTTGTTATTGCAGATACAACAATAAAGATCAAACTAAACCATCAACATATTCAACTCTTTTTATTTATTGGAGTATCAACTTCTCATAATCAGTTTTGGATAAGTTCAAACTTCTTGTATTAAGCTATGGATAATCAGTTCCCTATTAAATAACTAAAAGGCTATGTTTTCACGTTATTTTAATATTTTCAACTTCCTATACAAAGTTTGGGATTGAAGGTCTGGTTATAAGAGGACATTTCTAGTGAAATTCACTATACTATAAAATATATAATTGTAGGAGTGGACTAGGGGATATTTGTGCCATGAATGACTATAAATTTGTTGATCTCTTTCTTTATATTATCTACTATTCATTTTATTATAAAATAATATACTACATATTAGAATAAATCACAATGGGGATTGAATGTCATCAATTTGGATGACTATAAAAAAGAATAAATTCACCCCATCATATGTCACCATGTATTATTATGATGTAAAAACTAATATCAGGGGTGAAATTTTGTGATAAATCAACAAAAATTTGAAAATTATAAGGTTTATTCAAATTAGAACCCAATGGTTGATCTGAAAGAATGAATTTCTATCATTTGTGTTCAATAATTTAATAGGGAAAATTATAGATTCATGGAATCATGAATTATTATCTACATTAAGAATCATAGCTTCAATGTATATTCGAATATCATTACTCCTTATGTGATTCTTCAAAACCCAGTTACTTGGACTGTTGAAACAGAAGCCGAATATGAAATAAATTCAAATTGAATGAGTGAAATTATATGTGTAATTGTGATATATGAGTTTAATCATGTATAAAAATTCCCCACTACTACTTATGAGATGTTGAAAACTATTGAACTTCCTTATGAATGAACATATAACATCAGATAAATGAAGTATGCAACTACAATACTAAAATTTGACACCAATAGATAGTTTTTTTGTGATAAAAACATATAAATGAATGGAATGTTAACAAAGATTGTAAAACATTTTATTTCTTTATAATATCCCATAAGTCAATTTGATCAAGTTCTAAAAGAACTCAAAGTACTTCCCTCAATGTGGAATGACAAATTAGCTACAATTTTCAATCATCACAAGTCAAGAATTTGACTATAAAGGAACTAATAGAAACATTGATAATGTACGAAGAAGAAATGAAATATGAATTTGATGATAATAATATTTTAGTGAAAAGGGAAAATAAATCCCTAGAAGTAAAAAATCATAATTATAGTACAAAAAATAAGAATAAATTCTAGAGGAAAATTTATATTACTCAGATTCAGAAATTGAACTTGCCCAGCCATCTATAAATTTTTTAGCATTCGACTAGATGAAACGAGTATTTATAAATTCCTTTAGAAATGATAAGAAATATCCTAGAGTAGTTTTATGTTATTAATGAATAAATTTTGTTGTATGAAACCTGACTACACTCAACTGATTGATTAAAGAAGAAGGAAAAAAATGAAATATCAAAAAAATTCTGGCAATGTGAATAAATGAAAACGTGAAATGAAATTTACATGGAGTGTATCTAAACACTCCAACAGCTCCTTAAAATATGATTTCAAGAAATATCCACTCAATTACTAATCAAATATGTGTAGTATGGCTTATTTGAAGATGATGTAAAAAATTATTATTATTCTTCCTCTAACTCTAATAGTTTGGGAAATGATAAATTGGCTTTTTACTATTCAATATTAGAAGAGAATTAATATTCATCATTAAAGAAGAATAAATAATTAAATAATATTTTCAATTATATTTTAAGACAAATAGATATTATTCTAAACCAATATCAATATGTAGTTGAAAATTCTAATTCTTCTACATAAAATATTATTGTTCGTGAAAAAAGGATTAAAGAATAACAGGATGATGTATAATCGTATAAATGTTCTAATGTTATTTTTACTAAAAGAGTAATAATTTTAAATGATATCCTTGGAAAGTATGTAATTCAAAGAGAAAATATTAGAATAGGAATCATTGGTGAAAAATCAAAACTATATTAGAGTTACTTTATTCATAATTCAAAAAATGTTACCTATTATTATTGTGGAAGAAAAGGTAAATTCACAAATGACTATCATTAGTGAAATCCTCAAATTTCTGGTATTAAAAATGATTTTATTTTAAAATTATTTTTGAATAATGTAATAAAAATTATGGTAAAACTAGGCAAATATATATTCCTAGAACCCTACTTTCTAATACTAGTATTACCAATAAAATTTGGGTAACAAAACAAAAAAATGCTTAAATTATTTTTGATGAGAAAGGAAATTGGAACAATAATGTTATATAGTATATAGACAGTGGATATTCTAGATAGATGAGTGGATGTTCATCAAATATTTATAAATTTACTCTAATTGATGTCGTTTAAGAAACATTTGGTCATAATGGAAAAGGAATGACTCTTGGTGTTGGAACTTTTGGAGATCCAAATAATATCACAATAAAGAAATTACTATATGTGAAAGGTATAAAGAAAAACCTGATAATAATTTATCAACCTTTTCATGATGTATTTTATGTTTATTTTTATAAAAATCCCTACTTTATGTTAAAATATAAATTTCTTATTTTTAAAGAACCAAAAATAGATAATGATTATACATTGGATTTAAATTCCTTATGTAAACATAGAGTTAATTATCCTGCTAATATGATAAAGTATTCATGGATCTATTATAAGAGAAATTATCATTATAAAATAAATGTTTTACATAAATTATACATGAAATAGGTATTCTCTCATTTACCTAGTCTTAAATTTGATAATTATAGATTTTATGATGCATGAAAAATGGGAAAACAAAACAAATCTAATTTCAAATATATTAACCAAATTATTAAATATGAACCATTATAACTTATCCATATTTATTTCTCTGGATCATCTATAGTATAATATTTTTCTTTTAAATTATATGTATATCTTTTAGTTGATGATTATTCTCGATTTACTTGGGTATATTTTCTAAAATTAAAAAGTTATATATTTGCTATATTGGAATAATTTTCTATAATTGTTCAAAATGAAAAAGGTGTTTAAATTATTTCATTGAGAAGTAATCATGGTGAGGAATTTTAGAATCATGAATTTAATTATTTTTCCTCAAATATCCATATTAAACAAACCTTCTCTACACCCAGACCACCCCAACAAAATGTAATTTTTGAATTAAAAAATATAATTATTCAAGAAATGGAAAGGACTATTCTATATTAATATAGTCTTCGTACCTATTTCGGGGAATAATCAATAATCAGATCTAGTTATATCATGAAAAAACTTCTAATAGGACCTATTTATAAAAGGAATCCCTATAAAAATTGGAATTATAGAAAACCTAAAGTAATGTACTTTAATGTTTTTGGGATGAAAGGAATATATCATGAATACTAAGGACAACATTCAAATGTTCCTTCTAAAAGATGATAAGGAATATTTTTTATGTTACTCATCTACCTCTAATTCCAATGGATTATTTAATAAGAAGTTAAGGATTTTGTAAGAATCAGTTCATTTGATGTCTATTGAAATGGACCTTTTTATTAAATTGAATGATCAAACAGAGGAAATCCCTGACTCATTTGATAACATGAGACTTGAGTTCTTTTAAGCTTAATTTGAAAATTGATATAAATGAAATATAGTCTTCTTCAAAATAACATGACACTAAATAACCTAAAATGTCTCCGCTAGATAGTCTAGAATACTAAAAAATCATCCTTTAGAAACTATAATAGGATACATAGATAATGTAAATAGAACTAGAATAATTACACAAAAACTAGATAAATTTTTTTTCTTTAAATCTCAATTAGAACCTCAATCTATTGAGGAATACATTGAAGATGAAATTTGGTGATTTGAAATGAAATAAGAACAAAACCAACTCAATTGAAATGATTTATTGGAATTAGTTAAAATACAATCTAATTATCCAATAACAAAAACCTAATTTTTCATTAGGAATAAATAGGATGATCAAGGGATCATAACAACAAACAAATCTAGATTTGTTTAAAAATGATATAATCATGAAAAAGGTATACATTATGATGAAACATTTTCCACTATATCTACATTAAAATCCATTAGAATCCTTTTAGCTTATACATCACATATGAATTTTAAATTATATTAGATGGATGTTAAATCTTCCTTTTTAAATGGATATTTAATGGAGTAAGTTTATGTTGAGAAACCTCTTGGTTTGGAAAATCCTTGATAATTAAATTCTGTTTTTAAACCTACTTAGTCTCTCTATGGACTTTAATCATAACCTATAGTAAGTTATGAAAGATTATGTTAATTTCTTTTGAAAAATAGATCTACTATTGGATTGGAAGATTCAAATCATTTTAATAAAACACTTTTTTCAAAAAATTTAAAAGATAAAAATTATGTTGATGATGTTATTTACGATTCAATAAATAAAAATCATTGTAATAATTTTTCCAAACTTATACAAAATGAATTTGAAATGAGTATTATAGGAGAACAAATTTTCATTTTAGGATTTCATGTTTATCAAAAAGATTATGGAAATGATTCAAATAAAAGTAAATATATTATTTATTTGTTGAAAAAAAGTTAACTTTCAAACAACAAGATCCATACAACTCCTCTATTTATCAATATAAAATATGATTTGGATGAAACTACAAAACTATTTGACAAAATGTTATATAGAGTTACGATTTTTATTTCATTTTATCTTACTTCAAGAAGACCAAACATTTTGTTTTTAGTATGTTTATCTTCTAGATTAAAGTCCAATATAAAAGCCTATAATCTTACTATTGTTGAAATAATTTTTAGATATTAGAATAGAACTATATTTCAGTCTATTATTTATCGAAAAACATCTGATTTTAATTGAATTTCATATTAAAATTCTTCTTTTGGAGGTTGTATATTCAATTTAAAGAGAACCTTAGGAATATGTAACTTTTTTAGGAAAATCATTTGTATCATGGTTATATATGAAACAACACTCAGTTGTGCTGTCAACAACTGAGGAAGAATATGTGTCTACTAGTTGTTGATGGGCCCATGTATTGTGGATGAAAACACTCTGTTGGACTTTGGAATAAATTTTACTAATATACCTATTTTATTTGATAATACTATTGATATAAATATTTTCAAATAAATCTTATAAGGCATTCTAGGACTAAGAATATTGATATGCGGCATCAATTTCTATGATATCATGTTCTTAAAAGGGATATAACTTTAAAATTAGTTAATATAATATATCAATTAGCCAACATCTTCACTAAACCGGTTCACGTAGAATGTTTTGATTTTATTAATTGGGAGTATGGTTCATTTAATATTAAATGAATATTTATCTGTTTATTTCATTTTTCATGTATTTAAAGTTATATTTAATTTAATTTTATTATAAATTCAAAAAATTTATTTCAATAAGATAATTTTAGTGATTATTTTTTGAAATATATTTTTTCCCTTCGTTATTATTTAAACTAGTTGTTTTTAAAATTAAAATATTATTTAATACCCAACATAACTGGCACATGAAACTAGAACGTGTCACCATCTATCCAAAAACCCTTCAACTTTCATTACCCTTTAATTTTTGAACTATGTCACCACCCAGAAACAATGAATTTCTCAAAATCCCTAGAATCTAAAAACCTTCAACCATAAAATTATCATAAACAATAAACACTAAGTGAACTAATGATGGTGAACCAAGTGACTTGAAGCATCATAATGGTCCCTCTAGAAATATTTTCAAGGAAAGAGTTTCGAATTGGAATAGTTGTACGAGAAAAAAATTATACTAAACTAAGACCTTGTATTTCAAGGTTTGTATTTTCTATTTAATATTGAGAATAAAGATTTTAATTTTTAAGTATAACAGAAGAACATTTACAGCACTATTCAGTTTAGTTTCAGTGAATTAGAAGATATGATATCCTCTTGAATAGAAGATAATGAATTTTAAATTTCTATAGTTGAAATCACTCATATTTTTGAATTCCCTAATTAAGGATAAGATTTTATACATGGATAGGTAAAAAAAATTTGTTCATAATAGACATAATGCTAAAATTTCCTTGATATATACTGTGATATCTAAGTTGTTGCTACCATTCAGAAGAAGGAATTTTATTCTGCCCTAATGTAAGGATCCTTTATCTTATTTTTTTCATAAAAAATATGAATCATATTTTTTATTCTAGAGTCAAATGTCATCACGATAATGCATTTAATGCTGATACACTGTGAAAATTTAGTTTCTTTTGTTATAAAATAAAATTAATGTTGATGCCTATTTGTGTTGATGACCAACAGAAATATGGATCTTTTTCTTGGGGGAGATAAATAAAATAAGTAATGAAGAAGTTTAATAATTCAGAATTGAATGTGTTGAAGATCCAACCAAAATAAATATTTGATATATTGATTTTGATTTAGCTATAGAAGTTTCAAGAGAAGAATAATTTTATAAGGAATATGTTTTAAAAATAAGTATTATAGAATAACTATAGACAAAAGAACCAATGTGTCGATCAAGATATAAAACTCATTTAGTTCATTTGAAAAAAACAAATCATAATGATGATCAATATAAATAAAGTCTATATCAAGATCAATAGGATGTTACGTAACGATATCACCAGGATGAAGCTACTCAATAACAACAACCAGTTTAGAAATCAGTAAATAATACCACTACGATCATTGAGAACCATGTTAAATCAATCATTGGTCTATATATAGATATAAATTCATATATTTTTGGATAATGGATACATGTCCTTGATGTTATATAATTTTCACTTGAGAATTCAATAGAGAATTATAATTCTAATCCCGTAACTATTTTTGATGTTTCATAGTCAATGAATCTTGATGAAGGGACATCTGATTCACAGACAAATAAGATTCAAGATGTTGTGGTTAAGCTTACCATGGTTTTGGAGGAGAAATATATTCTTCCAGAAGAGCTCAAATAATGAATAAAATCTTATGATGATTTAAAAAATTCATCAGCTCCAAGTATGGAATTAAAATCTATGCAGAATAAAATTCATGATCTCATTGAATCTTTTGTGTCCAAATTGGATTTTGATGCCTTTAAAAGGGGGATGTTGGATCAAATTGGAAACTGAAATCTGAATCATTTTCTAAAATGAAATTTCAGATTTAAAATGGTACTCATGAATCAAATTTAAATCAGTGAAGGGGAGATTCAACTAGGCCAGTTCTTCTACCTATGCCCTTCCAACCTCACCATATCTCTTTAGAAAGATTCAAGCTATCACATTAGTAATGGTATATATGAATGAATGAATTTATAATATTTAGTGAAATCAAGCTCCCTATTCAGTCTTGTGGGGACATCAACAATATATTTTTGTGAAATAAAATACATGTGAACCAGGTATTAAGCTTTCCCTCAATATTTTCAATGATAAGATATCTCAGTTTTCACAAAAACAGGATTACTTGAATGACTTTTCAAAACACAATTTTTTTAAATATGAAAGGAATTCAAGATGTGAGTGAATTGATAAAAAAGATGACATATAATATTTCAGAAAGGTTACAAGCTCATTTGGCATATTTTAAAGTATTTTTTCAAGAAACTCTGGTTCCACCAGAACTAGCACCGAATCTTTCCCATGCCCAAACCTTTTCACCTTCCACCAGACCTACTATCCAACAGATTTCTTCAAGACAAAAACTCTTATGGATTTGCACAATTTTTATTATAAAATTCCTTTGTTCTTTTTCCCTTTTGTTATTTTATTATGTTTATTATTTTTTATCTCTACACCCATAATCAATGTATTATTTATCAATAAATTATATTATAAACATTATTTTAATGTTCTATGAAAAATTGAAAATGTTATAATCCTTTTTCTTATTCTTTCATTTTTATGTAACAAAAAGGTTAAAAAAATTGGTTAAACACATAATTTTATTCAACATATCATTCAAATTTATTTTTAATCGAAATGATTTTATGAATCCTAAATCATAATTTTTATGTATATATGTTTATAAAATCATATATTTTTTATTTATCTATTTTTTTGGTTTTTTATCATCATAAATGTGGAGATTTTTGGGAATGTATTGTCTCAAAAATACACTCTGAATTTTAATGGAATTTGATGATCACAAATACCCTTTTATGTTTTACTAAAGATATTACTTTAGGTGTATTTTAAAAAATTAATATTCATTACATTATTTATTCTAGAATTATATTCAAGCTTTTAAATAAAAAATAATATTTTTTAATGTGTTCAGAACATGTTTTACAGTATTCTAGAAACACTATTCATACCCAATTTTGATAAACATAATGTAAGGAATAAAGACTATTCTTGAAATAATGTGTAATGAGTGAACCCTAAATTCAGAAAATAATATTTTGTTAATAAACCAATATTTATCAGAAAATTAGGGGTAAATAAACATATGTGAGGACCGAACAATATGTTCTTCATGATAATAAACTATGGTTAAAGAAACCTATTTAATTAAGGAAGCCTATGTTTATGAGAAAAATGTATAGTTCATCAATCATACTTTTATGATCAGCCTTACTTTTTTAAATTTATTTTAGAAAAGGAATTTTATTTAAGTGAACCCTACAATTGGTATTTATTTTGTTTTCTAAAGGAAACCTAAGTTTGACTATTCAACGTCAAATATTTCAATTCACAGTTTTATCTGCAATTTCAACAACAGTCCATATATAATTACAAGATGATTCAAATATTTTTTATGACTGATTCAATTCATGTTATTATTATTTCAAAGAACTATATTTTTCATACAAATGCATTCCTATTTTAAAGGGAAGTTTACACTCCACGTGAATATTTCTTGAATTTTAATATCTATGATCAATTATGATATTTTCTTTGATCTATTTTACTGAAAGAAATAGATTTATTTAAATGAGGTATTTTTTAAAATATATATATGTGTGAAATAGGTGACATAATAATGATATATGTATGACTAAATTCCCATGAATATAATTTATATATTTATTATAAAAAACAATCAACTCTCTTATCTACAGAAGAGGCTACTCTTTGGAGATATTAATATTTTCACCTCATGCTACTTTTTCTTTTACTTTTATTATAAGATCATTTTAAACCAATATTTTCTCATAATTAATCCTTCATGAAGGCATTAATTTTTGGAGAAGAATATCCATCTACTATTAGTTGATGCTACAAAAACTATGATTATCAATCTGAAGCATCAACAAATAAAAATCTTTTTCTTTATTGGAGTATCTAATACACATACTAAGTTGTTGTGAAAAGTCAGCTTCTTATATTATGTTTTGGATAATCTGTTCCCAGTTATAGAACCATATGGCTATATTTTAGCTTTGTTGTAATGGTGTAAACTACCTATAGTCAGTTGTAGATGTGAAGGTCTTGTGATTAGTTGACCATACTAGTAAAATTCAAAAATCTTGTAGAGAGATCATTGGTAGAGTAGACTAGGTGATCTTTGTGCCACAAACCAGTATAAATTTATTCTATTATTTCTATTGGTTATCATCTGCACAATTTTTTTACTAAATAAATCATTTCATATATGAATAAATAACCGTGGATTTTAAATACATAATTGTGGGAGATTATAGAAAATACAAAATGCACCCCCACCCCCTTGTTGTGTTACTTTTTATTGTTCTGAAGTAACACTAAAGAAATCCTAGAAAGGTAATATGGGATGTGATCAAAAACTAGATAAATGTTAATAATAACTATTGTATGAAGAAGAATAAAGTTCCTTTATACCAATTATTGAATTGAAATAATAATAAAAAATACTTCAATAAGGGTGAATAAAATTATAACAACTAAAACTAACTACTAATCAATACCTATTAATTATTAAATATCATAAAAACAATTAATTTGATTATCATGTTTGTATATCAGATAGACTGTTCACCCAATTATAAGAGTCTATAAATGTATTAAACAATTAAAACATTTCAATAAAATTTAGAAAAATACCAAGATGTAAAAAAGTAAAATGAGACTCCATAAAATGAGTAATAAAATCCTCCAAAGGATTTAAAATAATGATCCAAACATTATCCTTTAGTGTTATCGAAATATTTAACCCATCATTTAGGTATTCAATATTTTAAAAAAAATGTTAATGTATGTCTTACTTAAATAATAAATCCCTCAAGAATGATTTTTAGAACAACATTGTCTTTCTATCCCATGAAGACTTTGATAAAAAATATCATTCGTAAATATAACTTTATTTATCCAAAATAACTTAATCAAGCCTATTCATACATAATGATTATAAGTATGTTTTTTAGGGTGATTATAATCCTCACAATGATACATTAAAACAAAAAAATATTCAGAGATTACAAAGCGCAAACTAGTAACAAGATGTTTCAAAGATACAAAGTATACTTCATATGGGTTTAGTGTCTAAATCATTCACATAATCCTCCAAGAATGAAAAAATATTTTATGAAAATTGCCCCAATGTAATATTCCATAATTATTGGATATAGATTCAGTGCCTTCAGACGAACTCTTCTTTCACTTTGAATGTTAGGTATAGACTCAATCTAATGGTTGTTTTGGTAGAATCACCATAATTTCATAAAATATTCCATTAATTATTGTAAAATTATTTTATCCAATATAATAAAATTTATTTTCCTGGTTGAACAGAAAACATCATTTGATAGTTTTTTATGAATATTCATTCATATAGTTTTCCTAGATCAATTATGCAATGTTTTTTAGATAGAAAGTATAACATAATCTGCTGAGACATAGTTATAAAATATATGATTGAAATTATATAATAATTTCTTAACAAAATATGAATTCACATATCCATTGTATGAAATAATTTTCCATCAGATTAAAATGTTCATGTCCATTAACTTATAATATCCTATATTAATTAGTCTTTTTGCTGAACTTTTTACAACATTCTATCCAATGAATAATATTTTCTACCTCTGGTAGAAAAATATGTTTCCTATAAAAAATTTTAAAAAATGGGATTTTTAATTTTTGTAAATAAGAAATTTTTTAATAAATACTGTTGTGATTTTTAAAAAAATATTAGAATTTTTTGTAACTTGCACATTGAACTCAAAATTGGACTTATAAGGGGGGGTATTATGATCCAATTAGGGCTTCTAAAACATGGGGATTGATTTTAGGAAGTGATTTGAGTATGGATTGGTTGATTTTAGATTTTCTTCAAGTGTGTATAAAAAAGGATAAGTGGCATCCTTTTATAAGTGGGGTTGAGTACCCACATGAAATGTTTTAAAATTCTAATATATTATTATGAAATTCTCAGGTAAATATTTCAAATAAAAAATAAATTTATAGAATATATTGAGAAGGGTTGAGGTCTGTTCATTTAATAATATTTAATATTAAATTTGGTGGCCTTATCACTTAGTTTTATTCAGCGTTTACCTAATTTCCCCTTTTATTGAAAAGAAATATTTTTTTACCAAAGATACAATTCGTAATGACCAAAAATAAATTTTCCCGGTGGACTTTGTTTTTGAATAATTCTATTTCGATAGGTTTTTTAAATTATTTTGATATTAGCACAAAAAAAATGAAAAATTATTTACTAAAAATGCTTCTTTAATCCCAAAATAAACTTATACCATTATTGGGAATAATTCTAATTGGTGAGAAATTAATTACATAATTTATAATGAAAGGATAATTATGTTAGTTAATGTTCACATAAAAAATAATGTTACATTAGATCACTAAATTTAATGAAAATAAATTATAGTTTTAATAAAAATTGGTATTTTTAACAATTCAATAAAATTGACCTTATCGTCAAAAAAATCCCAGAATTTATCCTAAATCTAGTTTTGAAATAGTTATTTCAAAATTGAAATAATTTTTTTATATAAAAATTCAATAAAATATATATCAATATTTAATATAAAACCTTATAATACATATAAAAAATTTAGTTATAATAATAACACGTACTTTTTTATTGATAAATTACATAACATTCTAATAATGAATATAAGTTTTTAAAATATAATTAATGAATATTATTAATGAAATTAATTGAATTACTGTAAAATTTACCTATAATGATTAATTATTATACATTTTTGGAAACTATGTCCTCACAATTATATTTATCAATTAAATAACTTTGTATATTTATTCTTTATTGAAATTTATAATCTCCATGTTTCTTCTCAAATCATATGGCTTTCCACAAAACCTTAGCATAGTGAATCACATTATTCTTACACAAACTAATCGTGTTTTAGAATATGAACTATTTTTTCCCATATGAAATATTTACTTCTTACTATATTAAATTGACGATCAAAATATGATATTTATCTGATAGATATTTCCATAATAATCGATCCTGAATGACTTCATGTGCATGCGATAAAATCATAGGAAAGGCCAATAAATAAGTAACTGATATAACATTATCTAGAATTTCATAGATTCTAATGAACTAAAAACATAACTTTCCCTTTTTACCAAATAACATAAAACTTTTATATATATATACTTTAACAAAATCATGATCTCTTACCTCAAATTATGAACTTTCATTCAATTATCTACTTAACCCTTTAATTACTCTAAGATTACCCAATGTGATGATAATTCATCTTTACCTTCTAAAATATTAACTCAATCAAATCTAGTACTAAGAAATTCCTTTCAAATGCTTCATCCTAAGAAGTATGTTTCCTACACTAATTATTATATAGTTCCTCATATGATTCCATGTTATTACTATATTTGAAATTACTATTATATGAAACTAAAAATAATGATAGATTATAATCCCAAATTCCCTAGTAATCTATTGAGGAAGATCGATGCAATTATTCCAAATTAAAACCAATTCTTTATAACTGCCCTTCAAATTGAGGTTGAAAAAATGTAAAAAAAATATTTATAAACCCATGATATCTGAAGTCCCCTCCAAAAATTATAATTAAAATAGGGATCATGATTAGATTCAAGGTAAAGAGGAACTCAATGTAACTTTACTATTCAAATGACATACATTTGAGAAATATGGTCTAAAACAATTTTATATCAAATTGTAATGAAATGAAAAAATTTGGTCAATTGATCAAAAATTTCAAAAATTAAATTATTAAGTCAAGGTGGCATTAGAAGTACCACTATGAAATAAAAGGATATATATTCCCATTTTTTGGACCTGAAAAATTATTAAGCATACGTTTTGTAATTTTTTCCCTCATTAACCTATTGAAAATTAATAAAATTAATGCTAAACATTGAAATATGCTTCTTCATTCCATACCACAAGTAATACTCTCTAACATATCCATTTATCATACTAATTATGTGAATAATAGAAAAGGGAGAGATACAAGCTATACACAAAAATCTTTTATTAATATAGAGATATCATTCACACACAACGTTTTTCAAAATCAAGAACCATAATCCTTTTCAATGTTATGTTCAGGTAACAAAACATTCATTACTAGTTCCTCTTTTTCCTGAACAACATAGTTTTTCTATTGAGTTTTGTTAATTTTTTCTGATAGAATATACGTTAATAAAACCTGAAAATCAAATTGGATGTTAATAATTCTAGAATTTAATGTCCCTCATTCATAAAGTCATTTAGAAAAGGATCATGTTCTAAATAAAGCATGTTTAAAGATGTATTACCATATTAACTCAATTCATTTAAAACATTTTTTCTTTTACTATATGGTAATTAATCATGTAATCATAATCAGTTATCAGTAACAATCATCTTTTCTAGCTCTTGTTCAACACTTTGATGCATAAGAAACTACCTAATCATTCTATATCATTAGAAAACCACCTTCCTTTAATGAATAATCATTGAAAATGAAAAAAATTCCATTTCTAGAGGACATGGTCAAAACTAAATCATTCACCAATAATTTTTTCAGTTCATTAGAAAAACATCATGTTCATTCATCTAGATAAATTAAACTCCATTTTTAGTTAACATAATTTATGTGATAAATAATAGAGAAAAGTTTTCAAAACACTATTTGTATTAACCTATCAATCAATGAAAAATATGAATCTCTAAGACATTTTTTGGCCTTTCCCATTCATCAACCATATTATTGTTTATAGAGTCAATATTTAATCTTTTGTAAGAAATAATATACCCATGGAATGAAATAAAAGTAAAAAATCACATTTTTAAAATTATGCATATAACAATATACCTTTCAAGGTTTTTAAAATAATCCTATTTAGTTATTGATTACCCTCATTAATTTTATCATATACCAAAATATCATCAATTAATACAATAATAAACATTACTATATACTCAGGGATAAATTTATTTAACTGTCCTATGAATACATTTAGTTCACTAGAAAACACAAAGGTCACAACCACAAACTTATGAATCCAATATCTAGTTTGATACACCAACTTCGGAATATCGTACTCATTCACCATTAATAGATGGTACCCTGACATAAGACCAATATTAGAAAAATACTATGTTTATTAGATCGGATCAAAGAAATCATCGATATAAGGTAAATGATACTTGTTCATATCATTGATATTATAAAAATATCTATAATCAATGAAAATACTAATTGAAAAATAATTCATTTTTATCAAACAATACATGAGAACCCCATTTAGAATATCATGTATTAATGAAACCATTATCAAGATATTCATTCAACTTCTTTTTCAATTCTAAAAAATCTACATGAACACTTTGATAAGGGGAGTTTGAAATTGGCATAGCTTCTACCACTATGTCAATAGTAGATTCATCATCTTGAATGTGAATAACACAAAAAAATCATATAGAAATACATCCATATATTCATTTACAATAGTAGAATCACTAATATAAATATTTTCATTAATTTAAATAGTAACAACTATGTAAATATTACAACCTTGTTTAATTAATTTATTATAGTAAAAATATTTTATCAAATATACGGAATCATTGAATATAACTTTATTATCTCTAAAATATATCTTATAAGGATAAAATTAAATCCAATCCATATAAATAATAATGAAACTCTAATATGGTATCTACAATGATATTTCTTGAAAAAATAATCCTACTAATAAAAATAATAAGATCCATATTAATCTTACTGTCTATGATACTTCCACTTAGATTTTTCAAAAATAATATTATCTTCTTTTCAAGATTATATATTTACATTTTAATCATAAATTACTAATAAATTAAGTAATGTGATGATCTGGAATCTGAAAAAGAATCTATAAAATTTTAATAAATAATTAATGCACCTATCAGAACATTATTCAAAACACCAACATCAACCATAGTACTAAAAAATAATTTTTCAACACCTTTTTTATTTCAAGAAGGATGAATTCCACCCAGAGTAACTAACTTGAGTCACAAATATAAAAAATAAAAATCATATTGAAATAAATTAATCTTGCTATTGGTTGAATATATTTTAACTTATTCTTGAATGGATAAATACACTTTTATTTTTTCTCTTGAGCTATATCAAAAATATTTACCACTCCGAGAACAGTTTACATATCCTGTAAAACATTCCATTTTTTTTTTGATGGACTTGATATATGTTTGGTTTTAACTATATTTTAATTAGATGAATTCTTTATCATTTTATGCCATAAAGACCACTTCATTCTCTTATTATCACAAGGTACATATGTTTTAACAATATCCTTCTCAACATTCTCAGTACAATTAAAAACATTCTCATATATTTTAATTTATCATGAGTCTAATTAACTTGGTAAAATTGGTTTCAATACTATGTAAAATCAATTAATTTTACAATAAATGTACCTAATATAATTTTGTGTGTACCTAGCCAGTCATGAAAAATTTACTCCATACAAAACTACTGAATCTTCTTCTATTTACCTTAATTTTAATAATTGATTCTCCGTTATAAGTAAAATGTCATTAGGGAAATATTTCTATTTGATATTATTATTAATTTTTTTAATTCCATGGATCAATCACATCTCCCCCTCTCTCTATTATTCTAATCAAATACCAACTATTGATCATCTTCAACTTTAGAATTAAAAAAACAAGAGCATCTTTATGTCATTCTAAACATCTTATGACTTCGAATAAATTTTTTATAGAATTTTTATATACATTGGAAGATACTAGATCTAATGTTCCTCCAAAATTAAAAGCCTGAACATTCATAAAATTATCTATAATGGACAAGACTTTCAATGGTAAATCTAGTTACTCCCTAAGATAGATTTTTTCCCCATTAACATCTTGAGTCAACTAAGCCATCAGTACAACCAAATAACTAGTTTCTATTCCTACCATTATATACACATGATTTGGAATGAAATTTTCCAATAGATAACTTCTTACACCAACTTTCTTTCCTATTTCATCTATATAAAACCACTATAAACAGACTCAGATTAGCTGAAGCAACATGGTAATTTTAAAATGATATATAATTTTAACATAAGAATAAATTATTATCTCTTAGGGTAATTCTATAAATATTATCATAACATATAATGTAATCTAAAAGTTCATTCTAAGACCAAATATGAGGAATCAACCTTAAAAATTACATAATCTATTGTATTTATACTAGACATTACTATTTATCATTCCCAAATACTTTTTAGATTTATGGTTTTATATAATTAGGTGATGACACATATATAACATTCCCAAACATTGAAATGTAAATAATTACACTGATTATAATTTTTTTTCAATAATTTAATTATTTTAAAATGAAACTCTTTTTCCTTTTGTGAAAATTCATGATTAATTTCATCATTACTTATTTTTTTCCTTTCTTATTGTTAACCCATTTGAGAAAATTTGAAAACATGTAATGACCACAAAAAATAACAATGAGGGATAAAAAACAATGATATTTTTTAGTCCATTAAAAACATGAAAACCAATAAAATATTTACCATATCAAAATTATACATTAACCATATTAAATATACTCTTTCCTAAAAGATAAAACACTCTATTTCTAGAATAAAACCTTAATATACAATAGTATGTAGATTGAAATAATTATATAAAGCATAAATAATTATACTCTAAACTAGTGTTCAATCATGGTAAAATTTAATGGAAACTATTTAAATATAAAGTATAAAACTCACCAGTTAACTCCCTCCTTAAAATTTAAGATATGGAACATTACATAATACATTCAGGATCAGTATTAGTCTCACCCATAATATATGATATATCAATCTAAACCTTCATATAAGTAATATTGAGTTCACCCACCATCAATAATAATGATGGAATAAAATATCATGAATAATATATTTTATGCTCGAACCTTTTTATCATATACCCATGAAAAACTACATTGTACCCATATAAAAAACTTTTTCATATTGAACTCTCTTTTCCTTTTGAAAACTAATTTTAATAATTAATTTTCCCAAAATTGAGGGATGAAGGGTTTTTTATTCAATAAAATATTGAATCATGTAAATTAATCCAAACATCATGTAACGATAGTGGTGGCATGGATATTAATAGACAACATATATGATTAAATAGAATATTCTTTTTTTCTTTTCTAAGTAAATTCATATTTTTATATATAAAATATATAAAATAAATCCTTCTAAATTCTATTGAAACAATGTAAAAAGTGACATGAATGTTCTATTATAATTCATTAGAGACTAAATAAATGCAATTATAAATTAATTTTATGAATATGAATATATAAGAAAATATATTTATAAAAATAAAACATTAATACATTTAAAATGATGTTTTAATATAAATTTTCCCTTACCTTGAGTCTTACATATCACGTACATTCTATTTCTTCTTGAATAAAAAGAAATTTATTAATTATTTACTTGTTAACAAATTTATAATTTTAATAAAATATCATTATTTAATATATTTCATTTATTTTAATCACATATATAATTTCTTTATTAGTTATATCCAGTTTGGGTATTTTGAGGATGTTTGAATCATAATTTCCAAAGTCTTCAGTGTATTGATATTTTTCAAAGTGGTCCTTATGTCATCATTCCTGTAGTAATAATCCTGATATTATTATCATTTTATAAATTAGTTATAATTTTAGGTTCAAATATTTAATGTTTTAATGAACAATTAAACAATTTACAGTATAGAGACTTTAGTCCCTATATAAACATGAATAAAATTTCCTTTAATCAGTGAGCAGCAGGGAAATGTGGTATGTATCATTTTATCTTTACATATTTATTATTATATCATTAATATTATATTATTTATTTACATATACTTATATATAGTAGCTGTGTGAAGATGTCATTAAAATGATCTTCGTCTCTTTGGGTATGTGGTAATCTACACATATGCATGACCGACATTATCATTTTTCAATCGATGTAAATGTAAGAAAAGATATGAAATGTTATCAATTTAGAAAGTAAATTATGTGATGGATATCATATATGTACATTAAATCCATCATTTTAACCATCAATGGGGGGAGGTGATGAAAAAAATTATAACGGTTCATGTGTCGGTAGTCCTCCATACACACGACCGATTGATTAATTTCCAATTTGATGGACAATGTTTTCATAAAGTTCATACAATAATATTGATAAAAAAATCATTGTTAAATAAACCAATGATTTTAATACATGGAGAATATATGTTTTTAGATGAGTATCAAATATTTTACTCAAACACATTCCAGCATAACATAATAGTTTAGTATCTTTGGATACTATGTACACAATCATTTAATTTTGTGAAATATCATCAGCATCCCAGATAAAGATCTTCTCCTTCTGTAATATTCACAAAATAGACTACTTAAATCCTATATTCATAACATGGGGAATGGAAACATAAGAAAGGGAGATATTATATTCTCAGCGGGTTAATCAAAGTTTATTTGTAAGAATAACACGAACATAATGGAATTAAGACATGAACATAACATAATAAAACCATACTATACATATTATATATCATAATCATGAGTGATGGCATAAATATTTGGATTTCATAGGACCTGGTGCATAAGAAAATAAAATAACATGATCCATAAGATCATAAAATTAGCATAGTACCTGTAATTGTGGTACACATAAGAATAGAAACTAAATTTCATAGTAGTAAAGGATCACTACCAACACTTTTATTGTCGAATGGGTTCACTCCCCAACCCAATAAAGTAGTCAAGGTTCACTCCCAAGACCAACATATTGAAAAGAAATTATTTTACATTACATATTTCACTCCGCATTCCATTCTTATCTATTTCATGAGATATAAATCATTACAGAATTTATTTGAGGGAGGTATGGGGCAAACCCATCTATTGTTATAAAATTACTATCATCCTTGGTTATAACATTACCACCTTTCCTTCTTATAATTTAACAACCATAACATACTGAAAATAATACAAATGTGTTCCACAATATAAAAATACATCTATCATATCATAAACCTTGAAATGAAATGGGTTTCACAAATAATTCATTATATCATAATGTCACGACCCGTCCCCTGGGGCCCGTGTTGTGACTACCCCAAGCACACCTTCCATAGGCCATGGATTGGCGACTAGCACTGAAAGGGTTATCCCCTAAAATAGGGAAGGCATTGTTCTTATATCCTGTAAACACACTCAACCAAGAACATATCAAGATACAAGTAAACTGTATTGCTAAAATAGTTCTAAAAGTAAGAGAGTCTGGAATACAATCCCAACAGTAATGGTACATGTAAAACTAAAAATAAAATAAAACCAAGGAAAGAGAAAGATAGATATTTGTTCATCCATTGGTGTTCCCACCTGAAGGGTAGGTAGATATCGCCTCCTCATAACTCCACATCCGCTCATATCCTCTGTGTACTGACACACTGTATAGTCACCTCCTGGGACCATCCAGTCTAGATACCCTCAACCTCGATTAGCATTGTCTGTTGTCTACACCAAACACAACTTGGTGAGGGTGAATTCTGTGAATGAGTGAGTAGAACGTTATCGAGTAGGGACCCCGAGACCCACAAGGTCTCAAAAAATCCACATAGTACAAACCAAAAAGAATGTAAACTAGTGATAACCCTACTAAGGTATATGACCATACATATACCTAAGTTATCAAATATTACCCTTCTCATTCATGAGGAAACACAAGGCCCCAACCCCTTAGCCAAATAATAATTGTTCCATGAATGAAATATTGCCCTGAAAGTCACACCACAAAGGAAATTCCACATTGAATAATACTGGAATGGTATCACTATGAAAGTAAGTAACACAAAGGTACGCCGCACAGAAGATTACCATAAAGGTAAAGATTCAGCTCTCACTAGGTATAACATAGGTACAGTAGTAGAGATGATTATATGTAACTACTAAATCATCTTACAATGTTAAGAGGCAGACCCATTTAGGATCCTAAATCATCAGCAGACCCACACGGGATCCTAGTACATCATCAGACCCACACAGGATCCTAGTACATCATTAGACCCACATAGGATCCTAGTATATCATCAGACCCACAGAGGGTCCTAGTAAATTATCAGACCCAAATAAGATTCTAGTACATCATCAGACCCACACAGGATCCTAGTACATCACCATACCCACACAAGATCCTAGTACATCATCAGAATCCCACATGATCCTAGTACATCAACAGACCCACACAAGATCCTAGTACATCATCAGACCCACACAGTATACTAGTACATCATCAGACTGACACATCATCCTAGGGTAGTCGTACATGGATTCCTAGAGCGGATCCATGTGGGATCCTTAGGCACAGACCCTCAAAGGATCCATTTCTCATGTTACAACCAGTTACAGGGTTCCGGCACTAAGCTCTCTTGTCTCCGGGAGTGTCTGCTCATCAAGCCACTGGTCGATACTTCAACAACCAGAATTTCCCATTAAGAAGAATCCAAAAGGAAGGCCATGTCATAGGGATCTCAATGCAATAGATGATGCATCAAACGGATGCCCGGTCAGTAAGTTATTTTCCATTTAGTGTCGAGGGCCTGGTCGGATTCGTGCTCCATCCAACCTGACCATACCCCAACATTATCTAAATCTCAAGTTGGGTATACCAAAAGGACCATCTCGCTCTAAGGTTTTCGGTACCATAGATGGTTTGTTAAATAGACACCCGTAGCTCAATATATGGCCGAAATCACTTATAGCATCGAACTGGTCCGGGTCCGGTCCGACCCCGTCGGACCGACCTGGCCCGACCCGAGTCTGGCCCTAGGTCAGACCCAACCCGCGGAATCCAACCCGGACTATTTATTTCAGCTCGGACCGCACTAGGTAGCCTGTCCTGGATGCATGCAGGGTGGAGTCATGTGCCCCCCGCCCTCAATCACTGAACAACTGAAGCTGTTCAGTCGCCAGGCAGCACGTTGAATCCTCCACCATTCCAGCCTGGTATAACTCGACCAGATGAAATGGCTGACAAATTTTCCTCCGGGGAGAACATTGTGTGTTTCCTCTCCATAGTTGGCCGAATGATGGCCACCATCCACCATCTGCCATAGCCAGGTGGGCCGCGACCACTTGCTCCGACGGTGGGCGTGGTCGCGCCGCTCGTGCTTCCTCGTCCGGCCGAAGCATCGGCCGCCCTTTGTCCACCCTCGTGGTTGGAAATATTTGGCCACCCTCCATCCTCCATGGGGCATCTCCCTCTACTGTTTTCACATACACGTGCTACCCCAGTTCCAAGCGGCTAGCCCGGGAGGCAGCCACCACCTTTATATGCAGCGAAGAATATGACAACCTTGAAGAACGGTGCATGGATTGGGCCGTGTTCGTTTGGCTCATACCATCTGCATTAGTTTGGTAGTAGGTGGATCAAGAGGATTAAGTCAATGCAAACAATTATGAACAACAAAACCCTACCTCGAAGTTTTTTTGACGTCGGTGAGGAGGGAAGGATGAATGTCGTTTCATTGTCATTGAAGACGTTCATCATTGGAGAGTGCGTTTTTAGTTGGAGAGCGTGTTCATTGTTGGAGAGTGCATTCTTCATTAGAGGATGAGTTTCTCCAAGAGATCTCTCCAAGCTTCCCTTTCTCCAATGATTTCTCCCCAGAAAAATGAGGAGCCAACCCAAATAAAATATCTCAATCAATTTTAATTTTTTGGAGCATATGTAGTTGGCATAATTAATTAATTAATTAATATGTCATAATTAAAGTGGAGGGAGACTAATAGTTACCTTATATTAATGGGGGAGTTTAAGGGTCAGGTGGTCCCCACCATTCAATTCAAATTGGGGGTTTTAGCTTGGGTGGTTCCCACCTCCATAAACCCAAATTAGGTTACAAGGAAAATTAAAATGTTAAATTTTTTTATTTTTCTATTCCTCAATGAAAATGTGGAAAACTACCTTCCACCCTCAACCTACTACGGTCAAGGTGAAGGTATTATTTAGAGAATACATGTGCTATGATTTCATTTGTGCCCTCATGTTTTAATTCCATGCAATGATTAAAAAATTACAAAAACACGCTCGCACGTTTACCGAACGTACCTGAAAAAAAGTTCAGAAATTAATTTCAGGCACACTGGGACTCCGAATCACACACCGTAAATTTTCACAGACTCGTAATATTCCATATAATTTTAAAAAAATTACATGGAAAATAAGGTATTTACATTCTCCCCACCTCAGGGCTTTGCGTCCCAGTAAGACACAACTCAAACTAAAGGAAGAAGTGGAGGTACTGAGCACGTATCTATGCCTCTCACTCCTATGTGTTATCCCGGATGTTCCCATGCTACCAGATATCCCGAACTAGTGGTATCGACCACCCATTAAGGACCTACTTCTATCGATCCCCAATCTCTAATGGAACCTCCGTAAACATCGCCCCATCGTCGATGTCTAGCTTTTCGTGGTCGATGACATGATATGGGTCAGGAATGTATCTCCTTAGCTGAGATACTTAGAAGACATCGTGTACCAGGTGCAACTGATGTGGAAGAGATAAGTTGTAATACACCTCGACAACACTACTGAGGACCTAATAAGGTCCGATTAATTTTCGAGATAACTTTCCTCCCCATCCAAATCTCCATAAACCTCGTCAGGGTGAGATCATATAAAGACGTGGTCACCATCCTCAAACTCCAATGGTCTTCATATGTTATCGGCATAAAACTTACACCTCCTCTGTGTGGTCTTCATCAACTCCTTGATGATCTTCACCTTCTTCGTGGTATCCCGTACCATCTCTGGTCCCACTTGTGTTGACTCCCCTGGGTCAATCCAGCACAAAGTCAATCTGCAAGGTCGGTCATACAAAGCATCAAAAGGTTCCATCCCAATAATGGAGTGATATATGTTGTTGTATGCAAAGTCCAGCAATGGAAAGAGATCCTCCCATCTGCGACCAAATTCAAGGACTCAAACACATAGCATGTCCTCAAGGGTCTGAATAGTCCGCTTAGTGTGGTCATCCATCTGAGGATGGAAGGCGATTCCCAAATGAAGATGTGTCCTAATAGCCTTCTTAAACCCCTTCCATAGCCATGAAGTGAAATGTGTATCATGATGAGAGACAATAGTCGAGGGTAATCGATGTAGTTGCACAATCCTTTACACATAGATGCATCCCAAGATCTCTATTGAACCCTTATCTCTGATCGGTAGGCAGTGGGATGACTTGGTGAGTCGGTCGATGATTACCTAGATAGAATCATGACCCCTGTTTTATGTGGAACTCCTATCACAATGTCCATGGATATTCTATCCCACTTCCACTCCGGATCCTCTAAAGGCTGCACTAAGCCTATTGGTTCCTGATGCTCCACCATCATTCATTGAAAAGTTAGGCATCGAGTGAAAAAATATGGTACTACATTCTTCACTCCAGGCCACCAATGTTGTCATCGAATATCCTAACAAATCTTCACCTCTACTGGATGTACTGGTAGAGGGAATGTGGGGAACGCCCTCAACACTTCCTCCCAAAGCGACACTGGTACCATGGTACGTCCTCTGAAAAGGATGACGTGATCCCCACCTTTAGAAAATCCACTAGGTGTATGTCTGGTGGATATCTCGGCACGTTGAGCCTCGCAGTCAGTGTCCCCACCATGCGCCTCCCGGACTCGCTGAAGGAGTGGGGGAGTGATGGTAAGAGACTGAATAAATGCTACTACATCTCAATCCACAAAGGATATTTTCAAAGTGGGCACCTGCTCTGTCACCCCACCGAGCAGTTGTATACTATATCTTCTGCTGAGTGCATATACTACTACATTCCCCTTCCAAGGAGTATAGAATATCTCGAAATCATAGTCCTAGAGGAAATCAAACCAATGTCTCTATCCCAGGTCCAGGTCCTTGTGAGAGAGGATAAACCAGAGACTTTGGTGATCCGAGTAGACTGTAAAACGTTTCCCCTCAAGTAATGTCACAACATCTTAAAGGTGAAGCCCACTACTTCTAACTCTGCGTCATTGGTAGAATATTGCTTCTAATGTTGTCTTAGCTTTCGAGAACCATATATGATCTTCATTCGCTCCTGCATCAGAACACATCTGAGTCTTCTCCTTGATGTGTCGCAGTAAATTACATACCCAATGCCCTCATCTAGAAGCCTCAATATGGGGGCACTAGTCACCTCTGCCTCAGCTCCTGAAAACTCCATTGATATCTCTCCTACCACACAAAGGGTTTCCCATTCTTTGTTAATGATGATAAAGATGCTTCATCTCTGGAGAAATATGGCCCAATCCTATTGTAGTATCCAAAAAAACCCAGAAAACATCGTACCTCTATCACACTCCAAAGTGGCTCCCAAGAAACTACCACCTCAATCATCACTAGATATACTACAACTCCAGCCTCTGAGATGAAAAGTCCTAGAAAGTGAACCTCTCAGATCCAGAACTGGAACTTTGACAGTATACCATAAATCTGGTCCTCTCAAAGTGTGTCTATAACTATCTTCAAATGATAGGCTTGCTCCTCCTCAGTATCTGAGTAGTTCAGAATGTCATCGATGAAGACTACTACAAAGTAATCAAGTTATGGCTGAAAGATCATGTTCATGAGTCCCATGAACACTGATGGAGCATTGGTTACACCTAATGGCATCACCAAAAACTCGTAATGGTCATATAGACATTTGAAAGTCGTCTTCTGTACACCACATCTCGTACTATTAGCTGGTGATAGCTTGACCTGAAGGATATCTTCAAGAACCATTGTAATGACCCACCAATTCTCATTCGATTGAGAGTACAACAAGTCATTAATAGGCCTTAAGACACATCCCCAAGGTGCCAAAGGGTGGCAAAAAATGCCAAAGGGTTTCAAGTACAATTGGGGGACGATTTAACCTTTATGAAATAAACCCATAAACCAACCATAACCAAATATACACTATATAATGCATGAAGAAATGAAAGACCAACTTAATCAACTTCATTTATGTTCGAATACATCAAAGTACACAACAACGGAAGACCAAACTAAGAATCAAAGTACATAGAAGATGAAAAACTCAAGACTCTCAAAAGACACTATAACTCCATGCTCCACAAGCTCCCATCTCCACAACATCTCCCAAGCATCACCACGAGTTACTAGCAATATGATGATTTACCTTTACCCATGTACCGGAACTTGACATCTTCAAAATCACCAAAGTGCCAATGTAGGGGTGAGTATAAAACTCAGTAGGTTTCCCCCAATGACTTCCCAACACACAACACTAGAATAGAATAGTTATAAAAAATTATATAAAACAGTTTATAAAAAATAATTTCTCAAAAATAGTTTATAACTAAATATAAACAAGTTTTCCAAAACCATTTATAACCAAAAACAAACTAGTGAAATTGAAACCAATTTTCCAGTAAGTTATTTTTGAGAAAAATAAATAAATAAGAAAAAATAATTTCACAAACATTACTTTTTGGGCACACCCAACCATTTAAAAAACCCATGAAACCAACCATGCATGCTACCGAAAAGAGGGGGAAGCCCTAACCCTTATCCATCACAGAATGATGGGGGAGACTTCTTACACTTATCCAACCACAAATGCACATGAATTTTTGACAAGAAAGAGCCTTATGTCACGGGCTGAGCGTCTCAGCACAGCAGTTCGCCCGTGCGGCACCCCATCCCCCTCCAAGGTGGGCGGGATTCAGCCATCCAGCTCTTCATATGTGAGGTTCACTGGTTTCGTCCTGCCATGGACTCATCAGGAGAGTGGCCCCAACTCCCAACCAGTGGTGCAAGGTTGACACGCACCATCATCCTCTTTGTCGGGGCGACTCCCATCTCTTCGATAGGGACTAACCAGATGAACCGCAACTTTGATGTTCTTGCTGGTGTGGGACAGGACCCCCATGATTGGGTCGGGACATTCTCCCACCACCATTCCATGCACGCCGTCATGCATGCAGGATCGTGGCCTTCTGTGTGTCCGCGACTGCTTCCAACTAACCGGTTACCAAGCATGGCCTCAGGGGATGCTCCTTCCATGTCGTCGGCATCAATGGCCCACCCACTCTCTGGGTCGCAAACCACTGTGGTCCACCCTCTCTCTCATGGTCGAAAACCACCTCCACGAGACCCACCCTTCATCGTGGCATCTCTGCCTCGGACTTCTCGCAAGCGCGACCTTCTACGTCGTGTCATCCCCACATGACACCCCGGGACTCCGCTCCCACCACCAAGGTCCGTCCGGCAGCATTCCACAACACCACAAGGCACATTCCCTCTGATACCACTTGTCACGGGCTGAGCGTCTCAGCACAGCGGTTTGCCCGTGCGGCACCCCAGCCCCCTCCAAGGCGGGCGGGATTCAGCCGTCCAGCTCTTTATATGTGAGGTTCACTGGTTTCATCCTACCATGGACTCATCAGGAGAGTGGCCCCAAATCCCAACCAGTGGTGTCAAGGTTGACACGCACCATCATCCCCTTTGTCAAGGCGACTCCCATCTCTTCGATAGGGACTAACCAGATGAACTGCAGCTTTGATGTTCTTGCTGGTGTGGGACAGGACCCCCATGATTGGGTCGTGACACTTAAACATTATCCATCCCAGAATGATGGGGGAGACCCCTAACCCTTATCCGTCCCAAATACAATATGAATGTTTGATGGGGGAGAGCACTAACCCTTATCCATCCCAGAATGATGGGGGAGACCCCTAACCCTTATCTGTCCCGAATGCAATATGAATGTTTGACGGGGGAGAGACATAACCCTTATTCATCACATAATGATGAGGGAGACACCTAAACCTTATCTATCCCAAATCCAATATGAACACACACCACGCATTCCCAACAATCATGCCAAAACCACCCTTTCAATAAAACACCTTTATTTGAAAAACATTTCCATCAAAACCAAGTGTGGTCAACCAATTCAAACCATTTCAATAAAAATGTACTTTTATTGAAAAACAAATATTAAAACAATTTCATCAAAGCCATTTCATTACAAAAATCATCTAAATAAAACACCTTTTTTACAGAAAACACATCTTTCATCAAACCATTTACCATTTCAACAAGTCCATAATTTAACATCATCATTTTAAATTCAAGAAGCCAAATCACATTGCACATCACTTGACCAAGATTTCAAAACTTCATCAAGACAATAATTCATCACTAAAGAAGAATTATTCTATTCTTTTCAAATCAATTTCATTCAAATAACCTAATTTGAAACTAAGAAAATAAATTCTAACAAGGGGAGTTGAGAGGGATACCTCGTACCTCAATGGTTTTGAAAAAACCCTGACAAATGGAGAACGCACAAGGTAAACAGATCGATTCTCCAAGAATCCTCCTTAGATATCTTCTCCTAACACAACCAATACCAAAACATGTCATATTTCGCATCCACACACTCAGATATACCCATAACGAGCATATATATAAGAATCTGAAAGAAGTGGAGAAGTAGATCCAAGTAGATCTAAGAAACCGATCAAGAACGATCACATACCTCAAGAATCCGCCTTCGATTCACCAAGGGAAGCCTTCGGATCATCAAAAAAATGAAGGGAGAACCTTCCTTGAACTTTGGAGAACCAAAATCCTGAGTTAGGTCCGCTTAGGAGCTTAAATGAGCCATTTAGAGGTGAAAACGTGTGAGATCCATAATTTAAGGATCTCATTTAAGTGCATGCATAGTTAGTTCGCACGGTTTGACAAACTGTGCACTAACCATGCGTTAACTACTGCATTGACATCCATTATCTCATGGTTTGGCCACATGGTTAGACTATCTGTGCGATGACCATGCGAAAGACCCTGCCTCCAAGACCCACTACACACGGTTTGGCCGTCCGGTTTTGACAAATCGTGCGCCACCCGTGCGGCTTCCCTTTTTTCTCCAAAACTCATTCAATGTTCTCCTGACTCTCCTATTTGTCACCCTTAACATTAAAACCACTAAAATCATCAAGAAATGGATACTTAATAGAAACTAGGGGTACTACATTCTCCACACCATTGGTCTTTCTATGCTCGGAAAGTAGTAAACCTTTAGCCATCTGAAAGAGTTCTGGACACTACTCCTTCATTTCCTTTTCAGGTTCCCAAGACTCTTCTTGATTATGACCATTCTACCATAAAACCCTCACTAGACCTATGCTTTTTCCATGCAATACATTCTCTTCCTATCCACAATTCGTACCGGGATTTGTATCAATGAATAATCCGGCTCTAGGTCAACGTGATCCCATCTGATCACATGGTCAAGATCAGGTTCATACTTTTTCAATTAGGATACATGGAACACATTATGCATCGAACTAAACCATGGTGGTAATTCCAACCGATATTCCACCTATCCAACCAATTCTAGAATCTCAAAAGGGCCATTTTATCTTGGAGATAACATGCCCTGTTTCCCGAAATGATGATGTCCATGTCTTGGAGAGATCCTAAAAAGAAATGATCACCCACAATGAATGACAACGGTCTTCGACAGGGATCTGCATAAGATTCCTGACGACTCTGAGCCATCTCCATCCTCTTTCTAATCTACTGGATCTTATCTATGTTTCTTGGACAAGGCTCGGCCCAACTAGTGAAGTTTCACCAGTTTCCACCCAGCATAGTGCAGAACGACAAGGATTCCCATACAATGCTTCAAACGTAGTCATCAGTATGGAGGCTGGAAAACTATTAGTGTATGAGACCTCCACTAAGGGTATATTCTCCTCCCATTAGACACAAAAATCCATTACACAAGCCCGCAACATGTCTTCCAATGTTTGAATCATCCGCTCAGATTTCCCATCCGTCTGAGGATGATACACTGTGCTCATAGTCAACTGAGTCCCAAGGGCTTTCTATAATGATTTCCAGAAACAATATGTGAACCTCAAATATCTATTTTTGACAATAGACATTGGTACACCATGCCTCTTTACTACTTCTCTAATATATATTTCTTAAAGATCTTCCACCATATGAGTTTCACGAATAGAGATGATGTGGGCCGACTTAGATAGAAGATCCACTATCACCCAAATGGAATCATGTTTCCAGACCATTATTGGAAGACCTGTAACAAAATAAATTTCTATCTGATCCCATTTTCACACTGGGATAGGTACAGATTGTAACATACCAGCTGGCCTCTGATGCCCTACTTTAACCTACTGACAAGTTATGCACCACGTGACAAACTCGGCCACCTTCCTTTTCATTCCCCTCCAAAAAACCTGCGACTTCCACGCCTTATACATCGTCTATGTACCCAGGTGTACAAACCATCATTAATGGTGATAAGCATGAAGGAGTTGTTCCTGACAACCCATAGGTACAACCATCCGATCTCTGAAACCCAAAACTGAACCCCCATCATGTTTCCATCCATCAATGGTCTCCCCACCATTGAGTTTTGAACATACAACTAGAAATTCTGCATCAGATGTCTGTGCTTCTTTGATCATCCTTACCAAATCAGGAACAAGCGTAGATGAAAAGAAAACTGAAACATCACCTTGGTCTTCATATTCCACATGCATGTCAGCTAACACCGACATCAACTGCCATTCTTCTGAAGCAAAACCGTGAAGACCATTGGTGCATTCGTTAGATCGAAAGGCATGACTACATATTCGTAGTGGCCATATCTGCTTCTGAAAGCTTTCTTTGGAATATCCTCCATCTGAACTCTCAATTAGTGATATCATGATCGCATGTAAATCTTGGAGAACCACTAATATCCCCTTAATGGATCAAACATATCATCAATGCATGGAAATGGATATCTACTCTTTATCGTAACTCGGTTAAGCTTATGATAATCAACACATAGTATAAGAGTTTATCTGCCTTCTTCACAACAACCATACTGATTCCCATGGAGAAGTACTTGGTCGAATAAAACCATTGCTTTCCAGATCCACTAAATGCACTTTCAATTATCGTAACTCTATTGGTTCCATCTTATAATACGGAATGTAAATAGTTCTGGTCCCCGGAAGGAGATAAACCGTAAACTCCACTTCCCTTAGAGGTGGTAACCCTACAAAGTTATTAGGAAAGACATCTGGAAATTGATCCACCACAGCTGGAAAACTATTTTCCTCAGTTTCTTCCATTGATTCCAGAGTTAACACTACAAGTTGATAATAGATCGTTCCCACCATTGGTGGCAACATGCTCTTTGCACCTTTGTTTTCCATTATCTCTCCCCTGACGAGATGGTTGATGTCGTCCTCAGTCGTGAAACTAACCATTCTCCTATAACAGTCGATGTGAGCCATAAACACTGTCAACCAATCCATACCCATGATTACGTCATAGACGTCCATGACCAACATCGAGAACACCCATTTTAACTCAGCTCCATCAAAAGATATAGAACATACTCCAAACACAAAGGCTTGATGTCCTCTTTCACCAAGAGAAGTTTTTAGTTTCAAAATAGAAGACATCATTTCCAGTTTTAAACATAGCAAGTCAACTGCACTAGAAGCAATGAGGGAATGTGACGTACTAGTATCAAATTTTTTTTTCACAAGATAGAATTCAAAAGAATCGTACCTCACACTGTAGATGGTCTAGCCTGATCATCGACAACCATCTGCTCAACTCCATAAAATTGCTTTGTTGTTTCACTTTTCTCTTTGTTTATGGATTTCACTCATTTCATCAAAGCATATGGTGTTTGTGACACCAAAGAAGTGTCCCTGAAACCTGACCATGGAGCAGTGTGATAAAATCTCTTAAGGTGTCCCATCTTGTTGCAATTATGGCTTGCTCTCGGTTATGCCTTACAGTCCCGCCTGATGTGGCTCATAGAGGCACACTATAAATATCCAAGCTTTCACTTGGGTCTCAGAGAAAGGTTAATTGCTCTTGTAGTCTGATTAGGATGTCTTCTTCCTCCTTGAGAAAAGGTTTCTGATTTCCTCTTGCTCTTAGTGTTAGAGTTCAAAGCTCCTCTAGTGAAGATAAACATACTTCCTCCAAATGGATTTTCAGTAGTGACAGATATCATAAACAAAGTATCATGTTGCAGTACCAACTCAACGTTTTTAAATGCCTGAGCAATGATTTGGACAAACTGTCGGTTCACCTATGGTTCAGGTGAAACCACATTCTCAATTCCCTCTTCCGACTGGTCTCTATGATGCCTACCAGGTACCATTTCCTAAACCAACAACAAACTCTATCAATCTCAATCTCTAGAAACTGATGGATTAACATTTCAAATTTTAACATATCATTTATCACAACATTTTTTCCAAAAAAAACGGTTTCCCATGTTCGGCCATTTTTAAAACATTCAACATGCTTTTTGAAAATAAATCCATTTTCAAAATGCACCAGATACCCTGTTTTGAAAATCATTCACTTGAAAACAATTTCCGTATTTTTCAGAAATTCACACCTTGTGCAAAATATTTACTCATTCTGCACAATGAGATATTAAATCCTAGTGGCAATTCATTCCTCTACAATGCATGTCATGCTCATCTCATTTGCTAAACCCATGACAATGATATTTCCAACATTCTAGAGGTTTATCCAAAACACTTATGTACCCAACACCCTGGTAACATGAAGTTCAGCATAAATAGTTTAGCTACCTCCTTTTATGCAATACATTTCAAGTTTCAACAATCCTACTCCTGTCTAAAATTTTAATGCAAGGAATAGACAAGAATTAATTTCAACTCTAAAACCAATAACATCGATGACCACTTGTTAGGAAATAACGGAACAAGCTGATAAAATTTGTAATGACCCACCGATTCTCATTAGCATGTGAGTACAATGAGTCATTACTAGGCCTTAATCGACATCCCCAAGGTTCCAAAGGTTGGAAATAAATGCTGATGGGTTTCAAGTACAAGTAGGGGATGATTTACCCTTTATTAAATAAACCCATAAACCAACCATCACCAAAAATTCACTATATAATGCATGGCCAAATCAAAGAACAACTTAAACAACTTCATTTATGTCAAACTACATCAATGTACACAACAGTGGGAGACCAAACTAAGCATCAAATTACACAACAGATGAACAACTCAAGACTCTAAAAAGACACTATAACACCATTCTTCACAAGCTCCAAGATCCACAACCTCTCCCAAGAATCACCACGAGATACAAGAAATATGATGCTTTACCTTTACCTGTGTCCCAGAACACGACATCTGCAAAAGAACCAAAGTGCCGAAGTAGGGGTGAGTATAAAATTAAGTAGGTTTCCACCAATGACTTCCCTACTCACACCACTAGGATTGAAGAGTTAGCGACAATTATATAAAATTATTTATATAAAAAGATTTCTAAAAAATAGTTTATAACTAAATATATAAAAGTTTCTCAAAACCATTTATAACCAAATACATACAAGTGAAATTGAAACCAATTTTCCAAAAATTTATTTTTCATTAAAATAACTATATAAGAAAAAAAATTCACAAACATTCCCTTTTTGTCACAACCAACAATTCCACAAACCCATGAAACCAACCATGCATGCTAATTTTAATAGGGGGAATACCTAACCATTATGCAACCCAGAATGATGGGGGAAACTTCTTACCCTTATCCAACCCTACATGCACATGAATGTTTGACAGGGGAGAGCCCTAAACCTTATCCATCCAAGAATTATGGGGGAGACCCCTAACCCTTATCCGTCCCGAATGCAAAATGAATGTTTGATGGTGGAGATCCCTAACCCTTATCCATCCTAGAATGATGGGGGAGACCCCTATCCCTTATCCATCCAGAATGAAATATGAATTCTTGATGGGGGAGATCCCTAACCCTTATCCATCCCAGAATGATGGGGGAGACCACTAACCCTTATCCATCCTGAATTCCATATGAACACACCCCACACATTCCCAACAATCATGCCAAACCACCCTTTAAATAAAACACCTTTATTTGAAAACTAGTTCCATCAATACCAAGTGTGTTCAACCAATTCAAACCATTTCAATAAAAATGTACATTTATTGAAAACCAATGAATAAAACAATTTCATCAAAGCCATTTCAATACAAAAATCATTTCAATAAATCAAAATTTTTATTGAAAACCCATATTTCATCAAACCATTTACCATTTCAACAAGTCCGTAATTTAAAATTAACATTATAAATTCAAGAAGCCAAATCACTTTGCAAAACTCTTCACCAAGATATCACAAGTTCATCAAAACCATAAGTCATCACTAAAGAAGAATTATTATATGTATTGCAAAATCAATTTCTTTCAAATAATCTAATCTGAAACTAAGACAATCAATTCTAACAAGAGGATTAGAGAGGGAATCCTCCTACCTCAAAGGTTTTGACGAAAACCCTAACAAACGGAGAACGCACAAGTTAACCGGGTTGGTTCTCCAAGAATCCTCCTTAGATCTCTTCTCCTAACACAACCAAGACCAAAACTCATCATATTTGGAATCCACACACTTATATCTACCCATAACAGGCATAGATATAAGAAACCGAGATAAGAGGAGAATTAGATCTCTATAGATCTAAAAAACCGATCAAGAATGATCACATACCTCAAGAATCCAACTTTTATTTCCCAATGGAAGCCTTCAGATCAACTCCAGAATGATTGGAGAACATTCCTTAACCTTGGGAGAACCAAAATCACGAGTTAGGGCCGCATAGGAGCTTAAAAGAGGCATTTAGAGGTGAAAACGTGTGAGATCCATAATTTAAGGTTCTAATTTAACTGCCCACATGGTTAGTTCGAAAAATTTGACAAACGGTGTGCTAATCGTGCATTCGATACTGCCTTGACCACCCTTCTTGCATGGTTTGGATGCACAGTTAGACAAATCATGCGCCGAATGTGCGGAAAACACTACCTCCAAGACCCACTGCACATGGTTTGGCCGCACGGCTTAGACAAACCGTGCACTGCCCGTGCAGCTTCCCTTTTTTCTCCTAAAATCATTCCATGTTCTCCCGACTCTCCTAGTCATCACCCTAAACTATAAAACCACTAAAATTATCAAGAAAGGGTTATATAACAAAAAACGGGGGTACTACAACCACCATTCTCCCTCCAGCTGATAAAAGATGTCGTCAATCCTTAGGAGTGGGTACTGGTTCTTCATGGTCACCTGGTTCAGGTGTCGATAGTCAACACAAAGCCTCAAGCTCCCATCTACCTTCTTGGTGAACACAATCATGGATGCCCAAGGAGACACACTAGGCCAATTGAATCACTTCCCCTGTAAGTCTTCTAGTCGTACCCGCAGCTCACAAAGTTCCATGGGAGCCATCGGATAAGATGGGATAGATATAGATGTCATCCCGGGGTACAAGTCAATGTAAAAGTCCACCTCTTTGTGAAGAGGTAGACCCGTAACATCATCAGGGAAGACTTTCGCATACTTTTCCACTAGTAAAAGATAGTTCGAACTCTCCACATCAACTGCTCTGAGGGTAAGGCTAGCCAACTAATGTGTAATCGGGTATACCCTCCTCTGGGTAATTACATCATGTACTACAAAGGCTCCATTCTCACCGGTGAAGCTAAATCTGATCCCATCAGTGCAGACATGCCGCATTTTGCATCTGATACATTCAATATGAGCATAGACTATAGATAACCAGTCCATACCCAAGATGACGTCGTAAGGCCTCGACGACACTACTAGGAAAACCCAGCCGAAGCTATCGCCTCCTAGATTAATATCACATTGCCGAAAACAATGTGTAATTGTTGTATCCTCTCCTGTAGAAGTCTCTAGCCATAAGGATCGAGCCAACGGCTCCATCGGAATCTTTTAGCATCAAACAAGGGAAGTGGAAATAAACGTATGACTGGAACCAGTGTCTATAAGTACTGCAACTAAGGTGGAGTAAACACAGATCATACCTTGTATCATCTCTAGAGTTACATGGTCATAAGCCTCAGCTGCCTGGAGCTGAGCATTCCCCTGTCCACCTACTCCCTGTAGTCAAGGTGGAACACCTGGTGGTGGTGGCGATAACATCTCGAATCGCCTCCCACCACTAGCTGCATGACTAGCTCCTCTGCCACGTCTGCCTACTCCCTAAGGACCTCCTCTGTCGAAACTCTGTCTCTGACTGGCCAATCCTTTGATGGTCTGTTTATCATCCGTACGGCGAGTCGGTCAGTCACGAGCCATGTGACCCTACCGACCACATGTGAAATAGTGCATCCTACTCACATGACTAGTTCTGTCTCTAGTTCCCCACAAAACTGACCTGGAATCTTGCGGTCATCCACCTGTAGGCACCGTCCAGTCCAGGTACCCTCAGCCTCGATCAGCGCAGTCCATTTTCGGCACCAAACACAACAAGGTGTTGGCAAATCCCGTGTAGGGTTTAGTATAACGATACTCAGTAGGGACACTGAGACCCTCAAGGTCTCACAAAATCAACAAAGGATAAACCACAAATCATGTAATCTAGTGATAACACTACTTAGTTATATGTCCATACATATACCTAAGTTATAAAATATTACCCATATCATCCATGAAGAAACAAAAGTCCCCAACTCCTTAGTTAAATTATAACTATTCCACGAAGGAAAGATTACCATGAAGGTGACACCAAAAAGGTAAGTACCAAAAAGGTAATTCCACATAGAAGAATAACACAAATGTATCACCACAAAGGTTAGTACCAAAAAGGTAAACCACACATAACATTACTATAAAGGTAAAGATTCATCTCACACCAGGAATAACATAGGAAATGTAGTATACATGATTAGATGTTACAACTGAATCCTCTTACTCTGTTTAGAGGAAAACCCACGTAGGATCCTAAATCATTATCAGACCCACACAGGATCCCAATAGATCATCAGACCCACACAGGATCCTAGTACATCATCAGACCCACAGAGGATCTTAGTACATCATCTGACCCACACATGATACTAGTACATCATAGGACCCACACAGGATCCTTGTACATCATCAGACCCACACAGGATCCTAGTACATCATCAGACCCACACAGGATCCTCGTACATCATCAGACCCACATAGGAGCCTGGTACATCATCAGACCCACACAGGATCCTATTACATCATCAGACCCACATAGGATCCTATAGTTTGCTCACATGGATTCCTAGATTGGATCCATGAGGGATCCTTAGTCACAAACCCACCAAGTATCCCTTTCTAATGTTATAGCTAGCTACAAGGCACTCGTACTAAGATCACTTATCTCCGAAAGGGTTCACTCCTCAAGAAAATGGTCGATACTCCAAATACCATGAAGTCCCAAGAAAATGTATTCCAAAGGACCGCCACATCATTGGGGTCTCAAAACAATAGACGGTGTGTCAAATGGACATTCGGTTTATAAGTTATTATCCTTTTAGTCCTGAGGGCCTAGTTGGATTCGTGCTCGATCCCACTTGATCGTACCCCAACGTTATCCAAATCATAGGTGGGGTATACCAAAACCACAATTTTGCTCCAAGGATTCTAGAACCATAGTTGGTTCATCAAATAGACACTCGTAGATCAAGATATGGCCAAAAGAAAGTATAGGGTTGAAACTGGTTCCGGTCCAGTCCGAACTAGTTGGACTGACCCGACCCGGCACGGCCTGGGCTGACCCGACCCGGGTCCGGCCTTTGGGCGGACCCGGCCCGTGGAATCTGACCCGACTTGGACTACGATGGGTGGCCCGGCATGGCCACATGTAGGGGGGGTCACACGCCCCCCACCCTCAATCACCGAATGGTCGAAGATGTTTAGTCCCCATGCAGCATGCAAGACCCACCACGGGTCTCGTTCGGTACAGCTCGGTCGGCCGAAATGGCCGACCCCTTCTCCTCCCGGTAGCGCGTCGTGCGCCACCCTTCCGTGGTCGGCCGAATGATAGAGGCCTTACACCATCTGGCACAGTCAGGAAGGCCATGACCCCTTGCTCCAACTGCGGTGAGCAGTCGCACCGCCCGTGCTTCTACGGTCAGCCGAAGAACCGACCGCCCTTTGTCCACTACTGCGGCTGGCAACAAATGGATTCCCACCATCTTCCGTGCGACCTTTTCCTATACTGGCATCACAGACGTGCACCACCCCTGTTCCATGCGGCTAGCCTTGGAGGTAGCCGCCACGTTTCTCCGTAGCGAAGAATACGACAACCATGAAGAACTGTGGATGGATCGGGCCATGTTCATTTGGCCCACACCATCTACATTAGTTCGATAGCAGGTGGATCAAGAGGATTAATTCCACAAAAACCATGAATAACAAAAAAACCCCAACCTCAAAAGTTTTTTGACGTCTGTGAGGAGGGAAGGACGGATGTCGGTACGTTTTCATTGAAGATGTTCCTCATTAGAGGGTTCGTTTTTCATTGGAGAGAGTGTTCTTCGTTGGAGAGCGCGTTCTTTGTTGGAGAGTGAATTCTTCATTGGAGGATGATTATCTCCAGGAGCACTCTCCATGCTTCCCTTTTTCCAAATATTTCTCCTCAGCAAAATGAGAATCCAACCCAAATAAAATATGTCTATAAATTTTAACTTTTTGTCAAACATGGAGTTAGCATAATTAATTAATTAATTAATTGATGTTGCATAATTAAATTGGATGGAGTCCAAGATTTACCTCCCATTAAAGGGGGAGTTTAAGGGTACGGTGGTCCCCACATTTGAAATCAAATTGGAAGTTTTTAGTTTGGTTGGTCCCCACCTCTATTACCTAAAAGTAGTTTACAAGAAAAATAAAAATGTCACACCCCGACCACGGACGCACATGTTTTTATTCTTTTATCGGTCCCGCGACTCTGGGTTGTGTCAGGCTTGGGTTCGGGTTTAAATTTTTGAAGCTTTGATGTTTTTAGTGGATCTTGGGCTAGTGTGCAGTCACCACACTGCCAGCGGTCACCACGCATTCGGTCCGGGTGGGTGCGCGGTCACCGCCCATTCGGTCCGACCATCAGTTCGGACATGGTGAGTGTGCCATTTTCCACTTGTTTAGATAAATAATAAAATTAAATGAATAAATTAAATGGAAGGAATTTTATAAAATGTTTAATAACAATAATAACAATAATTTATAATATTGTTATTATAATTATTATTATAATTATTGTTATTATTGTTATTGTTATTATTATTGTTTTTCTTGTTGTTTTTACTATTATTATTATTTTTATTATTAGTATTGATAATAATAATAATAATAATATTATTATTATTATTATTTATTTACTTTTTTCCTTCTCTTTTATTTTTCTTCTTTTCCTATTCTTTCTCCTCTTCTTTTTTTTCTCCACATGGTGCTACCTCCCTGTCCCCCCGGTTTTGGCTCGTGCCCCCCGCTCTTCTCAAGGTCTTCCCCTTGCAGATACCCTGCTACCCGGCTCTCATCACCTCCCCTCCTTGCCATAGCAGGACCACCCAATGCCCCCCCCCCCCCCGCCCTCTTCCTCTCCTGCTTCCGTCGCACAGTAGCCCTGCATGCAACCCGACGCCACCCTCCTGTTCCCCGCACAGCAGCTTGTACATGCCCCTACTCCCTCCTGCGCCACTTGTGCCATCAACCTACTACAGCACCCCACTCTGGTGCCCTCCCTGCTGAGTCGCACCTCAGCTCCACGATCAATCCAGTGCCCAAGTTGGTCTCGCCAGAGCCCTCTGCCAGCCCTCTGCCTTCGTCTGTGACTCCCCTCATCTTCCCCTTATATTGTCGCACCCTTCCCTCAGTGTTCCGCCTCTTGCAGATCGTGATCCATGACTATACCTTGCCTCCTTATTCGGCCCATGCCTGCCGCACCACCATCAGGCAGCCTACTCGCCCACCGCCCGCTAGTCCTCCTGCGTGCACCCCAGAGCATGCACTCCTGCTCGCCCTTTTCATCCCCCTGCAATGATCCGAACCTGTCATCCCCTTCCTCCTTTTTTTCCTTCGCTGCCTCACTCGCTTCCCTACCTCGTTGCCTCCCTGTCCGGGACCCCGCGCCACCCTCCTGCTACACCAATCTCGCTTCCTCTACTATCTTTCACTGCACAAAAGCCCCTCTGGCCACCCCCTACACCCTCTCCTTCTACCGTACACATATGCGTCCACCCCAAACTATTATTCTCCTTGCCATAGGACCCCTGCTCGGCCCCACTCTAGTCGCTGCCTTCTGCAGTTCCGACGCGACGCCCTCCAGTGGTATTTTTCAATTCGCGACCCCCCGTTGGTATACCCCTTTTATTTCATGCACATTTGATATATATATTTGATATATATATATTCCTTGGGTTGAATATAGTTTTTATTAATTAAATATTATTTGGGTCAGTTTACCTTTTTAGGACCCGCGTGGGTTGTTCCCGAGTGAGCGCCATCACCACGCCTGGTTTCCAAGCTTGCACCATCGTCGTGCCTTGCTCTCGAGGTAGGTCCCCCATTGCACTCATCTTTAAATTTAGAATTTATAAATTTCTTGATATTTTATAAATTTTAATATGTAGGGAATAATATAAGATAATTAATTTTTATATGATTATTTTGTGTAAAAAGAGCCTTTTATTTTATACACGATACTTGTAATACTTTCTTGACGAACAGACACCCAGTAGTGGAAGAATGACCATTTAGAATTTAAACAGAATTAACAGAATTTAAAATGTAGTTTTGGTTTAAATGATAAATGATTTCTTCTGAATAATTTTTTTTTGTTTTATCGAGGAATGATGTTTTTCTTTAAAGTTAGTGAAAGGCCATTTAGAACATTAATAAAATAAATTATTTCTGGAAAACTCACATTGGGGTTACTCCGAGGTGATCATTGGATTGCCTTGACTTCATGAGTTGTGTGTGATATTTGTGCCTCGTGACTGATTGATTTACATTGTAGACGCAACCCTTTTTATTGCATGTGTTGACATGGGAACCTGGCATATTGAGTGAATATTCTGTGAATGATTGCTGCACTAGTTTAGATTACACATTGGCTAGTGGCCCCATAGCAGGGGAATTCTGAGTTATTGATGCTATGAGGATTGGGCCCCTTGGTTAGGCCATGAAGGGTTATACCGGGCATTGGGGCGTTATGATGTCATTGAGTTAGAGCATTCTTTTAGGATGAGTCACATGTATAGTACATTCTGGATTGTTCACAATCTCCTAGGTTTGAACCATGTTTCCCTTAGTGTTTATTTGTGTGTGGCTGACTATTGAGAGGTCAAGTTTGGTTTCTGACCCATGTGTGCCATTTTTCCTATTTCCCTTGGTGTGTGTTGTGTATTATGTGTGATTTTTCTTTTTTGGCTAATGACTGAATTTTGGATTTCTAAATGGTTCGCATAAAATGTTTTAAAAAGAAATATACCAATTTATATCAAACACTAAACTAATTTTTAAATTAAAAGGGGAAATGGGATGATATTTGTTTTAGAAATTAAAGTGTGTGTGGAAACTAAAATTTTATATAATTTAGGTCAAACCTAAAATTGGTAAAATCTTCATTTAAATGTAGTTAATTGGGAATAGATATTAGGCTAGCCAACTGAGTTTTAATATTCATGACCATAGTTTTTTGTTGTTTTTAGTTTTTGTGAAGGCTACGGCTTTGGTGCATTCTCCATCGGCGACGTTTGGTCATGTGTTGGAGAGTGACCCATGAGGTCACGCGAAGATAGGGGTTTTCTCTTTCAGTTAGTTTCATTTTCTTTTGTTCTTCTTGAGTTACTTTACTCTATTTCTTTATCCTGTGCTGGTCTATTTTTTTACACTGTTTTATTTATAAATATTGAGCAATATCGTTCCGGCAGCCTTTGTTGATGCCTTGGCTCTTGTCACCAGTACGGGGGGAGCGAGAATGCCTCTCGGGTCATGTCATGGACCGGATTGGGTGATCGGTTGAGGGTCGACCCGGGTTGTTTTGTGACAAAATGGTATCTGAGGAGGTCGACCGTTAGAGGACCTCCCTTTTCAGAGTGCCCTTTGTTATTTGGGATGTCCGGTAGATGGAGATTAGGACTATTGGGGCTCAAGAGGTAGGTTACCTATCGGTGCCTGATCACCACTGCTCATGACGAGACATGAGTTACCAGGGTTATTCTGGGATTTGAGTCACTTTTCCTTGGTCATTTCGGATTGAAGGATGACAATGGAGGTGAATCAATTAACTTTATGGCTACACATGGGGTGGTGACCCAAGAGAAGTCCCAATGTCTAGCTCAATGTCCTCTTAGTGTTATGCTTTACTTGGGGCATGGCTCACCACTATGTTGCTGGGTCATAGATACGCACTAGTTCCTCATTCTAGTGGTTTATTATTGCTTGTGTTTTGATTTAATCTTGGTTGATTTGAGTGTGCGTTAAAAGTGAAATTGGTTTTTAAATGGAAAAGTGTTCCTTCTAAATTATTTTTAAAATTACTAAAGTGGGTTTTTAAAGTGAAAGTGTATAGTTTTGGAAAAACATGGTATGTGTTTGGATTTGGTAAGGAAAAGAAGTGTTTGAACCTTGGAACTCCTTTTGGGGGGTCACATGTGCATGGGTATGTATGAAAGTGCATGGGGTAACTTGTTCGTAGGTGATGTTAGTGGGATTGAATAAAAACACATGTGACGGTTCATAAAGTGTCATAGGTGAGTTTTTAAAATTGCAAAGAAATAACGGTTTTGGAAAAGTGATTTCTCCTTGTGTTGTATATGTTTGGATTATGAGCCTATTGTCTTTGGATTGTGTTGTTACTTTGATTGAGTTTTGTCTTGATGATGGTTTTGATGGTGTTTCTCATGTTGTCAGGAGTATGCCGCCCAGAATGCCTCCAAAATTTTTCAATGAGTTATGCTCATTTCTCAGTTCCTTTTTTGTGTTTCTTTCTTTTTGAGGTAATCAAAGTCTGTTAGAGGTATTTATATTGTTCAAAAAGATAGTGCGTCTTCGGGTTTTGGGAAATCTCAGGATAGTTAAGGTTCGTACTGCCCTAGAGTTATTTTATGGTTCAGTTATGGACTAGTAAGGATGAAATTGCTCATTGTCATTAGAGTTTTGGGTGTGATTAATGGTGGTTGACTTCTTCGAATGTTCCCCATATGACAAGTAGTGTGGGCTGGTTGAACCTGTCTCCAAGAAACTATCATCGTTGGTACCATCTCCTCGTTCATCGGACTGCTCTCTTGTGAACCACCAGTATGGAATGTCCGGACATTCTAAGTCATCATGTTGCATCACTTTGAAAAGGTAAGACCATCAAGGTTGTTTGAAACATAGAACATCATGAGTTAGAGACTAGAAGATGAGAATTTCGGACTGTGAGGCAGGAGAAACATCAGCTATCAGGGCCACAGCCACAGGTCACGGGGTGAAGCCCGCACATAGTCAGGAGTTGCCGAGGGTGTGTAGAACCTCGTTCCATATAATGTCTTCGGCTTTGGAATGGAAATATCCAAAATTTCTCTTGTTCTATTCTCATCGATTTCGTAAGCCCATCCTTGTTGTGGTAGCGTGATGAGCCCATTTCCCCACAATCAAAGCGGTCTTATCTTCTCTCAGCATGGTTCTTAAGTTGTTTGGTCTCTCTGAATGGTGTGGGCCCATGAATAAATGGACTTTTTCTATTTTTTAGATAGTCCTAGCTGTGTTCGATAGGGGAAAGTTCGTTTCATGATGGTGATGGTAGGTGTTGAGTTAATTTCTCATCCACAAGTTATTGTATTATTCCGTAACAAGAATTTCGATAAGTCTCGGGTGTCATGTTCGGTACATGTAAGGAAAATGAGTAAGTTTGTCTTGGGAGTTCCCAAGTTTCCCCCCTCTGGGGGGGGGGGGGGGGTTGTTCAGGTTTCAAAGGTTTTTGTATTAGTAAATTCTTATAGTGGGGAGAACCCTCTCATGTTCTCCCCTCAACCTCGGGTGGTTGTTTTTTCTGAATTGGTTGGGTGTGAAGTTTGTTGGGAATGGTTACCCCGAAGCTCTCAGTTCTCTATGATTTTGATTGGGAATGAACTCAAGTTGTGTCACTATTGTCTTACTGATATTCTGGTGGTAGAAAGTGTCTTTGGTGGGGAGAATTGTTACACCACGACCACGAACGCGCATGTTTTTATTCTTTTCTCTGTCTCGCGACTTTTGGTACAGTCAGGTTTGGGTCCGGGGTTGAATTTTGGAAGCTTTGATGTGTTTGGTGGGTCTCGGGCCAATGATAATTCACCGCACTACTAGCGGTCACCATGCATTCGGTCCGGGTGGGAGCGCGATCATCGTGCATTCAGTCCGATAATGCATTCGGACCTGGTGAGTACTCGGTTGCCCACCTGTTTAGATAAATAATAAAATTAAATGAATTAATTAAATTTAAAAGAATTTTATAAAATGATTAATAATAACAATAACAATAATTTATATTGATGTTGTTGTTTTTATTATTATTATTATTGTATTTATTATTTTTGTTTTTATTAGTATTAATATTATTATTATTATTATTATTAGTATTAATAAAAATATTTGTATTATTATTTTCTTTTTTATTTACTTTTTATTTTATTTTTTCCTTCTCTGGTCATTTTCTTCTTTTACTATTCTTTCTCCTCTTCTTTTTTTTTCTCAATGCGGTACTGCCCCCTATCCCCCCAGTTTTGGCGCGTTCCCCCTAGTCTTCGCCAGGTCTTCCCCCTGCCGACTCCCTTCTACCCGGCTCCCATCACCTCCCCTCCTTGCCGCAGCAGGACCACCCAGTGCCCCCCCTTCCCCTCATGCTTTCGCCACATAGTAGCCCTGCATGCGACACGACGCCACCCTCATGTTCCCTGAAAAGCAGCTCGTACAAGCCCCTGCTCCACCTGTGCCTTCGACCTGCTGCAGCACCCTGCTCTGGTGCCCTCCCTACTGAGATGCACCTTAACCATCTACACAATCCAGCACCCTAGTTGGTCTTCCATGAGCTCTCCACCTGCCCTATGCATTCTTCCAAGACTCCCCTCGGCTTCTCCTTATAGTGGCACTGCACCCTTCCCTCAGCGTTCCGTCTCCTACAGATCGTGAGCCAAGCCTCTACCCAGCCTCCACCGGCCTCTGCCTGCCGCGCCACCATCAGGCATCCTGCTCGCCCTCTGCCCGCCAGTCCTCCTGCTTGCACCCCATAGCATGCACTTCTACTCTCCCTATGTAGCCCCCTACCATGATTCGGCTTTGTCGGGCCCTTCTTCCCTGTTTTCCTTCACTGCCTCACCCGCGTCCCAACCTCACTGCCTCCCTGTCCGGGACCCTGCGCCACCCTCCTACTACACTGATCTCAGCTCCTATGTTGTCCGCCGCCGCACAGTATCCCCAGTGGCCGCCCCTTCACCCTCTCCTGCTCTTTTACATAGTAGTGGACACCCTGAACTCCAGTTCTCCTTGCCATAGGACCCCTGCTCGCCCCCGGCTCCTGCCGCTGCCTTCCATTGTTCCAGCATGATGCCCTCTGGTGGGATTTTTCTCGTTGCAACCCCCCGTTGGTATACACATTTAATTTAATGCCTCTTTGATATTTATATTCGATATATATATATGTATATGTATATGTATGACTTGGGATGACAAGAGTTTTTATTAATTCAATTTTTTTGGGCCAGTTTAACTTTTTAGGACCTGCGCGGGGCGTTTCCGAGTGAGCGCCATTGCCGCGCCTGGTTTCCAAGATTGCACCGTCGTCACACCTTTGTCTCGAGGTAGGTCCCCAATGCATTCATCTATAAATTTAGATGTTTTTATTTCCTTAATGTTTTATTAATTTTAATAAGTAGGAAATAATATAAGAAAATTAATTTTTATATGTTAATTTGGTGTAAAAAAGAGTTGTTTAGTTTATACACGACACTTGGAATACTTTCATGACGAATGAACACCTACTAGTAGATGAATTCCCATTTGTATTTTAAAAATAATTCATTGAATTCAATATCTAGTTTTGGTTTAAATGATAAATTATTTCTTCTAAATAAGTGTTTTGGGTTTTCTCGAGGAATGTTGTTTTTCTTTAAAGTTGGTGAAGGGTTGTTTAGCACTTTAATAAAATAAATTATTTTGTAAAATATCACATTGGGGTTACTCTGGGGTGATAGTTGGTGTGCATTGACTACATGAGTTGTGTGTGATATTTGTGCCTCATGACTGATTGATTTACATTATGGATGCAACAGTTTTTATTGCATGTATTGACAAGGGAAGCTAACATATTGAGTGAATCTTCTGAGAATGATTGATGAACTAGTTTATATTATGCACTAGCTAGTGGCCCCATAGTAGGGGAATACTGAGTTATTTCTGCTATTGGGATTGGACCCCTCAGTTAGGCCATGAAGGGTTATATCGGGCATTGGGGCGTTATGACGTCATCGAGTTAGAGCATGCTTTCAGGATGAGTCACATGTATAGTACATTCTGGATTGTACAAAATCTCCTAGATTCGACTCATGTTTCATTTAGTGTTTATTTGTGTGTGGTAGATGATTGAGAGGTCTAGTTCAGTTTCGAACCCATGTGTGCCATTTTTTCAATTGGCCTTGGTGTGTGTTGTGTATTATGTGTGATTTTTTCTTTTTTGGATAATGATTGCAGTTTGGATTTCTGAATGGTTCATAGAAAATGTTTTAAAAAGAAATATACATGTTCCTTTCAAACATTAGACTTGTTTTTAAATTAAAAAATTCAATGGAATGATATTTGTTTTAGAAATGAATGTGTGTGTGGAAACTAATATTTTATATAATTTAATTCAAACTTGAAATTGTTAAATTATTCATTTAATGGTAGTGCATTGGGAATAAATATCGGGCTAGCCTACTGTGTTTTAATACTCACGCGTATAGTTTTTTTCTATTTTAAATGTTTCTACAGGCTACAACTTGGGTGCGTTCGCCTTGGGTGAAGTTTGGTTGTGAGTTGGAGAGTGACCCGTGAGGTCACACAGAGATAGTTGTTGTGTATTTCAGTTAGTTTTATTTTCTTTTGTTCTTGTTTAGTTACATTACTCTGTTTATTTATAGTGTGCTGCTCTATTATATTTCTATTTTATAATTTATTTATATTGGGAGAAGTCATTCCCATATCCTCTGTTGATTCACTGGCGCTTGTCGCCAGCCCGAGAGGATCGAGAAGGCCTCTCTGGTCATGTCATGGACCGGCTTCGGTGATCAGTTGAGGGTCAACCCCGGTTGGTTTATGACAAAAAATGCTAAAAAATTTTACTTTTCTATTCCACCATGAAAAAGTGGAAAACTAACTTCCATCGTCGACCTACTATGGTCAAAGTGAAGGTCTCCTTAAGCAAATACGAAGGTTGCGAGTTCAATGGAGCCCACAGATTTTAATTCCAAGAACCTGTTCAAAAGTTACAAAAAACTGGTCTCACGATTACTGAACGTACCCAAAACAATTTTTAGAAATTCATTCTGGCCACACCAGGCCTCGGAATCACGCATCGTAAATTTTCAAGGATTCGTAATATTCCATATAATTTAAGAAAACTACATGGAAAATTTGGGTCATTACACATAATATCTGAAGAATTGACATCTTTCATTATCATTTCATCATTTCATCATTCCATAACCTTTAGAAAATGAAGAGGATTTCATTAGAATGTTTTCATCGTGTAACCTGTTGAAGATAAATAGGTTTCAAAAAAATCTTATCATCATAAACATAACGCATATAGAGAAATAATAATAAGGGTATTCTTGGATCATATCCTGAGTATAGGAAATTTTAAATCAATGGATGTCATATTGGATGGAAAATTATTTTGAATGATCACTTAGAATATTTCACTGGGAAAATAACTTTTCATTACAAATAGATTTTTTAATCCTAATTTTTTTTAAAAATTAAAACTATTCCCTTTTAAAATAAAAATTTTAAATTAAAACAATATCATAAATGAAAATAATTGTTATGATGGGGGAAAATAAATTTCATTTCATACATGTTAATATAAATATTCTTTCCTTATTTTAAATAAAATACAAATGATCATTGTTTAAAAAATAACCTGAAGATTCCATCCAAAAAAATTTGTAAAAAATAAAACATGGGGAAAAAAGTCGTTAATAAATCAATTTAAAAAATTAAAAACCTTTTGAAAACATTTTTAGAAAACATTATTTTTAGATGAAAAATGTGTTTTTGATTGAAGATTGAAATAATGTTTGTTGTTATTGAAAATATTATATTGAAATATTGAGTACATAAAGAGATTAAAAGTAATAGGAAACATGTATTATAATTCAATAATAATAGGGAAATAAAATTCATGTGTTTCTTGAGATATATATCATAAGATTTTATTTTTATAATAATAAAAACTAGAAATTTCGATAAACAGTTTGATTGTTTCATAAACCCATTAACACATTGGTGACATTTAATTGCATCAACCAAAAAATAATAAAATAAAATAAATTATACAATATCATGAGAATAAATGAATTATTAATATTAAATTTCTAATGTGATTCATATAAACCATGTAAAAGATGAAAGGATTATTAAATAACATATGTCTCAATGAAAGAAAATGGAGACAAAAAACATTACCTCTTTGGAAGATTTTAAAACAAAAAATACATAAAATAGAGATAAAAAATTGGTTTTTTATATATCCATGGTGTTTTAGATAATAATAATAAAATTCATTCATGGTGATTATATACACAACAAAAAATAAATATGTGGTTAACATGGAATGTTTCTCACAAAAGTAAAAAGTGAAACATAAATCCTTTACCGCTTTAGTAATCATTTGATTCATAAGAAGAAATACTGAATAACATAAAATAGAAAATTTAATATCATGAAATAGAGTAGAATCATTATATTACTTTTGAAAGGATAATTATATACACCAAAAAATAAATGAATGTTTAATTTCAATATGTCTCCCAGAAATAAAAGAGAGAATAGAAATCCCTTACCTTAAGTCTCAACTTCATTCATACACATTCAATCCTCCAATATGATAAATATAAATTTATTACATATATATTATATTAAAATTAGATGTATATATTATACCATATATTTTTTACATATGACAATTAATTATCCTTTTATTATAAATTATTTTTAAAAAGCATGTTTTGGTTAATACATACTTTTTTTAATATATGTTTTTGATTTTTTAATTTCGATCCTCTTAATATGATAACAGTTAAGTATTATACCGAATAAAATTCTTAAAATAGTAATAATATTTAAATTTTAATTATACTTTTATTATAAATCATGAATTATTGTTTTAATAAATGATGTATGTCACGATCATGAAGATGGTAGGTAATACATAAACATTAGTAATGTTTCTACTTTCCAGTGACCGTTATGTAAAATTGGTAAGTTATAAATTATCTTTATTAAATTATAATAATATCATAAATATAATATTATTCCTTTAAATATATATAAAAATATCATCTATGGGGTATGATGATGAAAAAAAGAGTATTGTCACTACATGAAGTCGGTAGTCCAGACATGCAAGAACAATGTTATCATCTTTCAAGGAGTGAATAAATAATAAAGTAAACAGTATATTATCTATTAATATTGATACATATTATCAATAATAACTGAATTATGTAATTTATATCACATATATTCATTAAATATATCATTATCATCTTCCATTTAAAGCGTTAGTGAAGACTGAATCACATCGCGTCTTGAGGCAGTAGTTCAACTTACACACAGACGATGTTATCATATCCCCTACATAATGGAAAGAAAAATGATTATATGAATTAATGACTATATAGGTATGATAATGGTAGAAATATTATACATATATTTTATATCCATCATCATACCCAACCGTGAGAGTTGGTAATGGAAAAAATGAACGACATCGGTTTGCGTGGCAGTAGTCCATCGTACACACAAATGATGATTTTGTAACACATTTGATGAAATTGAAGACAGTTATTGGTCATGAAATAAAAAAATATCAGTATATAGAATATACAATGGTAAATATAAAATTATGGTTAATTAATATTTTAAGGTGGTTGGGGAATGAATAAAATAAAAAAATACTCTTTGAAAAATGTTACCACTTCATCGAGCATCATCCATAACATTGACACAATAGTATTTGTAGGTTTCCTTTATGATAGAAATATTTATTATTGGTTAATTTAAGTGAATTTGGGATGGTATTTGGGTATATTTAGTATTAATAAAAAGGGTTTTAAGGTGTGAATTAAAGAGCACAAGTTTAGGCCTTTTATAAGTGAGGTGAGTGGAATACTGGTAATGTTTTGAAAAAAACATGTAACCACGTGTTTATCTTCCCAAAAGGCTAAAAAATGGAGTATTATAAAAAATTAAAAATTATAGCTTATAAAATGAATAAAAAATATATTTTATATAAGTTATTATGTCATTTTAACCCTTATATTTTTAGTTTTTCCCATATTAAACCCATTTTTACCTTAATAGTGGTAAATAATTTTTACCATTTTCATTATTCATTTATGATAACAATTAATTTTACCTTACAAAATTATATAAATTAATATTATTAGAAATATGGAATCCATTTTTCCAAATCCAAATCAATGAAATGGAAAATTCTAATTTAAAATTAATCCATCAAACACAATTAGAAATTCGATTTTCAAAGAGAAAATATTCAAAAGATAACAATGTTTTGAAATAAAAAATCATCATGAAACATATTCAAATGACCTAAATTGGATTAATATATATATATATGACCTACTTTTACCATAAAACCAATTTAAATTATAATTTATTTTTATATGTAATTTAAACAAAAAGGTAGTTTCCAATTAAAATTTAGTATTTTTCACTGTTCATCAAAGAAATAATATTTTCAGAGATTTATCAAATGTTCACTGTAAGATAATTCTGAAAATATTATTTAAATGATGAATTTATTTGTTGAAAAATTTGTTTTCAAAATTTTAATGTAATTTATTTTTTTAAATAAGTGCACCCAATGTGGAAAAACTGTATTTCAGAAAAATACTAGTTTTAAGTGAACAACAAGATTTATTCATTTCTCTTGTATAGAAGACTAATAAAGATGAATTATATATATTATATTGAATATATAATACCTAAATTCCACTAAAATTATTCATAAAAAGTGGTTTATTTAATTTATTAACATAAAATGTGTTTGTTTTCATAAAAATATTTTTTAGATAATGTTTCCTATATTTTCATTTTTAATTATATATTAAAGAATGAACTCATTTTATATTATTTTTTGAACCATGTTTTTTCATAATTTAGTTAATATAATTCATACCATATATTCCAATTTATAGATGATATGTATCGTATAATAATATTTTAAGAATATGTCATGTCTCATTTAATCTCAATGTTGTGTATAACACAAGATAAACATAGTTTTATGTGCAATGAATAATATTGAAAAGATTAAATTAATTTCAAAATTATATGTCACAAAATATTGGTGTTTTACATTATATCCCCCATTAATGTTAATTTATCATTTTAAATTCCTCTTGGTCATCAAAGGTTTTATATTTGAAAATTATTTTATAGAAACACACATCAAAAAAATATTACTACGACATCCTCTTAAAGAATATAAAGGGATGTGTGATTGTCATATAGAATAATACATACGAGTTTTCCAAATCAGATAAAATAATAGGTAAGTGAATATATTTTTTTGGAAGAAAAGGATAAATTTTTAAAGATAGTGATAAATATCATTGATCAAAATAAAGTGGGTTATATAGAGACAATTAATTACCAATGAACCATCAACCAAAGAGGTGTGAAAAGGTAATTGATGTCATCATAAATCATTACATTAGTTATTTCAAGATACTTTTCCATGTTTTGTTGAATTCATTTACCATCGAGACAGATAACATATAAAAACATAATTAAATGATATTTTTTATTTCATAAGAAAAATTTACTCTAATGGTTGTGCCTTGACTAATTTTCACCTCATATCTTACTCTATGATTTTATTCCTGTATGAATCATAAAATAAAATCGATGAAGGAATTATAAACCATCTGCTCAATATCAAGATTAAAAAATGTTAACACTAGTTATCCAATATAGGTAAATATTCATATGGTGAAGTAATAAATTAATCATTAATATCTCATCCAATTCTTAACTTGCACCATTCCATAAATAGTTAACCCTATAATCCTTTCAAAATTAAAAAGTTATAATGAAGGTCACTAAATTCCCCAAATTGTCATTAATCCTCTAAATACCATTAATCATATATTAATTATCACATTCCAAATATTGGAAATTCTTTCTCATATATACTCTTGAGGATTTCTAATTACTAAAATTATCATATATCCTTGATGAAAACATGAATTATTCTTCATTCCAAGAATAAAACCAAATATTATTGATCATATTCCCCAGATTTAGAAATATTGTAAAATCCAACAATGATAACAAAAAATCATTTTCAATAAATCCACTATCAGTTCTATGGTCATGAATACTATATAATTTACATTATCTATACTAGTCTTCTCATTATCCAAACTAAACATCATTTTCTCAACCATATGAACATATTAAGCTATATAATCCCTTAATAATGTGTTTTCCATAAAATATTCTATTTTAATTAAATCATATTTCTAGGTCATTAATGTTATTCAACATATTATTTGATATCTTTAATGATAAACCTATACTATACAATAATTATATATTACATGATTCTAATAAAATAATTCTTCAACTCCAAGAGAAAATCACATTGATCCTTCTACTTTCTTATCAAACCATTAACCATGGCTCATATCCTTATTCCTGCACTAATTTCCTTTCAAATCTCATTTTTAGTCTCTTTATCACCAATAATGTAACTATTACACATAAAACAATTTATATTCCCATCATGATATTTCTGATCAGGACATGATTTGGATAATTGTCATATTTTAATTATTTAAAACATTTAATAATCAATGTTAACTTCGAGATACAATTATTCTCATCCATTTCATTAACTGATATTTTCATTTTATTCATTTTAGTTACTTGGTTTGTGTCATTTCTACACCAAAAAGATCATCATACACCTCTAAGACTTCATCTTGAGTGTTTATTTCAACATTATTGACATATTAGAAATTGAGTATTCTTTCCTTCATAGTCTACACTATTAAAACTTTTAGAAAAATTTTTATTTATATTATTTTTGACTGGGATAGTTAGTTAAGGTTCACATTTTCTATATTTTTCCATGATAACATCTTATGAATAATCATAACATCCTTCACCTTAGTAATCATCCCGTTTTGATGCTCATTATAAAATTTTCATTCACATCCAATTTTAACTCAATTCATTTGGGTTCTAATCATTCAATAAAACCAAAAGGTATAGTGTGAGTCATACTAATCATAATAGGAAAAAAAATAATCTGGAAAATCACTTATACATTGTATAAATCATGGTGCATTTTTTTAATATATAAATCCTTAGGTTTATCCTTGTTAATTAATATGAATTATCTATTTAAATCCTCTATTATTTTTCTGAATGTTTTTTTATTTTCAAAAATATCCCCTCTTAGTGTCAAACTATGTTTATATCAATTCAAACTATCTTTAACCTAGTTAAAATCTAGTCCAAGTCAATGCACTATTTTTAGAGTTATAACCCCTAGGCACCTCTATTCAAACAACATGTCCACTTGTAATGTCTATACCAGGAGGTAATTTCTGGTAAACTAATTTCCCAATCATTTAAAAAAATACTTTAACATTTTCCTATACATTTTATAATATTTATAATTATCTATTGTTGTATCAATAAATAAATCCCTAAAATATCCATAAGGATCTAGCTAATATTTTTTCATCCTATTTGAAATTTTTTAACTAAAACATTCCAATAATAACGTCAATAATGACCTAGAATTTTTTACATGGATATTATATATTTTTAGATCAATATTCAATACATTTTATAAACACATTTCCGAGGAATGTACTATTTTAGTTTCTTTCGATACTATGTACAGAATCATAAAATTTGGTAAATTATGTTCAACATTTACTATAACAATATTATATTTTATTACTCTTTATGAACATACCCTAAATAAAACCATTCATTTAAAAATTTTGAATAAAAACTAAGGAAAGGGTGATTTCATATTATTATTAAGGGTAAATGAGGGATATATATATGAATTACATAAAAAAGGGTAGGAGAACATTAGAATAACATATGAAAACAAAACATTGTAAATAAAATATCATAATATTAAGGCATGGAATAATTATTAGTAGTTCGTAAGACATAAATTTTAAGGAAATAAATGTTTATGAACAATCATAAGAGAATTTTGGAGTAAGACATCGAATTTTGGCACACATATAAGCATAAAAAATCATTTCGGTTGTATTAAAGGCTCAATTATAATGATACCATAGTAGAATGGGTTCACTCCCCAAACCATCATAATAGTAAAGGTTCACTCCCAAGTCCATCATGGCAGACAAAGTCTCTTACAAAACTGGGTTCAATCCCTATTTTCATTACATATATCTCATGAGATATAATATTTTTAATATTATTTTATATGAGATATATTTCCCACCATACTTTTGTATAATATAACCAATATTTTTGGTTATAACATAACCATCTCCCTTTCTATTGTAGAGGAAATAGTCACGTAATGAAACTAATGTATATGTGTGCCAAAATGTAATAAAACATTCATCATATCATAACCCATGAAATGAAGTGGTATTAATATGAATTTAATTATATTATAACCTCTATAAAATAGACAAGCTTCATAATATTTTCATAATTTCGTTATAGTATAACCGATGGGAAAATAAGTGGGTCTCATAATAATTTTATCACATTATAACTCATGGAAGAGAAAAATATTCATAAACATATTTTCATCATAAAGATTAACAATTAATATAAATAATAATAATGGTATCCTTGGTTCATATCAATAGTAATAAAAAAAGAATAACCTAGTCTATTGTCGTAGATAGAAAATTAATTTTAATGATCACTTGGAACATTTATTTAGGAACATAACATTACATTGAAATACATTGTTTGAAACATAAAATTATTAAAAAAAATTGAATACAATTTTCATTGAATAAAAATATGAAAATTTATAAATGAATAATAAATTAAAATATATTTTATGATAGTTGGTTATTCTATTCATTTATACAGGTTAAATCAAGTATTCCTTTAACATATTTGGTAAAATATAATGTGTAATGTTTGGTAACTTACATGAATATCCCTTTTGATATTTTTTCCAAAAAATTAAAACAATGTTAAAATACCGTTATTATATCACATTAACTGTATTAAAAATATTTTTAATACATTTTGGGAAAACATGATTTTGGAAGAAAAATGATTTTTTACCGATGAGAGAAGTAATGATAATCTTTCATAAAGACATTATTTTGAACTCTTTAGTATATGAAGAGAGGAAAATGAATGTATATCATGTATTATAATTAAATAAACATTATTAAATAAAAATATTGAGTCTATTTTGATATATATTATAATATTTTATCATTGGAATAATAATCATAACCAATCCTGATAAATGATGAGATTGTATCATAAAATAATTACCATATTGGTAAAATTGAATCATAAGATGCATAAAATAATACTGATAAATATAATATAATACATAATGAGAATAAATTATTTCATGAAATTGAGTGTCAATGTGTCTGTATACAAACCTCATAAAATTAGATTGGTTCATAACATAACATTTGTCTCAAAGAATAAAAATTTAGACAAAAATCTATGACAACATTTTACCTTTTGAATTGTAAAACACATGAATGTGATATACAAAACTGGATATGTAAATATCCCTAATTTTGAAAATAACAATCATAATAAACATTAATGGGTATTATATACTCTATATTAAATAAATACATTCTGAATATAGTTTTTTCTAATAGAATTAAGCAGTAAGATGGATATAATATAACCCTTTTGTAATCTTTTGAATCGTAATACCCATAAAAATAATAAAGAAAAAGAAAATATAAATATAATTATGTTTATGAAAATTATTATATTACATTTAAAATGGTATGTATATATTCTATACAAGAGAAACTAGTGGTGAATTTCAATATGTCTCTTAAAAATAAAAGAGATAATTGAAATCATATACCTTAAGACTATGCTTCCATCATACACATTTCATCCTCCATTAAGATAAACAAAATTTTATAATACACATATTAAATATAAATAATTATATTTATTATACCACATATTATTTAATCTTTTCCCCTCATTACTCATTTATTACCAATTCATTGTTAAAATCTTGTTTTAGTAACAACTATATTGTTTTTCATATATGTTTTGACTTTTTATTTCCCATACTCATACATTGAACATGTATAAATAGTTTAATTAGAAATAATAATGATATAATTATCATAATAATAAATTAATTACACGTTCAATACAAATAATGAAATATTTTATTGATAAATTAAGTATGTTACAATCTTGGAGAGAGGTGGTCATATGTACGCATGAGTAATGTTTCAATTTTTCAGCGATCAATATGGAAAAGAGGAAAGTAATATTTTATCCTTATATAATTATTATAACCTAATAAAAACCATATTTTTTCTTAAAATATATATATATATCATGAATCTGGTATGGTGATGAAAATTGAGTCACATTCCAACGTGAAGGTGGTAGTCCACATGTACATGAATAACAATATCATCCTCTAGTGAGTTAAAATGTATGAAATAAAATTATATATTTTCATTTAATAATTGAAAATATGTCACTATGATAATAATTATTTCATTTATATGACATATATTAATTAATAATATAGTTATTATATTCAATGTTAAGCATTAGTAAAAAATTAATAGCATCACATTGCATGGATGTACTCCGCCATACACACAAGCGATATTATTATATCCTCTATGGAAGGGAATATAGAAAATTTTATATATGATATAGTTAATAAATTGTTATAATCATTTTATAATTATCACATATATACTTTATACCCATAAACATACCCAACCATGATAGGTGGTAGTGGAAAAATGAGTGGCATCATTTTGGGAGGGAGCGGTCTATCTTGCAAATGAATGATGATTTCATTACCCATTTGATGGAAGTGTATATAGTTATGGGTAACTAAAAAATACAAGTATATTTTATATAATATGGTTATGATATCATCAGGGATTAATTATAATTTTAGGAGGTTCAAGAAAAAATAAAATAAAAATTCTCATTGAATAATGTTCCATCTTCTTTGTGTATCCTCCATTTGTTTGCACCCAAAGCATTCATAGGTAGAATTTATTCCATAAAAATGTTTCTAGGTTTCAAATATTGTTTTTATTTAGGTAATTGGTTATGGATATTCCCTCCCAAAATCATTTTATGGGGTAAATAAGAGATGTGAAGAAATGGACTTTTATAAGTGAGGTGAGTTACGCACATGTAATTTCTTTAAAAGTAATAGGTTTACACATGTTTCTCATTCCATAAGTATAATAAATTGTTTATTAAAAATTATTATAGATTATAGTATGCATAATTTCCCATAAAATATTTTTTATACAAGTTTTTAGTCCAATTTATACATTATATTTTTATTTTCACACCTAATAAACTCATTTTTACCATAGCAGTCGTAATTGTTTTTTTTTCAATTTCCATTATTCATTTTAGTTGAAAAATAAATTTATTATAATATAAATTTTCAATTATAATCATTAAAAATATTGATTCATTTTTTCCAAATTCAATTTTAATAATTGAAAAATTGTTTTTAAAAAAAATTAATCTTGCATAAGTGTTGAGAAAGTTGGTTTTCAAAGAGAAAATGTTCAATAGATTAATATGTTTTATATCAAAATTCAATATTTAATTAATTCAAATTAAATAAATTGTATTAATAGATAAATAATTGAAATAATTTTACTTAAAAACTAATTTATTATATAATTTATCATTAAAAATAATTGAAAAAATGATGTTTGGAACGAAAATTTGTTGTTTTTCACTAACATCAAAAGTAGTCTTTTCATAATATTATAAAAAATTCACCGTAAAATAATTTTTATAATATGATTTCATAAAAGAATTTTATTTTTTCTAGATGAATATTCTATAACATTCAAATAATGATTTTAAAAACTATGATCATAGAAAGATACAAAACTGATATTTTGAAAAATGCATTTTTAAGAAGAAAATTGGATTAATTCTTCACTGTTGTCTAGAAAAAACAGAAGAAAAATACTGACTAATTTATTGAATATATAATGTAATTTTTTATTAAAATAATTCACCAAATTGGTTTATTAATTTTATTGATGTAATCCACATTTTCTTCATAAAAATACTTTTTCTTAAAAAGAATTCCTTTATTTTAATTTTTAATTAAATGTTCACTAAAGAATTAATTTTATAAACATTTCTGAACCATATATTTCAATAACATAGTTAATCATATTATTTCCCCTTATTCCAATTTATAGGTGATATCTATCATAAAATAATATTTTTATAATATGTCATGATTTGTTTAAACTCGTTGTAGTGTGAAATGCATGCTAAATTCAATGTTAAATTTAATGAAAAGTATGAAAAAGATTAAATTGATTTGAAAAATATATATCTAAAAATATAATGGTGTAATAATTATTTGGTGTTCATTGATTTTATTATATTTTAGTGGTTAATATTTATTTTAAGAAGATAAATTATTAAATTAAAAAATAATTAAGTGTTTTATATTTTTTTAAAACATCCTCATTTGGTTTATATATTTTCCCTTCAAAGGTTGGTATTATGATCAAACATATGATTTTTTGAATTGTGGTGGGATAATAATAATGTAATTTTTTGGTATTTTCTTAACTAATAGGCTAATTATATATGGAGAAAAGATGAGATGGCTGACATTTCATTAGTGGGGGAGAGGAAACACCGTGTATTTTTTAAAAAAGATTTAAATATTTTTATGTCAGTTTCATAGAAAAGAGTCCCATTAATAAAAAAATTAAATTATAAGGTGATAATAGTATAAATACATTCATCTAATAATAATAATGATTATGTTTTGTATCCTTATCACTAAGTTTTTACTTTGGTTTACCTGATTTCTTATTTTACCAAAATGTCCAATTTATTACTGAAGATTTTATTCATAATCCCCAGTAATGAAATTTAACTCAGGAAAAAAATTTATAATGTATGATTCAAAATATGGATTTCATTTTTACCAAAATTAATTTCTTTATCTGGTAAAAATTATTTTTAAATAAACAAGAAAAATATAATGAAACCCCATTTAAAAACGCATTTGAATCCAACAAATGAATATATTAAAAAATTAGGTATAGTGTTGATTATTATCTAATTAATTAGATTATTTATATAATTAGTTACTTAGGTTACTTTATTATCACGTTAATAACATAAAGGTACTTTTATATTACATTATTTAATGAAAATTAATGGATATTTTTCAAAAATATGTTTTTTCACTATTCACTAAAAAATCAAAAAATTTAGAAAAGTTATTGAAATTGTACATAACATAATTTTAAAATTATAGTTAAAAATGATATTAATTTTTTCAAATATAAATTCTAAAATTTGAAAATAATGTTTTGTATAAAGCCATTAAATAAATATATAATAATTTAGTATGAATAAAATTACATCCTTTTTTATAGAAAAATTACTTAATAATCTCACGATGAATATAGGTCTATAAAATATAATACTATAATACTTAAATACAATTAATTTGAATTTCTATGAACATTACATAGGTTGTTTCCCTAGTTCTTGTCCACCATTTAGCTAGTGGACATCTGCTGATTGATGAATCCAGTAGGATTTCTACTAACAGGCTAGCGCTACCTATATAATTAGGATTCCACAAGTGGATTATCTAAATCATTAAAATTTTATGGACCCTATATCCTTAACCAAAGGATTAAAAACACCCATTAATAATCATTAATGATCCTTAAATATTCTTCCAATAAACTAATAATATATAATTAAGTATAATTTCAAATCACATAAAATTAAAAATTAAACACTTTAAAGAGTGTTTGTGATTATTAAAATCAAATATGTTGAGAAGAAAAATTCAAATAACATAATTGGATAGAATAAGATCTTTAAGCTTCCAATTTCCAACTAAAATTGCATTACCCTACATAAGAGAAATATGAATACTAAAAAAAATATTATGGTCACTCACATTAAACTATTCAAATTTGGTTAATAGTTATAGTAGAAGACCAATATAAAATTTGGATTTTTATAATATCTTATTTAGTAATTAATTTTGTTTTTTTAATGCCTCAATATATAATCCTTTTTTTACTTCATATATTTTGATTTACTTTGAATTTATTCAGATAAAATATTTAGAGTTATTAATAATTCTCAATAATTTTTTTAATTCAAACTCATTGATTAAAAATATTATAAATAATTGGTGACAACCAAAACACCACTTAAATAAATATTAATTTTTCAAACTATTTCTCCCATTTTATTAAAAAATGAAATAAATTTCGTTTTTTAATTAATTTATTGATACATTTTTAAATATTTTTTTAAAAAACTCATTCGTTTCCAATAAAAAATTTCCGATATCTAATAAGAAAATAAAATTATCCAAATATTAGTTCAGTCACATTTTCAAGAGAGTAATTTATTTTTTTTCACCAAATCCTTTTTATGATGGAAAAATTTCTAATGTTATAAAACATATAGATATACATTAATTTTTCATAATTAGTATTTTAAATAAGAATGACAAAAGTGGAAAAAAAACTACAAAGAGAAATAAATGGATTATAAATTTTATGAGGTAAGAATAAGGTTTGAAAGAATAAAATATAATAATTATTTTGGAAAACATATATCTAAAATATTTAAAGGTCTTTTTTATGTCCAAAATTGTGATGTTTTCTTTTGAATTAGAAGATAATATTGAAATTTACATATATTATAAGCTTATTAGTAATTCCATTAGAAATAATTTCTATGATATATAAATAATATATTGTTGTTGAAGAGATTATTATCAAAATATAAATTTAATCATTTATTATAAAAATAAAATAAATTAATAGAGACATGTTAGTGATAAAAATAAATAAAAACCAATCATAAATTGAGATGTAATGATGAAAACAAAAGCAATGTTTTAAAAAAATGACAACCATTATTTTTCTATAATAATAATGGTTATAATAAATATTATGCATTGTTATAAAATAAATCTACATTTGACACAATAAAATAATAAAAACATAATAATAGTCTATTTTAGTCAAATAACATGTAAGATAAACTGTTCTTATATGTATTTTCTGAATGTACTGTGTAACAAAGAATTAATTGACAATAGATATAGTCAAAACATTAGCGGATCTTATATTTTTCAATTCAATATACAAGTAAAGATTTTAATCCCCCTACTTCTCTGCTGATTACAATAAGCTTTCCATTTTTTATTTATTACTATCTACGAAATTATATCAGAGCTACGTTTTAATAAGAAATTTTAATTATTAATTTCAAAAAAAAACTGAATAAGCATTTAAAAAAATTTATAGTACTCATATTCCATAACTATAATTGTAAATTATATAAAATATAACATTTCACCAAATTATCTCCTGAGCAGAAATTACATTACTGTACTTTTCAAGTGTTTCCATGAAAAATTAAAGTTATTTACCATTCATTCATACTATCCATATATTACCATTATAGTAAGCCATTATTCTATGATCTAATTATAAACCTTTCAAATATTATGAATAAAAATTCTCTTACAATAAGGTATTTTTATTGAAAAAAATATTGAATATACATAATAGTGCCATTTCATGAAGTTTATTTTTACATTATTATATATTAAACAACTATGTCCATAACGGTTTGATTACAGTATATCATGTACAATGTAAATTATAATATAGGATAGATGATTAAATTAAAGATAATATGGTGCATGGTGAAGTTGTGTTGTTAAATATGGTTATACAAGTGTCATAAAAGGCATAGTGCTAGTCGTGGCCTATACACAGGGAGAAGGAAAAAGATAAAAATGTTGAGGGATGGGAGTACAAATACACTTCATGGTTGAAGGTGTAAATATATAGTATGGTGGAGTAGTCATGTATATGCATGATATAAAAGGTAATTTCCTAATAAAAGGTAAAATATTAGACACTACAGAGCTATAGGTTAGGATATAATCGAATTCATGGGTACACTACATGATGTTGTAGTTCTATACTTATGAGTAGATATAATGTCCTTTTAAAATTCAATTGTTTTTTGATAATTTATCCAAATAATAAATATTATATGATTTAAGATCATACAAATTCAATATAAGATTGTGGTTCTCATAGGGGAAATCATTTCCATATTTCAAAAATGACTAATGGAGTGATAATTTTTTTTATATGTCTTCTAGGACAATTTTTGTAAAATATTATTAACTACTAATTGAAGATGTAATTGGAAAATTTATATATGTTTTGAAAAATAAAATTTAAAAAATAGTAATTAATTATAAATATATGAAATAAATATTAACATTATAATAAAAGGATTAAATATTAATAGTTATTATGCATTATAATTTAAACATACACAAGATATATAATAAATGTGTGTCACGACCCGTCCCTCGAGTCCCATGTCGTGACTACCCCAAGCTCGCCTTCCATAGTTCATGGGTTTGAGACTTACACCGGAAATACATAACCCTAAAACAGGAAGAATTTAACTTTAAACCTGTATAAATGGACAATCTAAGAACACAACAACATTTAAACATGATGTCAAATTGCAGTAGTAAAGGTGTGTAATGAATGTAAAAAAGTGGTCTGAATGAATGCCCAACTAAAATGTTCAACTACAACTGGAAAACAAAAAATATCTCCTGGAATCATCCACCAAGTATCCTAACTAAATGGTTGGTATAGATTGTCTACACTTCTCTCCATTTCAGCCAATCTCTTCCATGTATCGCCAGGTCTTGGCTCCCTCAAGTCTCATCCAAGCTGCACCTCGTCTGCACAAGACAGAACATGGTGCGGGTGAATCCCGTGTATGGGTGAGTATAAAAATACCCAGTTGGGAACCCGAGACCCCCAAATGTCTCTCACAATTCCACAAAGAAAAAACACAAAGCATGATCTCAATCACAAAGCAGAAAGAAAAAGACACAACTCAAACTAGGTACAAGTAAAGCATAGAAGTACAGATGATAAGTAGATAAGCTAGATCATATTATTCTATCGAGAGGCACTACGACTGACTATACAGAGTCTGAACCACATACTATTGATAATTACTAACCCCTGCTGACCCCCATAAGATCCGACCCACCCATGATCGATAGGTAATAACCCCCGCTGACCCACACAGGATCTAACCCACCAAGGATCAATATGCGCTAACCCCCACAAGATCGATGAGCGCTGACCTAAAAAGGATCTGACCCACATATGATAAGTATGCACTGACCCTCATAGGATCGCTGAGCACTAACCCACACAATATCGATAGGTGCTAACCCATATATGGTCACTCGTACTAACTTCTATATGATCAGTCTTGAGCATCCACCTCACTACCATCCACTGGATTCCCACTCATAGTACGCTTGATTTTTCAAGAGATTATACTCAAGCCATATATTCTTTTTCAACCACCACTAATCCATATTAATATGTAACACAACGATCTGTCAAGTCATAAGTGTTCCAACACAATAGACGGCGAGTCAACCAGACACCCGGTCTGCATGTTAGTGGCATTTTAGTGTCGAGGGCCCGATTGGATTCAGAGTTGATCCAACCCGATAATAATCCAACATTATCCAAAAATATCATATAGTATCTCAAAAACACAATCTCACTCCAAGGATCCCAGAGCCACAGATGGTGCGTCAAACAGACATCTAGTCCATAAGATATGATCACTTATGCGTATCAGGTCCCGAGAGGGGTTCGGGTCTAGTCCGACCAGGTCTCGGTTGACCCCACCAGGTTTGGGTCGACCTCAACCCAGTCCAGGTCTGACTTAGCCATGACTGAACTGAACTATGCGTCCCAGTTAGGTTGGGCTACGGTGGCCCAATCCACCGACTAGCGCAAATCATGGGGTCTCACAATCCCCTACTCCCAAACGTCTCAATGGAGTTGTTTGGCTCCATTAAGGGCGGTGACAGGTGGCGCCACAATGCCACCCACGTGACCAATAAGGAGTGGGTCCGGGCCTTCGGTATTAAAGGGCATCAAAGCTGCATTACTCTAATATGGCACGTCACCTTAGTGTCAAAATTTGGCAGAGGGTCGGATGCCTTCTACAGCCACCACAACATTATTTCATGGATCCCCTCTACGGTGCACGATGGTGCACCATTTTCTACCATCGTGGACAGCCACTCCCTTCCCTTACTGGTCGTCAGCACTGAAGAATCTTCCAAAGGGCTCCAGCGATGCTCCAAAGCACTATTTCAACTCCCATTTGTGCCTACTGGCCTTCGGAACTGCCACTGTCACATCGTGACCCTCATCCTCGCACTGCCGTCACATTGGAAAAAATGTCCCTAAAGAACGCAATGATAAACAAAGTGGCGAAGAGTCGGGGCTTTATTCTTTTGGCCCACACCCTTCGTGTTAACATAATTATAGATAAGGAAATAATTAAAAAAAATTAATATACTATAATAATATGTAATTCATCACTTCTTTCAATAATGAGGGAAGAAAAATTATCATGAACTTTAAAAAAACCTACTTCGAGATCTGTTAGAGGTTTCGTAGTTGCGGAAGAAGGAGTTTCGACGTTGGATGGAGTCATTGGCATTCACAGATCCTAAATTTTAGCTTCTCGAGCTTCCATCCTCCATTAGTGGAAGTTTCCGCAGAACTTCACCTGAGTTTCCTCACTTAAATAATCCATGAAAAAACCCCACCCTGAGCTCTGTATAAATTAGAGGGGAAAAAGTGAGTAATTTATTGAGTAATTAATGAGTTTTATTAAAATAATTAATGAAACTCTTTTAATAAAAAACGGTAGAGTTACATAGATGATGATTCAAGCCATTAATTGGCTTGATAAGTCACCAGTCCCCACCACCACCACTCATCCGCTAGAATAAATGAAATAAAATAACATGTTATGTTATTTTATTATTTTTCTGTAATGTCGAAAAAAAATTTCTCTTGACATACTACTATTTAAATGAATCATCCGTTAAGATAATCATGGAACTGTAGATTCAAAGATTCCCTCATATTTTTAATCTGAGAACCGGTTCAAAAGATAGAATATGTCTCCAGTGCATTTGCTGAATGTAAATTAAAAATGTTCAGAAATTCATTTCGAGCACCCCGGGCATCGAAATCATACACCATCAATTTTCAAAGACTCGTAATAATCCCCAATAACGTTTAAAAAAATACATTGAATTTTCAGGTCATTAAAATCTCTCCAGCATAGGACTTTTTGCACATGAAAGCTATAAAAACTAGGGGATCAAATGGGAGTTCTGAGCACACATCTGAGCCTCCTGCTCCCATGTTCTCTCTTGAAGGTTCTTGTTATACCAAATAATGCACACTAGATGAATTGACCACCCCCAAAGGACCCGTTCCTATTGATACTCTATCTGCACTGGGATGTCTGCAGACGTCACCCCATCATCGATCTATAGCTCTCCCCTGTCAATAACGTGCAATGGATCTGGTGTGTATCTCCTCAGCTAAGACACGTGGAAAACATTATGCACTCTGTGCATCTGTGGGGGGAGAGCAAGATGGTACCCCACCTCTCCTACTCTATTGAGGATCTAGATGGGTTCAATGAACCTCATAGATATCTTGGTTCCCCAACCAAAACATTGTATTCCTCATCGGGGTGATACCCATGGAAGACAAGGATTCCCTCCTCAAACTCCAAGGGTCTCCATCTCTTATCAGTATAAGACTTCTGCCAGCTCTGGGCAGTTTTCCTCTACTCCTGGATGAACTGCACCTTCACTATGGTAGAATGTAACAACTCATGACCCATAAGTGATGACTCCCTTGGGTCTTTCTAGAAAAGGGGTTCTCTAAATGTTCACCCGTTCAAGGCAAAAAATGGTGCCATGACGAGGTTGGAATGATAACTATTGTTGTATAAAAACTCCATCAGTGGCAGGTGGTTCTCCCAACTTCTTCTCAAATCAAGGACATAAGAACAAATAATTTCCTTGAGTGTGTGAATGGTCTTCTCCATTTGACCAAATGTATGAGCGTGGAAGGAGGTGCTCTAGTGTAATTGAGTTCCAAACACCTCCTCCAATGCCTTCTATGAGTAGGATGTAAAATGTGCATCGCGATCTGAGACGATCATCAATGGAACTTCATGAAGTCTCACAATATCTGTCACATATAGGGGTCACAATCCCTCTACCGATCTATGCTATTGGATGTGTTGGAAGTCGGAAAACATGGTGAGTTGGTCAATGATAACCCGGATGGAATCGTGGCACCTGGATGTACATGGTAGCCCCATCATGAAGTCCATGGATATACAATCTCACATAAACTCTGGAACCTCAAGCAATTGAGCTAATCCCACTAGTACCTGATGATTGACCTTCACTTGATGGCATGTGAGGCATTAGGATAAAAACTATTCCACTTCTTTCTTCATCCCAGGCCACCAGTATTGACACTGATGGTCCTGAAACATATTTTCCACTCCAGGATGTACCACCAAAGGGGATTTATGGAACTCCCCCAAAACTCCTCCAATAATGTCACTGGTACCATGGTGTGACATTTGACGATGATGACGTGCTCCCCACCTTCAGAAAATCCATCAGAAGCCTGTCCTGAGGACATCTGAGCACATCGGGGCTCACAGTCTACGTCCCCAAGCTATGCCTCTTAAACTCACTAAATAAGTGGGGGAGTGAATGTCATAGACTAGAGTTAATATTCTCCATATCTATCAACAAAGGATATCTGCAATGCGGCTACCTGCTCAGTTGACTCACTCAACAATTGTAGGACTGACCTCCAGGTGAGTGTTTCTACTACTACGTTCCCCTTCCCAGTTGTATATAATATCTCAAAGTCATAGTCCTGGAAAAAATATAACCTTTGTCACTATCTCAAGTTCAGGTCCTTCTGTGAGAAGATATATATAATACTCTTTTGATCTGAGTAATATGGAAACATGCCTTTTTTACTTTATAACAATACATTACATTTTACAAACAAAGGATCATTAATGTCTTCTGTCTTTGAAATAAGTAACATAAAAAATTATTTTAATACACTTGTAGGGATTCATCATAAGTTATTTTAATGTAAAATTATTTTGTCTCATAACCTAGAGACATACATCTAATGATAGGGTGAGCAGAATGCCCAACAAGGAAAACAAGGGAATCGATTTAATTGTGAAATCCATATGAACGTCAAAAAAATCATAGACCTGAGAAATGGAACTAAAGGAATTTCATAATGAAAATAACATAATTAATAACATGAATATGTTCATACAACATTTAATTTAGACATTCATGAACATATCTCTAAGGTCCATCCCTAATGTTTCATAAAAAATCACAAGGATATTCACCAAGGAATCTTGAAACTTGTCATATCCAGAGATTGAATTATTTACACAATGTGTTGGGGCAGTATTTGGGTACACCATTAATATGTATTCATTTTTAGGTGATCCACATTAATAATAATAAATAATTTCAAAAATAACCCATAGAGAATAAAATAAATGGGTCTCATTTAAAAGTGCGATGTTTTATTAGTTCTTAAAAATGTGATTGTTATGCCATTATAAACCATGGAATAGAAAATAGGGTTTCAGGTATGTTGATTCTAGAATCAAATAGATCGATTTTTTTCATGATGAATACCTTTGGAAATAAAAATATATTTGGCTATTCTGATAAATAAAACAAGAGATTTTGAGAAAAATAGGTAGATATTTGGAGACAATGTGTCTGCATGATAATAGCCATGTAACATGGTTTATAATACAATAAAAAGATAGTGGACAAGGGTAAACCACTCAGAAATAACTTTTAATATTGTATAGGGATAGATTAAAATATAAATATGAACATGATATGGATATTTGAATTACATACCACATGTAAAGGAAACATGAAAGAAAAGAGAAGATGCACTTTCTTTTACGGAAATTCGGCAGCCTAATGACGTCACATTAAAATTTAGTCAAATCAATTGATGAGAGTGGAGAGGGTACCTCCACATTTATAATTTAAATGAATATTATTAAGGATATATAAAAACATACCCAAAATAATAAGATTGAAACTATAAGACATAACATAAAGTAAGTCATGATATCAAATAGGAGGATGATAGGTTCCCTTACCATGAAGAGAGACTTCAAAAGATCGATGTTTGGGAACTTGGGGGATTGAGGGAACCATGGGGGTACTCCTTGAGAGGTAAAAATACTAGAGCTTCATTGAGGTGGATATTGGAATGAAATGAATGAGGGCTTGTCTTGGTATTTATAGGGAAAGAGAGGGAATATTTAATTAATTTCCATAGGATACCTCATTGGTGGTATTTACAAAAACATGGGCTTTCCCATGGTATTTTCTTTTGTTATTGGCCACATGGGACACCTCATAACATATCTTACTATTCATAAGTTGATCAGATTTACTACATCAATATTACATTATCAATGATGTCATTAATCACCCAAAACTCAAAATTTTATTTTTACTATTCACCAAAAATTCAACAGTTTGAGAAAAATCCCAAAATATTTACCATAACATAATATCAATTATATAAATTAAAAATTGAACTCCATTTTATGAAAATAACTTTCTAAATAAATTTAAAATAAATTTTAAATAAAATTCTTATTTATTCAAAAATACAACTCTAAAACAATAAATTGTTTTGTAACACCATGAAAAAGTAATCAAGGTCCCATAAAATTATTATATAACCATAAGACAATAAATTAACAATTTATGATTCATTTTACAAAAATAATTTTTCATTTTAAATTATTAAATAAATTATTAAATTGTAAATAAAATATTTATGTCGTACAAAAATATCAAAACATATACTATGATCGTTTTTTCACTTTTAAGATGTCTAAATTTTATTGCTACATACATGAGTAATGATTATATTTTTTTGGATGAATTAGTATTCATTACTATTCATAAGGTTATGTTACTATTCATAGTTTACTATTCACTAAAAATATTGTTAATCTCATTAGACTCTAAATTTATTAATGATCACAATTGTAGAAGGCCATTTTTTGAAAATCATTTCACATTATTAATTATTTAAGGTATAAAAAAATATTTTAAAATACACCTTTTTCCAAAAATCATCAATAATATGGAACATCATCCTACATTTATCCGGAAATTTGAAATTTGCAAATTTAAAATAATAAGAAATAAAAAATTTATTTATACAAAAGGATTACACAACGTAACTATGGTCTTGTTACATATCCCTTTATAACACCTGCATAGGTTCTAATTGTATGGTGTGCTATGGTGATAAAATCTTGGGGTAGCTCAGACAACATTGCCCGAGTGGTGATTTTTGTCAGCTTGAACTTCTCTCTTAGGATATTCCATTGTGATGTTTGTCTTGGGCTTGGTCTAAAGAAAATCCCAGTGAAGCCACCTCCTTCCCCAGCTCGAACAGATCGAATTCGTATGGCCCAAGTATACAAGATGAAGCAATTGATTCTTCTTTCTGTATTAATTAACAAAGCTCACATGTATTCCTAAACTATAATCATAATGTTAAGGGATTAGTTTCCAATAGTCATATTGACCAATAGTAATATAATAGTCGAAACCCAATAATATCATGTTAATTATACTCACTCCATTACTTTATGGATATAATTTTCTTGAGTATAAAATAAAATAATACACAAAAGTTAGAAACAAAATTCATTCAAAAGATTAGGTCATTACATTCTCCCCCACTTAAGAAATTTTATCCCCGAAATTTTTACTCGTATCCTCAGAAGAGAAATGGTGTGGGTACTTATTTCTCATAGACTCCTCTGGTTCCTATGTGGCTTCTTCACATTTGTGGTTCCTCCACAACACTATAACAAGTTGGGTAGTCTTAATGCGTAGAACCATATCCATACGATCTAGGATCTTCACCAACCGCTCCTCATAAGAGAGGTCATGTTCGAGTTGTACTACCTCTAGATTTAATACATGTGATGGGTGAGGTATGTATTCTTCATGAGGGATATGTGGAAGACATCATGAACTTGTGATAGATTTAGAGGAAGTGAAAGCTGATAGGACACTACTCCCCCATGATTAAGGATTTCATAGGGGCCAATGTACCTAGGGATGAGCTCCCCTTTCTTCCCAAACCTCATGACTCTCTTCTAAGGTAAAATTCAAAGAAACACCTTATCACCAACAATAAACACCAAGTCCCTTCAATTTTTGTCTGCATAACTCTTTTTCTGACTATAAGGAACCTTAATGTATTGCTGGATGGAATGGACCTTTTCTGTCATCACTTGCAAAAGATCATGCCCAAGAAGCTTTCCCCCACCAACTTCATGCCAACATTTAGTAGTTCTACAACGCTTCCCATATAGAGCTTCATAGGGTTCCATTTGAATGCTTGAGTGAAGATATTGTTATAAGAGAACTCAACTAAAGGGAGATGTTGATCCCATCCAAATTTAAATTCCATTGAGTATGTTATCATCATATCCATGAGTGTTTGAATAGTCCATTTAGATTGGCCATCATTTTGGGGAGATAGGATGTACTAAAATTCAATTCATTTCTCAGAGCATGTTGAAGACTTTTCCAGAATTTTGATGTGAACCTTTTGTCATGATCAGATATGATAGAAAGTGGAACTCCATGAAGCATTTCCTCTTCGTCTATGAAAATCCTGCCAAATTGATCAACTGAAAAATCTTCTTGAATAGAGATAAAATGGGCAGTCTTGGTGAGATAGTCTACAATAACACATATCACATTCTTTTCTTTTTATGTTCTTGGGAGAACAATGATAATGTCCATAGTGATATTGTCCCACTTCCATGATGGAATGGGTAGAGGATATAATACCCCTTTAGGAAGTTGTCTCTCTGCTTTTAACTACTGACATTCAAGGAACATTGAAGTGTAGTCCAAAGTCTCCCATTTCTAATTATCCAACCAATAATGATCATGAAGGTCTCTATACATTTTCATGATTCCTCAATGTATAGAGAATGTAGAGCTAAGAGCTTCATCCATCAGATCCTTTTTTCATTTCAGAATAGATAGAACACATAGTCTTGTATGAATTTTCTATCACCTTGTTTATCAATATTGAACTTAGGAAACATCTCATCCATCACAGCCTCAAACGAATTCTCTAACAAAGGTTCTTCTTTCTAAGATTCCATGATCTCCTTTAGTAATGATAGTTGAGATATCATTTCGGTTAGGGTTAATGATGTACCTTCCCTTATAATTCCCTTGTCCATATTTACTAGGTCATTGATCAATGGATCTCCTCTAATCCTCATCAGGGAAACAACAATTCGGTCATTCCTTCTTAATACATCAGTGAAATTGAATACTCATCTAAGATGATAATGAATTGAACAGTCATAGTATTTTAGAAGTTCCAAACATGTCCTCTATTTCATGTTCATTTCCTTTTGTATGAAAATATACTTCAAACTTTTATGGTATTTGTATATATCACATTTCTCCCCATAATGGTAGTTCCTCCATATCCTTAGATCAAAAATTACCATAGTCATCTCATGATCACGTGTAGTATAGTTCTTCTTATGATTCTTCAACTATCAAGATACATAAGCAATGACTTTGAAATTTTAGATGAAGATGCACCCAAGACCTTTTAGATATCCATTGCTTAAAATAATGACTCCTTATCCACTTGATGGTAGAGTTAATAAGAGTAAAGTAACCAATATTTTTTTCATCTCTTAGAAACATTCCTCACACTCTATTTCTAGATGAACTTGACCCTGTTTCGAGTTAACTTTGTTAATGGATTAGAATGTCATGAATTTTTTTCACAAACCTCCTATAATATCCCACTAGTCCAACGAAACTATGAATCTTAGTTTTATTGTATGTTGAGGCCACACCTCTACAACTATTGTCTTTTTTAGTGTCAAATGTGATTCCTTCATTACATACAATTTTCCCAAGATAGCAACTTTTTGCAACTATATTTCACATTTCCTAAACTTTTCAAAAAGCCTATCATTCCATAGAGTTTGAAAAATTACCCTAAGATGATCCTCATACTCCTCGCTACTTTTGGAATATATCTGAATATCATCAATAAATACTACGAAAAATTTATCAAGGTAGTCCCTAAAGACTCTATTAATCAAGTCCATAAAAATATCAGGTGCATTAGTCAGTTCAAATGGAATAACAACAAACTCATAATGCCCATATCTTGACCAGAAGGTAGTTTTTATAATATCTTCTTTCTTCACCCTCAATTGATGATAACAAGATCGAAGATCAATCTTATAGAAGAATTGAGCCCCATAATGTTAGTCAAATAATTCATGAATTCTTGGAAGAGGTTATTTTTTCTTCATTGTGATCCAGTACAGTTCCCTATAATCAATACATAATAGCATTGATCCATCCATTTTCTTCACAAACAGAACTGGTTCTCCCCAAAGTGACAGAGTCGGTCAGATAAAACCCTTCTCCAAATGATCTTGTAGTTTCTTATTAATTCTTCCAGCTCCACATTTTTCATCCTATACGGGGTCTTTGATATCGGATAAGATCATGTTACAAGTTCAATGGAGAACTCTACCACACTTTCTAGGGGAGGTCCGGGTAACTCCTCGGGAAATACGCCAACATATTCTTAGATGATGGGGACATTTTATTCCCTCAAACTCTCATTTCCTTCTTCTTATTCATCGATCAACTCCATAAATATTAATAAGGAGGTTCTTCAAGACAAAGATCTGGTTGAGATATCTCTCCTTATAAGATAACTATGCTCTTTCCATTCAAGACTACTGATATTTCCTTACTTCTGCCTTTGATCTTATCATTATACGTTGAGAACAAGTCAATACATAGTATAATGTTTAATTCCAGCATGGGAATGACAACTAGATTTATGAAAATATTGTTCTTAATAATGTAAATATTAGAGTTACTAAACACTAAAGATGCTTGGATAATCCCATCTAGATTCTTGACTGATAAATCTAATTTTAGAAAATCGGTGGTGGATTCTAAATTCATTGAAAACATGGGGGAAATAATGTAATGCATAGAACCGGAATAAAAAAATGTACTTTCTAGTTTTAAGAGAACAAAAAGAGTACCTTCCACCTCATAATTTCAAGCATCAGCTTCAAATGTACATATTTCAAAATTATGACCTTGTTCCCTTGGACGTTGCTGAGGCTAATGGTGATTCCTCTCTACTGCACTCACATTTGGACAGTGATTGTTAAAGTTTCAAAGTAGTCCAAACTTATAGCATCAGACATCAGGTAGGGCATGCACCATCTTCCATTTTTCTTTAGTTTTGGGAAGTTGTGGCCTCACCTCACTATGAAAATGCCGCACAATGTGGCCATCCATACCACACTTGTAGCCCATCCCTCTCTTGAGTAGGTAGTTCCCTAAATGCTTCCTTCCACATTTATTACATGTTAGACGTTGTACTTTCATGCATCCTATTCCATAATGAAATCTCCCCCTAATAATGGCTCCATCGATTGTTTCTAGTCATTATATATATGAGACCATTGCATCACACCAAACTCTAGTTCGACTTTCATCGCACTTTTCACGATCTTCTCATAGCTTTCATAATCTCAATTGGATACGTTCTTCCACAGATTAGGTCTTATTCCACCGAATAATCTATCAACCTTGCCATTTGAATCCATGAAAAAGCTAGAGGTGTAACATGAAAGCCTTGTTATTTTCATCTTGTAGCTTCAGACAGATTCATTCTCCTTCTTCTTTAGCTTGAGAAACACTTTTTCCATTCTGGTTCTCATCGATCACAGGAAATACCTTTTGAAGAATATCCCTATGAACTCTTCTCACTTCATAGCTTCAACTTCCACTCCATACCATGTTTTTTTAATCAGTTTCTACCACTAATCAGCTTATCCCACTAAGAAATAAACATCCAAGGAAACATTCACTTGTTCAGAATAGCAGAGCACAGAAAACATATTATTGATAGAGCTGATCCACTATTCAGCAATCAATGGGTCGATAGATCCACTAGAGGTTGGAGGTAATTGACACATAAATGACTCAATATAAAGTTGTTACCTTCACTATGATATCGTTCTATTATCTAGATTTACATTATTTCGCATAACATGAGTCAATTGGTTCATCATTTTCATGAATGTTTCAATTCCTGCTTCCATCGAAGGCCTGTCAGTGCACGGTCTATTACAGTCACCATTTTCACAGTTCATCATATTTTCCTCTATTTACTAAATGAATAAAACCATAGTGAGAAAATTATTTGATTTACAAATATTATAACAAAAAATAATTTTATGTCTTAAATATTCATGCTTTAAACAATTACATTTCTCTATAAATCCTTCATAATGATTCAGAAAAAGATTATGATTAACCAAAAATATCTCATGTCAGTGTCATAACCAAGAGTTTAGTAAGGCATATGGATGAATAATAGGATACCCCATGTCATGCACGAAACACCTTGTCAGATATTTCACTCCTAGTTACATCTATTCCTAAGCCACCTCTACCTCCTCGTATCTAGACAGATATGTTTTTTTTGATACACCACTTACTCAATACACACCAAAATAACAAGAAGTTTTTCGATACTTAAAAATTTTTATAGGGTAATTCCAAAAAATTTCAAAGACTAATTTCCCTAAATACCTAATCTATTGTTTTATACCAACTATGGAATCCTTCCTTTTTTACTATATAACTTTTCATCACATTTTTCAAACAAATGATCTTTAAAGTCTCGTGTCTTGCAAATTAGGAACATAAAACGAAAAAATATAAAAACTTTTTTATAATCCACTTGTAGGGATTCATCATAAGTTCCTTATAAAAAAAATTATTCAATCTCATAACATGGAGACATACATTAATCAGAAGGGTTCAGTAGAAGCCACAATAAGGAAAACAAAGGAATCAGTTTACTTGTGAAGTCAATAAGAACTTGATAAAAAAACATAGTCATGAGAAATAGAAGTAGAGAAATTTCATAATGAAAACAGCTTGAATCATAACATGAATATGTTTCTAAAAACATTAATTATTACATTCATGATCATATCACCAAGGTTCATCCCCAAGGGGTCAATAAAATTACTATGGTTATTGACCAAGGTATCGTGAAACTTATCATCTATGGAGATTATATTTTTTACCCAATGAAATGGAGTGATATCAAGGAAAACCATTAATATGTATTTATTTTCATGTTATATATATATATAATAATCAAGAAATTCATAAATAACCAATAGAGAGTAAAATAAATGGGTTTCATTTCAATATCGTGACATTTTAATAGTTCTTAAAAAGATGATCGTTATGTCATGTATAACCCATGGAAAAGAAAAGAGGGTATCACATATGTCAATTATAGAATAAAATAGATCAACATTATGTCTTGATTAGTACCTCTATATATGAAAATATATTTGGGTATTTAGATAAATAAAAAAACGGAATTTGAGAAAAAGAGAGACATATTTTGAGACAAAGTTTCTACAACATTACGACCATATAACATGGTTTTAGAAAAGAATAAAAAGAGAGGGGACAAGGGTAAACCACACATAAATATCTTTTAATACAGAATAAGGAAATAATTAAAAATAAATAAGAACATGTTATGGATATTTTAATGACTTACCACATGGAATGGAAACTTGAATGAAAAGAGAAGATGCACTTTATTTTATTAAAATTCAGCAGTCTAACGGCATCACATAAAAATTTCAAAATATCAATTGATGAGAGTGGAGAGGGTATCTCATAACTTAGAAATTAAATGGAAAGTAATAATAATATATAAGAACATATCCCAACATAATAAGATGGAAACTAGAAGACATAACATAATGGAAGTCATGACTTAAAAGTGGAGGTTGAAAGGTCCCCTTAACATGAAGAGTGACTTAAAAAGCTCGAAGGTTGGGACCATGGAAGATTGAAGGCACCTTGAGTGGAAATACATGGGAGGTAAAAAGACCATAGCATTGTTGAGGAGGATTTTGGAATGAAATTAAAGAGTGAATGGTTTAGTATTTATAGGGAAAGATAGAGAATATTTAATTAGCTTCCAAGGGACATCTCATCAGTGGTATTTGAAAAAACCATGGTCTTTCCCGTGGTATTTTTCCATGGTATTGGCCACATGGGAAACCAAAAAACATATCTTACTATTCACAAGTCTATCTGATTTATTAAAACATGATTACATCATAAATGATGTCATTAATCACACGAAACTAAAAACTGTATTTTAACTGTTTACTGAAAATTCAACTGTTTCAGAAAAATTCCAAAAAGTTACCATAACCTAATATTATTGCTCTAAATTTAAAAATGAACTCCATTTTATGAAAATAATTTTCTAAATATTTTAATTTAATTTTTAAATAAAATCATTATTTATTCAAAAAACAACTCAAAAACTATAACTTTTTTTGCAACACCTTGAAAACGTAATCAAGGTACCATAAAATTATTGAATAACCATAAGAAAATAAAGTAACAATTTATGAATAAATTTTATGAAAATACAATTTCACTTAAAATTATTAAATAAATTTTAAAATTGTAAATAAAATATTTTTTTCATAACAAAATATCAAAACATATACTATCATTATTTTTCACCTACAAGATATTTAAATTGTATTTATACATTCATGGATAAAGTTTCTATTGTTTTGGCCGATTTCATTTTCATTTCTATGCATTACTTTTCATAATGGTATGTTACTATTCATAATTTACCACTCACTAAAAATCATTTTGATCTAATTAGATTATATATTTCTTACTGATCAAAATTATTGAAGGACTTTTTTTAAAAATCATTTAACATTATTAATTATTTAATGTATATGAAAATATTTTAAAATAACTCTTTTTCCAAAATTCATCAATAATATGGAAATTCATCCTACATATATTCGGACATTTGAAATTCCCAAATTTAACATAATAAGAAATAAAAATTTTATTTATTAAAAATTATTAAACAACGTAACTATAACGACCCATACTTTACATACACTGTTAATACTTCAAAATTGAAGCACCCTTATTACAACATATGACAAAACCACAAAGGACCGTATAGGTATAGTGTCTTTAGAAACTGGGAAACATAAACAACTGGTTCATAAATCTTCTACAGTGTCTCCCATTTATTTCATCATATCTAGGGTCCCTTTTAGTATATTCTACTTAATATCCATATTCCTGACCTGAGGAAAAGAAAACATAAAAGGGTGAGTTCAATGCTCGACAAGGGCAAATAAAGGAAATAAAAATCATATCATATCTTTTTGAAAATCATAACCTGCAAAAGAGATCATAATATCTTAACATGGAATAAATCATAGAAGTGAAAATGAGATCCCCATAATTATAACATGAAACTTTAATCTTTGTGTCATGCACACATAATCATGGAACATCATTTCTTGTTAGTCATGACTCATTGCCAAGATTATCTTAGCGGACAGAGTCCCTTTCTGAACCGAGTCACCCTCGTTCCAGTCCTGTTTCACTGAACCGGTATAACCTACTGTTCCAGCCATGTCTATCTCATGAGATATAAAATCTTTACCCAATGCATTGGAGGGAGATATAGGTCCCACCTATCTTATAATGAATCCTTTCTTATGTGTGCCATATAATCATAAACCATACATCATAGCATAACCCAAGTAATAAAAATGGAATTCTTAAACAACATGACATCATAAAATAATTCATATAAGATAAAGGAATTCATAAAAATATTTCCATCACAACATAATCAAATCCATGTAATAATAGGGATAAAAACAGAACCCTTTTATTATCTTAGATGGAAAATAATTTTGATAAAATACTTGAACTCCATTCTTGAGGAAAATATCCTTTATACTTCAAAAACATTTTTCCTTTCATAACATGTCATACGACTTTAAAATAAAAGAAGATGATTAAAAATAAACTTGAAAACTTGTAAAGGAATCTTCTTGGAAATAATATTTTAAAAATCCATTCATGCCGTATAAGTTAAAAAAAACATTCTTCGTACTTTTGTCGGAAAAATTCAAAAAGTGCCTCGTACGAAAAACGACAAACGATTCCTTTCATATCTTTTACTAAAAACTCACTAAAGGGTAAAATATGTTTTAAAAAATTGTATGTGGATGGAAATAATATTACATATTAAGGGAACATGGATGTGGATGATAAAATACACCCCAGTAAATACCAACGTATTAGAAATCTCAGATAAAAATGAGATTGTGATATTTCCCTTACCTTAGGTCCGATTTGCTTTGTATGTGTCCAAAGCTCCTGTATAATGGTTTAAATAATGTTATTGACTTATTACAGAATCATACATATTGATATGATATCATATATGGTCATATGCTTAGCTTCTTGTTAGTAATATTTCATTGTTACTTGTCACTCGGGTCCTTATTGCCTTTTGTTCGTATGCGTGTTTTTCCGAATAAATTCTTATTCTTCTTTTAAGGTTATAGATACATTATATCCAGAATGGTATTAGTGTAACATATATCATATTTATTCATTCAATTCATTTATATAATTACTATGTAATGATGATCATGTAGAACGAGTCTCATCACATCGTGGAGACGGTATTCCGTACATACGCACGAGTGATGATATCGTTCCTATGATCATGGAAATGTATTGGAGTATATATATATTATTTCAGTATCAATATTACTTTATAATAATAATAAATAGTTACTCATTACACCATTATACCCATCCTTGTAAGGTGATGGTGGAAAATATATTACACCACGACGTGGAGACGGTATTCCGTACGTACGCACGTGCGGTGATTTCATTTTTCCATAGGATGGATAGAAGGTGAATTAGGGTTTTTTCATATTTATAATAAAATATCAGTATGTAAGTAATACTGATGTTATTACTTTATCATGAAACAACTAAAGAAGAAGAAGTTGATGAAGAAAGAAATTGAAAAGATCGGTAATGGGTATTACCTCTTCTTTGGAACGCCTCATTGAATCCTCCACTTAGGGAACTAAGATTGGTCTTTGAAGAAAACCAGGACCTCTAGGATTATTCTAGGTAAGTGGAGAGGAGAAAATGTTAGGGGTTGGCCGAGCTTGAGTGCTAAAATTGGTGTGAGGAGGAGGGGGAGGAGGTGCCCTTTTATAAGGGAGGAGAGGGGCACCTTAGGAATATCTCAAAATATTATTTTATATTAAAGTCAAAATCGGTTTATAATGGTTCCAAAGGGTCTTATTTCGAAGCTAAAGTGGGTATGGGTCGAAATAATATCAAACAATATGATTTAAACAAGTTTAGGGTATTATATTAACCTTATCAATTAGATTTAACTCTAAGTTAAATAATTTAACTTTTACCGTGTCTTTTTGTTTTCTTTTAATATATGGTTAATACACTTACTATAACATGCCAGAAGAACCCCAAATTGTTTATTATTAATATATATATACTTATATAAGTCATTATTCCGAACCTTAGATTTTTAGGAATAAAATAACAATTAATAATATAATATTTTATTTAAAAACTATTTTGTGTCAATTTTGACACTATTTAATATATGATTTTTGTGAAAGTCATAACAGAATTATATGTTCGAACCAAGTTGATTAAATCAACACTAATATATCATAGTAACCTAGAAAATTAGTTTAATTCATAAAAAGTCTCAAATTACATTTATTTTGGTGATTATAACATCAATTATGTCAATATTTCATTAATAAGATAATTACTGCATCATCATTGTGTCATAAATAAATTAAATTATTTAATGTCTAAAAATTACAAATAAAATACCATTATGTAGTAAATATTTTTATCTTTCTAATGAATATTTTTAGTCGAATTTATCTTATGTATAACCCCATATTAAAAATGATTTACTTATTAAACTTTGATTTTAACTATTTTAACCCTTCTTTAAATAAATTAATAATAAATGTCCTAATCTAACCCAAGTGGGCCTAAATGGTCATATTGTATTCCTAAGTTTTTTTGGTCGAATTAAACTTATCCAATAGAATTAGGACTTGTGTTAGGGTAATAGTAATATCATATTTACCCTTAGTTACCCTATTTACTATTAACCGCGGTAAAAAAAATAAAAAGTTACTATTCACCAAAAAATTATTTTTATCTCATTGAACCACATTTTACTTACTGATATCAACCGTATCTGTAGGATTTTCAAAATTCCATTCACAGAAGCAGTAAAAATAAGTTTTATGCAAAATTCAGTTTTTAACCTACCACTTAGTGGTTTCACTATTCATCAAAAATTGAAAGTTTTCAGAAAAATACCAAAATTTCAACCTAGGATAATTTCGGTATTCCGAATCCAAAAATGAAGTCCATTTTGAAAAATAAAATTTATAAAATTTCAAAAAGTGGTTATTAATATTCATAACGGCTAGTTTTAATAATATTTTAATAGCATATCGTTGTTTAGTGAAACTTGGTATTGCGTACGACGCAAGCTATCGAGGAAGGTCGTGATTGCATGTAAAGTAAGACAAGAAAGTGTGTAGTGAAATATTCCTTTGATGATATATAAAAACAAAATATTACTCATAAAAATCTCGGGTGTTACATTCTACCCCCCTTAAAAGAATTTCGCCCTCGAAATTCATCACTTTGTAACAAACAGATGAGGATACCTCTCCCTCATCATATCCTCAAGCTCCCAAGTAGCTTCTTCTAATTGGTGGCTCCTCCATAAAACTTTCACCAAGCGAGTGGTCTTGTTTCGTAGGACTTTTTCGCTACGATCCAGAATCTCTATCAGCTGTTCTTCATAAGAAAGATCTTGCTCCAGCGGTACAACTTCTGAGCTGAGTACATGTGAAGGATCTGGTATGTACTTTCTCAGGAGAGATACATGGAACACATCGTGATCTTGAGAGAGATTCGGTGGAAGCACCAATCGGTAAGCTACCTTCCCAACACGATCCAGTATTTCAAAAGGACCGATATATCTAGGGCTCAACTTCCCCTTCTTTCCAAATCTCATAACCCTCTTCCAGGGAGATATTCGTAAGAACACTTTATCACCCACTTCAAACTCTAGGTCTTTTCTTCGGTTGTCGGCATAACTTTACTGTCGACTCTGAGCTGATCTTATGTGTTGTTGAATAGATCTGACCTTTTCTGCCATTTCATCAATGAGATCAGGTCCTAATAGCTTTCTTTCCCCAACTTCATCCCAGCATGTTGGAGTCTTGCATTTCTTTCCATAGAGAGCTTCATAAGGAGCCATCTAAATACTGGAGTGAAAGATATTATTATAAGAAAATTCCACTAAAGGTAGGTGTTGATCCCAACCTGCTTTGAAATCCATAGAGCAAGCTCTCAACATATCTTCTAGGGTTTGAATTGTTCTTTCAGACTGACCGTCTGTCTGGGGATGATAAGTTGTGATGAAACTCAACTCTATATCCAGAGTATGCTGAAGACTTCGCCAGAACTTCGAGGTAAATCTCGGATCCCGATCAGATTTAATAGAAAGTGGTACTCCATGCAATCTTATCACTTCCTTTACATATATCCCGGCAAGATGATCTAGAGAGAAATCCTCTCTAATAGCAATGCAGTGTGCAGACTTTGTAAGACGATCAACTATGACCCAAATAGAATTATTGCCTTTGAATGTTTTAGGAAGTTCTGTGACAAAGTCCATAGTGATGTTTTCCCATTTCCATTCGGGTATGGGTAATGCTTGTAACATCCCCTTAGACTTCTGTCTCTCAGCTTTAACTTGTTGACAAACCAATCATCGAGAGACATATTCAGCAACATCTCTTTTCATTCCATCCCACCAGAAGTACTCCTTCAGGTCCCTATACATCTTCGTACTTCCAGGATGAATAGAGAATGATGAACTATGAGCCTCATCCAGCAGCTCCTTCTTTAATTCGGGGATGGGAGGAACACAAACCCGATTCCTGAACTTTATTATCCCATCATAATCAAGGTTGAATTCAGGAACATTTCTCACCTTCTTTTCTAACCCGACATCTTCTTTCTATGCCTCTTTAATCTTCACATGTATAGATGGTTGAACATTCATTTGAGAAAGATAAGATTTTTCCCCTTCCATTATAATTCAAAGATCCATCCTTTGTAAATCCATAAATATTAGATCTTTTGTGATCCTCATCATGGATAAACTAGCATGGTCTTGTCGACTTAATGCATCTGCCACCTTGTTTGCTTTCCGAGGGTGGTAATGGATTGAGCAGTCATAATCCTTAATCAGCTCCAACCATCTTCTTTGACGCATATTCAACTCCTTTTGTGTGAAAATATACTTTAAACTTTTATGATCAGTATATATATCACACCTTTCACCATAAAGGTAATGCCTCCAAATCTTTAATGCAAAGATTACTGCAGCCAACTCCAATTCATGTGTTGGGTAATTTTTCTCATGGATTTTCAACTGTCGTGAGGCATAAGCTATCACCATATCATTTTGCATAAGAACACACCCCAATCCCTTCTTGGATGCATCACTATAGATCACAAACCTTTCTCCACTATAAGGCAGTGTGAGCACAAGTGCACTGGATAACCTTCTTTTCAACTCCTTGAAATTCTCTTCACATTCCTCTATCCAAACAAACTTAACTCCTTTCCGAGTCAACTTGGTGAGTGGATTAGATAATCGTGAAAAATCTTTTACAAAACGTCGATAATATCCAGCCAAACCAAGAAAACTTCGGATCTCAGTTACTATTGTTGGTCTTGACCATCTTTTGATAACCTCTATTTTTGCTGGATCCACAGATATCCCCTCATTTGAGATTATGTGACCCAAAAATGCAACTTTTTTAAGCCAAAATTTACACTTGGTAAATTTGGCATAAAGCTTCTCCTTTCTCAGGGTCTTTAATATAATACTCAAGTGATCTTCATGCTCTTCCTTGCTCTTTGAATAGACAAGAATATCTTCTATAAAGACTACCACAAATTTATCAAGATAGTCTCTAAAGACTCTATTCATTAGATCCATGAATATAGCAGGGGCATTTGTAAGACCAAATGGCATCACTATAAATTGATAGTGTCCATTCCTTATACGGAAAGTCGTCTTTGGTATATCCTATCTTTTGACCCTTAATTGATGATACCCTGAATGAAGATCAATCTTGGAAAAGTATTGATCTCCGCGTAGTTGGTAAAATAAGTCATCAATGCGTGGGAGAGGATATTTGTTCTTGATAGTGATCTTGTTAAGTTCTCGATAATCAAAGCAGAGTCTCATTGATCCATCTTTCTTCTTAACAAATAGAACAGGTGCTTCCCAAGGTGACACACTAGGGAAAATGAATCCCTTATCAAGATTCTCTTGGAGTTGCTTCTTCAATTCCTGCAACTCAATTGGGGCCATTCTATAAGGTGTCTTTGAAATTGGCAATGCACCTGGTACGAGTTTTATTCAAAACTCAACTTCACGATTTGGTGGAAGACCCGGTAATTCCTCCGAAAAGACATCATCAAACTCCCGTACAATGGGAATATTCTTAATCGTGAGTTTCTCACCAACCATTTGAGATAAATAACCTTCATTTAGTGGAATCAATACCCATAAGATGGATGAAATTTCCTCTGGAAGTTTATGTTCATCCTTGCATTGAGAGACGATCGTAGATTGATCTGGAATATGAAAAGTGACTTCCCTTCTTTGGCAATTTATATGAGCTCCATGTAGAGAAATCCAATCCATGCCAAGAATCACATCAAATTCCACTAAAGGAAGGATCACAAGATTTGCAGGAAGCACTTTCCCACAAACTTCGATCGGAGATGAATTATAAACTTTTGATGCGACTGTTGTGCCATTAGGTGTTGTCACAGCTAACTCAACATCTAATTGTTGAGGTAATACGGTGATACCCTTAGAAAATTTTTCAGAAATAAAAGAGTGGGTGGAACCAGAATCAAATAAAACATTTGCTACTTTAGAGTGGATGGTAAGTGTACCTTTCACCACTTCGTTATCGTACTCCACATCGCTGATAGAAATTGTATGTGACTTTCCTTTGTCTTTATCCTTAAGATTTTGTTGACGTCGACCATCATCATCAACCCTTGGATTTGGGCATTGATTGGAATAATGCCACATCTCCTTGCACTTGAAACATTTAAGTGTAGTAGGTTCATTCTATGTATCCCTTCCTTTTTTTGAGTCATTAGACATCTTCTTCCCATTATCGCAGCATTCAAATTCCCGATGACCTTCCTTTCCACATTTAAAACATTTACTTGTACCTTTAAGACAACTCCCTCCATGTTTCTTTCCACACTTTGAGCATAAGGGAAAGCTCATCTTCTTTTCAGTGTGCTCTTTAGATTTTCCTTTGAATTCCATCTTCCTCTTCTTATCAAACCCATGTGACTGATGGGTTACTCCAATCTCCATCTCGACATTGAGAGCACATCGAACGATTTCCTTATAGCTATTGAAGCCCCTTATGGCTAACTCCCTTTGAAGACTTGGTTTTTAGCCACTAAAGAATCGATCGATCTTACTCTCTGGTTGGATAATAATACCAGAAGCGTAACTTGCAAGTCTTGTAAAATTTGCTTCATAGGTACCAACAGATTCATCATCCCTTTGCTTCAGTTCAAGAAACTCTTTCCCCATCTTTGTTCGGAGAATACGAGTGAAGTACTTATTGAAAAATAAGTTCTTGAACTCATCCCATTCCATAGACTCAATTTCATCCCTTTGCCTCGTATTCTTACTAAGATTCCACCATTGATCAACATCTCCTTCCAAACGATACACTGCTAGGATGACTTTATCATGTTCAGAACATTGAAGAACTGAAAATATCTTTTCAGTAGTACTAATCCATTGTTCAGCAACTAATGGATCAGTAGACCCGCTGAAAGAAGGTGGACGCTGCCTCATGAAGGATTCAACAGAATGTTGCTCCTTCCTTTGCTCGTTTGGAAGTCCTGCATGATTCATATCTTGAGAAAGTTGTGTGATCATGGCTACAAGATTTTTCATTCCAGCTCCCATATTGTTTGGTTGCTCAGGGGGACAATCATTGCATTGCCCATCGCATTCCGCATTAACACGGTTCCTTCGGGTTCCAGCCATTGACTAAAACCAAGAAGAATAGTGTGAGAAGCACTAATTATAATATGAAAACAACATAATCAAGGATAAAATTTCACACTTAAGGTCTTATCCTAGGGTATTCATGGCCATTTCTAAAACACTAAGATTGTGTTCTATGCTTAGACTTATCCTTATGGTTCTTACTAAGGATTTCACATCATAGTTTCCAAAGGTTGACTGTACCTTTCCTCTGATACCAACTATGACGACCCATACATTACATACATTGTTAATACTTCAAAATTGAAGCACCCTTATTACAACATATGACAAAACCACAAAGGACCGTATAGGTATATTGTCTTTAGAAACTGGGAAACATAAACAACTTGTTCATAAATCTTCTACAGTGTCTCCCATTTATTTCATCATATCTAGGGTCCCTTTTATCATATTCTACTTAATATCCATCTTCCTGACCTGGGGAAAAGAAAACATAAAAGGGTGATCTCAAATGCTCAACAAGGGCAAATAAAGGAAATAAAAATCATATCATATCTTTTTGAAAATCATAACCTGCAAAAGAGATCATAATATCTTAACATGGAATAAATCATAGAAGTGAAAATGAGATCCCCATAATTATAACATGAAACTTGAAACTTTGTGGCATGCACACATAATCATGGAACATAATTTCTTGTTAGTCATGACTCATTGCCAAGACTATCTTAGTGGACAGAGTCCCTTTCTGAACCGAGTCACCCTCGTTCCAGTCCTGTTTCACTGAACCGGTATAACCTACCGTTCCAGCCATGTCTATCTCATGAGATATAAAATCTTTACCCAATGCATTGGAGGGAGATATAGGTCCCACCCATCTTATAACGAATCCTTTCTTATGTGTGCCACATAATCATAAACCATACATCATAGCGTAACCCATGTAATAAAAATGGAATTCTTAAACAACATGACATCATAAAACAATTCATATAAGATAAAGGAATTCATAAAAATATTTCCATCACAACATAATCAAATCCATGTAATAATAGGGATAAAAACAGAACCCTTTTATTATCTTATATGGAAAATAATTTTGATAAAATACTTGAACTCCATTATTGAGGAAAATATCCTTTCTACTTCAAAAACATTTTTCATTTCATAACATGTCATACGACTTTAAAATAAAATAAGATGATTAAAAATAAACTTGAAAACTTGTAAAGTAAGCTTCTTGTAAATAATGTTTTAAAAATCCATTCATGCCGTATAAGTTAAAAAACATTCTTCGTAATTTTGTCGGAAAAATTCAAAAAGTACCTCGTACGAAAAACGACAAAAGATTCCTTTCATATATTTTACTAAAAACTCACCAGACGGTAAAATAGGTTTTAAACAATTTTAGGTGGATGGAAATAATATTACATATTAAGGGAACATGGATGTGGATGATAAAATACACCCCAGTAAATACCAACGTATAAGAAATCTCGGATAAAAATGAGATTGTGATATTTCCCTTACCTTAGGTCCGATTTGCTTTGTACGTGTCTAAAGCTCATGTATAATGGTTTAAATAATGTTATTGAGTTATTCCATAATCATACAAATTGATATGATATCATATATGGTCATATTCGTAGCTTCTTGTTAGTAATATTTCATTGTTACTTGTTACTCGGGTCCTTATTGCCTTTTGTTCTTATGCGTGTTTTGACGAATAAATTCTTATTCTTCTTTTAAGGTTATAGATACCTTATATCCAGAATGGTATTAGTGTAACATATATCATATTTATTCATTCAATTCATTTATATAATTACTATGTAATGATGATCATGTAGAACGAGTCGCATCACATCGTGGAGACGGTATTCCGTACGTACGTACGAGTGATGATATCGTTCCTATGATCGTGGAACTATATTGGATTATATATATTTTATTTCAGTATCAATATTAATTTATAATAATCATAAATAGTCACTCATTACACCATTATACCCATCCTTGTATGGTGATGGTGGAAAATAGATTACACCACGGCGTGGAGACGGTATTCCGTACGTACGCACGCGCGGTGATTTCATTTTTCCGTAGGATGGATAGAAGGTGAATTTGGGTTGTTTCATATTTATAATAACATATCAGTATGTAAGTAATACTGATGTTATTACTTTATCCTGAAACAACTAAAGAAGAAGAAGTTGAAGAAGAAAGAAATTGAAAAGATCGGTAATGGATATTACCTCTTCTTTGGAACGCCTCTTTGAATCCTCCACTTAGGGAACTAAGATTGGTCTTTGAAGAAGACCAGGACCTCTAAGATTATTCTAGGGAAGTGGAGAGGAGAAAATTTCAGGGTTTTCCGAGCTTGAGTGCTCAAATTGGTGTGAGTAGGAGGGGGAAGAGGTGCCCTTTTATAAGGGAGGAGAGGGGCACCTTAGGAATATCTCAAAATATTATTTTATATTAAAGTCAAAATCGGTTTATAATGGTTCCAAAGGGTCTTATTTCGAAGCTAAAGTGGGGATGGGTCTAAATACTATCAGCCAATAGTATTTATACAAGTTTAGGGTATTATGTTAACCTTATCAATTAGATTTAACTCTAAGTTAAATAATTTAACATTTACCGTGTCTTTTTGTTTTCTTTCACTATATGGTTAATACACTTACTATAACATGCCAAACGAACCCCAAATTGTTTATTATTAATATATATATATCCTTATCTAAGTCATTTAGCCAAACCTTAGATTTTTAGGAATAAAATAAAAATTATTAATATAATATTTTATTTAAAAACTATTTTGTGTCAATTTTGACACTATTTGACATATGATTTTTTTGAAAGTCATAACAGAATTATATGTTCGAAACAAGTTGATTAAATAAACACTAATATATCATAGTAACCTAGAAAATTAGTGTAATTCATAAAAAGTCTCAAATTACATTTATTTTGGTGTTTATAACATCAATTATTTCAATATTTCATTAATAAGATAATTACTGCATCATCATTGTGTCATAAATAAATTAAATTATTTAATGTCTAAAAATTACAAATAAAATACGATTATTAAGGAAATATTTTTATCTTTCTAATTAATATTTATAGTCGAATTTATATTATGTATAACCCCATATTAAAAATGATTTACTTATTAAACATTGATTTTAACTATTTTAACCCTTCTTTAAATAAATTAATAATAAATGTCCTAATCTAACCCAAGTGGGCCTAAATGGTCATATTTTTTTCCTAAGTTTGTTTTTGGTCGAATAAAACTTATCCAATAGAATTAGGACATGTTTTAGGGTAATAGTAATATCATATTTACCCTTAGTTACCCTATTTACTATTAACCGTGGTAAAAAAAATAAAAAGTTACTATTCACCAAAAAATTATTTTTATCTCATTGAACCACATTTTACTTACTGATATCAACCGTGTCTGTTGGATTTTCGAAATTCCATTCACAGAAGTGGTAAAATTAAGTTTTATGCAAAATTCAGTTTTTAACCTACCACTTAGTGGTTTCACAAATTTCACCCTAAGCTAATTTAGGTATTCCGAATCCAAAAATGAAGTCCATTTTGAAAAATAAAATTTATAAAATTTCAAAAAGTGGTTATTACTATTCATAACGGCTAGTTTTAATAATACTTTAATAGCATATCATTGTTTAGTGAAACTCGGTATTGCGTACGACTCAAGCTATCGAGGAAGGTCGTGATTGCGTGTAAAGTAAGCCAAGCAAGTGTGTAGTGAAAGATTCCTTTGATGATATATAAAAACAAAATATTACTCATAAAAATCTCGGGTGTTATAGTAACTATGGTATCGTTACATAGCCCCTTATAACTCCTGCATAGGACTTATCTGTAAGGTGTGCTATGGTGATAGAATCTTGGGCGGCTCAGACGACATTTCCCGAGTGGTGATTTCTATCAACTTGTACTTATCCTTTAGGTGATTTCGTTCATGTTTCACATGTTGATGTTCAGCTTGGTCTTGGTCAAGAGCGAAGCCCAGTGAAGCCACGTCCTTCCCAAGCTTGGACAGATGGGATTCGTATGGCCTGAATTTGCTAGATGAGGCCATCCACTCTTCTTTCTGTATTAATTAACCAATATCACTAGTATTTACAAACAATAATCATAACATTAAGAGTTTAGATTCCAACTGTCATATTGACCAATGATCATATAACAGTCGAAACCCAATAGTATCATTTTAATTATACTCACTTTATTAAATTAAGGATATTGTTTTGTGGAGTATAAAATAAAATAACAAAAAAAGTAGGAACCTATATTTATTCAAAATATCGTGTCATTACAAGTAAGAAGTAAACCGTTCTCCCATCATGTAGTGCTGCCACATATTCAGCACAAAGACCACTACATCTAACTCCAGTTCATCGGTAGGGTAGTTCTGCTCATGTTTTTTTAACTGTCGCGACCCGTAGGTGATCTCTACTCACTCCAGCTTCAGGAAACAACCTAGTCCAGTCCCTGATGTGTCTCTATAGACTACATACCCAACACTCTCTTCCAGTAGCCTCAAGATGGTCCCACTATTCAATCTCTTCCTCACCTTCTTGAAACTCTGCCGACACTTCTCTTTCCACAAGAAAGGTCACCCCTTCATTGTTAAAACTGAAAAAGGTGATGCTACCCTGGAGAAGCCATGTAATAATCTCTGGTAGTTCCCAGCCAATCCCTGAAAACTATGCACCTCAGTGACACTCTTGGGTGGCTCAAATGAAAGTATTTCTTGTATCATTTTTGAATCTATTTCAACACTAACATATAAGATAGCGTGCCCTATGATGTGAACTATCTATATCTAGAACTATTACATAGAGAGATAAACATAAATTTTGTGCTCTTAGAGTGTATAATGAACTATCTATAGGTCAGTGGCATGCTCCTGCTCCTGTACAGAGTATACCAAGATGTCATCGATGAATACCACAACAAAGAAATCGAGGTATAGATTAAAGATCTTATTTATGAGCTCCATGAACACTGAAGGAGAGTTGTTCATGCCGAACGAAATCATGAAGAACTTTTAATGGTCATATCAACAATTGAAGGTTGTATTTGGTACATCCTCATCCCGTACACTATGCTGATGATAGCTTGATTTGAGGTATATCATCGAATACCATCAAGATCTATTCAGCTAGTCGAAGAGAACATTTATCCTCAAGAGTGGATACTTGTTCTTCATGGTCAGCTGGTTTAGGCATCGATAGTCTATGAAAATCTTAATGCTCCAATCCACCTTTTTGGAAAACATGATTAGGGATGCCCATGGAGAAACACTAGGCCTTATGAACCCCTTTTCTGGCAAGTCCTCCAGCTGTACCCACAACTCCTAAAGCTCCATGAGAGCTATCTGTTATGCTGGTGTAGATATCAGTGTCGTGTCGGGGTAGATGTCAATGTGAAATTCTACCTATCTATATAGAGGATGTCCTGGAACATCATCAGGAAATACATAAACATACTGTTCCAACACTACAGGATTACTTGGACTCCTCACATCAACTGCTCTGAAGGTGAGGCTTGCCAACTGATGATTAATCGGTTGCACCCTCCTCCAAGATATTCCATCCTGTGTTCCAATGGTTTCCTCCTCCCCAGTGAAGGTAAAACTGATCCCATCCTTGTGAAAACACCACACATTTTGTATAATACAGTCTATCAGAGCATGGATAGTGGATAGCCAATCCATACCCTAGATGATGTTTTAAGGCCTCGACGCTGCTACTAAGAGACCCTAACCGAAACTCTCGCCTACTTGAGTAAGATCACACTATCGACACTAGTTTTTAATCATATAATCATTCCCCATAGAAGTATCTAATTGCATGTATCGAGCCAAAGGCTCCATCTGAATCTCTAAGCTCTGAACCAGTGTCGTGGAAATGAAATAGTTTCTGGCACACGTGTCTATAAGTACTATAGCTAGGGTTGAATAGACCTAGATCATATCTCAAATCATCACTGGAGTTCCATGGTCATCATCCTCACCTACCTAAAGTTGTTCTCACCCTTGTCCACCTACTCCCTGTGGTCGGGGTCGACCTCCTGGTGGTGGTGGCAGAAGAACCTATAATCATCACCCACTGCCAGATGCACAATCAACTCATTTGCCTCGTATGCTGGCCTATGAACCTCCTCTCTCAGATATCTTCCTCTTTCATGGCAGTCCCTTGACCATTTGTTGATCATCGATATAATGGGTCGAGTTGTCACAAACCATGTGGCCCTACCCTCTGCACGTGAAGCACATTTTCCCGCCCAGATGACCTTCTCTACCTCGTGAGCTCCAAATCTCTGAACCTGCATCCCGGGGTCGTCCATCAGTGGGTATATCCCACATGGACCTCTACGCCATATTTATATTGCCTCCTCCATATGACTTGGCTACCTGTTATCTAGTGGTGGATCTCACAGTTGGTGCTAACTCTGATATGATGCTCTCTAACAATAGTGCTCACTCCAACACTCCAGCATGAATCTGGATATTCAATAATATCATCGACTCTATGATCTCTCAATGGAGACCCTTATCAATGGTTTGGGTCTTGAAGAATGGGGATCATACCATATCAGTGGGGTATCACAAGAGTTCAGTGAATCTCTCCAAGTACTAGGCCACTAATAAGATTCCCTGATGTAAGTGCAACTGGTCCTAGATATACACTGTGTGTAGTGTCATTGGAACAAACTCTGCCCTGTAGAGGCTCTCAATGTCCGTCCTTGTGATGGTCACCTTGTCATGTGACAAGAGCTTCAGGCACAACAATCTCCCTATTGTTCCCTAGAAACGGCTAGAGACTAGACAACCATCACCTCTGCTGGTGTCTTAACCAATTGAAAAACTGTATTCATAGCCTCCAACCAGTCCTCAACTGCTAGGGGATCTGTCTCACCTCGAATACTTGGAGGCCTCTATCTTTGTAACTCATGCAATGCACTTAGTCTGCATGCATGGTATGCTGGTGGGGATGGGGGTATATACTTCCCAATGGGTGGTGGTTCTGCTGGTGCACCACACTAAGGTGATACCATTGTAAGAGGGCCCTAATCCAAATCCTCATCGGTCGGTGGTTCGTTATCATGTACTCTCTTTGGAATCCTAGTTGGCTATCTATGGGTGGTATCCTGAAATGAAATGGGTGTTCCATTTTCAATAAGTTATACCTGGTGAGCTGACTCAAAAGTGATATAATTAAAAACATTTCCAAAAAAATGCAATCAGTGTTTTTGTGCACCACATCAGAAATCAGAATTCATGGTCCTAGTTTATGGATACGCCGGCCGATGCAACTACACTAGACTCCCCAAACTGAAAACCATACTCAAAACACTTACCAATATTCCTCCATTCAAATGATGAGAGTCTTTGTTCTTCAGTATAACTGAATCCCTTGATACCACTTTGTGATGACCAATCCCTCGGGGTCTGTTTCATGACTACCCCAAGCCCGCCTTCCATAGGGAAAGGGTTGGATACTAGAACAAGAAACGAATATCCCTAAAATAGTAAGTTGTTTCCTTTAAACCCATACAAACACACTATCCATGAACATGATAGGATACATCCATGACATAAAAATGCAGTACTAAAGTGCTGAACTGAAAGTAAAATAAGGGGCCAGAATACAAGTCCTACTGAACGGTACAACTACAATGGAAAAATAGAAAACAACTCCAAGAATTGTCCACCGAGTATCCTACTTGATGGGTTGGAACAACTAGTGTCCACTACTCTCCACATTAGCCAGTCTTCTTTGTGTACCTCCGGGTCCTGGCTCCCTCAAATATCATCCAAGATGGATGCTGCCTACACAAGCCACAACAAGGTGCAGGCGAAGCTCGTGTAGAGGTGAGTATAACAATACTTATATTGGACCCCGAGAAGCATGCAGGTCTCTCAGAAATCCAAAAAAGTAAAACCAAAATGCATGATCTCAATCACAAAGAAAAAAAGAAAAATACATAGCTCAAACCAGGTATAAGTATAGCACAAAAGTACATATGATTAGTCGAGAAGCTATATTATCTTATTTTGTTGAGAGACACTACTACTAATCATATGTAGTCTGAATCAAATAGGATTGATAGGTACTAACCCCCACTAACTTACATAGGATCTGACCCACCCAGGATCAATAGGTAATAACCCCCACTAACCCACATAGGATCTGACCCACATAGCATCGATATGTAATAACCCACAAAGGATTGATAAGATCTAACCCATACAGGATCGATAGGTGCTGACCCACATAGGATTGCTCGATACTATCCACCGTATAATCTGTCTCGAACCTCCGCCTCACTACCAGCCACCGGATTCACGCTCATAGTACGCTTGATTCTCGAGGAACCGCTCCTTAATCCATCGATCACATTTAAAACATCATTAATTTCCATGAAGAGGTAACCTGATGATCTTTCATGTCATAAGGGTACCAACACAACTGACGGTGCATCAACTGGATGCCCGGTCTGTAAGTTTAAGGCATTTTAGTGTTGAGGGACTGATTGGATTCAAAGTCGATCCAACCAGTCTATACTCCAACATTCTACAAAACTGTTATGGAATATCTCAAATGTACAGTCTCTCAATAAGGATCCAATCACCACAGACGGCTCATCAAACAGATGTCTAGTACGCCAGATACGATCACTTATGCGTATTCAGGCCCGTGAGGGTTCCAGGTCCAGTCCAACCTAGCCCGACCCTATTCGGGGTGATCCGTTCCGGTCTGGGTCTGATCGGGCCCAGCCCAGCCCAGCTCGGCTTGGTCGTGGTGGTGCATCCCATCAGCTAGTGCGACTCGTGGTGTCGCTCTATCCACTGCTCCCGAACGGCTTAGAGGAGCCATTCGGCTCTATCAAGGGTGGAACCAGGTGGGGCCACCTTGTCACCTACGGGACACATAGGGAGAAGGACTTATCCATTCCAAATTTTGTGGCTTTAAATATGAATCATTTCAACATTGCGCACGACAGCGTGCCACATCTGCCTCAACGGTCGGCCGAGGGCTGGTCGCCTCCTTTGCTCGTCGCCACTAGCTGATCTTCCATGGGGCTCTAGCCATGCTTCAGAGCATCATTTCCACTCCCATATGTGCCAATGGTCCTTCTGGATTTTCACCATCACATCATGACCCTCTGTATTTTGTTTCCACAAAATTTGAAAAACTTTCCCCGAAAACGCAATGATTAACAAAGAGGCAGAGAGTCCAGGCCTTTTTTCCTTTGGCTAGTCCCCTCCACGTTAACATGATAATAGGAAGAAGAATAATTTAATCAACATTAATATACTATAATACTTATTAGATTCATCACTTTATTCAATAATGATGGAAGAACAATTCTGATGAACATAAACAAAACCCCTACATTGAGATTTGTTGGAGGTGTCGTGCTTGCAGCGGGAGGAGTGTCCATGTGGGATGGAGTCGTCAGCATTAATTGATCCCGGATCACTGCCACCTGTGCTTCCATCCTCGGTCAGCAGATGTTTCTGCCGAACTTTTCTAGAGTTTCTCGTCTTGATTAAGCCATGTCAGAACCCCACCCCGAGATCCATTGAAATAGGAGGGGGATATGTGAGTAACACATAGAGAAATTAATGAGGTTCATTAAATTAATTAAGGAACACCTTTTAATTCACAATGGTGGAGTTATGATATTGATGATTCAAGCAATTAATTGTCTTGACAATTCACTGTCCCCCACCACCACCGCTCATCTACTGGAGAAAAAGAAAAAAAACACCTTGTTAAGTTATTTTATTATTTTTCTGTAAAGTCAAAAAAGTAAATTTTTTCCCGACACACTATAGTTGATGTAAATCATCCCTTTAGAGAATCATGGTGATACAGATTCAATGATGCCCTCATATTTTTAATCTGATCACTGGTTCAGAGGATATAAAATTTCATCTGTGCATTTACAAAAGGTTTAATAAAAAAAGTTCCGAAAATCATTTCTGGCACACCGAGTCTCAGAATCACATGTCATCAATTTTCACCGACTCTTAATAATCCCAAACATTTTAAAAAAATTACAAGGAATTTCTGGGTCTTTAAAATTTGTTACCAAAATAAATTATTAAGTAATTAAGTAACATTTTAATAGATAAAAAATTTCCAATAAAATAGATACATAACATAACTTTATTCTATGACATATCTAGTGAAATTTGTGGGTAAAAATGTTTTCTATGAATTCATTAATATATCTCAACACATGAAAAAATTAATTTATTAATTAATGTATTATAAAAACCTGCATTGTCATTATTTATTTCATAAAAAATACTGCAATGAAATCAAAAATAAAACCAAATTGTGGATTTAGATGATCAATAATATAAAATACATATATTTCATAAGATTCCAAAATATATGGTTTTTGATTATGAATCTTATAATTATTTCAATGAACCTAATTTTTTTTATTGTCTACATTCATGTAAGGTCCTAGAATTAATCATTTCCAAATTTGGAGTTAATTCCTGAAATTAGATTGAGAAACTTTTCAGGATTAGTGTTTTAGAGAATTAGGATGTAACTATTATATTACATCTCAAAAATTGCAATGCAGACACATCTACTATATAAATTTTTTTCAAAATAATTAAACTCATTAAATAAAACAAGAGTTATTTTCATGATATAATTATTTTTTAATTATTTCATTCTATTACATGTCCTTATACCCTATGAAAAACCTTTCAAAAACAAGGGATAAGCATAAAATTCCCAGTAAAGGATATAAAATAAGGGATGAAAACATCAGTCCCTCATAACATTTAAATTAAGGAATCATACTATTCAATCATAAAGCATAGATCATTAACATACATCAAGAAATCATATGATTAACGAATAACACACTGAAATCATAAATCGTAATGGTAAATTGTGGAATCTATAACATACATACATTTTAGCTTTCACAGCAATATAGGGAGTTACATTTTGAGTAACCATTATAGTGTATTCCCTAAATCTCATAGGAGAAACATTAATGTTTCCCTTAGTCATGTTAACTAATGCATTGGAGAGCTATCTCAGGATCACTCACCCTAGGTTTATCACATAACCATCCATATACATAGACAATTCCCAATAACCATAACATAATCATAACATATAACATAAGGATAATGAAAAGATAAAATTTCCACATTTTAATCAAAGTATATCATTTCAATATATTGACATAATCAATCCATTATCAAAACCATTTTCAATACCAAATTACATAAAAACAGTATATGGTATTTAATTTGATTTTAAAAAAACTCAATGTCATACAGAGGAATAAAATTACCAAATAATTATTGTGGTGGTAGAAATGTTTTTGTCACCAAATATATTAAAATAAACATTTCTTTTGTCATTTAGTAAAATGCTTCGTAGAAAAATATTCCTTTTGAAAACCATTTAAAACATTTCATAAAAAAATATTTTAATAAAAGTATCCCGTAACACTTTGAAACTATTATAGGAATTAACATTTTAAAATGATAATTTCCATATAAATAACTACTTAAAAACTTTTTAAAAACAGGGACATTAATGAGAAATATTTATACAATTATAGCATTAATATATTTAAAACAATGTTTTAGTTAAAGTGTCTGTTACCACTTGAGAAAATACATGAATAAAAATAATTAAAGAATAACATTAAACATAAAATATATTATGAGAATAAGGAGATTCGTGATATAATATGTCAAAGGTCAGTATAGACACTATATAAGATAATAATGGTGCACAATATCAAGATATTCCTCAATTAAAGGATATTAAGACGTATTCATTTATGAAACATCACCAACCAAATAGCGTCACATTAAAATTCAGAAAATGAGTTGATGGGAGAGAAACGAGTCTCTCATAAAGTGAACATAAATTGTACAAAAATAAGGTTATAGAAGAACATATCCCAACCTATGAAAATAGTTATTAAAATACATGATATAAAAGATGTCTTTGACTAAACGAGGAGGGTAAAATGATCCATTACAAAGATCGTATCATTACATTAATGATAAACCAATGAAATAATTATGTGTGAAAAATATAAATACACCCAATATAATTATATATTAATTATAAAACCATCAGAGTTCATTCACACATATTCCTATCATGACATAATCAAGAAGTAGAAGATTAACCCAAAGAATGGAAATTGGGTTAAGAAGTTCACTTACCTTGTGTTCAACTTGTCTTGATCAATATTTATCTCCATGAATAATAAACCTAAGTTACTTATACTTTATAAAAAACCTTTTTCATATTTATTATTCATTTTATATTACTTATTTAATTGCTATAACAATCTTGTAAGTAATCAAGATTATATCAGTCTTTTTGTCGGTGATTGGTACTTGAATCAAAATGACCATGTTATAATTAAAAATTGTCCAGGTGGCCAAAATTCCATTGTCACTAGAATTATATTAATGATTTAGATATAATATATATCATATATATCCAGTATATAGGTATTTTAAATATTCCATATCATTTGGATATATGAAAATGAAATGCACCGTTCAAGGAGAGGTTAGTCATACATACACTTGAACGCTACATTGATTTCTTTTTTTCACTTTTAAAGGAATGAAAAAAATGATTCATGGGTTTGTTATAATTAAATTTTAATATCATATTCTATATATGTTACATAATTTCACTGATTCCATATTTTTTACATTCCATGTACGACATTAATGAGTCTTATCACTTTGTTAGGGTGGTAGTCCGCACTTCCTCAAATGAAATTATCTTATTTACCCATTATGGAAACCATAATGGTATGCTAAAAATGAAAAATAAAGAAACATAGAGACACTATAAATATAATATATATCACAAATAAATATATTTCCATCATAGTGTCCACCATGATAGGTTGTACAGAAAAATTGAACAGTCATCATTTTGTGAGGTAGTAGTTCGCCGTCCATAGAAACAGTAAGTTCTAAATCCATTATATGCAGGTGTGGGTAGGTGTAGTTTGAGTAATTCTTATAAAAACATCCTTTTGTGTTGAGGATACTGGTTTTTTCATGTAATAAATGAATAATAATAGAATATGGAGTGAAGAAGTAAAATAAAAGAAGAGAACTTTAGAGAAGGGGTTACCTCTAAATCGGGTAACGCCCTTTGGTTTGAACCAAATGGCTTTCTTGAAGTGACATATTCCTAAGTTATGTCATATAAGAGGAATAGAGGGATTTTGTGAGATTATTTTGTAAGAGTTTTTGACGATCCATGGGGCTTTATAGGAGTGATTAAATGGGTTGGGGTGAAGCATTTTTATTAGAGGGGGAGGTACTATTTAGAAGTGTCTAGAAATATTATTTTATTATAGTTTCATTTTCTATTTCTATAAGCTCCAAATATATTTATGTCAAAGTTAAGATGATGATAGATCTAAATCCTCTCATCCAATAGTTTTTAGACAAATTTAGGTCATAAATTTAACATTATTTTTTAGCTTTAACCATTAGTTAACTAATTTAACTTTTACCATGTCCTCTTTTATATTAACGATATAAGATTAATATATTTACAATAAAATTACATGAGACCAAAAAATGGACCAATAATTACTTTTATAATATAATATATTTCATTTTGATGAATATTTTATTTTTTGGATTATTTTATCATTTAACAAAATAGTATTTATTTTAAAAACTCATTTATGTCAATTTTGAAACTTTTCATATCAAGACTTTTAAAAAATCAATAAAAACTATATTATTTCTAAAAACCTAAATTAATTAAAATATAAAAGTTTATACTCATCCATAAAATTCGTGGATGGAAAAAAAGTTCAAAAATTAATTTATTTTAATATTTATAATCTCATTTATTTAAATCATTCATTAAAAATGTAATCACTACACCATTATTGTGTCATACATAAATTTATATTTTTAATGTCTAAAAATGATAAATAAAATACCCTAATTTAGGAAAAAATATTATATTTATATTTACTATTTATAGTTGAGAATATCACTTACATAACCCCATATATAAATTGTGTTACTAAAAGATATATGTTTATGTTACATTTTCCGTTACTTTAAATTAAATTTTATAAAATGACCTTTTCCCTTTCAAGTGTCTCCATGGGGTCCGAAAATCAAAACATGGATTCCCAGGGTCGGTCTTATATCAGTAAATACGGTATGGAACAGTTTTTGTGTAATTTAATATTATTATAATATTTTTTTATTATAGTTATTTACCAAATTTACACCATAACCATATAAATTAAATATTTACAGAAGTTAATATTCACAATTTCTAAAAAGAAAAAGATATATATTTACACAATTGGGACTGCCTGATTTCAAATATAGAATCAAATTTTCATAATTCAAAACACAAATTTTACAGAAATTAATTTAAAATTAATTCTCGTTGTCAAAACAAAAAGCATGTTATTATGAGGTAAAAACAACCAAAAGATCGACATGTGTTGTTGTCCTATTTAAGAATTAAATTACATCCAATGACCAAAATAGCATTAAATAGGAAAACTATAATGCAATTAAACATTAAAACCAATTAAATGAAAATTCTAACTATATAAATAAATTATATTAAAAGGTAGTCTTGAATTAAAATGTTGTATGTTTCATTATTCATTAAAAATTAACATTATCTGAAAAATTCCAAAATTTCATAAAATGTAAATATTGATGTTAAAATTATAAAGAAGAAGTTTATTTTCTAAAATAAATCATATTCAGGTGTCAAAATTAGATTTAATAAGCGTTCTCCATCAAAAGGTGGTAAAACTGTATTTTTAGAAAAATACTTCTTTTATCCAAAAAGAATGAATTTATTATTATATCACATCTAGAAAACATATAAGATAAATTTAAAACATTACATTGAAAATATATAAGAAATTTTTAAGTAAATAAAAATCCCTAAAGAGTTATATGAAAAAACAATTATTCTCGTTTAAAAAGGTTTTCATAAAAACAAATCCATTATACTCAATTGGATTTTTTATTTCGATTTATAATAAATTTAGAAATCAAAGAATCATCAATTAATCACATGTAAACCTTATTTCAAAAATTAGCTGATACTATTCATTACATCCATTTCAATGACTAGGCATTAACTAACATTTAAAATAATAATAATAATAATTTATTTATTTTTTAAGTAGAACTCAATGTTCTGTAAAATGTATGATTTTGGAGAAGCTAGTTGTTGTGTGTTGAATATTCAATCAGAAAAACCATCCCCTTTAACATAAAATTAACATCTTTGCACTAAACTATATTTTTTATTAAAGACACAAGCCATAGAAAACAAGGCTGTTGCAGGGGAAAAATAACATACTAAGGTGGTCTAAAATAGTGGAGACCCGAATGTCCCCCCTAATCAGCACCAACACTTCCAAATCAATAGAAGAAATACTATGAAAAAACACAACATTTTTACCTCAATCTACCACCTTCAGGGAAGCGAAATAATCCTCTACTCTATTACCCTCTCTCCAAATATGACACAGCCGCAAACCATTGTTGCCAATCCATCTCCTTCATTTACTTATAATATAATCAATTCACAAGGGAAAAGATATCATTCCATTAACTTAGTCATGAATGATCTTTGAATCAGAATCAATATGATAAAGAGATATATTTTTCTAAGAACACAATCTAATCCCTGTAAGACTAGCCTCGGCCCTAGCTTGGATGGAACTACCACTCCCATAGAAAGCAGAATCGGCAAGAAAAATACATCCGCTCCCATCACGAACAACACCACCCCCAGACGAGACCATCAATACAAGATCCATCAAAGTTCAACTTCAAACCTATAATAGGAGGGAACCATATAACCCAATTACCTTTCCTCATGTGAGCTGGATGATCCATAATAGGACAACACACCTTCACCTTCTTCAAGGAGGGAGCATCTTCGGAAACTTTTTAAAAAACAGACCAGATCTAGCAGCAGGAGTCTAGTTCTGGAAATCACCAAACCTTTATGGGTTTGAAAACCCTCAAACCGGGCTTTATTCCTATCTTTCCAAATCCAGCAACACCCCACACTAAGAATCACAGATCTGGTCATTCCATTAGAGCTAGAACCATTCATACCATGAAACCATCTATCCAAAAAAGAAGAACCATGAGAAACAGATCCATAAATATTTGTGAATTAACCAAAGAAACTCCACACATCCAATCCCCAATCACTCTCAAAAAATAGTTGGTTGGAATTTTCCACCCTACTATAACTGCAGTAGTGACATTTGGAGGCCACATCGATGCCCCTCCTTTTCAAATTCTCATCATTTGGAACAACCTAATTTCTTATTCTCCACACAAGAAAATTAAACATAGTTGGGATGCTATCACAACAAAGAATCTCATTCCAGTAATCATTTGGAGCCCGGATGGAAGAGATCTCTCGAAACTCGTTAGTTGAAAAAATACCAGTCCTTGAGCAGTGAAAACACATTTGTCTGGATCCCTATTCAGCTCAATACGGTCAAAAAACATCCTTGGATCGTTATCAATAACTGTATTAATAAAAGATGGGTAACAACTGGATACATTAAACAAGATCATAGGAACCAGAAAACTAGGAAATCCAACAATCGACCAAGACCAGTTGTGACTCCAGAAATAAATATCACCCTTCCCAATAATCCAGCATGAATGAAGGTGAATAATAGGAAGAAAAATCGGGATTAAATCCCAAAAAATAGAAACCCACCTGTTGTCCCCCAAGAATTCCACTCCTTGTGAGGCCCCGATTTTACCCCAAGGAGTGCAGCCTTCCACAACTTACCAGGCAAGCTTCATGTGTAAGCAGTGAAGAAAATCCTGAAGGCTTCTGATATTAGTACCACCTTCCCAAACCGGTCTGGCCACTTTCTCCCAAGAAGCCCAATGACACATCCCCTCAAAGATAGCATCCCAAATAAAATCAGCTAGAACCTTGTCAATATCTTTAACAACCCCCCTAGGCACATTGCATGCTGAGAGAACATGAACTGGTGTCACCAAAAAACATTATTAATTAAGGAAATCATCCCACCAGAGGATAAAAATGATTATTCCAATCAATAACACAGTTTAGGATTTTATTAATAATACCATCATAGTCTCTAATGCAGAAGCGACCAAGAGATATTGGGGAACAAAGATAGATCATAGGAAAGGAACCTTTCTGCATCATCAACAATCTGTGAATAGAGCAGTCCTGAATGTCACCACATTTATCAGAAAGAAAATAACTAAACTTCTCCTTGTTCACCATTTTCCCACTCTAATTACAATATTCATCCAACACATTAATCAAATTCTCCACCGACCTAACACTCATTAATGAAAAGTAGTGATTCATCCACAAATATCAAATGAGAAATAGAATATCATATCATTCATCTCTGATATGGCAGAATATCACCCCTAGATACCTTCTTATTATTGAGACAACTAAGGGTATCCTTCATTAAAATAAAGAGGGTCGGAGAGATAGGATCCCCTTTTCTGAGACCACGAGCCGTCTTAAAAGTGTGTTGGAAGAATTATTCCTGATGAATGAGTGTGTTGATAGAGAGAGGGCTAGAGTTAAATGGATTCAGGAGGGAGGTAAAAAATTTACCTTTTTCCATTAAAGTATTAAGGAAAAAAGAGGTGGGTCTGTCTGAGCATTCTTCTGGAAGATGGTTCTTGTTCAGGGGATAGGGATGTTGTTTTCTCCTTGGTTGTGTCTTTCTTCAAAAATCTTCTTGCTGGCCCTAATTTTTCAATGGGTGACGGTTATCCTAATGGTAATGTAGAGTTGTTTGAGGTGATTCCTCACACAGTTTCTGGTCTGGAAAATGATCTACTGGATGTCATTCCTGATGAAGATGAGATTTGTATTGCTATGTTGAACCTCTACCCGGAGAGTGCTCCAGGTCCTGATGGGTTCCCTGGGGCGTTTTACAGAGGGGCTTGGGAGGTGATCAAAGCTGGTCTGACTTTTGTTATGCAGGATTTCATTTAGGGGGGCCCTATTCCTAGGGTGGATGGTGATACTACGTTGGTTATGATTCCTAAGGTTAATAATCCTTCTTCCATCTGTGATTTCAGACCAGTAAGTATATGAAATTTTTTCTACAAAATACTTTCTAGTATCTTTAACTTGCACCTGGCTAGAAGTGTTTCCTATTGTGTCTCTCTTAATAAGAATGGTTTTGTTAGAGGTCGATTGATTCAGGTTATAGTCATGTTGGCTCAGGAGAAGATCCATGATATTAATCTCAAATGTCATGGGTCTAATATGGATTTAAATCTGGATATGAATAGATCTTATAACAAGATGGAATGGCGGTTCAACATAAGAGTTCTGAGAAGTATGGGATTTTCTTTGTGTGTTGTTGATCTAAAATTAACATCTTATTCATAAGTATTAATAGAAATCAAAAATTCTTATTCTATAAATAACTGGGTCCTTAAATCATTCCCTCTTTGGAAAATTTCATCCTCAAAATTTCAACATTGGACTAAAAAACGTAATTGAAAATACCACATCAAAAAAAGAGTTAATAAAACTATCACTTCAAAAGAAATAAATAGAAGTAAGAAAGGTCACCAAAGATAACCCATACTAAGATTCCATATAGGAAAACGTGGATATGGATGAAAAACTAACTCTCATATACTAAAAGAGAGTGATAGTGAACTTGATCACAGAAGTTTAACCACCACAATACCATAAATTTTTTGTTGTGTAAAATTATTCTGATAAAAGAAAGTGTATAAAATTTTTCTTGAAGATTCTTTTAATATATTTGAATATTTTTATTACTAAATATAATAACATCATAAGGTAACATAATTACATGTAATGTAGAGTGTCATACTTTAATAAAATTCTACAAAAAACTCATCTTTTCTCCAAATTATGAGTATTCAAGATGCCTTGGTCACACTTGAAGTTCTAGAATAAACTTATAAAGAATCAAATAATCCAAAAAGATAAACAATATATTTCCCTTATCTTTAGACATTAACCAAAACCAAAATGTTTAGTACAAGATCAGATATCCCCATAATGGAAAATCCCTTATAAAAAGAAATACTAATCTTAATCTCAAAAATTCAACAAATAGTACACAAGGTTCGACAATGATAATTTAATACAAAATTGTCCTTAAAACACTTCAATATAATCCAAACAATGATTAAATCCCAATACTCAGAAGAGTTTATTCACAATGTCCTCCACATTAAATCATAACATTTATCTTCAAATAACATCGTCTACTCACAAAATCTCATACTAAAGTGTAATTAACTTAATCACATATTCTCTAGGATAGGTTAATCATTCCAATAAATAACCCAAAATTTTTATATGTCATCAACAAAATATAGATTCCTAAAAAATTATATTCCACCATTACTCCTCAATTTAAATCCTATAGTATTATATTTTCCTTAGGAATAGAGTGTTCACAAAAGAGAAACTTCTTCCAAAATAACCATTATCACATAATCACAAAATCATTTTCCTATACTAAGGATATCCATATGATAAAACATAATTTCCCAAAAATAATATAATTATTTATCCATAAAAACATTTAACTAAAAAGAATAAGTCATACTAACTAGGGACATCACGTAGTCTAGTGGTAGGACATAAATCCCAATCGCACTTTGGTTGTGGGTTTGATTCCCACAGCTTTGTTCAATTTGATGTGTTGTCAAACGGTCTGTGTACTATCCATTTTAAAAAACTATATAAAAATTTATAACATTCCAAAACAAATTGATAAATTCTCCAAAAATAACCGTTACATATTTTAACCACAAATGTTATCTCATACCTTGCATTTTCATCCCAAAAATTAATGACAAGTAATTGCCTCAAATTCAAGGATCGTATAAACTCATATGGTACATTATAACCATATCCACAAAATAAAAGGTAATTCTTCTCAAATAACATTGTCACATATCAAATTTCAGGGTGACACATACTAGAAAAAGTCTCCCAAAGTAATCCTATCATTAAAAAATTCTTAATACATTGAAGCATTTCATCATCCTAAAATATACCAAAACTATTGAATCCCTTATATATAGACTTATTACCAATTAAAAATTCTTTATTAACCATTATTTTCCAACTTATTCTTTAATAATTATTTCCTACAAAAAAATCATGAATCATATCCTAATATTCAATAATGTCAAACCATCGACTAAGAAATAATCCATACCTTTCATTGGTCAATGTCAGTTTCCTCATCCTTAATTCAAATGTAATTAGGTACTAGTAAACATATATTCCCATAGTCCAACTGATATCATTCCCAAACCTGTTTAGTGGGGAATCTAATTATATAATGACCATGAAATCCATATTTAAAACATTAAATTGAAGCTTAAGAGATAACATATTTACCTTTATTGGAGACAACTAGATGCTTACTTTTTTCTAGGGCATGTTCTCGATTTATGACCTTCATTACCACATATATTGCATCTTCCTGTCCGTTTGAAGAATTTTTCAACGTGTTTATTTCAACATCCGAGACACATAGGTTTTTTAATACACTTAACTTTATGGTTATTTCCTGAACATCTGATGGGATTTGTTTCTCGCATATATGATGCCTTATAAAATTCACCATGGTTCAGGTGTTCAATCATGACTTCAGATATTTGGTTAATAATAACCACAACAGTTCTCATTATAGCTCCCATTTTATTCAGCTTCTCATTCAAAAAACCACCACAGTTTCCTTCACATCTATTTTAAATTGGTTCCATCCAGATCCATCCATTTACTCTAAAACCAAAATGGTCAGTGTGATTATATCAGTAAAATCATCATATAATATCTTATTTGGAGGATAAAAACTAAGATATACTTATTTATGCTATCTTAAACTCATTAAATTTATGTAAAATAACTATAACTCATTGTAATATTGTAACTATTATGGTTACATCCCTTATTCTTAAATAACACCCTATCCTCTAAAGTTATCTAAACCTCCCTCTGATACCAACTTTATGGACACATCCTTAAATGTTATATAATCTTGAGTTAAGTCAAGAAATCACATTGAAGATCTTTTCTGTTTTAGAGTTTTAGATAATTGGGTCATAACTGTTACATTACATCTCAAAAATTACAAAGTAGATACTTCTACTATATCCATATTTTTTCAAAATAATAAAACATCATAAATAAAACAATATTTTTTCTCTTGATATAAATATTCATGAATTATTATTTTTTATTAGCCTTCCTTGTACCCTCTGATAATCAATTCAAAAACATGGAATGAGCATAATATCTCAGAAAGTGAAATGAAATAAGGGAAGAAATCATTAGTTAATGAATACATATAGATAAATAAAAATTACTTTTCAGGTGTAATGAACAGATCTTTAATATACCTTAGGAAATCATTAGATTAATTAATAACACATAGAAATCATAAATTGTAAAGGTAACTTGTGACATACATAACTTATTTAAATTTTAGATTTCACAGCTAAATAGGGAGTTACGTTTGGAATACCCATTATAGTATATTCCATAAATATCTTAGTAGAAACATTAATGATTAACTCTATCACGTTACCCAATGCATTGGAGAGCTATCTCGGGCTCACATGCCCTAGGTTTATCACGGAGCCACCCGTATATGTAAAAAATTCCCAAGAACCATAACAAATTCATAAAACATAATACAATTATAACGAAAATATAACATTTCCACATTACAATCATAATATATCATTTAAATATGTTGACATAATCAATCCATTATCAAAACCATTTTCAATACCAAAATACATAAAAAAGGTATATGGTATTTATTTTCTATTTTAAAAAAATACTATGGCTCATAGAGAAATCGATATATCAAATAATGATCACAGTAGCAGAAATTTCATTTTCACCACATACGTTAAAAAGAAACATTCACTTTTCCATTTAGTAAAATGCTTCATAGAATACTATTCTTTTTAAAACCATTTAAAACATTTAATAAAGATATTTTTGAATAAATGTGTCCCGTATCACTTTGAATCATTTATATGAATTAAAATTTTAAAACGTTAATGTCAATGTAAGAAATCCATAAAAACATTTTGAAAACAATCAAATTAATGAGAAATATTTAAAAAATTATATCATTAAAACATTTAAAACAATGTTTTATTTAATGTGTCTATTACCATTTGAGAAAATACATGAATCAAAATAATTAAATAATAAAATTAAAAAAAAAACCCTATAATATGAGAATGTAAAGATTAATGATATAATATGTCATAGGGATTTATATACACCTTATAAGATAATAAATGTGCATAATACCATGATATGATTTAATTAAAGAATATTGAGATGTATTCCCTTACGAAAATTCAGCAGCCTAACAACATCACATTAAAATTCAGAAAATGAGTTGATGGGAGAGAAAAGTCTCTCTCAACCCATGAATATAAAATTTTTATAAATAAGGATATATAAGAATATATCCCAACATAATAAAATGGAAATTAAAACACATGACGTAAAATAAGTCTTTGACAAAAATAGGAGTGTAAAATGTTCCCTTAATTCTTGTATGTATTATTTTTTTCAAGACTGCTTAACTGATTGGTCCATCAGGGCTTGATTCCTTATAATCATGATAATGTATTAAAATAATACACTGACTCTGGGTAACTTGGGTCGGGGCGTTACATAATGTCTAAAAATAAAATTTTCCTATTTACACAATTTGGACCTCCGAATTCCAAATATGGTATCAATTTTTCAAAATTAAAAACATAGATGTTTAAGAAATTAATTTAAAATTAATTCCTGTTGTCAAAACAAAAATGTGTGTTTTTATGAATTAAAAACTACCAAAAGATTGACATGAGTTTATGTCCAATTTAACAATGAAATTACTTCCAATGAAAAATATTGGATTAAATGGTAAAACTAAAATCCAATTACACATTATAACCAAATAAAATCATAATCTAACTAAATTAATAAATAATATTAAAAGGTAGTTTTGAATTAAAATGCATTATTTTTCACTATTGATTAAAAATGAATTTTGGTATAAAAATTACCGAAAATTCTTACAAAGTAAATTGTGATGTTCCGATTCTAAAGAATAAACTTATTTTATCAAATAAAACATATAAATATATCAAAAAAGTGATTTAAAAAGGGTCCTCCATTAAAAGGTGGTTAAACTACATTTTTATAAAAACACTTGTTTTATCTGAAAAGACTGAATTTATACTTATATAGTATCTAGAAAACATATAATATAAATTTAAAATGCCGCTTTTCAAATATATCATATATTTTTATTTAAATAACAATCAATAAAGAGTGATATAAAAACACTATTATTCTCTTTTCAATAGGTTTTAATAAAAAATGCATCCATTATGTTCTGTTGGTTTTTTTATTTCCAGTTCTAATAAATTTAGTAATCAATCTATCATCATTTAAACTTGTTTAATCCATATTTCAAAATTAAGTGGATAAAATTAGTTCTCTATATTCCAATGTCTTGGTGTTAACTAGAATTTAAAATAATAATAATAATATTGTATTATTTTCCAGTATAGCTCAATGTTGTGGGCAATCTAAGATTTCAGTGAAACATGTTGTTTCATGTTGAGTACACTATTAGAAAAAAATGTCCCACTTAACTTAAAATTAATATCTTATTCATAAGTTTTAATTAAAATAAAAATTATTGTTCTGTATATACCTATCTTGTTACAACGCATGCCTTATCATTTCATTCATTCTAAAAACTTTTATTTCCACAAAAAAAGTTGAGCATATGTGTAGTACAATAATATGACTATTTTATGAAAAACACTATAATATGATATATTTTATTATTATATTTCATAAATAATTTAATGGAATAAAAAACAATGGTATCACATAACTTATATCATCATAATGTATTTCAATTTTTGGCATGAAACTTCCTTTAAGGAATTTATTACTATTGAACCCCAATACTTTACATCCACATGTTATATTATTTTGAGTAAAAGTGAACACATTGTTTTGAAAAGAAAGATCATTTATTAGTAAAATATCAACCTAAAATATATCAATATTTTATATTATATATTAACCTATAATGTTTTCCTAAAAAGTAAACTATCTTACCTTAGATTTCAAGTAGGATGTAAACTTATTTATAAGTATGTTCAATTAACTATGGATAGAAAAATAACGGGGAGTTATATTTTTTATGTTCCTCAAATTACATATCAATTTTTAAATAATAATGTATTTGAAAATAAATGATTAACTATATATGAAATTTGAACCTAAATTTTTCTAATACCCTTTATTTTAGGTACGCCACTAGTTTGTGTATTTCGTTTCTATTTAGAGTACTTGGGTTGGATCACCTGTTGTGTTTGGATGAGAAAGGGGAGTAGAAGATGGAATCGAACTAGAGGAATTGATTTAAAAATTGATTAGTTCTTCGCAGTGTGAATAATTTATGGTCATTTTCTACAAATTATATTTCTGATTTAAAAATAATTCATTTATTTTAAGTGAGGTGCTTTGAATTTCGATGTAAGTAGATATTCAAATGGTTTATAGAGTGGACAAAAAATTTACACCATGAATTCATCCAATTTTATCTATCCCTTTTAATTGAATTTTACTTCTATTTTAATTATTATACTTCTATTTCCCCTCATACTCCAAGCCCTATCTTGTTTATTTTGGTAGATATTCAACTTTTGGAATCTGTTCTTGACTATTCATCAATCATTGGATTATTTAAAAACGTTAAGGGGTATGTTATTCCCTTGAAATCCTGATATGATCATTCCCTCCTGAATAGAACCCATAAAGAATGTTTTTATGATAGTTCTATGGGATACATCATGTTTTGACCAATATTTCGTGAGATTCCTTGGATGAATGTAAGAAAGATCCCAGATCCATGAGACCATGTGATGTTTTGTTTCTTAGAATGTAATTGAGGTAGTTGGATTATATCATTTTCCACTTTCTATTGAATATGAATGATTCCATGCTCCTAACTAAATTCATTCATCGTTGAAATAAAAACTCTTGATAACTTCCTTCAAGAAATTACTCTTTATAACTAGTCATATAATCACTTATTGTGGGTGTTGCTGAAAATTATTTTTGATTAAATGGTTTATGAATTTTTATTAAAACAAAATTTGTTTTTGGATGTGAGAAATTATTATAATCATGGATATGTTGTTAGTTCCTATTTTCATAATATTATTCCTTATTTGTAAGTTTATGAGACCTTTTTCCAAAAATATAACAGGAGAGAGTATATCAATCTTGGATGAAACGATCAATAAAGGATCACCACTCATGATTATAGGGATTGTTATTTTTTATGAATGGGTGAGATAGAGAGAGAACTTGAATAATGGACAACCAGTGGGTTCAAAATATTAATGGATACTATTAAATAAAATTATATTTTAGATAATCATTTTTGATATGATTATTTCAGTTTTTTAAAACTATGAGATACCTAATTAATCATTTAATGGACATTATGAGATGTCTTGAGGTTTTTTACAGGGTACAATTACTCAACCCCTAAATATTTACATTGGTTCATATGTACATAACATTTTCCTTGATATAGGAAAGGGTAATATTTAATACTGTACAAGTGGATATTATTCATGTAATTATCATTGATGTTCGAGTTATAGATTAAGTTTTTCTCATTATCTGGGAGTCTAGAGTGGTGAAACCATCACCTGTGTGTCATTATTTCTTTTGAAGTTTTAGTTTTTATTGTTTCATATGTTTCTATTTTTACTCTTATTATTCATTTTTATGCTTTGATATATCTGTTTTTTCATGCATAATTTATATAGTTATCTTGAATTTCATATATTTTTCTATTTAATGTGCATGTTTGTGTGTGTGTGTGTGTACGTGACAAGAGTAGACCATTCCCCCAATTTATTGCTAAAAAATGTACAATTATTTTTTTCCTGAGGAATTTCACTTATGTTTAGTGATTTCAAAATTATTTCCAAGATTGGGCATGCGGTTTAGTCAGTAAATATTTCATTTTATTTATAAAATGTAGTTTCCAAAAAAAAACTACATTTGATTAATATTATGCGATAAGACATCTCTCACAACTCAATTCTCAATGTACACGTCTGATAAAATCTGAATATCCCCCTTATAATTGTAGTAACTAAAATATATGTTCAATTGTATTATATTGGCCATATTAATTTATTATTGGTCAACTACTTCTCATAGATACATTAATCATATATCGTGTTCAAAAATACATGCATTCGGATTCCAAATTACATTTTCATAGTAGATCCATTAGGGTGATTCTTATTTCTCATATAAATTTTTTGTGCAGACACCAATATTTCCATTATATGATTCTATCGAAGAAAATGGTCTACCAAATATAATCTTTGGGAAAAGATTTATATATAGACGTTTCATTTCTATGAAAATAAAGGGCATATGTTTTTTATAGGTCTCAAATAAATAAATTTGAATCTTTTTTAAACAAGAAAACAAGATACTGGTTGAAGATTTTAGTGAAAATATCGTGATAAAAGTAAAATAAGTAAATCTGAGTAAACCACATATAATTTGATTTAATCTAATGAATTGATATCAAAATCATCTCTTGTATCATTACATAATAAACATGAATATTTAGGTACTTCATTTTGATATATTTTGGGTTCACCATTTTTTAAATAATATTATAATACTCTTCTAAAACAAGTAAAGATTCTTTAACTTGATGTATGTTTTTTTTCATTTCATTTGAATCTAATTAACAAACATTTAGAACATTACAAAAATTTTGAATGATTTCCAAATGATATAGTCATGGATTTATAACCTAGTACACTATGTTATGTTGGGATCTGAATTCTCTTTTTCATTTACCTGGATATTTAAGAGAGTTTCATGTATTATTTACCTCATTATTTTTCATAATACGAGTTACATATAATTTAATATCTAATATATTATATTTTTAATAATGATCATAAAATATTAAACAATTCCTTTTATATTCATAATTGAAATTTAAATTAATTTTCCTTCACATCATTGATTAAGTTGGAAAAAATAAAAAAGAAGATTTAACATTATGTTTATTAAGATTGTAATATCACATAAAATGTTTCAGTTGAGCTTCATTCCCTACATCATTGTCATATTATCAATAATTTTTTTATCAATGGATGAATCATAAGAAGAAATATTTGGTTTCCAATAAAAATGAATTGTTAATGAAATTATACTCTCTCGGAAAAAATTTTCATTTTAAAATATGAGTAGAGAATTTCACATATATACTCCAACAAGTCATCATTCGATATAAAATAAAATCATATTTCATTAATAATAATAACATACATATTATTGAATAATATTTAGTAAATATATCCAATGTTTTCAAACCATTATCCCATAACTCATTCAACTCATTCATTAATGTCTTTGAGTATAATTCCACATCATTTATAGGATCTTTATATCCAAATATCACAATTATCATAAATGTAAATTCATTTTTCATCAAAAATAATGGTGGCATGTTATAAAAATAAAAAATCAAAGGTTATGCACTATATAATGTATTGATCATTTATATATATCAATTATCATTAATTCCATATCATTAATTATAGATTCTTATAATTCATTAGTTAATAAATCTATTATAAAATAGAATAATATTATCAATTTATATACTAGTGCCTCAATACATTATTTTATTATGATGATATCCAAAAAAAATCATCATTTTAATTTTACCACATTCTAGATAATCAAGGATGTGTGTATATTTGATCATCATTCCAATATACACAATATCCTCATCTTGATTTTTAGGTAGAAATTTAATACTGATATTCAAGTCCCCTTATATTGGTATATATACTGTTTCATTATTACAAATGAATGGAATGTGATCATAAATTAAATTCTCCATACCAATACATTTAGTATCATCAATTTTATCTTCCTCTATAAATTTTCTTCCATGATTATACCATGAATGAAAAATATTCCAAAAAACAATATTTTCTAATATGGTAAATTACATCATAAAATGTTATCCATTTTCTTCCAAAATATTCATAAAATGACATCATATTTTCAATCATCTAAAGTATTTTTTAATGAAAATTCAATAAATAAAAGTAACTCATTCTGAAACAAACTGGAGATAAAATCATTTTTGTGTGTCAATATTTTATCCATTATAATATAACAATCCACATTGTGTTTTATAAAAATAATATATTATATCATAGAAAATTGATATTTAAAATAATATATTAAATATTTATGAATATAATAATAAAAAAATTTCCAAAAAATGATTAATATAATAGTCATGAACCTAATTTTTTAGTTATTCTATATAAATATTAACCAAATTGACATTTGAACATTAAATTTTATAATTAAAAAAAATCAAATATTTTAAAACACAACTAGAATAATTTAAAGACAATAAAAAAGAAAATTATTATTAATAAATGAAAGAATACTACATTTTTTTTAAATTTAATTTTCCAAATCATTTGAATAAAATTAATTCAATAATAATAATCCATTTAATTAGTCATTAAAAATTTATAGATGAATTTTGAAAAATAGTGAAGTATTATTAAATTTATATATATATAATCAATTCACCCAATAAGAGTAAAAGCAATAATATTTTTATTTAATCTATAAAAGTTTCTTTATACATTGATAATTATTTGTAAAAACTCAAAAAATAAGTTATCACCTTCCTTATTTCATTAAAATTGAGATATTTCAAACATTAATCACAGAATCATTACATTTTCAACAAAATTTGATTAATCTCATAAGAAAACAGAAATTAATTATCATAATTATTTTGTAAAAACCCTTAACTTCCCTTAATTATAGTATATCATCATGATGGTTGTTTTAAATTAGTACTGTTATAAAATAAATATACCCTAACTCAATATATTATACTTTTTAGGAACAAGATCCTAAAGAATAAATGACTTTTTAATGTACTTCTATGAAACCTCATAAAAATTCATATAATTTTAAATTCCATAAATCCAATATCAAAATAAAATCCCAAAATGAAACAAATCATAGTCAATACTTGTAAATTGATTCTATAAATAACAAAAACTTTCATGCATGGAGTAGAGAAGAAACATGGTCAATTGAAATCAAGATATGGCATGCCTTATAGGGACTTATGGTTTGGATTATGGATATTTGATATAAATTGTATGTGGGTAGTTTGATCTATAGATGGAGTAGGGTGTTAGGATGTTGATCATTTGGAGGAGTAAATTTTTTTTCATAATTCTATTTTGGATATTAGGGTTCTATGATATGGTTTATCTGTGATATATATTTCAATATTAGATACAAGATCTTGAAATATAAGTACTCTACTACCATGGTTTATGTAAAATTTTATGTATATTAAACTATATGTAGGGTCCATATGAAACATGTATAAAATCAAACACCCATAGGATTATTTCTAGTTTCTTCTTAGATAAATTATTTAGGTTACTCAACTATTAGAGTATTATTTTTTATTAGTGTAACGATCAATCCTTTGATAATAATGAAATTATAAACATATTAATAATGACATTTTAATGTATCGTTGTTATAGTAAACCATTCAAAATCTAAAAATTAATTTAAATAATTTAAATTCTTTATGTCGTCTCTCCAAATAGTTTATTTTATATCATCATGTATTCAAGATGATTTCTCCTCTAATGAACTATTTTCTTATGGTGAAAACACTACTCATCCATTAGAAATATTTTCATTAGTCTTGAGATTTCTATGGACTCTACATGACTTATCGTATACTCCTTATGGAAAAAACCTATACCCCATACTTTTTGTACCATCATCATGGATCTTCATCTTGGACTACCCATTTCATACTCCTTAACACTCATCATATTGAATAGGTTATCAAATATTTTCTCAAACTCATTTATTGTGTAATTTAACAATTTTAGATTGATGATCATGGATAAATAAATCCTTAATGATAATCCCAATCTCACTAACTCATCTACATAACAACTAATTTTGATTTCATTTTATTAAAGAGATGTATCATCACATATCATATATCGAAAAATTCTATTTTACATCTTATATCTCATGTATATCACATTTTAGATAGAGCCATTAATAGTTCCCTATCATCCCAAAATAATTTATATTCGCAAGTTTCATTTGATGTTTGAGATTCATAAGAACAAGACTCAAGATAGATATATAAATAGAATATTTGCTATAAATATTATTTGTATCTTTATATTCATTATGAACGTCATCAGTGGGAGGTTTCTAGGGAATTTTTTTCTATTACAGATAAAACTTTCTTTCCCTCTTAAGAATGATTCTTTTTCTTCTATACAAATATAAGTAATTATTCCATTAATATGATATTTTTCATTTATTAATTCCAAATTCATTCATTATGATTAAAATTTTACATTATCATCTTCAGAATATTTTATTATATGATTATCATGTTTAAAATCATTTAATTAATAATTTATGAGAATTTATCCTACTCGATGATTAAGGATTTAAAATTGTATCATTTCATTAGTGGTCAAATATTTTATTCTCATTATGACTAATCTCAAGATATGATCAAATAAAAATCAATGACTCAATTAGATAGACTATCATTTTTTCATATTATATTTAACTCTTAGACAATTAAGTGGAAAAAACTTTTCCCAGTCCATCATATTGGATGTATCAACTATATTTCAATGGAATATTAACTATTACTATTTCCCATATTTTTGTATCATATGGTAATACCAATAATATTCACTTAACTATTTAGGAAACATTTATAATACTTTTAATATATAATACTAAAACATCATTATCTCAGTTCTCCCCTTAAGTGACCAATATGGGCCTCTATGTGACCTGAAGATCACCTCCCCATATTCCAAAGGATGATGACAAGAAATGACGGTCTAAAGATTTTTGTTGGGAGATTTTACCCACTAGAATAGTGTAACAATCATTAGAGAAACTAGATAAACCAATAAAATATTAAAAATAAGGCATAAATACAATGATTACTTAAATATCCAAATGTAATAACCAATGTCATTCCATACAATATGCCAAAAAAATAATACTGAAAGACATGTAATAAACCAAATAAATGAAATATTCCAAAAGAAATATAAAAAAACCCTTCTCAACCCCTATTATTTGTCCCATATCCATGTTATAATCCCAACTGGTGTAGAAACTAATTACGAATATGATCCCTTTCACTTGTCTAAACATGTATCCATGAAGTCATCATGAGTACCAAATGACTCCCAAACTGGGTGTGAGTAAAAATTAGTAGGATGAAATCCATTGTATCTAAAAAATACAATCTTACTTAATTGTTCATAAACTTTTATTCTAAACATGGGAATTAATTCATAAATTAATACATATCATTAAATAACATGTTGACCCTCAGGATCCGAGTTAACACCCAAGGTCATACAATACCTTATTCAACACAAATTTAGATATCTTTTCTTGTGAAATATCTATGTATTGTTGGATTTCCATTCCCAAGACCCAACACCCATTATGTATATCAAGTAATGGTGTATCAAACCCTTATTCATCAAGTAATCAAACATCTCACCCTCTTGATTCAAGTAACCATGCATATCACCTTCAAGTATCAAGACATTATCCAAATATCACACAAGAATATAGAAACCATGAAATAATGTCATCTATGAAAATTATCACAAAATATCTGCATATGTATCCTCCAGAAACCTAATAACACGAAAGTAAAATGTATCAATGGAATTCATTTGAATTCCCATTCTTGGGACACAAACATACTCAAAGGACATCCAAATCTATGTGAATTCCAAATTTATAGATTCGTTTACATTTTAAAAATAAAATTTAATAATAGATATTAAATTATAATTTACTATTATTTCCAAACATTTCAAAATATTTCATATTTATTATTCAATAAAAATCACCAATTATCATACCATTTAATCAGCAGTACAATGTTACAAATATATTCATCCATCATGCATGATTATATATATCTATTTTATTGAAAATCATTCACTTATAAACAATATTATTCATTAAAAATAAAATAAACCAATTTACATCTTAATAAAAATACATAATTGTTCTTTATTTAACATAGGGTTTTCTATTCATACATAAAATTTTTTAACCAAAGTTCGACAAAAGACACAGCTCTCTGGTAGTCGTAGGTCCTAGTATCAATGATAACATACCAAATATGTTAATTTTGAGGTATATGTATAAGAATTTAATCCATAAAATTCCATTATGTATGGAACGGATCACATTCATGGTGTTCAGATGTGATCACCAATTTTACAGATAATAGAAAAAATAATGAAAATCATTGGGATAAGTTTCAGAACACCTACCTCTAGAGAAAAGTAGAAGATACTAACAATAAAGTATACATATCACTAAAACCCCCAAGACACACTTTTTATAGTGGTAGATCCACTACATCAATACTGGAATATGAATATCAATGTAGTAAAGAAGATGAAATCACCCAAGATGAAAAAAACACAAATTCATGTTTCTAAAATAGTAAAATTGACTATATGATAAGCGAGAGATATTGAAGAATCCGGAGAAGACTAAGAGAAACCATAAAAGTCATAAAACATGTATTAGGTTTTATTCATAGATAATTATAACATAAAAGGGGTTTTGTGGAAATAAAATATGCTTCTTCCCATTCTTAATCTAGCCAAGCCTTCCACCACCTGCTAGTTAGTATATCTCACTAGGTATAAAGTTTAATCCTAAAAGATTACCACTTCTCTATGACCCCTATGATTGGTTGGTGAACATTATTTATATTTACTAGGGTTATCATACACCCACAAACTAGTCAATTTCATTAGAATATCTCCCATGATTAATGCCACTAGTATCCTTCATTCAAACCATGCCTTTGAGCTCCACGGGCACCTCCAATTAATGAAAATGAAAATAAGCATGGTTCATTACCCAAAAAAAATCGGTTTAATAAAAACATAAAGAGTGGTAATAACTGGAGAACTATGTGGTCATACCACAACCTAGCCATATTATATCTCATCCTCAATCTGTGCTCCCATGCATCATTAAGAGGTGTCGATGATGATGTATGTCTATAGCATCAGCATATCTAACACCCTCTCCCACATCTTCTCTTAAACTCACCCATAATAAAACTACACTCACACATGGAGAATTTAATTTCCTTATTGATTCTTATCACTATGGTATTTGATATGGATTGTATTCTACTTGAATAACACATAAACCTCAATCACAATATCTTCAACACCAATGATGTGAGGAGGTTTAGTGTGATATCTCAAAAGCTATGACATGTGAAACAAATTGTCATGGAACTATAGTACTATGGAAGATAAAAACAATATTATTTAGAAAAAACACTCCCCAATACCTCTGATAGCCTCATGAACCTTGGATATAGATTTCCCTACATCCAAATATAATGTATTCCCATCTTAATCGAAACCTAGAGAGAATCCTAGAAACTAAAATTGAACTGTAGAGGTCATATATGATGTTTATATCAAGATTTACACTATTTATGAACTTTTACCAACCACTGTTTGATCGAATAAATCCCTAATATATCTCTTAAATTATACTGGGTCCAACAAGCACTAACTACCCTAGAACTAACCTAAAACTAGGTCACGAAAATGAACATATATATAAATCCTAAAAAGGAGAAATTTGGATCTATTTTGAGAAAAAAAATATTATAAGTGAACTCGACAAGTTTCATATATTTCCCCCATGAACCATTAAAATCCAAAATATATGATCCAAATATATACTTAATAATCGGAATCATCTGTTCAAATTGGACATCAATTAGCGGATGGTATAATATTATCATAAAAACCTATAATACCAATTGATTTTAAATACCCTACAAGAATTTTTATGTGAACCATAGATCTCAACAAAAAAATACAATCCTCAGAACAATATGCAATCGAACTATTTCTCCCACATATTGATTACCTACATCATCAGTGGTCATTTTCCCAAAAATAAGAAAGAAGTAGAATAAATTCATTTGTCGATCCATAATCACCCGTAATACTATTCTATACTAAGGGATTATATGTGATAATATGATGATGTTGATGGGGACATCATCTAACTTTCATTGTATAATGGGGAATGGTTGTAGTAACTCAGTAGGACTCGAATTATCATCTTTCACTTACGGAAGGGTGAAACATTGATCAAAAAATCCTACAATCAATTTCCTCAACCAGGTCCACTATTATTTACTTTTAAGATCATAGTACACATTTTTCAATTCAAGATGTGCCTCCTATTTAGATGAATGGTATTACCTCATCAATTCCACACAAAAACTGATAGGAACCCAGATATGACCATGGACGTGAAAATGCTCATCACTTAAAGTAGACCAACCTAGGGGTGGATCCTCACATTATATGTTTTCCCTTAGGTATAAAACCTCAAAATTAGATAAATAACATCTCTTTATACAATATAGAAGCATGGGGAAATATATGTCGATGTTAGAGTCACTCACCGCTTAGACTTCTGAACATTTATATTGAAATTTGTAAAAAAGATACATCATTAACCACTCATCCTAGGATTCCTAAAATGCAAGGGACTTCATCATACTAATAAAGGTATAGGAAATTTTGTTTCAATTATTTTGATTATATTCCAACTCATCATCTAAATATTTTTGATATTCAACCAACATGCTATACCGATGGTCCATGTATCACTGTGAGAAGTTATTATTTAGGATCATATGATCTGTGTACACTAAAAATATCTAATCTAATAGATAATGTCCCCAGAATCTCAGGGAGGGAAATATCATATCCAACTCTAGATAAAGAGTAGGACAATTACTCATTGGTGGACTCACTAATCTATATCCATAGGAAATGGCTCAATCCACATATATCATGACTAATTCAAGAATAAATCTTGATGCATCAAAAAATTAATAAATCCTTACCCAAATCAATTAAGGTTTGGATAAATTTTGAGTTAAACATGATCTTCAATTCTTATAATTCATCTTCTTTAGAATAAAAAAAATCAAACTTCACATATCTCTTTATCATATCAGACATCAAATCTTCTTAAAATGAGAATTCGAAAATGAATCACTTGTAATATCATACCAATCCAAGAAAGATCTACATAATGATGATTTTATTGTGTTATTCATAAGATAAAAGTTCTTCCACCCTCTCTCAGTCTACTAAGACACTAGGATCTAAGAAAATATGGTCCATTAAGTGAACTTTTTCAATCCCAAAATTAAATGTTAATAGCATTAAATATAAATGATTCCCTCTCATCGTAATCAATATGATGTCAATATGTCAAGCACGATTTCCTATAGATGAGGAGAACATCTTTATTTATTCATTGAAAACAAGAATGGTATGATTTATAAATTTATAGAAGAACTGATTCATCAATTCCATGAATATCATTTCTATTTTCTATAGACTAAATGAAATGTGTACAAACTTATAAAAAACTTCATATTCCTAAATGATTTTTGGGGTATGTTAGGAGGCCTCACCTTCAAATTATTGTACCATGACCTCTAGTCAATCATTTAGGAAATTTGGCCTCCTATTAGCTGATGAAATAGATCTTTAATACAGAGAATGGGATACCGTTTCATTACTATGTTTTTTTTCATCCTATGGTAATCCACAAATAATCCCAAACTCCCATTAACATTATTAGAAAAATGAATAGGATATCCCATTAGTTAAGTACTAGCCCATATGAATCCCATAAAATAAATATCTCCCAATTCACTTTATAATCTATGAGTTCCACTAGTTCCATCATGTAAGGTGGTATATGAACATGTTCTTATCTAAAAAATAACATGATGGAGAATTATATTTCCACATTATTTTTTAAAAATAAGAATTATTATGGAAACATTTCTTGAATGTGGTCCACTAAAAGCAGAAAAATACCTTTTCAACTAACCATCATCCTGAACAAGGGTTCCTAATAGGGCTATGAGATAGTCCAATCTGCTCTAAATTGATCCTTCATGACCATCAAAATGATCATGTTCACCAAGATGTCTCTATATATACCCTTATGTAGATATAAAATTAACTCTCATTTGATAATAGATTCTGTAAACTAATATATAACTAGAGAATCAATAACTAGAATCAAATTGAATACTTTCATTTCCAACCCAAACATATCCCAATGAAAATGGTTTCCAGCAATTTCAAGGGAATAGTCCTTAAAATATCTGTTACCCTTTTAACAAACCCCTAACAACACATATATGGTCATAAACCCATAAATTCATTCAAAATATAAACCCATGGTTTTTTAAAATTTATAAGATATAAGTGAATGTGATCCCTTGTATAAGAAAACTTTGGAAATTGAAGAAGATATATGAATGATACCTCAAACAATGGATTGTCTAGTATCTGGACTCATAAGAGTAGACAATATAGAATGTATTTGACTAATCCATCTACCATATTCTCCAAAATGAATCACCTATGACACTCCAACCTAATGATATTATTTCTCCTACATCTGGGTACTATGTCTACTACCCCAACTCAAGAAACAGGTAGAACCCTAGTTATCTTTCTGTTGAGGGGTGCCTGAGTCCTTCCAATACATTAGTGCATTCCATGATCCGTTGGCACAACTTTATCAATTATTAATACAAGAATACTCTTTATATTTCATTTCTTTCCACATGTGTTACACTCAAAAATAGATAAAGGACTTTATAATCTCTTGTGTCCAACCTCTCTATACTAAAATCATTACCTATATCAATGTTCATAATATGGATGTACACTCCCCTGGCTACTCTACTCACCACTTCCTTGGAAAAAATTCTTATATCTTCACATATTGTTACCTCAAGAAGAGATCTCTAATAATTCTATTGACACTCACTTCCCAGTAATTAAGGCCTCCTTTAGGTTTCTATAGGTGATGATATAATGATTCTTCATATAAGAGACGTTTTTTTGAGAAAATAAATTCACCTATAACATGGTTTGATACTAAATCTCGTCCTGGAAGAACATCAGCCTGGAAATATCATCTTCTAACAAATATAGTGAAAAACATTATAGGTCATTAAAAAGGCAATCATAGTCCATCACTGATATTTTCCCATGTGTCAGTTGTATGAACTTCTGATCCCTCTCACCCCTTTAGCATCTCTAGATAAAAGTGATTCAAGAACATCACCTTAAATTACCTCTATGTTATCTCCTATTTCATTCTAGATTTAACTATGATGTCCCCCCCAATTTGTGGATAGACCTTGAAGAATATAAATAGAACCATTAACCTGACTAACAATGTTTGTCTCCAAGTGTTTAAATATTTTCTTCATGGACTCAATCAAGAACATAGTTTCTAGTGGTCCTCCCTCCCTAATGAATGTGGGAAGGTACTTCTTCATGAACTCTCTGTTTAGATCATAAATTGGATTCATTATGTGGTTAGTCTCCACTCTATGGATTACATGACCCATAGAAAATAATGATGAAGATTCGCATCCATCAGGTTCACTAGATCTATATGAACTTTCATCTCTACTAACTGAGGTGTGTTCTTATTACCACACACAAAATGATCAATGCAAAGATAACATGGTGGGTTTTTCTCAATAAATGTTAACACAATATTTAGATGATATGATACATAATAAGAAAACAATTATAAGGATAAGATGATAATAGAGAACTAATGAATCATGGTTACTCAAAAACTAGATTTAACAAAAAAAAATCATGATATAAAAATTTAATATATTATTTATTATTAGATATATCAAGAGATTAAATTTCACAATTTAGTTAGGTAGAAGCATCATATAAGGTATGTATGTCCCTAGCATGAATGATGCATGTCAACTTATTTCTTTATTTTCATACCATGATGTATCTATAAAAACCTCATTCCATACTGTCCCATTAGGAAAATCAAATAAAACAGTAACATCACATAATAGGTTTATCACCTAAGGTGAAATAATATGGAAAATATTAAAAATTATCATCAAGAACACAAATATCATTCCAATGATCATGGGATATCCACCAAAATGGGTTAGCTACTCTCATGAATGAGCTCATTTCCATGCTATGACACCTCCTTTTATCCTATCCTACTTCCCCAAAAATTAAGGAAATATAAAATACCAGATCTCTAACAACATATAGTAATTTTCAAGACCCATTTTTCCCTCACATGATCGAGACAGGTCTCTATGTGACCTCAATGGTGCCTCCCCATATGCTAGAGGATTCTTGCAAGTAGTTGGGGGCTAGGGAATATAGTTTGGAGACTATATCCTCTAGAATATAGAAATAATCTCAATGAAAGCTACATAATTCAATAAAATAATATTACTGATGTAGATAAAAAATTAATTTTGAACCAGCCACATGTAATATCCCATTCAATTCCATATAATATGGAAACTAAAGGCCATATTCATATTAATACAAAAAAATAAACAAAATCCATACTCCAAAAATAAAGAATCAAAATAAAACCAATTACTAAACCTAATGAATGGTTTTTTCTCCATGAATAAATCTCATTTGGAATTGAAAACAATATTTCATAGGCCCCCTTTCCTCTTTTCTAATATATATCCATGATGTCTACATAGGTACAAAAAATGACCAAATAGGGTTTGAGTAAAACAATGTGGCCCAACAACAATTATTTCTAAACAAATATAGAATAAAATATTAATTAATAAAATAATATTATATTTTAGGGAATTAATTCATAATATAATTTAGATGAAAAAACATCCCATCAACCTATGAGCTCCTAGTTGATATTCATGGTCATCCAATACATTATTAAACCATATAATGGAAAAAAATATTTTTGAAATCTCATTTAATAGGTGGATTCCTAAGACAAAAACCAAATACCCATTCTACATACCAAAAAATAGTGTATCAATCACTTAGGAAACATATAACCATGCTTATATCCCTAAAGAATCATGTAACCATTCATATCACCCATAGAAAAAATGTAACCATGCTTCTCAACTTTGGACATCAAGTAATCATGCAATAATAGACACTTTATAAAATCGCATTCTAGATCAACTTAAATATTCCCATATTTTAAAACCATATTAAGGGAAGAAGTATCAATGTACCCATTTTTAATTCCCAATCCATAGATACATACATTCATAATGGATATTAGACTCTATGGGAATTCCCATGCTTGATATGATTTAAAAATTAAAAAATAAAATGCCATAAGATAAAATTCATTCCAATTTACAAAAAATTACAACCTTGTTAATATATTTCAAATTGGTTATTCTATAAAAATCACCAATTATTGTACTATTTAAACAGTTATTCCAGGCTAAACACTTATCTTTACCCCATGATCAATTCCCATTAATCATTTTTCATCCAATTATCCACTAAAATGACAAGTAATTATTTATAATGAAAATTATTCCAATTCACATTTTATTCCAAATCCATAAACAATTTCTCATTTATTTTGGGGATCTAGGTTCATATATATCTTGTTTTATCTTATGTTCATGGGTATGAACACCTCTTATTGGCTATAAGTCCTGATCAAAATTCCAATTTACCCAATGGGATCCATAGGGGTATATTCATAAGAATTTAGGCCATATAAGTGAATTTTGTTTTCTTATGGGTCATTCTCACTTCATGCATGTGAGATCACACGTGTTTCACATACTAGAAATCCAAGGCAGGACCTAGGGATATGATTAAAACCAATTTCATTAAGAGTGTAGAATAAGAGACCAACAATCAATATTACATATCAATGAACATCATCTAAATACCATCTGTATATTGGTATATCCACCATATTATAGTTGTAATAAAAAAATCCATGGAATGGACAATAAGAAAGAATCTAAAATAATGAAAACTCACTGATTCAAGTCATCCAGATTGAAGAATGGATCAACAGATCATAGAGGGATTTTAGAGATGTTAGAGAAGACATATAGAACCCTTTAATGTCCTAAAAAATTATTTACAGTTGAATGGGGTTAATTAGAACATAAATAAGGGATTTTGGGGTAGAAAATATTCATTTTCCTCACTTTAATTTTCCCCAACCTAATTCCATCGATTGGAAAGTGGGTCTTGAAAACTTACTGATAGACCTCATGTAATTTTACAAGGATTATTTTATTCTAACACACTAGTCAGTGTAATCAACTAGCTAGTTGTTGAACTGCAATAACTCCCATTTTTCATTCCAATTCAAGAATTCATACCAGCTACCCATATTTGCCACTCATGCAATTATGAGACACTAAAAAGACAAAAAATATGGATATTTTATTAGGATGAAAATTGGTTCACAATAAAATGAAAGAGAGATAGTACCTGTATAAGGGTGGGGTTTTACATGATATTTTCTAGGAATGAAAATTTACACAACACACAATTTTTAATGAATATTTAATTTTCCCATTTTTTTATTTTGAATAAATATAGAACATAATAATGTATTAGAATTTATATATTACACCATATTATCTCTTACAATACCTTTAATTTTGTGTCTTCTTATAATAATTCAAATTTGTATTTCTAATTCCTTCAACCAAAAAGTTATGTTCAAACCACATATATATTTAAATCTTTAAATACTAAAAAATAATTTTATTAGCCATAATTAAAAATAAACTATATTTATATATTTTCAAATCCATATCAGACATAAGGTATATAATCCCTGATTATGCAGTGTAATTTAATCATATAAAATAAAAGTCCCCCACAAGATTAATCATAGATCATTAAATATCTGAGACCCACTTTTCATAACAAATATTGAGCTCTATTACCTATTATTATTCAATCATAAATTATAACTAACCATAATTCATTACTAATGAGAGTTCAGAATTTGCATTTAATTCTAACACCCAGTATGTATAGATTGTAACCAACCGTTCAATTAAATCACATAAATCATAAAAGTATATATATAAGTTAAAATAAAAATAAATTACTTATTGTATCTAATATGTAACTCCTTGAATGAATACATGATAATTTAATGATATTCTTTAAAAACATTTAAAATATTAATTACATCCATTCATAACAAAGAAAATTTGTATATAAAAATAAATATTGTAATAAATTAAATAATCAAATTTTCATAGATCTAGATATGTGACAAAAATTTATAAACACATCACAAAGAACAAAACATTAAATACTATAAATTATAAATTATCTTACATAAATTCTATATGTTAAATAAACGTAAAACAATCCCAATAATTTTAATATAAATTTATGGATGTTATTAAATTACCTGAAATTTATTATGCCCTCTTTAAATAGTAAATATATAATATTAAAAAAATTATCTTATAAAAATTTCATATTTAATTAAAAAACCTATTAGTAAACTAATAAACATATATATTATCTTATTCAAACATTTGATGAAATTTACAAAAATAAAAAAAAGTTAAATAAATTACTAAATAAAAACTTTTAATATTAATAATGTATATTCCCATCTGTGAAAAATTAATTAATTAATATAATCACATTAATTTTTTTCCATACTATATAATTTATAAACACTCTATAAACTCTATTCAATGTAATCAAAAATTAAACCGAAATCACATCAAGAAAAACATTATTGGTTATATTCAAATTCCCCCTATGATTTTGAGGTGGCTTAATAGTATCAAGTAATAAATTTTACCAAAAAAATCATCTAAATTATACACACAACACCTATTTTAGATGTCGAAGATTTCATATTCCACCCTATATTAAAAATTATTACAATGGGAAACTCCCCTGGGTTTTGTAAGAATCAATCCATTTTAAAGAATCCATTTTCGGGAGACGGTAGCAACTTGGATTTTATTAAAAAAAAATTGAAATATAAAACAATATTTCCTAAAAACTATGAGTTCTTATTCTATATATGATCCATTTCAATATATATAATAATAACACATAAAATAATGTTGCTTCTCGTAGTGGTGGTGATCACCACAATATAGTAATTGTTTTACCAATCATGGTTATATCAAAAAATGATTCTATATTTCAGAATAATTTTCAAGGTTAATTTAACATAAATTATAGTGTGGTCTAATATATTCCATAATAATATTAAAATTTTCCACATTAAAACTTTTATTTATTGAGAATTATTAAATAACATCACCATTATTGAAATTAACAAAATACACATTCTTGAATTATCATTTATCTAGTTTCATCATTAATTCAATGAATCAATCCAAATGATATAGAATTGGATTAGATACAATTTATGGGTTATGATGGGGATAGTGGTTATGAAAACATATTTGAACATATAAAACAAAATTCAATATTTCACAAGATCGTTCCAATTGTTTTGAGATAAATACAAAAATAAATAATATCACATCTTTTCACTGATAATCTGAATCTATTCCTGTTCATTGAATCATGATTGATATAAATATATAAAAAGCATCAAAAATGATATTTTCCCTAATATAATCATGTTTATATGTTAATGTAACATCCCCAAAATGATTTCCACTAATATTGTGCATTGAGTCAGGTCACCACATGACCTCAAGTGTGCCTCCCCATAGGCTAGAGGTTTCTGACTAGTATCGAGGGCCTAAAAAATGTTGGGAGACAATACATTCTTAATCGCAGTATTCTGTAATAGATAATAATATGATATAATCGAAACATTAATCAATAACATGAATAATATGTAACAATCCACATCCAAAATAGGGTACCATCTATATCCAATATTAAAATATGACATGTCATTCTAAATAGTGCCAAAGTAAACAAAATAAAAGAAACAAATAGAAAAATCCCCAAAATGGTCCTGACTCTATGTATGAAACCACATACATTCACATCTCTAGATTGAATCAACTCCTAATAATAAAACCTTTACCCTTATCCTAAAACTCAATCATAAAATCTCTTTAGGTACCCAATGACGCCATATAATGGGGTGAGTACAACCCATTAGGCCACCGCCAATGGTGTCTACAAAATATCATGCATAAAATGATAGTTTATGAAAAATCAAAACATTAATATTTAACCAAAATAAAACTTGGGTACATTAGCAAACAATATTTACTTTAACCATTTTTAGCCTTAGCTCCATTTTTTCATCATATGCAAGGCATTCATTACATAATCCATTACCATAATGTTTTCCTAGGGTTAGGGATTTACATCATTCACAAATGGGTTTAAGGAATTCATCACTATGCATAAGGGAACATTTTGAGTCCCTATATCAATAGGGATAAACACATCACAACAAACACATTAACCTCACCATGAATCCTTGGTTAGTGTGGAATGCAACCATTTTCGGAATAGAGCTCCATCCCATTCCCAAACCCTTGCATTTCAAGGTGGAGTTTAGAGAATTAGTCTAACTCAACCAATAGGCATATAAGGTCCATCAATACCCCACACTACCAATAAATGTTCCAAAAAGAATTTATCCCTTCAAAAAACATATACAATATAACATAAAATTGTACAAATATATATAAATCATAATCTACAACAAATATCATGGGAATAGATATTATTCCATACCCCATTACCCCATTTCCACTAACATTACATTTACATTTAACAAAATTCCCATTTCTTTTGCGTAAAATTCTTAGTCATATGCACAACTCCAAATACATTAACATATTTAACATATTAAATAAATTTCATATGTCAACTCACTTAACACGTTCATCATTTCCAATGTGTAAACCCGATTATGTACTTAATGTACAAATCCCAATAAATTTTCACATTTACATTAAACCATTTAAACCAATAATCATTTAAAAACAAAAAAAAATATGCCACTATCAAGCCTATGCATAACAATAATTATCCATTTCAAATCCACGAACCATGTTATATTTTTCTTCATGGTATATATGTTATCAAACATCAAATCTATAATTAAATTTACAATTTTTTATGTTCGAGAATGTCTGTGCACCCCATGGGAGGCCCTAAATTGGTCAAATCAACATCAATTTACCCACTAAGATCATAAGGGGTTTGATTCATCATTTAGAATTTAATTTTACCAAATATCACAAAAGGATTCAAAATTATAGTAATAAGTAAACAAGAACACAACTGAACATGCACAAATTGACCCCAAGACTATGGGATATAACATATAGAACACCAACATTGAGTCTGATAATAAAAACACTCCAAATCGTAGCCGTATATCCAAATTCAAGAACTCCTTAATGCCTTATCCTAGAATCCACTAGAAAAAAGTGTGATTGGGGCCTTGGAAAAATATTACCCAACCTAAAATATCTAATCCAAAATAGGGAAGAAGGGGGAATATTGGACTCACCCATATCTTGGATCCACAAACACAGGTTCTCCAAATTTCTTAAAAATGAGGGATATAAATCATTGGGAGCTCTTGAGGGTTTATCTTTATCACTAGTATAGGAGTTTTCGGAAAGGGGAGGAAAAGTGGGTAAGAATATAGAATTACTAATATTTGAAAACTATAAATTTTTAGAATTTTAAATAGGTCCACAAATTGTCTACATAGTTTTCTAAACCATGTACAATCTTTTTTCAAGTAACTGTGTAAGGGAGTACGAGATGATTTTTACCTAGGGAGACCCACATGGTTATGAAACCATGTTCCAACCATGAAGAATTCATATGTCTAGGTCTTCATGGATTGGCCTCCCCTTACATGGTTTTACTTAATCATGAAACCCTCCTCCTGGAAAAATGATTGGGGAGAACAGTTTACTCTAACCCTGAACCAATAGTGAATCATGAAAAGATCGTATACTTCCTTTTTATTTCTTTCCCCAAACCCCTGTAACACCCTTGAGCATTCTTATTCACCCAATTAACAGTATGTTAACCCATACCATGGGATTAAAAATAAAATTTTAAATAAATATATACCTCCCCTAAATAGTTATCCTAAAACCTCCCAACCATATAATGGCTTGTACTTAAGTAGCTCTTATTGAGCATCACTAAGATTACAAGGTAAAAATATCAGGCCATTGATCCTGCAAATCTGACTCTCTCTCATGTTATTTCCTAAAATTTACCATACTGAAAAAAAACTGGAACCAAGGGCACAATATTTCCCTACAATATATTCTTAGTATGATCCTCAATAAAAACAGGATGATCCTAAAATGGCTCATCAGCCTCAAGATCAACATCTTAAATGTAAATCATGTGAGATAGATTAGGGTGATATTGTTGAATCTGTAACACATGTGAAACATTGTGAGAACCACTATACTTCGATGTAATATCCATTAAATACACCAATAATCAAATCCTGTCGAAAATCTCAAACGACCCCATGATCATGGGTGGTAAGTTTATAGTGACCCAAGCCTTTTACATATAACATTTCATGATTTTAAACATAATTAATCATCATAGTACAATCCATGGACCGTTAAGTCTCGAGTCTTCGAAGACTAGGTAAATAAAACATAAAAAGGGTCTAAAACAATTCTTCATTTAATCTCCATAAAGAGTTCCTAAATTCATTTGAGCCCATACATCTGCATAGGGTATGATGGAGAACACATGAAAAAAGGGATGATCTAATAAGCCTAGTAATGGAATGGACATAAGGATATATATTATGCACAAGAGTTTGAAGGCATTGCATAATGATAAACAAATCAAGGAACATATGAAATCTTATCATATATTCATGGGATAATATAAACATGGAATCATATAAATTTGGAAGAATCATAAAACATTTCATATGTATGGGTCAAGGCTAACTTCCAACCTCATTTCCCATTTTAGTACGGGTCAAGTCTAACTACCAATCCCGTTTAACATCGCATCTCATGAGGCATAAATTTACTCAATGCATTGGAACTCTATCTGGGAAAACCCATCTCAACATTTTCATGAATATTATATCCAAATAAATATTTTTAGAATATAAATATTATTTCCATATAAATAATTTTACATAATCAACCATACATAAACATATGGGTACCCATGGAATGAATTGGGTAACACAAACATGACATAAATCATAACCTATGGGCATATCATGACAGTTTCTATGAAAGAAATGGATTAGAAAGTGTCTCCATAGACAAATTTTGTAAAACTAAACAGCATTTATAATTTTTACATAAATAGATAAGTTTACTCAACATTGATATAAGGAAATATAAGGAATCCCGAATGAACTAAGTGGGTTTAAATAGAAATCGTCACAGTTTATTGCCTTAGTGTCGGGTGTACCTAAAAGGGATTTTTGAGAGAGAAAAGGGGTTCCTCACCACTTATACATCATGATGGAATTATATGGGAGGTGAAAAAACATTGCCCATCATTTTCTATTACACTTAAAAAAGAAGATCATAGAGGACAATCTTGATTAAGAGTGTAATACAGAGGATCCCTTACCTTATATCTATTAGTGTTCTCCTCTTGTTATTAAAGACATGAATAAAAAATATAGGTTTATTAATTTGTAATTCTAAAACATCTTATATATTTAATTGGTTTATTATAGTCATTTTAGGTTCATTTATAATCATTTTGATTTGTTAAGAGATTCAATTTCATTGTTCGGGCTCGTTTATTTACCCAATTTAATGACTAGTTCACTTATATTCATGATTGGATAAACATGTAAGATGAAAGAGGTTGTAAATAATTGAATTTATTTTCTATTAGTGAACATCAAGAAGATTACATGGATTTAAATATAATTTGGTTACATAGAGTGATGTCAAATTTTTATATAAAACATATTGACAACCGTTTTTGTTAATTAGTGGGTCTGATTACAAAGAACATTTTTTCGTTATACCATTTGTAAAAAAGGATTAAAAAACAAAAAATAGGATATATTACATTTATAATAATATAGATCAATGATAAAACAAATGATTTCCTGAATATAATTAAGGATAATAATATAAATTGATAAATCATTGTCCTTGAATGTGCTAAATTTGCACATCTAAAACAGTGCTTTCATTTCGTCAAATAAAAGGTGGGGAAAGGAGAGATGATAATGAAATATCCCATTATCGTAAAAATTTTATTACATGTATGTTAATGGAGTTATCATACTATTTGGTTGGAGGGAGGTGAGGAAAGAAACAAAAAGAAAAGAACTTAAAAGAAATGAAGGATTTCAAAAGAGGAATTTACCTCTTGAGACTTCCTCCTCTGAAAACATCTTAAGGAGATAGGTTTTGGTATTTTGAAGAGTCTAGGATATTTTGGACGTGAGGGAGGATCTTGGGGAGAGATTTGGGAAGAATATTTGTAGGGGAAAAGGCTTGAGAGGAGTGAAGAGAAGAGGGAGTGAAGGGGGTTTATAGTGGAGGAGAGGAGGGTTTTCATAATTATTTTATCATTAGTTTATTATTTCATCACAAGACATGGAATAATAGGTAATCCATGAACAAGAACAGTAATAATTGAACATGAGTTCGAGGTATGGGTGCATACATCAATTGTGATGTCCAGAATAGTGTATTTTCACTATAGTGTATTTATATGGTAAATTAATGTATTTTACTATTCACTAAAAATTCTTGTATTTCAGAAAAATATCAACAATTCACTATAATAATTTTTCGACATGTGGAATCCAAAAGTGAAGTCCATTTTTCAGTAATAAGTTTCTAAATAATTTTATTAGAAAATTTATTTAAAATCATAATTTATTATCAAAAACCGTTCATTTACTTATTCTAAAATATAGGTATATCATACCTTCAACGTGAATATTATTTATATATTATCATAGGTAAGGTTACAACTCATTAGAATAAATCACTATTCATATAGGTATGTTCCTATTCATAAGGGTATGTTTCTATTCAGAATAAATATGTTTTTTATTGGACTCTAAATAACTTACTGATTGCAACTGTATATATCTGATTTTTAAAATTCCAAACACAGAAGTGACAAACATATGTTTAATGGTTACATATCACTTAGTTGTTTATTATGTTGTGATTTAATGACCAATTTATAAGAATATAATTTTCTTTGAAAAACATTGGGTCGTTACATTTTCCACCCTTAATAAATTTCACCCTCAAAATTTCATTTTACATTCTAGGCCAAAAACAGGTGTGGGTACTTTTCCATCATTGCATCCTCCAATTCCCAAGTTGCCTCTTTGTACTTATGGTTTCTCCATAGTACCTTGACTGGATGAGTAGTCTTGTTGCATAGAACATTGTCTCCATGATCCAAGATCTTCACTAGATTCTCCAGATAGGAAAATCATCCTCCAACTATACCACATATGAATAGTGTACATGTGAAGGCATTGGTATTTACTTTCTTAGGGGGGATACATGAAAGACATCATGTACTTTCAACATGGTAGGTGGAAGTACCAGTCGATATGCCACAGCTCAGACTCGATCCACAATCTTGAAGGGGTGGATGTACCTGGGACTTATCTTCCCTTTCTTTCTGAACCACATGACCTTCATCCATGGAGATATACGTATAAATACCATGTATCCAACATTGAACTCAAGGTCTCATCAGCGGTTATCTACATAACTCTTCTGTCGAAATTGGCCTTTCTTGATATGGTCTTGAATGGTTTTAACATTCTCCACCATTTCTTTGACCATTTTAGGGTGGATCATCTTACACACACCGACTTCATCCCAACATGCTACTGTTTGACACCTTTTCCAATAAAGGGATTCATATGGTGCCATTCAGATGCTCGAGTGGAAAAATTTGTTGTAGGATAATTATACTAGAGATATATGTTTGTCTCATACTCCTTTGAATTCCACAGAACACTCTCTAATAATTTCTTCCAGTGACTTAATAGTTTGCTCAGATTGGCCATCAGTTTGAGGATGATAGGCCGTACAGAAGTTTAGTTCAGTGCTTAAAGCATGTTAGATACTTTTCCAAAACATTGAAGTGAATCACATATCATGATCGAATACAATAGAAAGTGGTAATCCATGTAGCCTTACCACTTATTTTTTGTAAATCCATGCATGTTTATCCAATGATATGTCCTCTCAAACCGTATTAAATTGAGCTGTATTTGTAAGATGACCCACAACAACCCACATAGAATTATTTCATATGGAAGTCCTTGGATGTCCGGTGATAAATTATATGGTATGGTTCTCCCACTTCCGTGTGGGAATGGGTAGTGGTTTCATCATCCCCTTAGACGTTTTTCCCTCAGCCTTCCCTTTCTGAAATACCCAGCACTTTAATGTATATTCAGAAATCTCCCTTTTAATATTTCCCCCCCCCCCAAAAGTTTCCTTGAAAATATCGGTACATCTTTGTGCTCCCTTAGTGGATAGAGAAGGTTGAGATATGTGTGTCACTCAGAAGATCCTTTTTTATATCTGGATCATATGTTACACAAAATTGTGACTGTAATATTAGAACTCCATCCCCATCAATTTTGAAATTGGTAGATTTCCCTTTATTAACAACTTCTACCCTTTTCAGAAGTTCCACATCCTTTATTTGAGCATCCTTTATTCTCTCTATGAGGGATGGTTGAGAAATCCATTGATAATGGGTAGATTATGTTCCTCCCATAATGATTCCCATTTGCATCCTTTTCAAATCTATGAAGATTGGATCCATTTCAATTATCATCATTGATAAAGATGCGTGATCTTTTACACTAAGTGCATCATCCACCTTGTTTGCCTTACCAGGATGGTAGTGGATTGAGAAGTAATAATCCTTGATGAGTTCTATGCATATTAACTATCGTATATTAAACTCTTTATGTTTGAATATATATTTGATACTCTTCTGGTTATTATATATCTCACATTTCTCCCCATAGAGATAATGCCGCATGATTTTCAACTCAAAGATCACCACCGCCAACTCCAGATCATGAGTCAGATAGTTTATCTTATGGATTTTTAGTTGCCTTGAGGCATAGGCAATCATATTAACATTTTGAATTAACACACCACCTAATCCCTTCTTAGAAGCATCACTATACACCACAATGAGTTCTCTACTTGTATGGAGTGTGAGTACTGGTGCCGTTATAAGCCTCCTTTTCAACTCCTTGAAACAATCTTCACATTCCTATGTACAGAAAATCATTACTCCCTTATGTGTCATCTTGGTCATTGGGTTTGAAAATAGTGAAACTTTATTCAAAAATCATCGATAATACCTTGCTAGACCCAAAAAGATACTGATCTCCATTACAGAAGATGGCATGGACCACTCTTCAACTGCCTTTGTCTTAGATGGGTCCACGGATATCTCTTTTCTAGTGATAACCTACCTCAAGAATGATTCTTCCTCTATCCAAAACTCACATTTACTATAAATTGCATAAAATTTATCCCTTCACAATGTCTTTAACATAGTATTCAAATGCTCCTCATGTTCCTCCTTACTCTTCGAGTATATCAGAATATCGTCAATCAAGGCTACCACAAATTTGTCGAGGTGATCTTTAAATACTATTTTAATTAAATCCATGAAAATTGTTTGAGAATTAGTGAGTCTGAAGGGAACCAATATGAACTCATAATGTCCATACCTTGTTCGAAAGGAAGTCTTGGGAATATCTTCATTTCTCACCGTTAATTGGTGATATCCTGACTGAAGGTCCACCATAGAGAAATAACTGGACACACGAAGCTGATCGAACAAGTCATCTATCCATGGAAGGGGATACTTTTTCTTTATAGTGATTTTATTGATCTCATAATAATCAATTCAGAGGAGCATAGATCCTTCCTTCTTCATGATGAATAGGACTGGAGCACCCTACGGTGAAGCACTCGGGCATATAAAACCCTTATTCATATTCTCTTATAACTACTTCATCAGCTCTTCCAACTCTACGATGGCCATTATGTAAGGTGTATTTGAGATTGGAAGAGATCAAGTGATATGTTCAATTGAGATCTCAACCACTTGGCCCTATGGAAGACAAGGCAACTCTTCAGGGAATACATCAGTGTAATCCTTCATGATGGGCATGTCTTCAAGCCTGATTCTCTCCATTGTCTCAAAAATTTGAGCTAAATATGATTTCTCATAAGGTATCAATATACACACATGAGATGATGATTCGAATGGAGTTTCATCTTCCTCCTTACACTTGTAAAGATTTGGGGGACGCATTAGGATGTGAAGAGTGATCTCCCTTTCCCAGTAGTTTATATTGGCGTCGTATAAAGATAGACATCCCTGCCCAATATAGCATTGAAATCCACTAAAAGAAGTATGATGATATTTGTTGGGAGGTTCAGTCCACAAACATTTACCGTATAAGATTCATAAACCTTGGAGGCAATGATTTCCCCATTCGTTATTCTCACGGATAACATTTCCACCAAATTTGGAGGTGGAGTTTGAATAATTATACTAAATGTGCTATATATGAATGAATGCGTAGAACTAAAATCAAATAGTACGTTCAGTATTCATAAATGAATACCTAGAATATCTGTCAGCACATTATTTTCCTGATCAACCTCGTCAATAGTGATAGCATAAGCCCTTCCTTGTTTCTATGGAGGCTATTATTGATTTCCTCCATCAACCCTCATCTTTGGGACACTATTTGCATAATTCCCATACTCTTTGCAGTTGTAACACTACACTACAGGATGAGTGTTATCTTTTTTTTAAGAAAGAAGGATAATATTAATGACGAAGATCATTATCCGTACATAAGAAGAGCCATGAAGAGAAATTTTCCGACCATAACTGGTTTACATCGAAGGGGCCTGAGGCCTCCAGCTGATGGGCCGCATTGTTTCCTTCCCTTTGGGTAAAATAGAATGTGAAAAAATAGAATCCTTGGCACAGTGAGTGAATTTTCATGATGATGAAGCCAAAGGTCTAGAGCCTGACGTCCTTGTGGTTGATTTCATTAATGACAGAGAGGCAGTCAGACTCAATGATGATATTTTCCCATCCATGTTCCGTAGTGAGCATCATGCCTGCAAGGAGGGTAGAGGCCTCAACAACTGCAGATTCCCAGAAAGCATGATGGGATTCATATTTTTCTGCAATAATCTACCCCTAATGATTTCGCACCAGGAGGCTGAGAGCAATGGGCCCATCCTTGGGGAGAGAATCATCCATGTTAATCTTAAGACTCCCTTCCAGTGGGGAGGTCCAATGAGGGGGGAAGGAGGGTGTAGCACATGGAATTACGTGTCCTTTACGGTCCTTCTATCCCTCAATCCATAAAGTGGATAATTTAATCTAGAACTCGGGAGGTTGATGAGCATGGTGGAAGACATAGTCATTACGACGAACCCAGATGATCTAGGCCAGGGTAAAATAAGAGCTTGCATCTTTCGATGATAGAGGCGAACACCAATCCATTATAAGTTGGGAGAGGTCAGAGACATGGCCCAGAAATGGTCCTAAACAAGCTAGGGATCGGTCCAAATGATGACCGATGATCCATCTCCAATCCTCCAGCCTACCCCTTCTATATTCCTTCTGCTTGATTATATGGAACTCCCTTTCCCTATTAAGATGGAGGGTTCGAGGAAAATATTTGTTGAAAAACATCCTCTTGAATTCTTCCCAATCCATGGAATCAATTTCATCTTAGTACCTTGTTTTCAGGATCAGTGTCCACCACTGATCAGCTTCCCCATCAAAATGATAAACTGCCAGTACAACCCTCTCTTCTTCCAAGCACTGAAGTACGGATAATATCTTTTCAATGGATTTAATCTAATGATCATCAACGATGGTATCAGAGGATCCGATAAACATGGGAGGAATTTTACGTATGAATTATTCTATGGAAACTTCTTCTTTCCATGGAGGAGGAGGTCATTCCACCCGATTCAAGTTATTATTCATTACTCGAGCCAGTAGAGAAATCACTATCATGAAGTTTTGAGCACTTGGTCCCATCATATCAGGCATATCATTTGGTCAATCATCACACTACCTATCACATTGGTTGTTGGAACATGTTATTCTATTTCCTGTCATTAAATATGAAAAATAATATATAACTTGAGGTCTTTAATTCTTAACTATTGAGCATATAAAAATCATTAAACATAAAAGGATAAACTTATAAAGAAGAATTTTATCCTTACTTGTAATTCTGTGGGATTAAATATAGGTTTTCCTCAATCTATATCATATATTATATTCTTATGGTCTTTTTTGTCCCTTAATAATGGTATGTAATATGCTCGTGATTCTAACAAAGAATATCTCTAGGAGTTTCGTAACCAAGAGTGTAGCAAGGCCCGTTGTCATATACCAGGATACTGTAAGTCAGGCCCGAAAATCCTTTTTAGAGTTGTCACTCCTAGGTACATCTATGCCAGATCCATCTCTACCTGATCATATCTAGAAATGGATGTATTTTCCTGCTAAATCACTTACTCAATACTAACCAAAATTTCAAACTGTTTTCTTTTACATAGTCTCATCCTTAAGGTTCTAACTATGGTGTTGTATTCCTAATCTCAAAAAATAACAAGACCATCCTCTGATATAAAATATAGTGAGCCAATCATTTTGCATATAACATTTCATGATTTCAAGCATAACTAATCATCTGAGTGCAATCTAAGGATCGTTATGTCTAGTGTCTTCGAAGACTATGTATATAAAACATAAAACAAGGGGCTAAAAAACACTTCCTTAAACATAAATATTATTACCACATAAATATTCTTTCCACATAAATAATCATATATAATCCACTATACATAAACATAAAGGTACCCATGGATAGAATTGGGTACCACAAACATGACAGAAATGATAACCAATGGTTGAATCATGAAAGTGTCCATGAAAGAAAACAATTAGAACATACATGAATGTTCATAGGGTAAAGTAATCATATGACATGTTAAGTGGTGTCAAGCAGAATAGAAAACATATATGAAATGTATTTGAGTAACAATAGCATTAGAACTTTTTTGTGCGGTATTACAGAAAATGATATTGTACTTTTAAAATATAATAGAGATAATATTTTATATTAAACCAGAATTGAACAAAGAAGGTTTCCATAATAAAAAAGATTTATTTTATACATATAATGGTTGCTTAAAATAGTTGATAGAATCCACTTGAAACTGGGTGAAAATTTGGGAAATTCCCTTAAAATAGGTTTTCTTATCAGAATGTTCTAAGGAGGGAATATTTTAATAACAGGTATATCCTCAGCAGAGAGTGATGAAAGGTTATTAATAGATAAATTTTGGAAAACATAATATAATTTAGAATATTTACACAAACATATATGATAACTCAACAATGATATAAATAAATATAAGGAAACTTGAATAAACAAAAAGGGTTCAGGTTGAATTCGTTACGGTTTATTGGCATAGTGTCGGGTTTACCTAAGAGGGATTTATGAGAGAGAAAAGGGGTTTCTCATCACTTATAATTCATGATGGAAGTATGGGAGCAGTGGAAAAACATACCCATTCATTTTCTATTACATATAAAATGCCATTGCATAGAGGACAATCTTGATTAAGAGTGAAATAGAGAGGATCCCTTACATAAAATCTGTTGGGGTTATCCACTTGATATTAAAGACATGAATACACAAATTAGGTTTAGCAATTAATAATTCCAAAAATTATTCAATATTTAATTTGTTTTTTATAATAAATTTAAGTTCATTTATAACTGTTTTGATTGGTTTTGAGATTCAATTTCATTGTTCGGGCTCATTTATTTAGTCGGTTTTAATGACTGATTCAATTATATTCATGTTGGGATAAACATGTAAGATGAAAGAGGTTTTCTAGAATTGAAGTTATATTCTATTAGTGAACACCCATGAGATTAAATGGTTTTAAATTTAATTTGGTTACATAGAATGATTTCGAATTATTATATAAAAACACAGTGACAACGGTTTTTGTTAATCTGTGGGTTTGAATACAAAGAACACGTTTTGAATTATACCATTTGTAAAAAAGTATTACGGAACCCAAAATAGGATATTTTACATATATAATAATCTAGTTCAACAATAATACAAATGGTTTAGTGACCATAATTAAATATAATAATAGAAATTGATAAACTATTGTCCTTTAGTGGGATAAATTATTATATCTCAAACGATGCTTTCATTCCATTCAAATAAAAAGTGGGAAATGGATAAAAGATAATGAAATATACCATTAGCATGAAAAAATTTCAGTAAATTAATATTAATAGTGTTATCATACTATTTTGGTGAAGGGAGGTGAGAAAAGAAACAAAAAGAAAAGAACTGAAAAGAAATGAAGGAATTGGAAAGAGGAATTTACCTCTTGAGACTTCTTCCATTGAGAACCTCTTAAGGGCAGAGGTTTTGGAATTTTGAAGAGACGTGGAGATTTTGGACGTGGGGTAGGATCATGGGAAGAGATTTGGGAAGAATATTTTCAAGGCACACAGCTTGAGATGAGTGAAGAGAAGTGGGAGTGTAGGGGAGTTTTGTAGTGGAGGAGAGGAGGGTTTTCATAATTTTTTTAATCATTAGTTTATTATATTTTCACAAGACAAAGAATAATAAGTTGTATATGAAATAGAATATTAATAAATGAATCTGAGTAAAATATTTGGGTGCTTACAACACTTGTGATGTCAGGAATAGTGTATTTTCACTACAATGTATTTGTACGGTAAATTAGTGTATTTTATTATTCACTAAAAATTCTTGTATTTCAGAAAAAATTCAAAAAATGACCGTAACAATTTTTCGACATGTAGAATCCAAAAATGAACTCCATTTATCAAAAGAAATTTTCTAAATATGATTATTTTATTATTTAATTAAAATCATAATTTATTATCAAAAACCATTCAATTAGTTAATCTAAAATATATGTATATCAAACATTCTACATGAATATTATTTATATATTATAATAGGTAAGGTTACAATTCCTTATGTTAAATCACTATTAATAAGGGTATGATACTATTCATAATGTTATTTTACTATTCACCAAAATTATGTTTTTCTTATTAGACTCCAAATAACTTACAAATTTCATCCGTGTATGTCTGATTCTCAAATTTCCAAACACAGAAGTGACAAACTTATGTTTAAAGGTTAATTAGGACATAGTAGTTAATAATTTTTTGATATAATGACATATATATAATAAAGAAACTTTATTTGAAAAAAATTGGGTCATTAAAAAGTTACCATGCTTCCGAATTCAACAGGGACCCAACCTTGGAGACAGCCAAAGAAATACATGATCACCCACCACAATCACAGTAGGTCTACGATGTCAATCCACGTATGAATTCTAACTATACTGAGTCATTGTAATTTTACTCAATATCATCTGAACCAGTTCTGACGTATCATGCATCAAACTCGGTCACAAAAACATTGATTCCCTAACATTCATCCAAAAAAACAAAATATATAAATTTTTCCATATAGTTCCTCATATTGTTCCATTTGAATCATATCCTGAAATATATTATTGTTGTAAATATTTAAAAAAATATAAAATTTTCTCCCCTGAACCACCAAAATCTAAGACATAATCCCTCAACATGCCCTCTTGTATATGAATCATAAACAATGATTGTCCATACATTTTCAGGTGAATGGTGTGCTCAAACACCCTTGATTACCCAGAACCATTGTAATCCCTTTTAAAGGTGAGGTATGAAAAAAATATCATGATATGAAACTCTAAATCATGGTTCTCCATGAAACCACACTATCTTCTAAACATACAACTCACCCGACTGGTCAATTATAAATGTCTCTTAAATCATCATGAAATGATTCACCTTAGTCAACTGATCCACAACCACCTAGATTGAATAGTTCATCCAAGGTGTACTCAGAAGAACCTCTATGAAACCCATCATTACATAAACCCACTTCCATTTTGGAAAGGAAAATAGCTATAACAACCCACCTCCTCACTGATGCTCAGTCTCAACTTGTTTAAATTTTAGGCATCCTTCCATAAAACATATGACCCATTTCTTCTTTCCCAGCCACCAATAATGTCTACAGATATCACGATACATATTTTTCAATCAAAGATGTACTCCAATCTATAATTCATGAAACTGATTCATCAAATATTCTTGTATATGTAAGGGAATAACTACATAGTCACAACAACAAAGAAATCCATCATCACCAATAATCCAACTAGAAGATGGTTCCCAACCTTTAAGACATCACTTCATAGCCAAAAACTCCATATCCTCAAGATGACTCTACTTGACCCAACTCAAAATCACTGAATCAAATTCTATGGAAAAAATTTCATATGCCCCAACCCATCACATATCTCCAAATGTATTTCATCAAACAAATCCATCAACTTCCACTTAGATCTAGACTCATTAAATACAAAACATTTAGTTTTCCAACTCAATGAATATGAAACACTTTTCTCTTTTCCTGGTGTATTAACCAACTTGATGTTGATTTATTGCAGGTACTCAACCCATATTCAGTGCGGAATATTCCAAAAAAATGGGAGAAGATGTACATAGGACTTTTATGATCGGTATACATGGTAAACCATTCTCCCAACATGTACTGATGCCAATATTTCAAGGTGTAAACCACTAATCCCAAGTTAAAATATTCAATAGAGAAATTTCATTCATTTTTCATCAACTGTCATAAACCATACAGAAAAACCCGATCATCCTGCATCAACAAAGTCCCAAGAACAACACCTGATACATCACAAAACACAATATACCCTTTTACCAACTCATGATAGATAACAACTGTTGCGGTATCCAACTACTTCTTATGCTCCAGAAAATCATTCTCACATGCCTCATACCACTGAAACTACGTTTCTTTCTTTGTAAAACATGAACATGGTTCTTCCAAATGAGAAAAGTCTTTAATTAACATTTATTAATATCCTTCTGATCCCAAAAAATATTGGATAATAGAAACAAACTAAGGCTTCTCAAAAAACACAATTTCTGGTGCAATATCTAGGTCAAATGAAACACATTATTTAGAAATTATGTGTCCCAATAAATTCTCCCAATCAACCCATAAATGAAATTTTTATATCATGGTTTATGGCCTATCCTCTATTAGTTTACTCAGGAATATGTCATGATGTTTGACATGACAGTAATGAGTCTTATAGTACACTAAGATGTCTTATATGAAAGAAACTAAAAAATACTCTAGATAATTGTGAACAATTTTGTTCATTGGAGTGGTAAACACATTCATCACTTTGGTCAGCCAAAACAGAATAACAATAAACTCATACAACAAAAACCTACTCCTAACGGTTGTCTGAAGTATATTAGAATGCCTCAACATTTTCTGTTGATACCCTGGCCTCGGGTAAATTCTTAAAAACACTTAAGCACATCTCAAATGGTTAAATAGTTAATTGATTCCAATAATAGGATATTGATTCTTAAAAATTATCATATTGAGCCTCTTATATTGAAAAATAATCATAATAACCCATCAACCTTCTTGGTATACATCAATGGACATACCCAAGGTGACGTACTTGGATGAATAAACCTGTTATTCTTCAATTCATCTAACTAACTCATAAAATTCTATAGTTCTTCCAGTTACACTCTATATGGATGAAAGGAAATTGGTTATTCTCCAATCAGAAACTCAATTGTGAACTCAAACATATCTCAGGAGTCACCCTTGAGAGGTCATAATGAAACACATCAGATAACTAATCCACCACTGGAAGAAAGACAATATTCTCTACTCCTCCAACATTGATCATGATAAAAGACACTTAAGACAAGAGTACTCCCAATTACTGGAAAACTGGCCCTGTAAGGCATGCTAGAACATCTAACTCACCCGATGAACATAAGTGTCTCCATCAAGAGGCATATATGTTACTATACTATGTAATAGTTAATATGTGATAGGTACAACACAATCCTCTCCATGCCATAAACAAGGTTAAAACAGACATCTTGAGGATGAACAAGTCACACAAAAAATAGTACACACCAAACTCTAAGGAAAAATCCTTACATTTTATGATATCCTTATATCAGACCCTCAATAGAGTATCATTCAATATAACCTCACATAAATGTCACATTGCTAAGCCCAAGTCAACTACAAACTCAGAAGAGTTAAGAGAATGAGTGGCACCTATGTCAAATAAAGCTCAAGAAAGCATGGAAGCTACAAGAATTAATACCTTGAATATTAGGTGGTCCATCCTTTCCTCATCTAGGAGTAGACTAGACTTCATGAAGATGACATGCCCCATTACCATTGGATCTGACCTGAGTACCTAGCCATGTACCGCCCAGCTGATATCGATGATCTCACCATGAAGTACCTTATGTACCACCCCAACCCATAAAACTCGCGGTTCTCAAATAGCCTTCCTGATATGGGGTAATCAACCCCCTAACTACACTCACCATAAACATGAATCCCCCATCCATTCCCATATATTTAGGATACCCACATAACCTCTGCACATTCCCCATCCTTCAGCATGACTGGCACTTAACTAGTTTCCTCTGAAACTGAAAGTGCATGTGCCCCAACCTTACACACTGGTAATAGAATACATGATCCCCAACCAAATAGGATGAACCCCTCTTCTAACATCACTGAGAACTTCCACTTTGATGGAAAATCATAAAAATACTCTTCGTATTATTCAAAGGCTCACAAATCATCCACCTAAATGATCTGAACAAAGTCCACTAACTGAATCCCCTTTCATGTTACCTTTATACATAAGGGCCTACTCCACTACCTTTACAATATACATCAAAAAGTAGATGTTCAGGTTGGATTATATGTCATTACTAAGACCATTTTAGACATGTTTCTTCACAGTTACCTTGTCCTGTGGTAATTCTATAATGAAGCAACATAAGCCATGGAAGTGGCTAGCATATTCTACTATTGGCACAACCACATGGTTAAAACTCATAAACACTACCCACATATCCCACCTCAAGCTTTCTACATATAAGTGTTCTAGAAACAATTCCTTGAAATATTTCCATATCATTAATTAATTCTACCAAATATGAACAATGATTCCCCAACAACACTTTGCCTGACCACGCAACATATAGGCCGCTAACAGGACTTGTCACTTATAAGGAGTCCCCAGATGGCCAAGAATCATCTAGATGGACTATGTCCAAATCTTGGATGCATATGGGACACCCTCTTCAGTAATGGTTGGAGGTTATTTAATTTAAAACTTTATAGTGAACACAATTTTACTTGGTTCAACCAGGATTGGGTCCCATTTCAACATCTTCATAATGCAGTTGAAATTATTGTGAAACTACTCCTCTCTATTACCCTAAATCACCATGTCTTCCTACTCCACTAACGATGGATCATTCTTGACAACATCCTATTGTCACCATACTAGCACATGTCTCCTTAAAAAAATTTCTCTAAAAATTCCAAACATGAGATTTAGAAAAAATGACATCAATATTTCGTAGTTCATATAAAATAATTATCTCCACTAGCCATAACAACTCATTAAAACGCAGTATACCAAAGGTCATCATCACATCACAAACACTATCCTTAATCATCCCTACTATAGGTTATGGCTATCATGAGGTATCCAACTTTCACATTTACAATACTTATACTATACAAAAAAACCTATTTCTAAACCTCCAAGGATATCTATTCCTCCTTGGAACATTATCCATTTCAAAACATGTTAAAAAAAACATTTTTGACTCACATTGGACCCCCTAATTAAGTAGAAATAAATACCTATTATTTAACATTTCCCCATTTTTATTTATTCATATAATTTAATTAGACACCATTGTTATAAAGTTTCCATAGATGTAAAATGCATTATACCTTTCTTACACCACAAACCCATCCCGTGTGTGCATATCCTGATTCATGCCACTTATATTCCTAGGTAACAATAATGATGTATGAATAAAAAACTTTGTGCCATCATGACCATAAGAAAAATATCATAAAATAATCACATCACACAGTAATTGAATCAACCAATGGTGAAATATCAATCAACTATAACAACACAGCTCTTGAATAACAGTTACCACCTTGGGTAAGTTTTATTTCCCTCATACATGGGATAGACACATCCATGCATGAGATCATTTCCAGGACCTGAAAAATCAAATTATCTCATATACCATCCCAAATGATAAGACTATAGAAAATAACCCATATTATATGAAATTTTAATGTCCCAAAAATAGAATCTAATAAACTTATACTCCAATTCATGTCTCCACATGACCTCAAGAATGTCTCCATATATGATAGAGGTTTAAGAATAGTATTGAGAGTCTAGATAAACTCATGGGGATACTATACCCACTTAATCAGAGTATTCCATAGAATATAATAATTAAAATAAAATAAAAAATAAAAAATAACAAGAATAATGAATTACCAACCACTTCCCAAAAGGATACTATCCATTTCAAAATCTAAAAAATACCATGTCATACTATATAGTTACATAGTGAAAATACCCAAAATGAAGACAACTAGGATAATCAACAAAGTGGTACGGACTCCATGTTTCCAAAATCATCCATGTACATCCCAAAAACTAATAAACTCCAATGAATAAGGCCTTTACCCATATCCAAACCTGTAAGTAGGAAATCTGATTAGATACCCAACGGTGCCTGAGCAGGGTGTGAGTATAACTCTGTAGGAAACCACCCACAGTTTCTAAAATATATACAATATAAATTGATAGTGCATGAAAATATTTAAAAAATTTCTAGTAAACAAAATATAACTGGTGTTTTATTAGCTAACAATATTTATTTTTACCATTTTTATCATTAGTACTATTTTCATCAACCATGTCATCTTCATTACATAATCCATGACCATCATGTTTTCTATGGGATAAGAATTTTCATCATTCAGACAAGGGTTTATTTCATCAATCAATATGTACAATAGAATATGTTATATCCCTACCTAACGTGGGATAAAATAATCACAAAAAACACATTATCCACACCTGGAAGCCTCTACATGGGCGGAATGTAACTGTAAGGGGAATAAATCTCTATCCCCTTCCATAACATGTGAATTGTGGGGTTGAGTTTAGATCCTGAGTCTAACTCGACATGTGGGTGTAGAACCTCAGTCAATACCCCACACTACCAATCCATGTATGCATGATTATTTACAAATTTACTACACATATACCATATCACAACCAAAACAACCAATTCAATAACAATCATAATCCAAAACAACCATCGTGGGAATAAATATTATTCCATAACCCAATAACACATTACAACATACATTACATTTCCTTTTAACCCTATTCCAATTACTTATTACTGAACACAATAATCATATTCTCTAATTCACACACATTGACCCATTTAACATATTCACCCACTAATATATGTTAACTCAGTTTACCTTTTCATTAGTTCCCCATTTTTTACCTCTTTATGCGCTTTATGTACAAATCTCAATCCATTTTCACATTTACATTAATCTAATTAAACCCATTTTCATGTCAATACAAATAACCCATAATTTTGTTATCAACCCTAGGAACAAGTATCATTATCCATTTAAACTCAACCTACCAAATTAATGTGTTCTTAATGGATTTATGTTATCACACGTCTTTTATACACTTAATTTTACTAATTTTCTATGTTCGGGAAAGTTGGTGCACCCCACAGGTTTCCATAAATCAGTAAAATAATCCTAAAAACTACCCATATGGATCGTGATGGGTTCAATTAATCATTTAGACACATTTTTTACAAAATATCACCAAGGGAATCAAAATCCCAACAAGTGATAACAAATAATGATACTAAACATTCACAAATTGACCAAATGAATATGGGATATTACTTTTTGACTACATTCCCCAAGTTCTAAGATGAAAGAACTCCTAATCATAGATTTAGACCTAGATTCAGACACCCATTGAATCCTAATCCAAGAATACACTGGGAAAAGAGGGTTTTAGGGATTTATATGAAGATAACCCATGATAAAAGACCTAATCCCAAATAGATAAGGAAGAGGAAGATCAGACATAGCAGAAGCATTGATCTGAAAAAATGTAACTCAAATCGTCTCATAAGTGACAGATATTGATCATTCGTAGATCATGAAAGATTAGGATTGTCATACGAGTTGGAGTTAGGGTAATGGAGAGGAAACTTTGGTAAAAACATAAAAATACTTAGATTTAAAAACAATAAATTTTTCAACATTTAATGGGTACATGGTTTGTACACACTATTTATGAAACCATGCACAAATTGTGCACTAACCACAGTGTAATGAGGGTTGGGTTCCATGGTTACATCGGTATAAATGCATGGATAACCAACTATATGATAATTTTGTAGAAATCCTCTATTTATCTTTGCCAGTTTTTTCCTCCCCCTTTCACTATTTTAATTAACTGTGCACCCCTCCTCTAAGATTGCATGATTTGGATAGACAATTTATAATAACCATTTCCCAACCATGAAACACACATAGAATGGCCATTTCCTTTTTCATTCATTCCCTAAAACCATGTAACACCTCTGGGCATCCTTATACACCCAGTGGACATTTAATGAACAAAAACAATGGCATTAAAACCAAACTGTTTTTAAATGTGATACCTCCTCAAAACTGTGATCTTAAAGTTAAACTCTTAATTTATAAGAATTACCCACTCTCAAAATTTTTTAAAGAACCTTGTGTTAAAGGAACAAATAAAATGATAGTAATAAATCAATAGCTTGAGTATTTTCGTATAGTTTAGATTTGTTAAAATTATAAACACGTCACAATATTTGTACCTCATTTTATGAACCATTAATTAACAATGAATCCCAATTTTTAAATATTTAAAAGGAAATTTTTTGAAAAAAATTCACTAGTTGATAATCATTTTTATAGAAATCTCATTATTTTGATTTATTTTTTATAATATTTTAAAAATGGATATTGAGACTCCACTAGATTATCATCACAAGATATTTGACCAATCATGATAACATGGAGTATGATAAGAAAGATTAATAATGCAATATCACATATCATGTAAAAATACCCTTCATAACACTATGTCATGGTGACATTCACCATGACATAGTTTATCCTAGCATATACCAAAATTTTGTCTAAACCACCATACTATAGTCAATCCTTTAGTGTTTATTGCCTTCAATTAATTTATTTCATGAGTCTTATTCTTGATAAAGTCAATCAAGTGGAGTCTAAACCAACAATTGTGGAGTATGTTGGTCAAAATTTTGATATATTCACTAATTAGCACCATTTATTTCAATAATTTAATAAATAAAACATATTTAATTTTACTATTTAAATTAAAAAAACATATTACCATCATTATTCGAACATTATATAAAATTGGATTAAGAATTGTATTGACATGTGTATTTGTGAAATAATTGACCTCATAATCTTTTGAGTGACACCATGAATATTTCATAATTTGGGTCTAGATGTGTACCAATAATTGGAGGAAAGGTTTTGAATAAATCCATGTGAATAATTTTTTGAGTAGTGTATATACTGCACAACTAGCAAAAAAATGTAATTTAATGTTATTAAAATAATTTCTAGAAGTTTACATGTTTTTAGTGAAATGTCATGTGTAAAAATAATAATGTTGAATTTGATATCATAGTTCAACAAATATAGTGATTGTTGTGTTGGTTAGAAATTTTTAACATAATTCATTATATAATATTAATAAATTCATAATAAAAAAAATTATGAATTAATTGATGTATAAAAACACATGATATTAGACCGATCATTATATCCAAGATTATGGTAATAAGGATTAGTAATGAAATATCACATATCATTCAAAATTACCATTCATAAGACTAGGTCATGCTGACCATCACCATGACATATTTTTTTCTAGCATAGACCATGATGTGGTTTAAAACACTATATCATGGTCAAGAATTTAGTGTTCATTAATCATAATAAATTGATTTCATTTGTCAGATTCCTGAGATTTTCTCTCAAGTAGAATCTAAAACAATAAATTTTGAGTATGCTAGTCTAAATTTTGATATATTTATTAATTACCAAATTTACATTCCATAATTTAATAAATCAAAATTATATAATTTTGAAAATTAAATTATAAAATGTAATTACCATTATGATATGAACCCTAATATAAAATTGGATTTGGATTATTAATGACATATGTATTAGTCAAAAAATTAACCTCTTAATCTTTTGAGTGAAAACATGAATCTCACATAATTGGGTTATAGAGGTGTACTAAATATTAGAAGAATTGTTTTGAATAAATCCATGTAATATGTTCTTTGAGTAGTGGATATACTACACAACTAACCAAAAATAGCATGGAATGGTTTTAAAAATTATGTTCCTCTAAAAATAAGCATATTTTAAGAGAAACATCATGTGTAAATATAATCAGGTAGAATTTGACTTATTGGCTCACTAAATAAAATGATGGTTTAGTGGTATAGAAATATTTAGTAGAATTCATTATAGAATATTCCTAATGGCCTAATATAACAAATCATTCCTTAATTGATGTATAAAAACATGAAATCTCATACCAAAATATGAGAAAATTTGTGAGATATTTATGATATTAATTTAATATAATTATTGATTGGTATCAAAATTAGAGGTGATTCATTAACCATGAAAAGATATTTAAAATTACATTGTTATAATTCTATAATAAAATTATTATATAAGCTATTATGGGGAATGTTTATTTTAATAATTATAATAGTAATTGATTTGAAATCATATTATTGATATAAATGGAAATAAATAAATATATTTTCCAATATGAGCGAGTAATTAAATCTATTTTACAAAAATAAATCTAATTATGTGAGGTTTGTGAACTATATGGTATAATTTTGGTGCATATTACATAATTGTATACTCAAATTATCTTATTACAAAAAATTTTGGGGTGAATTGCTAATTTAAATAATCTATGTTGTCCATTCCAATAGACATTAGTTATTGTTTTTAGGAGTATTACCATATCACTTTATTTTTATTTGGATAATTACTAAAACCTCTATTATTTATATTATGAAAATTAATAAAGCCCCCAATTTTTAAAATTTATTATTTTAATTTTATTATTACACTCAATTTTTATATTCATAATTTCCCAATGCCCATATAGAATAATAGTATTTAGCTTAGGTAAAAAATATATTTTTCTAGAAAAGGATAATAATACTCACATTGGAATTCAACCCATTATTCATGAACCCTAGTTTTATGTTAAACCATCTGTAAGGGAACTATGCATATGGAATGTTCTACACACTTGGATGCAGATTTTCTGAATTTATCTCCCATTTGGAACCACACATTTGGAATATAACTATCATTTTAAACCTATGTTTAGAATACATTATGATTTTCATACACCTCACGTCATTTAAAACCATACATCGACATATTTAGTAAGGTAAAATTACAATATCCACCTCACCTACTATAGATGACTTGAACAATTACAATAAGAATTTTAAAAATAATTTTGAATTAAAAAGATAAGAATTATTGAAAATATTCATTTATCAGTGATGATATATTAATTGTTTATTTTAAATTCACATGTTTTCCTAACATCACTTCAATGATCTATAGTTTTTAGAGTTCTTTGGATAATTTTTTTGCATGGTTTCTCTAGCTATAAAATTTAGATTAATGCGATATTTGATTTAATAGAAATATAATTAAATTATTTAAATATAATTCAAATTGACGAAATGAGGGATCATATGTATTGATATTAAAATTATTGAATGAAACATGTAATATAAAACTACTATAAATAATTTTATTATATTAAGTGATATGATTATGAAATTCATTTAAGAAATCAATAGAGAAACAATGTTTTTTCAAAATCGAAATTTTAATTACTTACCATATTTATAGAATAATTTTAAGGAGATTGTTTTTTGCTGGATCTAATATGTAGATCATTATAGTGGAATTTATTACTGGTAAAATTAAATTTAATGTCATTTTGGGAAACAATATTCAAATTTTTAATTTTCATATCTACTTGGATTATGGAGGTTCATTATCGACTTATTGTAGAATCCATAAATGTGATATTAATGGAAATCTAAAATCAATTTTTTTCATTTTGATATGTATTTATGCATATTATCTTGGATATTATTTTATAAGAAATCATGACGTGCCAGAAGAATAATTTAATTAGATAATTTTATTATTATCGATTTAATTTTTTTCAGAATAATTTTTCAAGGAAATATTCAATAAATTTGATAAAATTGTGGTGATAATTATAGAATCCCTTTGAATCAATTATTTTCAAATTATTAAAGATGGGGATATATTTTTTAATATCATAACAATTTATATTAAAAATAGAAGATGAAGATGGTGGAAATAACACACATTCCAAAATGATATATTCTTGGAATAAATTTAATAATTTTGCGTTTATTTTTAAATTAATGAACTTATTGATGATTATACGCGAATAGTATCAATTTTTATCATAACATAAATGAAGATATATTCTTTTAATAAAAAGATCAAATCTTCTTCTGGTTACTACTATACATATGAGCTGATAAACATATAAATAATTCTACATCTAGTCTAATTTATATTTATTTTTTAAACATTTATACTTAGTGAGGGTGTAGTGCTATATTATCAAACTAAGATATCATCGTTTTATGAAAAGTACCAAAAGAACCTGTAAAATCTATATTGCATGGTTTTAACTACCTATAGTAAATTTTTATGATCCCCAAATAAAGGAACCTAATTAGTGAAACCCATAAATTTTATAGGGATTGTTTTGGGGGAGTGGACTAGGGGATCTAGATTCTAGAAAAAACAAAATACACCATGTCCTGCTCTTTATTTTATGTATTTTACATTTCCATATATACATTAAGAGATAATGACATGATCAGTTTATTTTTAGATAGTCAATTTAAATTTTTCTTCATTTCCAAAAGGAAATAAGTCATTTCCCCTCTTATGTACTCATAATCATCATCGATCCAATAATTATATAATGATAATCTTTAATTATTTTGGACTATGAAGAAAAAATTTTAACACCTTGAATTTTATCCAAGGATAGAAAATTTAGAAAAAGAGAAAATATAAGAAGAAGAATATTGGCAATGGTATTAATAGTTTTTACATTTCATTAAAATTTTATGGGACAATCACCAAGGGGGTAGTCCTTTATTTTGGAAAATAGAAAAATTACATTGGAAAAAGAATTTTTTGAAATTCAAAAATGTGTTTGAGAAACATAATTGTAGTGGGATACTAAATTTAATATATTTTATACAAGTCACGATATATGGAATATAATTATTCATTTTTGATTCTATATGTTCATTTATATATTTTACATATAAGTTTATATTATAATAGAATTGAATATGTTAGAAGTATACCTATATTTGTATATATGCATATCTACTTGAAACCTATTATAATTTTTAACATGGTTTTGTGAGTTAGTCATCAGTTCTCATAAAAATATAAGTTTATTTCCTATACACTACCAATAATATAGTTGTGATGCGTCATAACATAAGGAATGTGATGATTATACTTAAGATTTAAATGAATTTAAATAAAATAAATAAACAAAATGAATAAAATTTTGATAATGAATGAAAAAAAAGTGACATGAATAAGGTTCAAACAATAACATCCATGAAATACAAGGATATTCAATGTTAAACCCAAAATACTAAGAGATATGGGGAACTAAAAATGATTTTATTTTATATAAAATTTAATATTATTTAATTTTTATGAGTAATTACTAAAATAATTTCATAAATTTAAAAAAATATAAATTATGCTATCTATATTTTATATGGAATTAATAAAATTCTCCATCATGAAAAATATTTTCTCAAAATAGAAAAATTAAGATTCAATGTCATCTATGTAACTTAACAAATATTAGTAAAAAATGTGTTCTCTTGCATTTTCATCAATCTCAATCTACTAACTAATTTTTGATGATTAAAAAACCAATTTTATTGGGAAGAAAATATATGAATTTTTTCCTTCGACCAGTAATTCTTCAAAATCTAAAAAAACATTATAAAATTAAATTTTACTTGACCCATAAGAACGTCAAGTGATTTTTAAACTAAAAAACAAGAAAAAACATTAAAAAATAAACTAAAAAAGTTCAAACCATTTGAATTTAGAATATAATGATGATAAATTTACCAAATACCTCATACTAATATTTTAATATTTTTATCCAAGTATAATTTTTAAAAGTGTCAAATTAAAATAAACACAATTCATAAAAATTTATAATATTTTATCTTTGTAAAATATTAATGAATGTAATTATTCAGTGCTCATGATTGGATACTAAATATTCCATTTATTCTATTTCATAAAACTTGATATGTATCTTAAAATAATAAAATTATCCTCTTAAGTAACTATATAGTAATGTATTTATTTAAGTTAATTTTTTGGTGTTAAATTCACCTATTATTTTCTCTATAAAAATTTCTACTGGAATATTCACCTAAAAATAAACAAAAAAATCTTAAATTACAACCTTGTTAAATTTTACACTAGAGAGGATTTTTATCCAGGAAAATAAATTCAACTTTTACAATTTATATTGTCTCAATCAAATGGAGTATCAATTTTTATTAGCCCCTCCCAATAAATCTATATCTTATTTGTCCTCTTTTATTGTTCAATTTATATGCCCTCTTTTATCCTCTTAATAAAATCAATTAGAGACTAAATTCATTAATCTTTCCTCTTTAGTTTAATGATGTCCCTTTCAGTTTAGACCAAGATAAATTTCCTTCAATATCATTTCTTGATACCTAAAATCACTGGTCTTCCTGAATTCCAAGGATAGTTATCTTCCTCCATAAATTGGTTACTACATCAATTTTACTTATCTAGGTTTTCTTGTATGGATTATTCTCAGTTCAACTAATATACCTTCCTAGGTAGAAGTTATTGTTAAAATATTATCTATTTCAATTATTTTGAGATGAACAATAGAGTCAGGGATAGTCATAGATTTACTATATCTTGGTTCAATATCTTCAACTAACATCTACTCCATGGATCTTCATTATTAGCCTTGTTATTAGTCTATCCTAACCCACATCCTGATTTTCCAATAGAAAATCACTTGTGTTCCCTCAACCATTGATTAAAATTTTCTTTTACATAATTATATTCAATATTAAAAATATGAAACGTTCTTATAAAAATTTATTAATTAATTTCTGGAAACATTGAAAACTCCATGTGATGCATCAACAGAATCACAAAGTAAGTAATTTTATAAATTAAAATTATATTGTTATTCGTATCATAATGATCACTGGGCAAAGGAAAAGAAAAATTCATTTTTTTCTCTAATATTAAATTCAAATCCACTTTTATAAAAGATTCATCACAAATTTTAGGCTTTAGAAAATAATATAGAAATATATACATATATATATTAGAGTAAAAGTATAATATTTAGAATTATAATAATTACATTATAATGTGTTCAAAGGTGATTAAAAATAAATTTAAAATATCAAGAAAACCTTTAATAATACTAAAGTAACAAATAATGTCTAAAACCCAACATATGATGCATTATAGTGGGACCCTTCATCAAAGTAGTGAGTTTGGAATTGAATACGCCACATTTCAAATATTTACCTCCCAAAGTATTAAATTTAATTAATTTTATTATAATTCTACTTGGATAGATCATTTTAGGCCCCATTTAGGTGTATTATATCCCAATAGTGAGTTAGATTACCCAAATTATATGATGGTATAAATAAAATAAAAAAATGGATTAATTTTTTTATCAAACCCAAAATTATTGTCCTTATATTGAATATAGTCCATATTATTCTATTTTGGGTGGAATTTTTTTAAATTAAATAAATGAAAATAACATCCTCAATCTGTGGAGATAATTCTCATATATGTAGTATCACTAAGACTGCTCCAAAAGCACAGGGTAAGTCTATCATAAAATCACCTTCACTAACTCACTTAAAAAAATAGAAAGGGCCCTCAAATCATCATCCCTACTTTATCTTAATCATTTATAAAAATATAACCTTATAAAGAATAATCCTAACATTATATTTAATATCAATATTTTATTGATTTTTATTAATGTTGGATTTATTTCTATATACTTCATTATATTTCACTACGTGTGCATGAATAGATTCATAAGACACCAACAACTACTTCCCCTTCTTCTCTACATTGAATATCCAATTGTACATAATATAATTCTATTTGAGTGGTCAGGTTGATTCCATAAAAAATTTATAATAAATTAAGTAAAATGGTAGAACATGGAAATATATTATACACATATTTATCTTATGGAATTTATAAATACTAATCTTTTATATTTGTGACCACTAATGTTCATAGAATGGTTCCCAATGGATGATTGATAACTTCTATTTTACCATCAGTTTTTAGGTGAGGAGATGTGCCAAAAATATGCTACATTTTGGATACCCCCATAATATCCTTTTAGAATTGGATATAATTTTCCTATATCAGTTGGAATGATTATTTTTAGAAATGTTATGGAGGTGGAAAATATCCCTCAAAACATTTATTCCATGTTCAATAAATATTAAATATTATGAAAAGGAATAAAATAAAACATCTTCGAAAAATGGACACCAATAACCAATATGGAATATTGACCACAACATGTAATTGAAAATTCCTTAATGAATTTCATATTAATATAATTCCATAGATGTTCTTAGAAATACAATGGAAATCAGTTCTATGTTCCTCCCATTAATGATCTTGGAAAAGCAATGGAATATATAAACCATGTATAAAATAAAAATTTCTCTTTTACATGTTTTGTATCATGAAATAATATATTATAATTTTTGAGTCATCATGGGATAAAAAACGTTCTGGTGATATATAATTTTTTATGGATTTCAATGTGACAACCATGTCCTCCTTCATGAATTTTCTAAAATAGAATTTCCAAGTAACTTCCTTTTGGAACATATAATTTGTTTCTTTTTAATATTACCCCATCATGAACAAGGTTATCTTATAAAAATATATTAATACATTCAATTAAAAAAATCATTCTCGATAAGGAGTTAATAATAATTTTACATGAACATAAATATAAAATTTATTCCATTCAGAATACTATGTAATGCATACTATCTAAATAAATCAACAATATTTTTGTGGTCTTACCCCTACTTGTATATTCTTAAGAATAAAAATTATTTATTTTATTCAACCATTTTTTCCTTGAACTCAGATTGTATTGACCAGTGATAAATTTCAATGATACATTTTTAGAATAAATAAAAAACTCTTTTGGTATCAAGAATGTGACCATTGATCTAGATCTATCATGATTACATAAAACTCTTTATCATATGTGATGTAATTTCTCATTTAATAATTTAGTTACTCACTGATATATGCAATGGACCATTTTTTATGTAAGAAAATTTTATAGTCTAACTCAAATTGTATCACAATCCATATAAAATTTTGATCAAATCTTCAAATTCAAATAAAGGTGAATTATTAAATTTAATCTGGTGATTTAAAATTATTCATTTGTATCATTAGATCACTAAAGTATCCCATTTTAAAATCACTAAATGATGGGTTAAATGAAATTGTAAAATTTTAAAATAAATTGATGATAAAAAGATGTGAAATCATGATGTCTTCTTAATTATATAATGATTTTTTGTGGGGTATATAAATTGATTACTTCTAACATTTATTGATATAGTATTATTAATTTATTTGATACTACATACCCAAAAAACACATGGGATGATGAAAACTCACAATTTTCTAGATCTTCGTATTTATTTTTTTCCCACAAAATGACACACAAATATTAATAATGATCTTAATTAATCTTTAATACAATGTTAAAAATAAAAATATCATCCAAATAGTGACATATAATAGTCCATTATAGTTTTTATTATATTTTTTTCATGATTAGTATTTTTATTACGTTTACATGGATTTTTATCGTAATATATAGAAATTATATATTTCTCATTATTTCTTCATGGTTTACATGTATATTTTTTGAAAACCCATGAAAAACACATACACGTTGATGTTTTATGTTCATTTTGTTATGTGATAAGTTTTTATAAATGTTTGGAACATGATTAATTGCAAACTGTTAAAATACTTCATGAAATAGTGTGGGACCATTGGTAGATATGGATGAGGGCACACAGCTTGTGCACATTTTGGTAAATTATGAGAACAACATATGAACTGGTTTTGTAACATGACAGTTCCATTTATAATTATTAGAATATAGTTCTTCCAACTGTGTAGTCTCTAAAGTTAACCATGTGAGTGGGTTTTTTAGGTAGTTTCCAACACATAATTGGTTCATTTTTTGTAAACTATGTATCTAGACATTGTGGTTTTATGAATCACTTAATATTTGGGAATATAACCAAATGATTTTATAAAATTATAAGCTTCAGAGACCCCACTTCCTTTTCTCATTCTCAATCAACTACCCTTTTTTTGGGGAGATTATCCCCTTCCTCCCTTTATTTTTTGTGGTATCATAATCCAATTAAACTATGTTCAACCTTTATTGATTCTCTCTTCTTATGGCTTCCTCCTTTATTCTTCCAATACCATCCACCCATTGATTCTCTCTCTCCCATGAACTTGAGGGTTTTCAATTTTCATATTTAGTGGTTATTGTGTTTTATTAAAAGGTTATTTGGTTTCTACATAATATTAATGACCCCATGATTCTTGGTTGATCATTCTTCATTATTAGGCATTACTTTTTATCTTTTTTTTTAATTGAGATGTGGTAGGTGTTTCATTATTATCAAATTATATTTAATTCAAAAATTTCCTGATTGTTTTTAAAATATTTTATTCTTAATGAAATACCTATATATAGGACCCACTCAGGTCCAAAGTGTATTTATGTTGATTTTAACCCTTTAATGGAATGGGATTCCATGGCATGTTTTTGTGAAAATGACTAAATGTATTTTTAATGATGAATTTGGTTTTGAATGTGGTGATGAGAACTATAATGAGGTTTTTAAGGGTTTTCTTTTTATCAATTGATTTATGAACCAATGATTTAAAATTTATGGGAGTGCTTAAATGTAGTTTAAATGGTTTTTCTTAATTTTAATGGGGTGTGTTAACCGACGTGAATAGAAAATTGAAATCCATTAGTGGATTTAAAATGTATCAAATGTGGTTAGAAAGGAAGTGTGAGTTACCATTTGGGTATAAAAATTGTTTTAATATAATTTATTTCCAAGAATTGATTTGTATGTTTATAAAATTAAGTTATTTTTTATTTGAATGCAGAGCATGTTTTTGAAAAAACACCCATTTGGAATGTTATGAAAAATAAATTTTCACGAAATGGTGTGTCAAACTAATTACCCTTATGTGAATCTTGATATTCCTTATTGGGTATTGCAATGTAAATATGGAATATATTATATTTATTCATCCATATATTTTTTTTAGTATTTGATGTAGTTGTGGATAGTCCTGTGGGTGTGTAAAGAGGTGAGGTGTGAGTTATTTAAAATGATTAATATTTTATTATTCAAATGGGTTATTTTTTCACCTATATTTAAAATGACATTGGATCACCTTTCAGACTACGTATCATTCTTGTTAAGTGGAATACCTAATATAGAAATGTTATAAATAATACATTTTTTGTTGTTACACATCATTGATTAGACCGATTGGGGTAGTGGTTATACGAGCTAGCTACAATTTTCTTGGCTCGTGGTAGCATTATATTCCCATGAGGTTGTATTTATTTATTTTACAATAGGACTATCCATTATGTTGATTGAATCAGTATTTAAAGACTAATGATATTTTATTTAGTTTTTAATTGGTTATAAAAGTCTTATGAAAATGTATATTACACTCGGATCCAATATAGGATTATTTTAGGGGATATATACTTTGGTATTGATTCTATCTCTCCCTCCTTGTATTAATGCATGGAACACAGGTACTTATGGTTTGATTATTTATATTATTACATAGACAGAGTGTATCCTATATGTGTGATTTTATCCATCAATATTTTAAGACTTACTTTTCAAATGTTTTGAAAAGGGTTTCGAGAAAATGGTGAATGTTTGTTTTTAGTGTTCATTAAAACAATTTAATTTATCATATTTAATGGTTTATTATTTAAATTTAATTTTCTTCAAAATAGTTTTGGATTGTTTTTATTTACCAATGGTAATGGTTTGTTTTTTAATCTTTAGGGAACGAGGGTTTCAAAAAACGGTGTCAGGACACTGTTTTTAGTTTCACTTGTAAATAAGTTTCCTTATATTTTTTATAAAAAATATAATTTGGAAAAATATAAATTCCTTGAGATACTTTTTTTATAAATATTTGTTTATGAAATGGTTTTAATGTCGTATTTTAAAATATTATTTTGGTAAAAAGGGGCCTTGGATGAGGATAACAGTTTTCCAGGACACATATTTCATTAAATAAAAATTAAAAATGTGACATAATTGGGTTTACTTTCTTATTCTATTGTATAAAATCTTATGAAAAATATATTTTTTCATATTATATTTAAATAAATAATTTTATTATGTAATTTTAAAGAGACTGTATAGATTCACTGGGTGGTGACTTATTGGGATGTTTTGAACACACTAATATTTTTACTAGTCTATGACTATTCAAGTTTGATTCTTCCTAAATTAGCCTCCAGGGATGATATTGGGTTGTGTGGTGATTCTGGGATACATAAAGGCTCCTTGTAGTTGGCCTTTATAATTTCCTTAGTTGGGGTTTTGTATCGGCCTATTGGGTCTATTATAATTAATTTTAATCTTTTAATGTATATTTTTCTATTGTCTTACCATTTATGTTGTAGTTGTATATTTTATATTGGATGTTAAAATTTTTGATAACTTATTTAATTATTTTATTTCATTAATTTCAACTGTTTATTTATATTATTTTATGAGTGGCAAATCTTTTCGAATGCAATTTTTATGATGTCCAAAAACTTTTTTATATCTGATAGGGACTGGGAATTTCATTCCTACCTTAAAGAGGACCAGGTATGAAGCTAGGATATATGAGAATTTGGGAAGGATCATTACATAATTTTAGTGTAGTATTATATTCTTAATTTGACCTAGGTTCTTGGATGCACTCTTGTTATCGGGGTAGCTATTAGTGTAGAGATAATTTTGTGAGGGAAAATGAGATTGGCGTAGGGAGAGTTTCACGAGATCTTTCACTACCACATCCCTAAAATTCCCGTGGAATTTGGTGCTTTTTCTTTGATCTCGGAATTTTATTTTATAGATTTCTCTAGATTAAATTTTTATTTGAATGATGTTTGTGCTTTGACCCCCCAAATAATAGATTAAATTCTTTTTGGGTCATGATTTTTATTTTGGGATGGAATTGGAAAAGGGATCAAAGGGTGAGGTTATCTTATAAGGACTGAAAACTTAAACCACACGAAAATTCTTGGTTTCTAAAATGTTTTAGGGATGAATCCATTATTATCATGTGGAGGAAAACTATGTATCCAAGATAGGAATGGTTCATTATCCCACATGTATTGTCCCTATCATTTCTTATATAAATTTGACATTATTACATTAATATTCATTACATATCCTCATGATACATATGAAAATAAATTAGTTTAGTATATCTGGAAAAAAGAAAAAATAAAAAACTTATTTGAAAATTATATATATCATGTCACAATTTTTTCTTCATGTCTAGTACTGTAATTTATCATTCATTATGAAAACCCATCTCCATATCTGGGGGAATAGAAAAAAAAATAATGGTAGAGATCAGATTCTTAGTAAGGGTAGACATGGGAGGTATCAATTATTATTTAAGCATAAAATGAGCATAATTTTTGAGAACATGATCTTATCTTCTGAAAATCATACCTGTGAATTTATATATCATAATAATGATTCAGGAAATAATACTTAGAATTATATAATACATCAATCATAAATCAATCAAAGAACATGATCCATGTGAGAATATCCTTAGAATAAGTTAATGTCATAAAAATTGTGACCTAATGTGTGGTATAATCATAATCATAGATATATTATGAAAAATCTACCCAACACGATGTTCTAAACATGTAATGCTTTGGGTAACCACCCATGAACCTACGTAAATATTGGGATAACCTCTCATTTACCATCTTAAAAGATAGCTATAACCTCCATTGTACCGTATTTTAGGCTTCTAATAAAATAAAATGCACCCTTTCATATAATTTATAATTAATCTATAATAAATTCATTAGTGTATATATAATTCCTGGCCCACCTCTAACATAAATATAAATTGTTTTATATATATTCCACTTGATCAACAAACATTCACCATAACGTAATATTATAACCCATAGAAAATAAATGGGTTTAATTAATATCATATCATCATAATAAAAAAACATCTAGATAAATAATTATGATATTATCATTGGATCATACACCTAGTAAATCATAAGTATAATTAAAGGATGTTAGTATAGATAGAAAATTCTTATAAAAGATCAGTGGAATATTTATTGAGGAATATAGCCTTTTAGTTTTAAGATCATGTATTTAAATTCTAAAAATTGAAAAAAGTTTAATAAATAATATTATTTATAATATCATTGGAACCTTTTAATCGAAGATTCAAAGCATTTAGTGGTCATATTAGTGAGAAATTTGGTTCTTTGATAGTATGTTAAAACAACAATTCCTTCCAAATTTTCAATAAATAGAAAATGTTATGATATTTAATAAATGAGAAGAAAATTAATTTAAATTATGTTATATATATTATAACATGGTTAAAAATTACTATACACAATCATAGGAAATAATACTAAAATTCATGAAATATTTATTAATACACCATTGACATGGAAGAAAAACATTTCCCAACCAAAGTGGAAATTAAAGATTGTTTTTGTTAAAAACATTATTTAGGTCTCTTGAGTTATTAAAGAGATGAAAATTGAACGTAAAAGTTGTAAAATATTATAAATTATGTAGTATATTAAATTTCATGATATTGTGAATACATAGAGAATATAATTTTTTTCATTATAAATTTGAGCATAACTAATATTAGTAAAAATGGTATTGTAACGTAAAACCATTTCCACTTTGGTAACATTTGAATCATAGGACCTATGAAATAATAAAATCAAATGAAACATTAGGATATAAATGTAATTATTTATATATCATTACAAAGTGTTATTATTTTGACCATAAAAAATAATATAGTTGTACAACATAAAACATATCTTAAGGAAATAATATTAAGTTGAAGAAAACTTTTAGCATTTCTAATATCTAAATCAGAACCTTATAAAAGGGAAAAAAATTATATTTATCTATAAATCCCAATATTTTTAATGATATTAATAATAAAATTAATTCAATGTTAGTAAATACACCAAAAAAATTAAATAATTGGGGAATCTGAAGAATTTATCAAAAAAATAAAAGTGAGATGAGAAACTAATACCTAAAGTTTGAAATGACACATAAGTGTTGTAAACTCTTATATAATAAATTTAAAAATGATATAATTATGTTCTAGAATAAATTAAATATATATAATAAAACATATTTTGGAGTTATAAAATTTCAAAACGTATTTAATAATAATTCCATATTAAAATAATCAATTCATTGTGATAAGTGCTTCATTTTTCCAGACTGTTTTAGTTTGGAAGTTATCCTTTATATTCTTTGATAATAGATGCATAATATAAATAATAGTAAAAAGTATATAAATATAATATATGTTCATTATATACATATTTATAATCATCTATAAATGTTATATATTGAAAAAATGAATGACATCATTCGTGGAGATGGTATCTCCTATATACGCATGAACGTTGCTTTCATTTTATTACAAAAATATAGAAATAAAGATAAAAAATATTTTATCATTAAATAAGAATAATTATACAATAGATATCATATTTAAAAATTATATATATCATAACAAACAACAATCAATTATATTGATGAATAATTAATTATGTCCCTGCGTGGAGGGGGTAGCCCACATATACGCACAAGTGGTAGTTTTATTTCCAATTTGATGAAAAAGAGGGTAGATAATGATATTTTCATAAGTATAATAACGTTTATGTATCTTTATTATGCTGAATTTATTATATTATAATGATTAACACTTATTTAAAGGAGGTCAAATTAGAGATAAATTAAAATAAATTTATTCTTCTTCAATATACAACCTTTACTACCCTTTTTAAGACATTTAGAATGGTATTTTAAGAAGAAAAAACTATAAATAATGAATAAGGAATATGTAAGATAATTTATCATAGGTTTTCTGTGATAGGTGGCTCAATGTGGTGTAAATAAAATATTTGAGGGATGTCATTTTATAAGAGAGGTAAGGGACACTCGTATAATCTTTTAAAACATTAATGTATTAAAAAGTCACATTCAGGGAAATGTACTTCCAAATTTACATAATTAATAAATGATGATCATTTAGTATTGAAATAAACTCATAAAAAGGTTTTAAAAATGTTTTTGGGTCATTTTAACCCTGATTTCATTTTTCTAACTCTCAATTAAGTGTTTTAATCTTTAACCGTTGTAACACATTTTTCAATCATTTAAGAATACCAATTTAATTTTATTGTAAAAATTTAATAACTTATAAATGGAATTAATTTTAGATTTTATTCCATCCCCCTTTTCAAGTTTAAATATTTTTATGATTTTAGAATATTTTAATAAAATATTATATGACCTAAAATAATTGTAATTCCATTTTTAAAACTATTTTTTTATTTTGGCATTAAATTTTTGATGATAAAAATGTATTTCGAATATAGACCCTTTAAACCCCACATAAATAATATAATTACCCACAAATTCATGTAACATTCCTATTTAAACAAAAAAATGTATATTATGGTTTTTAATTTTTTTATTAAATTGTTTCACTACCATCACAAAAATTTTGTGAGTATTGGGTAGGAAGTTTTTGTAATTATATCATGACTATTTGTTTTAAAGTATATATATCATAAAAATAATTTATTTACATTAATAATATTATCTAAAAATAATTCCATTTTATACCCATGAAGAAAACATTAATGTTTTTAAAATAAAAGAGAGTAACATTTTTATTTTTTGCTACTTAAAATTATAAATGACTCATTATCAATGAAAAATGGCACAAAATTTACATAAATTAAATTATTGGATGATAATGGGTGAAAAATCTCATATAATATTTTAAATGAATTTTTTATGTTTTTAAAGCCATATCCTATAGTTTTAATTCTACATTACCAGTTTTACCCTTATTTAGGTGACAAATATTTATCATGGTTAACATTCATAATGACCAAAAATAAAAAGGATATTTTCTTAGAAATGTTACACTCATGATTTCATATATTGAGTCAATTTTTAATGATTTAATTTCTTTAAGTGAAATAATAAAATTTTATAAAAAATTCATAAAATTCCTTGAATATTCAATTTTTAGAAAATTGTGTTTCTAATCCTAAAAATAAACTTATATCAAAATTCTGAATAATGTTGATTCAATTTAAATTAATTAAATTATTTTATATAAAATGGATTCTATGTCACATTATGAGTAATTAAACAATATAGTGGATCTTCTCCATTTTTTGAATTAATGAACATATGTGACAATATTTGAAAAAATAGAATTTTTCACTATTCACTAAAATTCAATAATTATAGAAAAATACCAAAATTTCCGCCCTTTTAATAGTTAACTGATGATTTTAAAAATTATTTTCATTTTTTAAAATTAAATTTCTAAATGTTTTAAATTTTAATTATTATATTGTGTTGCTAAAATATATAAAAACTATTATTGAAGAAAATGTTTTTTGTGATGCATGAAATGATTTTACTCAAAACAAATGATTATTTATTAAAAATTATTTTATAAATATTTGTCACCTAGGACCATTATACAAATATTGCATAATTTAGTTACTCATAATCATACTCTAAAATTCATCGGCTAGTTTATAATGGTCACATTTAAATAAAAATATACTTATGGTATATCATAATTTTCATATATCTTAATATTGTGATTTATGTAAGATATAGTGATTATTCTTCTGTTGAAATAAATTTTCAGGGTGTTACATTACAATTTATATATAAATTTTTCCCAAAATTTCAATTAGTCATCATTGGATTAATATTTGAAAATACGTTTTTTTGAAAACCCACATTAAACAAATGGATAATAATACATCCTTTGAAAAAAGGGTGTGAGAAAAATAATGTCTCCCTGATATAACACAGAAAAAAGTTCCGAGATTAGGATAAATTTTAAGGGAGTTTAAAAGATATACATATATGAGAAAAATAACATCCATCAACTAATACTGAGTGATATATAACTTGGCCATGAGATAGTTAATGACTAAGAAACTGAAAAATAGTGTGGGGTTAAAAATCCATCAATTTATTATAAATGATGGTAAAAGAATAAATTTTTATTTGAATATACTATAGTTAGACAAGTTTTATCTTATAATATGATGATAGAAAAATGATAAAATATAAGTACATGATTTATTTTCATTTAAAAAGAACAATTTAATTCATTGGTTTTTCTTCGATCAATTTCTCTTTCTTATCTTACTCTAAGAAATGAATAACAATGATGAATTTTTCAGAAATAAAAAATTATTAATAACGTTTTACTGATCATATGATCCATAAAATAATTAAAATTTATTCTTCCTATGTCAATACATTTACAAAACACAAAATGGTTAAGAGAAGTTATATAATATGAAAAAATAAATTAAAATAATCTCTAAAAGACAATAATAAATCAGAAATACCATATTAATACATTCCATAAATTTTTAACCTTAATACACATCTATAATATATTAGAAAAAATTCAAAACCCCAAAATATGAAATATTGGATCACATTTTAGTTTATGATCAACATTAACACTTGTCCCTATAGAAGATATATTATCTCGTAATCACACAAACCAGACAAGTGAATACCTTGATTATATATTTTCATAAAATATTCTAATAACATTATTCCCCAAAAAACCTCAATGAAAATTTATATGCTTCCAAAAATTAACTGTAACCTTTTTTTGGGAATAAGATCCTGTAATATTGAATATATTCTGTAAAATCGAAAATAAAATAAACTTCTTCAAAAATACATTGACATTAGAACACTATTTTTTTCAAGGAATCCAATGCTATAAAAATTATTTTGTCAGTATCAATCATCTCTTAATCAAAAACAAACATTATTATCTCTACATTAGGCTTATATTATTTCTATCTACCACTCAACCATGTGTTTACCAAAAAATATCACTTTACCACTAAATCACTTTTCAAAGTTATCAATACCATTGAACTAATGCATTCAAATCCCTAAATAAAGAAAATGAATTATAAACCATATAAGTTTTACTATTTTTATTACTATAATATCACTGATAAATTAAATTTATAACCTTATTCTCAAATCCTAATAAATAACACTTCAATCATTCCACTTAAATGATTTGAATAACACATGAATTTCATCGAACATTGATTTTACCCATTGATTATTCCATTGACATAGATAATACCCATGTTAGAAATACATAATACATTAAACTATAAATGTTACTTCAATATTTAGTTTATTTATCACCATAAAACCATTCATTTATTCTTAGAAGTTATGTAATCTATTCCCTTATTATCCACACATAAAACATATTATCATCCCATTGAGGCATTTATCTGGGTTATTCTTCACATATTCGATAAATTTTGGAAGTTGAATCTTATTTCATTCCTATTATTCATAAACTTAACTCCAATGAAACACAATTTTTCTTCTATTAGGTGTTTCAATAATCTCGTCCAAGTTGAGTTTGTTAATCATGTAATTTGATAGCTGATTGGGAAGGATAATAAAAATAATTCCCTCTCCCATTTCATTCAGTTTCTCAATCATAATATCATTTAATGCCTCTCACATTCAACATTTTTATGGTTTATTGATGTTCCATACAATGACCAAAAATGAAAATCATAATGTGAGAAACAATTATCATAGTGAGAAACTAAATAATCAGGAAAAATAATTGATATTATGTCTAAATTATGACACCTTATTTTAAATCCATCAAATAATTTGTTTATCCTAGACCATACACAATCATCATTAATTAAAAACCTTTATAATATCTCATAAAAAATGTTAGTTTACCCAAGAATATCCCCCAATGTTTTATAGAAATTTTTTGTTATTAGGAACAGTAATCATGAACATGTGATGATTAAGTCAATATCCAATATTCCTCATTCATAATTTTTACCCCTAAGTGCATTTATGCCATAGCTGAATCTACCTTATAGTATATAGACAATTATTTATTTTCTATGAAAAGCATAATATATTATTGACCATAATGTTCGATGTTATTCTATGCATAGTTTTAATATAATGTCTTTTACCAAAAATTTCTTTATCCAAGTTACCAAAAATTAACTAAACCACTATCTCATACCAACTTGAGTGACCCATACTTTTCAGACATATATATTTTGTCTTATTAGATCCAGGAAATCATTTTTTTCATTATCAGAAAGCCGGTTTATAGGGGTTGCCGGGACCCAAGGATACAATCAAACTTTTCAAAATTCAAAAAACCACAATCAAACCGCGTAACTCCTCGAGCCGCGAGCCCACGCGCCACCTCGAAACCCGGGATCACCAGCCACCGCCTCATCATCCTTGGGATACGCCCCCGATGTGACCGGAAAACCCACATCACTGGGACACCGGCGAGGTTCACCGGCTCCCGTAAACTCCATCACCGGCGACCATCATCGGCCACCATCGACCGTCCTCGTCTCGTCCATCGACCTCATCGGTAAAAACATTAGCGGCGCACACCAGATCCTCAGTGGAGGCCGAAGAAATCACAACATAAGGTAACTCCACACACACAAAAACATCAACCTCAAAACAAAGAGGAATAGACTCATTCCATTCTCGCAAAGACGCATGAACATCAAAACCAGCGGCCTGGAACTGCCAGATCCATCCATGAAACGACAACAAAAATTCATCCATACAGGAACCAGAAGCAGGAGGGACAGAATGAAACAAAAAAAACAGAAGAACGCACAAAACCGGAGAAGGACCCAGTAAAAACCAGATCTAGTTCCGAAACCCAGCGCCACCAACCTTCAGACCCCCGGAAGTCACACCCCTCACCAGATGCCTGCGACCACGAATGGGAAGAATCCCTCAACCCGCGGACTCTGGTACTCGGTCATTCGACGCCTGCGCCGCCGAGAAAGAAGGCTGAATCAAGCGCACCATCATGGCGACCGAGCCAAGGAAGTCACCGCCGCGAACCACAAACAAGGAATGGGAGGAAGCAACGCCTAACCGGGGCGAAACCAGGAGGCGGCACCGGGAGAGAAAACCCTCGCGCTGCGTCGCCCCTTACGGGCTCATCATGAGGATCATGACCCACTCGAAGGTCCTGTTATATTGAAATTATCCACTTGTCTTATTATATGACTATTCATAATATATCATTTTGATACATTGCATAACTAAATAAGTTTAGTATATTAGGAAACATGGATAGATGAAAACTATTTCATAGAAAATCTGCATCATCTATCACACTGTTATTTACAAATAACCCCATTCTTATACATATCTTACATAATAGATTTTTTTTATCCAGGGGAAAAGGAGGCATAATAAATTCTAAGATCAGATGCTCATTAATGTGAGAAAATTATCTATTAATGATTTTTTAATCATAACATGAGAATTAAAGTAGGATAATATGATTATAACATTTAAAAATTATACCCAGTAATTAATTGATCATAATCATGATTTATGGAATAAATCATAGAAATTTATAATACATGAATCATAATGAAATAAAAGAACATGATCCATGATAGTGTAATATTGTCATAATAACATGTCATAAAATAATATAATAAAATGTTTCATGATCATAATAATAGAAATATTTTTTCAATGATATTAACTTTGATATTCATCACATGTTAGGTTTCAACGAACCACTAGTGTACCTGCCTTAGGAATGGGATAACATCTCATCTATCCTATTTAAGAAATTTGATAGCCCGCATGTACCCTATTTTTGAACTGGTTTAACCTCCATTTTACACTTTGAGATCAAAAAAATAATGTTAAAAAATTAATTTAATGGATATATAGGTTCTATCCCACCCAACACATAATCATAAATCCATTTACATTTAATCCATTAGATTATATATCATTCACTTTATATTAATAGCATAACCCATTAAAAATAAATGAGTTTTATAGAAATATTATCACAATAATCAAAATCAATCCAGATAATTAATAAGGATAGTATCATTGGTTCATATCCCAAGTAATAATAAGTAACATCAAATCATGTTATCAAAGATGAAAAATTCCATTAGAAGGTCTCTAGAAAATTTCTTAAGGAATATACCCCTTTAATTTTGTAATCATTTATTTAAAATCAAAAATTCTAGAATATAATGGAAATTTTTTTTATTTTAAAATAACCATATCAACCTTAAATGGAATCTTCAAATCATTTAGTGACTATAATGGGGGGATATTTTCAACATTCCAAGCACATTAAATAAAGTCACCACTCATATTTCTTGTAAAAATTCAAAAGTACCTCATTATTAAAATGAAAAAAAAATCCATTAAATTTTTTTTTATAGAAATTGAAATGTGGATAATATTGGAATTAAAAATCATAGATTAGTAGATAAAAATTCATTGAAACCATTTTAAGAAAACATGGAAATGGGAGAAAAAGTTTCATGACTGAAGGAAGAAATAAAGTTATTTTTTAATCATTATTTCATTAAATTCATCTCATTAATTGGGGAAATGAAAGGAAAACATGTAATATCTAGATATATAGAGAGTATAATATAATTCATGATATTTAATATATATGGATAATATAATTTCCTCACCTTAAATATAAGTATAATCAACATTTATAAAAATGAGTTCGTAACATAAAACCAGTAACATTTTTTAAATTTTGAATCATAATCCCAATGACTAAAAAATCAAATTAATCATATTGTATCATGAAAATTAGGTGCTTCAGGATATAACATATTAAAGGGGTCTTATTTATACCCCATACAATAATATATGATGATAATATATTACATGTCTGAATGAAAAAATATTGAGGCAAAGAACCCTTCCAAATTTAGTAATCTCTCAATCAAAACATCAAGAAAGTGAAATGTATATATAAATGATAAATACCCATAATTTTCATGAAAATATACTTATAATACATTAAATGGTATTATATACACAGCATAAAGTAAACTAGATGTGAATATGACATATGTCTCATAGAAATAAAAGCGTGATGACATACCCTTACCTCAAGGAAACATTTCATCGTAATAATCATATACTCTAGTATAAAAAATTTAAATTTGTTATAATTATATTAAATAGTAATTTAAATACTTATAATTACTTATATAATCAACATATTACATTTCTACATAATTTTACTATAATTATTACTAAAATAATCATTTTAATGTGTAAATTGTTTCATTTTTCATGAAAGATCCAATTTGGAAATTCTTGTCCATTTAATTTTATCATGGTTACTTAATCAAAAAAAATTAATAATGATCTATATATCATATATATTAATTATATACATATGTATAATAATTTATAAAATATAGATATATAAAAATAAATTACACCATACATGGAAACGATAGTCCGTATGTGCATGAACGTTATTTTCACATTCTAATAAAATCAAGACTAAATGTAAACAGGTAATTTATCATTATAAAAAAAATTATTTAATAAATATAATATATAATAATTAAGTATATAATTGTAATCAATCATGAATTATCAGAATGGGAAATTAATTATAATGATATGTTTAGGTAGTGGTCCACACATATGCATGAGAAATACTTTTATTTACCATTTCATGGAAAAGAATATAAATAATGGTGGTGTCAAAATAATAATAATTTTTTGTATATTTATGTTAATTAAGTGATTATTTTTAAAAATGATATATATTTAAAGTATCTCTATTAAGATATTAATTGAAAGATGTCGGTATGACTATTACTACGTGTTCGATAGATCTCCTTTAGATTTCTTCTTAAGGACACATACATTTGTCTATTAAGAATACCAAAACCTCTAAATAGTGGTTATGGAATTTTGAAAAGATAATGTTGTAATTTTTATCAAAGACAGTTAGCTTAATTTTTAAGAATAAAAATAGGGGAGGGGTGTCACTCTTTATTGGAGGGAATAATCACTCTTGTATATTTTAAGATATTAAAATATTAAAAAGTAAAATTCAAGGAAAAGTACATAAAATTGGATTCATTTCACATTGAATATGATATAGGATCAAAATAAAATCAGAAAATATGATTCTGGTAACTATTTATATAATTTTAATCTTTATAACTATAGTCTAACCCATTATCAACCCTTTTTATCCTTAACTACGGTAATATATTTTTCAATCAATAATGATTATAAATTTATTCACAAGGTAAAAAAATTGAAAAAAATCATAATGGAAAGAAATTTTAAACCATATATCATCCCCATTATTGTAGTTTGATATTTTTATGATTTTATGTTTTTTTAAAAGGATGGGGACAAAGCCTCATTTATTATTAAACCATAGTAAATACCTCTTTAACTGAGAAGAGGGAGACCCATTACATAGCTCGAAGGCCGAGTGGTCATTTAGCCCATTTCATGGCCCGTAGACCCATTCTTTTGGCCCAAATCGCATTGCGTGAATCGTTATGCTACAGTACCTGTGCTGCTACAGTGTTTCATAGTATACGCCACTGCTACAGTGCTCTACCGTCGGTACAGTACCCTGCTGCCGCTATAGTGCCCGCCATTGCTACAGTGCCGGTGCTGCTATAGTACTGCTACAGTAACCTCCACCCAATGGGATATAGACCCTTTAACCGTCTATTATATGTTATTATTGACCAAAAATACATGAAACACATCATTTTTCAAAAAATATTTATTTTGATGTTTCAAAAATTATTCGACAACAATTAATAGTTTGCGCAAACATTGTGTCATCATTTCCTAAAAATTTAGGGAAATTATTCCATCAATAAAAGTAAAAATAAAACATAAAATATATTATTTATATTAAAAATAATCTTTTATAACTAACCATATCTACTTTTTTTCAATTAAAATATCTTACTATTTTTAGATGAGAAGAGATTAATTTTTTTTATTTTTAATTACTTAAAATACTATATTTGTCATTATCAAATTAAAATTATATCAAATTACTATATATTAGAATATGAGATTTCGATGGTTGATATACATTCATAAAATTGATTAAATTCATATATTATTGTCATTCTATCTTATCACCCTATGGCTCTTTTTGACCTGTTTTACCCTTACTAAGGGGACAAATATTAACCATGGTTACTATTCATAGTGATAAAAAATTAAATGCATAAATTTACCAAATTCTTATCACATAATTTTATATATCAATTCAATTTTCCATGATTCATTTTCTCTAATATGATGAAATTAAATTTAATATAAATTTGTAAAATGAAATAAAAAATAAATTGTTAGGATAATATATTTTATGCCAAAAATTAACTTTTATCAAAAGCACTAATATTTCAAATTAAAAATGACTTAATTAGATTAATCTATTTAAATTGGATCATATTTCACTTAATGATATAATATATATTATAATGATACTATTGAATTTCATTATTTAATTAAAATAAATGATAGTATTTGAAAAAATTAGAAATTTTCACTATTCATTGAAAAATAAATCACTTCAGAACTATTTCAAAAATTATCCCTAGGTTAATTTTTATTAAATTATTTCAAAAATTATTTTTATTTTAAAAAATAAAGTTTTAAAAATATTCATAAACTGATTGTAATATTTACTTACAAAAAGTAATAAACTAGATTTTTTTGAAAAAAAATGAATTTTGAATGGATAAAATGATTTTACTAAAAATTTTGTTCATATATCATATGAATTAATAATTAAATTTTTATTATGTAGGGACATAGTGAATATTTTTCTTCATTTGGTTAATCATATTCAGACACACTTGGTGAATTGTCAAGTTATAATAGTCATATTTAAATAATAATATTTCTATAGTACATTGAAACTTGAATAATTCTGGGGGTCACATTTTTAGAAAGATATCAACATTATTAATCTTATAGAAAAAAATCCCATTTAGTTACACCATGTGGTTTTTCTATTTAAACCCCATGATTATGGGATTTACTAGTGTGTTATGTAAATTGTAAAATTTTCAATTTTTTTCATTAGATATGTTATCATTATTTGATCAGATCTTGGCCAACTCTTGTGTTTTTTCTTTATTCAGGAGGATTAATGTGTGATGTGAAATCAGTTTTGTGTGTTTGAAAATTGGATTTTATGAGAAAAATGATTTTAGATATCAAAAATGGCCTCAAGTATATCTTTTGAAATGTTCTTTTTTCATTAAATTTTTGGAACTATTGATTTCATTTGGAATTTTGGAATGTTTTATTAGTGATTACTTATTTTCTAATCCTTAAGTGAAGGTGTTTTGAAATTCAGTTGTGTTTATTTTGGGAAATTAGTGACTTTGAACATGTATATTGTGGATTATTTGGATTTTGACAGTATTTTTTTTAAAAGGGTGGTTGATTTTGAAATTATTTAAGTCATAACTGTTAGTTTTTAATAAGAAACTTATGAGGGTTTTTTGGTTATAAAACTGATTAGTGTTTGATTTCAAATCAGATTTATAAACTTTTAAGAATAACCAACTTTACATTGGTATTTGGGTTGATATTTTTAAATGGTTTCCATTTTAATTTTTCTATAAGAATGATAAATTTTCATTGGTGAAATGGTTTTCAAAATAGAATTTTTGGACTCTTTTTTATGAGTTCGATCATACTTAAATATGGGTTTTTTGAAAAAGTGTGTCATGTTTTAAAAAAAAACTGAGTTTATGTATACCTTCATGGAATTTTTTACTCCATGATATACTTTTGGAGACATAAATATATTGATATCATATCTCACATGGTTTTATATAAGCCTTATATAATGGTTTGGATTGTATGTAGAGTGTTTTTCTTTGGGTACTTTTTTCTTTGTAATGTTAACATAGTGAAGGATTCAAAAATAGTGGAATTCATTTTATCTATATCTTAGTAGTGTTCCTTGGAGTAATTTCTGTTCATGTTCATTTATAATGTTTTTTAGGAGTTTATATGGTTCATTTTTCTTAAGTTGATATCCTTGTTTTAATTTGTAGACTAGTAAGGATCATTTTTTCTTGGAGACTATTGTGTGATATCATGTTTGTAATTATTATCATATTGGGGTTGTATTAGTAACTGGACATAAACATAACATAATCAAACTATTTAATCTAGATTTCACATCTTTACATTCCCAACGAACTTTTATGTTTAGAGTTTAATAATTTTTGGACATAAATCATACATATAACCAGGAAATCATACAAAGTCGATACCTTTAAAACAATATCCATTTCTTCCAAAACATATTATTTTTAACCAAAAACATCTATAGAATTTATTTGAAAAATAATAATAACATTTAACATGACTTATTTATTTATCTTAAAAATCCTTAAAACATATGAAAAACTATTTAAAATAATGTATGGGAATAAAAATTTCAGTAAGCGACCTAAAAAGAAGGGAGGAAACCATTATTCCATGAATACTTATAAACATATGAAATCATTTTCACAAAGATAAACACATCACCCGTATATAGATACCTTGTGAAATAAGAGATTTCCATAAATATTAAGGAACATATATAAAACCATAAGGGTATCTTGTGGAATTACTTACTCATATTTTACCCATGTGGCTACCTTATGATTTTTTACCCTCATTGATACTTTAAAATGTAACCCTTACAGTTTTGTTATGGTGTCACCATAACAGTTAAACTTGGATTAACCATATGGGTGACCTCCATTTTTCACATACCCAAAGCATTTGAAAGATATAGAGTTCCCAAAATTCATCATAAAAATTTATTAATAACCAAAATATAATAATAAAACATGAATAATTTCATTACAACATTGTTCTGACTTTCGTACAAAATATTTTTAAAAGATGATTTTTAATGAAATGTCCCTTAAAATATCATATAATGGAGGTGATAATTAATATAACAAAAGTAAAATGAATATAAATTTTGGATCCACATAATAAAACCTAATATAAACAAAATTATTTATAGAAATAAATCTTAGTACCACTTAATTAATGAAATAGAAGGTTATCGCAATGAATAGAAATTGGGTTTAGAATTTAATTACCTTAGATTTTTTTACATAAAACTTATTTAAACCTATTTTTTAATGGTTAAAATGGAGTTATTAATATTTTAAAGAATCATAATAATGTTAATAACATTATATTTGATCATTTTATATCATCATTCCACCTAATTATTAATAATATTCTGTTATTTCAACTATCTTGAATGTGTGATTTACATGATTTCCATGGTTGGTTTGTAAATGATTTCTTTGAAGAATGGAAGAGAAACTCTTGAAGTGGAATGAAATAGTGTTAATATGTTTCCATAGTAATAAATAATTCCATAAATTATTTTGTTTATATGGTATGAGAAATAATCATTAGATAAATAAATAGTGATATTCTTTAAGATCATTTTGGCGGTTTTTCAATATACACTAACTAGTTTCATCATATACCATAATTATTATGAATATAAGGTAATTAAAGTACATAATATAGGTCATATAATTAACTTTAAAATATATTTAAACCATTAAAATGGTTCTACAACTATATATGAAGGATTTAAAGAAAATTGAAAGAACATCATCCACGATGGTAATAAATCGACACATCACAGACAGTGTTTTTATTTTTAGAATAAGAGGAAGAGAGGAAGATTTGTGATGATTTTTTCCATTAAAATGATAAAAATATAGAATATATATAATAATGGATCTTTTATTCCTCATAGATATGGGGAGGTGAAGAGAGTATAAGAAAATAAAGAATTGAAAAGAAAACACAAAAAAAATAGGATTTTTACCTCTTGATCACTTCTGCTTGACTTCCTTCTTTAGGCCTTTGATTTTTGAACTTTTGGGGAATCCAACCGATATTGGACATGGAAAGGAGGATTGGGGGTGTGTATTGGGAATAATTTAGATAATTATCAAGTATTTATAGGTGTTAGAGGAAGAAGGGCTGAGGGCGGTGTTTAGAGTGGAGGAGAGGAGGGGTTTTATATTATTTTAATCATTAGTTTAATATTTTTTCTCAATAAAGATAATATTAAAGCTTCATCTGAGCTGAAACTGTCAATATGGCATGTGAGTTCGTACCAAGAATTCCTACATCATACATGATGCTATTAATTGTGTATTTAAAATATAATGCATATATATGTTAAATTACTATATTAAACTATTCATAAAAAAATTACGTATTTCAGAAAATTCCCAAAATTTCACCCTAACCATTTTTTACATGTTGGATTGAGAAATTTAACTTTTTTTATCAAAATAATTTTCTAAAAATTTTTAATTTAATTTTTAAAAAATCATAATTTGTTGGAAAAATAATAATTTTAAAACTATAACTCATTTTATTTCACCTTCAAAAATTAATCAAGATCTCATTATATAATAACCATAAGACAATAATATAATAATATTCCTTACTATTCATAAGGTTAAATTTACTATTCATGTTACAATTCATAACGGTATTCTATTATTCCCAAAGAAATATGTTTTTTCCATCAAACACAAAATAACATCCTAATCCAAACCATGTATGTCTGTTTTTTGAAATTCAAATAATAGAAGAAGAAAAATTATATTCAATGTATATATTATAAAAATCACCTAAAAATTGTTTCATTATGTAGAAAATTAGTGTTTCATGCATTTGAATATATTTTTAAAACCTTTGGGTGTTATATTCTCTCCAATTTCTGGAAATTATATCCTCACAATTTCACTTAATTTTTAAACAAGTGGGGTTACCTTTCCCTCATAGAATTTTTATATTTCAATGTTTCTTATTCAACAATGTGGTTTATCCAAAAAACCATTACCTAGAGGGTTACCCAATTTTTCAATACTTATTCTATTCTATCCAGAATCTGATCAAGTTTCTCTTCATAAAAAGGTTCTCTTCTAACTGAAATGTTTCTAGGCTCAAAACAACAGATTAATCTAGAACATATATTGTCAACATCAAAACATGAAGAAAATTGTGTACCTGAGATAAACACAAAAAAAGATACTTATTAGGAAACCAGACCAACATTCAATAGGATTTTATAAGGCCCAATAAATTGTGGGCTCAGCTTCCCTTTCTTATAAAAACGAATTTCACTTTCCATGGTGAGATTATAAAAAAAATGATCACATAAGACAAAAGTAAAGTCATTCCTCCTATTATCTATATAGTTTTTCTACCTAATCTGAGTTATCCTCGCGTATTGCGGAATTATCTTCACTCTTTTGCAACTTCCTCTATTAATTCAAGTCCCATAAACATCCATGACCTAACATAATTCCAAAAAACTGGAGTTCAACATCGCTTCCCATATAATGCCTCAAAATTTTCAATATGTATAGTGGGATGAAAACATTTACTATAACATTAAACTAAAAAAATATGTTGACATCAAATTCCCTGGTAATCCATTTATAAAGCGTGAAGCATGTCCTCCAATGTTTAAATCATCTATTTTATCTTCCTGTATGATTTAGGATGAAAATTTGTACAAATATTTAATTATATTCCCAACGACTTCTAAAGTACTATCAAAAAGTTAAATGTGATTAGGGGAACACTATCAGATAAAATGAAAATAGGATCACCATGTAACCTAACAATCTCTTTGAGGTCGAGTCAAGAAAGCTAATCCAAAGACATAGTATATCGAATAGGAATAAAATGAGAAGATTTTTTTAGTCGATCAAAAATATCCCTGATTGAATTGTTAGCTCAATAATTATATGGTAGTCCCAAAATGAAATCTATCGATATATTTTCCCATTTACGCTATGGAACTAAAAAGGGTTGAATCATCTACTTTGGTGACTTCCACTCTACTTTATCTTGTCGACTTATCAAACACTTCATGATAAAATCTGGAATATCTCATTTCATTCCATTCAACTAGTAATAATCCTGAAGGAATATGTATATATTTGTGATACCCTGAGGAAATGAACATGTATAACAATTTTCTTAGAAGAACAATTCTATCTTCAGTTAGGAAAAACAAGGTACACATAGTCTTTTTCCAATTCTCAAAACACAATTTTTATCAATGAAAAATTCTAGAAACATTCACATTTTAACAAATTATATCTTTTTCTGTAACTCCCCATAATCCTTTTATGCTTGATTAATTCTGCTTGAAAAAGTTTACCGCAATAAAACCTGAAACAAAACCAAGGAATTTTTTAACAAATAAATTCCATTCCAAATCCCTTCAATCGTTAATAAAAGAGTCTTATTCCAACTGTAACATTGATAATGATGCATAATGATTTCGATTCAAGGCATCTTCCACATTGTTTTCTTTTATAAGATGGTAATTGATTTTGTAGTCATTATCTTTTATCAATTCATTCCATATTCTTTACATCATGTTTATTTCCTTTTTAGAAAATATATACTTCATAATTTTATGTCCATTATATATTTCACATTTGGATCCATATAAATGATGACTCTGAATTTTTGAAGGGAAATAATAGATGTTGATTCCAAATAATGTGTGGGATAATTTGACTAATGAGGATTTAGTTGTATTGAAGAATAAGAAATTACCAGATCATTCTTCTTAAGAAGACACCCATGCCTTTTTAATTAAGCATCACTATAAATGACAAACTTTCTATTTCTAGAAGATAGGTTCATAAATGGATCATTAACCAATATTCTTTTCAATTCCTCAAAACAATCATTACATTATTTTATCCAAATAAATTTAATCCCTTTTAATTCTAACCTAGTTCACAGGCAAGATAACAGTGAAAATTTTTCAACAAACCTCTTGTAATAGATTTTAAATCCATGAAAACTATGAATCTCAGTTGTATTTGTTGGTTTTTTCCATTATTCAACAACATTAATTTTAGTATGACTAACAGTTATGCAATATTTAGAAATAATGTGTCCATGGAAAGAAATTTTTTAAAACCAAAATTTACAGTGGGAAAATTTTCTATACAGTCCCCTTTCTTTTACAGTTTTAATAACAACCCTTATATATTTTCCATGATCATAATTACTTATATAATATGAACGATAGTCATCAATAAATTCAACAAAAAACATATCAATGAATGTATGAAATAGTCTTTTCTCAAGGTACATGAATAAAAAAGATGAATAAGTTTAAATTAAGACATAACAACAAATTCATAATGACCATATCTAGTTCCAACATATATTTTTGGGATATTATACCCCTACACCTTCTGCTGATGGTAACTAGATCTCAAGTCAAAAATAAAAAAACACAGAGCTCCCTGGATCAGATAAAACAAGTTATTGATGTTAGGAAAATGATACTTATTCCTAACAGTAGTGTTATTAAAAGATCTATAATCAATGAAAAGTCTCATGGAACTGTATGTATTTTTAACAAACAAAATAGGAGGTCCCCAAAGAGAAGTTCTATGACTGATGATGTATTTATCATGCAACTACTACCACTGATTTTACAATTCATGCTGTTCCATTTTAGCCTTTTGATAAGGGGTATTTGAAATTGGATTAGCATCAGGAACTAAGTTAAATGTGAATTTAACTTCCCAGACATGTATAACACCGGATAACATGTCAGGAAAAAACCTCAAGGTTTTCATTTACCACTAAAACATCATTAATCTTAATAGTTCCCTTTTTCAGTAAGAAGAGAAAGAAAACTTTCATTTCCATATTCTAATAGTTTCTCATCTTCCTGGTATGTTATAATTTTTATGGGTTCATTCATGTATAAAAACAGAAACTATTTCATAAAAAACAACTTAGTTAACTCTACAATCAATCATATCATGGTAAAGAGAATGTCAATCCATACCCCGAATGACGTCAAACTGTATTAAATGAAAAACAATAAGTTTTTTAGGTAATTTCTTATCAATGATAATAATAGAATGATTCTTAATATTACATTTTACTATAACATTTACCCTAATATTTTAAAAATAAGTTACGGTTACTATTATTGAGGTGATAATTCTAGTTTACTAGAACCTTTCTATGAAATAATGGATTGTGTAGACCCCACATCAAACCGGACATTAGAAATATCTGAAATGAAAAAAATGTATCTAATACCACTCCATTGGATGTCCTGACATATGATGGCATATTCAAAAAGTATCTCACTACACATTTCATCTTTTAATATGACTACTTTCCATCACTCATATAATTCTTTGGGTAGGCATTTTCATAATGACCCATCTCACCACATTTGAAAAAAATTTATCATTTTCTTATAAGTATTAATATGAGGAAAATTTTCATTACATTATCGGGCCATATTTCCAAACATACTAAACTGAAAACTATTCTCTATTCTGTTAAGACATTACCCATGGTTCTTTTTACCATACTTATCAAAAACAAGAATCTAGACTTTCTTACCAATAAATTTCTTTCATTGATTCTTACCCATCACCTTCCATCTGGAAATCTTCTTATATTTGTTTTCAATGTATTAGTGATCATCCTAAAACTCCATTTCTACCCACTCAATGCATATTACAAGTTTCTCATAAAATATTGATTCCAATGAGGCCAAGGCCCTTCAGTATCATGGATTCAATCCTGAGTAAAAGTGATTGATTTTCTCCCATCTTCCCAAAAAATATTTGGAGAGTACATTACCAGTTGAGTGATTTTTAGTTCATAAAAGGCCACTGAATCATCCCCATGTTTATTCAATTGAAGTAATTAATTCTCTATCTTATGTAAAACCACCGTAGGAAATTATTTATCAAGGAAAAGACTTTTAAACACATCCCTTTCCAAGTCTTCTATCACATATATATCCTGGATATTTTTGACTATTGACCACCATTGATCATCTTCATCTTCAAAATGATAAATTTAAAGATTAACATTTTTATTAACTAAATATCCCATAACATCAAATATATTTTAAAGGGATTTAATATATTCATCAGCCACTACTGGGTTAAAGGATCCACTAAAAGTAGGAGGATGTTTCTTCATAAAATGTTCCACTATCATCATGTTGCTTTATGGTGCTTCTAGTTGTTCATTTGAATGTATTACACTGCCATTTTTTCATATTTAAATTGATACCTTAATATTAAAAACTAATCAGTTCCAATTACCACCATTCCATGTTGCAGATTCAGAAAGATATTAGCCTCTCAGTTCCTTCCAACATTAACATCCCTATTTTTTCAGTAGAAAACCATTCTGAACAGACATATCATAGATGAATTGACATGTTAATCATTAAACTCTATACCATTTAAACATAAATATAAGGTGAAAAAAATTTATGGTATTCACTTAATATCGTACTAACTCCTAAAGTTTTCTAAAACATTCTCTGATACAAATTATAAGGACTCAGGCTTAAACATTACATAATCTAGCTATTTCAATAAGATTCCACTATTTTACATTCCCAAATAACATTTTAGTTTATATATTAGTAATGTTAGTAAATAACTCATACATATCAACCCTCACGGATACAGAGTGGGTACCACTAAAATAGTATCCATTTCTTCCAAATCAAAAAAATTGATAACTAAAAATAATAACATGATTTCTTTGAAATCTCTTCATAACATATATCATGACTTCCTTGTTTCTATTAAAAATCATTATAACCAATTAAAGACATTTTAAAACATAGTATGAGAATAAAAATCAATATAATAGATATAAAAATTTGGAAGGAAACTATTAGTCCATGATAACTTAAAAACATATGAAATCATTTTCATAAAGACATACTTCTCACACATATATACTTTCCTTACGAAACATGATAATTCCATAAAACATTAAAGAACATATATAAAACCATAATGGTATCTTGGGTAATTAATTACTTATATTATGACCCTCACATCTTCCTTATGATTTGTAACCCTCCCAGATACCTTATAATGTTACTCTTACAGCTACATTATGGTGTAACCATCGCTGTTTGACTTGGAGTAACCATATGAACGACCTCCAACAAACACAGACCCAATGAATTGTATTGAGATGTATATCCCACATTTTTTAATAAAAACTCCCGGGAACCAGAACATAATCATAGAACATGAATACTTTCATAAAAACAATGCTTTTGATATTCGCAAAATAGAAAATTAAAAAAATTATTTTTATGAAAAGTCCCTTAAAATATCATATAATTTATGTGACAATTAATATAATGAAATTAATATATTTATGAACTATAAATAAATATAATATTGAAAAAATAATTACACAAATAATCATAGTTCCACATAAATAATGAAATTGAAAGTTAACCCAATGAATGAAAATTGGGTTAATAATTCTCTTACCTCAAATTATTCTTAATTAAAACATCTTTAAACATTGTATATTAAGGTTAATAGGTTGTTATTAATATTTTATAGAAGAATAATCATTTTTATAACAGCATATTTTATCAATTTATTACATCATTCAACCCATTAATTAGAAATATATTTTTTATTTTCATTGTTTGGAGTACATGCTTTACATGATTTCAACAGTCAGTTCGTAATGGGTTTCTTTGTGTAATGGAAGAGAAACACAAGAAGTGGAATGAAATGGTGGTAATATATATACATAATATTAAATTATTCCATGAATCATTTTGGTTATTTGTTATGAGGATGAATCATTAGGTAAATTATTAGTGATATTCATTTAGATCATTTTTGATATTCTTCAATAATCCCAAAATTATTTCATCATATACATTTATTATAATGAATATAAGTTAATTAAATAACATTAGTGAGGTCAAATAATTACCATTAAATTAAATTTAAATAGTTAAAAAAGGTTTTATAACCATCTTTTAATGAATTAATGGAAATCTAAGACACGTCCACAAAGATGTTGGTAATTCGACACACTATAGATGATGATTTTATTTATAGAATAAGAGGGATAGGAGAGGAAGATTGATGGTGAATTTTTATAAAAAATGATAAAAATCAAGAATAAATGTAATAACGGAGCTTTCACGCCTCTTGGATAAGGAGAGGTGAAGATAGTATATGAAAAGAAATAAATTGAAATGAAAACACATGAAAATGAAAGAGGATTTTTACATCTTGATCTATTCTCCCTAAGATCATCTTTATGGAATTTGTATTTGGAATTTTAGTGAGACCAAAAGGTCATGGGAATGGAAAAGAGTCTTGGGAAAGGTATTGTGCAAAATTTAGACAATTATCAAAGCTTGAGAGGTGTTAAAGGAAGAGGGGGGGTGAGGGTGGTATTTATAGTGGGGGAGAAAAGGGTTTTCCATTATTTTAATCATTAGTTTAATATCATTTCTCAATACATTGAATAGTCATGATTCATGTGACCCAAAATATTAAATAGAACATGTGATTTTGAACCAAAGTTGATTACATAAGACATGATTCTATGAATTTTTTATTTAACATATAATGTACATATATGATAAATTATCATATTTAATATTTCCTCAAAATTTTGAGTAATTTAGAAAAGTATCAAAAATCCGCCCTAACCATTTGTTGACATGTATACAAAAAAAGGAACTTCATTTTATCAGAATAAATTTATAAAAATGTTTACATTATTTTTTAAATAATTTCATAATTTATTCAAAACATAACTAATTTAAAACTATAACTCATTTTATATCACCTTGAACAGTTAATCAATATCTCGTCATCTTATAACTTTATGATAATAAAATAATAATAAGATTTATCATTCATAATGGGAATATTACTATTTATAAGGGTAGGTTACTATTCACCAATAATTTTGTTTTTCTTTTCAAACTCAAAATAACTTATTGATCTCAACGGTGTATGTCTGTTTTCTGAAATTCAAATCATAGAAGAGAAAAAATTATATTTAATTTCTTGTTTATACCTATATCATTAAAAAAAGTTTCATTATATAGATAATCATTGTTTCATGAATTTAAATTTATTTTCAAATACATGGGGTGTTACATGTTGTAGATGTTTTAGGACAATAGAGTTCCCATCATTTGGTTTATCCTTCGGTTTCATGGTTGTGTTACTTTTCAAATGAAAACCCATTTTTGTTTCATACCCATTGAGTTTGGAGTAATTGTGAGTTGAAAAAACCCATGTTAGTGTTTTTGTGGTTTCTAATTATGATTTTTGGTTTTTTATATAATGTTAGTTCCATTTTTACTTGTTACTATTCATTATTTCCCAAACATGGTGTAGATTGTGGGTTAGGTTGTTATTTTCAGTTTAGACATGTGAAAAAAAATTAATTTCGTACATATATAACCAGTGGTGTTGTTTTCCTTCTAGTTGGATAATATAATTTGATGAGATGAGTTTACTATATAATCCTTCTTTTATGATACAATTTTCTAGTTGATGAAAAAAATAAAAACCCAAAAAACACTAAAACCGTAAAAATGCCTGAAAATACCCAAAAAGTAAAAAAAAACGTGGAACTAGGTGAATACCCTATGAAACACTTAAAAACATAAAAACACATTAAACCCCTAAAAATATAAAAACCCTAAAAAGAAAAAATAAACTAAACACCCTAAAACACACAGTATCCCTAAAACCCCTAAAATCCACACAAATCCAAAAAATTCCCAAGTATTGGGATACCATGTGCTTAATGATATAGTTTTTTTCCTGTGGGTTGTTTTTAGTTTAACTACTTTATGTTGGTGGTTTTAATCTAATTATATATGGTAGGATATGACCGGAGGCTCTTGGTGATTCCCATTTCATAGATTTCTGGAATTTGGTTGTTTCATGCAATCCTGTTTCTTTGTAGAAAATAATGAAACAATAGTTACATATTTTTTATTAATTATAAATAATATGTAAACCATTTATTGGTATCTGAATTATTATATCTTCCCGTTGATCAGTTGTTGGTTGGTTCTCCTTAAGGATGTATGGTTAAATATTATGAATACTTCTTATTTTTTGGGTAATTATATTTTATTTTCCTAATTTTTTAGATTTATTCATTGGTTTTCTTATAATTAGGAATTGAAAATTTCTAGTGGTAGAATATATAATGTTGGAGAGAATTGTGACACCCATTGATTCATTATAGTGTATATTTTAATTTATTTTATTTTATTTGGTATCATTTTTTGGTTTCCATGGTGTTTAATCCCTTAACATGTAAATTATAGAGTTTTTATTAATGCTCATGGTTTTCATGAATGACCTAGATAATACTATGATGTTACCCTTATCCACTGTAATTTTCAGTTAATTTTGTTCTATGAATTTTCAGCCTTTTGGGTGGAACAAGGTTTATCCCAAACTATCTGGATAATAGGGAAACCATGTTGGACTTCTTATATGTAAGGATGAGGAAGCATGTACAGTGAATGATTTAGAAAAAAGATTACCATTTCTTGGAAACATATCTATAATTTCATAGTGAAATTTGTTATGGTTATTGCATTATTTTTTCGAAAATGTGGAATTCTAGGTGAACCATGTGATTGGGTTTGGTTTAGTTAGTAGTTTGTAACTAGTAGATGCATGGAATGGTAAACTGTGCAGTCTCCTAGTCACATAACATTTGGGGGTTTTCCATAATTACCCCATCAATTTTGAATCTTGAAATTACCATATTCCTCTCCTCAGTCAAGGATAACACTCCATAGTCCATAGGGAGTTTCTCTCTCTTCAACTTTTCCATTTTTGGCGGTCACCTCCACTAATTCATGTTGGTTCCTTCTCTAATAAACCTCTCTTCTTGTGGGTTCCTCCATCTATCTACCTATACCCTCTCCCCATAAATTAACCCATATATCATAAACCCAAGTGATTTTGTGTTAATATTTAGTGGATTAGGTGTTATATTATTAGAGGTTTTGGTTTCCTAGTGTTGTAGAGGGCCCCATGAGGGTTGCTAGAGCATTCACGATCATATGAAATGAATTTCTTCTTGTTTTTCATTGATCCATGGGTTTTATTTATGTATTGAAAGTTTATATTACATTTTTTGGGATTCATGATGGTTTTAAAATGATTAATTATAGAATATATGAATATATATTACCCATGATGTATAAATATGATCTTATAATTGTTTTAATGCTTTTCAAGGAATCATATTTATTCTCATGTGTTTTATAAAATTCATAAATAGATTTTAAATCATGATTTCAGTTTTACAAATACAGGGGAACAATATTTTTATTTATTTAAAGGTTTTATTTATATTAATGAAATTTTAAACCCAGAATTTCAAATAATTTGATGTGTTTTAATGTGGTCAAAATATATTGTTTGATTTTAAATGGGTTTGGTAACCCATGTGAATAGAGTTCCAAAATCCATTTATGGATTGAAAAGTTCTCAAAGGCTGATTAAGTGGTAATTTTAGTTACAATTTTTGTTTTATAAAATATTTTAAAAACATTAGTCACAGTTTTGGATTGGGAAAATCCTAAAATATGGTGAGTTGAACTATTCATTCCATGAATATTTTGGAAAAAAGGATAATTTTGAACATTATGATAAATGAGTTTTCATGAAATTTTTTGGGAACCTATATAGCCATAAGTGATTCTGTCATGAACTATATTGGATTTTGATCTCTTGAGGGGTTTCCATATATTTATTTGTCTGTATATATTTTTTATGCTTTGATATGGTTGGGATATTTTTTTGAAGGTGTATGAAGGTGGGGCTTGAGTAATTTCAAATGTTTTTTATTTCATTCCTATAATGGTTTATTTGTGATCACATCCATGTGAATTAATATGGGATGTAAATGATTAATTTATATAGGTATTGATATTTTAAATACTTAATATTGTAATTTGATAACTAGGGATTGTTTCTTAACTACATATCGTCAGTTAGACCAAAAGGGGTAGTGGTTCATGTGAGTTTCCAACCTTTTTAGTGGCCCATAGTAGTGGAAAGTCCTATATATTTTTTATTTATCAATTTTTTGATGATTCTTCGGGAGATATATATATGATTAGTGGTGTTTTCCTAGGGATAATATCTCCAGTTCAAACATGGTTACTTTATTCCTATGATAATTTATAAGACACTAGGATCCTATTTTGATTTTTTAGGGGATTTCTCCTTTTGACTCGGTTATATCCCATACGTATTATATTATTTCTTGGAACTAATATATATACAGTTGTATTTCATGTATTTTGACCTTTATGTAGTGGATCATTTTTGTATATTTCCTTATTTATTTAATTTCTCGAAAATTAATTTTTAAATGGATTTTCAAAAAGAAAGGTCGAAGTTTGTTTCTAGAGTTATCTTCAAACTGTTTTACTTATTAGTTTGAAATTTGTTTTCATTATCTGGGAATATTTTAATTCCAAAGTTTCATGGAGTATTCTAATGAGAAAATGGAAATAGTTTTTTTTTTGAAACTCAACATTGTGTCGGTCTTGAAACATGATTTTAGGAAACATTATCTTGTTTTATTTATACATAAATTTCAAGATACATGATGGAAAACTGTTTTCAATTTGAAATTGTATTATTTTTATTACATTTTTTTTATTATTGCTTTAAGAAATAGTTTTAATGTAATAGTTTCAAATATTATTTGGTAAAGAGGGTATATTGTCGAGGAAATGTGTTTTCTATGTGATTGTTTTCTTTTAATGAAAGTAAAGGAATTTTTTTATCATAGTTGTGATTTATTTCTTGTTTAATAATGTAAAATATTCTAAAAAAATGTATATTTTTATATTCTATTTGAAATATGCATTTTTAGAAAGTATTATGAGACACTTTCATAAATTCAATGGGTGGAGACATACTCGGTTGTATAGATCGTGCCTATATTTCTACTGGTCTAGGTATATTCCAGTTTGATTATTCCTGATTGATCCTCTAAGAGTGATGTTGGGTTGGACAGTGATAGTGGGTTATAAGAATATTTATTGGATATGGTTTTGGAATATTCCTCTACATTAGACATTATATCAGTGTATTAATCCTATTATTTTTTATGTTTATCTATTAATATATCTACATCAATTTCATTCTTGTTTATGTTGCAGTTGTATATTTTATATTTTATGAACATATTGCTTATCATTTTTAAATGGTTTATTTCATCCATTTACACTAATTATTTATATCATTGTATGAGGGATAAATCATTCTCAAGGTGTGGTTTTTTAATCCTATATGTTAATTGTCATTCCATTGGAATTGGGAATTCCCTTCAAGGCTTGTGGAAGACCGAGCCATGTGTAATGTCTCAAATCCTAGTAGCCCTTCCATTTGTGTGGGTTTGGGGTTTGGAGGCACCCAGACGAAGTTTCATGGTGTTAGAAGAATATTTGGATGTTAAATGGGACAGGGGAGATAGTCCTAGTAACATTTATTGAATGGATTCATCAAGTAGAACTAGGAATCATTGTAATTTTGGTAGTTGTAGCATGGTGTTGATGGATGACCCATAACACCTCAAGGAGCCACTACCAAATCTAGCATAGTTGTGGCATGCTCATTTTTCTATGAAATAGGGTCTAAAGATGATCTGTTTATAGGCTACTACCTTTTTGGGGGTTATATGTTTCATGGTAGTTGATTGGGGTGTAGTCACATAACAGATATGGAGAACTACAACATTGATTGTGGAGGCCATGAAATTGTGGTTTTTGGAAGTTATGAAAAATCTGGGGTGTCCATTCCTTTGGTTGTAGGATGCATTTTTGTCCAATTTACATTGTAAATAGGATCTAGCTAGAAATATGTCATGATCCTCTAATACATTCTTTGACCTAGGGACTGGAGCATAGTATATTCGATTGTACCATAGTATAACCTGTTTCAGGTAGTTATATGGCGTGGTCCTAGGGGTGAATAATTGTATTATAAAAATTAGTCTCCCAATAAATAACCCACTCAAAACTAATTGTATCCCTCTATATCCTCTCGTTTTATAGGCACCTTGATGTTCTTATCATAGTCCTTGAAGAATCCTTTTTTCAAAGATCTATCACTCAGTTAACGAGTATGATCTTTTGTTATCTATGGTGAGTTCTCCTTCCTTTATCTAGAGGTTTCCCACTATTCTATTTTATTTCCCATTTTTTCTTATTACCATGCTACGATGTTTGATATATTTCCTTATAATGACATTTATATTGAGGTAGTTGGTGCGGTATTATCATTGTGTCTATGGAAAGTTGTAGTTTTCTTATGGGAGTGGTGATTAGAGATATGTGTTCCTGATCCATTGTCATGTGAAGAATGTTGATGTATATAAGGTAGGAAATTAATTTCTTCACCTTAATTTACATGAAATCATAATGTCTTCCAGATTGTTTTTCTTTTATTGGTGGTGTAACTAACTCTATTAACATATAAAATTAATTAAAAAAGAATTGTTTTATGGTTATAGAGATCTCATGTGTTTTCCACTGTGATAACAGGTTTCTTCATGATTTAATATATAGTGTGTTATCTATTTAATATTGTTCATATTTTTTGTTATGATTGGATAACAGTTTTTCCTTGATGAATTTGGTAATGAACATAAATTTAGTAATTTGTTATTTTTTAGATAATAAAGAGTTATGTTTAATGAATCCATTGTTCTTGTAATTTAATTTTACTCAAATTTATTCTTAATGCATGTTAAATTAATTTATTCTTCCATGTGATATTTAAATTGGATAAAAACTAAAGATTTAATTCTTCTTATGGATAATGAAAAAATGAATTTTAAATAGTAAATTACATGACAATTTTTGTTGATATTTGAAGCGATGCTAGGGAAAACATTTCATTAAATGATAGGATATTATAGCTGATTCGTTAGGTTACCCATAGTCATAACCTTTCATAATTGAAACATTTCATTCAAGATAGTATAATATTGTTTTTTTGATAAAGATAATTTCTTGGGTCAAGATTTCTCATTTTTATATGAATGATGAATTTCAATTTATTGGGGAAGAGCAATCCCATTTAAATATAAATGTTAAATTCCATATTTTGGGGCAAAGTTTTTTTATTGACCTTATTAGTTATGTTTTTCCATTTGCTTTTCCATCGATATGCTCCAAACTATGTGATGTGATATGATCAAAGTATGGTTGATATGTTATGGTTTGTGAGTACCATGGTTATGGAAGCAGTTGATACTAGTGATTGTGAGATGTATTGTGAATTTTAGGATGGTGTCGAGGATGGAATGTGGGTGATGGAACTGGTTGATGTTGGGAATACCCATTATTTTTAAATATGATAGTATGATATATTGATTATAATCTATTTAAGGGTTGTGTAGATGCATTAAAATTTTATATTCTTTCCTTCCCCAATTTCAAGTGGTTGATGTATGTTCTTGGTTATGCATATGTTGATGGTAGCTTATGGAGTTTCCTATAGTACATATTATTTTGGGGTGGTAAATGTTTCATAAATTATTTGTCCCATTGGGTTTGTTATTTATTTAATAAAAAATGTTAAATTCAAATAAACTATGGACTTGGTTGGATTATGAATGGAGGGAATGGACAGAGATTAAGTATAAAAAATATTGGTTCAAATCAACTTCAAAAAATGGTTAATCAATTTAAATTTGGAACAGTTGTAATATTTACTAAACAGATTCATTAACAAAATTAAATGATAATGAAATATATAATTTATTATACCTCATTAATTTCTTATTTTCTTATAGGATATCTATTCCCTAACCATTTGAGTCAGGTTTCCAAGTGAAGATAGCTAAAGTTGAGCCTGGGACTAAGATATGCCCATAATGTGGGTGTGAGATATATTATATCATGTAATTTTTTTGATTTCATATATACCCCACCCATGTAATTTTGGGTGACTAAAACCCAATGAAATATTAAAGGTTTTTTCCCTATCATCTAGTTTGTACATGGATGGATGGATGACTACAAACTATGGCCAAAATATCTTATCCTGGTATTATTATATGCTTGAAATCATAGAGGTGATATTTCACATATATATGTGTCGATGGATTTATTGTATTGTGATTATTTCGTATACAATATCTTCAAATATTGTACCAAAGGACTATTATAGGTTTTAAGTTTATAGCTTTTTATGACTTGTGGTACCTTACATGATGTGTGGGATGTAATATCTTAAGGAATAATACCAATTTAATAAAACATGACATATAGGATGTGGTGCCTCTAAAAAAATACTTGGTAACAATATAGAGAAATTTATTTGGATTGATATATGATATGATGTAAGATATGAATGTTGTAATAATTTATCACATGTTTTAATATTATGGATTCATTTCAAAAGTGATGTCTTACGAAGTATGATGTTTGAAATGGGTGTAAAACTATTATGGAAATGATAGTGAGGTACCCTTATTTGATATTTTATTATAAGATAACTTTTATAAGATGTATTATGAGAGATAGTTATGGTGAGTCAAAAAAAGTAGTATGCATGTTTATGGGATGACTTAGATTTACTTATTGTTCACTAGGTTTTAGTGTTCATTCTTTATCTATTACACAATTGGCTTCAGGGAGGATCCTTTTGAGTACACCTATTATACTCACCCTACATATATATAAACATCATTTTATTTTATAAATAGAATTTTGGAGATAAAACAAGATATTACTAGATCATTAGTTTTTATACGATTTTTGGGAATTGTATTTGTTTCCAATTTTACCTTTCTGGAACTTATATTTTTTTATCCAGTTTTATTATTTATTTTATGAAATTACATGTATGTACTTAGGATATATTTAATCTATTTGAGAAAGAATTTAATGGTCTATATTTCTTATATCTCACACATATATGAGTTATCTTATAGGTTATGACTCCTATTGTTATGTTCATTATAACTGTGGTTCTAGTCAAAAAGCTAGGGCCTACTAGAGGAGGAAATCGGTTGATAACCATCCTCCTTCTCTCATTTCCATCCTGGGAGGGGCATCTTTGGAGGGTGGGGTTGTGACATCAAAGCTGTGTAAGATGGCACCTCGAGATGGTTCATTACAAAAATAAAAAAAATAAAAAAAACATATAACTTATTTAAAAACATTATTCATGGGTCATATGATTGTATTAGTGGTTTTCGAGTCAAAAAAAACATTAAAGAAATCATGAAATCCTCTTTAGTTTATGAAACTATATTACACTCATCACATTACATCATAAAAATTCGGTTGTATCCACTCCAAAAAACAACCATATAAAATATTAATTTCCAATGTAGTTCATCATTCAATTCACTATATCCTATAATGAGATATATACATTTAATAGTAACATTATTTATAGATCAACTATGAATGAATATGCATCATGTAACATATTTATTTTGATCCTATAATACTAGAATAAATCATTTCCTCACGGTTGACTGTATAAAGAGTGAATCATCTGAAACATCTTCATATTTGTAAAATTTCTCATATTACTTTAGATTATATAGATATGTATGTCTACAATGTAATTCTACACTTACTATAAGGTTAACTTTTTTCCTAATACGTTTAATGGTTTGTAGTGTATGTAGAAAATCATTATTTAAAACATTATGATATCCCTTAATTTTACATATAGTTAGAATATGATGATTACATATATCATCAAGAAATGAACATTCCATCATCAATTTTAAAAAAATTATTTTTTTTATGAATTTACTTATCCACGCGATATTTTTTGATAAAGAGGCTACCATTGCGAGTTTCCTAGATAGATTTTTCTTGAAGAGTTTTGAATACCTTTAATAGAGAATATATGATATTATTTTCCCTAAATCTTAATAATATGTGTTTTTTCCCAAAAAAAAATCCACTACCACATCAAAAGTTCATGGTATCTCTAAAAGAAAGTTAAAGGAATCCATAAGAATACCATTATAAAATAATTCATCGACATATTTCTTTTTAATAGAAACAGAATTAATAAACTTTTCACTATCTATTATTGTGTAATAATGGTTAATCCACTATATATTTTAGGATAGAAGGTGATTTTGAGTTTGTACAATTAATTTATACAGTAGAATTGTTAAGGAAACATTTTTATAACATACAATACTAATAATCACAATGAAAATGTGATGATTCTAGGTGAAACAAGATTTAAAAAAATTTCTCATTAATATTTTTAAAAGTGGATTTGTGTTAGAAAGACTCTATATAGGCTAAATGGATTTCCAACATCATCCCAATAAAAATATATATAATATTTGTGTTTATAATTATAATTATTATCATTTTCCTCTTCCCTTAAATTTAATATTTTTCCAAATTCCTTTGTAGTAATAATTTGATCAGTATAACAATTTTAGGTTAATTCCAATATTTCATTCCATGGTTTACAAAATTATATCATTATATCCCCAATTTATATATTTTATAAAATCCATTGAAATATCTACGTTAATTTTCATCTCTAATAGGAACTATTAAAATAGGGGGAGCATATGATCCCTATTTCTATGGTTCTATAGACTGTGGTATGAGGGGATGCAACACCCTGAGATTTTAGAATATATTTTATTTTAAATAATCATTGTATTGATAAATTTTTTACATGAAAATAAACTAAAATGAGTCAGGATATATTAGATAAATAATAATAAATAAATTAAAATAGTAATAATTAATTTATTAAAAAATATATATTACATGACAAAAAATTCTTAAATTTATATGATAAATAATTAATGTGTTTTTATATTAAATATTATTTTTCTAGATAAAAGAAATTTTTTTCATGTGTGGTATATTTAATCATAATAATTAAATTTTTATACTTTTAAGATATTATATATGAACAAATATATGAAAAAATATATAAATTATATGAAATAACAATAACAATAATTACTTAATCTTTTTAAAGAAAATAAATTTATATTTATATTTTTAAATTTCATTCAAAAGTTAAATTTATAAATATTAGAAAATTAATTTTATAAAAAGAACATAATTTTTTAATTCATCATGTGAAAATTTTATTTTGAGGAATTTTTTGTACCTTTTTAATTAATTAATTTTTTATGATAATTACATAAAATAGAATTCAAACTAATAATTTATTAATTATAATTTTATCCCAATGTATGTAATACATGGAAACATATAAAATAATTAAACCAAATATATATTTTATTTTTATAATTATTATTTTATAATTATTATTTTGAATTTATAAATTCCATGTTTAATGTTTTGGAAACTGAGGAAAAGTTTTACTCTAAAAACTATTCTTATTCATTGATATTAAAAACTAGTATTCATCACTTGAAGAAATAAAATAAAGAATAATGTATTTTGTATTATATATATACATTTTCATATTATTTAATAAATTAAGTTTCATTTTCAATTATAAAAGTATGATTCCTAATATTACAGATAATGATCATGATAATGGTGAAATGATTTTTTTCAAAAAACTATTTTACCAATGTTGTGTTATTTTTATATAATAAACTAAATTCATATATTTTTTATAATAACATTAGTATTATATTTACACATATATAAAAAAAATATTATCTGTCATTTAATTAGGAATTAATGATTAATAATTTTAAGAACACTTGATGGTGACACAAATATTTTATTTATAAAGTAGTTTTTTTATATTTTAAATGTTCTTATTTTGTTGTTATTTCCTTCTTATTTAGAAATTGAATTATATTATATTTATAATAAATTTAGTTTAGTACCCAAAAAAATTTGAAATAAGAGTTAACATATATCATTAATTAAATATGATTTACTTCTGTAAAGAATATTTACCAAGTTGAGAATCAAAATTTTAAAATATAAAACAAAGTAATAGTAAATGGCGTGAAACTTGCTTAAAACATACATGAAAATGAGTTGTAGAGGCTTGTACAGTCTTACAGAATCCAAAAATTCAATATTTTTTACTTTGTAGCCATTGAATCATGAATAATGTAATACCATCAATGAAAAAGTAATGGTTATTTACCAAAACATTATTTTCAACACTTTTAAAAGAAAATCAATACCATCATATTTCTCCACCCATTACCAATAGATAGATCAACCAATATCCAGAGCTAGTATCTATTTATATATATCCCCAAGTTATAGAGTCCTTCTACTATATAAAAGAACATTCTATGGTTCCTTAAATTTTTACCCAAGGGAGAACATCCTAAGAGATATAGAGGTAATATTCTCAAACAAGCACTTATAATTCATTATTTATTTTAACAAATAAAACATATTCTATTAATTAATTTTTTGACAAAATCAATATTAATAAAATTATTAAAAGTTTTTATAATAATATAACATCAGTTTTCTATATTACACTAAATATATTCTAATAATAAGTACGTTGTCATGTGTACATGCAGACTACCACCCCCATAAAATCTTATTTTATTTTTCATAACCTTCATACATGGATGATTAGAAAAAGTCAAAAAATTAAAAAAAATAATATTTATAACATGATTAAGATTCTGAAATTATAATTATTATATTTTTCAAACCTTGTATTGTTATATGAAAAATGGGAGTTTCGTCCTTGCATACGTGCAGACTATCGCTTACATGAAACAATGCATTTTTTTTCAATACCCCCAACATGGATGAATATTGAAAATGTAATTTATGATTTTAAAATTATAATTATGACTCAATTAAAATTTTTGGAAGATAATATCATAAGTTATATAATGGATACTAATAATAAACAATTATATTATTGTTAACCACTTTAAATGAACATATTGTGGAAAATTTCTTAATTTGAGTCCATTTTTTAGTAACCTACGAAACAGTATAAATTATTCAACAATGAAATAAAAAATAATAAATCTAAAATTAAATTTCTTATGAATTTATTTTTCAATTAATTTAAACAAGGTGAATATAATAAGTAAATTTCCAATAAATCAATCAAACCACCTCATGTGACCTCCATTAGAAAAAACTACCTAATAAATAAATTTCATATGATAATAAATAGACCCTGGAAAATGAAATATAAATGAAAAATATTATTAATATATTTTTTACTAAAGATAATATTATTATTCCATATTTTTGGAACATACAAAAAATTAATCATCACCACAGGTAAGGGTTTTGGCATCTTAATTTTTCATTATGGAGTTGCGAGTCATATTCAACATCTTTTTCCAATTATTTTGTAGGTATCTGACATGGATTTTTTATTTTTCACAATTTTCATTAAATTTACGAGATTTAAAAAAATTCATATTATAAATTTCCAGTTATTTTTATTCAAAATATACCAATGTTGTAATGGTATTTTTTAAATCAACACTATTCATTGAGTTATATTGATTTTCTATGAACTTCATTTTTCCAAAATTTGTTTCTTGCACCATAATATTTCATTATATGGTACATTATATTGATATTTAGGGAAAATGAATTTTTATATCAAATATTACACCTAGGTGGTTTTCTTTAAAAAAAATTATACCATTGTCGAGAATATTTATCACACACATTAACAATAGTTTCTCCCTTGTCCCTATTTTGATTTACCAAGATTATTCTTTATTATAATTGGAAACCTAATTATTTTTTATTTCATGTGACCTTTACATTAATGTCTTCCAATATTCTAAAGGATTTTTTTATCCCATTATACTTTGTTGGATTCTAATAAAATTACTTTAAATTATTACTTTTCTGATTTTATAATATAATATTTTATCTCAAACTCCAAAGTTATTATTAAAACCAATTTATAATTATATATACTTTATTTTTAAAGATAATATAAAAACTACCATTTTAGGAATGTTTTCACTTTTCATTCCTCTAAATAACTATTCAATTTTACTCATAACATCCACTTTTATGACTATGGTAAAAAAATTCTAATTTTTTTTACAGTTTCATTAATTATATCAAAAATTAATCTTTATGAAAATTACATACTATGTAAAAACATATTTTCAAAATTAAATTAATTATTAATGATTTTTAATATAAAAAGGATTTGTTCGTATATTTTTCAAAAGAACCCCTTTTATTTTAAAAAGGATTTCTTGATATTAAATGATATTTTAAGTGATTATGTTTGTAAGAATGAAGCGTTCATGTGTTTTATGTCTTCTAGAATAAATATTTGGAAATAATATCACTCTTATAATTTATTTCATGACCCTATTTTTTAATGTATATTTAAACAAATTATCAATCACACTATCATTTATTTAAAACAAATAATTTTTAAGAAATTTTCATTCCATTCAAAAATGGGCAATTTTTATATTTTTCAATTAATTTACCAAATTATCTTAAAAATAAACTTTCATAAATATCAACAAATTTATAAGTACATATGTTACAATAGTGATAATTTTACAGAGTACACTAACTTATTTCTTTGGATATCATAGGGACTGTTTTAAGAATGTTTGTTTGTAAAACCCACCTCTTTCATATGTGTTAATTAATAGATGTTTGACATATGAAGGTTTTAATTATATTATGGGACGCTTATATATTGATGTTTGTGGTTGGAATAAAATGTATACCTCTTATGAATTGGCTATAGATTTTTATCCAATGATATAATTTTATTTCATTGATATTCAAAACCTAGGTCTTTTAGGAAATGCAGGTTTGCATAACATAAGTTACTTAAGGACTGTAGGTTTTTGAAAGATAAGTCAGTTATTTAATATAGATTAGAGAAACCTATGTCTCTTATAGAAAATAATTTTGTGAAACCTAATTCACATCTGGACCAAACTCTTGACAAACCTTTCTTAATTATGGACCATAGGTTTTCAAAACCACTGTAACTAATGGGTTACAGGTTTTTGATTAGTATTAAACCATGTAATGATTCCCTATACTTATATTTGTTCTATATTTCAGTGTTATTATACATTAACATGACATACCAAATATTTATTCCTATGATTATGGTCCATAGATCAATTTTATCATCTCATTTTCCTACACACTTATGTTATGGTATATGTTCTATCTTATGGGATAACATTTCTTACAATTATGGTTTATTGATAACTCTAGTTTAATAATGTTATTTATAATTAGATACCTCTCATCGTATAATGTTTTATCACAATTTTATGATCAATACCCATTGATTGGTTATTTATTTTTACCTTATTGATTTTTTGAGATCACCCCTTTCTTATATGTCAATTCCATGGGTTATGAAGATGAATATAACTTCTCATAAGTATAATTGAAATTCTCATGTGGATCAATTTTTTATAAATTTAAATCAATATTGAAAAATAAAAATCTTTTGTTGTTGATCCTCAAAGAAACTAAACCGCCCATTCTTTGGATGGTGTAATTATTTTGTAGTTGTAATTTTCTTCATATATAAATAATTAATAATAAATATTGGTTCATCTAAATTTTTATCAAAGTAGTGTTTAAATGAAATTTTCTTTGAACTAAATGAAGAATTGCAGGTCAAGGGTTCCTTAGTTATTATCAGTGTAGGGAATAATTATTTTTTATCATTAATTATTTTTTTGGATTAGGATTTGAGAACTCCATTGATAATTATAAGGAAAAGTAAAAGTGTGTGATTATACCCTAATGTTTTGGTAAAGGTAATGTGGTTTACTAAAAATTACATCCTTGATTGGATATTGGTATGTTTATGCAACTGTGGAACAGATTGAACATGGGATAACCACCATAAAACATTCTAGTTGAGTATTAAATCTATCATCACTCGTTGAATTATGAGTGGGTAAGAGACTCTACCCCTAGATAAACACTCTTAGAGGATATTATTTGAAAATTAGTTATCTTTTTATGAAGAATATTAAAGGATTGGAATATTTTATAAAACCTAAAATTTAAATGGCTATGAAAAAACTATCTTTAATTGAAAATTTGGTATGTTAATCCAATTATATCATAGTTGTACCAAATATATCATAGGCCAAAATTATTTTTTCACTGGTGAAGACATGATAGGTTTTATTTTTCATGTTCATTGTTTTAATATAATATTATTTTCTTTGGATAATATCCTAATAATTTTTCTTTTAGTTTTAAATTGGAATCAATATCATCAAAATGATTTTTTGAAGGCAAGTCTCTTGAAACTCCTCAGTCTTATCGATAGAAGAATATTTTGAATAAATGTGTTGGAATCTTAATATTTGAAAATTATGAGTGAAAAGATATGATACTTGGTCTTCCATAATATTGAATTTTTTTAATCTATCTACAAACAATAAAATATGTATTGATTATTTATAGATTCCCTTGGGTATTGTCTCAAAAAATGAGGATTAATATTGAAAGGTCATATTTCATTTTGGGTGGGGGGAATTTAATACTCCAAGATTTTATAATATATTTTCATTTAAATAAGAATTTTATCCATGTTTATTTCCCATTAAATAAAAAACTATATTTTCCCAGGGAATATTACATGAATATTATGATGAAAATTAAAATAATGATAAAACAGCAATTAAATAAATATATATTACTTAACTAAATCCTTATAAATTTTGATTATAATAAATTAATATGATATAATAACAAAAATTATTATTACCAAACAAGTCCATCTAGAAGAAGACAAATCCTGGACTTTTATTAAATATAAAATAAAAACTAATGAATAGAGATGATTGGGTCAAATAAAGGTACTTTCCCTCATCCAGAAATTAAAACCAGAACTAAATAACATAATATGATAGATTATGTTCATATATGTTGTGATAAACATCAGAAGACACCCATTATTACTAAAAACTATGTTTATTAATGGTCCTATGCATATTTTCCTTTGTTATTTCCTTTTATGGAGTTTATTTTCATAGCTTTAGAGGATTATCAGGTAATCACACTCATTAAAAGGTTCAAGTTTTCCTTCCAAGAACTGTTTTTTAAAGAATATTTATAATGGCCATATTTTAAATCAAATTTTTCATTCCATTTCAAAAACAATCCTTAATGAAATCATATCTAGCACTACCTGAAGTATTGATTGGATTTTTATACTCCCCCTATAATTTTTGTTTTCTGAGATTTCTCTCAACTTAAAAAAATTCAAAATAATTGAAAGCATTAAGAAACTTTTTAGGATAGTCTATATTGGACACACCATTATGTTTCTTTAAGCCTTATTACTATAGAATATGTGGGTAAAATTAGTTTCCCTAAGCTTCAATTCATGTTTTGTATAAATATCCTCCAAATCCTAATATTGAACTACCTCATCGTTATATGGTTCAATATGGTGAAATTCATTACAATGTTGTTGATTCTGAAAACCCTCCGTTTGAGAATAATAGTGATTGGGAAAATCATGAAGGCTCAAGTCCGATATATTTCCAAAATATATATCAGCTATTCCCGATTCAACATCTATCCATACCACATTCGGTGACAATTCATTTGAGAAATAAGGTCTATGGTATCTGAATGACCAATATGATCATAAATAGTGGCTACCTTATCTCCAAATTTTCCATTACACCATGCTTCATCAATATGTCTTCCCTTAATTTGTTTCCATCATATTTTAGAGTAGTGACCTTTTAGGGAGCATGATAATAGATCAAGTTCATTCAGAATATCTCCTTTAACTGTAAAATCATCATTCATCCATAAAAAAATCTGGAAACATATCATACGTGATTTTGAGACCAATTTAAACACTTTGGGTAAAAACAACTACTTTTTTAGTGAGTAAAAAATAAATATAAAGCTCAATAAAAATCCATGTAATGAATCCAGACTGAGACTCCTCTGTAGCCTTATCAATCTTTATGGTTCAAAAATTATTGATGATACATTGAACAATATCCTTGGTTTTCAAAGGATCCTATTCACACCCAAAAATCGAATCTAGTCTTCAAATATACAGTCTCTAATAGTGAATGAATTAAAATTACCATGTTAGTGTTCGATAGAAAACAAACTTAACCTTAGATGTACTAAGGCAAACCGCATTGCTCAAACTTATAATGAATTATTTATTACCTAAAACCTTATAAAAAATTTATTAGACCAAATATATATTTCTTGAGTAAAAAAACATTGTAAACTACTTTTTCTAATTTATAAAACCACTTTTTATCTTTTTGGAAACATGGGAAATATTTTAGTCTAAAATATTTTTTCTTCACTAATATAAAAAATTTATATTTTTTCACATGTATAAATTAAATAAAAAAATGGATTTGCAATTTTATATCAACATATTTATATTAATCAACATAGTCAATTTTATTTTCTCACATAATTTTGATTACTATGATTCATGATAATGACTCTAACAATGGTGAAAGGGTTGTTTTCAATGATTTTTTACTAATGTTGTTTAATATGTCTATTAAATTTAATTTATCTATTTTATTTATTTAGATTGTTATGTTTTTTAAACATATATAACTATTTATTTTCACTCATTTAATTCATAATTAATGTTTCATATCCCTATGATCATTTAGTTATCAAAACAATGTTTTTTATTCAAAACTATTTTTCTAAACATTAAATATTTTATTATAAAAGTTAATTTTATATTATCTATAAATTTAACTATATTATATGGATCTAAAATATTTGATATGAAAACCCAAAAAAATATGACGGTTCCCTTATATTATTAATGAAATTTAAATTAAATGGGTAGAAACTAGTTACCATGGTGAAACAAATCATAAAATGTAAAAAACTTATTGTGGTAAAAGACTTTGACCATGTTTAAGAAATGTGTGAAAATAATTTTTAGAAGATTTACTGAACATATATCTCCAGAATAAAGTTATTTTCTACTTTTAATCCAAAATAAACTCTATCCAAATTTAATATTATTTTGGGAATTCCAAATAGAGGAATATGACAAGACTTATGGTGTAACCCTGGGGAGAACATCCTATGGGAGGGGTAATGTTCTCAACCAATATCTCTTCATTATTTCATTATATTACCCCTAAATACTATTCTATATATGAAATAATTATAAAGAAAGTATTATTAATCTTCTGATTTTTTATACTAATGGTATATCACCTTTTTATGATCCTCTAAAACCATTAATAAAATAAATACATCGTTGTGCATATGTGGGAACTACCGCTACCATAATTTTTTTTGATTCTTCATAACTTCCTTAGAATTATTGTTGAAATCAATTATTCAATTAAAGTATTTAATATTACTAACTACATTATTATTCTAAAAGAATTATTATTTCAATTTTTTTCACCTGATTATTCTTCTAAAAATGAGTGCATTTTCTTTATGTACCTATAGTCCACTACCTCCATCAAAAAAATATTTCATTTTCAATTAAAAACTAACAAGGATGATTTTAAAAATGTATTTATTGCATAAAAATGGTATTTATGGCATAATTATTATTATTTATTTATAATACTATACATTCTATAAGTGATATTAATATTAAATTGTCATTGTGATCTAAACCACCTTAAATTAATTTATAGAGATATTTATCATAATCGGTGTCAGTTTTGGGAAAAAAATATAACCCTATAAATATTATTAGAATGTAATAATTAAAAAAAGGCCTATAAAATTATATATATTATGAATCAATTTTTTTAAAAAAATTACATGGAATATATTCCAAGGAATTTAAAAAAATGTTCGAACCACCTCAAATCACCACTATAAGAGAGAATTAGTCAATAAATAAAACACGTATGAAAATGTAATGAAATTATAAAATGAAATATTGAATTAAATTTCTCTTTCGAATTATTTTATTAATCCTTATCAAATTATTATTTAAGTTAGTTTCACATTCAGTATACACTAGGACTAGAGTTAAGGGTTTTTTGTATCTCAATTTGGCTTTGTTGAGATATGATTTGTATTTCGTAGTTGTTTACTTTTGTGGTGCATTCATTTTAAATGGATTTATTTTTGTCAAAATTTTAATTTATTTTATGGTATTAAAAAATACATATAAAATTATATCATTTCTTGTATTTTGATTCCAAATATTTCAATGCTTTAAGGGTATTTCTTAACTCAACTCCCATCATTGAGTTTTAATGTTTCTTCATGAAGGTATTTCATCCAATACTCATTGATTCCACCCAAATATTTTATCTTTTGTAACTTTATATTAATATATAGTTAGAATTTATTTTTATTAGAAAAATTTTAACTTGATGAATTTCTGATACAAAAATAATATCATTGTTGTTCATAATTCCCATCATCATTAAAGATGGTTTCCCCTCCTTGATCATAATTTACATTCCCTCCAATGTTATTCTAAATATTTTAAAACCCAATTATGTGTTATATTAAATTTAATTTACATTTAACTTATCATATTTTAAAAATTATTTTTTATTATAACTTATTACGATGTGTATTTTCAACAGAATTATTTTTTAAGTGTTTAAACTGTATTTACGTTCATGATAATATGTTTTATCAAAAAACAATTATTCAAAAAATATATAATTTCCAAGGATCCTTTGTTGATGATCATTTTTAAAATTATATGTTTTAAAAAAAAATTAAATGAATTTTGAATGTGACACCAGATATCACCTTTGACAACCGTTGTAAAAAAATCATAAAAAAATTTATGGTTCCATTCAATGATAGTATAATTATTCATTAATGATATTTATTTCCATGTTTTAAAATTATTTTTATAATATTTAACTTATTAATGTTTTTTAAAATTAAAATAAAATATACGAATATTTTTCAGAATTAAAAGTTATTTTCTAAAAAGGAATTATTTTTTTAAAAGGAAATATAAATTATAGTTTTTTTAAAAATGAAGTTTTCATATTTTGTTTCTATTCATAAATAATTTTTTCAAAAGGATATTTTTATTATATTATTTTATTCATAAATCCATCTTCTTAGTTTTAAAGGATAAATTTTAAAAATGGTTTATCATGCACAATTTATTTTATTTTATATAAAACTAGTTTGGAAATGTTTTCATGAAATTCATAAAGTTTATTTGATATTATTTAGCAATTGATTAATCAAATAATCTTAAAAAATATTTTTTCATTTATATAAATATCTTTAATACATTTTTTAGTTCACTAACAATTTTTTTAATCCACATCCCAACTTACTTATCTAGATAGATTATAAAATGTTCTAAGAATGTTTTTCATCAAACCCAACTCATTTAAATTGGAAATTTAAGTGAAATTTTAAGAATTAATTTTTCATGATATAATTAAAAATATATTTTCTGATGATATCAGGTCCATTCCTATATATCCCTCCAAAACATTGTTTATGGTTCTACATCTCAATAGGTACCTATGAAATATAGGTTAGTAAAACCTAGGTTTATTATTGACCATGGTTTTGTAACACTTATGAATCATATAGAATGTAGGGTTGTGAAACCATTTTCACATTCAGATTATAGGTTTTAGAAAACTATGTAACATCTTAATAATAAGTTTGTGAAACTTGAGTCATGTATGGAAGATAGGATTGTAAAACCTATGGCACTTATAAACTAGAGGTTTTTGAAGATTATGTCACTTATAGACTGTAGAATTTCCAAATCTAATTTAATAATTTGATATTTGTTTCTAATTTATAATACACCTGGTAATGAATACCTACATTTATATTTATTTGATAGTATTATTATGAATCATTTTCATGTCATCACATTTTTATGCCTATGATTATTTTCTAAATCTAATTTTTATTATCTCATTTTTTCATGATATTATGAAATGGTATATATTTAATCATTTGAGATTTCACATATTTTTATCATGGATTATGGATAAATTTTAATGTTATATATTCTTTTCAAAAGTATATTTATCCACTTTTAATGTTTTGAAATATTATTATAATCAATCCATTGAAGACATGTTAATGATTTTTTTACCTTATTGGGTTTTTTAGCACACCCCGTTCATATATTTATAATCCACATGTTATAATGAGAAGTATAAATTAAGATAATCTACAAGGTAGTCTAGTGTGTCTTAATTATAGAGAAATGTTCATGAGTTTCATAAAATAAAACACACATAAAGTTGATCCTCAGAGATACTAAACCTTCTGTTATTTTGATTGCCAGAATATTTTTTAGAAAAAATGATAAACTTATTTAAATGGTGTAAAACAAATATAGGTTCATCTCACATTGTATTGAATACATTATTTATTAAACTATTTTTAGAACCTGATTAAAGATTGTGGGTTTGGGGCATCGTATGTGTATCCCCTATGAAACCTATTTCTAAGGTTTTCAGCATTATAGAAATAGGTACTTCAAAATTTATTATTTATTAAAAATATAAATAATTATATAACTAATAATAAAAAAATTCATAATTTATTATAATCATTGTGTAATTAAAAAATATAGATAATAATTGACAATATCTTTTTAGTTTATTAGATTGATCGCTACATTGTTTCATTAATTTTGGGTGTTCAAATCTTCCTAGGAGTTCTATTTTTAAATTGTGGACATATTTTCATGATTTTAAATCATTAAAATAACTACAAAAAATGGTAAATAGACACATATATACATGGTTTGAGAAATATTTCCCTAGAGTTATAAATATGACTAGTTTATCCCCATAATTTATAAATTTTGAAAATTTGAGACTATTTCCATGGATTTTATGAACCATGCATTATGTTCAATACATAAATTCTAGATTCATCTGGGGATATAAAAACCATGTAAATGTGATTAATTCACCACTTATCATGATATTATCTGTTATATCGCTATATTCAAAATATTTCGATAGATATGACTTTTTGTGGGGGAATTTTAAATAATGTTTTTAAAAATGATAATACTCATTATATTTCAACCACTTTACTATCCAATGTTCTATGGAATTATATTTTCCTATATGATGTTCTATATTCATCTCTTTCCTTTTTTCAAACATTTTTTTCATTGTTATTTCTATTTCACCAACACCGTCTTTATTAAAAGAAGATCATTTGAAAAAATAAGTATATCTAATGTAGATATTTGTTATTGGTTCATTTAATGTTTATTTTTTTACTATATAATATAGTTTTTATCTTTTTTACATCATCATGTGAGAAAAAGATGTTGAATATTCAATGAATGTGTAATATTGTCATTTCATCCACACATGAACCATATAATAGTTTACTATTCATACATTATAATTTGAATTCACATCATGAAATTATCATGTTCTCCAATGATTCCATCAAAATATTTATCTCCTCATCATAATCTATGCATTTTGAAAAATATTTATTTCATATAATTCTGAGGAAAAAATCATTTTCTCAAAATACTAGTGAACATCTTTAATGATTATATATTTTATTCTCTATCATGGTTATATTATTGTTTTATTATTTTCACACCATATAGATATATAATCCTAAAATTATACTCTCCCTACCTCCACATCATTTAATCAGAAAAAACTCTTAACGTTAATGAATGGAACAATTTCCCTCATACCATATATAAAATTATTTAGAATCATCCTCCCTACAATATATAGAATATAAATCATTATTCATCTTCGAAAATCCCTATCAAAATTTCTTGTCATTATATCCACTGATGATTTAATGGATTCAACATCAATCTCTTTATCTTTATTAAGTGGTTCTAGATTTTTTTATATCATTAGGGAATCATGGTGGAGGTCGAGAATCATATAATTATCTTTATAAAAGATGGGACGGTTTCTCATTTCAGACTATAGTTTCATGTTATAAATTTAAAATATTGTATTTTAAGTATAATATTCCCTTTTTGACATTGTGATGAATATTTTATAATATATAGAACAATAAGGATATTATATAACATAAATATCATTTCCAATGCTCTTATACTATGTATATTCCCCTATAGAATAAGGTCATGAAGGACTGTATAAATGTAGAATATGTTTTAATGTGTATCTGAATGATTATGTATTATAGTAAAATACACGTAAAATGGTTTCTCTATGTGTTAAGGAATATAATCTACCATTTGAGAAGAACCACGAATTCCAAACAACATAAAAATATAAATAAACAATTATATGAAAGGGAAAACTCTAAATTCATTCGATTCAATGATGTCTATTATAATGTGTTAAAAAGGGATTATAAATAAAGAATTAATTAGTATAAAAATATATTCAAAGGATACATGGTTTGTGGGACATAAATAGTCATAAAAATTTCTAATACCACTTTAAAATCCAATTCAGTGAGCCTACTCTCCAACGTAGAGATTTGGAAATTGAAGACCTCATATTCCATTGATTCTTATCCCAAGGAATTAAATTTCACCAAAATGCAACCCTTCATGCATGGATATGTCTTTTTACGCTCCAAATATGTGTATTATTTCTACACAATGAGTTGTATATCAATAAGTACATTTTGGTCATATTTCAAAAATGGTAATTTTTTTTAAAACAATATCAGGCCCAGAAGTACTCATTTTTTATTGAATTTGGCTCATATCGTCTATATATATAACTTTTATTCTTACCAACCATTGATCTGTAGTAATTTATTATAACCATTCATTACGTAAACCTCCTATTGTTTTTAGATAATTTTTTGGCCTTTGATTGACTCCTGACGAATGCATTTCACCATAATTAATCATTTACGTATTTTGTGAGCAGAGTGGATGATTTTTACAAAATTCATTATGTATCCTTGATAAATAACATTGATTAATATTATTTCATAATATTCCAATTAATAGATATATATCTCATTGAATGAATATTATGTGGGAACATAGAGACACATAGATGATTTCATGATTGTCATATATTGGTCAGTATCAACTCTTTAGAGAGGTTTCTAAATGACTAAGAAACTATTTCATGAATAGATTCATTCATACAAATTCCCACTAGTGAACCCTATATAAGGTTTAGTTGATCATTGTTTTACACTTATATTGTAGTAGTTGACTTTTTAATACTCACATAACTGATTATTTCAAATTAATTACACTATCTCAAGTGTCTAATTTCTACACACCCATTTGTAATATATATATATATATATTAGTATACAATAATAAAATTTAGTAAAAGAATAATAAAAAAAAATTATAAAAATTTATAAAATATATATGATAATTAAAATATTCAATTGAAGAATGATCTGTATATAATTAAAATTTAATTTTTATGGTACATATTTTTAATAAAAATTTAATAATATTTAAACCAATAAATATTCCATTTTGAACCTAAGAAATTATTTCTAAAAATATTTAAAATAATATATTAAAATAGACCAAAATTATTATTTTTTAAACAAAAAATATTTATTTTATCTAAAAATAAAATTTGAAATTTATCAATTTTAATAATATTTTAGTAAAATTTGGGAATTAATCAATTTAACATAAATTTTAGATTAAAAAATTAAAAGGTGGATAAAATTATTTATGATGCTAAAGTAAAATAAAGACATATAAAATTCACTCACACATATTATATTTCTTGTCCTCAAAAAATTATAATTTTATAATCATCAAGATAAATAATACATTCTAAATAATGCCTTATTGAATAAACTATAATAATTTTTTAATGATTAATTATCTACAAAATAAAATCTATATAAAAAAATATGATCAATATCATAAGTGAAATATAATTCTTATATCTATTTTCTAAAAAAAATGAGTTCAATGTAAATAAATTTAAATATTAACTCTCCTTTCTAAAAAATCCATTGAAATCATACTTTTCACCATTACTCATTACTCAAAAAATTAAATAATTAAATAAAAATTTTAGTCAACAAAAATTATCAATTCTTTTTTAAATTCATGGACTAATAAAATACTATAACTCAATTTATAGTATTTGAATGAATCTTTGATCCCCTTTCTCTTTTACCAAGTGAGATTTATCATAACTGAGGCACCAACGATTTCTAATTAAATCACCATGTCTATAAAGGATGGAGTATATATATAAAAACTGGTAATTATAACATCATCATTTTTATACACCTTAAATTATTTTAAAACAATGGTTATTGGTGTGAAAATGTAAAAATTTGGAATAATTTTTTACCCTTATATATGGATTGTAGGATTTTAAGAATTAACTTTAATGGCTATACATTCATGAAGGGTTAATAGTAGTTGAAAACATAGTTTTGGATATTTAAACTAGGAAAAACACAAAGCCTCTTAAGTAAATTTAAAAGACTCATACTTAGTCATACTTTCAAAGTAACAAAATAGGAAATATAATCAATCCTATTATATTAGAGTAAAAGATCATAACCATAATGGACCCTAGTAAATCAATGTAATGGTCTTACTATATTTAGAGTATAACTGATAAAACAAATTTTATAGAAATATAAGTACGATTAATAAATTTATATAACATGCATAGTGTAACTCCCTCCCACATAAGTCAGGAGTTGATTAATTATTTTAATACATTGGAAAGATTATAAGGAATAAAATAATTAATCACCAATAATATTAGAAGCCATTGAAAATATATTGCTTACATGAACCTTCCATTTTAATTAAAAACTTAAAATAAAACATAGATAATTCTTTAAAAATGCCATTATTCACCTATCATAACATAGAATATCAATCATAATACACATCTTGGAATCCCAGGAAAATAAATCATAATAATGGAGTGTGCTAAGATTCTCATTAAGGGAAAATAATAGAGTATAAATAGTAATAAATAATCCCAAACCATTATGGGAAGGTATACAACTGAATCACAAGCCTTTAAAATGTAATCTTGAGAATAATATAGAATGAATAAATAAAATAATTCCATTTAATCATAATCAGGATTAATCTACTAGTCAAATAATCACATGTAATATCAATAACTAATCTCTTAATTTGGTAAAACATAATTTAGGATAGCATAACTATACATTCAAGGCATCATCCCAAGCACATACATAAATGGGTTCAAACTCTAACTAGTTTTTCTCATTAGACTTATTGATGCATTGAGGGGATATAGAAGGCCTTACCTATCACATACTAATTCCAATGCATTCCTTATATAAAATGCGTGAAACATAACCACTATAAACATTTGTATTAAAACTAGCATAATAAATCTTAATACATTATCCACAAACCATTAATGCTATAAAACATGCACATTCACAATTAAACTATTCATAAATCGGTCAATATAAAATTATAGTTTTCATTGCAATAAATCAAAATCAATTAAACATAATATACAATAAATAATTATGACATAGATGAAAATATTCTTAATAAAATCATTAGAGATTTCTTAAGAGAAATACCGATTTTATAGAAAATAGTTATTTAAAATTCCATACAATTTAAAAAAAGAAATTCATTCTTTGAAAATAATTATGTAAGCTTGTAAAGGACTATTAAATACATTAAGGAATCATGAAGAAGGAAAAAAATGGCCAAAATGAATAATTAAAAAAAATTTCATACATTCTTTACAAATTTAAACAAAGTAACTCATAAGGAAAATGAAAATAATATTCCTTTTTATAAAATAGAACATTGGAAAAAAAAATTGTGACCCGCCCTAGGTGGGCTCTTACTGTGACCCCCTAAGCCCATCTATAATAGGCCCGGGGCAGGTGAGTAGCACAGATTAGGCATATCACTATTATGGGAGGCATTACCAATGTACTTGTACACACTCCCACATCTCTAATCCCAAAAATTCTGAAATGTAAAAAAAAACACTAAGAAACAAATGCATGTAAACCACTATCCCAACAAACATAGTACAACAGGAAGTAATGTGAATAAAATTGAACAATTCCACAATTTAACTCACCCAAAATAAAGAGTATGTATCTAAAAATTCTATCCTATAAACAAAATAGGTACTAGGAATGTAGCTTCAAGTCGTAGAAACGCCTCGGCATGCCTGAACTGGTAACGCTCTATCCGGTCTTGGTCTACCTTGGACTCCATCAAAAAGTCGATAATCTTCATGAGACAAAACACAGGTGGGGAAATCCCATGTAGTATTGAGTATAAAAATAATAAATAGTACACCTCTAAGCCACAAATAAATACACAAATAAAATATACAGTTATCTTTACATAGTATAATTCAACAACACATATAATAAGACTATCCAGATATACTCAATCTAGGACACAGATTCTTAAGGTAAGTCACAACTATTGTATACCCATACTAGTGACTCAGTCAGAATATTCCATAAGCACTCATCTGGGAGAAAAAAGCTCTTAAGTCAGATAGCACTGATGATGGTCATCCGAGAAGTCTTTTTCACCATGAATAGTCATGAGAGAGATATGTTGATAGATCCATAGGGAATGATAAGATACCACAGAAGAGGATCAAATCTAGGGGCACAGGGTGATACCAACATCTCCATCTGGATTAACAAGATAAGTAGTGGATTGACACCTAGTGAAGTTGGTCACTTCAATACAAAGGACTCTACCTATGTAATGAAGAATGATTGGAGGATCCAACTCCTGACCTCTCATAGGGGATTCCAAAAACTCTGTATTGAAATTCGTGGTTAAGGGATCATAATCTGATGTATAGTAAATAATACGCATCAATCTTCTAGGAAATGGTCAAGGTAATGAACACTAAAAAACTTATCCAATATACAATGTACAATATCTTCAATCCATTTAAAATGGGTTACATGGTTTGAAGTAGGGTCACATGAAATGTTCCTTGACCCAAAGTACCGCCCATGTACAACAACTAGAGTTGTATAGAACATGTCATGTAGGATATGGGTACACATTTGTTAGAAGTGTCAAAAATCATGTTCATCCATCTTGGGTCCACCCATATACTCTTACCGTGTGCCAGTACATGATGTATACTTGTCTAGTTCTGCCCATGTACTAGTACATGAGGTAGTCTGTGTGCTTGGTCTAAGAAAAGTCATGTAATGGGGTAAAAACTATATAAGAAACCCGGGTACTCCACCCATTGTACATATACCACCCGAGATGCATGAATAGTATTTAGGAAGTGCCTATACACCATGAGATAGGGACATATGTCATGTTTTTTTAACTTACTCCAAAAACCTAAGCCTCCACTGAGTGGGGTGCACAAACCATGTAACCCTGGGTTAGACGATGTGTTGATTGTGATTTTCTAGAAATTTTATCCCTCCTCTTCATGCCTCGATCGATACTCTAGAGATCAATCCAAAGGTCTTTAATCATGGTACCATAGATCCTAGGTCATCTCTCCACCACAACACTAAATAAGTGATTTCCAAGCATTCAATGAGCTCCAAAAACTAATTCTATTCATCCTCTCGTAAATCATTGGAAGAATGGGTATTCCTAAATTTCTTTGATTAATCCTTCTTCATAGCTATCTCACCTCCTCCAGGTCTCCCTTATGTAGGTTCTTCATTTTTGGATCATTGTACAAAGGATAAAAGGAACAATGATCATTCGTTCATAATCCTTGAAGGATAATGAACATGAAGAATATAATGTGGAGAAAATAAAAAATGAACCTCCCAAGGAATGAACCTCAGTCTTTGTTTATTCCAACCTCAATTTGTTCCAATTAGAATAATCAAGAAATAAAAATATAATAATCCCTACATCAAAACTTTATAATTCCCACAAATAAAAACCCATCCCACAAGAATGATCGATCTGTGGGTCAACCAGTTCATTGGTTCATCTGTGTTCATTGTGGATTCAAAAAATTGGGAAGGAATTACAAATAACAAATAGCTACCTCTGACTTGGATCAATCACTGGCAATTATTGGTTTCCATGTTGCCACCATTAGTGAGATCCATCCAGAATGGTGTTTTTCGATCTTTGATTCAAGGTTCTATCATTGTTCACCGCTGATAGAATTCTCTAGGGTTTCTCTCTAGAACCTACAGGGAATTCCATGGTAATGTGTTTAACCCTATTCATTTACTCTATGTTTATTTAAAATATACTATTTCTACATTTAAAAAAAATTAAATATAATTACTACTCAATTTATTTTATTCGATAAAATGTTCGAAAACTACTTGTCATAACCGAACCATTCCAACCGATATTAAGACTCACCTAGGGTAAAGATACATCTCTAAATTCATATAATCCATTAGATTTCTTATCCAGAAAACCATTTATAAGTTACTCCATTTTTTTGGAAAACTATATCCACAGGATATTTAAAATTTTAATATTTTTCAATAAATTTTTCTAGTCACACTAGGTCTCAGGATCGGATGTCTTCTCATCACATGGTCTTGAATTAACTCCATATAATATTAAATAATAATACACTGAAACATTCAAGACATTAAATTCACCACACTATATGGTATTACGTCCCATAAAATATAAAAACAAAGGCTATACAAAAAGATATTGATATTTTGCATGAATATGAGCCTCCTTCTCTCATGTACTCTCCTATAGATTCTCATGCTACCACTATACATACACCATGGGAATCGCTCACCCATATAGGATCATATCCTTTTTATCCTCGATTACCAATAGTTACTCGACAAAAGTTTCTCCATAATCAATATGATGCTCACCCCAATCAATGAAATTTGATGGATAATGCACATACCTCCTCTATTGTGACACATGGAAGACATAATATACACGGTCTAACTTTGGGGGTAGTGGGTAGCAGAATTTCACCTCTACAACTCTAAGAATTATTTGAACAGGGACAACAAACAACAGAGATAACTTTCCACCCAATCCAAATCTCAATAATTTCATTGGAGGTGATACTCAAAAAAACACATCGTTTCCTTCCTCAAAATCCAATGGCCTCCACTGCTTGTCACCATAAGCTTTATAATGGCTATGTGTAGTCTTCATCCACTATTGGATGATCTGAACCTTCTTGGCTCAATATTGTACTAACTCCAGGCCCATGAGTGCGGACACTCATGGATAAGTCTAGTAATGTGGTGATCGGAAGGTTCACCTTTACAAGTCCTCGAACAATTCCATACCAATGGTGGAATGCTATCATTTTTGTAAGAAAACTTTACCAAAGGTAGGTGATCCTCCCAACTATGGCCAATGTTTAATGAAAACTCTCACAACATATCCTATATGAATTAAATGGTCCACTTTGACTAGCCATCTTTCTATTGGTTAAATACCATCCTCAAACATAACTCAGTCCCAAACACCCCCTTTATCCCCTTCCACAACTGGAATGTAAAAAGAGAATCGTGATTAGAAACTATCATCAATGGGATGCAATGTAGTTGAACTATCTCCAAAACGTAGAGTCATCCCATGCTCTCTACATAACTCTACTCCCGAATAGCTAGTATGTGAGAAGAATTGGTGAGTTGTTCACGGATCACCGAGATGGAATCATGTACCCTAAAGATATGTGGTAAATCCATTTTAAATTCATTAGATATCCCATCACACTTCCATTTTGAAACATGAAGGAGTTCAGCTAAACCCGCTAGATGCAAGTGCTCATCCATCAGCTTTTGGAATGTGAGGCATTGAAAAATAAACTATGACACTATCATCTTCATCCCTTTCCACAAAAAGTGACATCAGAGGTCCTGGTACATCTTCTCCACTCTATGATGTACATCCAAAGGGGTGTATGAAAATTCTACATAACCTCCTCCCATAATGCCACTAGTACAACTGTTTATCCTCTAAAAAGGGTGGTGTGATCCCCACCTTGCGAATATACATCAAATGCATGTCTGGTGGACATATGAGCACAATGGTTCTCGCTACCAGTATCCCAAAATTGTTCCTCCAGGAATCGCTGTAAGATTGGAGGTTTGACAACCATCAACTGGTGGTATTGTACATTATCTATATCCACAAAGGATAATTATAACGAAGGTAACTTCCCTTACACCTCGTTTAGAAACTACAAACTAGATATTTTATTAAGAAAATATTCCACCATGTTCCCCTACCCAAAATTATTGATAATCTCAAAATCATAGTCCTTGAGTAACTCTAGAAATATCCTTAGTCTCATGTTTCGATCCTTTTGATAGAAGATATTATTCAGGAAATAGTTATCTTCATAGATGTAAAACTGCTTTCTAATCCAGTAGTGTCACCAAATATTCTACACAAATACTAGTGTTTTCAACCCAAGATCATGGGTTACATAATTTTTCTCATATGGCCTCAACTGGCATGAACAATATCCAATCACTACATTCTACTACATCAGAACAAATCCAAGTCCAGTCCCAAAGGCATCATAGAAAATTACACATTCGACACCCTCCTACGATAATCTCAAGATCGAAGTGCTCATCAAATTCTGCCTCAACTTCAGAAAATCCTACTCGTACTCCTCTTTCCATACAAAAGGATTCCTCCATCAAGTCAAATTTTTCTTAAGTGTGGACATCCAAGAGAATTATAGTATTAATTTCTTTTAATAGCCTACTTCCCAAGGAATCTCCACACCTCCATCATGCTCCTAGGGGGATCCCATTCAATTACTGACTACACCTATGTCGGGTCCACTTCCACTCCTACTATTGAGATAACATTTCCCAGAATGTGGATTTTCTGAATACATAACTAGAACTTCAAGAGTTTCCCATCAATCTGGTGCTCTTTCATTATGTACAAAACCATCCTTATGCATCTGGTGTGCTCCTCCTTATACATAGAGTACACAATGATAACATTCATGAATACTACCATCAACAATTCTATATAAGGATTAAAGATCTGGATCATGAGTCCCATGACCACTAATGGGGCATTGTACTTGCCAAAGGGAATCACCAAGTACTCATAGTGATTGTAGATGAATTTAAAATCTGTATTTGGTATATCCTTATCTTGTAAACACATTTGATGATAGGATAATCAATGTTCAACCTTTGAGAACCATCATGGCCCTCTCAACTGATTGAAGTGGTCATCAATCCTCGGAAGTGGATACTTGTTCTTCATGGTCACCTGTTTTAGGCATCAATATCACACACACAACCTCAAGATCTCATCTACCTTTTTTTAAAAAAACATGGGTGCCTAGGGAGAAACAATAGGTCTCCCGAGGACCTTTCTATGTAAGACCTCCAACTCCACCCTCAGCTTGTGACGCTCTATGGGAGCCATCTGATATGATTGTGTTGATATCGGTGTTGTTCTAGGGTTTAAGATGAATCAAAAGTCTATCTCCTTGATGAGAGGTAATCCTAGAACATATTCATGAAAAATTTCCTTTTACTCCTCCTATACTATAAGAAATTGTAATCTCATAACATCTATTGCAAAAAATATTAGGCTAGTCAACTGAACAGTAATCTGTTGCACCCTCCTATGAATGAGTCCACCATTTGACTTATGGGTTTCACTTTTTCCATGAATAGAAAGCCTCATTCAATCAATGTGGACACACTTCACCCTTCACCTAAAATTGGGAATCTGGTCATGGAATGTGGATTACCATTCCATACCACGAATGACATCGTAAGGCCTCAATGCTAACACCAAGAGGTTCCAACTGAAATTCTCACCTCCGAGGTTTAGGTCACGTTTTCAACATAGTTGTGTAATCACTAACTATTCCCCATTGGGTGTCTCCAAGCATAAGGGTCGATTCAATGGTTCAATCAGAATCTCAAGGTCTTGTACAACGTATGTAGTGCTAATGGAATGACTAAAACATGTGTTTATCTGTAGTATCGATGATCTAAATAAGACATAGATCATACCTAGAGTCATTTTTAGAGGCCCTGGGTCATATTCCTAGACCGCATATTTTTTTTCCCATCCATCCACTCCTGGTCCTTATGCTTGGTAGGGACCTCTTATGGGTGGTGGTGGTAACAAGTTGAAATCTTGACCATATCCTGCTACTCTCCCAAATCCTTTTTATCGTCTTCCACACTTCAGATCTAACTTCTCTTGCCATTGTCTCAGCCTTGGTGTCACATATTGTATTTCCCTGTCAACATCCCAATAGGTCAGACAATTTCAAGCGAGAAATACCCCACTATGACATGAATAGAACTGCCTCTCCCTTGGAAGATTGGACCCACCATGTGAGCCCTAAACTATAGATCCTATGACTTGGGATCTCCTCCTAAAATTTCTCCCATATCCCGATCCTTGAGACTAATGTGGTCTCACTACTACCAAGGTCTATGAACATGCTTGTCCACTGGTAACTACCACCATCTATACCTACTTTGTCAAGAAACATTCGAATACCAAAGCTCACTCAATCACCCAAAAATAAATTAGAATGGATAGATGGCTAAAAATGTCTCAGATGTAGCTATGTTGACCCCACTCGATGTTCAGATCCCTAAAGTAATGATCTCTAACCATATCCATCGAGTACATAAAATGGTTGGTGAACCTTGATAAATAATTAGCCACTTTCATGCTAAACTATTGGAGTTGAACAAGCTCTTGTATATGCATAGATCTCAGTGTAACAGGTAAGAAGTACTCTATAAATAGACTATCAAACACTGTCTATGAAAGAGTATCATATTCCTGAGTCTGGATAGCCAAAGTACACCATCACCCTACCATGTCGTGTAGAGGTATCTCCGCCAAGACTACCATCTGGTCATTGAGTGTCCTTAATAGAAAATAATATCTAGTTACCACCTCAAGACAGTCCTCAACAGCCTAAGTGTTAGTCTCTCCACAGAACCTGAGGGGTCTCCATCTTTGAAACTCGTGAAGCATGCTCAGTTTGCACTCCACATCACTTTGTACTAATAGTACCACGTTTTGTTCTATATGTGGTGGTATAGTTGGTGCACCACGTAGAGGTGACATATGTATAATTGGTCCATGTATCGAAGCCTCTTCACTAAGGGGTCATCCAAATGATTGAGAAGGTGAATCCTTTCTAGTAAGTGTCCTGACAGTATCATGTCTGAAAACAAGATGTACCATGATCAATGAGTATATATGGAGGGCTAACTAAATAAGGATATACAACCACAACAAATTCTTATATGATTCATGTAACAATATATTCTCTTCGACCAATGTTATCATGTAGAAAGTAAAAAAGTAGTTTATCAAAGTCTAGTTGTGTGGATATGTCGGTGGCCTGCCCCAACACTGGATTCCATGGGCAGAAATATAAACCCAAAACATGTAAAAATATTTCCCAAAACAAATCTAACTGAATCACAGTCCTTAGGTAGAACTTCCCACCTTTGATACCACTCTGTCATGACCTGTCCTAGTGGAGCATGTTTTGCGACTCCCAAACACCCCTCCAATAGGCTAGGGGTTAGTGACTAGCACCGAGAAGGCATATCAAAAACATGGGAGGAATTTACTATGTACCTATACACACATACACATATCCAAGCCCATAAATTTTGTAATATAAATAACCACTAAGAAACAAATGAATGTATACCATTATCGCAATCAACAGAGTACAACCAGAAGTAAAGTGTAGAAAAGTAAACTAGACCAGAATATAAGACCACCCCAAAGAAATAGCCTATAACTAAAAAGTCTATCATGTAATAAAAATAGATATTTGGAATATTCCTAAAATCCGTAAGAACAACTTGGTTTTCCAAAATTTAAAAATCTCTCTCCGGTCCTAGTCCACCCAGGATTTCATCAAAAGGTCGCTCGTCTGTACAACACATGGAATGTACGGGAAAATCCCATATATGGGTGAGTATAAAAATACACTATAGGAAACCCAAAAACCAAAATGAAATACAAAGTGGAATTATACATTCATCTTTATAAATTATACATCTATAACACATATAACATAAAAAACTAAATATACTCAATCCAAGACCCCAAGTTTATATGTAAGTCCCATAAATCGTATACCCTCACTAGGGATTTAATCTGAATATTCCACAAGCACACATCTGGGATAACACACTCCTGAGTTTGATACCTCTGATGAAATCTATCCAAGAAGTAATATTCGTTAATAACTGTCAGGAGAAAAATACAATGATAGATCCGAACAGAGAGACATCATACCCTAGATGAGGATCATAGCCAGGGACCTGGGTTGACACCTACAACCCTATCTGGATTTACCTACAAAGTAGACGATTTCCACCAGGTGAAGTTGTTCACATCATACCATGGACTCTACTTGAGGCATGAAGAATTAATAGAGTATCCATATCCAAACCTCTCCTAGGGGATTCCAACAACTCTATCAAGAAAGTCCTACTGAAAGGATCATACTCGTATGAGTAGGATACGTTATGGATCAACCTTCAGGGAAACGATCAAGGGAAAAACACTTACAAAACATGTCCAAGATATGGTGGACAAGAGATTAAAACCATGTATAATGTGGTACATGGATGCAGTATGGTCACACGTCATGTCCCTTGACCACAGGTACTACCTGTGTACAATGACCAATTTCATTTACAACATATCTTGTATAAGATGGTTACATGCCATGTTAAAGGGTCACATGTTGTGTCCCTATATCCAGTGTCCACCCGTGTACTCTGACTGTGCTCCAATAGATGGTGTCAACCTGTGTAGCTCTTCCCATTAACCAGTACCCGGGGTATTCCATGTACATGGTCCAGGACTAGTCATGTGGTGGGGTACACACCGTGTAGGAAACCCATGTACTCCACCTCTTGTATGTGTTTCTCCCGAGATACATAATGAGTCTCTAGGATGGGCCTACACACTTTGCGATAGGGTCACACGTCGTCTGGATTTTAACTAACTCTTGAACCCTAGCTGCTGCTGAGTGGGGGCCATATGGTGTGTAACCCCGGGTTACTATCCTTTTTTATCCTGGTTTTCCAAAAATCGTCTACTTCTTCTTCATGCCTCATCTGATCCACCAGAGGTTCATCCAAATGTCCATTCATCTCAAAACAATATATCAAGGGTTGCCTCACCATCACAACAGTGAGTCAGTGAGTTTTGGGCCTTCAATAGATTTCAAAAATAGATTTCATTCATCAGCTCAAAAATCATTCAAAGAATGGTTATTCCAGAATTGCTCTGATTCTCCCATATCAATCACTGTGGTACCTCTTCTAGGTCAACCCGATTTTGGATCTTCAATTTCATATCATTTCATTATAGATCAATGGTGAAATTAATGTTCATTCATGAACCATGAATAATGAAGAATTAGAAGAATATAACGAGGGATAAAATTACAAATAAAACCCCAAGGAACAAACCTCATTCATTGTTCTTTTTGGACTCGATCTATTCCAATATGAATGATCAAAAAATCAAAACTAAATAATATCTACATCAAACCAGGATAATTATCTCAAATAGAGACCCTTCCAACAAGAATGATTGATATTTACTTCAACATGTCTATGAGTTGATCCACACTCATTGTTGATTATAAAAATGGGTAATGAATTCAAAATAACAACTCGCTACACTTGATTTGGATAAATTGTAGAATAATATTGGTTTCCACATTTTCACCGTTGGTGAGATCCATCAAGAATAGTATATGTCAATCTTCAATCCATGTTTTTATCATCTCTCTACTGAGATAATTCAATATGGTTTCTTTCAAGGGCATCCAAGGAATTCCAAGGTTATGAGAATAAACCTATATCCCTACCTATAGGTTTATTTAAAATAAATGTTCATTGTGTCAATGAAACAGAATGAAATAAAATAAATATTCAATTTATTTTTGTTGTTAAAACTTCAGAAACCTACTTTTCACAACAAACCTGTGTCGGCCGATTTTGGGCCTCTTATATTGTAAAGTTGCTGCTCTAAATGCAACGGTGCCTTCAGATTTATTATCTGGGTATCCAATTATTAGTTAATCTAGTTTTTAGAAAAACATCATGTAGTTGTAATTTAATAATTTAATATTTTCCAAGCAATTGTTCCCATAACACCAGTTCTTAGAATAGCACCCCATCTTAGCACCTCGTCTCGAATTAATTAAAAATAATATAGGAAAATAATATAGAGAAAAATCCATGACAATAAAATAATCATTAAAAATTGTTAAAAAATATTAATAATTTTTGAAAATAATTTTTTTAAAAACATGGACATTGGTGATAAATACCTCCCAGTAAACCCTTATGTAAAAGAAATCCTGAATAATAAAGGGATTGCAAAATTAATACTGAACTCGTACTCTCCTTTAGTAGAGGGTGTGTAAACCTACTGTATAATGGTTAAATATATTTATTATGTTATACCAAACTCTATCCCTTATTTATGATTTCATATATGTTCCTATAATATAACTTTGTTAATAACATTCCATTATTTTCATTATTTAGGGCCTGAACTGCTTCATTTTCTTATGTTTAATTTTTTTTTATAGGACTGGTTTCTTATGTATTGTATATAGATTTTTCATGTAAATAATTATACTATGATCATAAAAATTATATTTATTCATTATATACATTTTCATATTAATTCATAAATGTTTGTAGGGGAGGATGAATCTCATCTCACCATGGAGACAGTAGGTCATACATACACATGAGTGATGGTATCATTTAATAATGGTAAAGAGTATAGAATTGGATAAAATATGAATCATAATGAAATAATATCATTTCTTATTTATTATTTAAATACTTTTTATTCAATGTTATTCCAGTCAAAATAAAATATATATGAAAAACAATTTACCGCATGACATGGAGATAATAAGCTGTTTATACGCAGGAAAAGAGATATTTATTTAAGAAGGGTAAAAAGAGGAATATGGTGGTCCCAGAATCATTACATTATATCATCATATTATTGATTTTTGATTTTTTAAATTATTATGTAATCTACTTAAGAAAATTAAGTAGAAGTGGAAAAGAACTCTCAAAATAGTTACCTCTTCTTTAAGTGTTTCCATTTGATTTGCAAAAAATAACTCCATATGTTGGATTTCTACCCACATTATGGACTCTGTAAGGAATTTTCGGAAGATTTGAGGATAAATTTGAAGGGTTTGGACAAGAAAAATGGCTTCAGAGGTGCGAATAATAGATAAGGAGGGGTTCCATTTTATTAGAGAGCGCATGTGCACTTTAGGAAACTCTAAAACTATTAATTTATTATAAATTTATTTTTAATATTAAACAACTCTAAAGTGGGTTATATAGAAGATAATATTATTATCTATATAAATAATCTCAACCAATTGTTTTTAGACATGTTTTGGTCACAATATCAAACTTATATTTTGGAATTAACCATTAATTAATTAATTTAATTTTAATTGGCGTAAAAATATTTTAAATATTAAAAGGTAATTTTTTTACTTATATGATGTCAATTATTTATAAATGGACATGGATAGATGTTTTATTCCATATAATTATCAATTTTTATTTATTCATGAATTTTATTATTTTGAATGAAATTAAGAAATTATTATTTTTATAAAATATCAATAGTTTAATTTTTGACAATATTCGTTACATTACAATTAAATAAAACCCAAACAAAAATATAATGTTGAAAAAATCAATTTAATACACTCATACCTTGTCATATACTCCTACAAAATTCACGGAGAACCATAATTTACACAAATTTTATTTCTTTTGATATTTTTAATATAACATAATTTTCTATTTCAACTAACAAAATAATTAATACATCACTAATGTGTTAGAATTTATGAAAATTATATAATCTCTAAAAATATTAATTAAATTACTATGATGTAGAAAATTCATTTAGATTTCCAAATATATTTATGACAGAAATTATATTCAGGTTATCCCCATATTAAAATTATTATACTTATAAGAAATGAGAGTGTAAAATTTTTTAACAATCCTTAATTCTTAAAATATCTCTAATGGATTGTTGATTTCACCTCATTCTACAGGCTTCTCTCGGGCTCTCTCTCGACTCGGCTTCCTCCCACCCCAAGGGTTTCCTCTCTCCCTAGTGGTTTTGGTTATTCTTCTTCAATTACTCTCTCTCATACTCTTGTAATATTCCCCCTCTCCCAGGCACTATGAAATCCTTTCTCTAGCCTCTATTTTCCACATTGGACACATGTACCACTATTCCTCTCTAGTTTGGATCCAGCGTTATGGGAACACAAAGGATTTGGGATAGCAATTTGGTGGTCAAGGGTCCTCCCATCATCTATTTTTTCTCCTATTCTAGGGTCTTTAGCCCTTAGTTTCTTTTTGGGGTTTCATCCCCTCACTGTTCCAATTTTTACTGGTTCCGATTAGGGTTATATCCCCATTTTTTCATTCTTCATATTGTTATTTTTGGAGTTTTCAGTTGGTATTGGAATAGGTCGGAGTCTGTGTTGTGTCAAGGTTAACATCAGAGAAGCCAATGTGATGAAAGGATAGACTATGTTCTTCCATGATGTCCTTGTTTTTTTGAACATAATCTTATTAGAGGAGTTTCAGGAGTTCTTATCCTGGGGATGGAGGGTTTCGGTAGATAATGATAGGGGTTATTTTATAGTTCTATGTCTTGGGGCTGGTGAAGATGGTTTCACCAACATGGTTTTTCAAGGTGGTTGATTACGAGTGTCGATTCATGTTTTTTTGTGTTTGAGTGTCCCTAGTTTTTGGTTTCCTCAGTTGGTGATGGTTCTCTAACAATGAAAATCAGTGATGTTGTGTTCGTGATTTGGAATGGTTTATAGTGACACGATGACCATGATGGATATGATGTTGAATCAATGTGGTGTAGTGGATTGGTTGGCTTACATGATTTATAAAATCTCGTTGGTTTTGATGAATTTTGAATTTTAAATTTCAAATTACCTACTATAGGATTTTGTAATTTTTTTATTGATTGTTGTATGGAATTACAGGTGGTTCCCACTATATCTGTTAAATTGGTTTATGAAAATAATAATTAAATTAAATTATTTGGAGTATAATATCTATGTTATTTTTATGGTAAATTTCCCATTAAATGATCAAAATCGATCATAATGTTAGAAGAGTCAAATATTTGTTATCAGATAATATTTTAATAGTTTTTATTATTTTTTGGTGGTTGTCATTTTGTTTTCTCAATTATTTAATCCCTTCAACTGTTTTCATGATAACGTAGATTTTCAATCTTTTATGTTAATATAGTTACTATAAAATTCCAAAAGGATTTAAATTGGAACATTTATGACCTATTTAAAATTTTCTGAGTCATTTGGAAAAAATATGGTTATTTTATTAATTTTATGTCATTTAGTAAAATATTTTTTATTTTGAAAGCTCATTCATGTCAACTATGACCTTATTTGTTACATAAATTTTAAAAAAATCATAACAACATTATTACATCAGAAAAACTACATCGAATCATACCTATCATTCCAAATTCATCCATATTATTATTTTATGTAATCAAATATTTTAAATTGTATTTATTTTAATATTTTTAATATCATTTAGTTGATTCTTATTTTAATAAATCAATTTCTGGATCATGATTGTGTGACAATTATATCAAATTATTTAATGTCTAAAAATTATAAAGAAATTTTCATGATTTATATTAAAAAATTAATTAAAATTACTATTTATAGTCAAATTCAACCTTTATATAGTCTTATATTTAGAATTATTTACTTATTAAAATTATGAGTATGAATCATTTAATTTATCTTGAAGAAAATTAATAAATGTCATATTGATACCCAAGTGAATTAAAAAGGATATAATTTCAGATTAGTGTTGGTTTTGGTTGAAAAACACTAATAAAAAATGGACATGTGTTAGGGTAATTTTATAATGTTATAATATTATTAATACCATTAATTACATGATTTACACATAATAGTGTTAAGTAAAATCGCTACCAAAGATATTATTCCCAAAAGAGATAGTTTTTTATTAGATGAAAAATTTAATAATAATTACAACCATGAATATAAATTTTTAGAAATTTAATTCAAAAAAATACGAAAATTATGTTTAATATCAATCTTGGAGATGTTGCGAGAATGTAGGTAAAAGTGATGTTCAAAAGTTCAATAAACATTTATATCTAATTTCATTATAAAAAAGATTACAATGAAATAATATAATTTATTAATATTTTATGAAATTATAATCAATTTAAATTAAAACAATTATTAACATTAAAAGGATAGTTTTTAATATCAATGTAGTATATTTCACTATTCAAAGTTTTTTGAAAGTTTTCAGAAAAAATACAAAAATTACCGCAGATGAAAATTTGATATTCTAAATTCAAAAATGAAGCCTATTTTGAAAAATTAAATTTATAAATAAAATCATGTGCTTAGTAATATTCATATATAATTTTTAAATATCTTTTTTGATAGATCATGGTGCTCTCGAACTAGGTGTTGCGTGTTATGAAATATATCAAAGAGATAAAATTAAAAAAAGATATACTGTAAAATCTTTTAGTTTTACATTCTCCCCTCATTAAAAAAATTTTATCCTTGCAATTTCTAAATATTGGTTTGGTAATTAAGTTATAACTATTTAAAATTCCTTTATTAAAATCCCACATAGGATCAAGGTTCAAAAAAACATTCTCTTTAAAATAACGAAAATAAGTATGAAGGTTACAAGAGAAAACAAACAAAAAAATTGTTCCATTTTGGAATACATGGAAATTAATGAAATGTATAACTATCATGTTATTATGAATATTGAGAGAGAAAATGATTATGATAAAGTTAACAATAAAAATGATCAATATATGTGATGATATATGGGTCCATTTGATTAATCAGAAATAGTACTAGGATAACATTTTTATTTTCAAGATCATTTCCCATGAGTTGAAAAATTATTTTACTATTCAGATAAGTACTCGACAAAACATACATGATTTCATTCTATGTCTTAATTTTATTCATTGTTTGTGCTTCGATCTATTTTCTATTTTTTTAACCTAGAGATTTATATTCAAGATGATTCTTTATACATGAATCACTTTTAACAAATCATATGATCCTTTAGTGTTTCCTTCATCTTTTAAATATTATTAAAACCAAAAAAATTATCACATAATATAAAATAAATCATAATTAAATCTCATAAAATAATATATAATATTAAAATTAACTCATTTTAACCTTAAGTCTTGACCATAATACTTTCATCCCTTTTCAGTGTTCAAAAATGTATCGGAATTTCAAAAAAATATTAACATAAGATTCCATAAAAAACGTAATCAAACTCTTATTTAAAATAACTAGAATATGATCACCTTTAAATCCTGAATGAAAAAAAAATTCTTCCAAATCCATAAATAAGAATTTCTATAGTTTAATCCTAATATATATATATCACATTATTCTTATAACTAGAGAATCAATGATAATAAAATTTATGATTCGTAATAAATATGAATGTTAATCATTCTGCTTCATTCTCAAACCATTAAATACACTTCATCATCAATAGTTTAACCATTACTTGTACAACATTACTAATTATGAACATTGAACAAAATGCAAACAAAAAGTGGAAAACACTATTTATAGTGATATATTTATGAAAAATCTTGTATAGGATCTCTAAATGATGTTATCATCTTCTCAATCCCTAAATCCATAGGATTAGCCTAGGTTATCCTTTACCAAATATAATGGATGAAATATTATACATACAATTATCCTGAAATTCATACAAATTGTTGTGTTCCTAATCTTTGATTTTTAAATATAGTTTCTAATGTTTCTTCTAATATTCTTCTAATAAAAACAATAACAACCTGAACCCAAATTCCCAGAGTAGGAGAATTATTTTTATATATTTGAATGATTACAAGGAATCAAATCCAAAAGGATCGACGAATTTAGTAGTCTGGTAAAATAGATTAAATAAATGAACCTTTAATTTCAATTAGAAACTTAAAAGAAAACATAGATGACTTTTTGAGAAATCTATCATTATCCTAGATTAACCATGTATATTAATCAACATAAACATATTAGAATCTAGGAAAAATAAATCATAATAAAAGGGGGATCTTAAATGATCAGTAATGGTAAATATTATAGTTGAAGCTTTAATAAATATGTATAAACTTTTATGGAAAGGTATAATACTGAATCATAAGATTTGTATACATAATATTAAGAATAATATTGTATGAATAAATTAAATAATTCCATTTAAACATACACATGGATATTCAACTAATTGAATAATCACATATAATATTAATAACTAATCTCAAAATTTCAGAATGCATATTATCTGACATAATAACCAAATCGTCAAGGCATTGTTCTAAGATCTTACAAAAATGGGTAAAAACCAAAAAAGTTAGTCTAATGAGACCTATTGATGCATCGAGAGGACATAGTGGGCCTTTCCCATCACATTCTATATCCAATTCATTCCTTATATAAAAAAGGTGAAACCTAACCAAAAATAAAAATTCATATTAGAACTATCATATATAATCTTTATTCATTATCCATAAACCATGAATGGTTTTAAAATAGAACATCCATAGTCAAAATATTAATATACCCTTTAGTATAATATCATATGTTTTTTGATAAGAAATCAACTTCAATTAAGAATAAGATCGAATAAAGGATCTTGACATAGATAAACATGTTCTTAATAAAATCATAAGAATCTTCTTTTGAGAAATACCCCTTTTATTGAAAATAATTATTTAAAATTCCAAAAAATTTGAAAATAAATTTTTTTCATTGAAAAAAACTTTTAATATAATAAAGGATGCTCCAGAACGTTAATGTTTCACAAGAGTCAAAAAATCCACTCAAATCATATTAGTTAAAAAAATTATTCTTCTCGTACTATGTCAAAAAAGTAAAAAAAGTAGCTCATACGAAAAATGAAAAAAGGATTCCTTATTATAAAATCAAAAATGAGTAAAAGTTTATTTAAAATTTATTAAAATAATAGTAATAATTTTTTGAAATATATTTTTAATAAAAATTGACATAGATGACAAATATTTCCCAAAAAATTATTACATAAAATCAATCCCAAGTAATAAAGTGTTTGTGAAATTAATCCTTACCACGTACTCTCATTTAATATAGTATGTGTTATCCTCATGAATTATTGTTAAATAATGTTACTATGTTATAGAAGGACTATATCCATTATTTATTATATCATGTATGAAACTCTTATTTTCTTTTCTTAATAATATTCCGTTATTATCATTATTTCTGGCGTTAACTGCTTCTTTTTTATGTTTATTATGTTGTAAAAGTCTTATTTTTTTATGAATAAGATATATATTATTAATATAAAAATGTTAATAAGTTGATAAATATTATATTCATTCATTTTATACATTTTCATAATCATTCATAATTTTTTGTGGTGGAGTATAAATCTCATCGCATTGTGGAAAAGGTGGGTTGTACGTACGCATGGGAGATGGTATCACTCTATAATGTTAAATGGTAAGAAATTGGATAGAATATGAATTATTAAAAAACAATATAATGCGATATTTATTATTTATATTAGTTATATTCATTATTATAGTCATCTAAATATGGTATAGTTTAAAAATGATTTACAACATAATGAGGAGATAGTAAGTCCTACGTACACACGCATGGTGATAATGTTTTTCATATGATGGGTAAAAAGAGGAATATGGTTGTCCCATAATAATAAAAACATATCATAATATATTAGATTCTAGATTTATTACATTAGTAATAGAACAACTATGTAAAATTATGTTGAAGAAGAAAAGATCTTTTAATGAGTTAGTAAAACAATTACCTCTTCTTCGAGTGTCTCCTTTTTATTTTCACAAAAGGACCCCTTAAGTTATATTTCATCACGTTTTATGGACTCTAGGTTTAGGTGAAGGGAATTTCGGAGAATAAATTGGTATGGTTTTCATAAAAAAATGGATTTATATTTTTGAATAAAAGAGAAGTGGATGTTCACTTTTTTAAGAGAGGGGAGGGTCATTTTTAGAAACAAAAAAATTATTAATTTATTATAAATTTATTTTATTATGTAGTTACAAAGTTAGTTATTTATAAAATAAGATGAGTATAGGTCATAAAACTCTCCAAAAATGGGTTTTGGACATGTTTATTTTACAATATTAACCTTTTATTTTTTGCTTTAACTCTTAATTAATATATTTTATTTTAATTATTGTAATAAGATTTTAAATATTTAAAGGTTGTAAATTTTTAATTATATTGTTTCAATTATCCATATATGTAAATTTAATGAAATTTTAGAAAATATAATAATAGTATTTTTAATTTTTAAGGTTTTTTATGATTTTTATATAATTTCATTAATTATTATTTTTATAAAATAACAATAGGGTCATTTTACAAACTATTCATTACTATGACTTTATATAAAATCCATGAAAAAAGATAACATAGAAAAAACAATTTAATACACTCCTAACATGTCATAATAACCTAAAAAATTCATGGAGAACCTTAATTGCCCTATATTATATATTTTTTCTATTTTTAATATCACCTTATTGATATTTATACTAATAAAATAATTATTTCGTCCCTACTATGTCACCATTTAGGGTGATTATTTAACATCTAAAAATATATAATAAATTCCTATGATGGAAAAAATTATTTTATAAATCTAAATACTATTTATGATTAACGTTAGTTCGTGGTTATCTCCATATTAAAATTATTATACTTACATGAAATAAGAGTGTGGAATTTTTTCACATTCTTTAATGTCAATAATAACTATGTCATTTTCATGGAAAAGTGTCCGTTAAATGATTAAAAATCTATAATAATGTCATATGAGTCAAATATTATTCATCCAATATATTTTATATGATTTGGTTGTTATTTTAATGCATATAACTGTATTTTAACCATTATTTAACCCCTTTTACTATTATTGTGACAACTCGGATTGTCAATATATAGGGTGAATATACATAATATAAAATTCCAAATGAACATAAATTGCATCATTTATGACATATATAACATTATACTCGTTTTTATGGAAATATTAATTTTTATAAAATTTATAAAATTTAATTAAATATTATTAATTTTAAAATCTCATTTATGTCAATTTTGACACTAATTATTACTTAATTTTTTTATAAAAATCATAATTACTTGATTCCTTCAGAAAACTATATCAACTCATCCATAAAATATCAAATTATACTATAAAATTTGTGTTTGAACTCAAATATTTCAAATTATATTTATTTTAATATTGGTAATATAATTTATTTGATTATTGTTTTAATAAATCAATTACTCCATCATCATTGTGTCACAATTATAATTAATTATTTAATGTTGAAAAATTATAAATAAATTATCATGATATAGATAAACATTTTATCTTTCCAATGTCTATTCATAGTTTAATTTATCTTTTATACATCCTTATAATTATTATTACTAACTTATTAAAAATATGAGTATGACATTTTTAATTTAAAATTAAATAAAATTTAATAAATATGATACTCATTACCTAGTTTCTTAAAAAGATTATAATTTCAGACTAATGTTTATTTTATTCAAACTCACTCATCCAATAAAATTAAAACTATTATTAGTTTAATTTTATAATATTATAAAATTAATCTTATCTTTAATTACCTGATTTACTCTTAATAATGGTAAGTAAAAATGTTTCCAAAGTTACTATTCACCAAAAATATAGTTGTTCCTATTACGCAAAAAATTTCATAATAATTACAACCACGTATGTCTATATTTTGTAAATTTAATTCATAGAAATGAGAAAATTACGTTTAATGTTAATCTTGTAGATTTGGCAAGAAGGTGGGTAAAGGAGACATTAAAATGTTCAATAAATTATTATATCTAATTCCATTATAAATTTATTCCAATGAAGGAATATGTATTATTCTCATTTTGTGACATTAAAATAAATTTAATGTAAAATAATTATTCCAATGAAAAAGTCAGTTTTTAACAATAATTCAATATTTTTCACTATTCATCAAAAACTAAACCTTTTCAGAAAAATACCGAAAATTCATTCTAAATTAATTTTTTTTTCTAAATTAAAAAATTAATCATATTTTGAAAAATAAAATTTGTTAATATCATATTGTGGTTAATATTATTTGTAATGGCTTTTATGCGGCTAGTTTGGTAGATCGTGGTGCGTCAAACTCGGTGTTGTTTGAAGCAGATTCTATTAAATAAATTAAGTTTAAACAGTGAAATAATATAAAATTTAAGGTGTTCCATTATCCTCTCTTTTATAAAATTACATCCTCCCAATTTTCAAATTCAGGTTTAGTAACTAAGGTTTGACTATTCAAGATTTTGTTATTGAAATCCGACATCGGAACAAGGGATGATAAAACATTCACTATATTATAAAGAAAATGAAGTCGGAAGATTACAAGAGATAACCGAAAAAAGGGTTCCATGTTTGAAAACATAGACATTAGAGAAAATTTTAACCATCATGTTCTGATAGAGAGTGATATAAAACATTATTAGGAGAAATATAAAATCACAAAGCTCTAAATATATGATGATCTAAGGGAACATTTGATTCAACGAAAAAAGTACAAGGATATCATTTTTTTTCAAGATCGTTTCCCTAGTGTTTAATAATTAATTTACTATTTAGGTAAGTACTTGAGAAAACTTACTTGATTCCATTCCATGCCTCAATGTTATCCATTAGTTGTGATTCAATCTATTTTCACATTTTTTTCACATGGAGATGGATATTCTATATGATTATTTTATATATGAATTACTTTTCAGAAATGGTATGATCTATAATTATTTCATTCATATTTTAAATTTTTACTAAAAAATGTTCAGCACAAAATATCTAATTAGTCATAGTTAAATCTAAAAAAATAATATCCAATGTTCAACATAATCCATTTCATCTTTAAGACTTGACTATAATACTTACATCTAAATTCACAATCCATAATGATCTCTAAATTTTAAAAAATTAATCTTAACATCGGATTTCCCAAACAACGTAATGCATCACTTGTTTCGCATACCATGTATTTGATCACCATTAAATACTAAATAAAAACTATTTTGCTTCCAAAACCTTAAAGAATAAGTATTATAGTACAATCTATATATATCTCATGATTCTTATAAATAGATAATCATTGATGAAATAATTTATGAATACAAATACATATTACATTAATCATTATTCATTGTTCTCAAACCATTAACTATGCTTCACCATCAGTTGTATAACCATTACTTGCATAACCATACTAATTTTAACTATTGACCAAAATTCAAAGAAAAGCGTGGGTAACACTAATCACAGTGATGTATTCGTGAAGAATCATTTATATCATCCCTAAATGATGGTATCTTCTTCACAATAAATAAGTCTATACGATTACCTATGTTATCCATTACCAAATCTAAAGGAAGATATATTATAGTTAGATTTATCCTCAAAGTAATTTGAAGGGTAATGTTTTCTGATCTTTGATTTCAAAATATAGTTTCATTGGTTTCTTATAAACATTCGATGAAACCATCCCAAACACCCTGACCTCGTAATACCTAGCCCAATGAATTATTTTAATACATTGCCTTGATTAAAAGGAATCCAATCATGAAGGACCGATCAGTTCAAAAATCATGGAAAATATATTACATTCATGATCATTTCATTTCAGTTAAAAACATAAAATAATACATAGATAATTCTTTGATAATTCCATTATATTTCTATATAAACCCTCTATATCAATCATAATACGCATCTTAGCATCCAGGGAAAATAAAACATAAGGGTGAGATCATATGCTCAAAAAGAGAATATATTATATGGATGTTTAGAAATGGTATAAAACTGAATCATAAGATCTTTAAACATAATATTAAGCATAATATGGGAAGAATAAATCAAATAATTCCATATTAACATACACATGGGTATTATACTAGTGTAATAATCACATCTAATACCAATAACTTATCTCATAATGTGATAATGCATAATGTTAGACATCATAACCATACCATCAAGTCCTCATTACATGACCATACATAAATGGGTAAAACCCCAACCTAGTTTTTTAATTAAACCTACTGATTAATCGAGGGAATATAGTAGGGCCCTACAATCACTTACAATGTCCAATGCATTCCTCATATTAAAATTTTGAAACCTAACAAACATAAACATTATTATTAAAACTAGAATATGAAATATTAATACATTATCCATAAACCAACAATTGTATAAAAATGTCACATCTTTTGTATAACTATTCATAAACCCTTCAATACCATATGATATATTTTATCATAATAAATCAACATCCATTAAACATAAGATCCATTAAAATATATTTATATAGATGAAAATTGTATTAATGAAATCATTAAAAATTTCATTAGAGAAATATCCCTTTTATTAAAAATTGTTATTTAAATTTCCATACAATTTAAAAATAATCATTTTTCGTGAAAAATCATCTATTAAGCTTCTAATGGAATCCTCAAACCATTAAAGTGTCATTATGGTGGAAAATGATGCTCACATCGTATAAGTTAAAAAAACATTCAACTCATACTTTTTCAAAACACTAAAACAAATTACCTCATTAAGAAAACAACAAAATCATTCTTTTTTATAAATTAGAACATGGGTAAAAAATGATTTTAAACAACTATAAATTAATTGTAGGAATGTTTTGATGTATATTTTTAGGAAATATAAATATGGATGATAAATATGTCCTAGTAAATTCTAATGTAAATGCAGTCCTGAAAAATAATGAAATTGTGAAATTAATCATTACATCATACTCCCCATTAGTTAAGGGTAAATTGAAAACCTGTATAATGGTTAAATAATTTTACTATTTCATACCAGAACTATATCCTTTATTCATGATTCCATATATGATCCTCTTATATTTTTTCATATTAATATTCAATTACTTCATTTTCTTATGTTTATTCAGTCGCACAAGTCTTGTTTGTTATGCATTGTATATATCTTTATCATATTCATAATAATATTAAAATCATAAAATTTCTATTCATTCATTATATATAATTTCATAATCATTCTTTAATGGCTGTTGTGGAGGATGAATCTCATTTCATTGTGGAGATGGTAGGTCGTACGTACGTATGAGCGATGGTATCATTCTATAGTGGTAAAGGGTAATGAATTGGATGGAATATAAATTATATAGAATAAATATCATATAATATTTTCTATTTACATAATTTATATTCAATGTTATACCCTTCAAAATAATTTATATTTAAAAACAAGTTACACCACAACAAGGAAATGATAAGCAGTATGTATGCCCACATTGTGATATTATTTTTCATTGGAAGGATAAAAGGAATAATATGGTTGTCCCATAATCATAAAAATATCTCTTAATATATTATATTTTCAATTTTTTATTATATTATGGAAAAAAACTTTGGAAAATTAAATATAAAATGAAAACAACTTTGTAAGCATTGGTAAAATAATTACTTATTCTACAACTGTCTCTTTTTTATTTTACAAAAGGACTCCATAGGTTGGATTTATACCCACGTTATGAAATCTAGGATGAATTGAGATAATTTGGTAGGATAAATTGGAAGGGTTTTTCAAATCCAAACAGATTTAGATGTGTTAATAAAAGAGGATAAGTTCCCTTTTATAAGAGAGGGGAGGATCACTTTAGAAAACTCCAAAACTATTAATTTATAATAAATTTATTTTAAATTTAATATATCCTACAATAAGTAACATTGGAGATAATATGTATATGGGTCAAAATAATCTCCACCAATGGTATTTAGTCATGTTTAGGTCACAATATTAACCTTATATTTTGTATATAACCGTTAATTAATTTATTTAATTTTAATTGTGGTAATAAAAATTTATATATTGAAAGGTTAATTTTTTTACTTATATGGTGTCAATTAACGATAAATGGAAATATATATGACATTTATGATCATATAATAATAAAAAAATTTTAAAAAAAAATTATGATTTTTAAATAATTTTATAAATTTTTCTTTTTATAAAATATCTATATAATCAATTTTAACACTTTTAAATACTTTGACTTGGAATAAAATAAAAATCAAATGGTAATATAGAAAAATACCATGAATATACTCCTATGATTTCATATTCACATAGTAAATTTGTGTAACACCTTACATAATTGAAATTATATTTCTTTTAATTTTTTTATTATCACTTAATTGATCTTTCAACTAATAATATAATTATTGTATCACAACTGTGTCAGCATTAATGGTAATTATTTATTCTAAAAATATTTTAAATAAATTCCTAGTATATATTAAATTATTTTATATATCCAAAAATATTTATGATATAATTTATCTAATGTTTATCTCCATATTAAAATTATTATACCTAGAAGAAATGAGAGTGTGATATTTTGCCACAATCATTAATTTTTATAATATCAATGTCATTTTCATGTGAAATAATCCATCAACAAATTAAAAATATATCATAGTGTGATAAGGGTATAATATTCCTTAACCTATAACATTTTTACAATGTTTTTTATGCTTATCTTTTTTTAACCATTATTTATCCCCATTAACTATTCTCGTGACAACATGGCTTTTCTATCTAAATCATTAATTTATTTACAATATAAATTCAAACGAACCAAACATAGATCATGAATAAAATATCCAAAATTATGTTTTTAGTTGGGAAAATATAGTTTTTTATCAAATTTATTTCATTTAATAACATATTATTTATTTTAAATTCTCATTTTTTGTCTACTTTGATACTATTTTTTACATGACTTTTTTTTAAATAATAATCATAACAACTTGATTCCATAGAAAAAACCACATTTACTCATACCTAAGATGTAAAATACATCCATAAATTTCATGGATGGCCACACATACTTAAAATTGTATTTATTATCATATTATTAATATTCTTTATTTGATTCTTCTTTTTATAAATCAATTACTCCATCATCATTGTGTCACAATTATATTTAATTATTTAATGTCTAAAAATTATATATAAATAATAATTACATAGATAAACATTGTATCTTTAATATTACTATTTATATTTGAATTAATCATTTATATAACTAAATATTGAAACTCATTTACTTATTGAAAATATGAGTATTACATTTTTAATTTAACATTAAATAAAATTTAATAAATGTCACATTATTACTAAAGTGTCTTTAAAATGTCATGATTTTATATAAGGATGATTTTGGTCAAACAAAATCACTTAATGAGGTTTGTAAAAGTGTTAGAATAATTCAATAATATTATAATATTATTCTTACTTTTAATTACATGATATACCTTTAACCATGGTAAGTTAAAACATTACCAAATATATTATTCATTAATAATTTAGTTGTTCCTATTATTCAAAAAAATTCAAAATAATTACAACCATATATGTTTGTTTTTAAATATTCAATCTGAACAAACTATAAAATGTTCAATTTTAATCATGAAGATGTTGCGAGAATGCGGTTAAAAGAGACACTCAAAAGTTCAAAAAAATTTATATCTAATGCCATTATAAAAATGACTCCAATAACAAAATATTTATTATTTACCATTTTTGACTTCGACATAATCTTAATGTAAAATAATTATTTAAATAAAAATTTCCATTTTTAACAACAATGAAGTATTTTTCACTATTTATCAAAAATTGAATCTTTTCATAAAAATACCAAAAATTCACCCTAAGATAATTTTGATATTATTAATTCAAAAATGAAGGCTATTTTGAAAGATAAAATTTATAAATTTCATAATGTGGTTAATAATATTCTAATCCAATTTTTTAAATGGCTAGTTTGATAGATCATTGTGTGTCAAACATAGTGTTTCATGAAGTGCAAGCTAGGGAAGGGATTTAATTCAAAAATAGAAATAATCTAAAATCATCGAGTGTTACATTCTCCCCTCCTTTAAAAAATTTTGTCCTTGCAATTTTCAAATTTGAGTTTGTTAACTGAAGTTTGACTATCCAAAATTCTTTTGTTGAAATCCCACATCAAAACAAAGGTTGATAAAACGTCCACTTTAAAATAAATAAAAATACATAAAAAGGTTACTAGAGAAAACCTATAAAAGGGTTCCATGTTAGAAAATGTGGAAATGAATTAAATTTCTAACATCATGTTCTTATAAATAGGTATAGAGAACATTATTATGAGAAAGTTAACAATCACAATAATCTAAATGTTCAATGATATAAGGGCCCATTTGATTCATTGGAAAAAGTAATAGGACATAATTTTTGGTTTCAAGATATTTTCCTTAGAGTTGAATAAATATTTTACTATTTATATATGTTCTTGAGAATACATACTTTATTTCATTTCATGTCTCAATATTATCCTATAGTTGTGCTTTCATCTGTTTTCACTTCGTTTCATTCACCTACTGATTGATATTCATTATGATTTTTAATGAATGAAAAAATTTAACGAAACATATGGTCTATATGTATTTCATTCATCTTTTTTAATTTAACTGCAACAAAAATTATTAGCATAAAACATCAAATAAATCATTGATAAATCTCAAAACATAATATCAAATGTTCAATTTCACAACTTTTAATTTTAAGACACGACTATAATACTTCCATCCAATTTCACTATCCATAAATGTCTCTAAATTTCCAGGATCAATCATAACATTAGATTCCCCAAACAAAGTAATGTTACTCTTATTTGACATACCATGTATTTTATCAGCTTTAAAAACATAATGAAAACTATTATTCTTCCAAATCCTTAAATAAGATGTATTTCAGTACAATCCTTATATATAGCACATGATTATTATAAATATAGCATCATTGATAAAATAATTTATGAATAAAAATACATATGAAATTAAATTATTATGCTTTATTTTCAAACCATTAACTTCACATCATCATAAACAGTATAACCATTACATGTATAACATTCCAGATTCTAAGCATGACCAAAATTCAAAGAACAAATTGATAAACAATAATCACAGTGATATGGTCTTAAAGAATCACTTATTGGATCTCTAAATGATTATATATTCTACTCAGTCCATAATCCCATAGGATTAACCTAGGTTATCCCCTACCAAATAAAATGGATGATATTTTATACTTAGACATATCCTCAATGTATTTTAATAGGATATCTTTTCTAATCATTGATTTCTAAATATAGTTTCCAAGGTTGATTCAAAAATTCCACTAATATCCCATATATGTCTAGCCCCCATTAGTATGATGTTAGTGCATTATTTTAATATATTTCCATGATTATAAAGAATCAAATCCTGAAGGAACGACCATTTTAGTAGTATTTGGACATATATTACATATCAAACCCATTATTTTCAATTCAAAACATAAAATAAAACATAGATAATTCATTGAGAGCACTATCACTCTCCTAACTTAACCCTAAATATAAATCATTATTTATAAATTTGAATCCTTGTAAAATAAAATACAAGAAAGGGGTGAGCTCGGATGCTGAGTAAGGGTAAATAATATAGTAGAAACATTAATAAATAAGCATAAACTTTTAATATGTGGTATAAAACTGAATCAAAATACTTTTAAACATAATTGTCAACATAATATGGAAATAATAAATCAAATTATTTCGTTTAAACATACATATGGATACTCTACTAGTTGAATAATAAAATATAATATCAATTACTAATCTCATAATGTGGGAATTCATAATGTCAGACATCATAACAAAACCCTCAAGTCCTCATCCCATTACCATTTGTAAACAGGTAAATACAAAAACTATTTTTTATAATATGACCAAAAGATGTGTCAAGGGCCTATATTGGGTCCCTCTAGTCACATACTAAGTCCAATGCATTCTCATATGAAAAAGGTGAAACTTAACGAACATAAACATTCATATTAAAACTAGTATAACAAATCTTAATACATTATCTATAAACCATGAATGGTATTAAAATAGAACCTCCATAGTAATACTATTCATAAACAATTTAAATAAATATGATAGGTTATATCATAAGAATTCAATTTCAATTAAACATAAGATCCAATAAATGATGTTGAAAAAGATGAAAATGTTCTTAATAAAATCATTCAAAGTTTCTTTATAGAAATTCCCATTTGATTGAAAATAGATATATAAATTTCCATACAATTTAAAAATAAAATCACTTCATTTTAAAAACTCTTGTAAGCTTGTAAATGATGATTCGAAACATTAATGTTTCATGATGGAGAACAAATCCTCCCATTCCAAAAAATTAACAAATCGTAATTCTCTTACATTGTTGAAAAAATCAAACAAAGTACCTTGTAAAGAAAACAAAAAAGATATTCATTTTTATGAAATCAAACAGGGGTATAAATGTCTTTAAAAATTTTAAAAATAAGGTTAAATTTTTTTGAAATTCATTTTTGAGAAACATACACAAGGATGATAAAAATGTCCTGGTAAATTACTAAGTAAAAGCAATCTGGGATAATAAAGAGATTGATAAATTGACCCTTACCTCATACTCTCCTTTAGTGGAGGGTGAATTAACCACTTTTATAATGGTTAAATAATTTTATTAAGTTTTTTAGAACTATATACATTAATATAAGAATATTATATCATATATCTTATTCTTATATGATATTACTAATAATATAATATTATTATCATTAATTCGGGCAAGAACTGCTTCATTTTATAATGTTAATTTTTTCATGTATGTCTTGTTTCTTATGGATATGATAAATATTTTTCATTTAAAAAATTATACTAAGTTCATAAATATTATATTCATTCATTAAATATATTATTTAAATCTTTCCTAAATGGTTGTAGTGGAGGATGAATCTCATCCCCTCATGGAAACTTTAGGTTGTACGTACATAGGAGTGATGGTTTCATTTAGTGAAGTTAAATGGTAAGGAATTAGATTGAATATGAATTATAAAGAAACAATATAATGTAATATATCTTTTTAAATAATTTATATTTTTATTTATAGCAATCAATGTAATTTATATATGGAAAAAATTTTACATCGCGACCTGGAGATGATCAGCCGTACATACGAATGCTTGATGATATTGTTTTTCATAGAATGGGTAAAATAAGGAATATGGTTGTAAAATAATCACAAAAACACCTCAGAATATATTAGATTATAAATTTATTACATTAGTATTCATACAACTAATGAAATGTAAGTATAAGAAGAAAATAACTTTGAAGGAGTTGGAAAAATAATTAACTTTTCTTTGAGTGTCTCATTTTGATTTCCACAAAAGAACTCCTTATGACGGATTTATGCCTAATTTATAGCCTATAATATTAATTGAAGGAAGTTGGTTGGATAAATGGTCAGGATTGTTTAGAGCCAAATGGATTTAGAGGTGTGAAAAGAAGATAAGGATTGGTTCTCTTTTATAAGAGAGGGGAGGGGCATATTAGGGGACTCAAAAACTATTAATTTATTACAAATTTAAATTAGATTTACAATAGAGCCCCAAAGTGATTTATTTAGAATATAATATGATTATAGTTATAAATAATATAAAAATATGGGTTTTAGACATTTTTAGGTCACAATATTATCCTTATATTTTTCTTTAACCAATAATTAATTTATTTAATTTTAATTGTGATAATACATTTTTTAAATTAGAAGGTTATAAATTTTTACATATACGATGTCAATTATCCATAAATGGGAATTTTAATAAATTTTAGACCATATAGTAATCATTTTTATTTTTTAATTATTTTAATGATCTTCAAATAATTTAATAAATTATTTTTTTCTATAATATCAATAATGTTAATTTTGACACTATTCATTACATTGACTTTAAATTAAATCCAACCAGAATAATAAATTCAATCCAAAATATTTAATACAGTAGTAACATGTCATAGTCACTTATAAAATTCTGGGATCACCTTAATTAACACGAATTTTATATATTTTAATAATTTTAATTTCACATAATTGATATTTTTAATAATATAAAAATTATTGCATCAGTATTGTGTTCACATTTTTTGAAATTATGTATTATCTAAAAATATTAAATAAATTCCTATGATTTAGAAAATTGTTTTATATTTCCACATAATTTTTATTATCTAATTTACCTCTTACATATCCCCATATTAAATTTATTATACTTATAATAAATGAGGATGTGATGTTTTGTCACATTAATTAATTTTTATAATATCGATGTATTTTTTATTAAAATATGTCTATTACATGATTTAAAATATATCAGATTGTAATAATATATAAATATTATTTATCCAAAAAGATTGAAGTTTTTATTAATTTTTTATTCTTGACATTTTTAACCATTATTTAACCCCTTTAACTAATATCGTAACAACATGGATCTTCAATATATCGGATGAATATAGTTAATATAAAATTAATAAAATAAATTTGGATTAAATATGATATATTTAATATTATTCTAGTCATTATGATGAAATATATATTTTTATTAATTTATTATCATTTAATTAAATATTATTTATTTTAAAATATCATTTTATTCAATTTTGGAACTATTTGTTACTAAACTTGTTTTAAGCAAATCATAACTACATGATTCCATTGAACAATATACATTAACTCATCCCTTACATGTGAATTTCATCCTTAAAATTCATGGGTGACCTCATATATTTCAAATTATCTTTATTTTAATAATATTAATATCATTTATATGATTCTTCTTTTAATAAATTAATTACATCATCATTATTATGTCATAATTATATATATTTATTTAACATATAAAAATTATAAATAAATTATCTTGATGTATATAAACATTTTATCTTTCAAATAGCTATTTTTAGTCAAATTTATCTTTTATATAACCTAATACTTAAAATGAGTTACTTATTCAAAATATGAGTATGATATTTTTTATTTATCATTAAATAAAATAAAAAAATGTCATATTTTTACCTAGGTGGCTTAAAAAGGTAATAATTTCAGATTAATGTTTTTTGTCCAAATCCAATCATCTAATTAAATTATAAAAGGTGTTGGTGTAATTTTATAATATAATAATATTATTCATACCTTTAACTACCTGATTTACCCTTAACTATGGAAAGAATAAATGTTACAAAAGTTACTATTTTCTAAAACATTAGTTGTTCCTATTAGAAAAACACATTCATAATAATTAAAACAATGTATGTATAATTTTTGAAATTTAATTCATAGAGATGGAAAATTTTAATTTAATATTAATCTTGGAAATGTCGTGAGAAGGCGGGTAAAAGAGACATTCAAAAGTTCAATAAATTTTATATCTAATTCAATTATAAAATTCATTCCAATTTACTAATATGTAATGTTTATATTTTGTGACTTTAAAATCAATTAAATTTAAAATAATAATTAAAAAAATCTGTTTTTTAAAGCAATGCAGTATTCTTCACTAATCATAAAAATTTAAATATTTCAAAAAAAATATGAAAAAATCACCCAAAATATTTTTTGATATCCTGAAATAAAAAAAACGAAGTCTATTTAGAAGATTAAAATTTATAAATTCCATAATGTGGTTAATACTATTCATAACGGCTATTTAAACTGGTTGTTTAATAGATCATGATGTGTCTAAATCAGTGTTTCATAAAGTACAAGCTAACGAAAGGATTAAATTTAAAAGGAGACATAAAGTAAAATCTTATGGTGTTATATTCCCCCCTCCTTCAAAATATTATTTCCTCACAATTTTTTAATTCGATTTTGGTAACTAAGGTTTGACTATTTAAAATTCCTTTATTGAAATATGACATTGGAAAAAGGTTCAATGAATTATACACTTCAAAATTAATAAAGGGAACTATGAAGTTTTTGAAATACAACACATTCAAGGTTTACATATTGTAAAACATCAACATTAAATAAAAACCTAACAATCATGTTCTGATAGAGAGTGGTAGAGAACATTATAAGGATAAATTTAACTATCACAAAGCTCTAAATATGTGATGATCAAAGGTTTCATTTTATTCATTTGAAAAATTAATTGGATAGTATTTTTTGGTTTCATGACCTTTTCCCTAGTGTTGAATAATTATTTTATTATTCAGATAAGTACTCTAGGAAACTTACATTATTTCATTACATGTCTCAATGTTATCCTTTGGTTGTGATTTGATATATTTTCACTTCATGATGTTCACCTAGGGATGGATATTAAATATGACTCATTATGCATGAAAAACCTTTAATGAATTGTATTGACCATAATTTTTTCATTCATCTATTAAATGTTGACTAAAACAACAAGTTTAACACATAATATCCAATAAATCATATTTAAATATCAAACAATATTTTCTAATGTTCAACTTAACCCTTTTTGACCTCACGACTCATCCATAATAATTCCTTCCAAATTCACTGTCTAAAAAGGTCTCTAAATATATAAAATCAATATTAATATTATCTTCCCCAAACAACGTAATGTAGATCTTATTTTATATACCAAGTATTTAATCACCTTAAATATCCCAAATGAAAACTATTATGCTTCCAAATCCTTTAAGAATAAGTACTAAAATAAAATCCTTATATCTATTTCATGATTCTTATAACCAGAGTATCATTTATAAAATGATTTATTAATCCAAATATATATAAAATTTAATCATCCTACTTCATTCTCAAACCATTATCTATACTTCATTATCTGCAGTGTATCCATTACTTTTATAAACATTCTTATTCTAACCTTTTACCAAAATTCAATTCTAAATGTGAGAAACACTAATCATAGTGATATAGTAATTAATAATCATTTATATGATCTCTAATATATTCCATATTCTTCTCAATCTATAAGTCCATATAATTAGCCTAGGTTCTAAATTACCAAATCTAGGAATGATATGTTAAACTAATAGTTATCCCCCAATGACATTTATAGGGTGAGGTTTTCTAATAATTGATTTCTAAATCTACATTACAAAATTAATATTAAACTTATTTTGAAACCAACTGTTACACCCCATCCCCAAAATCCCAGAGTTAGTATATCATCTTAATACATTGTCATGATTACAAGGATTCAAATCTCGAAGGGATTATAAGTTTAATACTCATGGTAAATTTCTTACACACACGAACCATTCATATTAATTCAAAACATATAATACAACATCGATAATTATTCAACAATTCCATTTTTATTCTATACTAACCCTTCATATCAATCATAATACACATCTTTGATTTTCTAGGGAAATAAAACATAAAAAAGTGATGAGATCAGATGCTTAATAAGGGTAGAAAATAGAGTAAAAACATTAATAAATAAGCTTAAACATAAAAGGTAAGGTATAAAACTAAATCACAAACCTTTTAAATATAATATTGATCATAATATGGAAAGAATAAATAAAATAATAAAATTTAAACATTACCATGGATATTCTACTAGTAAAAAAATTACATATAATACCAATAACTAATATCATAATGTGGGAATGTATAACGTCAAACATTATAAATATACCATCAAGGCCTCATACCAATACCATACATAAACGAGTAAAAATACAAACTAGTTTGTCTGATTAGACCTACTGATGCATCAAGGAAATATATTAGGCCCTTCCTATTACATATAATGTCTAATTAATTCTTCATATGAAAAGGTTGAAACATAACATACATAAAAATTTGTATTAAAACTATAACACAAATTCTTATTATATTATTCATAAACCATGAATGGTATAAACAAATCACATCAAAATTCAAAATATTCATAAACCCTTCAATAATATATGATCGGTTGTATCATAAGAAATCAACTACAACTAAACATAAGATCTGGTAAATTATGTTGACATAGTTGAAAATGAGTTTTATAAAATCATTAATAAATACTTTAGATAAATACACCATTTAATGGAAATGGTTAATTAAATTTTTTTACAAATTTAAGAGAAATATTTTTTCATTGAAAATAATATTGTTAGTATGTAATTTAAGTTTTCATATGTTATGTCACATGATGACCAAAAAACTGCTCACGTCGTATAAGTTAAAAATCACTGTTCTTGTGCTTAGTCGAAAAAATAAATCAATGTACCTCCTAAAAAAATTGATAAAATATTACTTTTTATGAAATAAATCATGGGTATAAATTCATTTAAAATTTATTTGTAAGAATGTTTTGATATACATTTTTAAGAAACATGTACAACGATGATTAATATGTCCTAGTAAATTCTTACGTAAAAGCAATCCTGGATAATTAAGAGATTGTGAAATTAATCCTTAGCTCGTACTATCCTTTAGTGGAGTGGGTATTGAAATCTTTTATAGTGGTTAATTAAAGTTATTAAATTTTTCTATTACTATTTCAAATATTTATGATATCATATATGGTCTTATTATCTTATTTTCTTAATAATATTCCATTATTATCGTTATTCGGGGTGTCAACTGCTTCATTTTCTTATGTTTACTTTGTCTGTAAGACTTTTATTATGCATAGAATATATCTTATTGAAATAAACAATGATACTAAGTTGATAAATATTATATTTGTTCATTATTTACATTTTTATAATGACTCATAAATGGTTGTAGTGGAAGATGAATCTCGTCACATCTTTGAGATAGCAGGTCCTACGTACGCACAAGTGATAGTATTATTTGGTAATGGTAAAGGGTGAGGAATTGGATGTAATATTAATTATATAGAAGTAATATAATGTCATACTTATTGTTTAAATCCTATATATTCAACTTTATACCCATCACAATAAAGTTTAAATGAAAATAGTTTACACCACGGTGTGGAGATGGTATATCGTACGTACGCATATATAGTGACATGTTTTTCATATGATGGGTAAAACATGGAATATTGTTCTCCCATAAAAATAAAATCAACTAAAAATATATTGGATTCTGTAGTTATTTCATTAGTATGGAAACAACTCTGGAAATATTAGTAGAAAATAAAAAGAACATTGAGAGAGTTGGTAAAACAATTGTCTCTTCTTCATGTGTATCCTTTTATTTTGCACAAAGGGACTCTATAGGTTGGATTTATACCCAATGTATGGCCTATATAATGAATTGAGAGAATTTGGGAGGATAAATGGGCAACTTTTGGCCGAAAAAATGGCTTCGGAGGTGTGAGAGGGGAGGTTCACTTTATGAAACTCCAAAACTATTAATTTATTATATATTTTTTTGATTTAAAATAGCTCAAAAGTTAGTTATTCCAAAGATAAAATGATTATACGTCAAAATAATCTCAAAAAATGTAGTTTAGACAAATTTAGGTTAAAATATTAACACTATCATTTCGCTTTAACCCTTAATTAATTAATTTAATTTTATCTGTGGTAATAAAATTTTAAATAATAAAAGGTTATAAATTTTCACTTATTTGGATTATATTATCAATAAATGGACTTATAATGAAATTTTATACCATATAAAAATAATTTTTTATTTTTTGATAATTTGTAAGATTTATAAATAATATAATAAATTATTATTTTTATAAAATATCAATAATGTCAATTTTGATACTATTCATTATATTTACTTTAAATAAAATCCAATAAGAAATTTGAACTCAAAAAAACCAATGAGAACACTACAATCAACTCATATGCACCAAAAAATTTAGAGTAGAAACTTAATTAACCCAAAATGTTTTTCTTTTAATATTTTAAAATATAACTTTACTGATATTACTCCTAATAAAATAATTATTGTATCACTAAAGTGTCATCATGGTAACTATCTAATCTCGAAAAATATTAAATAAATTCCAATGATATATGAAATTTGATAAGATTTCCAAAAAATATTTATTATCTATGTTATCTCCTCGTTATCCAAATATTAAATGTATTGTACATATAATAATTGAGAGCATGACATTTTCTCACATTATTTAATTTTTCTAATATCTATGCCATTTTCCTGTTAATTTGTCCATTAAATGATTCAAAATCCATAATACTGTAATAAGGGTATAATATTATTTATACAATAATTTTATAAAAAATTCATTGATTTTTTTATTCTTATATATTTGTTTTAACCATTATTTAACCCCTTTAACTATTATCGTGACAATTTTTCTTTTTAATCGATTGGGTTAATATAGTTTCTATAAAATGTCAAAAGAACCCCAATTCGATCACTAATGAAAATTTAACATTTTCCAAGTCAGTTTGAAAAAATATTTTTTTTATTAATTTTACATCATTTAATAAAATATTTTTTATTTTAATTTCTCATTTTTGTCAATTTTGACACTATTCATTATTTGAATTTTTAAAAAATAATAAAAACATGACTCTATTGAAAAAAAAAATTAAATCATCCCTAAAATATCATAATAAAATATTAAATTCATAGATGTCATCAAATATTGAAAATTATAATTATTTGAATATTATTAAAATCATTTATTTGATTCCTCTTTTAATAAATGAATCACTACATCATCATTGTTTCATAATTATATTTAATTATTAAATGTAAAGAAATTATAAATAAATTTTAATGATGTAAATAAAAATTTTATCTTAAGATTACTATTCATAATCGAATTTATCATTTATATAACCCTATACTTAAATTATTTACTTATTAAAAATATTAGTATGGAAATTTTAATTTATCTTTAAATAAAATATAATAATAGTCATATTATTACCCAAGTGTCTCAAAAAAGAAATAATTTCTTAAAATGGTTGATATTGGTCTAAACCACTCATCCAATAAAATTAGGATAAGTTTTAGGTTATTTTTATAATATTGTAGTATTATTCTTACCTTTAATTACACGATTTACCCTTAACTGTGGGGAGTCAATAATTTAACAACGTTATTATTCAACACAACTTTATTTATTCTTATTTTACAAATAATTTTATCATAATTACAACTAGGTATTTCCATTTTTCAAAATTCAATTCATAGAAATGGGAAAACAAAGTTTAATGATAATCCTGCAGTTATAGAGAGACGACAGGTAAAAGAGATCTTATAAAGTTCAATAATTTTTTATATCTAATTCCTTTATAAAAATGATGACAATGAAGTAATAGGTATTATTTAATTTTGTTGAAATTAAAAAAAATAATATAAAAAAATAATTTAAATGAAAAATTATGGTTTTAAGAACAATATAGTATTATTCACTATTCCTTAAAAATGGAAACATTTCAGAAAAAATACCAAAAATTAAACATAAGATAATTTTGATTTTCCTCCTTCAAAAATGAAGTCCATTTTGAAAAATAAAATTTATATATTTCCTAATATGGTCAATAAAATTTATAACTACATTTTTAAACAACCGGTTTAATAGATCATGGTGCGCTCGAACTCGGTGTTGTGTGTAGTACAAGTTATCAAAGTGATTAAATTTAAAATGAGACATAATGTAAAATAATAGGGTGTTACACATAGTGGAATAGTAACTTGAAAAAATAATAATATATATTTGTAATAATATTAATAATATAAAACTATTATTAAAAGAGTTTCTTGTTTTTTGTTCAGATTATGGTGACCAGTAACATTTACTAAAGGTGTCAGTAGTTTTAATCTTACTATCATGTTTTTCATTACATACTATAAATTCCCTTGATATTATTATTAGATAAACTCTATATTCACATCCTCAGAAGCCTTTATATGATTAACATTATCTATCTTTCTATCCTTGGAAGCCCTTCTTCTGAGGAATCAGATTCACAATCTTCCGATCCTCCTAATCCCTTAATTGTAAAAATAATCAAACATTATTTACAATAGAATATTTTTCTAAGGAAACGACCCTCACAAGGATTAATTAAAACTATCAACTCTCTAGAAAATTTCAAACAGATAGAAAATTTACTTCATGATTTAGAAATCTTTAAAAGGCTTATGTTACAAATGAAATCATCTATAAACTCTTCAAATGACTCGCTATTTATATATGATTCTACAATGATCATATTTCTCTGTTTGTTGCAATGGATTTGGATAGTTGGTTCTTAATAGATTATTTGAAACTGAATTCCAAATGTCATACTTATTGAAACCATTTAGGGTTAAATATATTCCTTACATTATAAATATTTCTTTTCGTTTCGGTTATAAACATTGGCTAGTCCAATTGGCATCCTTATCATGGTCAATAAGATAATCCTAATGAGTGTCTGCCTGAATATTTCAGTAACAAAATCACTCTAATGGTCATGAATTTTGTTATTATAAGGAACATAAATAAATATTAACTTATGGTATTAATAAATGGGATTCCAATTTATCAAGAGCATTATCATTCTGATTTCCATAATGAATAATAGTGTGTCTATATTTGTAATAAATTAAGAACTTTTTCTAGCTATTGTAAAATATTATGGTTTCTATAAAAACATTCAAAAAGCCATGGTAGATTAAAATTTAATAAAAAAGTTTTTCTAAAGTGTTGTATTTCAAAAAAATATAGGAATGAAAATTTATGAAGTAATACTTATTACTCAACAATCTCCTCCTTTTTTGAAAAAGACCCCAAAAACCTAAATGAACTTTTACCTGAAAAAATAGAAACTTTGATGTTATAATAACTTCATATTCAATTTTATTCTTTGAAAAAAAACATCCCAAAGTATTCAAGTCTCTTTAATATGATATGGAATGTGATGTAAATAATTATGATTGTTTTTTTAAAAATAAAACTCCCCCTTTGGAATTTTCTCCCCCTGTAGATTGTATTCTCACCCTTAATAAAAAATACACCCTTTGAATGAAATACCCCCAACCAATTAAAAGAATTGTACACTTTAATATAATATTCACCCCTTAAATAAAAACTTCTTATCCTTTGTGGTTGTCAAAATTAATGTAAAACAATCCAATGTTTTTGGAAATGTTAGAAAATACAGCATACGAAAGAATACTGAACTAACTAATCATTCAAACAATTATAAAAGAATGTATAACTAATAAAAATTAGAAAACATTAAAGTAAATATTAATTTCATTAAATGGTAATTCATTAAAAATAAAAACATTCAAATTTATGGCAAAATAAATACAGTGAATTCTGTAAAGAAAAGAAAACCAGTCTTTCATCATCATGTTCTTTATAAAAATTTTCATTTTCTTAAACTTGTGTGTATTTCAATCCACCATTATCATTCATTCATTATGAAACTTGTGTTGAGTAGTTAACCATTTAACATCCTTATGAAATTATTTATTCTAGTTCCTCAATATGACCACTTCATATTCACATGGTCATGTCCTACTCATGTCCAAATCCATATTTCATGTCTTCTATTTCAATTAATTCATATCTTCAGTTTGTTATTTGAGTGCATCTATGAATTCCTTTATGAACTTTCATTTTTCATCAATGTCCTATGATAACTCATTGAATGAGTAATATTCTTCTATTTTAAGCTTCTTACCATCATCAAACATTTTTTCATGCATTTGAATATCAGAGTCGAATTTATTACCCCACTTCACCATTTAATTACATGATCTTTTATGAGTTTAAAATTTTTATTGAATTGTATTCAATAGATGTTTAAGCTGAATCACTATCTCCATTAAAACTTTTACATATTATAATTTCTTATTGGGAATGTTTTTAATTAGCTAACACCATTCCAAGAAATTTTTAACATATGGATTAGTTCCTTTTAGTATCCTCAAAATAATACAAATTTAAATACATACCTTTTTATACTATTCCTATAGTTTCTGATTGTTCGGTATCCAACCTTGGAGGTTTTTTTACAACACCAACTATCATTATTTTCTTATTATAATTCTTTGAAAATACATTTTCATATTCTTTATAAAGGTTATTTTCTTCTAATAATACAACAATATCATCATCCTAATCATTCTTGGATTTATCATATGATTTGGTTTTTTTAATTTTGATCATCTTATTATTTTTTTGATAAGGACTATGATTCCATTTCTAAAGAAGATCCTTACTCATGATTACTACCACATTCATTATCCCTATCTATCTTTGAAGGTTATATTGAAGATTATTATAATGATTATGATGATTCCTTTTCAGACTGTGTTTATCTACTATGATCTCTTTCTTTTTTTATTCCTCTACCACCTCTTCTTCTTCTTTTACACAAAAAACTTCTTGTGCTTCTTCAATTTCCTCTTCCTAAATTCTATCATTATCTTCTCTTTATTTTTCTTTTAAACGAAATTCTTCATATAATTATTATTGAGATCTTTTTTCAGCTACCTTTTCATTCTCAGAGCTCCCATACAAGTTAACCCCCATTTTGATTGGTTTTCTGGAATAAATGGGACAGATTATTCATCAAATAATTTTTTAATTTACCTTATCAACAAGAGAAGGGATATCATTTGGAACTAAATCTATTTCTTAAAAAACTAAACCACCTTCCAGTAAAATCTGATCAGTGTGGGTAGTGGGAAGGACTATATTCTCAAAATCTTATTCTACACCTTTTAAAATACATCCAAAAATTTTGTACTATTAAAATTTTTTCTATTACATTATTTTTTTCTCTTATTTGTCTATCATCTTTGTAGTTATAATTTTCAAGGCCTTAGCTTCTACATAGTTAAGTATATATTACTGATCCCTTGGCATCTTCTCGTCTTTACGTTTCATCATTTCATTAAAAACCTTATCACGCATCTTATTTTCATTCTTTCTCTTTACAGAGGATAGTTCTCTAACTTTTTTTTTATTTTTTTAACCCACATGGATTTTTAATGGTTGTGAATCTGAAATAGAACCATAAACCTTTTCCAAAAACTTCTTTGATAATAATAAAAAACTAATCTCATCATTTCCACAATATTCTCTCTAATAAAATAAATATTTTCCATTATAGGATATGATTTATTTTCGTCATTGAAAATATCCATGCACTTTAAAACTATCTTAATTATAAATTCTTGAAAAATTATAATCATTGATTTCATTGAAAATGTATTTATATTTTATACTATGATAAGATTGAACTTCACAATCTCTATATTCCTAATATTCTACAAATAATCAAGAAAAAAACATTAGATATGGTTGATGAATCTATATCTACCATTCTTAGAATTAGATATCCCTAAATCCATATTACTATGACCCTGTTGTTTTGAGTCAAAGGGGATATTTTCTTAACCATTTAATATTTCAAAAACAAATAACATCTATATTTTTTTTCATAAAATAAACAATATTGTTTGAAAACTTATGGGAAGAAATATATGCTTCTCCTTATGAAGGTATTCTAACCAAGTCCCAAATTTTCTTATAGGAAAGCTTTTACCTTTTACCATAAATTTTTAATGATACATTTTTTACCATCTTCTTTCATAAATTATATATATGAATAAAACATGCAAACTACTTTCAGATAATAAGTATCAAAATACTTATCAGGATTCTCAATACAAATTTATTACCTTCTTAGGAATTAAATTATATTGTAATGTGTTGAGTAACACATTCCATACTATCGTATATCTACCGAATTTTCCTCGAATATGAACTACTTACCAAAACAATTTTGGTTTCAATCATTTATTTGGTTAAAATTGAATATCAAATGGAATGGAAAACTATTAGATTAAGGCCTTTGAAGGGTGAAACGTCTCATTTAAAAAATATGAAGAATCGATGTGGGACATGGGGTGACCCACCATTATATATTAATTGGGGGTAATAATTAATTTTTTAAAGAGAACCAATGGTTGAGATCCAATAACATTCTGATATGATGGTTTAGATTTTTTCGAATAATGCGTAAAAACAATTTCTAAACTCTCATGGTTTTTAATACTTTCATCATATTGTAAATAATTTTGATTAAGATTCTTTTGCAGTTTAAAAAAACAAAAAATAAAACTACAAAAAAACTAACTATAGTAATGAATAAGTTAAAACACATAAAATAATAGAAGGGTACCTTTTAGAGTTGAAAGATATATTGTTATTATTAGACTAATATTTTTTGTTTTTTGTAAATTAAAAAGATTATTATAATTTTTTATTTCAAAAAAATGATCAAAATATTTTCATTTTGATATTTTCTATAGAAAACTGAATGCGATTGTTTGAGAAATGAAATCAAATTATGAAAATTTTCAAAACATGTAAATATTGTCAATAAATTTTGTGTCTGAAAATTTTATTACAATTTTAATGTTTAGAACAGATTTTGGGAATTCTTACTCTGAAAATTTTGTAAAAATTATGATTCTAAAAAAAACTCATTATGTTAAAAACATTAGAAAACCATAAATTTGGAATATTAAAAATTTTAAGGAAACACAATTATTTTTTTTCAAAAACATACAACATATGTACTCCACCAATGAAAATGATTATCATAATGTAAGTATATTAGTAAAAAATAAGTACATGTGAATTATTATTAAACATTGATTATTCCTATATTCTTTTTAATGAATTCAAATATATCAAAAATATGAATATTAATAAAAATTTCAATATGTTATTCTTGTGTTATGAAGAATGTTAAAATTATATCTTCTCTAAGTTTGTGATATCGAAGGAAATAGTGTCTTATATCAATGTGGTTATCACTAGTGATATTTCAGGTTTTTATTTAATAAAATGGAACTTTTCTTATCATATATTGTTTATTTTTTTAGTAATAATGATTCCATAATTAGTGAGTGTGTGTTGCGTCCATAACACTTGTGCACAAAAACATCCAAATACCAAATATTTGGATTCAAAAGTAGAATGTTATACTATGTTTTGTTTTCTACATGACTAAAAACTCAACAATAGCCTACGAAATGAATATTTCTATAAGTACTAATTCTATCCATTCTATATCCACCAAATTAAACATGTTGAAAAATAAATTATTTTAAAAACATTTCCCACATAATATAAAAGGTCTAAGTCTTTGGTTCCATGAAGATAACAAAATATTCATTTTATATCATTATGATGGGATTCTTTTGGATTTTCTTGATATCATTAACATTGGAATACAAAAAACATTAAATCTAGATGACTAGTAATTAAGTAAAGTAAACTTCCTTTTATACCTCTAAAAATATTTTGATTGACTAGTTTCCTAACATCCTCATGATCTTAATTATTGGAGGTACCAATAAGAGTACTAATACTTTTATTATTTTCATAACCAAATTTCATAAAAAAATTATATTATTCTGTTATATATAAAACTTCCTTCTATTTTTCGAAATTTTAAAACCAAGGAAATATGTTAAATCATCCATCATACTAATTTCAAACTCATATTTCATAAAATCTATAAAGGAATATATTAAATTTTGATAATTTAAAAATAAATTACATCAACAAAAAATTGTACAACCATAATGATTTTATTAAATTGTTTTATAAAAAGGTTTAGATACATATATTTCTTTACAAAATGTTTTTATAACCAAAATCTTACTAATATATCCAACCAAGTTCCATGGATTTTGTTTAAGTAAATATAATGATTGGTCTATTTTTGAAAATTTTCTAGATTTTTTTATAACTTCCAAAATAGGTGGTTGTTCAACATAAAATTCCTCATGAACATATCCATTAAGAAAATCACACTCCACATCCATTTGAAAATGTATGAAATTAATTAATTCTTCAAAGGATTGAATTATTTGAATAGATTCATGTGGTGTCTAACAGAGCATAAAATTCTTTCTGATAAATTTCTCTTTGTTCATTATAACCAATAGAAACAACTATACTTCATTTCGTACTATTATTCCATTTTCATCACATTAATTCATAAAAACTAATATTAAATGAATTGTAAAAGATTCTATAAATATTTCAACTAAATTTACAACTTTTTTTCTCCCAAACTCATTGGGTTCATCTAGGATTGCCTTATTCTAATACACATCACCTAAAGCATCATCGGGATTATTAGGTTTATATTGGGATAAAAAGATAGATGTTCAATTTCATTTTTTATGGAACTTATAATCCTAACAGGTTGATATAGATAAGAAATGATACTTTAATAAGGTTTATTCCTAAGAAAAAATTGACATCCTAGGTTTTAAAAGTATTTTCATAAAAAAAATGTTGAAAATATTCCCGATGAATAAATTCAGAAACTATTTCTTGAATTATTTTCTTTTGAGAATAAATTTCTAACAAAGGTTGAAAATTAGTTTTAAAAATAACATCTGAGGTTGTAGGTTGAGTTATTTGATATAAAATGATCAATTTCATCAAAGGTAACATATATTGTTTCATAAAAATTACAATAATTTTTACTAAAACATTATATGCCTTATAAGATGTTGAATAACCTAAAAATATACTTTCAATATGTTTGGGTGTAAATTTTTATACATTATATTTAATATTTAGTATGAATAATTTACAACCAAAAACATGGATGTAATACACTTTTGGTTTTCTAACATTCCAAAACTCATAATGAGTTTTATTAAGAAAATCTATAATTAAAAATTTATTTATATTATAAAATGATATACACATAATTCTGCCCAATATATAAAAACAGGAGTATTCACTCAGCGTGGTTCTAGTTATTTCCAAAAGAATTATATTTCTTCTTTTAATTACACCATTTTTTCTAGGGGAGATTCTTGGTGATAAAAATTTCTGTTAATACCTTTCTTACTACAAAATATTTCAAAATAATAATTTTTATATTATCCACAGTAATCACTATGAATAGTTATCATGGAGTCATTTTTCTCTTCTGTAACTCTACCGATAAAATTTTAAAAAAAACTCAAGGTTTTCAATTTCTTTTTAAGAAATAAAACCCATATATATATATATATATTCTATAATTATCAACTAAGAAATATAAATAATATCATTCACCAAAACATCATGTTTTTGTTGGATAAAATAATTCCATATGAACTAACAAGAATGAATCATAAGTTGAGACTTTACTAATATATTTAGAACATCACTTATGTTTCATGATATTGTGAAAAGGGTCATAGACTTTTTAAGTATCAAACATATTTTTTGATAGATCCTAAACATGTCCTTCCTTCTTCAATATAGATAATTCAACATGGTCATTGTTTCCTAACCTTATATTCCATTTCCATGATTGATCTTACATTTCACTGTGGAATGGTATGTATGGGCTCATAAAGAATTCTATTTTAACTATGTAAACATTATTATGTTAATTGGTATAAATAATAAATTCACCCTTGAAATAATATATGAAATAATTATCATTCTTAAATTCCACAAGATAGCCATAATCAGATATTGTATTATAATTATAATTTTTCTTTTAAGATCAACAAAAAATAAAATAATTTAAATAAGTGATTTTCTAAGAGGAATAATGTTTCCTATTTCCATAATCTCTCCTTAGGAAATATCTTCAAAATTTACATTTCACCATTATATCTTTATTATATTCAAGATGAAATAATTATTTCTATTTGTGTTCCTAGAACAACCACAATCCATCTACAATTTATGTAACTTGATGGTAATGCCTTATTTATCCTAAAAAAAAGTTTTTTTCTAAACCCTAACCTTCTTGGAATTGATAATTTCAAAAATTAAAATCTGGGCTTACAACATTTGTACAACATTCTTAGTATGAGAAAATGTAATATACATGGAAATATTAAGTTTTTGAAAAACTACTTATTGAACATTTTTTAAAGATAAATTATTTTTCCAATTCCCATAACTTTTGAACTTAGTGAAAAAAATGTAAACTTTTTTGAAAATAATAAGTTTTACTAAAAATATTTTTTTTTCTGTAAAGATGATTTTGAAACTATTACAATGATGTCTTATTTTTTTAAAATATTTACCAAAATTTTAGTTACTAGAGGTAAAGTGTGATAATTTTTTTGTTAAACTACAACTTTTAGATTTTAGTTTTGTAACTATAGTCTTATCCGCACCAGTATCATTTTTAGAAGAATGTTTTATTCCTAATATATATTTCTCAGAAACAATGTTTTCAAAATCATTTGAAATTGTTTCTTTTTTAGAATTAGTTTCATAAACCTAATTTTAAATTTTTTATATTATATTTGTTAAAATAGTTATCCCTAGATATAATATAGAAATTTTAGCTTTAGGATTTTCAAGTTTTTTCAAAATCATGTATTTTTCATTTTCATGGAATTTTGAAAAATGGGAAACAACCTTATAACTTGGAAGAGTATTATTTTATATAAAAGATGATTATTCATTAGAAGATGTAGAATTTTTCTAATTAAATTAATTATCATTAAAACACATGGTACTAATTGATTCAGTTTTCTATACCTTCACCATGATATAATTTTTAACAACAAGAACCTTAACAAAAAGGCTTATATTCCTCCATCTAAAACATTTAGTATCTGAAGAACATTCATAAGATTCACCACCACTACCACTCCATTTTTCAGAGGTTTTCAAGAATTTCTTTCCTTTAGACATATAGTGATTTTTCGCATTTCCATGAGAATTTATATCCTTTTAGTCATTCATTTTCATATTTCAATAATCAGCTTAGTTATTTCCATCATTATTACTTTCATAGAAAGTAACATCAGAATATTTCTTATCACTTTTATCCTTATAACTATTTTAATATCAGTATTTTAAATCATTATATAAAAATATATTATTTTTTCATCTTTATATATTAGTTAAATCATTCATAGAATGTTCCGATGTAATAGAATCTAATTGAACAACAAATACCATCATCTATAAAGAATTAACCACTTTATAAGCTAATTGAACTTTTTTAGGAAAAGTAGATGTAAAATTAAAAGAAACAACTATATTTTTCTTTTTATATTTTTAAATACCTCTTTTAATTCTACCCTTATATTTCATAAAGGTTCCAGTTAAGTCATCCAATGTAGTATTATTATGATTTCTTGACTCATCCATAGTGGTTCTGTTAGATTCTCATTCATTGTAAATAATAACAATAAAATTTTCAATAAGAATGTCATCATTGAGAAAATTTTCAATAATATATTAAAAACTATTTATTATTTTCATGAACCTCTGGTGCATATTTTCAATTTAATTATTAAGGTAAGAAGTCGATGTCCTTATATTATAATATAAAAATAGCTCCTATTGTCTCAACATATTTAGAGGTTGAAAAGTGTGTGACTTAAATATATTTCCGTATACTATTGATAGTTTCACATGAAGATATCTGATTATAAATATGTTATGTCATGGAACTAAATACTGTATTCCATACTCCTTAATTTAACCAAACTATTGTTTTTCTAGATGAATACAATTAGTAACGTCCTTATCAGTAATCTTATATTCTCCTATAATCTTAAAAAATTATCAACTCCAGCATTCATTCAAATTTTTCTATGTTGTCTCTCTAGTACTAATAATCAGCACAATCAAAGATAGGTGTTCTGTTCGGATTTAGATTATCAATAAGGCCAAAATTAAGAAATGAAATATTAAAAAAAGAAACTATTTTTTCACAAACACATGGTAGTGTGACAAATTTTGTAAACAAGGAAATTTTATAAATACTTAAACATCATGAAATATGAAATGAAATTAAGAACATCAAAAAGTATAAATGTTGTTAAAAACATCTCTGATACAAATTGTACGATCATAAAAATTATCATAATATTTATATAGGCGAATTTTAATTTAAAAACATAGTTTAAGTGATTTAAACAAAACAAAACTCAAATCAACTTATCTAAATTTATTAGACTCAGACATAGTCAGATTAATAGAGTCACAAAATTATTACTAGAAATAATTTTATTATATCATATTAAAAGATCATAATCACAATGGATCTGATTAAATCTGAGTAGTTATTTAATGGTATTAATAGTGAAAACTATAAAATCAATTGTATATAAAGATAATTATCATTACTAACATTCTTTAATATGCATATTGGAATATTAACTTGTAAAAACAAGAAATGCAATATTTATATAATAGTAAGAATGGAATACAAGCTATTATTAAAATATTTTCCACTTTTAACATTAAGATTAAGGTATTCAATAAACATAACTAATGGTTTCCACAATTTTATACTTACTTCCATGTTTTTCTTTCATTACTCGTAAATACCTTAATACGATGATCGGATAAGCATTGTCTTCCTTTCCTTGGAAAACCACAATATGATGATTAGGGTCTTTCTTCCATAACCCAGAATCCCTATATTCTATGTAAAGAATTTATCATCTTCCAACCACCATAATTTTTAGATTGTAACAGTGTTAAAAAAATTTATAATTTCAAATATTTTTAAGGAAACAACCCTAACGATAGAAGTAGCGTTCATGCGTACGTACGGCTTACCGTCTCCATAAACGGTACATTTCATTTCTTATCTCAAAATGTTATGTACTATTATAAGTACATATATATAATGGATATATATGTAATATATTAAATCTAAATTATGGATATCATTCTAGAATTATAGAATATATATATATATATATATCTCATTTTGATTTAATTTCATTAATATGACATAGAAATGAAAGTAGTGTCCATGCGTACGTACGGCTTACCGTCTCCATGAACGGTTCATTTCATTTCTTACCTCTAAATGATTATGTAATATTATAAATACATGTATATTCTGGATATATATAATATATATGATATCCAAATCATGAATATAATTCTGGATATAATGAACATTTGACCACACGAACAACATGTAATTGTAAGAAGTCCACTTTCGACTTAAGAACCAAATATCGACAATACAAACATTATTAACTTAAATGATTACATAATGTTTATAACATGGAAATAAGTGATATAAAAGGAATAATGAACTATAAAAAGGTTCTTAATAAAGTGGAAATTAACTCACGTTTATTATTCAGGACGTTAAAGAACGATCGATTCAAGTCAGACCCGAGGTAAGGGATCCTACTCCACTCTTTCTTTTTTAAGTACACTCTTTTATGTCATTCCTTTTAAAGATCATATTTCTTGTTATTGGAATGATATTTTATATTAATATTACTGTAATTTCTATGTTCATGTAATGAGAGTCCTTATTCTCTCTCATCAATCCATTTTGGATGTTTTGAGTGGCGCTGTTAGGCTGCCGAATTTTCGTAAGAGATCTAACCTCTCTCTTTCTTTTTAAGTACTCTCCTTTATGTCACTTCTTTTAAGCTCCTCTTTGTTATGTTGGGGGATGTTATTTTATATTCCTCTTTCTAAAAACTTTATGTTAATATGATGAGATACCCTATTTTATCTCATCAATCCATTTTTGTATGTTTTATGTGGCGCTCTTAGGCCGCCGAGTTTTCGTAAGGGATTTTTCATCTCACTTTTATTCCCGTGAGATTTATGCTACATTTTCTACAATTTCCATTGAGTGGATTATGTACTGCCCATTATTCTAATCTTTGTGTAATATAATTTTGTTTATGAGTATTTACATCAATGATGTATTGTCCTTCTTTCATGGGGTGTATGTTTTGAAAGATACCCAAGTCGGTAAGGGAACCTTTCACCCTCCTATTTTTAAAAGACTTCTTTTGTTGGGTCTTTTAATTTACATATTGTTATGTTTGGATATGTTCTAATATATCCTTATTGATGTAAAGTTTATTTCCAAGTGATGAGATACACTTTTTATCTCTCATCAACTCATTTTGATGTGACGTCGTTAGGCTATCAATGGAAGTTCTTAACCCAATTTCGATTTCTTTGGGTTCAACATGTAGTTATTGAATATGTCATCCTTTGAATATGTGTGAATTACCTTTGATTTTTTTACACTTAATATCCACTTATATTTGGTGTATTCTTTGGTCACACATATTTATGTAATTGATTTATCCTTAATCCAAGGATACCGTCTTTGTATGGGACTTCGTCTCAATCTCCTTTCATTGAGGCATATTTTATTTTATACACAGCCTTCTTTTATACAGTGTATAGACCCCTTTGACTTTTACGTTTATCCAAAAGGAATCTTTCTTTATACGAATCATTTTACTAAACAACAAAAGGGAATGTTTTTTGTCATACGTATGCGGCGACAACAACTTCTCCGTCGCCGTGACCATTATTTGAATTTTGGATTCTTCTACAAGCCATACCTTTTTTTTAAATGAAAAATAAAAACCATGTTTTACATTTCTTTTATTTTGGTATTGAAAATGGTTTTAATAATTTTTTTATTATATCAATGTGGTGAATTGATATCTTGTGATTGAAATGTGGAAATGTTATGTTTCCTTTATGCATGTTTTATGTGATACGATTATGTTATGGTTCTTGGGAATTATTATGAAGACGGTGGTTTCGTGATAAACTAAGGGTGGGTGATCCCAATATAGCTCTCCAATGCATTGGGTAATGCGAAGGAGGGAAACGTTAAGGTTTCTACGAAGAGATTTAGGGAATATACTATGGTGGGTATTCCAAATGTAACCAAGAGGGTTACTCCCTACGTAAGAATGTTATGAATGCCTCAAGTTACCTTTTATGTATTATGATTTCTATGATTTATTCATGATTTGATGAGATATGTTAATGTGCCTATGTTTTATGGGTAAAGTATGATTTCATTCTTATGTGTATATGAACTCATGTTTCCTTTCCATATTTTTATAACCCTTACTGACCTTTTTATGCTCATCCCAAGTTTTTGAAATGTTTTTAACAGGTCAAGGGAAAGGTACATGATGTGATGATAGTGTCAAGGATGTGTCAAGAATGAATCCATGTTTTATTTTAAATATGTTTCCATTGATGGGAATAATGAATACTGTCTTTTATGTAACCACTTTGCTTAAATGTGGAATGTAATGCAAGTTTCATGATCTAATTCTCTAAAACTCTAAACCTGAAAAGATCCTCAATGTGTAATCTTGTAATAATTCAAGATTGAGTAAGGTTTAAGGCTGGGGCCTTATAGTTGGTATCAAAGGTCATTTTAGATAACTTTAGAGGTTAGGGTATTCTTTAAGAAATATGACATTACCATAATGGTTAGGATTTCAGAAAGAGTCCTAGTTTTAGATAAAGTGAATGAGTAAGTATATCTTAGTGTTTATCTTCCTCATTATTACATGACGGTTTTTTTATATACTCACACTGAACATTTTGGTTTTAGTAAATGGCTGGATCTAGCAGGAACCAAATTAATAGTGGATGTGAAGGAAACTGTGATAGTTTTTTGAGCAAGCAACTAAATGATATGGGAGCTGCAATGAGAACTCTTGTGATTATCCTCAACCAACAATCTGGAGTCATGATTTACCACCTAAACCTTGATGATTTCTCTAAGGCATCATATATGTGAGAAACAAATCCCTATGGAACTACAGGTAATAATCATAAAGGTAAGTGTGTTCAAAAACCTATGTGTCAAAATGTGGAAAGAAACACCTAGGAAAATGTTTGAAAGGGACAGAAATATGCTATAGATGTGGAAATGAAGGACATAAAGAAAGAACCTGCCATGGAAAAAGGAAGCATCCAGTTGACTTGAGGAAAGGGAAAGAAGTTCTTTCTAAGGGATCAATTGAATGTTTTAAATGTGGTGTGCATGGTCATTATGCAAACACATGTCCTATGAAGAAGTTTCGTGAATGGGATCACCAAGATCGTACAAATGTTCGTTTACCAATACCTAATGCCATTCTGATTGAGGATGAAGAAACTGAAAATGACCAATCAATGGTATGGATTATTTCATAACTATTGTTTTCTTATTTTGGAATCTTAGGATATGATTCATGATTTTGTTTGTAGGAAATAAGTATTTCAGAATAAGTTGGAACGGAATGGTTAATGGATCATGAAGAATGTTGAATGAGTAAGATGTAAACATATAAGGTCTTCAAGAGTTATGGTGAAATTCTAAAGAGTATTAAGTACCTTTTGATGATGTGGTTACATTAGAATACTTTTTATAGTATGTGTGACCCTGATGTTTAATATATAAAAATTTTATTCAAGGAATAGTTATCTATTCTTTTGTGGACATAGTTATAAAGAACCATTTGGGTTTATATGATCCTTACTTTTGAGGTAATTATGGGTTAATATATGTTATGATGGAATTGAAAGTGTTGAGATAAAATTGAGGTTAAATTATGTTATGGTTATTTTTGATGATTTTATCTCTTTTTGGGGAATGATTTGAGAATTATATAGTTTTGGAAAAAGGACAACACGCAAACCGTGTGACAACCCGTCGCGTAGGACAAAACTGCGAGAATCGAACCCACAACCAAAGTGCGACTCGTATTTATCACCTACCACTGGACTACGTGAAGTCCCTAGTTAGTTCGACTGATTCTTTTTTTGTTAGATGATTTTATGAATTAAGATTAAGCTGATTTTGGGTTATCTATGGAAATTTATTAACCTATCATGGAGGATATGTGATTAGGTTAATTACTTTTCAATACGAGACTTTAGGAGGAACTGATGTTGATTGGAGATAAATGTTACGATTTAACTTGGAAGACTATGTGACTAAATCGTTCAAATATTTGGGTTTCAATCTTAGTTTGGTTTACTTTGAAGAATTTTATGGACAAATTGTTTATTGAATGGTCCTCGTTGAACTTTGGGTTTTGTTGGACAAATTTTGGAGATTCAGAATAGATTTTCTTTTTATAAAGGGTTATCCTTTTCTGGATTATCTGATCTTGTACTAACCTTTTTGGTTTTGTTTTTGGTTAAAGTCTAAAGACATGGGAAGTATATTGTTCTCTTTTGTGGATTAGGTGATTCTCTAGAAGTTTATTATAGTGAACAAGTCTTCCTAAATGCTCATCTTTTGGAGAAAATATGAGTTTGTCTAAGAAATCTAATAAAAGTTGAAAGTCAACATGATAAGTAATTATGTTTCCTTATGAATAAATTACCCAATAAAAAAATTGTGTATTAACTTTTCCTACTGAGGAATCGAATACTGTTTAACCCATCACAAGTTTGTGACTTTCTTGTGGTTATCTTTCTCCTAAACATGTTTTCTATCACTCCCCATCAGAACATGACCCTATGTTTTTTTCCTCCATGTCCATATTTTCCTACATGGAATCCTAGTTTGGGTTAACTCGGGTGACCTCTATACTTATCTTTCTTTATTTTAATGTGATTGTTTTACCGACTCTTGTTCCGATGTGGGACATTCAAGGATGTTTCCAAGCCCAATTTTAAAATTGCGAGGACGCAATTCCCAAAAGGGGGGAAGGATGTAACACCCCAGGTAAATAAAGAATATTACATCTTTATATTTATCCATATTTGTGAATAAAATATTAATATTACTTTAAAGGGGATTCTATGCTCGATGGCGTACCCAATACGCAACCACGAGTTTCTTGGGAATCTTACGTTGCACTCTAATAATAAAATAATATTATTTTAAATGGTAGTTAACGCCTAGACATTGTAATGGTGGGAATGAATAGAACTAACTACAAAATGATTATATATGTTTTTCAAATATTTTTACTCTTTACAATAAATGTTATAGGATTAAAAATGCAAATTAATCCAGTTTTTAAGCGTAAACATTCTAATATTCTTTAAAAGGTCGATTAACTGCCTTTTGATGGAGAACCCCTTTTAAATCCACTTTTTTACAAATTTATATGCTCTATTTTTCAAAATAAACATATTATTTATGATTGGGACATTTAAATTTACCTTGGGATAATTTTTGGTATTTTTCTGACAATGTTCATTTTTCAATGAATAGTGAAAAATACTGCATTTTACATCAAAACTTCTTTTTCATATAATTTAATTATATCGTTATATTATCTTTTTAATTTGTTTTAAAGTGTAATTAGAATATATTTTTACCATTTAATTCAATGATGGTCATTGGGATTAATTTCACTTTGGAATTGGGCATAAATAAGTGTCAAACTTTTCATAAATATTGTTTCTAAAAAACCCACTATTTCTTTTGACAACGGGAAGTTTTTTTTCAATTAATTATTGCAATTTATGTGTTTGTAATTTGGTAAAATGGATTAAATATTTGGAATCAGAAGTTCCAAATTATGTAATTAAGACTCTTGTTTTTGGACATTATGAATAGTAATGACGGTAATTATCTTTAATTATCTTGATTAATGAGTAATCAGGTAGTTAAAGATAATAAGATAATATCATAATAATACAAAAATTACCACAAAATGTGTCCTAAGGCTACTTGTTGTCTCATGGCCGACCATGGGAAGCCTTGTGCCAAACTTGGGGGCCCCATGGAATCACTTTTGTGAGAAAGTGACTTTTTTTCTTTTTATTTTTAAAGAATGTTAAATGTAACAAAGAATGTATCACCTAAGTAAAATATTTTTAATTTTGTCTACATAAATGATATTTTGGACTATAAATATTCATTAGAAAGATAAAACTATTTCCTACATCATGATAGTGTTTTTATAATTTTTAGACATTAAATAAATTAAATTATGTATGACATCATGATGATGCAGCGATGACCTCATTATTTAACGATTTAAATAAAATGGAATGATAATGTAAAATATAAGACCAACACATGTCCAAAACCTATTGGATGGGTGGATTTCGAACCCTTATCACCTTATCCGCGAAACACTTCAATGTGGGACCATTAAAATCTTAAACCCATTTGAAAATAAACTTACATTTTATACCTTTCCAAGAGTGCTCCTCCTCTCCTCTTATAAAAGGCCCCCACCTCTACCTCCATACCCACACTTCCAAAGCCATTGGATCGGCCAACCCCTGCCCATTTTGTCTCTCCACATCCCTCTCTAACTCCTTGAAGCCTCACTTTGGGCAGAAGTCTTCCCAAGGAATCCTTTGAGTTCAAACCAAAGGGAGTTACCCGATTTTAAGGTAATGTCTTCACTTGTGTCCTTTTGTTTTATTTTGCTTCTCCAGCCCCCTAAACTCTTTTTATTCATTTATTTTGTAACAAATCCAGTATCTTAAATATACTATGATGTTTTTATAAGAATTATTCGAGCTACACTTACACACACCTACATCTAATGGTTAAAGAACATACTGTTTCTGTGGGTGGCGAATTTCTACCTCATGAAACGATGATTGTTCAACATTCTTCTAACACCTTCAAAGGTGGCCATTAAGATGAAACTATATTTCTATATGATATATAATATGTTTATGTTTTACTTAAGCTTCTGTATTTTTCATTTATTTTATACCTTTATGGTTTCCATTATGGGTAAACACGATATCTTCATTTAAGGAAGTGCAGACTACCGCCCCCTCAAAGTGATTTGATTCGTTATTACCATATGTGGTACATATAAAGGGTATATTTAATGATATTATATATGATAACATACTTGAATTAAAATAATATTATGTATCATTATGTTTTAATTCCATTAAATATGAAATATAAATGGAAGTAGCGTTCATGCGTACGTACGGCTTACTGTCTCTATGAACGGTACATTTCATTTCTTATCTCAAAATGTTATGTACTATTATAAGTACATATATATAATGGATATATATGTAATATATTACATCTAAATTATGGATATCATTCTGGAATTATAACATATATATATATATATATATATATATCTCGTTTTGTTTTAATTTCATTAATATGACATAGAAATGAAAGTAGTGTTCATTCGTACGTACGACTTACCATCTCCATGAACGGTGCATTTCATTTCTTACCTCTGAATGATTATGTAATATTATAAATAAATTTATATTATGGATATATATTATATATATGATATCCAAATAATGAATATAATTCTGTATATAATGAACATTTGACCACACGAACAACATGTAATTGTAAGAAGTCCACTTTCGACTTAAGAACCAAATATCGTCAAAACAAACATTATTAACATAAATGATTTCATAATGTTTATAACATGGAAATAAGTGATATAAAAGGAATAATGAACTAGAAAAAAGTTCTTAATAAAGTGGAAACTAACTCAAGTTTATTATTTAGGATGTTAAAGAATGATCGAGTCAAGTCGGACCCGAGGTAAGGGATCCTACTCCACTCTTTCTTTTTTAAGTACACTCTTTTATGTCATTCCTTTTAAAGCTCATATTTCTTGTTATTGGGATGATATTTTATATTAATATTACTGTAATTCCTATGTTCATGTGATGAGAGACCCTATTCTCTCTCATCAATCCATTTTGGAAGATTTGAGTGGCGCCGTTAGGCTGCCGAATTTTCGTAAGAGATCAAACCTCTCTCTTTCTTTTTAAGTACTCTCCTTTATGTCACTTATTTTAAGCTCCTCTTTGTTATGTAGGGGGATGTTATTTTATATTAATCTTTCTATAAACTTTATTTTAATATGATGAGATACCCTATTTGATCACATCAATCCATTTTTGTAAGTTTTATGTGGTGCTCTTAGGCTGCTGAGTTTTCGTAAGGGATTTTTCATCTCACTTTTATTACCGTGAGATTTATGCTACATTTGCCACAATTTCCTTTCATTGGTGTATTTACTTCCCATTATTCTACACTTTGTGTAATATACTTTCGTTTATGAGTATTTACATCAATGAATTATTGTCCTTCTTTCATGGGGTGTATGTTTTGAAAGATACCCAAGTCGGTAAGGGAACCTTTCACCCTCCTCTTTTTAAAAGACTTCTTTTGTTGGGTATTTTAATTTACATATTTTTATGTTGGGATATGTTCTCATATATCCTTATTGATGTAAATTTTATGTCCAAGTGATGAGATACACTTTTTATCTCTCAGCAACTCATTTTGATATGATGTCGTTAGGCTGTCAAGGGAACTTCTTAACCCAAATTCGATTTCTTTGGGTTCAACATGGAGTTATTGAATATGTCATCCGTTGAATATGTGTGAATGACCTTTGATTATTTTACACTTAATATCCACTCATATTTTGTGTATTCGTTTGTCACACACAATTATGTAGTTGATTTATCCTTAAACCAAGGATACTGTCTTTGTATGGGACTTCGTCTCAATCTCCTTTCATTGAGACATATTTTATTTTATACACAACCTTATTTTATACGGTGTATAAACCCCTTTGACTTTTATGTTTATCCAAAAGGAATCTTTCTTTATATGAAGCATTTTACTAAATTACAAAAGGGAAAGTTTTTTGTCATACGTATGCGGCGACAACGACTTCTCCGCCGCCGTGACTATTATTTGAATTTTGGCGTCCTCTACAAGCCATTCCTTTTTTTTAAAAGAAAAATAAAAACCATTTTTTACTTTTCTTTTATTTTGGTATTGAAAATGGTTTTCATAATGTTTTTATTATATCAATGTGGTGTATTGATATCTTATGATTGAAATGTTGAAATGTTATGTTTCCTTTATGCATGTTTTATATGATACGATTATGTTTTGGTTCTTGGTCATTATTATGAAGACAGGTGGTTTCGTGATAAACTAAGGGCGGTTGGGCCCGATATAGCTCTCCAATGCATTGGGTAACGCGAAGGAGTGAAACGTTAAGGTTTCTCCGAAGAGATTTAGGGAATATACTGTGGTGGGTATTCCAAACGTAACCAAGAGGGTTACTCCCTACGTAAGAATGTTATGAATGCCTCAAGTTACCTTTTATGTCTTATGATTTCTATGATTTATTCATGATTTGATGAGGTATGTTAAAGTTCCTATGTTTTATGGGTAAAGTATGATTTCATTCTTATGTGTATATGAACTCATGTTTCCTTTCCATATTTTTATAACCCTTACTGAGCTTTTTATGCCTATCCCAAGTTTTTGAAATGTTTTTCACAGGTCAAGGGAAAGGTACATGATGTGATGATAGTGTCAAGGATGTGTCAAGAAAGAATCCATGTTTTATTTTAAATATGTTTCTGTTGATGGGAAGAATGAATACTGTCTTTTATGTAACCACTTTGTTTAAATGTGGAATGTAATGCAAGTTTAATGATCTAATTCTCTAAAACTCTAGACCTGAAAAGATCCTCAATGTGTAATCTTGTAATAAATCAAGATTAAGTAAGGTTTAAGGATGGGGCCTTATAGTTCTTGTTCAACACCATCTGTGTGAATATATATTTAAGTACATTATTATGGTTATGTATATCAAAATTTTATCTCTAATGATAATGCATTCATATATTTAATGAAAACATTACCACTAAAAACTCCAAATCATGAGTTTGGTGATTTTTCTCATAAAAATTCAACTATCATGAGGCATATGATCTAACAATGTTATTTTTTTCATAATAATGCATCCCAATCCCTTATTTGACCCATCTCTATAGATTAAAAACCCTTATCCACTACAAGGTAGTATAAGCTGGGGTACACTGACCAACCTTCACTTAAATTCCTTGAATTTTTCCTCACATTCGTCTATCTAGAGGAACATGACACCATTCCGAGTTTACATGGAAAGAGGATTAGATCTTTGTGGGAAAATCTCCACAAACCATTGATAATATCTAGCTAAACTATGAAATCAACGGATCTCAGTCACTGTGGTTGGTCTAGGCTAGATTCAATAGCCTCCATCATTGGTGGTTCTATGGTTATACCCTCTATTGTGATTAAGCGACCCAAAAAGGAATCATTTGCAGCCAAAATTCACACTTTTTATATTTTTCATATAACATATCCTATGTTATGGTATTATTTAAAATTCTTAATTCATCTTAATTCTCATCCTTTTTATTTGAATATATAATAATATCATCTATAAAGACTACCACAGACTAGTGAAGGTAATATCTTAATACTCGATTCATTAAATCCCAGAAGATAGAAATGGAATTAGTTGGTCCAAAAACCATCACTATATATTCATAGTGATCATACCTTATATATAATTTCAACTTGGGTATATCCTCCTTCACAACCCTCAATTGATGACCTCTTGAATTTAGCTCAATCTAGGTAATGTATTGAGCTCTGTGTAGTTGATCAAAAAAGTCATCAATATGGGGAAGATGATACATTTTCTTGATTTTGATCTTGTTCAACTCTCAAAAATCACTGAATATCTCATTGATTCATCGTTTTTTTTTTCAAAAAAGAACATGTGCACCCCAAGGTGATACACATGGACAAATGAATCCCTTATCATAGTTTCCATGGAGTTGATACATTAATTCTACCATCTCAATCAGAGTCATTTTATAAGGAGTCTTTGAAATTATTATGGAACCAGGGACAAGTTCTATTCAGAACACAAATTCATTATTTAATGGAAGGCTAAGAATCTCTTTTATAAATACATGAACAAAATCATGAACAACAGGAATCTGATTGATGTTAATATTCTCCCAAACCATTTGATAATAAAACCCTATTTGAATTTTAATTTAGACCCATACACTTGATGTAATATCTATAGGAAGTTTAGACTTATCATCAAATTTATTGATGATCATAGGTGGGTTTGAAATATAAAATATAACTTACCTTCTTTGAAAATAGATGTTTTATTTATGTAGATAAACCCAATCCATTCCTAAGATGACATCAAATTCCCCAAGAGGAAGAATGATAAGATTTGTAGTAACAACATTCCAAATAATGTTTACTAGAGTGGAATAATAGAAATGAGATGAAATCGTCATGCCATTAAGAGTTTTCACTTCTAGTTCCACCTCTAATTGTTTTACAGGAATCTTAACACCCTTATAAAATTCATTATATCTGAAAGAGTGGGTAGATTCAGAATCAAATATGGCATTAGTAGTTCTAGAGTTGATGATAATCTTACCATTCATAATGTAATAATTTCACCACTCATTAGAAATAACAATTGCATAATATATCCCCTTATCCCATGGCTTAAGAGGTTATTGACATCAACCATCGTCACCAACCCTTGGGTTTTGGGAAATGGTTTGAAAAATGCACATTCTTCTTACAATGATAGAACTGAATAGTGGGAGGTTCATTATATGCAGATTTTTCTACATTACCATTTTGAGAAAACATCATCCCATCACCTCAGTAATCAATTTTTGAATGGAAATCCCTTTCACACATAAAAAATTTATTATATCCCTTAAGGAAACTTACTTTATAATCTTTCCCACACTTAGAACATAATAAAAAGTTCATCTTCTTTTCTCCATCGTTTCAAGAGTGTCTTTTAAACTCTATCTTCCTCCTTTTTTCAAATCCATGATATCGATACGTGACTCCCACCTGTATTTCAACATTGATTTCATAATGCACAATATCTTAGTAGATACTAAATTCTCTTCTGTCCAACTCACTTTTATGAATTGGATTTAATCAACCAAAGAACCTATTATCATTAATTTCTGGTTGGATTATAATTCCTTAAGCAAACCTCACAAGTCTCATGAAAATATCCTTAAAGATACAAAAAAAATCATCATCTATTTTCTTAAACATAATGAACACTTTCTCTATCTTGGAATATAGAATTCTAGGAAATTAGTTATTGAAAAATTGGTTCTTGAACTCATCCCAAACCATGGATTCAATCTCATCATGTCACCTCATATTCTTGATTACATTCCACCACTGATTTGCATCGCCATATAAGTAATAAACAGACATAATCAATTTCTCATACTCCAAACACTGAAGACATGAGAAAATATTTTCAGTGGTACTAATCCATATTCTAGCAATAAGTGGATCAGGAGACCCTCTAAAATAAGGTGGATGTTTCCTCATAAAAGACCCAATAAAATATTGTTCCCTCATTTTCCCATTTTTAATTCCACCATGATTCATATCTGGAGAATGATAAGTTAGCATAACAATGATGTTTTTCATTCCATCTCCCATAGCATTCAGTTGTTCTAGAGGACAGTCATTGAATTGTATATCTCAATCGCCATTACCATGGTTCCTTCAGGTTACTTCCATTGACTAAAACCAGAATCATAGAGTAATAAATAGTAATCATAATGAGGAACCACCACAGCTATAAATTTTACCAATGACCACAGTTTGGAACAGTGACCATAAGCCCTAAAAACATGGTAATTTCCTTTTTCCATGGTTTTCATTAACTTTGGCTGCTATAGCCTTGGTGATAGGGCCCCCCTATAGCAATGGTTATAACCATGGAAATTGGAGCCTACCTCATGCTTTTAATCGTTTATATAGATGGACTATTTCCACGGTTTAACTATAGTCATAATCCTATAACGACACGATTTTCACCGTGGCTATAGGCGCCTACTTTAATGGTTTTAACCATGGATTTATGGACCTAAGTCGATGTTTAAATCATGTAAATAGGCACCTACTACCATAGTAAAAACTGTGTCTATAGGCTCCTTTCTTATGAAAAAAACAACAATATAGACCAATCATACACTATAAACATACTCTATACACAACAACCTTCAACGAATAAACTATCCTGCAACAGATGAAAAATAGAAACCATACACAACAAACTGCAAAAAAAAACAACCATACACATCAACCATCAAAACAACAACCTGCACAATTACAACATACACATCAACTTTAAAAATAGCAACCTCCAAAATAGAAACATGGAAAATAGAAACCTAAAAAAATAAACCATATACATACACCTAAAACAAATTCATGAATCCATGGCAGCATCTCACTTCCACACAAATAAAACAACTAATAAAAATGAAATTTTATAAAGAATAAAAAACGATTGATACTGAAACTGTCAATAATGTCTCTCAAAAATTTCATCAGAAAAATATTCATCATTAGAATTGATATCAACAGCATCAACGTGTGTACCACCAATAGCAGCATCAACGTCACTATTAGTAACATCATCAACCTCTCCACCATTAGTAATATCTTCAGCCTATCCACCATCAGCAGTATATTCAGCCTCTCCACCAGAATCTATAGCTACAAAATCATCAACATCCTCATACATCGATCAAAAACTCTATAAACATCAATCCATTATTGCTTCAACCTCTATAAGAAGTGTAGATCATATAGTTGACATCAACTTGAACAATTTTTCATTTTCTTTTATCCGCATCTTTTGAAACCCTTTCCTGTCTTCGTTATTTTCTTTCTAAATGGATGAAGGTAATTGTTCTTTGGTAACTATTCTTGCAATATTTATATAAGATAAAAAACCTAATAACCAAAATCAAGACTTCCTGATTTTCTTTCCAGGTTGAAACAAACTCTGCCATTGTGCTCATTGCCACGAACCTGATGTAAATAATCGTTTGGTCTAATTTTTTCTGGTTCCATTACCATTCGTGCCTGAATAGCATCCTATAAATGGGCATTACCATTTTAGTAGTTAAAAAAATAAATAAGTGCAGTTATATTTCCACTGAAATTATCATAAGTGTTATGAGAAAATGTCTAAAAAGTCAAATCCAAATATCTCAACTCATGTAATGGAAGCTATATTTGTATATAATGTAATAATTTTACACATTAATAAATATAAAAATCCTTGAACATCAAAAACATAAAACAATAATATAAAAATGAAATTCTAATATATGATTGTATAGAAACTTATATTTTTGGTTTGTTCATAATCAAATATTGTATTCCAAAATAAATCCTTTGTCAAACTCAATTATGTCAAAATACTATGTTTTGTAAAAGGTTTTGTAACTATGTTTATATTATATTCATGTAATCAAATACCTACAGTATCCAAATGATTCACATCACACTGAATAGGCCAAGACAAGTTCATTCTTATTTCCCATGAGCACACTTACAATTTTGTTCCAATAATCTACCCTTGTGTCATAGTTTGTTCATCACACAATAATATTTTGTGATGCTATAGGAATTTTCCCTTCATGCAGCCAAGGTTATGGAATCTAAGATTCTTGGTAAAACTCATAAGCATGTGACTGATCCATTAATCATGAAATCCAATTAAGGGATTTTAGTATTAAACATTATTAAATATAATTTTTCATGGATCATTTCAAAATTTTCCTCCATGAAACCATGTTATCACACATGTGCATTCTCCTTCTCTATGAAAACAATATTATGTATGTGGTTGTTTCATCATGAACTCATGGCTATTTTATAGATCTCATATTCACACTAATGAATTTATAGCACTGAACATATTTTTTTAATCATACACATGAAATATCAACATGATGATATATATTTTAGAAAAAAAAAATATTTCTATTAAATGATTCATATTATTCACTTAGCTCATGTGATCTCATTTTATAGTTTATTTTCATGATTTTTATCCCATGTATTATGTTTCACCAAGTATCTTCATAAATAACATCAAATAAAATTTCTTATAATGGATCATTAATAATTTTTTTGATTTTTTAATTATTTTAATTGTAATACAAGTTTTCATTGCGGATGGGAGATAGACTTAGAAACCATTGCCTAGATTTTGTGTAAATCTATCACTCAAGAAGTACAGTCCTCTATCATATGAGGTGATTAAATTCTAGGTGAATTTTTCAATGAGTTCCTTGTTAAATTTTATAATATCCTTAATACCCAATCCAACCATGATAATCAGTTTGGTAAAATATTTCTAATCCTTGGAGACCAACTTTATCTCATTAATGTATCCAAACTAAAAAAATTATCTAATTATTTCATGTTGGGTTTTGATAATACAAGTGGAACATTTATAAATGGAGAAGGCATTAACAAACATTGATGCAATGACAAAATTTATGAGGCATACCCATCCAGATTGGGACATGTATTTACCTTTATTGATAGCCAATTGACTAGTGATATTATCTTGGATTCTCTCTAAGTGTACACTTCTGTCCATCTCCCAAAAAAGAGGGAAATCAAGGTAACAGAAGGGTAAGGTTCCTATTTTCACACCAATAGACTATAGTTATGTTTATATTTATTTAGATTTAACCTGGTGATGGTTAATAATTGGTATCCCCTTCATTTTATTGATGACATGTTTGGTAGGATCAAATTTTTTCTCTAATATTGATTTATGGTCTTGATATCATCAATTTATAGTGAGTCCTTTAATATTAATTATATTAATTTTTTGAGTTTTTATAACTTATATTAGTATCTTGGGATGTTTTTTGGGTTTACAGATATATTATTAATTGTTATGGACATGTTTTAGAGTTTAAATATTTTTTAAACCTCCATAGAGAAACACGATTATATTATCAGTATAAAAGAAATGACAAGGTTCCGTAAACATTATTCTAGATTAATGGGATTTTAGATGTCCTTTTTAGACCTTATCAATAATTAATCTTATTAAATTGTCATTAAAAATACTAAAGAAAGTGGACGATAATTGATTTTACTATATAATATCATAGGAACAAGTGATATAATTGAGTCAAGGATTCTCATTCCCAATGAGGAAATCACAACTCATATAATTTTCTGTGAATGAAATTGTATACTGAAAGCTAAAAATTTAAAAACATTTTTAAAATTTTTTCCTACGATTCGTGGTTCATAGTAGTTCCACCACTATGTTTTCTACTAAAACTGAATAATATTGATTGAGGAATATTTCCTTTGATATTTAATGTTCATTTATATATGAAAATTAATCATAAATCAATTAAAAATTAAATGTTTATTCAATGTTAAATAATATATTACCTTTGACTATTCATGATCTAGAAGTGTAGTTCACCCGTAAATATGGTTATATTTAATGATTACCTTATTTCTTATGTTTCTTTCAGATGAATCCTATTAGTAAATAAAAATCAACTATCCTTTCAACCAGTCAAAAGGTATAGAAATCATAATTTCTACATAACAATTCAATGAGTTCAAGACATAACTGAAATAACCAGGTCAAAAAAAATTAAACTGAACACAATGATATCTAATAAAATCCGCCACTACAGAAAATTAAGATTAATGAAAAAAATATTTAAAGCCATTAATATTGTAAATTAACATGAAAGTGGAAAATATCCAATATGAAATTAATTCTTTAAAATGTGAAATTGGGCATTCATCAAAGATCAGTTCATTTTCAAGATGAGTGCCTCTTCTTTTCCCAACCAACATGCAAGTCTTTCGTGTAGGCACACCACATCTCCACCATTTCCATTAACCTATCTCTCTTGGCCTGGAGACCATTCTAGAAGTTATTGCTAATATTAATATTCAAAAAAAATTTATCAACAATACTTTATTCAGAAGTTGAAAAGTAATTTTAAAAAATATATTACCCAAATATTTGCCCAAGCATTATCATTTATTTCTTGTCCATCTTTTCTCTATTTGATTTCTTGAACCAGAACAATATTGCTATATCTTCTGAGTGTCCTCGTGAAACTCTGCAATTCTTTTCCATTTTCTCTAATAATTTTCATTTCCTCATTATACTAAACCATAATTTGTGTGTGTATATTACTCACTACATTTATCTTTGTACGACCACATCTTATAGTAAATGATGATCCTGAAAAAATAAATCAATATTTCATAAAAATATATAACTAAAATTAAATAAAATTTTGTTAATTTCATTACTTTTTAAACATTGACCAGTAAAACTATTTTTTGTTGCTCGATCAAGAACACTATTATGGGGGAAGAAACTGAAGAAGTGTCCTCCAAATTAGACTGTAGATGTTGAGGTTTGGTATTATGGTATGGGTATATAGGGGGTATAACCAAAGGTGGTGTAACCTCCATGTAGATTGTGGATGATGATGTTGCGTAGGAGGTTTCGGGAATACATGGGCATAACCAATGGAGGTGTACTCTATAGAGATAATGGTGGATAAGGTTAAAAATGATGAGGGATAGAAAGATATGGACTACCCTACATGGTTGGAGGAGGAAATGGATAAAAAGGGAGACCACCCATGTTTGTATAAGTCAAATATGTGGGTAGACATGATGGTAGGAAACTGTCCCAGTGACTGTAGATCCATGGATTGTTGGGCGGTACATGTAGGGGGGATGCATTTAGGACAAGTCCTATACTATGGAGTTCCTAAACCATCTTCATTGAACAAAAGTTTCATACTTTATGATTCATGTTCATATTAAATATGATTTTTTTAAAATTCATACATAATCAGTAAATAAATAAGGGACTCACCAGAACAATCATATTTGTTAGGCCAACTTCTCTATGTCGTCAATCGTTTTCCTCCATTTATTTCTCCAAACATCCTTGTAAGACATAATAATATGTAAATTCCAAAAGTGATGTAAAAATTATAAAAATATTACAAATCATTAAATAACAATAAATATTTCATGAAAATTCATATTATTTTTCAAAACAATACATCTTCCATTCAAATTTTTTATTATGTTGTTTACTTGCTAAATAAAAACATTACCAAAAAAAGAAGCTGCTACTTTAAAAAATTAAAAAAACATGCACCCATTTAGAATACTATAATATAAATACATTTAAACATGTAATTCTAGGAATTCTCTGTTATAATTTTTGGTTCACAATCCATTCTCACAATTGATTCATCTGTATCATCGAATGATACATTAGAGGGAATATCAATCGGTTCATCCAAAACATAACCATCATCCAATATGTCATCAAAAATATTTCTGTGTATAACATCAACAATTACACCAAATTGTGGTTTAAAAGGTTCATTTACATAAAAATACTTTTCTATCTTTTGATGCCTGAATATAAGGCTCATATGTTCTCAGCTGATGTTTCATATAAATCACTCTAAAATTGATGCTCTCTATATAAAAGACTTATCATCTCATTGAATCAAACCACTTGTATTTTATCATAGTGACATGACCATGTACATAGTAATCTTTTTAAATTATTCTCTCAACAGCCCCATAAGACGACATATTTTCTAATTCAGGTTGTCTGTCTGATGCATTATCATAACAATCTGTTGTATCACTTATCATGACTCCATCTTGTTGTGTGGCCATCTTTGTTTCACAACTATTTATAATGAATTTAAAACCATTTAAAACATGTTTTACAATCAAGAACCACATTGTTCGGACTAAATGACAACACCATTATTTCAGTAGATACAACATCCATTAGTAAATATTGGACCTGAAATATATAGAAAACAAATATTGTACAACTTCCAATGATTTGGTATTGTCAAAAAACAATTTGTTACTTTTGAATTCAACCAAGTAGGAAATTATTTGTTGTGTAATTTCTCACGCCTCTTAATAGAAAAGAGATATTTTTTTTATAATTTTACTATATATTATACTAGTATAAAAATTTCAAGATATTAGGATCTTCGAAAAAAAATACACAACAAAAATATATATATAAATAATTTTTCTTACTTTATTTAATCGTCAACCACACCATAGTAAAATAATACCGTACGTTGAGCCATTTCCCACTCATCCCTATTCATAGTAGACAACCTATATGATACAACCCCCCCTCCATTTGGGGAAGTGACAGAAATGTGGGATCAAAGGGATTATACTACACATCTTCAGTTCTCATGGGAAGATTTGATCTTGTGCTGACATTAGTCAAATACATTGAACAAAAATCAATGTATTCTTAAGCTAAATAACCATTCACAATAGATCCTTCAAGGTGATTCTTATTTATCACATAAGATTTAAATGTAAATGAAAAATTTTCTATTGGATACATCAAGCGACTAGAAACGGGACCAAAAAAAGAACTTTTGTTGAAATATGCACGGTCAAATTTAACATACATGTAAAAATAATGGGGGAAATTTTTTCTCCAACTCGCAAAGAATGATTGGTGAATCTTTCTGTAGTTTTTTTACAACACTTGTGTTCAATATTTTATCCCAAATATCATTAAAAAAGTGACATTATCTAATCACAATGAACATGAAATTATGTGACAGTAAATGTAGAATGGAAAAGAAGAATCAATTCATGCAATAGGACATGGTAGTCATGGGTGTCGAGGGATTTTAGTTTCAAATCTCATAAATTCACTTGTATCGAAATATTACTCAAATACAATCTATAATTATTTAACATTCCAATAATTGAATAAATTGTTTTTTCTCTTCATTTTTCATCGAAAATCAAAAAAATGGACTTTCCACTGATTCTGAAAAATTAACTCATGATGAAGTCTTGTTTTTATACCTGAATCCATTAAATCATGACATGATCACAAATCAACATTGTTTTTTCCCTTTACATTTAAAATAATTTCATGTAACATTTCATAAAAAATATTCACAATAATCATTTCATCCAAGCAGCGATGCAGAAAATTTGATGACCAATATGGAAACTAATAGAATATAATTTTCTTTCTCCAATTATTGTTGTAATTCAAAAGAACATTTTTCCGCTTGTGGGAATTTCACTGACACTTTCCAAAAACAGAATTCAAACTGTAATGTTCTTTAAGGATATCACACCATGACATTTGTGAATTATTTTATCTTTCTCTATGGAATTATCAATCTATCTTAAATTTTACCTGTATTTTAATTGGTAGAAATCGTTAATTCCCTATGAAAATGAAAGTTTGTAAAAAATTTAATCTCGTAGAACATGTATTTTTCAAACTTATAGGGGTTGATAATCTCTCATTGGTACTCTAACCAGAAATAATTCCATATGTAGGGATATTATTTTTTGTCCATAATAATAAGGCATGACACATAAAGTAATCATTTCTAAATGCATCATATGTCTGCACCCTAACGGTCCAAGGCTTCTTCAACTCATCTATTAATGGTTGCAAATATATGTAAATATCATTTCTAGGACCATTGGGTTTAGAAATAAATATAATCATTATATTATTTTTAATTTTCATACACATCCATGATGGAAAATTATAAATATGAATGAGAACTGACTATGTACAATGTATTGTATGAATCTACTGAAATGGGTTGAAACCATCACACGACAATACCAATATAACATTCTATGGGTCGGCTACAAAATTCAGATGTAACCTATAAAATTTTTTCCTTGATAAACCATCATAATGAGACACTATTCATCAATATCCTATTTTTATTCTTCTTCATGTTATCTCATATTCTTAGCCATTTGTTCTAACAAAAAAAGATTCTGATGTTTGGAAATCAAGGGAAAGTGCCACATCACATTCTTTGGTACAAAGGATAGAGTTCCATCATTATCAGTCTTCTATCTCGAGGTACCACATTGTTTTCACTCTTTTAATTTTACATTATCCTTCTAAAATAGATAACAATCTTTAGGGAATTTGTGGATTTTAGTAATTGAAAATACATTTTTTTCAACCAACATTGAGGTTATATAATCATTTTCAAAAATACATACATCATTAGGTTGAAATTCCTTAAAAATAGTATGTAGATAGACAATAAAAGTATTAATAAATCTATACATTGTTTTCCCATGATACAGTAACATTAAAAACTCTATTTTGGTCGTTTTTTCACATGACTGGTATACTGGGGTATTCACGTCTTCTAAAAAATTTCAATCATTCTCAACAACAAAATTCTGATCATTAGATGAAAACATTGTTCCCATAATAATTTCCTCTTCCACTACCCCACATGAAGTGTTATCTTGAGAAGAACATATAAACCAATCCGAAATAAAATTATCCATTCTGATCCTTTTAGCCAAATCAAAGTCATTTTCCATTTGAAAATTTTATTCATTGTGATATCAAACATGATATCCATTTTAAAAACATTTTTTAGTGATGTGGTAACTTATTTCATCATTTGTTAACCATGGTCTTCCAATTCAATTGAAACATGGGAATCTAATCACTCCACCATCTAAACCATTGAGGAATGAAAATTACAAAAAATATTTCAACTCATTTTGAAACTCATCTGTGATTTGATCAAAATTATACATCCATATTATATCCATTCTAATTTGAATAATAAAACAATTAGTAATTTTTTTTATTGTACATAACAACATTGAAACTCATTCATGCTTAAGTAAAGTATTATATGGACTCATTTATAGGCTTCTATTCCTTACATGCTTCTCGAGGAACAAAAGTAAATGTTCTATCTTAATGCATCAATTATAACATTATAATTTACTAAATTATTTGAGATCTATAAATCATAATCATTTAAGAACTATACCCATATTCGCTAATTTATATTTATGTCATTTTAAGAAAATACATAATGAAATCTCTTACTATCAATTATTACACCATGACAAGTCATCCTAGGGTTGCATAAAAGTTCCTAGATTTCTAGATATTGGTAAATATTCCCAATGAATCAATCATAATCATCGGTGAATTAAATTATCAAAAAAAATAAGATACTAAAATACATGATATACTAGTGGTGGTAATATTTTATATCCTAATGATAATATAATAATATGTACAAAGGGTGTATTTTTTAGATACTTATATTGTGGTAAAGGATTCAAATGTAGGATTAGTGTGCAATGCATCATATTACAATGAAAAAATTATAGTGACCATGTAGTTTATATATTAAGTATTGTTTTTCTATGAATATTAGGTTGTAATACGTGTATAAGAGAGACGAAGGTATGCATGGAGGGGGAGGAGTTGGGTAGATGGAGGGGCTGGGCTGGGGGAGTGGGCTGGTGGGGGTAGGGGTTCGGAAGGGGAGGGGAAGGTGGGTGAGGTGGGCTACACAGGGAGATGGTTCCTTGTTAGGGTGGGGAGGGGGAGGGGGAGGGGGTGCTGGGGAGAGGGGAGAGGGGAAGGGACTGGTCAGGGGGAGGGGCTTGTGGGTTGGAGGGGGAGGGTTGGGAAGGGGTGCTGGTGGGGTGGAGGGGTGGGGTAGGGTAGGGGGAGGGGGAGGGGCGGTGAAGGGGGATGGGGTTGTGTTGGTATGGGAGGGGTTCGATCATGAAAGAGATAGGGAAATGGGAAGGGGTTGAATCTTGACCAAGGTAGAAAAGGGTAAGGTGGAAGGGTTCCATCGTGAGAGGTAGGGATCGATCGATAGAGAGGATAAAATTGTTGTTGGGGTGTTTAGAGATGAGTTGAGGTGAATTGAATATGTTCTATGTTTTATTAATGATATCTTTATGTTATATTTTGTAGATAAAAGTTGGCTAATTCCTGAAACTTTCAGGACTACTTATGGTAATCTCATAAAACATATAGATTTTTTGTAAGTCTTGTTGTGGTCTCATAATACCTATAGTGAATTTGTATGATTTATGGAGTTTTGATAAGAATATTTGGTGATTTCATAAGAATAGTGGAAATACAATTAGGATTATGGTGTTTTTATAAGACTTACAGTTATTTGATAATTATTGTGTAAAAGATTTCATAAGGGTTATTTACCCTTGGAATGAAGAAACATTATGAAAAATCTGGGAAGAGGAACTTTCATAAGATAAGATTATTCAAATATCATGAGGTTGTGATTAATCACTAATTTTAGCAAACTTTCATGGAAAAATTAATGAAGCTGATTTTCTTGTAAGGCACGAATTGAAAATATGCATCATAATTCGATTTTGAGAGAATTATCATGTGAAGATGGTTCAATTGATTAAGGGGTTTCCATACCCTGGGAAGATAACCATATGACAATGCATGATTAAGAGATTATTTAAAAATATGCTCATGTGATTCGAAATAATAAAAATGGGTGAAGAAAATATGATAACTAATTATTTGAAATTGCTACAGTATTTGAAAGAGTATTTTGAGAATCCTTTTCAATAATATAAAGATAAGACCATTATGTGATAAATAAGATGAGTAAGAAAATCAACATTTTTTAGTCAGTATAGAGGCTTGAGATTGCAAGCATATTTTGTTTATTTTATTTGTTTCACCATTGTGACTATTGATAAAACAAACACATTTGTTTATTCTATTTCTTTCCAGTGATTGGTTTTTTAATTATAACTTCATATATTCTCTTTAAATTGAATAATATGTCCCTTTGGTATGCTATGATTAAATTCATGGTTCATATTTGTGAGAATTTTGATTTTGATAGTCTTATTTGTGTTTTGTGTTCTATCATGGGCTATAATGAGGAATGAGCTGCAGTATAAGGTCATTTCTATACCTCTTACTGATATGGTTGTATTACACCTACATTTTTATGTTCATTTCTACTTTATTACAAATGACTAGATTTGTGGTTTTTATTAAAAATGGTTTGTGGTGTTTGACATGTGTTTGAATTACCATTTCTCTAATGGCATTAAAATTTTTTATCAGGGATCTATAATTTCAATCTATTTTAAAATATTTTCACCATTGGAAATGTGTTGGAATAATAGATTTAATTAATTTAAATGATTGAATCCCTATGCACTTGGTTTTATATTTAGGTTATGTTATCCATAATCGTTTACCATCAATTACCCAAGTAACGAAAATCACCATATTGGATACCAAATTAAAATGTAGATAGAACAGAGGTAAAATATAAATATAATCATTAAATATGTCAATTTATACAAATCCATAATTTAATCACACATAATAAGCCCTAAATCCAATAATAGAACAAAGAATACCCTAATAGATTCATTGCATAATGTAATTTAATCAAAACAGTGAGTAGGATATTAAAAAACACCCACATCAGTACTCTCTAACCCAAAAAGGATAATTTGAGGTATTTAAATGGATTTCACCATGAATTTAGTGAAATATCAAATTATAGTTTCCATTTATAGTAAAGGGAATGAAACAAATACATGATAATAATAGAATAGACGAGAAGGAGAGATCCTAAATGGAACTAGTGGAAAGACCACATATTGAAAATACTATTTAGGATTATTTAGAAATAATATACACTATAAAAAACAATCATTGAAACCTGTAATACTAGAAACATTACATTAATACAAAAAGTCCTAATAGAATATTTTTACTTTAAAAAACATCATTAAAAAAGATATGGAACAACATAAACTGAATTTATTTATTAGAAACATAAGAACATATCAACAAAACCCTTTCAATTATAAAAGTAATGAAATAATCATGGGTTTAGAAAACACAAGAATCGCATTGTTTGAAGATAAAATAAAATAACATGGAAACACCTATCAAGATCATGTGAAAATGGAATAAGTCAATCAAATACTAGTTTAATAGTACCAAATAAGTAATATGAATACCCTTAATAATAATAAACATAATTTTTTCTCAAAATATCAATCTAGTATTCAAATACCATTAACTAATTATCAATCAAAGACCTAAATCGGCCTCAATTAGGTCCAATAAATCCCACAACATGGAATAAATTTTAACTGAAAGGAGAACCCACAAAAATTGGACCATATGAGTACCTTAAGGTTTGGCCAAACTCTCACTGCATCATCTGTAACGCATTGGCAGGGTGGTATGGGGGAAGAATCGGAGCCGTGTTGGATACGGCGGAGCTGAATTGCAATTGGAGGACCTTAGGAGGAAGGAGAGGTCTCTTTTCACCTATGTTAGAGGAGTTGGAAAGGTCTCTTCAGTCCTGCATCAGCATTGTGGTGGTGAGGCCATTTGTGTGCAATTCCGGTCACGAACAAACCTGAGTCGAACTTGAACCAGTCACCCAAGTCTATCCATGACATTACATGAAGGGCGTTCCCAATCCCCACGGAATGCAAACTAGTGTCGAGCATCAAAAAAAGAAGTTGGGAAGGATTTAGCTTAGAAAATAAAAGACAGATAAATAGAAATAAACTGAAAAAACTGCTAAACAGTAATAATAGAAAATAATATAAAGGTAACCAACTAGACTTACATCCAAGTGATCCAATGGGTCACCACCAAACATAAAACCAAGATCGAGTGATCCAAAACTAAAACCTAAAACTGTAATGTGAATTAGGCGAGAGTACCAAGTTTCTCAGTAGGAATTCCAAGAATAAACAATAATGCCCTAAGCCACTACCTTTAATAAGAAATCAAAATCATCCTAGATTGAAAATAAGTCATAAAAATGTTTTTAACTCTTCTATTATTCATATAACAAGCTTTAATTTCCAAGGAATACATTCTCTTCCATTTTCAAAATATATTTTGAGCACGCATAACATTTCAAAATTAAAAGAGACAAATTTAGATTTAAAATATGGTTTTCACAAAACTGGGGTCAAGCATGAAACAACTGAATTGAAAATCATATCACAAGAACCATGGGAAGTCCCTAAGTATCTAGTGTTAGTTGGGGACCTAGGATCTTCGTGTCTCGGTGAAATGTGGCATAGAAACCACAAACCTCAGAAAACGTGGCTTAGAAGGCCATGACCCTCAGAGGAAGTGGATTAGAAAGCCACGACCCTCATAAAACATGGCTTAGAATACGACAAACATTAGTCATTCATATGTTTAGTTAGTGTTGCAATTGTCAACCCTGCAGTTAAACCGTGTCATGCCACCTCCAGACCACTAGCCCTCAAGTCCTAGTTTCCCCCACCTAGATACCCAGGTATCCGATTATGCTATGTTTCAAAGGATGGTGAGTTTTTATCAAGAAAACATATATGTACACAACACTTCCTTTATCCAAAACTCATTCAACCCCTCACCATTGTTCTCCATCCATAATCACATTCCCCCTCTCTAACACCATGAAAAGCATAAGCATCCACACCTGTCACATATCAAAAATCACATTTTAACACTTATATTACATTTCTCAAACTAGGGGGGATGCCTCAAGAGGGGTTTTCCAATTTTGTAAACCATTTTCAAAGTGCCAAATGGGCCTCATCACTCCACATGAATGATTTTACTTTAGAAAACATGTTCACCCAAAACCCATTTTTGGAGATCATTTTGAAACTTCTTTGGAAAAAAATGTGTCATTTCACTTTTACAAAAAAATCTGTTGAAAGACCATGCGTATTTGGAAATACCCACTTTATGTTCGAAACACTAAGGGAAACACTTTTCAAAAACCAAAACCCTTTATATATATATATATCATATGTATTTCATGTAGAAGAAGAACATTCACTTTTAACAAAACACTATGCAATTATGGAAATTATAATTAAGGATTAGGGCATAAGGAACCTACCTCAAACTTGTCATTATTCGTTGACGACCACTCGAACTGACACTTGGTGCATACATGCAAATGCATTTATTCATATATATATATATACACCCATAGTCACATTGAACATATTCCATGGGAAATGATGGAATATGTACAAGGAGGGAACATATATAAATATATATGCCTTACCCAATGCATGTACATGTAGGATACCTCGACACCCGCGACCCAAAACTATCGCAGCGTGGTCCAGTGCACTACACATATCATTTAATAAATTAATAGAACAATTTATGCAAAACATCAAAATTAGCACCACAAAATTTACACAAAATAAATGCACCCAAATTATATCAAATTGTGTCTTTAAACCAAATGTACATCAGAACCATTCCAGAACATGACTTGCACCTTTTTAGAAATTTAAATGAACCATTTAAAATTTATATAAAGAAATTTTAAGAGGAAACAAAAGGTTTTGTACACAAAACCCCACTCACAAATCCACTTTTGAGGCCAAAATCCCACTAAGTCAATTTAAAATCATAATTTTCATCACTTTAATAATTTTATATATCATTTAGAAACATAATAAAACAATTATATGAAACTCCATATGTATATACACAAAAAACACACTACAAATCCACACTTTTTAAACCAAGTGCACCCTGAATGTAACAGCCCAAGATTTTATAAAAAATATTCTTTTTAATTTTATTAATGTCTTTTGTTGTACGCTACACCAAAAGGAGATTGCACAACACACATCCTTGACTTGACTTGCATTACACGCAATCGCGACCTTCCTCGATAGCGTGTGTAGTACGCAATACCGAGTTTCACTAAACAACGATATGCTATAAAAATATTATTAAAACTAGCCGTTATGAATAGTAATAACCACTTTTTGAAATCCAGTAAATCATATTTTTCAAAATGAACTTTATTTTTGGATTCGGAGTATCGAATTTAGCCTAAGGTGAAATTTTGGTACTTTTCGGATAACTTTCATATTAATAGTGAAAATTACTAAATTATAATTAAAAACAACTTTTTTAATCAAAATAATTAATAGTGATAAATCATTAATTTGAGTGGTTTTAAAGTATATTTAGAATATATTTTTACAATTTAATACAATGTTGGTCATTGGATGTAGTTTCACATTTAAACTAGACATAAACAAGTGTCAATCTTTTGATAGATATTGTTTCTTAAAAACACGCTATTTGTTTTAACAGCGGGATTTAATTATAAAATTAATTAATGCAACTTTTATGTTATGAATTTGGTAAAATAGACTTCATTTTTGAATTCGGAATATGAAATATAGCTTGGGATGAAATTTTGGCATTGTTCTGAAAAACATCAATTTTTGATGAATAGTGAAACTACTAAGTGGTAGGTTAAAAACTGAATTTTGCATAAAACTTAATTTTACCGCTTCTGTGAATGGAATTTCGAAAATCCAAGAGACACGGTTAATATCAAGGACTAAAATGTGGTTCAATGAGATGAAAATAATTTTTTGGTGAATAGTAACTTTTTACTTTTTTTACCACGGTTAATAGTAAATAAGGTAACTAAGGGTAAATATGATATTAATATTACCCTAACACATGTCCTAATTCTATTGGACAAGTGTAATTCGACCAAAAACAAACTTAGGAATAAAATATGACCATTTAGGCCCACTTGGATTAGATTAGGACATTTATTATTAATTTATTTAAAGAAGGGTTAAAATAGTTAAAATCAAAGTTTAATAAGTAAATCATTTTTAATATGGGGTTATACATAAGATAAATTCGATTGTAAATATTCATTAGAAAGATAAAAAGATTTCCTACATGATGATATTTTATTTGTATTTTTTAGACATCAAATAATTTAATTTATTTATGACACAACAATGATGCAGTAATTATCTTATTAATGAAATATTGACATAATTGATGTTATAAACACCAAAATAAATGTAATTTGAGATTTTTTATGAATTCCACTAATTTTCTAGGTTACTATGATATATTAATGTTGATTTAATCAACTTGTTTCGAACATTTAATTCTGTTATGACTTTCACAAAAATCATATATCAAATAGTGTCAAAATTGACACAAAATAGTTTTTAAATCAAATATTATATTATTAATTGTTATTGTATTCCTAAAAATCTAAGGTTCGGCCAAATGACTTAGATAAGGATATATATATTAATAATAAACAATTTGGGGTTCGTTTGGCATGTTATAGTAAGTTTATTAACCATATAGTGAAAGAAAACAAAAAGACATGGTAAAAGTTAAATTAATTAACTTAGAGTTAAATCTAATTGATAAGGTTAAAATAATACCCCAAACTTGTCTAAATCCTATTGGTTGATAGGATTTCGACCCATCCCCACTTTAGCTTCGAAATAAGACCCTTTGGAACCATTATAAACCGATTTTGACTTTAATATAAATTAATATTTTGAGATATTCCTAAGGTGCCCCTCTCCTCCCTTATAAAAGGACACCTCCTCCCCCTCCTCCTCACACCAATTTGAGCACTCAAGCTCGGCCAACCCCTGCCATTTTCTCCTCCCCACTTCCCTAGAATAATCCTAGAGGTCCTGGTCTTCTCCAAAGACCAATCTTAGTTCCTTAAGTGGAGGATTCAAAGAGGCGTTCCAAAGAAGAGGTAATATTCATTACCGATCTTTTCAATTTCTTTCTTCTTCAACTTCTTCTTCTTTAGTTGTTTCATGATAAAGTAATAACATCAGTATTACTTACATACTGATATGTTATTATAAATATGAAACAACCCTAATTCACCTTCTATCCATCCTACGGAAAATGAAATCACCGCGCGTGCGTACGTACGGAATACCGTCTCCACGCCGTGGTGTAATCTATTTTCCACCATCACCTTACAAGGATGGGTATAATGGTGTAATCAGTAACTATATATGATTATTATTAAGTAATATTGATACTGAAATAATATATATATATACTCCAATACAATTCCACGATCATAGGAACGATATCATCACTCGTGCGTACGTACGGAATACTGTCTCCACGATGTGATGCGACTCGTTCTACATGATCTTCATTTCATAATGATTATATAAATGAATTGAATGAATGAATATGGTATATACTACACTAATACCATTCTGGAAATGAATTATCTATAACCTAAAGATAAGAATAAGAATTTATTCGACAAAACACGCATAAGAACAAAAAGTTATAAAGACCCGAGTAACAAGTAACAATGAAATATTACTAACAAGAAGCTAATAATATGACCATATATGATCTCATATCAATATGTATGATTCTGGAATAAGTCAATAACATTATTTAAACCATTATACAGGAGCTTCGGACACGAAAAAAGAAAATCGGACCTAAGGTAAGGGAAATATCACAATCTCATTTTTATCCGAGATTGTTTATTCGTAAGTATTTACTGGGGTGTATTTTATCATCCACATCCATGTTCCCTCAATATGTAATATTATTTCCATCCACCTACAATTTTTTAAATCCAATTTTACCCTTCTATGAGTTTTTAGTAAAGGATATGAAAGGAATCTTTTTTCGTTTTTCGTACGAGGTACTTTTTGACTTTTCCGACAAAAATACGAAGAATGTTTTTTTTAACTTATACGGCACGAACGGATTTATACTATTTTATAAAGCCTTATTTTCATGAAGCTTCCTCTAAAAGATTTTATGACTATTTTCAATAAAATCTCTTTCTTTTAAAATTGCATGATGTTTTGAGAAAAGAAATTGATTTTGAAGAAGAAAGGATATTTTCCTCAAGAATTCAATTCAAGTGTTTTATCAAAATTATTTTCCATATAAGATAATAAAGGGTTCTGTTTCTATCCATATTTTTACATTGATTTGACTATGTTGTGATGGAATTATGTTTATGAATTCCTTTATCTTATATGAATGGTTTTATGATGTCATGTTGTTTAAGAATCCCATTTTTATTACATGGGTTATGCAATGATGTATGATTTATGATTTTGTGGCACACATAAGAAAGGATTCATTAAGAGATGGGTGGGACCTATATCTCCCTCCAATGCATTGGGTAAAGATTTCATATCTCATGAGATAGACATGGCTGGAATGGTAGGTTATACCGGTTCAGTGAAACAGGACTGAAACGAGGATTACTCGATTCAGAAAGGGACTTTGTCCACTAAGATAGTCTTGGCAATGAGTCTTGACTAACAAGAAATGATTCTCTATGATTATGTGTGTATGCCACAATGAGTAATGTTTTAAGTTATGGTTTCATTTTCACTTCTATGATTTATTTCATGTTAAGATATTATGATCTCTTTTGCAGGTTTTGATTTTCATAAAGATATGATATGATTTTTATTTCCTTTATTTGCCCTTGCTGAGCATTTGAGCTCACCCTTTTATGTTTTCTTTTCCCCAGGATATAAAGAAAGGTTTTAGGTAAAAAAAAAAGAAGATCTTTATGGGAGATGTTGAAGATCTTTCACCAGGATTAGAAGATTATATTCCGAGTTTCCAAAGACACTAAACTATTACGATCCTTGTGTGTGTGTGTTTTTGTTATGTACTAAGTATTCCGCAAAAGTAATGTAATGTCCATGTACGATAAGCTTCGGGTCTCTACATTTGGTATCAGAGGAAAGGTTTAGTCAACCTTTGGAAACTAGGATGCGAAAACGTTAGTGAGATCCCTAGAGATATTTCTAAGGTATGTCTAGGGATGCCCCTAAGGATAAGTATACGTATAGGATATAGTCCTAGAACTACGGTAACGATATTAGAATTTAACCTAAGATGTTAGATATTGAGGGTGCTCCCCCTTTACTATGTTGTCTTCCCTAGCATGATTTCGCCTCTCACAAAATTATTTTTGTGTTTTAGTTAATGGAGGGAACCAGAAGGAATTTGGTTAACATTGAATCCAATGGACAAATTGGTGACTATGAGCAACAAAATTGTGTGATGCCTAGAGATAAAGATATTCTGATTATGCCGAATCAGTCATCGCGATATATGATTAACAAGGTGAAATTTAGTGGTATGACTAATTCATCAAAGAAGAGGAAGATAAACTATTATGCATGTTCGCATGTTGAGGAGCATAAAGAAAGGAAGATTGAGATTTCTAAAGAAGGGAAGAAGAACCTTGAGGAATACCTCAAATGGAGGGACCGATGTTATCTGTGTGGAGAAAAGGGTCATAGAGTGACAGATTGTTATGGAGTTCAATGTCTTATTTGTGGAGAACATGGGCATTACCCAACTCAATGCCCTGACCTGAAAAGATACTTCTAAATCAAGGAAGGAATTATTCCAGGACAGTCATTGAAGTGGATGGACTGAAGTGTTGGTATTCAAGAATAATGTTGTTGAGGTACTTTTATGGTGTATTGGAATATTTATGTATTGGTCTAATGTGGTATTCGAAGTGATTGAGGTATTTTTGGAAAGTATATGATATGCGCATAATGAAGGGATAATACGATAATGAGATGTTTGATTGTATGCATGAGCTCATGATTGATATAAGGACTAAGTGATATCATGGTTTGAGTATATAGAATTTTGAGGATTTTGGTATGTGGAAAGAGTTCACTTTTGACAGCACTCATGTTTTCACTGAGATTCAATGGGTATTCATTTTATGGTATTCACATGACTGGAATGTAACGAACAAGATATATGAGGGATAAATGATGGCATTCACGTGATCATTTTCTTTATACTATGATCTTGGACCGAAGTATTTTAGATAAGCCTAAAGATTGGAATGGATTATGTTGGACATAAGTTAGTATTGTTTAAGGATAGAAGTTTTTTTCGATATTATTTATGGGATGTTATAGTAATATAGTTTTAGAAAAAGGACAACCTGCAGGACGGGCGACAGCCCATCGCTTCGGACAAGGCTGTGGGAATCAAACCCACAACCGAAGTGCGACTGGCCTTTATCGCCTACCACTGGCCTACAGGAAGTCCCTGTTTAGTAGAAACTAGTTTTATTATATTAAGAAGTATGATATATGAAGTATAAGTCCATTTTAGGAACTATATATGATTAATCTCACTATAGAATGACTTATGTATATTTAATAACTTTTGCTTACCTTTTGTTTGAGACAGATGGAATGACCCGTCATTCTATCACATGATCTGCTAACACTTCACGAATAACAAATTCAACTTCATTTATTTAAGAGATGAAGTGGAAATTGTTCAAGGCACGAACAACAGTGATATTGTATCAAAATAAAGTAAGTTTTTATTCTAATTCAAATTTTCAACTTTAGGGAAATGATCTTGAAAACCAAAAATGTTGTCCTAGTGATCTTATACCTGATGAATCAGATGGTACCTTAGATCGTCACAAATTTATGGATTTGTGATTACTGGATTTTCCATAGCCATGTTCTCTACCACTCTCCATCAGAACATGATGGTTAGATTTCTCTTCCATATCCATATTTTCACCTATGTGGAAACCCAGTGATTAGTTTATATGGGTAATCGTTACATTTCATACTTTAGTTTTTAAAGCCAAGTTTTGGTATTCCTTTTTACGATGTGGGTTTCTATTAAAGAAACTTTCGAATAGTAAACCATTTATAACCCCGACGAATTTCGAGGGCGAAATTCATTTTAAGGGGGGTAGAATGTAACAGCCCAAGATTTTATAAAAAATATTCTTTTTAATTTTATTAATGTCTTTTGTTGTACGCTACACCAAAAGGAGATTGCACAACACACATCCTTGACTTGACTTGCATTACACGCAATCGCGACCTTCCTCGATAGCGTGTGTAGTACGCAATACCGAGTTTCACTAAACAACGATATGCTATAAAAATATTATTAAAACTAGCCGTTATGAATAGTAATAACCACTTTTTGAAATCCAGTAAATCTTATTTTTCAAAATGAACTTTATTTTTGGATTCGGAGTATCGAATTTAGCCTAAGGTGAAATTTTGGTACTTTTCGGATAACATTCATATTAATAGTGAAAATTACTAAATTATAATTAAAAACAACTTTTTTAATCAAAATAATTAATAGTGATAAATCATTAATTTGAGTGGTTTTAAAGTATATTTAGAATATATTTTTACAATTTAATACAATGTTGGTCATTGGATGTAGTTTCACATTTAAACTAGACATAAACAAGTGTCAATCTTTTGATAGATATTGTTTCTTAAAAACACGCTATTTGTTTTAACAGCGGGATTTAATTATAAAATTAATTAATGCAACTTTTATGTTATGAATTTGGTAAAATAGACTTCATTTTTGAATTCGGAATATGAAATATAGCTTGGGATGAAATTTTGGCATTGTTCTGAAAAACATCAATTTTTGATGAATAGTGAAACTACTAAGTGGTAGGTTAAAAACTGAATTTTGCATAAAACTTAATTTTACCGCTTCTGTGAATGGAATTTCGAAAATCCGAGAGACACGGTTAATATCAAGGACTAAAATGTGGTTCAATGAGATGAAAATAATTTTTTGGTGAATAGTAACTTTTTACTTTTTTTACCACGGTTAATAGTAAATAAGGTAACTAAGGGTAAATATGATATTAATATTACCCTAACACATGTCCTAATTCTATTGGACAAGTGTAATTCGACCAAAAACAAACTTAGGAATAAAATATGAACATTTAGGCCCACTTGGATTAGATTAGGACATTTATTATTAATTTATTTAAAGAAGGGTTAAAATAGTTAAAATCAAAGTTTAATAAGTAAATCATTTTTAATATGGGGTTATACATAAGATAAATTCGATTGTAAATATTAATTAGAAAGATAAAAAGATTTCCTACATGATGCTATTTTATTTGTATTTTTTAGACATCAAATAATTTAATTTATTTATGACACAACGATGATGCAGTAATTATCTTATTAATGAAATATTGACATAATTGATGTTATAAACACCAAAATAAATGTAATTTGAGATTTTTTATGAATTCCACTAATTTTCTAGGTTACTATGATATATTAATGTTGATTTAATCAACTTGTTTCGAACATTTAATTCTGTTATGACTTTCACAAAAATCATATATCAAATAGTGTCAAAATTGACACAAAATAGTTTTTAAATCAAATATTATATTATTAATTGTTATTGTATTCCTAAAAATCTAAGGTTCGGCCAAATGACTTAGATAAGGATATATATATTAATAATAAACAATTTGGGGTTCGTTTGGCATGTTATAGTAAGTTTATTAACCATATAGTGAAAGAAAACAAAAAGACATGGTAAAAGTTAAATTAATTAACTTAGAGTTAAATCTAATTGATAAGGTTAAAATAATACCCCAAACTTGTCTAAATCCTCTTGGTTGATAGGATTTCGACCCATCCCCACTTTAGCTTCGAAATAAGACCCTTTGGAACCATTATAAACCGATTTTGACTTTAATATAAATTAATATTTTGAGATATTCCTAAGGTGCCCCTCTCCTCCCTTATAAAAGGACACCTCCTCCCCCTCCTCCTCACACCAATTTGAGCACTCAAGCTCGGCCAACCCCTGCCATTTTCTCCTCCCCACTTCCCTAGAATAATCCTAGAGGTCCTGGTCTTCTCCAAAGACCAATCTTAGTTCCTTAAGTGGAGGATTCAAAGAGGCGTTCCAAAGAAGAGGTAATATTCATTACCGATCTTTTCAATTTCTTTCTTCTTCAACTTCTTCTTCTATAGTTGTTTCATGATAAAGTAATAACATCAGTATTACTTACATACTGATATGTTATTATAAATATGAAACAACCCTAATTCACCTTCTATCCATCCTACGGAAAAATGAAATCACCGCGCGTGCGTACGTACGGAATACCGTCTCCACGCCGTGGTGTAATCTATTTTCCACCATCACCTTACAAGGATGGGTATAATGGTGTAATCAGTAACTATATATGATTATTATTAAGTAATATTGATACTGAAATAATATATATATATACTCCAATACAATTCCACGATCATAGGAACGATATCATCACTCGTGCGTACGTACGGAATACCGTCTCCACGATGTGATGCGACTCGTTCTACATGATCTTCATTTCATAATGATTATATAAATGAATTGAATGAATTAATATGGTATATACTACACTAATACCATTCTGGAAATGAATTATCTATAACCTAAAGATAAGAATAAGAATTTATTCGACAAAACACGCATAAGAACAAAAAGTTATAAAGACCCGAGTAACAAGTAACAATGAAATATTACTAACAAGAAGCTAATAATATGACCATATATGATCTCATATCAATATGTATGATTCTGGAATAAGTCAATAACATTATTTAAACCATTATACAGGTGCTTCGGACACGAACAAAGAAAATCGGACCTAAGGTAAGGGAAATATCACAATCTCATTTTTATCTGAGATTGTTTATTCGTAAGTATTTACTGGGGTGTATTTTATCATCCACATCCATGTTCCCTCAATATGTAATATTATTTCCATCCACCTACAATTTTTTAAATCCAATTTTACCCTTCTATGAGTTTTTAGTAAAGGATATGAAAGGAATCTTTTTTCGTTTTTCGTACGAGGTACTTTTTGACTTTTCCGACAAAAATACGAAGAATGTTTTTTTTAACTTATACGGCACGAACGGATTTATACTATTTTATAAAGCCTTATTTTCATGAAGCTTCCTCTAAAAGATTTTATGACTATTTTCAATAAAATCTCTTTCTTTTAAAATTGCATGATGTTTTGAGAAAAGAAATTGATTTTGAAGAAGAAAGGATATTTTCCTCAAGAATTCAATTCAAGTGTTTTATCAAAATTATTTTCCATATAAGATAATAAAGGGTTCTGTTTCTATCCATATTTTTACATTGATTTGACTATGTTGTGATGGAATTATGTTTATGAATTCCTTTATCTTATATGAATGGTTTTATGATGTCATGTTGTTTAAGAATCCCATTTTTATTACATGGGTTATGCAATGATGTATGATTTATGATTTTGTGGCACACATAAGAAAGGATTCATTAAGAGATGGGTGGGACCTATATCTCCCTCCAATGCATTGGGTAAAGATTTCATATCTCATGAGATAGACATGGCTGGAATGGTAGGTTATACCGGTTCAGTGAAACAGGACTGAAACGAGGATTACTCGATTCAGAAAGGGACTTTGTCCACTAAGATAATCTTGGCAATGAGTCTTGACTAACAAGAAATGATTCTCTATGATTATGTGTGTATGCCACAATGAGTAATGTTTTAAGTTATGGTTTCATTTTCACTTCTATGATTTATTTCATGTTAAGATATTATGATCTCTTTTGCAGGTTTTGATTTTCATAAAGATATGATATGATTTTTATTTCCTTTATTTGCCCTTGCTGAGCATTTGAGCTCACCCTTTTATGTTTTCTTTTCCCCAGGATATAAAGAAAGGTTTTAGGTAAAAAAAAATAAGATCTTTATGGGAGATGTTGAAGATCTTTCACCAGGATTAGAAGATTATATTCCGAGTTTCCAAAGACACTAAACTATTACGATTCTTGTGTGTGTGTGTTTTTGTTATGTACTAAGTATTCCGCAAAAGTAATGTAATGTCCATGTATGATAAGCTTCGGGTCTCTACACTGAAACCTTCCTAGATTATCATTCACATCATACTCACAAATAAATAAATCATTTAAATAAATAATAAAACATTTTTAAAATCCATAACAAGGAATTATCCTAAAAACATACTCCATTTCCTCTCTTTAAAATTAGACGTGCCTCAAAACATTTTCCAAATATGGATTGAACCTTTTTAAAAATAAAAACACCATTAAAAAACTTATAAAATACCTTAAATATCACCTCCAAATGTTTCTAAACCCAAATAACATCTGAAACCTCAAAAAAAGATGAAATTCATATCAAAACCTTATTAAAATACAATTTCAATCCTATACATAATTTAATAAATTACATGCCTGATTTACAAAATCATAATTAGTGAAGCGACTAAGTTTTCCACATAAAACAAACTCTGTTTCACATAAAATAGCCACCTTAAAACTAAATCCATCTCAAATAGTGACTGGAAAACCAAGACAGACCAAAATCACAAAGCAAAGACCAATTCAATAAAAGATAATTACTACGAACATTAAAACACATAATCACCCTAATTCAGCAAGTAAAAAACCAAGAAACAAACATAAAACTTACCCCAAGATGAAACCAACAGATCAAAACCACTTGTACCACTGCTCTTTCAGTGGTGGTTTCCAGAACATGGACTAATGGGTCACGAGAGATCAATCGTACTCCTTATTGAAGGAAGAGACCAAAAAATGCATCAAAAATTGGCCACTATGGAACAATAGGTTTTGGCCAAATCTAAGAGGGGTGATAGGGAGAATAATATCAAACCAAAAAGTATTGAGAAGAGATGGGGAAGAACACCATGATGGGCCAACCACAAAACCGAAGGCGATTTGGTTGTTTCACTAGAGAAAATGAGGATAAAGGGGGAATGTCGCATGGCTGCCGGGTCTCGGCCCAAGGGGGGGGGGTTGTCATGCGGGTTTGAGGGGGGGAGCTAATAGAGGAGGTCGTGGAGAGTGTAGATCGGATAGGGGCCGCCATGGAGAAGAGATCTTGGCTGGAAGGAAAGCAGGAGGGGGGTCGATGCACAAAAGGTCCGAGAAGGGGGGGTGAGCCACATGAATAGGAGGGGATGGGGGTCGGCTGTGTGGTGAATATGAGGTTAGATTAGGGTTTTTGTTTTCTATTTCAATTGATTTAAAAAAATAAAAATTATAATAATAATAATAATAATAAAAGATAATAATTATACTGATAATTATAAGAATAATAAACCAAAATGTTATCATATAAAATAAAATACAGCACGTAAGTTCGGTGCGTGACAATTCTCCCCACAATAACACTTTGTTCCCCGAGAATGTCCCAAAAGAAACAGGTGTTCAATGATCAAAATAATGATACAACGATTCTCAAAACACACCCTCATCCACTTGAGGGTCAAACACTCACTTACCACCCAAGACCTAAAACCTAGAGTCTCGGACTACCATGCAAAAAACCCAACGATACAGGACTCACATTTCTAAACACAACTATAACCTATGACACACTGACCCCTAACATAGAAATCACTAGAGTATGCTCAATATCTCCAATGAAAATTCACCATATGACCCATCGTCTAGGATAAACATCTTCATTGATCAGGTTCAAGTGGAGCAGAGGCCAAGAGTTTCCCCAACAAGAACACCTTGAAGATTATGTTCTCCATGAAGTTTTCATATGTTGGTCTCCCCACCATATTAGGAATCTAGCTGAAAAATGACTTCCCCAGATTGGAAAAAAGTTGAAAACCAATCAAGACTGCCGATGCTGGTGTAACCCCTCAACATTCTGAGTTGCACCCGACCTGCTTGATGGAAGACATTTGGGAGACCCATAGTGGGTCACCCCAACATATTAGACACTGAGTAGCACAAAAGCACTCGCATGGGAGAACTCAATTTAGTTTCAATAGTACAGATTGAAATCTTCATTATGAACCCACTGACACGGGGTGAATACCTACACAGTATAGGGGGTCCAAACAGTAGGAACCTGAAATGAACACTAACTTGAAACAAAACACTTCCCCAGGAGAGAAGCATCCCCAATCGGCAACACCCAAAGCCGAAAACTGCTTATGGCGAAGACTGGCCATTATATAGTTTATACACCATGACACACAACCATGAAAACTTTGTGAAAGAGGCCACCAAGACCTCCAAAACAAGCACCCCCTCCAAAATAGACAACCACCTGAAGCGGAAATTTAACGGGTCTCTTCCAAGACAATACACGATAGGTGGGACGCACATCCCTTACACCAAGAAACTGCCTAACTACGTTAAAATATTCTCTCTGAGACCTATGGAAAGATATCTGATGTATTGAAGCATCTGATGCACTGCAGTCAAGAATTAACAACCTCTAACTGAGACTTCATCTTCTAGAAAGACAGCTTACAGACTTCACTAGGTTACCCAAACAGCCACGTTGTTGACAAGCCTCAAGAAGATTGCGACGAACAGCTTTGAGTGCCCAAATTGACCACATTGGAATCAAACGATTGTCTGGTCATAGTAATGAGAGACATGAACTGATGAAAGTCCCATGCCCAGAACATCTTCCTCCAGTTCACTCTCTACACCGGATGGGGAATCCTTCACGACCACCTTGAAAAACAAGATTGTAATTTGTCCCAATCTACAACCCCAACTTGTAAGTAGAGGTAGTAATCACCCTTCTCTAGCCTAAACATGACTCTTCAAACAAAACTAGGACAACATTCCCTTCACGACATCGGGAGTTTCTAAAGACCTGTAGAAGAACTTGACTTCCTCATGTTTCACCAAAACCTCCTCCATCATGCCTCGACCACCACATATAAAACAAGCAACGAGGAAAATAAAATAACCCCACCACTTCACTGGGAGTCTATTTAAAACTAACAACTGAGAATTACCCCTTGGGGACCTTTCGACATTTTTGGGGGGCATACTTTAAACAGGAAGAACCAAACCAACATGAAGCACATCAAAAAACAAGCCTCCACACATAACCATAAAATATTAACTCAAACGCAAAACATCATTTCAACCTTCAAACACTATCTTGAAAACAAGCTTCAACCCATAGGCTAATACATCACAAAACCAAACCATAAAGAAATAAAATATCAAATCAAATAATACCAAAGAAACCTCACCAACCAATTCTAAACCCCACTTCTACTAATATCCATTTTTAAAACCATCCCAATTCTAACCATCTGAATGATAAAACCCCCTTTTTAAAACCCACATTCATTTTTTAAATTTTCTTAAACAAAATTCTCCCCAGCACATCACTAATCAATACATGCCTTTGGGAAACCAAACCAACCTTGAAAACCGATCACCCACCATTGCTATTCCTTGAAACCTCACGTGTGTACATTCTTGTGCCTACTCGAGCACAAATCCATGCATACCAACCACCATCAACATCCAATTACATTAATCCATACACGTGGGCATCCATAGAAATCCCTAATGTCAAACAGATCATTTCCAAATTACATTTTCCAAGAGACATTAGTTTCAGACTTCAAAAAAATTTCAAAATCCCCAAAAATATTTTCCAAATCCACTTTCGATTTAATCTTTACAAAATCTTTAAAAGATCACAAAACAGTTACCCTAAAAACATCCATTATCAAAACAACTCATTGCATTTTTAAACAAACCATGATTTTCATTTTGGAAATCCAACTTCAAAGGACCAATCATCAATTTTGAACCCTGAGAGAAACACCTCAAAACCAACTAAAACTCACACCAAGAACATTTCTGAATAACCAATTCACTCAATAAATCATGAATCCAAATTCTTAAATAAACAACATTAACACACAGTTTGGTCACACAGTTTGGATGACCATGCACCAACTAGGTGAGCATATAGGGAGTCATCACAGAAGATTTCATTGTCTATTCATATCTTTATATGCTGTGTAAAACATCCATGTACCCATCCAGAATGACCACAAAATCTCAAAACTAACCAGAAAAACGCAAAAAAGACTAAGGTTCTTGGAAACAATCAGGAGCCAGACTTTTACTTTGAGGCAAGACCATCACGGACCACCCTGGAAATTCAAGGGTCATTCAAAATAGGCAGTGATTAGGAACCTACTAGAAATTAACCACTTGGATTCCTAAAATCATAACTCAAAAGTATCACCCATGCCCAAAGGACATGAGATAAACCTCCTCAGATACCATTTTGTCCCGAACCAACCTGGCTCTTCATTGAACTGGTCACCCGAGTCAGTCTGCGGCATGGCATGAAGATTGTTCCTGATCCCCATGGGTAGGAAACTAGTGTCGTGCAACAAAACAAACAGTTGCGAATGATTTATTAGAGAAAATAAAAGACATATAAATAGAAATAAATTGAACAAACGGGTACACACTAATAGCGGAAAGTAAAATAATGGTAACCAACTAGACATACCTCTAAGTGACCCCATGGGTCACCAGCAAACATAAAACCAAGCTCGAGCGATCCAAAACTAGACCCTGAAACTATAAATTAAAGTAGGCATGAGCAACGAGATTCTTAGTAGAAATTCCAAGAATAAACAACAACTCCATAAGTCCCTGCCTTTAAAAAGAAATCCAAGTCATGCTAGTTTTATAATAAGGCATAATAAAATAATATTTTTTGCTCATTTCAAATTCAAATAAAAAGCATGAATATCCATGGAAAACATTTATCATACATTTTCAAAATAGGTTTTGAGCATGCATTAACATTTCAAAATTAAAGGATTCCAATTAAGATTTTAAATATGGTCTTCACAAAAGAGGGAACAAGCATGAAACAACTGAATTGAAAATCGTATCCCAAGAACCATTGGAAGTCCCTAAGTAGCTAGTGTTATTACGGGACCTTGGATCGTAGTGTCTTGGTGAAGCATGGTGTAGAAACCATGACCCTCCTAAAACATGGCTTAGAAGGCCACGGCCCTCAGAATACATGGCTTAGAAGGCCACGACCATCAAACAATGTGCCTTAAAGGACCACGAACCACAGTCATTCATATGTTTAGTTATTTTTGCAATCATAAAACCTGTAGTGAAAATGGGTCATGTCACCTCCGGACCACTAGCCCACAAGTCCTAGTTTCCCCCACCTAGATACCTATGTTTCCAATTGAGCTATGCTTCAAGTGGTGGTGAGTTTTTATCAAGAAAACATATATGTACACAACACTTTCTTTATCTAAAACTCATTCAACCTCTCACTATTATTCTACCTCCTTAAGCGTATTCCCCCTCTTTCATGCCACACAAAGTATAAGAATAAATACTTTTCACATATCATGAATCACATTTTAACACTTGCATTACATTTCTCAAACTTTGGGGGATTCTTGAAGAGGTGTTTTCCAATTTTTTAAACCATTTTAAAAGTGACAAACAGGCCTCATTACTCCACAAGAATGATTTTACTTTAGAAAACATGTTCACCCAAAACCCATTTTTGGAGATCATTTTGGATCTTCTTTGGAAACCAACGTTTCATTTCACTTTTACAACAAAATCAGCCGAAAGAACATGCGTCTTTGTAAATACCCGCTTTATGATCGAAACACTAAGGGAACCACTTTTCATGAACAAAAACCATTTATATATATATAGAATATTTATTTCATGTAGAAGAATAAGATTCACTTTTAACAAAACACTAAGAAATTATGGAAATTCTAATTAAAGATCAGGTAATATGAGACCTACCTCAAACATGTCGTTATTCATCGATGAACACTCAAACTGACACTTGACGCATACACACACATGCATTTATACTTATATATATACACCCCTAGCTTCATTGAACATATTTCCTGCACCATGGGGGGATATTTAAAAAGAGGGAATATATATATATGCCTTACAATATGCATGAACATGTAGGATACCTCGACACATGCGGCCCAAAACTATCATAGCGAGGTCCAGCGCACAACACATATCACTTAATAAATTAATATAACAATTTATGTAACACTTAAAAATTAGCACCACAAAATTTACAAAAATGAAACGCACCAAAAGAATATCAAAATATTACTTTAAAAACAATTGTACATCATAATCATGTGAAAACAGGATTTTCACCATTTAATAAATTTAAATGATCCATTTAAGAGTTTTATAATGCAATTTTAAGAGGCAATTCATGGATTTGTACGCAAAATGCCACTCCCAATTCCACTTTTGAGGCCAAAATCACACTATGACTATTTCAAATCATAATTTTCATCACTTCAACAATTTAATATATCATTTAAAAACATAATAAAACAATTATATGAAACTCCATAAGGCTATACACCAAAAACACACTAAATGTCCACAATTTTTAAACCATGCACACACTGAAACCTTCCCAAATTATCATTCACATCACACTCACAAATAAATGATTTATTTAAAAAAATAAAAAAAATCTAAAATGTACAACGAGGATTTAACCTAAAAACATACTCCATTCCCTCTCTTTAAAATCAAACATGCCTCAAAACATTTTCTAAATATGGTTTTCACCTTTCTCACAAACAAAAACTCAATTAAAACTACTTATAAAACATATTTAATAAAACCCAAAAATTCTTATAAACCCAAATATCACCCGAACCCTCAAAAAAAGATCAACTTCATATCAATAATTTATAAAAATACAATTTTAATCCAACACATAATTTAATAAACTACATGCATGATATAAAAAATCATAAGTAGTGACCCGACTAATTTTTCCACATAAAACAAACATTGTTTCACATAAAATCGCCACTTTAAAACTGAATACACCTCAAATAGTGACTAAAAAACTGAGACGGACCAAAATCACAAAGAAATGACCAATGGACTAAAAGACGATTACTACAGACATTAAAACACATAAAGACCCTAATTCTGTAGGTGCAAAACCATGAAACAAACATAAAACATACCCCGAGATGAAACCAAAGGATCGAAAAAAATTGTACCACTCTGCTTTTAGTTGTGGTTTCTAGATCATGGACCAATGGGTCCTGAGAGATCAATCGCACCCCCTATCAAAGAAAGAGACACAAAAACGCATCAAAAATTAGCCACTACATAACCCTAGGGTTTGACCAAAACTAGGAGGGGTGACATGGAGAACAAAATCAAACCAAAAAGGATGGTGAAAAGAAGGGGAAGTTCACCTTGATGGGCCGACCAAAAAACTAGATGTGCTTTGGTTGTTTTGCCAGAGAAAATGAGGGAAATGGGGATGGTCACGTGACTGCAAGGTCTCGGGCTGGGGGGGGGGGGTCATTCAGGATTGTGGGGGGAGACGAGAGAGGAGGTCGCGGAGAGGGGAGATCAGAGAGGGGGTCATCATGGAGAAGGGAGCTTGGTCAGAAAGCGAGAAGGAAGGGGGGTCAGTGCATTGCAGGTCCAAGAAGGGGGGGGAGTGAGCCGCGCGAATAGGAGGGGATGGGGGGGGTCGGCTGCATGATGAAGGTGAGGTTAGATTAAGGGTTATTATAATTCAATTGATTTAATCAAATAAATTTAATAATAATAATAATAAGATAATAATTATACTGGTAATAATAATAATAATAACCCAAAAAGTTATAAAATAAAATAAAATACTACGTGTCTGGACAGGGTGGGATAATTCACCCCACTATGACACTTTCTGCCCCCAAAAAGTCCCAAAAGACTCAGCTATTCAGATCTCAAAACAAGGATACGAAGATTATCAAAATGAAACCCCTTACACTTGAGGATCAAACACTCACTTACCACCCAAGACCTGAAACCTCGAGACCCAGACTACTAGGAAAAAGAACCAATGATACAGGACTCACATTTAAAAACACAGCCACCACTTGTAACACCCTGAACCCTAACTTAGAAATCACTAGAGTTTTTTCAAGATCTCTGATGATCATTGTCCATACTACCCATCATCTGGGTTAAACATCTATATTGATCAGGTTCGGGCAGAGCAGAGTAAAAAAGATTCCCTGACAAGAACACCATGAATATTATGATCTCTGCAAATTTTTCCTTTGTTGGTCTCCCCAACATATTTTGACGCTAGCCAAAAACAAACTTCCCCAGATCGAAACAAAGTAGAAAAACAATCAAGACTGATGATGTTGGTGTAACCCCTCAACATTCTGAGTCACACTCGACCAGCTTGAGGGAAGACATTGGTGAGACTCGTAGTGGGTCTCTCCACCATATTAGAAACTGAGTAGTACAAAAGCACCCTTAGGGGAGATCTCAATTTATTTTCAATAGTATAGGTTTAATTCCTCATTATGAGCCCGCCGACATGGGGTGACTACCTAAATAGTAGAGGGTTTCCAAACAGGAGGAACCTGAAATGAACACCGACTCCGAACACACCACTTCCCCAGGACACAAGCATCCTCGATCGGCAATACCCAAAGCCCAAAACTACTTAAGGGGAAGACTAGACATTATATAGGTTATACCCCATGAGACACAACCATGAAAACCTTTTGAAAGGGGAAACCAAGACCTCCAAAAAAAGACCACCCTCCCAAACAGACAACCACCTGAAGAAAAATCTTAATCGGCCTCTTCCCAGACAATACAGACAGGTTAGACGCACATCCCTCACACCTAGAAACCATCTAACAGCACGAAAACCCTCACTAAAAGACTTATAGATGGATCTCTGATGTATTGAATCATTTGATCCACCACATTTAGGAATTAAAAACCTTGAACTGAGCCTTCATCTTTTGGAAAGACCACTTACAGACTTCACTAGGTGACCCGAATAGCCATGATGTTGACAAGCCTTCAGAAGATTGCGACGAATAGCTTTGAGTGCCCAAATTGACCACATTGGAATAAAACGATTGTGTGGTCTTAGGAATGAGAGACAAGAACTGATGAATGAACAATGCCTAGAACAATTTCCTCTAGTTCACTCTCAACACTAGATGGGGAAACCTTCACGAGCACCGTGAAAAACAAGATTGTCATTTGTCACAATCTACAACCCCAACTTGCATAGAAAAGCTATAAATCACCCTTCTCTTGCCCAAACATGACTCTTCAGACAAAACATGGACAACTTTCCTTTCAAGACATCCAGAGTTCTTAAAGACCAAAATAAGTACTTAACTTCCTGAAGTTTCAAGAAAACATCCATTGTGCCTCGACCACCACATAGAAAACAAGCAACGAGGAAAATAAAATAACCCCACCACTCCACTGGGAATCTGGGTAAAACTAACAACTGAGAATGACCCCCCGGGGTCCTTTGGACATTTCTAGGTGGCATACATTAAACAGAAAGCACCAAACCAACCTGAATCACATCAAAAAACAAGCCTCCACACATAACCATAAAATATTAACTCATACTCAAAACATCATTTCAACCTTGAAACACCAGCTCGAAAACAAGCTTCATCTGATAGGCTAATACATCACAAAACCAAACCATAACCAAATCTAATATCAACCGAAATAATACTAAAGCAACCTAACCAACCAAGCCTAAATCCCACTTCAACTAATAGCCATTTTCAAAACCATCCCACTTCAAACCACCTGAATGCTAAAAATCCCGTTTTAAAACCCACTTTCCCTTTTTTAAATTTCTTAAACAAAATTCTCCCCAGAACATCACTAATCAAAACATGCCTTTGGTAAACCAAACCAGCCATGAAAAGTGATCACCCACCATTATTATTCCATGAAACCTCACGTGTGTACATTCTTGTGCCAACTCTGGCATCAATCCATGCATACCAACAACCATCAACATCCAATTACGTTAATCCATACACTTGGGAATCCATTGAAATACCTAATGTCAAACATATCATTTACATATTCAATTTTCCAAGAGAAATTAGTTTCAAACTTCACAAAAGTTTCAAAATCCCCAAATATATTTTCTGAATCCACTTTCGATTTACTCTTTACAAAAGAATTAAAAGTTCCTTAAATAGTTCCCCTAAAAACATCCATTATCAAAATAACTCAATGCATTTTTAAACAAACCATGATTTTCATTTTGGAAATCCAATTTCAAAATACCAATCATTAATTTTTCACCCTGAGAGAAACACCTCAAAACCAACTAAAACTCACTCCAAGAAAATTTCTGATCAACCAATTCGCTAAAGTAATCAAGAATCCAAATTCTCATATAAACAACTGCAACACGCAGTTTGGTCACACGGTTTGGTTGACCGTGAACCAACTAGGTGAGAATATGGGTATTCATCAGAGAAGATTGCATTGTCTATGCAAGGCTTTCCAAGCCATGCACAACATCCATGAACCCCTCTAGAATGGACACCAAATCTCAAAACTAACCAGAAACATGAAAACAGGACTAAGGTTCCCAAAAACAATTGGGTACCAGATATAGACTTTGAGGTATGACCTTATCAAACCACCCTTGCAATTCATGGGTCATTCCAAATAGGTGGTGATCAGACACATACCTACAATTACCCACTTGGATTTTGACAATCCTAACTCCAAACTATAATAAATCCATAAAGGACACATGTTAAACCTCCTCCGATGCCAATTTGTAACGAACCAACCCGGTTCAACCTTTAACCGGTCACCCATGTTGGTATGTAGCATGGCCTAAAGGGCGTTCCCAATCCCCACGTGCTGGAAAGTAGTGTCAGGCATCAAAACAAGTATTTGGGAATGATTTATCCTAGAAAATAAAAGACAAATAAATAGAAATAAACTGAACAAATGGGTAAACACTAACAGAAGAAAATAAAATAAATTTAACCAACTAGACATACCTCCAAGTGACCCCATGGGTCACCATCAAACATAAAACCAAGCTCGAGTGATCCAAAAAAAATCTGAAACTATAAATTAAAGTTGGTGTGGGCACTGAGATGCTCAGTAGGAATGCTAAGAATAAAAAACAACTCCCCATGCCACTTCCTTTAATAAGAAATCCAAATCATGCAAGTTTGAAAATAAGGCATAATGAAATTATATTTTTCGCTCTTTTCAAATTCTAATAACATGATTGAATTTATAAGGAAAACATTTCTCTTACCTTTTCAAAATGGGTTTTGAGCAAGAATTAACATTTCAAAATTAAAGGAGACCAATTTAGATTTAAAATATGGCTTTCAAAAAAGAGGGAACAAACATGAAACAACTGAATTGAAAATCGTATCACAAGAACCATGGGATTTCCATAAGTAGACAGTTTTAGTTGGGGACCTAGGATCTTCGTGTATAGGGGAAATTTTTCTTAAGAACCATGACCCTCCGAAAACGTGTCTTAGAAGGCCAAGACCCTCAGAAAACATGGCATAGAAGTCCACGACCCTTAGAAAATATGGCTTATAAGAACACGACCCACAGTCATTCAAAATTTTAATTAGTGTTGTAATCATCAAACTAGAAATGCAATTGGTTCAAGTCACCTCTGGACCACTAGCCCACAACTCCTATTTTCCCCCAACTAGATTTCCAGGTTTCCCATTGATCTCTATTTCAAGTGGTGGTGAGTTTTTATCAACCAAACAGATATGTACACAACAACTTCATTATCCGAAACTCATTCAACCTCTCACCAATGTTCTACCTCCTTATGTGTATTCCCCCTCTTTCACGCCATGCGACGCATAAGCATAAACACTTGGCACATATCAAAAATCACAATTTAACACTTGCATTGCATTTCTCAAACTAGGGGGTACCACAAGAAGGGTTTTCCAATTTTGTAAACCATTTTCAAAGTTCCAAACAGGCCTCATTACTCCACAAGAATGATTTTACATTATAAAACATGTTCACCCAAAACACATTTTTGGAGATCATTTTGGAACTTCATTGAAAACAACGAGTCATTTCACTTTTACAAAAAAAAATTGGCTGAAAGAACACACATCTTTTGAAATACCTTCTTTATGTTCGAAACACTAATGGAATCACTTTTCACAAACCAAATCTATTTACATATATATATATATAGCATATGTATTTCATGTAGAAGTAGAAGATGCACATTTAACAAAACAAGAAGCAATTATGAAAATTATTATTAAAGATCATCTCATAGGGGACCTAACTCAAACATGTCGTTATACATCGACGACCACTCAAACCAACACATAGCGCATAAACGCACATGAATTTATACATATATATATACACCCCTAGCTGCATTGCCCATATTCCTCACTCCGTGAAGGAATATGTACAAAGGGAGCATATATATATATATATATATATATATATATTTATATACCTTACCGTATTCATTTACATGTAAGATACCTTAACACATGGGGCCCAAAACTATCGTAGCGAGGTCCAGTGCAATACACATATAATTTAATAAATTAACAGAAAAATTTATACAACACATCAAAATTAGCACCACAAAATTTACACAAAAGAAATGCACCCAAGTTATATCAAAACATAAAATTAAAACCAATTGTACATCATACCCACTCTAAAACATGACTTTCACCATTTAGGCTACTTAAATGAACCATTTAAAAAATTTATAAATCAATTTTAAGATGAAATGCAAGGATTTGTACACAAAACCCCACTCACAATTCCTCTTTTGAGGCCAAAAGCACACTAAGACCATTTAAAATTATAATTTTCATCACTTTCATAATTTAATTTATTATTTAGAAACATAATAAAACAATTATATGAAACACCATAAGGCTATACACCAAAAACACAATAAAAATCCACACTTTTTAAACCATGCACACATTGAAAACATCCCAAAGTATCATTCGCATCACACTCAAAAATAAATGAATCATTTAAATAAATAATAAAACATTTCTAAAATTCACAACAAGGGTTTACACTAAAAACATATATCATTTCCTTTCCTCAAAATCAAATGCGCCACAAAAGTTTTTCCAAATATGGTTTTCTGCATTCTCAAAAATAAAAACACCATTAAAACAACTTATAAAACAACTTCAATAACAACCCCAAATACTTATAAACCCAAAGAGAACATGAACCCTAAAAAAATATTAACTTCATATCAAAACCTTAACGAAAAACAATTTCAATCATAAAAATAATTTAATAAACCACACACATGATTTATTAAATCATAAGCATTGACGCGACTAAATTTTCCACATAAAACAACCTTCATTTCACATAAAATAGCCACTTTAAAATCAAATCCAACTAAAATAGTGACTGACCAACCGAGATGGACCCAAATCACAATGAAATAACCAACACACTAAAATATAATTACTATGAACATTAAAACACATAAACACCCTAATTTAGCTGGTGTCAAACCAAGAAAAAAACATAAAACTTACCTCGATATGAATCCAATAGATTGAAACCACTTGTACCACTTCCCTTTCAACGACGGTTTCCGGTACACGGATCAATGGGTCCTAAGTGATCCATCACACCCCCTATCGAAGGAAGAGACACAAAAACACATCAAAAATTTGCCACTACAAAACCTAAGGGTTCGGCCAAACCTAGGATGGGCGACAGGGAGAAAAAAATAAAACAAAAAAGGATGGAGAAGAGAAGGGGAAGCTCTCTTTGGCATGACAACCAATAAACTAGAGGTGATTTGGTTGTTTCTCTAGAGAAAATGAGGGCAAAAGGGGGAAGGTCACACGACTGTAGGGTCTCAGCCCAGGGGGGGTTGTGCCGTGCGGGTTTGAGGGGGGGAGCTGGGAGAGTAGGTCCCTAATAGGGGAGCTCGGAGAGGGGGGCTTAGGAGAGAAGGGATCTCACCCAGAAAATGTTTAGGGGGAAGGGTCGGCGCGCTTCAGGTCTGAGAAGGGGGGTGATCCGCGCGAATATGAAGGGATGGGGGGGTCGGCCGTGCGAGGAAGGTGAGGTTAGATTAGGGTTTTTTCTAATTAAATTTATTTAAACAAATAATAACAATAATAATAATAATATATAATAATTATACTGATAATAGTAATATTAATAACTCAAAATTTTATAAAATAAAATAAAATACAGTGTGTTAGGTCTGGGTGTTACAACGCTGGTGAGGAGGTAGCCTGCATATTTCGGAGGAGGAGGATTGTCTGGAGTAGTGCTGGAAGGGATGATATGTGGAGGAGGATAGGGGTTTGGGTCGATCAGGGGAGGTATATATCAAGAGGAAAAAATCATTTAGGAGGCACAATAAGGGCTTCCACTTTTTTAAAATAGATCATAGCAGTAGAGAAACAATTTATATAGTTTTATTAACTTGTGGTGGTAGATGTGTGGTGGTAGGATATTTTTCTAGTTGTACACATAATCTTGAAATTCACTAATAAAATTTCAAACTTATTAAAACTTCCATAATATATGACATGTTATTTTTATCCTTGGTTATTCATAACCAACTAATAATTAAATCTATTATAATGGTTAGTGAAGAGTTTGTGAATTCCCAAAGCATATCTACTAGGAGTGTCAAAATAGGTGTGCAGCAAGTCCAGTTGTCATATACTAGAATACCCTGAGTAAATCCTAGAGCATCTTGTCCGACGTATTACTCCTAGGTACATTTTTTCCAGAGCCACATCTAATTTTATTATACAGGTGGGGATGTATTTCATGGAAACTAGTCAATATATCCTTCACCAGAATTCAATGAAATTTTTCTATAAATTGACTCAACCCTATACTTTTCCTTAGACATGTTCTTGGAGTTCTCACCATGGTTTTCTCATCCTAGTTTCTGATGGTTAAATAAAATATTTCACTCATACCAACTATAGGGACTCATGTTTCACAAAGAATAACCTTACATTGAATTTTCAGAATACATAATCATTTTACAAATAGATTCAAGAAGACCATACCAGTTTAGTTCCTTTGGAAATATGGAATACATAAACACCACTACATAAGTGAGCTAAATTATCTCGCACTAGGTTCTTTATAACTAGTACCCTTCTTAGAAACCTTAAACATAATACATATCTTCCCAACTTGGGGAAGAAAACATAAACATAGGTGAGATAAAATGCTCAGTATGGGTACAAAATGGATACATGTAAGCATAATCATGAGAATAAGGGAATGAGAACATGATCATGATGAGAAAATATGATACCCAACATTACAAAGATCATAAAAAATATCATGGTATAAATATTTTGTATTTATAAGAAATAAATCATAATGAAATAAAGATAATAGATCATGAAATCCCAACATCAGAATAAGAAATGGAATTTTTGTAACACATAAGCATATAATTATTTCCATAGTATCCAAGGAATCACTTACAAGACCATCTTTGTGGACGAAGTCCTTTACTAAACCGAGTGAACCCATGTTCCGGACCTGATTTATTGAACCTTGTAAATCCTCATTACAGCATTTTATTACTAAACCGAGTAGACCCTTATTATAGCCCTATATTAATTAATGGGGTAAAGCCTCATTTGATATTTGTGATACTAAACTGATTGAACCCTTATTCCAACCCTCCCAATATCATGAGATATAAATGTTCACCCAATTAATTATAGGATGATATAGGTCCCACCCATAACATAATGAAATCATACATACATGGTCCACAAGATCATAAATGAAAATATCATAAGACATCAAATGAAATTGGTATTATAAACATTTAAACATGTCATATCCTGTTGAAAGTGACAGGTTCCATAATCATTTCATCACACCCCATGAAATGAAGAGGGTTTCCATATCATATTACTCGTGTAAGAGAAATGGATTTCACAACATCATGAAATCAAATCATAATATATTCCAAGAAATAATAGGAATGAATACATGGAATAATTCCACATAAAGGAATTATTAACACTCATATATGTTATCATTGAGGGTAAATAATTTTGAATGTTATTTTAAAAACACTTCTTGAGGAAAATATCTGTTTTTCTTTAATTTTTTTACATAAAATATTTTGATTACCTTTTTCTTTGAAAATAGATTTGAAAACATATAAAAGATGATTTTAAGACAATAAAAAAATTAAAATCCATTTTCCATTGATAATAATCTTCAAGGATCTTTTGAAAACATACTTTTTGAATACAATATATTTTTAACCAATGGGAGAGGTGGTTAGATTTCACTAAAAACAATATATTATGTACAAAGGAGTGGGAAATGGAAATAAAAATTAAGGTCTATTGAATAAATATAGGATAAGGATGCTCATGAATATTATTGAATTATGCATCATAATATTTCATCAAAGGAAGCATAAACATAAAGAATCTCAAAAAAAATGAGGAGATTGTCTCAATAAACTCTTATAACTTGGTGACTTGGGATCATACACTCCATGTAAGAAAAGGAAATTACTTTAAGACTAAAATATAATGAAAAAAACGATATTCATGATATAACATGTAAAATGGATATATATACACCTCGAAGAATAGTTTTTATGAATAAAAAAATTGGAGTCTCATTGAATGAAAATGGAGACAAAACTATTTTACCAATTTGGTAACTTTTGAAATTTAAACCCCAGAAAAGAAGGATTATAGAATGGATATGTGAATACCATAAATTTCAGTAAATTTTGCATAAAATCCATTCATGGGAAGTATATACACCCCACAAAAGTAAATAGGTGTAAACAAGGGTGCTAAACCTTGTTTCCCACTCTTACCATACATCACCGCATAGAGTAATATCATATCATCAATCCATCACAGAGTCTGAAAGTATATCATATACCTCCTTAACCATACGTTTTATGGTCTTCCAGTTCATTTTCCACCAATCATCACACAAATACTAAAGCTAATCATTCTTTAAAAACATTAACATTATATAATTTTTGAGGAATACATAAACATTTTACAAATAGATGCAAGAAGATAGTACTATTCTAGTGCCTTTTTAAACATTGAATACATAAACACTGACGCATAAATGAGCTACATTGTCTCTCTATATATTCTTCTTGACTATCACCCTTCTTAGAAACCTCAACCCTAATACATCTCTTCATAAATAGGGGAAGTAAACATAAAAAGGAGGGATATCAAATGCTCAGTTTGGATAAACAAGGGATAAAAGTAAGCATAATCATGAGAATAATGTTATAAGAACATGATCATGAATATAGAAGATCATACCCTATAATAAGAAATCTGAATCATCCTAGTATGAAAATAAGGCATAAAAAAATTCCACTCTTTTTAAATTCAAATAACAAGGTTTAATTTCAAAGGAAAACATTTCTTGTCCATTTTGAAAATAGTTTTTGAGCATGCATAACATTTCAAAATTAAAGGAGTCCAATTTAGATTTAAAATATGGTTTTCAAAAAATTGGGGTCAAGCATGAAACAACTGAATTGTAAATTATATCTGAATCACCATGGCAAGTCCCTATGCAGCTAGTGTTAGTTCGGGACCTAGGATCTTCGTGTCTCAAAGAAATGTGTCTTAGAAACCACAACCCTAAAAAATGTGGCTTAGAAGGCCACGAACCACAGAGAACGTGGCTTAGAAGGCCACGACCCTCAGAAAATGTGGCTTAGTGGATGATGACCCTCATTCATTTGTATGTTTAGTTAGTGTTTCAATCATCAGAACTACAGTTAAACCAGGTCAAGTCACCTCCATACCACTAGACTGCATGTCCTAGTTTCCCCCACTTAGATACCCAGGTATCCCATTATGCTCAGTTTCAAGTTGTGGTGAGTTTCTATCAAGCAAACATATATGTATAGAACACTTCATTTATCCAAAACTCATTCAACCTCTCACCACTGTTCTCCCTCCTTAAGCGCATTACCCCTCTTTCAAACAATGCAAAGCATAAGCATCAACAATAGCCACATATCACATATCACATTTTTACACTTTTATTACATTTCTCAAACTAGGGGGGATGCCTCAAGAGGGGTTTTTAAATTTTGTAAACCATTTTCAAAAGGGCCAAATGGGCATCATTACTCCACTAGAATGATTTTACTTTAGAAAACATGTTCTCCAAAAAACAATTTTTGGAGATCATTTTGGATCTTCTTTGGAAAACAATGTTTCATTTATCTTTTACAACAAAATCGGCTGAAAGACCATGCATCTTGGGAAATACCCACTTTATGTTCGAAACACTAATGGAATCACTTTACCCAAACCAAAACCATTTATATATATATATATATATATATCATATGTATTTCATGTAGAAGAAGAATTTTCACTTTTAACAAAACACTATGCAATTATGGAAATTCGAATTAAAGATTAGGGTATAGGGGACCTACCTCAAACATGTCATTATTCGTCGACGACCACTTGAACTGACACTTGGTGCATACATGCACATGAATTTATACATACATATATATATATACACCCCTAGATGCATTGCACATATTCCACGTACCATGATGGAATATGTACAAAGAGGGCGCATATATAAATATGTATTCCTTACCTAATGCATGTACATATTGGATACCTCGATACCCGCGGCCAAAAACAATCGTAGCGAGGTCCAGTGCACTACACATATCATTTAATAAATTAATAGAACAATTTACGCATCACTACAAAATTATCTCTACAAAATTTACACAAAATAAACTCACCCAAATTATATTAAAAAGCGTCTTTAAACCAATTGAACATCATAACCTTGTCAAAACAAGACTTGCACCATTTAGGAAATCTAAATGAACCATTTAAAAATTTTGTAAAGTAATTTTAAGTGGAAATGCAAGGTTTTGTACACAAAACCCACTAACAATTCCACTATTGAGGCCAAAAGCACACTAAGACCATTTAAAATCATAATTTTCATCACATTAATAATTTAATATAATATTTTGAAACATAATAAAACAAATCTATGAAATTCCATAAGGTTATACACAAAAAACAATCTACAAATCCACACTTTTTAAGCCAAGAAGATACTAAAAACTTTCCAGATTAACATTTCCATCACACTCGCATTTAAATAAATCATTTTAATAAATAAAAAAAATTAAAATGCATAACAAGTATTTAGCCTAAAAACAGACTCCATTCCCTCTCTTTAAAATAAAACGAGCCTCAAAACATTTTCCAAATATGGTTTTCACCATTCTCACAAAAAAAAAATACCATTAAAACAACTTATAAAATACCTTCCATATCACATCCAAATGCTTCGAAACCCAAAGAACACCCGAACCCCTAAAAAAAGATCAACTGCATATCAAAACATCATCAATATACTATTTCAATCCTATACATTTTTTAATAAACTACATGCCTGATTTACAAAATCATAATTAGTAATGCAACTAAGTTCTCCACATAAAAAACTCTGTTTCACATAAAATAGACACTTTAAAACCAAATCCACCTCAAAGAGTGACTATCCAACCGACAAGGAACAAAATTACAAAACAACGTCCAACGCAGTAAAAGATAATTACTATGAACATTAAAATATATAAAGACCCTAATTAAACAAGTGTGAAACCAAGCAACAAACATAAAACTTACCCCAAGATGAAACCAATGGATTGAAACCACTTGTACCACTTCTCTTTCAGTGTTGGTTTCTAGAACATGGACCAATGGGTCCAGGGAGATCAATAACACACCCTATCAAAGGAAGAGACCAAAAAACGCATCAGAAATTACCCACTACATAACCCTAGGGTTCAGCCAAACATTGGAGGGGGGATAGGTAGAAAAAAATCAAACAAAAAAGGGATGGTGAAGAGAAGGGTAAGTTCACCTTGATGGGCCGACCACAAAATCAGATGTGATTCGGTTGTTTCACCAGAGAAAAGAAGGGAAAAGGGGGAAGGTCGTGCTACTACAGGGTCTCGTCCTAAGGGGGGGGGGGAGTGTCGTGCGGGTTTGAGTGGGGGGGGAGACGAGAGAGGAGGTCATGGAGATGGTATATTGGAGACGGGGCCATCGTGGAGAAGGGATCTTGTTCAGAAGGACAGTAGGAGGGGGGTTTAGTACATTAAAGGTCCAAGAAGGGGGTGTGTGAGTCACGCGAATAGGAGGGGATGGGGGGTCGGCCACACGGTAAAGGCAAGGTTAGATTAGGGTTTTTTTCTAATTTAATTGATTTAATCAAATAATTATTATAATGATAATAATAATAATAATAATAATATAATTATACTGATAATAATAAAAATAATAACCCAAAATGTTATAAAATAAAATAAATTATTGCGCGTCTCGTCGGGGGTGTGACAATTCTCCCCACCATGACACTTTCTACCCCCAGAAATTCCCAAAAGACTTGGCAGTTCAAAGCTCAAAATAGGGATACAACGATTCTAAAAATGAAACCCCTTCCATGTGAGGATCAAACGTTCACTTTCCACCCAAGACCTAAAACCTCGAGACCCGAACTACCAGGAAAAAGAACCAACAATACAGGACTCACATTTACAAACACAATCACAACTTGTAACAACATAACCCTTAACATAGAAATCACTAGAGTCCGCTCAAGATCTCCAATGAACATTCTCCATACGACCCATCATCTGGGATAAAAATCTACATTGATCGGGGTCGGGAAGATCATAGGATAAGTGTTTCCCCAACAAGAACACCTTGAAGATTCATATCTCCACGAATTTTTCCTATGTTGGTATCCCCAACATATTTAGACTCTAACTGAAAACTGACTTCCCCAGATCGAAAAAAATTAGAAAACCAATCAAGACCGATGATTCTGGTCTGACCCCTCAATATTTTGAGTCTCACTCGACCAGATTAACAAAAGATATTGGCGAGACCCGTAGTGGGTCTCCCCACCATATTAGAAACTAAGTAGTACAAAAGCACGCCACATGGGAGCTCTCAATTTAGTTTCAATAGTATAGATTGAATTCTTCATTATGAACCCACCTACATGGGTTGACTACCTACACAGTAGAGGGGGTCCAAATAGTAAGAACCCGAAATGAACACTGACTCTGAACACACCACTTCCCCCGGATAGAAGCATCCCCAACCGGCTACACCCAAAGCCCAAAACTGCTTAAGGGGAAGACTATCCATTATATAGTTTATACCCTATGAAACACAAGCATAAAAAACATGTGAAATAGGAAACCAGGACCTCCAAAACAAGATCCCCCTCCCAAAGAGACAACCACCTAAATCAGAATCTTAACTGGTCTCTTCCCAAACAATACATGACAGGTTTGACGCACATCCCTTGCACCAAGAAACTACCTAACTGCATGAAAAGCCTCACTCAGAGACCTATGGTTGGAGATCTGATGTGTTGAAGCATCTAATGCACCACATTCAAGAATTAACAACCTCCAAGAGAGCCTTTATCTTCTGGAAATACCACTTATAGACTTCCCTAGCTGACCCAAATAGCCACGATGTTGAAAAGCCTTTAAAAGATTGCGATGAACAACTTTGATTTCCCAAATTAACCACATTGGAATAAAACGATTGTGTGGTCTTAGGAATTAGAGACAAGAACTAATGAATGAACCATTCCCAGAACATGTTCCTCCAGTTCACTCTCAAAACCGGAGGGGGAAACCTTCACGAGCACCTTGAAAAACAAGATTGTCATTTTTCCCAATCTGTGATCCAACATTCATGGAGAAGGTATAAATCACCCTTCTCTAGACCAAAAATTACTCTTCAAACAAAACCCAGATAACATTCACTTCAAGACATCTAGAGTTCCTAATGACCGGAAGAAGCACTTGACTTCCTCAAGTTTCACTGAATCCTCCATCGTGCCTTGACCACCACATTGAAAACAAACAACGAGGAAATGAAAATAACCACACAACTCCACTGGGAGTATAGGTAAAACTAACAACTGAGAATGACACCTCAAAGACCTTTGGACATTTCTGGCTGGAATACTTTAAACATCAAGCACCAAACCAACCTGAAGCGCATCACAAAACAAGCCTCCACACATAACCATAAAATATTATCTCAAACTCAAAACATCATTTCAACCTTGAAACAGCAGCTCATAAACAAGCTTCATCCCATAGGCTAATACATCACAAAACCAAACTGTAACCAAATCAAATATCAACCAGCATAATAATAAAGCAACCTCACCAACCAAGCCTAAACCCCACTCCCACAAATAACCATTTTCAAAACCATCCCACTTCAAACCATCAGAATGCTTAAACCCCTTTTTAAAACCCATTTTCATTTTTTAAAATTTTCTAAACAAATTTCACCCTATTAAAACACTAATCAAAACATGCCTTTGGAAAACCAAACCAGCCTTGAAAACAAAGCACCCACCATTGGTATTCCACGAAACCTCATGAGTGTACATTCTTGTGCCAACTCGGGCACCAATCCATGCATACCAACAACCATCAACATCCAATTACTTTAATCCATACACGTGGGCATCCATAGAAATACCTACTGTCAAACAGATCATTTCCAAATTCCATTTTCTAAGAGACATTAGTTTCATACTTCACAAAATTTTCAAAAGCCCCAAAAACATTTTCCAAATCCATTTTCTATTTACTCTTTACAAAAGCTTTAAAAGATCCCAAAACAGTTCCCCTAAAAACATCCATTATCAAAACAACTCATTTCATGTTTAAACAAACCATGATTTTAATTTTGGAAATCCAATTTCAAAGGACCAATCATCAACTTTTCACCCAGAGAGAAACATCTCAAAACCAACTAAAACTCACACCAAGAACATTTCTAAACTACCAATTCAGTCAGTGAATCAAGAATCCAAATTCTCAAAAAAAACAACTGCCACATGCAGTTTGGTCACACGATTTGGAAGACTGTGCAACAACTGGGTGAGCACATAGGGAGTCATCAGAGAAGAGTGAATTGTCTACGCATGGCTTTCCAGGCCATGCACAACATCTATAAAACCCTCCAAAATGACAACCAAATCTCAAAACTGACCAAAAACATGCAAACAAGACTACGGTGCCTGAACACAATCGGGAGCCAGACACAGACTTTGAGGCAAGACCATCCTAGACCACCCAGGAAATTCATGGGTCATTCCAAATAGGAGGTGATCAGGAACCTACCAGCAATTAACCACTTGGATTCATAAAATCCTAACTCCAAACTATCATAAATCCCCAATAGACATGGGTTAAACCTCCTCTGATACCATTTTGTCAATAACCAACCCAGGTTGTCCTGGAACCAGTCACCCGAGTCAGTCTGCGGCATGGCCTGAAGGGCGTTCCCGATCCCCACAGGCAGGTAACTAGTGTCATGTATCAAAACAAGTAGTTGGGAATGATTTATTGGAGAAAATAAAAGATATATAAATATTAACAAACTGAACAAATGGGTACACACTAACAGTGGGAAGTAAAATAAAGGTAACCATCTAGACATACCTCCAAGTGACCCCATGGGTCACCACCAAACATAAAACCAAGCTCAAGCGATCTAAAACAAAACCCTAAAACTGTAAAGTTAATTTGGTGTGAGCACGGATATGCTCAATATAATTTCCACAAATAAAAAATAACACCCAAAGCCACGGCCTTTAAAAAGAAATCAAAATCATGCTAGTTTGAAAATAAGGCATAATAAAATAATTTTTTTCGCTCATTTAAAATTCAAATAATAAACCAGAATTTCCAAGGAAAAGATTTATCTTCCCTTTTCATAATAGGTTTTGAGCATGAATTAACATTTCAAAATTAAAGGAGACTAATTAATATTTAACATAAGGTTTTCAGAAAAGAGGTAACAAGCATGAAACAACTGAATTAAAAATTGTATCACAAGCACCATTGGAAGTCCCTAAGCAGCTAGTGTTAGTTGGGGACCTAGGATCTTAGTGAGTTGGTGAAACGTGGCATAGAAACCACAACCCATATAAAACATGCCTTAGAAGGCCACAACACTAAAAAACATGGCTAAGAAGGCCACGACCCTCAAAAAATATGGCTTAGAAGACCACGACCCTCAGTAATTCATATGTTTAGTTAGTGTTGCAATCGTCAAACCTGCAGTGAAACTGGGTCAATTCACCTCCAGACCACTAGCCCACACGTCCTAGTTTCCCCCACCTAGATACCTAGGTTTCCCATTGTTCTCTGTTTCAAGGGGTGGTGAGATTTTATCAAGAAAACATATATATACACAACAGTTTCTTAATCCAAAACACATTCAACCTCTCTCCACTATTCTACCTCCTTAAGCACATTCCCCTACTTTCACACCACCCAAAGCATAAGCATCAACACTATGCACATATCACAAATCACATTTTAACACTTGCATTTCATTTCTCAAACTATGGGGATGCCTCAAGAGGGGTTTTTCAATTTTGTAAACCATTTTCAAAGTTCCAAACAGGCCTCATTACTCCACAAGAATGATTTTACTTTAGAAAAAATGTTCACCCAAAACCCATTTTTGGAGATCATTTTGGAATTTCTTTGAAAAAAAATGTGACATTTCACTTTTACAAAAAAATCAGCCGAAAGACCGCACGTCTTTGAAAATACCTTCTTTATGATTAAAACACTAATTGAATCACTTTTCTTGAAAAAAACCATTTACATATATATATATAGCATATGTATTTCATGTAGAATAAGAAGATGCACTTTTAACAAAAAACTAAGAAATTATGGAAACTAAAATTAAAGATCACAGCATAGGGGACTGACCTCAATCATGTTGTTATTCATTGACGACCACTCGAACCGACACTTGGCGCACACATAGACATGAATTTATACATATTTATATACACCCCTAGCTGCATTGCACATATTACCCACACAATGGGAGGATATGTACAAAGAGGGCATATATATATATGCCTTACCCTATTCATGAACATGTAGGATACCTTGAAACCCGCGGCCCAAAAAAATCATAGCGAGGTCCAGCGCACTACACATATCATTTAATAAATTAATAGATCAATTTATGTAACACTTCAAAAATTTGCACCACAAAATTTACACAAATGAAACACCCAGAAATAATATCAAAATATATATTTAAAACCAATTGTACATCATAACCATTCCAAAACATGAATTGAACCATTTAAGCAATTTAAATGAACCATTTAAAAATTTTATAAATCAATTTTAAGACGCAATGTATGGCTTTGTACACAAAACCCCACTCCCAATTCCACTTTTGGGGCCAAAAGCACACTAAGACCATTTCAAATCATAATTTTCATCTCTTTCATAATTTAATATATCATTTAGAAACATAATAAAACAATTCTATGAAACTTTATAAGGCTATACACCAAAAACACAATAAAAATCCACTATTTTTAAACCAAGCACACACTGAAACCTTCCCAAAGTATCATTTGCATCACACTCACAAATAAATGAATCATTTAAATAAATAGTAAAAAATTTATAAATTTAACAACAAGGCTTTACCCTAAAAACATACTCCATTTCCTCCCTTTAAAATTAAACGCGCCACAAAACATTTTCTTAATATGGTTTGAACCTTTCTCACAAACAAAAACATCGTTAAAACAACTTATAAAACATCTTTAATAAAACCCCCAAATTCTTCTAAACCCACAGAGCACCCAAACCCTCAAAAAAAGATCAACTGCATATCAATACTATATCAAAAATACAATTTTAATCTTAACCATAATTTAATAAACTACATGCATGATATGTAAAATAATAAGTAGTGACGCGACTAAGTTTTCCACATAAAACAAACACAGTTTCACATAAAATCGACACTTTAAAAAAATACACCTCAAATAGTGACTGACCAACTGAGACGGACCAAAATCACAATGCAACGACCAATGCACTAAAAGATAATTACTACGAACATTAAAACACATAAAGACACAAATTCAGCTGGTGAAAAACCAAGAAACAAACATAAAACTTACCCCAAGATGAAACCAATGGATCGAAACCACTTGTACCACTTCACTTTCGGTTCTGGTTTAAAAAACATGGACCAATGCGTCCTAAGAGATCAATCGCACCCCTATCGAAGGAAGAGACTCAAAAACGCATCAAATATTATCCACTACGTATCCCTAGGGTTCGACCAAACCTAAGAGTGGTGACAGGGAGAACAAAATCTAACCAAAAAGGATGGTGAAAAGAATGGGAAGTTCACCTTGATGGGCCGACCACAAAACTGGATGTGATTTGGTTGTTTCGCAAGATAAAACGAGAGAAAGGGGGGAAGGTCGTGGCTGTAGGGTCTCGGTCTGGGAGGGTGTCATGCTGGTTTGACAGGGGAGACGAGAGAGGAGGTCGCAGAGAGGGGAGATCAGAGAGGATACCATCATGGAGAAGGGAGCATGGTTAGAAGGAGAGTATGAGGGGGGTCAAAGCGTTGTAGGTCCAAGAAGGGGGGGTGTGAGTCGCGTGTATAGGAGGGGATGGGGGGGTCGGTCGCACGGTGAAGGTGAGGTTAGATTATGGATTTTTTATAATTCAGTTGATTTAATCAAATAAATATAATAATAATAATAATAAGATAACAATTAGACTTATAATAATCATAATAATAAAACAAAATGTTATAAAATAAAATAAAATATTGCACGTTAGGTCGGGGCGTGACAATTCTTCCCACCATGACACTTTCTGCCCCCAGAAATTCTCAAAAGACTCGGCTGTTCAAATCTCAAAACAAGGATACAACAATTCTCAAAATGAAACCCCTTCCACTTGAGGAACAAAAACTCACTTACCACCCAAGACCTGAAACCTCGAGACCCGGACTACCAGGAAAAAGAACCAATGATACAGGATTCACATTTAAAAACACTGCCACAACGTATAACACCATGAACCCTAACTTAGAAATCACTAGAGTCCGCTCAAGATCTCCGATGAACATTCTCCATATGACCCATTGTCTGGGCTAAACTTCTACATTGATCGGGGTCGGGTAGAGTAGAGGAAAAGAGTTTCCCTGACAAGAACACCTTGAACATTAAGATCTCCACGAATTTTTCCTATATTGGTCTCCCCAACATATTTGGACTGTAGCTGAAAACTGACTTCCCTATATCAAAACAAGTAGAAAACCAATCAAGACCGATGATGCTTGTGTGACCCCTCAACATTATGAGTCGCACTCAACTAGCTTGAGGGAAGACATTGGCGAGACCCGTAGTGGGTCTCCCCACTAAATTAGAAACAGAGTAGTACAAAAGGACCCATATGGGAGCTTTCAATTTAGTTTCAATAGTAAAGATTGAATTCCTCATTTTGAACCCACCGATACGGGGTGACTACCTACCCAGTAGAGGGGGCCCAAACAGGAGGATCCCGAAATGAACACTGACTCCAAACACACCACTTCCCTAGGACACAAGCATCCCCAACCAGCAACACCCAAAGCCCAAAACTACTTAATGGGAAGACTAGACATTATATAGTTGAGACACCATAGGACACAACCATGAAAACCTTGTGAAAGAGGCCACTAGGACCTCCAAAACAAGCTCCCCATCCCAAATAGACAACCACCTAAAGAAAAATCTTAACCTGTCTCTTCCCAGATAATACACGACAGGTTGGAAGCACATCCCTCACACATAGAAACTACCTAACTGCATGAAAAGCCTCACTCGGAGTCCTCTGGATAGATATCTAATTTATTAAAGCATCTGATGCACCATAGTCAAAAATTAATAACCTTCAACTAAGCCTTCATCTTCTGGAAAGACCGCTTACAGACTTCCCTAGGTGACCCAAACAACCACGATGTTGACAAGCCTTCAGAAGATTGTGAAGAACAACTTTGAGTGCCCAAATTGACCACATTGGAATCAAACGATTGTGTGGTATTAGGAAAGAGAGACAATAACTGATGAATGACCCATGCTCAGAACATGTTCCTCCAGTTCACTCTCAACACCAGATAGGGAACCCTTCATGAGAACCTTGAAAAAAAAGATTTCCGTTTGTCCCAATCTATGTCCCCAACTTGCATGGAGAAGGTATAAATCACCCTTATCTAGCTCAAACATGACTCTTCAAAACAAAACTGGACAACTTTCCCTTCAAGATATCTAGAGTTCCAAAAGATCGGAAGAAGCACTTGAATTCCTTCGGTTTCACCAAAACCTCCATCATGCCTCAACCACTAAATAGAAAAAAAGAAATGAGGAAAAGAAAATAACCCCACCACTTCACTAGGAGTCCAGGTAAAACTAAAAACTGAGAATCACCCCTTGGGGACATTTGGACATTTCTTGGTTGCATACTTTAAAAAGGAAGCACCAAACCAACCTGAAGCACATCACAAAACAAGCCTCCACACAAAACCATAAAATATTAACTCAAACTCAAAACATCATTTCAACCTTAAAACACTAGCTCGAAAACAAGATTCATCCCATAGGCTAACACATCACAAAACCAAACCATAACCAAATCAAATATCAACCGAAATAATACCAAAGAAACCTCACCAACCAAGCCTAAACCCCACTTCTACTAATAGACATTTTCAAAAACATCCCACTTCAAAACATCTGAATGCAAAACCCCCCTTTTTAAAACCCACTTTACCTTTTTAAATTTCTCAAACAAAATTCACCCTAGCACATCACTAATCAAAACATGCCTTTGGAAAACCAAACCAGCCTTGAAAACTGCGCACCCACCATTGGTATTTCATGAAACCTCACGTGTGTACATTCTTGTGCCCACTCGAGCACCAATCCCTGCATACCAACAACCATCAACATCTGATTACATTAATCCATACAAGTGGGCATCCATATCAATACCTAATGTTAAACAGGTGATTTAAAATTCTATTTTCCTAGAGACATTAGTTTCATAATTCACAAAAGTTTCAAAAGCCCCAAAATCATTTTCCAAATCATCATTCAACTTACTCTTTACAAAAGCTTTAAAAGATCCCAAAATAGTTCCCCTAAAAATATTCATTATCAAAACAACTCATTTCATTTTTAAACAAACCATTATTTACATTTTGTAAATAAAATTTCAAAGGACCAATCATCAACTTTGCACCCTGAGAGAAACACCTCAAACCCAACTAAAATTCACACCATGAACATTTCTGAAAAACCAATTCACTCAATGAATCAAGAATCCAAATTCTCAAATAAACAACTACAACATGAAGTTTGGTCACATGGTTTGGCTGACCGTGCACCAACTGGGTGAGCACATAGGGAGTCATCAGAGAAGATTGCATTATCTACGCATGGCTTTCTAGTCCATGCACAACATCCATGCACCCCTCCAGCATGACCACCAAATCTCAAAACTATCAAGAAACACGCAAAGAAGACTATGGGCATGAAAACAATCGCTATCCAGACACACACATTGAGGAAAGACCTTACCGGACCACCCTGGAAACTCAAGGGTCATTCCAAATAGGTGGTGATCAGACCCCTACCTGCAATTAACAACTTGGATTCCGACAATCCTAATTAAAAACTATAATTCATCCCCAAAGGACATGGGTTGAACCTTTTATGATACCATTTTCCACGAACCAACCCGATTCGACCTTAAACTGGTCACCCGAGTCGGTCGGCAGCATGGCCCAATGGGCATTCCCAATCCCCACGTGCTGGAAACTAGTGTCGGGAATAAAAACAAGCATTTAGGAAAGATTTATCTCGAAAAATAAAATACTGATAAATACAAATAAACTGAAAAAATGGGTAAACAATAACAACAGAAAATAAAATAAAGGAAACCAACTAGACATACCTCAAAGTGACCCCATGGGTCACCACAAAACATAAAACCAAGCTCGAGCGATCCAAAAAATCCTGAAACTATAATGTAAAGTTGGTGTGGGCATTGAGATGCTCAGTAGGAATGCCAAGAATAAACAACAATGCCCTAAGACACTGCCTTTAATAAGAAATCGAAATCATTCTAGTTTGAAAATAAGGCATAATAAAATAATGTTTTTCTCCCTTTTAAAATTCTAATACAGAGCTTGAATTTCCAAGTAAAAAATTGATATTCCCTTTTCAAAATAGGTTTTGAGCAATAATTAACATTTCCAAATTAAAGGAGACCAATTTATATTAAAAATATGGGTTTCACAAAAGAGGGAACAAGCTTGAAACAACTGAATTGAAAATTGTATCACAAGCACCATGAGAAGTCCCTAAGCACCAAGTGTTAGTTGGGGTCTTTAAATCTTCGTGTATCAGGGAAATGTTGCTTAGGAACCACGACTCTTAGAAAATATGTCTTAGAAGGCCACGACCCTCAGAAAACATGGCTTAGAAGGCCATGAGCCTTAGAAAATGTGGCTTAAAAGACCACAACCCTCAGTCATTCATATGTTTAGTTAGTGTTACAATCATCAAATCTATAATGAAACTTATTCAAGTCACCTCTAGACCACTATCCCACAACTCCAAGTTTCCCCCACCTAGATATCCAGGTTTCCCATTGTGCTTTGTTTCAAGTGGTGGTGAGTTTTTATCAACCAAACATATATGTACACAACACTTTCATTATCCAAAACTCATTCAAACTCTCACCATTGTTCTCCCTCCTTATGTGCATTCCCTCTCTTTTACGCCACACTAAGAATAAGAATAAACACTAGGAACATATCACAAATCACATTTTAACACTTGCATTACATTTCTCAAACTAGGGGGTGCCTCAAGAGGGGTTTTTCAATTTTGTAAACCATTTTCAAAGTGCCAAACGGGCCTAATTACTCCATAAGAATGATTTTACATTAGAAAACATGTTCACCAAAAATCCATTTTTGGAGATCATTTTGGAACTTCTTTGAAAACAATGGGTCATTTCACTTTTACAACTAAATCAACTAAAAGACCATGCATCTTTTGAAATACCTGATTTACGTTCAAAACACTAAGGGAATCACTTTTCATGAACCAAAACCATCTACATATATATATAGCATGTGTATTTCATATAGAAGAAGAGGATTCACTTTTAACAAAACACAAAGCAATTATGGAAATTCTTATTAAAGATCATGTCATAGGGGACCTACCTCAAACATGTCATTATTCATCGATGACCACTCAAACCGACACTTGGTGCATACACGCACATGAATTTATACATATATATATATACACCCATAGCTGCATTGCCCAAATTCCTCACTCCATGACGAAATATGTACACAAGGGGCATATATATGTATATATATATATATGCCTTACACTGTGCATTTACATGTAGGATACCTGGACACCTGCGGCCCAAAACTATCAAAGCGGGGTCCAGCACACTACACATATCATTTAATAAATTAATAGAACAATTTATGCAACACATAAAAATTAGCACCACAAAATTTACACAAAATAAATGCACCCAAATTATATCAAAACGTATCATTAAAACGATTTGTACATCATAACCATGCCAAAACTAAACTTTCACAATTTAAGAAACTGAAATGAAGCATTTAAAATTTTAATAAAGAAATTTTAAGAGGCAACACAGGGCTTTGTACACAAAACCCCACTCACAATTCCACTTTTGAGGCCAAAATCACACTAAGACCATTTCAAATCTTAATTTGCATCACTTTCCTAATTTAAAATATCATTTTGAGACTTACCAAAACAATTATATGAAACTCTATAAGGCTATACACAAAAAACACAATAAAAATCCACACATTTTAAACCAATCGCACATTAAAACCTTCCCAATGTATCATGTGCATCACACTCACAAATAAATGAATCCTGGAAATAAATAATAAAACATTTCTAAAATTCACAAATAGTATTTACCCTAAAAACATACACCATTTCCTATCATTAAAATCAAAAGTTATTCAAAACATTTTCCAAATATGGTTTTCACCTTTCTCAAAAATAAAAACACCATTAAAACAACTTATAAAATAACTTCAATAACACCCCCAAATGCTTCTAAACCCAAAGAGAACCCAAACCCGCAAAAAAAGATCAACTACATTTCAAAACCTTATCAAAAATTAATTTCAATCATACACATAATTTTATAAACAACATACCTAATTTATTAAATCATAAGCAGTGACGTGACTAAGTTTTCCACATAAAACACACACCGTTTCATATAAAATCGCCACTTTAAAACCAAATCCACCTCAAATAGTGACTGACCAAATGAGACGGACCAAAATCACAATGAAACGGCCAACACACTCAAAGATAATTACTACGAACATTAAAACGCTTAAAAAACCTAATTCAACAGGTGTGAAACCAAGAAAAAAACATAAAACATACCTCAATATGAAACCAACCGATTGAAACCACTTGTACTGCTTCGCTTTCAGCGACAGTTGCCAGAACATGGACCAATGGGTCTTGAGAGATCCATCGCACCCCCTATCGAATGAAGACAGACGAAAATGCATCAAAAATTGCCCACTACGGAACCCAAGGGTTCGGCCAAACCTAGGAGGGGCGACAGGAAGAACAAAATCAAACCAAAAAGGACGGATAAGAGAAGGGGAACCTCACCTTAATTGTTCGAACACTAAACTAGAAGAGATTTGGTTGTTTCTTTGGATAAAATTATGGAAAAGGGGGAAGGTCGTGCGACAGCAGGGTCTCGACCCTGGGGGAGGGGAGCCGGGAGAGGACGTCGCTGAGAGGGGAGCTCGGAGAGGGTGCCTCTAGGGAGAAGGGAGCTTAGCCGGAAGGAGAGTAGGAGGGCGGGTCGGAACGCTGCAACTCCGAGAAGGGGGGGTGATCCACCCGAATAGTAGGGGATGGGGGGTCAGCCGCATATTAAAGGTGTGGTTACATTTGGGTTTTTTTCTAATTCAATTGATTTAAACAAATAATAATAGTAATAATAATAATAATAATATAAGGTAATAATTAAACTAATAATAATAATATTAATAACCCAAAATGTTATAAAATAAAATAAAATACAGTGTGTTAGGCCAGGGCGTGACAACTCTGGTGAGGAGGTAGCCTGCATATTTTGTAGGAGGAGGATTGTCTAGATTAGCGCTAGAAGGGATGATATGCGGAGGAGGATAGGGGTTTGGGTCGATTGTGGGAGAGATTTGTCGAGAGGAAAAAATATTCCGGAGGCATAATAAGGGCTTCCACTTTTTTAAAATAGATCGTGGAAGTAGAAAACCTATTTACATAGTTTTATTAAATTGTAGTGGTAGATGTGTGGTGGTAGGAGATTTTTCTAGTTGTGCACATAATCATGAAAATCACTTATAAAATGTCTAACTTATTACAACATCCATAATCTATGAAACCTAAGTTTTATCCTTGGTTATTCAGAACCATCTAATAATTAAATCTATTATAATAGTTTGTGAAGAGTTTTTGAAATCCCAAAGCATATCCACCAAAAGTGTCAAACTAGGTGTGAAACAAGTCTAGTTGTTATATAATAGAATAACCTGAGTAAATCCCATAGTATCTTGTCAGAGTTATTACTCCCAGGTATATTTGTGCCAGAGTGACATCTAATTTTAGAATCATGGAAGGAATTTTTTCATGGAAACTTTTCACTGTATCCTTCACAAAAATTCAATGACATTTTTCTATACATTGGCTTGACCCTATACTTATCCTTAGACATGTTCTTTGAGTTCTCACCAAAGTTTTCTCATCCTAGTTTCCAATGGTTAAATAAACTATTGCTCTTATACCAACTATAGGGACTCATGATTCACAAACCTTAACCTTACATATCATTTTCAGAATAATAAATCATTTAACAAATAGATTCAAGAAGAACACACTAGATTAATTCCTTGGGAAATATGGAATACATAATCACTGCTATATAAGTGAGCTACATTATCTCCCACTAGGTTCTTCTTGACTAGTACCCTTCTTAGAAACCTTAAATATAATACATATCTTCACAAATTGGGGAAGGAATCATAAAAAGGGGTGAGATAAAATGCTCCGTATGGGTAAAAAATGGATACATGTAAGCATAATCATTAGAATAAGGGAATGAGAACATGAGCACAATGATAAAAGATCATACCCAACATTTCAAATATCATAATAAATATAATGGCATAAATATTGTCAGTTTATAAGACATAAATCATAACGAAATAAGGAGAATAGGCCATGAAATCCCAATATAAGAATAAGGCATGGAATTTTTGTAACACATAAGCATATAATGATTTAAATAGTATTTGAGCCATCACTTACAAGATCATATTTGTGGCTGATGTCCTTTACTGAACCATGTGAACCCATGTTCCGACCCTATATTACTGAACTGAGTAAACCCTCATTCTAGCACTATATTACTGAACTAAGTAGACCCTTATTCTCGTACTATATTACTTAATGGAGTAAAGCCTCATTCCATATATATGTTACTAAACTGATTGAACCCTTATTCCAACCCTCTCTATCTCATGAGATATAAATTTTTACCCAATTAATTGTAGGAAGATATAGGTCACACCCATCACATAATGAAATCATACATACATGTTCCAAATGTTCATAAATGAAAATATCATAAGATATCAAAGAAATTGATATTATAAATATTTAAAAATATCATATCCAGTGGAAAGTGACATGTTTCATAATCATTTCATCATAACCCATGAAATGAAGAGGGTTTCCAAATCATATTACTCGTGAGAGAGAAACCGATTTCATAACATCATGAAATCAAAACCTAATATATTCCTAGAAATAATAAGAATGAATACATTGAATAATTCCACAAAAAGTCACTATTAACACCAATGGATGTTATCTTTGAGGGTAAATAATTTTGAATATTATTTTAAAAACACTTCTTGAGGAAAATATATTTTCTTCTTTTATTTTTTTGTATAAAATATTTTGATAACCATTTTCTTTGAAAATATCTCTGAAAACATATAAAAGATGATTTTAAAAAAAATAAAAAAATTAAAATCCATTTTCCCTTGATAATTATCTTCAAGGATCTTTTGAGAACATTTTTTAAAACATGATTTTTGAATGCAATATATTTCTGACGAATGAGAGAGGTTGTTAGATTTCAATAAAAACCATATATTAAGTACCAAAGAGTGGGAAATTGTAATAAAAATAAAGGTATATTTAATAAATAAAGGATAAGGATTCTCATGAATATTATTGAATGATGCATCATAATATTTCATCAAAGGAAGCATAAACATAAACAATCTCAAAAAAAGAGGAGATAGACTCAATAAAATCTTATAACTTGGTGACTTGGGATCAAACACTCCATGTAAGAAAAGGAAATTACATTAAGACAAATATATAATGAACATAACTATATTCATGATATAACATGTAAAATGGATGTATATACACCTCAAAGAATAGTTTTCATGCATAACAAAATTGGAGTCTCAATGAATGAAAATGGAGACAAAACTATATTAAGGATTTGGTAACTTTTGAAATTTAAACCCCATAAAAGAAAGATCACAGAATGGATATGTGAATACCCATAAATTTAAGTACATTATACATAAAATATATTCATGGGAATTATATACACCACAGAAAAGTAAATAGGTGTGAACAAGGGTACAAAACCTTGTTTCCCACTATTATCATGCATCCCCACACAAAGTAATATCATATCATCAATCCCTCACAGAGTCTGGAAGTATATCATATACATACTTATCCATAAATTATATGGTCTTCCAGTTCATTTTCCACCAATCATCACACTAATACCAAAGATACTCGTGCTTTATAAACATTAACATCACATAACTTTTGAAGAATACATAAACATTTTACAAATAGATGCAATAAGACCTTGCTATTATAGTGCCTTTGTAAATATAGTATACATAAACACTGATGCATAAATGAGCTACATTATCTCCCAATAGGTTCTTCTTGACTATCACCCTTCTTAGAAACCTCAAACATAATACATCTCATCACAACCAAGGGAAGGAAACATAAAATGGGGCGATATCAAATGCTCAATAAGGGTAAACAAAGTAGACATGTAATCATAATCATGAGAATAACAGTATGATAACATGATCATGAATATAGAAGATCATACCCTTTATTTCAAATATTACAATAGAGATCATGGCATAATGATTGGTAGTTCATAAGAAATGAATCATAATGAAATAAAGGGAATTGGCCATGATATAATAACATAGTAATAAGACATGTAATTGTGGAAACACATCAGCATATAATGATTTCCATAGTAGTCAAGGTATCACTATTCAAAATAGATATGTGGACAATGTCCTTTACTGAATCTGGTGATCCCTCGTTCTAGCCATATATTACTGAACCGAGTAAACCCTCATTGCAGCCATGTATCACTAAAACAAGTTAACACTCATTCTATCGCTATATTACTGAACTATATAAACCATCATTCCAGCTCTGTATTACTAAACTGATTGAAACCTTGCTCCATCTCTATATATCACATGAGATTTAAATCTTTTCCTAGTGCTTTAGAGGGAGATATAGGTCCCACCAGTAACATAATGAAATCATACATACATAATCCACCTGATCCTAAATGAACATATCACAACACATGAAATGAAATTTGTATCATAAACATGTAAAAATATCATAACCTTTGAAAATAAATAGGTTTCATAATCTTTTAATCATAACCCATGAAATGAAGCGGGTTTAAAAGGCATATAACCCATGAAAAATAAAATGGTTTCTTAAAATCATTACATCAAAACATATCATTTAGAGAAAGAATATGTACGGATACATTGAATAATTCCTCATAAAGTCATTATTAACAAAAATGTATTTTATATGAGATGGGAAATATTTTTGAAAGATCATTTACAAAAACTTCTTTAGGAAAATATCCTTTCATATTTGAAAAATGATAGTTTACATAAGAGCCTTTGAAATAATTTTTCTATGAAAATGGATATGAAAACATATAAAAGAAGATTTTAAAATAATAAAACATTTTTATAATCTATTTTCCATGTGGATTATCTTCAACTATTTTTTGAAAACTTTTTTGAAAATATGGTTTTTGAAAACAATAGTTTCCCAACCAAAGAGAGAGGTGGTCATATTTTACTAAAAGCCTTATATTAAGTATCAAAGAGTGGAAAATTGTTCTAAAAATGAGGATATCTTGAATAATCCAAGAATAATGAAACTAATTAATATTCTTGAATTATGGATCATAATATTTTATCAAAGTAAGCATAAATATAACAATCTCAAAAAACAAAGAGATTGTCTCAATAAACTCTTATAACATGGTGACTTGGGGTCATACACTAAATCTAAGAAAACTAAATTCCATGAATATAATGATATCATGAGAAGAAATATATTTATGACATAACATCTAAAATGGAAGTATGTGCACCTCAATGAATATTTTCGGTGCAAAACAAAATAGGAGTCTCAAGGAAGGCAAATTGAGACAAAACTGTTTTACCGATATATTAACTTTTGAAAGTTAAACCCCTTGAAGGATGTATATTAGAATGGATATGTTAATACCAGTAAATATAAGTTCAATATACTTATAATTTAATAATTTTAATTATATACACCAATCAAAATGATAGAGTGGCGAATAATTCTTATATCTCACAGAAATTAATAGTGAGATGAAAATCGTCATAGCTTGTGTCTTGACACTCTACTTACTAAAAAAATATCTTTGTATAATAAATATAAGTTTATTATACATATTTTAAATAATAATATTATTATTTATATTACCATATATTATTTTATTATTATCTTATATTTCCCTCTTGTTAACAATCATATGTTATGGTTTCCCTTCAGGTAATGTTCACTTTGTTCTTCACATGTGGCATAATTCGTTATAAAGTTGATCCTTATACTAATATCATGATTCCAGAATATAGAAAATGATATAAATATAATTTATATGAATTATATTTATATTATATTTATATTATAGCAATATATATCAAAATGAATTATGTGATGGAATACACTATTCATGGAGATGGTAAACTATATGTACGCATCATCATTGTTTTCCGTTTTTATTTCCATTCTGAAATAAAGTATTTAAATGAAATATATTTATATATATTTATTACAGTAAAATTACTATATTTTATATACCATATAATTTCACTTAATCTATCCTTAATACATTATATGTGGTCTATGAATGAATCACATCGCTTTGAGGGGGTGGTTGGCCACACTTCCTTAAACGAGATTATTGTCTTAACAGGAAATGGAATGTAAAAAGATGTGTGTTGTAAAAATAATAAGAAGCATAATGAAAGATTAAATATAATATATTTATTATATAAATATATTTCCCATAATAATGGCCTCCATGATTGGTCGTAAAGGAGAAATAAACAATCATCATTTTGTGAGGTAGTAGTTCACCGAACACAGAAATAGGATGTTCATCCTCATCCATTAGATGGAGTTTTGGGTAAGTGTAGGAATTAAACATTTCATCAAAAAATCATAGTATATTTAGGATAATTTTTTCACACAATAATTTAATAAGGATAGTGTATGGGGTTAGGATGGAAAATAAAGGAAAATAGCTTAAGTGAAGATGTTACCTCTTAATTGGGTAACTCATTTTGGTTTAGGAAGAATTATTTACAAAGGGAGGTTTCAAGGTCAAAGGATGGATTTTTGGGAGGCTACATGGTATGATCATGTATGGACATAAATGGTTTGATTGTTGTGAGGAATGGGAAGAAGTGGTCTCCTTTATAAAGAAGGCAAATGACTCAATTGGAATTTATAGAAACAAGTCAGGTGTGGACATGTTATTACCTAAACAATGTCCCCAAAAACCAAAAAAAATAATCAATGGATGTTTTATGGACAATATATGGACAAAAAATGGTTTTTGGATTAGTATATATGTTATTTTGGCCCTTAATTGTAAATTTTAGTCCTTATTTAAGCTTATTTGTCCATAACTGCTGTGATTAATTTTAATCACTTTAAATAATCATTTCAGTCAAAAATTAACATGGTATTATTAGAATATAAATATTTTATTGAATAAAATTGTTTATGTTGGATTTTTTAAATTCAAGTCATAGAAGCAGTAATATTAAGATCAATGCTAATCCCCCAGATGGGAAAAATATGTAAGAAAATGTTAGTTAAGATATTATATTCATCTTCAAAGTGAAATTGATTCTAATTAATTTAATTGTATGAGTTGATGTAATATTTATTTAATGTTAAATTAAAACTAATTTATAAAATAATTTATTATTAATTATTAGTTAAAAAAATTAAATTTTTAACTAAAAAGTAGTATTTTTCCCTATTCATAAAAAAATGAAGTTTCTTAGAAAAATCCCAAAAATACACCCTAAGATAATTTCAAAATTACGAATTCAAAAATTAAGTTTATTTTATCAAATTAATTTTATAAATGTATCTAAAATTAATTTTTTTATTAAAAGTTTTTCATTCAAGAGAACTATGTCTTTAAATATAAAAAAGGACATTACCAAAAATCATATCTTTTATTATCGATATGTTTTATTTATATAAAACAATTTTAAACAATATTTGAGATGTTTCTATTAATATTTATATTACAATTTTTAATGGATATTTTATAATTATCTTATTTCAATAATTAAAACTATAAAAAAGATGTTTCTTAGAAACCCATTATTGTGTGTAACGTACTCCTAGTCAGTGTTCCTTGTAACATACACCAAGTCAGTGTTGAATTTATGGTACGCCTAGTAAGTGTTTCATTTCAATGGAATATTTTCCATAATGTATTTAAATATATAAATTAAAATTTAAATATATTGGAAAAAATAGGTCCACAAAAAATCGCGGTGTTGCATTCTACCCCCTATAAAATGAGTTTCACTCTTGAAATTCGTCACTCAGGTAAAAAACTGATTATTCTTCTACTTAATCATATACTCGTGTTCCTGGGTAACTTCCTCTATTAGGTTATTTCTCTAAAAAAATTGACGCGGTGAGTGGTATTTTTTTATAAAAATTTCTCTAATCAGTGGAGAATATCAACAGGGTGTCCCTTATAATAAAGATCGTTCTCTAGTGGTGTGAACAATGAGTTTAGTATATGTGAAGGGTTGGGTAAGTACTTACTCTAGAGTGATACATGGGACACATATTGAAATTTATATAGATTTTAAGGATGTTCTATGTGATAGGCTTTAGTCCTGATATGATCAAGAATTTCAATGGGACCAATATACCATGGTCTTAGTTTCCATTTCATCCTAATTATCATAACATTATTCTAGGGTTATATTCATAGAAATGTCTTTTCACTAACTTAAAACAGTATATCACATAGATGGTTACCAGAAAAACTTTTCTACTAACTTTGAGCATCCTTAATATTCTACTGAATAGTTATATCCTTCAAGACCATTTCTTTAAGGATCTCAGGTCTGAATAAAATTCTCTCTCCAACCTCATCCAGACATGTTTCGGCTCTACATTTCATACAATAGAGAACTTAATATGGTGTCATGTGAATTATTGAGTGAAAGATATTTTTTTATGAGAACTCAACTAGAGGAAGGTGTTGATCCCATCCACATTTGAAATCTAGAGAACAAGATCACATTACATCCTCTAGGGTTTGAATTTTTTATTCATACTGACCATCTAGATGAGTATGATAAGAAGTGTTGAAACTCAATTCTATATCATGATCATTCAGAAGAATTTTCCAAAAAATTGAGGTAAACCTCATATCCCGGTCTGATACAATGGAATGTGTTACTCCATGCAACCTTACCACTTCATTTATATATATTCTGGGAAGCTGATTAAGAGATAAATCTTATCTGATAGAAATTAAGGGTGATAAATTATTTAGGGGATCAACTACCACCCAAATATCATTAAACCCTTTTGATATTTATGGTAGTCCAATGAAAAAATCCATAGTGATTTTCTTCCACTTCCATTCTTATATGGGAAATGGATGCAACATCCCTTTAGACTTTTGTCTTTCAACCTTAACATACTGGAATACCAAAAACTGAGTTACAAATTTCGCAATATCTCCCTTCATTCTATCCCATCAAAAGTATTCTTCCATGTCCACATACATCTGAGTAATTCCATAAATAATTAATAATAATTAATTGTTATCATCCTCTAAAATAACCTTTAAATATTGAACGAAAGGAACATATACACAGTTCCTAAACCTTATCATTCCATCCTGGTCAAGGTTAAACTCAAGAACATTTCTGTCCTTTTGTAGTTATTCATCTTCCTTCAACACATCATTAATCTTCACTTGGATAGAGGAGGAATATTCAATTAAGAAAGATATTATTGTTCTCCTTCCATCAAGAATTTTGGATCCATCCTTTTCAAAACCATAAATATGGTATCTTTTTTATCGTAATTATAGATTAGATAATATGATCTTTTTCACTCAAAGCATTGGGCACCTTGTTTTCTTTCCAAGGGTGGTAATGTATTGAGAAGTCATAATCCTTTATCAACTCTAACCATGTTACCTGGAACTTGATCAACTACTTTTATGTGAATATATATTTCAGACTTTCATGATCAGTATATATATCACACATTTCCCCTAAAGATAATTTATTCATATCTTCAATGAAAAAACTACTACTGCTAACTCCAAATCTTGTGTTCCTTAATTTTTCTCATGAATCATCAACTGTCTTGGAGAATAGGCTATAACCATGTTATTTTTCATAATAACACATCACAATACCTTCTTGGATTCATCTTTATAGATTAAGAACACATATCCACTGTAGGGTAGTGTAATCATAGGTGCGCTAACTAACCATTTATTCAATTCCTTGAAATTTTCCTCACATTCATCTACCCATAAGAATAGAAACCATTTTTAGTTAACTTTGTTAGAGGATTAGATAGTGATGGAAAATTCCCCATAATCCATTGATTATATCTAGATAAACAATGAAATATATGATTCTTAGTCATTGTGGTTGGTCTAGGCCAACATAAATGTCCTTCTTCATTGATGGTCCTACTGTCATACCATCTATAGGGATTATATGACACAAAATTGAAACATTTTTCATCCAAAATTCACACTTTGTATATTATTCATATTCCTTATCCTTACATAGGATCTTTAGAAAAATTCTCAAGTTATATTATTACTCTTTATTTTTCATCGAATAGATAGGAATATCATCTATAAAGACTACAAAAAACTGGTTGTGCTAATCTATAAAGACTCTATTCATTAAATAAATGAAGATAATAACAGAATTTCTAAGACAAAAACGCTTCAATATATATTCTTAGTGAATATACCTTGTATATATTGTTGACATAGGCATATCCTCCTTCTTGACCCACAATTGATGATATCTAGAATAATGGTCTATATTGGAACATTATTGAGATCTATTTAGTTGATAAAACAAGTAATAAATATGTGGAATAGGATACTTGTTCTTGATTGTGATCTTGTTCAACTCTAGATAATCAATTAAGAATCACATTGATTCATCATTATTTTTCCAAAAAATAATCTAGTGCACCCCAAGGTGACACACTCGGCCATGTTAACCCCTTATCAAGGTTATCATGGATATTCATCTTAAATTATTGAAAATCAATTAGGTCCAATCTATAGGGAGTCTTTTCAATTACAGTGGATCTGGGTACAAGTTCTATTGAGAACTCAACTTCAAAATTTGGTGGAAGACTGGGAAAATGTTTCAAAAAGTCATCAAAAAAATTCCTAACAACAAGCATGTAATAGATATCACTCTTGTCCCCAACCATTTGAGATAAACAACCCTTTTGAATGGTCATTAATACCCATACACTAGATGTAATTTCCATAGAAAGTTCAGACTTATCCCCACATTTATGGATGATCATATGAGGATTTGAAATATCAATCGAAAAATCCCTTTCTTGAAAATTGATATTGGATTTATGTTGATAAATTCAATCCATTCCTAATATGACATCAAATTTGAAAAAAGGACAAATGAAATGATTTGAAGGAACTACATTCCCACAATCTTCAACTATAGAGGAATAATATACATGAGATTGAATCATCATACTATTAGGTATTTTCACTACTACTTCCACTTTTAATTGTTTTTGGAGGAATCTCAACACCCTTTAAAAATTATTTAGATATGAAAGAGTGGGTAGATCCATAATCAAATATGAAATTAGTGGTTCCATTGTTGATGATAAGTGTACCTTCCATCACATCGTTATTTCCCCACTCATCAAAAATAATTATTCCCTAAGATTTCTCCTAATCCATTCTACTAAGAGGTTATTGGCATTGATCAGAATTACCAAGCCTTAGGTTCAGTCAATGGTTAGAAAAATTCCCATTCTCCTTTCACTTGTAGCACTGGACTATGTGAGGTGCATTCTGTGGGTATTTTTCTACATTATCATTTTGAGAAAACTTCTACACATCACCTCAGTAATAAATTTACCAATGGTCTTCCCTTTCATACTTAAAAAATTTATTAGATCCCTTAAGTCTTTTTAATCTATGATTCTTCCAACATGTAGAACATAATGTATAGTTCATCTTCTTTTCTCTGTGGTTTTCAAAGCTTCCATTATACATTATATTCCTCCTCTCATCAAATCCCTGAGATTGATATGTGACTTCTACCTCCATTTCAACATTGATTACATAATTCAATATCTCTTAGTAGACTTTAATCTCTATTATGGCCACTGCCCTTTTGAGAATTGGCATTAATCTTCCAAATAACCTATCAATGTTACATTCATGTTGGATGATAATTATTTAGTCTTGCCTCAAAAGTGTTGCAAAATTAGCCTTATAGGTATGATAAAACTCATCACCCCTTTTCTTCAAATCAAGGAACCCTTTATCCATCTTGGTAAGCATAATAAGAGGAAAATACTTATTGAAAAACCAGTGCTGGAACTAATCCCAAACTGTGGATTCATTTTAATCTTGCTTCATCGTATTCTTGATTACTATCCACCAATGATATGCATCACCTTCGCAGTGATAAATAGACAGAATGAAATTCTCATTCTCTAAACACTGAAGAATGAAGAATATCATTTCAGTGGTACTAATCCGTTTTCCAATAGCATGTGGAATAAGATTCCCTTTGAAAGAAGGTGGATGTTTCCTCATCAAAGACTCAATAGAATTTTGTTACCATATTTTCTAATTTGGATGTCAACCATGACTCATATCATTATAAAGATATGTGCTCATTGCAATGATGTTTTTCATTCTATCTCCCAAAGAATTTGGTTGCTCTAGTGGGCAATTGTTTTTTGTCTATCACAATCTCCCTTAATGTGGTTCCTTTAGGTTTCATCCATTGAATAAAACCAATAACATAGAGTAAGAAATATTAATCATAATGATGAACCACATAATCATGAAAAATAATTTTTATGATGTTTATCTTATGACACCTTCATTAATCAATGACATCATAGATTTATCCTAGGTTTTTCATATCCAAGTTATATTTAAATCCTTTATAATGGTCTGTAATGATTTTTTGAAGTAAAAAAGCATATACCTTGGTATTGTCAATCTAGATGTGTAGAATTACCCATTTTCATGTACTAGATAACCCTGAGTCAAGCCTAGAACATCTTGTCAGAGTAGTTATCACAAGGTAATTTTTCTCCAGAGCCACATCCACTAGAAGTATCCCGATAGGGATGTATTTCTTGGAAACCAATCACTCTACCCTTCACCAAAATTCTAGGAAATTTTCCTACACTTTTACTCAACCCTATACATATCCTTATACATTTCTTTAGAGCTCCCACCATGGTTTTCTCATCCTTGTTTCCAAAGGTTAACTAAACTATTGCTATAATACCAACTATATTGACTCAATCTTTCCAAACATTAACATTACATAAAATTTTCTGAATACATAATCATTTTAAAAATATATGCAAGAAGATTGTAATAGTCACCTGCCTTTGGAAAAATGGAATACATAAACACCGATGCATAAGTGAGCTACATTATCTCCCACTATGTTCTTCATGACTAGCACCCTTCTTAAAAAACTAAAACATAATACATATATCTACAACATGTTGAAGGAAACATAAAAATGTGTCAGGTGAAATGCTCGGTATTGGTTAAAAATGGATACATGTAAGAATAATCATGAGCATAAGGGTACGATAAAATGGTCATGATGATTGAAGATCATACCTTGAATTTCAAAGATCTTAACATAGATCATATTATAAATATTTTTAGTTCATAAGAGATGAATCATAATGATGTAAAGATCATAGTCCATGAAAGCCTAAGATATGAATAATACATAGAATTTTGGTAACACATAACAATATAATGATTTAAAATGTAGCCAAGGCATCACTTACAAGAAAATATTAGTAGACAAAGTCTGCTACTGAACTGGGTAAACCCCTATCCGGGCCCTATATTACTAAACCAAGTAAACCCTCAATCTAGAACAATATTACATAGCAGAATAGACCCTCATTCAAACCCTGTATTAATAAACTGGGAACACCCTCATTACATCTCTGTATTACTAAACCAGGTGAACACTTGTTGTAGCCATTTCTAACTCATGAGATATAAATCTTTACCCAATGCATTATAAGGAGATACAGGTCCCACCCATCACATACTGAAATCATACATACATGTTCCTAAAGATAATAAATTAATATATAAAAACATGAAATAAAATGGGTATCATAAACATGTAAACATATAATAACTTGGGGAAAGATACATGTTTCATAATCATTTTATCATAACCCATGAAAAGAAGTTGGTTTCAAAAGCATATGACCTGTGAAAGAGAAACAGGTTTCATAACATCATGCCTTCAAAAAAAATTCATTCATAGAAATAATATGAATGGTGACATTGAATAACTCCCTATAAAGTTCTGATTAACATAAATGGATGTTATCATATATGGGAAATAATTCTGAATGGTATTTTAAAAACACTTTATGAGGAAAATATATTTTCTTCATTGAAAAATGAATTTCTTTCATGAAACATTTTGGAATCCATTTTATTTGAAAATAGCTTTGAAAACATATAATGTAAGATTTCAAAATAATAAAACCTTTTTAAAATACTTTTTTCCTTGGGAATTATCTTCAAGGATATTTTGAAAATTTCTTTGAAATCATGGTTTTTAAATACAATAGTTTTCCAAACAGAGAGTGAGGTGGTCAGATTCTACTAAAAATATTATTTTCTATACCAAAGAGTGGGAAAATGTAATAAAAAATGAGGATATCTTGAATAAATAGAGGATATATATTATCTTGAAAATTATTGAATGATGGATCAGAATATTTCATAAAAGTAAGGATAAACATAAATAATCTAAAAAACAACGAGATTGTCCCAATAAACTCTTATAAATTGGTGGCTTGGGATCATAATCTCCAAGAAAGAAAAAGAAATTACACGATTCTTAAGATATCATGAAAATTAGGAGATTAAAGATATAAAATTTAAAATTTATGTATATACACCTTGAATAATCGTTTTGGTGCACAATAAAATAGGATTCTCAATGAAGGCAAATTGAGAAAAAAACTGTTTTACTAAATTGTTATCTTTTGAAAGTTAACCCCCATAAAATAAATAATATCAAATAGATATGTGAATAAAAAATATTTATGTACAGTATACATAGAATACAATCATGTCTAGCACATACAACACACAAGAGGAAAGAGTGGTGAACATAAGTTATACCTCACAGAAAATAATAGTGAGATGAAAATCACCTTACCTTATTTCTCGACTATCTTAGTAATCATACAAGATTACTATATAATAAATATAAGTATATAAAAAATATTTTAAATAATCATATTCTTAAATATAATAAAATATATTCTTTTATTATTACATTATATTACTCACTTTTTAACGATCATATGTTAAGGTTTCACTTTGGGTAATATTCACTTTGTTCTTCACATGTGTCTTGATTTGTTATATCGTTGATCCTTATAAATATATAATTATTCCATAATGTATAACATGATATAAATATCAGTTATATCTATTATATTTATATTATAATAATCTATATAACAATAAAGTACATAATGGAATACAATTTTCAAGGAGACAATAATTAGCATGTACCAATGAACATTGTTTTCCATTTTTATTGTTATATTGAGACAAACTATGTAAATGAAATATATATATATTTATGTAGATATATATATCATTATTAAAGTATAATAGATATATTATACATATCATATAATTTCACTAAACCCATCCTTAGTACATTCTATTTGGTGTGTGAATGAATCACATCACATTGAGAGGACGGTAGCCCACACTTCCTCAAACGAGATTATCGTCTTCACTCCAACAGGATGTTAAAAAGATGATTATTGTAAATGGAATAAATAATATTAAATAAAAAATAAATATATTATATTATATATGTGAACATTTTTCCATCATGATGGCCATTATGATATGTGGTAAAGGAGAAATGAATAATCATCGTTTTGTCACACAGTAGTTCATCTTATACAGAAACAATATGTTCAACATCCATAAGATGGAGGTGTGTGTAAGTGTAGGTAATACAATTTTCATAAAAACCTAGTATATGGAGTATACTATAGTTTTTATAGAATAAATTAATAAATAGAGTTTATGGGGGAAGAAGTAAAATAAAGGAAAATAGCTTAAGAGAAAATGTTACCTCTTAATCGAGTAACTCCTTTTGGTTTAAGCCCAAAGGCCTCCTTCAGAATATTTCTTCCCAAAGAGAGGATTAAAGTAAAATGGGATGTTTTCTGGAAGGATACCTAGGAAAATCATGGATGAACATTAAATTTTTTAGTGGAGTGTGGAATTGGTAGAGTTGGTGGCCTTTTATAGAAAGGGAAAATGACTCATTTGGAATCTTAAGAAACTAATTTGGTGTTCACATGTTCTTACCAAACAAAAGTAATACCAAACAAACCAAAATAATTAAAATAAGGTTTATGGATGATATATGGGATTCTAATGGGTGTTATAAAAGTTTCTACATCATTTGGGCCCTTAATTTTATGGTATAGTCCCTAATTAAACATTATTGGGCATTAACTTCTGTGATTAATTTTAATCACGTTTAATAATCATTTTGATCAAAAATTAACTTGGTATTATTATAATTTAAATATTATACTGAATAAAATGGTGTTTTTCAATTTTTTTAAATTCCAATATCAAAAGTGTAAAAATTAAAATTAGTTATAATCCCATAGATGGGACGAAATAAAGGGGTTACAATGTTGGAAAATGTTAAAAAGTTTGTAAATATTTTGTATTCAATTTCAATGTGAAATTGATTATAATAAATTTAATTATATTATTAGATGTAATATTTATCTAATTTTCTTTAAAAATAATTTATTATATCATTTATCATTAATAATTAATTAGATAAAATGGTAATTTTTAACTAAAAAGCCAGTATTTTAAACTATTCGTCAAAAAATGATGATTCTCAGAAAAAATCCCAAAAATTCACCCTATAATAATTTAAACATTCTGAATTAAAAAATAAATATTATTTTATCATATTAAATTTATAAAAAATTCAAAAATTAATTTTATTATTAGAGGGGGTTTATTCGAGAAACAGTGTTTTGAAACATTAAAAAAGGACTTTACCAAGATTCATATATTTTATTATCAATATATTTTAGTTATATAAATAAATTATAAAAAATATTTTAAAAGTATTTATTACAATTCATATTTATTTTTTTAATGGATAGATAATATTTATATTATTTCTATAATTAAAATAATAAAAAATAAATGTTTCGTAGAAACTCTGTGTTGCGTGTAATGTACGCCGAGTCGGTGCTGTGTGCAGCCTACACAAAGTTGGTGGTACGTGTAACTTTTTCCAAGTCATTGATTCATGTGAATGGAATAATTTACATTGTTAATTTCAACAAATAAATAAAAATAAAAATTTATTCAAAAATAAATTGTCCATAAAAACTCAGGGTTGTACAAATACCCCATATGGTGTTCTAGTACACCCCATAAGATGGTTATATTATCTCACCAAACTTCATACATCATTACACATGATACCAATAGAAGGGATAGTGGAGAATATGGACTAGTGATTCTTCTACTTCCTAACCAACCTAGATTTTATATAAAACACACAGAATAGAATGCATATTGGGCACTAGAAAGTGTATCTGAATCATGTGGAGTGTATATATAAATAATAATAATAATAAAACTATTATTATAACCATATAGAACAAAATAGAGGTGGTTCACCTAAAAAATACTAATGTAACACAAAAATTTAATGAACCTACCGATATTATGATCCGTCCATATTTTTATCCATTAAAATACTAAACCATCCCCATATACTATATAAAACAACTGCATAAAACATTCACATAATACAATCTAATCAAACAATAAATCCAAGTCCAAATTTATCATTTAACAACCTATTGGTGTTCTTTAATCTATTCATTTCCATAATTAATGACATGTCACTTCTTTCCAATACCCGAAATATATTTTTCATTTTCCTCTTCGTTTATAGCGGTTTATATTTCAATAATACCCATTAATTAATTAAATAAAAGCTATTATTATTTACCATTAAATCATTATAGTAATTATATTCAACTAATAATTGGAAACAGTAAATGAAATCCAAAATAATGGGTCAAGCTATCGCTTCATGAAATTTTCCCAATTCTTCATTTCATCCATGGAAAGGTATCAATAGCCCTATTGTGCAATTCTGTATCCTCAGACAAATCATACTATGCCACCCATGAAATCTTCAATAGCACTCGCTTCCTTACACATACAAACCAAAAAATATGGACCCATACATAAAAATAACCCTATAAAAACAACTATATAACCAAACAAACATAGCTATAAAAAAATTCCAATAAAGGAAACGTAATAATGTCAAGTATATATCTAACTATTCATATAAAAACCAATATTATACCACTATTTCATTAAAATCAACACCATTTATATATCAAATATAAAAAAAACTAGTTAAATTACTGTCATTATTTGATTATCCTTTTATGAAAGGGTGTTCTAATAGTGAATCCTCGACATCAACCAACAAGTCTCAAAAAAAATTTGTAACAGTTCAAAATTGTATTACATAAAAAGAAATTATATTACTTGGTAATCACATCCAAATAATTCCATTTTCAAAAATTCCCATTATGCTAGGCTTATTATCTTTGTTAATTATAACCATACTCTTTACCCAAATAAAAACATATGTCAACCAACATAATTTATTGATAAAAGAACCACATTGTCAAATCCCCTTCCTTATCCAAAGTTTCATAATCAACCACACAAAATGGGAGATTGATGACATAGTGATACCCCACTTGGTAATTATTAATAAACATAAAACATAGTAGTTTCTCATAAAAATCATAACCCTAACATTCATTAACCAAAATCATTTGTGATAATATGAATCCTTTTGGAAAGAACATAAATTAAACTAAGGAGACGAAAAAATGAACTCGAATTTGATCACCAATACTCGATCTCTCAAATAAAATTCCAAAGGTTAATGAATATAATTTGATCATTCTACTAAAACAAACTTATTTTCTAACAATAGTCAAGAGAATCAAACAAATAAATTTTTTTTAAAGGGTTCTCAAAATTTATACCCAGGAAGAAATATATAAGTCCATGAAACAAAAGTTCTAGGACACACCAAAATAACTTGGTTTCCCCATTGTATCACAGTTCAACCTATTATGATACACCATAATGGGACACCCAAATTCCTCCCCATAAATCACACTGCATATACCCCATTGACCTTATAAAATTGTGTAGTCACCATTGTGAAAGAATACTCTCCATGTCAGAAACTACAAACATCATTACCCATCCTTGACATAGAATGAGTAATATATTATATGTGTTCCCAGAATAAGATAAACCCTAAAATCCAATATCCAACATCCTCATGCCACAGTTGAGAAACAAAAATGCAACCTTCTGACCTACACAAAAACATGAACATTTCTAGGTCACATCCATGATGCAACTAATAACCCTCATGGTAATTGTTCCACAAATGACAGTGTGACCAAATTCGACCCCCACACCCCTACACTGTAACATTTAATAACCACACACTAACCAATAATTCTAATTTATCTATCATGAAACATCATAGACCACTATACTAAAAAACCACCCCTAACAAAAAATTCATCTAAAACAACATAGATCATTACTCAATCCTCTTCATCACACCTCTAACACCAAAAACATTCAATGTAACTGATCATGAAGGTTTGTTACATAAAATTAGACACGTCTCAAATAATTATAATCACTGAGAATCAGAACCAAACATTGAAGTAAAATCTAGTATACAAAAAACCAAGAATGCATCAGGTGACACCCCTCAAATGGGATGCCACAACTAACCAATATGGCAGAAAATGGAACAAACACTCCCATTAAACACTACGAGAAAACCGCCGTTTAGCGGCGGTTTTTTCGCGGCGGTTTTAAAAACCGCCGCCACATGCGTTTCTGGTTGGAATTTCACGGCGGTTTTTAAAACCGCCGCGAAAAAACCGCCACTAAACGGCAAAAAAAATTATTTTTTTTAATTTTTTTTTTATTTTTCTTTATTTTTATTCAAGGATTAGCGGCGGTTTTTTAAAAAACCGCCGTGAAATAGCAGCGGTTTCGGTAAAACCGCCGTGAAATGAATGGAAAAAAATAATAAAACGTGAGAAACCCCGAAATCACTAAAACGACCATAACTTTTGATCCGGGCGTCCATTGAAGTGTCACGACCAGTCAAATCGAAGCTCATGAAGATATATAGAGGCACATATAATCAAAACCGTGAGACGTTCTACGGTGTGGACGATATTAGAGTTATAAAAAAGTTGAAAAAAGTTCTCCAACTTCAAACGGCCATAACTTTTGCTCCGGGTGTCTGTTTGGGCTCTACCACATATCAAATCGAAGCCAGCGAAGAGAGCTATGCACTGATGTAATAGAAGCAATCTTCTGTCGAGTTTTTCGACCCCAACCCCCCCCCCCCCCCCCCCGAAGGCCTCCAAAACCCCGTTTTCGTCACCGGTGTCCCGTCGAACTTGTCTTCAAACGGACCTAACTTTCGATCCGTGTGTCAGTTCGGCCTCCTCCACCTGCCAGATCATAGCTCGTTCCATGAGCTTCATTTTGACTGGTCGCGGCACCCACATGCACTCCTAGATCATATGTTATGGCCTTTTTAGTGGGTATCGGGTTTGTTATGTTTTTCAATGTCTCGTTTCTAGCACCCATTCCCCGTCAGATTTTTTTTAAATGGTCGTAACTTCCGATCCGCCTGTCCATTTGGACACTTTCACCTTTTCTATTGAAGATCATTTCAGGATCTTTGATTTGACAGGTCGCGGAACTAAAACAGATTCTCGGATCATAAGTTATCTCCGTTAATGTGAGTCCAATGTTTTTGTCTCTTTATGACCGTTTTGACGGGTTTTAACGGTAGCTCCATATATTACTGTTTATTTGGGTTTCCATGACTTGTTATCTTTATCAATTGTTTTTTGTGGGTTATTATGATGATTATGTTGAATTATTAAGGAGTTTTCCAGAGTTGTCATGAGTTTTCATGCGTTCTCATTCTTTCTAATACCTCATTCTTCATATGCTTCCCCATTCTTTTTCATGCATTTTCATGATTTTTCATCCTTTATCACGTCTTTTCATACTTTTTAGGTGTTTCCTTTATTATTTATTATTTATTATTTATAATATACTTTAATTTATTTAGTATATATTATTTGTAACAGGTTATTTATTATTTATTATTTATTCTTTATTCTTTATTCTTTATATTTATTAATTATTTATGTTTATTTATTCTTTATTCTTTATTCTTTATTCATTATTATTTATTATTTATTAGTTATTAGTTATTTTTTATTTTTTATTATTTATTATTTATATTTATATTTATTTATTATTTATTATTTATTATTTATTATTTATTATTTATTATTTATATTTATTTATCATTTAAATTTATTTATTATTTATTATTTATTATTTATATTTATTTATTATTTATTATTTATATTTATTTATTATTTATTATTTATATTTATTATTTATATTTATTTATTATTTATTATTTATATTTATTTATTATTTATTATTTATATTTATTTACTATTTGTTATTTATATTTATTTATTATTTATTATGTATTATGTATTATTTATTATTTATTATTTATTATTTATATTTATTTATTATTTATTATTTATATATATTTATTATTTGTTATTTATATTTATTTATTATTTATTATTTATTATTTATATTTATATATATTTATTATTTATATTTATTTATTATTTATTATTTATTATTTATTATTTATATTTATTTATTATTTATTATTCATATTTATTTATTATTTATTATTTATTATTTATTATTTATTATTTATTATTTATTATGTATATTTATTTATTATTTATTATTTACAATTTATTATTTATTATTTATTATTTATTATTTATTATTTATTATTTATTATTTATTATTTATCTTTACTTATTATTTCTTATTTATTATTTATTATTTATTATTTATTATTTATTATTTATTATTTTTTATTTTTTATTTTTTATTTTTTATTTTTTATTTTTCATTTTTTATTTATTTTTTTGTTATTTTTTATTTTTTATTTATTATTTATTATTTATTATTTATTATTTATCTTTATTTATTATTTATTATTTATTATTTATTAATTTTTATTTATTATTTACATTTATTTATTATTTATTATTTATTATTTATTATTTATTATTTATTATTTATTATTTATATTTATTTATTATTTATTATTTATTATTTATTATTTATTATTTATATTTATTTATTATTAATTATTAATTATTAATTATTAATTATTTATTATTTATTATTTATTGTTTATATTTATTTATTATTTATTATTTATTATTTATTATTTATTATTTATTATTTATTATTTATTATTTATTATTTATTATTTATTATTTATTATTTATTATTTATAATTATTTATTATTTATATTTATGTATTATTTAGTATTTATATTTATTATTTATTTATTATTTATTATTTATTAATTATTTATATTTATTTATTATTTATATTTATTTATTATTTATTATTTATATTTATTATTTATATATTATTTATTATTTATATTTATTTATTATTTATATTTATTTATTATTTATTATTTATATTTATTTATTATTTATATTTATATTTATTTATTATTTATTATTTATTACTTATTATTTATTATTTATATTTATATTTATTTATTATTTATTATTTATTATTTATTATTAATTATTAATTATTTATTATTTATTATTTATTATTTATTATTTAAATTTATTTATTATTTATTATTTCTTATTTATTATTTAGTATTTAGTATTTATTATTTATTATTTATTATTTATTATTTATCTTTATTTATTATTTATTATTTATTATTTATTATTTATTATTTATTATTTATTATTTATTATTTATATTTATTTATTATTTATATTTGTTTATTATTTATTATTTATATTTATTATTAATTTATTATTTATTTATTATTTATTATTCATATTTATTTATTATTTATATTTATTTATTATTTATATTTATTTATTATTTATTATTTATATTTATTATTTATTTATTATTTATTTAGTATTTATTATTTATATTTATTTATTATTTATATTTATTTATTATTTATTATTTATATTTATTTATTATGTATTATGTAAATTTATTTATTATTTTTTATTTATATTTATTTATTTTTTATTTTTTATTTTTTATTATCTATTATTAATTATTTATTATTTATATTTATTTATTATTTATTATTTATTATTTATTATTTATTTATTATTTATTATTTATATTTATTTATTATTTATTATTTATTATTTATTATTTATTATTTATTATTTATTATTTATTATTTATTATTTATTATTTATATTTATTTATTATTTATTATTTATTATTTATTATTTATTATTTATTATTTATTATTTATTATTTATTATTTATTATTTATTATTTATTATTTATTATTTATTATTTATTATTTATTATATATTATTTATTGTTTATTGTTTATATTTATTTATTATTTATTATTTATTATTTATTGTTTATTGTTTATTGTTTATTCTTTATTCTTTATTATTTATTCTTTATTCTTTATTATTTATTATTTATCTTTATTTATTATTTATTATTTATTATTTATTATTTATTATTTATTATTTATTATTTATTATTTATTATTTATTATTATCGGGTTTATATCTATTATTTATGTATTATTTGTTTTTTCAATTAATATATATAAGTATATTAATTTCTGTTTATTAACCACATGGCGAGCTTGCTGGAGTGGTAAAGTCTTTGGAAAATATGCAAGAGGTTAGGGGTTCAAATCTCACCAGACGCAGGATTTATTTATATTGCATGGGCATGCATGTGCATGGGATATGCATGCATGGATAAATAAAATAAATAAATAACATAAATAAATAAAATAAATAAATTAAATAAATTAAATAAATTAAAATATAATAAATAAAATAAATAAATAAATAAAATAAATAAATAAATAAAATAAATAAATAAATAAAATAAATACGAAATAAAATAAATAAATAAATAAATAAATAAATACGAAATAAATAAATAAATAAATAAATACGAAATAAATAAATAAATAAATAAATACGACATAAATATATATATATATATATAATTAAAAAAAAATTAAAAAAATTAAAAAAAACCGCCACTGAATCATTTAGCGGCGGTTTAAACCACCGCTAAAAAACCGCCGCAAAACTTTCTGCGACGGTTTTGAAAACCGCCGCGAATATTTTCTCGACGCACGATTTAGTGGCGGTTTTTGAAAACCGCCGCCAATCGATTTAGCGGCAGTTTAAACCGCCGCTAAATGCCTTTTTTGCCGTAGTGAAATAATAACCAAAGAATAAAAAACATAAAAATCAGATAAAAACTATCTAAAACATCATTAAAAATATCACACACAAAAACCCATGATACTGATTGTGCATTAGTGAATCTCACCCCCACATACTTTCCTCTATACCACCAAGACTCCAAAAAACTCTACACTAAATGAGTTGATTTCATATGTGACACCTTCTATTGGTGATATTTTATCTCACTTTATCATTCTAATAATTTCATGTCATCCTATATATCTAACTATCCACAATCAGTGACATGATCAATTTCACGAAGATATTGTCAGATCTGTGACACGTTAAAGAAGTTATTGATCTGATCTATCTATTGAGGAAGCGCTAACTGATATTCCACCTCACCAAAATAATACAACATCCTTAATTCGTTGATAAACAATTTAGAGAAATAAATTGCTCTTAAATACAGATAAATCCCTTGACATGGTAAAACACTCAACGGCACATGATCACCATCCTCAAACTCCATGGACCTCATACTATGATCTTCCCAAGACTTGTGAAGGTCCTACACCACCATCATACACTCCCAAACCATTTGAGTTTTCTTTTTCCGGAAATGAGCCAAATCTGGTTAATGGATTATTAAATCTCCAACCTCATTCTAGTACAACAGGGAACAACAAGTCCTCCAATACAATTCCTGGAATAGATACATACCAATGGTAGTGCGGAATATGTTGTCATAAGAAAACACATTTTTGGGAAATGTGTCCCCAATGATCTTTAAAAATAATTAATGTAATACAATAACATATCCTCCATCATTTTTATGGTCTTGTAAATAAAACCATTCATTTGAGGATGGAAAGAAATTCCATGGTGAAATAGAGTGCTAAAATAATGTTTCAATTTTCTCTAGACCCTATGTGGTAAAATAATAATTTTTTTTGGAAATGGTTGTTCACAGTATCCCATAAAGAATCATCAAATAATTTATATACTAAATTTCTAAAATATCTAAACCTTCCAACTCCTTGACTTCCATGAAGCAGAATAAATTCATCAAATGATCCCTGATCACCTATATTCTATCAAATCCTCATTGGGATCATATTTTTCTACTAATGAAATATTTCATTATTTCCACACATTTCCATTTGGGGATATCCAACAGATGAAACAAACCACTGGGAGGATGATTCTATTAATTCACCTACTGTAATACCATGAACAATAATAAAAACTCCATTATTAAACACTTAACCCTGGGCAACCAAATCATACCACAAAAATCTTTGTTCATCTTTGATGCTCTTTCACTTCTAAACTAGGTATCTCTTAGAGAATATCCTCATGAACTACCAATGGAACAAACAACCTCACCTGAAATGTCATTTGATATTAATTATCCAATGATCATCTTTCTAAAAAATCATCATTAAGAATATGGACACATAACACATCTGACTCTGAGTTTCCCCACTAAGACTCTTATACCCTTTGAATTTATACTCAGTGTATATGAAACTACACTTGAATTCAATGGGGTAGAGGACATATCTTATTCATAATCATGAAAAAACTCTATACACATCCATTTTTAAAAAATATTGATTCCATTGATGGAAAATATATCTCAAGATGTTGTGTTTTGTAAAGATGATAATGTACATAATGATGAGGTAATAGTTACACCACTCCAAGGAAAAAACTACAGCCTCCAACATGATATTATGAGTGTTAATGTTTTTCTTTAGTAGGTGTAACTATGCGGACCCTTATAATATTAATACCCTCTACTGCATCCAGAAAAAATCCAAGATGATATAGGAATCACCATGGAACACCTATATCATCTCCCTCTACTCTATTGTAAAAAACATGGGAGCACTCATCAGCCACACCTTTTGTTAGTTGAAATATGCTTACCACTAATTGATCCATATGATATTCTAGTCCCTCATATTCAAAGAAATCATTGAGGTCATGTTATTATTTAATTTGGACATGAACCTCCAATAATAACCCACCAAAACCAAGGATACTATGGACCTCTTAATAATTAATGGTTTCTTCCCAAGAAATGACTTCCTCAATCATCAATGGATCAACTAAAACTCCCTAATAAGACACCACATTTCACCCAATGTGGATTTTATATTTCTAAAACTCCATATATAAATATTCACCTAAGTCGATGGTGTCAATTGAAATATAAAATACCCCTGACATTATTAACATTCTCCTCCTCTAAAGGTGAGTATATGAGTATATTACTGATGAATCATGGTGTTCCTGAGTCCCATTAATATTGTGGTCATGTTCGTGACACCAAAAAACAAGAAAATGAAATAAATGTTCCCATATAAACTCTGAAAAATATTTTTTTATATTTCATCCTCTTTCAACCTCATTTAATGATATCCAAACCGAAAATCAATCTTTGAAAACCAGCTGGTTCCCTTCAATAAGAAAAACATATCATAAATCTCTAGAAGTGGGTAGTGGTTCTTGATGTTAACTTTATTTAACCATCAGTAGTGTACACATTTCCATAAACAACTATTATCTTTCTTTGAGAGCAACACAGGACCACCCTACAATAACATAATGGGGGTTGATAAATCAATTTTCCATGAAATCATTGACCGGAATCCTTAGAAAATGTATCATAAATTTTTTAATCTTATAAAAATCCATAAAAATAAAAGATGAAACATGGTGTGTCATTGTCGCAAACATTATATCGCATCAAGGGGTGAACCAAAACCTCATAAACAAAAACATCCAAAAGCTCCTCCACTTCCCAAGGAAACTCCACCATCACTACCTCTACTAAATTCATCAATTATGCTTATATATGAGAAAATAAAAAAAATTATACCTCTGAACCATCTAATTCTCCCTCTTACTAATGAACACCACACACTAGCACTCCCCATCCTAGAAAATGAATTTCTTCTAAAATAAATTAAAAAAAATAAAAATAGAGTAAATCCATTAAATTTGAATAATAGTATCATATGATTATAAATGAATAAATAATAAACCCCCATAAAATAATAATTCCACATCATCATCCCATTACCTTAACACACATCAAGAATTATCATATGACCTCAAACTGGCATGGTTAATACAATAGGCACAAGATACCTCCCAACCATGAGTCCCAAAGAATGATCTAAGTTTATTGTTATAAAGGAGTGTGATGATATAGAATAAAATAATGCATAAACCAAGGTAAAAAAATTTAAAATGGAACCTCAGGTGATTTATGGTCTCTCTAGAACTAACACACTCCTATCATGAAGAATACTATGTACAGCTCCCCTACATCACTGGTCAGCCCAACCAATATGGATGCACATAAACATATATCCCTAAATGCAAGGAATATCATGTAGTTTTACAATAAAAACTCCATATTCATTAAATGAAACATAATCCAACTACATGTAATAAAAATATAGCCCTTGATGAAAAAATTAATGTTGGGTATAAGAAGGAAAATATCCACCCACACCATAGTTATCCTCATATATGTTTGAACACTAGAATCACTAATAACCATATATCCCCTAATAAAGTCAAATAGAACCAACCCCCTTTGTAGGTGTGCATGAATTTCTAGTGTCGGATAAATGAGAAGGAAATCGATGATCCCCACACCATTTTCAGTAAAAATATTGATGATCCAGATACCTGATATCCTCCAATAAAAAATAAACTCACTAAGAAACCTTGATGGAACCCCCAAGATATGACCCTAGATTCACTTGTATCTTATCACATTCTTCACTCATATTCAACAACACAAAAAATCTAGGAAATATTAATGGGGAGACTATATATTGAATTACATAGTACAATACCACTTCCAAGCACCGAGATCAAGACTCATCATTCAAAAAAATCATGGTGAATCGAATGAGTATTTTAAATCCTTTCCCAATCCCCCACAAACATAGGATTCCTTGAGAAAAAGAGTGAGAATATCTTACCTTATATGAACTTTAATAATTAATGATAGAAACTCTATATGAAACTAAAACTAAAAATAACCCCATGAAACATGTGTGTCATTTTTCTTGTAAAGATACATGATTAACCCCTACTTCACTGATTGTTGAGTCAGATAAACAACAATTATATCTTGAAACTCAACCATGGGAAGAATCATGGTCAAATAAATTTAAAATTTTTCCACCCAGTGCTCTATCTTTATATTAGAGATACTCTCCTCATAGATATCCATCCACTAACACTGAACTTCACATGGGTTCTTCCCATAAGATTCATCCTCCTTAACTTGGTCAACCCTTTTATGATCAACTATGTCAACCAATTGAACCTTAAGAATGAGAACAAAACACCTTAGTTGAATAGTAGTATTCTCTATGAAAATATGTAAAATTCATTAATCATGGTATCTTGTATTATATTTGATGAAATTAATTTAATTAGACTCATTTAGTTCCCCCAAAATTACCCCTTATCAAACACATGTAAAATCAAGCTTGAGTAGTAAACCTCTACTAGTTCTCTATACTAAAAGTGGAATCATTTCACATGGTTATTTGGTAAACTCGATGTCCATACATTAGTTCACAGAGGGTTCTAAAATATCATTTCCTTCAATAACTCGCTAGTTTTTATCATTCACCAAGATAATTTAGCACAATTTCTCAAAAAAATCATGAAATCAGCTTGAATTCATATCTTTATCCTATTCCCTTACTATCAACTAAAATCATTGATACAACTTTTTGTTGACCCAATCCACTAAGAACCCCTCCTAGGTATGTTTTAAGGAAAAGAGTGGCCCTTGAGGCCCCCCTGTAAAAGATATTGGGATAGAGACTATCATTGTCGGTATAAAACATACATATGAGAGGTGTTTCCATCATATAATATGTTAATAAACCACAAATAAAAACCATTATAGAAATAAACCATGATAAAAAATAAACACAAAATGCATGAAAACATTTGAATAATAGAACCCCATGATAGAATACTAATAAATTCATTGGAAATAACTCTATATCAAATCCAAATATCCAAGATAGTATTGTAAATCTTAGTTACAAAACTAATAGTAACACCCTAAAATAGTTTATAACTACTAGGGAGATGATTTAAATAATTAGTATCACACTCAAAACATATCATGAAAATATGGAAAGAGCATAATATTTCGTTAATGAACAAGAAATAGAATGAACCATCACATATCGAGTCAACTACCACTCTACCTCACCAAGTCTCACTCACCAAATATGACATCCAAACATTATAAAATAGTTTTGAAGATTATAATAATAAGGTATCCCATAACAACATCCTTAATAATTTATATATCACATAACCTGACATAAAATTTCTTTAGATTCCAATACATTCTTCACTTTTTCTGCAATACACCATGTCTCATTCTACATTACAAACCTCATGCTACTTCCATATCATCCTCATCTTCCCACATCCTCTTCAACATATTGCATATCATTCATCCATCATATATACAATATATAATGGTATCATAATCAATAAATACATCGAAATAGTTAATTCCTCCTACCATGCATGACCCTCACCATGTAATATAATATCATAAAAACCTTATAGGGTTTTCTTGTACATTATATACCTCCTCATCCATAACACGCATGACATCCTAGTGCATATTGCTGCTATCGTCACACTAATATCCTATATGGCCTAGAAATACCCTACTGTATATAGTACAATGATTAGACCAAAATTGATCCATCAAAACCAATACTGTGCCAAAAAAAGAGAGAGGGGAATATATGGTAACCATACATCCATTCACTCACCAAAATGGATATTAGGGGAAAACACCAACAACCTAGAGCATGTTTCGTATCTATAAGGGAACCCAAATCATGTGGGGTGTGTATTGAAACCCAAGAAAAATTCCATTATATTTATAACCTCACACAAACCAACCTATAATTTTCTCCCAAATAGAACTACCATAACCCAAAAACAACACTATGTTGTCACTACCACAATCTATAAATATTTATAAATTTTAATCCTTTAAACCATACCAACATCCCATGAAAAAGAGCCACCTAAAAATCATAAAAAAAATTAAATATATTATTTGAACATTTCCATATTTAAAATTTACCAAAAAAATTACATTAATTAAGGAATTAATTTTCATATATACTCAAAAACCATTTCAATCCAATACCCACATTCATTCTACTCATTTATTCTTCATTTACACTGATTTGTATTTCAGTTCTCCCATTTTGAAGATTAAATTTGATCCACTATCATTTACCATTATATAATTGCCGTTATTATATTCCACTACATTCATGAACTGTAAGGAAATCCCAAAACAAACATCCTTTTTATCATCTCATGACAATCTCTATGTTCATATTTTCAACCATGGAAATGTAGTTATATCCCTACTATGCAATTCCTCATTATCAGTTATACCAAACTATGATGCCCATTATAACTGTCATAATACTCCCTAACCCACGCATACTAACCAATACATCTTGACCCAATCATAAAAATTACCCCATAACAGCCGCCACATAACCATACATCCACAGCCACATCTAATGCCAATAAAAAGAATTACAAGAACAAAAATAACATAGCAACCAATTATAGAAAAAAACACTACGACACCATATTTTTCCTAAATCAATATCAATATTCCACACATCTAGTTCAAATACTATTTTTATGTTTTGATACTCTTATTAAATGTTCTTCCAATATTTCGACCTCAAAGACAATACATAAGGATTAAAAATTATAATCATTTTCAGTATTATTCTAAAATAGAATTATGTTCAAAAAAATCATAAAATCATGTAAACATATTTGAATCATTCTCTTCCCACAAATTTGCATTAGGTTCTATTGATTATATTTATTATTCTAATGTATTCTACTTTCCAAAATTAGAAAAATCACAAAACACCCATAATTCATAAATAAAAGAAGAGTATTAAAGAATCCCTTACAATAACCTGAACTTCAAAATCTACTATGTAATAGGAAGAGATTTTGATAATACCAAGACTACAGAAATAAAATATTAATCAACTAAAACCACATATATTTCCTTTTAAAATAATAGCCCTAATATTCCATATATCAAATAATTGTCATGTTGAATATTCCTTAAAGAAATGAAAAAAAGTAAACATGGGTGATGGGAAAAGTAAGTCACCATTGATAAACAAATACACTATCTCATGAATCCTACGATTAAATTAATGGAAGAGGGGTAGAATGGTGTCCCGAAATCGTTTTAGGTTCCCCAAAGAGTTGAGAGATTCAATAGAATAATTATGGGTTTGGAATGGTTCCCCAACATTATACATAGGTTGAAAAACCTATGACTATGACACAAATCAATAGGGCATGTCTTAATATCTAATTTTTTTCAAAAACCCTTGGAAAACCATACTATATATGCCACAATGGGATTTGATCCAACTAAAACCCATAAATCATGCCACACAGTTCATTAAATTGTACAAAATAGGGGATCAAAAATGGTGTACAACTCCTTTCCACTCCACTACCTCTAGATTTCCATACTCGACTATAGCACAACATGAGGTCTATTTCTTTAGGTTCCCATTTTTAATAAACCTAAAAAACCTAAAACCACATACCCCCATGCTACAGCTGATCAACCATATCATATCCTAAAGACCCTCAGTCTATATATATCATCCCCGGACCATATCCATGATGTAGCAAGAGGATCAAATTACAGTATTTCCATATATAAAAATGGCTCCAAATATGACTCCTCATACCCCTAATTTGTAAAATCTAATAACCATGCTAAAATTATTCCATCCAATATACATATAATGGAACATGACATTCCTCCATAATTAAAAACCATCCCATGGATTAAAATTGGGATCAAAATACAAGATTCATTTCCCAAAATAACCTATTATAATATTAAAAACCCATAATATGAAAAGTAATAGGCTAGGATAGTCTGTTTCATTAAAAAATCATATTGATTCATCATTGATAAGATAATATATTAAAACTCATAAATTAAAAAATATATCCCGACACATAAAACTGAAAATTATCCTCAATATGTAATCAAATGGTTGAAGTTAATTTTTTTAAATTGTAAAAACTCTTTCTCATATTAAAAACGTATCAAGTACTTAAAAAAAGATCATAATAGATAGATACTCCCTATATTGGAACAATTAATTCTTACAAATATCATTTATGAGAATCACCATCCATTTTTTAATTATCATGTTCTTAGTTTCACCCATTTTAGCAAATTAATGGGTAAAAAATATATATTAAACTAAAACATTGAATTTTAAGAATAAAACACCACTATTTATAATAAAAAAATATTTAGTAAAACATAAAATCTCATCAATACATTGTATTATTATCTTACAATATTTTCTATGTAATTTAAAAATATTATTGTTCTATTCCAAGTTAATGAAACATTCGGTTGATACCTGTCGTAGAGATTATGTCTTTTATTCAGTGAAAAAAATATAATTTCATATTTACAAAAAATCATTTAAGTAATGAACCAAAATTATTCAATTATGTGATAGTGGAAACAAATTAAGATGCATTATATTCTTTTTCCATCACATAAATGAATGAAAATGATAGTAAAAAATAAAATAATCAAAAAAGGTTTTATGCCTGTAAAGTAATATTTTTTTTCACCCTGATTTATAAATCTGTATCAACTTTAGTGACTAGTATGATGTGTTTACTTAACTAGGAACTACCAGATAATAGATTCCAATATATTCCTTATGACTAAAATATATGTATAAACTCTATGACTTATAATATATAAGCCTATACTTATAGTATCTTAAAACATATTTAAGAAGTCACACATGGAATTATAAACATCCTAGGTTTACACATATTATTTTATATTAGAAGTAATACATTTCTTTCTCACTATAAGATAATTCAATATATAGAAATATTCTAATTTCAATAAAATATACTCAATATATGCTATTTTATTAGTGTGACCAAGTCTCATTGAATTTGGTGTGTACCCTTCTAAATTATTAATAAAAAACATTTAAAATAATCTATATAATTTAAAACATAAATAAAAAATCTAATTTTGACAATATATGATCTTTCACATTTTTATAAATTTGGGAAAAGGTGTCATCACATATCATATCTAGTTTCCAGTGACCCTAATGAATAAAATTTTCTATTAATAATTATGGACTCATTTCTAATATTAAATGAGTTATTTAAAAAAAAGTTGTTTTTGTTGAATAACTATATGATTTTTAATAATTTTGTATTGAGTCATATTATAATAATCTATTCATTCATCATTTTTAGAATTAAAACCTCTTTATATAGAATGAATCCTATGAAAATAATTTATAGTATCAAAAAAATATTAAACGAATCAATTTTCATTTTAAATTCAATTGCATAAAATTTGCCTAAAATATTCTATAATCAAATAGTCTGTATATTATATGTGTTATTTGGTAGTATTGATGAAATTAATTTCTTGTTTTTCACCACAATTATTAAAAATTAGCATCTAAAATTAATAATTATTATTACCCTCTTAAAGATAAAAATAGACAAACTAAAATAATTATCACTCCATAAATTTTGAAATCATGAACTAATAAATCAGTTGGTAAAATTAATTTAATAATTTTAAATATTTTATCCCCAACCTTTATTAATGTTTCATTTATTTAACTATCTATTAAATGAAGTGAAAAAATAATTATATTTTGTTTAACTCAAAAGCATTGAAAAAATGGTATATTTAAAAAATAAATCATTCCCCTATGTTATTTTTTTATTTATTACTACCCAATAAAAAGGAATATAAATTTAGAAATTATATTTATTTTTTGGTGTTATATTTTTATAAAACATCACTATTCTTCTCTATGTGATATATTATGACAAATTATTCATTGATTTTCTCAGGTTATTTTTGTTTAAATAAAATATCATAACCTTATCTCCCAATATAATTTTTTCATTAAATATATATTGGTGTATTCCATATATTACGAAGTATAAAATTTTTACTCAAATGTTTTGACAATATCCAATGTTTCTTAATCATCACTTTCAAATTTTTCCTCTAGGTGTTATAGATTTTCTAATTACCCCAAGAACATTTTAGAAAAAGGTTGGAAGGTTTTTATTATCAGTAAATTAATTATTTGAATAGACAAAATTATTCTTTTTCTACCATGTAAATTAGCATAATTCTTATTTTTTATTACCTATAGATATATATAATAGATATGAAAAATGAATAAATATGACCATACATTCATCATTGAATATAGTACACCCAATGAGATTAAAATATTTTTTAAATCTTAACATGATTAATAGTTACAACCCAACCTAATGAGGCTCAAGCCATAACTACCCCTAGCCTACCTCCATAGGCCAGGGGAAGGATACATGTATCAAATGGTGTAACAAAATTGGTAGACCATTGGCTATGTATATGTACGTACACACTCGACCATGTCCACACAGATGTGTAGAGTAATAATAAAAAAATATGCAACATCTAGAGAATAATCCATTCTTGTAAAACCATTATGGAGTACAAGAGTACTGAAGTGTAATCATAAAAATATAAAGGAAAAAATAGATTACCATTATAAATATTCCCCAAACTAAAAAACTGGAAAATGAATGTTCTAAGAGAGTCTGACTCTAGATCTCTAAGACCCAACCACCATGCATTGTCTAATGCACCGAGTAATCCCTATGATCTTCATTAATCATCTTAGGCATGTTATTCATAAACATAAGACATGATACGTGCGTGAAAATCCCGTTAATGGGTGAGTATATACAAACCCAGTAAGACACCTCGAATGATGAAAGGGGGCCAATAAGAGACACGATAGGACTGGATAGTTGAACCCATAAATACAGAGAAACAAAATCTAATAACATGGTTACATATATATATATATATGCATATATATTCACATCAAAATTACCCTACATGAGAGAGAAAGTGGATCTACATCCCACATCCCGTACTAGTAATAATAGTCTTCCAACCATTTCAAAAGGCACATCAATGATGCCCAACATCATGTGTGCTTGTTCAGAAGAAGCAACCATGTGCATTCATGCCTCACCACTATGTCATAAAATCTAAGGGAAAAAATCTGAAGACATAGGACCCCCACAATAATTCTGTATGGGGTACCACTCCTTAGATAGAGGACTCACACTTAATTCTATAGGGGTACCACTCAGAAGATAGAGAAATCACACCCTAGTCCCTCAAGGTGTTACCACTAAACATAAGAAGGACTTTATCCCTATCTGATAGGGGGAACCACTCAGTAGATAAAGGAATCAAGTCATAATTCTTTATAAGGTACCCCTCAACATAAGGAGGCCCACACCCTATCTGACAAGGTATCCACTCAATTGGAAGAGGAATCACAATCTATCCTATAAAGGGGGGATCTGATCCATAGATAGAGTACCCACACCTTATCTGATAAGGGGAAATTTATTTATAGATATAGAACATTGTTCCTATTCTTTCAAGGGGGTGCCACATAGTGGAATATAGGACCTATTCCCTATCAGGTATGGGGTGTGACTCTATTTATATTTTCTAATCAACACGATCATAGATCATTTCATAAAGAAGAATAATACTTAGATTATCTCACATAATATCCTAAAATACACTATGAATTTCACCATCATGTTCTATGTTGAAAATAACATAGGATTGGCTGATCAGGGTCCAAAATATGACTCCAAATTAAGAAGATATGATAGGTATAAATTTACTCAAAATGAGGGTACGCAACATATAATGGGACCCACATTGTATGTGGTACCTCTATTTTTCTTAGTCATGTCCCTTTTAGTATAGGGATCAATTCCCATTTATCCATAAATAGTGTGCAATGGAATTACATATTGTGCCTCAACCACAGAGGGTCATTCCTGTGTTCCTGGCCAAGTCTATGAACCATAGTTGTGTCTTTGTACCTTGGTTGTGTACTAGCCATGTGTAACTTGTCTATGTCCATGTACACCAGGTGTGTGCCTGATCATGTCTTTTTCCATGTACTAAAATAATACATTCCAATTCACTAGCACCATGTCACACTGGGCATGGGGTCCCACAGGGAATTTGATATTTAACTTACATAAAAACCCTAGCTGTCATAGCAAGGGGTTACATGCTAGGTTTTCTTCATACTACTTTGCGTGTAGTTCGGTTTTTTACAAAATCTCATATCTTATCCACATGAACTAGATTAATGTTAAGTGCCACAATTTTGGCACTTTGACCATTTAAAAATAGTGGAATGATCCTATGACAATTTATTTTGGCCCTATGATGGTCATAAAATATATTGTGATCCATTTCTTAGAGCTAGTATGAACTCATTGGGCGCCACCACGTCTTCTCCCATCACCCATTCCTCCCTAGATTCCATATCCATGGTGGGTTCACCCAAATCCCAAAAAACATAATTATACATCATATGATCATCAATATTTTCATTACATGTGAATTACTCTTGAATTTGGGGGTCGGATCTTGCTCAGTCCCATCCTGAAATAAGCAAGTCGTGACCACGTGGCCCAACAATGAAGAAAAAGAAGAACAATTGGGGAAAATCGCATGAACAAGGTTAAAAATATAATTATTCAACAATTATTTTCCAATGAACTATATCATGGATGTTTTGGGTGATAAATCCTATCACAACATGGATTAAAAAAATTAAATTATCTATTTAATTTAAAAATGGATAACGAGAAGGTTTCAAGAATCATATATCAATAAGAAGATTGATAGTCCATGCCTGAATAGTTTTACCAAGAGCATGAAACCCAAAATTGAAGAGACCCACCTTACATTGGATGGAACTTTAATTAAGGAAACAATTTCTAATGAATGGGAGAAGTCATTATGTTCATTTCACCTTGATTCACATGGATCCAAAGGCTCGTTGTCGACTGATCTCAAATCATCAACAAAGAATGTGGAATTATCCTCTCAATGGTCCCATAGTTTTGTGGATGACCCTGGTGATCAACCATAACAGTTAATAAATATAAGAAATTAGGTTTTATGTGTTTAATGAATTAATTAAATAATTAATTAAATAATTCACTGAAGGCCCCCACCAATGGTTATTTTATATGAACAATCCATGCCAACCAACATTAGGTCATGCCTAGGGTAAATCTCATGTTCCATATTCAACCGCTGTTTTACATTTTTTATATAAGAATACCTGTAAAAATTTCAGCAATATTTTTTTAAAACTATATTTTCTTGGTATAAACAATAGTTAATATTTTTATAATTTTATTTCCGGCACACTAGGCCTTGAAATCACATATTTTCTCATCACCTGGATCCAAAAATATTTATAGATTTATTTAAATGTATTACAATTAGAAAACATAGTCTCTAAATTATTCCATCCTTTAATATTATCAACCTCAAAAAGAATATACTATAAAAAAATACTGGGATACTGATCCCCCATCTAGCCCTCCCACTCTGAGGACGTATGTCCATATAGTGTCTTCTCAAGCTAATAATTGACCTCCACGGAGTGATCCAAAAAAGTGACTCCATCCTCGATGCCCATATCTCCCCAATCAATAATATTTATATGGACGTGCACATATATACTCAACTGTGACACATGGAAGTCATCTTACACCCACTCCAATTATGGGGGGAGGAAGACGTGGTAAGTAACCTCACTAACCCTCTGTAAGATCTCGAACAGTCTATTAAACCTCAAGGATAACATGCCTCTCCATTCAGATATTCAAAATCTTTATCATGGGGAGACTCTCACTAAAAAGATCTCACCCTGATTGAACTCCATTGGAATACTAATTTGATCTAAAAATTCTTTCTCCCCCTTTCAGTTATCATCATCCGATTGTGGATCACCTGAACCTTCTCCAACATCACTTGCACAATCTCTTGGCCAACAAGAGATACCTCACAAATCATAGTCCAACATAAAGGTATCCAGTAGGGAATTCCATAAAAGGCCTTGAATGTTTTCATACTGATAGTAGAGTGGTAGATATTTTTAATGCAAACTATACCAATGGAAAGTGATCCTCACTTCTCCAGTCAAAGTCTAACACACAATCCCATGGCATGTCCTACAACACCAGAATAGTGCACTTATTATACCAATATTTCTGGGGGTGGAAGGATATTATCATCCACATATGGGTCTTGATTTACAACCATAGGCCTCTCCTCAACTTGGACGTGAACCACACTTCATGTTTAGAGGAAATCTTCAAGAGAATCACATTAAGGTGAATGACCTTTTTAACATACAAATTTCCCAAAATCTCTAACAAAATATGATCCCTAATAGCATGTATGTTCACTGACTTTATAATTTAATAAGCTATATACAATATGGAAATGTGTCCACTCATTATCTATAGAATTCCTATAATAAATTCCATAGATATTTCATCCCATTTCCACTCCAGGAAATCAAGAGGATATGAAAAAACATATGGAACCTTCTTCTCATGCTTCATATACTAAAAGGGGAGGCGCTGAGGTATGAAATCATCCATGCTCCCTCTCATATTGTACCACCAAAACTACTACTAAAGTTCTTTTTATATCTTTCCCACATCATTATGTACAACCAAATGAGATGTTTGTAACTCTCTCATCACCTCCTCCCTCATCGTAACTAGCACCACCGTCAATTATTGAATAAAATGATGTGATTTTGTACATAATAAAAACCATAAAGTGAAACTCATGATGATATATAGTCATATAATACTACATAGTAGATCTATCCTAATCGTAAATCCCTCGCATGCAAGATGAGTGTAGTATTCAACACCATCAACTAAATAATGGAACCACCTCCCTCTCAACTAGGGTCAGCTGCAAATAATCCAATTGTATTGACACCTATTTCACTAAATGAGGCTGAGAATTACTTATAAGGAAATATTACACCATGTTTCCCTTCCTTGATTTGTAGACTATCTCAAAGTCATAGTCCTGTAGGACCTCCAACTAGTGCCTTTTTATCATGTTCAAGTATCTCTATGTGATGAAATATCTGATGATCTGATGGCATGAGTAAATGGTAAAGTTCTCTCCCAAAAAATAATGCTTCAATATCCTTAAACTACATACTACCACTTCCATCTATAGTTCATGATTGACATAGTTCTGATCATTGAGTATCAACTACCTCATCCTACAAGTGATAACTGGTTGTCTCTACACCAATACACTGTTGAGACCAGCACTAGAAGCATCACAATATACTAAATACTCCACAAATTCATCTGGTAGTCTCAAAATAGGATCACTCATCATCCATATCCTCAAATCCATGAAGGATCTATAGGATCAATCAGTCTAGGTAAAAGTTATATTTTTCAATACATTGTTGGTCTAAGTGGTTTCAAACCAAGATAATTCTTCTAAAAACCTCTTATAGTACCCCTCTCAGACAAGAAAACTTTATTCCTATAAGAAACTCTTTGTATGCTCCTAAGAATGAATTGCATCAATATTTACAAGGCCTATAGCTAATTCATGATCATAAAAGATATTCCCTGTAAAGTGAATCACATGGATCTAGAACTGGTACTTTGAGATATTACCATAAAGTTGATTCTGCAGAAACTAATATAGAACCATCTTCAAGTACTTTTCATGGTCCTCTTATCCAATGGAATATATGAGAATGTTTATTATGGAGAAAAAAATAGTCCAAATAAAACTATAATATCTTTTTCATCAAATACATAAACACATTAGATTATTTTCCACACCCAAATGTATCACTAGTACCTCATATTGTTCGTAGAGAAATCATAATTCTAGCTTCTGAATATCAACCTCACGAACTCTCAACTAGTTGTAGATGAATTGGAGATGAATCATCAAGAAAAAAATCAACCCTCACAGCTAATCAAAGGGAAAAAATCATCAGAAATGTTTACTTTTTTATTATTTAGGCCTAGTTCCAGATAATATAATCAACACAAATCTGTAATCTACTATCCATATTTTTCATGAACACAAGAGCATCCTTGGGGTACATATGAGGTATGATAATTCCCTTCTATTTGTGGTCCTCTAACTACAAATACATATATTGGAACATAGTAGGGTTATCTGATATACCACAGAAGATATATAATTTTTTCTAGGGTGTTCGGTGAAAAAAATTCATTTATCCATTCAGAGGTTGTCTCGGAATGTCCTAGTGGAAGACGTCCATAAACCCATCTTCGAACAAAACAATATAGATGCATGAAGAGACTATTGCACTAAGAGATGCAATCAAAAACTAATAGTTAATGGACTATAGCATTTTTCCCACAAAACATGATTTCGCTTCCATGATATCTTTCCCACCCATAAAGAAGAATATTGTGCCATTAGTGAAAAGGAATCTAACTCATCTACGATGATAGTCAATATGGGCTCAAATATTTGAAAAACATTACATAACCAATGTGAACTCATAATCATCAATCCTGAGGACTAAAAGGTATCATGAGAAACTCTCTCAAGATACTGATATCTCGCACTATCAGGTGATAAAATATATAGAAGAAGCATTCCCCATAAGAACCTCAAGACAATGATTTTGGGCTAATGCCTCAAATAGGAGCTCCATATCTCACACCAGGATTGATTAAATGAATGAAATATTGAACTATTGACTACTAGTACAAACATAAGATTAGAGTAAATACATAATATACCTCTAATCATGTTCCTGTGGGTCATCAACCTCCATAATTAGATGTTTCCAATGGCCCGAGCCCCCAACTTGTTGATCTTAATGTGTGACGCCTAGTGGTGGCAGTGGAAGGACCTTATTATGTCATCCACTGAACATAGCTCCTCATTTTGGATCCTCGCCTTTCTTCTTCAGTCTCTTACTCCTTAGGGTCCACCCTTCTCTCACATGGGAGATCAATTATCACAGAGTTTCCTCTACTATAGTAGTCCATCAAATATATTTTCACCCTCCTCATCTAGTCTGGTTGAGAAATCACATGCCATGTGACCTCTCACATAAAATTCATTTCACCACCCCCACTCATGGATTCCTTGGTCCCTAAAATGGTCCCTAGGTATCATGACCAAATGTCTGAGTTTGGTCATGGGGAGGTCTCCTATGTCAATACTCTTTCAACTGATACTTGTTAGGAGTTGCAGATGACTCAGTCCAATGACACCCACTAACTTCTCTGGGTGCATGATTCCTCTCTAATATGAATTTCCCTATCACCAAATCTCACTTAAACATCCCAGTATGGGTTGGATTACATAGGTGCACAATACAAGCATGGATTTCATTGTTGAGAACCTGCTCAAATATCCATTCCTAGAAGTTTTCATATTGATTCATATACAGGGAGTGCTGTTTAAGGACTGTGAACATTACAGCGTACTCAAAAACATTCATTCCTCAATGTTGTAACTATAGAATATATTCAATCCAAACTGAGTTAAAGTTTTAAGGGTAGTACTCATAGTGAAAATTTTATTGGATTTCAGACCATGAGAGTTTCAAATCATCATGCATCTATGTGACTATTCACTTCCACCGCTTAACATTCCCATTGAAAAATAATGTATTCCAGTCCAACCATCTGATCAGTTTGTGTCTGGATAAGCCTGAAAACTCATATTTTTGATTCTATCCAATCCTCTAGAGCCTGGGGATCTAGAACAACATTTAACCTTAGAATCTACTATCACTAAAACATGTGGAGTTTTCTAATCCTTTTCCAATACTTTTCTTGCTCTACTGGTACTATATGAAACACGACATATGGGGGTGTATCTACCTATCCACTTGGAGGAAGAATCACATGGGATATCCCCTAAATCAAGTCCTCATCCCTCATAGAATTTTCATTACAATTAAAAATCGGTAACATATTTGGTTTTCATAATATAAGAATCCTGAAAATTTAATCACGACATAACATAGTCAGATGAGCATATATATAAAGGGATCTAACTCAATAAGTACATTCAAAGAATCAATCTTATATGATTCATGCATCAATGTTGCCAGAAACCAATGACTCGGTATGCCGAGTCGACATGTAGGTAGTCATAGTCCTGATGTATAGATATGTCAGACATTTCACTAACAATAGGTTTCCTATGTATAGATATACACATGATAAACCTTGGCATTATGACCCTATTTCCTAACCAAATATTCATAATCAGACCACGCCATACACCATCCTGAGGAATGAACCACATTTGATACTAATATGTCATGACCTGATGCAATATGGATCGAGCTAAAACTATCCTAATCTCACCTCCATCGGAAAGGGACTTGAAATTTGTTGCAAAAGATATAACTAATATGGAAGGAATTAAACTAGGTATATGTACGCACACAACCAACCATATCCATGCAGAAGTACAGTGGAATAATAATACGATATGAAGAATCTATATAATAACCTTCCATTTAAAACCATTAGGGAGTATAAGAGTACAAAGGGTAATATGAATAGTAAAAATGAAAAATACACGCCCAACTAGAAATATTTCCTAACCTAAATGAAAACTAGAAAATTAATGTGCTTAGAGAGACCAACTCCAGATCTCAATGAACCAACTACCATACATAGTCTAATGAACCAGGGTATCCATAATATCCTCTAAAATCATTGTTGACATGTCATTTATCTGCCAAATATATGACACATGTAGGAAAATCCCATGGAGGGGTGATTATATATATACACATTAGGACACCATGAATTCTAAAGGGGGATAGTAAGGGATGGGATATAAAAAGACAACTCAACCCATAGAAATATATAATACAAATACAACAAAATAGAAACACAACTATATATATATATATATATTCTCAAAAAAAATCCCAAATAAGAGATAATGGGGATTTCATTCTCATACCCAAGCCCAGGAAAATTTTTCTACCAGTAGTTCATAGAGGTCCATCAATAAAGACTACTATCTCGCACGTCTTTCTAGAAATAAAACCCACATGGAACCATGGATCGAAACTATGCCACATATATGATGCGTCAAAATATCAAGGTAGGGGACCAGTTCCCTAACAACTTATGGGGGTACCACTAATTGGATCAAAGATCCACACCCTAATGCCATATGGGGCACCACTCCGTAGATAGAGGATATGCGCCCAAGTTGGTCAAGGGGTACCACTCAACATAAAGAGAACTATTTCAAAATCTGATATAAGGTACCAAATATTATATAGAGGACCCATTACCTAGTGCCTATGAAGTACCACTCAGATAAAGGAGGAAAAACATCCTATCCAATAGGGGGTACCACTTAGTGGATATAGGATATGCACCCTAGTCCATCTTGGGGGTACCACACTGTAGATAAAGGGTCTTCTCCTTATATGGAAAGGGTACCACTCAGTATATAGAGGACTAATTCCCTAGTACATTAGGTGGGTACTATTATGTAGAATAGAGGACCTTATGCCTAACTGATAGAGGGTTACCACTCAAATGATCACGTCTGATCACTATCATCCTCAAGCAACACCTCAAGAAGGATCAGACATCGAACATCACTCATCATATCATAAAATTAACATTGAATTTCACCATCTCATTATACGTGGAAATAAACATAGGATAGTATAATTATGGGATAAAATAAAATTATAAACGATGTAGATAAAATATGTAGATTTTTCCTCGCCAATGTGTCTACGCTACGGGTAAGGGGGCCCAAAAAGCTTGTTGTCCCACCTTACTGCCAGTTTGTGTCCCTGATAGTACATATAGAACAACCCATGTTTCCCAACATGCCATTTAGTGGGACTAAATAGCATGCCTCATCCACATGAGGTCCTGACCATGCTCCTAGCTCTATTTCTGCACCATAGTTGTGTTCGTTTACATTATTCGTGTATTTTGGAAATGCACCTTGGCCATGTTTGGGTACACTGGTCATGTATTTTTCCATGCCCATGTATTTGTAATCCCAGAGTATATGTTGGATCACAAGAATTATGTGACATGCTGTGTGGGTTCTCCACATGGAATGTGACATTTAACTCACCTAAAAACCATAGTTGTCGCATACAAGGTCATACACATTGTGTGTTCTGTAGTCAATATGATGTGTAATTTGATTTTGAATTTATTCTCAAATCCACTACATACGATCTAGATTCATTCCCACTACCATGGTTTTTTCCTCTGACCACCTGACAATGGTGGAAAGATCTTTTGACCATCGATTCATGCCTTCCATTGGTAGAAAATCCAATTCTGATCCATCGATGAAAGACCATATGAACTCATCACATGTCACAATGTCTCTCACCATCACCATTTGCCTCACCATATTCCTAATACATAGTTTAATCCCCCAAATCTAGAAAAACATAATGATCCATCCTATGATTTCTGATTAGTTCATCACATGTTAATCTTCTACGAATTCAAGGGCCAGATCATTCTTCCCCAAATAATAGTCGAATCATAATGTTGTGGTATAATGATAAAGAGCATGAAGAAAATTATGGGAAAAATATAAGAACAAGGGTGAAACAATCATTGTACAAGAGTTACTGTACAATTAACTAGATCAGGGACAGTTGAGCTAATAAATAATGGCACAACAAGGAATATATAAATTAAATAATCTATTTAATTTGAAAGGGATCGGAAGTAGGATTCATGAATCAAGGATCAATAAGAAGAATGATAATCCATGCTTAAACAGTTTAATAAATATGGTAACCAAAACAATTATGAGTTTTACCAAATATTTATATTTATCATTGATGAAGAACATGCTTGCAAACAAATGAGGGAAATAATTTTGTTTTTTGTACCTCAATTCACCTAGTTCATGATGCTTTTTGTCATCTGATCTCAAATCACCAAATGAGAACATTAAATTATCCTCTAAACATCCCCAGGGTTATATGACTGACCATTTCGATCCTCCATAATGATGCTCAAATAAATTAAATTATTTTTTATGTGTTTAATGATTAAATTAATGAATGAATTAATTTATTCATAGAATTCTCCCTCCAATAACCATGTTATCTTTATACCCCATGTCAACTGAAATTAAGTTTCACCTAGGTGAAACCTCACATTCTAAATTCAACCATGGTTTCATATTTTCTATTTGAGACTATCTTTAAGTTTTATCCTGGTATTTATGAAAAATCATATGTGTGTGATATAAAATATATTTAATATTTTAATAAAATTAATCACAGTAACACCAGGCATTGGAATCACACATCATCTAAATGCATGACTTGGTAAATATTACTCGATATATATCAACATATTACAACGAAAAAATAGAGTTTATATATTAACATTTAGAGTGATTAAATTTTCATAGTTTTTTATAACACTATCTAATTGTTCATTAGTTTTTAAAGTAACGGTTAAATTATTTTTATAAAAACTCCTTTTTTAACATTTGGTTTTAATTTAGGGAAAGGGTGTTATATATTTCTTTTATTTCATCCACTCTATTTTCAAAATAGTTATGACAACTACCTTGTTACACTACTTTTATATAATGTGGAGAGAGTCAATTAAAAACTATCAAGTTATTTGGTTATATGGTAACTTCCACAACAAGTGCCAAACACCAATCCCATGCCTCATGAGATTTATTTCCTTTATATTGGATATAATATATATTCAAAATATATATTATATGTTTGATGTAATTTTTGAGGCTCCAAATGATTGGTTATATATTTAATTAATATTAATTAATTTTTTTTGTGAATGTATTCTTTTAATCAATATTTCACTACCTCGATATTATATGTGTTTCAAAATGTTATCAAATATGAGGAATTTTTCTAACGGACTGAAACATATAGTTTATATATTACATGAGGTAGAGTAAATTTATTTTTGGTGAATACAGAATGCCAATCCATCTTTTAATTAAAAAAAATTGAATTTATTTCATGAAGTAATCATTTAGTAAATTTTTAAAAACTACAATTTGAGATTGATTTATATTTTAAAAAAATTATACAGAAGTTTTCAACTATGATTTTTTTAAAATCATTCAAATTGTTTTATTTTAGTAGCAATCCATTATATTAAACAAAACATGAATTTTAATAGAATATGATATTATTATGGTTATTTTTTTATTAAATATTACTTATATACTCATTTAAGCATTGAATGTAACAAACTAATATCTATAAATGATGTATCTCATTCATTAATTTGTATTAATGTGAGTGATGGATGTATTTTTTATGTTAATAATCTTTCTAAATAAAAATATGGATGAAATAATTTCTATAATTATTGATATAAGGTAAATATCATGAGATTATTTGAGATCTTAAAAAAGGGTATGATATCAATCAAAAAATTATTTTTACGGTCTAATAGTTGGTTCAATACCTTTAAAGGAAATAACATGTCGGTCATTTTTGAGTGTCTAAAATCAAATTCAAAGCATGAAGATTTTTTTGACATGTTTTATGTCCTTTATTTGTGTTTTATTAATTTTTTATTCTGTCTTTATATATGATCTTATAGATTTGGGTTTTAATTTCCAATTATTTAAATTTTTTAGATGTTACAAAAATAGAATAGTAGTAATAAATACATATACAAAGAATGAATGAGGAATCTATAAAATTCCACATTTTTTGAAATTTGTTGATGAGTAGTATATAATATATGAAAATATAATTCGATATCAATTATTAGTATGATGTGGATGATAATTTTCTATTAAATACCTATGATTTACTTAGTGATATAAAATATTATAGTCTATAATATATATTACACATAATGATTTGTTTCCCCATTTTTCATGTTATGTGTCATTTATAATTATATATAATGTGAAAGTGTGTTGTATCACATATAATTTATTTTAACTATATCAAAATATATAATATGAATTTTCTTAGTTAATGAGAGTGAAAAAATATGCTTCGTAAAATTTAAAAATAGATCACCTTAATGATTTGATGATATAATGATATCTCTAGATATGGTATAGCTCAAATTTTTTAATCTTTATAGAAATATGAAGTTATCCCAATCCATCATATGAAGGCTCGAATATGAAGTATAATTTCACCATGGAGACACTAATATATAAAAATTCTATATTTTAGACAATGACATTGGATATCAATATTTGTGATGTGTGTTTTCTGTATAAATACATATCATGATTTATATATATGAATATTTTGTATGTATGTATATATGTAATTATTATTTAAAATATTCATGAAAATGAGTTATTTATATTTTGAATATTATTAGTCTTTTATTCAATATTTTTAAACTATATATTATATATATTATTCATTGAATATATGAAGATTCATTATATGTATAATATAATATTTAGTTTACTTACAAAGAAATAATTTGTTTTATAATTTGAAAGTTATAATTTATTTTATTATTCACACACTTTTGGATTTAAAATTGTGTTAGTATTTAAGATCTTTATTGAATAATTATCTATGTAAATTTCAAATTTATTCTAGACTTCCCATTAAATTTGAAGTTTATGCACAAATCTAGAAAAGTGGGTGTCTTCAACATGTCACATATGAAAAGATATTTTCTAAGATTTTTGTTTTATATAATTTGAATCCATTACATGAAAAATAGTTACATATGGATTATTCTTGTTATGAATATTTATATGTGTTAAATTTATTAATTAAAAATAAACTATATTGATATCAACTAAATTAATAGCTTTATAAGAGTTGTTTATAAATATTAAAAAAACATTTCAACTTGAATAAAGATGTAACATATTTAGTAAAAAAATTAATAATACATATATATACATATTGAAAAGGGAGTATATATTAAATTATAATTCTTTTATAAACACCTGAAAATCAAAAACGTTATATTATTTTTAAAGAAGATAGTTAATAAGATCATTAGCATTAATTATTGTTGAACATAGATAATATATTCCCATAGATTACATTCTATAAGGCATATATGATATTACTAACCCTAAAGGGTAGGTTGTCAGTCCTAATTATGATATGTTGGTTTCATTTGTTTGTTAATGAAAATATTCATGTACCCACATGAATAGTGTTAATATGATTTATTATATAAATCTAACAATGTTCTATCCCACTAAACCATCCAATAATTAAATTTGAGGCCATTGACATGATTTCTTACCTAAATAGCTATATTTGGGCATGAACACTATATTATATAAGTATCATTGTAGAAAATAATTATATTCTATAGAATTCAAATGTTATATTTCTTAATTTTTGGTATTAGATATCTATTGAATATCACATATTTTTGGGGATATATGTAAACTTATAAATATATGATAATTTTATATGGGATAAGTAGATCAATGAGTTTAAAATGAAAATAGGATCACTAAATTAGAGGTAGGCATGTATGAGTTCTATATACATTTATAATTGGTTTTAGAATTATAAATTAATTTCTATATTCTGACTATAAATAGAAAATTGAATTATATTTCTTATTTTTAATATAAACAAGTATTATTTTATTATAGAAAAATAATTTTCATATATATATATATGGGATCAGTAATATAATCCATATTTTATATAATATTGGTAATGATTAATATTTATATCACATTTTATATAACAAGGTCAAATGTAATCATTCAAACAACACTTTTTTTCAAATTGTTACATTATACATAGAAATTAGAAACATGTAAAAAACTCTACAAAATATTAATGTATGAATCATTTTATTATGAATAATTCTATACATTTTAATTTTTATTATTTTTAATGATATAAAAGTATCATTTTAGTTAAGTTGAGGGATAAAATTTGTTATGGGAATTAATACATACTAATATATAAAATTTAATGATAATAATTGTTAATGTAATCTAAGATTATTTCCTATGTTATAAATGAAATATTATATATTGTGGTTTTTTATAATCATGTTGTTTGTATGATAATGTTTTTCTCATGAAATGAAAGTTTAAAAACTTTGAAATGTTACATATATTACAAAAATGAAAAAAATGTAAATTAAAAAATTATAATGAAACACTGATAGGAATTGAGTTGGGGTCTGTAAGTTAATATTTTTTTTGTTATAAAATATCTTTTAGAATTAATATATAACTGAATCTTCCATGTAATATATAAATAATGGTTTATCCAAAGTGAGTAATCATACCTTATTACACATGGTTCAATAAAGGATGAGTCGGTATGAATTTTCTATATAAAGTTATGGGATTGATCTTAAAATACATTTTTTTATAACCATATTCCATGTAATGCAGGTATAATTTCATTATATAAAATATATGATGTTATGTATCCCAAATTAATGTTCCTAAAAATTCATCTTTGTGAATAATGAATCATTTTTAATTCTTTAGATAATATTTTTCTCAAATATGGTCAGTTATTATTTATTGGATATATCATTTAAATAATGCATTATTATATTTTTACTACAACATATCATAAAGGGTTTCTCAATATTTGGACAATGTTACTTTGAAAATAATATATTTCTCAATAAGCTAGTTATATGAAATCTGAACAAGTAAATTTTAATGCAAAAAATATAAATATTTCTGGAGATATTACATGAGATTGTACCAGAAGAATTTAAAGAAATTGAACATACAAAAATATAATCAGAAACACTTAGGGATGGAAAAATTCATAATAATCCTACGAAACTTGTAAATTATATTGAAAATTATGATGAAGTTGGGTTATTATAGGATTAAACTACTTATGATTATAAGTTAATCATAATTTTTTATTATGAGACATGATTAAATTCCATGAAATCAAAAATTGACTATATGAACAAAAAAAAATTTAGAAATTAATTAATAGAAATTAACTGGGGAGATTCAGTGGGTTTATGTGGATTTTTAAATTGAAAATGTACATATAAAGAGTATTTAATTCCTATACAGCCTCATTAGAAGATAAAGGTTTCAAATAAATTTATGGTACTAACAATCAAAAAACATTCTCACTAATAGCTATAATAAATTCCAATGGATTTTTATTTTCCATAGTAACTTATTATTATTATGATATATATTAAATTGAATTAAATTAAAACGTTCATAATAAAAAAATTATCTGATGATGTGTGTGTAATCATCACTATCATCATATTTATTTAATTTTCCATAGGAGTCCAAAAAAAACTAAACACAGAAAAAAAATACAAGTTGGGATAACAATGAAAAAAGATAATGGGTTCTAAAATAATGGTAGCTAAGAGTTTCCCCTCTCAAAAGGTTGATCCCCTCTATAGGAATGTCAAGCATGTCTGAAAAATTGGTAATTTGAGGGCAATAATCATCCATAGAATCGAGAAAGTCTGATACATTATTACCATCCTACTAGGTATGAAGAATACTCATCTGAATACTAATTAAACCTCTACTCCATTTAATGATGTATGAAATCGATCGTGTAGTAGTAACTGAACCAAACAAGGACATATAGAGTTTCATGCATGTGTGTGTAATACAACATGAGGGTTTTGAATCTCCACATAGTGTTGCTATGTTATATAAAATCCAATATTTTATTCATGGATTGTAGAATGATTCTCCAACTTAGATTTTTAGTTTTTATGTTACAACAGATGTTTCTAGTTTCATACTAAATAGGTACGAGTCTTACATATATTTCAGTGATATTGAAGGTAATAAAAATTTTCTTGTGTTGCATATAGATGACATATTCTTTGGTACAAATTATATCCTTCATTTAAATAACATTCACAAATGTTTTAGAAAATAGTACTTCATGAAATAAATGGATAAAGTGTTAAATACAAAATAAAATACTTATTCCAATATAAATATTTTAACAAATAATATATCTTTTTGTAAAAATTATTAATTCCATAAAATATAAAGTTATATTGGTACTAATTATAGGTATTGTAATGTTTTCACTAAAAGATATTTTTTTATTATTGGATCAGTTCAACAAATATTTTACTATCATTTAAATATGTGGCATAATTATTTTAATAAAAACAATTTTTTCACTAAATATTATTATTTTATTAATAATTTCTATTATCAATAAATTATCAACTATTATAAAAACAAGGGGCCACAAATTATTCAATAAAACAAAATAAATTACCAATATATATATATATATATAATTTATTAAAGGCCCATAATGTTTCATTAAAAATGCATGAATATAATATTAATAAAAATATTTAAAAATTCAAAATATATATTGAATATAATATACACACACACAAAATTGCTGATAAATAATGAAAATTATTGTGGACTCAAATCAGATTGAATCTGAAATCATAATAATGAAAAAATTAAAGCCACTCATATAAAAATATGGAAAATGTAATTAAATGAATTTTTTATACAAATTATATATAATTTTATGAATTTATTAATTAAATATATATTTTTTACAAATTTGTATATGTCATTATATTTTTTTGAAATTATTTTTTCCTTTTGAATATATGTCATAGTTATTTCACTATTAATCACCTATAATAATATTACGCTCTCTAAATTTCAACATCAATTTTAGTTACCATGTCCACCTAATTTTTAAAGCTATTACTATGTCCTCCATGGTACTTGAAAACCCAAATTTCTAACTTTATTCATCTTCATTTGTTCTCAAGTTGTTTCTTTACCAACCAGTTAGTTTAGTGAAATCTCCCAACATTTTCATTCAGGCCATTCTTTTCCCTATTTTGTATGTCCCTTGACCACAACCTCTCCTTGAATAACTTCATCACCTACCTTTATAATGGTGATCTATTAACTTCCCCTATATAATCAGTTTTCTGTCAGCATCCCAACCCAAACCTTAACCCTCATTTCTTCATCATCAATTTTCCAATTTTGTCATCTAATTAATGTAGGGTATTGAAGAGTATTAAATGAGATTCAGAAAGAGTATAGTATAAATTAGAAATAATATCCATAAAAAGGTAAATAAACCATAATTTATATATAATTATTATTATTTTTAAATTATGTATATTTATGTTATACTTTTAACACAACAAGTTTTATTGGTCAGAGTGAGTAACTTAAGAGGGTAGTGAATTGAGTTCCCAATAAAAAATTCTTTTTTAAAATATTTTAAAACAAAATCACCCAAATTAATAAAAAATTCATAGTTAATCAATACAGTATAATTATAAAAGTATGATATTTCTAATAATTTCTCAGTATGAGATTATGTTTATGTAAGAAAAACAATTTGAATCACTTTAACTTTTGAAATAAAAGTACATAACCCAAAACTTTATATAAACAAAAATTTAGATAAAGTATCAACATAAAGATTTGTTATAGCTTTTGAAAATAAATTTAGTTTTGAATTTAAAATAAATAAAATTAAACTAATAAAATACATAATAGAATATAGAAAAGGGTTCATGTATCAAGACAATACTTAATACCCTCCACTTAGAAATCACCTACTTCCAAGAAGTTTTTTCTACAAAAAATAGATCCACAATCTAAATATGGTTTTACAATAAAAATCACACTTGTTTGTCCAAGAAAAAATAATATTCCAAAGTTATATATATGATAGAGAGAAGAAAGAGGTTAGACATGACCTTTTATATAGTTTTTATGGGTATAAAATAAGATATTTTTAGAAAATATCATGTATTATTTAGATTAAGAATATGATATAGTGTGTATAGATAATCATTTTAATGTGATAAAAATCTCGAAATATAAAGCTTAAATAGAATGAAAAAATAATTATAGATAGTAAAAAATTAGTGATGCTCAGTTAAAATAGCTTCAAATGTTCAATTGTGCTCATATTTGTCTTTGTGGGGAGCTCAAACATATTTCTATAAATGTGAAGGAAAAAAGTGAAATGGATATATGATGAGTTATAATGTTTTTAATATGTTAATGTCTACAGTTGATTCATATAGACAAGACTATAATCACAATTTAGGTACAAATTTTTTATTGTTGATGTTGGATCTATTTTTCCATTAACAGTTCAAAACTCATGAATAAAGAGGTTCTACCAAATATATAACTATCCAACTATAATTATTCATTAAAAAAAATAAAGTCCTGGATCATTATAATGGGAACTAAATTAAAAAGGTATGGCTTAGTCTTAATTTAATCCACTTAGTAGTTTAAGAATAATGATTAATAAATCCATGTGTGTCTTGAATGCATTATATTCCATAAACATGTAGTTAGAGGAATTAAATTCAAATGATAATCAAAACTAAAATGGTAGCACATTATAGGTAGATAATCTCTGGTGGTATATTAGACCAATGGCAGATCTAGTCTATTTGTATGTTGATTTCCATGGAAAATCTTGTTTAGAGGTAGATCTACACTAGTGTTATATCTTTCATGATGGTAGATATACTCATGGTAGATCTATTCTGGAGATGGATGAGCTCTGGTGGTAACACAACTATTATGGTAGATCCATTAGTGATAGATTTTTGTGTAGTAGATTTGTATCAACAGTATATTATATTGATCTGACAATATATGTTCACAATGGTAGATCCATCAATGGTAGATACTGGCCATATATGTATTCCATCGGTATATATGACTAAACTAGCTTTATATCATCATATCCAATGGTATATCACTTAAACAAATGGTAGATCAGTACTTTACCAAATTTTATGACCTAATTACTTAGAATATTATTGGTACCATAAGACACTAAACATGTTAGAAGCATCATAATCATTAATTGTGAGCATTAAAATAGGGGCATTCCAACAATATCCCCCCTTTTGATGATAAAAAATCCTGGAATTTTATAACCTTCATTAAGAAAACAAAAAACATGAAAGATAATTTTAAAATATGATATTCTTGACATATGAAATTAAAAATGAGATACACTAATTAACCATACATAAAATATAATTATAATGTTACTATAATCTTAAATTTTATTGAATAAATACTCCCCCTATTGGGATTATAACATATAAAGGAAATAAAGACAAGTATAAAGATAAATAAGAAGAATGGATAAGCTTAATTAGATACAAAATTCATAGGATTACATATCAAAAAGTAACATAATGAAAAAATACAAGCCTAGTAAAAGATTAATCTGAATTAGAATCACTCTCATTATGATGACATAGAGGATCAACATGGAATTATCATTTTTCCGAGATAGGAGGTAAAAAGGTAGAGGTTAAGGGTCCATATGTAGTTTGAGGATGCTCATAAATTGAAACCTTCCTAAGATATTGAATACAATCAACTAGAGACAAGATAAAAGGATGAAACTATAGAAGAAGTGTTGAAGAATAAGGTGAATAAGAAAAATAATTCATAGTTATAACTTCTAGTTCCACCACTATATCATCGTATATGTAAAACATTTGTTATATCATTTTGAAAAAATATATAATTATGATTCCAGCACACTCCATTTCTGAGAATAAATCATTCTTCTACTCCATAAAAAGCTTGAGCAGCGGGGCCAAAAAATTAAGTTGATTCACTTTCTATTTGGAGGCCCTAGATCAAAATGTATCCTTATATTTTCATAAAAAACATAAAATTATAATTGAGTTCATTCTTGGTATATGTTCTAAAAAGGGTATATTTTATGGCTTTAGTGATAGTCTATTTAACACTTGAAGCTTCAATAAAACACTCCCTAAGAAATATTTTGATTTTATCACCATGTGGACTGATGTTCCAAAGCTAATACAGATGAGATTTAGTTATAGAATGAATTTCCTGCCTCAAAATATCCATGATCATCGTTCCATCAACTGAGGATATTGGAGGTGGAGTAGTAGATGTAGAATAACCATCTATAGGTATATTTCCCAACCTCTCTATTAGGTATTACTGACCAACAAAATGGATTATTCTCATCATTTCCATGATAGTATTAACTTTATCCAACTTATTATATAATCTTCTATTATCCTTCTCTACCTTGGGAATATTCAAGATCATTTTAGGCAGAATGTTAGATATAGCCAACTAAAAAATCTACCTTGTATTATCTTTACTCAAAATGGTCTCCTTATGTGGTTTCGCTACAAATATCCCACTAAAATATGAAAGTATACTCACTATGAAAGTATCCAAATTATCCTTAGTTTCATAATCATTCAATATAGGATAAAATTAATACGATATGTAATCATTTTAGGTAAAATAGCCTCCACATTATCAGATAAGGAAAATGAACATCTGAAAGAAAAAGATTCAAACTAGCCTTCCCACCATAGATCCATTAGGATCTTTTCCATCAACAGGGATGGAAATTACACTATGATCAGGTTGACATCCATGGTCATAATCATCGCCACTGTCATAACCCTCACAATATAAATTAGGGTTGAATATTCCTAACAACATGGAACTAGGATGTGGACCTCCCTTGGATGGTTATTCATCCTTATATGTGGATAACAAATCTAGTGTATCCCTATGAATTTATTTTTTACTAGTAGAGCATGGTGATTCTTCCCCCTCAATTGGTTATCCGGAATCATCTATATGTGTATATAAATGAATAGAATGATTAATAGAACCAGGAAAATCCTCATTTAAAGACCTACCTGAAATAGAAACAACTAGATATGGATGTGACTATTCTCAAAAAACTACATCTTCACCATCATCATTTCCATTTGAGGATTTAGTTCCATCATCATTCATATTTTCAGATCTATAAGAACCATTTAAAACATTAACTAAATCCCATGATATTTTAGAAGAATTATCAAATTCTTCTTCTATTGATATGTCTATATCTTCTCCTTCACCTTCACTTAATAGGATCTCTCTAGAAAAATATAAATATAGGGGATAGAAGCTCTATAAGAAAAATAGGGGATCTTGGGTCACTCTTTCATCAATTAAAATAGCTACTTATTTCTATCTTATATTATATTCAAAATTCATCCACATCCTCATTTGAGAAAATCTAGACCTCATCTTGATATAAAACATGATAAACTATATCTTTTGATCTTGTAGGGTTCATCAGTTGACTAAAATCCATATATATCTTGTCTTTTTCCTCAACCCATTTATTTAACTATAGAGTCTATCTTTTCCTTCTTCATATTATAGGTAAACTGTATCAAAAAGTCCACCGTACTCTAATACTTCTTCTTCATTCTCATCTACAAAGAGCTTCACTATCAATAAGGCTAAGATCATATTGGGATAGATCAAAATATTTTTATCAAGATGATTCTTTACTCATCTCTATCATATATAACATTACATATCTACGTAGGTTTAATTTATCCCCTCTCATCATAAGTAATGAAAGAAAAAACTTTTTGTACCTCATCATGCTAAAGTCCTCTTTCCCAGGAAAAACCATGTGCTAGGTGAATTTAAATGGTAATCTAAACTCCCCATAATGTTCTATAGATTCGGGTCTTCCTATAAATTTATATTTAGTCAACACTAGATGATCTTTCTCATATGTAATTAATTTTTTATTACTGGGAATTGGTCCTTTAAATTCATTTGATATAACATTAGGAGGTAAGTGATGCATCTGGACCACTTATTTGAATAAAATTTGACTTTTATTCAATTAAACATACTACTAATCTAATATTTATCCTCACAAAATTCCTACTCTTCATACTGATAGAATTTCATAACTAACCTAGGAAATAATGTTATGTCATTCCTTGGAAACCACAAAATTCATCCTTGTTTCGGAATCATCATCAGTACTGAAGACTTTCTCTAACTCATCAATTTAATATATTTTTGTTTCTCATCAACAAATAATCAAGTTGTGAATTGTGGATTCGTCGATTTAACAACTATATCATAGATCAATTCACCTTGATAAATGTTCGTAGTATTTAATCCTTTAGGAGATGAAATCCAGCCATGCTTCACTCTCACCATTGTACTGAATCAAAAGGAGAAGGATGAGTGTAAGGAAGGTTTACAGTTAGGGGATTAGGATAATAGAAAGGTTAGAACTAAGGCACAAGTGAGAGTGTTCCCAAAATCAAATTTGAGGTTTGATTTTATCATTCCGATATATAAATAAATTAAATAGAAAAAGATAGAAAAAATTAAATCTAAATAAATTATACCATAAAATTGGGAAGTTATAAAATAAAATAGTGTACTGGCTGGTAGATCATCGAATAGTGGATCTATAAATAGTTGATCAACCAATGGTGGATCACCCAATGGTAGGTCAACCAATAGTATATTAACAATGGTCGATTACCAATGGTAGATCTTCCAACGGTGGTCCTTCCAATATTGGATATTCCAATAGTGGATATTCAAATAGTGGATATTCCAATAGTGTAACTTTCAAGAAAAAGGATTAATATATAATTATCATTCGCAGTTCATGTCAAATATAGCTTAATCTCTCAGAATTCAAAGGATTTGTAAATATTTCAGCAAGATTATGTTTAGATCCTAGGAATTCAATAGTTATATCAACTTTTTGGAAATTATATCTCAAAAATTGATGTCTTATAACCATGTGTTTTGTCCTAGAATGAGATACATGATTCTTATAGATATTTTTTACACTTATATTATCACATATTATAGTTAAATTTAAAAATTTAAATCCATAATCCAATAAAGTGTGTTTCTTCTATAGAAAGTTTCCCCATCAAATACCTATAACAATATATTCAGCCTCTGTAGTAGATAGTGAACCAAAATTTTTCTTTTACAACACCACCAAAATAAAAACATTCCAAAAAAAGTGACATGTTCTAGAGCTGAATTTTCTATCTAGATTACCACCACAAAAATATAAATTTGAATAACTCACTAAATCAGATCCTTTCCCTTTAGGATAAAAGAATACTAAATTGGATGTCTACTTGAGGTATTTAAAAATTAGTTTGACTATATGTAAATTTGATTCATTAGGATATTATTGGAAATAGGCACACATATATACACAACAAATAATATCTGATTGGAATGTATTTAAGTTTAAAATTTTACAATCATACCTCTATAATTTTCCAATCCACTAACTCTCTAATTTCATCATGATCCAGCTTACAAGTTGTACACATGGGAGTGTCATTACTTAATGGGTTATCCAAACCAAAATATTTTATAATGACATTATTTCACATGCATTGATTTAAAATAATTCCATATTTATTTTGAATATTTTGAAAACCAATAAAGAATGTTAACTCACCCAATAAAATTATTTCAAATTATATTTGTATTATTTTATTTAATCAGCACAGAATAAATATTTAGAAGAACAAGAAATTATATCATAGATAAAATTTTTACACCTAAAAAATATTTTAATATATTTTTATAAATAATGTAGGATCAACTATTACTTTATTGAAACCTTTAAAATTTTTAAAGTATTTGATCCTATCATAAAGAAATCTAGAAGTTTATTTAAACCATATAAGGCTTCTATTAATTTGAAAACATGTTTTGGAAATGATAATGTTGAAATCAATATGATTGTTCATCAAAAACAATCTAAAATATATAACCGTATATGAATTAACTTTTAACATATATTTTATATGGTTTTAAATTCAATTTTATCGCATAGGAAAGAATAATTATTATGGCCTCAAGTCTAGCTACTTATAAAAAGGTGTTCTCAAAGTCAATACATTCTTCATGAATGTATCCTTATGAAACCATTCTAGTTTTTTTACTATAGTTCGTGACTCGTCAAATTTTTTTATAAACACCCACTTAGTTCCAACAGTCAGATTGTCTTTACGTCTATCTATAAGTTCCCAAAATATTTTTCTATCAAAATGATTATGTTATGCTCGTTTTTACATCATGTATAATTAAACATTAATTCCATCATTAATACTCTTAGGTTAAACATTTGACCACAAAGTAGGATGATCAACCATATTTCTAACAGAAGATCTAGTTTTTGGTCCTCTATCTTGTTCTTCAACTGTATAATATAAAGGATGGTATTTATGAGTCCTAATAGTTCTAGAAAAATATGGGTAAGATATCTCATTATCCTCTATATTTTCTTTTTTAGTTCGTTCCTCAAAACTAGAATATTTTCCTTCTTGTTTCATAGAATTATATGATGGATTGGAATTTATATTCCTATTTGATATATCATATTCAAGGTTTTCTACAGAGTTTTTAGGCCCATGTGGATCAATTTTATCAAATGTGATATGTAAAAATTAATCCAAAAGTTTTTTCATTTATTAAACACCCTATTTGAGTTACTAGATATTGAATATACCGGTAAAATTCCTTCTTTACTCTTTGAAGAAAAATTTTAAACATTATCCTTTTTATTAAGAATAATGACTTTGAAACTAAAAAATAAAATTTATTTATACTTTTTTCAGTTTATAATTCATAAGGAGTTTTATTTAAGATTTTTCATATACGAGATATTTCCTAGCAATGGTCAATGTCTCATTGCGAGTGGTAGGGGTAAATTAGTGATTCATTTTATTTTATGTTTCCTTTATTTTGAAAAAAATTCATCTTGCTACCGATTTATCACTTTTATGAAAAGAAAAAATTATACAAACACATGAAAACAATTATTTATTTCTTTCAATACTCAAAATGAGTAGCTATATCCTTACCATGGTTTGGAAACAATCCAATAAAATAAATTCAACTATAAAAAAAATCCCTTTATGTGGATAAAAATAACTTGTATATACATATAAACTTTTGTAGCATTGTGATCAATACAAAAATGCATCTTAATTTTCTATTATAAATTATGTAATACAATTTTTTATAATAATAAATGAAACAACCACCAGTTGGTTCAGAAATTTTTAAGATTCTTCCTTATCAACATTTACTTTTGATAACAATCAAAACAATTACTCAATTTCCATCCCAGTTGTGGGTTGAAAAAACCTTTGTATAAATACTTGGTCTTCGAGGTTAGTTCGACTCTTTAGTCTGATTACATAGTATATAAATATTAATCTTCTACAATACCACTAAAATAATTATGAACTACTTCCTCCTCAGTCAAAAAATATATTTCTGATATAAAAACTATTGATTATTATACCACCTTTAACTTCTTTTTTCTTGTGAACTTTAATAGGAAGGATCAATCCGGAAACATTTTATCTTCTTCAGAATGTTAGTCACTTTCTCTTTATTGACCCATTAATATTAATTATTTCAAAAAGTAAAATGTACTTCTCACTATTTATAGGATCACCAAAAGTGTTCTGAGAAGGAATCTAAAAAGTTTTCCTACTAATGAAAATTTCATAAAACTTGATTTTCCCCTTCATTTACACACCAACTTTGACATCTTTAAAATATTTTCGGTTCTTCTTGAAAAATCATGAATCAACTCAAAAATTCATCCTCATTGAACATTATATCCATTCTTCAGTTTGATAAACCGGTCATTCCAATTGTTTTAATTAGGATAGAAACATATGTAAGACTAAAAACATTCATTATTATGTTATTTACCATGTGAAACATTTGATATATTTTTACCATTATCATTTTTTAACATTAGATCATTGAAAACCCTCTTTGAAAACACTGTGGAACTGGAAATTAATTTGTAAAAACATTCAAAATATATTTGATGTAATTATTATTTCCTTCAATTTTAAAAGAATTCCTCAGACCGCATCCGGTGAAATACTAGTCTGAGAATGTTTTTGATGGACCAGTCTTTGGTTCCTTACATTACATCAATATCAATAGAAATATGATTAATCCAGACCAGCTAGAGAAACAACAATATTTTTGTTCTTTTTGTCTGGATCTAATTGAAACTAAACAAAGAATTTTTTTCTCTTGACCCAATTGTAATACAATTGAAACTAATACAAGTAGATGACTACATAGATTTCTTTCACCTAGTTGATTAGTCAAATCATTTATTATAATAATCTATCCAAAAAACTCTACATTTTTATCTATGTAAAATAAATTTATTGCCTCTGATTGATTGGTGGTATACCATGTCAAGTGGACAAGTTTTAGTTGTAACAACCATATATAATATGTTCTTCAAAAAACTTTTTCTAGTATCATGATTTATTAAATACATTGTGAATGTAAGTATTGATATATTATTTTCTAACATACATTGGAATTTAATTTAACATCATATCCTTTCATCACCTCTTATATTTGAAACCATGCATCAATCTGATTGGCATAACTTGTTCTCCAACTTTCATTTATATAGATTGCATTACAATTTGTTAGAAAACATTTGATTTATGAGGGCTCCAAGATCAGAAAATCATTGTTAGATTTATAATGGAGACATTCAGACCCTAATATTTTTCATTGTAATGATTGAAACATTATTTCTAGACCTAATATGAGTCCAAAGAGTAGATTCATTCACAAAAATTATTTAATAAACAAAATAAAAATTGAGATACTTTATTTTCAAATCAGGGTTAGGTATTCTAATAATGATTCATTTTTTCATCCTTATCATCCTATCACCAAAACGTACAAATTAAGGTTATTTCCTTTTCTTGACAATAAAAGACAAAACAATCATCACAAATACCTTTCAGCTTCGAAATACCCTTTCTAAAAACATGGCCCCCACAATATTAACCATTTGATTTTATTTAAACCAATATTCATGAAACACTAAACATTTTAACCTCAAGATATGGATCACTAATCAATAATACTATGCCCATGTGATAGAACTCATTATAAGAAAAAAGTGTTGTTGACAGAAAAACCATATTATCCAAAAGTAGTGACTAATGAAATTCCTATAGCTTTCAAACATTCCTTCACATCATTATTCACTTATTTCACATACCTATAAATACATGTTTCCTATAACCAATCCAAAAAACTATTATAGTAGTTTACCCACACACAAATAGAGATCATGTATTACATTCAACTCCCCCTATATACATTCTTACATAAAATGTTTATCACATATCAAAGGATAGTTTTGTTAAACATTGTTTTTCTCCCCTTGAAAATACTATCCCAATACTTGGTGAGAGAGGGACATAATCTCATACCTCAACATTGGTGAGAATGATATTACACACCCATTTTCAACCAATATTTAAAAATTTATTCCTTCAATGAAGGTTTTTTTGAATATGTCAACAACTTGTTCCAATTAATGAACATACTCAAACATCAATTAAATCTTCCCCATTTTTTCATTGATGAAATTATATTTTATATCAATTGGTTTTGAAAGACAATGTTGTAATATGTTTCTTATAAGGGTTATGTCTCTTTGATTATAACAACCCAACAGCAATGGTAACTTCACTTAAACAAGTAAGTATGCCATCTATGTCTTCATACACATATCTTATGTTGAAGCATGAGTGGCAATTGATTACTCAGCTTCAACCTTGATAAGAGTTACTGAATTTTGTTTCATATTATTTTAAATAAACATAACATTTCCATAGAAATAAAACTCCACCAGATGTGGATCTTCAATCATCAATACATCATACACAATAAGCATCTAAATACGCAAATAAGTCAATTCTTTTTAAGTTGTCAGATCTAATTTATAAATTTGGTGTTCCTTGGATATATAAAATAATTCTTTTACCAACCAACATGTGTGATTCTTTTAGAGAAAATTTTGATCTTTCACATAAGGTAATTGAACAAAAAATATCAATTCTTGAGGTATTAACATATAAAAAACATTATATAATCTTTCGAAACTCTTTAGAGTCCTCTTCATTACCTTCTCTATATTTATTCACTATGGTTCCCAATGAAATTGGTGGGGGAAACCATTTCTAATTTTCTATTCTGAACGTCTTAAGAAGATATTTAGCATTCATTTCTTAAAAAATAAATAACTGTTTATTCTTTTGAGGTATTTTTAATGCATGAATTTATTTCAATTCTCCAAGAGTTGACATATCAGAAAAAATTAATATACTCAGGAAATATTTCACAAGTTTTTTCATCATTACTATTAATGATAATGTCATAATCATAAAAAATTATTGTGAGGGAAAACCCCTGAATTTATTTTATGTATAAATTATTATCTACCCTTCCTTTCATAAAACTCATCTTTCTTAACAAATTTACCAATTTGGAATACCATTCCCTCAAAGTTTTCTTTATCCCATTCAAGGTTTTAATTAACATAAACACATAAATTTTATCCTTTCTAGAAAAACATACACATGTTTTTTCAATATAAACTTCTTCATCTAGTTTACCATTCTAAAATTCCCACCTCATATCCATCTAAAATAATTTTTAACATCATTTTTGGAAAATAGAATGAAATATTCTAATTGTTTTTATCCTTTAAACTGGAGAAAAAGACACATTAATGTCAGTTCCATCAATCATTGAGTAACCCTTTTCACACTACTCTTGCTTTATTTATTATCAATTCACCATATTCATTCTGCTTTTTCCAATATAACAACCTTTTACGGATAAATTTTTTTTCATTTTATTTAGGTATGAGTTCCCATGTATCATTATTTTCAATATAATCCAACTTCTTTTTCATATCATGAATCTATTCCTAATGCTCAAAATCATCATTCACTTCTTTTAGCTCAAATTTTATAATACAATAAGGTATATTAATAAGTTCTGATATTCATCTTGTTTAAACCTTTTGATATTCATCACCAGTCATGTTTTGAGATTCCAATTTCCCCCTCATTCTAGGATAAGATATTTGAAATTATCCCTCATCACTAGAAATAGATGAATCTGATTGTTCTTCTTTTGTAGGATTAATATTTTCTACATCCGTATCATAACTCTTTACAAAAAAATATTCTATTTTGTTCATATTCATTAACTAGTATTTTTTTCAACATATTCCTCCATATTTTTTATAATATTTACATAAGAAGATCTAACTAATAATTATATATATTTTTTGAAACATATATATCATGTTACATTAGGATCACTGATCATAAATATTCCATATTAACCTCTCTAGTCAAAATCTAGAGGGTTTCTACCATTTTTTTTTATGATTCATGGACTACCAAAAACTCTTTAGCGTTTATAATGTAGATTTTTTTCATAAATAATTTCATATAGGGTCATATCAGAAATTTCCCTATAGAAACATCAATTATGGATATAAAAAATTATACCCATGGACTGCCTCAAAAATGTACTAAGAGAGGCAATGTTTAGGTACCATATTTCTCCCCATTTCAACCAAACTTCTATTCTTCATTTCAGTAAAAAAAAAATTGTGGTGTGAATAGTGTATGGAACACATGCTGAATTCCATGTTTTTTAATATAAAATTTTAACACTTCATTATTATAATCACCACCATTTTCTATTAACAACTTCTTTATAGAATAACTACATTCATATTCATCATTTCTCTAGAAACCATTAAACATCTTTAGATGATCTAATTTAGGTTTTATTAACATTACACAAGAAATTTGACTAAAATAATCAATAAAAGTAATGGAGTAATTATCTCAAAAAGTTGATTTTATTCTCATTGGACTATAGATATCATAATGGATATGTCAAAGTGGTGGAGCTGAATTAAAATCCACATTCATATGCATAGAGTTTGTTTTATTTTCATTATAAGAAATCCTGAAACACCAATATCTTATTCTTGAAATGTTTATAATACCACAAACACTTTCAAACTTTATTAACTTTATCATTTTTCTCTGACACATATGTCCCAAACATTTATACTAAAATTGATTTTCTTCAATCATGCTTATGTATCATGAGTTCTGAACATAACCAACATGAAACAAAATCACTTTTTTCACATTTCCATATGGTAACAACTTTTCTATAATCTTATATTTTCACAAAAAAAAACTTATTTTATGAAAACAACTTTATTACCATCATCGCAAAGTTATGAAACCCTTCTCAGGTTGTCTTTTAACCCATCTACAAACAAATATTTCTTTGATTTCATGTTTTTCCCCTATGATGGTTGATCCAACACCCTTGATTCTGAGATATTAATCATTTCCCATATTTATTATTCCTTATTTTAATTATTTCACATTATTTAGAAATTTTAATCCTCATTTAATATGAGAATAAGACCCACTATCTTGGATCCAAGGCTGATGTTTTTTTGTTAGTTTGAGAATAGTTTCTACATCAACAGCCTTTTATTTCCCATTGTCATTATTTACCTCCAGCTTTTATGAAATTTTGTAAACCTTTCTTTCTAGTAAAAAAATAATACAACCAATTTCAATATTTCCGTGTTGTTCACATTTTGTGCAAATAGTTTCCAAAGGTTGGAATCTATTTAAAACATTCAGAACATCATTCTATGATTTATTTCTTTGAGAGGATTGAGTCCCCCTCAAAATTATCCTTATATTACTCTTGTAATAGTTATTATGTGGTTGGTTAAACCAACGCATATTTTTTTAATGCAAAAATACACAACAATACTAACAGTTCCCATAGAATCAATATTTTCCTTTTTAAGAATAATATTATCCAAAGTTGTGAACATGTTTCTAAATAACCTTCTTATTTTTCACTTTAAAACTTTTTTGACCACTAAAATTGCATTTATCACCTCGATTTGTATTCTTCAACTCTGATTTCTTTCATGCCTTGTCAAAATTAGAAATGGTATAAAATATTTCTAAATCATAATTTTTTGAAACTTATACCTTCTTCAATTTGTTGTTTTTTGGCCACATATCTAATGACCTATATTTGTTTAAATGATATTTGATTCTTGAATAAATTTTTTTTATATATAATATTATAAAAAAATAAATAAAAACCAATAAAAATGTATCACATTAAAAATGATAATTACATTAGTTAGCTTTAAAACCAATTAAAATGCCAAAAATTACAATTCTACACAAATTATAAACTACAGTATCTAAAATTGGAATTTATGGATAACCCCAATCTATAAAAATCATCCCCTCTATAGAAAATTATATAGAAATAAAAAAATTAGCAAACCAAACAACATATTAGGAAATCAATATATAACCTTAAGAAAATTTGAATTGAATTTTTATTGAACGAATGAAGTATGATTTATATGGTATAAATGGAAATGTTAGGACTGAGATTCAATTATTATTTGACCACTGGTCAAAATGACCATTAGTAAATATGATGGTTTTTCAATATGACCATTGGCCAATATGATCATTTGAAACAACACCCTTGATCGATAATTTCACCATTATATTTAGTTTTTATAAGTAGTAATGACAAAGGATAATTGATATAGAAATCAGATATTATGTATTCAACCAATAGAGTTGTGTTGTTTGAAGCACATTTGTCCAAACTTAGGAGATATGTATCATCACTAGAATTATACATTGACCAAGCCCAATCCATGATTCAACCGATGAAGCATAAATGAAATATAATATAGGAGAAGTTCAAATTTGTGTAGATTTCTAGTTAATTTATGCTAACTGAGGCACCCCATGAAACTACCACCATCTCACACCTTACCGATATGGTGTATACGAGTGCAATGAGGGGGTACATGTCCAAAACATGGCTACCAAAAGAGTAAATTCCATTTTATAAATGAATTTTTTATTCCATGAATTCTTCTTATGAATATTTTTCTATAATAAAATATATATTTCATTGAGATGAATTTTATTATTTGATTTTTGTATACAAATAAAACATATAATGAACTGAAAGCCATCAATTTTTCATTATAATAAACCCCCTTTTAAGGGACGAAGGCGGAACCAAAATATTCTTCATGAACATAAGGTATTTCAGGACCTGAAGGTCTTAGAGAGTAAAACTAGACTAACCACATGGAGCTTCCCCTCCCCAGCATTTGATCATGATAAATCCCCCCATTTTTGCATAGTTGTTCGACATACACAATGAAAAGAAAACATAATTTAGTTTTTTTTCTAGAAAATATATTAAATTGTTATAATAAACCACGATATTCTAAATATTATTTTCTTGATTAAATATACTTTTGAAATACTTTTATTTAAATAATAAATTATAAAATAACTTTATAAAGGCCTAGGAAAATATTTATTAGTTTCCAAAACATGACTATCCCTTATTCATTTCTATTTTTATTATATAGTGGTTTTTTTATTTAAAAGTTATAATTCACATATTTAGATAGTTTTTATAATAAAATAAATATCATTTTTGAAATTAGCACATCAAAATTATACTATGGTGAATTTATTATAATTTTATAAAATAATTTATTTTTCATGAATATTAGATAATACAGTTTTAGGTTTTCGGTATAATAAATGAAATAAAATTTATTTCATTATGAAATAATGATGAATTAAAAATAAAATAGAACTTAAAATGTGTAATTTTATTAATATTAAGTATTGAAATATTTTTATTCAATTTTAAAACTATAAATTATTTTCCAAATTGTAAAAAAAATATTTTAAAAAACATTACATTGTGGATAGTTCAATTTTTCCATCAAAAAGTAGTATTTAAAAATGAAATTTAGTTAGTTTGGACTGAAATAAGATAAACTATCAACCAAATGTCCAAAACCCTGATAGGAAACCATGGTCAATCAAATAGTTTTTTATATCCCACAACCTAGTTTTCAAAGACCTGTATTTTTTTATTATTAAAAAATTCATCTTCTTTTCCAATTAAAACCCACCCATTTATCCATTTATATTCATTAAAAAACTATCCTCTATAATGTTCTGGTGATATTTAAACCCATGGATTCCCCCAAGGTTTCCCCAGTCCCCTCAGCTTCCATCCTCGATGTTTTAGGAACAACTCTTCTAGGTAATTGAAATATTCACTTCTCTTTCCATTCAAGATCCATATTTTGTGGTGTGTCTTCAAATTTCTAATATAGGTTATTTTTTATTCTCTCCATTATCCCATTTCTGAAATAATATTATCTTGTGATTGTGATATCATTTTCCCCACCCATATTACCCTTTTATAAAACCATGTTTTATACCCATTAGGTTATCGATATTATGATCTCATTTTCACCTTTCGCATGAGAAATTATGTTTTCCTTTTAATTTTAATACCCAAAACTATTTTATTTTCAGTGGGTATTCTACTAGAATTAATAATGAATTTTTGAATTAGAATTTTAAAAATATGAAACACCCATTGTTTTCATGGGTTAAAAATGACATAATGATCTTGTCTTCAAGATCTTTTGTAAACAAAGATTTTTTCTAAGAAACATGTTATTTATTCTCTATGGGTTATTAATGATGTGATTTATTATGATATATGTGGATAAAATGAAATTAATACTATTTGGGTTGTTCCTTGATAGCACTCCAATGCATTGGGTAAAAAATTTAATATCTAGAGATGCCATTTTTAGAGAAACCTAGGTGAAAAACCATATAGTTTTCATTGATGATTCCATGGTGATAAACCTTGGGAATATGATTACAAATGATTCATTTAAATATTTTATACACATTTCAATTTTTATCGATGATATTATAATTAATATATTTATCTTTCCCATTAATTATAATTTTGCTTCATGTTCTTTTTGATATGTCTCAAGATCGTATGTTATAGGTCTCTCTTGTTAATTCCCTTACAAGGCTTCATGCTCACCCCTTTCATTTGATGTATTCACCTAGGTTAGGAAATGAATTAAATGTAATTTAGTTTGAACCCATGAAGGTCTATTTGTGTGGAATTAGAATATTGATTTATGTTCTCATGAATTATGTTCTTCTTTCAGGAAACTAAAGTTGAAAATATCCTCTGTTTTGGTACCATTAAATGAAAAGATATGTAATTAATAATTGGGATTTCATATTTCATATTAGAATATTGTTTAGTTTTTTGTTTATATTAGGAATTTCAAACATTATGAATAACTATATTTAGAGGGTCTAAATATCAGAAAATATATTGGTATTTTAGTAAAGACTTAAGTATGTGGATTTTGAGCATTGAAGTCGCTATCAGGATAAAAACAAGTGGATGAGGATCTTGCAAAGAAGTAATATTGGGTAACACCTAAAAATACTGCTTCGAGCTTGACTCGAACAAGAACTGGTGCACCACAATAGGCCTTACTGCATTCTTGTTTGACAATAAGAATTTTGTTTTTCACTCAGGTATGGATCCTTTAAATTTTGGTATAAATCAATAATTTTTACCAAATATGGATCCCTATAAAGTTATAAAAGTTATCAGGGGTGTCTTGTGAAATTTTAGAGAAAGGATGCCATCATTTTAGGAAAAATATCCAAGTTACGTTCTTGGAACATGGTTGTCACATAGTTTTCATAATTGTAAGGTTGATGTATTTCCAAATAGAGCCACCTCACACGGTTGGCACATGGGCATGCATCCTAACCTTGAAAGTCCATGTTCTGTGTAGGTAATCATGCCTAGTTTGTGAATGGTTTATCAAACCATGTAGAAAAACCATAGACATGTTTTTTTATGGGTTATTTTAAAAAAATTCCCTTAATGATTTATTAAGCCACCTCTTCTTCCCCAATCTGAGAACCAAGAGGATTAACCACTTTTCCTCTCATTTTTGTGACTTTTGAAGTCCTAAGGTAGGAATTAAGATATCTACCTCATCTGGGTTCTATTAGATCTTATGTTCATCATATTGGATGTATAATGGTATGTACTCAAATTTGTTTAATACTTTCTCCTTTTCTCTTTCTCTCGACCTAGTTATCAAGGTATGATATTTCTTCCCTTTTTTAGATATACTCTGATCTGAGCCAAATCAAGGTCTATTACTAGAGGAGGATATTCATTAAATCCTATGGTGGGTAGTATATATCTCATCACACCTGCTCTTTGATTTCAGGTTTGTCTTTTAGGGCCCAAAAATTTCATTAGGTGCCATTAATAGAATTTAAATTCCATTATTATACACATTATAATTGTATGGTTAACCTCTTTCAATAAAGGTGATTAGTTATTATTGGTTACACCCAAAACTCCATTAGTTAATTGTTGAGGGTTATTCTATAATTTGGTTTATAGTATTTGACATGTTTGAGCCATTGTTCGGGTGTATCTTTACATAACTCTTCTAAGGGAAAGTGAGATTCCATGGATCATATAACAACTTAGAATGGGGGGTTGAACCTTTTGTTCACTTTTTATTAGTTTCAAAACCTTATGAAACATAACCCCTACAACCTATTAAGATTTCATTATTTATCAACCATTAACAAAAACATTATCATGAAATAGTAGTAAAGAATGTAAGGCCCACAAGATTTAAAAGGATCAACCTCAATGTGAGAACCTACTTCCTTCTGATAGACACTCTTGTTGGTCTATGGAAATACAGTATAACGAAAATCTGAATACAACTTGTTTCAAATCCAATTAGACACCTTCTATATCTTGATATGAAATATTATACTGACTCCTATCATTTTAAAATGTTTTATTAAAGTGAAATTGATCCAAAAAATAGAATACAAACATTGATGAATCTTCTCCACAACTGCTCAATCCAAATCGTCAGTCCAATTTGGCTAAGTTTGATCTTCTCATTATGGTAAGGATGGTTTTGATTTTTCCTTTCCTTAAACAGTTGAAGAAAAATTCTCCAATATTGTGGGAACCATTCACTCTGAATTCTCTAGTGCTCTGGATTTTCTGTATGTGTGAAAGTTACAAATGAGAAAATGATAAAAGCACCTATTTATAGGCGACTCATGAAAACAAAGGTGGGAATCATAAAAATCATTCCTATTTCCTCAAATCACAAAAAACTCTGAAAATATCTCTGTTTTAATCTTCAATATTTGACTTCATCAATCCTCCTTTAATTTCTCTGAGATTTATGAAAATTTGACATCCTTGTTTTCTTTATTTAACTCTTCATAACCTTCTTAATTTGATAAAGATGGATATTGGTTCTAGTTTTCTTAGAAACATGTTGTCAAATGTTTTTCATTATTTCTCAGAAAGATGCCCATAAAAGTGGTTCAGTTTTCTTCAAAAAAAGATTTTATTCGATTAGATTTCAAGTTCCAAATTTTTCAGAAATTATGTTTCTAATTGTTCTGAAATTAGGTTCCAATTTCTTAGAAATCAGTTTCTAAATTGTGAAGAATTAATGTTCTGAATTTTTCAGAAATCATGTTCCGAATTTCTCAAAAAGCAGGTTCCGAAATGTGAACAATTTAGGTTTAGAATTGTTCAGAAATCAGGTTCTGAATTTCTCAGAAACCAGGTATCAAATTGTTCAGAAAATCAGGTTCCAAATTTTCCAAAAATAAGGTTTTGAATTACACCGAAATCAGGTTCGGAATTTCCCAAAAAACATGTTCTAAATTGTGCAGAATTCAGGTTCCAAATAGTTTATAAATCATGTTTCAAATTTCTCATACATCCATTCCAAATTGTTTTTAAATCAGGTTGAAATTTTTTCATAAATAATGTTTCTAATTTCTCATAAATCAGGATCTGAATTGTGGAGAATTCAGGTTACAAATTTTGTAGAAATTATGTTACAAATTTTGTAAAATTTAGGTTCAAATTGTTCCAAACTCATGTTCCAAATTTCTATGAAATCAGGTTCCATATTTTTTTGAAATTAGGTTCTAAATTATTCAAAAATTATGTTCTAAATAACCTAGAAATTAGGTTATAAATTTTGAAAAATTCTGGTTCCAAATTGATCAAAAATTAGGTTCTAAATTCCTAAAAAACCAGGTTCATATTTTTTATAGAATGTTTCTCATTGAATGTCTTCAAACCTCTTTATAATTTATTCAACATATTTAATCATGAAACTTTCAAGGATTTGTGAGCACATTATGATCAGTAATTAATCGTCTGATTCGTCTTATAATGATTGAGAAACTTTCTATCTTACGACTATTAAACAACATCCTCTTTCAATATTATTCATCAATAAAAATGGCTTCAGAAACATCTTTCAAACTCAGTAGCGTTCGTTAATCTTAGCAACTTCCTTAAACCCAACAACATATTTCTTTCTCAACAAAAAAGAAAAACTTCTAGAAAAAAAACATCATCATCTGATATATCAAAAATATTCTTCAATAAAAAGGTATTTTTTCAACAAATACAAAACATTGTTAAAACAAAATCACCACAAATTTTCTTCAATATCCCCCTTTGGATTTTTTGACAGCCCTTGTTAACAAATATTCCGATTCTCATAATTTTTCCACAACTCAAGCTTTTTACTTTTATTAAAAAATGTCCTTTCTCAAAAAGAGTTTCCTAACACCACACTACTATATAAAGTAATTGTTTTAAAAGATTTATATCCATCGGTGGTAAGAAAATTTTTCGTCCATGTAAAAAAAACTCCACCATACTCAAACTACCCCTTTAATTTTATCTTTATCTTTCCCACTTTTCCTTTTCACTCCCCCATTATATGATACCACAATATTAGATTCATAAAATAAATCTATGTAAAAACTTTTTACAAAATAAAAAATTGTTTTTACTCTCCCCCATTATCAACATAATCTACATCACAGTGGGGGTTTCTTCCTTATGAGGTTTAGGAAGACATGGGTGGAGATTGAACATGGTTTTTCAGCCTCAATTCATCAATCATTTCCTTCGACATTATTTTTTTAGAGTTATTAGAAATTTGATTCTTTGTTAATGTTCATTCTAGAAAAAAATCTCCCGTAGCAACTTTCTCTTTTATGAAGTGAATTTTTATATCAATATGTTTTGATATTGACTATTTTAAAAGATTATTATAAAGATAAATGTCACTCTAATTACCAAAAAGTATCTTAAATGGTATAGAAACTTTCACTTTCAAATCTTCCAGTTGAGCTTTCATCCACATAATTTGAGAACAAGCTTGAGTTTCTGCAACATATTCAGATTCCGTTGTTATCAATGCTACCAAACTTTGTTTCTTACTATTCCAACTCACAAAACATTCGTCTAACAAAAATGTTCCTCCTGAAGTTGATTTTATATCATTACAATCACCATTCCAATCATCATCTATGTAACCATGAAACATTAACTCACTATTTCTTTTATATAACAACACATATGATGATGTTTCTTTGACATATCTCATAATCCACTTTTTTGCCAACATATGGGATTCTTTCATATTACATTGATACCTCCACATAATGTAACAATATAAACAATATCATTACATGAAGTTGTAAGGTAAATAATACATCCTATCATCTATTGAAAATATTTCTAATTCAAAATTATTCTAGATTTATCTTTGTTCAACTTTTTTCTCACTAAAATAGGGGTTGAAACATATTTTGATTTTCCCATTCCAAAACATCTGTAACAATTCTATGGCATTATTTTCTTGAGATAAAAAAATATATCTTTCTTTTTGTGGACCTTGTAAGTCAAGGAAGAAAGTCAATTCCCCCAAAATTGGAATTTTAATGTTATTCTTCATCTCTTCAAAAAACTCTTCACAACCCTTTTCTTCATCCTTAGAAAAAATTATATCATCTAAATATTTGATTAAAATTAATGTTCCGGAGTCAAAAAAATTCACTTATAAGTTTCAATCTAAATATCCATTAGAAAAGGTCATATTTCTTGAAAAAAATTCAAGATTTTAAATTCCAAGAAAGTGTTTCTCATTTCAACCCATAATAATCATTATTCAATTTATAATCTTTCTTTTTATCCCCATAAAGTAAAAAACCACATCGTTGTTCAATGAAAACATTATCCTCAATCTCCCTATTTATTAAAGATGACATTACATCCATCTATTAAACATTTTAATTATGATAGAATAAACTACAAGAAATATTCAAAAAGATTCTTTCCTTGCAATGGGGGAAAAGGTTTCATCATAATCCATGCCTTCCACCTGTGTATATACTTTACAAAAAATTCTTTTTATGTTTCATGAAACTTCTCCATGCTAATTAAATTTATTTATGTAAACCCACATGGTTCCAATAACATTTTTATTTGTTATCCTTGGAACAAGTTCCCTGGTTTCATTCTTCTAAATATGATCACACTCTAGATTCATATAATCCTACAATTCCTTTTGTTTAATATCCTCTGAAACTGATTCTGGATCATCTTTTGAGACAAGTGAAGTCTGATTTTCTAATCTCAACTTCATTCTTGTATGAATTGGAGCATTTTGATTCCTAGAAACATGCTTTCATAAGGAAAGAAATCTCATGGTTTCTTTATTAGCGTCATATTCTTCACCACCCGACTTATTGGAATAATGATGAGGTTATTTTGGAAGACATTCAATATTGTTGGATTTCTTCAATGTTTCATCCATAGAATTCTCAACAACATTTTCTAAGGAACTTTGATTTCCTGTTACCTTCACATCACTTGAGCCACCAAATTTTGTAAACGTTTGTTCCAACATTTGTAACTTCTCTCATTTGGTTAACAACCAATGATGTTTTCATCCTTATCTTTCACATCAAACATTCCAAAATCCAAATTTTTGATATCGAGAAAACTAGGGATTCTAAACACATTGAAGTATTTCAATGAGGGTTTTTTGTCATAAATAAAGAATAATATTGGTTTTCAGTCCAAACAAGCATATATTTTGACCATTTATAGTAGTACCAACAGCTTCTCTCCAAAATAATTTTGAATGTTTTTGTTCTACTAACATACTTCTTCCCATTTCCACCAATCTTCTATTCATCCTTTCTGCTACTCCATTTTTTTGGAGTATAGAAAGCACTATACTGATGTTTGATTCCATGAATTCATAAATAAGATTCAAAAACACTATTTTTTAATTTATTACCACTAACTATTCTTAACTTACATTGGGAAACCCCCAATTATTTCTCAATATCTTTTCTAATGAATTAGAACATTTAATAGCCTCTCACTGGTGATTCATAAACATGATGTTTGTCATCTGATTAAAATCATTAATAAAATGGATGAAGTATAAATCCCTTTTTTTGATTTATGTCTCATCGGCCCACATAGATCAGAATTAATAAGCTCAATTGGTTTTCTAGATTTAATCTTAACTCTTTTATTACATTTGTTAGTCAAAGTTCCATTATAGAAAGTAATAATAATATCTTCATGTTTCATTATCAATTATGAAAAATTCCAAATGGCATCAATATTATAAAGCTTACTCATATACTTCTAGCTAAGGTGGAAAAGTCTTTAGTGCCAAAAAGTTTTTCATCTTCAGCACTCAGATAACAATAGTTATTGGATTCTCCAAATTGAAAGAGATTCCCACTATTTCTTTCTCTTTTGTAATGACTTTTCCATTTTTCACACTTTTGATGATACAAGAATCCTTTCTGAAGATAACGTATTTTCCATCATCACAATTCTGACATACACTATGTAAGTTATGTTTTAGCCCATCAATAAGGAAGACTTCTATATATTTCAATTTCTCTACATCAATCTCTTTGGTTCTGATTCCCTTATTTTTTAAAGAACTATCATTAACAAAAGTAACCGCTCCTCAATCATGACATTCAGCGTGTTCCATGATTTTTATATCACTTTTCATGTGTGAAGAACAACCACTATCAACAATCCATGGTTTTTTACTTTTACATGATTTCAAAGTTGTCTCAACAACAAAAGCTCTCTCATCAACCTTCAAATTTTCATATTTCTTTTCTTTAATTTCATAAGAAACTTCTCCTAGGAGGAGTTCCATAAAACATTAATTGTGGTGACTATACTAATCACATCTTCCAAAAACGTCTTCCAGACATTCAAATTGATTCTTTGTTGGAATTTTTCTCACATCTTGTTAATTCACCTTTTCAAATTTATATAATTGAGGAAAGTTACTCATTATTCTTTAACAATTTCTTCCACTTTTCTCAAAACTTCTTAATACTATAGATAAATTATGCCATGAATTATATACTCTATGCCTATATATTCTATAGAACTAAAAATAGACCTCAAATACTGAATTTTTATTAAAGAAAGATCTTTCTCTATAGAAACTTTGTTGAGTTTGGTAACATCATTTCTCCCTAAAACTCTAATTATGTGGACCATAATTACCTTTAAGTGAGGTTTCAACTTTTTTATATTTCATTTGTTTCTCAAAACATTTTTTAACCCAATATTTCCCAACACTTCTAGTAGAACCTGAAATTTTAGAAGAATAAGATGAAACATTTTTTTGGTAAGAGAAGATTTCACTTGATTCTCATAATTCGCCTTCACATCATTTTTAGATGTCTCAATTTTTACTTCTGTACTTTTTTTCAAGCTTTCATCCATCTTCCTCAGGGTATTTTCAAACTCAATAAGTTTTTATTGCAACTTGTTAACTTCTTATTCCATTGATTCCAGCTTCTTGGTATGATCTTACATAATCTTTCCATGTTCAATATTTTGTTTGTTTGTTACTTAGAATCTCCAGAATGTATTACTCATCCTCTTAGATTACATATTTTTTTCTATAAACAATAGATTCACAATCTTTCTTCATTACTCTAATTTATTTCTTGATATATATGTTTTCATCAAGACATATAGGAAGTTCAATTTTGAGTTGATACTCACTATAAGATTCTTCACCACCTTCTTAAATCTATGAGGATCCTTTTGTTTTCTCATTTTTGTAATGATGTTTATGAATATTTTTGAACTATTATCTTCTAAATATTCTTTGTCAGTTGAGTCTGATAAAACCTTCTTGCTCCAAATGCATATCTTATCTATGAAAGACTTCATCATGAATTTTTTGAAGACTTATCTTCTTTAAATTTTTTATTCCACTCCTTCCATCGAGGTTTTTCATTGGAATCTTCTCGATATTCTCCAAGTTTCTTCTTGGAGAAAATCATAGAAAAGTACATGATTCCACCACACTCAAAAAATTTGAATGGAATTTCCCCTCCATACTTACCTCTTCATCTTTAATAGTTCATAGATACACGATACATGATTTTTTTCATTTAGCTCATTATCTTCCTTGTCATCAGATTCACAAGGATCGGGTTCATCAACTTTATGGATTTTCATCTTTCTCATGGCTTCAAAATCCATTTCATCTTTCATTTTTCTTATTATGGATTAGATATTTCCTCAAATTCATAAGAAATAATAAATTTATGAAATTCATCAAGAGGTAAATCATCCATATATTCTAAGGCAGAAATTTTAGAATCAATCCTATCTAGAAAGATTCTCATAAGTTTCATCACAATTGTAGAATCTTCCAAGACTTCTAAAAATCCTCTAATGTTGCACACAACTTTATTAACTCTGGTGAATTATTCATCAATTGATTCATTATCTCTCATTCTGATATCTTCAAACTAATATGTCAAATTTGTAGGTTGGCCTCCTTAACTTTTTTATTTTCAAGAAAACACTTTCCAGCTTGTCTCACATGCTTTTTATGTTTTGACCCCCATCACCTTCTGATAAACATTTTTTAATAAGGACATGAGAATGTAATTTCAAGCCTTTATATCAAAATCTATATTTCTTTAATTAGAAAACGTCACAGGATCATCTTTCATAATAGGTGGAAAACCAAGAGTAGTATCATCAACACCTTCAAGGACAAGAGATAAGAGATAAGGAATCATCCAATTTTTCCCATCCATAATATTTCTACTAATTGAATATAGTAATCCATCTACTTTTGATAGAATTGATATTCTCCATGAAAAGTTTTAAACAAGGGAGCCTTCCTCCAATACCACATGATATTCCAATGATCAAATAACAACTGAGAAGAAGGGGTAAAATCAGTTGTTCACTTTTTATAAGTTTCAAAACATTATAAATCTTAACCCCTGCAACCGGTTAAGATTTATTTCATTATCAACCTGTAACAAATACATAAGCATGTAAGAGTATTAAAGCATGTAAGGTACACATGAATTACAAGGTTCGGCCTCAATGTGAGAACCTACATCCTTTCTATAGAAACTCCTATGGGTCTTTGGAAATTAACTATATTGAAAAAGTGAATACAACTTTTGTCAACTAACATTAGACACATTCTATCTCCTGAGAGGAAATATTATACCAACTCTCATAATTTTACAATGTTTTATTAACGAAAAAATGATCCAAACACAAGAATAATAACATTCTGGAATCTTCTCCACAAATCCTCAGTCTGAATCCTCAGTCCAATTTGGATAAGTCTGATCTTCTCAGTATGGTAAAGATGGTTCTAATTTTTAATTTCCTTAAACACTCAAAGAAAACTTATTCAATATGGTGGAAACCTTTCCCATTGAATTATGCATTTCTCTGCCTTTTCCTCATGTTCAAAAGTTAAAAATAATCAAATAATCTGATCACATATTAATTGGGAACTCTGAAAACCAAGGCGGGAATCATGAAAATCTTTCTTGCATCCTCAAATATCAATAACTGCAAAAATCTAACTCATTTAATCTTCAATAATTGATTTCATAAAACCTCCTTTAATTTATCTAATATTTACTTAATGTTTAAATTCAGGTTTTCCATCTTGAACTCTTCATATCATTCTCCAAATGATAATATTTGATATTGGTTCTGGTTTTCCTAGAAACATGTTCAAGAAATGTTGTTCAGTTTTTCTTAGAAAATTGCTTAGAAAAGTGGTTTAATTTTCATCAGAAAGTATGATCTTATTTATTAGAAAATCATGTTCTGAATTTTTTATAAATCAGTTTCTAAATAGTTCAGAAATCAGGTTCTGAATTTCCTAGAATTCATTGTTCCAAATTGTGTAGAATTCAAGTTTTAACTTGTTCAGAAATTAGGTTCTAAATTGACCAAAAATATGGTTCTAAATTGTGCAGAATTCATGTTCCATAATATTCAAAAATCAGGTTCAAAATTTCTCAAAAATTAGGTTTTGAATTTTTCATAAATAAGGTTCAGAATTATTTTTGTAATAGGGTTCTGAATAGCTCAGAAATAAATTTCTGGATTTCATAGAAATTTAGTTCCAAATTTTGTAGATTTCATGTTACAAATTGTTCATAAATCATGTTCTGAATTGCGCCAAAATCTGGTTCTGAATTGTTTGGAAATTAGGTTTTCAATTGTTAAAAAATGAGTTTATGAATCTCTCAGATATTAGGTTTCAAATTATGGAAAATTCAGTTTCGGAATTGATCAGTACCCAGGTTCTGAATTGTGCAAAATTCAGGTTCTAAATTTTTCATAAATTAGGTTCCAGGTTGCTTTGAAATTAGGTTCCGAATTGGTCAAAAAACATGTTCCATATTTTTTAGAAATCAGGTTCTTAATTTATTAGAAATCAAGTTCCAAATTGTGAAGAATTTAGGTACCAAATTGTATAGAAATTATGTTCCAAATTGCTTAGAAATCAGGTTTCAATTTTTCTCAGAATGTTTCCCATTGATTTTCTTCTAACCTCTTCATCATTTTTTCAACATCTTCTATCTACAAAATTTTCCTGATTTGTGATAACATTAAGATCTGTAATGCATCATATAACTTTGTTTATAATTTTTGAGAGACTTTCTATCTTGTGAATCTTCAACAACATCCTATTTTAGGATTCTTCACCAATAAACAGGACTTTAGCAACATCTTTCAAACTCAGGAACTTCTTTCAAACTAACAACATTCATTAAGATCAGTAACTTTCATAAACCCAGCAAATTCTTTCTTTCTCAGCAAAAAAGACAAACTTCTAGCAACTAACAACTCCATCATCCTGTATATCAAAAGCATTCATCAACAAAAATGTTAGTTTTCAACAAATACAAAGCATTATTAAAACCGAAAAACAAAAAAGGATCTTCAAAAACATCTTCTATATTAAATGGATAGATTTATATTGTGAATTGAATAATAGAAAGTACCATGTATTCTCACCACATTACCTACCTAAGGAATGTTCTTCAATTTTATAATGAAATGTGATATGTGAATTGGTAATTATACTAAGAATACATCATAGCTTTAAATGTAAATGAAGAATAATTTGAATATTTGTATCACCCATTACCACATTAATTGAATTTAGAAGAATGAACCATGAATATGAAATATTATTAAAATGGATTAAATTAACGGTTTCGTGCTACCTTTCTTTGTCACACTAATGAAACACAAGGCTTGAAGACAATGTACATATTGATTAATTATGACATGATTAAAAGGTTTCAAGACAATTGATCTTATCACACTAATGAAATGTAAGGATTAAAATAACTTTTTCATGCTACATGACCTTATCACACTAATAAAAGGCAAGAATTGAACAAATTGAAATATTACATGACTTAATAATCAAATAGGAATTACATGACTAGTGGTTGCCATGGATTCTGATTAGAGAATTCCATTAATACTTTAGAAGCCCATTCATATTCAAGGATACAGCTTTCATAGGATGAGATCCACCTAGATCCTAATATATGTTTATTCATGAATTCCTGGTATGACATTGAATGATACCTTCAAATTTTCATAGGATTCCTTGGATACACTCCTTGGATCCATCATTGAAAAGTTGATTATAGGGTTACTACCAATATGGCCCTATCTCTGCTTAGCCTTTTTTAACTTTGTACGATCACCTTGGACTCCGTAATCACCTCATTGTGGACTCTCAGGGACATTGATCCTTTGATTACACTCTTACCAAATGATAGGCTATATTTATATATGAGTTGGGGACCCTTGAGATCTATGTATCCTTGTTTACTATCTTGGGACATCACTATGAAATATCATTACAGATTTCATTGTTACAACTTGGAACCTTTTCAATAGCTAGCACGTGACTTATTTATATATAGATAATAATAAAATAATGAATTTTTGACATGTTCGAACACTAGTCGAGGGCTGAAGAAGGTACATGGGTATTTAGTTACATTGTACTACATTACATTATATATGCATGCTTTCACAATATTACATTTCTATTACATGGCCCAAATGTTGTAGAGAACATTAGTGCTGGCCCACAGAGATGTACCTCACACCCTATCTAGGAGCCACTTCCTAATCGGAGTAGATTACATGGTTGAACTTGTTGTTAAAGGGAAGCATACGTCTTCAAACACTTGGTTTATTTCTTTTTAGGATCGTGGTTGATAGAAGATTATTAAGACGGATATCAGGATTCTTGGGATAGTATTTGATTTCATTTGTGCTAATGAGGAACATGTTATGTCTTATATATTATATCCATGATTTCCAGTTCTCTAGTGACATGACATATCATCAGTTGTTGAATGCAATTATAGTTGTTTTAGTAATTTTTACTATTGTCTCTATTTTCTATTGTTCCTTCTCTTTATATATATATAGCTTCCACAATTTACCAAGGTTTACATTCACCCATTGTGTTGTAGTGTGGTAATGATAGAATAGTCTCCCCATGGACCCACCCTAGTCCCTCACAACTATTCAGCAACCTCCTGAATTCTAGGAGACAAACTTTAGGCCATGTGCCCCATCGGGCTCGGGGCACCCATTGAGTGGCATCTAGGTCTAGGACTTCACAAAGTGGTATTAGGGGGGTTTCTTTTATTTATTACTATTTGGAGACAATATATTGGAGATAAGAAATTATTAGGACTTGGACATAAGGAGGGCATGGGAACCATGAACCAATGTTCAGGTAAAAAATCAAGTTTCCTAAAATTAAAATTGTTGTTCTTATTTTTCTTATTACAGCAGATATTATTTTACCTTTGAATGACACACAAGTTGTCTGGAGTTGTTGATTAATTCTCTATTTGAGAGTTTTATTTCATCCATGTCCCAATGATATCAGGGTAAGGAGTGTTATTACATGCATCATTATTCACGCCTAGAATTCACATTTTCTACATAATTCCATTCCCTATAGGTGCATTTCACTACATTGCATTGCTTGATTTTCATGTGATTGTGGAGTGAATTTGTGATAATTAAAATGGACATGTATTAATTTCGGTTGAGATTAAGTGATTACCTATCTCAATTCATTAGGTGTATGGGCCCTCATAGGTTCGGATGAGTAATTTACCGAGTCGATCCATTATAGTATAAATAAATGGGTTTCATTTCTGATGATAGGTGTATGGGAACTAATTCATCATAAATGGATATCTATTATAAAGTGAATCATGAAATCTAAAATTAATTGGTTTAAATCCTTATCCCATATTTTCATGTTTATGAATGGTAACGGAGTGAACCTGGTAATTGAATGTATAATGAAATAAAACATAAACTTGAGAACTTATAGACACCTAGTTATCTAAGAGGGTAGTTTCGGTATTATTCCTTTGGTTGTGAGTTTTCCTACAGTTATCTTCCACTAGTGATGCAATATTTTGGCTCAAGATTATTCTGCAGAATTTTCCTGGCTAATGTAGTCCAATTCCACCATAAATTCTTCATGTCGTACACCAGGAGGGTGGCGAAAACCATGCTCTTGATGTGTTGGGCCTTGATCCTCCAGTATTACCTCTAAGATTGGAACTTGAGGAACTTCCTTCTTTACCTGATTTGGGTATTGATTCCCCTGTTCTTGATAGATTACTATGCCTAATTCAATATAAGCATGGATCTCCACATATTATACCTACGATGGCTGGTATGACTCATGAGTTCCATCAATAACATCCTCATACTATCTCAAGGGATGGCGGTCCACTGGCTATTGAGTCTTGGATAGAATCCACCCTATATATCTTTCATCATCTGGAGATGACTCCAATGAGGATGGTATAACTTTCCACATACATGATTCGTTATTTATCCAGGTATTGGGGGGATGTGATTACCTAGTCCAGTCATCATCAGGACAAGATATGAGATGATTTCCAGTCTACCCTCTATGATCTGTTTGTTCTTCAGATACATAGAGTTCATTGAGCTAGAGAGTTCATGCAAATCGAGTCGAACTATATGTTAGTCATGGAGTATTCAGATCATTTCATGGAGTTTCAATGATTTTCACTACTTATATCCAGGGATGAGCTTTTGTGTTATAGATGATTCAAAGTTGTACACCAGTATGCCATCCATATGTAGGTGAATGTCATTCTCCTTCCTAAAATTTCTTCAATAATTAATCGGGCTCTTATAAATAAGCACAACATGAGGGAGGGAAAATGTACTAGTCATAGAGGACTAGTGCTGCATCTGGCTAGTAGTTCTTCTAGTGGCAGGAAGCATTCCCTTGAGTTTTCTCATTAGGGTAGTGAGAATAATAACGTCTGTTTCAATAGATCTAAAGTGTGTAATATGTGGGCATGATGGGGAAATTAGAATCCTCAGTGTGATTGAGACCCACTTGAGTTCCCCACATGATTCCATATTGGGCATCCCCAACATTTATGAAGGACCTTTCCACTAGCTTCGAGTGGAAAAGTATCTTCACCAGCTCCACCTTCAAGAGTGAGTTCTTTTACGCCACGTCAGGTGGGGTGTTGGAATAGCACTGGTAAGTTTGTATAAGGAGGAGTTCATCGTTGTGGTATCCCGACCCCTGGTCACCAGCTATGTCTGTAGAGCAGTTTTGATCGTGGTTTTACATATGTTGTACAGGTTCATGGATCAAGCTAGTTAAATGCACATTAGCTGATAATACGAGGTACTATTCTTGTGGAATCTACCATAGTGTCTTCTTTATCTGATACAAGTTCATAGAACTATTCTAAATATATATCTACTGTGTAATGTCTCAAACTAAAGATATAGTATTACTATGGTGTAATGAACCATCATATGCCATTAGGGGTACGAACTAAGGGTATATGCTTTTGTAGGGACTTCCCCCTTGTGGTAGTCATTTACCCTTTCTTATGGAACATATTTCTTCTCAAGACGAAGGGCTTCGATGTCATTCTCAACTTGGATTGGTTGGTTCACTATAATTGTTTTGTAGACTATTATCTACATATGGTATCCTTTACATCACTAGTGGGAAATAATTTCTTACATGAATGTGAGTGGGATGTCAAGGTTGGTAGATCTGGACCAGAGCATCATGGGCTAGGTGGAGTGACCTCCCAGATTAAAATTCTCTTCATGGGGGGGTCATATTTTTTGAAAGGATGATTTTACTCTAGTTTTGGATCATTTTAGGGATGTACTTACCACTAATCATTCAATCTTAACTCTTGAGAGAGAGGTAGAGTATACAATTGAGCTTGTTCCAGGAGTAGCTCTAGTGTCCATCCTCCATACAGGATAGAACCAACAGAGAATCAAGAGCTCAATCGATAATTAGATTATCTAGAGTCAAAAGGTTTTATACGTCCCAATAAATCCTCTTAGGGTTATCCCATGATTTTTCCATAAGGAATATGAAACCTTACATCTACTCATGGAATACATATGGTTGATCCAGCCAACGGTCAAGAATTGGTATTCACTTCCTTGAAGAGATGATCTCTTCAACCAGCTCCGAGGAGAAAAGGTCTTCTCTAAGATCGGACTGAGATCAAGTTATCATCAGTATGAGTTACACCATCAGACATACCTTGTGTATCTTTCTGTAGGTGGTATGGTTTGTATGGGTACCTTGTTATGTCATTCGGTCTTACGAATAGACATTCCATTTTCATGGCTCGGATGAATAGGTTTTTCCAACCCAATTTTGATTATTTTTTAGTGGTCTTTGTGGAAGAAATATTGGAATATTCTCACACTCGTAGTGACCACACTAATCATCTTGAAATCATTTTAAGTATACAGAGAGTGCATTAGAATTACCCCAATCTTGCTAAGTGTCACTTCAGGATTGAAAAATTCCACTTCTTAGGTCATATAATATCAGAATAATGAGTATCTATTGACCCAGAAATTGTTAGTGTTGTAGTTTCTTTAGAACATCCCATGAATGTGTTTGACATATGGAGTTCCATGGGGATAGATGGGAATAACATGAATTTCATTAAATACATCTCACATCTTTCTTCACCTCTTACTAGTCTTATAATAAGGTTGTAATGTTCATATGGTCAAAATCATTTGAGAAATGCTTTCAAGAGCTAAAAGAAGAGCTTGTATCGGCACCTACATTGACTCTTCTAGAGAAAGAAATAGGTTATACCATATTTATTGATGCATCCAGTATCGTCTGAGGAGTAGTGTTGATGAATGAAGAAAAATACATTGTGTATGGATCTTGGCATCTGAGGCCCCATTAGAGAGGTTACCTGACACATGACATTGAGATAGAAGTAGTTGTCCACACCTTATATTGCCGGAGACACTAGCTATTAGGTGAGAACAATGTGGTGTTCACAAACCACAAGATCCTTAAATATATCTTTTCTCAGCATGACTAGAACCTTAAACAACATAAATGTTTTTAATATCTACAATACATTGATTTTGAGTTTCCCTATATGCCAAGGAAGGGAAATGTGGTTATAGATTCACTAAGACAGAAAACTCAAGAATAGGCCGTACGTGAAGCCAGTGATGAATGGGAGTTAATGGACCTATTTTCTGATCTAAATCTAGAGTTTCATGATAGTTACAAGAAGTCTTACATCTCGTATTTGAAAATTAACTCTTCCCTTTGTGATAATGTGAAGAGTATACATTTTTTCAGATCCTAAAGGCTTGGTTCTCCATGAGATTATATTAAGAGATAACCCACCTCTAGATTGGTCTGTTGATAGAGATGACATCCTGCATCTATGTGGACGTATCTAGGATCCTATAGATATGAGAGAAGAGTTGATGAAATATTCCCACAATCCTTAGTTGGAATTTATTCATGGAATCTAAAATATGTATCAAGACATGAGACACTAGTACTGGTGGCCTGAAATGAAATGCCAGATAGCAGGCATTATCCCTCGTTGTTCCACCTTTCCGCAGGCAAAGGCAGAACCCCAGAGACTTTCATGCTTCTGACAGCCAATTATAGTCCCAAAATGGAAATGGGAAGATGTTTCCACTGATTTTCTAGTCAGTTTAACTAGTTCATTGATGGGTAGCGATGATATATGGGAATTCATTGACAGACTAATGAAATCATCCCACTATATTTCTATCCATGGAGACATTATCAGTAGATGATCTGGGAAGATGTTATGTCGGTGAGATCATACTACTCCATCGGATTCCTCATGCTATCATTTTAGATCGAGATTCTAATTTCACATAATAGTTCTGGCAGGGAGTGCAAAATGATATGGGAACACATGTTCTTCTAAGAACAAATTTTCACCCACTGACCAATGAAAAATATGAACAAACAATATAGTTTCAAGAGGACATGCTCAGAGTATTTGTTCTTGATATTGATGGTTCATGTGAGAATCATATCCCTCTTATCAAGTTTTCAAATAATAAATGATTATAGGAAAAAATAAAAATGGCCCCTTTTGAGGCCTTATATGGTAGTATGTTTCGTTCACCCATGTACTAGCTACAGGTGTGTGAAGAAGCCAAGTTATTACTCATATCATTCAGTAGACTTCAAAAAGGATCAGATCATCAAAAATTATATAACTACCACTCGTTCTAGATAGAAATATTATGCTGATAATCATTTAAAACCTCTTAAGATTGAGGTCTGGGATCATGTTTTTCTTTCGATTTTTCCCAGGATAGGGATTAGTCAGTTGCAAAAGAAGGGAAAGTTTTCACCTCATTATGTAGGTCCATTTGTAATTCTAGAGAGAGTTGGTCTGGTAGCCTATCTTTTTCTACTACCATAGAGGTACCTTGCCATGAAATATTTCTTCCACATCCCATAGCTTCTCCATTATCATGTTGATCTGTCTCGTAACTTTGATCCTAAGGAAGTTAAGTTACATGTTGATGCTACCTTTAAAGAGTATCTAGTATGCATCATTGACCAGAGCACGAAGGCTCTATGAGGCTAGTCTCTTCCTCTAGTATGGGTGTTATAGAAGTAAAAAATATTACAAAATGAGACTTGGGAGATAGAAGATGACGTATGATTCCAATGTCCATAGTTTTTCTTAGACAATGTTTCTCTACCCTTGGTAGGTGAACTCGGGGATGAGTTCTTTTAAGGGGGGAAGACTGTAAGAACCCATTTTCTCACATATATAAAGATCCTTTAAATTTTGGTCTAAATATTTACTTTTTACCTAATATGGATTCTTAATGAGTTAGTAAAGTTCTCAAGGATGTCTGGGTCATGTTCGGAGCCCAGAACCTGTCTTGTTGGGGAAACTGGCCAAGGCACATAGTTTGTGCCTGGTTGGCGCATGGTTTGACTATTCGTGCAGATGATGTTTTCTAGATAGAGCCACCTCGCACGATTGGCTCACAGTCATGTGTCCTAACCATGCTAGTTCCCCTTCTTCCTTGGTAACTATGATCATTTTTCACACAGTATATCAAACCTTGCACATGCCATTTTTTGGGTAATTTTACAAATTTTCTCTAACTAATTTATTAAGCTGCCACTTCTTCTCTAATAAAAGACCCAGTAGGATTAACCCATTTACCCCTCCTTTTGGAGATTTCAGAATACCTAAGATAGTAATCAATATATATAAATCATCTGGTATTTGTTCAAGCATTCATTCATCACGTTGGATGCACAAGGGTAGGTACTCGAGCCAGTTTAAACCTTTCTCCTTCTCACTTTCTATCGACATAGTTATCAGTGTATGAATGTTTTTATCTTTTTTCTTATATCTACTACAATATGAGCTAAATCAAGGGCCAATACAAGAGAAGGATAGGAATAAAATCCTAAGGTGTGTGGTCTATAACTCTTCTCTCAAGCTTGTTGATTTTGGATTTGTCGTGTAGGGCCCACCAACTTCATCGGTTGTCGTTAATAGATCTTATATTCTGTGATTGTACTCTTTGTAACCATATGGTTATTCTCTTTCCATATATGTGATTATTTTTTTGTGGTTACACCCACATCACCATCCTTTCAATGTCGAAGGTCATTCCATAATAGGGTTTTTAGAATTTGATATGTTTGAGCCACCGTTAAGGTGTGACATTACATGACCCTTCCAAGGGAATGCTTTTTATATTAAATTAAATGATTAATATTGTGAATTATATAATTAAAAGTACCATGTATGATCACCACTTGACCCATATATGGTATGTTCTTCATTTTGATAATGAAATGTGGAATGTGAATCGGAAAGTATACTAGGAATATGAATTGTCCTTAAATGTGAATGAATAGTAGGTTGTATATCCATAGAACCCTTTACCACATTAATGGACAGTAGTGGAATAAACCTTCAATATGAAATAAGATTTAAATGGATTATATGAATCGTTGCTCGCTACTTCAACTTGTCACACTAATGAAACACATGGATTGAACCCAATAGACTTATTGATTAATTATGAATTGATTAACAGGTACCATGCAACTATCCCTTATCACACTAATAAAAGGAATGTATTGAACTAATGGTTGCATGATACTTGACATTATCACACTAATTAATGGAATGTTATGAACCAAATGAAATATTGTATGACTTTATAATCAAATAGGAATTGCCTTACAAGATCTCACCTTGGATTCTAATCAGAGAATACCATGAGAACTCTAGAACCCCATTCTAATTCAAGGATATGACATTCATAGGTTGGGTTTCACAAAGATCTCAGTCCTTATCTGTTATTAGATTCCCAGTTTGAAACTATGGGTTCCCTTCATATTATCATGGGATTCCTTGGATACACTCCATGGATCAAACATTGACATGTAGGTTCCATGGCTATAACCCATGGGGCCCTGTCTCTACTTAGCCCCATTTTACATTTGACGATCACCTTGGACTTGGTCGGTGCCTCATTGTGGAATGCCTTGGAATATGCTCCTTGTATTACACTCTTACCCCATTATATTCTATAGTTAGTACTGAGTTTGAGGCCCTTGAGGTTTACGTTGCCTTTGTTATTACCTTGGGAAATCAGTATGAAATAACATTATAGGTTTCCTTATAACAACATGGAACCAATAAAATTTCTAACATGTGACTTATTTATAAACTGATAATAATAAAATAATGAATTTTTGACATGTTCAGACACTATTCTAGGACTAGAGTAGGTACTTGGGTATTTAGTTACATTGTACTACTTTACATTATATATGCATGCTTGCACAACCTTCAATTTCCATTACATGGGCCAGCTGTTATAGATACTGTTTGTGGTGGCCCACTGTGATTTATCTCACACACTCTCCATGTTCCATTAGGTACTAGAAGTAAATTTCATGGTATCTGTAGTTGAAAAAGACAAGCATATAGCTTCAAACAGTTGATTTCTTGATGTTTAGTACAAAGCTTGAAAGAATATGACCGAGTAGGAGCATAGGATGCTTGGGATAGTCTTTGATTTAATTTATACATATGTGGAACATGTTATTCCTACTATATTGTATTCAAGATTTCATGTTTTCTAGTGACATAAAATATCATGAGTTTTTGAATGATATTCCAGTTATCTTAGTTATTGTTACTCTTGTCTCTATTTTCCACTATGCCTTCTGTTTATATATATTGCTTCCAATATTTACAATGGTTTGCATTCACCCACTATGCTATATTTTTGTAATGGGGGAATAGTCTCCCCATGGAATCACCTTAGGACCTCGATGCTAGTTGACATCCTCTGTCATTTAGAGAGATGTTCTTGAGGCCATTTGTCCCACTAGGCCCATGGCACCAGTTGAGTGGAATTTGGGTCTAGGACATCACATTGACACTCCTACGGGATATTTTTGGTTAATCACTAGATTTTTATGAACCATTATGAAGTATATATTGAAAAATTTGTTGTTATTAGAGGATATTTATATCATATTTAAGAATGATGTTTTAATAAGTAAAATGTTTTTATAATTATAACATTTGTAAAAGCAATATGATTCTGACTATGGTTTTCTTATCTTATAAAATAGAAGGAAATATAAAGAATTAGATAAATAATGAGTGAAATGGATGATGTAATGATAGTGTTTTTATGGAATATATGAGGGAAAATCATGTGGATAATTAATTAACTATCATTATTAATGAACAATAGCTTGATTCATGTCGACTGACTGGATTCACCTCGGAGGGAACAACTTTCTGTTGGGTCCATCCAATAATAACAACCTTTTTTCTGTGGTTTTATTTACCATTTTATTGTTGGAAAATAGATAAGGTCTATAAAAACTATCTTATATGTACTCCATTTTTTAGAGTTAGGATAAATTCACCATGGTAGTATACTACTTAGAAGGATAAACCAGTCTGTGTTTGAAACTGATTAAAAAAACACAGCCAAGAAGGGATATCAATGCTATAGAGTGGGAGGAGGTCAGGGGAATATTTTTAAATAAATAATTTACCTATTATATGTTAATGAAAATGGAGATGGAATTCCTTGATCTAAATAAGAATGAAAATAAATCAGTGGAAGGCTTTGATATGAACTTTATAGAATGTTCTCTATACACTTCTAGATTTGGTAGGGATCCTAAGGGAAAGGATAATAGAATATTAAATAGAGAATGACCCCATATATGGAGGAATCTAGAAAATCAAGGCATAAAAATCCTTGAAGATACATTATGGAGTTATATGAAGGTTGTACGAGTGTTTATAGAGGTGTAGAGGTCACATAGATCAAATGAAAAGAATAGATCAATAGATCCAAACTCAGGTAGGCAAATTGATCATGGAAGAGGAGGAAAGAAAGTGAATCTTCCCAAATGTAAAAAATGTGCGAAGATTCAATTGAGGAACTACTTACATGAAGGTGGAATGTGTTAAATCTGTGGAGGAGATGGATGTATATATTAGAACTATCAGGATGAGGTGAATCTAATCTTCACAACGTTAACAAAAATGGGAAGATGGTGCATGCCCCATCAATAGATCAATGCTTCATGTGTGGATAGCGTGGAAAATATTCCAATAAATGTCCAAATAGGTAGATAATGGGTCGGAATATCCATCAACCACATCGTATGACATGGGAGAAAGGTTGGACTCTTTCTGTCGAAATGAATTTAGTGGAGGATATATATTTTGTGGTGGCAGGTACATTCATTATGCTCTCAAAGCTAGCAAGTACATTGTTTGATTATAATTCAATGAGTTCCATTTTTTCATCTATTATTTCAATGAATAAAGAATAAATCCCTAAACTTCTAGAATTATATTTTTTAGTCAAGTCTCTTAAAGGAATTATCTTAGAATAAATAGTTTCTAAAAACTCTACTATTATGTTTGAAGATTACAATCTCATATCAAATCTAGTATTCATTTCTGTGGTGGAATTTATCACAATACTGTGGATAGACTATGTTTAAAATTATAATTATAAGATCAACTATATTTGTAAGGAAATTTTAGTATTATTGAATGTATAACCTATAGTCATCTTCAATGGGGAGATATCACATTCTGATATTTTCCTAGAAGCACCTCCCATATACTTATTTATCGAGATGACTAGTGAATAGAGGAAAGTAAATGAAAATATATATATGAATAATGTAAATATTTTTTAATAATAAATTTATGTATTTTTGGAAGAGTTACTAGGACCTCATATAGAAAGAGTGGTAGAGTTATCCATTAAACTCATACCAACATCCAAGTCGATATTAAATACACTTTATTGAATAGAAAGAAAGGAGCTCGATGATTTAAAGAAAAAAATAAAGATAATATGGATATGGGGTTTATCTAACCAGGTTTTTCTCCTTAGGGATAAATTATTCTTTTTATAAATAATAATGATGGATCAATACAGATATGAATTAATTATAGAGAACATAACAGTATCATAGTGAAGAACAATTTCCCTCTCTAATGAAATGATGATTTATTTGACCTTATTTGTGGGGATCATTTCCTCTCTAATATTTCCCTATGATATAGGTATCATCAATTGAGGATGAAGAAAGAACATATCATAAAGACTACCTTTTAATCAAGATATGTTTGTTATGTTTTTTTATAATTACCTTCGATAGAACTAATGATCCTGCTTTATTTATAGACCTTATGAAAGAGTCTTTAAAGAATACCATGATAAATTCTAGGAATTTTTTCTTCATTACATTCTTATACTCTAAAAACTGTGTTTAGGATCATGAAGATAATATAAGGGTTATTTTGAAAACATTTATGAAGAAGAATATATTTTGGAAAATTAAAAAAATGTGAATTCTGGTTACAACATGTTCCATTCCTGTGGAACATTATAACCAATGAAGGAATATAAGTTAACCCTACGAAGGAAATGCATATAGAAGAGTAGCCTCATCCTGCAATAGTAACTAATATTTTTTTATTCGTTGGGTTAGAAAGATAATATATGATGTTTCAAAAAACTGTTAATTCCTTTCTAATCAACTAAAAGTGTTAACTTGAAAAGGTGATATGTTCATATAGATAAAGGAGTTTGAATAATGTTTCCAAGAACTAAATAAGATATTATTTATTGTAGTTATTTTCACTATAATCTCTATCAGAGAAGGTTTCATTATTTATAGAGTTGCATCCATGAAAAATATTGGGTGAATCCTAAAGAAACTTTACAAAGGGATTCATTAGGTTTATAGATATTTAAAGCCTCATAATCAAAATTATTCTATTCAGGACCTGGAGATAGTTGTGGTAATTTTTCTATAAAAAAATTGATGTACAATATTTATGGGGAGAAATGTGATATAAATGGACCACAAAATTTTGAAGTATATTTTAATGCAGATGGAATTGAATGTATCATAAATGAGATCATATAACTTCTTAAAAACTATGATTTTTCAATTCATTATCACTCAAGAAGAGAAAAAAAAATTTGTATGTATTAAGTAAGTAATGACCCTATTGTACTGGAAATGATGTGGATTCTAGGAGATCCATTGATCAAGGAACTACTAAATTTTGACATCATAATTATAAGGTAAGGTACTTTATGAATCCCATATCAAATTATTTATAAACCATAATTACTAGAAAAGATCAATGTATCCCTAATATAAGATCCTTTATTACAAGGGAAGAGAGAAAATATGAAGAATGTAAAGTTACATGAGTTCAATACTGATCAAGAAGGTGTACCAAAATTTCACACAAGGATATGTTTCCATCTATCCCAAAGAAAAAGAAGGATCTCATAGATGAATCTCATAGATCAATATTCTCTATTCATCAATGAAGAAATAAAATGAATAGAAAAATTCATTTTCATTATTGGTGTGATAATATTAAAATTGATATTATCAAATATACTATAAGGTGCTTGGTATGCCAATAAGTGAAGGTAGAGAAACAAATTACAAAAGGGGTATTCCAACCACTACCCATAACAATATGGAAGTGGAATAATATCAATGTGTACATCATCACTGGTCTCTCATGAACATCCAAAGGAAACAATGTGATATGGGTTATAGTGGATTGTCTCACCAAGACATCCCATTTCATCGATATTCAGGAAGATTCCTCTCTTGGACAACTTACCAAGATATATGTAATGAAAGTGATGAGGTTGGATGGGGTACCAATTTTTATTATATATTATCATGATTTAAGGTTCACATATAAATTTCATAGAATTATTCAACATGATATGAATACAGAATTCAATTTTAGTACGACTTATATCCCCCAAACTGATGGCCAGTCTGAAAAAACTATTTAGATACTAAAGGACATTCTAAGAACATGCACACTAGAATTTATAGATGGATGGGATCAAAACATCTCATTATTTGTGTTCTCATAAAATAATATCTTCTAATTGAGTATTCAAATGGAACCATATGAAGCTCTATAAAGATAGGGATTTCAAACTCCTATATATTGGAATGATGTTGGTGAGAGGGAATTACTTAGGCCGTATGTTGTGCAAGATATGCCAAAAAAGGTCCATGACACCCAACAGAATATAAAGGATTCTTATATTTTGTAAATTAGCTATTATGACTACCATTTAAGGGACTTGGAGTTTGATTTCAGAGAAAATAATTTTTCCTTTGGATACCTCAATGGAATAAAGTCATACAATTTGGAATGAAAGGGAAGCTTCACCCTATGTACATTGGACCCTTTGAAATCCTTGATCCTACAGTAGAAATTCCCTATGAGTTAGAAAACCCAAAAAATCATTCCAAATTTCACGATGTATTACATGTATCACTCTTGATGAAGTACATACCTAACCCCTCACATTTATGGAATCTAGAGGTGGTACAATTGTAACATGACCTCTCTTATGAGTAGTAGTCAGTGGATCTCTTGGACCATAGAGAAAAATTTCTATGCAAAAAGGTTACCCACCATGTAAAATTGTTAGGGAGAAACCACAAACATTAAGAAGTGATGTGGGAAATATTAGAGTAAATGAGACAAAATCACCCTCCTATTTCTCAACTATTAGAATGATTTGAAATTTCGGGGATGAAATTTAATAAGTGGAAGAATATAATGACCCGTACATTTTAAATGATATTTTTTTCTTGATTAAATGTTTTTTTTTATATAATACAATTCCAAATAAAGAGAAACCAAAAAAATTATATCTCATTAAAAATTACCATTACATTAGTCACATATGAAACCAATTAAAATAACAGACATTAAAACATAAAAAATGAAAAATAGAATAGCTAAAATTGGAATGTATGGATCACTCCATCTACTATAATAATCATCCCCACTAAAATTCTATAGAAATAAAATAAAATATTAGTAAACCAGTCAAAATATTATAAACATTAAGTATATCCTTAAGTGAAATATTAGTCAATTTTGAGGGAAATAATGAAGTGTTGTTTATATAGTATAAATGGAAATGTTACTGCTGGGACTCAACCATTATATGGCCATTTTTCAATATTAACATTAGAAACTATACCATTACATGTCAATTTTACTATTATAATTAGTGTTTTTATGTAGTAACGATAAAGGATAATGAATATAGAAATGAGAATTGATGACATCAACCATTAGAGTCATTTTAATTGAAGCCCATTTGTTCAAACATTGTAGGGAGGTAATGTCACTGGGGTTCACCCTTGACCAAGCCCAATTCAAGATTAAATAATTGAAACTTGAACAAAATTATCTACAAGAGGAGTTTAAATTAGTGGAGATTATCATTTAGTTGATGTTAACCGAGGCTCCCTATGAAACTACCACTGTCAAACTCCTTAACTAAAGGATATATGAGGGTTTAATATGGATCTACATGTCTATACCTTACATATATAATGTTTAAATTCATTTTTTTAAATAAAACTTTTAATCCATCAATTCCTCTTAATAATAGTTTTCCATAATAAAATATATTTTTAATTGAGAAGAATTTGATAATTTTATTTTTTTCAAATAAAAAATAATTGTATTTTTTTCTACAAAAAAAAATTTATAATAAACTAAAATACAATAAATAGATTATTTTTATTTAAATAGGATTTTAAAACAACTATATTTAAATAATAAATGATAAAATAATTTTATAAAGGCCTAGGAAAATGGTAATAAGTTTCATTAATTTCATTATGCCTTAAAAAATTCAATTTACATAAATAAGTATTTTAATATTAAAAATATAGATTTCTCATATTTAGAGACTTTTTATGCTAAAATAAAATTCATTTTTGAAATCATCACTTGGGAATTAGGTTAGCTTGAATTTATTAGAATTTTCTAAAATGCATTATTTTTTTGAGAATAGTAAAAAATACTTTTTTAGTGTTTCGATATATTTTATGACATCATATTTATGTTGTAATGATTTAATAATTAATTAAACACAAAAAATACCTAAAATAAATTTCTATTCTATTGGATTTAAATAACATACAATGTCACCCAAAATACACAAATCATGACCAAAAACCATGGGTATTAAAATAATTTTTCATTTTCCACGACCTAGTTTTCCAAGACCTATATTTGAAAATTATTAAGTAATGGCTCCACTTATCCTATAAATACCCATTAATTTAACTATTTAATTACACTCCGAATTCATCCTCCATGAAGTTATGCTAATATTTCCTCCCAATCAGTTCCTCTAAGGTTTCATCAAGCACCCCAAGTTTCCATTCTTAATGTTTTTGGAACAACTCTTCAAAGAAATAGAAATCAACACTTCTTTTTCAATTAATGTTCCCTTTGTAGGTGTTATGTCTTCCAAATTCAAATATAAGACCTTTTCTAACTATCTATTATCCCATTAATATAATAATAGTATTTTATTAATGGAATACCCTTATCCCCTCTCATTATACAATTTCATAAAACCATGTTTTAAACTCATCATGCTACCGAATTTCATTCTCAAATGTTTAACTGTTACATGGTGAATTCACTATTACTCATTATTTGAATACCCAAAATTGTTCAATTTTCATTGGTTCTTCAAATATATTTAAAATTTTCATTTTAATCAGTAATTTTCATATATAAAACACAAATTTCCCTTCATAGATTAAAAATGATGTAATGTTCATGTCTTTAAACTCATTTGTATGCCATAATTTTTTATAAGAAATCCATTCTTTATTAACCATGAGTTATTAATGAAATGAGTATTTATAATCTATATGGCTCTCATGAAATTAATACATATAAAGGGAGCACCTTGATAGCACTCCAATTCAATGGGTAATGAATTTAATCTCTAGAGATGACATGTTTTATGATACCTTGGTGAATAACTATTGTAATATTAATTTATGATGCCTTAGTGATAAACCATCATGATATGATTATGAATGTTTCATTTAAATTTTCTTGACACATATATATGTTGCGATTCATGTTCTTATTATTATAAATTTCTTATTTTTCAATCATTATCATTATGCTTTATGTTATTATTGATATGTCAAATATCACAGTTTAAATGTATCTCTTCTTTATTCCTTTATAGGGATTTATCCACATCCCTTTCATTTGATTTATGTCAAATGTTATGATATGAAGTAAATGTAACATATGGTGAACCCATAAAGGTGTATTCTAGTGGATTTAGAAAACTTTTTTATGTTTTCATTTATTATTTACCTTTCTTACAAGAAACTAAAAATTAAAACATCCTCTATTTTGTACCATGAAATGAAATTTTATATAATAAAAATGAGGGATTCCATATACTACATGGATTTCCTAGATTTATTATTCTCATAAACAATTTAAACTTTTTTCTCAACCATTTAATTTAAATTTTGATACTTCTCAGGTTCATCCTTTCCATATCATTAGCCACCATTATATATAGAGTTCTTGAAACATATAACTCTCTACACAGCTTTAGAATATTTTTTTACAAAGTTACAACTCATTTTAATTTTTCTATTAATTTAACATCAAGTTTTTATTTCCTATTATTTTTTTCTCAATTGACTTCTTCAAAAAATATGTTTTCCTTGTAACATAACATTGTCTTCAAGAATAAATTCGTAATTTTTTGTTGTAGCACATTCCTTATTCAACATCTTGATCACTTTTTCCAGTATAATAATCTTTCTCATAAATTCTTTCAATTTTCTCTTCAAATGAAAATCTTTCACATTTTCCTCATCTTTAGAACTATTATTTCTATAATCTTCATCAATAATAGTTTCAATGAAATTATTTTCTCTACAAATCATAGAAAACATTTTATCTTCAACTTCATTATCTTCATCATCATTATCTTTAAAAATCATCTCCTTTTTTATTTTTTGGAATTTTTATCCTTTCCATTTAAAAGGGCTTTAGAACTATCACTAGGATTCTTCTATGACATTCTTGAACATATTTCACCTTCATGACTATATTTTTTATTCTTTCATTGAGAAAAATGAGTAGAAAAGTGACCAACTATTCCACATTAAAAAAAATTCAATGTAAGTTTACATCTATCCATTTATGTAACTCTTTTCACATTTTTGGAAAAAAAATGGATATAAATTCATCAATATTGTTACATACCACATTTTCAGATTCTAAATCACCATCTTATTCTTCTTCCTCAATATTTTTATTATAATTTACTCTATTGGAAGCATTAATAGAAATTTTTCAATCCAATTTTTTTTTCCTTTCATAACTTTCACCTTTCACATTTCATAAGTCATGATGGTACTATTAAAGTCATCTAAACACAGAGTTTTAGGATATCTATATTCCAGATATGAAAATTTGGCATCAATATAATCTAAAATAATTTCCAAGATCTTTTTAATAATATTTTAGTCTTCCAACATATCATCCAGACATCTAATGTTGCTTATAATATCATTCACCATTATAAATAAGTCACCAACAGATTCATACCCACCCATTTTATGATCTTCATAGTTCAACCTCCATATTTTTATATTTTCTTTAATCACCTTTGAATTTACTATATAAATGTTCTTAATATTTTACCAGATACATTTAGTAGTAGTAACTCTCTTCACTCTTAGAAAATAACATTTAGAAATTAATGAGAGTAATTCATTCTTATCGCTTCCATCATTCTAAAGAATCTTATTATCCACCAATGTGAGATGAAATTTTCGTCAATAGGAAAAACTTCATATATATCTTACTCCATAACATCATACCCAAGGGATATAAGAAATGTTAGTATTCTATCATTATAGATATTATTTTTCTTACAAATGAAAACCAGAATCCCCTAAATTTTCACACAATTTAGATTCTATATAAGAACTTATCTTATAAAAAAGAAACAAAGAATAAATAAAGGGAAACTTCACTCCAATAACAATTTATATTTCCCATCTAGGATCAATGTATCACTAGGAGGGCGAGGGGTGAATCAGTGATATCATTTTCATTTAAGAGTCCTTTATTTTGAAAAAACATTCACCACTTGTTAATTATTTAGTACTTTTCTAACAACAAAATAGTCACACGTCAATAGGATCACAATTATTTACTAGATTCACTACTCATAAATTGTATTTATATCATTGTAATGGTTGGGAAACAATACAATACCAGACAATACACAAGAAAAAAATTATTTTGTTCTGATAAAAAAATTAAAATATACTGTTACACTTGTGTAGAACTATAATCCATACAAAAGTTCATGTTTTTCTTCTATCACAAATTTTGTAATACAAGTTTGTATAATAATTAACAAAACCATCACTAGTTAGTTAAAAACATGTTATTCTGATTCCTTATCAATATTATATTTTTATAACTATCAAAAAATTTATTTACATTTCTACTGAGCAGAAGGTATAAACAACCTTTATACAAACACGAAGTCTGATCGCTAAGTCTAATTCTTCATTCTGAATGCTCAGTCTGGAAATTTAACTTTTCTAGAATACCACTAAAAAATTATAAACTACATCCTTCTCAGTCTAGAAATATTAGTCTAATTTCTCAGTCCAATCCAGATAGTATAGATTATTATCCCACTCTTTTCCTCTTCTGTCTAGTATACTTACTCAGAAATGATCATCCTAGATACTTCCTCTCTCCTTTGAAACATTAAATGCTTCATATTTCTTCACTCATGAATAGTTAAGTGTTAGAAATTAAAATTTACTTCCCACTATTTATAGGTATTCCAATAAAATTGGATAGAATATGAATATTTTCACTCATAAACAAATTTCTAGAAACTTGAATTTCTCTTTTATTTAGGATCCATTATTTCCTTCTTCAAATCTTCTTAATTAAACTTCAAAATCCACGATTCTTATAAAGACTTTATGCTACATAAAACATTATAACTTTTCTTTATTTTTATAAACAAGTCATTCGGATTGTATTCATTATGATTGGAATATATGTAAGTATGAAGAATTCTATTCGGGTTCTATATACCATGTAAATATTTTGAAAAAATTCTTCCATAAACATTATTTAGACTTTTTGGCATTCAAAACCCCCCATAAAAATTTATTTGAAGGAATAATTACTTTGGAAACAAACCAAAAGTATCTTTAATGTAATTTATTCCTTAGTTATTTGAAAACTTCTTTAGACCATGTTCAATAAAGTACCATTGTCATCATGCATCTGATGGATCAGTATCTAGTTCCATTAGTTGGATTAGTATCATCACAATTCTAATTAATCATGAACCACTTGGGAAAAAACAACACTTTTTTTCTTTCACCATTATATAAATTGAAACAAAAAAAATCATCATTTACACTTAGACCAATTAAAATATAATTAAACCTAATTAAAATGGTTGAATAAATTGTTGATATCTATCTGGTTGATCGATATCTAGATTTCTTAAACACATTTGTCCTAAAAAACTTCACTTTCTTATCTATTCCCTAAAATATTCCTTCCTCTGTTTGGTTTTTGGATTACCACATTTGATGCATCGATTTATGTATTCACTTACTTATAAACATTCTTCTTCCGCAATATTTTGTTTGTATAAGGAATTTTTCTTGTATTAAAAAAGGATTATAATAGAATCATTTGACATACATTGAAAAGTTATATAACTTCCCATCCTTTTAGTACCTCCTATATTTACAATAAAACCACAAACAAATGGGAAACGCTTGTTCTACCCTTTTCGTTCATAAGGCTTACATTGCAGGTTTATCGGAAAACATATGATTTATGAGAACTCCAAGATCAGAAATTCATCATCATATTTACTATATATACTTTCAGACTCTGATAGTTTTCCTCCACCCAATTGAAACTTTCTTGTCGAACCCAATATGATTCTAATGAACAACTTCACTCACAAAACATCTTTAGCCAAGAAAACCAAAAATGTTTCTGATTTTTAAATTATTACTCATACTTTCATCACTATCATATGATCACTAGAATATACAAAGTAAATTGATTTACATTACATGAAAAAAAATAAAAAACAATTTTCAAAAAATTCTTTTATCATCCAAAATCACTTCCATCCAACACAGACCCAATAATAATATTTCTGTTAATTATAAACCTAGTACTTTTCATAGACTAAACCCAAAAATAAGTAGGCATTTTATACTCATTTATAATGGTCTATGAAATTTCATCAACCGTTCTATTTATCTTTCAACTAAAACATTTTCGTATGTGGTCCTAAGGGAAGAAATGTTAGGATTATTTCCATTTTTTGAGAAAAATAATTCTAAATATTGATTTAAAACTCACAGTTGGGATCACTTATTAAGGTCTAAATTATAACACCATTATGATTTTCTATAGATTTAGCACACTTGGAAATATATGAAAAAAAGTCACTTTTGTTATATAGAATGAATACCAAAGAAAGTCTACAAAATTCTTTTACTAAAACATAAACTCTGGGCTTCTAATATAAGATATAAAATATTGACGGTCCAAAAAAATCCATGTGAACCAGCTTTAGGTATTGATAAGATTATTCTAATTTCTTTTATTTGAAAAATATTTTTGATTTTTTTATCTTTTTGACATGGGTTACCGAATTTATCATTTGGGAATTCTACATTTGGAAGATCTATGACTAACCATTTCCCAGTTAGCCTTCTAATTTAATGAATATTATAATTTCCTAGTATCCTATGCCAAACAAAATATTATTTGTAAGGGAATATAGATAGGAAATTATTTTTGAAAACATGGAATCTAAATTAATAGTATATACATTATCATTTCTTGAAGCAGTAAAGACTAAAAAACCTAGAATAAAATACACTACAGAATATATTTTCAATATTTATATGAAAAAAAATCATTAAAAAACTATTATATGATAACCATATTATACATTAATCTATCTAGAAATAAAAAATTAGAAATTTAAATAATGTTGGAGTTTCCAATTTGACCGTGTTCAATAATTTTTCCTTTGACAATGTCAACAAAACAAATGTATCCACCATCAACCATGATTATGTTCTTAAAAATTGGATAGTCCATAGTCATGTGGTTGGTCAATCCACTCTCTATATACCATAAGTGATCATTGGATATTTACAAGTTGGCTTCTTATAAAAAAATGGACCAAAAATTGATTTGATACTCCGGTCTTCTTAGGTCCAAAGATGTAAGAAATCAAATCTTTAGGAATCCATAACTAGTTGATAGTTATTTTAAGAAGGCCATATACATTTATAAATAAAAACATTTCTAGGAATAGAAGAGTAAAAATTTGTAACCAAATTATTGGAACTCGAGCTAGGAATAAATTTATTTTTAATAATACTTCTTTCTCCAGGATTGTAGTATGTTCCAGAAGTATATTGAGGGGGAGTTTAATTTCTATTAATTTGGGATACGGTATTTCTTCCATTTTTGAATATTTACAAATAATTATTAAATTTTTTAATATATTTTTTAAACTCATTTTTCACTTTTATAATTTTATTAGTTTTATCATTTTATATAGTATGATCAGTTCTAAAATTAGCAGTATGAGCATACTACTTCTTTACACTTTTATATTTATCCTTATGTTCATTAAAATAATCCACTAATATATTAAATTATTCAAAAATTTATTCATTATAATTTTTTCTTCAATTATTTCATTTCTGGAATGATTATAAATATGAATAATAGATGCATGAAAAATAGTAAATACATTATATGTTTTTATCATAAAACACATGGGCGATCTATCATGGATGTCTTCTCTGCTTGAATCTGATTCACCTAATATATCATATGATAAACTCTGAGGTTATTTTATAGCTTTGTATACCTCTTTTACTTTTCATCATATTTCTTCTTAAATTTTAACTTAAGGCAGTTATATTTGGAAATATCTTTTCTCATGCATTTGTAGTAGATAGTCTTAATATAGAATCATCCTTTTTTCAATCCTTTCTTTAGTTACTTATATCTTCATAAATTCCATTATAATTGTGTTTCCTTATGAACTTATTTCTATTTTAAACTTTTTGGATTATTCTATAAAAGATTCCCATTTATTCATCACTATCAATAGGTGACTCTTCATTACATGAACTATCATCTTTGATCATATATTTTTTAATGAACTAGTTTTAATAGCTACAGAGTTTCTTTTTGGTTCATCCTCTTCCTATATGTTTACATTGAGTTCTTCTTCATTATTCTTGATATTTACTATAATCTATTTAAATAAAAAATTTATACATAAAATGACTCTAGGATTTAAACTGAAGTTCTTATCCATCTATCTAGTTAACATCACAATAGGCACATTACTTGATCTTTATTAGAAATAAGTTTCCCATGTGAATTCATCATGTTCAAAATCACATTGAAGCTTAGAAACATATTAAAAATTGGTTTATCATGATTTATCTTAAAAGTATCAAATTTATAGTATATGTATTTAAACACATTTCTTTGACATTATAAGTGCCTTCATGAGAAATAAGTAAAGTATCCAGAATTTCAAATTAAATAGTACAAGATGAGATTAAATTAAATTAATTATCTCTTAAACCATTATATAAGAATTCATAGATTTATACTTACTATTATAATCTTCTTTATTATGATCACTCCATTCAACACTGGATGTTTTGCGTAATTTGTATTTTTCTTTAATTAGAATCCAAATTCCAAAAACAATACATTCAATATGCATCCTCATTTTAATCATCCAATCATCATAATTTTCCTATTAAAATAAGGAGACATATTACTGATAGTTCCTTCTTATATATTATTATACATAAAGAATCAAATTTAGAATTAATATAATTTTATGATCTTTAAAAGAAGACAAAATAATATTTGAAAATATATTTGAATACATGTGATACCAGATGTTGGTCGATGTGTGTAACTCTATAGGGGGGTGAATCGAGTTCCAAATAAAAATTTCAGTTTAAAATAATTTAAAATAAAATCCCAAAAATTAATAAAATTCCAATTTAATCAAAATAGTATAATTAATTATATTTTTGATCTTTCAAATTATTTATCAAAGAGGGATTAAGGATCATTTAAAATAATATTGGAAATCATTTTAACATTGGGAATATAATTACTTAAACAATCACCTTATATACCCAAAAATTAAGACTAACTGTCAAAGTAATGTTTTCTTACATATTTTGATGACAGATATTGTTTTTATTTTGAAATAAATAAAACAAAACTATTAAAACATATAGTAAACTATAAATAATGGTTTCAGTCTCACGATGAGACTTAATCCATTCCACGTAGAAATATCCTACTAAAAATAATTTTTTTATAGCAATAATTATATCCACATATTTTCTTGGGTTTTACAATCAACCCTATACAAGGTTGTCCTAGAATAAAGCCTCCTCAAAAGTTATACATTGAATAGAAATGATAAACATTCCACACATGGCCTCTTCCACAGTTTTTTTGGATATAAAATAAAGTAACTTTAGGGAATGGAACGTATTCACTTGTTTAATCACATGAGATAGTGTGTACAGATAAGTAGTGTATTAAAAAACACATCACAAAAGATAAATCATAAATAGTAATAGAAAATAAGTAGAGATATGAAAAACTAGTGTTTCTCTGTCTGAATTGATTTAGATGTTCAGAGGTCCTCATATTTTTCCTTATGAAGAACTAGAATAGGTTTCTAAGAATGTGTAGAAAAATAAAGTCTCACGGATATTTGATGAGTCCTTCTGTTTTCATTCAATCAATGTCTATAATTGATTCAGCGTGATAAGACTATAATCTATATTCATATATAACTTTAATATTGGTGATATTGGATCATTTTTCATCACATTATTCCATTTCATATATAATAACCCAACCTTTAAAATTACATTATCATGAGTTTTATTTAGTAAATTTCATTATTTCACATTGAGGAATTTTTCACGTTTATAATCTTATAGATTTTGGGAATTACTCATATATAAAAAATAAAAAAATAAAAAAAAGTGGAAACTTTCAATTAGAATACATTTATCCCATAATATATATTTTTTAAAATAATGGAATATTTTTTTATAGAAAATCTCCATGAATTTAAACTTAACCTCTTCCTTTACCATAACCATCCTTAAACACTATGAACATATTTTAGAAATACATGATTTGAACAAAAACTTAGTACATGATATAAAAATAAAGGAAACTGTTAGTTTAATAAATATGAAAATCAAAGAATTATTTAACATTACATAAATTATATTTTATAAAGAGAAAACAAAATTCACAAGAAATACACACACATTCATTTCTCATTGAAATCCTTTAAAACCTGTGGAAATCAATTAAAACTCCCTTCAAGTAACTTAGAGCATAATATTCATATATCCTTTTCAAAACCCTCTTAATTAAAATAACCATACAATAAACATCCAAATAATAATTAGCTAATGTTTTATAGACATATAATGGGGATCCCCTATCATATAATATATATTAGGCTCACTCGCGAGCTTTAAGTGGGCTCAACCCATCATATAAGTTATACTGGGATAATAAGTGTTTTAGGAGCTATAATAGAAATCAAGCCTTTATATAAGATACATTTTGCTCCCCTATGATCTATAATGGGGCTCAACCATTCACATATGTTATATCATGTCACCTACTACATATAATTCTCTAGAACCATATCATGAATAAAATACATTCATCATAAAACCCTTTGAAAAACTCTTTTAAACCCATGTGGAAAACACTTTTAGATAAAAAAAATCTTTTATTTTTAATATCCCATTTTCAAAATAGAAATAAAAAACAAAATAAAAATAGAGTTTCTAATTGAATAAAACATTAAAAACTGAAAAAGGAAGAATGAAATTAAATAATCGCAATGGTGGTGGGAAATCCATTGTTGTCATGTATGTCAATAATAGAACATTCCTTTTCTCGTTTGTCCAAGTATTCCAAATAAAGCATGTAAAAAGATTAATTTTTGTATAAAATATAAATAAATTAAAAGTGAAGTAAAATTTACATTATAAATATTTTATGTCCATATAAAAACATTCATAAAATCATTATAAAGATAAGGACATATAAAAGGTAGAGTTATAATGAAAACATTATAATAGAATTGTTTTCAATGAAAATTCCCTTATCACTTGGGAAACAAATGAATTGTAAACCCCATTAAATAATAACACTAAAAAAATATGTAATTATAATTGATAAATTCAAGATATATCATTTTAAAGAGGATTTATATAAACCTTATAAAATAATAAGGGTGCATAATATCAAGATATGACTCAACGAAAGGAAATTGAGATGAATTTCCTTACCTTGAGTTTGATTCATTGTGTGTGTGTTCATATTCCCAAATAATTAACATATGTTAATTTTTTTAATTTCTTGAGATCCATTATGATGTTTATTATTAATTTTATTTCACTTGTCAAAATGATTTATGTAATTACATAATTAAGTTTACATTGGATGTTTTACCACATTAGTCTTATGTGTCTAATTTGACTTTGGTAGGTTGAATATTGTAAAATAGTCCATTATTTATGATTATAAAAAATAAATATCAAGAACTAATTATCATATTAATTAAAAAAAATTACTTGTAAAGCAAATCATGGATGATGGTTATGAAAAATGAACAAATATTAAGATCATTCAGACGGTAGCTCGTACGTATGCATGACTAATGTTTCAATTCTTCAATGGTCATTCTGAAAAGGATTTAATTAATATTATATGTTTATAGAATGATAATAATATCATAAATACCATATTATTTAATTATATATACTTATAAATATCTTTCTTTTGACTTGGTCTTGAAAAAAAAAATCACATCACTTTGAAGAGGTTATAGTCCACATGCCCATGAATGACATTATCATTTATTTAGTTAGTGTAAAGGTAAAAAAAATGATATAAAATATTTAAATAATGATAAATATTACATTAATATAATAAATATTTCATTTATATCACATATATTTATTATCCTTACCCTTATTACCTTCTACATAATGCGATAGTAAAAAACTAGTCACATCGCTTAGCTAGGAGGTAGTCCACCATGCACACGAACGATGTAATCATACCCCCTTACTGGAAGGAAAATAAAAATGTAAATATATGATATAATGACTCAAGAGGTATAATTATGTTTTGCCTATCATATATAATCTTTATATCTATCATTATTCTAAAACATTAGAGGATGTAATGGAAAAATGAACAACATCAGTTCGGGGGACGGTTGTCACGACCCATCCCACCGGGCCCGGACGTGACTACCCCAAGCCCACCTTCCATAGAAGAGGGGTTGGTGACTTGAACCTGAAGGATTTTACATAACAGGGAATGAATTGCCTTATAGATTTTTAGACACTCGAAAAGGGAAACTAAAGTAAACAACAAACAAAAGTAAGGTATAACCAAGAGAGTGAAGTACAACCACAAGTACAACTGTAAACTGAATACGTTGTGCTGGAATAGAAGTCCTAGAAACAGAAAAGAAAGTAAACAGCTGTTGTATCTTCCCTAGAGCTCTACTTGGAGGGTAGTAGCTATAAGTCTAATTTCGAAGAAGATGATATCGACTTCTCCCGTTGCACTAAGCTCCAGCAAGTCCTGAACCTCCAATGTCTACCTTAGAGCATCATTAGTCTATAGCAAACACATACGTGCAGGAGGAACCCATGCATGGGTGAGTATTACAACTCGGTAGGGTACCTCGAGACCCTAGATGGTCTCTCAGTAATTCACTAAGGAAAACATCACACAAAATTCAACAAAATTAATATCACAAGCATGATCTAAATCATGAAGCACAAAGCATAAGATACGCCTCACTCTAACGGTTTAACATCAAGGTTACTGGGATAGGGACAACTAGTCATAAATCTAGAACTTATTATCTTTATTTACTCTACTACTGACCCATATAGGTCATTGAATGCTGACTCGTATTTTTTCGTAGATGCTGACACGCATTTTTCGCCGGTGCTGACCTGTATTGGCTGCTGGTGCATACTAGTATTGGTCATTGGTGCTGACTTTTCTTGGTCACTCGTGTTAACTCGTATTGTTTGTTGGTAATGTGGTAGCGATGATTAGTCATACAGTTATATCATCCCACTCTGGAGTTTTTTGATGTGGACCCATATTCATCGATATTCTTCTTCATATCATAGCCTGCCACTAGATTCATACACAAAGAAAACCTGATCTCTGGAAGACTCGGATCCTCAATCCATTGGTCATATTTCAGCCAGTACTAAGTCTAAAAAAATAAAACCAAAGGGACCACCCCGTCATAGGGTTTCCAACGTGATAGACGGTGCGTCGATCGGACGGTCGGTCTGTGAGATATGGGTGCTTTTGTAAAAAGGTCCTGGTTAGACCCAATTCTGATCCAACACAGGATGCATGTCAAACTCCATTAAAACTCACATAGAGTATCTCCAATTACCGCCTTGTCACAAGGGTCCTTATGACATAGATGGTGCGTCTATCGGACACCTGGTCTGTTAGTTACACCCATTTTCCGTGAAATGGGGTTGTTCACACCTTGGTATGGTCCAGCTTGGTCAAGCCCACCAAAATATGGAAAAGGGACTGATTTACAAAAAAATTCCAATTCCATTGACGGCATGTCAAACAGACACCAGGTTCGTCAGTTTCGAGTGTTTCCTTATTTGAGGGCTGGTTAGGTCTGGGCCTGGTCTGACTCGGCCAGGCCAGTTCGACGCAACGGGTCCCGAGGTCTACCTGACCCCACCCGGGTCTGTCCCATTATGGTTTGGCCCGGTCCATGGTGTCCAGTCCATTGTGGTCATCCCAATGGGTTTGCGATCCCAGGCCGCGGTTGGCTCGGCATGCGGGGTGGGACTCATCCCACCCGCACTAGGCCACGGGTCTGTCCCGTTCAGCCATCCCGCGTCCGACCTGGTTTGCCTGAAGATGGGCCGCTATCTCAAGTTGGCCCTATGAATGTGGGTCGCTTCATCTAGTCGGTGGGGCGTCATCCCACTACATGCAACGGTCAGTATGGTGGCCGTCTAGTCTCCTGCTAGCGCGACATGGCGCGGGGCCATGCCGCCCCCTCCTACTGTCGCTGTTGCCGCCAACGACACCTGTGGGAACACCATTCTCTAGCACAACCAACTCAGGATGGCCGCATATGGCCACCGTGGCACGTGACGGCACACCGCATCCCCACCGCCAATGGTCAGTTGTTGTGGGACTCCTCTGGCCGTAGCCGGTATAGTGCGCCATTGGTTCTTTCTGCAGGCCACATGGCGTGCTCTGGTTGTCCATTCTTGGTGATATCTGCACCGAGGAGTCTCTCAAAATGCCTCTATCACAGCGTGACCCTCTATCTCACGTTTTCATCAAAAATTGAGGAAATTCGTCCCTGAAATAGATGCTACATGAATGAAGTGATAGAGGGTACAAGCCCTATTCATTCGGCCCACACCCTTTGCGTTAACATGAAAACAAGTGGGAGAATATTTATCTAACATTAAAGATTAAATAAACTCATTTAAAAAATGTTAAACCAAAACCAAACATAAACACCCTACCTGGATGAGGCGTTCGCTGACAAAGATCGACAGAACATCATTTATTGTTGTCGTCGGTTAACGAATCAGTGGTGGTCGTCACCACTCGCTGAATATTGTCTCATCCTCCAGGTAGATGTTGTCGTAGAACTCCACGAGAGTTTCCTCGCAAGAAGAATCTGTCCAAAACCCCACCCCAGGATCCATTTAAATAGGAGGGGGGAAAGCGAGTAATGCGTTGAGGAATTAATGAGGTTCAATAAATTAATTAATGAACCTCTTTTAATTCACAACAGTGGAGTTACACAGTTGATGATTCAATCCATTAAATGGCTTGATAGGTCATCGGTCCCCCCACCACCACTCATCCATTAGATAAAATAAAATAAAATAAAAATTACATGTTATTTGATTATACTTTAAAATTTCCAAAGACTATTTTTCCCCCTGACCAACTGTTGTCGAAGTGAAACTTCCCTTATGCGAATCGTGGCACTGCAGATTCAACACTGCTCTAGGTTTTCAATTCCAAACACCGGTTCAAAAGATAGAAAATTTCTCCCACGCATTTAATGAACATACCTTCAAATTGTTCAATAATTCATTACAGGCACACCGAGCCTTGGAATCACGCACCGTCAATTTTTTTATACTTTCAATAATACCAAATAATTAAAAAAATTACCTGGAATTTTCTAGGTCATTAAATTCTCCCCACATTAGGGCTTTACATCTCCAAAATCCAAAAAAGGATACACAAACAAAGAGGGGTACTAGGCAGACATAAGAGCCTCTCGCTCTGATGTTCTCTCCTAGAGATTCTCATACTGCCACAGAACACACACCAGACGAATCGATTGCCTATGAAAAGTCTGCTCTTGTCGATCCACTATCTCCACTAGGTACTCTGCAAAAGACTCCTTGTTGACAATCTCCAACTCACCATGGTCAATGATGTGAGATCAGTGATGCACGTATCTCCTTAGCTAGGATACGGGGAAGACATCATGCACCCTCTCCAACTGTATTGGTAGTTCCAAGTGGTATGCCACCTTCTAATCCTCCTAAGTATCAGGAATGGTCTGATAATCCTCAGTGAGATTTTTCCACCTCATCCAAATATTTGCAGTCCCCGTCAAGGGGATACTCACAAGAATACGTTATTCCCCTTCTGGAACTCCAGTTGTCTATGTCGCCTATCATCATAGGACTTTTGTTGGCTCTGAGTAGTCTTCATCTACTCTCGGATGACCTGCACCTTCTCAGTGGTATCATGTACTATCTCTGGGCCCACAAGAGCTAGCTCTCTTATATCTGTCCAGCATAAGGGAAATATTCACGATCATCTTTACAACGCCTTAAAAGGGTCCATACCAATGTTCTAGTGATATATGTTGTTGTACAAAAACTCTACCAAGGGTAGGTGCTCCTCCCAACTATGAAAAAAATATAAGACACATGCACGAAGAATGTCCTCCATGGTCTGGATGGGTTGCTCAGTCTGACCATCTATCTGTGGGTGAAAATATGTGCTCAAGAAAAGATGAGTCTCAAAATCCTCCTTCAATCCTTTCCATACGCGGGATGTGAAGTGTGTGTCACAGTCTCTAACTATCGTCGAAGTCACCCTGTGATGTCGGACAGTATCTTGAACGTAGATATGTCTCAAGCTCTCTACCGAACCCTTCTCTCGAATAGCAAGGAATTGGGCCGACGTAGTGAGTCAGTCAATGATCACCCAGATAGTATCTTTCCCTCAAGACATATGTGGTATCCCCATCACAAAGTCCATTGATATCCCTTCATTCTTCCACTCTGGAATCATGAGGGTTTAGGGAAAGCCTTCTAGTACCTGGTGCTTGGCCTTCACTTGCTGTAATGTGGGGCATCAAGAAACAAACTCTACCACAACCCTCTTCATCCTTGGCCACCAATACTGACACCAGAGGTCCTGATACATATTCATCACACCTAGATGTACTGTCAAGGGGGTTTATGGGACTCCCTCAGCACCTCCTCTCATATCCCCACTGGTACAACTCTACATCCTCTGAAAAGTATAGCATGCTACCAAGCTTCAGAATATTCATCAGGTTCATGGCCTGAGGATATCTGAGCACGTGTAGTCTCACTACTGTTTTCTCCGAGATGCACCTCCCTGACTTGTTGATGTATTGGAGGGTTAACTACCATCTACTGGAGGTAGACTGTCTCATCTCTATCCATGTAAGATATCTGAAGTGAGGCTATCTTCTATGAAGCGTCACTTAGTAGCTACGAACTCGATCTTCGTCTAAGTGAATCAGCCACTATATTCCCCTTCACAAAAGTATAGACTATCTCAAATTCATTGTCCTGGAGGAACTCTAGACAACATATTTTCTATGATTCAGATATTTAGGTGTGAAGATATATATGAGACTCTTTTGGTCTGAGTAAATAATGAACCACTATCCCATCAATTAGTGTCACCACATCCTCTATGTGAAGACTACTAAAGATAACTCCAAGTCGTGAGTTACATAATTCTGTGGATGTGGACTCAGAAACTGTGAGCCATAAGCAATCACTACATCACCCTGCATTAGGACGCAACCAATTTCGGCCCCTGATGCATCATAGTAAACCATCAAATCAGTGCCCTCCTCCGACAACCTCAGGATGGGAGCAGTATTCAAGCTCTACCTCAACTGTTGAAATCATGGCTCGATAGTATATGACCATAAGAAGGGTTTCCCCATCTTCTTTGATGTAGTCATAGGTACTACTACTCTATAGAAATCGTGTCTGAACCTCGAATAATAACTTTCTAATCCAAGGAATCTCTTCACCTTAGTAACACTCCTTGGTGGATCCCAAGAAAGTAATACCTCAATATTTGTTGGATCCACTACTACTCCAGTCTCTGAGATGATGTTTCCCAAGAAGTAGACCATTTGTATCCTAAACTCACACTTCGAGAGATTCCTATATAACTGGTGCTCTTGAAGTGTGTCTATAACTATCTTTAAGTGTACAGTGTTCTCTTCCTCGAATTCTGAGTTCACCAAGATGTCATCGATAAAGACCAGTACAAACTGGTCTAAGAAAGTTTGGAAGATCCTGTTCCTGAGACCCATGAACACTACAAGGGAATTCTTCACACCGAATGGCATCAAGAGGTATTCGTAATGTTCATACCAACATCTAAAGGTCGTCTTTGGTATTTCCTCATCATGCACACAAATATGGTGATAGACTGATCTGAGGTAAATCATTGAGAACCACTTCACTCCTTTCAACTGATCAAATAGATAATCAATACTCAAAAAAGGATACATCTTCTTCACGATCACCTGGTTTATGTCCCAGAAGTCCATGCATAGCCTCAAACATCTGTCAAAATTCTTGGAAAAAAACACTGGGGATTCCCATGGAGAAACACAGTGCCTTATGAATCCCTTACTCTATAAGTCCCCAAACTATAACCTCATCTTCCGGAGATCAACATGGGCCATCCGATTTTCTAGTGTAGATATTGGTGATGTTCTTAGGTACAAGTCAAAGAGGAAGTCTACATCTCTATGAGGAGTTACTCCTAAAAAATCTTCTAGAAAGACGTCTACATACTCTTCCACCACTACTGGGAACTGTGGGCTCGCCGCATCCACCATGTAGATCGTCATGCAAGCCAGCTGATATGTAATCGGCTACACACTCCTGATCACAAGTCCATCTCATGCTACTGTATTTTCTTTCTCACCAACAAAGGAAACATGCCTCCATATCGGCATGTACATCACACTGTATGTCATAAGAAGTCAATCTGTGCATGAATTATTGATATCCAGTCCATGCTTAGAATGACATAATTAGGCATCAACACCACTACTAGAAGATCTCATCAAAAACTATCGCCTTCGAGAGTAATATCATACATTCTAAACCAGTGTTTGACCGATGAATCTCCTCCTGTAGGAGAATCCAAAAGCAAAGAAGGAGCTAAAAGCTTAGTCGAACTCTCAGTGTCTCTAAATACATCTGCGGAAAGGAAATTATAGCCTGCACTTTGGTCAAAGTAGAGATGATATAGATCATACCTCATATCATCTTAGGGACATAAGGATCGTGAGGCTCTACTTCTTGTAGTTGGGTCTGTACCCGTCCACCTACTCCCTGAGCTCTTGGTAGACTACCTGGGGGTGGTGGTGGTAGTGCCTGATGACCCAGACCACCTCTTGTTTCACGTCCTGCCCCCCTACATCATCTATCACCTGGATGATGCTCATGGTCCTGTAGATTTCGCTGCCTCAGTGGCCCCGCCACTGTCTGCCGATCATTCGTGCTAGGAGTCGGATAGTCCCATGCTCTATGACCCTATCCCCCGTAGAAAGAAAAAATCCTTCCTCACTGGTGGCTCCCTTATCTTCTCGAACCTCACACCTCTGACCCTTTGTCCCTGGGTCACCCTCCGGAAGATCCAGCCTGTTTGGGATTTTGCGTTGTCTGTCTACTGCCAGCTGTAGATGATATGCTACCTACCATCTGGTATGGGCTCTCACTATTAGTGCCTACTCACTACGGAATCTCACCATCAGCAATGCTCTCTCTAGAACCCCATCCTGCATTGTGATGCTAAGAGAAACTGTTGCAACTCTGATCTCTCATCGGAGCCCCTTCTCAAATGTCCAGGCCCTGATTTAAGGGTCATGTACCATGTCGGTGGAGTGTCAAGAGAGGTCAGTAAATCTTTCCAAGCACTCAGCCATAATTTGGCTACCCTTCAGTAGATGCAGCAGCTTCTGAATATGCACAGAGCATAGTTTCACTAGAATGAACTCCTCCCCGAAAAGGATCTCAAATTCCGTCCCATTGAGGTTTGTCTCCTCATGCACCTAGAGCGTCGAGCTCCACCATCATCCTGATGAGCCCTGAAGAAGGCTAGCGGCCAAGATCTCCATCTGCTCAGCGGGTGTCTCTATTATGCAAAAGACCCATGAAACCATGTCAAGTTAGTCCTCTGATGCTTGGGGGTCCATCTCTCCTCGAAACCATGGAGTCCTCTATCTATAGAACTCATGTAACATGCTCAACCGACATGCATGATCCACTAGTTGCATCTGCTTCTCAACGGGTGGTGCTGCTACTGGTACACCACCCGAAGGTTCCATTACTATGATTTGTCCTTGTAATGATGCCTCATCGCTCGGTGGGCCATTGTGATGATATCTAACAAGAATCTTGTCTATCTATCATAATAGAGGCATCATATAAGAAATAGATGAACCGTAGTCAATAAGTTATTCCTAGTGAGATGACTCAAGAAAGGTCAATAAAACATTTAAAAACACTAGAAACTGGTGTTTTCATGTACCGAGTCAGAAAACTGAATTCAGGGCCATGGTGTAAGGATACCTCGGCCACCGCACCAACACCAGACTCCCTATACGGAAAACCGAACTCTTGACACTTTACACCATTACAACATTAAAAGTAGACTATGAGTTTTTCTGGTAGAACTGACCACCCTCTAATACTACTTTTTCATGACCCATCCAACGGGGCTCGGACATGACTACCCCAAGCCTACCTTCCATAGTCCAGGGGTTGGTTACTAGCACCAGAAGGATTTTCCCGAACAAGGAAGGCATTGCCTTAGATATCTGTACACACTCAAAAATATAAACTGAAGTAAACAACAAACAAAAGTAATGTATAACCATGAGAGTAAAGTATAACCATAAGTACAACTGTAAACTAAAAATAGTGGGATGGAATACAATCCCTAGAAACTAAAAAAAAGTAAAAAGCTATCACATCTGCCCTGGAGGTCTACCTTGAGAGTAGTAGCTGTAAGTTTGATGTTGGAGAAGAGGATCTCTACTGATCTCATCACACCAAGCTCCACCAAGTCCAGAACATCCAAATTATGCGTCAAAACGTCATTAGTCTACACTAGACACACAAGTGCAGGTGGATCCCATTCATGGGTGTGTATAACAACCCAGTAGGGGACCTTGGGACCCATAAAGGTCTCTTAGTAATCCACAAAGGAAAAAATCACAAGAAATACCACAAAGGTAATATCACAAGAATGATCTAAATCATGAACCACAATGCAAAAGAGACAAATCACTCTAACGATATTACTTATAGGTTACTAGGATTGGGATGAATAGAAATAAAGATAGATCATCCTATCTGTTGTAAATCTACTGCTAACCCATATTGGTCAATGTATGCTGACCCGTTTTGGTCGCTAGATGCCGACCCGCATTGGTTGCTAGTGCTGAACCATATTGGTCACTAGTGTTGACCCGTATAGGTCACCAGTGCTGACCCGTATATGTCGCTGGTGCTAACCCATATTGGTTGCTAGTATAGAGGTAGGGATGATTAGTCATATACCTAGATCATCCCAATCTAGAGTTTCTGATGTTGACTCATATTGGTCGATTTTCTTCTTCACATCACAGCCAACCACTTGATTTCGGCACGAAGAATTCTTGATCTTCAGAAGACTCTGCACCTCATTCCATCGGTCATATTTCAAATGTTACTATGTCCCACAAAAAGAATACCGAAGGGACCTCCCCATCATAGAGGTCCCAATTTGATAGATGGTGCGCCCATCAGACGATCAGTCTGTGAGATATGGGCACTTCTTATAAAGGGCCTCATTGGATTCAAGTATAATCAAATCGAGGTCGCATGTCAAACTCCATAAAAACTCACATAGATTATCTCCAAAGGACTGCATTGTCGCAAGGGTCCTTGTGACATAGAAGGCGTGTCGATCGTATTTCTGGTCTGTTAGTTACACATTGTTCCATGAAATATTGTTGATCGCACCTCAGTCTAGCCCGTCTCAGTAGAGCTCTCCAAAATATGCCAAAGGGACTTCTTTCCAAAAGGGGTATCAATGCCACTAACGGTGTTTCAAATACAAAACCAGTTTTTCAGTTACATGTTATTCTTTATTCGGGGGACTGGTTGGGTCTGGGCCCAGTCTGACTCGGTCAGGCCAGCCCAATGCAATGGGTCCTGGGGTCTACCTGACCCCGCCCGAATCTGGCCCGGTTCACTAGGTCCGGCGAGTAGGGGTCAGTCTAGCTATTTCTTGGGCCCTAGTCATGGTTGGCCCGACCCACAAGGTGGGGCTCATCCAACGCGCGCTCACCTACTGGGCCACGGGTCCGGTCCATTGGGTGCATCCTATGCGTTCGGTCATCCAACATATGCCTGAACACGGACCGATATCTCTAGCTGGCCCCGCGGATGCAGGGCCTTTTATCTAGCCAGGGGGGGCTTCCCCATCACGTTCAATGGTTGGCCCGGTGGTCAACCGGTCTCTTTCCAATGTGGCATGACATGGGGCCACACCACCCTCTCCTATTGCGACCTGCTGGTCGTGGCTTCTGCCACCGATAGTGCATACGGGTGACACCCTTATCCCGTGCCGTCACCTTGGGCGGGTAGCCTCTTTCCCTTGAGGCGCGTGACAGCATGCCACCTCCCCACCTCCCATGGCTAGTTGTCAGGGGTTTCATCTAGCCACAGCCGTCCGCCGCCAAAATAGCGCACCAATGATTTTTTCTGCGGGCCATCAGATGTGTTACAGTGTTCTGTTCTTGTTGTCGTCCTTGCCTACAAGTCTCTTGGACAGCCACCATCACAACGTGACCCTCTTTCTTGCATTGCCATCAAAAATTGAGGAAAATATTCCCCGAAAAATGCAACATGAACGAAGCGATGGAGGGTCTGGGCCTTGTTCATTCAGCCCACACCCTCCATGTTATAATCATAACAAGCGGGAGAATATTTATCTAACATTAAATATTAAATAAACTCATTTTAGGAATATTAAACAAAAACCAAACTTAAAACCCCTAACTAGATGACACGTCTACTGATGATGATTGACATAACATCCTCTATCATAGTTGTTTGTTCGTGATTCGATGGCGCTCATCACTGCTCACTGAATATGGTCTCATCCTCCTATTGTATGTTGCTGCAGAACTCCACCTGAGTTTCCTCACTTGAAGCAGTCGTCCAAAACCCCACCTCGATCTCAATTTAAATCGGGGGGAAGGTGTGTAACACATTGAGGAATTAATGAACCTCTTTTAATTAACAATGGTTGAGTTATGAAGTTGTTGAGTCAAGCAATTAAATTTATTAACAATCACCAGTCCTGTCACTGCAGCTCATCCATTGGAGAAAATAAAAGAAAATAACAATTACATGTAATTTTATTATTCAATAAAAATTACAAAAACTATGATTTTCTCCCGATCAACTATGGTCGAAGTGAACTATCCCTTAAGATAATCCCAGCGCTGTGGATTCAACGGGGTTCTCATATTTCAATTTCGATCACAAGTTCAAAATATAAAAAATTCCACCCGCGTGTTTACTGAACGTACCTAAAAAAAGTTCAGAAATTTATTCCGAGCACACTGAGCCTCGGAATCATGCACCGTTAATTTTCAAAGACTCGCAATAATCCCAAATAATTAAAAAAATAGATGGAATTTCCACACACAGGTGATGATTTTGTAATCTGTCTGATGAAAGTGTGTGGTTGTAGGTATTTGCATTAACATAAAAAAACTAAGTATATTAAATATATTGATTTTATTATATCATCACGGTATTAGAATAATTTAACGTGGTTGGTAATGAAATAAAACAAGAATGCTCATTGGAAAATGTAACATCTTCTTTGGGTAACTCCTTTGGTTTTCCCCAAAGGCTATCCATGGTTGAATTTTTGAAAAAAATTATGGATTCTATGCTGATATAATGGAATTTTATAATTTATTTTGATACTTTTGGTTGATCCAAATTGCTTGAGAAGTGTGATGAATTGAGGGGAGTGAATTCCCTTTTATAATTGAGTAGGAATGGAATTTATGTAAATACTCAAAAGTATTCACTATTAGGAGGTAAATATTACCTCATGTGCCACCCAAATTAAAAAAGATGGACTTTATGGAATTTATATTCTATAAACATGTACACCAAGAAATAAAACCAAATTTTTTAAACATATTGTTCCTTAAATTTTTAGATTCATTATTTTTTTCAATCTATTTTTTCATTAAGGAGACTATTATTCTGACCAATGTAATTTACCCATTATTACTAAATCAAAGTGACAAAAATTAGCTAATTTTGACCCAATGATTATAAATATTTTATAAATTAAAATAAAAATAGCATCTATGTTGAAAATGTATTTTAAAATAAGCGCATGTAATGTATAAAAAAACTACATTAACCCGAACTATGCTAATAAGTTTTTTAAATTTTACTGTTCAATGTGATCATTTTAAAAGATAAATTGGTCCAATAATCGACCACATTTGATGTTTATTACCATTTATAAATCACTTGGAATAGGATAGGATTTTTATTAATGTAATATCACTTAATAAAATGTCATTTATTAAAAACTGTCTTTAATATCAATTTTGAAATTATTTATTTAATTTAAATTTAAAAATATTAAGACTAAGATGGAATTTGAATCCATTAATTTCAAGCCTATGTAACATGATATATTATTATAAAAAAGTAAATAAAGATAATAATTCATTCAATTTACTCAATTTTAATATTTTTTGTACCATTTATATTTGATAATTATTAAATAAATAATTACTATATTTTAAAATCTTAAGAATTATAAGTAATTATTTAATCTATAAAAATTAATGATAAATTATTATGGTGAAAAACATTAATTATATTTCTAAATAATATCTATAACAAAAACCATGTGTCTTTTTTCCTTATCCCAAATAATTATAGATGTTTAATTTAGTGAAGGTTTTTTTTATTATTTTTCACTAATTAACTTATTATATAGGTCACTTTTATGAAATATTTTCCCAATAACTAATAATAATATATAATATGGTTATAGTGGTCGAATTATGGTCATTTAATTTTTTTCCACAAATTTATAGGTTATTTTAAAACTTATATTCTAGGTTTACCACTAAATAAACTCAATTTAACATTAATCACTTAATTAATTTAAACTCTTCTAACTAATCATTAGGGTAAAAAAATTATTTTTCCCTTATTAGATAATACAAATTATTATGATTCCAACTATAGAATAAATTATTCCAAATTCAACTCACATAAGTGGAAAAATATATTTTAAAAATAATCTCATTGACGTGATAAGGAAGAGGGGTTTTAAATAGAAATGGTAAAATTATTAAATTTTTATCATATCAAAATTAAATATGGAAATTATTAAAATTAAAAAAATGGATTAATGGATAAATATATTTGATATAATTTTACTTTAAAACCAATTTAAAATATAATTTAACATTATAAATTATTTAGATGAAAATTTAGTTTTCAATTAAAACCCATTATTTTCACTATTCATCTAGAAATTGAAATATCTCGAACAAATCCCAAAAATTCACCATAAGATAATTTTGAAATAATTAATTTAAAAATAAATATTATTTTTTCATATAAATTTTCCAAAATTAGTAAAATTTAATTTTAAATTATGTGTATCGAGCACGATAATAGTATTTTAGAAAAAATACTATTATTCAGAAAACCTTTATTTTTTAAAATGATTCTTTTTTATTTATAATGAATAGATCACTAATACCAATGTGAAATAAAAATACCTTCATAAGTTAGTAAATCCTATTCATATCATCCCTTCCAGCATCTAGGAAATAACAATCATATTAAATAAAAATAAAAATATTTTGATGCTCGGAACAACTAAGCCTTGTTTGTTAGACAAGATCTCTAAAGAGTCCCGTTGTTGAATGTAACATAAGAATAACTGAGTGTTCCTTATAACCCAATATAAAATAAATGTTTCATGTCATTTATGTTATTTAAAAATATTTTCTTCATTTTAAAGTCTTAGTGTTTTACATCCCCCCAATTATTAAATTGTGACCTCAAAGTTTGAACATTATCTTAGTAATGAATTAATGGAAATCCTTGAAAAAAATTAATAATTTTATTTCATTTTTACTGACGTTCTAACACACATTTTTTTATAAATTTCTAACAATATTATTTGAATATTTTTCAAATTTCATTAATTTTCATATTAACCATAAATGTATCAAAACCTTAAAACTTATGTCTATAACATGTAAATGTAATATTTATAAAATAATTATTCCACTAAAAATATACATTAGATACCTATGAAAACTCAATTAAATTATTAAAAAGTACATCTATTACATAAAACATCAAAATAAGGGTGCCTAAATTATCGATGTTATGATCTTCCATTGACAAATATTGAGCTCCTTGGAGCTATCACCACCTCAACAGATTACACAACGTCGACTCTAGAAGTGGTACATGGTTTTCCATCCCATTTTTTTCTTCTGATCATGAGGATTTATTCCATGATTAAGTAACACTATACAAATTTTAACATATTTTCTAAAATCATTTTATCTAAAACATATCACTTATTACTTGATATTTTTTATCTCACTCTTGGATTTTTTAGGACTCTTTTCTTTGTAGTGACAAAACTTCTGACAAATCTTACCATACTAGTAACACATTCCATATCCCAAAACCCATTCCCTAAAATGTATTTTACCTCACATGGAAGAATTTTTGTACTTACATCAATAATTCATATTTTTTTTCTTTTACGTTTCCTACCACCATGAACATTTCTTACAAATAAAATCTAATGGAACATAAGAGATCCCTCCAATGGATTTAAGGCCTTCATTTTTTATTAAATTTGATAATCTACCTTTCAAAGGGTGAGGTGGAACCCTTACAAGGCCCATATACTTAAGTATTATATGGCCCATAGGCATAAGTATTATATGGCCCATAGGACTTAGAGGAATTCATTTCTCATAGTCTTCAAACATTACATACCAATGAGTCTAACTAATTGAAACTGCTCCTCCCCAGTATCTTCATTTTGAAATCAACTCTCCACCTTCACATGGTTGTTCGGCTAGGATTTCTCATGCATGCATAGGCTTGTCCTGATTGTAGGTTCCATACCCTCTCATTCTTTCAACCCATTTATCTTATTCAATGGTAAAAGCTATTTTATCATCCTCCTTATTGAGCTTTTAATATGTAGGTTTTCTAGTTTGCATCTGCACTTGATGTGACACCCCAAAACAAAACTCTCCTATAATAGTAATGTTACAGTTTTATTTTCCTATTTTATGAAAAAATAATAATTTATAAATACCAGAAATTTTTTTTAAATAAAACACTGAAGTGTTTAAATTACAACAAAGTAAAAGGAAAACAATACTAACCAAAAATACCTATTAAAAGACCTATTAGAATTATTGGGAGACCACCCAAGACAGAAAAAACCCAGAAGATAATATGGGTCCTTCGGATCCGTCACAATGAACATTAGTATAGCCAAATACACTGGAGCCGAACTAAGAATAAATGGAATGATGTGTACCATCTTCACAAAGTTGTGTTGAATTTGGAACACCCTAATGCATGGTTTTATGAGACCCCAATTCGATGGTTGCCTTGGGTGATCGTTGAGTTCTTATAGTAATAATTACTATCATTGGTCATTTGGGGGATTAATTAAAAATATCTAAGTATAATTTAGTTTTCCTAAATATTTATGTTATGAATTGAAATTATAATAAAACCACTTTTTGTGAGATTTTAAAGGGAAATAGTTTAATATTGTGAACTACACTAATGGTGATTTTAAAATGAGGTGGGGAATTCAAAAACCTTTAAAATACATCAAGTATCTTTTAAAATTTTTCATTCATAATGCTTAAACAAGGTCTTTGATAATACTAGAATGTTTTTCATATAGATATATTAAATTTTATGTTATAACTTTGTGATTAAAGTAAGGTATTCTTTTTATCTCGGATTTTGGAAACATGTTTATTAATAATTTTAGAAATACTCTTAATCAAGGAAAAGTATAATTTAATTGGGGTGCCTTAATATTTTTAACATTTAAAATCAAAATCAAGTTTTATAAATGGTAAGATATTTTCAATATAGTTAAAATGAATATTTTTATTTTTTATGATTTTATGGTTAGTATGTGAGTTGGTTGTTTATAAAAAATATATACCCACTCGGGACCTGCCCCCTAGCCTGGATGAGGGAGGCAGCACGCACTAGGTGGCTAAGCCTAGCCCTCAGCCTCCACACAGGTAGGCCCGAGTGGGGGGAATAGCTTCACCTAAGGGTGCACAAGAGAGCACGAGGGAACTAGAGGCACCATTTGTGGGTGGCACAGAGGCGTGGGTGGGCGCAAGAGTACACCTGCAGAACCCGGTATAGGGTGATACTGAGAGGGGGAAGGATTAATATGGCATAAGTCCAAGAGTTCTGGGTTTATAAAGGGTTGTGAAACCTCCCATCGTTTCAATGTGAGATGAAGAAATTTCGAAAGTATCGAATCCCAGCTATTGGATTGTGTTGCGCATGATATAGGTCGTCTATTTCGATTCGGCACATGATCCTCAAAAACTGTGGAATACCCCATGTTTTTTATGCACCGTATGATTCGATAAGGATCTATTCTCAGTCATCCAAGACCTTTTAAAACATCATGTCTCCTTGAGCCACAAGATCTCATGCATTTTAATCACAGCCATTCGTGAAATTTTAAAACCCCACATTGATCTGAACAATCTGATCCATCACGGCCTAATCCAAATTGTCCGTCCTTTTAAAATCTCATGGATGCACCACAACCATAGGATTAGGGATAGATCCAATCCTAGTCATCTGTTCATTTTCTAGTTCTTCTCTTCCCACGATGTCTTCTTCTTCTCCACGTTAGAAGCACCGGTGACCTATTCTACTCCTACATACACCAATTATACACACTCATGACCGTTTGATACTCCTTGACCTCACTTTCTACGAATACTAACCCCCTGGTTTTTTTATAAACTGAATTGGCCTCAGGTTTTCCAATAGTAGCATTAAAAATTATGTATATTTTATATAGTTTATATGCAACCTGTTGCACCCCAAGAACCCCTCAGTTCATTCCCCACCCAATATTTTGTCAAGCCTCCTTCGACAAAATCCCAGAGCCCCTCCCCCTCTTCAAACTAATGAAAGGGGGTTTATTTTACCTTTTATTTTTTGTTTTAATATATATATATATATATATATATATAATCATAAATATATATATATAACCTTATGGTTCTATTAAAATTTTCTCTTATACTGATCCTAGGCCTCTCAGTTTTTGTGTTCAAATAGGGTTATGAACGTAAGGGATTTATATTAATTTTCACATTGTGTTTATGTTTACATATTTATATATGTACACTCTTGTATATATATATGTACATCTTTTCGGTTTGGATAAAACCCTTTTAGCCGATTCTAAGACTTCTAGAAATTGGGTTATGTAGTATCTTCAAATCTGAAGGATAATTAATATCATTCCAAACTTGTTTACATATCTTATATATATTCTATATGTATATATATATATACAATTATATAGTTTTATATAAATTTTTATTATATCTATATTTAATACATTTAAACATTGAGTTTCAAGCTCAATTAGAGTTTTAAAACATAAGGAATTATGTTTTGTACAAAACATTTATATATATATATATATTTATATATATATATATATATATGTATATATTATACATGGTTGAATATAATTATATAGTTTGTATAACCCACCTTCTAGACCATTTTTAATTCTCTGAACATTAGACATCAATGATTTATTGAAATTTTTATTAACTTGTATGTGTCGATTGATTTTGGGGTAAGACCCTTAGGTATACCCAATTATTCATATAAGTTATATGTGTGATTTAGGATTACATTTTTGAATTTTTTTTAATAAATATACCTTTTAAATTTTATATTATAATTTAAAATTTAGGGGCTTTGTTAATTAATGTGACTAAAATATCAAATTCATATGGGTGTCAATGAATTTTTTTTTTAAACACTTTAATACATAATTTGTATTCGGATATGTGAAAATATGTGTATGAAAATAATCTTTGATTTTCAATTTTACTTAGAATTTTCCAAGGATTACTAAGAAATAATAAAATATGTGTTTTCAAAATATTTTTAAAACACTACTCTTTATATATGTAAGAACCTGGTTCTTATCTTTGAGGTACGGGTTTCTTCTTTTCCTTTTCCTTAACTGTTTTTGAGAAAATATGGAAAATGGAAAAGTATGATAAATTTTGAAACTACACGCCATGTATTTTGTTTCCACACGCCATGTACTTTTGGCCGTGTTGGGATAAGTACACAGGGTGTGTAGCCTCGCTGGTGACAAAAGGTGTAGGAACCGACTACACGTCGTGTAGTGGTCCTTTACACGCTGTGTAGTCAGTCGGCAAGTTAAAAAGTTAGGCGATGGAGTCGCCGCCAGCTGGGCGGCAGTACACGCCATGTACTTTGGAGTACATGCCGTGTGCTCTTGTCGACAGGTGAACAGTGTGGCGGTGCCTCCAAATGAACAGTTAAATGAAAGGAGTACACGCCGTGTACTTTGAAGTACACGCCGTGTACTTTGTTTTTCTGGCTTAAAACAGGCAGTAGCCTCCTCATTTGGCAGAGGAGGCACTTGAGCCGTTTTGGAGCCAAAGGAGGAGGTCAGACCTTTGAAGATCCGCCGGGAGATCGTCTGGAATCCGATTCGGCTTCGGATGATCTCGTTGGAACCGCACGGGTAAGACCTTCCTCCTCCTGGTACCGTTCTTACCAATTCTTCTCCCAACATATGTTATTTAAATCTGAATGGTTTTTGTTCTTCATTAGATCTACATCGTTTTGGGGCATTTCTGGAGTCGGCGTTCGGGTCTAGCATTTGTTGGTGTTTAAGGTAGGTGGCTTGGTGTTTATTTTCCAACTGTCATGCGTTTTTGTGCGTTTTCATGCCACGAACCCATGTTGGGGTGTCGTGTGGCTGAGGCCGTTGCTATATTTAATGCCTAGAATTGCATATGTAATTAAATTTTGATAATAAAATGTTATTTGGGATCGTTTCATGGATCCAGGACCATCCCAAGGGGTGTGTTCCTCTGTTTAGCCGTTTGGCCAGGATACCCGAGGGTATGCCTTAAATGTAGTAACTGTAGAATTTCCTTTAGAGAAATTTCTTATTTACTGCATTTTGATATGTTGGGCGTGGCCCGGTTACCTGTTTAGCCTGAGGGCATGACTATATTAGCCTGAGGGTGTGACTGTTTTAGCCCGTGGGCTGTCGTTATTCCGACTGAGGGCAACCTTTCGTGCCTGAGGGCATGACTCTTGTGCCTTAGGGAGACACATCCTATGCCTGAGGGCGAGAATTCTGTAACAGTTCCTGAGGGCGAGATTCTGTATAGCCCGAGGGCGTGGTTCACTATATTAGCCTGAGGGTGAGATACTGGTTGGCCTGAGGGCGTGGTGCTGGTGAGCACAGAACGATACTAAATTAAATAATTTAAGTGAATAATGAAATGGAAATTTGATTGTTATGTTAGTTACTTTTGAGTACTGCTTAGTTATTGCATTTTACTACTGCACACTTGTTTCATGTTTTACACACAGTTGAGCACGGGCCTTTGGTGGGTGCCTACTGAGATATATTTCTCACACCCTGTTTGGGTCACGCTTTTCATCCCAAACATATTACGTTGCTGCAGGTGTAGATAGGGGCAAGAGTCCCTATTCAGGTACTTGACTGTTGCTGAGGAGTAGGAGGGCATGGGACCGAGCCTAGGATGGTGATTCTGCGGCCAGATGTTTACTTGTTTTGCCGTACTTTGGTTTTGGTTGTATTACAGTGATGTATAACATGTTCTGGCTATTTTCTTAGAACTTGAATCATGTAGCATCATCACTTATATATTTTTGGTTGTATCCACTACTGTAGTTATTTCAGTTGTGTATGTTTACTACTTCTGCTATTGTTGTATGTTTATTTTGGTATTCCGTTGCGCTACACTTTGAAAAATGAGGGCATAGTTTCCCCACTATCAGACCTGGGCCCTCGCTTCTAGTCGGCAGCCTCTGGCGTTTGGGTAAATGCGCTTGAGGTCACGTGGCGAACCGGGCTCGGGGAACCCATTGCGTGGCACCCGGGGACGGGACATTACAAAGTGGTATTAGAGGGGTTTCTTTTCTTTGACTTACTATTTGGAGACGTAGTGAGGGATAGGACAAAAGTTAGTTGGTAATAAGCTATGCCCGGGCATAGCTAACCCGTGTATAGGGAAAAGCCAGTCTGCCTCGTATTTTGCAATTCTTCTGAGTTTGCAATTTTATGGTTGTTATGTTATCACCGTTGGGTGACACACTTGGATTGTGCTGTTTATATTTTATCTGTGGGTTTTATTTAGTTGAAACCTAATGAGATGAGGGTATGCCGTCTCATGCATCATATAGGCACATGTTAGATATCAAATGCCATGCATAGTTTCCATGCCATGTAGGTGCATTAGAAATTCGCATGTTGTTGTGATAGTTGATGTGCTAGAAAAGCATGTTGTTGTGATAGCTGCACTGATAAAAATACCTACTGTTTGATAGGGTTATTTTTTATGTGAACTGGCTATAGAATGGACGCCAAACTTTGGTTTTTGGGGAGTATGGGCCCCCATTGACCGGAATTTGATGGATCATTGACTGTTTATGTTGTTATAACACAGATAAGCTATCAAACATTGATTCCTGGGGAGTATGGGCCCCCACGGGTCGGAATTTGACACTTAAGTGTTGTTTTCAGTATTTTCTGGGTTCCGGAGAAGTTTCTGAGGCATACTGTCCGGAAAACCTAAAATACACGCCGTGTAGGACCTCATACACGTCGTGTGTGTTCTTCTGTTCGGGAAGGAAAATGAACTTTTGAGTACACGCCGTGTACCCCGAGTACACGTCGTGTAGTCTCTTCCCACGTCACAAACCGTGTGGGCGGCGACATGGGGTAAGGAAGGACTTGGGTAAACCACGCCGTGTAGTTTTGTACACGCTGTGTAGTGTTGACCCGGAGTCCGTCCGTGTAACAAACAACACGGGTCGGTGAACTCCTTGACAAAACACGTCGTGTCAGTTATGGACACGCCATGTAGTGTGACCTGGGGACTCGGCCGTGTAACTAACAACATGGTCTGGTGTCACCTCTCCCTTAACAAGCCTTGTACCTTTGGGACACGCCATGTAGACTTGTCCGATGACAGACCTTGTGGAGTTAGCCGTGTAGCTGGGAAACGAGATAGTTTACACACCGTTTTCGGGTGTAACACGCCATGTGAAGTAAATCCAAGTAGTCGGTCATGTCACAGATGACACGGGCAGTTGGAAAATAACACCGTACACGCCGTGTAGATATTATACACGCCATGTAGCTTTGTTGAAACAGAAGCCGTGTGGCTTAGCCGTATGGAAGGACTCGGGCAGGGGAAGGGAAGTCAAGTACACGCCGTGTAGTCAGTGTACACACCGTGTAGTCTTGTTTTGAAAATTTTGAAACACCTTCCTTCTCTTGTTCCTTTGTGGTTCCTTCGTTTCAATCTTAATAATCTTGAATCTGAGGTGTGCTTTTGACCTTGTAGAGTCATGCCGCCTAGACGGTCGCGAGTTGTTCGCCAAGAGAGCGGTGACAATTATACTCTGGAGATGGTGGGCCATAGACTACCAGTTGATCCACCAGTAGAGCCAGATGTGGCACCAGCTGTTATACCAGACATGGGCACGGAGGCGCAGTTCCGTGAAGGCTTATTGCGGTTCATGCAGACCTTTCAGGGAGCACCGTAGGCTGCCACATCTATGGCCGAGCTGACGCGTATCTTTCAGCAGCAGCATCCGCCTACGTTTTTTTGGGGATGGCAGACCACAGGCTGCAGAGTCTTGGCTTGGATCGATGAAGACTATTTTCGAGCATCTTGAGACGCCTCCAGGGCGGAGGGTCAAGCTCGCGACTTACATGCTGTGTGATTCCTCCACGAGGTGGTGGGATGTTACCACCCAGTCAAAGCATCAAAAGGACATGGCGTGGGAGGAATTTGAGGCAGTCTTCTATGACTTCTTCTTTCCTGAGATGCTGAGGGCAGATAGAGCTCGAGAGTTCACGAATCTGCAGCAGGGCGCTATGTCGGTGATGGACTACTCTACTCGTTTTACAGAGCTTCAGCGCTTTTCACCCGTACTAGTGGGTGATGAGACGCTGAGAGCCAGACGTTTTGAGGATGGTCTTTGGTATGACATCCGAGTGCTGGTGAATGTTTTTAGATTACCTACTGTAGACGCAATTGTGAACCAGGCGTTGATTACAGAGAGGAACCTGCGAGAATCTAGTGGTGTGGGCCAGGGCAGTTCGGCACTAGTTATTATTACTATTTCTACTGGCAAGAGGAAGAGACAGATGGACTTCTCTCATGGTGGTAGTACCAGCCAGACAGTCTCTTTAGGTGGCCTAATCAGGTGATACCAGTGTGGCAGAGAGGGGAACAAGAGGCCGCAGTATCCACGAGACCCAGTGGAGTGCCGAGCTTGCGGCAAGATGGGTCATCTGCAGCGCTTTTTCAGGGTGGTTCTACCAGTGGCTATTTAGAGGGGTTCTGTACAGGCTCTGCATGCGGGAGCAGGACCAGTGGCTTCTTACCAGTCAGGGAACTGGAATACGTTGGGGCGTGCAGGCAGAGATGGTGGTCGTGGCCGTGGTAGCCAGACACCAGGATCACAGAGGCAGTAGGGCGGGACAGCTCAGGGTATCCAGGCTGTGTCGCAGGGTCGTGGCAATGGTCAGGCATATGCAGTGCAACAGACCCAGCAGGAGCAGGATCTCGGACCTTCGACAGTCAGAGGTACTATTCTAGTAGCTTCTGTCTTGTCTTCAGTACTTTTTGATACAGGTGCTACACATAGTTTTGTATCTGTACCTGTTGTGAAGAGCCTTGGGCTTAGTGTTTCTACTTTTTTCTGATATCTTAACGCTAGACACTCCGTTGTGGACTAGGACGGTTGGTGTGCGTCATTTCAAGGAGTGCCCCCTTGAGTTTGGTGGGTGTCACTTCCTTTGGGACCTCTATGTCCTGGAGATGACGAGCTATGACGTCATTCTCGGGATGGACTGGTTGGTTCACTTTCGAGCCTTTGTAAACTACTATCGTCGCAGGGTGTGTTTCACATCACTAGAGGGCGGGGAGTTTCTATACTAGGGAGAGTGGGATGTTCGTGCGAGTCGAGCTGGACCAGAGCATCATGGGCGAGGTGGAGTCATAGCCCAGATTGCAAGCTTATATCTGGATGACCAAGGGACTTGTCAGATGGTTTTCCCTCTGTTGTCGATCATTACAGGGATGTCTTCCTGAACAACTTTTCAGGTCTACCTCCTATGCGTGAGGTGAATTTCTCTATTGAGCTTGTGCCAGGAGTAGCACCAGTGTCCATTCCTCCTTATATGATATCCACGCTTGAGTTTCAAGAGCTCAAGAGGCAGTTAGAGGAGCTACAGGCAAAGGGTTTTATCTGACCCAGTACTTCTCCTGGGGGTTCTCCGGTCCTTTTTGCGAAGAAGGCGGATGGAACCCTTAGGCATTGTGTGGATTATCGGAAGCTGAACCAGTTGACGATTAAGAACCAATATCCCTTGCCGAGAATAGATGATTTGTTTGATCAGCTTCCTGGAGCACGAGTGTTATCGAAGATTGACTTGAGATTTGGATATCATCAGCTGCACGTTAAACCATCTGATATACCTCTCACAGCTTTCAGGAGAAGGTATGGTCTATATGAGTATACGGTTATTCCATTCGGACTCAGGAACGCGCCAGCAGTTTTCATGGCTCTGATGAATCGTGTGTTCCATCCGTTACTTGATTCATTTGTGTTAGTATTCGTGGATGACATCTTGGTGTACTCTCACACTCGACACGACCATTCCACCCATCTTGAGATCGTATTGAGTACAATGAGAGAGCATCGCCTATATGCTATGATCTCGAAGTGCCACTTTTGGATGGACCAGATTCACTTCCTGGGTCATATCATCTCAAAGGCAGGAGTTGCAGTGGACCCCGAGAAGTTGATAGCAGTAGTTTCCTTGGAGCAGCCCAAGAACGTGTTTGAGATACGGAGTTTCTTAGGGCTGGTTGGTTGCTACAGACGCTTCATACAGGACTTCTCCCGCTTAGCAGCACCGTTGACAGGTCTGACTAAGAAGGGTGTGAAGTTAGTTTGGTCAGAAGCTTGTGAGACATCTTTTCAGGACTTGAAGGGAAGGCTGACATCAGCACCGATCCTGATACTCCCAGAGTAGGGGAAGAGCTATACAGTTTACTGTGATGCGTTTGGGATTGGGCTGGGAGCCGTTTTGATGCAGGGAGACCAAGTTGTGGCATACGGGTCTCGACAGTTGAGGCCACATGAGAGAAATTACCCGACACACGATCTCGAGTTGGCTGCAGTTGTGCATGCGTTGAGCTGTTGGAGACATTACCTGTTGGGATAGCATTTTGTGGTTTTCACCGACCACAAAAGCCTCAAGTATATCTTTACTCAGCGTGACCTAAATCTGAGGCAGAGAAGGTGGGTCGAGTACCTATAGTCCTTCGATTTTGAGATTGCCTATACACCGGGTAAAGGTAATGCAGTAGCCGATGCACTAAGTAGGAAGACTCAGATACAGGCAGTGCAGAAGGCTAGTGGTGAATGGCAGCTTATGGCTTTGTTCTCTGAGATGCATCTGGAGGTGGATGACCATCAGGGGCAGACTTATCTTTCCTCGTTAACTGTGACTTCTACCCTCCTGAGCAAGGTGAGGCTAAGGCAGCTATCAGATTCATAAGGCCTAGTTCTACAGGAGTCGGTGGCAAGTGTGGACCCTCCTCCTGGTTGGACGATAGGCGATGATGAGGTTTTGCATTTCCATGGACGTGTATGGCTTCCAGGGGATATACGCGAGGAGCTGATGAGGGAGTTTCATGCTTCAGCTTTGGCAGTTCATCCCGGGGTTACCAAGATGTACCGAGACTTGAGACGTCAGTACTAGTGGTCGGGTATGAAGAGAGAGATAGCTTGTTTTATTATGAGGTGTTCCACCTGTCAGCAAGTGAAGGCAGAGCATCAGAGACTAGCTGGACTGTTATAGCATTTGACCATTCCAGAGTGGAAATGGGATGATGTCACGATGGATTTCGTGACGGGTTTTCCAAGGTCAACTCCAGGCAATGACGCCGTATGGGTTGTTGTGGACAGACTTACGAAGGTAGCTCACTTCTTGCCAATCAAGGAGACCTTTGGTGTGGATGAGCTCGGAAGGTTGTATATCCGAGAGTTCGTACATATTCATGGGGTCCCTCGTTCTATCATTTCAGATAGGGACGCCCGCTTCACGTCTCGTTTCTGGTAGAGTTTTCAGAGGGCGCTGGGTACACGGGTGCTTCTGAGCACAGCATACCACCCTCAGACAGATAGTCAGTCAGTGCGGACGATATAGATGCTAGAGGACATGTTGCGCGCATGCGTCCTAGACTTTGGGGGCTCTTGGGAAAAGCATATACGCTTAGTTGAGTTTTACTATAACAATAGCTTTCAGGATACTATTGAGATGGCACCATACGAGGCTTTATATGGTAGGCCATGCCGATCACCTTTGTGCTGGTTAGAGGCAGGTGAAGCAGCTTTACTGGGACCACAGCTCATGCATGAGACATCTGATAAGGTCCAGTTAATTTGGAAGCTGATGGCTACCGCGCAGTCTCGTTAAAAGTCTTATGCTGATCGTCGCAGACAACCTTTGGAGTTCGTGGTTGGGGATCAGGTTTTCTTGCGTGTTTCGCTAAGGCTGGGACACAAACGGATCAGGAGATAGGGTAAGCTTTCACCGAGGTATGTGGGACCATTTCAGATTCGTGAAAGAGTCAGGCTGGTGTCCTATCGGTTGCAGTTACTGCAGCGGTACCGAGCCATGCACGATGTCTTCCACGTGTCTCAGTTGCGTCGCTACCATTCAGACACGTCTCATACCTTTCAGCTAGAGGAGGTTGAGCTTCAGCATGATGCGTCCTTTGAGTAGCATCCAATCCGTATCGTTGAAAAGAGCACGAAGGTTCTCCGAGGCCGGTCAGTTCCTCTCGTACGGGTGCTATGGCAGCATGGCCGAGTGCAGGACGAGACCTGGGAGTGGGAGGCTGACGTACGTGCTCAGTGGCCAGAGCTGTTCTGAGCTTTCTCTTCGCCACCCTTCAAAGGACAATTCAGGGACGAATTACTATAAGGGGGGAAGTTTGTAAGAACCCGGTTCTTATCTTTGAGGTACGGGTTTCTTCTGTTCCTTTTCCTTAAGTGTTTTTGAGAAAATATGGAAAATGGAAAAGGATTATAAATTTTGAAACTACACGCCGTGTATTTTTTTTCCACACGCCGTGTACTTTTTGCCGTGTTGGGATAAGTACACAGGGCGTGTAGCCTCGCCGGCGACAAAGGGTGTAGGAACCGACTACACGCCATGTAGTGGTCCTTTACACGCCATGTAGTCAGTCGGCATGTTAAAAAGGAAGGTGTTGGAGTCACCACCAGTTGGGCGGCAGTACACGCCGTGTACTTGGGAGTACATTCCATGTACTCTTGTCGGCAGGTGAATAGTGTGGTGGTGCCACCAAATGAACAGTTAAATGAAAGGAGTACATGTCGTGTACTTTGAAGTACACGCCATGTAATTTGTTTTTCTGGCTTCAAATAGGTAGTAGCCTCCTCATTTGGCAGAGGAGGAACTTGAGCCATTTTGGAGCCAAAGGAGGAGGCCGGACCTTTGAAGATCCGACGGGAGTTCGTCTGGAATCTGATTCAGCTTCGGATGATCTCGTTGGAACCGCACGGGTAAGCCCTTCCTCCTCCTGGTACCCTTCTTACCAATTCTTCTCCCAACGTAAGTTATTTAAGTTTGAATGGTTTTTGTTCTTCTTCAGATCTACATCGTTCTTGGGCGTTTCTGGAGTCGGCGTTCGAGTCTAGCGTTCGTTGGCGTTTAAGGTAGGTGGCTTGGTGTTTATTTTCCAACTGTCATGCGTTTTTGTGTGTTTTTGTGCCACGAACCCATGTTGGGGTGTCGTTTGGCTGAGGTCGTTGCTATATTTAATGCCTATAATTGCATAGGTGATTAAATTTTGATAATAAATTGTTGTTTGGGATCGTTGCTTGGATCCAGGACCATCCTGAGGGGTGTGTTCCTCTGTTTATCCATTTGGCCAGGATACCCGAGGGTATGCCTTAAATGTAGTAACTGTAGAATTTCCTTAAGAGGAATTGCTTTTTTACTGCATTTTGATATGTTGGGAATGACCCGGCTACCTTTTTAGCCTAAGGGAGTGACTATATTAGCCTGAGGGTGTGACTGTTTTAGCCCGAGGGTTGTCGTTATTCTGCCTGAGGGAAACCTTTCATGCCTGAGGGCTTGACTTCTGTGCCTGAGGGTGAAACATCCTATGCCTGAGGGCGAGAATTCTGTTATAATGCCTGAGGGTGAGATTCTGTATAGCCTTAGGGCCTGGTTCACTATATTAGCCTGAGGGCGAGATACTGGTTGGCCTAAGGGCGTGGTACTGTTGAGAACAGAATGATACTAAATTAAATAATTTAAGTGAATAATGAAATGGAAATTTAACTGTTAAGTTAGTTACTTTTTAGTACTTCTTAGTTATTGAATTTTACTACTGCACACTTGTGGCATGTTTTACACACAGTTGAGCACGGGCCTTTGGTGGGAGCCTACTGAGATATATTTCTCACACTCTATTTGGGTCACGCTTTTCGGCCCAAATAGATTACGTTGTTGCAGGTGTAGATTGGGGCAAGAGTCCCTATACAGGTACTTGACTGTTGCTAAGAAGTAGGAGGGCATGGGACCGAGCCTAGGCTCGCGATGCTGTGGCCAGCTTTTTACCTGTTTTGCCGTACTTTGATTTTGGTTGTATCATTGTGATGTATAACATGTTCTGGCTATTTTCTTAGAACTTGAATCATGTAGCATCATCACTTTTATACTGTTGGTTATATCCACTGTTGTAGTTATTTCAGTTGTGTATGTTTACTGCTTCCGCTGTTGTTGTATGTTTATTTTGGTATTCCGCTGCACTACACTTTGACAAATGAGGGCATAGTTTCCCCACTATCAGACCTGGGCCCTCGCTGCTAGTCGGCAGCCTCTGGAGTTTGGGGAAATGGGCTTGAGGTCACCTGGCGAACCGGGCTCAGGGCACCCGTTGCGTGGTACCTGAGGATGGGACGTTACAATATAGACCCTGTTGTATGAAAAATTTACACAAACCTTAATTGTGGATATTCCATATATTATACTTTTGAGGTGTTTAGTAAAGGTGGAGAGTTCATGAGTATAATACTTGGGGTTTCAAACTTTTATATTCATTTGTATGAATTACTAATTTATATATAAACATATAAAAGGGCGTTAGTTATGGATGAATCTCATGATTTCCATTTTTATAATTATGTATACCCTTGGGATGTGTTACACCAACGCATTTCAGTAATAAATTTAAGGTCATATATCAGTTGAATACCCTACCAGAAATATTTGCTTTATCTTTTTAATTGATTTTGCATCCAGGTTAAATTACAACATGTATTGATTAATAAAGTCTTAGAATCTTTGGGTTATCATTTTATGTAACAAAACTTGAATCTCTTTTTGTGCATTATTTGTCATCACATACTCCATAATCAACTTATCATACTCACCAGTCAATGAATTAGCCATGCAGTTGATATTTCAGTAATTAATACTTATATTCTTGATTCACTATTTTGGTAAATACTATGGAATGTAATTAGAACTCTTATAAAATTTTATGTAATTATGAATTAAATTATTCAAAGTGGTATGGGACACCTTGAATAATATAAAATGGGAAAATTGAATATTCTAAGTGGTATGGAACATTTTGAATATACGAACCTATTTGGCATATGATGAATGTGTAGAATCAGTATAACAGGTTTTGGAATGGTTAATGAAATACCCCCGGTGCATCAATAGTTCTCATGAGGCAATCAGGTCATGGCATAGGCCCATTGTCATTTTATAGTCTTGACATGAGGTCTTGAGAGGGTCTGATATTATACGTTCCCTCCTTATGTTTATGATAATTAATTAACCAAGTGGTTATTTGACTATTAGATTATCCATGGTTAAGAACTAGTACTTATGAGTATCATAAGAAGTAAATTCTTATGGAGTGATGTTTATGATAAACTCAGTGATTTGTTAGACAATGTATATTTCACAGGAGCAAAGAATGAAATTGAAGTTATTACATTTACCCGCAACTCTGATTATGTATCAATATCATTTATTAATCATGTTGTACTTATTCAAAATTTATTTTAATTAGTACTCTAAATGAGTATGCCTATAATTGAATCATGTTCCCTTGTAATCCTGTTAGAATGCTTTTAATTGGGCTCTTTTATTTCTTAGAAAATTGTCATGATATGTCAAATGTGTTACAAAATTTCTTAAGATTTTTTTTTATGAAAAATCATAAAGAATGTTTTCAAAAGAATTATATTTGGTACTTTATGTTATTTTAAAACCCCTTAATGGGCATTCGTATTATCACCCTATTTTTTTTTATAAAATTTTCTGGTGATAGTTTTCATCTGAAGAAGCATGTCAGAAGTAGTTGGTTTTCTAGAATCTGAACCAAATAGATCCTCTTTTTGGGACATGATGTGCAAAATATCAGTGCATGGTTCTTGTATGACCTCACACATCATGTTTCACGACACCAGCTCTAGGTATTCCAGAGTCGGGTTGTCACAGTTTGTATCAGAGGATTCATTTTAGTTAACTCTGGAAAACTAGAACTGAACAAAAAAATTAAGCATTAGTAATTATGATGTTTTCATAATTTTCAAATGGAAACCGAAATATCTATCTTTTTTATATTCCAATTGAAGCCCTAGAAACCATAATTTCAGTAGCAATCCATGATAACTTTTTAAACTATTCCCATATTTTTATGACATGCAAACACCTCTATGATGTGTCCAACTCTCCTCGTGTACTTCAACTCCCCTGAGGAGTGGGTTTGGATTACCTCTTTATGATGAAAAACCCAATTTCCATCCAAATAATGATGGGGAAAGTACTAAAAGGGGCTTTTTTATCCTTCACCACAGTAGAGGGCATCTAGTACCATGTGTATTTACAAGAAGCTACAGCAGCGGGAGACCTCCGTGCAACATATATGTTCCAAGTATTGTCCTATGGCTATTATGGTCATGTAATGGAATTTGAAATCCTTGAATTTGATGCCTGATGTTCTGTGTATAGTCATCAAGTGCATACTGATGTCTCTCTGCTATACACCCCTCATGTCACACTCTAGAGACACCAAAAGTGCACCCACGAGATTGAACCAGACTGCTCCAGTTTCACTTGGTTTAGGGAGATTGAGAGTTTTGAAATTGTTTTGGTGATTCGTGTAACTGGGAATTGGGGAAACCATTAGTTCTCAGTGTAATGTGCCAGTTGTTTAATAGAAATTCAATTTATTTTTTCTTCTTTGTTCTACCTTTTAGGTGTTTTTGTTTCACTAAATGTAATTTCATAAAAAATTTCAATTTTCATATGGAGGAATAGACCCATATCTTATCTTTTCTTATTGAGGTACTAGAGGACATTATGGTCGAAACCCATGCATAAGAGTACCTTCCCTTCGCAAACCTGTGAATAATTTTAAAACATATTTACAAGATATTGAAAAGTCCGTAAATTCTCCACTCCTACCAAGCGAATGCCTACATCTACAACAATATAGACAATGATCAACTTGCTGAGTATAGATGAAGGCGAAAGTACCATGAAGTTCTTTTTCTTTGCTTCATTCTATCCCAAAACATCAAATATAGTGTAAGGTTTCAAGAGGCTACTTTGGAGGGGAGCCTTCGTGCAGCCTACAGGCACAAAATCATGAGCTTCAGTTTATATGACCAACTCTACGACCTTGACATCCTTAGACAAGATATGGTGTGATGAGTCCTTAGAGAGTTTTTCCATTCGGATTTCTCTAAACTCTCTACCATTCGAGCCTCCCTCTAGAAGCTCGAGGGTACACTACATGAGTTTAACCCATACTGCCTAAGGTGTGTTTGGGATAGGGAAGCAGAAGATTTGAACACCAACTTGGGTATTCAGCTGGCCACACCTTAGGATCCCCCATGATGGAGGATGTGGTGAAGAACATGAAATAGTCTCTATTAGCATGGTTGTATGAAATGAATTGCATGGATGAAATTATTTTCAGGGGGAATAATGTGATTCCCCAAAACTAATCTCTCATCTAATAGTAATGTTATATTTTTATTTTCATGTTATCCGAAAAAAATTCAAATTATAAATACCATAAATTATATTTAAAAAACACCAAAGTGTTTACATTACAACAAGGTCAGTGAAAAACCATACTAACCAAAAATACATATTAAAAGAACTATTGGAATTACAGGGAGACCACCCAACACAACAAAACCTGGAAGATGATAATGTAGGTCCTTCAGATCTGTCACAATAAACATTATTATAACAAAATCCACCACAACCACACTAAGAATCAATGGAACGATGTGTACTATCTTTAGCACATTTTGTTGAATTTTTTATACCCTAATTCATGGTTTTATAAGTCCCCAATTCGACCATTTCCTTGGGTGACCGTTGAGTTCTTATGGCTATAATTATAGTTGTTGGTCATTTGGTGGATTAATTAAAAATATATGAGTATAATTTTTTTCCTAAATATTTATGTTATGAATTTATATTAAAATAAAACCTCTTATTATGAGCTTTAAAATGGAAATGGCTTAATATTTTTAACTACAATTAGTAGGAATTTAAAATGATTTGGGGATTTCAAACACCTTTCAAATATATAAAATATCTTGTAATTGTTTTCATTCTTAATGTTTAAACAACATCTTTGATAATACTAGAATATTTTTCCAATAGATATATTAAATTTTCAGTTATAACTTTTTGATTAATGTGAGGTATGCATTTTATCTATGATTTTGGAAACATGTTTATAAATAATTTTGGTAATACTCTTAGTCAAGGAAAAGTATAATTTAATTGGTGTACCTTACTATTTTAACATTTAAAATTAAAATCATGTTTTATAAAATGTATGATATTATCTTTATAGTTAAAATGAATATTTTTATTTTCAATGATTTTATGGATAGTATTGTGAGTTGTCTATTTAAAAAAATTTATACCCACCAGGGGCCAGACCTTTAGTCTGGCCGTGGGAGGCAGCACATTCTAGGTGGCTAATTCTAGCCCTCAGCATCTGCATAGGCCGGCCCGAGCAGGGGGCATAACTACCCTGAAGGGAACATAGAAGTGAAATAGGGAACCAGAGGCACCACATTGTGGGGTTTCATGGATGTGTGGGTGGTTTCTAGAGTGCACCCATAGAACCCAGCACGGGGCGGTACCTGGATGGTGGAAGGAGTAATCCAGCATAAGGCCGAGAGCTCCAGGCTTATAAAGGGCCGCGAAACCTCCCTTTGTTTTGATGTGGGATGAGGAAATTTGTCCAGGATTGAATCCAAGCCATTGGATCACACCACGTGCGATCTGGGCTATCTGTTTCTATCCGGCTCTCGATCCTCAACAACCGCGGAATCCCCCACATTTTTCTATGTGTCGTCTGATCCAACGTGGATCTAATCTCGGCTTCCTAAGACATTTTAAAGTACTGTGTCACCCTGATCCATTATATCTCACACATTTTAATCCCAACCATTTGTGTAATGTTATAACACCACGTTGATCTGAACCATCTAATATATCACGACCTAATCTGAGCCATCTGTCCTATTAAAATATCACAAACACGCCTCAACCATCGGATTAAGTCTAGATGAAATCCTGGGCATCCATTCATTTTCCAATTCTTCTCTTCCCATGAAGTCTTCTTCTTCTTCATTTTCGCATTAACAGTGACATATTCTACTCTGACTTGCACCGATTATCCACACCCAAGATGGATTGATCCACCATTCCCTCACTTTTAATAAAGACGGTCCCCCTAGTATTTTTATAAACTGAATAGGCCTCATATTTACGAATAGTAGCATTAAAAATTCTGTATATTTTATATAGTTTATAAGAAAACCTTCGTACCCCATGAACCCCTTGGTTCATTCCCCAATCAAGCTTTTAGAAAGCCTCCTTAGACAAAATCCATGAGCCCCTCCTCCTCCTCAAACTAAGGTAAGGTAACTTATGTTGTCATGTCTTTTTTGTTTGAAAGTATATACATATATATATATATATACTCAAAAATATATATATAACCCTATGGTTTAGTTAAAATTTTCTCTTTTATTTATCCTAGGCCTCTTTGTTTTTATGTTCAAATATTTTTATGACCATAGGGGGTTTATACTGTTTTTCTCGTTCTGTTGAAGTTTATATACTTATATATGTACACTCTTGAATATATATATATATATACATATAACTTTTTGGTTTGGATAAAACCCTCTTACTCGATTCCAGGACTTCTGGAAATTCGGTTATGTTGTATCATCAAATCTAAAGGATAATTTATCCGACGTAAAACATGGTTACATACCATATATATATTTGGTTACCCGTATATATATATATACAACTATGTAGTTTTATATAAATTATTATTATTTCCATATTTATGACTTTTAAACATTATGTTTCATTCTTAAGTTGATTTTTAAAACATAAGAAATTATGTGTTATACAAAACTTATATATTTTTTATATATAGTATACATTGTTCAATATAATTATGAAGTTTGTAAAACCCACCTTCTGGACCAGTTTTAAGTCTCATAACATTGGACATTAGAGATTTATTGACATTTTTATTAACATGCACGTGTTGATTGGTTTTGGTGTAAGACCCATAGGTACACCAGATTATTCATATAAGTTATATGTGTGATCGAGGTTTACATTTTTATAAATTTATTTAATAAATAAACATTTTATATTTTATATTATGATTTATAATTTAGGGTATTTGTTAATTAATGTGACTAATATATCATTGTCTTATGTGTGTCAACATATTTTTTGGTTTAAACCATTTAATACATAATGTGTGTTCAGATATGTGAAAATATGTGTATGCAAATAATCTTTGATCCTCAATTTTACATTGAATTTTACAAGAACTACTAAGAAAGAATAAAACATTTGTTTTCAAAATATTTTTAAAACACTACTATTTATATACACCATGTTCTATGAACAATTAACATAATCCTTAATTGTATATATTACAAATATTATACTTATGATTTTTTTAGTAACGGTGGAGAGTTCAGCAGTACAACCTTCGGGTTTTGAAACTTTTTAATTCATTAGTATGAATTACTTATTTATATATACATATATTAATTGGTGTTAGTTATGTTTGAATCTCATGCATTCCATTTTTATCATTATGTATACCCAAGTGATGTGCTATACCAAAGCATTTCAGAAATAAATGTAATAGAATCTATTAGTTTTGTACCCCACTTGAAATAGTTTCTTTATCTTCTTAATTGATTATGAATCTAGGTGAAATTTCAACATGTGTTGATTAATAAAGTCTTATAATTTTAGGGTCATCATTTTAGGTAACAAAACTTGTATATCTTTTAGTGCATTAGTTTTCATCCCGTATGCCATAATCAGCATATCATACTCACCGTTCATTGACATAGCCATACAGTTGATAGTTTTGTAATTAATTCTTATATGCTTGATTCACTATATATATATGTAAATACTAATGAATGTAATTATAAATCTTATAAAATTTTATGGTATTATGAATTAAATTATTCAAAGTGGTATGGGACACCATGAATAATTTGAAATGAGAAAATTAAATATTCAAAGTGGTATGGGGCATTTTGAATAAACGAACCTATTTGGCATATGAGGAATGTGTAGACATGGTATAACAGGTTGGGGACTGGTTAATTAAATACCCTTGGTGCATCGATAGTTCTCATGATACAATCAAGTCCAGGCACGCGGCCATTGACATTTTAGATTCTTGACACAAGGTCTTGATGGGGTCTGATATTATATGTTCCCTCAATATGTTTATGATAATTAATTAACCAGGTGGATATTAGAGTAGTAGAGTATCCATGGTTAAGAGATGGTACTTATAAGTATTAGAAGAAGTAAATGCTTATGGAATTGCATTTATTTTACACTCAGTGATTTATTAGCTAGTGTATATTTCACAGTTGCAAAGAATGAAATTGAAGTTATTATCTTTACGCGCAACTCTAATTATGTATAACTCTAAGTAATTAAATTCGTACTTGCATATTCATAAGTCATACATATTTATAATTTCTTTTACTTATTACTCTAAATGAGCATGCCTATAATTGAATCATGTTCCCATGTAATCCTATTAGGATGCATTTAATTGTGCTCCTTTATTTCTTAGAAAATTATTATGATATGTTACATGTGTTACAACATTTCTTAATAAAATATTTTAGGAGAAATATTAAATAATGTTTTCAAAAGAATTATATTATGTATTTTATATTATTTTAAAACCTCTTACTGGGAATTCCTATGGTCACCCTATGTTTCTGTAATAAAATTTGCAGGTGATGGTTTTAAACTAAAGAAGGATGTCATAAGTAGCTAGTTTTCAAGAAAATGAACCGAATAGATCCTCTATTTGGAATATGATGTGGAAAATATCAGTGCATGGATTTTGTAAAAACTCACACATTATGATTTAATGCACTGACACTGGGTATTTTAGAGTCGGGTTGTCATAGTTGTTATCAAAGGATTTGGTTTTGTTAACTCATGAAAGCTAGATCTGAACAAAAAAAATAAGCATTACTAAGTATGATGTTTTCTTAATTTTCAGATGGAAAACAGAAATATCAGCCTTTTGTCACTAAATATTGAGGCCCTAGAAATCATAATTTCCATATCCACCCCTGATAACTTTGTGGACTATTCCCATATTCATATGACATAAAAACACCTCTATAACATGTCCAAATCTTCCTATGTACTTCAACTCCACTGAGGAGCGGGTTAGGACTACTTCTTTATGATGAAAACCTAATTTCCATCATACGCACATCGGGGAATGTACTCTGAGGGACTTTTTATATGCTTCACCATAGCAGAGGGAATCCAATCCCTTATGGATTTCCATGAAGTTGCAGTAATGGGAGACCTCCATGCAGCATATATGTTCCAAGACTTATTATATGGTCATTATGGCCAAGTAATGGAATTTTTAATCCTTGAATTTGAAGCCTCTCATTCTGTGTATAGACATATAGTACATATTGATGTCTCTCGTCTATACACTCCTCAAGTCACACTTTGGAGATACAATAAGTGCACCCATGAGATTGAAATGGATAGCTCAGGTTGCAATTTGTAAATAGAGATTGAGAGTTTTGAAGTTATTTTGGGAATTCGTGTAATTGGGAGCTGGGGAAACCATTAGTTCTGGGTATAATGTACCCAATTTTTATGAAAATACAATTTATTGTTAATTCATTCTTCTATTTTTTGGTATTTGTGTTTCACTGAATGGAAGTTCATGAAAAATTTCTTTTTTCATATGGAAGGAGAGACACATATCTTATATCTTCCCATTGAGTTACTAGAGGCCATTATAGTCATGACTTGTGCAGAAGAGTACCTTCCTTTCTCAAACCTGTGAATAACGTGTAAACAACTTTATGGGATTTTGAATAGTCTGGACATTCTCCAATCTAGCCAAGAGAATGCCTACATATACCACTATATAGCTAATGCTCAACTCGCTGAGTATAGATGAAGGATAAAGTACCATGATGGTCTTTTCCAAAGCCTCACTCTATCCTGAAACTTGATAGACAAGGTAAGGTTTCGAAAGGCTGATTTGGAGGGGAGATTTCACGCATCCTACACACACTAAATCAGGATCTTCAGTTTATATGTTCACATCTATGACCTTGAAATCCTCAAAAAAGAGACGTTCTGATGAGTCCTCAGATAGTTTGTTCATTCTAACATCTCTAAATTTCTACCATTCGAGCCTCCCTCTAGAATCCAAAGAGTACACTGCATGAGTTTAACCCATACTGCCTTAGGTGTTTTTGCGCTAGGGAAGCAGAAGAGTTGAACGCCAACTTCAGTATTCTGCTGGCCACACCTGAGGATCCCCCACGATGGAGGATGTGGTGAATAACGTCAGAGAGTCTCTATTAGAGTGGTTGAATATAATAAATTATGAGGAAGCAATTCATTATGGGGTGGAATAATTTGATGCCCCAAAACTAATATCCCATTTAATAGTAATGATATGGGTTTATTAGAATGTTATCCGAATAAATTTTCAAATTATAAATACCAGAAATTTAATTTAAAGAAATCACAGAAGTGTTTTCATTACAACAAGGTCAAAGGAAAACCATACAAACCAAAAATACCTGCTAAAATTATAGGGAGACCACTAAAGACAACAAAAACCCCAATAAGATAATATAGGTCCTTCAGATCCATCACAATGAACATTAGTATGGCCAAATCCGCCGCAATCACACTAAGATTCAATGGAATGAAGTGTACCATCTTCACAAAGTTGTGTTGAATTTGGAACACCATAATGCATGGTTTTATAAGTCCCCAATTCGACCATTGCCTTGGGTGACCATTGAGTTCTAATGGATATAATTATATTCTTTGGTCATTTGGTGGATTAATTAAAAATATCTAACTATAATTTAGTTTCCCTATATATTTATGTTATGAATTGAAATTATAATAAAACCTCTTATTATGATCATTAAAAGGACAATGGTTTAATATTTTTAGATACAAATAATTTGATTTTCAAATCATGTGAGGATTTCAAACACCTTTCAAATATATCATATATATTGTAAATTTTTTCATTATTAATGCTTCAACAAGGTCATAGATAATACTAGACTAGTTTTTGTGTAGATATATTAAATTTTAAGTTATAATATTGTGTTTAAAGGGAGGTATGCTTTTTATCTCTAATTTTGGAAACGTGTTTATAAATAATTTTAGTAATACTCTTAGTCAAGGAAAATTATAATTTAATAGGTGTACCATAATCATTTAAAGTTTAAAATAAAAATCAGGTTTTATAAAAGGTAAGATATTCTCTTTATAGATAAAATGATAATTTTTATTTTCTAGGATTTTATGGTTAGTATTGTGAGTTGGATGTTTATAAAAAAAATATACCCACCTCAGGCCAACCCTCTAGTCGGGCCGAGGGAGGTAGCATGCGCTAGGCTATAGAGCCTATCCCCCAGCCTCATCATAGGCCAGCCTGAGCAGGGGGAATAGCTACCTCGAATGGTATATAGTAGCATAGGAGGGAACCAGAGGCACCGACGTGCGAGGTGGCACAGAGGCGTGGGTGGGCGCAAGGGAGCTCCCATTGAACCAGGTATGGGGCAGTACCGAGAGGGGGGAAGGAGTAATCGATCATAAGGATGAGAGATCTGGGGTTATAAGGGGCAGCTAAACCTCCCTCTGTTTCGATGTGGGATGAGGAAATTTTTCTAGGATTGAATTCAGGCTATGAGATCACATCCCACACAATCTGGTTCGTCTGGTTTGATTCGGTGCTGGATCCTCATCAATCACAGAATCCCCTGTGTTTTATGCACCATCTGATCCGACACAGGTCTAATATCATCCATCTGATAAATTTTAAAACACTGCTTCACCATGATATGTTAGATCTCACATGTTTAAATTTTAGTCATTCATGTAATTTTAAAACAATGTGTTGATCTGGACCATATGATTCGTCATGACCTAATCCGAGCTATCCATCCTTTTAAAATCTCATGGATGCACCTCAACCATCAGATTAGGACCAAATCCAATCTTGTTCATCCATTTTTTTCTAGTTATTCTCTTCCAGTGACGTCTTATTCTTCTACATGAGTGCAGCACAAGGGACCTATTCTACCCCACTTGCACCGATTATCAACACCTGTGATCGGTTGATCCTCCATGACCTCACTTTCTATAGAGACCCTAACTTTTTTTACATTACTACTAAATCATTTTAAAGATAAAAAACATAATATTATTACACATAGTGGATCCAAAGTTTTAGTGTCTTGGGAAAACTAGGACTATACATAACAATTACCACATCAAGCATAAACAATTATTTAATTTTTTCTTCTCTAGATTCTTATTATCTCTTGTCCTCTCCTTAGTACATATATCCACCTGAGGATATACATCAAAAGGGGTGAGATAGGATCCTAGTAAGAGGATAGATAAGAACAATATATCATGGGGTGAGCAAAATCATAACATGGGGAAAATATCATGAATATGAGAGGAAGCAAAAATATAAAACATAAAATGTGGTAATGCATAAAAATGAAACATCATGTCTTAGTGGTTAACTACCACACATACATCCAAACCAAGATAGAATATTTTTCACACATCATTTCACATTTACTGATGATATTAATCACTTTACCCAATGCATTGGAGCGCTGTATAATTCCGAACGCACCCGTCACATTCAAACATTCAAATTGCGCTGTATAATTTCGGGTGCACCCGTCACATCATAACATTATCATTATAATTCTTGCCACATGGAAAATATATCAAAATTGAAAATAAATAACCCATGTAATGTAATGGGTTACAACTCATGATAATACATTCATAAACATAGGGCTCCTAAAAGAAATTGGGAATAACATACATGTTTCAAGAACCGTCCACTTTGAGAGAGAAGTAAAAGGTGTGTTCTTAAAAGAAGAGTTCTTATGGAAAAAAAATTTTTTGACATAAAAACCAGTGAAAACATGTATATCATATAAAATTAAATACAATTATGAAAAAATGATCTTTAAGGATTAACCATATCAAAACAATTGAGTGAAATGGGGAGAACCCGAAGGATGAAAGTTGGGTTCGAGAATTTCCCCTTACCTTGTATCTGAATGCTTCCATCTCTTTATTGTCTTGTATAAAGACATTCTATTAATTAATTATAAATCTAGAACCTTTTTTTACATTAATATGGTTACTTATGGTTTTATTAAGTGATTTTATGTTCCATTGGTTGAGTTATAGTGTTTAAAATCATTTTTCAGGAATGTTTGTTTTTATGGTTTTCTTGAGTGGTTCACTTGTATTCTTAAATTGAAGTTCGGGTAGAAGATGGGTAAACATCCAGAACTGATATTTCATGTTATTAATGATATTAGAGTAGTTTTAATGATCTTATAATTTATTTTATTATATCCATGATTATGTATCATTATATAATAATTAAATGATGATTGTTTGGGTTAATTTGAACGATTTATCGATCATAATGAACTTGTTTTAATTTATCACTAAAAATATTCTCATAAGTTAGTTCAAGAACTTTAAATAGGATATAATAAAAATATAATGTTCTTTTTCAACCATAAAAATGGTTTCATGACCATATCTGATGGTATAAATGGAAGAATAAGACTTGTCATTCTTGAAGGTGATAAATTAACACCTCACGAACAACGTTCTCCTTAATAAAATAAACGGAAGAGGTAAAGGGTGTTGGATGACATAATATCACATTTTCAACATAAAATTACATTAAATGTATAATACTGGAGTTAAAATACCATTTGGATGAATTTATATGGGGAGAGATCAAGAAATGAACTAGAATATGAAAGGAAATTAAAGGAGACGAGAGAGAGAAATTACCTCTTAAATCTTCCTCTTGAGATCCTCCTTAAGGAAGCTAGGCTTGGCCTCTTGATGAGACCAGAAACTCTTGAACGTGGGAGAGGGGATAGGGAGGATGTTTGTGTAGAGTTTAGAGAAGGCTTGGAGGTTGAGAGGTGTGAGGAAATGAGGGTGTGAAGGGTGGTTTTTAGTGGAGGGGAGTGGGGTTTCCTTAATATAAAATTCACTAGTTTATTAATTTCCCCTAATACAAGGAATAGTGAGCCTTAAATGATGAAGAATAGTAATGTTATCATGTGATAATGAACCAAGTGGACTTACATCAGCAGAACATCACACATGACTCTATAATTAGCTTATTTAGCTTATTTTTTTGAATTATGGTATTTCAATATTCATAAAAAATTCAAGTATCTCAGAAAAATCCCAAAAATTTAACCCTACCATTTTTCGACATGTAGAATACAAAAATGATATCCATTTTTCAAAAATAATTTTATAAATATTATTAATTTAATATTTAATTAAAATCATAATTTACTTTACAAAATATTTTTTAAAATTAAATCTTATTTTATAGTACTTTCAAAAAATTTGTAGGGTCTTATAAAATTATCTAAAAACTATAAGACATTGATTTGATAATTAATGAACACATTTTTAAGAAAATACTTTTTCTTCTAAATTAATTTATTAATTATAATTAATTATTTATGACTTACCAAATACCAAAACGTTTACTAAGGTCAAATTGTCACATTCTAAAATGTCTAAATTTTATTTAATTATTAATGGGTAAGGTTACTCTTATGTTGGACGATTTACAATTAATAATGGTCATATTTATATTCATAATGTTATGTTACTATTCATAAGGGTAGGTTACTCTTCACAAAAAAAATTATTTTTGTTTTATTAGACTCCAAAAATCATCATGAACACAACTGTGTATGTCTGATTCTTAAAATTACAAATACAGAAGTGTCAAACTTATGTTTAGAGGTCACTTCACACTTAGTAATTCATTATGGTGTGTTTTCATGTGATTTTATGACATAATTGTAAGAAGATAATTTCCATTGAAAAACTTTGGGTCATTACATTCTTCCCCACTTAAGAAATTTTGCCCCCGAGATTTCACACTACCCAAAATAGGTGAGGGTAACTCTCCTTTATCCTCTCCTCTGGTTCCCAAGTAGCTTCTTAAAACATATGGTTACTCTAAAACACTTTGACAAGGTGGGTTTCCTTATTGCAATGTACCTTATCTCTCTGATCTAGAATCTCTACTTATTGTTCCTCATAAAAGAGATCATCTTCCAACTGTACCGCCACTGAGTTTAGTACATGTGAGGGGTCTGGTATGTACTTCCTCAGGAGTGATACGTGAAACACATCATGAACTTGAGCCATATTCGGTGGAAGTGCGAGTCAATAGTCCATAGCTCCAATGCGGTCAAGGATCTCAAAGGGGCCAATGTACCTTGGGCTTAGCTTCCCTTTCTTCCCAAATCGCATGACTCTCTTCCATGGAGATATTCGTAGGAAGACTTTATCTCCAATTTCGAACTCCAAGTCCCTTCAACGGTTTTAATTATAGCTCTTTTTCTGACTCTAAGAAGCTATGATGTGTTTATGGATGACTTGAACCTTCTCTGTAATCTCTTGCACAAGATCCGGTCCAAGTAGCTTTCTTTCTCCAACTTCATCCCAACTGGTTGGAGTTCTACATATCTTTCCATACAGAGCTTCATACAGAGCCATCTGAATACTCGAGTGGAATATATTTTTGTATGAGAACTCAACCAATGGGAGACGCTGATCCCATCCACCTTTTAATTCTAGAGAGTAGGTTCTTAGCATATCATTAAGTGTCTGAATAGTCCTTTCAGAATGCCCATCAGTTTGGGGATGATATGACGTGTTGAAATTTAATTCAGTACTCAAAGCATGTTTAAGACTTTTCCAGAATATAGATGAAAACCTTGGATCATGGTCAGAGTCAATCGAGAGTGGAACCCCATGCAGTCTCACCACTTCCTTCACATATATCTTTGCAAGTTTTTCAAGTGAGAGATATTCCCAAATAGTGATAAAATGGGCAGTCTTGGTGAGTCGGTCATCCACAACCCATATCACATTATTTCCCCTTGATGTCTTTGGGAGACCTGTGACAAAGTCTATAGTAACATTTTTCCATTCCCACATGGGTATAAGCAATGGCTACATCATACCTTTGGGATTTTGTTGCTCATCTTTAACTTGCTGACATACCAAGCACCTTGATATATATGATGTAATCTCCTTCTTCATGTTATCCCACCAAAAGTGTTCTCGGAGATCACGGTACATCTTGGTACTCCTTCGATGGATAGAGAATGTTGACCTATGTGCATTGTCTAATAGCTCCTTCATTATCCTAGGTGTTGAAGGCACACAAATCTACCTTCTAAACCGAATTACCCCATCATAGTTGATATGGAACTTCTTACACCTTCCCTTCCTTTACATCATTCACCATCTTTTGTATCTCCACATCATCCCTTTGTTCTTCATTAATATTCTCTTGGATGGATGGTTGCACAATCATTTGGGAAAGGTAGGATGTATCCCCTAACCTTATGATTTCTAAATCCATTCTTTACATATCAAAGAAGATATGGTCTTTCTCAATCCGTAGCATGGATAGAGTAGCAGGTTATTTTCTACATAGTGCATCAGCTACCTTGTTCACTTTTCTGGGAGGAAAATGAATAGAGAAATAATAATTCTTGATTAGCTCTAACAATCTCCTTTGATGCATGTTGAGACTCTTTTGTGTGAATATATACTTTAGGCTCTTCTGGTCGGTGTATATGTCACACTTCTCACCATAAAGGTAGTGTCTCCAGATTCTCAAGGAAAAAATCATATTTTCCAGCTCTAGATCATGTGTCGGGTAGTTCTGCTCATGGATCTTCAACTGTCGTGAGGCATAGGCTATCACATTATCATTTTGCATGAGTACACAACCCAAGACATTGTTTGAAGCATCACTATATATCACAAAACATTCTCAACTTTTTGGAAGTGTGAGTACAGGTGAAGTGATCAGCCTTATCTATAACTCCTTGAAGCTTCCCTTATATTCTTTCATCCAGACATATTTTACCTCTTTCCTTGTTAACTTAGTTAGCGGTCTAGATGATCGTGAGAAGTTTCTCACAAAATGTCAGTAATAACCATCTAATCCAAGAAAACTATGGATTTTTGTCACACTAGAGGGCCTGGTCCATTCCTCAATCTCCTTTTTCTTTGAAGGATCCACAGAAATTCCCTCACTTTTGATCATATGTCCCAAGAACGTGACATGTTTCATCCAAAAGTCACACTTGCTGAACATGGCATACAACTTCTCCTTTCTCAATATTTCCAAAACAAATATTAGATGTTCTTCATTTTCCTCCTTGCTCTTAGAGTAGATGAGAATATCATTGATAAACACTACAAAATGTTTGTCGAGGTATGGTTTAAAGAATCTATTCATCAAATCCATGATGATTTCATGGGAATTAGTAAGTCCAAAGGGCAGCACCAAAAACTCATAGTGCCCATACCTTATACGGAAGGCAGTCTTCTGAATATCTTCCTTTTTCACTTTTACCCGATGATATCCAGAATGAAGATCCACCTTTGAGAAGTATTGATATCCTCTTAACTTTTTGAAAAAGTCATCAATATTAGGGAGATGATACTTGTTCATTATGGTGATCATGTTGAGTTCCCAATAATCGATACACAACCGCATTTTTTCATCCTTCTTCTTCACAATGAGCACTGGTGCACCATAAGGTGAAGCACTAGGGCGTATGAACCCTTTTCCCAGATGCTCTTGCAGCTGCTTTATTAACTCCACCAGGTCGATAGGAGCCACCCTATAGGGACACTTTGAGATAGGATTAGCTCTAGGTTTGAGTTCAATTGAGAACTCCACCTCACAATCCGGGAGAATTCTGGGTAACTCTTTGGGAAATACATCGTCGTATTCCCTCACGATGGAAATTTACTCAAGTTTGGCACTTTCCTTCGACTCAACCATTTGGGAGAGGTATTCTTCTTCGTAGGGAATCAACACCCAAATCATTGGAGGATTTTTCAAAGGAGATTCATGATCTTCCTTTTATTTGTAGAGGAGTATGGGATGGTTTGGAATATGAAAATATATTAATTTTTCCCGATTGTTGATATGTGCTCTATATAATGAGATCCAATCTATTCCCATTATAGTGTCAAATTCCACCAAGGGAAGTATTATGAGATTTTCCAGAAGAATCTTCCCACATACGCAAACATGAGAAGATTCAAACACTTGGGTTGCAATGATTTCACCACTTGGTGTTTTTACAGATATCTCTACTTCAATGTTCAGGGGATTCCATTATATAGTTATATCAAACTTGTAAGATATAAAGGAATGCGTAGAACCAGAATCAAATAAGACTTCTTCCATTCTTGAGTGAATAGTAAGTGTACCTTCTACAACTTCATTATCTTGCTCTAATTCTGCAGTAGTGATGGCATAATCCTTCCCTTGTTCCTTTGGATTTGGTGGCTGCTGACGGTGATTACCCTCGAGAACACGAGGGTTAGTACAATGGCTTGCATAGATCCCTAGTTCCCTACAGTTGTAGCATTGAACCATGAGTGGTTCTCTCCTTTCATCGGCTACATTCTCCTTCCTTTTAGTGTCATTTCGACACTTTTGAGCATGGTGTCCTTCTTTCCCACACTTGAAGCATTTCCCCGTCCCTTTAAGGCATTTCCCATGTTGCAACTTCCCACATTTTTGGCATGTGGTTTGTTGAGTTTTCTTCCCACCCGTGTCATTAGATCCACCAGCTTGAAACTCCATCTTTCATTTCTTATTTCCATAGCCATGGGACCATTCTCCAAACCCCATCTCCACTTTGAGAGAAAATCTAACAACTTCTTCATAACTCCCAAAGTCTCTAATTTCAAGAGCCTTTTGAAGTTGTGGTTTTAATCCACTAAAGAATCTATCAATTTTGCTATCATTGTTGATAAAAAACCCGAAGCGTACCTTGAAGTCCTTGTGAAATTCACTTAATAGATTGTGACATATTATCCTTCTTTTTTTCTTGAGCTCTATGAATTCTATCTCCATATTCATGAAAATATTTCTTGGGAAATACTTGTTTAGAAACATAATCTTAAAGTCTTCCCATTCCATCTCTTCAATTTCCTCCCTTAGCTTGGTGTTCTTAATCAAAGCCCACCATTCATCGGCTTCTCCATATGGAAGATAAATGGCTAAGGCACCATCTCTGTCTCAGAACAGTGAAGAACAGAAAAGATCTTCTCCATGGAGTTGACCCACTGTTCCGCAGTTAGTGTTTCAGATGATCCATTAAACGTTGGTGGTCGTTGCTGCATAAAACATTTGATACCTAGTTGCTCCCTCTTTGGTGAAGGAGGAAGTTCCCCATTATTATGGTTATTGTTCATAACCTAAGATAATATGGTAAGAATTTCAATGAAGTATTGAACTCCTCCTCCCAAATCATTAGGGATGTCGTTCGGACAATTTTTGCATTGGCCCTCACAAGAGTTGTTTTCCAGATTTCTCTGGGTTCCCACCATTTTCTAAAATAGAAAAGAATAGAACAAAACATAAGTCAAAAATTCGTGAATAAATAACTTATTTATTTGCACAATTTATACTTAAATAATAACATATGGGATCCCCATGTATATACTCTTGTGTGCATATTTTTACATAGTCTCATGCTAGAGGTTTTCTATAGGGTTCACTAATCCTAATTCCCAAATTAACAAATCCTTTCCTCTGATACCAACAATAGAGAACTGACCTTTTTTACATTACTATTACATCATTTTAAATATAAACAACATAATAGTATTAAGCATAGAGGATCCAAAGGTTTAGTTTCCTATGAATACTAGGACCATACATAACAATTACAACATCAAGGATAAACATTTATTTAATTTCTTCTTCCCTAGATTCTTATTGGCACAAGTCCAATCATTAGTACAAGTAGCCACCTGAGGATATACATAAAAAGGGTGATCTATAATCCCAATAAGAGGATAGATAATAACATTATTTCATCGGTTGAGCATAATCATAACATGAGAAAAAGATTATGAATATAAGAGGAACCATAAATATAACACTTGAAATGTGGTAATGCATGAAAATGATACATCATGTCTTTATGGTTAACTACCACACATACTTGTGAACCAAGCTAGGATATTCTTAACACATCATTTCTAATTTACTCATGAGATTCACAACTTTACCCAATGCATTAGAGTGCTGTATAATTCCAGGCACACCCGTCACATTCAAACATTTAAATCGCGCTATATAATTTCGGGCGCACCCGTCACATCATAACATTATCATTATCATGCTTGCCACGTGGAAACATTATCAAAATTGAACATAAATAACCTATGTAAATGAATTGGTTACATCTCATAATAATACATTCATAAACTTTGGGTTCCCAAAAGAAAGAGTGAATAACAAGAACCGTCCACTTTGAGAGAGAAGTAAAAGGTGTGTTCTTAAAAGAATAGTTCTTTTGAAAAACATTGTCATTGACATAAAAACCAGTGGAAAAAATTTATATCCTATAAAAGGAAATGAAATGATGAAAAATTGATATTTACGGAGTAACCATATCAAAAAAATGGATTGAAAGAGGGAGAACCCGAAGGATGAAAGTTGGGTTCGAGAATTTCCCCTTACCTTTTATCCGAATTCTTCCTTCCCTTTATTGTCCTGTATAATGAAATTATATTCATTAATTAGATATACAGAAACTTTTTTACATTAATATGGTTCATTATGGTTTTATTTAGTTATTTTATGTGTCCTTTTATGAGTTATAGAGTTTAAAAACATTGTTCGGGAATGTCTGTTTTTATGGTTTTCTTGAGTCGTTCACTTGTATTCTTAAATTGAAGTTCGGGTAGAACATGGGTAAACATTCAAAACTGATATTTCATGTTATTAATGATATTACAGGATTATTAATGATCTTATAAAAAAATTTATTATATCAATGGGGATGTATCATTAGATAAAATTAAATGATGATTGTTTGGGTTAAATTGAGTGATTTATGGATCATAATGAACTTGTTTTATTTGTTCCCTAGAAATATGGTCATAAGTTAGTTCTAGAACTTCAAAAAGGAGATAATACATATAAAATGTTATGGTTCAACCATAAAAATGGATTCATGACCATATCTGAAGGTATAAATGGGAGAATAAGACTTGTCGTTCTTGAAGGTGATAAATTAACACCTCCTGAACAACGTTCTCCTTAATAAAATAAAATTAAGAGGGAAAGGGGGTTGGATGATATAATATCCCATTAGCATCAAAAAATTCCTATACATATAGAATAATGTAGTTACAATACCATTTGTATGAATATGGATGGGGAGAGATCAAGAAATGAACATGAACTTGAAAGAAAATTAAAGGAGAAGAGGGAGAGAAATTACCTCTTAAATCTTTCTCTTGAGATCCTCCTTAAGGAAGCTAGGCATGGTCTTTTGATGAGACCAGAAACTCTTAAATGTGGGATAAGGGGATAGGGAGGATGTTTGTGCAGAGTTTATATAAGTCTTGGAGGTTGAGAGGTCTGAGGAAATGAGGGTGTGAAGGTGGTTTTTATAGTGGAGGGGAGAGGGGTATCCTTAATATAAAATTCATTAGTTTATTAATTTCCCCTAAGATAAGGAATTGTGAGTCTTCAATGACCAAGAATAGTAATTTTACCATGTTATCCCAATAAAATTTGGCTTACATCATCAGAAAATCACACATGACTCAATAATTAGCTTATTTAGCTTATTTTGTAAATTATGGTATTTCACTATTCATCAAAAATTCAAGTATCTCAGAAAAATCCCAAAAATTTACCCATACCATTTTCAGATGTGTAAAATCCAAAAATGAATTCCATTTTTCAAAAATATTTTTTTAATTATTATTGATTTAAAATTTAATTAAAATCATAATTTACTTAAAAAGAGTTTTTAAAATTAAAACGGATTTTATATTACTTTCAAATATTTCGAAGTGTCTTATAAAATTTTCTAAAAACAATAAGTCATTGATTTGATAATTAATGAACACATTTTTAAGAAAATATTTTTTCTTTTAAATTATTTAATTAATTATAATTAAATATTTATGACTTACCAAATACCAAAACGTTTACTAAGGTCAAATTTTCACATTCTAAGATGTCTAAATTTTATTTAATTATTCATGGGTAAGGTTACTCTTATGTTGGATGATTTACTATTCATAAGTGTCATATTACTATTCATAAGGGTATGTCACTATTCATAAGGCTATGTTACTATTCATAAGGGTAGTTTACTATTTACAAAAAATATTTTTGTTTTATTAGACTCCAAAAAAACATCTTGAACACAACCGTGTATGTCAGATTCTCAAAATTCCCAATAAAGAAGTGACAAACTTATGTTTAGAGGTCACTTAGCACTTAGTATTTAATTATGGTGTGCTTTCATGTGATTTTATGACATAATTATAATAAGGGAATTTCCATTGAAAAACATTGGGTCATTACACTTTCCACGAAAACTACCCCTAGTATTTTTATAAACTGAATAGGCCTCAGTTTTTCTAATAGTTGAATTAAAAATTCTATATATTTTATATTTCTTATAAGAAACTCTCTAAACCCCAACAACCCCTCGGTTCATTCCCCACTCGTGAATTTAGCAGGCCTACTTCAACAAAATCCCCAAGCCCCTCCTCCCTGTCAAAATAAGGTAAGAGAATTTAGGTTTCCTTGTATTTATTGTTTGAAAGTATTTACATATCTGTGTGTGTGAGAGTATTCTCATAAATATATATATATAACCTTATGGTTTAGTTAAAATTTTCTCTTCTACCAATCTTAGGCCTCCTGGTTTTTGGGTTCAAATAGTGTTATGAACGTAAGGGATTTATGCTAATTTTCTCATTGTGTTGAAGTATATATATTTATATATGTAAACTCTTTTATATATATATATATACATCTTTGTGGTCGGGATAAAATCTACTTACCTGATTCCTGGACATCTAGTAATTGGGTTATGTAGTATCTTCAAATCTGAAGGATAATTTATCTCATGTAAAAATGTTTTTCATACCTTATATATATTCGGTTACGCATAAATATATATATAACCATAAAGTTTTATATAAATTTTTATTATATCTTGATTTATGAATTTTAAACATTGATTTTCAAGCTAAAGTATAGTTTTATAACATAAGGAAAAAATGTGTTGTACAAAACTTTTATACATATATTTGTATATAGTTTACGTGGTTGAATATAATTATATAGTTTTTATAACCCACCTTTTGGGCCATATTTAGGTCTCTAAACATTGGAATTCAATTATTTGTTGACATTTTTATAAACATGTATGTGTCGATTGATTTTCTTGTAAGACCCTTAAGTATACCCGATTATTCATATAGGTTATATGTGTGATCGAGGTTTACATTTTTATAAAATTGTTTAATAAATAAAACTTTTAAATTTTATATTATGATTTTAAATTTTGGGACATTGTTAATTAATATGACTAAAATATCAAAGTCATATGGGTGTCAACATATTTTTTGTTTAAGCCCCTAAATACATAATTTGTATTCAGATATGTGAAAATATGTGTATGCATATAATCTTTGATCCTCAATTTTACATTGAATTTTTCAAGGATTACTAAGAAAGAATAAAACATTTGTTTTCAAAATATGGTAAAACACTACTCATTATATACACCCTATTGTATCAACAATTTACACAAACTTTAATTTTGTTCCAAATATTATACTTATGATGTGTTTAGTAATGGTGGAGATTTCATGAGTATAATATTTGGGGTTTACAACTTTTATATTCATTTTTATGAATTAATTATTTGTATATACATATATTAAGTGCTGTTAGTAATGGTTAAATCTCATTATTTCCACTTTTATAATTATTTATACCCTTGTGATGTATAATACTAAAGAATTTCAGTAATAAATGTAAGAGCATCTATCAGTTTAATACCCCACCTGAAATATTTTCTTTATCTTTTTAATTGATTATGCATCCAATTGAAATTGCAATATGTATCGATTAATAATGTCTTATAATTTCAGGGTTATCATTTTATCTAAAAAAACTGGTATCTCTTTTAGTGCATTATTTTTCATCACATATTCCATAATCAGCTTATCATACTCACCAGTCAATGACAAAGCCATGCAGTTGATAGTTCTATAATTAATACTTTTATTCCTGATTCACTATATATATGTAAATACTAATGAATGTAATTATAACTCTTATGACCTTTTATGGAATTATGAATTAAATTATTCAATGTGGTATGGGACACAATGAATAATATGAAATTAGAAAATTAAATATTCAAAGTGGTATGGAACATTTTGAATATACGGACATATTATTCATATTAGGTATGTGTAAAATCGGTATAATGGGTTGGGGACCGGTTAATGAAAGACCCTCAGTGCATCTATAGTTATCATGAAACAATCAGTTCATGGAACACGACAATTGAAATTTTAGAGGCTTGACACGAGTTATTGACAGGGTTTGATTTTATATGTTCCCTCATTATGTTTATGATAATTAATTAACCAAGTGGATATTTGAATAGTTGAATATCCATGGTTAAGAGCCAGTACTAATGAGTATCAGAATAAGTAAATGATTATGGAATGGCCTTTATTTTACACTCAGTGATTAATTAGACAGTTTATGTTTCATAGTAGCAAATATTTAAATTGTAGTTATTACCTTTACATGCAACTATGATTATGTATCACTCTCAGTTATTATACTTTTACATGGATATTCATAATTCATACTAATTTAGAATGTCTTTTACTTATTACTTTGAATTAGAGTGACTATAATTGAATCACGTTCCCCTGTAATCCAATTAGGATGATTTTAATTTTTCTGATTTATTTCTTAGAGAATTATTATTATATGTTCCTTGTGTTACAACAATTCTTAAGAAATTTTTTTAAGGAATATCATAAAGAATACTTTCAAAATAATTATGTTTGGTATTTTATGTTATTTTAAAACCCCTAACTGGGAATTTGTATGCTCACCCTTGGTTTTTGTCATAAATTTTTCTAGTGATAGTTTTCAGCTGAAGAAGCATGTCAGAAGTAGATGGTTTTCCAGAACATAAACTGAATCAATCTTCTGTTTGGGACATGATGGGAAAAATATCAGTGCATGGTTTTTGCAAAAACTCACACATCATGTTTCAAGGCACCAGCTCTGGGAATTATAGAGTCGGGTTGTCACACATAAGGTGGCCCAAAGGCCTTGAGGTGGCCTGAAGTCCTTACTGACCTGATGTCCTGGGTAGCCTAAAGGACTTAAAGGAGTCAGGGACCAAATCAGTGGCCCGAAGGCCAAAACGGGGAAATAGTCTTAGCTGCTACAGTGCCAAAGAGTTCCTGCTATAGTAACCCAAAATATTCCTCTGCCTGGATTTGATCCCAGCTATCCTGGATGCACATAAGAAGTCCTCACCAACCGGGCTGAGGATTATGTGCCATGGAACATAAGAGCTAGAAAACAGCATCTCAGCTTTCTCGTCACAATGAACAAAATTATCATAACTTATAAATTCTTTTCTTCCTAATTCACATTGTAGTATTGGGTTCAATATAATTAAAATCTATTAAAGCTATTGTCAATGTCTTTATTAACGTCTATCATAAACATGCCAATCTTTTCAACTTTTACTCATATGGTGCCACATAATATTAATATTTTTGTATCAATTCTGTGAATTGTTTCTCCATTTTAATTTTAACAAAAATTGGGATATAATTATAAATGAAAATATTATTAAATTTGTTACATTCCATAGAATATAGATCATCTTTCACTCTAGTATTCTTAACTAAAGACATCCATTGATCAACTTAACCTTCCGAACAATATTTGGGAGGATTCTCATTTGGAAATTCTAAACATACCATGAATTCAAATATCTTCTCTAGTGATTTGATCCGTCATATTTCTATCCTAGTTTCATATAATCAATTTAATTATGGGGGTTTTTGCCTCAGAAAATTCTCAAATATAGACATATTTCTTCATGGTAGATCGGGTTCCTCTCTAGCATGGATATCACCACCATTTATAGATTATGTCAACAAATCTATCACTGAAAAAACTATTCAATTCTAATTCCAACAATCTCAATATACCAATTTGGAAGAATATTTTATTATTGGTTCCTTCCCACTACATCTTTCATGTTTCCTCTATGGTAAACCATTATCAATAGAAATATTTTCAATGAAGAAACAAGGAAAACTAAAAATCCTTTATCATTTAAACTTTACCTTAATTTAAAATCTATTAAGGAAATTATATTAACAATATCCAAAACACTAATGCATTACAAATTATCTTTTTTTACCAACTATAAATAGATGGCCTTAAACATTACACGGGCAATGTCCCGACATAGGTCCACTTAATGTTGCCCAAGGATGGTGTCCCCAAGACCTCAAGTGTGCCTTCCCAAATGCAAGAGGATTCCTACTATAAGATAATTCCTAAAGTGCGTCTGAATAGAGACTATACCCTTGCAAAATAGAGTTATAAATGAAGCTAAGAATATATAATAAATAGAGGAAGTAGAAAATAATAATACACATAAAAATAAAAAAAATCAAGAAAGATAAATAATAATTGGATGAAGATGAATAAATAAAAGATGTCAAATGATGATGATCTATCATGAATCTATACAATGTAATATTATACTAGATGTGGGGATATATTCATATACCACATGTTAAAAAAATATAATAAAAAAGAAAAAACAATACAACAAGTATCTCAATCATATTCTCGGCCCTCTGCCTCGTACTCCAACCTATAATTCCAATCAAGCATCAGAATCTAGATGAATCCCCTTATATACACCTACAATCATAAAATATTCTTCGGTACTATAAGTGGCCCAATAATGGTGTGAGAGACAATCTCAGTAGGCCACCACTAACTGTGTCTATATCAACCTAGATAGTGCAATATAAAAGAGAATTGTTCCATAAATGATAAAAACATAGTGATGAATAAATAAATAAATACTTCAGTCTAGACTCCTAAAAGGACACTCGATCTATACCACATACATTAGCCTAGGAAGGATGTCTAAATAAATGTAATTGTAAAATTATTAACATATACATAGGTGTTATCATAAGTTACATAACAAATAAACACTAAACTCCAGCATATGATTAGGCTTGGTGGTTGCATCCCTAGAGTATCACTTAATAATTCTCATAATTTAAATAAGATTCATCAAATTTCAACTAAAATGGAAAACTATCAAATACTGTATGGAATCCTATGCCCGTCCAAGTTATTTGATATTGAATCCCAAGGGTCATTGTAGGATACTCTAATATAACCAATACCACTGAGTCCATCCATGGAGACATATTACATCCTCCATCATATCACCGATGGTATCGTGAACTCAATGTTTATATGAGGTTTCTCACATATGAAGCCAAGTATCACCTGAGGTAAGGTGTATCCATTTTTTCAATGATCCCATCCACATTTTCTCCCATATCAAACTACTGCCACCTAATAGAATAAGTAGAACTACCCTGATATCCCCTTAAAGGAAATCCAAGTTCAACTCTTAGCGTGTCATGTAGATCCAGTCCAAGCATAATGAGTCCATCCACGATGAACTTATTTTAGAACCCATTTTTTCTCCCAGGCCATTAGTATATAAGGCAAAAAAACCATGTCACATATCATAACATTGAATTTAAAAATTAGATTTTATCAATAAGAAACTCAATACAACATGATAATCAAGCTAACCAAGTTATAAAATTCTAAGAAAACATCCATTGAATAAGATAATAATCATATGTAACAAAGAAAAATTCTCAAATCATAAGGAACATGGCATGAAATATGTATAAATAATAATAAATGAGGCTAAAAATCAAGCACACATTGGAAAAAGAATAATAAATGACATTTGGAATAAAGTCTATTACATATTAAATAATCATGAAGTGTATGGAATTTCCAATGGGACCTAACTCATAGCATACAATTCAATCCAATTAAAATCATAAATTTAAGGCATTTTACATAAGTGAAACACAAAAATAAACACACATGGTGGTTAACATATTATGTCTTTGGAAAATAGGCTGCTCAAGTTGGGCACACCCAAGGTGTGGTTCCCATGTTAGGGAGAATGACTTCGGTTGTGGTTACACATATGCTATGATCATAATAAGCATGAATGACCACATAGATTAGTTAATTTATCATTTTAAGGGATCCACTAGAAGGTTCGTGCATGCAGCAGAATGATGTGTCATTTATAAGGAAACAAAACAAGTGGGAAAGACCTAGATAACCTACATTGATGTAGTAGCACTTTACTCATCTGTTATCTACTCTTGAATCAAGATATAATGATAAAAATTGAATGATTCACCCAATCCCTATAAAATATGGAAATGTGGTCACACATAAATAGCACTATCGAGGATGAGAGAAACTTGAAATAAAGTGGGAGAGGATCATAGATCTTACCAATATTTTTTAATGAATTTGATGGTGATTGATTTGGATGAAGAATGAATGACATATCTCAAAACCTATAGTTAGGTGGAGGAGGATCCCTATGAATGGAAAATGATAAGAAACCCATTGGATATTAAGGGATAAAAAGGAGGATTTTATAAAACATGCATAATGGGAAAAAGGGAAATTCAGCCACATAGATTGGGGTGCATGGTTTGGTCATATGGTTGGCCAAACCGTACCCCAACAATGTGAAAGGCCTCAGTCCAAGGGGCCTAGAGCATTGAAAGGTCTTTCACTTGGGGACCATGGTTACAGACAAACCATATGACCTCCAACACCCCACTACCTCATGAAAAATGACTAGGGAAACTATCTAGGTTGGGTTACACAGTTTTTAATAACCATTCTTCCATGTTTTCCATGTCAAACTTTGGGGATTTGGGCTCCGAATAGGCCCTAGATACCCCTCAAGACCTCTCTAACTTCCATAGGAATAATTATTAAGGTCATACCAATGAATTTAAACCCAAAAATTATCTTTTTTTTCCTTTTATAAAAGTCATGGAATCACAGCCTCCATTCCTTAAAAAACCCCAACCCCATGTTTCCCTTCCAATTGTTGTAAAATGACTTCTGAGATGAGTTTCGACCACTATGCTTGTACATTGGATTCCCTCTCCAAGGTCTCATTCTAAATGCATCCCTACTACGACAGTAACCAAAAAATAGGAACTAAACATCCTCAGTGAGTCTTCTTTCTCTGATCATCTATATATATTAGTTTCTCCACAGATGATGGATCCACCTCTATGTTAATATCCTCAGAGAAAAATGAATCATACAGGTCATCATGAAATCATTTAAGATGAAATACATGGAATATAACATTCAATTAATAGTACATTTGATATAAAATAAATTGATAGTCTATCGGCCTGACTCTCTCCACTACATCCAAATTCATTAAACATCAAGGTGATAACTTTATATGTCTCCAAATGTTTCAATGATCCAATCTATGAAATAAACAAGGAAAAAACCTATGTACTACCTCAAAATTTTGAGGTATATGGATATTATTAATATAATACATCTCCCTAGACTGAGATGTATCCATAGGATTCTGATTCAGATGGACTTGTCTGAGGTCTACTGAATGAGAAAAGGAACTAGTCGAGTTGTCTTACTTTCTTATAACTAGCACATAGGTGAATGAAACAGACTACCATAATGGACTTCATATAGAGCCATTCGAATTGTTACCTAAAATTTTTTATTTTAGGATAACAAAAATAATTTTATATTGTTTTCCCATGAATATCCAAAATCATGGATCTATGACCAAAGCATTTCCTCTAACATTTCTATCATCTGATTGGACAACCCATCAGTCTGAGGGTGATATTATGTACTCAATTGAACTTGTAAACCTAGTGAATTTTTCCAACTTTTACCAAATAGTGATGCAGAATAGGTGTCTTAGTCTGACATGATATAATGGGGATTATCATGAAGTGGAACTACATCCTAGATATATTTCCCTCAATGATAATCAATAGATAAATTCTCTCTGATATGTAGGAAGTGTGAAACCATTTTCAACTTGTAGATGATCAACAATACAAAATCACTACCTTTAGGGGATTTTAGAAATCCCTTCATGAAATCTAAGGTGATTTCTTTCCATTTACACTCAGGGATGGAGGGGGGATTCATAACTCCAGTAGTACACCAGTCCTCAGCCTTCACATGCTAATAAATGGAACATCAAATGATAAAAATTTATATCTACTTTTTCATACCTATCCACCAGTATTGATGATGTTTATATTTGTGCATCTTATTATTCCTAGGATAAAACTTCCAAATAGAGCAATGATATTCCCATATCAACGATTCTCGTATATCAGAAGTCACCCAAACACACCCATAGATGTAAAGGGTCTCATTCCCATCAACAACCCAACTAGGAGGTGGTTTCTCACTATAGACACTTTCACTTTGGTCAAGGCCTTCAGAATATAATAGTGGTAACATCTAGAGGTGATCTAATTATTAGTAATGTTAAACTTGGATTCATGTGCTACTCTTAAACCTCAAGATGCATCTCAGAGAACATATCCATCAACTTCAACTAACTACTTTCTTCCTTTGCAGCTTGCATATGAGTCTTTTGTCTCTAGGAATAAACCATGTTCCCTTTATATGTGTGTAAGAGACCTGGAATTTTATTAATTGTTTGTATTCCACCCACCTATGCTTCCTCATATTCATATCTTGCTATGTGGATATATATTTGATACATTTATGATCCAAGTAAATGAAACATCACTCAACTGATATATATATATATTTCTTCAAAAATGCAATAAATTGACCACGTTAGTAAGATCAAGGTCATGTGTAGGGTAATTCTACTCATGAGGTCTCAGCTGATGGGATCCATACACTATAACCTGATTACCTGGTATTAGAACTTCTACTAGCTCAATACCTGAAGCATCATAGTAAATAATATTTCCTCTTCTTGGATGAGTTAGAATGAATATTTTCACTGATGTCAATCATCCCTTAAACACCTAAAATTTTCTCTTGCAACCTTCAATCCAATCAAATTTCACACCCTTCTTGGTTAAGTTCAAAATTAGCACTTCCATACATGAGAAATCCCATATGAATTGCATGTAATAGAAAATTTTCCATAGGAATCTGTGTATGTCAAACACATTCTTTATATTCTCCTATGACACCATAGTGCTCAACATCTATAGGTCAATAGATATACCTTCCAATTAAATATTATGAACCAATAATTGAACCTTACTAATCAAAATGTGGCACTTTCTAAAATTCGGATATCAGTGGAACTCTTTTAGGGTATTTAGCACGATATCTATAAAGTTGGCATGTTCATTTCTGGTGTAAGAATACACTAAGATGTATTCCATGAAGACAACCCCAAAGGAATCAAGATAACCATGAAAATATTGATTCATCAGAGCCTTAAATAATTTTAGTGCATTCGTCAGATCAATCAACATAACCAAATACTTGTAAATGTTGTACCTGCTCTGGAACATTGTATATCATATGTCTAATGATGTCATAGGCTCCCAAAGATAACCCACTTCAAATTGATCTTATAGAAAATATTCACTCCTTGAAGCTCGTGGATGATTTTGTCTATAAGAGGTAGTGGATACCTATTCTTTACCATAATATGGATCTATTAGAGGTAATCCATACACAATCTAAAGTTGTTTCCTACCTTCTATGTGAAAATTAAAGGTGAGCCCCATTACTATGTTCTGGGTCAGATAAAACCCTTAGCCTCTAGATTTTCAATCTTCTTCAAGCGTTCTTGGAGCTCTATAGGACCCATAAAATATAAAGGAGTGGAAATTATGATGCACCTGGAACAAGCTAGATGGTGAATGTAACCTCTCACTTAAGAGGTAAGCCTGAGAAATCATCAGAGAATACTTCCCTAAAAAGATCCCCAAAAGTAGGTAATTCTACAAACCTCATTCCTTGATCAGTTATGGAGAGACAAAATATCTAGTATGTCCCTCCTCCTAGCCCAGTACACATGGGTCTATATCAACTAGCATGGATATCACATTTTCCCATATAGATATATGTGATTCTTTTAGGTTATGTGAAATACACCTTACATTGATTGTAATCCACCTAGGCTTAGTAATTCACAATACAGCCCATACCAAGAATGAAGTCAAATTTGATCATCTCTAGGATGATGAAACTCCATAGAAAATGGTACTCACTTATCTCAAGGTGGAACTTGTTGCAATGGAGTATACCCTCATCTTAAAGTCCTAGTGACATGTCAAGAGTCGTCACGCCACTGGAATAAAGTAAATTAGAGGCTACTAGAATTATACCTCTAACTATATATCAGTTCAGACTCTTTTCCACTGTCACATGCTACAAAACATAAATATCACATGAACCATGAACATGATATGGTGCATAACTATCCTAAGCAGGTCTACTCTGCTAACGCTAAACATATAAAGCCTGATTACCTCGTCCATGTACAATTCATCCTCCTGGTTTGCTGGTAGAAGACTAATTCCTAGTTTGACATGCATTCACTGATCTTTTACCTGAAATAGGTGTCGTTGTGGATCCCCTCTCATTGGACACTAGAGGAACATTCTGGTAGAAGCATTGATGGTGACCCATAATTCCCCAAGCATAGAACTCGACTAGGATCTTCAGGAACTAGTTATTTTCATGGTATGTCCTTCCAAACTGGTGAAAAAATGACTATTAGTGCATGATCATGTCCAGTAATCCCCCCACATGAACCCTCAAAACAACCCTTCCTACTACCAAATGAATCATCACCCTAACATGGAACTGAATCTCTGTAGCTCACATTTCATCTTCTCTAAGATTTTGTTCTATAATAAGGTCTTGGTTCACTATTTCTATAATGGTGTCTAATTGGAAGATATCTACTGGTGATCAGATAGTGTATACAATCTCATCCTCAAATCTCCTAAAAACCATCAAATCATCACTAGTCAAAGATGGAGAAAAGCATTGGAACATGGGGAAGTGATCATATTACTCTATCATAGTCATTGTTTGCTTATAATAATGCATAAACTCCATAGGATGGTCTTATCTCAAATTATATGGGAATAAGTGATCGTATACATATTTCTGTAAGTATCCCCAGACCATAACCCGATGATGCTCAGCCAGAGAGATGATGTCCCACTAATGCTTCTACGAATTACATATCATATAAATAGATACCTTGACCCTCTTCTCCAGAGGAATCTAATGATGGTCCAATATTGACACTATATATTCTAACCATGACCCAATAACCTAAGGTCTCGCTTCTCCTTTGAAGGTATGAGGATTATACTACTGAAAGTCCCATGTAAGATGTGCCATAGTAGGGGTAGGTTAGGGATCACCCTGAACAGACTTCTTGAACCAAAGAATATTGTCATGGAATTGACCATCAGTGCTTAGTGGATGATATGAATGTAGTTCCTCGGGTGGAACTATAGGAGTTACTATGAGTGGCACATGGCCCCCCACCATCGGAGTTAGGTCACTTCCACTCTCTTGCCTTACATAACAAGGACAGTGTGGTGTCATAGATTTACCATTTCCAATCACACTCCTTGGATACGATTTATAACATATTGGAAAAAAATAAGGAAAGTGATAAAGATAGGGAAGGTACACGGCCTCTCTATAAGACGACATATCCCACATTCTCCCATTGGATCTTGATCAAAGTGATAGGATTAGGTCACATAAGGATCACAAGAGACATTATGTACTACCCACTATTAAGAAAAGTTGGGGTTAAGCTCTCATGTCACACCTATAATATGTCCCATGTCATATTAAATATTATATTTATTTTAATTCATTTATGTTTTTAATCCCCCTTTAAATAGTTGAATTATATGGATCCTCTATTCCCATTTATAAAGGCCCATATATTGTATAAATAAAAATAATACATTATCTTTTTCCCAATCACAACATGATCAAGCCCATACGACCAATGGTCCATGGACCAAAGTGCCATAACTAACTACTTATGGTTTCTTCTTTAACATATGCAAGAAAAAACTGTTAGGTTATTGTAAGAATGTTAAGTGTAAGTTATGTTTTTATTTTAATGCAAGAAATTTCAACACAGTTCTATATATATATATATATATATATATATTTAATCAGGAACTACAAAAAGAACATACATCAGAATCAATGCACATATAAAGTAGGTATGGAATGGTATAATGCATGGAATTTTAATCCTGTGGTGCATAATTTGATGTATTCTTTGATATGCCCTCATATCCTTAGGATATGGTATTGTAAATCACATAATGTTAATAATTTTATCAATAATAATAATAGAACAAATAATTTTTGTCACCAAATGTTAAAATCCATGAAACTGTAACACTTTATGAAAAAACTGCAATTACCAAAACCAGTAAATTTGGGTTTCCCAAATATGTGGGTTATATACTCCCAATAATAACATAATTACCAAATTCTATCATCCTAGTCTCTTGTCTAAACCCAAAAAATAATACAAAATATAAAAAATATATTTGATACCACTTTGTAGAATTCGGCCCCTAGTGCCACTTAACGGTGCCCCAAGATGGTGTCTAAAAGACCACAAGTGTTCATCCCTAAAGGCTAGAGGTTACTGAATAAATTAAAGTTCATATGGTGTATATTTGGGGAGACTATTCCCTCATATATTAGAGTGATCACAACAGAAAATATTAGATCATAAATAGTGGAAATAAAAAATAAGAAGCATGAGAATACTAAAAATAAATCAAGAAAGATAAATAGTTACTAAAGGAATCTGACTAAATGAATGATACCAAATGAAGGTGACAAGTAATGTAACTATAAAAGGTATGAGTATATAGGGAACATGGTATATAGGAATATACCACATGAAAAAACAATATAAAAAATCCAAAAAACATCTACTACTATCATTTCATGCAAAGACTTGGTCCATTACCTAGTAATATTACCTAGATTTTCATTCAAGCAACAGAAGTTGGATGCTTCCCTTTATCATTACTTTATTCATTATGTCTTCATGGGTAACAAATGTGAACTAATAAGGGGATTAGATAAAATATCCATAGGCTACAACCAATAGTTCCTAGATTAATCCAGTTCAAGCAATATAAAATATCAGTGTTCCATAACATTATTAATGAAGTTTAATAAATAAATATATAAATAATTCGGTCCAGACTCCTAAAAGGTCACCTAACTGATACCACTTGCTTCGGCCTAATCCATATGTATGAACCACAATATGTTTAAAAGTATTAATGTGTGCACCGGGGTCATCATAAGTTATATAAATGTGGACTAACCCAAAGCATATGATTTTTATTAGTCATCACATACCAATAATAGCACTCAAGAATTATCTTAATTTAAATAAGATGAATCACATTTAAATAATAAATTATAATAAAAATCCAATATGGAATCATTAGCTCATCTAATTTGATCCATATGGAATCTTGAGGGATTCTGAAGAAGCCTTTCATATAACCAATACCACTGAGTTTGTCAAAGGTTACCCATGACAGAATCCCTCATATCACTCATGTAATTGTGTGATCTAGGTCTATACTTAGTATCTCACATAGATAACTGAGTACCACCTGATACATAGAACATACATCTTCTAATGAGCACGCCCACAATTTATCCCATAGGGAACCATTATAACCCAAGAGCATAAGAAAATCACCTAGAGATCCCAATAAAAGAAATCCATGTGTATCTCATAGATTTTCAAGTAGATCCAACCCAAGAACAACGAGTCCATCCATAGAATTCTTATATCGAGACCTGCTTTCTCTCCCAAACTGTATGCAGATAAGTTATAGAAACTGAGTCACATATCATATCATGGAATTTTATAATCACATGTTATCAATAAGAATCCCAATATAACATGTTAACCAAGCTCACAAAGTAATAAAATTCAATCCAATCACCCATTGGAATTAGTAAATAATCATAAGGAACTCAGAAACATGATCAAATTATAAGGGAAAATGAATGACATATGTATAAATCATAATAAATGATGCTAAAAATATTGCACAGAGGGAAATAAGAATATGAAATGGCATAGGGCATAACATAACATTCATAGTCAATAAGAATGAATTATAGGGAATTTAAAAAGGTTCATAGCTCATGGAATACAATTAATTAGAATTAAATTTATAAATTTAAGGCATTTATCATAGGTGAAACACACACTCTCATTGTGGTTAATGTCTTGAGGTTTGATAAAAAGGAAACTCAAAGTGGGAACACCCACGGGGATGCTCCTATGTCAGGGAAAACTAATTTGGTTATTTTTAATATTATAGGGTCATAATAATCATGGAATAACACTTAGATTAATTCATTTATCATTTTATGGTATCCACATGAAGGGTTAGGTGCAAGGAACACTGGGAAATCATTTAAAAATAAATGAAACAAGCTGGAAATACCTAGAAAACCTAACATGATGTAGTAGCATTTTACTCATCCGTAGTCATTGCATGAATCATCATAGAATGAGATAAATATAATAAATCACAAAATTCCCTAAAAATAGGTAAAAATAGGTCACACATAAATAGTGTAATAGAGGATTAGAGAAACTTTTAATAGAAGTGAGGGAATCATAAATATTAACAGGACCTTCCCAATTTAATTGATAGTGAGGGATTTGGATTATGGATGAAGTAGATATTTCAAAACCTATAGAGATGTGGGGGAGGAACTTCAAGCATAGAGAAGAATAAGAAACCTTTTCAGAGAATAAGAGAGAAGGAAGGGGGTTAGATAAAAAAATCAATTAAGGGGAAAATTGAAATTCACCCTCACATATTATGGTGCATAGTTTGGATGCATGGATGGACAAACTATGCACCAAATATTTGAAGGGACTCTATCTAAGGGGTTTGAAACACCACATGTACATGTGGATGAGGTCTTACTATTGCAGATAGAGTATGCAGCCCACAACACCCCATTACCTCATGCCACAAAGTTAGGGAAACCATGCAGGTTAGGATGCATGATTTCTACTAATCATGAAGACTAGTAACTATTTTCAGACTTTGGGGCTCCGAGCTCTAAACAAACCCCATACACCCCTGAGACCTATGTGTCTCTATTTTCAATGATTATTAGAGAAAAACCATTGAATTTTTTCAAAAAAATAATAGTCTATTCCTTTGATAAAATCAAAGAAATTACAATAAGATCTTGAGTTCTATTCAATAAATCACATTTTTTCACTTTGAGGACCTTTTTAGGTTTAGAGTTTCAAATAATTAGGGAATAAATCCTATATAATAAAACCATAAAATACAAAGTGGACACATCCTATTTGTATTCATTTTGCCTATAAAACATTTAAAATAAATCAGGATTTCTTTTTTTTGAAAATATGCATGACTTTAAGCTTGACTTCCTCATTTCCATTACCCATCATTAAACTATATGAAAACTTTTTAAAAGCATGGGACAAGAAAAAAATCTCAGTAATAGATATATAAATAAAGGAAACAAAAAGTGTAGTAAAAACATTATAACCCATGAAATATTTTCCTCTAAATTAATTTTCATTGATTCAAAGAAATAAAACATTTTCATAAGAAAACCACATATATGTTTTTCTAAAATAAATACATTAAAATCCATTGAATGAAATTAAAACTCTTTTTCAATGACCTAGATCATCCTATTCAATAAAATTCAAAACAATTTTAATTAGAATAAAAATATGGTTGACATCAAATATAATCATTACCCAATGTGTTAGATATATATAATTGGGATCACCCTTTCTATAAGCTATATCAGCCTCACTTGTGAGCTATAATGGGGATAAACCTTTCATATACACTATATCGGGCCCAACCATTTTTTATGTTCTATAATGGGGACCAACCCTTCATATTTGTTATGTTGGGATCACCCATGAGTTGTTATGGGGATCATCACTTCATATAATCTATATCTGGATCACCCGCATCAAATAAAACTCAAGTAAAATACCATGAATAAAAAACATTCATCATAAAACCCTTAAAAACTATTTCAAACCTATATGGAAATAAATTTCATATAAAAATACCCTTTTATTTTTTAAAAGAAATTCTCAATACTAAAATACCAAAAAAAGATAAGGTGGGTTATTATTGGAATATAAAATGAAATATATCAAATTTAGTAAGATACCAAAAAATGGATACAGTGGTAGAAAATTTATTTTCATCCTGTACGTAAAGATTACAACATTCCTTTTGGAATTTCTCAAAGCATTACATAAAAATAGGTAAAAAATATCCTTTTTGAAAATAAATAAAATAAAGTAAAATATAAATAAAATTTAATTTATAAATCTATTACATCTATATAAAAACTTTAAAGAAATAATTTTAAATACAAGGATTTGGGAAATGATGATTTGGAAGAAAACATTAAAAGTGAATTTTTTTAAAAATATATGTCCCTTATCACATAGGAAATAATTGAATCATAAACCCCATTAAGGTATAACATTAAAAATCATTATATATTATTATAGTAGATAAATTCATAATATATTATGTAAAAGGTGAATATATACATCTTATAAAAAATAATGGTTCCTAACATCAATATATACCCCAACAAAAGGAAATTGAGATGAAGTCTCTTAACTTTAATTTGATTCATCATGTGTGTCTTTATCATTCTAAATAATAAATTTATTTTAATTTTCTAATTTATTTATATAATTTTTCATGTTTATTATTACTTTAATTTCATTTATTTTAATGTTTTATAAAATTACTTATTCAATTAAGATTACAAGAGATTTTTTTACCATATTTTTCTTATGTGTCAAAATCGACTTCGTTAGGTTGACTATGGTAAAAGAGGTAATTATATGTGCATATCCAAAACAATAATAATAAAGAAATAGTTATCATATTTATACATAAATTATACATTTAGGACCTTTAATGAAGTATTTTTTTGAAAAATGAACTAATGTTACAATCATAGAGACTGTAGGTTGTACGTACACATGTGTAACGTTTCCAAACTTCATATATCATTATGAAAAGTGTAAAGACCCAGAATTTCCATGTAATTTTTTTAAATATATGGGAATCTTTCGAGTCTGCAAAAATTGACAGTGTGTGATTCCGAGGCCCAGAGTGACCGGAATGAATTTCTGAACTTTTTTCGGGTACGTTCAGAAAATGTGTGAGCTGGTTTTTCTAACCTTTGAAACAGCGCTTGCAATTGAAATTTGAGGGCAAATTTGAACTCACAGCACTGTTATTATCTAAATAAGACTTTCACCTTGATGGTAGTTGGTCAAGGGTGGAAGTTAATTTTTTGGTCTTTCATGGAAATAATAAAATAAAATAAACACAAATTTTATTTTATTTTGTTGTAACCATCCTCTTGTACATATTGTGGAGGTGGGGAGCACAGGATTTTTATTCTCCAAATTGAATTCTTGGTGGTGGGACCACCCGAGCTAGTAAAACCTCCCTTGAGAGGTTATGGTGCTGGGGACCACCAGAGGCCTAAACCTCTCAACTCCCTCATTAAATATGGGAGAGCCTCTTAAACTCCTCTAAGATTAATTGTGCCAAACCTCGTCCACAATAATTAAACCAACTCACAACTTTAATTGTGCCAACATATTAGATTAATTAATCTAATTTTAATTATATGAAAACAAACTTAATAGATCACATAATCTATTATTTTTGTGCTACCATTTCATTTTGGTGGAATTGGGAGAGGAGGAGATTTGGGGGAAAAGCTCTCAAATGAAGAACGCCTCTCCTTCGATGATTTCTTCTCCAAACTTCATCTAAGGATCTCCAATCATGCACAAACCGACAATCAAGGAAAACACTGACAACACTGACGTCCATCTTTTCCCAATGATTCGTTTTCTTATTCACGACCTCATTGATGTCATCGTGCGAATGAGGTAGGAGTTTATTTATATATGCTTATCACTTCCCATGTTTTCCCCTTCTAATTCTATTGTGTGGTTGGGAATATAGATTGACAAGGTTTGTGGGGATTGATGTTTTTAAATATCTTTATACACGTTCAATATTCAATTTTGAGAACCACTTTCTACTACTCTAATGTAGAGAGTGCGGGCCAAACTAACATGGCATGCCCTCTCTGTATTTCTTGTGTTGAATTGTGGTGTTCTTCACAATGGAGGATAATGGCGAGCAACCATGAAGGGGCACGAGAATGGCGGCCGTTGGTCGTGACGACGGTGACAGCGCAACAGCGTTGCTCCGTGACCATTTTCGTTGCGGATTCATAGTGCCGCCCCAGCCGAACCGCCGCCGAGGCCTCGCCGCACCGCCACGGCTGAAACGCCGACGCGGCCTCGCTACGCCACCTCGGACGAACCACCGATGCATCCTCACCACGCCACCCTGGACGAACCCCCACCACAGACCCCCCCCCCCCGGCCGAACCGCTGCCCAAGCCACCGAGCCGAGCCACTGCCGTTGTACCGAGCCGGGCCGCCTCCCGAGATACCATCGTCGCTGGCCGGGTCGAGCCGCTTTCACCCTTCTGGCCGAACCGCCCTGCGTCCTCAAACCCTTCGCGGCCCCTCGTGGCTTTCCGGGTAGGACCCAACGGGCTGGGCCGAACCCAATGGTTCGGGCCACCCAACGGGCCGGGTTGGACATAGTGGGTCAGGCTGGGCTGACCCGAACCGGGTCGGTCAGACAGGGTCAGACCGGACCCGGGCCAACTACGACCCATTTACTTTCTTTTGTCCATAACATTGGCACCAAATTCCTATTTGACAATATGTCAGTGGCATTGGAAATCTTGGAGTGAGACGGTCCCTTTGAGTATACCCCACTAGAGTTTTCAATTAAGATAGGGAAGAGAGAGGTTTGATCGAGCACGAATCCAACTGGGCCCCCGGGACTAAAAGGCTAATAACTTACAGAACAAGCATCCAATTGACGTTTTTTCTATTGAGTTGAGACCCCTATGATGTGGAGAACCTTTGAGATGCTTTCTTGTGGGACTTCATTGCAGTTGGAGTATCGACCAGGAGCTCGTGGAGCGGATCCTCCCAGAGACGAGCGAACATAGTGTGGGAACCTAGTAGTTGGATTAGACTTGACAGGCCTAGTGGGGAGCACCTCAATGTGACGTGACAGACCCACGGTGAGGAGCACTTCTGTGTGACGAGGTAGACCCACAAAACTCGACAGGAGGGGTACCATAGTAGGCCACATTGGGTAGCACCTGTATGTGACATGGCAGACCCACAGTACTCGATAGGAGGAGTATCTTAGAAAGTCACGAGGGGGAGCACCTCTGTGTGACGCGGCAGACCCACGGTGGGGAGCACCTCAGTGTGATGCAGCAGACCCATGGTACTTGATAGGAGGAGTACCTAAACAGTCCATGGTTAGTGGGAATCTCTTCTGTGTGATGTGGAAGGCCCATTATACTCATTAGAGGAGGGTTTCTCTAGCAGCTGAGGTGTTCAATGATGTGAATGGAGATGTTACTTTGTTACGACCCCTTGAAAAATTCCTGTTGTGAGCTAAGTCAGTATCCCTGTGTTTTCCTCTTGTTTGAGATGGATTACTTGATAACTTGGGTATATGTATGGGCATATACCTAACTCGGGTTATCTATTGATTTAATAATTTGTGGTTTATCCTTGGTGGATTTTTGAGACCTTGAAGGTCTCTGGGTCGCTACAGAGTATCGTTATACTCACACCTACATGGGCTATGCATGCACCTTGTTGTGTTGGATGCAGACGACGGACAGCACTGACTGAGACTGAGAGTACTAGGACATGATGGTACTCAGAGGTCGACCATACGGTGTGTCGGTATGCAGAGGATACAGGTGGACGTGGAGTGCTAGGTGTATTTTCTCTTTCATCAGTTGTTTTGTATTTCAGCTTTCCTTGTACCTTTACTATTGGGCTTGTGTTCTGGCCCCTTTACTTTCAACACTCTTTTGGCTATACAGGTTTCTTGTGTTCGTATCTTACTATGTGCTTGGTTATATTAGGTTACAGGTTATAAAGGAAATTCCTACCCAGTTTTATGGAAAATGCCTTTGGGTGCAAGTCACCAGCCCCTGGCCAATGGAAGGCGGGCCATGGGTAGTCACGGCACAGGCCCTAGGGGATGGGTCATGACAAATTGGTATCAGAGGATTCGGTTCTACTGAAGAACTAGGACTCTGATAATTTCTATGAAGCAATAGTGTGAAGGGTAATGAGTGCAGTTTTTAGTTCAGGGAGCCCAGTGTTCTTGCGGAGGCTGACGTATCCATACACCAGGACCCTGACCTCTTATTTTCGACTCAGTTCACAAAAACATTGATTGCGAGTGTGTTTCGAAGATCATTATTTGTTATCTCTTTGTGTCAGATACCCAGGTATAACTTATTTTCTGTGGCTCACCTATTTCTTTTTTAGGATGCCTCCACACAGATATCTAGCTGGGGTTCTGAGAGTTGTACGCACTAATTTCCCACGGAGCGACTAAGAGTCGGTGCAGGGTCCATTTCCAGTGGAGGCACCCATGGAGGCACCAGTGGTACCATTACCCATTGGGCCACCGATGCCACCAACCCCTGCAGCAAAGACTGTATTCCACTTGATCTCATTGCACGAGTTCCAGCGCCAGAGGCCACCCATGTTTTGGAGGGATACAGACCCATAGGCAGTTGAGGATTGGCTAGATGACATGGTGAGAGTCTTCTGACTAGTAGGGACACCATCCGATCTCATGGTGATCCTGGCCGCCAGCCTTCTATAGCAAGTAGCAGGCAGATGGTGGATCTTGATGCTCCAAGTTCACGACGAGGTGACGCTATTCTGGGAAGGCTTCGAGAGCTTGTTTCAGGCAGATTTTGTCCCAGATACTCTTTTCACAGTGCCCATACAGGAGCATCTTCATCTACAACAAGTCATCATGACTGTAGCTACAGTATTTATAGACACAGGTGCCAGTCATTCTTTTATTGCCACTTCCCTCATTCGAAGCTTGGAGATTCTAACGAAGTCATTGGCTCGATCCTTATGGCTATACTCCTACGATAGTAGATTCGATGATTACGCACTATTGCCGGTAGTGTGAGCTTACTCTAGAGGGTGAGAGCTTCAGCTGAGATCTCCTAGTACCCGCATCGAGGCCTTATGGTGTCATTCTGGGTATGGACTGGTTATCTACATTCCATGCTCAGATTTACTGTATTAGGAACAAAGTGCGGTTTGTTCACATGGATTGGGCCAAGTTTACCTTCACTGGTGAGAGGGGAGCCTTTGCAACCCTGGATGGACTTACCCGGAGGAGAGTGCAGCTGATCACTCATCAGTTTGCTCGCCTTAACCTCAGAGCTATTGATGTGGAGAGTCCGAGCAATCTTGTAGTGGTGGACTAGTACATGGATGGCTTCCCTCGTTATGTTTCGAGTCTACCTCCTTGCATATAGGTAGACTTTTACAATGACTTGAACCCCTGGACGACACTGATATCTACACCAGCGTATCGGATGGCTCCCGTAGAGCTTTGTAAGCTTCGGGTATAGACCTCAAATCAGGCTATCACCAGCTCAGAGAGTGAGAAGAGGAACTGTAGAAGATGGCCTTCAGATGTAGGTATGGCCATTACGAGTTCTTGGTTATTCCATTCGGTGTAACCAATGCTCCAGCAGTGTTCATGGGACTCATGAACAGGATCTTTCAGCCATACCTTGATCACTTTGTAGTAGTCATCATTAATGACATTCTGATCTACTCGACAACTGAGGAGGAGCATGCCTATCATTTGCAGGTAGTATTGGACACACTCAGAGAGCACCAGCTTTATGTTAAGCTATTGAAGTTCTAGTTTTGGATCTGAGAGGTTCACTTTCTGGGGTATGTCATATCGTAGGATGGATTTGTAATGGATCCAGGGATGATTGAGGTGGTACTTTATTGGGAGACACCCAGGAGTGTGACAGAGGTACGGAGTTTCTTGGGGTTGGCTGGATGTTACTGGAGGTTTATGCCAAACTTCTCCAGAGTTGTAGCACCACTACCAGTATTCAGAAAGAAGGTGAAACCCTTCGTTTGGTTGTAGAAATTATAGGGGGTTTTCAAAAGCTGATGCAGAGGCTAACTAGTGCCCCCATCTTGATGATTCTATAGGAGGGCGTAGGTTTCATAGTTTATTAAGACACATTAGGGACCAAAATCATATGTGTCCTGATGTAGGAGCGATCAATGATTGCTTATTGTTCTCGACAGCTGAGACAACACAAGAAAAACTACGCTACCCATGACCTGGTGTTAGCAGCAGTGGTCTTCGCCTTGAAGATATGGTGACACTATCTGATGGGCGAGCACTTTATAGTGTACTATGTCCACAAGAGTCTCAGGTATATATTCTCTCAGAAGAACCAGAAACTGAGATAGTGATGTTGGCTTGAGTTCCTCTAGGACTATGACTTCATGATATTCTATACTTCTGGGAGGGGAACGTTGTTGCAAATGCACTTAGTAGGAGATTTGGTATACAGCTGCTAGGAATGGTGACTGAGCAGCTGGTGGTTTTTAGATATCTTTTGTGGATATAGATGGATCAATTTTTCTTTTGTATCTTACAGTCACTCCCCCAATCCATCAGCGTGTCAAGGAGGCGTAGCATGGGGACGCTGACGGTGAGACTCGATGTGCTCAGATATCTCTAGGACATGCACCTGATTGATTTTCTGAAGGTGGGGAGCACGTCATCCTCTTCAGAGGACATACCATGGTACCCATGTCACTTCAGGAGGATGTTTTGTGGAGTTCCACACATCTCATCTAGCAGTACATCCAGGAGTGGTGAAGGTGTACTAGGATATCCTATGACAGCACTGGTGCCCGGGAATGAAGAAAGAAGTAGCAGATCTTGTGTCTTGGTGTCTCACATGTCAGCAATTAAAGGTAGATCATTAGGTACTTGCAGGCTTCGTTCAGCCATTAAACATCCCAAATATGAAGTGGGATAGGATATCCATGCACTTAGTGATAGGAAATAAACATATATCCATAGGTTATGACTTGATTTGGGTGATCTTCAACCAACTCTCCATGTCGGCCCACTTAATACCAATCAGAGATAAGGGTTTAGTAGAAAGCTAGGGATGCCTCTGTGTGCAAGAGATTGTATGGAAACTTGGAGTACCCTCGACGATTGTCTCCGATAGAGATGCATGTTTTACTTCCTGGTTATGGAAGGGGTTTCAGGAGGCTCTCAGGACGCAGCTTCATTTGAGCACCCCCTATCATCCTCCGAAGGATGGTCAGACTAAGTGGACCATTCAGACCCTCGGGGACATGTTGTGTGCTTATGTCCTCGACTTCGGCCACAGCTGGGAGAATCACTTGCCTTTGGTGGATTTCTCATACATCAACAGTTATCACTCCACCATTTGGATGGCACCTTTTGAGGCATTGTATGGGCGACCTATCAGATCACCTTTGTGATGGAATGACCCAGGGATTCAGTACTCATGGGACAAGAGATGGTATGAACTACCACAAAGAAGGTGCAGATCGTCTAGGAGAAGATGAAGATTGCACAGAGCAGGCAGAAGTCATATGCCGATAGGAGACGGAGACCTCTAGAGTTCGAGGATCGTGACCACATATTTCTACGTGTCCCACCCCGATGATGTTTTCATAGATTTGGCCAATGTGGCAAGTTATCTCTAAGATTCATCAGACCTTTTTGGGTCTACAACATAGTTCACATGGTGGCATACCGCTTAGCTCTTCTACCTCAGTTGCACCAGGTGCAAGACATCTTCCACGTATTTCAGCTGAGGGGATATGTGCACGATGCTTCTCACATCATCGACCATAGTGAGCTGGACATCGATGATGGGTCGACATTTATTGAGTTTCTATTATAGATTGTGGATCGATAGTAGCTGGACATTCATAGATGGTCGATAACTCTGGTGCGTGTTCGCTGGAAGCATGGGACCCTCCAGGAGAGAACCTGGGAGCATGAGGCTCAGATACATGCTCAGTACCCCCACTTGTTCCCTTAGTTTGAGTTGTGGCTTATGAGGATGTAAAGCATTGATGTGGGGAGATTGTAAAGACCAAGAATTTCCATGTATTTTTTTTAAATATATGTGAATTTTACGAGTCTGCAAAAATTGAAAGGGCGTGATTCCAAGGTCCAGAGTGCCAAGAATGATTTTATAGACCTTTTGTTCAGGTACATTCAGTAAATGTGCGAGCGGGTTTTTCTAACAATTGAACTGGTGCTTGGAATTGAAATCTGAGGGCACTGTTGAACTCACAACGCCAGTATACGCTTAAGAATACTTTCACCTCGACGGCAGCTAGTCGAGGGTGGAAGTTAAATTTTGGGGTTTTCATGGAAATAGTAAAATAAAATAAGAACACATTTTATTTTATTTTGTTTTAACCACCCTCTTTTGGATATTGTGTAGGTGGAGACCGTATGACTTTTTATTCTCCAAATTGAATGCTCGATGGTGGGGACCACCCGAGCTATTAAAACCTCCCATGAGAGGTTATGGTGGTGGGGACCACCCAAGGCCTAAACCTCTAAAATCCCTCAATAAATGTGGGAGAACCTCTTTAAATCCTCCAATATTAATTGTTCCAACCCTTCCCCACAATAATTAATCAAACGCTCAACTTTAATTGTGCCAACCTATGAGATTAATAAACCCAATTTGAATTATATGCCAACAAACAAAATAGATCACATAATCTATTATTTTGGGTCTACCATTTCGTTTTGGATGAATTAGTAGAGGATGGGATTTGGGAGAAAATATCTCCAACAAAGAACACCTCTCCTTCGATGATTTCTTCTCCAAACTCTGTCGAAGGATCTCCAACGGCGCACGAACCGATAATCGAGGAAAACGCAGATGACACAGACATCTATCTTTTCCCAACAATTCATCTTCTTCCTCGCAACCTCATCGACGTCATCAAGCGAATGAGGTAGGGGTTTATTTCTATATGTTTATCAGTTCCCATGTTCACCCCTTATAATTATTTTGTGAGATTTTTAATAGAAATTGATGTGGGTTGTGGGGATTGATGTTTTTATATATCTTCATACACGTTCAATATTCAATTTTGTGAAGTGATTGCTACCGCTCTAATGCCGAGAGTGCGGGTCAAACTAACATGGCCCGCCCTCTCTGTAGTTCTTGTGATGAATTGTGGTGTTCATCGTGATGGAGGAGGACGGTGACCAACAGTGAAGGGGCACGAGAAAGGCGGTTGGCACCACCGCCGGCCGCGATGAAGGCAATGGCGCAACGGCGCCACTCTGCAACCACTGCCGATGTGGCTTCGTCGTGCCACCCCAGTCGAACCGCCACCCTCGCTAAACTGCCATGGCAGCCTTGTCGTACCGCCCTAGCCACACCGCCTCTGCAACATTGTCGTGACACACCGACTGAACCACCACCGAGGCCTCGTTGCGCCGCCTCAACCGAATCGCCGCCCGAGCCCCCGCCGCCATGCCGAGCCGAGCGGCCACCGCCGTCCGTGCTGATGCCACCATCTGAACCACCGCTGCTGTTCGGGTCGAGCTTCTGCCGCCCTTCCAGTTGAACTGCCCCATCCAATCCCCCCCCCCCCCCCCGCATCGTGCCTTCTATGGCCTCACGGCCACCCGTGGCCCTCTGCGTCCCCTCGTGGTTTTCCAGGCCGGACCCAACGGGTCGGGCTGCCCAGTAGGCTGAGCTGAACCCAACGGGTTAGGCCACCCAGTGGGCTGGGCTGGACCTAGTGGGTCAGGCTTGGTGGGGCCGAATTGTTCCAACCGTGTCAGGCTGGACCCGGGCCCATTACGACCAATTTACTTTCTTTTGGCCATAACTTTGGCATCAGACATCCGTTTGATGAACCGTTAGTGACATTGGAAATCATGGAGCGAGACGGTCCGTTTGAGTATATCACACTAGATTTTTGGATTATGATGTGGAACAGACACGTTGGATCAAACATGAATCCAACTGGGCCCCCGGGATTAAAAGGCTAATAACTCACAGAACGAGCATCTGATTGACGCGCCGTCTGTTGCATTGAGACACCTATGACGTGGCGGACCTTTGAGATGCATACTTGTGGGACTTCGTGGTAGTTGGAGTATTTACTAGAAGCTCATGGAGTGGATCCTCCCAGAAATGAGCGAGCATAGTGCATGAACCTAGTAGGTGGCTAAGACTTGACAGGCAGAGTGGGAAGTGCCTCTATGTGACTCGATAGACCCACAGTACTCGACAAAAGGGGTTCCTCAGCAGGAAATGGTGGGGAGCACCTCTGTGTGACGTGGAAGGCCCCCAATACTTGACAGGAGGAGTATCTCAGTATGTCACGAGAGGGAGCGCCTCTATGGGACACGACATACCCATGGTGGGGAGCACCTCTATGTGACGCGGCAGACCCAGGGTACTCAACAGAAGGAGTACCTCAATAGTCCAAGGTAAGTGGGAAGCGCCTTCTTATGATGCGGTGGGCCCACTATACTCGTTAGAGGAGGGGTTCTCTAGTATCCAAGGTGTTCAATGATGTGACTAGAGATGTTACTAGTTACTACCACTAGAATAAATCCTGGTGTGAGATGAGTCAGTATATCTATGTTTTCCTCTTGTTTGAGATGGATTACTTGATAACTTATGTATATGTATGTGCATATACCTAAGTAGGGTTATCTGTTGATTTCAAACTTTTTGGTTTATCCTTGGTGGATTTGTGAGACCTTGAGGGTCTTGGGGTCCCTACTGAGTATTGTTATACTCACCCCTCCATGGGATATGGCCACACCTTGTTGTGTTTGATGCAGATGACAGACAGTGCTTACTATGGTTGAGAGTACAAGGACTGAATGGTACCCAGAGGTGGACCATACGACATGTCGATACGCTGAGGAGACGGGTGGATGTGGAGTGCTGAGGAGGTGATATTTACCTACCTATCAGGTAGGAACCTCAGAGGATGATCCTATAGCTATCTTTTCTCTTTCTTCAGTTGTTTTTTATTTCAGTTGTACTAATACCTTTATTGGGCTTTTATTCTGGACCCTTTACTTTCAACACTCATTTGGTTATAATGTTTTCATGTGTTCATATCTTACTGTGTGCTTTGTTATGTGAGGTTACAAGTTATAAAGGCAATGCCTTCCCCATTTTAGTGAAAATTCCTTTCAGTGCTAGTCACCAGCCCCTGTCCTATGGAAGGTGGGCCTGGGTTAGTCATAACACGGGTCTCGGGGGACGGGTCGTGAAAAAAGGAATGTATGTAATATGTTAATTTTATTGAATAATAATTATATCATAAATTTCATATAATTTTATTATATATAATTATATATACCATTCTTTTGTTTTGGTTATGAAAAAATGAATCACATCGCCTCGAGGAGGTGGTAGTCCACACATCCACGAACACCGTTATCATTTTTTCAGTGAGTGAAAAGAAAAAAATAAAAATGATAAATTATATTGAAATAATTATAAATATTACATTACTATAATTATTAATTAATTTATATAAAATATATTTATTACATTTACCATTATTGCCTTCTATGTAACATGTTAGTGAACAAGGAATCACCAGGATTTGGGAGGCGGTAGTTCGTTGTACACATGAATGACAATATCATATCCACAATAGAATAATAAGAAAATGTACATATGATATAATGAATCCAAATGTTGAATTATTTTATAAATATTACATAAACACTTTATATCGATCATTATTACCATCCTAGAGAGACGGTAATGGAAAAACAAACTAGATCGGTTTGCAAGGTGGTAATCCACCGTACACATGAATGATGATTTCATAACCCATTTGATGGATTTTTTATGGTTTATGGTCATAAATTTAAAATAAAATAATCTCATTTTAGATAATATAATTTTTCAATAATATCATCATGTTATAATAATTATTTGATGGGTGGAGAAAAAATAAAACAAGAACGCTCATTGTAGAAAGTTACCTATTCTTTGGGTAACTCCTTTTGGTTTGCATCAAATTCTATCATAGGATGGATTTTTTCTAAAATTAATGATTATAAGATTCTATTAGGTATGTTTATAAGTGTTTTTGGTTCATTTTGATAGATCAAAATGGCTTTATAGGTGTGCATAAGTGAGGGGAATGAATTCCAATTTATAGTTGTGGATGAGTGGAATTCTTGTAAATACTCAAAATTAATCACTATTTGAATGTCAATTTAACCTCATGTGCCTCCCAAATTGACAAGTAATAGATTATATGTAAATTATATTGTATCTAAACTTACACTAGACAACATAATCCCATGTTTTTAAACATTTTTTTCCTTAACTTTTATGTTTTCTTATATTTTCCATTTTCATTTTTCATTATGATAACTAGTTTTATAACATATTAAATTTGTCCATTAAGTATAAATTATAGTGATACATAATACATAATTTAAACCCACCGATTATAAATATTATATATAACAAAATAATAATATCATGTGTGTTGGAAACTAATTTTAATAGAAGCGCATGTAACGTTCTAAAATAATACATTAACCCTAACCATGCAAACATGGTTTCTACTATTTAAGGGTCAATATGTTCATTATAAAAGATAAATAGGTGAAATAATTGACAATATTTTATATGTATTAACAATTAAAAATCACATGGTTAATGATTCAATTATTAGTAATTTAAAATCATTTAATAAAATATCATTTATTATAAAGTATCATTAATGTCAATTTTGATAGTAATTGATTTATTTAAATTTTAAAATAATATGAAAATGAATGAATTTGAATATATGAATTTAATATCTGAGGATCATGATATATTATTCTAATAAATTAAATGAATTAAATAATTCATTCAATTGACTTCACTATTAATATATATAGTATCATTTGTTTTAGTTAACTATTATCTAACAAATTACTTTATTGTTATTTCATAAGAATTTAAATTTATTTTTTCATCTCTAAAAATAAAAGATAAATTATTATAATAATTATAAAAATTATCTTTCAAAATAATATCTATAACTTAAACTATTTTGGTTTTGTTCCTAACCCTAAACTTTATAGATATTTAAATCAAGGAAGGTTCTTTTTTGTCTATTTCCTTACCTAACTTTTTATATAGATCAATTTCATGGAAGAATATCACAATAAAATACATAAATTTATATAATTGTTATAATGGTCTAAATATGTCCATAAAATAGGTTTTTAAAATGTTTTTAGTTTATTTTAAACCTTATATTCTAGGTTTACCGCTGAGTAAACTCGTTTTACTTTGACCTCTATAATTAATGTTATCTATTTTCACTAATCATTATGCTAGAAAAAATCAATTTGACCATATAATTTAATATATATTATTATTATTCCAAATATGGAATCCATTTTGAAAAACTCATCTCATAGAAATGGAATAATTAAATTTTAAATTAATTCTACAAACACAATGAGAAAGTTGTTTTTTAAAATGAAAAATTTCAAAATGATTACAATGTTTCTGTATCAAAAGTAAATTTGGAAATTATTACTATAAAATAAATTGTATTAATTGATATAAAATTGATCTAATTTCACATTAAAACCAATTCAAAATATTGGTTCACATTAAAAAAAATTAGATGAAAAGGCAGCTTTCAATACAATTCTAGTATTTTTTAACTATTTATCAATAAATTAAGCTTCTCATAAAAAATTTCAATATTAAACCTAATATAATTTTGAAATTCCATTTCCAAAAATGTGGTTTATTTTTTCAAATAAAATATCTAATTTTTTTGGAATTTAATTTTAGGTTATGTGGGTCGAGCATGATTAAACCGTTATTTAGAAATAAATATATATTGCTCTTCAAAAAAACATTTCTTTTTTATTTTTAATGATTCTAATTTTATTTTTAGTAAATATATGACTAATAAAAATGTGATTTATATTTATATATATTCATAATTTATTTAATCATATCCATACACTTTATTCCAATGAATAGACGATAACTATCATATTAAATAATAATACTAGTAGTATATTGTTGATTGGTAAAACTCTTTCTTTTGTGTAAATGATGATTTTAAAAGAAACTAATTGTTTTGTTTAACATAATGTAAACTAATTTTTTCATATAGTTTGGGATAATCTCAATAATTCATGTCATTTAGGCTATTGAAAATAATATTCTTCTTTTTAAAATCTCGGGTTGTTACACACGCACACAAAAGAGTTTTGTAGAATATTTAACTCTTTAGATCTAATTATATATTAAAGAAAAATAATAAAAGGTTTTGATTCATAATACTGGGCACTAAATCAGGGATGTCTAAATTATTGTTCAATTCATCTATAGAGTGGTTTAAGAATAATGATTAATAAATACATGTGCTTCTTGAATCCATTAAATTGCATAAACTAGAAATTAGATGAATTAAATTCAAATGAGATTCAGAACAAAAATGGTAGAATAATGGTCGAATATAATATATGGTTATATATTAGGATGCTAATATATCTAGTATGATGGTGGATCATGTATGGCAGTAAATCTATCCTAGCGGTAGATCTTGTCTAGTGATAGATGTTCCAACACTAGATCTAGTCTTCTTGTGGATGAGATTAAGAGGTAGCTAAACTCTGATGATATATTATTCAGAAGTATACACTCAAGTTTTAGATTTATTTCACTATAAGATTGTGTTGAATTAATGGAATATATTATAAATGGTAGACACCTTAGTGGTAGATTCTGATGGTAGATGTAGTCCACTAGTGGATCTAACTTAACTAATGGTAGAACATCATAGCCTGTGGTACATCTCTTAAAAAAATGGTACATTATAACATTACCAAATTTTATCTCATAATTAATTTGAATATTATTAACTATCATGAAACATCAAACTATTTTGAAACATAATAATCATGATTTGTGATCATTAAAATAAGGTGGTTCCAAAAAGTTTATATATATTCATTAATAATTATATTTATACATGATATCAATTTTGTAGGATTTTATTTGAATTATATATATATATATATATATATTAATATAATGAATATATGATAAATTTCAATCATTTCCATTATGATTGATCTTGTTGGAACATCTCTTCTTATTTTCCTGTTAGAGTCCTTGAAGGGCATTTTATGAACTGTGATGATAAAAATTAAAATATATTCCTTGACAAAGAATTTGATTAGGGTTTCATTATAGTGACTCAAGAATTCAATACATAGATATTACATCTTAAAATATGTATAATTAGGTCATTATATAAATAAATCTTAATGATCATAAGTTTTACTGACTTTCAAAATTATGATACATAAACAATGGATTCATATGTGAAATACCTATTCTAAAACTATGTTCATCAAAAATATTAACCTTATTAGATATATCATACAAATTATCTTCCATCATAACCTAGGGAATTGAAATATAATAATGTTTGAGGTAAAATTCCCTGTAAAGGTAAACCAGGGAGATATAAACATAGAATGAGCCTAAAGCTATGAGAACGTGAGAATAACATTTAAAACCATACCATTTATATCATATATTTTAAACATGAGTTATGGAGTAAATCTATGAAATTTAAAATACATGAATCATAAATTAATCAATGATTAAAATACATGAGAGAAATAAATTGTCCTAATATATAAATTTTGGCCTACACATAAATAAAGAACATCTCATGTCAACACTGCCCACCAAGACATTTATAACATGTTAGTATTAGGCTAACCACCTATGAACCTACATAGGTATTAGGATAACCTCCTATGTACTCTCTTATGGGCATGTGATAACTTCTTATGTACCATCATTATATCTTGGGATAACCTCCCGTGAAACCTCTTTTAAGATTTTTATATCCTCTTATGTACCTTCTTTTGGCCTTGAGATAACCTATCATGTAACCTCTTTCAGGCTTGCGATAACTTCTCATTATCCTTTTTTGGGATTGGGATAAGGTTCCATGTTCCATATTTTGGGATTGGGATAACCTCTCATATACCCCTATATCTCATATAACATTAATCATTACACAATGCATATGTGGGAGATATATTCCCCACCCCTAATAAAATGCATAAATTTGTGTTCCATATTATCATTAATCATTAATCATATCAAGACTCATGAAAAGGAAACATGTTCCATAAAATTTTTGTCATAGTATAACTATTGGTATGGAAATGAGTTCCATGAAAATATTCTTGTCATAATTATAAACCATCATTATACGGAATAAGGATGGTATAATTGTATCATATACCTATTAAAACATAAGCAACACCAAAGGTTGTTATTATTGACGAATATAAATTCTATAAAAAGATCATTTAAACATTCTTGAGGAAAATATTATTTCAATTTTAAAATAAATTCTTTAAAATATGATAATTTTCAAACATTAAAGAAAATATTTTAATTGCAAATAATCATAGAAAATTGTAAGAGAATATTTAAGTCAATGGGTGGTCATGATAGTGGGAAATATGGATTATGAAGTACATGGTTAAAGAAACATTCCTTTCATGTTTTTACTAATAATCCAAAAGCATATTGTTTATAAAATGAAAACAATATCCCTTTTAAACCATTTTGTAAAAATTTAACTATTGGAGAAAATTAATTTAATAAATATTTAAATAGTAGTAAAAAAATTATTTTAAACATTTTTAGAAAACTTGGACAGATAAGAAAAAAGGTATTTTACTAGAGAGAGAAATAAGGTCTATTTTACTCAAAACCATTCTTTGGGAATCTTGGTTAGATAAAGTGATGGAGATGAAAGGAAAATATGTAATTTCTATAAATCACCACTGTAGAATAAATTTCCTAAGTTTCTCACAATATGTTTCATTGATTACAAAATCAAAATCATAATAAAAACAATCATGATAAATAATTGGATTGTAATAGAAAACCCCTTACTACATTGCTTACTTTTGAATCATAAGCCCCATAAAAGAGGAAACCTTATATGGATATCAATATCCAATAATTTTTATATGGATAATAAAAAAATAAATTCATGGAATGTATATACACCTCATAAAAGTAACATGTGTTGTATAAGAAACGTGTCTAACAAAAATAAAAGTGAGACATAGATTCCTTAACTTAAGTCTTGAATTTCAACATACATGTTCTAACACCATTTATAATAATTATATGTTTACTATATATCTATTCAAAAACCTTATTCATAATTATCATACTTTATATGATTTAATTACTTCCTTTTATTACTAATTTATTAAAAATTACTTACTAAAATCATGTTTATGGTAATAACTATTTCATTTTTCATGTATGTTTTGGTTTGGAATTTCTGGTCATGTTACTTTGATAATGGTTTCATAATCTCCATCATGTTAACAAACATAAATATAATATATATTCATTACATATGTTTTTTTATTAAACCATTAAATTTACAGATAGAAAATAAGTTACATTGTTCATTGAGATGGTAGGTCGTATATATGCATGAACGATGCTTCCATTTTCTTGACAAATAAAATGAAAGGAAGGTAAATAATATATTAAATTTTATGAATAATTTTTATTTAATATATATTCATTGAATCTATATTTATTACAATCTATATGAACATAAAATGAAAAAAGAATCACATCCCTTCATGTACATCCAAGAGACAATATCCTTTAACCACAGCTTGGGGGTTAAGAAGGTAGACATGAAATTATAATTATATAAGTATAATTATTTAATAAATATAATATATTTACTTTCAATCCATCATTATATTAATTGTTCGTAGGAGGATATGGAAAAATAATTACATTTTTTTCGTAAGGTGGTAGCCCACCGTGCAGATGATAAATAATTTCATTTCCTATTTGATTGAAGTGGAGATTGATATAGGGTATAAAAATAGAATAAAAACATATATGTATATATAATATAATTATTTTATTATATAATCATATTTGAATAATATTTTAAGGATGTGGAAAAAAGAAATAAAACAAAAATGCTTAGTTAAGAATGATATCATTTCTTAAGACAACCTTCTTAGGTTATCACCTAGATCCTTAATATGATGGTTCAATAATAAACATAAGTACAATATGAAGTATTATGTAGTGTAAAGAAGATATTTGGGTAGGTATTTGTTGATCTAAAAGGCTTTGGGAGTGTTAATAAAAGGGTAGAGGTGGATATTTTAATAAGTGTGGGAGAGGACACACAGGAAATTTTTTAAATGAAAATGATATACCCACATTTTACCCATGCCACATGGCTCAAAGATATCTTATTAATTAATAGTCAATTATGTAATGTCAAAATATGGCCATAAAATATGAATTTTAAATTTCTTAGGTCATTTTAATCCTTATCATTTTAGTTTACACTCATGGTAAACTTGTTTTATCCTTAATAGTTGTAATTAATATTTTTTGTTTTTACTATTCATTATGACCAAAACTTAATTTGAACATAGTATATAATATTTATAAAGATGATTCAAAATATGGAAAGTGTTTTTTTAAATTCACATTACAAAATTGTCATACTTTTATTTAAAATAAATACCAAATACATGATTAAAAAGTTAGTTTCCAAATAAATTGTTTTCATAAGTGTATACAGTTTTTATATAAAAATTAAATATTAAATTAACTACATTGAACTAAATTAGACTAATAAATATACAATTTAACTAATTTTACATTTAAACCCATATTAAAATTAAATGGATCTTGAAAATACTTAAAATTAAAAGGTAGTTTTTATAAAAATTATTATCTTTTACTATTCATTGAAAACTTAAACTTTTTATAAAATTCTCAAAAAATTGACTCAAGGATAATTTGAACATGTATATTTAAAATATTAAATTTTTTTTCTGAATAATTTTTAATAAATTGAGGAAAATTAATTTTACTATTTGTTCATGTAATGTACTAAAAACATTTTTTGTGGAAAAGTTATTTTTGATGTAAATAAAGACTTCAATAAAAATTACTGAGTTTTTGTCAATTTGTTTTATTTATATAAAACCAATATATTTAATTTTTTTAAAAAATGATTCCTATTCATACCTCTAATTATAATAGTGATGTTATAGAATTCATGATTACATAATAATATTAATATTATTTAATGGTTCGTTAATACTTGGTGTTGTGTGTAACACAAGCAATCAAAGAAATTATATATATTTGAAAGAAAATGATTCATAAAAACTCATGTTATTGAATTATAACCCCCATAAATGATTTTCTACCTCTAAATTCATAACTCTAATAAAAATTTGAGGATAATTATAGCTCATTATATCCTTAGGTTCCCCTGTATCTTCTTAAAATTGGTGGTTTCACAATGGAACATTTTCAGGTGAGTGGTCTTGTTTCATAGAACCTTCTCTCTATTATAAAAAATCTACACTTTTGTACCTTATAAGAAAAATATTTCTCTAGGGATATGACCTCACAATTTATTACATGTCAAGGGGAAGGTATGGTCTTACTTAGGAGAGATACATGGAACACATTGTGAACTAGAGAGAGGTTTGATAGAAGCTCCAAATGATAATAAATGTTTCCTAATAAATCAGGATTAATAGATAGTCCAATATATCTAGATAACAACTTTCTTTTCTTATTGAATCTAATAAAATTATTCCATGTATAAATTCAAGGAAACACCTTTTCACTATCTTGAATTTCCATATCAGTTTGATGATTGTCATCATAAAATTTATGTCGACTCTTTGATGCTTTGATGTACTATTTAATGGATCCAACATTCTCTACCATTTACTCATTTATCTCAAGTACCAATAGCTTTCTTTATCTATCCTTATCCATCATGTCGAACTTCTGCATTTCATTCTATAGAGGGATTTATAAGGAGGAATATAAATTCTTGAGTGAATGCTATTGTTTTATGAAAATTCTACTCTCAAGGAAGGTGTTGATACCAACTGCCTTTTAAATAAATAGAAAATGATCTATGAATATCCTACAGGGTTTTAATTTTTCTCTTAGAGTAACCATCAATCTGAGGATGATATGTAGTGATGAAATATATTTTTATATCCACGGTCAAATTAATACTTCTCACAAACATTGAGGTAAAAAATGGGTCCTAATCAGACATAATAGAATGTGGAACTCCATGCTACCTTACCACTTCCTTAATTTATATCCATGAATGATCATATAGATAGAAATATCATTTAATAGTGATTAATTTCACTTACTTTATAAGGTAATAAACTTCAAACCATATATTATAATTCCCATTATATGTTTTGGGTAGCCAGATGGCAAAATCTATGGTTATACTTTCCAACATACATTCTAGAATGGGTAATGGTTGTAACATCCCCATATACTTTTGACACTAATACTTAAATTAATAACATACCAAGAACTGATATATATATTCTTTAATATTTCACTTCATTCCATCCCATCATAAATAAATTTTGACGTCCGTATATATCATTGTACTTCATCGATGAATACATAATGAATAACTATGAGATTTACCTAATACTTATTTATTAAAATATGGTATGGTTAAAACAAATAAATCATTTAAAAACCTTATCATTCCATCTTGATCATTGATATACATATTAAAATTTCAAACCATATTATTCATCTTTAAATCTTCCTTATGTGCCTCTTTAATCAATACATGGATAGATGGTTGAAAATTTATTTGTGAAAGACAATATTTCTCCCCTTCATGTATGACTTCCACATCCATCCATTAAAAATTAAAAAATATTATATATTCATTGATTGTTATCATAGATATTCTATAATGATCCTTTAAAATCAAATCATCTACCACCTTGTTCACTTTTCAAGGGTTCAAATGTATTGATAAGTCAAAATATTTAATCGACTCTAACTACCATCTCTAGAACCTATTCAACTCTTTTTCTTTAAATATATTCTTCCAAATTTTATGACCCATATATATATTACAACTATATCAATAAATATAATGACTCTATATTTTCAATGCAACATTTATGCTACAATCTACAAATCATGAGTATGAATATATTTTCCATGAACCTTCCATTTTGGTGAAGTAAAAGCTATAACCATATAATTTTCTATAACAACTCATACCAATAACTTAATTAATTCATTAGGGTAAATTAAATAACCTAATCTAAATTTGGTTTATGTAAGGATAGGTTTAATGAATAATCATCTCTTTAGTTCTATTAAATGTTCCTCACATTCATTTGTCTAGAGTAAATTAGATCCTTTTCAAGTAAAATTTTTTATTTGATTAGAAATCCCTAAGAAATGTTCCATAAATTTTTCGTAATATTTATCATGACCAATAATACTTTAGATTTTTGTCACCTTGGATGTTATTAGTTAACTCTCAATAGACTCCATTTTTCATAGACCTATCGACATACCCTATATTAGAATTATATAACCCAATAAAATAACTTTCTTCATAAAAAATTCACACTTGGTAATTTTTTCATATAGCTTCTAATTCCTTTTTTTATTCAATAAAATCCTATGTTTATCTACATTTATATAGATATCTCAGACTTCTACACATATTATTACATTTGTTTCAATCATAAACATCCCATAAGTGCAATCCCAATGATCTTAAGGCATATTGTCTTCGTAAAACTATGATCATAATAAAACAATGTAAACTAAAAAATTGAACACTTATTTGTTTCATATTCATCTCCTAAATCAATTTATTCTCCTAAAATGCACAACATAACCTGGGGAATACAGAGAAGAAAGGGTAGAGCTTTAAATCCAAGTAAGGGAATAAACATGACATAAAAACATAACATGTTAGCTATAGATATAACACGATTTCATAAAATAGAAGGAAAATGAATAATCATATAGAATCATAAAATAATTAAAATGGTATAAAAACATTATAGAACTATAATACATGTGGTAGAGACATATAACATGGCAGAAACATGATTCAATGCCAATATCCTAGAAAAAAACACATTAATAAAATAGGTCCTATAATGTTTTAGGTTTACTCCCTAATAACATAAAAGACGTGTCATGTGACTATAACATTACCCAATTCATTGGATATCTATCTAGGTGCACCCACCATAACATGTTCATGATCTATGTATTATGAATATAGGAAATAAATAATGAGGAATAACCAAATAATTACCCACTTAAATAAAATGTGTTTCATACTCTTTCTTTATATCATTGTCGAAAGATATTTTATAATAAAGTCATTTGATAAATAATCATAATGAATGTATTACCATGTCAAGGAAGGAAGATATAACTGAAGTAAAATTTTCATAAAACTATTTTCTAAATTATTTTAACTATCAAAGGGAATATATTTTTATTATTACATTAAAAAAATTTCAATAAATATATGATTATAAAAATAAATAGGTGAAAATTATCAAATAATTACCTTCAATATAAATTCAATCATAAGAAATCCTGATTATAATGATATTGAGTCACAAAACATTATTACTTTGGTAACTTTTGAATCATAAAATAACATGATCAAAGTAGATGAATTGTAACATAAAATTTCATAATTTATGATTTATTCATTATGTATTTATTAAATATATATTATATACACCATTTAAAAAAATTAAGTCAGCAAACGAACATGTGTCTCAAATAATGAAGTTAGAGATGGAACCCTTACCTCATGCCTGATTTGTCAAATAAATTATTTTTTATCCAAAATAATAAAATTAAATTAATTATGTAATTTCTTAAGAACCATATTCATTTTTATTTTTTATTTTATTTTATTTTTTACCATTTCATTTTAATTTACTTAACAAATGAATTTCACGCCAGATGTTTTTACAATAAAAGACTCATATAACAAAAATTACATTGATAAGTTTCCAAAGGTTAGAGAAATTTTTATTTAATTATATTCAGAATTTCAATAATGAAATAATTATCATTTTTATATAATGATAATATTTTTAAAAATAATAGTGAAATTTGGTTAAAATGAAAATTGGTACAATCATAGAGATGATAGGTCGTATCTTTGAATGAGTAATGTTTCCATTTTTTATAGACTGTGATGGAAATAAGGTAAGTTATATTTTGTATTTACAAAATGATAATTATTTCAAATATATATATATATATATATATATTAATATTTCTTTAAATTCACATACATATAACATTCATGTGGTGTGATAATAAAAACGAATCACATCGTTTTGTGAGGTGGTAGTCTTCTATACACACGAATGATGTTATCATTTAATAAATGGATGGTAAAGAAGGAAATTATATGATATATTTATTTTCTATAATGGTATATATATCATTAATATAATATATCAATATAAAATTAATCCTTATTTTATTTCATGTAAAGTGTAAGTGAAAATAATGAATCACATCACCTCGTGATGTGGTAATCTGTCATACACATGAGCGATGTTATCATATTCTCTATAGAATGGAATGTAAGAAGCTCAATGAGAAATTATAAATCCATAAATATAATTATTTCCTAAATATAATATATAAAAAATATATAAATATTATATTCTATCTTTAGAAGTCTTTATGGAAAATTAAGTACGTCATTTCATGAGGTGGTAGTCTTCCATACACACGATCAATGATTTCGTTTACTATTTAATGGTGGAGGAAATGGTTTTAGGGAATTCTATTAGCATGGAAACATATAATTATATATAATATACTGATGTTTTTTATATTATCATGTATTAATTAAATTTTTAAGAGGTGGAATAATAAATAAAATAAAATGCATGGTTAAGGAAATTACCACTTCATCTGATAACTTCTATAGTTCTGAACCAAATGACTTCCTAGGATGTAATTATGATCAAAATAAGGATTATAGGATTATTTAATTGAATTAAGTATGTAATTTTTTATTTTATTTATTGATCCAATTTTTTTGTATGTGTGGAAAGGAGAGGATAGAGTTGTCCTTTTATAAGTGGGGAAGGGGAAAAATTTGGATTTTTTTAAAAGAAAGAATTCTAGTCACATTTTTCTCATAAAAAATATACAAAATGTATAATTTTAGAACCATATAATATATATGTCCAAATTACGAACCTAAAATATAAATTATTCAAACTATTTGTCATTTTTAACCTTTATCTTTTCAGTTTAACTCCTAGTAAACCTGTTTTTACCATAAACATGGTGAATAATTTATATTGCTATCCCTATTCATTATGATAAAATATTAAGATAACCATATTATAAAAAATAAATTATTCTTATTCAAAATGTGCAATCTATTTTTAAAAATTAATCTCACATAAGTGGAAAAAATATAATTTTAAATTAAACCCAATGAAGTGTTGAAAAAACTATTTTCAAGAAATGTATTTTTTAAGGGAAAACGATCTTAGAAAGACTATATGATATGTAATCATAATTAAATTAATATTTATAGATACAAAATATATATATTTAATTTAAATAATTCTAAATTAATTGTTATTTTAATTAGTTAAAATGGAGAAACATTATTCACTTATAAACAGTTTTTTGAAAAAATATATTTTTAAGCTTATCAATAAAATTATACTAGAATACAGTATAATATAATTTAAATGAGATTATTTTCATTTAATATAAATAAATAATAATTATGTTAATATTAAATAAAATTAAATGAGTAATGGTACTTTTTAATTTCATAATTTATTAAAAATAAATAACAATTTTATCAAATTCTGATTATTTCACTATTTACTGAAAAGTAAATATTTTCCCTTAAATATAGAATTTCCACCTTATGTTAATATAAATGTGATGATTTAAAAAAAATATAAATTTAAACTTCTAATATGGGTAAAAATTTAATTATAAATTATGTCTACAAAGAGTGACAAATCCACGTTTCTGAAAAATATATTTTTTTAGAAAACATTTCTTTGTATTGAAAATTTTTATTATTTTATTTCTAATAAATAAATAAATAAAGGTATTCATTTTGTGGGTAAAAATATAATTTTCATAATTTAGTTATTAATATTCATACCCACAAACATAACAACTAGGTTATAATAATCATGTTAAAATAATAAAATTTTAATAGAGTGTCGCATTTTGATTAACCCTGATGTTGTGTTCATCACAAGCTATCAAAGAGATTGAATTTATTTAAAAATAAATATATCATAAGTTCTAATGGTGTTATATTCTCTTCTACGATTTTTTAGTTCCATACATTCTTTCGATAATGATCTTCCTCTTTTAAAATATTTGGGTGTAACATTCTACCCCTTTAACTAAGTTGTATTATCCCAATTTAATAATTGTCTTTGTAATCAAGGGTTTGAAATTTTAAAATATTTTTTTTGGAAACCCACATCATAAAAAGCGTATATATATATTTCATGATATGATAGAAATGTAAATACAAAGGTCATCTGAAATAACATATACAAGGTGTTCAAATAGAAGAACATTAGTCATAACTAAAGTTACGGACATGGGAAAAAGCATATATAATTATGTAGGGTAATAGAAATAATTGATCACAATGTAGATAATGATCAATGGAATGTTAAAGTACTAAAAGACTTAAATAATTGATGAGATAAAATACAATTAATAAATTACAAATAAAGGTAATTGTATAAATTTTTTATTTCAAGATCCTTTTCCTAAAGTTAATGTATTATATTACTATGTATACTAAGAACTAATGAAATATACTTACTTGAAATTATAATTTCATTCTTAGACCAATTTCTGATATTTAACAAAATATAATCTCTCAGGATCACTCTTTTCTCCTAGGATGAGCCTATAAGGGGCTGTTCTCTGCTAGGGTTTTTCCTCATTGCCGCCTACCCCTGTTCCACCTCAGGTCGTCTCGGATCTTCCTCTCGGTGTTGGATCGGTAGCTTGTGGTAGTTCCTCTTTTATGAAATTGTGGACTCGGCCTCCTCAACTTTCCTCATCACTGCTGGCCCACTTCGCCTCACTCCATCTTTGAAATATAGGGTTCTTCTGGTGGTGTCATGATGGTTCAGTATACGAGCTCCAGATTTTGTGTCTAAGGATTATAGCTTGCCTCTGGTGTTTGCTTTGGGTAGTCTATTATGATACCTTAGGTGATTTGGATGGTGGATATAGGATTTGGGCTCTTATCCGGTAATATATGGTGCTCCGGTGTCTGTAAAATGGGTGATTGTTTCTTGATCCTTTAAATTTTTTACTTCATTTTTAGATTTTAGTTTTGGTTGCTGCTCTTCTTGTGTTGGTTTTGGGTCTGTATTTTTCTTGGGATTTCTGTTCTAGGATATGGCTCAGTTCATCTCAGTTTCATGTTGTTTCATGGGTTTTTGAGTGATGGAGGGCTTGAGGTTTTTTGGGTTTCCATGCTTAGTCGGGAAGTGGAATACAAGTGTGGTTTGCAATCTGAATACTGGATGTTTTGGGTGATGTTTCCTCTTGGAGTCGGTTCAAGTGGATTTCGTGGTTGAGTTTTTTCTATTTTGGTGACTGTAGGGTTCAATCAGTGCTTGTTGGTGCTGATTTCAGTGCATCCATGTCCATATTTGGATAATGCAAGACCGAGTCCACTCATGTCTTAATATGGATGCGATGGGTTTGTCTAATTAATTTTTTAGATGTTTGTTCATCAATTGGTGGTGCCTTTGGTTTGGGAGTTGTGGTTTGAATTTCCTAGTGGTATGATTTTTTAAAGCATACCTACAGTTTTCGAAAATTGAAACATGGATTTCTTATGATGTGGTAAGGTGGTTTTGGTCTTGGTTGGTCTGAATCGCTTGTGGCCCTATGGCCTTGGTCCATGAGACACTGCATATCATTTACATGCTCGGGACTACTTCATAAGAGGTTTAGAGTAGGAATCATTCTTCATATCACCGCAATCTGTAATTCGATGTTTTGAGAGGGTATGTCAATTTCAATCGGTATCGTGCCCGTGCATCATTGCATGGGACTGCTAGCTGAGTAGCGATGGTAAGGAGGACACTATTCATATTGTTCTTATTTCTAGGGTGGAGCTTTTCCTTAGTCATGAACATGATGTTTTTTGTCTTGATGATCATGGCCCATGGATGCATGGTTGTGTTTTAAGTCTTTGATTTCTTTCCGGTTTCCCACTTTTTCCTCAAAATTGTGATTGAAATAAAAATTAAATTTTCAGTCTTTGACCAATTTACACCATAATATCACCTTTTAATAAAAATTATGAGTATTCAAGATGAATTTTAAATTCCTAAACAGCAAAATATACATCTAATAGATCATTTATTCCAAAAAAAGAAAACAAGTTATTCCTTAAATCATTACTTAACCAAAATGGTTACCACACGTTTTTAATAAATTAATCACTAATAACACAATAGTAACTCCCAAAGTTCAACATAATCCATTTCATAAGTTTACATTCTTATAACCCTTTAGCTTTTATATCCAAAACAAAATATCATCCATCCCATATAATCAATTACATTAAACATCAAGGTTATATATACTTATAGCGAATAAAAATTCACACAAAATATCAGTAATCACATAAAAAAATTGATCATCATAATTTTATTCATTAACAAATTTTAATCGAAATAATGACATACTAACCAGTAAACCACCTATTATAGTGGTAGGCGGTGCACCCTTATCATCTTTCATGTGTGGGTACATGATCTAATGCCTTTTTTGATGTGAAGGTGTTTCACCGGACTTGTATGTTTTCATTTTTCTAAAACTATTGAAAAACATATGTGATAATAATACACATAATTATCTAGGATCCTATGAAATTCTCATGAATATTATGAACATTTTAGAAAAAACATTTTTCATTAAATAAACCCTTTTTAAACCACTAAATTTTTCTATACAACTCATTATTTTTAAAAAATTAATATAATTACCAAATAATTTAGAACATATCAATGATTATCTTTTCCCCTATTATTGTTTCCATATATTATATCCTCACCATTAAATCTCCATTCTAGGTCATTTGTAGCATTCATCATATTCTTGCAATTATTTAAAAATAATAATTCTATATAAAAATCCAAATATATATATACACATGTATATATATACATATATATATTTATTAGGGTTCACATAATTTTTTAATTCTATTATATAAACATTTAAATCATTACACGTCATTCTTAGACAATTAACTAGGATTCATATTCTTATTGTTTAATAACTCCTTACATTCATATGCATTTGTTGTCTCTTTATCATTAATAGAAAAACCCTTACTCATATAGCATGGAAGATCTTTTTCTTATGCTTTCCCCCTAGTACATTGAATTGTATAATTATCATATTTTCTATATTTAAAACATTCAACAGTTTATCATGCCTTAGGGAAACCATTATTACCATTTCATTAACTAAACATTTCATTTTTTACTTGTATGTTTCATACTTTGTTCCCTTCTTCTCCATGCCAAAAATATCTTCTCATTCCATTGATTGATTCCCTTGAGTGTTTTTTCCAACATTATCAACATATAAAAATTTTATTCTTCATTCCTCTAGGGTCTCCACCACCCAAAATCATAACGAACCCTATTCTTCTCTTCTTCAATTAGTCAAAGATTTGGATAAGGTGAAAGTCATTGATCATATATCATGAAAACTAATTAGGAATTATCAGAATATCCTTCACTCTAGTCTTCATCCCATATTGTTTCTCATCAAATAATTTTCTTTCACATTCTATATTAACCCAGTTCCTTATATTTCCCACCATTTAATAAAATAATATGTAATATTGTGAGTTAGAGTATTCATATTGGGAAACAAAATTATGATAAAAATATAATATAAAATATTTCTAAATCATGACACCATCATATAATTATAAGAAACTACAGTTTGAACCTAGGTCATCCATGATCACCATCAATTCAAATTATTCATTGTGGTTTCTAAATAGTTTGTAAGTTTCACTAGAATTTCGATCAAGAGTGTCAGACTAAGTTCATAGAAATAACCATTTTTGTGTATCTTGTAACTCTCTAGTCAGAAATGAAACCAATTTTTAGAGTTATTACCCATAGGTAATTCCATTATAGAACCACATAGACTTTTAGTATTAATATATCGATTTAATTTCTTGTAATCCACTCGCTCTATACTTTAATAATATTCCCAGATATTTTTCAATACTTGGTCTTATAATTAAACTCATCCCTATAGTTCTAAATAATATTTTCTCATCTTAGTTTCAAAGATTTAATAAAATTTTTATTTGATACCAACTATGGAAAATCTTACCACTTAGTCATATTATTACATGATTTCAAAACATAACCATCCATTAATTACTGCCCGAATATCATGAGTCCTAATAACTTTATTAGTCTATGATCATAATAAAATAAAGGAATCTAAAACATGGAATTGTTATTTTTTCAAAGTGATATCTTAAAACAATTTTATCTCTAAAAAATTATATATCATAAATTTTGGAATACATACAAGAAATGGGTAATCTATAAATCCATGAAAAGGAATAAATATGATGAATAAACATATAATGTGATATCTATATATAACATGATATCTTAAAAGAGAAGGCTTATGAATAATCACATAGAAGAGTAACATAAAGGAAATGGTATCATAAAATCATAGAATCATAGTAATTTAAAAAGCCACATATTACATGACATAAACATGATTCAAGGATATCTTTCAATATAATAATATATGGCAGAAAATGTCCCATAAATGATTTGGTTGACTCTCAAATCCCATACATGATGTCTCATGAGAAAATAACATTACCTAATGCATTGGAGCTCTATCTAGACATGCCCTACATAACATGTTCCTGATCTATGTATTCCTTATAAATTAAATCAATAATGTTTCAAAATACTAGAAACACAAATGGAAATAAAATGGTTAATATTATCAGGCTTCATATCATAATTAAGGTATTTTTCATAATGAAGGAATTCGATAAATGACCATAAGGCATGCATTACCCCATCATGGATAGAAAAATGAACTAGGTATATATGTGTGAGAGATATATACATAACTTATGAGAAATATATCATAATAGGTTTTTTATGAAAATACTTTTAAACATATTAAAAACCATATTGAGGAAATAAATGGATGTCAACGTAGATGAAAAATGATTTTGAAATATCACTTTGAAAATTTATTGATAAAAAACCTTTCCATTTTGAAAGAACTTATTTATAGACTAAAATATTATCAAACATTAAATAAATAATTTTTTCAAAAATAACCTTTGAAAAAAAATTATAAAAGTACCATGTTCATAAAAATATAGAAATATATCTTTTAAAAAAATTTAAAAACAAATTAAGGGTAAAATGGATTTAAAAATTGTATTAAAACATTTTTTAAAATATTTTTAGAAAGAATTTATTTGGAATAAAATATATTTTGATTGAAGAGATAATTGAAGTCATATTTTCATTCAAATAGGTTTTCAGTCATTTTAAGTACCAAATAGTGGAAATTGGAAGTATTACTTGAAATTTTTTGAATAAATAAATGAAAATAAAATTATAAGGTTTCATGGACAATGATAAAATAATATCCTTTACTGGAAATTCAATCATAATAAATCTTGATTAAAATGATATTGAAACATAAAGCATTACCTATTTAGTAACTTTTGAATTAGAAATCACATGAATGAAGTAGAAAAATCGTAACATAAAATATCATGATATTCGGAGGAATCATGATATATTATTTAAAGGGGATTTATATAAACCATTTTAAATAAATTATGTGTGTAAAATATCATGTGTCTCAAAGAAGTAAGATTGAGGCGAAACACTTACCCCATGAACAATTTATCACATGTGTTTTTTATCCTCCTAATTAAGAAATATATATTAATTATTTAATTTTTTAAGAACATTTTTCATGTTTATTTTTCAATTTATTTTATTTTTAACATTTTCATATTCAATTACATAACAAATTAATCTCACGACATATGTTTTGACGATATATTTCTCATATGTCCAAAATCACTAAAGAAAGTTGAATAATGTCAAAGGGATTATTATTAAAACATATATATAATTATAATAATAAAATAATGATAATGTTTATATATATATTATACTTCTAAAACTAACCATGAAATATGGTTATGAAAAATAAACTATATTACAATCCTGGAGACAGTATGTCATACGTATTCATGAGTAGCATTTCAATTTTTTGATAATCATGATGGAATGAAAGAATGTGACATTTTATAATTTCATAAGGATAACTATATAATAAATATAATACTTTTTCATTTAATTCCAATACATATACCATCCATATTATGCACTAGTAAAAATGAATAACATCTTTTCGTGAGGTGGTAGTCCACCATATACACAAACTACGTTATCATTTATTAAATCGATGATATGGTAAGAAATTATATGATATATTTAATTTAATGAATTATTAATTATTAATTTATATCATATATAAAAATAAAATTAATCATTATTACCTACCAATAAATTCATTAGTGAAAAATTAATCACAATGCATCGCGAGCTGGTAGTCCTCCGTACACACAAGTGAACTTATTGTATTATCTATGGAGTAAAAATTAATAAGGTATATGTGGTATTAAAATTTCATAAATATAATTTTATAATTAATTTAATATATAAACCATACATACATCATTATATCCAGCTGTGAGAAGAGGTAATAGAAAATGAATTATGTCGATTCGAGAGGCGGAAGTCCAGCATGCACACAATAAACAATTTCATTCCCCTTTTTAGGGAGGAGGATATGGTTATATGTCATTACCTTAAAAAATAATTCTATATTGAATATCTTGAGGTTGTTATATCATCATGGTTTAGTAATATTTTAAGTATATTTAATAATAAATAAAATTAAATGCTCAGTTAAGGACATTACCTCTTACTCATATAAATAATTAGGTTTGAACAAAAAACCTTCCTAGAATAGATTTATGATCAAAGAAAAGAACCAAGGATGATATTAGAGAATTAAGAATGATATTTTTTCTGGTATTAGTAGATACAATGGGTTTTGGAAGTGTGTAAAGTAGAGGAGAGTATGATGCCTTTTATAAGATGGGGAGATGACACAGTTAGAATTTTTTAAAATAAATAATTACATCGATGTTTCTCTCTTTTCACAGGGATAAAAAATGGACCTCCTTCCAACCTTATAACAGATATAGTCGAATTATAACCAAAAAATAGGAATTAGTCAAAAAATTCATTTTGAACCATTATTTTTTTTATGTTTTTCCCCTTTGATAAACACGTTTGTAACTTAACCGGGGTAAATAATTTTTTTTATTTCATTATTCATTATGATTAGATATTATGTTAAACTTATTAGAAAATATTTATTACTATTATTTCAAATTTTGAATCCATTATTAAAAATTCAACTCATATAATTTATGTAATTTAATTTAAAATTAAACCCGTAGACGTGTTGAAAAAATGGTTTTTCCATAAATACATTATTTTTTATGGAAAATGTGATCTTATAATAATAATATGAAATGTAATCATAAATAAATGAATTTAAATTCATATATATATATATATATATTTCATTTAAATAATTCCTAATTATTGGTTATTTTGATTAATTAAAATTGAGAAACATTATGCACTTTAAATTAGTTTTCAGCATAATCTTTTTTCAAGAATAACAATAAACATTTACTAAATTCCAATATAAATATTATTTATATGTAATTAAATGGATAAAATATAAATTAATAATTTCTATTTTAATATAAAATAAATATGAAAAAATAGTGCAACTTTTAAATTACATAATATATTGAAAATATGTGATAATTTTATAGAAATTGATATTTCTCAACATTTATTTAAAAATTAATATTTTCTAAAAATATAAAAATTTCACACTATGTTAATATAGATATGAAAATTAAAAAATAATTTCCATTTTATTAAAAAAATTAATAAAGTGGTCAAAATTAATTTTAAATTATGTGAGTAGAATGCGATTAAACAACATTTCAGATAAATAATGTTTTTTCAGAAAACATTTCATTTTCATTCAAATGGTTATTATTTTATTTATAATTAAAAAATTAACCATTGAATTTATTTAATAAATGTGTAATCAATATTATTTTAATAATTTACTTTGTCATATTCATTACTTCATACTTAACAGTTAGGTGATATTGGATAAGTTTAAATAAAAATATTTTAATAGAGTATCATGTTACATTTTAACCTGGTATTTCAGGAATCACATATTGTCATAGAGATTGAATTTATTTAGAGTGAAATTTAGCCTAAATACCATAGGTGTTATATTCTCTTATAATCTTGGTGTCTTGGGACATACATGCTATCAAATATTATTATCCACTTTTAAAATCGTTGGGTGTCACAATGCTCTTCCTTTCTCGTTGAATAGATAAGAACATCATCCAAAAAGACAGACATGAAAAAATCAATATACTCTCTGAAGTTATTATTAATTAAATCCATGATGATATAAGGGGAACTAATAATAAAAAATGGAATTACAATATATTCTTAGTGTCTATTCATGTATAAAAAAATTCTTGATTATATCCTCTATCTTAACCCTCAATTGATGATATATAGAACAAGTTAACTCTTGGAAAAATATTGAGATTCAGGAATTTAATCAAAACAATCATCAATACGGGGTAAGGGATACATATTCTTGATTTTAATATTTTTTAGTTATTTAAAATCAACGAAAATTTGCATCAATCTATATTTCTTTTTAATAAAAAGAACGTGTTCACCCCAGGGTGATACACTTGGCTGAATGAATCCCTTATCATGTTTCTCTATGAGTTTCTTATTATCTTCCAACAACTCAATAGAGGATATATTATAAGGATTATTTGAAATACGTGAAGAAACAATTATGAGTTCTAGGGAAAACTTAACTTCATGATTTGGCGAAAGTCAAGGAAAATATTCTATAAATACAACAAAAAATTCCCACACAATAAGTGTATTATGGATTTTGAGATTATCCCTAACCATATGAGATAAAAAAACCATTTAAATGGGAATCAATACTCATAAAATTGATGAAATTTGATTTATAACTTTATATTTATCATCAAATTGAGAGATTCCCATATTTTAATTTAGAATATCAAATGTTACATCTGATCGTCAGTAATTGATGTGGGTTTTTTGTAGATAAATACTATCAATTACTAACATAATATCAAATTCCACTATACAGATAACAACGAGATTTCGAAGAAGTGATTTACCACAAACATTAACTATAGAAGAATCATGCAATTGATGTGATCTTTGAACCGTTCTGTGTTTTCACTTCTAATTTAATATCAAATCACTGAATTCATATTTTGATATCCATATAAAATTATTAAAAAATAGTGGTTAGATCCTTAATTGAATAAGAAATTATAAGTTCTTTAGTAGATGATAAGTGTACCTTTCACCAGGTCATTATCTTACCCCTTTTCTGAAATAGTGATCACATGAGATTCCCTTTTTCTGTTGTCTTAAGAGGTTTCTGATGTTGAGAATCATCATTAACCTTCATATTTGAGGTCTGGTTAAAATAATTCTCATAATCATTTCCCTTGAAACACTAGATTGTGGGTGGTTCATTATGTGCATCTTTATATTTATTCACATCATTATCTATCTTTTTCCCATCACATTCGCATTCAATCACTCGATGACATTGATTTCCACACTTAAATCATTTGGTAGTATCCTTATGAAAATTTCATCCTAAAGTTCCTATTGAATCATGGAGGTACACTTAGAGGGGGTGAATTAGTATACACAAGTATTTACCAATTTTCATTTATCTTATCTTTCACATTTTTAATTTGAACCTATGGGATTTTTAGAGTGAATAAATTTTCTTGTTTAAAATCTAAATTATTCCATATTCCATATAGAAATTAAATGAATCACATCAAATATTATTTTTAAAAGGGGTTTCCCCGATGTGGGTGACTGAATCTTTGTTGGGTTTAGAATGATCTAAGACACATATTCTCCACTAAGGAATCAATAAACAATTATAAGTGGGTTAGTCAGGGATCACCATGAAACCATGGTGGGTAGGTATGTACCACTTCCCAATTTAAATTGGTATCCCACCAGTGTTCTTTATAGAGGAATCCCACAAGTGTTATTTATACTAGCATCCCAATAGTGTTTCACAAACACAACTCTAACATAATTAGAAACATCACAAGAACATCAAGCTTTCATGGAAACACAAAATTGATCTTCCGCTTCCATCCACTAGAATAAAATGATTTGGCACATTCTCACATCAACTCAAAATCTCTGACTTCCAATAAATATGATCTATAAGACTATATGCAATTCAGTTTAGTATATTCTTATGAATTGTAGAAGATATCACTTCCACTATAGCTCACTATAATATCAGAATGATCAACTAAATATTTATCAACAAATTTATAGTTTTCTTATAATACAAGTCTTCGGCTATGGTATCAGTAATATACTTATCATTTATCATGTAATTTATATTTCATGTTCTTCATGCATATGAAATTCACTGCATAGTATTCTTTTTTTCACCCATTAATTTATGTTCATGTATGAATTGAATAATGAAATCACATTTCACAAACTCATTTACATATTCATAGCCTAAATTATTGGTATACCACCAATGAAGATATACACGAAACTATATTTATGAATTCATATCATTCATTGTCTCTTCATTGTTCCATCAAGTAGCCAAGCACTGATCAAAATTATTCATTGTGTTTGTGCTCAACTAGATGAATGTACACAATCCTACTACCTCCAATACATGATATTCTCAATGACCAGAATACTAACTCTTTACTATTATATGATGCACACACAATAAACACTTTCACAACCTCGCATTCACTTTTAATGAAAAGGCACTCACTGCTCATGCTTCTTGCACACAAACTGAGACACAAACTACCCTTCTGCAGACTTCTCATTCATGCGCAATACAAAATTAATCTCCAATCATGAATATTTCATTCAATGTGCATGTAAAAAATGTATTATTCAAGGAAAAAAATAATGTTTACTATAATCATGTATTCAATATCATGTGCATATGAACTATACATTGTTTCTTCCTTATGTGAGATATGCTATCTATAAGACACACTATCCACTTAACCCACACGCAATACACTGTATCAAAGGTGAGTGTTCAGACATCACAAATGGTTCATGATAAACTTGTATAATTTTCATACTCTTTACGCAACAATGTAGTACACTATATTTTGGTTCTTATATATCTTTATGGAAGCCAAAGAATATCTGTAGGGCTATCCAATTTATTCACAGACACTAGTTTCATCATGAAGAAACATTGTGAGTATCAAATACTTATCATAGGCCAATGGGATATATAGTTATTTGCGCAAACCAAATGTGCAGAAGATATGTCTTTCAAGAACCATAGATATTTTGTTGTGTTACTGTTTCTCTCGAAATGAGATTAAACTCTAAAAAGTAACATAAACCCAACCTCTGTGCATTCAAATATTTATAGGCATTTGGGAACTTCTTTACATAAGGCTTACCACCTTTGTTTCATGACACACCATATCACCATCATCAGATAGCCATTTTTTACAATTAACTACTTATCATCATTTTGATCCTTATTAAATCATTCCAACTGTGTTTCAGGATATTTCCATCATATTCAAATCTATATTTCAATGATATGGTGTTCAAATGTCTCGGTTCAAGATTTGGGTTATGTGGTAATGTAGTTTCTCCAATGCACAGAAGCTCCTGCAAGACTTGCTGGAGAAGACGACATATAGAACTGATCAGACAACTCATAAAAATTGATCAATTGATATGATGGTTTTGGTTCATTTGGTGCTACAATATATCAATATAACATTGAAATGATCTTCAGATTTGTGCTCCTTTATAATACATGTCACATTATTAGCCGATCATAAATTGGATACCAACCTCTCCCTTCATTATTTGGCTCCACATAATGTCAAGTGATCTCTTATACTATTATGCCACCCCATATGGTGTCCACATTCTTCCTCCAATGCACTGTTCTCACATGATCTCCTTTGGATCATCTCTTTTTTCTATCTAGGGGCTTGGCTGGCCACTTAAGTAGTGGATGTGGCTCCCCTTTGGCTGGATAGTAGATTGAATCCCCATTTATTGTATGATTAAATAATAAAATCCCTTTAATAAATCCAATCCATCATAATAAGTTCCTAAAAATATTCCTCATAAAAACATTAAACTAATTGTTTCATGGTCATTATATACTACTATTTCTTTTTACTCCTCAAATATTCAATCATCTTTTATCGAATAGTAGAACATGAAAAACCATAAAAAAAATTTCTACATTTCTTCAATTTACTGATTGATAATCAGTATCATATGGTCTTCTAAAAATGTGGTAAACATTTATCATTATTCTAATTGAATGTTAACATGTTTTTAATAAGAACTGATATGAAATCATCACAATTAATTGTTTCTTTATTTAAAGAAACATCGTCAAATAAAAAAACATTTCCAAAACATAAATGTTTCTCGACAATAATTAAAATGAAGAACACCAAAATTCAATTAATGTCACAATGACATTTTGTTAAAAAAAATTATTGAGAGTAACTACAACAAAAATATTACTTTAAATATATTTGGGTTCTTTAGTCTCCACTATTGGATTTTTTTCATAACCAATTTCATTTTCAATGTAAATATTTTCTTCTCCCCCTTACATGAAAATAAAACCAAAGATATAATTATGGGAAATAATTTAACTCATATTATTCTATAACTACCTAACTTTTCTTCTTATCTCATTCAATCTTCTTATTTCATAATAGATTCCACATATCAAAAATTAAAATTGATCTTTCTGAGATAAGGAATGCATCACTTTTATTAAATAAATGTGTAATTAATTAATAATATATAAGTCTAAATTGGCTAACCCTATGTGGAAAACCATAGCAATCAATTTAGATAATAAATAATTTCAATAATTTTTTTAAAATATTAAATCAACACTAAAATATTCTTTTAGATGTTGTCAAAATATTTTTAACTAATATTCTACAATTATATCAGAAAATATATTAAAATCATTCGTATACAAGAATTCACTTCCCCTTTATCAATCCATTTTACTTTTTCATAAAATTATTAGTTTTTCCTCTTATGATTCAGAATTTTCATTCATATAAAGATAAAAGAACATACCTCTTTAATGACAAGCTTAAATTTCTAGGATTTGAAAATATCAGATAAATACCTTACCAAAACATCATATATTCAATGATACTAGTTGATGTATTAAAATTTGGAAGTTATTCATTATTTATACCCCTAGTGGGATGAGCTTCATCCAACCACTTCGTCGTGATTAAATTTCTTCAAGAATGATCTTCAAGAACAATTTTATCGATATTTTAAATAAGGAACTCTTTAATGGATAGCCTCCTAGAAGATGTAGAATATTTTTATAGTACTCATATCTTCTGGACTCCACATGAATATGTGCTTCCCCTTCAATTCCCTGCATAAAATAAACAAATATATATATACATATATATATATATGAGAATAAGGTCGTTCTTCACTGATTTTCAATTAGACCAACATGGATGAGATTTATTTCTCAACCCAAAAAATTCCATTCAACTTTTCTATAGATATATGAAAATTCATCATGATAGATCCTTCTCTGAATTTACAATGTTTATCAATTAATTATATCATGTACTTCTAGATTTCTTTATATTTCATCTTAAATGAAATAGGATTATTCACATTAAAAAATAGTGAAATTTTATTCTTCTATTTCTATTATAAATTTCTGAACAATTATAGATGCTCTGTCAATTTTATTAGGCATTATTTTGGAATATTCTCAGAATTCTTCTCAGGTATAGACTCATTCTTATCAGTAGCATTATTGACACAAGTAGACACTAGTGCTTCTATTTTTTTCTTCACTAGTTCTATTTGTTCATGAAAACATGTCATAAATTTGTCTTTAATATGACATAATGTTTTTCACCTTCCACACAAATCTCCAAAAATCATAGGTTTACCTTTTTTGACAGCCTCTCATGAAATTTATATTTTTCATCGATATTTTCATGAAAAAAAATCAATCAAATTATTTTTAAATTATATTTATTTCTTTTTAATCTTAAAATTTCTTCCACTAAAAGTTGTGTTTATGACCTATTTGAAAAGGTCCATGATAATACCATTTCATCCTTAGTAGAAGCATATCTTCATTGGTGTGACATTTATATCATCATTATTTTATAGTGTATCTTTCTTCGTAGTTTTTTTATCATTAATATCTTGTTTATAATAATTACTTTGATTTTTTGAATATTATTTATAATTATTATATAGATTTATTTTGATATCATGATCTAAGATGGTGAATGATTTTGAGGCCCGGTGTTCCTAGAATAAATGATTGAAAAACATTGAAATATTAAATAGAACATGCATGTGGTTATACTAAAAAAGTTGAATAACATCTAAATGGGTGCTCATATCATATATTTGAAGGAACCATTGAGTTTAGAATATAATTTTTACCTTGTTTGCAACCTAACATTGGTCATTGCGGGTTGTTTTTGGAAATTTGTCACATGTGTTTTAAATGAATAAAATAAATTAAGAAAAAAATATTTTATTTTATTTCACCAATGTAGTGACACAATGAAATGTTTATTTTAAAATAAACTATTTTTCAATGTTCCAATAATAGTCCAACAACCCTATAAAACTATGTAGACTATGGGGAGAGATATCTGGAGACTTATCTCTAGAAGGTGAGGACGGAACATTGAATTGGTGACTGAAGAACACTGATCTTGATGGATCTTTCCAATGATGATGTATTAGTGACTGTTCTTCATAAGTGATAAATCATATTTGAGGTAGGATTCATTACTTCAATTTAATTTCCTCTTTCAGGATTCCTATGACAAATTTGGAGTAACCCACAAAGAGATTATCCCACATATCGGTCGTATTTTCATGATGGGATTATTCTATAGGGTTTGATGTGTAATAATTATTATAGAAATTGTTTTTTATTCATTTATCATTTTTATAGGAATGGATCTAGGATCGAGTGAAAAAAGGTTGGGGTTCTTTCCATGGGATTATTCCTTGTTCTTTTTCACCCTATTTCGCTTTCATCATTGGAGGCCCTTGGTTTGTTATTCGATAACCAACCGAGGGATCAATCATTGCATGTGTGGTTCAGGATAAATGATCTGAGGTCGTAGATCAAAACTCAGTGTGATGTAGCGATGGTGTGATGAAGAAGGTGTTGGATGGATCAACCCGATTTCAGATCACTCATTCTTCAGGTGAGTTGTGTGGTGATGAATTAAATCAAATATCAAAGCTGATTGATGGCCCAAAACCCATCTATTTGGTGTTTTTATGGTGAAATGAACCTGTATTTAATGTTTTGAGGTGAATAGACAACCAAAACATGATCCAAATAAAAGAACGAGGCTTGTATGGGAAGAATATGGGTTTCATGGAAAATCCAATCCACATGGATTATAGTCCCTGACTACATGGAGTGTGTCCCTTTTTGATGAACATGGTGTGTACTTCAGACAGTACATAGACATGGGGAGGATTACATGGGTTTCCTACACAGAATGTACTCTCCCCACATGGCATGGCCTAAACCGGTTACACAGACTACCCCATGTACTAATACACGGGAAAGGATACATGGGCTGACATTGTGTACTGGCACGCAACCGAAGAAATTGCACGGACCCCATATGAAAGGACATGGGGTGTGACCCCTTCAGCAAGCTGTGTACACATCTACTACATGACATAGTTTTGAATGACATGGGCCTTTATACACAGGAAGTACCTCAAATAAAGGGACATGATGTGGGACCTGACTACATATTGTGTAACCCTTTCTATATGGCATGAATATTTTTTCCTCTATATCATGGAAATGTATCATTAAGGTTCATTCCATTCATCATTTCCATGAATTTTGTTATGAATCATTTCCTACTCCATGGACTATGATCCCTTTAGAAGGAATTCTTGGGTAGAGTAGTTGGAATCCCCTGAGAGTCCTAAACCAGGATCCTTAATTCATTTCTTCATTCCCTAAGTGGATTTCTTAGTATCGATGAGACCAACACTACACAGTCATTGATCCTTTACATAGAAGGTTAATCAAAATCGAGTTATTGGTATCACCCCATGGCCTCTGCTATGATCCTCATCTATTGTATCATTTTTATCTTTAGATCTATTATCATATATTTATCATGGTGGGACCTAATGAACGGTACCCTTCAGATGGACATCATCAGTTTTATCAGACTCAGGAGTGTGCTCTCCAGGATGGGTGCTTCTTGGAATCTTCAAGATGGAATCCTAGTGCTGGTATACAGTTGTTGGGACTTTCCTCTTAACTTTGTGATTTAGTTGAGCATATCAGTATATTCATGTTATATGTGATATTGATATATACTTTTATATATCTGACTATGTATAACCTTCTTTATATTTCTTTATGGTTTCAGGGTGTCCTACAATGTATTTTGATACTCACCCCTACATGGGACTTTTCTAGACATGAAATGTCTTCTGGAGATGATCAAACATTTGATGGAGTCCTAGGTAGACTAGGACCAGACATCACTTAGTAAGACCAGACAGACTGAGGTGTGTTCCTGCGAATTTTAGTTGGTAGTCCATGTACCTTTTTTGTATAGGTTGGACTTGTATTACAGACTTCTTGTGGTGGGATTTTTTTTTGGCCCTATTTACTTTTCTTTTCATTCTTCCATACTCTAGTTGTGGGATATAGTGGTATTCATGCATTCTTTACATAGTTGATTTAAATGTTAATAGTTATTTGACCATAGAGAGTTGTGTACGCATATAGATACCTAGGAAAAGCCTCCAATGTTAGTGATATTCCTATTCAATGGTAGTCAGCAGCCCTTGGACTGTTGGAGGTGGTCATGGGGAGTCGCACCAAGGGCTCCACTAGGAAGGGTCATGAAAGAGTGGTATCAGATATTTTCAATTATAATTTTGGACTGATATTCAATGAGATTGGTTTGGGGAAACAATGTTATGTGTTTCAAATTCAGATTTTAGGTTAGGGACTCCAGTGTTGGTGTGGCGACTAAAGTATCCATACACCAGGACTCTGATAACCTATTTTTCAAATGGGTACATGAGAATACTGGTCACAGATAAAATAGTGGTACATGCATCATATAGGAATAGGTTGTGGTTTCTATGTACTTCTAGAGTGAGCTCTCCAGATATACTCATAGATTGTGGTATATATTTTTTTAGTTTTAGGATGCCTCCATGATGCATACCATCTAGGATTCAACATCTTGATCATGATGATGGCACCCTCAGTGATGGGGCTTTGATAGAGGGACCAAATCCCCATATGTTACCATCGGGTGGTACACTAGCCATACCACCCCCTATAGTCCAGCATGTGGTACCCGCATAGCTAGTAGATGAGGAGCGCAGACTAAGTGCACATCATGAGTTTTATAATAAGATACCCATTAGGTTCTGAGGAAATCCTGACCTGCATGTAGGTAAGGAATAGACTGAGGTGATGACCCATGTTTTCTATCTAGTCATGACACACCAGATCATAGGGTGGTCCTGATGGTGAGCCTTCTACATGGATCATTAAGAATATGGTAGCGTTTGACTATGTAGACTTATGAGGAGGAAACTCTTTCAGGTAAAGAGTTTGAGCTCCTATTTAGAGAGGAGTTTTGAGCACTTATGATAAGAGCTATGAATATCTATTAGATTCTTCAACTTCATAATGGTTGCATGATAGTATCTGATTATTCATCGAGTTTTCCCACCATTCTTGGTACTTGATGGTTATGGTTCGAGATCAGTACATCAATGATTAGTCCTTAGAGTTAGGTCTGTTTTGAGATATATGAGCTAGAGTTATACCTCTATGAATTCCTATTTTTGTTGGGTTTCTTGTGGGACCCTTGGTGGTTGACAGTTTCTTGGCTAGGTAGTTGTAGTCAACAATAGTCAGTAGTGGAGAAGTATGAGAAAAGAGTTCGGTAGTAGGGATCTGATGTTAGTATCAAGGACATGGACATTGGATACATTTCTAAAAGAGATTATAGGACATAATATTTGATGTTTAGGGCTCACATGGTGGTTCCAGTAATCCTTGACAGAGACAGTATTATTCATGTGATAGAAGGGGACATCTTTCTTGAGATTGTACAACCTAACATATTGCTGACAGAGAGACTGTATATAGACAACTGAGGAAAAGACACTGGTAGGGGTAGGAAGATCTATATGGAGGTGGATGTGGTAGAGGATCTAGAAGAGTATCAGTAGGTGGTCTACATTTCGCCTAGTTACCACCACCATCCCCAGGTGGTCCACACCGGGCATAGAGAGGTGGAGGCTAGGGGAGGTTATAGCTGTTGGTGGTCGATGCATATGATCTAGATCTTATGGGAATTATTCATGTTATGATTTGTGTATTTTCTACATTAGTATTAGTACTAATTGATATAGGTTTTATTCATTCCCTTCATTACACCTATATTATACAATACCTGGATATTCTAGTTGAATTGTTGACTTGATACTTATGCATGGAGACACCTACTTGAGGAGGCTCATAGGTCAGACATATGTGCTGATAGTGTTACCTAACCCTTGGTGGTGAGTGTTTTGGTTGGAACCTCTTAGTGGAAACATTAAGGTCATATGACTTCATTCATGGTATGGATTGGTTAAGTACATTCCATGATCAGATTGACATTTTTAGTCAAAGGGTGTGGTGTTACCACATTGATGCAATGAGGTTTGCAATTGCCAGTAAAAAGAAAACCCAGGCAATATAGGATGGGCGCATGCATTAGACGGTGCAGCCAATTACTCATTTGTTGGCTAGATGAACCCTTTTTGTAGTGGATGTTATCAGTTCCCAACTTCGTATAGTGGTGGTGGAGTACTAGGATGTATTTCCTGAATATGTTCTAGGTTTATCTCCCCACCGATATATTTAATTCTTCATTTATTTACACATGGGGATGAAACCGATATCTATACCAACATAACAGATGACTCCCACAGAGCTTCGCATGTTGAGGGTGAATTTGGAGGTCTTGTAGAGGAATAGCATCATGAGATCCAGTGTTTCACCCTGTGTAGCCCTAGTTTTGTTTTCCAAGAAGATAGATTGAATCTTGGGGTTTTGTGTGGACTACATATGCTTTAACTAGGAAAACCTTAAGAACAAGTATCCACTACCGAGGAATGATGACCTCTTTGATCAGTTTAGAGGGCCACAATGTTTCTTGATGGTTGACCTTCGACCAGACTATCACAAGTTGTGTGTACGGTACAAGGATTACCAAAGACATCTTTCAGATGTCGTTATGGTCACTATGATTACTTGGTGATGCCCTTTGGTATGATGAATTCCCCAACAATGTTCATGGGTCTCATAAACTGTATTTGTTACCCTTACTTAGACTGGTTCCTGGTGGTCTCCATAAAATATATCCTTGTGTACTCGGCATCTGAGGATAAGTTTGTGGGACACTTAAGAATAGTTCTTGATGTACTCTGAGAGAACTGGCTTTATGGAAATATAACTAAGTGAAAAATCTAGATTCAGGAATTCCACTTTCAAGGAAATGTTATCTCAAAGGATGGAGTGGCAGTGGACCTGGCCAAGGTCAGAGAAATGTTAGCCTGGAAGCCACCAAAGAGTGTGATAGATGTGTGGAGCTTCCGTGGGTTGGTAGGCTATTATCATATATTCATATCTGATTTCTCCATGATATCATCACCTATGATAGCTTTGTTCAAAATTGGTACCCTTTAAGGTAGACAGAGAAGTGACAGCGAGATCTTCAGTAGTTGAGGAATTGTTTTATGACCTCTCCAATATTGAGATTGATAGAGGATATTATCGATTACATAGTGTTATGTGATGCATCAATAACCAGTATTGGTTGTGTCTTGATGTAGAGGCAAGAAGTGATTTCATATGGTTCGCTCTAGTTGATACCACATGAGAATAACTATGCAACCCATGATCTGGAGTTAGCAGCGGTATACTTCGCATTGAAGATGTGTCGATGCTACCTAATGGATGATCTATTTATTGTCTCAGTTGATCACAGGAATATCATATATATCTTCTCTCATAAGGATCTCAACTTGAGATATTTGATATTCATATAGTTACTCTAGGACTATGACTTTGAGATAGCCTATACTTATGTGAAGGGAAACATAGAGGAATATTCCCTCAGCAAGCGATCAAGTTCATAATCCATGAATGAGGAATCAAAGAAGTTTTCCTAATTGTTGTTATCCTTTTTAGATACAGATTAAGTATCTTACCTATAGTAGATGGTTTTCACCAATCCAATATTAGAGAATGTTAGGGAGGCAAATCTTGGAGATACCAACTACAAGACCCCGAATGGTTTGATATCTATAGGTCATGCTCCTGATGAATATTCAATAGGTGGGAAGTACGTCGTTATTTTAAGAGGACACACAATAGTACTAGTGATGATACAAGAGGTGGTTTTGAGGGATTTTTATATGTCCCCTTTGGTGGATCATCCCTATGTGGAAAAGATGAATCATAACCTTTGACGCCAGTTTTGGGGGCCAGATATGAAGAAAGGAGTTGAAAAGTTCATTTCTGGAAGCCTTAATTATCCGCATGTGAAGGCTGGCCACCAAGTTCCAACGTGTTTAGCTCAACCACTTGAGGTGACAGAATGAAAGTGGTATTGGATATATATTGAATTCATTGTGACCTTACCATATACATCTTTGGTACACGATTCCATCCGGGTGATCATTGGTCTATTCACCAAGTCATCCCACCTTCAAGCTATCCAATAGTAGTGTTATGTAGAGATCATAGGACACCTCTACGTTCCAGAGATAGTTAAACTCTGTGTATTTGCATCTTTTACTATTTCAGATCGTGATGATCAATTTACAACCTTGTTGTGGAAGAAATTACATGAGGCATTTGGGACCCAGTTACACTTGTGCATAGCGTTTCACCCACAAACAGATGACCAAATAGGGAAGATGATTTAGGTTCTGGAGGACATGTTGTGGGATTTTATGTTAGAATTTGGTTGTAGTTGTGATGATCACCTACCACTATTGAGGTTTGCATAGAAAAATGTCTACCATTCCACCATTTGTATGGAACCATTTGAGGCTTTGTACAGGAAAGCCTGTAGGTCGCCACTTTTTTGGACTAACCCAGGATAGTCAGTATTCATGGGCATGGAAATGGTGAGATCTACTATAGAAAAGTTATAGATCATCTAGGAGTAGATGAAGACTACACAGAGCCCTCATAAATCTTTTGTTGGAGTTTGAGGAAGGAGACTAGGTGTTCCTTCAGATTTCACCTCGATGTGGATAATAGAGATTGGGTCTAGGTGGTAATCCATATATGATGTTCATCATCCCTTTTTAGATACTGTATTGAGTTGGAGAGGTCATGAACCACTTGGCTCTACACCTAATATTAGATCAGGTACATGACATCATCCATGTGTCGTAACTGAGGAGGTATGTGCATGACCCATCGCACATCATCAACTTTGGAAAGATGGACATCGATAATGGACCAAATTTTTATGAGCACATAGTGGATATTCATGATCAGTAGAATAGGGTAAATCATGTGTTATTGATTCCCTTAGTGTGTGTCTGATGGAGGTGTGATAATCTCTAAGAGAGCACTTTGGAGCGGGAGGCTCAGATTCGTGCTCAGTACCCTCATCTTTTGGGGTAGCCTTTGTTTTGGATTTCAGAGGACGTAAAGACCCTAGGTGGGGAGAATGTAATGACCCATATTTTTTCAAGTATTAGTTTTAAATATTATATGTATTGATTTCGAGATTAGGAATTAAGACGGCATGTGATTCTGAGGCCTGGTGTGCCCAGAAAAAATGATTAAAAAATATTAAAATATTAAATAGCACTCAAACGTGGTTTTCTTGAAAAATAGAATAACTTCTGAATAGGTTCACATATCATAAATTGTAAGGCACCATTGATTTTATAATAGTTGGTTTACCTTAAGTGAGACCTAACATTGGTTGGTGTGGGTCATTTTTGTAAATTCATCATGGGAGTTTTAAATGAATAAAATAAAAAAGAGAAATATATTTTATTTTATTTCCTCAATGCAATGTCACAGTGACAAGTTTGTTTTAAAATAAACCATCTTTTAGAGACCTACAGTTCATCTCACAACCTTAAATCATCTAGAGACCCTACTGAGGGGGATATATATAATTCTCTTGGGTAGGTAGCAATAGAACATCAAATCAGTGATTGAAAAATGCTGATCTTGACATATCTCACCAACAATGACGATACAAAGGCCATTCTTCATCATCAAGTGATCTAAATCATTTTAGGATGTGTTATTTCAAATTTTTTCCTCATTATTGATTTATATTATGAACATAGTCAAATCTATGAACATATTATCCCGCAAATCAATCATATTTGTGGGATGGGATTCTTCTATGGGGTTTGACGGGTGATAATTATTTTGAATATTGTTTCTAATTTGATTATCATTATTATAGGAATGTATTCAGTCTGGAACAAACAAGGGCTGAGGTTATTTCCCTTGTATTTTTCCATGTTCTTTTTCTCCCTATTTCTCATTCATCATGAGAGACCCATGGTTCACAGTTTGACACCCGACTGATAGATCTATCATTTCAAATGTTGTTCTTAGTGAACCGATACAAGGTTGTGATTCAGACTTTTTGTGATGCAATAGAGGTGTGACAACGATGATGGTTGATAGGTCAAAGTAATTCAAAATCACCCTTTCCTCACGTGAGTTGTGTGGGAATGAATGATATCTGATTTTAGAGTCGATTGAATGCCCAAACCCCATCGATTTGGTGTTACGATGGTGAAACGACTGTGGATATGATGTATTTAGGTGAATGAACCACTGAAACATGATACGAATAATCATATGATGCATACAGAGGAAAGAGGAAGTTTTCTAAAAAACATGATCCACACAATGTGTAGTCCCTAACTACATGACATGTTTCCCCCTTCTCATGAATTCAGCATGTACTTCAGATAGTACACGGACATGGGGGTAGTACACATGTTGCCTACCCAGCATGTACTCCCCCCACATGGTATGCCCTTAACCAGTTATACGAATATCCCCATGTACTGGTACACAAGAAAGGATAAACAAGCTGAAACCATGTATTGGCACATGACCAAAGTACACATGCAGACCTTAGAGTAAAGGACACGGTGTGGGACCCAATCTACACCTCGTGTACACATATTCAACACGATGCAGTTTGGAATGACATAATCCATTGTATACGATAATTACCCATGGTCAAGGGACACAATGTGTGACCCTACTACACATCATGTACCCCTTTCAATATTGCATCATTCTATTGTCCTCTATATCTGGGATAGGTTTTTTTAGATTTAATTCCCATTATCGCTTCTTTTATGGTTGGTATGAATTGTTTCCTTCAACTAGGATTTTGATCCCTTGAACAGGAATTCCTTGGTAGACTGGTTGGCATCCTCTGAGAGGCCCAATGTAGGATTATTTATTCATTTCTTTTTGTCCTAGGTGGAATTATTGGTATCGATGTGACCAAAAATATGTCGTCATTGATTATCTAATTGGTGGATTAATCTAGATTGAGTTGTTGGTATTTCCCCTTGGACCTGGCTATGATCATCATCAGTAATACCATTTTTATCTTCAAATCATTCATGGTAACATTCTCATGGAGAGACCTGACAAGTTGTAACTCTCAAAAGGACATCATCAGTTCTATCAAACTCAAGAGTGTGTACTCCTGGATATGTGCATTGTTGAATATTCATGATGGAATCATAGTGTTGGTGTATAGTGGTTGTGACTTACCTCAAGATTTTCTATCTTGGTTGAGTATATCTGGATATTTTTATTATATGTGTTGTAGACATATAGCTATGTAGAGAAAACTCTATATTACCTTTGTTATATTACTTTGTGGTTTTGGGATTTCTTACTGAGTATTGTGATACTCACCCTACAATGGGCTTTGCCTACATGTGTCGTGTCTTGTGTAGACGCTCGACCTATTGATGGATTCATAGGTAGCCTAGGACTAGAGGGTTATTATTGAGACTGAATAGACTGAGGTTTCTTCATGTGGTTTTCATATAACTATCCCAATAAGTTTTTCTTACAAATCAGACTTGTGTTACATACTTATTTCGATAGGATTCTATTTGGCCTTGTTTAAATTACATTATTTTCTATTGTAATCGGGTTGTGGGATATAGTGGTTTGCATGAATTGTTTACTTAGTTGTTTTTACATTTCATCATTTTGTGGGATTGGAGATGTGTACATTTGTATAAGTACACTGGAAATTCTTCATGTGTTAGTGATATGCCTACTCGTGCAAATCACAAGCCCTTGGAATATTGGAGGAGAGCTTAGGGAGTAATATCATGGGCCCCACTGGGATGGGACATGACATTTATACCCCAAGGAATACTTTTCTACTTTTTTTCCTTTCCTGTGCATTTGTTTCAGTCTTTTCTTCATATCATATTATGAATAGATCATTGTTGGTACATAAAAACACTCATCGTAACGGTTAGAAATTCTGTTGTAAAAATAATAGAAGTCATCAAGATAATAAAATCTATTTAGGATATACAAATTCATTTATATCTATGAATGTTTATTCAATTATATAATATTTCTATTCACATTAGATATTCACCCCTTAGTACTAGACTTCTATAACTACCATGCATTGAAAAATTATTTCAATTTTCATTGGCCTAATAACAAAATTTTCAACAACACCAACTATAAACAATAAAATTAGATTTATAGTTATATGAAATAACATGGATTGTTTTGAAATTTTGTTGCTCTTGGATAAAATTATTATTCAGGTGATATTTTTTGGGGAACAAGAATTCGAACACTTCTTCACATCCTTATTTGATGATATGGTGGATCTATCATCAGTCTTCTTCACCCATTTTTGACTAGAATTCTATTTAGAAAATGTACTTCCAGTTGAAATAATTTTAGTAAAAACAATAACTTTTTAAATAAGGTTTACCTATTTCAATGAGATTTAAGTGTATTTATCTTTAGATAATCTCAATCATTGCTTTCCACTTTAATGAGTCAGGTCATAAGTAAGACTATTTTAATAATTACACATGGAAGCCTTTCTGAAGATAGAATTTTGTGAAGATTCGCCATGAATGCTCTCAGGATTTCTAAACAGGACCTATAAATCAAGATATTTTAGATTTAGGGAGATCATCTTGTCTTCTTGTGATTTCACCATAACTTTATATTCTTTCTATGAAGTATTTAATTGTGTTTCCTTTAGATTTTTCAAATTGACTTTCATTTCAAGAATCATCAAGTTTATGAAAAAAAATTCATCCTCACCAATATTCATATTGGCATCCCATTGACTCTTCTTTTTTTTCTGAATGTGATCATAATGCATTTTAGTTTCCTTCCATAAATAATTATTCAACTCTTGGATTATTTTTATTCTTATCCTCTAGCTGGGATTATTTAACATTCATCAAGGTTTTGGGTATTTTCTCTAATGCATGGATAACATTTGTATAAACTTTCTCAGTCACATACTACTCACAAATAAACCTTTGTAATTCATTTTCAACCAAAGTGATTCTTTCATTGCAATCAAATATTGACTATTATTTTTATTCTTCTGCTAGGATTAATTTCTCATCCTTGTATTTTATTTCCAACTTAGCTTCCTTTATACTCATGTTATCTTTATGAGATTCCTAAAATGTATGTATCATGTCAGTAAAGACCATCCCAGTTACATCTTTCTCACACAAATTTCTTTGTAATTATTCTTCAATATGGTAGAAATGTTCATTGTAAAGTGAAATAGTTTCTCAATTGAATAAATAATATATGAAATAAGTTTAAATCATTGAAACATATTTTCCAAGGATTTCTCCATATCATCGACGTACTTTTCATGCTATGATTTTTCATTATATATCCCCTTGATAAAAGGAAGAAAATTATTCAGATAATTTTTTATTTCTAACTTATAAACTCTGAGTGATTCAATAAAATTTTCTTTATCATTGCTTCAACCATACACGTCAAAAGGATATTTATAATCTGAATTATCATATACTACTGATACACTATCATTTTTACTATATCTAGTATGTGATGCATCCTCTTCCTTATTAAAATTATTTATCATATTTCTTTGTTATTTATTATATATATTCATCATGGTTTTTTCTGAAGCCTCCTTGTTTGATCTTTAAAATATATGACCTGAATGATTCTTCTGATATAACTCTATTACTTCTCCAAATAAAAATATTTACTATATATAGGTATTATAAAAACAACTAGGATAATAACATAGATCTAATATGGTTTGTAACCTGTGATATGATACTGATTGAAGTGCCTAGTGAATCTTATAGGTACTCTAAGAGGGGGTAAATTAGTGTGATTTTTTTACCTATTTTCATTTATCTTCACTTACCCCTTTTTAATTCGAACCTCTACATTTTTTAGAGTGAATGGATATTCCCTTTTTACAAACACAATTATATCACATTCAAGGCATAATTTAAATAAAGAAAATCACACAATGTTGTTTCATGGTTCACCCTCGATGTTTGAGACTACATCCTTACTATGTTTAGGTTGATCTGAGAAATAAATTCTCCACTAAAAAGTCAATCAGCAATTATATGTGGGCTAGTTAGGTATAAATCTGAAACCATGTTGGATAGGTATGAAGCTTTTACAAATTTGTACTGATATCCCATTAATGTTCTTTATAATGGAATCCCACACATGTTATTTATACTGAAATCCCACCAATGATTCACAAATAAAATAGTAACATAATGACAATGACCACAACAACTTCAATATTTCATTGTAATGAAAAAATGATCTTCTACTTTGAGCCACTATAATAAACTGATTCTTTACTTTCACTCATCAATTAAAATTCTTTTACTATCACTAAATATAATCTACAACATTTTATTAAATTCATTTCAGTATACTCTTCTGAATTAAAGAAGATATAACTTTCACTATAGATCACAACTATATCAGAATGATCAACTGAATATTTATCAACAAACTGAAAGTTATATTCTAATACAATGATTTAATTTTGGTATCAAGAATACAAGGATCATTTATCATGAAATTTATATTTCATGTGCTTCGTGCATAATAAATTCAATGAATAGTAATATTTATTTTATACACCCATTAATTCATGTGCATGTATGAATTAAATAATTCAATCAGATTGCATAAACTCATTTACTTCTTCACAACCAAAATTGTATGTATACCACATAATAAAATATACATTTCACTATCTTCAGTAATTCATATCACACATTGTCTCATTATTATTTCATAATGTATCTAAACAATGATTGATGTTATTATCTATGTTTTTGCTCAACCGAATGAATGTAAACAATCATAGTACCTTTAATAAACGTGATAATAAATTCCCTTAATACTTCCTCTTTACTATTATATGATTAATGCACACACTAAACACATTCTCAGAATCAAATTCTATTTTTATGAAAAGACACTAACTTTCCACTATGTATGCAAGAAAACTCAGAAACACACACTACCCTTTTGTACACTTCTCATTTAGGAACAATATACACATAATCTTCATTAATGAATATTTCATTTCATGTGAATGTAAACAATATATTATTCAAGGACACAAATATTATCTCTTATACTCATTACATAATCACTCTAATTTTTTTGAGCATCATGAAAACTAGAATTTCAATACACCACATTATCAACCTAACCCATCCACAACACATTGTATCAAAGGTCAGTATGTGTCCTTCTCAAAAAATCCATGAAACCCATGTTTAAATTTAATACTCATCACGAAATAAATATAATAAATTGTTTATCGGTTCTTACATATCTTCATAGAAGCCAAAGGAGATGTGTAGCGCTATCATATTTCATCCTAGAAACTAGTTTGATCGTAAAGAAACTTCAAAATTATCAAATACATATCAAAGGCCTATGGGATATCTTCTTCTTATCAAAAACAAAACGTGGGGAACCTCTATCTTTTGTGAACTATAGATATCTGTGGTGTTAATATTTCTCCAGAAATTTCATTCTCTCCCACTTACTAGCAGCAACCCGACCTCAGTGAAATAATATGTTTATATGAATTTTTGGATCACCTTACTTCATGAGAACCACCTCTATTTCACAACACATCATATCACCATCATCGGAGAAACATTTTTCACAACTCAATGATTTTAATCATTTTGAGCTATATTAAATCGTGAAAACTATGTTTCATGATATTTTAATCATATTCAAATAAAAATTACAAATAAATGGGGTTTAAATGTCTCATATTAAGCTTCTGGTGATGTAAAAATAGAGCATCTCCAATTAATAGAATCTCTTAGATGTCTATTTTAGAGAATACGACATATATTGTTGATCAGATGGATCATAAAAATAGAACATGCAATGTGGTGGTCATAGTTCATTCGGTGCTACAATATATCAATCTCAAATCAAAATACACTTTTGATGTGTGCTCCTTTATAATACTATTCACATTATCAGTCGATCAAAAATTATTTAATGTCTTTTACCTGCATTATTTGACACATCCCCAAATCATTTTCTCTCCTCTTACTTCATGTTTCCTTTCCCAATGGCCACCTACTGCTTCCCATGTTCCTTTCTGGCGTACTCTCCCACGGAATGGCTCTATTGGATGGATTGGGGCTTGTCTTCCCACCTAAGTGGTGGATTCATCTCCCCTTTATCTAGATAGCTAGGTGAAGCCCCTTTTCTTAGTAGTCTTACATAAAAAATCTTCCAAGAATAAATACATGTCTTCATACTAATATTCTAAATATATTCCTCAAGAAAAAAATTAAGGTAATTTTTATGGTAATTATAAACTACTCTTTCTTTTAACTCCAAAAATATTCTACCATTTGATGATCAAACTATAGAACATGAAAACCCATAACTATTTTTTTTCAATTTAATGATTTATAATTAGTATCATATCATCTTTTACAAATGTGGTTAACAATTTCAAATTTCCTCACACGATTAGAACATGTTATGATCACTAAGAATAGCTCTACAATCATTATGTTTAATTATTTCTTAATTTAAAGAAAATTATTCAAATCCGAACATCCTGTCCAAAAAATAATGATTCACAATAATAATTTAAAGGTAACATACCAACCTTAAATTAATTTCACAATTAATTTTTATTAAACAAATGTATTGACAATAATTACAACACAAATATAAAATTCAATAAATTTGGGTTATTCACCTATATATTTTCTTACACACATAGAATAGGAATAAAATGTAAAATTCTTTTGTTCATGGTTTTTAGAGATTCCCTTAAATTATATCATTCTTTTCATATAAAAACCATGATATTTAGGGTTAACCCTAATCTCTATTTCTACCTTTATACCAAAATGAATAATTTCTACTTAGATAATGAATTCATTTATATTTAATTCCATTTGGATACTTGGTTTTAAGAAACTAAAGAATTAATCAACCTTACCTTTGTTTTGGATTATTAAAATAGATGTGTACCTCACATATCTGCTAAAAATTTTCCTCATAGGTACCAATGGATTCATCAATATTCTTTTTTAGGTTAAGGAATACATTATCCATTTTCATTTAAAGAATATGGGGAATCTACTTATTGAAAAATAAGCTCATATGGTCATTCGACACCATGGTATCAATTTCATCATGTTGCCTCATCTTCATGATATTAATAATAGATAAATAAAATTCATTTTTTATGATCCAAACTCTAAAGTATAGAAAATTAATTTTCAATGGTACTAATACATTTATAACTAATTATTGGATCAATAAAATCAATAATATAATGTTGTTCTATCATCATAAAGAACTCAATATAATGTTGTTCTATCCTTTTCTCATTTGGATGTTCAGTGTGATTCATATCCCATGAATTGTTTTGATCATTGACATGAGATTTTTTCCCACACCCATAACATTTGGTTTCTCAGGAGGATAGTAATTTAATTTTCCTTTGTATTTTTCATTAACACATTTCCATTAGGTTCTAACCATTGACTAAAATTAAAAATATATGTGTGTGCAAAAAAAATCATCGCATGAAACAACAAAATCATGATAAATCACTTATAAGATGTCAAAATCATGACACATTTTTTTCAATCATTAACACCCTATTATTAACCTAGGCCATTCATGATCATTATTCATATCCTCTTGATTTTTTATTAGGAGTTTTTGAATTTAAAAATAATATTCCATTATAGTTTCAACCCAGGTGTGCAACAACGAATCATTTCCTGCACTAGGTCATGATTGAGTCAAACTCAATATTCCATTTTTTGATTTATTACCCTTAGGTATAGCTGTTTCATAGCCATATGCACATGTAGTATCCATAAAAGGAACTAATTTCTCAAAAACCACTCATTATATCATTTACCCAAATTTTAGGATATTTTCCAATACTTTGACATAATTATTTACACATCCTTAAACATAACCTTAGACATATCCCTAAGTATCTCACTAAAAATTTTCATCATAGTTTCCAAAGGTTAACTAAAATTTTCATCTAATTCTAACTATAGTTACCCAAGATTTACATATATAGATATTACATCTTACAAGATGAATATTCATTTCATTATACAAAAAACACTCATGTGGACTATAAATTATTATAGTCTTTGGAAACAGGGATACATAAATAACTCATTCATTATTGAACTATATAATCTCCCATTATGTTATTTATAAATAGCCCCATTATTATAAATATCATACATAATAACTTTCTTTATAACCCGGGGAAATAAAACATTAGAACGGGGAGATTAGATTCCCAATAAGGGTAAATAATGGAAATATCAATATAACTTTAGCATAATGGTATTAGAACATGATAATGACATTTTAAAACCACACCCTTATTACCATATATTTTAAAAATGAGTCATGGAATAAACCTTGGAAGTTCATAAGACATGACTCATAAATGAATCAAATAACATAATCCATTAGCGAAACAAAATTGACCTAAGACATAAATTTTTGGCATACACATAATCATAAAACATATCACATCAATGATACCCACCAATACATTTATTACATGTTAGTATTAGACTAACCACTAATATACCTACTCAGTGCTTGGGATAACATCCCTTGTATGCTCTTTTGGGATTGGGATAACTTCATGTGCGCCCTCTTTTTTTCTTGAGATAACCTCTCATGTACCCTCTTTTAGTATTGGTGTAACCTCCCATGCACCCTATTTCGTGCTTGGTATAACCTGCCACGTACCCTCTTTCAGGATTGGGATAACCCCATGTGTACCCACCTTTTGGCTTGGGATAACCTCATCTGTACCCTTCGAGATCATAGAACATTAAGGATTAAAAAATTAATTGTATGGAGATATAGACCCCACCCAAATATAATCCACCAAAAAAATTATTCCAAAAAAACAAAAAAAATATTTAACATATCATGACCCCTAAAAAAAGGGTGTCATAATAATTTTATTGTAGTATAACTCTAGGGAATGAAACAGGTTTCATTAAAATATTATCATCACAATCATAAAAAATCCATATTAATAATAAGGAGAACCATATGACCATATTCCTATTAAAACACAATAAAAAACTATGTTTTTTAACATTATTTAATCTAAATTCCCTAAAAATATCATTAAAACATTCATAAGTAAAATATCATTTCTATTTTAAAATCACTTTGTTAAAACATAAAAATTTCAGAAATATTAAATAAAACATTTTCATGGAAATTAACCTTGTAAAACTATAAGATAATCTTTAAATAATTGACTGGTTATTATAGTTAGAAATACATTTCATGTTATACACCTTAAAATAGATATTCCTTTTAGATTTTTAGTTAAAAGTCCAAAATACCTTGTTTTGAAAATGACCAGAAGATTCCTTTTTAACCATTTTGATATTATTTAGACATGGATAAAAATTAATTTAAAAAATATTTGGATGATATTAAATTTATTCTTTAAAAAAAATTAGAAAAATATGGACATTGAAGAAAAAGCATTCTTGACCAAAGAGAGGAATAAAGTCAGTTTTTCATAAAAACATTCCTCTGAAAATATGAGTACATAAAGAAAGGATGATAAAAGGAAAAAATTAATTTCAATAAATTACCAAAGGATAATAAATTTTATGATTTTGTTGATAAATATTTCTTAGGAATTAAATATTAGAATAATAATCATAATTAATCTCGATAAACAATGATATTGTAACATAAAAACGTTACCACTTTTCTATATTTTGAATCATAAGCCCCATGAAATAGAGAATAAAAGCTAGATATGTATCCCATAATTTTCTAAAAATAATAATAAAATAAATTTATGGGAATTATATACACCCTATAAAAGATACAAGTTGTGTATAAACATGTGTCCCATAGAAATAAATGTGAGATAAAAATCCCTTACCTCAAGTATAAAATTTCTTCATAAATGTTCAAAACTCCAATACAATAAATAAAAATTTATTATAAATTTATTATAGGACCATAATAATATATATCAAACTATATATGATTTACTTATGACATTTTCACAACAATTTATAAAAAATAGTCTTTGTTAAAATCATGTTTTAGGTTTTAACTACTTCGTTTTTTCTGTATGTTTTTGTTTTAAATTTTTAAACCTTTTACTTTGATTAGGGTTCCATCATATCTATAATTTTGAAAATGATATAAATATAATATATTTTATTTTTACGTGTTTTTTAGTAATCCATATATCTTCGACATAGAAAATGAATTTTGTCATTTATTGGGATTGTAGGTCGTACATACACATGAACTATATTTCCATTTTCTTGATGGATGAAAATAATAAAAGATAAATAATATAATACATTTAAATAATTATTTATATTTAATATATATCATATATTTTTATTATATAATCCCTTATTACTATCCATGTTAAAAAAATGAATCACATCACTTTGTTGGACCAGTTGTCCACACGTTCGCACGAGCAATGTTATAATTTTCCAAAAACATGGATTTTGAGAATTTGTATATTATATTACATTTCTAGAAGTGTAATTATAACATAAATTTAAAGACTCGGAAATTTCAAGGAAAATTTTTTCTTAATTATCTTTGGGATTTTACGAGTACATAGTTTCTGACGGCGGCTGATTCCGAGGCCCGGTGTGCCCGGAATCATTTTCCGAAGATTAGCTCGGGTATATTCAATGAACGAACGAGCGGGTTTTTCTAACTTTTGAACCGGTACTCAGAATCAAATTCTGAGGGCACCGATGGAATCACAGTGCCGGTTATTGCTTAGAAACACCTTCTCCAGAGTTTTGTTTGCTCGGGTGTGGTTTTTAAATTTTTGTGTTAAGTAAAGGATTAAAATAAAAATGGTGCGACCAGTTTTTATTTTACTTGCAGTAGTTTAACCTAAGCTAAGTGATTGGAGTGGGACCCACAATATCCTACCCACTAGGTAGTGTATTTGTGAGGTGGGGCCCACATGAGCCCCACCGTTTCTTTTCTTCACCCCCCCCCCTCCTTAATTAAGCTAACGCACACACACCCCTATTAAGTGGAAGTCAACCCTTGCATTTTTCTGTTTATGAAACGCCTCTATTAATTTGGGTGGTTTAAACATTGCAATTAATTCATTTAATTGATTGTTTTGTTTTTGACTTCCAAAACGCTTGGCTTGAGAAATATAATAAGACAAACTCTTATTTTATTAGAGTTGTTGGGTTGTGTGAGGCTAGGGAGAATTTGCTCAAGTTCTTGAAGTTCTTCTTCCTCGACGAAGAACGCGAAGAATGCGAAGAACGCCGACCTCCGACGAAGGTCGACAAGAACACCGGATCCTTGGAGATCGACTACACGAAGCCATGTACCGCGACACCAACGAACCTCTCCTTCCACGACGCCTTCTTCCGTGATGATAAATTCTGTGACGAACCTTCGCTCAACGAATTCGACGAGGTAGGGGATTTGTATTATTGTTGTTATTCGTAAATTATTCCATCGTCGTTCCTCATTTCATTTGGAATGCTTGCTATAGATTAACGAGAGGGGTCCGGACCGCACAAACACGGCGGAACCTCCTCCCTTGTATGTTGTGTTGTTGCGGTTCGAAGGAAAGCAGCGCGGTGCGACGGCACCGCGCGGGATCATACGAAAATGGTGCGCGGCGCCGTCGTGCCACGCCATTGAAGTTGAAGAAGGTCGTGGCGCCGTCACGCCGCGACAGAGAATCATGAAAACACCACAGCCGGAGTGGGGCCACGGTGGAGGGGCGCGGCGCTGTCGCACCGCGCCGGTCTGACCAAGGTCACAGTGGAGCAGGGACCGCCGGCCAATTTCCAGCCGCCGATGTTGGAGCAGGGGGACCGGCCCGCGCCGATCCCATGGTGCAGCAGCGGCCGGTCAGGGGGAGAACTGGGGGTTCAAAACCCCCAGCTGGAGGCAGGAGCGGCCCCCACGTGGGGGTCGCGTTAATTGAGACAGGGGGGCAGCGCCCCCCCCCCCCCTGACCGCCAGCTCAGTGTAACCGAGCTGGCCAGCGAACCGCCAGTGCGCCAGACCGGGCCCAAGCGGGCTGGACCTGGACTCGGGTCGGGTCGACCCGGTTCGGGCCGGGTCGGACCGGGCCCGAACCCCCTATTTTCATACTTTTTTCAGTCATTTTCCAATAACTTGGGATACGGGCCTCCGATCGACGCACCGTCAGTTGCACTGCGATCCTTGGATCGAGACGGTGGTTTCGGTATATTACACTCAGGGATTCACAGGGCCTTGGGTACGGTCGGGTTGGTTCGATCACGAAACCAACTGGGCCCTCGGAGCGGAAATGCTTAAATCTCGAGCTCCGGCCGTCCGATTGACGTGCCATCGACTTTGTTGGATTCCTCTTGATGAGACGGAACTTTTGGCATACATCGCCTGAGTTTTGGTTGCAGTTGGATAGTGGCCGGGTTGGATTGTTCCTGAAATCCAACCGGGCCCCTAGAACGGAAAAGCTGATATCTTTCAGACCGGACGTCCATTTGAAGAACCGTTAGTGGCATTGGTGATCATGTTGAGAAACTGTCTTTTTGAGCATACCCTATGAGAGTTCGGGGTACAGTCGAGATACGGTCGGGTTGGTTCGCACACGAAACCAACCGGGCCCCTAGGACGAAAAGGCTAGTAACTCACATACCGAGCGTCTGACTGACGCGCTGTATGTTGCATTGAGACCCCTATGACGAGGCGGTCCTTTGAGATACTTCTTCGTGGAACTTTGTGATACTTGGAGTATTGACCAGTAGCTCATGGACCGGACCCTCCCGATGATGAGATAGCAGAGTGCAGAGACCTAGTAGCTGGCTGAGACTTCACGACTGCCGATCTATCGTCTCAGTGTGTTTCAGATAGCTAAGTGGGGATCGCTTGGTTATAGCGACAGACCCACGGCGGAGGAGCGCTTGTTTGTAGCGGCAGACCCGCGGTACTCAACAGAAGGAGTACCTCTGGGGTCTATGAGGGGTAGCGCTTGGTTGTAGCGGCAGACCCGTGGTGGAGGAGCGCTTGGTTGTAGCGGCAGACCTGCGGTACTCAACAGAAGGAGTACCTTTGGAGGATATGAGGGGGAGCACTTGGTTGTAGCGGCAGACCCACGGTGGAGGAGCACTTGGTTGTAGCGACAGACCCGCGGTACTCAACGGATGGAGTACCTCTAGAGCCTATGAGGGGGAGTGCTTGGTTGTAGCAGCAGACCCATGGTGGGAAGCACTTGGTTGTAGCAGCAGGCCCACAGTACTCGACAGGTGGAGTACTATAGCAGTCCAAGGTTAGTGGTGTGCGCTTGGTTATAGCGGCAGGCCCACAGTACTCGACAGAGGATAAGTTCTCTAGCAGCCATGGTTTCGACATCATGAATGAAATCCTGGTTGAGCTGAGTCTATGACCTTTGTGTTTACCTCATGATTAAGATGGGTCACTTGATAACTTAGGTATATGTATGGGAATATACCTGGGTAGTGGTTATCTGTTGATTTCATAATCTTTGTCTTTCCACATGATTGAGATGGGTTACCTGATAACTTGGGTATATGTATGGGAATATACCTAAGTAGAGGTTATCTGTTGAGATTTCTTTATGGTTATCCTTGTTAGATTTAGTGAGACCTTGAGGGTCTCAGGGCCCCTACTGAGTATTGTTATACTCACCCCTGCACGGGCTATGCCCGCACCTCGTTGTGTTGGGTGCAGACAACGGGTAGCACAAACAAAGGCAGAGTGTTCGTGGACAGGACGGTACCCGGAGGTGGACCTCACGACGAGACAGTATCCGGTGGTGGACTTCACGATGAGGTGACACTCGGAAGAGGATGATGGGAGAGAGCGTTGTGGAGGCTATCTGTACCTACCCTTCAGGTAGGATACGTGGTGGAAAGTCCAAGATCTACGCTATCTGTACCTGCACTTCATGTGGGATCCTTAGTGGACGATCCAGGAGCTTCTTGTCACCTTCCGGTTGTTTTATCTTTTTCCTTGTACTTTATAGTTGGGCTTGTATTTCCGGCCCCTTTACTTTCAGCACATCTTGTTTCAGTTTTACTTAGTGTTTTACTTCCGCTTGTACTCTGTGTGGTTTTGTTTACTTTTATAAAGGCAATGCCTTCCTAGTTATCAGGATTTACGCCTTTGGTGCTAGTCGCCAGCCCCTAGCCTATGGAAGGCAGGCTTGGGGTAGTCACAGCACGGGCCCCGAGGACGGGTTGTGACAAAATGATATCAGAGGAGTTCAGTTCTACTGCAGAACTCAGGAATCTGATCCTTCTTCTATGTGAAGCAATAGTGTTAAAGGTATTGAGTGTAGTTATCAGTCCAGGGAGTCCAGTGTTGGTGCGGCAGCTGACGTATCCGTACACCAGGACCCTGAATTCTGATTTCTGACTCAATACACGAAAACATTGATTGCATGTGTGTTTTATAAGTTTTCTTTGTGATTAATTTATGTCAGCTCACCAGGTATATTGTATTAACCGTGGCGCACCTGTTTCTTTTCAGGATGGCCCCACGACGGCAGCCAGCTAGGGTTCCGAGCATTTTGCGGGACGACAGCCCACCGAGCGACGAGGCCACGGTACAGGGCCCTTTGATAGCAGAGGCACCGGCGATACCTCTACCAGCCGAGCCACCGATGCTACTAGCCCCAACTGCTGATAGTGCACGTCGCCTTAGTGCACTACACGAGTTTCAGCGTCAGTGACCGCCCAGGTTCTGTGGGGAGACGAACACTCTGGCAGCCGGGGATTGGCTGGAGGCAGTTGTATGAGTTTTCTGTTTTGTAGGGACCCCAGCTGACCTTATGGTGGTCCTTGCAGTGTGCCTCCAATACGCGGCAGTAGGGAGATGGTGGAGCTTGATTCTCCAGGTGCACAACGATGCATCTCTCCATTGGACTGACTTTGAGAGCCTTTTCCGCTCAGAGTTCGTCCCAGCCACCCTCCGTGCGGTGCGCATCCAAAAGCTACTACAGCTGCGGCAGGGCAGCATGACAGTAGCCCAGTACACAGTGAGGTTTACCGATCTCTCACACTATTCCACGTACATGGTACGAGACCCATTCTTCAGGGCCCGAACCTTCGAGCAGGGGCTCAGGCGAGAGATCATAGCTTCAGTTGTTTCTCAAAGCATTCCAACACAGACATGGGTGTTGGAGTGAGCCCTATTAGTGGATAGATTCCTTGCTGAGCAGTCTCTAGTAGCAGGACCCACCACTAGCCGGCATGCAGCAGAGTCTTCTGCAGCGGGCAGTAGACAGATGACGTAGAGGTCCAAGAGGACTAGACCTACAGGTGGTCGACCGCATGACACGAGATCGTTTGTGCGGGGCAGCCGGGGTGGACAACGACTTACCATGAGCAGATAGTGTTACTCCTACGGCGGGGTTGGTTACATGGCTCGTGACTGTCAGACCCATCATACAGATGACCAGCAGATGAACGAAGGACCTCCCAGGTAGAGGCAGAGGTTCGATCGAGGTGGAACGCATGGAGCAGGAGACCGTGGCAGGGGAGCCGGCCGTGCAGCTAGAGGTGGACGATGCTTCGCAGTGTTGCCACCACCACCACCAGGAGGTCCACCCTGACCGTAGGGAACAAGTGGACATGGGAGAGCTCAGCATCAGGTAGTTGAGGCCTACGATCATGGAGCTCCGGGAGCAGATGGAAAAGAGCATGACTAGCTCCAAACCTAGAGACTTTTGTTCATGTCGCTTCTAGCTTTGTTTATGTTTGTTTGTAGATGATTTTTGTCATTGTACTTTGAGATTCAGTAATAAAAAACCCCTTTTTGTGGCATTTACCTTCTTGTCCTCTCTTTATGTTGTTACTAAGAGGTTCCGGTTTAAAAATCGTTGACTTGACCCTCACATTGAGATACCTACTGGAGGAGACCCAGTGACCACACACTGATGCCGACAGTGTGACTCAACCCTTGGAGGCGATAGTAACGTTTGGATCTCTTGGTAGTAGCATCGAGGGCTTACGATGTCATCCTTGGTATGGTTTAGTGTCATCCATTTCGGGATTGACTGTATTAGGTGAAGAACATGGTTCATCCAGTGGATGAAAATAGATTTCTCTTATCGGCAAAGAAGAAATCTCAGTAGCTCTTGTAGGACCAGAAAGGTCCAAGTCATCCAAGAGTGGATGGGGATAGATCAGATTCGGCAAAAGTCTTGTGCTAACAGGAGGCAGAGACCACTACAGTTCGAGGATGGCGACCATGTTTCCCTACGGGTCTCACCTCGACATGAGTTACGGAGATGTGGTCGAGGTGACAAGTTATCTCTGAGGTTCAATGGACCTTTCTAGGTCCTCAGCAGGGTAGGCGAGGTGGTTTACCGCTTGACCCACCCACCTCAGTTGCACCAGGTGCATGACGACTTCCATGTATCTCAAATGAGGAGATACGAGCTCGGCCCTTCACATTTCATCGACCATGAGGAGCTGGACTTGGCCAATGGGGTGACCCTCACGGATGTTCTAGTGGGGATCGAGGAACGATAGGAGTGGATCCTATGAGGACGGTCGATTCCTCGGGTGTTCTTTCACTATCAGTACGAGAACCTTCAGGTGAGAACATGGGAGTGGAATGCTTAGATGTGTGCTCAGTACCAATTTTGTATCCCTAGTTTGTGTTAAAGCTTTACGGGGATGTAAATCCCTAAGGTGGGAGTAATGTAAAGACTCATAAATTTCAAGGAATTTTTTTTAATTATCTTTGGGATTTTACGAGTACGTAGTTTCTGACGGAGCCTGATTCCGAGGACCGGTGTGCCCAGAATCATTTTCTGAAGTTTAGCTCAGGTACGTTCAGTGAACGAATGATCGGGGTTTTCTAACTTTTGAACCGGTGCTCAGAATCGAATTCTAAGGGCACCGATAGAATCGCAACGCCGATAATTGATTAGAAACACCTTTTCCGAAGTTATGTTTGCTCGAGCGTGGTTTTTAAATTTTTGGGTTAAGTAAAGGATTAAAATAAAAATGGTGCGACCAGTTTTTATTTTACTTGAAGTAGTTTAACCTAACCTAAGTGATTGGAGTGGGACCCACAATATCCTACCCACTCGGTAGGATATTTTTGTGGTGGGGCCCACATGAGCCCCACCGTTTCTTTTCTTCACCCCCCTCTTTATTTAAGGTAACGCACCTGCACCCCTATTAAGCGGAAGTCAACCCTTGTGTTTTTTTGTTTATGAAATGCCTCTATTAATTTGGGTGGTTTAAACATTACAATTTATTCATTTAATTGATTGTTTAGTTTTTGAATTTAAAAATGCGTGGCTTGAGAAATAAAATAAGACAAACACTTATTTTATTATATTTGTTGGGTTTTGTGAGGCTGGGGAGAATTTGCTCGAGTTCATGAAGTTCTTCTTCCTCGACGAAGAACGCGAAGAACGCCGACCTCTGACGAAGGTCGACAAGAACGCCAGATCCTCGGAGATCGACTACACGACGCCATGTACCGTGATTCCAATGACCCTCTCCTTCGGCAACGCCTTCTTCCGCGATGATACATTCCGCGACGAACCTTCGGTCAACGAATTCGACGAGGTACGGGATTTTTATTGTTGTTGTTATTCGTGAATTCTTCCATCGTCATTCCTCATTTCATTTTGACCGCTTGCTATCGATTAAAGGAAGGGGGCCGGACCGCACAAACACGGCCGACCATCCTCCCTTGTATGTTGTGTTGTTTCGGTTCGAAGGAAAGCGGTGCGGTGCAACCGTACCGAGCGGGATCATACGGAAAGGGTGCACGGAGTCGTCACGTGGCACCCTTGAAGTTGAAGAAGTTCGCCGCGCTGTCACGCCGCGCCAGAGAATCATGAAAACACCGTGGCCAGACTAGGGCCATGGCGGAGGGGTGCGGCGTCATCGAGCCGTGCCGGTAGGACCAAGGCCGCATCTTAGGCCACGGCGGAGTAGGGACCGGTGGCCAATTTCTGGCTGCCGTCGTCTGAGCAGGGGGACCAGCCCAAGCAGGTCCCGTGGTGCAGTAGCGGCCAGCTGGAGCGGGCCGGCCAGTCAGGGGGATAACTGGGGGTTCAAAACCCCGGGATGGAGGCAGGAGCGGCCCCCACGTGGGGGCCGCGTTAATTGAGACATGGGGGGAAATTCCCCCCCCCCCTGACCGCCAGCTCGGTGTAACCGAGCTGGCCCGCGAACCGCCAGTGCGCCAGCGCGCCGGGCCGGGCCGCCCAGGCCGGGCCGCGCCATGCCAGCCAGGTCGGGCCGTGCCCAAGCAGGCCGGACCCGGACCCGGGTCGGGTCGACCCGGTTCGTGCCGACCTAGGGGGTCTCGGGCCGGGTCGGACCGGGCCCGAACCCCCAATTTTCGGACAATTTTCAGTCAATTGCCAATAACTTGGGATACGAACCTCTAATCGATGCATCGTCAGTTGAGATGCGATCCTTGGATCGAGACGGTGGTTTCGGTATATTACACATAGGGTTTTGGAGGACCTTGGGTACAGCCGGGTTGGTTCGATCACGAAACCAATCGGGCCCTCAGAGTGGAAACGCTTATATCTCGAGCTCTGGATGTCTGATTGACTTACCGTAGACTTTGTTGGATTCCTCTTGGTGAGACGGAACTTTTTGCATACTTTTCCTGAGTTTTGGTTTCAGTTGGATAGTGGCTGGGTTGGATTGTACCTGAAATCCAACCGGGCCCCTCGAACGGAAAAGCTGATAACTTTCATACCGGATGTATGTTTAATGAACCGTCAGCGGTGTTGGTGATCACGTTGAGAAATGATTCCTATGAGCATACCCTATGAGAGTTCAGGGTACAGTCGAGATACGGCCGGGTTGGTTCGCACACGAAATCAACCAGGCCCCTGGGACGAAAAGGCTAGTAACTCACAGACCGGGCGTCCGACTGACGTTTCGTCTGTTGCGTTGAGACCTCTATGACAAGGTGGTCCTTTGAAATACTTCTCCGTGGAGATTTTTGATACGTGGAGTATCGACCAGTAGCTCGTGGAGCGGACCCTCTCGGTGACGAGCTAGTAGAGTGCAGAGACCTAGTAGCTGGCTGAGACTTGGCGACTGTTGATCTATTGTCTCGGTGTGTTTTAGATAGCCCAGCGGGGAGCGCTTGGTAATAGCGGCAGACCCACGGCAGAGGAGTGCTTGGTTGTAGTGGCAGACCCGTGGTACTCAACAGAAGGAGTACCTCTGGAGGATATGAGGGGGAGCGCTTGGTTGTAGCGGCAGACCCGCGGCGGAGGAGCGCTTGGTTGTAGTGGCAGACCCGCGGTACTCAACAGAAGGGGTACCTATGGAGGCTATGAGGGGGAGTGATTGGTTGTAGCAGAAGACCCACGACGGAGGAGCGCTTGGTTGTAGTGTCAGACCCGCGGTACTCAACAAAAGGAGTATCTCTGAAGCCTTTGAGGGGGAGCGCTTGGTTGTAGCGGCAGACCCACGGTGGGAAGCACTTGCTTGTAGCAGCAGGCCCACAGTACTCGACATGTGGAGTACTAAAACAGTCCAAGGTTAGTGGGGAGCGTTTGTTTGTAGTGGCAGGCCCACTGTACTCGATAGAGGATGAGTTCTCCAGCAGCTGTGGTTTCGACATCATGAATAAAATCCTGGTTGAGCTGAGTATATGACCTTTGTGTTTACCTCATGATTTAGATGGGTCACTTGATAACTTAGGTATATGTATGGGCATATACCTGGGTACTGGTTACCCATTGATTTCATAATCTTTGTGTTTCCACATGATTGAGATGGGTTACTTGATAACTTGGGTATGTGTATGGGCATATACCTAGGTAGAGGTTATCTATTGAGATCTTCTTTGTGGTTATCCTTGTTGGATTTAGTGAGACCTTGGGGGTCTCGGGGTCCCTACTAAGTATCGTTACACTCACCCCTGCACGGGCTATGCCTGCACCTCATTGTATTGGTTGCAAACGATAGGCAGCGCAGACGGAGGCCGAGTGTTCAAGGACTGGACAGTACCCGGAGGTGGACCTCACGACGAGACAGTATCCGGTGGTGGACTTCACGATGAGGCGACACTCGGAGGAGGTTGACGGGTGAGAGTGTTGTGAAGTCTATCTGTACCTACCCTTCTGGTAGGATCCGTGGTGGACGATCCAGGAGCTGCGCTATCTGTACTTACCCTTCAGGTAGGATCCTTGGTGGACGATCCAGGAGCTGCTTGTCACCTTCCGGTTGTTTTATATTTTTCCTTGAACTTTACAGTTGGGCTTGTATTTTCGGCCCCTTTACTTTCAGCACATCTTGTTTCAGTTTTACTTAGTTTTTTACTCCCACTTGTACTCTGTGGTGTTTTGTTTACTTTTATAAAGGCAATGCCTTCCCAGTTATCGGGATTTACACCTTTGGTGCTAGTCACCAACCCCTGGCCTATGGAAGGAGGGCTTGGGGTAGTCACGGCACGGGCCCTGAGGATGGTTTGTGATAATAAATATCATATTTTTACATAAAATCTATCATTATATCTACTCTTTAGATATGGTTATGGAAAACAAATTACATTAGTTTGTCAGGTGGTAGTCCACTGTACGCACGATCAAAGATTTCATTTCCCATTTGATGAAATAGGATATAAATATAGGGTATTCCATTAACATAAAAACATCTAATTATAAGTAAGATACTAAATTTTTTATATCATCATAGTTTAATAAGATTTTATGGTGGAGGAAAAATAAATCAAATAAAAACTCTTAGTTAAGAACGATACCTCTTCTTCGGACAACCTCCATAAGTTAGCACCAGATGCCTTCAAATAATGATTTAATAATCTAAATAAGGCCTCAATGATGTTGTGAAGTAATTAATGAAGATAAAAGGGTAGGTATTTTATAAACCATAATTATTTGTTTTTTTTAAGTTGAGAGGATAAGTGGTTCCCTTTTAGAAGTGGGGTGGATGTCACAAATGGATCTTTTGAATGCAAAAAGGTATATTTGATTTTTTCACACTCTAAAAGGATCCAAAATGGATCATTCTAAAACATTAGATGCATAATGTTAAACTTTTACCATAAAATAAGAATTTTAAAATCTTTTTGTTGATTTTAATGCTTATATTTTTCATTTACCCTCCAATTAAACTTATGTTTACCTTAACCAATGTAATCGATTTTTACTATTTTTACTATTCATTATGAAATAAAATTATTCTTAATTAATTATATAATATTAAAAACTCTGATTCCAATTATGGAATATGTTTTTCGATATTCAATTTACAGATATAGTAGAATTTAATTTAAAATTAATCCAACAGATGGGGTGAGAAAGAGGTTTTCTAAAGAAAACATTTTCATAAGTGTAAAAAAAATTTAATATCAAAATTCAATATTTAATTAATTCTAATGAAATTAATTATATTGATAAATATATAATTGAACTAATGATAATCTTAAATCCTTATTAAAATAAGATGGATCTTGTAAATTCATTAAATGAAAAGACAATTAAAAAAATAGTATTCGTTACTATTCATTAAAAAAATAAACTTTTTTTAAAATAATCAAAATTTTGGTCAGAGAAAATTTCAACATTTATATTTTCAAAATAATGGTTGTTTTTTCATAGAAAATTCTAGGAGTGTCAAAAATACGATTTACAATGTTTTCAAAAAAATCCAAAACAATATATTTTTTGAAGAAAATATAATTTTAAAGAATATAAAGACTTTATTAAGAATTATGTTCTTTTTTATTAATATTTTTTCATTATATAAAAACATTATACATAATTTAAAAAAAATATTCTTATTAATATTTCTATGTTTAATAGCTATGTTATAATGGCCATGTTTAAATAATAATATTAGTAGTATATTATGGTTCATTAAAACTCAGTGGTGCCTCTGATGTAAGATATCAATGAAGTTAAATTTATTTAAATAAAATATATTTCATAAATATTAGAGAAGTTATATTTTTTATAATTTTTTAATTGAATTAGACACTTTA